>JAIOJX010000027.1:2500000-5000000 GCA_022376925.1 Tragulus kanchil
ACCATTAGGCCATATAAGATATGCAAATGAGCGGGGAGGGCCCAGCTTTCGGCAAGATGCAAATGGTGGTGGGGAGGGGTGGGGGGAAACCGAGAGAGGGCGAGTGCGAGGGGTAGACCCGGAGAGCCGAGCCGGGAGCTGGGCTGCCAGGGTCCATGGTACTCACGCCGGGGGGCTGGAGGGATTCTGGTACGGCTTCTGTTTATCGGCCAAACTTGAGCTGACCTTTGGACTTGTTAAACAAGTAGTTTGCAGCCTGGGGTGGAAGGCGCTGGGACTTTTCCACCCGCTGTGGGTCCGGCTTTAGTCCGGAGAAAAGAAGACACGGTGCTGGGGGTTCAGGTGAGAGCTGGTGAGAGCTGGGGTGCTCTTGGAAGAAGCCCATGGAGGAGGGTGGCCTTCCCGACGCGTCCCAACCAAGGGCAAGCGGTGGGCCGGGAGAGCCGGGCGGGTGGAGGAAAACCGGACCGCAGGGGAATGGACGCGGAGACCCAGAGAAAGTGCGGCGTGTTAGGCCGGGTGAATGTGGAACGCAGGGTGAGTGGGGGGCATGGAGATCTGAGTTACAGTCCTGCGGACCCCAGGCCTTCCGAAGCTGGGGTTGGCGGTGTGGATTTGCAGAACTGCCGTCCCCAGAGTGTAGGCCAGCGAGGAGGCCCGGAGAACCCTTGGGAGGAGGCTCTGACTAACCAGCAGTGAGACTGCATCAGCACGCAAGACCGGCCAAGTCGCGGGAAGCTGGGCGCCTGGGCCACTGGGCTTTAAAGCAGGATTAGCAAACTATTCCCCTTTTGGGGCAAAACTAGTATTGGGGGGCCTCCTTTCTGGCCATAAAAGCTGGATGGACAATTGACGCCACCTGGCTCCTGGCCGCACTGATTTCTGGTTTCTTCGCAGCTCCAGGCCTCTGCGGTTCCCGGGAACAGCGATTGTCCTCTGCCGGTGTGAAGTCAAGGCGGCGTGGCGGGCGTCTCCCTAGTCAAGTTGGGAAGAGAAAGCCGCTGAGGGAAAGAAGGGTTTGTTTTCGGCAGGCCTTGCGCAGGAAGGAAGCCGGAAACCGTTCAGCACTATTGGGAGTTTCACCTGCATCTCCTTGAGGTGCTCAGGGAGGGAGGAAGGACGCAGAAGGTGCACCCAGACCTCCAGACTGGTCAGGACATGCAGAAGACCCGGGACAACAGGGGCTTTTTAGGATCCATAGGTCCTGGGGGCAGAGGTCACTCCTTCTCCGCTCTAAGTCTCAGGTTCATCACCTGTGAACGATTGAAACCTAAAGTGCAGGGGATGGGGCAGTGTGTACATTAAATGAGCCTATCTGTGCACAACCCTGTGGTCCAAGAACAGTGCATCACACTTTTCTTTCTGAGAAGGCAGGAGGCCACTTCCTAGTCGTAAAATCTAGCCCGCCTGGAGGTTCAGGATTCTCAGAACCAGGCAGATTCAGCGCTGAGGTTGGAGAGGACCGGAAGATTAGGGACAAACTTTCAGAATGAGCAGGGCATTTTCAAAGGAGCTTGTAGCAAATTCCCCTCCCTTTCCCACCTTTCAAAACAATTAAGAAGAAGGGGAGAATTTCAGCGCAGGTGGGGTTGGGAATGGGGAGGACCAGCAGCTCTGTCTGCTGGTTCAGGTGTACAGAGGGCTGAAACTCCAGCTGTGCCTGCTCAGTGGTGCCTGACTCTTTTGAAATCCCATAGACTGTAGCCCCACCAGGCTCTGTCTGCCGGATTTCCTAGGCAAGAATACTGAACTGGGTAGCCATTTCCTTCTCCAGGAGACTTTTCTCGACTCAGGGATCAAACCTGTGTCTCCACATTGACAGGTAGATTCTTTACTACTGAACCCCGCTAATGAACTAGGCTGCTGCTTTTAAATGCAGGATCAACTCTGCACTCCTGTACCACCCACGAGAAAGGGGTGGTTGGCTGTGTGCACGGAGCTCTGGGTGACCTTTGCAGCATCTCAGGGTCTTCCCCCCCACCTCCCCCAGAGAAGGGATAATAAGTTCACAGAAATGAGGGCTGTTCATTTCACCTCATTGTTTTCGAGTTTGTTGTGACATATGGCCCCTCACAATTCAGCCCAACGGGAGAACATTTTTTTTGCCTCCCCAGCTCCCCTCAGCAGGGATAATGAAGTGCTCAGAGTAAATGTCCCTGGAGAGCAATCACTTTTTCTCTGTCTCTCACTCGCTATCATGATAGAAGCAGTCAAGTGTGATGAAGACCAGTTTCTGTGTGTAACTGGGAAAACCCATTAAAAAACCAGCCGTCACTTCCGCTTTAACAACAAAGCTTTGATTTGTAGTTCCGACTGCTGTGTGCCCAGTCTGACTCTCTAGCTTCCTTATCTCTCAAAATTCAGGTGTCAGCAAACCCATGCTTGCCTTGTAGCTCCATCAGTAAAAACAAAACAACACAAAAAACAACTGCTTGTAATTCAGGAGACCCAGGTTCGATTCCTGGGTGGGGAAGATCCCCTGGCAAAGGGAATGGCAACCCACTCCAGTATTCTTGCTTGGAAAATCCCATGGACAGAGGAGCCTGGAGGACTACAGTCCATGGGGTCGCAGGAATCGGACACAACTTAGTGACTGAATTACCACGACTACTCCAAACCAACTAACAGGAACATACAGGAAGTTGCCCAGTGTACAGGAAAAGTTCCTGTGTGTCCAGGTAATCTGGCTGTTCAAAACCAGCAGCTTCCTGTAACCCTCTTGCTCAGGGCTTCCTTGTGTCAGTATTTACCTCCTGATGCAGTATGGGTGCTCCTCAGGTAACTGCAATTAGAGATCTGTAGGCAGAGCCAACATTTACCTCTTCCTATGGAAAATTAAAAAGTATAATCATCTCATCAGAAAGTCCTTCAGGATGTGGGTCATAAACATTCACTGAATGATTGCATAAAGCCCTTTGGTTAGGCTTCCTCCAAACAGAAGAAGCCAGAATACAACTAAAATATCCTTGTTTATGCTCCACACAGGAAAAAAGTAGTGATGGGTCGACTCAGGAGTCCCATTGTAAAGCACTGGGTAAAGAAGACCTAGTGTCTTTTAAGGAGGTGGCTCGGAGCCACTGTAATAAGTTAATAGGAGAGACTGGGGCTCAGGATTTTTGAACAGGGCTTTAGGATGAAAGAGAAAGGGCTCCAGTTTTATGGCTTTGGGAGATGGGAGGTTAAAAGGAAAGGGGGATTCTGCTGTGATTCCACGGCAGAGAATCGAGAGCAGAGGTGAGCGCCCCACAGGCCTGAATTTCCATTCTGCAATCTGCTCAGCTGACTGGGCAGCCAGGACGCAGCTTATATAGCTTCCAAGCCTCAGTTTCCTTAGGTGGAAAATTATCTTAATACGCTGCTTTTTTTCTTTTTTTTAAAGATTTATTTATTTATTTATTTTCTGGGGGTGGGGAGGAAGGGGAGCAGGCGGGCCACTTCTATTGGTCTTTCATTTGTCCGTTTTCATCCATCTTTGCTCTTTGGCCCGTGTGGGCCTCCCATCGCGGTGGCCTCTGTTGTCACAGAGCGCCGGCTCTGGGCGCATGCGCTCCAGAGCTCCGGCTCGGTGATTGGACACATGGGTCCAGCCGCTCCGCGGCACGTGGGATCTTCCCAGGTCAGGGATCAAACCGGCGTCACTTGCACTGCAAGGCGGTGTCCTTACCCACTGGACCACCAGGGAAGCCTCGCTGCTGTGTTTTTGTGGAGGTTAAATGAGTTAGTAACTGCAGGTTCCCAGGTATGACGTGTTTTGAAAGAGGCAGTCCCTCACAAAAACATGCAAAGAAGGGAGGCAGCTGATCTCTTTGGGCTCTTTTATTCCCAGATTTTTTTCTTTTGAGTTACTGAATTTAAGGAGACCAGATTGGGCTCTTCTCAAACACTGAATCCGCTGCTCACATTCCAGGATTGTCTATGGAAAATGTAGTCCCTGATCCAAGATCATTTAAAATCCAGTTGTCTTAGTAGTCTAGAAGGCTGTCTGGGCACCATCTCAGAAATGTCACAGAATGGCAGACGTGGTTCTGTGGGCTCCATCTTTCCTGTAACTTCGTAGCACAGGTGACATGGCCTTCTTGCACGGGCGCACACCGTCTTCTACTTTCTTCGTGCCCTCTGAGTTGCTTACAGCTGGGAGAACCTGATTCTCTCCAGCCTCCGTGGCTCTGCTCACCAAGGCTTTCACACTGATTCAGGAGAGTCTCTAGGAGACCTCAACATGAAATCAAACCTAGAGTAAAACATGAATACCACCCTATCCTAGTCCAAAGAGGGTTGGAGGCCTTATTGTTAGCAGTGTTGCAGCTTAGAGAATATTCTAGACTGTGGTATTAGAGCCAGAGGTTCCAGTTCTGGGTATAACACTCTATCCTGGAAAATTCTTCACCTGCCCAAAGGCCTGGCTGAGCTCCTTCTCTGATTCTGCTTTTGAAAGATAGCCAGTTGGTCTGAATGACCATTAAAGTTCTCTACCTTTTAACATACATAGTGAAGTGATGGAAAAACAGACATAGAGAACAGATGTACGGACATTGTAGGGAATGAACAGTGGGCATGAGGTGTAGAGGTAACATGGAAACCTATACTATGCATGGGCCTCTGTTGTCACAGAGCCGGCTCTGGGCGCATGCGCCCAGAGCTCCGGCTCGTGATTGGACACATGGGTCCAGCGCTCCGCGGCACGTGGGATCTTCCCAGGTCAGATCAAACCGGCGTCACTTGCACTGCAAGGCGGTGTCCTTACCCACTGGACCACCAGGGAAGCCTCGCTGCTGTGTTTTTGTGGAGGTTAAATGAGTTAGTAACTGCAGGTTCCCAGGTATGACGTGTTTTGAAAGAGGCAGTCCCTCACAAAAACATGCAAAGAAGGGAGGCAGCTGATCTCTTTGGGCTCTTTTATTCCCAGATTTTTTTCTTTTGAGTTACTGAATTTAAGGAGACCAGATTGGGCTCTTCTCAAACACTGAATCCGCTGCTCACATTCCAGGATTGTCTATGGAAAATGTAGTCCCTGATCCAAGATCATTTAAAATCCAGTTGTCTTAGTAGTCTAGAAGGCTGTCTGGGCACCATCTCAGAAATGTCACAGAATGGCAGACGTGGTTCTGTGGGCTCCATCTTTCCTGTAACTTCGTAGCACAGGTGACATGGCCTTCTTGCACGGGCGCACACCGTCTTCTACTTTCTTCGTGCCCTCTGAGTTGCTTACAGCTGGGAGAACCTGATTCTCTCCAGCCTCCGTGGCTCTGCTCACCAAGGCTTTCACACTGATTCAGGAGAGTCTCTAGGAGACCTCAACATGAAATCAAACCTAGAGTAAAACATGAATACCACCCTATCCTAGTCCAAAGAGGGTTGGAGGCCTTATTGTTAGCAGTGTTGCAGCTTAGAGAATATTCTAGACTGTGGTATTAGAGCCAGAGGTTCCAGTTCTGGGTATAACACTCTATCCTGGAAAATTCTTCACCTGCCCAAAGGCCTGGCTGAGCTCCTTCTCTGATTCTGCTTTTGAAAGATAGCCAGTTGGTCTGAATGACCATTAAAGTTCTCTACCTTTTAACATACATAGTGAAGTGATGGAAAAACAGACATAGAGAACAGATGTACGGACATTGTAGGGAATGAACAGTGGGCATGAGGTGTAGAGAGAGTAACATGGAAACCTATACTATCATATGTGGAAAAGATAGCTTTTGTCATTGCCCTGTGGGAATAGGGGATCCTGCAGGGGCGCTGCGAGACGGCCTGGAGGGGTGGAGTGGGATTGGGGGAACTGGGAGTGGGGTGGAGGAGGGAGGGGGCCAGGGAGAGATATATAACTAATCTGGGATTATACATATCTGTGAACAACAAAACTCTGTAAAAGTAAAAAGTAAAATAAAAATAATTATAAAGAAAAAAGGAATAAGATGAAGATGTCAAAAAAAAGTCCTCCGTCTTTTCTATGATTTGAAATTCCAGAATAACCAGGTTGTCCATTTCTAGACTTCGGCTGGATGATCCTTGAGCTCAGGGTAGAACTCTGAGTACTACTGGGCATGGAACTGTTGGCTAACCCATGAAGAAAGACACCACAGGCAGTAAACTCCAAAGCATGACAGGAAACTATCTCATGACTTACTCTTTAATGTGGGGAGAGGTGTCTGATTCATAAAATATGCTCAATCAAACCCTTGTTGAATAAATAAGTGATTATCCCTGCATGATGCCATGAAGCATGATTTTTGTGTCTTTATTTCCACTTGATTTTTCAAGTGGACAGCATGGAAGTTGTGGTTTAAATAGCTTTCCCAGACATAAAAGGTATACAATGTGCGATCCCATTTATATAAAGTTGAAAAGGAGAAGAAACTAATTCATGGTGATAGAGGTTATAATCGAGGTTATTTCTGACCTCACCTTTCAATGCAGAGGGTGCAGGTTCAATCCCTGGTCGGGGAGCTAAGATCCCACATGCCTCGTGGCCAAAAAAACTAAACATAAAACAGAAGCAGTACTGTAACAAATTCAGTACAGACTTTAAAATGATCCACATTAAAAATGTCTTAAGAAAATTAAGGTTACTTTGGAAGATGTACTCTCAGGAGGGAGCTTTCTGGGATGTTGAGAAAGTTCTCTATCTTGATCAGAATGGTGGATACATCATCTAGCTACAAGATGTGTGGATGTTGCTGTAAATTATAACTTAGTAAAAGGTAAATAATTACAAAGTGTAAAATGGGAACAGTGGCAGCCACCTCCTTGTTTACAGTTGACGCATGGCCTGGTACATGCTTTGCTGTTTGCCCTGTGTAGGGAAGCAAACTAGTGAAGGTTTTTGCAGCTTTGACCAACACAGGAGAAAACCATCTTAGAAAAGAAAAAACTTAGAGAAAAACAAGCTGATTCAGTTCACATGGGCTCCTACTGAAGAACAACAGGTGGGAGATTGGCTATGGACTTTGGAATATTGGGTCTATGCAGATTATTTAACGTCTTGCTGGTATCGTTGCCCTCCTCCCCCCCAACCCAGCTGTAATGTGTTCCGTGCATTTGGAAGATAATGTAGGTGACTTAGAGTCACAAAAGGTGATTATTGAATAGGGCTGTGACTGAAACCAGCCCATGCAAATACCATGCCCTGTAAACACCTGGAGGCTTCAGCACTGAATAAAAGCAGGCTGGTGAATGTGTTCAGGGCCTTGACCCAAGAGGTCTTGAGCCCCCTTGTTCTCATCCTTTCTCTCTGTCTGTATATCTGTGCTTATTTCTTAAAGTTTCGCCACACCCGCTATTCTCCATGCGCCCGGCTGACGAGCTGCAGCAGCCATGTATAGTTCATCACCATTAAAGAAAGACTAACGCATTTCAGGGGTAGGCAAACTCTTTTCATAAAGGGTTGGATAGTAATGCAGTGGTAGAGAATCCATCTATCAGTGCAGGAGATGCAAGAGATGTGGGTTTGATCCCTGGGTTGGGAAGATTCCCTTTGAGTAGGAAACCGTGACCCACATCAGAATTTTTGCCTGGAAAATTCCATGGCCAGAAGAGCATTGTGGGCTACAGTCCGTGGGGTCACAGAGCCAGACGGGATTGAGCACATCAGTGTGGTAGTGTTTTAGGCTTTTGAGACTTACAGTCTCTGTCACAGCCCCACAGTTTTGCTGTCATAGACAATACATAAATGAATTGTGTGACTCTGCCAATAAAGCTATTTACCGAAGCAATTGGATTGACTTCACTGGTGGTCCAGTGGTTAAGAAATTGCCTGGCAATGTGGGAGATACAGATTCAATCCTTGGTCAGGGAATGAAGACCCCATATGCCATGGGGCAACTAACTGAGCCTGCCTACCACAACTAGAGAGTCCTTGTAGCATAAAGAAAGATCCTGCAGGATGCTGCGAAGATCGTTCTGGGCCTCAACTAAGACCCGACACAATCAAAGCAAAACAATTAGCTGGCTGGATTTAGCCTGCAGGCTTCAGTTTGTCAACCCTTGGATACAGCACACGTGTAGGCAGCAATCCATACATCTAAGAGAGAAAGCTGCGAGGCACCTCACTCCACTGCTTCCTCTTTGAGATAAAGAAACAGATTTAGGGAGGAGGCATGACTTTCCCAAGAGATATTAGCACAGGTCACATGGGAGATCCTGGCTTTGGAGTCAAATGGAGCAGCTTTCTGTGGGTGTGGCTTGGAGCAAATTACTTAATTTGAATTTTTATATTAACACCGTGTGTCAATGGTAATAATAATAGAATTTCTATCTCCTAGGGTTATTGGAAGGATTAAGTTAGATAACACAGAAAAACAGCTTGTAGGGGGCTTGGACTTCGTTTCAGCTGAAGTGCTTTCTGTCATAGCACACAGCTCACGGGCTCCCTCCTGCCTCCCTTCCTTCCCTCCTCCTAAAGGCGTGACTTCTGGGGTAAGTTCACTGACAAACGCGGCCAAATGTCTACTACTTTTGAACTCCTTCGGGGATAGCCGCAAGCTCAGGCCAAACGGCTACAGGAGGATGTCAGATCCTACCACCCCAGCTCTCAGCTTCCTTTCTAGAAATTCCTTCCAACTCTGTGCTTTTATGTCCCCAAACAATTTGCTATCAGATGATCTTGACCAGGAAAACTCCAAAGGGTAGAGGAGATTTCTCTCTGTTTGATTCAACAACCTACCTCCTTCTTGCCAAGCCATTTTTAGAAATAGGGTGTTCCTGGGAGTTTGTAAAAGATTAAATTAAAAACGAGTGACCTAGTATGATATTAAACTAATAAATACTACACCTGGCATAGACAGCCTTCGCTCCAGAGCAATAATCTAACCCTTCAACCACTACACCCATGAAAAGTGAGGTTAGCTGGAGGCCCAGCACACAGCAGGAGCTCTATAAGTGTTTATTGAATCAATGATAGGGGCCAGGCTAGTGTTCAGAAAAGAAAGAAAGGCAATACTCTTTACTAAGATTTCCTGGGATCTGTTTTCAGATTAATAATCAAAGAAATGCTAACGAGGGATCCTCACTGTATTCTTTCCTATATTCCTCCCACAAACCTGGAAGCTAGGAAGCATCAGCCCTGTTTTAATGCTGAGGAAATAGAGGCTTTAACAGCATAAACACTGGCCCAGGGACTACAAATGGTTCAGGAGTGGAACCTTGGCCTTGGACTGAGGACTCCCTAGTGGCACATACAGTGCCTGCCTTCTGGTTCCTTTGCATCTTCCAAACCCAAAAGGGATGGGGGGAAGCAGAGCAGATAGAAGCATCCAGAGCCAACTCAGGGCAGAGATCTTGTGAGTGTGTGTGTGTGTTAGAGAGAAATCAAAGTCTTTCCTGTCTAAGGTGATTCGAGCCATGTAAAGAGCTCTCATGTTTGTACAGTGTTTTATGAAGTACAGAGAACTTCCTCCTTTCATTTCATTCTCAGAACAGTCTGGCAAAGAAAGCAAGGCAGGCACTAGTATTCACAGTCACAGACGAGGAAAACGAGGCTCAGAAGGGAAAAAAGACCCACTGAAGATTCCAGAACCACCCTCTATGGACCCGAGTCTTCTGAAGCTGGACTCTCCACAATCTTGTGTTTGTACAAGGATGAGATTAGCACAAGGCGCAGCCCAGAAACAGACACAAGATCTAAGAAGAAGGTACAAAAAGTTACCCCCATTCTAGTCCCAAGGCCATGCTCAAGTGACGGAAAAACTGGAAGAGCGTCGGGAAAGACACTGGGTCAAGTCCTCGAGACAGGAACTGCTATTCCTGTGGTGTGTCTCCCTAGGCCTCCCCACCCACATCTCCTCTCCTTCCATGGTGGACATGCCCCTGCTCTGTGATTCAACTGTGGCTCTCAAAGAGTTGGTCTTATAATAGGGGAGAGAGAGACACATATACACTCCCTTCTCTCTTTTTTAGATTAAAAAGTGTTTCATTGAAAAATGTTATTTTTAGTCACACCTTGTGGCATGTGGGATCTTAGTTTCCTGATCAGTGATCTAACGCATGTCCTCTGCAGTGGAAGCCCAGAGTCTTAACCTGTGGACCACCAGGAGTCCCATACACTTACTTCTATTGATAGACAGGGTAGAGCAGGCTTTACAATAAACATGGTGCCAATTGCTCCACATAAGGCATCTCATTTATTCTTTTTTTTTTTTTTTTTTTTTGATATGGCCTCTTTTACTGGTCCTTCATCTATTTACTTTCATCCATCTTAACACTTTGGCCTGTGTGGGCCTCCCATCGCGGTGGCCTTTCTCGTTGCAGAGCACTGACTCTGGGCGCATGCGCAGCAGAGCACTGACTTGTAATTGGGCACACCGGTCCAGCCACTCCGCGGCATATGGGATCTTCCCAGGCCAGGGATTGAACTGGTGCCCCTTGCATTACAAGGTGGACTCTTTACCCACTGGACCACCAGGGAAGCCTCATTTATTTTTCATAACAGCCCCATGGTGGCTTCCCTGGCAGCTCAAATGGTTAAGAATCTGCCAGCAGCGCGGTCTCCCGCATGGGATTTGACCCCTGGGCTGGGAAGATCCCTGGAGGAGGGCATGGCAACCCACTCCGGTATTCTTGCCTAACGAATCCCCAGGGACAGAGGAGCCTGATGGGCTGCAGTCCGTGGGCTCGCAGAGTTGGACGTGACCAAGTGACTTAGCGCATACACAACAGCTCCGGAGATAATACTCTTATTTCCACTTTTCTCAGTGTATGCTCAAGTGACAACTTGTGTTTGTACAAGGATGAGATTAGCACAAGGCGCAGCCCAGAAACAGACACAAGATCTAAGAAGAAGGTACAAAAAGTTACCCCCATTCTAGTCCCAAGGCCATGCTCAAGTGACGGAAAACTGGAAGAGCGTCGGGAAAGACACTGGGTCAAGTCCTCGAGACAGGAACTGCTATTCCTGTGGTGTGTCTCCCTAGGCCTCCCCACCCACATCTCCTCTCCTTCCATGGTGGACATGCCCTGCTCTGTGATTCAACTGTGGCTCTCAAAGAGTTGGTCTTATAATAGGGAGAGAGACACATATACACTCCTTCTCTCTTTTAGATTAAAAAGTGTTTCATTGAAAAATGTTATTTTTAGTCACACCTTGTGGCATGTGGGATCTTAGTTTCCTGATCAGTGATCTAACGCATGTCCTCTGCAGTGGAAGCCCAGAGTCTTAACCTGTGGACCACCAGGAGTCCCATACACTTACTTCTATTGATAGACAGGGTAGAGCAGGCTTTACAATAAACATGGTGCCAATTGCTCCACATAAGGCATCTCATTTATTCTTTTTTTTTTTTTTTTTTTTTTGATATGGCCTCTTTTACTGGTCCTTCATCTATTTACTTTCATCCATCTTAACACTTTGGCCTGTGTGGGCCTCCCATCGCGGTGGCCTTTCTCGTTGCAGAGCACTGACTCTGGGCGCATGCGCAGCAGAGCACTGACTTGTAATTGGGCACACCGGTCCAGCCACTCCGCGGCATATGGGATCTTCCCAGGCCAGGGATTGAACTGGTGCCCCTTGCATTACAAGGTGGACTCTTTACCCACTGGACCACCAGGGAAGCCTCATTTATTTTTCATAACAGCCCCATGGTGGCTTCCCTGGCAGCTCAAATGGTTAAGAATCTGCCAGCAGCGCGGTCTCCCGCATGGGATTTGACCCCTGGGCTGGGAAGATCCCCTGGAGGAGGGCATGGCAACCCACTCCGGTATTCTTGCCTAACGAATCCCCAGGGACAGAGGAGCCTGATGGGCTGCAGTCCGTGGGCTCGCAGAGTTGGACGTGACCAAGTGACTTAGCGCATACACAACAGCTCCGGGAGATAATACTCTTATTTCCACTTTTCTCAGTGTATGCTCGGAAAGCTCAAGATTTGCATTAAGATTTTATGTCATCTAGCTTCAAACATTTTCTGTACTTGCTGAGCAGCAGCACCAGTAGGGGCCTCTGGGTAGGACTTGGAGTCAGGCTGATCCAGGTTGGCAATCTGTCTCTGCTTCCCAGATGTGACCTTGGGCAAGCTGCCACTCTGCACCTCAGTCTCTTCGTTGGTCAAAGGAAAATAGTGTAGATGTTGGCAGGAAAGATGAATATGTAAACCTCTTGGTACAGTGAATAAGTAGAAGCAGGCACTGGTACTACTGGGGGAACCAGCCACGCTCTGTGGGGCTCAGAGCACTTGAAGGGTAAGTAGAATTTTCACAACAAGAAATCAGAGAACGTTCCAGGTAGAAAGAATCGTTAAGCAAAGTCTTGCAGGCATTACAGTAGGTGAGGAGGTGATAGGGCAGAGGGCAATCTGAGTTGTCTGGACCATGGGGGGATCTCGTTAACGATGATGCTGGAAAGGTACAGAGGGCTGATAGGAACAAGCATTGAATGCCAGGCTTGGGAGTCTGCACCTGTCTCCTTAGGTAATGGGCGTGTGTGCACGCAGGCTCAGTTGTATCCATCTCTTTGCGAGCTCATGGTCTGTAGCTCACCAGGCTCCTCTGTCTGTGGAATTTTCCAGGCCAGAATACTGAGGCGACTTGCATTTCCTCTTCTAGGGGATCTTCCCAACCCAGGGATCGAACCTGTGTCTCTTACGTCTCCTGCATTGGCAGGCAGGTTCTTCACCACTAGCATCACCTGGGAAGCCTCTGAGGCAACGAGGAGTCTTTTCAAAGGCATGTGTGCATGTGCTTGTGTGTATATGAGTCTGTGTGTGATTGGTAATTTGTTTAAAATGCTTACAACAATAACAGTAGTACTGCTATTTATGAAGTTCCTACATGACTGTGCTAAGTGATTTCCACGGTCATATCATACAACCATCACAATGATCTGAGGCTGTTCTCATTATCTGTATTTTATAGATAAGGCTGCTGAGGAAAGGATTGAATACGAGGACTCTGGAACCAGAGTGCCAGGACTCAGCCTTTGGGTCACAACTCGTGAACTGTGTATCCACAGGCAAGTTTCTAAACCTCCCTGTACCTCAGTGTTCCCATCTTTAAAATGGGGATAGAAGTAATGTCTACTCAACGAGGAAGTGGTAAATGCGTAAACAGAGTTGATCCATGTAACGTGCTTGGAATGGGGGGCAGCCATCAACTGTTCTCAGGAATTCTTGGCTGTGATGATTATCGTCTACCAAAGTGACACACCATGGGAGAAGGTAGCCCTGTGTGCTCACTGATGGATTCCCTTCCTGGAGCCTCTGCCTTCTCCGGGCAGGTAAGCAATAGTCTGCAGTGGGGCAGGAGCCGAGGGGATGGAAGCCAAGGCACTGAGGAGGGCTGCCACAGAAGAAGCGCTCTTCAAAGATGTTGAAGGTACATCCACCCCAGCATTCACCCACCAGGGCCTCAGGAGGGGTGAGGCACCACCCAGCACACAGGAGGAGACTGAGAAACCCAGTACCTTACCAGCAGCCACAGCAGAGCAAAGGGAAAGTTCAGAAATAATCTGAGTAAGATAGAGACATCTCTGCCCCTGACCCCCTTTCCTAGCCAGTACCCTGTTAATTTCCACTTCTGCATCTTCTCATCTACCTTTTCTTCTACCTAGAAGAGTGCCTTCCTGCCAAATCGGATTCCACAATGCTCCTGAAACCTTAGTTTAAAATTCACATGCTGGGCTTCCCCGGTGGTCCAGTGGGTAAAGAGTCCGCCTTGCAGTGCAAGAGGCGCCGGTTCAACCCCTGGTCTGGGAAGATCCCACGTGCCGCGGAGCGGCTGGACCCATGTGTCCAATTACCGAGCTGGAGCTCTGGAGCGCATGCACCCAGAGCCAGTGCTCTCCAATGAGAGAGGCCACTGCAATAAGAGGCCCACACAGGTCAAAGATGAATAAAAATAAATAAAACCAATAAGAGAGGCCAAAATAAAATTCACATGCTGCAAGAATCTTTCCTGATTAGTTCTGTCCCTTCTTGTTATTATTTTCCCTGGTAACAATCTGGGACTACCTGAGAGTTTGACTGTCTTAGGAAGGGCTCATCGAACCCAACCCTAGGTTGAGCCCAGCAGTTCTCGGTTGAGGGTGGTTTGGCCCCTCGGGGAGACGTGCCAATGATCGTCCAGACTGGGTTCATGGTTGTGTTAGAGTTTAATGCTCTGTAGTTGCCATCTTGAATCCTTAATGATTTAAATTCTGAACTTCTATTTCATAAGGGCAGGCTGGTGGGACAATGGAGCATGCCCGGGTTGGGTGGGGGCCTTGGAGCCTCAGCTCACGAGGCCTTCCCTCCTGCTGTCTCCTTGACTTTCTAGGGGTGGACTTGGGGCTCCAGCTCCTGGACCCACCAGGCCTCTTTCTCTCCAGCTTCCACCCAGTATCCACTCTTAGGGGACCTGGTGTGGGTACAGAGAGGTTGGGATAGGATGCTGGAGCCCCATGGCATCTCAAGGGCATGACAGTGGCCTTCCCTGGCTGAAGCTGTTCGTCTGCCGTGGGTTGGAGCGGCAGCCCTAGGAGGAGGAGATGCCTGGCTTAGCTTCCACACCCTCAGCTAGTGCATTGGTCCAGTGACTGGGCAAGGGGGAAGCTGGCAGCTGGTGGACTGTGTGCCCAGTTGTGTACCGAGTCATAGGCTGGAGTTCCGAGATGCTTTCTTGTTATCATCCTTATTCCCCAGAGAATGAGGCATTAAAAATAGCAAATGAAAAACAGGGAGGGAGAGAGACCGAGAGAGAGGGAGGGAGGCAGAGAGTAAGGGATGCTGTCCCTGAGATCCGCCTGGATGGAAGTAGCAGGTGTTCTTCCTGCCTGGCCTTTGCCCAGACTGCACGGCGTTGTAAGAATGTTCCGTCACAGTCTGTGGGCTGGACCTTGGCCCCCTTTTTGCCCGGGACATGCAAGCCAGTGCTCAATGAGAGAGGCCAATGCAAAAAGAGGCCCACACAGGTCAAAGATGAATAAAAATAAATAAAACCAATAAGAGAGGCCAAAATAAAATTCACATGCTGCAAGAATCTTTCCTGATTAGTTCTGTCCCTTCTTGTTATTATTTTCCCTGGTAACAATCTGGGACTACCTGAGAGTTTGACTGTCTTAGGAAGGGCTCATCGAACCCAACCCTAGGTTGAGCCCAGCAGTTCTCGGTTGAGGGTGGTTTGGCCCCTCGGGGAGACGTGCCAATGATCGTCCAGACTGGGTTCATGGTTGTGTTAGAGTTTAATGCTCTGTAGTTGCCATCTTGAATCCTTAATGATTTAAATTCTGAACTTCTATTTCATAAGGGCAGGCTGGTGGGACAATGGAGCATGCCCGGGTTGGGTGGGGGCCTTGGAGCCTCAGCTCACGAGGCCTTCCCTCCTGCTGTCTCCTTGACTTTCTAGGGGTGGACTTGGGGCTCCAGCTCCTGGACCCACCAGGCCTCTTTCTCTCCAGCTTCCACCCAGTATCCACTCTTAGGGGACCTGGTGTGGGTACAGAGAGGTTGGGATAGGATGCTGGAGCCCCATGGCATCTCAAGGGCATGACAGGGGCCCTTTCCCCTGGCTGAAGCTGTTCGTCTGCCGTGGGTTGGAGCGGCAGCCCTAGGAGGAGGAGATGCCTGGCTTAGCTTCCACACCCTCAGCTAGTGCATTGGTCCAGTGACTGGGCAAGGGGGAAGCTGGCAGCTGGTGGACTGTGTGCCCAGTTGTGTACCGAGTCATAGGCTGGAGTTCCGAGATGCTTTCTTGTTATCATCCTTATTCCCCAGAGAATGAGGCATTAAAAATAGCAAATGAAAAACAGGGAGGGAGAGAGACCGAGAGAGAGGGAGGGAGGCAGAGAGTAAGGGATGCTGTCCCTGAGATCCGCCTGGATGGAAGTAGCAGGTGTTCTTCCTGCCTGGCCTTTGCCCAGACTGCACGGCGTTGTAAGAATGTTCCGTCACAGTCTGTGGGCTGGACCTTGGCCTCTTACCACATCTTCAGAATCACCAGCTAATGAAGTTGATATTGTTTTCTGGTCCATCTCTCTCACCCGATGGCCAGTTCCCCTCCATGGCCCTCACTCTGCAGTGGTGTCAGGAGTGATGTAGAGGCTGACCGTTTCCCATCGCTGTCCCACACACCTCATTAACTCCTCCTTGCAGCGGGAGGTGACCATTACGGATTAGAAAAGCCGGTGGGTTCTTCAGAGAGAGGTGAGACCCATGGTTTCCCAGAACTTCCTGACCCACGTGTTCTCTCCTCTAAGACCTGGGAGATGATCTTCTGGGTTATAGAGCCATTAGAACAAAGGCTTGTCCGCTCCACGGCTCTTAAAGAACTGTGAGCCCCCTCCCCTTTTTTTTTAAAGAAACTAGTTTTAAAAACAAAGGACTAGATCTAAAACATACAGCAACCAACTAGTGAATGTAACAAAAAAGAAACAGTTTCGCTGATATATAGAACAAACCAGTGGGGGAAGAGAAGGAAGGAGGGGCAATAAAGAAATAGAGAAATAAAGAGGTAGAAACTGTTAGATATAAACTAAGCTACAAGGATATACTGTACAACAGAGGGACTCTGGTATATATTTTATCATAACTAAAATAATTAAGGGACTCCCTTGGCGGTCCAGTGGGTAAGACTTCACTTTTCGATGCGGGGGGTGTGGGTTTGATTCCCGGTCAGGGAGCTAAGATCCCACATGCGTTGTAGCCAAACAACCAAAATATAAAACAGAAGCAATACTGTAGTAAATTTAATAGAGACTTTAAAAATGGTCCATATGAAAAAAATCTTTAAAAACAGATTAATACTGTAAATTTTAAGTTATGTATATTCTACCACAATAAAAATTCAGGAAAAAATAAAATAAAAAAGGCACGAGACCAGAACATTTCAATGTAGAATTAAAGAGTATTTTTTTGGAATCAAAGAATCCCAAACAAAAGAGTACAAAAATACTTTACCAAAGTATACAAGAGGAAAGCTCAAGCATTGTCTGTTGAAAGAAATGTCTTTGGGGCTTCCCTGGTGGTCCAGTGGGTAAGGACACCGCCTTGCAGTGCAAGGGGCACCGGTTCGATCCCTGGCCTGGGAGGATCCTGCGTGCCGGGGAGCGGCTGGACCAATGTGTCCAATTACTGAGCCGGAGCTCTGGAGCGCATGCGCCCAGAGCCAGCGCTCTGCGACAACAGAGGCCACTGCGATGGGAGGCCCACACGGGCCAAAGACAAAGATGAATGAAAATGGACAAATGAGGGCTTCCCCTGGTGGTCCAGTGGGTAAGGACACCGCTTTGCAGTGCAAGGGGTGCCGGTTCGAGCCCTGGCCTGGAAGATCCCACGTGCCGTGGAGCGGCTGGACTGATGTGTCCAATTACCGAGCCGGAGCTCTGGAGCGCATGCGCCCAGAGCCGGCGCTCTGAGACAACAGAGGCCACCGCGATGGGAGGCCCACAAGGAGCCAAGGAACAAAGACGGATGAAAATAGAGAAATGAAAGACCAATAGAAGTGGCCCGCCCACTCCCCTCCCTCCCCAACCCGACCCCCGCCCAAAATAAATAAATAAATAAATCTTTAAAAAAAAAGAAAGAAATGTCTTTGTTTCCAGTTTGATCTAGCCCTGGACTGGGAGGCTTGTCATATTTTCTGAGTGAATGAATAAATGAACGGTGAATTTTCATGACAATCCCATAATGAGTCAAGGTGGGTAGTGTCTTCATGTAACTGAGGAGACTGAGGCTCAAGAAGCAAAGTGCCCAAGGTCTCATGGTGCAGAAGCAGGTGGTAAAGCCCTGTGCTCCACCATCAAAGGGGCACTTCTTCTATCAGTCTTTTTGTTTCCTCTGGGATTTGCCACTTGGCTAGATGCGCTGGTGACGTCATCCCTTGAGGACAACGGTGTGTGCTGAGCACCTACAAGAAGACAGGACTGGGGCTTCCCTGGTGGTCCAGTGGGTAAGGACACCACCTTGTAGTGCAAGGGGCGCCGGTTCGATCCCTGGCCTGGGAGGATCCCACGTGCCGCGGAGTGGCTGGACCGATGTGTCCAAGTACCGAGTCGGAACTCTGGAGCACATGCACCCAGAGCCGGTGCCTTGCAACAACAGAGGCCACTGCGATGGGAGGCCCACACAGGCCAAAGAACGAAGATGGATGAAAATAGATAAATGAAAGACCAACAGAAGTGGCCCACCCACCCCACTCCCTCCCCAACCCCGCCTCCCTCCCCAACTTCCCCCAACCCCCCAAAAAAAATTAAAAAAAAAAAAAAAAAAGAAGACAGGACTGGTGTTGGGCATGGGTTGGGGTGCAGTATTGGTTAAACTGGCCGTGCCCTCAGGAGTGGTACAGGTGCCCCTGGGGTCCACGCCAACGCCACTCACCAATCCTGAAGCTCTTCATTTGCACCATTGTCTCCAGTGACTTATTATTAAGCATTTTTTCCTAATCTATGTGAGTATTCACTTAAAAAAGTGAGTATTCACTTAAAAAAAAAAAAAAAACCCTTCTGTTTTCTAAGTTATGAAACTAATAAACCTCACCCTATGATCGAGAAAGTCCACTTCTGGGGATCCATCTCAGAGAACTGAAAGCAAGGATATTCACACACAGAAGTTCACAGCAGCCCTATCCATGATAGCTACAGTGCAGGGAATTCTCTGGCAGTTCACTGATAAAGGCTCTACGCTCGCACTGCTGAGGACCCAGGTTCAGTCGCTGACTGGGGATCTAAGATCCCACAAACGTGCAGGATGGTCACACACACACACACAATTAGAAAAAATAGCTAACGCGCGGAAGCAGCTCAAGTATCCACAGTGGATGGATGGATAAGCAAAATGCGGTCTCTACATACAGCAGAAGAGTTTCCAGTTTTAAAAACGGAAGGGAATTCGGGCAAATGCTCCAACATGGATGAACCTTGAGGATGCTATGCTAAGTGAAAGAAGTCAGATACAAGAGGACAAATATCGTACGATTTTACTTAGAGGAGACGCAGAGAACAATACAATTTACAGAGAGAGAAAATAGAACGACAGTTGCAAGGTGGGAGGCGGGGAGTGGAGGCGGAATGGAAAGTTCTTGCTTAATGGGTGCAGAATTTCAGTTTGGCCAGATGAAAAATGTTCTAGAGAAAGACGGTGATGATAGTTAGGCAGTACCGTGGATGCACGTAATGCCACTGAAATGTATATCTAAGAATGATTAAGATGGTCAATTTTATTGTTTACCACGATGTGTCCAAGTACCGAGTCGGAACTCTGGAGCACATGCACCCAGAGCCGGTGCCTTGCAACAACAGAGGCCACTGCGATGGGAGGCCCACACAGGCCAAAGAACGAAGATGGATGAAAATAGAGAAATGAAAGACCAACAGAAGTGGCCTGCCCGCCCCGCTCCCTCCCCAACCCCGCCTCCCTCCCAACTTCCCCAACCCCCAAAAATTAAAAAAAAAAAAAGAAGACAGGACTGGTGTTGGGCATGGGTTGGGGTGCAGTATTGGTTAAACTGGCCGTGCCCTCAGGAGTGGTACAGGTGCCCCTGGGGTCCACGCCAACGCCACTCACCAATCCTGAAGCTCTTCATTTGCACCATTGTCTCCAGTGACTTATTATTAAGCATTTTTTCCTAATCTATGTGAGTATTCACTTAAAAAAGTGAGTATTCACTTAAAAAAAAAAAAAAAACCCTTCTGTTTTCTAAGTTATGAAACTAATAAACCTCACCCTATGATCGAGAAAGTCCACTTCTGGGGATCCATCTCAGAGAACTGAAAGCAAGGATATTCACACACAGAAGTTCACAGCAGCCCTATCCATGATAGCTACAGTGCAGGGAATTCTCTGGCAGTTCACTGATAAAGGCTCTACGCTCGCACTGCTGAGGACCCAGGTTCAGTCGCTGACTGGGGATCTAAGATCCCACAAACGTGCAGGATGGTCACACACACACACACAATTAGAAAAAATAGCTAACGCGCGGAAGCAGCTCAAGTATCCACAGTGGATGGATGGATAAGCAAAATGCGGTCTCTACATACAGCAGAAGAGTTTCCAGTTTTAAAAACGGAAGGGAATTCGGGCAAATGCTCCAACATGGATGAACCTTGAGGATGCTATGCTAAGTGAAAGAAGTCAGATACAAGAGGACAAATATCGTACGATTTTACTTAGAGGAGACGCAGAGAACAATACAATTTACAGAGAGAGAAAATAGAACGACAGTTGCAAGGTGGGAGGCGGGGAGTGGGAGGCGGGAATGGAAAGTTCTTGCTTAATGGGTGCAGAATTTCAGTTTGGCCAGATGAAAAAATGTTCTAGAGAAAGACGGTGATGATAGTTAGGCAGTACCGTGGATGCACGTAATGCCACTGAAATGTATATCTAAGAATGATTAAGATGGTCAATTTTATGTTTGTTTTACCACGATTTTTAAAAGCCTAACAGACATTACAAAGAAATAAAACAATCAAAACTGGATAAAGTAAACAGAGGGTCTCTTTCTCATAGATTTACCACCTGCTTTCCAATCCCCAGCTCTCTTTCTCTAAGCATTTGCTGTTCAGTTTACCAGTTTCCTGCATGTATGCACACACATGTGCGTGTACTTAAAAAAACAAAACAGGGTCCCTGCTTCCTCCTTTTCTGTTGTTTACTCCTCAAGGGCTGCCCAGAGGCAACTTCAAGCCCATGGCAGTGGGGAGAGATTGTTGGGTCTGAATTTGCATTCCATCTGGTGATGAGGAGCCAGTGACTTAACCTCTTGAGAGACGTCCGTTCCTGCATCTGAAACTAGGTCCACTGTTATCCTTGTTCTCTAGAAGTTTCTCCCTTGACCTGAGCTCTGCGAGCAATCAGGGCTCAGGGAGGTCGGCAGCCAGGAAGGGGATGGAGAACCTCCTAGGAGGGGCTAAGTGCATATTTACAATGTGTGTTTCATCTTTTCACAGAGAGTCTGTCTAAGAACAGGTTATCTTTCCAGCAATCGAGAGTAGCTGTCACAAGACATACGCTTTTCAAAACAGTAGGTCCTTGGAGTGAAAACGCATCATGTGAACTTCAAGAAGAGGCGAAAGAGCAGAATCCAGAAACTCTCCAGGACCCTGGGCACATGGATTGGTGATCTTAGGAAGATACTGGGGTAGTGGATTATGTGAAGTACTTGGAGTCAAGATGCCCAAGTTCAAGTTCTACCTTATAGAAACATATATCCTTGAGTCATACAAACTATAAATGCTGCAACCTCAGTTTCCTTGCCCAGAAAACGGGCATCATATTTCCTATCGTGTAGGATTACCGTGAGAATTAAAGTGCCATGGTATACAAAATTGCTTTGCAAACCATTCAGCTCTAAGCAGGTGCAAATGATTATTACTGACTTATTGTGACAATGGATTTATGCTAATAGTTTGCCACACAGGCCTGTGAAGTACAGAATCATTTTTTATTTTTTAAGAATGAAAGAAAATTCTTATGTATTTGTTCTTGATAATACGTAATTATTGTAAAAAATAAAAGAGAAAATGAAAAAGTGCAAGTTTCCTTAATCATAGATGCTGCTGACATTTTGAAATCTTTATTTATTTAGAAAGATTTCAATATATTGAGTGAGACAAAGATTTCAAATATTTATATGGTATGATCCTAGTTATGGCTTATGAATCACTCCCAATCAAGTATTAGTGATGAAAAGAAATATGCAAGTTACTAATTAAGACCATACGGGGCTTCCCTGGTGGCACAGTGAATAGAATTTGCCTGCCAATACAGGATACACAGGTTTGAACCCTGGTCTGGGAAGATCCCACATGCCTCAGAGCAAGTAAGCGAAGCACCACAATTACTGAGCTCCACGTGTCTAGAGCCTATGCTCTAAAATGAGAGAAGCCACTGCAGTGAGAAACCCAAGCACTGCAGCTAGACAGAAGTCCTGACTCCCCGCAACTAGAGAGAAGTCCTGGCTCCCCACAACTAGAGAAAGCCCTCTCAAAGCAAGAAGACCCAGTGCAACCAAAAATCAATTAATTAATTAGTAAGAAAAGATCATATGAACTTTTAAAGCTTGTACGATCTGGAAATTCTATCAATTATGCATAAAGAGGTTCCATGTATTTAAATTAGAATAATGTACTAGTTAGGACCTAGGTTCAGCTTGAGTGAAAATAGAGATAACATCGTGTAAATTCATAGTTTTGGTGCAAATTAGAGAATGCCCAGTGTTGTCACAGTCTGAGCCTTCAGTAAGTGTTAGCTGCCATTATTGTCCACAATGACATATTAAGGTTATTTTGTTCTCTGCTTCTGAGGACAATTAGGTAGTTGGTCTGACTAATCTATGATAAAGTAATAGCCTTCTCAATAAACAAGGTTTGAAGTAGAAAAGAAGAGATGATTGTGCGAGGACGCTTTGAAGGTCAGGGACTACAGGTGCAAATGAATATTATCTGACTTATTGTCGAAACCATTCAGCTCTAAGCAGGTGCAAATGATTATTACTGACTTATTGTGACAATGGATTTATGCTAATAGTTTGCCACACAGGCCTGTGAAGTACAGAATCATTTTTTATTTTTTAAGAATGAAAGAAAATTCTTATGTATTTGTTCTTGATAATACGTAATTATTGTAAAAAATAAAAGAGAAAATGAAAAAGTGCAAGTTTCCTTAATCATAGATGCTGCTGACATTTTGAAATCTTTATTTATTTAGAAAGATTTCAATATATTGAGTGAGACAAAGATTTCAAATATTTATATGGTATGATCCTAGTTATGGCTTATGAATCACTCCCAATCAAGTATTAGTGATGAAAAGAAATATGCAAGTTACTAATTAAGACCATACGGGGCTTCCCTGGTGGCACAGTGAATAGAATTTGCCTGCCAATACAGGATACACAGGTTTGAACCCTGGTCTGGGAAGATCCCACATGCCTCAGAGCAAGTAAGCGAAGCACCACAATTACTGAGCTCCACGTGTCTAGAGCCTATGCTCTAAAATGAGAGAAGCCACTGCAGTGAGAAACCCAAGCACTGCAGCTAGACAGAAGTCCTGACTCCCCGCAACTAGAGAGAAGTCCTGGCTCCCCACAACTAGAGAAAGCCCTCTCAAAGCAAGAAGACCCAGTGCAACCAAAAATCAATTAATTAATTAGTAAGAAAAGATCATATGAACTTTTAAAGCTTGTACGATCTGGAAATTCTATCAATTATGCATAAAGAGGTTCCATGTATTTAAATTAGAATAATGTACTAGTTAGGACCTAGGTTCAGCTTGAGTGAAAATAGAGATAACATCGTGTAAATTCATAGTTTTGGTGCAAATTAGAGAATGCCCAGTGTTGTCACAGTCTGAGCCTTCAGTAAGTGTTAGCTGCCATTATTGTCCACAATGACATATTAAGGTTATTTTGTTCTCTGCTTCTGAGGACAATTAGGTAGTTGGTCTGACTAATCTATGATAAAGTAATAGCCTTCTCAATAAACAAGGTTTGAAGTAGAAAAGAAGAGATGATTGTGCGAGGACGCTTTGAAGGTCAGGGGTGGTGAATGGTAATAGGCAGGTTGTCAGACGGGGCCATGGTCCTGGGACTTCTAACCTGTGGCTACCACCGCGGCTTCTTTGGTCTAAACTTTAACTACGATCCTGAAATTTCACGTGACTTTCTCCTCACCTCCTAGTCCAAAGCTGTTTTAGTGTTACTGCCAGCTTTGCTGAAATGTGGAGAAATAGTACTTTTTACCCCTCTGCCAAAGATGGGAAATAATATAGGAATCATCTCGTAATTCCAGAGCAGAAAAAGTTTCTTCCATTCAATTGAATTCTAAAGTCTTACTCCTGTCCTATCAGATACATATGCAAAGACATTATCACAAAAACGTGTCATATGTGCAAAGCTTGGGAGAGAATGAGAGAGTTTTTTTGTTTAAAAGTTGCTTTTGAAGTTTAGGGGAGAATTCATACATGGGTATGTGTGGTTGAGTCCCTTTGCTGTCCACCTGAAGCTATCACAGCATTGTAATAAGCTCTACTCCAATATAAAATAAAAAATTTAAAAATCCAAAAAAACCAGTTACAATATTGGGAAAAAAGATACTTTTAAAAACCACTTTTGCTATCACAGGAAATTTCTGTGTCACAGAAACCACCCCCTCCCCACCCTGCCAACACCTCCTAGTTTTCAATGAATAGTATAAATAACATTTGTGACTTTAACCACAACAAAAATGTGTCACCTTTTTAGGTGGTCTTTGAGGTTTACCTTTCAAAAAACATTTCAAGGAGCTAAGTTCTGGCTTTGTTTTTTTCCTCTGATCACTGCTGACTGAGTAAGGACTCCAGGCTGTTTACACGGGACAGCTTTAGATACGGTTATTTGTGTGGCATTGTATCAAGGCCTTCAAATATTTGCCGGGAGGTTTGGTGGAAAATGTCTAGGCCAGTGCAAACACTGCCGGCCCCAGGGAAATCCAGGAGGCTCAGCGGGCCATTCCAGAACTTCTGTTCTGTCATATTGTCCCTACAAGGAAACCCTCTGAATCTTTTCTCAGACTGCAGGAGCCCATTGAAGAGACTTATATGGGTTCGTGTCATGAGAGGCTCCTGATTTAGCTGCCGCTGGGTTCAATCATTCCACATCTGGGAGAGGCAGAGTGGAAAGCTGTTGACCTCACAGTCAGGAGTGCTGAGCACCAGCCTTCGATCTGCTACTCACTTGCTGGGCCACTTTGACAAGCCACTGGCCCCTCTCTGGGCCCTGATTGTCTTAGTTTTAAAAGATGATTGAACAAAATGAGCTCTAACATCCTTTTCTTTTAGCCTGTCTATAAGGGATTCCCTGGTGGCTCAGACAGTAAAGAATCTTCCTGCAATGCAGGAGACCTAGAGTCAATCCCTGGGTTAGAAAGATTCCCCTGGAAAAGGAAATAGCTACCTACTCCAGTATTCTTTCCTGGAGAATTCCATGGAGAGAGGAGCCTAGTGGGCTACAGTCCATGGGGTCACCAAGAGTTAGATGTGACTGAAGCAACTAAACAATAATCTCTTGATAAAGTACCACCTGGGCGCAGTTATTGAACCAGGGCAACAGTGGACGATACAAAGAAAAATAAAATAAGATTCTTTGTTTCCAGAATGTTTGATTGGATGTTTAGCCTCTTTTACTACTTCTCAGGACCCAGTAGTTCTCTACAAGCTCACAATCTCAGAGAGTACACACAGGGTGACCACATAATAAGTTATTTATTGATATATCATAATACATGTTGAAATAATATTATCTGCTACTCCGAAATAATATTATCTGGCCACTCTGGATTTTCTTTTTTGCTTTTTTTTTTTTTTTGCCTCTAAGTCATCATTTATTTTTTATCCATCCTTATTCTTTGGCCTGTTTGGGCCTCCCATCGCAGCGGCCTCCCTCACTACAGAGCACCGGCTCTGGGCACGCGCGCTCCAGAGTGCTGGCTCATAATCGGACACACTGGCTCAGCTGCTCCTTTGCATGTGGAATCTTCCTGGGCCAGGGATCAAACCGGTGCCCCCCGCACTGCAAGGTGGACTCTTTACCCATTGGACCACCAGGGAAGCCCGCAGGTGAATTCTTAACCACTAGAGCACAAGGGAAGTCCAAGCATGATCTTTTGGTTGAACAGAACTCCTTGCTCTGTAGAAAGCCAACTGTAGAGAGCAAGGGCAGAAGCAGGTGGACCAGGTCAGACAACAGGAAAGATGCCTGGGGTGCCCAAGGGGATGTTGACAGAGGTTCCAAGAAAGGGTCAGATTCTAGGTTTATTTTGAAGGAAGATCCACCAGAGTCTGCTGAAGGGTTAGGTACAGGTGTCAGGGACAGAAATGCCTTCTTGTTTGGAGATGTGAGCTGGTAGAGAGATGGATGTGCCATTTATGGAATTGGGAGATTGTATGAAAAGTGGGTTTGAGGAAGGAAATAGGAAGTTGTGTACAAATAGTAGGAAGGGGGAGATACAGGTGGCATGTGAGTCCCACCTGGGAGGGGGCGGTTTCAAAAGTCAGCCAGAGCATGCTGGACAAGCCATGCGGCCAGGTAGGAAAGTTCTGGGTTTCTGTGGGGTTTTTTTGAGTCAGAACACCTGGTTTCGAGTCCCATATTTGCCACTCTCTAGTCGAGGGATTTGGAGAACATCATTTAAGCCATTTAAACTCTCTATGCTTTTTAAAAAATTATGATTGTTTTATTTGTTTTCATTGGATAATAATCCTTTACAACATTGTGTTGGCCTCTGCCATTCAACAACATGAATCCGGTAGAGCCAAATATATATATATATATATTTTAATATCACATTTTCTGTTTGTAAATATGCAGTGGCTTCCTATCTCACTCAGAATAAAAGCCTGATGAGAGGGACTTGACTCAGCCATAGGGTCTCCTTGCTGTTCCTGGAACCTGCCAGACATACCCCTGCCTCAGGGCCTTTGGACATGCTGTTTCCCTGCCCTGAGGGCACTTTTCCCCAGCTATCTCCCTCAAGTCTCTCCTAATTCATTATCTTCTCTGTAAGGCTTTCCTTGCCCGCCTTTCATAAAACTATAGTCCACCCCTTATTTGATATTCTTAAGCCCCTTTCCCTTGCCTTTTTTCTTCTTCTCCAAAGGATTTCACATCACCTGACAAGCTATGTATTGAGGTACTTAATTCTATGTATTGTCTGTATCCTCAACTATTAAGCCCCACTCAGGAAAGCAGGGATTCATTTTGGCGGGTGGGGGCAGTAGGTCTGATTCATTCTCTGCTGTAACCCCTCAATTTAGAATAATGCCTGGCACCTAGTGTTTCCCAATAAACGTTTTTTGAAAGAATGAGTGAATGAATTAAAAGAGTGAAACTCCCCTGATGTTTGAATTTCAACCCTGCTGGGTTTCATCTTTTTACCATCAGTAGCGCAGATCATTTTTATCTCAGTCACATGGCCATTCTTCCGAATTATGATTCATTTATCACTGCCTCTTCACCAGAGACCAGCTCCTACCCAAGAAGCTCTCCCAAGAGGCTTGGGTGATGCACAGTGTTCATGGGAGCTTCCAAACTAATCGACATTCTGTGATTGTAACAAGGCACATTGACTCTGGTACCCGTCCTAGACTCCTCCACACCGTCTTCTCGTACAACACTCTCATTTTTAGGAGTCACCCAGCTGCCGGAGGTCAACCATTCTGCTTATTGAATATTAATTATTCAAATGTGCCTGGTCACATGGGAAATGTTCAGCCACAATGACATGATGGTGAATCAGAGCGAGAAAGAAAGCTCATATTAACACCCATCACACCCCGCCCCACCGCCACGGTCTCTAAATGCCCTCGAAAGAGCCCCCGTGTTTCTGGATTAAAGAGAGGGCAGGAGCACAGAAGGAGACCCGAGGCTTCTGTCATTTTTGAAAAAAGAGTCATCTATCCACGTTTCTGCCTGAGATACCCAATGATAGGATTGCCATTCAAAATCTATTTAGGGGTGGCATTGCCGACTAAAAATGAAGCATGCACTTGCTTTCGTGAATGAGGAAACAGACATTACGGGACGGTCGTATTTGCCTCCATCTACCTGAAGTGTTCCCAGCCGTTTCTGCAGAGGTGTCTCATCATGAAATCACCCAGCAGTGAGAGAGGGAGAAGTGAAACTCACTATTCAAGCCCCCTACACTGTCGAGTCAGGGATGGGAGCAGACAAGGCAGGGCTGGGAAGAACCTCAGAAGTGGCATCAGATGTGAAGAACAGACTTTTGGACTCAGTGGAAGAAGGCGAGGGTGGGATGATTTCATAAAGCAGCATTGTAACATATACGTTACCACATGCAAACAGATGACCGGTACAAGCTGGATGCATGAAGCGGGGTGCCCAAAACTGGTGCTCTGGGACAACCCAGAGGGACAGGGGAGAGGGAGAGGGGAGGGGCAGGTCAGGAGTAGGGGGACACATACATGCCTATAGATGAGTCATGCTGACATATGGCCCAAACCATCATAATATTGTGAAGTAGTTATCCTCCAATTAAAATAAGTAAATTAATTTTAAAAAAGAAGTGGCATCAGAGAGCCGACTGATTCATGGAGATGTCTAGAGCATCCTTAGTGGTCACTGGCACGTGGGCAGGGAGGATAATGACTCCGCGTGCTGGTCCCACAGGGAGTCCGTGACGGGAGAAGACCCAGGATTCCCCCATCTTCAGGCACCACCCGGAGCCATGTTCAGGGTCTCCTTAAATGCCCTTGGTGACCAGCTGGCCTCCTCTCCTCAATTTTCCAGTTGAGGAAACAGAGACCGGTAAGGCAGAAAGAGCAGTGAGGCCAGGAAGGAGTTTTAAAGTGGACCTTCGCCCCTTTGGGTTGTCTTGAGTTTATTTAAGCAGAACTTGCAGTTCTGTCTGTCCTTTGGTGTCAGAGGAATGGAGGCATCCATTCTGTCTCATCTCTGGGGGAAAAAACCTTGAAAAACAAATGCCTAAATTCACTGGACCGAGTCAGTTTCTTGTACTGTCCCTTTTGTTCCATCTCAGTGCTTCTACCCACGAGTGGGGTCAGGTTGGTCAGAGCAGAGGGACCTCGTCTGCTGCAGAGCCGTCCCTTAACAATAAGAAAAGAGGGTGTCTTGCTGATCACCAAACCCTGGGTAAGTGAGGCTCAAGCTGGGAGCTGGAAGAAGATTCCAGGAGCCGTGGGAATTGCAGACATGCTTTATTGGCAGGTATGAGAGAGGAGAAGTGAAACTCACTATTCAAGCCCCCTACACTGTCGAGTCAGGGATGGGAGCAGACAAGGCAGGGCTGGGAAGAACCTCAGAAGTGGCATCAGATGTGAAGAACAGACTTTTGGACTCAGTGGAAGAAGGCGAGGGTGGGATGATTTCATAAAGCAGCATTGTAACATATACGTTACCACATGCAAACAGATGACCGGTACAAGCTGGATGCATGAAGCGGGGTGCCCAAGCCCGGGGCTATGGGACACCCGAGAGGGACAGGGGAGAGGGAGAGGGGAGGGGCAGGTCAGGAGTAGGGGGACACATACATGCCTATAGATGAGTCATGCTGACATATGGCCCAAACCATCATAATATTGTGAAGTAGTTATCCTCCAATTAAAATAAGTAAATTAATTTTAAAAAAGAAGTGGCATCAGAGAGCCGACTGATTCATGGAGATGTCTAGAGCATCCTTAGTGGTCACTGGCACGTGGGCAGGGAGGATAATGACTCCGCGTGCTGGTCCCACAGGGAGTCCGTGACGGGAGAAGACCCAGGATTCCCCCATCTTCAGGCACCACCCGGAGCCATGTTCAGGGTCTCCTTAAATGCCCTTGGTGACCAGCTGGCCTCCTCTCCTCAATTTTCCAGTTGAGGAAACAGAGACCGGTAAGGCAGAAAGAGCAGTGAGGCCAGGAAGGAGTTTTAAAGTGGACCTTCGCCCCTTTGGGTTGTCTTGAGTTTATTTAAGCAGAACTTGCAGTTCTGTCTGTCCTTTGGTGTCAGAGGAATGGAGGCATCCATTCTGTCTCATCTCTGGGGAAATAACCTTGAAAAAACAAATGCCTAAATTCACTGGACCGAGTCAGTTTCTTGTACTGTCCCTTTTGTTCCATCTCAGTGTTTCTACCCACGAGTGGGGTCAGGTTGGTCAGAGCAGAGGGACCTCGTCTGCTGCAGAGCCGTCCCTTAACAATAAGAAAAGAGGGTGTCTTGCTGATCACCAAACCCTGGGTAAGTGAGGCTCAAGCTGGGGAGCTGGAAGAAGATTCCAGGAGCCGTGGGAATTGCAGACATGCTTTATTGGCAGGTGGCTGGTGCAGCAGCCAGGGACTTTCTGAGTGGCCTTATACAGCACTTTGAACCAAAGTGGTGGCTCTCTGAAGAGTTATGTAATGGTACGTGTGTGCTGTATCCCACATGAGCTCATTTATCATAGAAGCGTGCTAAGTCACTGTCTGCAGGAAATGAGGTGAGAAAGCCTGACCACCGCCATCTTGACTTGGGAATCTTGGCTCCCAGACACAGGGACACCCAGGACGGGCTTCCCAGAGTGGACTCTCCCAGGGCTCTTGGCTTACAGCAGATGCTTAGCAGGTGATTGTTGGACTGTCCTGTTGAATGCCATGCTGGAAAACTTGTAAGCTATCCATTTCACCATTGACCCTTGGATGAATTTACCCATCACCCAAATCCTCCGCGTCCAGGATTATACTTAGAACTGTGAAATAGTCAAGAGATACATGTGTGCTTTTATTCTGACTTTCAGGGACCTGGAACCCTTGTTCAGAGGTCAGTTCTATCACACGCCACACATAACAAGCAAAATATGAGACAGTTCCCACATAAGACCATGTAACTGATAGGACTGTGGAAACAGATACAAACGCAATTTTTAAAAAATTTATCTTTAAAATTTATTTATCTTTGGCTGAGCTGGGTTTTTGTTGCTGTGTATGAGCTACTCTCTAGCTGCGGTGCATGGGCTTTTCATTGAGGTACCATCTCTAGTCACAGAGCATGGGCTCTAGGGTACAGGGGCTTCACTAGTCATGGCACATGGGCTTATTTGCCCTGTGGCATGTGGGATCTTTCTGGACCAGAGATCTAAATTTGTGCTCCTGCGTTGCAAGGGGATTCCTAACCACTGCACCACCAGGGAAGTCCCAGCAATTTCTCTACATGTGTTGTGCTGATGGAGTAGCACATGAGTGCTCAGTCGTCTCCAACACTTTGTAACCCCATGGACTATGGCCTACCAGGCTCTTCTGCCCATGAGATTTCCCAGGCAAGAATACTGAAGTGGGTTGTCATTTCCTTCTCCAGGGGATCTTCCTAACCCAGGAATTGAACCCAGGTCTCCTGCATTGCAGGCGGATTCTTTACCAGCTGAGCTACCAGGGAATAAGTAAAGAGGGTGTCTTGCTGATCACCAAACCCTGGGTAAGTGAGGCTCAAGCTGGGGAGCTGGAAGAAGATTCCAGGAGCCGTGGGAATTGCAGACATGCTTTATTGGCAGGTGGCTGGTGCAGCAGCCAGGGACTTTCTGAGTGGCCTTATACAGCACTTTGAACCAAAGTGGTGGCTCTCTGAAGAGTTATGTAATGGTACGTGTGTGCTGTATCCCACATGAGCTCATTTATCATAGAAGCGTGCTAAGTCACTGTCTGCAGGAAATGAGGTGAGAAAGCCTGACCACCGCCATCTTGACTTGGGAATCTTGGCTCCCAGACACAGGGACACCCAGGACGGGCTTCCCAGAGTGGACTCTCCCAGGGCTCTTGGCTTACAGCAGATGCTTAGCAGGTGATTGTTGGACTGTCCTGTTGAATGCCATGCTGGAAAACTTGTAAGCTATCCATTTCACCATTGACCCTTGGATGAATTTACCCATCACCCAAATCCTCCGCGTCCAGGATTATACTTAGAACTGTGAAATAGTCAAGAGATACATGTGTGCTTTTATTCTGACTTTCAGGGACCTGGAACCCTTGTTCAGAGGTCAGTTCTATCACACGCCACACATAACAAGCAAAATATGAGACAGTTCCCACATAAGACCATGTAACTGATAGGACTGTGGAAACAGATACAAACGCAATTTTTAAAAAATTTATCTTTAAAATTTATTTATCTTTGGCTGAGCTGGGTTTTTGTTGCTGTGTATGAGCTACTCTCTAGCTGCGGTGCATGGGCTTTTCATTGAGGTACCATCTCTAGTCACAGATCATGGGCTCTAGGGTACAGGGCTTCACTAGTCATGGCACATGGGCTTATTTGCCCTGTGGCATGTGGGATCTTTCTGGACCAGAGATCTAAATTTGTGCTCCTGCGTTGCAAGGGGATTCCTAACCACTGCACCACCAGGGAAGTCCCAGCAATTTCTCTACATGTGTTGTGCTGATGGAGTAGCACATGAGTGCTCAGTCGTCTCCAACACTTTGTAACCCCATGGACTATGGCCTACCAGGCTCTTCTGCCCATGAGATTTCCCAGGCAAGAATACTGAAGTGGGTTGTCATTTCCTTCTCCAGGGGATCTTCCTAACCCAGGAATTGAACCCAGGTCTCCTGCATTGCAGGCGGATTCTTTACCAGCTGAGCTACCAGGGAAGGCTTGTGCCCTGGCTTCTGAGTCCACTGAAACTAAAATCATCCCCCTACAATGACTAAAGAAAATCCACCCCGAATATTCATTGGAAAGACTCATGCTCAAGCTGAAGCTCTAGTACTTTGGCCACCTGATGCGAAGAGTCGACTCATTGGAAAAGACCCTGATGCTGGGAACGATTGAGGGCAGGAGGAGAAGGAGATGACAGAGCATGAGATGGTTGGAATGCATCACTGTCTCAATGGACATGAGTTTGAGCGAGCTCCGGGAGATGGTGAAGGACAGGGAAACCTGGCGTGCTGCAGTCCGTGGAGTCGCAAAGAGTTGATCATGACTAAGCAACTGAACAACAACAATGACGACAACAACTGCTGCTACTGGTCGTGCTGCTACAACTATCACCATGACTTACTCCTGCTGCTGCTACTTCCGTCACCTCCAAGACCACTACTGCTTTACTATCGTTACTGCGGCCGCTATGACTGCTGCCACGGCTGACGCTGCCAAAGCCTTGCTGAGTGCTTGACTCAGGGTATTTTACTTAAATTGACTCATTCATTCTTACAACAATCCTTGAGGTAGGAAACACCCCCATCCCTATTTTACAGATAAGATAACTAAGCCTTGAAGAGACCCATGAGTGGTCAGAATTTCCATTGCAGTTAAGACGCAAGTCAGGCTCTGAATCCTAATTATCTGACTTCCGGAGCCCATGCATTTCACTCCTAGGCTCAGGGGTCTGCTGTGTGAGGAGGTAACACTGGCTTGGGAGTCAGGGGAGTCCCACCTTGCTCCTCCCCACCTAACCGGCAAGTTAGTCTTACCTGTGAAACAGGGATTTCCTTGACATGGGTAGAGAGTTCTTTTTTTCTTTTTTCCTCTGGGTAGAGAGTTCTTTTGAGGCTTAAATGAAAGCATGTCTGAAAAACAAGGAGATCAAACCAGTCAATTCTAAGGAAATCAGTCCTGACTATTCATTGGAAGGACTTATGCTGAAGCTCCAATACTTTGGCCACCTGATGCGAAGAGACAACTCATTGGAAAAGACTCTGGTGCAGGGAAACATAGAAGGCAAGAGGAGAAGGGGATGACAGGGGATGAGATGGTTGGATGGTATCACTGAGTCAGTGGACATGAGTTTGAGCGAGCTCCTGAAGATGGTGAAGGATGGCGAAACCTGGTGTGCTGCAGTCCACGGAGTCACAAAGAGTCGGACATGACTGAGCGAATGAACAAAACCGAACTGAACTGTCTATAAACCACATTACAGAGAAGCTGCACATAATCTACCCTGATTCCTCAGAAGCCTAATAGACCGTCTATCTCAGATTCTCCTTCCACAGTCAACAATAGGTTCTTGGCAAATGTTTGCAGAATGACTCAGTCTCCACTCAGGCCATACAAACTACGTGTTAATCATTCATTCGTCTGCTCATTTATCACAGAATTATTGAGCACCTACTGTATGCCAGGCACAATTCTCAGAGCATTTGGGGCACAGAGGTGAGGAAAACAGACACAGTCACTGCCCTGGAAGAGCTGTGCCCTAGCGGAAATCTCTGTGTGCGGACTACAGCATGTGCAAAGGCCACAGTGGACTGGAAGGCACAGAGCAGCTAGTAAGTTGGGAAAGAGGTATAATAAGGACCTTGCAGTGAAGATTAAGATAAATGTCTTAAGAGATTGGGGAATAGAGAGCTGAAAGGAAGAGAACTCTTATCAAAGGGAAGAGAAATTCCATTGGTGGATGGATCAGGCAAGGCTTGTCAAGGGAAAGGAAGTGGCCAAAGGTAGCAACCCAGAGGTGCCTGCCTGGTACCTCGTCACTGAGGGCGGTGGTGGTTTAGCCTCTATGTTGTGTCTGACTCTTGCGACCCCATGGACCATAGCCCTTCAGACTCCTCCCTCTATGGGATTACCCAGGCAAGAGTACTGAAGAGGGCTGCCATTTCCTTCTCCAGATCTTTCTGTCCCAGGAATCGAACCCGTGTCTGCTGCATTGCAGGCAGATTCTTCACCAACTGAGCTAAAAGGGAAGCCCGTCCTGGAGTGTCCTAACCAACTATTCTCCCAAAGCAGGTTCATTGAAGAGGGGACACCACGAGGGTGGAGGTTCCTGTAGAATCAGTAAGGGACAGATGACTAACCAACAGAAAGGACTACTCTCTCATGCCAGGCACTGGACTGAACTCCAATCCTCACCATTGGCGAATGGGCCCTCACATCTCAGATAAGAACACTGAGGCTCACAAATGTTCCGTGACTTACCCAAGTTACTGGATGGGGGGAATCAGCATGCAGACCTGGGTCCATTTTGTTCCAAGGGCCACACTCTTTCTATTATGGAACACATTGCCTCTTTCTTTTATTGAGGAGGCAGAAAGGCAGATGAACTTTCTCACTCAGATCTCCCATCCAAGTACTAACCAGGCCCGACCCTGCTTAGCTTCCGAGATCAGACGAGATTGGGCGCGTTCAGGGTGGTATGGCTGTGGACTCTCATTTAGATCTGATCAGTCAGGGGAGGGGGGTCTGAGACAGTGTTTCCTGTGACCTAAGGGAATGGCAGTGTCTTCCATATGACAGAGGCAATGCTTGGTACCACATACGTTCATTGATAGGACGAGGTCAAGGCCACTGCAGGTAGTGAGAGGCTGTGGAGAATGGCAGTTGATGTCAGGAGGACCTGGGCTTGAATCTCAACTGGGCCAGCTTTTTTTTTTCTTCTTAACTTCTTTAAGCCTAAGTTTCTTCCTCTGCAAAGTAGAAGGTAAACCAATAGTACTTACCATAGGATTAAATCTGTTAAACAAGAGGAGCTCCAGCAAATGCATGTATATGGTAAACACTCAATGTGTATTATTAGTAATCAGTGTTTTTAAAATTTAGTTATTATTGTTTGGCTGCACTGGGTCTTTGTTGCTGCGTGGGGCTTTCTTTCTAGTGGTGAGGGCTATGGATCCATAGGGCGGTGGTGGTTTAGCCTCTATGTTGTGTCTGACTCTTGCGACCCCATGGACCATAGCCCTTCAGACTCCTCCCTCTATGGGATTACCCAGGCAAGAGTACTGAAGAGGGCTGCCATTTCCTTCTCCAGATCTTTCTGTCCCAGGAATCGAACCCGTGTCTGCTGCATTGCAGGCAGATTCTTCACCAACTGAGCTAAAAGGGAAGCCCGTCCTGGAGTGTCCTAACCAACTATTCTCCCAAAGCAGGTTCATTGAAGAGGGGACACCACGAGGGTGGAGGTTCCTGTAGAATCAGTAAGGGACAGATGACTAACCAACAGAAAGGACTACTCTCTCATGCCAGGCACTGGACTGAACTCCAATCCTCACCATTGGCGAATGGGCCCTCACATCTCAGATAAGAACACTGAGGCTCACAAATGTTCCGTGACTTACCCAAGTTACTGGATGGGGGGAATCAGCATGCAGACCTGGGTCCATTTTGTTCCAAGGGCCACACTCTTTCTATTATGGAACACATTGCCTCTTTCTTTTATTGAGGAGGCAGAAAGGCAGATGAACTTTCTCACTCAGATCTCCCATCCAAGTACTAACCAGGCCCGACCCTGCTTAGCTTCCGAGATCAGACGAGATTGGGCGCGTTCAGGGTGGTATGGCTGTGGACTCTCATTTAGATCTGATCAGTCAGGGGAGGGGGGTCTGAGACAGTGTTTCCTGTGACCTAAGGGAATGGCAGTGTCTTCCATATGACAGAGGCAATGCTTGGTACCACATACGTTCATTGATAGGACGAGGTCAAGGCCACTGCAGGTAGTGAGAGGCTGTGGAGAATGGCAGTTGATGTCAGGAGGACCTGGGCTTGAATCTCAACTGGGCCAGCTTTTTTTTTTCTTCTTAACTTCTTTAAGCCTAAGTTTCTTCCTCTGCAAAGTAGAAGGTAAACCAATAGTACTTACCATAGGATTAAATCTGTTAAACAAGAGGAGCTCCAGCAAATGCATGTATATGGTAAACACTCAATGTGTATTATTAGTAATCAGTGTTTTTAAAATTTAGTTATTATTGTTTGGCTGCACTGGGTCTTTGTTGCTGCGTGGGGGCTTTCTCTAGTGGTGATATGCAGGCTTATTGTGGTGGCCTCCTTTCCTGTGGAGGACAAGAGAGGGCTCTAGGGTGTGCGGGCTTTGTTAGTTGTGGAGCACAGACTTAGTTGCCCCAGAGCACGTGGAATCTTCCCAGACCAGGGCTCGAACCCACGTGCCCTGCTTTGGCAGGTAGATTCGTAACTGCTGGACCACCAGGGAAGTCCTATGAGCTTCTTTGACAAGAATCATCTGAAGAACCTGGGACAGTGCCAGGCCCTCAGGATGCAGCTGCTCTGGCTTTCTTTGTTCCAGGGCCCACCAACATTCTGGCCACCACAGCCATAACCCGAGTCAAGCGGGTGCTTGGTGAGCTTATGAATTTTTATAAGGTTCTATTTCTGCACTTTCGTGTAATGCTCCAGTGCCATTGGACACGTCAGCTGCTGACCTTTCAGCTGGAGTGCTTCCCATAAACAGAGCCATCAAAGCCCACTGATTTTCTCCTTGGCGTTTGCTGCTCTCTCTCTCTCCTTCACCATTTGAATAGTGACGTCATATTCCAATATCCTCTAACCTCTGTTGAAAAAGTCCTCCCTGTGATTCCCTCCTGAGCGCTCAGCAGTCCCCAGAGGGGAAGCTGTGGTTTCAACAAGATGCAGGCATCACGAAACCGAGAGAGAACTGGCCTGGTGTAGAAGTTACTCAAAGGTAGGAGACAGAGAAAAACACCCACGTGCGTTTATAAAGCCCCAGTCAGTGGCCCAGTCAGGCTTTTTTGTTGTCGTTAAGGCTTGCAGTGAAGACACGGGTATGACAACTTTTAAAGACATATAAATAGAATAAAGCCTCTACCCATTTCTCCCCCTAAATGCTAGCCCAACTATTTTCTCCTGTGACTGCTTTCAGGTTTTAAAATTTAGTTATTATTGTTTGGCTGCACTGGGTCTTTGTTGCTGCGTGGGGCTTTCTCTAGTGGTGATATGCAGGCTTATTGTGGTGGCCTCCTTTCCTGTGGAGGACAAGAGAGGGCTCTAGGGTGTGCGGGCTTTGTTAGTTGTGGAGCACAGACTTAGTTGCCCCAGAGCACGTGGAATCTTCCCAGACCAGGGCTCGAACCCACGTGCCCTGCTTTGGCAGGTAGATTCGTAACTGCTGGACCACCAGGGAAGTCCTATGAGCTTCTTTGACAAGAATCATCTGAAGAACCTGGGACAGTGCCAGGCCCTCAGGATGCAGCTGCTCTGGCTTTCTTTGTTCCAGGGCCCACCAACATTCTGGCCACCACAGCCATAACCCGAGTCAAGCGGGTGCTTGGTGAGCTTATGAATTTTTATAAGGTTCTATTTCTGCACTTTCGTGTAATGCTCCAGTGCCATTGGACACGTCAGCTGCTGACCTTTCAGCTGGAGTGCTTCCCATAAACAGAGCCATCAAAGCCCACTGATTTTCTCCTTGGCGTTTGCTGCTCTCTCTCTCTCCTTCACCATTTGAATAGTGACGTCATATTCCAATATCCTCTAACCTCTGTTGAAAAAGTCCTCCCTGTGATTCCCTCCTGAGCGCTCAGCAGTCCCCAGAGGGAAGCTGTGGTTTCAACAAGATGCAGGCATCACGAAACCGAGAGAGAACTGGCCTGGTGTAGAAGTTACTCAAAGGTAGGAGACAGAGAAAAACACCCACGTGCGTTTATAAAGCCCCAGTCAGTGGCCCAGTCAGGCTTTTTTGTTGTCGTTAAGGCTTGCAGTGAAGACACGGGTATGACAACTTTTAAAGACATATAAATAGAATAAAGCCTCTACCCATTTCTCCCCCTAAATGCTAGCCCAACTATTTTCTCCTGTGACTGCTTTCAGGTTTTTAAAAATTTTATTTATTTTATTTTGGCTGTGCTAGGTCTTCATTGCAGTGCAAGGGCTTCTCTAGCAGTGGTGTGCAGGCTTCTCTTGCTGTGGAGCATGGGCTCTAGAGTGAGTGGGCTCCGTAGTTTGTCCTAAGCGCTTAGTTGCCCCATGCCATGGGGGATCTTAGTGCCCCAACCAGGGAATTCACGTCCCATGCATTGGAACGCAGATTCTTTTTTCTTATTTTATTTTTATTTATTAACTTGGCAGTGCAAGATCTTCTTTGAGGCATGAGAACTCTTAATTGGAGCCCATGGGATCTACTTCCCTGATCAGGGATTGAACCCAGATCCCCTTTGTTGGAAGCGGGGAGTCTCAGCCACTGGACCACCAGGGAAATTCCTGGAAGGCAGATTCTTAACCACTAAACCACCAGGGAAGTTGCTACTTTCTGTTTTTAACACATGTTTTTATGAATACGATAATCAGACTGTAGGTTTAATTTGGAGTCCTTCTCTGGTCCCATAATACTCTTTCAGGAAGGCCTCTTCTGCATTGCTGAATTATCTTCATGCTCACCGTGGAGACTGTTGGTGGCACACTTCACTCCTGATACTCAGGACTCCAGTGTCTTGGTCCCAAGAAATCCTGGGGATGAGCGGAACAAAGTATGGAGCTCAAACCTGGGTTCTGCCATGTATTAGGCATTCAATGATTGCTTAGCGCGCTGAGCCTTGGTTTCCATGTCTGTGACAGGGTGGTTGTAGAAAGCTGATGCCAGTTTGCAGACTTGGGAGTGTCACCTGTATTTGATCCAAAGTTTGCAGCAAAGGAAGGTGAGAGGACTAGTAATGTTAGTAATACAGTTCAGCGATACGCAGGTTCTTTAGGAACCAAGATGCAGCAGGTAGCGAAACTTTACTGTTGGAAGACAGCAATTGACAAGTCCGTGTGGAGGTTGTGGAAGTTAGGCGGGGCATAGTTACAGAGCAACCAGAGGCCCATGTTTACTCTCTGGGTGTTTGTTAAAGCATGTACTCCAGTTGTGTTCAGTTGCTAAGTCGTGTCCAACTCTTTGCAACCCCATGGACTACAGCGAGCCAGGCTTCTCTGTCTTTCACTATCTCCTGGAGTTTGCTCAGATTCATGTCCATTGAGTTTGTGATTTGCAGAAGCTCTTCACTGTTCACCTGAAACTATCATAACATTTTTAATTTGCTTTACCTCAATACAAAATAAAAAGTTTCAAAAAATAAAATGTGTTTCATCTCCAATTTATTTCTGGCTTAAAGCCTAAACAAAATTTCTGCTTAAATCTTTGCTTGAAATTTCTGCTTAATCTTTTAAACTGTTACATGGAAGTTGCCCCATTTATCTATTCTTAAAGATTTATTTATTTATTTATTTTGGGCAGGGGTCGGGTTGGGGAGGGAAGGGAGCAGGCGGGCCACTTCTATTGGTCTTTCATTTCTCTATGTTCATCCGTCTTTGTTCTTTGGCTCCTGTGGGCCTCCCACCGCGGTGGCGTCTGTCGTTGCCGAGCGCCGGCTCTGGGCGCATGCGCTTCAGAGCTTGGGCTTGGTAATTGGACACATCAGTCCAGCCGCTCCGCGGCACATGGGATCTTCCCAGGCCAGGGATCGAACCGGCGCCCCATGCACTGCAAGGCGGTGTCCTTACCCACTGGACCACCAGGGAAAGCCCCCCATTTATCTATTCTTGATTTTCATAATACTCGGAAGATATTGCCTTGCTGGTTTTTACTTTAGTGCACAAGTTCTGTTTGCCTGTTTGGGGGATGGAAGCTCAGTGAAAGAAATTTCCGTTGATGTTATATGACTTACACACCCCCTCTTCAGAGGGATGAAGAGAGCACAGAGTTGAGAACTATTTGCTCTGGGCTCAGGGACCTGTTCTCGTGTTATCTTACAGTGTAACTTGGGGCAACTTCTTCTTCCTCAGATTTTGATGCATCCCTCTGTGGAGACGTACTGCTGTGGGGGTTATGTTACAGGTGACTAGTGGAAATATAGCCCTTGGAGCAGAGTCTCCTTAAATTATTTTTCATTTCTAGGATTTTCCTGGTGGTACAATAGTTAAGACTTTGCCTTCTAATGCAAGGGGTAGGGGTTCTATCCCTGCTTGGAGAGCTAAGATTCCATGTACTGAGCAGAGTAGCCAAAAAAAAAATAGATAAATAAAATTATTTTTTATTTCCAGTGGTTAAGAGGATCTGAATTCCCAAGTTCAAGAGTTTGACTGCCCTGCATATCATTCACCTATACTGTTCTACAGCCTCATGGGGACTTCTGCAGAAATCTACACCTTTAAATGGAAGACATCGAACTAAATAATATTGAAGGGTATCCACTGCGGAGGCAGGGGGAAGGTCCCCATCTAGGTCTTATTTCCATAAAAGATTTAGAGAATATTGTGATTGACCCAGGAAAAACACCTGGGCTTTGAATAGTAGTGAGGTCATTATTTCTTAAGTTTGATTTACAAAGATGATAACTAGAAACAAACCAAGTGTTCAACACTAGAGGATGGTTGAGTGAATTGTGGCACATTCACATCATAAAATGGTTTTGGGGTCATTAAAAATATAAGAGTTTGGGCTTCTCTGGTGGTCCAGTGGGTAGAGTCTGCCTTGCAGTACAAGGGGCAACGGTTTGATCCCTGGCCTGAGAAGATCCCATGTGCTGCGCAGGGACTGGACCAGTGTGTCCAATTAGGAGTCAGTGCTCTGGAGCGCATGCACCCAGAGTCAGCGCTCTGCAACGAGAGGCCACTGCGATGGGAGGCCCACACAGGCCAAAGAATAAAGATGGACGAAAGCAAATAAATGAAAAACCAATAAAAGAGGCCAAATTTTAAAATATATGTATAAGAGTTTGAAACAACATGGAAGAAGACTCCTGGGATAATGTTCAAATAATGAAATCAAGTACGACGTCTATTAAGTACTAAAAGCATAGCTATGTTTTTGTTTTTGTTTTTGTTTCACAAAAAAATACTGGAAGAAAATATTCAAAGCTCCTATAATGATTTTTTTTCTTGGTCTGGGTATTCAGACTTTGATTTTGACCTTTTATTATTATTTTTATTTTCTTGGCCACGTGGCATGTGGGATCTTCACTTCCCAACTAAGGATCAAACCCATACCCCTTGCGTTGGAAGTTCCAAGTCTTAACCACCGGACCTCCAAAAAAGTCCTACTATTTAGATTTGGGATGCCTTTATTTTTTCCACTTTTTTTTCAGTCTTACTAAATTTTATATCATTTATTTCTATCTTTTTTAATAATCAGAAAAAATGTGTACTCAGGCTTTATAAAGATTTTGAGACTAATCTAATCAGGAATCAAATTACCCCAAAGTTTAAAATTTTCTGATGTTATGAAAGTAAGGTAAGAACAGTCAATGGTGACCTGAAAGTAAATATGCGAATGAGAAAAATGGGCAAAATTCCCCCCCCACTTTTTTTTTATATTTCCCCTTTAATCCAAGTGGTCAACACTAGAAGGATTTGGGGTTAGAGTTGAATTTTTGTTGTGATTGACCCAGGAAAACACCTGGGCTTTGAATAGTAGTGAGGTCATTATTTCTTAAGTTTGATTTACAAAGATGATAACTAGAAACAAACCAAGTGTTCAACACTAGAGGATGGTTGAGTGAATTGTGGCACATTCACATCATAAAATGGTTTTGGGGTCATTAAAAATATAAGAGTTTGGGCTTCTCTGGTGGTCCAGTGGGTAGAGTCTGCCTTGCAGTACAAGGGGCAACGGTTTGATCCCTGGCCTGAGAAGATCCCATGTGCTGCGCAGGGACTGGACCAGTGTGTCCAATTAGGAGTCAGTGCTCTGGAGCGCATGCACCCAGAGTCAGCGCTCTGCAACGAGAGGCCACTGCGATGGGAGGCCCACACAGGCCAAAGAATAAAGATGGACGAAAGCAAATAAATGAAAAACCAATAAAAGAGGCCAAATTTTAAAATATATGTATAAGAGTTTGAAACAACATGGAAGAAGACTCCTGGGATAATGTTCAAATAATGAAATCAAGTACGACGTCTATTAAGTACTAAAAGCATAGCTATGTTTTTGTTTTTGTTTTTGTTTCACAAAAAAATACTGGAAGAAAATATTCAAAGCTCCTATAATGATTTTTTTTTCTTGGTCTGGGTATTCAGACTTTGATTTTGACCTTTTATTATTATTTTTATTTTCTTGGCCACGTGGCATGTGGGATCTTCACTTCCCAACTAAGGATCAAACCCATACCCCTTGCGTTGGAAGTTCCAAGTCTTAACCACCGGACCTCCAAAAAAGTCCTACTATTTAGATTTGGGATGCCTTTATTTTTTCCACTTTTTTTTCAGTCTTACTAAATTTTATATCATTTATTTCTATCTTTTTTAATAATCAGAAAAAATGTGTACTCAGGCTTTATAAAGATTTTGAGACTAATCTAATCAGGAATCAAATTACCCCAAAGTTTAAAATTTTCTGATGTTATGAAAGTAAGGTAAGAACAGTCAATGGTGACCTGAAAGTAAATATGCGAATGAGAAAAATGGGCAAAATTCCCCCCCCACTTTTTTTTTATATTTCCCCCTTTTTACACAAACAAAACTACTCAACATGATATATGAGAGTGTTTTGAATCTGAGTCAGAGAACATGGGTTCAAACCCTGCTAGAATAATCTGGCTGAATGACCTTCAGCATAATTAACTAATATTTCTAGCTGTCGGTTCCTTCATTTATACAATGTACCTCTCAGGACTGTTGTGAGGCAATGTCTGTAGAGCTCTTCTGTATAATGTTAAGTTTGACAGGGAGGACTAATAACTGGGGGGAGAAAAAGAGAAGGGGCCCCCTCATCTTTCCTTTGAAGGAACAGAGCAGGGTTTATAAACCGTGGGTTCTGACCCATTTATGGGTAATAAAAATCAAACTGTTGGTTCAAAGACAGAAACCAATTAGTTTTCAAAGAACATGATTGAAAACGCCAGTGGCCGGCAGAGTAACGTCATTGTTTTGTGAAGTGTACATACCAGATTATGATGTAAAACATCTATCTTATTGCCCTAAGGGCTAAGATGACTGAGAGGGCTGGAGAGTCTTCTGCTCTGAGGTCAATTACCATGGGGAGAACAGAATAGCACGGACCCCTTTCTCAGGTTTGCTGCGTGCAGTTCAACAGAACCGACATCTAGTGGTTTGTGAGTTAGTTTCAGGAGGAGAGGGGAAATTCAAGAGGGAGATGGTTTTTTCTCCTGCCTGGTAGTACAATATTTACCTTTGTAACACGCTTTGCCATTTGCAAATATTTTCACACATAGGATCCATCCCTCCTTCCTTCTTTCCAAAAAAAGAAAAAAAAACCACCTCATTAGACCCTCAGCTTTGTGGACTGAATTGCTTGCCCCTCCAACACACATGTTGAAGCTCTAACTCTCAATATGATGACAGGTGGAGACGGGAACTTTAAAGAGATAATGAGAATTAAAAAAGAAGAACAGAGGCCTAATCTAATGTAACTGGTGTCCTGAAGCCCTCATAAGGGATAGACATACAGAGAGAAATGACCTTGTGAAGATATGAGCTCCCCCAAGCAGCGGTCGAAGAAGGGGGCTGTTTACAAGTCAAGGAGAGAGGCTTTGGGTGAAACCAAACCTGATGAAGCCCTTGTTTTTTTAAAAAGAATTATTTATTTATGTGGCTGTGCCAGGTCTTTAGTTGTGGCATGCGGAATCTTGAATCTTCATTGTGTGGGGCAGGATCCTTTAGCTGCTGTAGGTGGGATCTGGTTCCCTGACCAGGGATCAAACCTGGGCCCCTTGCATTGGGAATGTGGAGCCTCAGCCCCTAGACCACTAGGGAACTCCCCCACTGAAGCCTTAATCTTGGATTTCCAGCCTCCAGAACTGTGAGAGAAATAACATTTCTGTTGCTTAAGACCCTCAGTTTGTGATATAGAAGTTCTAGCAAACTTATACGCTACTATGTGTCACGTGTGGTCCTAGATCCTGGGGGATCCGGAGAGGAAAGGATCCGGTCCCTGTCTTCTTGAGGACAGATACAAAAACAACCATTTACGATGCCATGTGTTCATTGCAGTATGATGGTCAATGCTGGCCACAGTTCAAAGGGGCTCAACTGTGTCTCTGTCTTCCCAAGGGAGTAGGGGCAGCGTCTCCAAGGAAGAAATTCTAGAAGCTTCTGCATCCATCCTATTTTCTGACACTGTTTTTGGCTGTGCAGATAGATGCCTTGCTGTGGTGCTGAGGCTCTTCTAGTTGTGACTCACTGGGTTAGTTGCCCCTCGGCATATGGGATCTTAGTTCCCTGACCAGAGATTGAACTTTCATCCCCTACATTGGAAGGTAGATTCTTAACCACTAGACCACCAGGGAAGTCCCTCTGACATTGTTAATACCAGGTCAGAGCACACGTTCCTGATCTGGATGCCTTTATTTCTAATCTCTGACTGTACCTAGAGCAGACACGGGGCCTCAGATTGAAGTGGAGTACAGCTGATATCCACACAGGAAAGGCTATGGCCTTTAAGGGGCATGTGGAGGGACCACTGGCAGCTCTGATGGAGGGACATTCAGGACTAATGTAGGTTGCTGAATGCAGGGAAAGCCCCAGAAGTGAGAGAGGCAACTCACACAGACATGACTCTGACTGTCCCCACACAGGGAATTAATCTTTACCCTCTCCACGCACCATTCTCTGTTGAGCCTATAGAGATTTTTTTCTGTGAGCTATATGTTCCACCGTGACCCCACCTTGGAAATTTTTAGGTTTCGATTGTTAAGCCTGGGATGGCTTCCAACATCCTACTCCAAACCTTTATTCTCTACATAAAGGGCCTGCAAGCTCTTTCTGTGAAGGGCAAGTTGGTGAATATTTTTGGCTTTGAACAACCTATAGTCTGTCCAACTGCTGGACATGGCCATTGAAGTATAAAAGTGCCCATGGTTAATCTACAAACAAACTAACGTGGCTGTGTACCAACAAGACTTTAGTTACAGACCCTGAAATTTGAATTTTACATAATTTTCACAAGTCATGAAATGTTATTTTTTGTTTCCTTTTCAACCATCCCAAAATGTACAAACCCTTCTCAACTCATGGGTATTCAAAACAGAAGGCTGCAGTTTCCCCATCCCTGGCTTAACAGGGTCATGTACCTCTTTCATGAATGGGATGCTTTTCTCCTCACCCCAGGTGAATCCAGGAAATCATGATAGTATCAAAGAGAAGGTTAAGGATGGTTGAGTTTGTTTTACAGGTTTTCACAGATCAGTTCTGAAGTTCTCTATGATGATAGGCCAAGGGGATTTTAATAAAATAACATGCCCATATTCTATTTTATTATTTATTTTGGTTGCATTGGGTCTTCATTGAGACTTGGGGGTTCATCAGTGAGGCTTTCTCTAGTTGTGACCCATTGGGGGCTTCTCTTGTTGCCTCGCAGCATGTGGGATATTAGTTTCCCCACCAGGGACTGAACCCCTGTCCCCTTAGTTGGAAGGCAGATTCTTAACCACTGGACCACCATGGAAGTCCCTTCATTCTTTTGTTTGAATAAATGTCTTTCAAATACCCTAGGGGTATTTGCATAGGGACTTGAGTCAACTCTTCTCCTGGCTGGGCCTTGGTTTTCCATTTGTAAATTGATTTAGCTAACCTCTCAGGCCCCTCTCACTCCCAAATTACAATGTCCCCCAAAGCACTTCCTCCATTCCCACCCTCTTGCTACCGCAGTTGTTCTCCGCCTCTAACCATGTACTTGGGGTCTGCTGACTTTGAGGCGCTCTGCTCAGCTTAGCTGCTTTCCCCCTGTTAATCTTTAAGAAAGTAATAGTAGTTGCTCAGTCGTGTCTGACTCTTTGTGTCCCCATAGACTGTAACCCTCCAGGCTCCTCTGTCCATGGAATTTACTGGAGTGGGTTGCCATTTCCTTCTCCAGGGACTAAGAAAGAAAGGATAAAAAAATACAGAACTGGAGAGCTGGGTCCTTGGCATCTTTCTTGGCAACAACATGTGGGTGGCCCCTTCGAGGAACTTACTTCCTCATCTTTGTTCTCTTTCCCAGCGAATTTCAAAGAGCCCTTTGGAGAACTTGCTGTCAGCCTTGGCATGCCCTTCCCCAGGGGAAATGGGGTAGACTCCGGGTACCCAGCAACTCCGGGTTGGCTCAGGAGGTCTGGATCTCAGTGTCTCTTGCAGGAAGTGACTACAACCTGAGAGCCCCAGACACACCCGTTTATAGGCCACAATCACTGACAGTGAAAGAAAAATGCCCAGGACGATGTAATTCAATGTAAATGAGATGAGAACCAAAACAAGGTCTTTGTGTGTGTCTGTGTGTGTGCGTGTGTGCGCGCGCGTGGATGTTTCCTTTTGTAGGAAGAAAACACACTGAGTCAGAGTAGCAGAGTTAAGGGGTTCTCACTCTAGAACAACCCCAGAGATAGGAAAACTGATAGGCAGATGGCCAACCTTTAGTGTCACAGCTTCCCCCTCCAACCCAACACTATACCAAGAAGTCAGTCATTTACAGCCTTTCAGGGAGGGTGTCTCAAAACCGGGTGGGCTCAGAGGAGCCAGAAAAGCTGAAGTCTGGGTCAAAATCATCTGATGAGATGATATAACAGCCCCAGTACTGCAGCAGCATAGGGAGTGTGGGAGAGGATGGGGTCCTTGGGCCTGTGAGGACACAAGCCTGAAGGAGGGAGGCTGTCTTGGTACACTTTTGCTTGAAGACTCAGGGGAAAAAAAACAGTGCTGGTGTTAGTCACTAGAGAGGGAAATGACTGCCCTGAAAGGAAATACATTGAAGTTTCCTGTGGTTAACCCCGGAAATAGTTGATTCTTCCTTCTCCTGTTACCTAGGATACTATGAACAGACTTTCACCCTAACCACACATGTTTCCAGTCTGCATTTTCCTGTAACCTTTGATCGCTAAACTCTCCAAGTCTGGCTCTTTCTTTTTTCTGTGGTGTTGTTCTTTTCCAGTCTCTTAAGGCCAACCCACACTGTGTGTGTCCACAGCACCAGATCTGTCTTGTATTAGATCCTTGCTAGTCAGAGTGTGCTCTGTGGACTAGCAGCATTATGGAGCTTGTTAAAAAAGCAGAACCTTGGGGCCCCGCCCCAGACCTTCTTAAACAGGATTTTCATTTAAAAGATCACTCTGGGGCTTCCCTGGTAGCTCAGTGGTAAAGAGGTTGCCTGCCAATGCAAGAGACGTGGGTTTGATCCCTGATCCCGGAAGATCCCACATGCTGTGGAGCAACTAAGCCCATGAGCCACAACTGTTGAGCCTGTGCTCTAGATCCTCAGAGCTACAACTCTGGAGCCCATGTGCTGCAACTATTGAAGCCTGTGTGCCCTTGAGCCTGAGTTCCACAACAAAAGAAGTCACTGCAACAAGAAGCCTGCTTACCTCAACTAGAGGGGAGCCCCCACTCTCTGCACCTAGAGAAGAGCCTGTGGCAGCAGTGAAAGCCCAGAATAGCCAAAAATAAATAAATAAAATTTAAAAAATAATCACCCTGGGGAAGATGGCGCCAAAGGCAAAGAAGGAAGCCCCTGTCCCTCCTAAAGCCGAAGTCAAAGCAAAGGCTTTGAAGACCAAGAAAACGGTGTTGAAAGGTGTCCACAGCCACAAAAGGAAGATCCAGACGTCACCCACCTTCCGGCGACCCAAAACACTGCGGCTCAGGCAACAGCTCAAGTACCCTCAGAAGAGCGCCCCCAGAAGAAACAAGCTTGGCCACTATGCCATCATCAAGTTCCCCCTCACCACCGAGTTAGTCATGAAGAAGATAGAAGACAACAGCACACTGGTGTTCATGATGGATGTCAGGGCCAACAAGTACCAGATAAAGCAGGCTGTGAAGAAGCTCTATGACGTTGACGTGGTTAAGGTCAATAGCCTGATCAGACCTGTCAGAGAGAAGAGGGCATACATTTGACTGGCTCCTGACTACGATGCCTTGGATGTTGCCAACAAAATTGGGATCATCTAAACTGAGTCCTCCTGGCTAATTCCAAATATACAAGTTTTCACTCTAAAAAAAAAAAAAAAAAAGTATCACCCTGGGTGATCTGTGGTACACGAAATGTCTGAGAAGCACTGTATTAGAAAACAGGTGTTTGCTGAGTGTCTATGATGATTCTAGCGCTGTGGCCACTATTTATCAGTGTTTTGGAGTGCAATATTTTTCTAATTAAAAAAAATTTTTTTATGGACACACTATACAGCATGAGGGATCCTAGTTCTCCATCAGATCAGGGATCAATCCAGCTTATCCTGAATTGGGAGGATGGAATCTTAACCATTGGAATGACAGGGAATCCCCCCACTGGTGTGCAATTTTTAGGAAGCGATTTAACAGACTTAGACCTCAACTGCCTTTGCACTAGATCAAATCAGACAAAAGCAATTTACAGCACTTAACAGAACTCTAAGATGAATCAGGTGTGAGCCCTGCCCTCAAGGGGTTTTGATTCCATGATAAAGATGAGACAGGTTACTCAAGTAGTGGCAACACAGGGTGGAAAGGGGCAGGGGTTCCCAAGAAACATACAGAGCAGGTGTGCTGGGCTTCAGAGAAAGAAGAGACTCCTGCTGGCTTGTTCTACAGTTCTGCCCTTCTATGGCTTCAATGGAAAAATGAACTTTGTGTGGAAGGGCTAGTTGAGAGACCTCATATATTACAGGCTACCATACAATGAGGTCTACAAATGCTGTTGCCATTATTCAGGAGAAAGGGGGAAAATTTTTAATATTGTTTATTATTTTAGATGTAATCCCAGCAGAATTCATTGGTATGAATTGAGATTTGTTTTTTGGTCTGTTTTGGCCACCATGTGGCATATGGGATCTTACTTAGTTCCCAGATCAGAGATCAAATCTGTGTGCCCTACAGTCAAAGTGCAGAGTCTTAACCACTGGACCACCAGGGAAGTCCCAGAAGGGGAATTGTTTAGAAGAAATGTCAAAGAATCTAAGTTAGGGCTTCCCTGGTGATTCAGTGGGTAAGGAGTCCGCCTTGCAGTGCAAGGGGCACCGACCGGTTTGATCCCTGGCCTGGGAAGATCCAGCATGCCCCACAGTGGCTGGACTGGTGTGTCCAATTATGAGCCAGCGCTCTGGAACGCATGCACCCAGAGCCGGTGCTCTGCAACGAGAGAGGCCACTGCGATGGGAGGCCCACACAGGCCAAAGAATAAAGATGAATGAAAATAATAAGTAACTAAGAAAAAAAGCTCGTGGCATCAAGTTAAAAAAAAAAAATCTAATAGGTGAATCTGTTTTATCATTTTCTAATTAAAAAATTTTTATGGACACACTATACAGCATGAGGGATCCTAGTTCTCCATCAGATCAGGGATCAATCCAGCTTATCCTGAATTGGGAGGATGGAATCTTAACCATTGGAATGACAGGGAATCCCCCCACTGGTGTGCAATTTTTAGGAAGCGATTTAACAGACTTAGACCTCAACTGCCTTTGCACTAGATCAAATCAGACAAAAGCAATTTACAGCACTTAACAGAACTCTAAGATGAATCAGGTGTGAGCCCTGCCCTCAAGGGGTTTTGATTCCATGATAAAGATGAGACAGGTTACTCAAGTAGTGGCAACACAGGGTGGAAAGGGGCAGGGGTTCCCAAGAAACATACAGAGCAGGTGTGCTGGGCTTCAGAGAAAGAAGAGACTCCTGCTGGCTTGTTCTACAGTTCTGCCCTTCTATGGCTTCAATGGAAAAATGAACTTTGTGTGGAAGGGCTAGTTGAGAGACCTCATATATTACAGGCTACCATACAATGAGGTCTACAAATGCTGTTGCCATTATTCAGGAGAAAGGGGAACATTTTTAATATTGTTTATTATTTTAGATGTAATCCCAGCAGAATTCATTGGTATGAATTGAGATTTGTTTTTTGGTCTGTTTTGGCCACCATGTGGCATATGGGATCTTACTTAGTTCCCAGATCAGAGATCAAATCTGTGTGCCCTACAGTCAAAGTGCAGAGTCTTAACCACTGGACCACCAGGGAAGTCCCAGAAGGGGAATTGTTTAGAAGAAATGTCAAAGAATCTAAGTTAGGGCTTCCCTGGTGATTCAGTGGGTAAGGAGTCCGCCTTGCAGTGCAAGGGGCACCGACCGGTTTGATCCCTGGCCTGGGAAGATCCAGCATGCCCCACAGTGGCTGGACTGGTGTGTCCAATTATGAGCCAGCGCTCTGGAACGCATGCACCCAGAGCCGGTGCTCTGCAACGAGAGAGGCCACTGCGATGGGAGGCCCACACAGGCCAAAGAATAAAGATGAATGAAAATAATAAGTAACTAAGAAAAAAAGCTCGTGGCATCAAGTTAAAAAAAAAAAATCTAATAGGTGAATCAATGAAAATAAAATTTTTAAAAAATCACAAAAAAGTTTCTATTTTCTATACATGTTCCACATCATTCAGACTGTAGTTGGAGAGCAGAGTTCACATTCTATTCATCTCTGTGTCCTCAGGGTTTGTCACAGTGTGTGAACCACAACATGTGACTTGGCTATTTCTTGGGCTTCCCTGGTGGCTCAGACTGAAAGAAATCCAGCTGCAATGCAGGAGACCCAGGTTCGATCCCTGGGTCAGGAAAAATCCCCTGGAGGAGGGCATGGCAACCCATTCCAGTATTCTTGCCTGGATAATTCCATGGACAGAGAAGGCTGGAGGGCTACAGTCCACGGGGTAGCAAAGAGGTGGACATGACTTTAGTGACTAACTTCTTTTCAAGACTGAATTGAACTGCAGTGATTTTCATGGGGAAGGCAAACATACCCTTAGGATAGAGGAACACAGACTTCTCTTGGGTAGTTTTAAGGCAGTATAAACAAAAATTCTGCAATATAGCAAATTCTTATTGTGTCTTCATTCTAGGAAGGCAGATTGTAGAAAGTATTTCCTTCAATTGCTCAGGCTTGAGTGGGACTTTTCTGAGGACCAGTCTTCCTCCAATAAGCCTTGCACATTTCTTTTTTTAAAAAAATGAAAGCTATATTATATACTGTTTAATATATATACATTTTAAAAAACTTCTTATTTTATATTGAAGTGCAGCTGGTTAACAATCTTGTGACAGTTTCAGGTAGGGAGCAAAGCCATACATATACATATGTATCTACGCTCCCTCAAACTCCCCTCTCACCTAAACCATGTGCATTTCTAATACCCAGGAAGAAGAGCTTAGGAGAAATGTCAAAGAATCTAAGTCAGGTGAATCAATGAAAATAAAATGAAAAAAAAAAAAAAACACAGAAAAGTTTCCATTTTCTATCCATATTCCCGTCATCCAGACTGTGTTTGGAGAGCAGAGTCCACATTCTGTTCATTTCTATTCATTTCTGATTCTGTTTGTCCAGTGACATGCCTTGACATTGACTGTTAGCATTGTTGGGACTAAACCATAATACACAGAATGCTCTTCAGAACAATCCTTTAGGTCTTCTAATATCCTGCAAGTTGGGTCAACAGAATTGTTTCCATTTTAAATTTTTTAAAAAAAGCATATTTTCTGTGCACTGTCACCAAATTAACTGGGAGAGAACCTTGGTTTATGTGCCAAGATGTGGGTCGACTAGAGCCTCTGGACTCTGTGTCTTATTTCCATGTGTCTAGGAAAGACAGACAAGGTTCTTTCTTTTTCTGCTGTCAAGCTTTTCCTCTGGCTCAGCTAAAGTGTGCAATGCAGGAGACCCAGGTTCGATCCCTGGGTCAGGAAAAATCCCCTGGAGGAGGGCATGGCAACCCATTCCAGTATTCTTGCCTGGATAATTCCATGGACAGAGAAGGCTGGAGGGCTACAGTCCACGGGGTAGCAAAGAGGTGGACATGACTTTAGTGACTAACTTCTTTTCAAGACTGAATTGAACTGCAGTGATTTTCATGGGGAAGGCAAACATACCCTTAGGATAGAGGAACACAGACTTCTCTTGGGTAGTTTTAAGGCAGTATAAACAAAAATTCTGCAATATAGCAAATTCTTATTGTGTCTTCATTCTAGGAAGGCAGATTGTAGAAAGTATTTCCTTCAATTGCTCAGGCTTGAGTGGGACTTTTCTGAGGACCAGTCTTCCTCCAATAAGCCTTGCACATTTCTTTTTTTAAAAAAATGAAAGCTATATTATATACTGTTTAATATATATACATTTTAAAAAACTTCTTATTTTATATTGAAGTGCAGCTGGTTAACAATCTTGTGACAGTTTCAGGTAGGGAGCAAAGCCATACATATACATATGTATCTACGCTCCCTCAAACTCCCCTCTCACCTAAACCATGTGCATTTCTAATACCCAGGAAGAAGAGCTTAGGAGAAATGTCAAAGAATCTAAGTCAGGTGAATCAATGAAAATAAAATGAAAAAAAAAAAAAAAACACAGAAAAGTTTCCATTTTCTATCCATATTCCCGTCATCCAGACTGTGTTTGGAGAGCAGAGTCCACATTCTGTTCATTTCTATTCATTTCTGATTCTGTTTGTCCAGTGACATGCCTTGACATTGACTGTTAGCATTGTTGGGACTAAACCATAATACACAGAATGCTCTTCAGAACAATCCTTTAGGTCTTCTAATATCCTGCAAGTTGGGTCAACAGAATTGTTTCCATTTTAAATTTTTAAATAAAGCATATTTTCTGTGCACTGTCACCAAATTAACTGGGAGAGAACCTTGGTTTATGTGCCAAGATGTGGGTCGACTAGAGCCTCTGGACTCTGTGTCTTATTTCCATGTGTCTAGGAAAGACAGACAAGGTTCTTTCTTTTTCTGCTGTCAAGCTTTTCCTCTGAGTCCATGTACATAATGCACGTGTATAGAATCTAGACAAATGGTACTGATGAACCTATCTGCAGGGCAACAATGGAGACATAGACCTCAGAGTGAACTTGTGGACACAGTAGGGGAAGGAGAGGGAGGGAGGAATTGAAAGAGTAGTAATGGAAACATGTACATCACCACATGCAAACTAGAGAGCCAGTGGGAATTTGCTGTAAGACCCAGGGAGCTCCGCCCTGCGCTCTGTGACTTCCTAGAGGGGTGGGATGGAGTGGAAGATGGGAGGTTCAGGAGGGAAGGGGACACATGTACACCCATGACTGATTCCTGCTGATGTATGGCAGAAACCAGGACACTATCGTGAAGCAAGTATCTCCCAATAAAAATATATATTTTAAAGTATAGACTTTAGAACCTGGAGGAATCTTGTATATCATTCATCATAAAGAAATTTTTGGAAATGTCTGGTTAATGAGACTGACTGACGTGAGCTTGTTACTCTACACATTCACAGAGCATCTGGATTAAGTAGAACAAATATTTTTTTTCCCAAATACATTACTGAGCCTGTAAGAAACAACGAAAGAAAAAGGTTCAAAGGGGGCATAGTAAGTAGGCACTGACACCCTGGTGGCTGCTAGGGGTCTCTGATTCAGAGAGAGGCCGGGGAGGCTAAGTTTGAACACTAACTGAAGGCACAGAAGAAACATGGTGAGGATGAGGAAATGCAGTGAATTCTAAGGATTCCCCTGTATATAAATGGGGGCTAGAAAGCTGCTCACCAACTTAGAGAATTTACAGGGAGCCTTAATGCCCACCTGGGACTCTGGATGGGAGAAGAGATACTCATGAGAAACTGTAGACCCAAGCCTGGGTCATATGTCAGTGTGGAGTTTGAATTTATACTATCCAGGTGGTGCAGTGCAAGACCAATCACTAGGGCCCTAGAAGAGTCATATGTGAAACTGTACGGAAGACAAACTCTGTTGAAGATGAACCCATGATACAAACTTACAAACTACACTAGGAACTTAAGCACTGTCAGGGAGAGTTAGCAGAGACGATAAACAGGAGCACTTGTATCTATATTGCAAAGCTATCGATAATTGAACATTCTGAAAAAGATTATAAAATGTGTGTATTTAAAATATTTAAGGAGGTAAAAGGCTAAGAATGGAATACTTTTTTAGTACTTAGAATAAGGATATCTAGAAAAGTGGAATTTCTATTTTCAATGGATTTTTTTTCTTTTAGGCCACACTGCGCTGCGTGCGGGATCTTAAGTTCCCTGACCAAGGATTGAACCTGTGACCCCTGCATTGGGAGCTTGGAGTCTTATCCATGGGACCACCAGGGAAGTCCCCCAAAAGTGGAATTTTTAAAGATGAAAGATAAAGGTCATTTGAACCAAAAGCATAATGGATCTAGATGATAAAATAGCTACAACAAAGAGAAAATCAGCGATGTGAAATGTGGAACTAAGGAAATCGTCCAAAATGAAACACAGGTAAGTAAAGAGATGTATGTTATGGAAGGAGGTTAAGACACATGAAATACAGAATCAGAAGGTCCAACATAGTAATAAGAGAGATTCTAAAAGAGAGCCTAGAGAAAATGTAGAAACGGCAATATTTAAAGAGATCCTGGCTTCCAAATTTGGAAAAAAGATATACGAGTTCCTAGAGTAAAGGAGTATAGTGAATCCTATGAAAGGTAAAGAAAATAACTATACACTTAGACAAATCAGCATAATGGAGCCGCAGAAGTAACACAGAGCAAAACAAAACACAAAAATGTTAAAAGCTACCAGGGATAAGGGGGCTTCCATGATGCCTCAGCCAGAAAACAATCCACCTGCAATGCAGGAGGCACAGGAGATGCAAGTTCAATCTCAGGGTAGGGAAGGTCCTCCGGAGAAGGAAAGGGCAACTCACTCCAGCATTATTGCCTGGGAAATCCCATGGACAGAAGAGCTTGGCAGGCTACAAGCCACAGGGTCATAAAGAGTCAGATACGACTGAAGCAACTTAGCGCCCATGCACCAGGGATAAATACAAGCGCATTTCCTGTCCAGGAAGGTCAGTTAGACTGAAACGAGATTTCTCATCAGACACCAAATGTGCCAGAGCACAGTGGACATACTCTTCAAAGTGCAAAGGAAGAGTTTCCATTGGTGCTGAAATTTATACCCAGCTGAACTATTATTCAAGAGAGATGGCAAAATAATGGCGTTTTCAGGCAAAGACAGAGTTTATCATCATAAACCCTTATGGAAAGGATTACTAAAGGATGCACTTCAAGAAGTGAATTGAGGGCTTCCCTGGTAGCTCAGTGGTAAAGAGGTTGCCTGCCAATGCAAGAGACATGGGTTCGATCCCTGATCCAGGAAGATCCCACATGCTGCGGAGCAACGAAGCCCGTGAGCCACAACTACTGAGCCTGTGCTCTAGAGCCTCGGAGCTGCAACTCTGGAGCCCATGTGCTGCAACTATTGAACTCTCTCTTATAGTAATAAGAGAGATTCTAAAAGAGAGTCTAGAGAAAATGAGACTCGCCCTAAAGTCCGAGCTCCACAACAGGGAAATCACTGCAACAAGAAGCCTGCTCACCTCAACTAGAGAGTAGCCCCCACCCCCTACACCTAGAGAAGAGCCTGCAGCAGCGGTGAAAGCCCAAAATAGCCAAAAATAAATAAATTTTAAAAAAGAAGCGAACTGAGCCCGGATAAAAGGAGATGCACTGCAAGAAGCAATATAAAACATATACATAAGCACACTGCTATATCTTAAGAATCGTCAGCCACATATATATGGAACCGAGAAAGATGGCGCTGATAAATGAATATGCAGAGCAGTAATGGAGAGGTGGACATGGAGCACAGTCTTATGGACACTGGGATGAGGGAGAGGAATACGCTATGGGACCAGGGGATCTCAAACAGGGGCTCTGTGGTGACCTGAAGGGGTGGGATGGGGAGGGAGATGGGGTGGAGGTTCGATGAGGGGGAACATGTATATACCTATGGAGGATTCGAGTCGATGTGTGTCAGTAAACAACAAAAGTCTGTAAAAAAATTAAATTAAATTTAAAAAATCGTCAGCTATAACATTTTTAAAAAGTGATTTTAGAGGTTCAAAAATAAAACCAAAATATTAAGACACAATAGGAATTTAGGAAGAACAAGTTAAAATGTTCTAAAGTTTTTCTATTTGGGGATAAGAAATTAGAGATACTGATTCACTTTATAGTCTTTAAAACCAGAATTTATGTTAAAATGTTAGGAGTTCTTACAAGAAGAATGGAAATAAAGTGGAAAACTTTCAAACCAAACAAAAAAAAAACACAGTCAATTTGGTAGAGCGCAAAAAAAAAAAAAGATCAAAAGAAAACACAAAACAAAATATGGTTACATACAGTAATACTGGTAGCTCAGTGGTAAAGAGGTTGCCTGCCAATGCAAGAGACATGGGTTCGATCCCTGATCCAGGAAGATCCCACATGCTGCGGAGCAACGAAGCCCGTGAGCCACAACTACTGAGCCTGTGCTCTAGAGCCTCGGAGCTGCAACTCTGGAGCCCATGTGCTGCAACTATTGAACTCTCTCTTATAGTAATAAGAGAGATTCTAAAAGAGAGTCTAGAGAAAATGAGACTCGCCCTAAAGTCCGAGCTCCACAACAGGGAAATCACTGCAACAAGAAGCCTGCTCACCTCAACTAGAGAGTAGCCCCCACCCCCTACACCTAGAGAAGAGCCTGCAGCAGCGGTGAAAGCCCAAAATAGCCAAAAATAAATAAATTTTAAAAAAGAAGCGAACTGAGCCCGGATAAAAGGAGATGCACTGCAAGAAGCAATATAAAACATATACATAAGCACACTGCTATATCTTAAGAATCGTCAGCCACATATATATGGAACCGAGAAAGATGGCGCTGATAAATGAATATGCAGAGCAGTAATGGAGAGGTGGACATGGAGCACAGTCTTATGGACACTGGGATGAGGGAGAGGAATACGCTATGGGACCAGGGGATCTCAAACAGGGGCTCTGTGGTGACCTGAAGGGGTGGGATGGGGAGGGAGATGGGGTGGAGGTTCGATGAGGGGGAACATGTATATACCTATGGAGGATTCGAGTCGATGTGTGTCAGTAAACAACAAAAGTCTGTAAAAAAATTAAATTAAATTTAAAAAATCGTCAGCTATAACATTTTTAAAAAGTGATTTTAGAGGTTCAAAAATAAAACCAAAATATTAAGACACAATAGGAATTTAGGAAGAACAAGTTAAAATGTTCTAAAGTTTTTCTATTTGGGGATAAGAAATTAGAGATACTGATTCACTTTATAGTCTTTAAAACCAGAATTTATGTTAAAATGTTAGGAGTTCTTACAAGAAGAATGGAAATAAAGTGGAAAACTTTCAAACCAAACAAAAAAAAAACACAGTCAATTTGGTAGAACGCAAAAAAAAAAAAAGATCAAAAGAAAACACAAAACAAAATAGTAGAAAGAAGTTTACCAATATCAGTAATCATGACGACTCTAACTGGGTGAAAGTTAAAATTCCTGAACACGACGCCAGGCACTGTTCTGTTGTAGACTAGTGAGTGGGGATGGGGGACAAATGAAGAAATGAGAACAACGGGCTAAAGGGGAGCGCAGAGTGCAGTGGGGTGAAAGGAGGCTCAGCCTGTAGAGAGAAAGTTGGGGACGATTTCCTGATGATAGCGATCTTTCAGCTGCATCCTGAAGGGTGGGTGAGAAGTGGCGGTGGTGGACAGGAAGGGCATGCCAGGCAAAGGTGACAGAAGGGGCAAAGGCAAGGATGTGTCAGAGAACACAGCACGTTCTGGTCCAGCCTTCTTTTGTTATGGATGACGAACCTGAACTTCAAACAGGTAAGGAGACTGTCCCAAGGTCACCCAGCTGATTAGAAACAGAACCAGGATTTGAAACCAAGATGCCCACCTCCTCGAATACCCCCCTTTCTACTGTCCCACAGTGCCTTAGGTATGGAGCAGGAGGTTGATGACCACATGTCACTGAGACTCCAGCTGGCTTGGAAAAAGAACTGCCTCTGGGTGGGGGGGCTGGCTGTGTCTCAGCTTATCCTGGGCTGGAGCAGATTCAGGAACTTGGCAGTTTCCAGAGCTGAGCAGCCCCGTTCACCCCAAGGAAACCATGGCACCAATGTGCAGCTTAATCATTAACTCCAAGTTCACAGGGCTGGAGCTGGAATGCACAGGATTTGGGGAGCAGTTTGGGTCTCCAAGGAGCGAAGAGAAAGCTGGCTCTTGAGATGGGAATGAAAGGTTTTTACCTCGATTTGAGACTTAAACCCAGGGCCCAGACCTGATCGAACCCTGTTTGGGACTTGAACCCACGCGGCTGGGACTTGAACCCAGCCAAAACCTGGTTTGGGACTTGAACCCATGTGGCTAAGGCTTAACCAGCCAAAACCCTGCTTGGGACTTGAACCCACGCGGCTGGGACTCATTCCCGGCCAAAACCCTGTCTGGGACTCGAACCCACACAGTTGAGACTTAATCCAGCACTTACCCAACGTCTGGACCCACTGAGGCTCAGGTTCTTCATGCCTCAACGCAGAAGGAGTTCAGCGAAAGGCAGAGTGATAGGCAAGAAGAGGATTGACTAGGGTAGGGTACTTGTAAGAGGTGCAGGCGGGCAGGCAGGAAAGCTCTGCTCTGTTCTCTCCTTTCGATTGATTGGGCAGCCTTCTATATAGGAGAGTAGAAGACCGCCCCCCTCAAGTAGACGCATATGCAGGACATACATCATTAGTTGCTTCTTCGCCAGCTCCTCCTTCATCAGCTGTTTATACCCAGTCGAGCCTGCTTTACTGAACAAGGAGCAGCTCTCCTGAGTTATCGTCAACTCACTGGCCTTTCAACCTTTCTCAGGTGTCTCCCTTCTAACCGTCCCACTGGCCTTTCAGCCCCGGGTTCTGGTCCAGCCTTCTTTTGTTATGGATGACGAACCTGAACTTCAAACAGGTAAGGAGACTGTCCCAAGGTCACCCAGCTGATTAGAAACAGAACCAGGATTTGAAACCAAGATGCCCACCTCCTCGAATACCCCCCTTTCTACTGTCCCACAGTGCCTTAGGTATGGAGCAGGAGGTTGATGACCACATGTCACTGAGACTCCAGCTGGCTTGGAAAAAGAACTGCCTCTGGGTGGGGGCTGGCTGTGTCTCAGCTTATCCTGGGCTGGAGCAGATTCAGGAACTTGGCAGTTTCCAGAGCTGAGCAGCCCCTGTTCACCCTAAGGAAACCATGGCACCAATGTGCAGCTTAATCATTAACTCCAAGTTCACAGGGCTGGAGCTGGAATGCACAGGATTTGGGGAGCAGTTTGGGTCTCCAAGGAGCGAAGAGAAAGCTGGCTCTTGAGATGGGAATGAAAGGTTTTTACCTCGATTTGAGACTTAAACCCAGGGCCCAGACCTGATCGAACCCTGTTTGGGACTTGAACCCACGCTGGGACTTGAACCCAGGCAAAGCCTGGTCTGGGACTTGAGCCCAAGTGGCTGAGGCTTAACCAGCCAAAACCCTGCTTGGGACTTGAACCCACGCGGCTGGGACTCATTCCCGGCCAAAACCCTGTCTGGGACTCGAACCCACACAGTTGAGACTTAATCCAGCACTTACCCAACGTCTGGACCCACTGAGGCTCAGGTTCTTCATGCCTCAACGCAGAAGGAGTTCAGCGAAAGGCAGAGTGATAGGCAAGAAGAGGATTGACTAGGGTAGGGTACTTGTAAGAGGTGCAGGCGGGCAGGCAGGAAAGCTCTGCTCTGTTCTCTCCTTTCGATTGATTGGGCAGCCTTCTATATAGGAGAGTAGAAGACCGCCCCCCTCAAGTAGACGCATATGCAGGACATACATCATTAGTTGCTTCTTCGCCAGCTCCTCCTTCATCAGCTGTTTATACCCAGTCGAGCCTGCTTTACTGAACAAGGAGCAGCTCTCCTGAGTTATCGTCAACTCACTGGCCTTTCAACCTTTCTCAGGTGTCTCCCTTCTACCTACCGTCCCCTACTAGGACTTTACAACCACCTACCTATTCTACTCTGTCCCTATCAGGAACAGACTCAATTTTCTTTTCTTTTTCTTTTTGGCAGCATTGGATCCTCACTGCAGTGCACAGGCTTCTATACTTGTGACAGGTGGGCTTCTTTCGTGTGGCACCTGGGCTCTAGAGCGAGTGAGCTCAGTAGTTGCAGCGTGATGACTTATCTGCAGTACATGGGACTTTATTTTCCTGGCCAGGGATTGAACCTGGGTCCTCTGCATTGGGAACATGGCGTCTTATCCACTGGAGCACCAGGGAAGACCCAGGACTCAGATTTAGAATGGGGTCTCTGGTCCCTGAATGGGTATATACTCTGGGCTCAAGAATCTGGGCTCTTGTGGTTTCTCTCCATTTTGTTGGAGTTTACCCAGAATCTTGTTACCATGATCAGGATTCCCGTCAATGTTCATAATATATTGTACTTGCCTCTGCCTGAGCTCTTTACCCTGCAGGGTAAGTCCCTTCTCATCCGACTGCCCAGGTAAACTGTGACCTCCTGCAGGGCAGGACTCAGTCTTTTCTCATAACCTCCTTGGTGTTTGGTAGAACCTGGCACATAGTAGGTGCTCATTGAATGTTTGCTGACCGGTTGAATAGATGAGACCCTAATTCTGCATGAAGGTGTTCTAAAGCACATGCCCCCCTTTTAAAAATAATTAAAAGAAATGGAATGTGATTTTGCGTAAAACATTCCACAGAGGTTTACGAACATCTCTTAGGATATTCTGCACTATCTTCATATATCATAGAGTCAAGATGAGGTCCATGGGTCTAAATGGGATGGAGCCGAGTCTTTCCCCCTTGTTGTCCCGGCGACAGCAGAGCACATTCAAGGTTCCTTTGTCACACTTCGGAGAAGGGGCACTCTTCAAGCATAAAAGTGAATGTGAAAGTGTTAGCTATTCAGTCATGTCCAACTCTTGGTGACCCCATGGACTGTAGCACCCCAGGCTTCTCTGTCCATGGACTTCTCCAGACAAGAATACTGGAGTGGGTAGCCATTCCCTTCTCCAGGGCACATTCCCAACCCAGGGATCCAACCCAGGTCTCAAGCATGAGGTGATATTTTATTGAGGAAACAAAAGCTCCATGGAGGGCAAAGTTCACCAGCATAATAAAGCTAACTACTCCTTATAATTTCTGAAAGCCTACAGTTGGAAAGACTGTCTTTGTAATGGGATTCCCCAAGCCCTGAGAACACAACTTTAAAGGAACTTCTGGATTTCATGAAAGAAAACTTACATCGGAAAGGGAGATAGAGGAGGTGGCAAAATTTCCGTTTCTTTCCAGTGAACCTGATTTTCCTGATCTGTGAGATAGAGGTGGTCATCTCTTCTTCATAAGGCACTTGTCAGGATTAAATGGAATAATGGTCAGGGCACCTTGGGACCTAGAGGATGTTCAGTCATGGTGCAGATATATTTCCTTTCTTTCTGAAAGAATCCTGAGCCTATATGGAACCAGGGACGTGGAAATAAATTCTGCTCTTAGAGGCCATGTGACTGCTGACCAGGGGTTGGGCAGCCCCATCTGGAAAAGATGGAGTCACTCTGCTGACTACTGGCTTCCAGTGCAAACATCTGCTAAAAGTGCTGTAGAGCCAGCCCTGGAGGATGCTGGGAGAAGACACATTCCTTGCAGGAACTGTTGCTCTCCTAGAAAAGCCAGCTTGCCTGGTGGGAGCTGAACCAGAAAGGCTGACTCTCACCCTAGAAAATTCTCTTCCACTCCAAGGTCCTGGATATGCCAGGAGAACCGCCCAACGTTAGGGGGCCTCCTCTGTACCAGGCTCTGGGTCCTTGCTGCTTGGTGACATATAAGTCAAGCAGCTAGCCTGCATCTCTTTCCATCACCTGTAAGTTCTCAGAGATCTGTAGGTTCTTTAGACTTTGCAGTCCATGGTGATTGTGATGTGAGTTCATTCAGGAAAGAGCCAGGCTTAGGTTCCTCCAGCGTCTCACCTGCTCTGGGTCCCAGCATCATCTAAAGCAAGTCGCTCAGCTGCCCTGGTCACCTGGTTGCTTTCCCCTGGGCCTTTCCATTTCGCTCCCTTGCTCCAAAGGACTGAGATGAAATGAGAAGTAAATCGCCAAGGGAGATCCTTACCTGGGGCAAATTTCCTGTTTCTGCCTATGGGCATGGAGACCCTGCGTGGGGAGGCCAGTGCCGGGCACTCTCCCAGAACCAGCCCTGGGGTGATAGGTGCAGGCAACATGCAGCCTTTTATGGTGGGGAGGGGGAGGAGGGGTGGAGAAGAGGAGGCGGAAGAAGAAAGACTGTGTCGGAGACCCCAAGGCTGCCCCATCACTCCAAGCCTGCCCCCAGCGGAAACGGTCGTCTCCAACAAGTCCCAGAGAAAGAGGGAAAGGGGGAGAGGGAGAGCAGTGGGGGTGGGGGAGACAGAGATGGAGGGGGGAAATCAAAGAAAATTGCAAAAGTCAATGGCCTGGAACCAGAGGCAGCCTCAGCAACTGCAGTGTGACTTTGATTCCCCTATCATAACCCTGAATTAAAAATTCAGGCAATTATCTGCATGGCTTCCTTCTGATTAGAATGAACCGGAGCCTCATTAATGCATCGGCACAGAGGAAAGCCATTAGGGTCTGTGAAATGGAATGTTTCTCTGAGAACAGGTTCCGCTTGATGTAGAATACCCAGCAAAAAGAAATTTCACACATTTTTGAGCTCAGAGTCACAGGACGGCCCTCTGCTTCGGGGCTGCAGACCCCGCTGCGGTTGTCCCCTCTCAGCTGGCTCTGGGTGAAAGCCGCCTTTGTTTCCCAGCCTCTCTCGGGGACCCCCATCCACTGAAGTTGTGTGGAAGAAGGGGGGTGAGGGAGTCGCGGGGCCAGAAGGGACTTCCTGGCCGTCCTGAGACACCGAAGCAGACTGGATGCCTGCTCTCAGAGTCTTTAAGTCATGAGGAGTACCGGGACTTTGGGGGGATGCACTTCCCTCCTTTGCTAGAAGAATCAGCAGCAAGCTTGTTTGAGACGGTGAAGGTCCAAGACTCCAGAAAGAATCTTCATGTTCCCAAGCGTCTTGACGCGCTCCTGACCCATGCAGTGACTTGGGCACCCTAAGGTGGCCTAAGCAGGATCTGGTGAACCTGAGCCAGCCTTGGGGGCTTGTTGCTTAGAAAGGGGTGAAGGGTCTGGAGGTAAGGAGGGCACCCTTTATTCATCCCTTATTTTGTGAGCTCAGAGCTTCTGGAGACGTAAACATCTATCGTCTCGTGCCCAAGTGAGTAAACATCCACACAAAACCTCATATTCAGAAGCTCTCATGCAACCCCTCTTTGGGATTTCTGGGTGCGGCTCTGTTCTTCAAATGTCTGTGTGCTGCTGACAGGGGAACCCAAGAGCAGTCTTCCAATATAACCCACCCTTGCTGTCCTGGTACGTTCGTCTCTTGGGCTTGATCCTACGTTGTCTAGGTTTTCTTCCAGTCAGTGGTTGGGACTTGGGTTGCCCCAGTTCAGACAGCTCGAGACTCCTCTAATGAATACAGGGATTCTGGGGCCACCAAACATTGATCCTTGGGATAAGTTCCATAAAGTTACCTCTTTAGGAGAAAAGCCAGTCTGACATGATGAGAACTAGAAAACCGTGAAAAAGCTTTCGTAGGAAGAGTACTAGTAACAGTCAACAGGGTGCCACCCAAGAGAGTGCTATCTTTCAAAGTGTGGGAGCAAGCCACCTTCTTCTCCTGGCACACCTGTCCCCAGTTCAGAGTTCAAAACCAGGGCCAAGTGTCTGGGCAAAGCTGTCAGCACAGACAGAGGGTCATCAGAATAATGGAGTCAATGTGTAACTGACCCAATTTGCACCGCGGGCGCCCCCTCCCGGACGGCAGCAGCACTAGGCACCCCGTGGTCATTCAGGTTTTTCAGAATGCTTCCAGTCCCATCCCACACTGGCAGGGACATTCCTGTTCACCAGGGAGTTTCTTCTGCAGCATGTTTTCAAGACGGCAGACAGTTTTATGGGTGAAGGCTCCTAGAGGTTACCTCACCCTCTAACACAAATAAGATTCTTGGTGATTCAACCATGTTTCTTTGTGGGCTGTGACTGTCTGCTTTTTCTAACACTTGGCTCTCCTTGAACCGACACTTGCCAGAGCCAAATGCAGTTGAAGATGACTTGTGGCCACAGATGATCCCTAGGCAGAGGGCTGACCTAAAGGCACCTGGTTTATCGAGCCTCGCCAGCTGGTGTGGGAGTGAAAGGACTGGCCAAAGGTCAGGAATGTGGGCCTTCTGGAGAGGGAAGCCTCCACCAGCTGCACCCCCGGAAGGGTCTGGAGGTAAGGAGGCACCCTTTATTCATCCCTTATTTTGTGAGCTCAGAGCTTCTGGAGACGTAAACATCTATCGTCTGCCCAAGTGAGTAAACATCCACACAAAACCTCATATTCAGAAGCTCTCATGCAACCCCTCTTTGGGATTTCTGGGTGCGGCTCTGTTCTTCAAATGTCTGTGTGCTGCTGACAGGGGAACCCAAGAGCAGTCTTCCAATATAACCCATCCTTGCTGTCCTGGTACGTCTGCCTCTTGGGCTTGATCCTACGTTGTCTAGGTTTTCTTCCAGTCAGTGGTTGGGACTTGGGTTGCCCCAGTTCAGACAGCTCGAGACTCCTCTAATGAATACAGGGATTCTGGGGCCACCAAACATTGATCCTTGGGATAAGTTCCATAAAGTTACCTCTTTAGGAGAAAAGCCAGTCTGACATGATGAGAACTAGAAAACCGTGAAAAAGCTTTCGTAGGAAGAGTACTAGTAACAGTCAACAGGGTGCCACCCAAGAGAGTGCTATCTTTCAAAGTGTGGGAGCAAGCCACCTTCTTCTCCTGGCACACCTGTCCCCAGTTCAGAGTTCAAAACCAGGGCCAAGTGTCTGGGCAAAGCTGTCAGCACAGACAGAGGGTCATCAGAATAATGGAGTCAATGTGTAACCGACACAATTTGCACCGCGGGCGCCCCCTCCCGGACGGCAGCAGCACTAGGCACCCCGTGGTCATTCAGGTTTTTCAGAATGCTTCCAGTCCCATCCCACACTGGCAGGGACATTCCTGTTCACCAGGGAGTTTCTTCTGCAGCATGTTTTCAAGACGGCAGACAGTTTTATGGGTGAAGGCTCCTAGAGGTTACCTCACCCTCTAACACAAATAAGATTCTTGGTGATTCAACCATGTTTCTTTGTGGGCTGTGACTGTCTGCTTTTTCTAACACTTGGCTCTCCTTGAACCGACACTTGCCAGAGCCAAATGCAGTTGAAGATGACTTGTGGCCACAGATGATCCCTAGGCAGAGGGCTGACCTAAAGGCACCTGGTTTATCGAGCCTCGCCAGCTGGTGTGGGAGTGAAAGGGACTGGCCAAAGGTCAGGAATGTGGGCCTTCTGGAGAGGGAAGTCACTCCACCAGCTCCACAGCCAAGCGTTTCTCTCTGTCGTTGGAAAGAATCAAATCTCAGTCTTTGTACCTTAGCCCTGTTTGCTGCATTCCTCAATTTTTTTTTAAGGAGATTTTTTTTTTTTTACTATTTGGCCTCTTTCATTGGTTGTTTTTTCTTTTTAAAATTTATTTATTTATTAATTTCAAGGAGGTGGGGAGGGAGGGGAGCTGGCGGGCCACTTCTATTGGTCTTTCATTTGTCCATTTTCATCCATCTTTGTTCTTTGGCCCGTGTGGGCCTCCCATCGCGGTGGCCTCTGTTGTCACAGAGCACCGGCTCTGGGCGCATGCGCTCCAGAGCTCCGGCTCGGTAATTGGACACATCGGTCCAGGTGCTCTGCGGCACGTGGGATCTTCCCAGGCCAGGGATCGAACCGGCGCCCCTTGCACTGCAAGGCGGTGTCCTTACCCACTGGACCACCAGGGAAGCCGTCATTGGTTTTTTATTTATTTATTTGTATCCATCTTTATTCTTTGGCCTGTGTGGGCCTCCCACTGCCATGGCCTCTCTCGCTGCAGAGCACTGGCTCGTAAATGGACACACCAGTCCAGCTGTTCCATGGCATGTGGGATCTTCCCAGGCCAGGGATCAAACTGGTTCCCCCTGCACTATAAGGCAGACTCTTTACCCACTGGACCACCAGGGAAGCCCATTCCTCAATATTTTAAACATAGACTCTCTGTTCAGCCAGACCATCCCTTATTTCCCAAGATAACCTAGTCTCTACCTTTGTGCCTTGTCACTCCTTACTCGTTCCACAAATGTGTTTTTGGACAACCGTTCTGTGCCAGATACCGTTCTAGGAAGGGAAGTGATACAGCACTGAACGTTAAAGTCTCTGAATTTCGTTAGGGATGCAGTGCTGTGCTAAGTTGCTTCAGTTGTGTCCGACTCTGTGCGACCCTAGAAACTGTAGCCCACCAGGTTCCTCTGTCCACGGGATTCTCCAGGCAAGAACACTGGAGTGGGTAGCCATTCCCTCCTCCAGGGGATCTTCCCTACCCAGGGATCAAACTTGGGTCTCCTGTATTGCAGGCAGATTCTTTACCATCTGAGCCACCAGGGAAGTGCTTCATTTGGGATACAATTATAGAAAGACAAGTGTAAGTGAGTAGTGTAAGCGCTGGGAAGAAGCCAAGCTGGGAGGAGCGCGGTAGAGAGGGAGGGTGGCTAGTTCCTCGTGGGGTGGGAGGGAGTCTCGGCAAAGCCCCTTGGAAAAGTTTCGTGCTCCATCCACCCTGGGATCTGTCTGCTTTCTCTCCTTTAAAACCGGGATTGCCTTTTCCGTGAAACATCCCCAGTTCACTTTCCCTTGCTGGCGACGTTCCCTTCAGCTCGTCTCCGCTCAAGCTTCTTCCTTCTCAGAAAGATGTTCGATTATCTTTAATTGTGATCTCCTGGAGAAGAAGGATCCTGTCTTCTATTCTCTGCTTTGCTGTCAGAGCAGGCAGTGGGAGTGGGGAGATGAGGAGGAGATCAGCGTGTGTACTATGTGTCAGGGACATTCACGCATTCCTTGGTCTAGTCCTCACAAAATTCCTACAGACTCTGGTGCACGGTCCTGATGTCATAAACAAGGACAGTGGGCTTCATTTATCCAAGGGCACACAGCCACTGAATGCTGGAACTGGGTGCTGAACCCTGGTCTATTTAGCATCCTCGTCTGTACTCGTCCCACCCCAGAGCCTATTTGTGAAGTCGACGTGAAGTGGCCTCGGTGAGTGACGAGTCCAAGGAAGGAATGAACTTTGTTTCTCATGGAAGAGCTATGCAAAAAAAAAAAAAAAAGTGAGAAACGCCCGCCCCTGTCTGCTGGGTTGTAACTGGGTAACCACAGGCAACTCACTTTGCCTTCCAGGGACTCATAACCCTTCTCTGTAAATTAAGGTTAAGCCACTTGACCTCTCCCAGGTCTCTTCCACCTCTGACACTCTAAGGAATATCATTTTTCTGCTAAGAATGGGAGAGGATGGAATCTGGGGAGAAGTTAGTGAATCTACTGCATAGAATCTGATTTTTTTAAATGAAGAGACAGAGGATGAAACATAACAAGTTTGTTCATTCAGTTAAAATTCGATATACACTGAATGAGCTTCCCTGGTGACTCAGATGGTAAAGAATCCACCTGCAATGTAGGCGACCTCTGAGTTTGACCTCTGGGTTGAGCAGATCCCTTGGAGGAGGGCATGGCAACCCACTCCAGCCTTCTTGCCTGGAAATCCCCATGGACTGAGGAGCCTGGTGGGCTGCAATCTGTGGGGGTCGCGAAGACTCAGAGACGACTGAGCAACTAAGCATAGCACAGTATATACTGAATACCTACTATGTGGCAGACTCCAGCATGTGCCGAGGGTACAAACATGAACTCTTAAAACACTGTCCTTCCCCCGGCATATATGTAAAGGGAAAGACAAACATGACATAAAATGAGCACCCTGATAATAACAACGGATAGCTCACAGGGAACCCACCCTTTGCCAGAAATTGTTCTGAACACTTGAAACTTTCAACTCATTTTAATCTTCCCAACAAACTATAAGGGGAGTATTATTTTTATTTCTTTCTTTACAGAGCAGGCAGTGGGAGTGGGGAGATGAGGAGGAGATCAGCGTGTGTACTATGTGTCAGGGACATTCACGCATTCCTTGGTCTAGTCCTCACAAAATTCCTACAGACTCTGGTGCACGGTCCTGATGTCATAAACAAGGACAGTGGGCTTCATTTATCCAAGGGCACACAGCCACTGAATGCTGGAACTGGGTGCTGAACCCTGGTCTATTTAGCATCCTCGTCTGTACTCGTCCCACCCCAGAGCCTATTTGTGAAGTCGACGTGAAGTGGCCTCGGTGAGTGACGAGTCCAAGGAAGGAATGAACTTTGTTTCTCATGGAAGAGCTATGCAAAAAAAAAAAAAGTGAGAAACGCCCGCCCCTGTCTGCTGGGTTGTAACTGGGTAACCACAGGCAACTCACTTTGCCTTCCAGGGACTCATAACCCTTCTCTGTAAATTAAGGTTAAGCCACTTGACCTCTCCCAGGTCTCTTCCACCTCTGACACTCTAAGGAATATCATTTTTCTGCTAAGAATGGGAGAGGATGGAATCTGGGGAGAAGTTAGTGAATCTACTGCATAGAATCTGATTTTTTTAAATGAAGAGACAGAGGATGAAACATAACAAGTTTGTTCATTCAGTTAAAATTCGATATACACTGAATGAGCTTCCCTGGTGACTCAGATGGTAAAGAATCCACCTGCAATGTAGGCGACCTCTGAGTTTGACCTCTGGGTTGAGCAGATCCCTTGGAGGAGGGCATGGCAACCCACTCCAGCCTTCTTGCCTGGAAATCCCCATGGACTGAGGAGCCTGGTGGGCTGCAATCTGTGGGGGTCGCGAAGACTCAGAGACGACTGAGCAACTAAGCATAGCACAGTATATACTGAATACCTACTATGTGGCAGACTCCAGCATGTGCCGAGGGTACAAACATGAACTCTTAAAACACTGTCCTTCCCCCGGCATATATGTAAAGGGAAAGACAAACATGACATAAAATGAGCACCCTGATAATAACAACGGATAGCTCACAGGGAACCCACCCTTTGCCAGAAATTGTTCTGAACACTTGAAACTTTCAACTCATTTTAATCTTCCCAACAAACTATAAGGGGAGTATTATTTTTATTTCTACTTTACAAGTGAGTAAACTGAGGCACAAAGAGGGGTAGATGCCAAAAGGTACTGTGATCATTCATAGCACATGAATGGTGCTTTTTTTTTTTAAAGACTTTCTTTGATGTGGATTATTTCTAAAGTCTTTATTGAATCTGTTGCAATTTTGCTTCTGCTTTATGTGTTGTTTTTTTGGCTTCGAGGCATGTGGGATCTTAGCTCCCTGACCAGGGATGGAAACCCCACCCCCAGCATTGGAGGTTGAAATCTTCACCACTGGGCCACACACAGTGCTTATTTACTGGGCCTGAGCTGTGGAGACGAGCACAGACCGCCATCGTGCAGTGTGAACGGCTGGTGTGTCCCCTTGAAAGTGAAAGTGTTAGTCACTCAGTCGTGTCTGACGCTTTGTCACTGGAGCTCACCAGGCTCCTCTGTCCACAGAATTAATTCTCCAGGCCAGACTACTGGAGTGGGCAGCCAATTCCTTTTCCAGGGGATCTTCCCCGCCCAGGGATTGAACCTGGGACTCTTGCATTGCAGGTGGCTTCCTCACCATCTGAGCCACAAGGAAAAACCATTGTGGTTATTTCCTGCTTGATTCTTGGGATCAGTCTCACACACACGCCCAGCTGGAGGGAGAGATTTTCTGTGTTGAGCAGAGAAGGCTTTAGAGTTTTAAAACTCGAAATCGGGAGCTGTGAAGTAACTTGGGACATGGAAGAAACTGGGTGACTTATAGGTTTTAATGAGACTGCCGAAACTGTGAAATCCCCATGGACTGAGGAGCCTGGTGGGCTGCAATCTGTGGGGTCGCGAAGACTCAGAGACGACTGAGCAACTAAGCATAGCACAGTATATACTGAATACCTACTATGTGGCAGACTCCAGCATGTGCCGAGGGTACAAACATGAACTCTTAAAACACTGTCCTTCCCCCGGCATATATGTAAAGGGAAAGACAAACATGACATAAAATGAGCACCCTGATAATAACAACGGATAGCTCACAGGGAACCCACCCTTTGCCAGAAATTGTTCTGAACACTTGAAACTTTCAACTCATTTTAATCTTCCCAACAAACTATAAGGGGAGTATTATTTTTATTTCTACTTTACAAGTGAGTAAACTGAGGCACAAAGAGGGGTAGATGCCAAAAGGTACTGTGATCATTCATAGCACATGAACAGTGCTATTTTTAAAGACTTTCTTTGATGTGGATTATTTCTAAAGTCTTTATTGAATCTGTTGCAATTTTGCTTCTGCTTTATGTGTTGTTTTTTTGGCTTCGAGGCATGTGGGATCTTAGCTCCCTGACCAGGGATGGAAACCCCACCCCCAGCATTGGAGGTTGAAATCTTCACCACTGGGCCACACACAGTGCTTATTTACTGGGCCTGAGCTGTGGAGACGAGCACAGACCGCCATCGTGCAGTGTGAACGGCTGGTGTGTCCCCTTGAAAGTGAAAGTGTTAGTCACTCAGTCGTGTCTGACGCTTTGTCACTGGAGCTCACCAGGCTCCTCTGTCCACAGAATTAATTCTCCAGGCCAGACTACTGGAGTGGGCAGCCAATTCCTTTTCCAGGGGATCTTCCCCGCCCAGGGATTGAACCTGGGACTCTTGCATTGCAGGTGGCTTCCTCACCATCTGAGCCACAAGGAAAAACCATTGTGGTTATTTCCTGCTTGATTCTTGGGATCAGTCTCACACACACGCCCAGCTGGAGGGAGAGATTTTCTGTGTTGAGCAGAGAAGGCTTTAGAGTTTTAAAACTCGAAATCGGGAGCTGTGAAGTAACTTGGGACATGGAAGAAACTGGGTGACTTATAGCCGGTTTCCTGCCCACCCTGGGAAGAGGTGCTGGAGAGGCGAGCGTGGACACCTTGGGCACTTGAGGCCTAGTCTCTGTGCCCACCTGAGCCACGTGTCCAATGGGTCCTGGGGATCAGGGCACTCCCGGGGCACCGACTGGGCGTGAGAGCAGCTGGAAGGAGAAGGGCTCTTAGCTGTGCAAGAACCGCTCTGGCCAGCATGATGCTCAGAGCTGCATGACCATCTGTCTTCCAAGGAGAAGCTTGGAAAGAATCAGAGGGGCGCTGGACACAGAGGCCTCTAGAGCGGGAAGCAGAGAAAACGCTGCCGCAGGACCCAAGTGAAGAGGAGATGGCTTGTGGCTGCTGAAGAGAGGCATCAGGCTAGAGGGGCCAGGATGGGGGCTCCTCGAGGGCAAGGGGCTCTGTCTGCTTTACTCATGGCCCCATCCTGAGGTAAACACTATCTCCCATCGAGGGATGGTCCTAGACGGCTGCCTCTAGGATCAGGCTGTTGAGGTTCTCACCTCAGCTCTGCCTTTTACTCACTGTGTTATCCTTGCGTAAGTCTCTCCCCTTCTTTGTGCCTCATGTGTAAAATGTGGGTAAAAATGGCATGGATCAATACTGATCCGAGATCAAGAGAGAATGGGTCTGAAGTACCTGGTGTCTGTCGCTACACAAGGGCTCAAGGAATGTGTGCTCTGAGTACTAGAGGCCACGACCCCATCCTTGCCCCGAGCCTTACACCCCACCCCCCATGCCACCCTGAACTTAGCCACAACCTTGAAGAAGAGATGAGGACTCCAATATTGACTGAGATCAATGTCCCACCATACAATACAATGGAGACTCCTAAACTCCGAATGAAATGCAGTGAAAGAAATGTTGGAATACAAAATAAAGGTATTTTCCTTGCACAGTGAGTTTTGTAGCCTGATAATCACACTGAAGATGAATGCAAGCCTGTGAAAAATCAGGTGTGCCTAGAAGAGCCTTGCTAACATTTAAATTAAATAACTTTCTTCCTTGCAGGCACATTCACTCATGGAACAACCTACCTTTCACCTTACCTGTCTTTCTAGAAAAAGCATAGCCCTCCAGGTGAGTTATCATTTGCAAGCATTGCTGGCAGGACCAATTTCAAGGCAAAGAGGTCCAGTCTGGGAAACAGAACTCTGTCCCCCGCACAAGAACACCGGACTTTCCTGAAGAAATTTGGTACCAAGGGTTCTATTTCTTATAAAGATATAGTCTCTTGAAGGTGAATAATAAATATTATTATTGATTTTTTATTTAAAAAAACCTATTGTATTTACCTGACTTTCCACTTTACTTAAAGGTGACTCACTGTCTTATTTATCCAGACTGTACTCATTTTAACACTGAAAGCCTCATATCCTGGGAAACCCCCTCAGCTCCAGACCAACAAAAATTCTCTAAATGTCCCTAAATGCCAATGACAAACCAGATAGACCTGTCAGCCCAAGGGAGTGCCTGCAGATTTTTATTTTTTTTAATAAGCAAGGAGATTTACTCATTTCAAACCAGAAGAGCTCACCTCAGGAAGGAAACTCAAAATTCACCCCCTGGGGGCACTTTCTACTCTGATAACTATGGGTAAGCCTGGCCCAGGGACCCTGCAAAGGGAGACACAGCCTGCCTGAGTCAATGATAAGGACATGGGAGGGGAGAGAGAAGACTCGGTCTGATGGGGCCACCAGACGAGACTGGTGTCTTGGCATCCTTCCCATTAAGTCCCTCGCTTTGGGTCAGGCTGTCGACCCCTCAGTGAATCCCAGCCACGAGGCAGGGCAGTGTTCACGTCTCTGAATCACTATCAAGTCTGTCTGTCTGTGCAGAGCCGTGTGGTTTGTCCACAGGCGAGAGTAACCCAGGCCTGGGGGTTCTCCTCAGGCCACACAGAGGGGCTGCCCCAAGCCTCTGTGTGTGCCTCTTTCCCTCGGATCAGGTGTCTTTGGCTATGTTTCTGGCTTCCTCAGACCTGATGAGCCTCTGGTCACAGAGGATGCAGCTCAGACCTATTTCTGCATGTCAGGGGGAGCGTGAGGAGTCATCAGGATTGTGGGTGTTGGGCTCCGAGGTTGGATTCTGGGCCCGCAAGGCCCCTTCCAGGATTCAGGGTCTCTGGAAATGGCAGTCAAGATGGTGGTGGGGCCACATCATCTGAAGGCTTGACTGGGGCTGGAGGATCTGCTTTCAAGACTGCTCATCACATGGCTGGGTGTCTTCACGAGATGAGAGTTAGCTTTCCCGAAGTGAGTGACCCGAGAGAGAAAGCAAGAGGAAAACCATGGTAGCTCCCCAAGGTACCTCCCACTTAAAAAAAAAAAAAGAATATTTATTTACTTATTTGGCTTTGAGAGGTTTTAGTTGTGGCATGTGGGATCTTTGGTTGCAGTTCACAGACTCTCCGGTTGTGCCCAAAGGCTCAGTCATTGTGCATGTGGGCTTAGTCACCCCATGGCATGTGGGATCTTAGTTCCCTGACGAGGCATCTAACCTGCATCCCCTGCATTACAAGGCAGATTCTTCACCACTGGACCACCGGGGACACCCCCACAGTGTCTTTTAAGACCCAATCATAGGCTTCACTGGTGGCTCAGTGGTAATGAGTCTGCCTGCCAAGGCAAGAGACGTGGGTTCAACCCCTGATCTGGGAAGATCCCACATGCCTCGGAACAACTAAGCCAGCACACCACGATTACTGTGCCCGTGCTCTAGAGCCCAGGAACTGCAGCTATTGAAGCCCATGCGCCCTACAGCCTGTGCTCTGCAACAAGAGAAGCCACTGGAATGAGAGTCCTCCCAGTCACGGCAACTAAAGGAAAGCCCTGCATGCAATGAAAGCCCAGAGCAGTCAAGAATGAATAAATAAGTAAAATTTAAAGAAAGACCCACTCATACACCATCCTTTCCTCCATATTGTATTTGTTAGAAGAAAGTCACTAAGTCTAGCCTCACTCAAGGGGAGGGGAAATAGGAGGGAAGCATATCAAAGGATTTGTGTCCATAGCTAAAAACCACGATTTCCCAAAACATTAAAGGACCATGGATGAATGAATTCCCACAAAAGTTGGTTCTGATAGGTCTACAGATGGAAAAACACGGGTCTCAAGTCAAATCTGACTTTGATACAAGGTTTTGCTTCATTTCAGTTTGTGGGATCTGGGCAAAATGATCATCTCTAAACCTTAGTTTCTTCATCTGTAAACTGAAGAGAGTAACAATTCTCTCACTGACTTACTCTAATAATTAAATGAGATGACCCACACAGGGACAGATCCAAATTGTATAGGGTACGATGCTTTTATAAACAGACAGGGCCCTCTTTAAGAAAAGAGAAGGCAACGTTACAATTAGACGTTAGGTACAAAATGAATGTTTATTTAGTACTAGAAATGTTATTTCTAAATAACAGTTATTACTATTCATAAAATTATTATTTTAAAAATATTAATTATTGAAAATAACACTTTCTCAAAGCTGATAAATACTACAGATATCATAAAACCTAGAAAAATGACAGAAGATTTAATTATCTAAACATGCCTCTTTAAAATGCCATCTTTCTTTCATTTTGCTTGCACATTTTTTTTAAAAGACTTATTTATTTATTTTATTATTTTTTTATTTTTGGGCGGGGGTCGGGTTGGGGAGGGCAGGGAGTGGGCGGGCCACTTCTATTGGTCTTTCATTTATCTATTTTCATCCGTCTTTGTTCTTTGGCTCCTGTGGGCCTCCCATCGTGGTGGCGTCTGTCGTTGCAGAGTGCCGGCTCTGGGTGCATGCGCTCCAGAGCTCGGACTGGGTAATTGGACACATCGGCCCAGCCGCTCTGCGGCACGTGAGATCTTCCCAGGCCAGGGATCGAACCGGTGCCCCTTGCACTGCAAGGCGGTGACTTTACCCACTGGACCACCAGGGGAAGCCCTGCTTGCACATTTTTTGACCTTGTCTCCACATGACAAAGATTTTGTAATATTTTCCATAGTCAGAAGAGAAAGATAAATCAGTTTTTCATTCAGCCTTACAATTTATTTTTTGTAACAGGGGCTGTTGTCAAGTGTAGAAACTTGTACCATGGGTCTCTTATAGAGGAGCGCAGGGCACTTCATAGCATCTTGTGCAGTGAACTGATAGCACCTCTTAGCGAGGACCACTAGCGGGGTCTGCACAAGGGTGGGGCTTAAAGCGTCAGCTTCCCCGTATATGTCCCCCGGAAGCAGGTATGTATGTGGCAGGGAGCCTGGCATATACTAGGTGCTCAGGAAATGGGAAAAGCGTGGAGATAACCCTCATCCTAGTTCTCCATTGCCCCAGGCAAAGTCAGAGACTTCTCATCTTGATTTCTCTTCTTCCTTCTCCAATAGCTCCTGCAGGGCCCCTCAGAAGGCAGGAACAAAAATCCACCCCTTGCTATGATGGAGTGGAAAGAACACTGGACTCAGAATGAAAAGACCTGAATCTGGGCTTCCTTGGCCGTCTAGTGGGTAAAGAGTCCGCCTTGCAATGTAAGGGGCACCAGTTCAATCTCTGGCCCGGGAGATCCCACGGGCCTGCGGAGCAGCTGGGCGGGTGTATCTAATTACGAGCCAGTGCTCTGGAGCGCATGTGCCCCGAGCCAGTGCTCTGCAAGGAGAGGCCCCCACAGGCCAAAGAATAAAGATGGATGAAAATAAATAAATAAATAAATACAATGCAAAAGACAAACAAACAAAAAGACCTGCGATCTTTTTTGGGTTTTTTTGTTTGTTTTTTTGTTTAAGGTGATGTTGTAGAGATTAATGGCAGGATATAAATACAAGGACTTTGTAAACTGTAAACAACTTGACTCATGTGAAGTGTTGATTTTGACATCTGGAAGGTACCGAGGAGCCAGTTTGGACACTATCTGATGAATCAAAATCTTGAATTCTTTGTTCTCTTGTGGTCTAAAGGAGTTGGAAATTCACAGTGGACTTTCATCAGATTTGGGATAAACACCAGGATAGCACAACAGTCCACTCATTCCATAGAAAGGTAGAGCGTCCCAACTATTGCCTTCATCTGTGTTAGAGATGAGAACTCAAAGACAGACAAGACACACTCCTGGCCCTTCGTGGCTGTGTAGATAGAATCCCAGACAGACATCTGCAGGTTCCAGCCTCGGCCCCCCTGTATCTCAGAGCCTCCTTCTGCCAAGGAACATGGCTACATGCCCAGACGGTGCAGAAACCGATGGTAGAAGCTTGCAGATCGTGGAGATTCCTTGTTCAGGTGTCCGATAGAGCCACTAGAGTTGCAGGGAGCCCCGCCTAGACCGACTGTTCTCTTGGGGGAATGTTCAGGACGCTTTGAAGTGCTGCCAGGTCAAGGGAGGCTGCCCCATCCTGGACGTCCATTCACTTGTAATTTACTCCTCCACGTGGGCTCTGGAGCTCCGGTCTCATAAATACATCACCCACGCAGACCTGCCCTGGGTAAAGAAGATGGACAGAGGAGAGGGGCGGGAAGGCAGGAACAAAAATCCACCCCTTGCTATGATGGAGTGGAAAGAACACTGGACTCAGAATGAAAAGACCTGAATCTGGGCTTCCTTGGCCGTCTAGTGGGGAAAGAGGCCGCCTTGCAATGTAAGGGCACCAGTTCAATCTCTGGCCCGGGAGATCCCACGGGCCTGCGGAGCAGCTGGGCGGGTGTATCTAATTACGAGCCAGTGCTCTGGAGCGCATGTGCCCCGAGCCAGTGCTCTGCAAGGAGAGGCCCCCACAGGCCAAAGAATAAAGATGGATGAAAATAAATAAATAAATAAATACAATGCAAAAGACAAACAAACAAAAAGACCTGCGATCTTTTTTGGGTTTTTTTGTTTGTTTTTTTGTTTAAGGTGATGTTGTAGAGATTAATGGCAGGATATAAATACAAGGACTTTGTAAACTGTAAACAACTTGACTCATGTGAAGTGTTGATTTTGACATCTGGAAGGTACCGAGGAGCCAGTTTGGACACTATCTGATGAATCAAAATCTTGAATTCTTTGTTCTCTTGTGGTCTAAAGGAGTTGGAAATTCACAGTGGACTTTCATCAGATTTGGGATAAACACCAGGATAGCACAACAGTCCACTCATTCCATAGAAAGGTAGAGCGTCCCAACTATTGCCTTCATCTGTGTTAGAGATGAGAACTCAAAGACAGACAAGACACACTCCTGGCCCTTCGTGGCTGTGTAGATAGAATCCCAGACAGACATCTGCAGGTTCCAGCCTCGGCCCCCCTGTATCTCAGAGCCTCCTTCTGCCAAGGAACATGGCTACATGCCCAGACGGTGCAGAAACCGATGGTAGAAGCTTGCAGATCGTGGAGATTCCTTGTTCAGGTGTCCGATAGAGCCACTAGAGTTGCAGGGAGCCCCGCCTAGACCGACTGTTCTCTTGGGGGAATGTTCAGGACGCTTTGAAGTGCTGCCAGGTCAAGGGAGGCTGCCCCATCCTGGACGTCCATTCACTTGTAATTTACTCCTCCACGTGGGCTCTGGAGCTCCGGTCTCATAAATACATCACCCACGCAGACCTGCCCTGGGTAAAGAAGATGGACAGAGGAGAGGGGGGCGGGGAAGGGGAGGAATCCCCAAATTAAGAAGGTCCCTGGGAGGAACTGGCCTACAGACACGACTGACTCCCCAAGTCTCTCTCCTTGAAGCATAAATATTTCCAAGTAAGATCACAGACTCCCTTGTCATAAAATCAATGAAACCACAAGGGAAAATGATCTCTCGCTTGGCTGCACCAGAGATATCTCAAATGCACTCATTTCCCCTCCTGCAGAAACAAGTGTGCCGGGGCTCAGGAGCGTGCATCCAGGCCGTGCTGCGGAGAATTTGCAGTGAAGAGGAAGTCAGGTGGGTTGACTGCTTACCCATCTTGTTTTCCTTGGTATGGCTTGCTTTCCTTTTGGATGGCTTCTGAGCAACCTCTGCAGCAATGGGAAACTTGTTCCCTGGAGTCAGACCTGGGTCCCGGCTCCAGCTCTCTAATTACTGGTTGAGTGTCTCTGGGCAAAGTGGAATCTCAGCCCGGTTTCCTCATCTGGTAAAGTGAGGATGATCATGTAAGATCTGCCTGCCCTCCAGGGGAAGGGACAAGATCAAGAGGTAGGTCTATGTGAATGCTTTGTAAGCTTATAAAGCTCTTGTTAAAGAATAGGTTTTATTATTAAAAAATAGAAACCAGGCTTCCCTCGTGGCCCAGTGGTTAAAAATCCTCCTTGCAATGCAGAGAACACAAGTTCGATCCCTGGTCAGATAGAATCCCAGACAGACATCTGCAGGTTCCAGCCTCGGCCCCCCTGTATCTCAGAGCCTCCTTCTGCCAAGGAACATGGCTACATGCCCAGACGGTGCAGAAACCGATGGTAGAAGCTTGCAGATCGTGGAGATTCCTTGTTCAGGTGTCCGATAGAGCCACTAGAGTTGCAGGGAGCCCCGCCTAGACCGACTGTTCTCTTGGGGGAATGTTCAGGACGCTTTGAAGTGCTGCCAGGTCAAGGGAGGCTGCCCCATCCTGGACGTCCATTCACTTGTAATTTACTCCTCCACGTGGGCTCTGGAGCTCCGGTCTCATAAATACATCACCCACGCAGACCTGCCCTGGGTAAAGAAGATGGACAGAGGAGAGGGGGGCGGGGAAGGGGAGGAATCCCCAAATTAAGAAGGTCCCTGGGAGGAACTGGCCTACAGACACGACTGACTCCCCCCAAGTCTCTCTCCTTGAAGCATAAATATTTCCAAGTAAGATCACAGACTCCCTTGTCATAAAATCAATGAAACCACAAGGGAAAATGATCTCTCGCTTGGCTGCACCAGAGATATCTCAAATGCACTCATTTCCCCTCCTGCAGAAACAAGTGTGCCGGGGCTCAGGAGCGTGCATCCAGGCCGTGCTGCGGAGAATTTGCAGTGAAGAGGAAGTCAGGTGGGTTGACTGCTTACCCATCTTGTTTTCCTTGGTATGGCTTGCTTTCCTTTTGGATGGCTTCTGAGCAACCTCTGCAGCAATGGGAAACTTGTTCCCTGGAGTCAGACCTGGGTCCCGGCTCCAGCTCTCTAATTACTGGTTGAGTGTCTCTGGGCAAAGTGGAATCTCAGCCCGGTTTCCTCATCTGGTAAAGTGAGGATGATCATGTAAGATCTGCCTGCCCTCCAGGGGAAGGGACAAGATCAAGAGGTAGGTCTATGTGAATGCTTTGTAAGCTTATAAAGCTCTTGTTAAAGAATAGGTTTTATTATTAAAAAATAGAAACCAGGCTTCCCTCGTGGCCCAGTGGTTAAAAATCCTCCTTGCAATGCAGAGAACACAAGTTCGATCCCTGGTCAGAGAGCAAAAGGTCCCACATTCCTCGAAGCAGCTAAGCCCGTGTGCCACAACTATAGAGTTTATAGGCCACAATGAAAGGTCCCACATGCTGCAACAAAGACCTGACACAGCCAAATGCATGAATAGATATGTTTAAAAAAGAAGACGATGCACCAATCCTACCAGTGAACCTGACAGAACTTCTTATGCTGCAAGGGACAGAGCCCCTGACTCAGACTGGCTCAAACCACATGGAGGTATTTCAACTTCTGCAACCGCAAAGGGCTGAGGTAGGATTGATTCAGGTGAAGATTAGGTTCAAACTGTGTCACCAAGGGTCAGCTCCTCCCCATCTCCCACAGGACCACAAGCCTCACATCTTAGCAAGATGTCATCCAGAGGTAGGCAAGTTCTTTTCCCACTAACGTTTGTGGAAGAGGGGTGGAGAGGGAGGAGGGAGAGGCTCTTCTATTTCCAGACTTAGCTTGCATATCTAATTTCACTGGGTCTCTTTCCACTGTTGTTGTTGTTCAATCACTAAGTCGTCTGCAACTCTTTGCAATCCCATGGACTGCAGCCCACCAAGCTTCCCTGCCCTTCCTTATCTCTCGGAGTTTGCTCAAACTATGTCCATTGATTCAGTAATGCTATCCAACCATCTCATTCTCTGTCGCCCCCTTGTCCTCCCACCTCAATCTTTCCCAGTCTCAGGTCTCTTCTCTTTACACAGCCAGGGGATAAGATACACTTATGGGCTAAGAGGAACAAGGCCCATCCCAGATGTAGAGGGCAGGATCATGATGCCAGCCAAGCCACATTTGAAAGAGTGATTTTTATCAGAAGAAAAGTAAGTGGATGCTGAGTTGTAAAAACAGCCATCTATAGAGTACAATCCACCTCCTTTAACTGCTCAGTATCCACACTCACCTATATCCCTGTAAATATATCTTCAAAAGTACCTGCTTTCTACATAAACACAAGCAACCTCTTTTCCCCAAAGGACAAGCCACAGTGCCACCCATTCTGGTTGTCTGAAATAGAATCTCACAAATGGAGCTCATTTGGTCCTGTGTGATCCAGTGAGGCAAAGTGGTAAATTTATGTACTCAGTAAACGGTCATGGGCTTTCCTGGTAATTCAGATGGTAAAGAATCTGCCTGCAATGCAGGAGACCTGGGTTTGATCCCTAGGTCAAGAAGATCCCCTGAAGAAGGGCATGGCAACCCGCTCCAGTATTCTTGCTTGGAGAATTCCATGGATAAAGGGGCCTGACGGGCTATAGTCCATGGAATCACCAAGAGTTTGGACACAGCTGAGCAACTAACACTTTCACTTTCAAACTGTAATGAAGAGACACCAGGGCAATCCCAGTAAAAAGTCTCATTTGGAAAAGAAAAGAACAAGAAACACCTCTCAGTGGTGACCTGTCCATACATAGCCCATGTCATATTCTACCGGAAGTCACATGGACACCTTGCCCTGGCAGAAAGGATATATCTTCCCCAGTTCTGCCCTCTGTAAGGCTCCCCTTTGCCCTTTGTCCTTTGTCCTCTGTAGCTCCTGCTTGTCTCTTTGGAAAAGTCTCTTCTGTGGAGTGTCCTTCATGGACCATATGACATGTGGTCATGAAGGATGCCCCCAGGTGATATGCCCTGTGTTAGCAGTTCTATTCTTGGGCTGTGAGTTTGAGGGCCTGGAGTTCATTCTCACAGACCATGATAGACCAGGTTTAAGGTTTCTTCGGCAAAATGATGCCCTTAATAAATTAATGGTCGCGAAAAACTGTAAGACATGATGAAAGACATTGAAGACAATGTAAGCAGATGAAAAGATATACTGTGTTCTTGGATTAGAAGAATCAATAGTATTAAAATGACCATACTACCCAAGACAATCTATAGATTCAATGCAATCTCTTTCAAATTACCAGTGGCATTTTATGTTATATGCTAAAGTACTGATCTATAATTCTTTCATATTTAAATTTGTAAATTTAAATTTGCATATGAATACATTTTTCTGTATGGTATTGAAAGGGTTTTACCTCTATTTGAGACACTTAAACCCAGGGCCCAGATCTGATGGAACCCTGCTTGGGACTTGAATCAACGTGGCTGGAGCTTGAATTTCAGCAAAAACCCTGCTTGGGACTTAAACCCACGTAGTCAGGACTCATTCCCGGCCAAAACCCTGTCTGGGACTCGAGCCCACATGACCAGGACTTAATCCAGCACTCACCCAACATCTGGACCCACTGAGGCTCAGGTTCTTCATGCCTCAACGCAGAAGGAATTCAGCGAACGGCAGAGTGATAGGCAAGAAGAGGATTTATTAGGATAGGGTACTTGTAAGAGGTGCAAGCAGACAAGCAGGAAAGCTCCACTCTGCCCTCCCCCTTCAATTGAGTGGGCAGCAATATATATAGGATGGTAGAAGACCGCCCCCCTCAAGTAGACGCAGATGCAAGGCATACATCATTAGTTGCTTCTTCGCCAGCTCCTCCATCAGCTGTTTATACCCAGTCGAGCCTGCTTTACTGAACAAGGAGCAGCTTTCCTGAGTTATCGTCAACTCACTGGCCTCCCAACCTTTCTCAGGTGTCTCCCTTCTACCTACCGTCTCCTACCAGGACTGCACAACCACCTACTTATTCTACTCTGTCCCTATCAGTATGAGGTAGAAATTTGAGATTCATTTTTTTCTCATATCCGTAGTCCATTGAAAATAAATTCGATTGCAGATTTTGCCTAGTCCAAACACTACCTCCTTTCTGAACTATTCCCACAGAATCCTAGTTTAAATGAGCTAATTAATTAATCATTTTAAATTAATTGGATGAATCTTTTTTTAGAATATCCAGGGTTTGCTAGTTTAGGTAGGTTGGTAAAGGAAGATGTTTTAGAGTGACCATTTGAGCTCACACCTGATTAATGAAAGGATGCCAGCCATAAGCAGAGTTGGGGGAAGACATTCCAGGAAGAGGATACAAGTTGGCAGGAAAAACTTGATATGTTCAAGGAACAACTAGAAGGCCAGTGGAGGTGATGTGTGATACTGCAGCGGATGAGAAGCAGGGGTCTCACTCTTTCGAATGTGAAGTCAGAGGAAAGACACACAGACTGTGGTCACCACGAGACGATGGGTCAATGCAGGAAGGTTCTGGGGGAAGTTCTTTCTGTTTAGAGTGAGGGCACAGGGACTTCCCTGGGGGTGCAGTGGCGAGGACTCCTCACTCCCGACGCAGGGGGCCTAGGTTCCATTCCTGGTCAGGGATCTAGATCCCACCTACTCCAACGAAGAGTTCGCCCACTTCAACTAAAGATCCTGCATGCCACAACTAAGAGCCGGAGCGGACAAACAAAAAAAGAAAAAGAAAAGAAAAATGACAGAAGGCACAATAACAGTGTTTCAAACTCACAAGAACTCAGAAATTTGACCTACAAAGCAAGTTTTCGTAGGTTCTTTGTATGGCAGTCTACCCCAACTAGGGAAGGGCAAGAAAAGGACCACAGGTCCAACCCAGGAAGACCAGCGTGGACTCCACCATGGTGACAGAAGTGTGACCTCCCTGAAGAACGCTCTGCAAGGGCCAGCGGCGTTCAAAGAGGTTTGTGAGTATTTTCAGCGGTTGCCCATGCCCTTTCCAATCTGCGTCCCACACAGGGTTGCTCAACTAAACTTGATAGAGTTTTAGATTACCCTCCCATTTGTTTACAAATCCTCCAGTCATTCCCCATACTTTTCAGAATCAAGCCCAACTTTCAGTGTGGTAGGGAAGTCCCTTGCGATCGACCCCTGCCCATGGCTCTCCACTCTCAGGGCCGCTCACAGCCTCTGCTCCAGCCGTCTGTCATTCACAGACGTCTTACAGCTCTCTGCCCCTTGGGAGCCTTCATACCTGCTGCTCTCTCTCTGCCAGGCAAACCCTGCTTCCCCTCCTTTCCCTGCTAGATTCTTCCTTGTTTTTTCCAAACCTTGCTATCTTGGGGGAAACTCCCTTGACCCTGTTGTGCTTCCCCCTCCTCCCACCACTGGTTCAAATCCCCAGGATTGGTTTTACCCCAGGATTTCTCTGCGTTTCTCACCTCTAGTACCAACCTGTCTATTGAATGTTTTGTTTAGTTATTGTTCTCCTCACTAAATTATAATCTCCTTATAGGAGATTCTTTGAATCATTGCAGAAGTTTGTCTGGTGGTTTCTCTGTAGTCAGCCTCGTAGGTTAAAATTTCTGCTGCAAGACTTCGAGAATAGATGTATTTACATGGGTTGGGGGAAGAAAAGACAGAGAAGAACAAATGGAGAATAGTATGGCTCACTCCTCGGCCTGAAGGGGCAATGCAGGAAGGTTCTGGGGGAAGTTCTTTCTGTTTAGAGTGAGGGCACAGGGACTTCCCTGGGGGTGCAGTGGCGAGGACTCCTCACTCCCGACGCAGGGGGCCTAGGTTCCATTCCTGGTCAGGGATCTAGATCCCACCTACTCCAACGAAGAGTTCGCCCACTTCAACTAAAGATCCTGCATGCCACAACTAAGAGCCGGAGCGGACAAACAAAAAAAGAAAAAGAAAAGAAAAATGACAGAAGGCACAATAACAGTGTTTCAAACTCACAAGAACTCAGAAATTTGACCTACAAAGCAAGTTTTCGAGGTTCTTTGTATGGCAGTCTACCCCAACTAGGGAAGGGCAAGAAAAGGACCACAGGTCCAACCCAGGAAGACCAGCGTGGACTCCACCATGGTGACAGAAGTGTGACCTCCCTGAAGAACGCTCTGCAAGGGCCAGCGGCGTTCAAAGAGGTTTGTGAGTATTTTCAGCGGTTGCCCATGCCCTTTCCAATCTGCGTCCCACACAGGGTTGCTCAACTAAACTTGATAGAGTTTTAGATTACCCTCCCATTTGTTTACAAATCCTCCAGTCATTCCCCATACTTTTCAGAATCAAGCCCAACTTTCAGTGTGGTAGGGAAGTCCCTTGCGATCGACCCCTGCCCATGGCTCTCCACTCTCAGGGCCGCTCACAGCCTCTGCTCCAGCCGTCTGTCATTCACAGACGTCTTACAGCTCTCTGCCCCTTGGGAGCCTTCATACCTGCTGCTCTCTCTCTGCCAGGCAAACCCTGCTTCCCCTCCTTTCCCTGCTAGATTCTTCCTTGTTTTTTCCAAACCTTGCTATCTTGGGGGAAACTCCCTTGACCCTGTTGTGCTTCCCCCTCCTCCCACCACTGGTTCAAATCCCCAGGATTGGTTTTACCCCAGGATTTCTCTGCGTTTCTCACCTCTAGTACCAACCTGTCTATTGAATGTTTTGTTTAGTTATTGTTCTCCTCACTAAATTATAATCTCCTTATAGGAGATTCTTTGAATCATTGCAGAAGTTTGTCTGGTGGTTTCTCTGTAGTCAGCCTCGTAGGTTAAAATTTCTGCTGCAAGACTTCGAGAATAGATGTATTTACATGGGTTGGGGGAAGAAAAGACAGAGAAGAACAAATGGAGAGAATAGTATGGAAACTTATACACTAGCATACATGAACTAGGCATCCCACAGGAATTCGCTGTATGACTCAGGGAACTCACGTGAGGCTCTGTAACAACCTAGAGGGGCTGGAAGTGGTGGGAAGTGGGAAGGAGGTTCAAGAGGGAAGGGGACGTAGGTAAACCTATGGCTGGTTCATGCTGATGTATGGCAGAGGCCAACACAATATGGTAAAGAAATTATCTTTCGGGCTTCTCTGGTAGCTCAGTGGTAAAGAGTTTGCCTGCCAATGCAGGAGACGCGGGTTCGATCCCTGATCCGGGAAGATCCCACATGTTGAGGAGCAACTCAGCCATGAGCCACAACTACTGAGCCTGTGCTCTAGAGCCTCGGAGGTGCAACTATGGAGCCCATGAGCCGCCACTACCGGAGCCCATGTGCCCTAGAGCCCTAGGTCCACAACAAGAGAAGTCACCACAACAAGAAGACTGCTCACCTCAACGAGAGAGGAGCCCCCACTCCCTGCAACTAGAGAAGAGCCTGTGGCATCAGTGAAAACCCAGAAGAGCCAAAAAAAAAATAAATAGAAAGAATTTTTTAAAAAAGAAATTATCTTTCATTTAAGAATAAATGAAGTCTTAAAGAGTTTCTGCTGCATCACTTGCTGTATTGTCTTGGGAACTCTGGTCTCTGCTTCCTCAATGACCGAGTGAGGTGGTGTCTTTATCTGCAGCAGGCTTTTGGCATGGGAGGAGGTGCCCCTTGGACCTTCATACCTGCTGCTCTCTCTGCCAGGCAAACCCTGCTTCCCTCCTTTCCTGCTAGATTCTTCCTTGTTTTTCCAAACCTTGCTATCTTGGGGAAACTCCCTTGACCCTGTTGTGCTTCCCTCCTCCCACCACTGGTTCAAATCCCCAGGATTGGTTTTACCCCAGGATTTCTCTGCGTTTCTCACCTCTAGTACCAACCTGTCTATTGAATGTTTTGTTTAGTTATTGTTCTCCTCACTAAATTATAATCTCCTTATAGGAGATTCTTTGAATCATTGCAGAAGTTTGTCTGGTGGTTTCTCTGTAGTCAGCCTCGTAGGTTAAAATTTCTGCTGCAAGACTTCGAGAATAGATGTATTTACATGGGTTGGGGGAAGAAAAGACAGAGAAGAACAAATGGAGAGAATAGTATGGAAACTTATACACTAGCATACATGAACTAGGCATCCCACAGGAATTCGCTGTATGACTCAGGGAACTCACGTGAGGCTCTGTAACAACCTAGAGGGGCTGGAAGTGGTGGGAAGTGGGAAGGAGGTTCAAGAGGGAAGGGGACGTAGGTAAACCTATGGCTGGTTCATGCTGATGTATGGCAGAGGCCAACACAATATGGTAAAGAAATTATCTTTCGGGCTTCTCTGGTAGCTCAGTGGTAAAGAGTTTGCCTGCCAATGCAGGAGACGCGGGTTCGATCCCTGATCCGGGAAGATCCCACATGTTGAGGAGCAACTCAGCCATGAGCCACAACTACTGAGCCTGTGCTCTAGAGCCTCGGAGGTGCAACTATGGAGCCCATGAGCCGCCACTACCGGAGCCCATGTGCCCTAGAGCCCTAGGTCCACAACAAGAGAAGTCACCACAACAAGAAGACTGCTCACCTCAACGAGAGAGGAGCCCCCACTCCCTGCAACTAGAGAAGAGCCTGTGGCATCAGTGAAAACCCAGAAGAGCCAAAAAAAAAAAATAAATAGAAAGAATTTTTTAAAAAAGAAATTATCTTTCATTTAAGAATAAATGAAGTCTTAAAGAGTTTCTGCTGCATCACTTGCTGTATTGTCTTGGGAACTCTGGTCTCTGCTTCCTCAATGACCGAGTGAGGTGGTGTCTTTATCTGCAGCAGCTGGCATGCAGGAGGTGCTCATGAGGGTGTGTGGAATGAATCCAGGCAGATGGGCAGAGTTCCAGGGTGGGCACCTCTCAGCAGGGGAGTAAGGGTGACTCATCCCCTTGATTTCTCCTCTTCCCTCCTAAGGAGGGGGGCTAAGCTTCCTCTCCAGGACCGTTATGCCTTGTGAGGATGGTAAGGAAAAATCTGAAAAATGCAGCCTCTTTTCTTGTTCACCCTGATCCCTGTGTTGACCTAAGGAACTCAAGATATTTCAGAAAGCAGAAATTTCCCGAACGTGTCACTCTCTGACTATTCTTAAGAGACTGTCTAGATACGGTGTTACATTGGGATTCAAATTTCCCAAGATGTAGATGCCTTAATGAGGGGCTGCTGAGAGGAAGGGACTCTAGACCCATTCTACAGATGGAGAAACCTCCTATCTCCTTCAAACTCCTTGGAGCTCATGAACTCACATCAGCTATCAAGAATCTACCAAGAAGTCCCTGGCCCCCCTGTGTCTCCTTTCCTTCAGCTAAATGAAGCTTCTCTTCTTGTTCTTATGGTGGGGGTAACATCCCCATGGGGCCTCTCTACTTTGAATGAGTTTCGAGAAGAAAGAAAGAGAGCTGACTCTTCTCAGTATAATCACAAGATATGAAGCAGAGTCAAGAATGGATTTCAGGGACTTCCCTGGTGGTCTTATGGCTAAGAGGCCATGCTCCCAATGCAGGGAGGAAAGGATCAATCCCTGTTCAGGGAACTAGATCCCACAGGCCACAACTGAGCATCCAGCATGCTACAATGAAGATCTCAAGTGCCACAACTAAGGCAGCCAAAGAAAAAAAAAGGATAGTGAACGGGTATGTGAAGACTCAGAGCAGCATGATTCACAGCAACCCCAAAGTGTAAATCACCCGGATACCCCTCAATGGATGAACAGATAAATAGAACAAAAGCAGAGAAAGAAATAAAGTCTTGACACAGGCGCTAGCAGGGAGGAAGATTGAGGATATCATGCTAAGTGAAAGAAACCAGACACATGGGCTTCCCTGGTAGCTCAGTGGTAAAGAGTTTGCCTGCCAATGCAGGAGACACAGGTTCGACCCCTGATCCGGGAAGATCCCACAGGCTGCAGAGCAATGAAGCCCGTGAGCCACGACTACTGAGCCTGTGCTCTAGAGCCTCGGAGCCGCAACTATGGAGCCCATGTGCTGCAACTACTGAAGCCCGTGTGCCCTAGAGCCCAAGGTCCACAACAAGAGAAGTCACCACGACAAGATTGTTGTGATGGTCATACAGCTCTGTGAAGATACTGAAAACCATTGAATATGTTCACTTTAAATATGTGAATTGTATCTCAGGAAGTGAAAGTGCTAGTCGCTCAGTCATGTCCAACACTTTGCAACCCCATGGACTGTAGCCCGCCGCAGTCGTTTATCTGTGGATTTCTCCAGGCAAGAATACTGGAGTGGGTAGCCGTTCCCTTTTCCAGGGGATCTTCCTGACCCAGGGATTAAACTCAGGTCTCTTGCACTGCAGGCAGATTCTTTACCTTCTGAGCTACCAGGGAAGCCAACATCTCAGGAAAGCTGTTAAAAAGGTATCTAGTCCTGCAAGCAGTCATCTTGCAGGAGTAGAAACAAGATACTAACAGTGGGTTCGAGACAGATTTCTGACTATCAGCCCTTCCTCTCCTCCTCAAAAAACAGGGGGATATAGAAGAGGCTGCTCCCAATCAAAGAAGAACAGAGTCAAGAATGGATTTCAGGGACTTCCCTGGTGGTCTTATGGCTAAGAGGCCATGCTCCCAATGCAGGGAGGAAAGGATCAATCCTGTTCAGGGAACTAGATCCCACAGGCCACAACTGAGCATCCAGCATGCTACAATGAAGATCTCAAGTGCCACAACTAAGGCAGCCAAAGAAAAAAAAAGGATAGTGAACGGGTATGTGAAGACTCAGAGCAGCATGATTCACAGCAACCCCAAAGTGTAAATCACCCGGATACCCCTCAATGGATGAACAGATAAATAGAACAAAAGCAGAGAAAGAAATAAAGTCTTGACACAGGCGCTAGCAGGGAGGAAGATTGAGGATATCATGCTAAGTGAAAGAAACCAGACACATGGGCTTCCCTGGTAGCTCAGTGGTAAAGAGTTTGCCTGCCAATGCAGGAGACACAGGTTCGACCCCTGATCCGGGAAGATCCCACAGGCTGCAGAGCAATGAAGCCCGTGAGCCACGACTACTGAGCCTGTGCTCTAGAGCCTCGGAGCCGCAACTATGGAGCCCATGTGCTGCAACTACTGAAGCCCGTGTGCCCTAGAGCCCAAGGTCCACAACAAGAGAAGTCACCACGACAAGATTGTTGTGATGGTCATACAGCTCTGTGAAGATACTGAAAACCATTGAATATGTTCACTTTAAATATGTGAATTGTATCTCAGGAAGTGAAAGTGCTAGTCGCTCAGTCATGTCCAACACTTTGCAACCCCATGGACTGTAGCCCGCCGCAGTCGTTTATCTGTGGATTTCTCCAGGCAAGAATACTGGAGTGGGTAGCCGTTCCCTTTTCCAGGGGATCTTCCTGACCCAGGGATTAAACTCAGGTCTCTTGCACTGCAGGCAGATTCTTTACCTTCTGAGCTACCAGGGAAGCCAACATCTCAGGAAAGCTGTTAAAAAGGTATCTAGTCCTGCAAGCAGTCATCTTGCAGGAGTAGAAACAAGATACTAACAGTGGGTTCGAGACAGATTTCTGACTATCAGCCCTTCCTCTCCTCCTCAGCAGATAATAGTCCAATATCAGAGTGGGCTGTGGCTCGGTTGCCTTTAAGGTTTGCTTTAGCAAGCTCTGAGTTCTCCATGTCCTTCCTTCTTCCTTTTTCTCCTCAGGGACCCAACTGTCATGCTAGGGGACCAGGTGGACCACAGCTTGGATTACAGAATTGGGAAAATCCATCTGTCTGGAAAGCACGTTGAGTGCAACATGGACTTAAGGGACTTCGCGTGTGTGTGTGGATTCACGGCTGCTCTTCAGCTTTTCTCTAGGATGCTAGAAAGATGGTCCTTGCCTGTAGAAAACTTGTGGCCAAGCAGGGAGATTGACCAGTTCATGTTAAGAAAGAGTTCGTAATGCACATAAAGTTCCTGCTTTCTTCTACACAAGATGTTAAACTTGAAGCTGGCCACGGGAGGTCAGTTACGGCACTAATTTTTTCACGTTTGTCACCCAATTTTGTTCAACGTGTAAAACTTGCTTTTCTTACAAAGGAACACTGTTCTTTGTCGAATTGAACATGGAGATAGTGTGCCTCAAAGTAATCTTGGTCCAACCTACTTTAAAAGCCAGGAGACGGCCGCGCTCCAGACAGAGGCGCGGACCCAGAGGACGAGGCGGGGCCGCCGCCGGCCTCCGCCGCGGGGCAATCGGAGCCTGGCTCGCCGGTGGCCGCCCCGGGCGATGGAGGCTCCGGCTTCGTGGCGCGCCCGCCGCCGCCGCCGCAGCAGCGCTCTTGGAGGACCCCGCCATCGCCGGGCTCCCCGCTGCCCTTCCTGCTACGGAACTACCCGAGCTGGGGGCGGCGGCGGCGGCAAACACCATCCTAATTATCTCATGGCTGACGATCGCATGAACCTGAGGAACACGGCCAAGCTGAGTATCAAGGGCTTGACTGAATCTGCTCTGAACCTGGGGAGGACTCTGGACTCTGACTATGCACCTCTGCAGCAGTTCTTTGTGGTGATGGAGCATTGCCTGAAACACGGCTTGAAAGCTAAGAAAACGTTTCTTGGTCAAAATAAATCCTTCTGGGGTCCTCTAGAGTTGGTAGAAAAGCTTGTTCCCGAAGCTGCAGCGATAACAGCAAGTGTTAAAGATCTTCCAGGACTTAAGACACCGGTAGGCAGAGGAAGAGCCTGGCTTCGTTTGGCACTAATGCAAAAGAAACTTTCAGAATATATGAAAGCTTTGATCAATAAGAAGGAACTTCTCAGTGAATTCTATGAACCCAACACCCTCACGATGGAAGAAGAAGGAGCCATAATTGCTGGTCTGTTGGTGGGTCTGAACGTCATTGATGCCAATTTCTGTATGAAGGGAGAAGGTTTGGACTCTCAGGTTGGAGTTATCGATTTTTCAATGTATCTCAAGGATGGAAACAGCAGTGAAGGTAGTGAAGAAGATGGCCAGATTACTGCAATTCTGGATCAGAAGAACTATGTAGAAGAACTCAGCAGACATCTGAACGCTACTGTAAACAGCCTTCAGGCAAAAGTGGATGCGTTAGAAAAATCCAACACTAAACTGACAGAAGAGCTTGCAGTTGCAAACAACAGGATTATCACCTTGCAAGAAGAAATGGAACGAGTGAAAGAGGAGAGCTCCTACATATTGGAATCTAATAGGAAGAGCCCTAAGCCAGACAGAACTACAGACGGGCAAGCACTGAGTGAAGCAAGGAAGCACTTGAAGGAAGAGACACAGCTATGACTGGATGTTGAAAAAGAACTGGAGATCCAGATCAGCATGAGACGGGAAATGGAATTGGCCATGAAGATGCTGGGGAAGGATGTCTGTGAGAAGCAGGATGCACTGGTGTCTCTGCGGCAGCAGCTGGACCATCTCAGGGCTCTTAAGCATGAACTTGCCTTCAAGCTCCAGAGTTCAGACTTAGGAGTAAAACAGAAAAGTGAACTGAACAGTCGCTTGGAAGAGAAGACTAATCGGATGGCTGCTACCATTAAACAACTGGAACAAAGATTGCGCCAGGCTGAGCGAGGCCGCCAGGCTGAACTGGACAACCGGCCCTTCAAGCAGGACTTTGGAGGCAAGATCAACAGTCTGCATCTGGAAGTGGAGGCGCTCACCAAGCAGCGGAACCAGCTTGAGTTAGAACTAAAACAGGAATGAGAAAGAAGGTCACAAAGCCACAGGAGCATCCCAGGAAGGAATTCTCAGAAGCCAGAACCCAAAATAGATGGGAAGCACAGAACTCAAGAGGAAAATATTAAGCTAAACAAGCCCCTGGAAGAAAGCCACAGGCTCCAGTCTCACCCTGTGGATGAACAGCTAGAACATGGAAGCCACCTAGATGTCCATCGACGAACGAATGGATAAAGAAGCTCTGGTCCATATATACAATGGAATACTACACAGCTGTAAAGAGAAAAGAATCAGCCCTAATAAGGTGGCTGGATCTAGAATGTATATAAAAAGTGAAGTCAGTCAGAAAGAGAAGGAGAAATACAGTATATTAACACATATATATGGAAACTAGTAGGACGGTGATGATGGCACATGCAGTGAAGCGACAGAAAGACAGACATGGACAGTGGACATATGGACATTGTGGAGAAGGAACAGAGGATGGGAGGCGTAAAGCAAGTAGCATGAAGGCCTGTACTATCATAAATGAAGAAAATAGCTATAGTCAATGCTCTGTGAGAAAAGGGGATCCTTCAGGGGTGCTGTGTGATGGTGGGAGCGGTGGGAAGAGGGGGATATACATATGACTAATAGGAAGAGCCCTAAGCCAGACAGAACTACAGCGGGCAAGCACTGAGTGAAGCAAGGAAGCACTTGAAGGAAGAGACACAGCTATGACTGGATGTTGAAAAAGAACTGGAGATCCAGATCAGCATGAGACGGGAAATGGAATTGGCCATGAAGATGCTGGGGAAGGATGTCTGTGAGAAGCAGGATGCACTGGTGTCTCTGCGGCAGCAGCTGGACCATCTCAGGGCTCTTAAGCATGAACTTGCCTTCAAGCTCCAGAGTTCAGACTTAGGAGTAAAACAGAAAAGTGAACTGAACAGTCGCTTGGAAGAGAAGACTAATCGGATGGCTGCTACCATTAAACAACTGGAACAAAGATTGCGCCAGGCTGAGCGAGGCCGCCAGGCTGAACTGGACAACCGGCCCTTCAAGCAGGACTTTGGAGGCAAGATCAACAGTCTGCATCTGGAAGTGGAGGCGCTCACCAAGCAGCGGAACCAGCTTGAGTTAGAACTAAAACAGGAATGAGAAAGAAGGTCACAAAGCCACAGGAGCATCCCAGGAAGGAATTCTCAGAAGCCAGAACCCAAAATAGATGGGAAGCACAGAACTCAAGAGGAAAATATTAAGCTAAACAAGCCCCTGGAAGAAAGCCACAGGCTCCAGTCTCACCCTGTGGATGAACAGCTAGAACATGGAAGCCACCTAGATGTCCATCGACGAACGAATGGATAAAGAAGCTCTGGTCCATATATACAATGGAATACTACACAGCTGTAAAGAGAAAAGAATCAGCCCTAATAAGGTGGCTGGATCTAGAATGTATATAAAAAGTGAAGTCAGTCAGAAAGAGAAGGAGAAATACAGTATATTAACACATATATATGGAAACTAGTAGGACGGTGATGATGGCACATGCAGTGAAGCGACAGAAAGACAGACATGGACAGTGGACATATGGACATTGTGGAGAAGGAACAGAGGATGGGAGGCGTAAAGCAAGTAGCATGAAGGCCTGTACTATCATAAATGAAGAAAATAGCTATAGTCAATGCTCTGTGAGAAAAGGGGATCCTTCAGGGGTGCTGTGTGATGGTGGGAGCGGTGGGAAGAGGGGGATATACATATGACTAATCTGGGAACATGCATATCTGTAAACAACAGAACTCTGCGAAAGTTAAAAGTAAAATAAAGGTTTTTTAAAAAAATAAATGAATAAAAAAATAAATAAAAGCAAGGAGACATAGGGTAAAGCGGCATTCAAGCCAAGGAAAGCCACAGAGTTTGCTGGAGTATTCCAGAAGCTTGCCTTGATTCCATACGAGGTGTGGCAGGGCAGGGACACCTGGATGCATACAATGATGTGGGCCAAACCAGTGAGCTGAGGGCTAACCGTTAGGGCTTTGGACCTGAAGACTGTGTCACATTACAGGGGCTGGGATGTGTGTTGTAATCATTGCTGACTTGTTTCAAGCTGCTTTGATTCTCTTGATTCCTTCTAATACGCCACCCCAAATTCTAGTATTTGACAAATCTGAGAGAGCCCTGGATTATTCCCCAAGTCCCTTCTGATTATGATTGGCAGGTAGAATACAGGCAGGGCTTCCCTGCTGGCTCAGACAGTAAAGAATCTGCCTGCGATGCTGATCCAAATCTGCCTGAGTTGGGTCCCTGGCTTCAGAAGATCCCCTGGAGAAAGGAATGGCTCTCCACTGTAGTATTCTTGCCTGAAAACCCCACGGATGGAGGACCCTGGCGGGCTACAGTCCGTGGAGTCACAAAGAATTGAAGACTGAGCAACTAACACTTAATTAAAATACAGGAAATCCAGTTACATTTGAATTTCAGAGAAACAACGAGTAATTTTTTAGTGCAAATGTGTCCCCTACAATATTCGTGTATTTGAAATTCAAGTTTAACTGGGAGTCTTATATATTTTTATCTGCTAACTCTGGCAACTTTAACTCTGATTTCTTTCTAGTCACTGCAAAAAATGATAAACACAGCCCCACTTCAGGGCTAGAATTTTGTCGTGTGCACCATCTAGTGGTTACGTGTGTGTGTGTGTGTGTGTGTGTTAGTTGTTAAGTTGTGTTCCACTCTTCAGGACCCCATGGACTGTAGCCTTCCAGGCTCCTCTGCCCTTCGAATTCTCCAGGCAAGAATACTACAGTGGGCAGTCATTCCCTTCTCCAAGGGATCTTTCCAACCCAGAGATCGAACCCGGGTCTCCTGCATTGCGAGTGGATTCTTTGCCATCTGAGCCACCAGAGAAGCCAGTGGTTACGTGAACAAAGAGGAAACCACGAATTGTCTCTGCGAAACAACTTGGTCATTGCAAACCAGAAAGCTGAAGAGAAGCAATTAGGTTTTAAGTCTTTTAATTCTTAAAAAAATATTTTTTGACTTCCTTCTTTGGGTGTGGTGTCTGTGATCAGGTCAGCCCCTTAGAATGGCCAGTGAATATCCGAAATCCCTGGTGAATCAGTGTAGAAACAGCAGCCCTCACTGGGCCGAGGCTTTGGGCTCCTCTGTTAATATCTAAGGGGAAATACACAGCCTTGGCCTAGGTCTGTTGTGGCTTCCAGCGTTCCTAGTGATGCTTTACAATATCGTGTGGCATCCAGCCATGTCCATCAAGTACAATAAATGTCGGGCTGGTGCAATCTGATTAAACCCAACCGGACTCGCACAGAGATTCGAGGAAACAAATATTTCCTATTTCCTAGTTTACCAAGAAGGTAAAGGAGAAGTTCTAAAGGGAACTGTCCCCATCTAATAGGACTCTGGCTACATATTGCTATCACTCGGGGTGTTTTTTGGGTTTTGCCTTTTAAATTTAATTTTTTTAAGTTTTTATTTTATATTCAAATATAGCCAATTAATAGGGCTTCCCTGGTTGCTCTTGCCTGGAGGACCCCACGGTCAGAGAAGCCCGGTGGGCCACAGTCCACCGGGTCACAAAGAGTCAGACACGACTAAGCTCGCATGCACACATAGCTGATTAATCGTGTTGACTTACGAACTAGTCACAACCTAAAAGTTGAGAGTTATGCTTTATTCGGTTGGAATTTTCAGGACTTAAAAGACAGCATCTTTGAAGTGACTCTGGGAGAACCGTTCCAAGGAGGTGGAGAGGAGGAATCAGATTATACAGAAGTTTGCAACGAGGAGAGGGGCAGGCAGTGGGGTGGGAGATGGAGGGTAGGTAGTCTAAACATCAAAAGATTGTTGTCAAGGAAAACCAGATACCTCAAGTTAAGGAATTTAGTGCTTTCCTATGTATGGGAAGATGGCAAGAATCTGGGCTTACTGAAATCATTCCTTTCATATGCATCTTAGCTCTCTGGAGCCAGTATCCTGTGTTTATTCATATCTGTCCAGCTCCTCAGTGCTCATTGTAGGGACTGGCTGCAGCTCCAAGGCTGCTGGATAGCAGGCCTTGTTCTTTCTGGGCACCCTCTGGGCTCAGAAATTCACATTTGGAAGGCTGGCTGGAATCGCTGATGGTTGTGGCATCCTTCTGTGCTGGTATGACAGGAAAGTCTGTTTCTCAATAGTGCTGTGAGAGTTTCAGGTGGACAGCAAAGGGACTCAGCCACACATACATTATGTATCCATTTTTACCCGATGGTGGTCGTGGTAAAGAACCCACCTGCCAATGCAGGAGACAAGAGATGCGCTCAAGGGCTTCCCTGGTGGTCCAGTGGGTAAGGACACCACCTTGCAGTGCAAGGGGCGCTGGTTCGATCCCTGGCCTGGGAAGATCCCACGTGCCGTGGAGCAGCTGAACCGATGTGCCCAACTACCGAGCCGGAGCTCTGGAGCACATGCGCCCAGAGCCGGTGCTCTGCAGCGAGAGAGGCCACTGCAATGGGAGGCCCACACAGGCCAAAGAACAAAGATGGATGAAAATAAATAAATGAAAGACCAATAGAAGTGGCAAAAAAAAAAAAAAAGAGAGATGCGCTCGATTCCTGGGTTGGCAAGAGGCCCTGGAAAAGGAAATGGCTACCTGCTCCAGTATCCCTTCCTGGAGAATCCCATGGACAGAGGAGCCTGGTGGGCTACAGTCCTTGGGGTCACACAGAGTCGAACACGACTGAAGTGATTTAGCATTCTAACCTGGGGTGTTTTTAAAAGTCCCCGTCCCCGTGCCTCCCCACTTCAGCCTCTTGTCTTCCCCTTCTCTTCCCTTCCCCTCCTTTTCTCCTCTTTTCCAGAACCGTTCCAAGGAGGTGGAGAGGAGGAATCAGATTATACAGAAGTTTGCAACGAGGAGAGGGGCAGGCAGTGGGGTGGGAGATGGAGGGTAGGTAGTCTAAACATCAAAAGATTGTTGTCAAGGAAAACCAGATACCTCAAGTTAAGGAATTTAGTGCTTTCCTATGTATGGGAAGATGGCAAGAATCTGGGCTTACTGAAATCATTCCTTTCATATGCATCTTAGCTCTCTGGAGCCAGTATCCTGTGTTTATTCATATCTGTCCAGCTCCTCAGTGCTCATTGTAGGGACTGGCTGCAGCTCCAAGGCTGCTGGATAGCAGGCCTTGTTCTTTCTGGGCACCCTCTGGGCTCAGAAATTCACATTTGGAAGGCTGGCTGGAATCGCTGATGGTTGTGGCATCCTTCTGTGCTGGTATGACAGGAAAGTCTGTTTCTCAATAGTGCTGTGAGAGTTTCAGGTGGACAGCAAAGGGACTCAGCCACACATACATTATGTATCCATTTTTACCCGATGGTGGTCGTGGTAAAGAACCCACCTGCCAATGCAGGAGACAAGAGATGCGCTCAAGGGCTTCCCTGGTGGTCCAGTGGGTAAGGACACCACCTTGCAGTGCAAGGGGCGCTGGTTCGATCCCTGGCCTGGGAAGATCCCACGTGCCGTGGAGCAGCTGAACCGATGTGCCCAACTACCGAGCCGGAGCTCTGGAGCACATGCGCCCAGAGCCGGTGCTCTGCAGCGAGAGAGGCCACTGCAATGGGAGGCCCACACAGGCCAAAGAACAAAGATGGATGAAAATAAATAAATGAAAGACCAATAGAAGTGGCAAAAAAAAAAAAAAAGAGAGATGCGCTCGATTCCTGGGTTGGCAAGAGGCCCTGGAAAAGGAAATGGCTACCTGCTCCAGTATCCCTTCCTGGAGAATCCCATGGACAGAGGAGCCTGGTGGGCTACAGTCCTTGGGGTCACACAGAGTCGAACACGACTGAAGTGATTTAGCATTCTAACCTGGGGTGTTTTTAAAAGTCCCCGTCCCCGTGCCTCCCCACTTCAGCCTCTTGTCTTCCCCTTCTCTTCCCTTCCCCTCCTTTTCTCCTCTTTTCCTTTGGTTTAAGTCATGTGAGTTTATACATCCACGTGATATTACTTGAAAGGCAAAGCTGATAACAGTAACAGATGGTCACTGAAATCAGATTTCACCCTAAATCTTGAGATATTTTATGAACAAAACCTCTCACCCTCAGCGTATTCACTGATTCACCCTCTCTGTGCTCTTTTATCTTACAGACATGGCTGAAAGGCCGAGGAGCTTCCTGCCACCTTCTCAGGGTCTGTGGTTTTGCAATTTCATCACAAATATGAAAATATATAGAAACTCCACCTGCAGTTTAACTCAGGAGAATATTCCAGAGCTCACCTTGTTCTTTGAATAGACTTCAGAATACACTGGAGGAGAAGGGGGAATTTGGGGAGGGACATTTAATTTAAAAATACCCTCCAAATGGACAAGATGCTTCTATCATTATCACCTAATTGTAACAACCATGAAAAATAATACCTGCCATTTATGAGGGTCTCTGATTAATCAGGATGATTTGTCCTCACTATTCTTTCAAACTCAGAGCAGCCGAGGTGGCTGGGGACTACAGCCTCATATGACACTCGAGTAAACCAAGGCTCAGGATTTGTGCAGATTTTTCCTGCAAGGACACAGCGGGTGAGGGGCACGGCTGTTTTCACACCCAGCTTGGTCTGACTGCAGATCCTGCGCTCTTGCGGCTCTGATGCTCTGTCAAGATGACTGCATAGTTCTGGAGGCTTCTCTACCTTCTGGCTCAGGCTTGTGATGGAGAGCCCTCTGCCAAGCCACTCACATGTCAATAACTCTCCATGGCCAGCCAGAGTCGCCCCGTATTTTAAGGCCCTTGAAACCAGATTTTCAAAACTATTCACTTCCTTCTGGCTAGCTCAAGGAAGTAAAAAGGCAGCTGCTTTTTATGGCACTGACGTTTTTCAGCTAGGTGGGGGGGTTTCTTATTGGAGCTTTGATGAGGATACTAAGTAAAGGCTGTCTCTAAGGATTTATGGAGCCACCCTTGGAAGGAGGCCAACAACCATTGGTGAAAGGCGGGCCGTGCCTCCCCACTTCAGCCTCTTGTCTTCCCCTTCTCTTCCCTTCCCCTCCTTTTCTCCTCTTTTCCTTTGGTTTAAGTCATGTGAGTTTATACATCCACGTGATATTACTTGAAAGGCAAAGCTGATAACAGTAACAGATGGTCACTGAAATCAGATTTCACCCTAAATCTTGAGATATTTTATGAACAAAACCTCTCACCCTCAGCGTATTCACTGATTCACCCTCTCTGTGCTCTTTTATCTTACAGACATGGCTGAAAGGCCGAGGAGCTTCCTGCCACCTTCTCAGGGTCTGTGGTTTTGCAATTTCATCACAAATATGAAAATATATAGAAACTCCACCTGCAGTTTAACTCAGGAGAATATTCCAGAGCTCACCTTGTTCTTTGAATAGACTTCAGAATACACTGGAGGAGAAGGGGGAATTTGGGGAGGGACATTTAATTTAAAAATACCCTCCAAATGGACAAGATGCTTCTATCATTATCACCTAATTGTAACAACCATGAAAAATAATACCTGCCATTTATGAGGGTCTCTGATTAATCAGGATGATTTGTCCTCACTATTCTTTCTAACTCAGAGCAGCCGTAGGTGGCTGGGGACTACAGCCTCATATGACACTCGAGTAAACCAAGGCTCAGGATTTGTGCAGATTTTTCCTGCAAGGACACAGCGGGTGAGGGGCACGGCTGTTTTCACACCCAGCTTGGTCTGACTGCAGATCCTGCGCTCTTGCGGCTCTGATGCTCTGTCAAGATGACTGCATAGTTCTGGAGGCTTCTCTACCTTCTGGCTCAGGCTTGTGATGGAGAGCCCTCTGCCAAGCCACTCACATGTCAATAACTCTCCATGGCCAGCCAGAGTCGCCCCGTATTTTAAGGCCCTTGAAACCAGATTTTCAAAACTATTCACTTCCTTCTGGCTAGCTCAAGGAAGTAAAAAGGCAGCTTGCGTTTTTTATGGCACTGACGTTTTTCAGCTAGGTGGGGGGGTTTCTTATTGGAGCTTTGATGAGGATACTAAGTAAAGGCTGTCTCTAAGGATTTATGGAGCCACCCTTGGAAGGAGGAACAGGAAAACAAACAACCATTGGTGAAAGGAATAGCGGAGATACACTGACCTAGAAATGATGCTGTAGAATCAATTCATTCCTGGTGTTTCAAGGCCCCTCTTGCTGAAAGGTCACCTCCTCTGGGAAGCCTTCCAGGACCTGCCTCTGCCCCAGGTCCACGTACTGCTCCCTTCACTGCCATTGGCACTGGACTCTGTTCTTCTCAGCACACAGCAGTCAGAAGGGGGAGTGTGTACATATACATCTCTTTCTCTGAGCAGAACTGGTCTGGACTGGCACAGGCTTCCGCTGTGAGTCCACGGGTGCCCAGAGGAAGGGGTCCTAGGGAATAGGAGTAGGTGGTAGGCTGGAAGGAGACGTCTTTGCCAGACTTGGCTTGGTGACTCAGGGTCACATGGATTAGTCACTGGGGAGGGCTTTGAGAATCTTCACCATGTCCCGGTATGGTCAACTTCGTCTATGTCACAGCGTGTGGATTTTCAGTGCACTCTAGATTTTTCCGAGCACCTTTCGCTTTTTTCTCCATTATCCTGTAACTGTCACAGAACTTAACATGCTTACTCTTTCATTCAACAAGTACTTCTTGAGAACCTGTTGGGGCCAGGCACTGCTCTGGGTGCCAGGATCAATAATAAACAAACCTGAACTTTCCTGGTGGTCCAGTGGTTAAGACTCTCAATGTAGAGGGCACAGATTTGATCCCTGGTCGGGGAATGAAGATCCAGCATGCCACAGAGTGCAGCCAAATAATAATAATAAAACGATCATGGCTTCTGTCCCACGCAACTTACAGACAAGGGGGAAAGCCTACAGTCGCCTAGGCTGAAGTGTCTCCCACAAGGCTCCTATTTCAGGGAAGGACATATTTGTCCCCAAGGCTGTCTCATGTCCTGGGCGACCACCGGGGTGCTGGAAACACCACTGCCCTTCTCCGGACCTTGTTTGGAAATAACCAGGGCAATTGGGACCCTTCGACCACAAAAATCAATCAATACAAGTTGCTCTGCTCCCTCCTCTCTCAGTTTTGTAGTCTGTCTGTCCCTGCCTCATCTAAGGATTTATGGAGCCACCCTTGGAAGGAGGAACAGGAAAACAAACAACCATTGGTGAAAGGAATAGCGGAGATACACTGACCTAGAAATGATGCTGTAGAATCAATTCATTCCTGGTGTTTCAAGGCCCCTCTTGCTGAAAGGTCACCTCCTCTGGGAAGCCTTCCAGGACCTGCCTCTGCCCCAGGTCCACGTGCTGCTCCCTTCACTGCCATTGGCACTGGACTCTGTTCTTCTCAGCACACAGCAGTCAGAAGGGGGAGTGTGTACATATACATCTCTTTCTCTGAGCAGAACTGGTCTGGACTGGCACAGGCTTCCGCTGTGAGTCCACGGGTGCCCAGAGGAAGGGGTCCTAGGGAATAGGAGTAGGTGGTAGGCTGGAAGGAGACGTCTTTGCCAGACTTGGCTTGGTGACTCAGGGTCACATGGATTAGTCACTGGGGAGGGCTTTGAGAATCTTCACCATGTCCCGGTATGGTCAACTTCGTCTATGTCACAGCGTGTGGATTTTCAGTGCACTCTAGATTTTTCCGAGCACCTTTCGCTTTTTTCTCCATTATCCTGTAACTGTCACAGAACTTAACATGCTTACTCTTTCATTCAACAAGTACTTCTTGAGAACCTGTTGGGGCCAGGCACTGCTCTGGGTGCCAGGATCAATAATAAACAAACCTGAACTTTCCTGGTGGTCCAGTGGTTAAGACTCTCAATGTAGAGGGCACAGATTTGATCCCTGGTCGGGGAATGAAGATCCAGCATGCCACAGAGTGCAGCCAAATAATAATAATAAACGATCATGGCTTCTGTCCCACGCAACTTACAGACAAGGGGGAAAGCCTACAGTCGCCTAGGCTGAAGTGTCTCCCACAAGGCTCCTATTTCAGGGAAGGACATATTTGTCCCCAAGGCTGTCTCATGTCCTGGGCGACCACCGGGGTGCTGGAAACACCACTGCCCTTCTCCGGACCTTGTTTGGAAATAACCAGGGCAATTGGGACCCTTCGACCACAAAAATCAATCAATACAAGTTGCTCTGCTCCCTCCTCTCTCAGTTTTGTAGTCTGTCTGTCCCTGCCTCATCATAGGTGTCCAGGCAGATCATCCACATTGCTTGGTTTTCATTGATGTCAGAAGAGGTAATGATTAAGAGGAAACACCCCACCCCCTTCAAACATCTCCCTCTTCCCTGCTGATCCCCAAGGCGCACGAAGGCACAATGTGCCTTCCAATATTCCTCCCAGAACTTGTGCCTGGAGTGCAACGGAGGTGAAACAGTGAATCCTCTTGACTCCGATCACGCCAACACCCTTCCAGAAGTTCCGCATGTCTGCCTTCTCCCCACGTGGCTGCAGCTGTCTTTGGGAAAACTCAGGAAGGCTATTTCACCACCTAGGGGTACCAAACGGTAACTAAAGGTTACTGGGTGGTACTGAACTAAATAAAGGTTACTATAAAGCCAAGCAGAAGTATGTGCACATATAAAAGAGTACCAAGAGGCACACTTCCAATTCAGTCTCTTTATGTGCATTGTAACCCAGCATTAAAATGTTCAAGAAAGCAGAATCCTAGAATCCTAACGACTGTGGGATCTAGGAGAGGAGGCCATCAAGAATGCTGTCACCCACGTTAAGCCCCCAATGTGGTGGTCTGCCTTTGACAAGAAAACACCGAAATAGTGAAGAATGACTGCTGGTTATTGTTTCAAAAAAATTAAAAAAAAGGGGGGGGGGCTTCCCCTAGTGGTCCAGCGGGTAAGGACACTGCCTTGCAGTGCAAGGGGCACCGGTTCGATCCCTGGCCTGGGAAGATCCCACGTGCCGCGGAGCGGCTGGACCCATGTGTCCAATTACCGAGCAGGAGCTCTGGAGCGCATGCGCCCAGAGCCGGTGCTCTGAAATGACAGACGCCACCGCGATGGGAGGCCCACAGGAGCCAAAGAACAAAGACGGATGAAAATGGAGAAATGAAAGACCAATAGAAGTGGCCAAAAAAATAAATAAATAAATCTTAAAAAAAAAAAAAAAAGGAACAGTAAAAGATAAGGCACCCCCCCCACACACACACCCTCACATTCTCAATCCCTAGAAGAGATTTAAGAAAGAAAAGCCCAAGACATTCCAAGCACGAATACCTCCCCAGATAAGACAGAAATGGAAGAATAACCAAACTTTTTAAAGTAAGCATTTTGATCTTCATGCAAACATGGAGTTAATCTGGGGACAGCTAAGCACAATTACACAGATGAATTCATTGTGTGAAATGGTCATTGAGCGTAGAGAATGTGAGTGCCAGTTCAGAGTCCAAGCTCTGTAGGGGTCATACCTGAATCTGCTGAGCTGAGCACATAGAAATCTCAGTGTGCATTCAGGCTTGACCACTCTTTTTAATTTATTTCAGAGTTGCTCACTGGGCTGGCGTCAAGAAATGCAAATAGGATGTCCAGAGTGGTGCCTGAAGACAGTGGGTCAAAATCTCTGGGCCTGTGTTTACCTGGATTAAAGCTGTGTTTAAGATTACGGTCTGATATTTTTAAGCCTTTACTCTTCCAACTGGCTTTTATTCAATTTGATGCACATAGAGAGGACACAAGCAAAGCCCAAGACTGGGGGTGAGGGTACCTAGGTTCTAGCTTCAGCTCTGTTCAATTTCTCCAGGAGTTCTGGGGTTCTTCCTTCCCTGACACTGGACTCTCCTACCTATAAACTGAGCAGTTTGGACCATGTAGTCTGGCTTTTTCATTCTGAGGCAACAACTCAGAGCCATCTGGACAGACCATTTCACCTTCAGGATTTTTTTTTTTTCAACATAATTAAGATGTATACAAATTTCACATAACAGTAGGATACAAGTTCCATTCAAGTTCCCATAGACTATCAACTAGGAGACACTGGAACATATCTAGGGACATAAAACATACTGATTTCTAACCTAATTTCACAATAAGAGAACAGGCTTTGTATGATTTCAGTAACTTTAGACCGTGAAATGTGTGCACCTTGTGATATGTCCAGATATTTATTTTAAGCAAATGGGAAATATTTTTACAGTGTAAAATGCAGATGACTCTAGGTGGCTAAGTGGGTAAAGAATCTGCCTACTAATGCAGGAGACACAGGAGACAAGAGTTCGATCCCTGGGTTGGAAAGATCCCCTGGAAAAGGAAATGACATCCCACTCCAATATTCTTGTTTGGAGAATCCCATGGATGGAGAAGTTTGGTGGGCTACACCCCACGGGGTTGAAAGAGTCAGACTGAAGCGACTGAGCATGCATACTACAGCCTGACGGACCTACCAAACCCACAGTCTCAGACTCACCATTGGAAAGAATTCGAGTCCCTGTCCTAACCAAGAGAAAAGTCGAAACTCATCCAGTACCATCAGATATGGGGAATGTGTGAAAGTCAGCACTGCAAAGGAACTACCTGACTGAGAGGATTCTCTCCCTGTTTGTAGGGTCATACCTGAATCTGAGCTGAGCACATAGAAATCTCAGTGTGCATTCAGGCTTGACCACTCTTTTTAATTTATTTCAGAGTTGCTCACTGGGCTGGCGTCAAGAAATGCAAATAGGATGTCCAGAGTGGTGCCTGAAGACAGTGGGTCAAAATCTCTGGGCCTGTGTTTACCTGGATTAAAGCTGTGTTTAAGATTACGGTCTGATATTTTTAAGCCTTTACTCTTCCAACTGGCTTTTATTCAATTTGATGCACATAGAGAGGACACAAGCAAAGCCCAAGACTGGGGGTGAGGGTACCTAGGTTCTAGCTTCAGCTCTGTTCAATTTCTCCAGGAGTTCTGGGGTTCTTCCTTCCCTGACACTGGACTCTCCTACCTATAAACTGAGCAGTTTGGACCATGTAGTCTGGCTTTTTCATTCTGAGGCAACAACTCAGAGCCATCTGGACAGACCATTTCACCTTCAGGATTTTTTTTCAACATAATTAAGATGTATACAAATTTCACATAACAGTAGGATACAAGTTCCATTCAAGTTCCCATAGACTATCAACTAGGAGACACTGGAACATATCTAGGGACATAAAACATACTGATTTCTAACCTAATTTCACAATAAGAGAACAGGCTTTGTATGATTTCAGTAACTTTAGACCGTGAAATGTGTGCACCTTGTGATATGTCCAGATATTTATTTTAAGCAAATGGGAAATATTTTTACAGTGTAAAATGCAGATGACTCTAGGTGGCTAAGTGGGTAAAGAATCTGCCTACTAATGCAGGAGACACAGGAGACAAGAGTTCGATCCCTGGGTTGGAAAGATCCCCTGGAAAAGGAAATGACATCCCACTCCAATATTCTTGTTTGGAGAATCCCATGGATGGAGAAGTTTGGTGGGCTACACCCCACGGGGTTGAAAGAGTCAGACTGAAGCGACTGAGCATGCATACTACAGCCTGACGGACCTACCAAACCCACAGTCTCAGACTCACCATTGGAAAGAATTCGAGTCCCTGTCCTAACCAAGAGAAAAGTCGAAACTCATCCAGTACCATCAGATATGGGGAATGTGTGAAAGTCAGCACTGCAAAGGAACTACCTGACTGAGAGGATTCTCTCCCTGTTTGTAATCATAACACATTTGCACTGAAAGAGTCCCTAGCAAACATGCAGACCCAGAGAGGTTAGGCAACTTGCCCAAGACACACAGGCAGCAGGAGGGAGTCAGGACCGCAATGTGGGTCTCCTCTCCCTTGCCCTGGTCAGGACGCCTGCATGTGCCCTTCAGAATTCAACAATCTCACCTTTAGAATTTTTCTTTCCATATTCACCAATACCATTCCCAGGGAATGGAAACATTACATTTGGGGGGCGGGGGCAGAGTTAATCTTGTTGAAGTTCACTAGAGAAGTGACTATGGATGAAAAACTCACAGTTGCCTCATCTTGGGACAGTCTCACAACAGAAATGATGAAGGTCTTCGTTCTAAGCCATCCCTGCCTCAGCACCAGAAGCAGAAGAACCAGGAGACAGGATTAGGAAAGGGCGGTGGTTCCAGGATTTCTGGGGGCCTGAGAAGGAGTGATCTCAGTGGGGATGTGTGTGCTGACTTACTAAGTCTCCTCAGAACAGGGTCCTGGCACCCCAGGGTCCTTGGGCCTACAGAAAACAAGCTGCACTCCTAAATCGCTTCAGTCGTGTCCGACTCTTTGTGACCCTTGGACTGTAGCCCACCAGGCTCCTCTGGTAAGATTCTCCTGGTAAGAATACTATGGTGGGTTCCTGTGTCCTCCTCCATGAGATCTTCCCAACCTAAGGATCAAACACTCAGTTCTTACGTCTCCTGCACAGGGAGTCGGGTTCTTTCACCACTAGCGCCACTTGGGACTCCAAGACAAGCGCCAAGCTGGTCTTGGGGTAAAAACTAACCAAATCAGGGATGTCCCGCCACGTCCACTGATCTTGCATTTTGGGGGAAAGAGACTCCCGCTTCCAGCATTCTCAAACGCTTGAGTCACCAACATGCATCTCCCACATCAGAGCTTGTGCATGAGGCACCCCGCCTCTACTCAAACACACTCAAATTCTCAAATTCGGGGACCACGCCGCATGTCCTCTGGGGAGGGGCCTCTAGGCCTGGAGGCAAGGGAAGGTGCTGTTGGTGGAAACTGAGGCGAGTCATGCTAGTGGGAATAACCAGAACGAGGGGAGCCAGGTTTTGCCCCCAATGAGCTGTGTGACTTGGGCAGGAAACGTGGCCTCTCTGTTTCCTCCTCTGTTAAGGTGAGGAGAATCATACCTTTTGAAGGCATTGTTAAGGGGATTGAAGGAGAAAACATGTTCCCTTGCTCTACCCCTTTCCTCAGCAGGATCTCTACTGAGAGATGTTACTATCTACTGAGCATTCATGAGGTTGCTCAACGAGTAGGTACTTGTCAGACGTGAGAAGACACGGTATTCAACGCCCAGCTCTCTCTAACCCCAGACCAGTATTAGAGCCATTTGTGAAATAGTCGCATGGCCCATGGGTCCCTAGTATGTCCTCTGGTGTCTGTTATCTCCCTCTTCCTCTTTTCTCTCCCAGTCGCCACTCTATTCCTAGTATTCTCTCCTGTAGTGGAGACTTATCTCTAAGGCCTTGTAAGAGGGAAAAGCAGCTTCCCAAATCTGAAGGAGGAGGCGCCCCGTCCAGACTTTGTGAGACACCTTGTCTTCCAGCGCACTGCCCCCCTCTCACCCTCCCATGTGCACGGTCACCCACCTACCTCATTCCATGCTCAACACCGGCCACCACGGGCCATCGACAGGGCTCAGGTGCAGAAGGAAACGCCTGTGAGGGATCCGCCTGGCTCTGCCGCTTGATCTTGACCTAAGCAAATCCACGTTCTCTCTCCAAGTCTTAGTTTCCCCTCTGGTAAAAGGAAGGATCTAGATGAGCTGCCACTCTATGGCCGCTCCAGCTCAGCCAGCTCATGACAAGAGTTACTTCCCTAGAAAATGCTTTTTTCCCCAACTCCCAAATGTAGTAAGGACTCCACTCACTCTACGTGGTTCAGACTTTCTCCAAAAAGGCTTCCTTTTACCAGGTTTTGAGGCTCACTGTCACTCAGAGGTGTTAGCAGGGTCACAGCATCAGCAGCCGAAAGCAAATCAGATCAAAAACATCCATGTGCCTCATCTGAACACAGTCTGTGCTTTGAACCTTTTGCCAAGTCTAGGACTTATCAGCCAGAGCGTATGTGTGAACTACCATATGAAACTGCTCTCTTGGATCCTGTTTAAAATTAGCCTCTTTTCCATTTAGATAAGAAAAACACCCAGTCCTCCGGAAAATACATATACATTTTTGGAAGAGGTCATTCTCTCCTCCTGAGATAAAGGGAATCTTCCAGCTATGCAGGAGAGCCAAGAAGCCAGAACGCCATGTTTGAGATGGCAGCAAGGCCACAGCAGAAGGTTGTCCATGTTGTTCACTACACAAGGGTGCTCTGCTGATGAGTGGGAGGCTCTTTGGAGGGGAGCCTGTCCTCCCCTAAGCCGAGTCGTGTGTCTAGTACACGATTACGTTGGGTCAAAGGGAGGTGACCCTTTTGGAAATTCAGCAACCTCTCTGTGGATGCCTGGAGAAACAGACCTTTCCTCTACTTACAAACACATCATCTTCCAGAGGCTCATGGCAGGAAGAGAGAGCAGAAAAGCAGAAGCGAAGGAAGGGTCACAGGGTGGGTACGGGGAGAAGCTCCATCTTAGTGTCTGGAGGAGCTTGGACCCTCAGTGCCTCCCAGTTGGCTTCCAAAAGAGCACTGGAAAGAACCCAGTGAGACTTCTTCCCACTACCCTCATGTAGGACTCAGCTCCACCTTCCCTGACCTCCCAGTTGATGCTAGAGTCCTTGTTATAGGCTCTCAGAGCTCCTCTGTTTTTCCTTTATAAGATGAGTGCTGAACTTTGCAATAAGATGCATACAGACCATTTGGTTCACCTGTCTCTCCCACCAGACTGCCCGCTGTGCCAGGCTGACTGTGTTGGGTTTTGCTCTTGGATCCCCAGCACAGCATCTGGGGAAGGAGCTATGAATGGATGAACATGGTGTGCATGAAAGGGCATGGGTCTTGCATTTCTGCAGCCCTTTCTGCCAGAGAGTAAAGGGTAGGAGAGGGTTAGATGGTTAGACAGCGTCACTGACTCAATGGACATGAAGTTGAGCAAACTCTGGGAGATAGTGGAGGACAGGGGCGCCCAGTCAGCTACAGTCCGCAGGGTCACAAAGAGTCAGACACTATTTAATGACTGAAAGACAAACAACCACAGGGTCTGTTTGGGCACAGGGCCACACAGTCTCCATGATCTCAACCCTCTGCTCAGGCCCAGGAGACAAAGACTAGAGAAGACGGACCGAACCCTGGCCTGGCATCCAAAAAACAACATGAAGATTAATAAAAATACAGTTTCCCTGGACTTCCTTGATGGTCCAGTGCTTAAGAATCCGTCTCTGAATGCAGGGGATGCAGGTTCTATCCCTGGTCAGGGACCTAAGATCCCAATGCCACATGGCAACTAAACCACACACCACAACTAGGGAAGCCCGAGTGCCGCAACGAAGAGCCTTAGCTGCAACTAAGACCTGACACGCCAAATACATTCTAAAAATAAAAAAAAAAAAAAGAGAGAGAGAAAGAAATGCAGCTTCCCCAGCATACCCAATGGTGCCTCACATGATGTCCGGCCACCTATCAGGGCTGAGACCCCACAGATGTTGTTATAATAGGTATAAGGAAGCCTCAGTACTGAAGAGAAAGAACTGAGGACCAAGCTGAAGGCTCGTGGAAAGTTTTTTGGTGGAAATGATGCCTCAGCCAGGTCTTGATCAAGGCTAATGACACAGAGGAAAGAGAAAAGAGCCTTACAAGTTGAAGGAACCACAGCATGAATGAAAAGAGAGACAGGAGACTGCTCGGGGCGCACTCAGGGGCAAAGGCAGTGGGAAAGAACCAAAATGACAGGAATCAAGTTCCTGGTAGGCAATCAAGCACAGGAAATTCCCTGGTTGTGTAGTGGTTAGGACTGGGCGCTATCACTTCTGTGACCCAGGTTTGATCCCTAGTCAGGGAACTAAGACCCCGCCATGCTGTAGCCCCAAATAAAACACCAAGCCAAATCACCCACTACTCAACTGGGCTCCAGAACCTTCTGGGTAGGAAACCCAGATTTTAGCAATCCACAGAGAATTTCCCCTGCACTTCTAATGCAGGCCCCATTCCTACTTTCAGTTCCGTTCAGTTTTCTTACCTTCTTTCTCTAGTGAGACTGTGACCTCATTGAATAGCCTGGTGAGCCCAGTGCCATCAGAGCACTATTGCCCGGGCCCTCCTTGACACACAGGCTTGACGTAAGAAATCCAAACTATAATGGCTAGAAAGAGGAGATTGCTGAAGCGGCAAGTGGCAGCACCTGCAGCCAACATCTGTGGCCGTGGATACCCATGTGGCAGGAAAGGTGATTTTACTTGATAGAGAATGATGTATGGAGCACAAGGGTCAGGCTCTGGGCACCTGCACATTCCGATTCACTTGTCCAGAATGGAGGTGGAGTGGGTATAGGGAGGTGGGGTGAGGATGACAGAGGGGGCACACAGAGGACAGGAGAGCAGACCCTCAGCCATCTGGCTTCCCTGGAGTGGTCGCAACCCACAATCCGGGGGTTTCAGACTGTAGGAACTCTCTCACCCCCCACCACCTCCGACTCTGAGCTCCCATCCATCCTTCCTCATTTTTCCATTGCCTTCTCTCTCCTTATTCATTCCCTGCTTTCCTCCCTTCCCACAGGGTTTGGTCCACGGGCCTCGGCTAGGTTGGTAGACAGGTGCTCCCCCTTATCTGAGTGTTTTAACTTGTCCTTTGGGGGCTTCCCTGGTAGTCCAATGGCTAAGACTCTGTGCTCCCAACACAGGGGACCGGGGTTCGATCCCTGGTCCGGGAACTAGATCTCACATGTCACAACTGAAGAGTTCATGTGTCGAAGCTAAAGATTAACAAAAGATCCCCTGAGCCGCAATGATGACAAAAGAGCAAGGAAAATAATCAGGACCCCACAGGGCAAAGGCAGTGGGAAAGAACCAAAATGACAGGAATCAAGTTCCTGGTAGGCAATCAAGCACAGGAAATTCCCTGGTTGTGTAGTGGTTAGGACTGGGCGCTATCACTTCTGTGACCCAGGTTTGATCCCTAGTCAGGGAACTAAGACCCCGCCATGCTGTAGCCCCAAATAAAACACCAAGCCAAATCACCCACTACTCAACTGGGCTCCAGAACCTTCTGGGTAGGAAACCCAGATTTTAGCAATCCACAGAGAATTTCCCCTGCACTTCTAATGCAGGCCCCATTCCTACTTTCAGTTCCGTTCAGTTTTCTTACCTTCTTTCTCTAGTGAGACTGTGACCTCATTGAATAGCCTGGTGAGCCCAGTGCCATCAGAGCACTATTGCCCGGGCCCTCCTTGACACACAGGCTTGACGTAAGAAATCCAAACTATAATGGCTAGAAAGAGGAGATTGCTGAAGCGGCAAGTGGCAGCACCTGCAGCCAACATCTGTGGCCGTGGATACCCATGTGGCAGGAAAGGTGATTTTACTTGATAGAGAATGATGTATGGAGCACAAGGGTCAGGCTCTGGGCACCTGCACATTCCGATTCACTTGTCCAGAATGGAGGTGGAGTGGGTATAGGGAGGTGGGGTGAGGATGACAGAGGGGGCACACAGAGGACAGGAGAGCAGACCCTCAGCCATCTGGCTTCCCTGGAGTGGTCGCAACCCACAATCCGGGGGTTTCAGACTGTAGGAACTCTCTCACCCCCCACCACCTCCGACTCTGAGCTCCCATCCATCCTTCCTCATTTTTCCATTGCCTTCTCTCTCCTTATTCATTCCCTGCTTTCCTCCCTTCCCACAGGGTTTGGTCCACGGGCCTCGGCTAGGTTGGTAGACAGGTGCTCCCCCTTATCTGAGTGTTTTAACTTGTCCTTTGGGGGCTTCCCTGGTAGTCCAATGGCTAAGACTCTGTGCTCCCAACACAGGGGACCGGGGTTCGATCCCTGGTCCGGGAACTAGATCTCACATGTCACAACTGAAGAGTTCATGTGTCGAAGCTAAAGATTAACAAAAGATCCCCTGAGCCGCAATGATGACTGACAATCCCACATGCCTCAACCCAGTGCAGCCAAATGAATATTATATAAAAAAATGTAAAAAAGATGCATTTAACTAATGGATTAAATAAATATCTTTTAAAATAAATAACTTCAATAAACTGGATTTTTCTCCTGAGCCTGGCTGTTGCCTCGACAGGTCTCCTAAGGCCAGCAAAGAGGGAAAAGGAGAATCCTTGGCAAGTTTTTTCCTTCCTTTGGAGGGAAAGGGGTGGGTGTCCTCTAGAAACTGGTGTGGCTCCGAAGTTCTCAACCTCCACGCACCAAGTTTCTGAGAAATGCCCATGCCACAGTTCAGTGCCGCCCCGCCGGAGCCTGAACTATCTTGTCTGCTGTCCAGTTACAAATTAAGCTCTCGTCATCAGTGATTAACTTATCCAAGCCACAGAAGCTGCTGAACCAAAACAGCCCTTTGGGGTGAAGAGGGTCCAGCATCGTGTGGCGTGTGGCTCTTCCTGTGACCCTCCTCACTCTGGGCCTTGTGCTGTGTCAGCAGGGAGGCGGGGAGGCCAGCACGGGGTCCCCCTCTGGACACTGCTGCTCTGGGACACTCACAGGGCCCTCAGCATGGAGAGCCTCACGGCCCCACGGCTGGGTTCATTTGTTCAGTGTGTTTGTCTGTAAGAAATGCTTTTGAAATGGAATTGGGGATTTTGCTGGTCATCCAGTGGTTGAGGGTCCACCTTGCAGGGAAAGGGACATGGGTTCAACCCCTGGTCTAGGAGGACCCCGCATGACACAGAGCCCCTAAGCCCCTGCAGCACAACTGCAGAACCCATGTGCCCAGAGGTTTTGCTCCACAACAAGAAAAGTCATTGAAATGAAGCCCCAATGCAACCAAAGATAGAAATAAATGGATAAATAAATAATTTTTTAAAATTAGAGGGGGTGGGGCTTCCCTGGTGATTCAGTGGGTAAAGAGTCCGCCTTGTAATACAAGGGGCACCAGTTCTATTCCTGGCCCAGGAAGATCCCACTTGCCTCGGGGCAGCTGGGCTGATGTGTCCAATTATGAGCCGGCGCTCTGGAGCGCATACTCCCAGAGCCGGTGCTCTACACTGAGAGAGGCCACTGTGATGGGAGGCCCACACAGGCTGAAGAATAAAGATGGATGAAAAATAAATAAATAAAAAATCAATTAAAAAAATAGGTCAAAATTTAAAAAAAAAAGATGGGGTGGGCATATCCTCTGGGGATAAATACCACCTGAATGAATACAACCGCCTGTGACTGATATGGAGAGCTAAATTTTGGAATTCTCTGGACGCTGAGGGGACCAATGGGTCATCCCTTAGAGTCTAAACTGTCACAGTGGGATGAGGCCTTGGAGATCGTTGATCTGAACTTCCTAATCCTGCAGATCCCAAGAAAGAGGGCCTGACTCACCTGTGGTCACACTGTAGAGCCAACAGGAGTGAAAGAGCACTTGTCACGTTGTGTTTATGTCAAATCAAGGCTCACCTCTTTACCGCCAGGAAGACAGGCAGCCTACAGCTCTCTTTGGAAATAAGATCAGGGACTCCATCCACCGAGCACTTTTCCCATTTGAAGGTCTCCAAAGTAAAGTTTCCTGATTTTTCTGAATGAATTCTGAAAAATCTAGTTGCACTTCTTAGTTCCCAGGATCTTCAGCAATTTTAAAATGATGACTTGGGGGAGAATGGGTTCATCTATACGTGTGCCTGGAGTCCTTTTGCTGTCCACCTAAATCTATCACAACATTGCCAATCCGCTTTGCTCCACTATAAAATTAAAAGTCTAAAAAATAAAAATAAAAATGATGGCTTTATTCACCTCAGCGGTCATTCCCCCAAAACCCATTACCCCTGAGCAATTAGAAGAAAAACATTAGACAAATTCCAACCGAGGCCCATTCTACCAAGAATGGATCCAGTCCTCCTTAACCCATAAAGGTCATCAGAAACAGGGGCGCCTGAGACACTGTCACAGATGAGAGGAGTCTAATGAGACAAGGCTAATTAAATGCAATGAGGTGTCTTGGATGGGATCCTAGGACAGGAAATGGCCATGAAGGAAAAGCTAGAGAAATCTCAGTCCGCCTTGTAATACAAGGGCACCAGTTCTATTCCTGGCCCAGGAAGATCCCACTTGCCTCGGGCAGCTGGGCTGATGTGTCCAATTATGAGCCGCGCTCTGGGCGCATACTCCCAGAGCCGGTGCTCTACACTGAGAGAGGCCACTGTGATGGGAGGCCCACACAGGCTGAAGAATAAAGATGGATGAAAAATAAATAAATAAAAAATCAATTAAAAAATAGGTCAAAATTTAAAAAAAAAAGATGGGGTGGGCATATCCTCTGGGGATAAATACCACCTGAATGAATACAACCGCCTGTGACTGATATGGAGAGCTAAATTTTGGAATTCTCTGGACGCTGAGGGGACCAATGGGTCATCCCTTAGAGTCTAAACTGTCACAGTGGGATGAGGCCTTGGAGATCGTTGATCTGAACTTCCTAATCCTGCAGATCCCAAGAAAGAGGGCCTGACTCACCTGTGGTCACACTGTAGAGCCAACAGGAGTGAAAGAGCACTTGTCACGTTGTGTTTATGTCAAATCAAGGCTCACCTCTTTACCGCCAGGAAGACAGGCAGCCTACAGCTCTCTTTGGAAATAAGATCAGGGACTCCATCCACCGAGCACTTTTCCCATTTGAAGGTCTCCAAAGTAAAGTTTCCTGATTTTTCTGAATGAATTCTGAAAAATCTAGTTGCACTTCTTAGTTCCCAGGATCTTCAGCAATTTTAAAATGATGACTTGGGGGAGAATGGGTTCATCTATACGTGTGCCTGGAGTCCTTTTGCTGTCCACCTAAATCTATCACAACATTGCCAATCCGCTTTGCTCCACTATAAAATTAAAAGTCTAAAAAATAAAAATAAAAATGATGGCTTTATTCACCTCAGCGGTCATTCCCCCAAAACCCATTACCCCTGAGCAATTAGAAGAAAAACATTAGACAAATTCCAACCGAGGCCCATTCTACCAAGAATGGATCCAGTCCTCCTTAACCCATAAAGGTCATCAGAAACAGGGGCGCCTGAGACACTGTCACAGATGAGAGGAGTCTAATGAGACAAGGCTAATTAAATGCAATGAGGTGTCTTGGATGGGATCCTAGGACAGGAAATGGCCATGAAGGAAAAGCTAGAGAAATCTCAATAAAGTGTAGAGTTGAGTTAATAGTAAGGCAACCATGCTGACTCCTTAGTTGGAACAGAAGTTCCACGGTATGTCGAGTGTTAATAGTGGGGAAAACTGGGAGGATGGGCATATGGAAAACCTCTACTATCTCAGCAAATTTTCTATACACTTAAAACTATTTTATAATAAGGCATTTATTTTAAAATGTTTAAATGGTCTCTCCAACTGGAACCTTTATAAGAAGTTTAATCACAGTGCCTGTAAGCTGGGAGGAATGGAATAACAAGCATCTGAGAGAGGAAAGCAGAAACAGGGAGGGAGGGAGGGATGGGAGGATGGAAGAGGGAGAGAGGCAAAAAGGCAGGGTGAGAGGGAGAAGGAAGACACCCAGACTTCAAAAGAACTGTAATCTGACCCCCTGGTGATCCAGTGGTTAAAATGTTGTACTTCCCAGGTGGCTCTGTGGTAAAGAATCTGCCTGCCAAGGCAGGAGGCATGGGCTCAACCCTTGATCTGGGAAGATCCCACCTGTCACGGATCAACTAAGCCTATGCACCACAATTACTGACCCTGTGCTCAAGAGCCCAGAAGCCACAACGACTGAGTCCACGTGCAGCACGTACTGAAGCCCAAGGGCCCTAGAGCTTGTGCTCCCCAGCAAGAGAAGCCACCTCAAAGAGAAGCCGCGCACCACAACTAGAGAGTAGCCCCCCACTCACAGCAACTGGAGAGAACCCCTTGCAGCAACGAAGACTCAGCACAGCCAAAAATAAACACATACAATTAATTTTATGAGATGTTTATTTTATAAACAAAAAATTTATTTTATGAGATGTACTTTCAATGCAGGGGTTGCAAGTTCAACCCCTGATCAGGGAGCTAAGATCCCACATGTCGCATGGTACAAAAAAAGGTATGACACACAGAAATAGAAAAGGGGCACATAAATCCTACCTTCTGAACAATTCCATTAATGGACTTTTTAAATTATTTATTTATGTATTTATTTATTTATTTTTGGCTATTCTGGGCTTTCACTGCTGCCACAGGCTCTTCTCTAGTTGCAGGGAGTGGGGGCTACTCTCTGGATGAGGTGAGCAGGCTTATTGTTGCCCTGATTTTTTCTTGTTGTGGAACTCAGACTCTTGGACACACGGACTTCAGTAGTCATGAAAGGGTTTTACCTCGATTTGAGACTTAAACCCAGGGTCCAGACCTGATCAAACCCTGCTTGGGACTTGAACCCATGTGGCTGGAGCTTGAATTGTAGCCAAAATCCTGTTTGGGACTTCAACCCACGTGACTGGGACTTGATCCTAGCCAAAACCTGGTTTGGGACTCGAATCCACGTGACTAAGACTTAACCCCAGCCAAAACCCTGCTTGAGACGTGAATCCACGTAGTCAGGACTCATTCCCGGCCAAAACCCTGTCTGGGACTCAAACTCATGTGGCTGGAACTTAATCCAGCACTCACCCAACGTCTGGACCCACTGAGGCTCAGGTTCTTCATGCCTCAACGCAGAAGGAATTCAGCGAACGGCGGAGTGATAGGCAAGAAGAGGATTTATTAGGATAGGGCACTTGTAAGAGGTGCAAGCAGGCAGGCAGGAAAGCTCCGCTCTGCCCTCCCCCTTCAATTGAGTGGGCAGTAATATATATAGGATGGTAGGAGACCGCCCCCCTCAAGTAGACGCAGATGCAGGACATACATCATTAGTTGCTTCTTCGCCAGCTCCTCCTTCATCAGCTGTTTATACCCAGTCGAGCCTGCTTTACTGAACAAGGAGCAGCTCTCCTGAGTTATCGTCAACTCACTGGCCTCCCAAACTTTCTCAGGTGTCTCCCTTCTACCTACCATCCCCTACTAGGACTCTTACAACCATCTACCTATTCTACTCTGTCCCTTTCAGTCACAGCACATGGGCTCCATATTTGCGGCTCCGAGGCTCTAGAGCACAGGCTCAGTAGTTGTGGCTCACGGGCTTAGTTGCTCTGCAGCATACGGGATCTTCCCGGATCAGGGATCGAACCCATGTCTCCTGCATTGGTAGGCAAACTCTTTACCACTGAGCTACCAGGGAAGTCATCATTAATGGATTAAAAAAAAGGAACTGTAATCATCTAGCCAGTGACTACTGCACAAACAGAGGGTGGAATATTCAGAGTAGGGTAACATTGGCCATGAAAAGGCATGGAGCCCTGATCGACAGAACATAAATGAACCTTGGAAATACTACCCAGAGTGAAAGAAGTCAGATGCAGAAGACCACACGATTGCATGATCCCATTTTTTTTAAAGCTTCTACAGAGTTTTGTTGTTTACAGATATGTATAATCCCAGATTAGTCATATGTGTATCCCTGGCCCCCTCCCTCCTCCACCCCGCTTCCAGTCCCCTCCATCCCACCCCTCCAGGCGGTCGCATAATGTGAAATGTCTAGAAAAAGCAAACCCACAGGACAGGAGGTAGATTAATGATTTCCAGAGATTGGGGACTGGGAGGATGGCAAGTGATGGCTAATGGGCACGAGGTTTACTGTGGGGTTGATGAAAAGGATCTTGTTAGACGACGGTGGTGGTGGGTGCACAACCTTGTGAAAATAATAAAACCACTGAACTGTCCACTTGAAAAGGGCACATGTTAGGATATGTGAACTATATAATAAACTGAAACATAAAACGAAAATGTGAAAAAGTAAATACAACTTAGTCTGTTCCTTCGAGGAGCTCTTGGTGCCGGAAGTCACCTATTTACTCACACAAATAACACTATAAAAGGGCTTTATAAGCAGAGTTGCAGCGCCTGAGCTTTGGACAAGCCCTAGATGTGTCTCAAAAGTTTGCTTCTGGACGAAGGGAAGTCCTGAGGCTCTCGGGTGGAGCACTAGCTCAAACAACTATTTAAATCAAGTACAGCTACCATAGGCTCCAAGTTGAACCTGCCCAGACAAACACCCTGAAGGCAGCTACCGAACAAAGATGATCACATTACATTTCAACGCGAATGGGCATCACAACTTAGTTTCAATATTCATTGTGCAAAATTTTAAAATCCTATATGTATGTATGTATGTATGTATATATATATATATATATATATATATATATATACTATTAAAAAAATTCCTTCTAAATCCTATGATTTTTCATCTTATTCACTTTAGATCCTCTCAGTTCTCACCTTCTGCCTTCATCACAGTCCTGTGGCAAAACCGCAGCCCTGGTTAGATGTGACTCTCCGCTCTGCTCACTTGGCACTGGACCCTGTGCACCTGAATGAGGTTTGAGAACAACACACAGCCAGCCTGGCAGCTCAGGCTCACGACCTCGGAACTTGATGGCTCCGTCGTGCTGCCAGGCAACCCCATATGACGCCCCCCGGTCAATGAATGTTACTATATAATCCACCCAACCCCACTGAATGAATGGATTAAATAAATGAATTTTATTTAGGGTCCTACTGATGCTATAGATATGTCCGAGTTTAAAAGCAAATTTGACTTTTAAAACATTTTTTGAAAAAGTGAGCACTGGCCTTGGCTGATCACCGACGTCAAAGAGGCGGGTAGTGAACAAAGCACTCAATCCAGAACCAGGGGACAAAGTTTCCATCAGGTTGCCAAGAGCTCTTTGTATTCATTTGGGCAAGCCACTTATCACTCCTGACACTGGTTTCTTTTTTTTTTTTTTAATTGAAGTGTGATTGATTTATAACATTGTTATAACATTGGTCTCAGATAGGCAGTGTGGGGATTCAGTTATACATATATATGTCTGCATTACTTTTTGGATTCTCTTCCATTACAGGTTATTACAAGATATTGGACATTTAAAAAATAAAATGAGCACTGGTCTTGTTCCCAGAAGACTTATTTATATTCAAGGCCAAGCCCAGTCACTTATCAGCTGGATGACCCTATGCGAGTCATGCTTCCTCCCTGGGACTTGATCTCCTGTATGAATGAGGCACCTGGACCAGGACTCTTGCAGATGGAGCATCCCTCTACAGGTTGGTTGAATGAGTGAGATGAGGTCCCTATCTTCTGCCAAAGTTCACAGATCCGTGATTCTTCCAGCCAAGCAAGCCCACCACTGGGTGCCAATGAAGAAAGAAGAGAAGTCACTGACATTTAAAGTAACCAAGGAAAACCACCAGCAGGAGGACCCTTCTCTTCTTCTTCTTTTTTTTTTTTTTTTTGATTTTGGCCTCTTTTATTACTCTTTTATTTATTTATTTTCATCTATTCTTATTCTTTGGCCTGTGTGGGCCTCCCATTGCAGTGGCCTCTTCTGTTGCAGAGCACCAGCTCTGCGCGCATGCGCTCCAGAGCGCTGGCTTGTAATTGGACACACCGGTCCAACCGCTCCATGGCATGTGGGATCTTCCCAGGCTAGGGATTGAACCAGTGCCCCTTGCACTGCAAGGTGGACTCTTTACCCACTGAACCACCAGGGAAGCCCGACCCTTCTCGTCCTGATTGGTTTCTTGCTTTAGTTTGTGGTCCTGCAGCTGGAAAGAGATTCTCAAGTAAGCAAACCTCTTACACTACAAGCGAGCAGTGACTTTGGTTCCAGTCAAACTTCAGATGGAGAGCATCAGACAGATGACATTGGACTGCGATTCAAGGGCCCGAATTCTAACCCAACTCTGTCGCTGGTCACTGGCTCCACCCTCTTCTTGGGCCTCAGTTTACTCATCTGTATAATGAAGGAATGTAAGTGTTCTGTAGTGGTTGTTACTTAGCTGCCAGGTCATGTCTTGTTCTTTCCAACCCCATGGATGATAGCCTGCCAGGTTCCTCTGTCCATGAGATTTCCTGGGCAAGAATACTGGAGTGGATTGCCATTTCCATCTCCAGGGGATCTTCCCAACCCAGGGACTGCACCTTTGTCTCCTGCATTGTAGGCAGATTCTTTATCACTGAGCCACCAGAAAAGAGCCGAAGCATTCCAAGCTTTTTAAAAAATACTTATTTACTTGTATTTATGTATTTGGCTGTACCAGGTCTTACTTGCAGCATGAAGGATCTTTGATTTTCATTGCAGCACAAGAACTTTTTTTTTATTTTTAAAACTTTTACTTTTAACTTTTACAGAGTTTTGTTGTTTACAGGTATGTATGTTTCCAGATTAGTCATATGTATATCCCCCCCATCCCACCCCTCCAGACCGTCACACAGCACCCCTGAAGGATCCCCTTTTTGCACAAGCCCACCCCCCCTGGGTGCCAATGAAGAAAGAAGAGAAGTCACTGCCATTTAAAGTAACCTAGGAAAACCCTCAGCAGGGGGTCCCTTCTCTTCTTCTTTTTTTTTTTTTTTTGATTTTGGCCTCTTTTATTACTCTTTTATTTATTTATTTTCATCTATTCTTATTCTTTGGCCTGTGTGGGCCTCCCATTGCAGTGGCCTCTTCTGTTGCAGAGCACCAGCTCTGCGCGCATGCGCTCCAGAGCGCTGGCTTGTAATTGGACACACCGGTCCAACCGCTCCATGGCATGTGGGATCTTCCCAGGCTAGGGATTGAACCAGTGCCCCTTGCACTGCAAGGTGGACTCTTTACCCACTGAACCACCAGGGAAGCCCGACCCTTCTCGTCCTGATTGGTTTCTTGCTTTAGTTTGTGGTCCTGCAGCTGGAAAGAGATTCTCAAGTAAGCAAACCTCTTACACTACAAGCGAGCAGTGACTTTGGTTCCAGTCAAACTTCAGATGGAGAGCATCAGACAGATGACATTGGACTGCGATTCAAGGGCCCGAATTCTAACCCAACTCTGTCGCTGGTCACTGGCTCCACCCTCTTCTTGGGCCTCAGTTTACTCATCTGTATAATGAAGGAATGTAAGTGTTCTGTAGTGGTTGTTACTTAGCTGCCAGGTCATGTCTTGTTCTTTCCAACCCCATGGATGATAGCCTGCCAGGTTCCTCTGTCCATGAGATTTCCTGGGCAAGAATACTGGAGTGGATTGCCATTTCCATCTCCAGGGGATCTTCCCAACCCAGGGACTGCACCTTTGTCTCCTGCATTGTAGGCAGATTCTTTATCACTGAGCCACCAGAAAAGAGCCGAAGCATTCCAAGCTTTTTAAAAAATACTTATTTACTTGTATTTATGTATTTGGCTGTACCAGGTCTTACTTGCAGCATGAAGGATCTTTGATTTTCATTGCAGCACAAGAACTTTTTTTTTATTTTTAAAACTTTTACTTTTAACTTTTACAGAGTTTTGTTGTTTACAGGTATGTATGTTTCCAGATTAGTCATATGTATATCCCCCCCATCCCACCCCTCCAGACCGTCACACAGCACCCCTGAAGGATCTCCTTTTAGCACAAGAACTCTTGATTGCAGCATGTGGGATCTAGTTCCCTGACCAGGGATTGAACCTGGGTCCCCAGCATTGGGAATGCAGAGTCTTAACCACTGGACCACCCCACCAGGGAAGTCCGAAAGTATCCCAAGCTTTTTTTTTTTTTTTTAAACATTTATTGATTTATTTGGGGGTGGGGTGGGGAGGGAGGGGAGCGGGCAGGCCACTTCCATTGGTCTTTCATTTGTCTATTTTTCATCCATCTTTGTTCTTTGGCCCGTGTGGGCCTCCTATCGCGGTGGCCTCTGTTGTTGCAGAGCACCGGCTCTGGGCACATGCGCTCCAGAGCTCCGGCTCGGTAATTGGACACATCAGTCCAGCTGCTTGGCGGCATGTGGGATCTTCCCAGGCCAGGGATCGAACTGGCGCCCCTTGCACTGCAAGGCAGTGTCCTTACCCACTGGACCACCAGGGAAGCCCTATCCCAAGCTTTTATCTGGCCTCTGCCACTTCCTGGTGCTGGTGGCAGCTTTCTGCCTTTTCCAACTCTCCTATCCTGGGTCAGGTCAGAATTGGCATAGCACCAGCACATTTATGGTTTTATAAACCCTGAAACATGCTTTGCAAACAAAAGATGAAGGCATTGGAGTACTGCATGGAAATACCAAGGTCTTGAACAAGGGTGTATGTGTGCGTGCTAAGTCACTTCAGTCGTGTCTGACTCTCTGTGACCCTATAGCCCATAGCCTGCCAGGCTCCTCTGTCCATAGGATTCTCTAGGCAAGGATACTGGAGTGGGTTGCCATGCCCTTCTCCAGGGGATCTTCCCAATCCAGGGATTGAACCCAGGTCTCAAGTCTCTTGCATTAGCAGGTAGGTTCTTTACTACCTGGGAAGCCCCTGGAACAAAGGTAGGACTTTGGGATTGTAAGAGGAATGGAAAGGTGTTCATGGTAGAAACATCTGTACTTGACCTTGAAACCAGCTGGACAAGTGGCCAAAGACTGAGGGAGATTCTCAGACTGTGCTAGGAATACTGTCTGGCACTTTCCCCTAGGAGGTGGAATAGTGGGCAGTTTGGGTGTTACCTGGGCAAAACATTAAAATCTCCAGGGAGAAGATGATTTCAAATATCTTTCAGTCTTCCCTATTCCTATAAAGAGTCTGTTGTGGGGCTAGGGCATTTTAACAACTCTCAAACCTTTTCTATTCTGTCCGCCTTCTCCTAGACACTCCTCAATCTATCCCCACTTTTTATTAAACAGAGAGGAAAGAAGGACTCAGGTTCAGAATCTTTACCAATCTAGAATTTGATGACATTATTTTGCTTGATTGCATTTATTTGTGGTTACTTTCCATGAATGGGAAGTGATCATTTTAGAGTAAGTAAGTAAAAACTTATCTTTTAAAAAGATTTGTGTCTAGTATATTCTTTTTATTTATTTATTTTTGACTGCACTGGGTCTCCATTGTTGTGAGCGGGCTTTCTCTAGTTGCCGCAAGGGGCAAGCTCCTCTCTGGCTGTGGTACTGGGGCTTCTCACTGGGGTGGCTTCTCTTGTTGCAGAGCACGGGCTCTAGAGCATGGGCTCAGTCATTGTGGAGCGTGAGCTCAGCTGTCCCAAGGCACATGGGATCTTTTCAGACCAGGAATGGAGTCCACGTCCCCTGCACTGACAGGCAGATTCTCCCCACTGGACCACCAGGGAAGTCCACAGTAGGTAAAAACTTATCTTAAAAGACATGCATTTAAGTTAAAAAAAAAAATTGAGTTGATTTCTATAAAAATATTAAGGAATAGTGTGTGTTTCAGACAGATACAACAGGTGGGCCCTGAGGAGTTGTGGCTGGCATTGCCCTGCCCACACTGGCACCATTCAGACAGGGCGACATTCTCTGTATAATCACGATAGTGCAATAATGCTATTTAGATCTACTGGTTTACTCAGCTTTTGTTTTTTTTCTTTTTAAAAAGCATTCACCTTTTCTGGATCAGTTTGTGTAAAACTTGAAACTACACAAGAACATGGAAAATAAGTGGAGAAAATACTTTTAAAAATATATAGAATAGAATGAAAAAAAAAATTCACTGTCTCTCTACTCAGAAATAACCATTCCTAGTACATTGGAGAATTTTTCTTCCTCAGAGCACCAACATAGCCATTATTATAATGCGTGTATTTTATTTTTGTAGCCTGTGTTGCTGCCTTAACATATATGTGTGACCTTGCATGATTCAAGACTCTTCATAAACATTTTAAATGGCTACAAGGTCTTTAACACAGAGGAGTCCCATAGTGGATTTAACCACTCCCCAGCTGCTGGACATCTGGATTATGTCCAATTTTGTCCATTAAAATGTGAAGGATAGTTTTATGCATGTTCTGCCAGCATTTGGGCTTCTTAAAAAATTTATTGGATTTACAGTGTTGTGTTAGTTTCAAGTGTACAGCAAAGTGAACAAGTTATCCATGTATATACAGTCATTCCTTAATAGAATCCCCTGTGATATACGTGTTGCTTGCACTTTGAGGGGTTTGTCTATAATAATTACAGAAAGTGGCATTCCTAGGTGGGATGATTCTTAAGGCTTTGGGAATACATATTGTTAAACTTTTCCCGCCAAGGCAAGCTCCTCTCTGGCTGTGGTACTGGGGCTTCTCACTGGGGTGGCTTCTCTTGTTGCAGAGCACGGGCTCTAGAGCATGGGCTCAGTCATTGTGGAGCGTGAGCTCAGCTGTCCCAAGGCACATGGGATCTTTTCAGACCAGGAATGGAGTCCACGTCCCCTGCACTGACAGGCAGATTCTCCCCACTGGACCACCAGGGAAGTCCACAGTAGGTAAAAACTTATCTTAAAAGACATGCATTTAAGTTAAAAAAAATTGAGTTGATTTCTATAAAAATATTAAGGAATAGTGTGTGTTTCAGACAGATACAACAGGTGGGCCCTGAGGAGTTGTGGCTGGCATTGCCCTGCCCACACTGGCACCATTCAGACAGGGCGACATTCTCTGTATAATCACGATAGTGCAATAATGCTATTTAGATCTACTGGTTTACTCAGCTTTTGTTTTTTTTCTTTTTAAAAAGCATTCACCTTTTCTGGATCAGTTTGTGTAAAACTTGAAACTACACAAGAACATGGAAAATAAGTGGAGAAAATACTTTTAAAAATATATAGAATAGAATGAAAAAAAAAATTCACTGTCTCTCTACTCAGAAATAACCATTCCTAGTACATTGGAGAATTTTTCTTCCTCAGAGCACCAACATAGCCATTATTATAATGCGTGTATTTTATTTTTGTAGCCTGTGTTGCTGCCTTAACATATATGTGTGACCTTGCATGATTCAAGACTCTTCATAAACATTTTAAATGGCTACAAGGTCTTTAACACAGAGGAGTCCCATAGTGGATTTAACCACTCCCCAGCTGCTGGACATCTGGATTATGTCCAATTTTGTCCATTAAAATGTGAAGGATAGTTTTATGCATGTTCTGCCAGCATTTGGGCTTCTTAAAAAATTTATTGGATTTACAGTGTTGTGTTAGTTTCAAGTGTACAGCAAAGTGAACAAGTTATCCATGTATATACAGTCATTCCTTAATAGAATCCCCTGTGATATACGTGTTGCTTGCACTTTGAGGGGTTTGTCTATAATAATTACAGAAAGTGGCATTCCTAGGTGGGATGATTCTTAAGGCTTTGGGAATACATATTGTTAAACTTTTTGCAAAAGTGTGAGTAGTCCAAGCTACGGTTTTCCCAGTAGTTTAGGTATGGATGTGAAGAGTTGGACCATAAAGAAGGCTGAGTGCCAAAGAATTGGTGCCTTAGAACTGTGGTGGTGGAGGACTCTTGAGAGTCCCTTGGACTGCAAGGAGATCAAACCAGTCAATCCTAAAGGACATCAACCCTGAATACTCACTGGAAGGACGGATGCTGAAGCTGAAGCTCCAATACTTTGGCCGCCTGATGGGAAGAGCTGACTCATTGGAAAAGAGCCTGATGTTGGGGAAAATATAAGGCAGAAGAAGAAGGGGACCACAGAGGATGAAGTGGTTGGATGGCATCGCTGAGTCAATCGACATGAGTCTGAGCAAGTTCTGGAAGATAGTGAAGGACAAGGAAGCCTGGCATGCTGCAGTCCATGGGGTCAAAAAGAGTTGGGCACGACTGAGTGAGTGAGTGAATTGATACAGATACTGATAGGATGCACTTGGGTCTGTGTTCGTAAGGTGTACTTGTTATTGGGAAGAGCTGAGACCTGGCCACTTCGGGCCGGTTACCCAACTATGCCACCTCCTGCTAGTGCAGGTCTGACGAGCCCCTCCCCCATCCACAGTTCAAAAGCAAGGGTTCTTCATCGCTAGGCTCTCCAGGGCTCATTTTCTGCCTCAGAAAGTACATGTGTCATGAACTTCATCTTATGTGATTCTTCCATCATGTAAAGGGATCAACAACTGTTTTTTGGTTTTTTTTTTTAAGTTATTTATTTGGCTGTGCCAGGTCTTACTTGAGGCATGTGGGATCTTCCATTGTCATTCAAGCAAGTTGGAGCTCGTTCCCTGACCAGGAATTGAGCTTGGGCTCCTGTATTGGAGCATAGACTTAGCCACTGGATCGCCAGGGAAGTTCCAACAACCGTTGATTTTTCGAGGAACGTCCATACTGTTTTCCATAGTGGTTGCACCAACTTACACTCCCACCAACAGGGAGCAAAGGCTTCCCTTTTCTCCACATCCTTGCCAACACTTGTTATGTGTTGTCTTTTTGAGGACAGACACTCTGAGAGGTGTGAAGAGATATCTCACTGCGGTTCTGATTTGCATTTCCCTGATGATTAGTGATGTGGAGCATCTTATCTTGTGTTTATTGGCCTTTGGAAAAACGTCTGTTCGGGTCCTCTGATCATTTTTAAATTGGATTATTTGTTTGTATAATGTCGGGCATGAGTTCTTCATATATTTTGGATATTAACCCCTTGTTAGATATGTATCATTTGAAAATATGTCCTCCTGAATGAAAATATGTCCTCTTGAAAGAAAATATGTCAAGCCCATATGGGGTTGGGTGAGTTGGGGGGCTGGTGATGATAGGGAGGTGCGGGAGTAGCCATGAAGGCTCTTGTAAGCCATGTGAAGGGCCTATGAAGGCCCCAGAGAGCCACCTTGGTGGCCAGCACTTAGGAGAATAGGTTGAGCAGGTGGAGAAAGAAGACTGGAGCCCCACAGACCTGCCAGTGATTGAAGGCCCTCTTGGAGACTGTTGTCATAGTTACAGGAAGAGATGAGGGCCTGGGCGGAGGGCCGGAGGTCAGAGGGGACTGATGGCCAAAGCTGGTGACCACGGGGGCAGAGGGTGCTCAAGGTCACTGAGGTCGTACACCTGGTTGCCGGGCCAGCCGGCAGTCGAACAGGTCCTGAAGAGAGTGGCAGATAGGCTAAGAAAAGAAAGAAGGACAGAAAAGATGGGGTTGAGAGGGACAGCAAGAAGGCAGACAACTCTACAGGTTGCTGACAAGTTGCTGACAAGTTTATTGAATTCGCTCATCCCTTTTATACTTCAACAAGCAATTGTGTACACGTGCTTTAGGCCAGGTGTCGATCATAAACTAGGTGTTACCTCCTGGTGTATTATTACAATGGTTCTGGGTCATAATGCCCCTCAAGCCCTTTTCACCTGTAAAGAGGCTCCAGGTGTTCTTTATGATAGCTAAGGAACGTCTTCACAACACCTGGGGTGGCGGGACAGAGAGCTATGCTGTTATCAGCCCCTGTTGCCAGGGCAGCTCCCAGGGCTATGTTTCCTTAAAGGAAACCCCTTGAAACAGGGCAGCTCCCCGCACCCGGTGGGCCCCTGGAAAGACAAAGCCCACGTTCCAGCATCACTCAATCCCAGAATGACCACTGGCCCACCCGCCATCTCAGCTGCCCACACGAGGGGAGTGAACCAGAGATGGAGAAGGAGCAGACCCTCCTGGCCAAGCAAGGCTCTGCAGGGCAAAGATGGCCAGAGGTTAGACTTTACAGAAAAGATACTTTATGAACGCTTATTAAATGTAAAAAACCTCTTTTCTTCCTCTTACAGTTTATATTCATTTCCTCTTAACTACGAGGTGTGTAAGTATCAATATTAAATATCCAGTAACGATTAGCTACATCTGAGATTCCCAGGGGAAAGGTGGCGTCAAGCCCTGGTTCGTCAAGAGAGCGAGGGCAGAACTGGATGGCCTGGTGGGTCATCTGGATACTGAACTTCCGTCACAAACCCCGAGAGGTAGAGAAGTCTGGGACTGGCAGGAGGATAGAGGAGCAGGGGGTGAAGAGGCGGGGAAGCCGGCACAGTCCTGCAGGGAGATACACCGTGGCATCGGGGCCAGGAGGCACGCAGACCCGCGGGCCTGCTCTTTCTATACACCAGGGGGCAGCATCCGGCGGCCTGCTCGGGAAGGCAGCATTACATTTCTACCTCACATCACACAGCCCGGAAAACTAACACCTGTGGAAAGTGAAAGTAAACCTGTTCGTTGCTTAGCGGAGTCCAATTCTTCATGGAGACCCCATGGACTGTAGCCTGCCAGGCTCCTCTGTCCGTGGGGATTCTCCAGGTAAGAACACTGGACTCAAAGGACAAGAGTTTAAGCAAATTGCAGGAGATAGTGAAGGACAGGGAAGCCTGGTGAGCTACAGTCCACCGGGCCTCAGAGTCGGACACGGCTGACTGACAACAGATCACTGAACTTAGAATCGGTATTTTTTTAAGCTCCCCAAGCAATGTCAATGTGCCATCCAGTTTGAGGACCACTGTTCTAAGGAAAGCAACCTGAAATTCAGACACTGTAGTTCCCAAGCCTGAGAAACAAGTGGTGGTAAAAGCCCTGTGTCTAAACCATTTTGTGGCCTCTGTCGCCACCTGCTGGCCATTCTGCCACATTGCTATCATTTACAGTTTGAGTTTCCAAGACAGGTTGCTGCTCCTACTTCTAAGAATGTTTGCCAACTAGTAAATATAACAACAACAAAAAGAAACAGATTCAGAGATATAGACAACAAACTAGTGGTTATCGCTGCCCACACGAGGGGAGTGAACCAGAGATGGAGAAGGAGCAGACCCTCCTGGCCAAGCAAGGCTCTGCAGGGCAAAGATGGCCAGAGGTTAGACTTTACAGAAAAGATACTTTATGAACGCTTATTAAATGTAAAAAACCTCTTTTCTTCCTCTTACAGTTTATATTCATTTCCTCTTAACTACGAGGTGTGTAAGTATCAATATTAAATATCCAGTAACGATTAGCTACATCTGAGATTCCCAGGGGAAAGGTGGCGTCAAGCCCTGGTTCGTCAAGAGAGCGAGGGCAGAACTGGATGGCCTGGTGGGTCATCTGGATACTGAACTTCCGTCACAAACCCCGAGAGGTAGAGAAGTCTGGGACTGGCAGGAGGATAGAGGAGCAGGGGGTGAAGAGGCGGGGAAGCCGGCACAGTCCTGCAGGGAGATACACCGTGGCATCGGGGCCAGGAGGCACGCAGACCCGCGGGCCTGCTCTTTCTATACACCAGGGGGCAGCATCCGGCGGCCTGCTCGGGAAGGCAGCATTACATTTCTACCTCACATCACACAGCCCGGAAAACTAACACCTGTGGAAAGTGAAAGTAAACCTGTTCGTTGCTTAGCGGAGTCCAATTCTTCATGGAGACCCCATGGACTGTAGCCTGCCAGGCTCCTCTGTCCGTGGGGATTCTCCAGGTAAGAACACTGGACTCAAAGGACAAGAGTTTAAGCAAATTGCAGGAGATAGTGAAGGACAGGGAAGCCTGGTGAGCTACAGTCCACCGGGCCTCAGAGTCGGACACGGCTGACTGACAACAGATCACTGAACTTAGAATCGGTATTTTTTTAAGCTCCCCAAGCAATGTCAATGTGCCATCCAGTTTGAGGACCACTGTTCTAAGGAAAGCAACCTGAAATTCAGACACTGTAGTTCCCAAGCCTGAGAAACAAGTGGTGGTAAAAGCCCTGTGTCTAAACCATTTTGTGGCCTCTGTCGCCACCTGCTGGCCATTCTGCCACATTGCTATCATTTACAGTTTGAGTTTCCAAGACAGGTTGCTGCTCCTACTTCTAAGAATGTTTGCCAACTAGTAAATATAACAACAACAAAAAGAAACAGATTCAGAGATATAGACAACAAACTAGTGGTTATCAATCCATAGAGGAATGGGGGAGGGGCAAAATAGGAGTAGGAACCTAAGAGGTACAAGTCACTATGCATAAAATAAATAAGCCACAAGGATATATTGTATAGCACAGGGAATATAGCCAATATTTTATAACTATAACTGGAGTATAACATTTAAAGACTGTGAGTCACTATGTTGTACACCTGAAGCTTATATAATACTATATATCAACAATATCTCAATTAAAAAATATTTACTGGAAGAAATCAGAGAACCAGAAAGAATTAAATTTTTAAAGAGAAATAGCTACAACATGTATTCTTATTTATAATAGGATGATGTCAGTGTGGATAGAATGCATCTAGGATCCTTTCTGTGCCTGGCAAATAAAAAGCTACCAACAGGGTGAAGACTCCACCTGCAATGCAGGGGATGTAGGATATGCAGGTTCAGTCCCTGGGTTGGAAGACGCCCTAGGGAAGAAAATGGCAACCCATCCCAGTATTCTTGCCTGGAAAATCCCATGGACAGAGGAGCCTGGCGGGCTACATTCCAGGGGGTCACAAAGAATTGGACACAACTGAACATGCACATACATACTTACATTAACTGAAGACCCCATCAGACAATGTCATGTTTTGTTTGAACTGACTGTACACGTTATAAAAAGCTTAAGATGAGAAAAATCTTTATCCAAACATTTTCTATTTCGGTTGCTATTCCTTCATTCAAGTGAAGCAGGGAAGCCTGGTGAGCACATCCACCGGGCCTCAGAGTCGGACACGGCTGACTGACAACAGATCACTGAACTTAGAATCGGTATTTTTTTAAGCTCCCCAAGCAATGTCAATGTGCCATCCAGTTTGAGGACCACTGTTCTAAGGAAAGCAACCTGAAATTCAGACACTGTAGTTCCCAAGCCTGAGAAACAAGTGGTGGTAAAAGCCCTGTGTCTAAACCATTTTGTGGCCTCTGTCGCCACCTGCTGGCCATTCTGCCACATTGCTATCATTTACAGTTTGAGTTTCCAAGACAGGTTGCTGCTCCTACTTCTAAGAATGTTTGCCAACTAGTAAATATAACAACAACAAAAAGAAACAGATTCAGAGATATAGACAACAAACTAGTGGTTATCAATCCATAGAGGAATGGGGGAGGGGCAAAATAGGAGTAGGAACCTAAGAGGTACAAGTCACTATGCATAAAATAAATAAGCCACAAGGATATATTGTATAGCACAGGGAATATAGCCAATATTTTATAACTATAACTGGAGTATAACATTTAAAGACTGTGAGTCACTATGTTGTACACCTGAAGCTTATATAATACTATATATCAACAATATCTCAATTAAAAAATATTTACTGGAAGAAATCAGAGAACCAGAAAGAATTAAATTTTTAAAGAGAAATAGCTACAACATGTATTCTTATTTATAATAGGATGATGTCAGTGTGGATAGAATGCATCTAGGATCCTTTCTGTGCCTGGCAAATAAAAAGCTACCAACAGGGTGAAGACTCCACCTGCAATGCAGGGGATGTAGGATATGCAGGTTCAGTCCCTGGGTTGGAAGACGCCCTAGGGAAGAAAATGGCAACCCATCCCAGTATTCTTGCCTGGAAAATCCCATGGACAGAGGAGCCTGGCGGGCTACATTCCAGGGGGTCACAAAGAATTGGACACAACTGAACATGCACATACATACTTACATTAACTGAAGACCCCATCAGACAATGTCATGTTTTGTTTGAACTGACTGTACACGTTATAAAAAGCTTAAGATGAGAAAAATCTTTATCCAAACATTTTCTATTTCGGTTGCTATTCCTTCATTCCCAAAGTTTCAAATTTCCTTCTGGGGTCACAGTTCTATTGACAAAATATTATCACATCAAGAGGTCAAATGAGAAAACACAGAGCGCATGAGAAAGCAATGGGCACCGCTGTCTGGATGTCGGGACCACACTTCCTCGGCAGGGTTTCCTTCCCTGCAGCTCTAGGCTGGTTGGGACAATCGCTGCTGCCAAGGGGCTGCGGTGGGAAAGGAGGGAGCAACAGACAGGGCTATCTCTCCCGTCTCAACCTACCAGGTCCCACTGGCTCCCTCCTAGAGACAGAAACAGAGCTTCTCTGAGCTCTGTCTTCAGGGTGTGTGGGTCCAGGGTTGGGCCAGGAGACACCGGAGCGGGGATCACAGTAAACTTACGGTCCGCGTGGTGGTGTTCCGAGGTCTCCTTTCCCTCCCGGATCTCCCTGTTAGGCTTTCCTTTCTGAGACAGCTGCTCCAGGTCTTGAGTTCAGGCACCCTGGCTGTGTTCAGTGGGAGACAGGGTGGGCTAGGACTGGAACGAGAATGAGAGATTGATTTTTATACAACGAATAGGGCTGTGGATCTACAAAGGCTGAAAAACGTGCCCTTGGGCACTCTAAGTGAAGTAGAAATTCTCTCCCAGCACCCCACCCCTGCGCCCCTCATTCCCCGCAGCGTGGTGGCTAAATGTCCAATTCCTTGGTTTGAATTTTTATGCTCGTTTTTCCGGGTGAACTTTAGAATCATTTTGCCATTAAAAAGATACACTTTTTTTTGACGTTGATAGGAATTTAGCTAAATTTCTGGGTTCAGAGAGACATTGTCTTTTTATAATATTGGGTCCTTCTATCTAAGAACATGGTATATCTTCTCACTTTTTAAAAAAGGTCTTCTTCAATGACCCTCAATTTTTTTTTTTTTTTTCCCACAAAACCCTTGTATAAGATTTGGTTAGATTTACCCCTGGGTATGTTACTGTTTTTGTAACTATTGTGATGGGATTTTTTTTTTTTTTGGCCACTTCTATTGGTCTTTCCTTTATTTATCATTCATCTTTGTTCTTTTGGCCTGTGTGGGCCTCCCATTGCAGTGGTCTCTCTCTTCGCAGAGCACCAGCTCTGGGCGCATGCACTCCAGAGCGCTGGCTTGGTAGCTGGACACACCGGTCCAGCTGCTCCGTGGCACGTGGGATCTTCCCAGGTCAGGGATCGAACCAGCGCCCCTTGCACTGCAAGGCGGTGTCCTTACCCACTGGACCACCAGGGGAAGCCCGCTTTTTATTTTTAACATTAAAAAAAAAGCCTTACTGGATATAGTTGATATATAGAAGAGCTATTGATTTTGGCATTCTTTGTAATCAGCTACCTTACGAAACTTTGATTTTATTTTGAGTTGATTTTCTTGATTTTCTACAAATAAAGACATGTGCATTCAGTCTCTCAGACTGGTGTCTTACAAATACCATTCACTTGGAAACTCTCTTTGAAAGACTTTCGAAAAGTTCTGAATTTGAGTGCTCAGTCGTGTCTGACTCTTTGTGACTGTGGACTGCAGCCCGCCAGGCTCCTCTGTCCATGGAATTCTCTGGGCAAGACTACTGGAGTGGGTAGCCACGGCCTTTTCCAGGAGCTCTTCCTGACCCAGGGATCAAACCTGGGTCTCCTACATGGCAGGTGGGTTCTTTCCTGTCTGGGCCACCAGGGATTTTGGTTTATTTAATCACACTGATCATCACTTCGTACACAATGTTAGGTAATGATCGTGACGACAGATTTGCTTGCCTTGGTTGTGACTGTTTTTAGCAAAGTCACTGTGCACACAGAAACATTTTATGATGTTAATGAAGCAGCTTTAGTTTTAAAAATTCATTTATTTCTTTTGGCTGCACTGAGTCTTCATTGCTGCGAGCAGACTTCCTCTGGTTGTGGCAAGGGGCTACTTTCTAGCCGTGGTGTGCGGGCTTCTCACTGAGGCGGCTTCCACTGTTGGGGAGCACAGGCTCTCGAGTGGGTGGGCTTCAACAGCTGCCGCAGGCAGGCTCAGTAGTTGTGGTGCACAGGCTCAATAGCCCTACGGCGTATAGAATCTTCTCGAACCAGCGATCGAACCTCTGTCCTCTACAGTGGCAGGTGGATTCTCCACCACTGGGTCACCAGGGAAGTCCAATTCTTCACTTTTTAAAAAGGAATTTTGGTCAGAAAAGGACACTGAGCTTTATCAAATGCTCTTCAGCATCCATAAAAATGACCATTTGAACTTTCGTCTTTGACCTGTCATTGTGATGTTGTTTAGTGGCTAAGTCCTTTCTGACTCTTTCATGACCCTATGGACTCTAGGGCACCAGGCTCCTCTGTCTAGGCCAGAATACTGCAGGGGGCTGCCATGCCACTTCTTTCTCCAGGGGGTCTTCCTGACCCAGGGATCGAGCCTACAGCTCCTGCACTTGCAGGTGGATTCTTCACTGCTGAGCCACCAGGGAAGCCCATGCATGTGGCAACACTTTAATAGAACTGAATTTTAAAAACACCTGTGTTCCTACAGTCACTCCTAGTAGGTTGTAGAACCATTACACAGCAATTAATTCTCACAGGAGGGCTTTTTCCATGGACACAGCTGCTCCTGTTGAGTGCTACGTCCCCAGAGAGGCCATACCACTACCATCTTCCTCCTGGTCCCCGTTAAGTGTGAGTTGACGGCAGTGGGAAGGTCCTCAGGGTACTGGACAGAAACGGAACATGAATGCTCATTAGCAGAGAATTTGGCCCCGTACCTGATACGTCTTCACACAGCAGGGTTGAGCTCTTTAGTTTACACTTAAGGACTCAAGGGCTGTGCTAGAAGTAGACAGACGTTCCTTTCCCAAGACCCCACTCCCGTGACCTTAGAGGGAACCAAGGAAAAGCGTAATGAGGGTGCCATGCAGTACTGGGCCTGCTCTGACCCAGCTGAGCCAGATGCTTTGTATGTATTATGTGACCATCTCCTGAAACTCTGTGAGATACTGTTATCCCCACCGTATGGATTAGGTCTAAAAACTTGTCCAAGGACATAACTATTAAAATGATGTCCTTTCAACCTGGGAGAAATGGACAGTTTCTTGGGGAAGATCAATCTCCCAAGACTGAGCCAGGAAGAAACAGAAACTTTGAACAACCCAATCACAAGCTCAGAAATTGAATCTGTGATTAAAAATTTACCCAAAAATAAAAGCCCAGGGCCAGATGGCTTCACAGCCAAATTCTACCAAACATTTAAAGAAGAGCTAATGCCTGTCCTTCTAAAACTCTTTCAAAAAACTGCACAGGAAGGAAAACTTCCAAACACATTCTATGAGGCCACCATCACTCTGATACCCAAATCAGGCAAAGATAACACAAAAAAGGAAAATTACAGACCAATTTCCCTGATGAACTTAGATGCCAAGATCCTCAACAAAATCCTAGCAAACAGAATTCAACGACACATCAAAATACTCATACATCATGATCAAGTCGGGTTCATCCCAGGCATGTAAGGATTCTTCAACATCCGCAAATCAATCAATGTGATACACCATATCAACAAATTGAGAGACAAAAATCACATGATCATCTCAATAGATGCAGAAAAAGCCTTCAACAAAGTACAACATCCATTTAGGATAAAAAAAAAAAAAACTCTTCAGAAAATGGGTATAGAAGGAACCTATCTCAACATAAAAGCCATATATGAGAAGCCCACAGCGAACATCATCCTCAACAGTGAAAAACTGAAAGCATTCCCTTTAAGATCAGGAATAAGACAGGGCTGCCGACTTTCACCACTACTATTCAACATAGTCCTGGAAGTTCTAGCTATGGCAATAAGAGAAGAGAAAGAAATTAAAGGAATCCAGATTGGAAAGGAAGAAGTCAAGCTCTCTCTTTTTGCAAACGACATGATATTAAATATAGAAAAATCCCAAAGACTCTATTACAAAGCTTCTAGAGCTAATCAACGAATTTAGCAAAGTCGCAAGATACAAAGTCAACACACAGAAATCACTGGCATTCCTATACACAAACAATGAAAAATCAGAAAACGAAATCAAAGAGGCAGTCCCCTTCACCACTGCAACCAAAAGAATCAAATATCTAGGAATAAACCTACCCAAAGAAACAAAAGAACTGTACACAGAAAATTACAAGACACTCATGAGAGACATTAAAGAAGACTTCAACAGATGGAGAGATATTCCATGTTCCTGGGTCGGAAGAATCAATATTGTGAAAATTAAAAAAAAATGCCATACTTCCATAAGTAAATCACATCTGGGAAAAAACGGCCAGATGGCTTCACAGCTGAATTCTACCAAACATTTAAAGAAGAGCTAATGCCTGTCCTTCTAAAACTCTTTCAAAAAACTGCACAGGAAGGAAAACTTCCAAACACATTCTATGAGGCCACCATCACTCTGATACCCAAATCAGGCAAAGATAACACAAAAAAGGAAAATTACAGACCAATTTCCCTGATGAACTTAGATGCCAAGATCCTCAACAAAATCCTAGCAAACAGAATTCAACGACACATCAAAATACTCATACATCATGATCAAGTCGGGTTCATCCCAGGCATGTAAGGATTCTTCAATATCCACAAATCAATCAATGTGATAGACCATATCAACAAATTGAGAGACAAAAATCACATGATCATCTCAACAGATGCAGAAAAAGCCTTCAACAAAGTACAACATCCATTTATGATTAAAAAAAAAAAACTCTTCAGAAAATGGGCATAGAAGGAACCTATCTCAACATAATAAAAGCCATATATGAGAAGCCCACAGCGAACATCATCCTCAACAGTGAAAAACTGAAAGCATTCCCTTTAAGATCAGGAATAAGACAGGGCTGCCGACTTTCACCACTACTATTCAACATAGTCCTGGAAGTTCTAGCTATGGCAATAAGAGAAGAGAAAGAAATTAAAGGAATCCAGATTGGAAAGGAAGAAGTCAAGCTCTCTCTTTTTGCAAACGACATGATATTAAATATAGAAAAATCCCAAAGACTCTATTACAAAGCTTCTAGAGCTAATCAACGAATTTAGCAAAGTCGCAAGATACAAAGTCAACACACAGAAATCACTGGCATTCCTATACACAAACAATGAAAAATCAGAAAACGAAATCAAAGAGGCAGTCCCCTTCACCACTGCAACCAAAAGAATCAAATATCTAGGAATAAACCTACCCAAAGAAACAAAAGAACTGTACACAGAAAATTACAAGACACTCATGAGAGACATTAAAGAAGACTTCAACAGATGGAGAGATATTCCATGTTCCTGGGTCGGAAGAATCAATATTGTGAAAATGACCATACTACCAAATATCATCTACAGATTCAATGCAATACCTATTCAACTTCCATTGACATTTTTCACAGAACTAGACCAAAGAGTCACACAGTTCATATGGAAACACAAAAGACCTCGAATAACCAAAGCAATTCTGAGAAAGAAAAATGGAGCTGGAGGGATCAGCCTCCCTAACTTCAGACTCTACTACAAAGCAACAGTCATCAAGACAGTATGGTACTGGCACAAAAACAGAACTATAGACCAATGGAACAAGATAGAGAACCCAGAGATAAACCCACGCACTTATGGGTACCTTATTTTTGATAAAGGAGGAGAAACTATAAAATGGGACAAAGACAGCTTCTTCAACAAGTGGTGCTGGGAGAATTGGACAGCTACATGCAAAAAAATGAAGTTGGAACATTCCCTGACACCATACACTAAGATCAACTCAAAATGGATTAAAGACCTAAATGTAAGACCAGAAACCATCAAACTCTTAGAGGAGAATATAGGCAAAACCCTCAAGGACATCAATCAAAGCAAGATCTTCTCTGACCCACCAACTTAAATAGCAGAACTGAAAAGAAAAATGAACATGTGGGACCTCATGAAACTTAAAAGCTTTTGTACAGCAAAAGAAATTACAAAAAAGCTCAACAGACACCCCACAGAGTGGGAGAAAATCATAGCAAATGAAACAACAGACAAAGAATTAATCTCCAAAATCTACAAGCAACTCAGACAATTCAGCACAGGGAAAACGAACAACCCAATCAAAAAATGGGAAAAAGATCTAAAGAGACACCTCTCCAAAGAGGACATACAGATGGCCCAAAAGCACATGAAACAATGCTCAACCTCGTTTATTATTAGAGAAATGCAAATTAAAACTACAATGAGATACCACCTCACACCCGTCAGAATGGCCATCATCAAAAAATCTGCAGACAATAAATGCTGGAGAGGGTGCGGAGAAAAGGGAACCCTCTTGCATTGCTGGTGGGAATGTAAACTGATGGAAGACAGTATGGAGATTTCTTTAAAAAACTAAAAATAGAAGCACCCTATGACCCAGCAATCCCACTCTTAGGCTTATATCCTGATGAAATCAAAACTGAAAGAGGCACCTGTACCCCAATGTTCATTGCAGCTCTCTATACAACAGCCAGAACATGGAAGCAACCTAGATGTCCATCGATGAACGAATGGATCCAGAAGCTCTGGTACATACATACAATGGAATACTACTCAGCTGTTAAAAGAGATGCAGAAGACTCAGTCCTAATGAAGTGGCTGGCTCTAGAACCTATCATAAAAAGTGAAGTAAGTCAAAAAGAGAAAGACAAATACAGTATACTAACACACATATATGGAATCTAGTAGGACGGTCTTGATAACACATGCAGGGAACTCATGGAAAAAGAGACAGAGCATAGACATAGGGACATTGTGGGGAAGAAATAGGGAGGGGGAAGCATGGAGGGAGTAACATGGAAACCTATACTGTCATGTGTGGAAAAGATAGCTAGTGTCATAGTGCTAAGGGAATAGGAGTGCTTACAGTGGCTTGGGGCGAAGGTCTGGAGGGGTGGGATGGGGGGATCTGGGCGGGTGGGGACCATGGATATGCGTATGACTGATCTGGGAACATACATGTCTGTGAACAACAAAACTCTGTAAAACCTTTAAAATAAAGAATAAAAAAAATAAATAAAAAATAAATGCCAACACCTGTTCTAAAAAAAATGAATGATACATTATAGTCACAGGTCAATAAAATAAGAGTCATAAACTACTGAAAAAAATAAATTCATTAATTAATTAATTAAAATGGAAAAAAAAATGACGTCCTTCAAAATGCTGTTGTTCCTTTAACGTGAACGTCACTCAGTCATGTCTGACTCTGCGACCCATGGAATTCTCCAGGCAAGAATGCTGGAGGGGGTAGCCGCCTCTTCTCCAGGGGATCTTCCCGACCCAGGGATCAAACCGGAGTCTCTTGCATTTCAGGCGGATTCTTTACCAGCGGAGTTTCTTTTAAACCAGGGATAATTCCAAAGCTTGTGTACACGGGATCTGTAATTTCTGAAGGCTGGCCCTCAGGGATGGGTCGCGAGGCAGAACGAGGAAAGGGAGTACTATTCCCGTCAAGTGTGTGGCCTCTTCCGCTTCTAGTCCTTTCTCTTGCCCATCAGGGATCTGTGGGGTCAACGGGGTGGGGGACAGGGGCTGTTTCTGGCTGGCCACAGAGATCCTGCGGCAGTGGCTCTCCCACACTGCTGGGTCCAGGTTCACTGCCTGCAAGTGCAGCTTGGGGAATGCAGCTGTTTAACTGGCCCCATAAAAGCATATGGTATGATGAGTGCTTCTGCCCAGTGCTCTAACAATTCCAGGAAAACAAGCACCTGGCTTTACTGAGCACAAGGTGTGGTGAGCACTTCCACAGATTAACAGATTTCACTGTTGTAACATCCTCATGAGGCAGGCACCGTTACCCCCATTTCACAGAGGAGAGCCCTAAGCATGAGAGAGGTTAAGTTACATTCACAGAAGAGCTGCAGAGCCAGGATCCAAGCCGAGGCTCTTCACCAATTCTATGAACCGGAGTAACTAGAACTCATGGAGTGGGTGGTGAGGTTCAGCTCCTGGTCTGGATGCATGTACAAATACCAAAACTAAGAAGTTGCTGCCCTGGAGCTCCAGAGGTTTCTGTCTACCCTCTCATCACATTAGGGCCCTGGCTCGACTGTTAACTAAGTCTACCAAAGAGGTTACAGGGTGCATCTTCCTTGGGTTCTGGAAGTAGGTAGGAATTAGCCGCTAATTCCAGGATAAGTGATGTTTCCTAATGCTGTCTGTTCAGTGAAAAAACGCTCCAGGCATCTCTGCCAAGCTGAGTCCTCTTCTAGTGTTTTTAAACATCAAGAGAAGGATAAGTAACAAATACCAAAAAGTTCAGAATTTGGCATTCTGAATTAGAACTCCGAATCAGAACCAGAGTTCCTTCCCACTGGCTTCTGCATCAAGTTAGTCCTGGTCCTGGATTCTCTGGCTGGCTTCCTTTCATGATGGCAGCGTTACGGAGCCCCTGCGCAGCCAGGGTGTACCCCCACAAAGCCACAGGGAGAAGAGAACGAGCACCCCACCTGGACAGAAGCCCTCAGCTCACACTCAAGGAATTTCTACAAGTGCTTACCCTTGGTTTTTCCCTGCATCCGAACATGAACATCTGTCTTCAGAAGCCTGGAAACCTTCATGGCAGCGAAAGGTTTAGAAAGAAAAACCTCAGATTTTATACAAGGTAAGCAAATGGTAAGAGTAGATCATCAACGAACCTTTCAAAGTTTTATTTTTGGCTCTCCCAAAACTGCTGGGTCCAGGTTCACTGCCTGCAAGTGCAGCTTGGGGAATGCAGCTGTTTAACTGGCCCCATAAAAGCATATGGTATGATGAGTGCTTCTGCCCAGTGCTCTAACAATTCCAGGAAAACAAGCACCTGGCTTTACTGAGCACAAGGTGTGGTGAGCACTTCCACAGATTAACAGATTTCACTGTTGTAACATCCTCATGAGGCAGGCACCGTTACCCCCATTTCACAGAGGAGAGCCCTAAGCATGAGAGAGGTTAAGTTACATTCACAGAAGAGCTGCAGAGCCAGGATCCAAGCCGAGGCTCTTCACCAATTCTATGAACCGGAGTAACTAGAACTCATGGAGTGGGTGGTGAGGTTCAGCTCCTGGTCTGGATGCATGTACAAATACCAAAACTAAGAAGTTGCTGCCCTGGAGCTCCAGAGGTTTCTGTCTACCCTCTCATCACATTAGGGCCCTGGCTCGACTGTTAACTAAGTCTACCAAAGAGGTTACAGGGTGCATCTTCCTTGGGTTCTGGAAGTAGGTAGGAATTAGCCGCTAATTCCAGGATAAGTGATGTTTCCTAATGCTGTCTGTTCAGTGAAAAAACGCTCCAGGCATCTCTGCCAAGCTGAGTCCTCTTCTAGTGTTTTTAAACATCAAGAGAAGGATAAGTAACAAATACCAAAAAGTTCAGAATTTGGCATTCTGAATTAGAACTCCGAATCAGAACCAGAGTTCCTTCCCACTGGCTTCTGCATCAAGTTAGTCCTGGTCCTGGATTCTCTGGCTGGCTTCCTTTCATGATGGCAGCGTTACGGAGCCCCTGCGCAGCCAGGGTGTACCCCCACAAAGCCACAGGGAGAAGAGAACGAGCACCCCACCTGGACAGAAGCCCTCAGCTCACACTCAAGGAATTTCTACAAGTGCTTACCCTTGGTTTTTCCCTGCATCCGAACATGAACATCTGTCTTCAGAAGCCTGGAAACCTTCATGGCAGCGAAAGGTTTAGAAAGAAAAACCTCAGATTTTATACAAGGTAAGCAAATGGTAAGAGTAGATCATCAACGGGAACCTTTCAAAGTCGTTTTGCAGATATTTTATCAAGAAATCCACAGAGGGGGCTTCCCTGGTGGTCCAGCGGGTAAGGACACCACCTTGTAGTACGAGGGGCGCCAGTTCGATCCCTGGCTGGGAAGATCCCACGTGCCACGGAGCGATGTGTCCAATTACCGAGCCGGAGCTCTGGAGCACATGCTGGTGCTCTGCGACAAGAGGCCACTGCGATGGGAGGCCCACGCAGGCCAAAGAACAAAGATGGATGAAAATAGAGAAATGAAAGATGAATAGAAGTGGCCCGCCCGCTCCCCTCCCTCCCCAACCTGCCCCCCCCACCAGAAAAACTTAAAAAAAAAAAAAAAGAAACCCACAGAGGAAGCTCAAAGAACCAGGAAGTTACACACGCCACATTTTTACTTTTATGAAAACAGCAAGTAAACAAGCTGCTACCAAGAATATATTCCTTCAAGAGCAGAAAGTTCCAAGATTCACGACAGGGTCAGTACAGGTTCAACTCAGTTCCGTGGCCTCCATGACAATTTGTGTCCAGACTTCTCTAAAGAACAGCAAGTCTAAAGAAAATTCCATATGGTCGTTTTTGACTGTATTCGTAGTCTCATGCTGTGGACGTTGGTATTTTGCCAACAGAAAAGTGAGACTTCAGTTATCTGAACACTGCTCACTCGTCTCCTCCTGAACATATTCTCTGAACAAACAGTAACACTGAAGGGGAACAGTAACGTAAGCATAAAGGGCAACAACAGGACACATGGACGCTCTCACATACTGACCTTAGGCTGAGTAACTGCAGCTAAATAATACGCTGCCAACTACCGTCAGTCACGCAGCCGTGCCTGACTCTGTGACCCGTGGACTCAGCCTGCCAAGCTCCTCTGGCCATGGAGTTCTCCAGATAAGAATACTGGAGTGGGCAGCCATGCCCCCAGGGGTTCTTCCTGACTCCAGGATCAGACCCAGGGCTCCTGCATTGCTGGTGGATGTTTTACCGTCTGAGCCATACTATACCGCCCAAACCAGCTCTATGCGTCTTGATTCTTATCTACCCTGTGTCAGGGAGAAGTGTGGAATCTTCTGTTATACACCTCTAGATTCCTGACTGAAATCACTTCCAACAGATGGTTAGTGGTCAAGAGATCTATGTAAAATTTAACATAAATAATGTCTCAGTGAGAAATTACTTTTACAACTGCTTAGGCATTATTAAAATATAACTTAAAAACCTCTCTTTGAAATCATCGAAATTAAACAAATGACCCATGTTAAGGCACCAATCCAAAGGAAGCAAAACCACCAAAAATTCAGTATATGGGACAACACTTTCCTAAAGGGTGTCAGATAGAAGCAGAAGTTTCAGCCAGGGTGCAGTGGACATGGGCCGAGGTCAGGGGCCTCCAAAGGCCAGTTCACTGTTTATAGGGTTGAGGGAAGGTGGGGGGGGGGGGCTTCCAGGGGTGCAACAGCCATTTATCAACCTGTAAGAAACCGTTTCAGTATCTTAGCAACCAGTGCAGCTGGACCAGCATGAACTGGCTGAACTCCCGTTCTGCCTGCAGCTTGATAAAAAATTGTAGTGTATGGGCACACTACTTTACACAAGTTTATTACAAAGTAATTCACGGCAGGGTTAGTACAGGTTCAACTCAGTTCCGTGGCCTCCATGACAATTTGTGTCCAGACTTCTCTAAAGAACAGCAAGTCTAAAGAAAATTCCATATGGTCGTTTTTGACTGTATTCGTAGTCTCATGCTGTGGACGTTGGTATTTTGCCAACAGAAAAGTGAGACTTCAGTTATCTGAACACTGCTCACTCGTCTCCTCCTGAACATATTCTCTGAACAAACAGTAACACTGAAGGGGAACAGTAACGTAAGCATAAAGGGCAACAACAGGACACATGGACGCTCTCACATACTGACCTTAGGCTGAGTAACTGCAGCTAAATAATACGCTGCCAACTACCGTCAGTCACGCAGCCGTGCCTGACTCTGTGACCCGTGGACTCAGCCTGCCAAGCTCCTCTGGCCATGGAGTTCTCCAGATAAGAATACTGGAGTGGGCAGCCATGCCCCCAGGGGTTCTTCCTGACTCCAGGATCAGACCCAGGGCTCCTGCATTGCTGGTGGATGTTTTACCGTCTGAGCCATACTATACCGCCCAAACCAGCTCTATGCGTCTTGATTCTTATCTACCCTGTGTCAGGGAGAAGTGTGGAATCTTCTGTTATACACCTCTAGATTCCTGACTGAAATCACTTCCAACAGATGGTTAGTGGTCAAGAGATCTATGTAAAATTTAACATAAATAATGTCTCAGTGAGAAATTACTTTTACAACTGCTTAGGCATTATTAAAATATAACTTAAAAACCTCTCTTTGAAATCATCGAAATTAAACAAATGACCCATGTTAAGGCACCAATCCAAAGGAAGCAAAACCACCAAAAATTCAGTATATGGGACAACACTTTCCTAAAGGGTGTCAGATAGAAGCAGAAGTTTCAGCCAGGGTGCAGTGGACATGGGCCGAGGTCAGGGGCCTCCAAAGGCCAGTTCACTGTTTATAGGGTTGAGGGAAGGTGGGGGGGGGGGGCTTCCAGGGGTGCAACAGCCATTTATCAACCTGTAAGAAACCGTTTCAGTATCTTAGCAACCAGTGCAGCTGGACCAGCATGAACTGGCTGAACTCCCGTTCTGCCTGCAGCTTGATAAAAAATTGTAGTGTATGGGCACACTACTTTACACAAGTTTATTACAAAAGAAAAACCACTTCCAGAGACACAATATACAACATTCTAACTCCTACACCCTTTTGCTTTTCGTAATACTCTTTTGAGACTTAAACACTCTTCATAATCCAAGCCTGCTCAGCCCACAGGACCACCCAATTCCTTGGCTCCCAGATGCACAGGTCAGAGGCTTCACGGCCGTGACCAATGCAGAGAACCTACTCACTCTCTGAAGTGGTTGAACCTTCTGAGAAAAATTTCAGCAGCTGCTAACTCCATCTACATAAACAGTAAAAGGACTGTTTCTGCCCCTAGGACTAAACCCCACACATCGGCTGCTCAGACTCATGTCTGGTTTTCACTCGACACCTGGAAAGTATGATAGACTATTCACCGATTTGCTAATCCCGAGAGGGTTACTTGTGATCCAGATGAGTCCAAATAAATGGTCAGGATAGCCTCTAAAAAGCCCAGGATGGCCCCCTTGGCTGTGTCGCCAGCCAGGGCCTGGACACCGCTTACGTGCTCCAGGGCCGCTCTGACCACCTGCTCTCTTTCCTGCGGCTTGTGGGGTGCTCCGGTGTCCTCTTTCTCTGTCCCTGATTTTAAAAACTGTAGGATGTAGGACTGGACCATGTCCCCGTGCAATTCGAGGGCTTCTCTGATGCAGAACAGGTCAGAGGGGCTGGCCAATGTCAAGAGGTGAATGAGGGCCTGGCAGATTTGGGTCCGCAGGCTGGCACAGTACTTGAACTCCAGAAAGTCTGTGGTGTCTTCGCTCTTCTGTAAGGCAGTGACCAGAGCGCGCCAGATCTGCGCATACTGCTCCACGGAGCCGTAGTGCTCCCGCTTGCGGGGGACGGCAAGGGCGGCCGCAGACCTGATGCGCACTTTAAAGTTCTTGCATGACATCACGACTGATGTCAGGGCGTTGTAAGCCTGGGAGGTCCACGGGGCTGTTCCTACAAAGAGTCCACGGTCATTAGAGCAAGTGAAGGGTTAAAAAACAGGTAGGGGAGAGAGAGGCAAAAGGAAGCACATACACCAGGGCTGACATTAGTGCTTTCATGTTTTCACTTTTCTCATAATAATCCTGTGAGATCAGAGAGGTGAGTGACTGTGGCCAAGCACCAGCTCCCAAAGCTCTCTTTGCCTGGACGATCAGGACGTGTGCTCAGGACCTCCGCTACCTTGAAAAGGGCCTTTGGGGACTTAGCAACAGGCTTCTTCTCTGGGAAAATGCTGGTCTTAGGGATTAGGCTTGGGGGGAGGAGCAGGAACTGAACGGCAGCCCCATCTGTCCTCTCGGCTGGAAGCCTCTGAACTGTGGGCAGAAAGCACAGCGCCATGCCCAGCCCTGCTGATGCTAGCAAGGAAATACTTCACCACCCACATTAGCAACCAGACCCTACTCTGGACAAAGTGGGTCCTGCATTTTATTGCAAAGAAAAAGAAAATACTGTCTAGGCAGTGACTGGGGATGGAGCACTCAGATTAACTGGAGGCTCAATTTTATGAGTAATGAGGCCCAGATTCCTGTCTTCTCTCCCTTCCTGTTAGCCTCAGGAAGCCAGCCAGCTTTGTTCCCGGTCAGAGAGACTATCAGTTGCTCCATTCCAGGAGCTCTTACTCCTCAAAATGGGCAGCAGAAAATGCAGCTTCCTTAACACTCCCAGCTGTTCCCAACTCCTCTGCTGCCTCTGAAGACAGGTGGCAGATACCCAGTTCAATGAGCACCAACTCCACAGGTCACATTAGGCTGTTTGCTCTGTGGATGAAGACACGAGGCTACACCTCCACGGGGCTCCCGCTGACTGGTCTGCCTGGACGCTCCTGGCGGTGCAGGGAGCAAAGCCAGATATCCCTCCTATCCCTACTGTGATGCAGGCTCCGCTGGTCCAGAACGTCACCTCTCCAAGGGACACGCCCTTGTGCTTCAAGCCTTGGTCCAGAGATCAACGTCTAAGGCAAATGCTGGCTGAACATTCAAGGGAGGGGGACCTGGAGGCCATGATGCAGACACCAGAGCTGCTGTGAGCCACGGATGAAGTATCAAGTGGCACAGCCTGTCCTTCTCCCAGGCAGGCCCCTCCTCCCCCGCACCAGGGCTCTTGTGGGGATTTCTGATTTACACTCTTTTCCCCTGGTCTGGTTTCCCCTTTACACTTCTCCTGATTGTTAAAACCATATATGCTCACAGTAGAAAATTTTTTTAAAAATTTTAAAAAGCAGGACTGGTGGTCCAGTGGGTGAAGAGTCCACCATGCAGTGCAAGGGGCACCGGTGAGATCCGTGGTCTGGGAAGATTCCACGCGCTGCAGAGGGGCTCGGCCGATGTGTCCAATCACCAGCCAGCGCTCTGGAGCGCAAGCGCCCAGAGCCAGTGCTCTGTAGCAAGAGGCCGCTGTGATGGGAGAAGCCAAAGAATAAAGATAGATGAAAATAAATAAACAAAAAAAACAATAAAAAAAAGAGGCCAAAAAATTTTTTAAAAAAAGGTAAAAAAGCAGAAAAGAATCATACTCAACATCCCATCCAGAGGCAACCATTGTCAACATGTAGGTTCATTCCCTTTGAGTCTTTTCTTCTACCTGTTTACTGAGATCATACTGTAGAAACCATTTTCATATTGTGTCTTCATTTGCTTAACATAAGAACTGCTTTTCCCAGAAAAATCTCTTGCGAAAGTAATTTTAAGTGGCAACAAAATACCCCTTTAAATATTTATACCATGATTTAGCTCACGTTTCCCCTAAACTAGTGGGGAGGAGCGGTGTCCAGTATGTGTCCACTTTTTAAATACCCTGAATACTAGGCATTATCAACAACGTAGACTGCTGCGTGCTGTCTAGAGAGGCCCTTCACTGAAAAGAGGGAGAGGTTCTCACCGAGGGGAAGAGCGGGATTTTTAAACACATTTCCCATGGCATAGCAAGCATTCCATCGCACTTTCATGGCAGCCTCTATCAGAACAGTGGAAATCAGGGCCTGAATAGCTTCCTCAATGATTTCAGCAAATGTGGGCTTTTCTATATGAGAAGGCTGCAGAAAATGAAGCAAATTTCCAAGGGCTCGGACAGCATTGCTTTTTACCTGGAATAAAATGTAAAGGTGTTAGAAATCGGCTTTGCTAAAGGCACGTGTCATAAAGTGTAATTTTAGTTTTTTAAAAAGGCAATGAGAGAATGAAAAATGGAGCTTGAAAAGGTGCAAGCTCTTTGAACTCTGCAAGGTCTTAAAGGGTCAACATTCTGAACCATCAGAGAGGCGAGGTTCGACAGAGCTCCTTGCCCTGTTTTTAATGTTAGACTTCACTGCAGACAGCTCCATCTTCCTTGTTTTACAGAGATGGTGTGTAAGGCCCAGGGGCAAGAGAACATTGCTGATTTGCAGCAAGGCTTAGGGAAGCTAGGTTTCGTAATTCCAGTCCCATACTTTTCTGCCTAAAGTCTCAAACTTTGCAGCATACTAGAATCATCTGGGGAGCTTTTTTGGAAAAAAACAAAAACAAAAAAACAAAAAACAATTCTGACTGAATTAGCCTACTGCAGGGCTTCTCAGGTTTGCAGAATCCCTGACTAAGTCAAGCACTTGGTTTGGGCCAGGTACTATGCTAGGTACCCTAACAAAAGGCATCTTGGAGTCCAGTGGGGTCTATGTAATGATTTCCAGGTCACAGATGAAGAAACTCACCTTTAGAGGAATTAAGTAATAACCAAAGGTCACTCAGCTACTATAGGGCAAGCCAGGATTTGAACTTGGCTGATGTCTGCTGACCCTAAAGCATGTCTACACTTTTTAAACTTAACAGTGTAATGGAATATTTAAAGTCAAGTTGCTCATCTTTCTGACTTGTCAATTCTACTAGAAGATTTTTGGAAAAAACCAGCTACACAGACATATCATGGAGCAGCAGTCTTACAAATGGCACTGATATTTTTCATAAGAAAGGAAAGAAACTGTACAAGGTACATGCTATATACCCTGCGTACACACTCTGTCTCCTTTGAACAGGGACAACTCTGGCAGGGTAAAAGTGTAACACGCTAAGTGTCTAACTGAGAAACAGGAGGTGCTGCTGCCCGTCTACCTTGTCTTTGTCCTTGGAAGCCTCTATGGCTGACCGCAGCATCTTCAAGAGCAGGAGGCCGGAGAACTCTTCCTGGAAACTCGGGTCTGGTGTTTCCCTGCCCCACCCAAAGCAAGCCAAACACATTAAAGGTAAAAGTCACCTAAACACACACATGGACAAATAGACTCACTCAGTGTTAACTACAGATACAGCTCCACAGATCTGTTCAGATTACACCAAGCACTTACTTAGGATTTATACCTTTTGACCTAGTAGCTCCACATCTAGGGACATAAGCAAAAAGAACATCTCACAATGGAGACTTCATACGTGATAATGTTCAATGTATATACAAGCTCATACCACCATGACTGTTCATTTACAGAGAAGGGTGAAATAATCAGTGCAGAGTGATGACTGTGTAATAATCAATAACGAGTTATAAAAAGTCTCTTTGAGACCACCTGGACTGCAGCCTGCCAGGCTCCTCTGTCCGTGGGATTCTCCAAGGAAGAATACTGGAGTGGGTTGCCATTTCCTTCTCCAGTATAAAAAGTCAGCAGAAGTCAGAATGCTTACACATGTTACATGTCAAGAGTGAAGGTACAAAAAGCAAGATACTTGTGTATGAATAAGAGCAGTGACCTCTGGGGAGAGAAACTATGGGATAAACCTATGAGTATCTTACTTAAAAATATACAAATATTAGAAAAATGGGGCAACCATTGCTAAGGTTTTGGTTTTGTACTTTTGCATGTTCCACATTTTTCTACATGTGGATCTATTACTTGTATCAGCATACAGTATTTTTTAAACATATACAGTAAAAACAAGTTACTAATGTTACTTGAAGGAATAGAAAACAAAACAAAGCAGCAAGACTGCCTACATAATGTAGGGGGATTACTGCTAATTCTTTCATAGTAGGATCAAAGAGAAAATGAGCCGAGTCCCCTACATGTTGACAATCAGAGTGTCGGTCAGGTTGCCGAGGGACCAGGCTGCTTTCGCCCGGACATTAAGAGACTTGTCTTCAAGGGACATCAATATGGCATTTGCTGTGTCTGCAACAAATATGACATCCTGTAAGATAAACACACAATACTCGAGTTACCTGAGTTCACATGCCCCCTGCAAATTTCTCTAAAAATCTATTCTCAGATACAGCTATAAAAGTCATTAACACATATTTCTACTTGGAAATCAAAATTCATTTAATCAACTTACTGTTCTTCTTCTGTTACACTTTGGACATTCATTAAAATCCCAGGGGACAGTCTCCTGTGATTCTGGTAGAGCCATGCACACCCAAGGGGCCTACAGATGGGCTCTTGTGAACACCTTATAACCTGGCCTGTGACATTTCTCTGTGAGCTCTATGCTTGGCTTGATGTCCACCTCAGGAAGAGATGTGGACAATGAAACACATTTCTTTTTTCTTTAACTTTGGCCTCTTTAATTGATTTTTTATTTTTATTTATTTTCATCCACCTTCATTTTTTCGGCCTATCTGGGCCTCCCGTCGCAGTGGCCTCTTGTTGCAGAGCACTGGATCTGGGTGCACGCGTTCCAGAGTGCTGGCTCACAAATGGACACAAGGTCCAGTCGTTCTGCAGCACATGGGATCTCCCTGGGCCAGGGATCAAACCAGAGCCCCTTGCATTGCAAGGCAGACTCTTTACCTGCTGGACCACCAGGGAAGCCCAATGAAACACACTTCTAAACACATCCTGTTCACTTACACACTTCTCAGTGAGACCAAGGTCACAAATAAAAGTGAAGGAGACATTTATTTCCTTCACAGTAAAAATTCTATTAGCTTTCTAAATTATTACTATTGTACAGTCATGTCCCATTTCCTTTTTCTTTCCATTATCCATTAATTGAAACATGCACTGGCATAGGCTCCTTATGTGTGCAAAATAGTTAAAAACAGATGAACTACAGGCATGGACATACTTTGGAGGCAATGAAGGAAACCAGATTACAAAGCACTGTTCACCTCAGGAGCACTGTACCCACCACAGAGAGCAACAACGGACTGTAAAGCAAGCTCCGAGTCCCCTACATGTTGACAATCAGAGTGTCGGTCAGGTTGCCGAGGGACCAGGCTGCTTTCGCCCGGACATTAAGAGACTTGTCTTCAAGGGACATCAATATGGCATTTGCTGTGTCTGCAACAAATATGACATCCTGTAAGATAAACACACAATACTCGAGTTACCTGAGTTCACATGCCCCCTGCAAATTTCTCTAAAAATCTATTCTCAGATACAGCTATAAAAGTCATTAACACATATTTCTACTTGGAAATCAAAATTCATTTAATCAACTTACTGTTCTTCTTCTGTTACACTTTGGACATTCATTAAAATCCCAGGGGACAGTCTCCTGTGATTCTGGTAGAGCCATGCACACCCAAGGGGCCTACAGATGGGCTCTTGTGAACACCTTATAACCTGGCCTGTGACATTTCTCTGTGAGCTCTATGCTTGGCTTGATGTCCACCTCAGGAAGAGATGTGGACAATGAAACACATTTCTTTTTTCTTTAACTTTGGCCTCTTTAATTGATTTTTTATTTTTATTTATTTTCATCCACCTTCATTTTTTCGGCCTATCTGGGCCTCCCGTCGCAGTGGCCTCTTGTTGCAGAGCACTGGATCTGGGTGCACGCGTTCCAGAGTGCTGGCTCACAAATGGACACAAGGTCCAGTCGTTCTGCAGCACATGGGATCTCCCTGGGCCAGGGATCAAACCAGAGCCCCTTGCATTGCAAGGCAGACTCTTTACCTGCTGGACCACCAGGGAAGCCCAATGAAACACACTTCTAAACACATCCTGTTCACTTACACACTTCTCAGTGAGACCAAGGTCACAAATAAAAGTGAAGGAGACATTTATTTCCTTCACAGTAAAAATTCTATTAGCTTTCTAAATTATTACTATTGTACAGTCATGTCCCATTTCCTTTTTCTTTCCATTATCCATTAATTGAAACATGCACTGGCATAGGCTCCTTATGTGTGCAAAATAGTTAAAAACAGATGAACTACAGGCATGGACATACTTTGGAGGCAATGAAGGAAACCAGATTACAAAGCACTGTTCACCTCAGGAGCACTGTACCCACCACAGAGAGCAACAAAACGGACTGTAAAGCAGCCTGCGGAGCTCCGTGGACTCACTGACCTGTCTGAGACAAGGAAAAAGCACGTAGACCCCGAGGGCCCGCGAGGTCGCGGCTTTCACCAAACGGTTCTTGCTGTCGTTCAGCCCCAGGAGCATCGTGATGCACAGGATCTGCCTGTCGCTCTGCAAGGAGAAAGGGCGGCCAAGCCAAAGCGTGAATGAAACACCTGTGAACCCGTGCCTTCGACAAGTCGCTGTGACGTGTTTGAATTCACATTCAGGAGTTGCACATAACTGAGTCCTTGAGGCTGGCTCCATACAGAACAGAGTTCAACTCAGATCTAGTTATCATGAGGACCCACTCGGGGCAGGGCACACACAGCCTCGTGACTGTGTAACCTCTACCATGGTGGGAGGCAGGTCATTTTATTCTATTTTAGTCACTCTGCCTTCCTTATTGGAGAAGGAAATGGCAACCCATTCTAAGATCCTTGCCTGGAAAACCCAATGGACAGAGGAGCTTGATAGGTTAAAGCTGATGGGGTTTCAAAGAACCTTCCTTAAAAAAATGAATTTATGTAAGTAAAAACAGATGCAAATGCCATTTAGGGCTAAAGGAAGTGGCCATCTGACCACAATGTGTGTTGAGCACCAAGCTAGGCATTCCCACATACTTCATGTTATTACACACACCATTCCCACCTTACAGGGGAGAAAACTAATTTTTAGAGAAGTTAAGATAACCAAAGAGCTAGAAGGTAGAAGAGCTAGGATTTAAACCAGCCAGGGTTTATGTCCAAAGAGCTAGGATCTTCTAACGTTTAGATCTGAAATCCTGAAAAGTGACTTCAACGCCTCTGCCACTCTCGCTTCCGCCCGCTATTAGCTTTCTAAATTATTACTATTGTACAGTCATGTCCCATTTCCTTTTTCTTTCCATTATCCATTAATTGAAACATGCACTGGCATAGGCTCCTTATGTGTGCAAAATAGTTAAAAACAGATGAACTACAGGCATGGACATACTTTGGAGGCAATGAAGGAAACCAGATTACAAAGCACTGTTCACCTCAGGAGCACTGTACCCACCACAGAGAGCAACAAAACGGACTGTAAAGCAGCCTGCGGAGCTCCGTGGACTCACTGACCTGTCTGAGACAAGGAAAAAGCACGTAGACCCCGAGGGCCCGCGAGGTCGCGGCTTTCACCAAACGGTTCTTGCTGTCGTTCAGCCCCAGGAGCATCGTGATGCACAGGATCTGCCTGTCGCTCTGCAAGGAGAAAGGGCGGCCAAGCCAAAGCGTGAATGAAACACCTGTGAACCCGTGCCTTCGACAAGTCGCTGTGACGTGTTTGAATTCACATTCAGGAGTTGCACATAACTGAGTCCTTGAGGCTGGCTCCATACAGAACAGAGTTCAACTCAGATCTAGTTATCATGAGGACCCACTCGGGGCAGGGCACACACAGCCTCGTGACTGTGTAACCTCTACCATGGTGGGAGGCAGGTCATTTTATTCTATTTTAGTCACTCTGCCTTCCTTATTGGAGAAGGAAATGGCAACCCATTCTAAGATCCTTGCCTGGAAAACCCAATGGACAGAGGAGCTTGATAGGTTAAAGCTGATGGGGTTTCAAAGAACCTTCCTTAAAAAAATGAATTTATGTAAGTAAAAACAGATGCAAATGCCATTTAGGGCTAAAGGAAGTGGCCATCTGACCACAATGTGTGTTGAGCACCAAGCTAGGCATTCCCACATACTTCATGTTATTACACACACCATTCCCACCTTACAGGGGAGAAAACTAATTTTTAGAGAAGTTAAGATAACCAAAGAGCTAGAAGGTAGAAGAGCTAGGATTTAAACCAGCCAGGGTTTATGTCCAAAGAGCTAGGATCTTCTAACGTTTAGATCTGAAATCCTGAAAAGTGACTTCAACGCCTCTGCCACTCTCGCTTCCGCCCGGCCTTCCAAAGCTCCCCCGAGACGCTGGGCCTCCAGCGCTGCTTCTCCCGGCCCTCAGCCTACACGCAGGTAGAACACGCACTTCTCCCTCAGAGATAACTTTGAATACTGGTTCAAAAGAATCAAACTCAAGCTCTCACGCTCTGCGTCACAAGTTAAAGATGAGGAAACACCCCGGAGGTTACCGGCAGACTGCTGAAGGCTTCTGGCAAGATGGAAGACAGGGCGTCACAGGCGCTGGCCTGCAGCGTCGGATGCTCTGCGTTCTGCAGGGCTCTGGGTAAAGGACCGTTGAGCATCATAGTCCAGAATGTCACCACCTGGAACAGGGGCTCAGTCACAAGTGCAGCCCGAGAGACAACAGTGGAGCCAGCCCCACACTCAGATTCCCACCAGCGACCAGAGAGATGGCCAGTGTCTTCCTTAAAGCGTCATTGGGTAAGCTGCCCTCGATTTCTGGCCCAGAGAAACTATGTGAGAGAACAAATGAAGGATATAGCTTGAAGCTGCTAAGTGTTTAGGATAATTTATCAGTCAACCATAGATTAATAAGACAGAAAGTATATCTCTTTTTCACATGTGAAATACCAGTGAAGTGAAGTGTGAGCAGATAAGAGTCTTGCCCAAACTTACTTGGAGTAAGGGGGAGAAGTCTGAATTAAACTCAGATCTGTCTGATGGCAAAGCTAAACCCAGCTCCCTGGAAATGGTGACACTGCAGTTTTAGTGGCCATCTAGGGAAGGACTAGGGCTAGATATTCTTAATTCACTGCAAAGATGATGGAAGTTGTGAAAGAGAAAAAGAACAGGCAAGGTGAGGAGGGCCAAAGGAGAAGACCTCACTCGAGTTGACTTTGCTTTGGGGCCTAAGTAGAAGGCTTCTTTGGTATTCTCTCCTCCAGAGAGTAAGAGGCACGGTGTGGGGGCGACATAACTAACACAAGATCACAGAATCTAATGGGAACAACAGGGTGAGAGGGCTGGCAGTGAAGGGATTAAGGAAATTAAGAAATCCTATATCCATGAAGTGGTTTAATCTCACGACTTTGGATTCCAAATCCTAGGCTCTTCCCACCATTCTACTCTGCCTCCTGAGCATATGGAGTAACCAAACTGGGTTTTGTGGAAAATAAAAACAAAAACAAAACAAAAAACCAACAAGAATAAAACTTGTTCTTCCATTGCTGGTCTGTATGTTATACACATAATCCTACTGCGTACTGAACTGCAAATAAACTGAAATGCAAATAAAACCTACTCATCCTAGATTATAAACCATAATTTCTTTTTTAAAAAATATTCGGCCTCTTTTTATTTATTTCCTTTTTATCTAACTTTATTCTTTGGCCCGTGTGGGCCTCCCATTGCAGTGGCCTCTCTTGTAGAGCACAGGCTCTGAGCACATGTGCTCCAGAGCACTGGCTGGTAATTGGACACACCGGTCCAGCCGCTGCACAACACGTGGAATCTTCCCTGGCCAAAGATCAAACCGGTGCCCCTTGCTCTGCAAGGTGCACTCTTTACCCACTGGACAACCAGGGAAACCCCGATAAACCATAATTGCTGATGCTGGAAGAAACCATCACAGAAGCTCAAAATAAAACTGAGTGAAGCACTAAGGTAAGAGAAAATCATGAATATACATTTACTTACCAAGAGCACTGGCACTCTCTGATCGGGTGCTATGGAAGAATCTGGTTTGTACTGTTGTATTAAGCCGGTACCCAGTTCTTCCAAAAGCTGCCAAGATAAAAGAAATAGATGATCAGAGATGAGTATTAGAACCATGGAGGTAAAAGCCACTTCAGTTTAGAGATTACCTTAAATCAAGGGGCAAAATAATTTCCAATTGATTTACTTTCCCCAATAGCTCCTATCTCAGAGGCATCCTCTCCAGGAGCACAATCACCGGGTATATTCTGTTAATTTATTACCAAATCAATTCTCTGAGTTTATATACAGAGCTTAAAATAGAGGAATGAATCACCTCCCTGCCTGAAGCCTCCTAAGAAATTCAGAACTGATGAACACACAAAACAAAAAAGGAAGAGCTTTTAATGAAAAGTTACCTTTGCTCCATGGAGCTGCAGAGACGGATCTGCCTCCCCAATGCAAATCAGCTCAAGTCAATGGGAACAACAGGGTGAGAGGGCTGGCAGTGAAGGGATTAAGGAAATTAAGAAATCCTATATCCATGAAGTGGTTTAATCTCACGACTTTGGATTCCAAATCCTAGGCTCTTCCCACCATTCTACTCTGCCTCCTGAGCATATGGAGTAACCAAACTGGGTTTTGTGGAAAATAAAAACAAAAACAAAACAAAAAACCAACAAGAATAAAACTTGTTCTTCCATTGCTGGTCTGTATGTTATACACATAATCCTACTGCGTACTGAACTGCAAATAAACTGAAATGCAAATAAAACCTACTCATCCTAGATTATAAACCATAATTTCTTTTTTAAAAAATATTCGGCCTCTTTTTATTTATTTCCTTTTTATCTAACTTTATTCTTTGGCCCGTGTGGGCCTCCCATTGCAGTGGCCTCTCTTGTAGAGCACAGGCTCTGGGCACATGTGCTCCAGAGTACTGGCTCGTAACTGGACACACCGGTCCAGCCGCTCTATGGCACGTGCGATCTTCTGGGGCCGGGGATCAAACCGGTGCCCCCTGCACTGCAAAGTGGACTCTTTACCCACTGGACAACCAGGGAAGCCCCGATAAACCATAATTGCTGATGCTGGAAGAAACCATCACAGAAGCTCAAAATAAAACTGAGTGAAGCACTAAGGTAAGAGAAAATCATGAATATACATTTACTTACCAAGAGCACTGGCACTCTCTGATCGGGTGCTATGGAAGAATCTGGTTTGTACTGTTGTATTAAGCCGGTACCCAGTTCTTCCAAAAGCTGCCAAGATAAAAGAAATAGATGATCAGAGATGAGTATTAGAACCATGGAGGTAAAAGCCACTTCAGTTTAGAGATTACCTTAAATCAAGGGGCAAAATAATTTCCAATTGATTTACTTTCCCCAATAGCTCCTATCTCAGAGGCATCCTCTCCAGGAGCACAATCACCGGGTATATTCTGTTAATTTATTACCAAATCAATTCTCTGAGTTTATATACAGAGCTTAAAATAGAGGAATGAATCACCTCCCTGCCTGAAGCCTCCTAAGAAATTCAGAACTGATGAACACACAGCAGAGGAAGAGCATAAAAGGAGGAGAAGAGAAAAGCACACGGCTTTTAATGAAAAGTTACCTTTGCTCCATGGAGCTGCAGAGACGGATCTGCCTCCCCCAGGCACCTGCAAATCAGCTCTCCAAGCTCCATCAAGTAGACCTGTGCCATTGAAAAGTAGCCCCTTGCCAGATGAGCCAACACCTGCAAAGAAAACAGGGAATCAGCCCTGAGACAGAATGCAGGAATGAGATATCTAGCACTGCTTCAATATTTCAGAAACTACTCACACTCAACAAGAGGCTTAAGTCTGATGTTAAACAACCTTAATCTTTATTTTAGGACTAAAATCAACTAAGCATATTGTATAATTTTAGGGTGCTTTATCATTTACAACATGTGATTTAAGATTATCATCATTGTCTCACTTAAGCCTGGAAACAATTTTTAGAGGGAGGAATTAATTGAATATTCTAGCCGAAGAAAGTAAGACTGAAAAAGTTTCAGAGGTTAAAGGACATATTTAATATTAACCAGACAATTACCAGCAGACCCCAGGACCAAGCCTTTGTCTTAGATCACATAGGAATCTAGAAAAAAACTACTTTAATTTTAAAGAACTATTTTAAAGAAAAAAAGTACTTTAGGGTGGTTTTCTTCCTCTGAAGGAACAAATATTTTGCTGTCTCTAAACAGATGTAAGACCAAAGAGAAGTTTATAGAAAATCAAACATTTAATTTTCAGATGCAGATATCAAAGATTAACTCTATAATTTCTTTCAGAATTATTACATAATCTATTTTACCCATCTGCCACATGGTACCTGAGATGATTCAAATGGCTTGCAACAAAAAGGGATGAACTGGACATTTTACAACCAAGCCTCTCTACCGACCTACCCCCTAAACAAAACAACAAACGAAGCACCTAAAATGTGAATTTACACACAACTCCCACTAATACTAATGACACAGGCTTGGTTTTACGTTATTTTCGCAGACTTATTCCTTACAAGCCTGTGAAGAAAGAATGATTATTTCCATTTCGGAGCTGAGGAAATGAGACCGCCTACCTGCAAGGCCTCCAGCCGCACGGGGAACGGCTCATAGATGCTTCCTCCCGCAGAACTGGCGTCGCTACCTGAACAGGAGTCCTCCCTGGGCAGGACAGCAATGGAAATGCAGAGCCGAATGAGCCAGCACGGCTCCGAGGACAACTTTGGTGAGCTAACCGCGCCTTCTTCCACCAAGGGTCCCGAAGGCGCCTTCTTCCACCAATCAGGAGGACTGAGGTGAGGCGTGGCCGAGCTGCTGCTGCTGAGTCCGGAAGTACAGGGCTGCTGTAGAAGGAGCTGGACCTCGGGTAAAGGTGCGTGAGTGGACACTATGGCCCCCAACAGTGTGAGGCTTGACACACGGACATTAACATCTATCAAAGGAAACAGTGAGAACCCATCAGCCAGTACTCTTGCCTGGGAAATCCCGTGGACAGAGGACAGAGAAGGCTGGTGGTCGCAACAAGAGTGGGACACAGCTTAGTGATTAAACGGCAGCAATTCTTTAGGCTTTAAAAATTTTACACCTATTTTTGTGGGTATATTACTATGTGATACAGTGCTCACATTTCTTTACACATTATCCAAAGTGTACACATTTTTAAACTCTTACCACAATTCCATTCACATGAAAATTTTAACATTAAATATCATCTATAGTAGGCAAAAAAAAAAAACCCAAAAAAACCATCTGTCACCACGGGAACAGTGCCATAGGGATCGTAACTATCCCAGGAGGCAAATATGAATTATGACCTCCTTGTTTAACCTGCATCTAATTAAGCTTCTAGACTGAACTTGAAGATTACAGGAAACACATGGGATAGAAGTATAAGTTAAACAACATCATAAGGAAAATACGTAACAAACTGAGGGTGTGAGACATACTGTGAAGACAACAGGTGGCACGGGGGTCCAGTGGTTACGAATCCACCTTCTGAGGCAGGGGACGCGGGTCAGAGACCTGGCTGGGGAACTAAGATCCCACATGCCACAGGGCAACCAGGGAGACGCTCCCACAGGCCACAACGAAGAGCCAGCGCAGCCAGAAAAAAAGACAGCTAGCTTGGATCCTTCCGAAATCAGCATCACGAGAGAAAGAAAAGGAGTGGCGAACTTCTCTAGAGTCACAAAGGCTGAAGCGAAGGGATGGGCCAAGACGGCACAGCAGGAAGATGCTAGGCTCTCCTTCCAGGGAGAGGAAATCACAACTGCATATAGCGCAGCCATCTCTGAGAAGGACCTGACGACCAGCAGGAGAGATTTCCCACAAGTAAAGATTTTCTTAAAAAACCCATATTGAGACAAGTAGGTGGGATAGAGGCATGGTCTGGGAGGACCTACACCCCACAGAGCTGCAAACCACAGGCAGGAGGGATTTCACAGCCTCCAGGGTTCTGAACCCCAGGTTGGGCTCCCCAGTCCAGGAGACCTCCACCAGGAAGATGAACCCTTACAATGCCTGGCTTTGAAAGCCAGCGGGGCTTCTATCTGGGAGGGCTGGAGGGCTGTGGGGAATTGAGAGCCTGCTCTAAAGGGCTGTGCACAAAAACTCACTGGCCCCAGGTCCTGGCATATAGAGAGCAGCTTGAAAAGCAGCTGATCAAATGTGAAGGAGATTCACTGTCTAATAATAAGGCACGCGCCTGGGGGTTGCTGAGGAGCTGGTGAGCGCCACGTACATTTTTTTTCTTGGTCTCTCTCTGTCTACCTGGCTGGCCAGGCACTGGCAGGCACCCGTACATGACTCTCTAGAATCACTCCTCCTGGCCTGGGCACAGCTGTGGATCCCACCCAGCCCACAGAATCTAACACAGTTCCCAATGACATCCAGTGGCCCTGGGAGCTACCCCCCACACTAACACACCTGCAGAAAAGTGTGGCCCAGGCACCAAAGAAGGGCACTTACAACCCACACAGGGGACACTTCTGGAGCACCTGGCTCTGGTGACTTGGAGAGGCCATGCTATTGGGACAGGATACCTTCTACGCTTAGCCACTCCATCAAGAACAGGAGACACAGCTGATCTACTTGATACACACAAACCACCTGAGGGTTAGGTAAACGGAGACCGGTCTCAATAAATGTAACAAGACTGAAATCCTATCAAGCATCTCTTCAGACCAAAATCCTGTGAGAGTAGAAATCAGACACGAAAATGAAAAAAAAACCTGGAAAACTCATAAACAAATGGGGTCTAACTAACATGCTATTAGATCACCAATTGGTGACTGAAAAAAAATCAAAGAGGAAATAAAAAAATACCTTGAGACAAATGAAAATTTAAGGACAGTGTTTCAAAATCTAGGGCAAAGACAAGGCAGTACTGAGAGGGGAGTTCACAGCAATACAGGCCTACCTTAGGAAATAAGAAAAATCTCAAATAAACAATCTAACCTCATACTTAGAGGAACTAAAAAAAAAAAAAAGAAAGAAAAAGATAAAAATTTCTGTGGAAAATAAAGACCAGAGTTGAAATAAATACAGTGAAACCAAAAGTTGATTCTCTGAAAAGAAACAGAATGATAAACCTTCAGCCAGGCTTATTGAAAAACAGAGCGGGCCCAAATTAATAAAATCAGAAACAAAAGAGAAGATAAAACCAACATCACAGAAATACAAAGGATCATAAGAGATTACTATAAACAGTTATACGTCAACAAATTGGACAACCTAGAAAAAAATGGATAAATTTCTAAAAACATAAAGTACTCTAAGACTGAATCAGAAAGAAACAGAAAACCTTAACAGATCAATTACTCCATGAAATCAAATCATTAATCAAAAATCTCCCCTCAAACAAAAGTCCAGGACCAGATGACTTCACAGGTAAATTATGTCAAACATTTAAAGAAGACTTAATACCTAACCTTCTCAAACTATTTCAAAAAACTGAAAAGGAATGCTTCCAAATTCACTCTACCCAGGCCAACATTACCACGAAAGCAAAACCAGGTTTTATATTCCACTTCTTCCCCAAAAGAGGCTGATGTCTATCTGACCACCCATTCATCCTCTCCTTATATCTAAAGGATATGAATAATTATATACCAGAGCAGAGTCCCTAGGATTTGCTCAATCTTAATTCTAAGGGATACTCCGCTCACCACAGGCCCGGGATTCTCCCGTCCAAGTACTGGAAAGGCAGTAAACTTTACAGCTGATTCTCCAAGTCACTTTTGTCCAGTAGTGTCTCTGGGGGGCTTTGGGGTCAAAAGTGGGGCTCTAGCAATAGTTGGTTCACCCCAAAATTTGAGAAGAATAAGTAGCTATACCTTAGTGCTATAAAGCTGTTCTAAATATTTCTTAAACTAGTACTCCAGATCTGACTGATATAAAGATGCAGTTTCAGATTACCACCAACCTTTGTGGCGGATATAAGGCTTTATCTGGTTCCAGACTTTGGTCAGCAGGCTGAGTTTCAGTCGGTTATAAGGTGAATTCGATACTAAGTTTGCAAGGCACTGAAAAACACAAAGGACAGCTCATCAATAGCCCTCATTAAGCCACCACACAGAGACAAGATTTTAGAGCACTGAATTAAAAACCCAAAGTCTCTATTTATCTGAAAAGCAGTCCTTTTTTGTTAAAAAGGGGAAAGGGCATTTGGTACAACTTAAGTCGTTTCAGGAAATCATTTATTTGGACACACAGAGACTGTAGGTGTGATCAGACAAGTATGAACAGACTTCTAAATAGGATATCTTTAATAAAATTATTCAATTTGTTTGTGGGCCATATAAAACATTACACGAAACAGAAACAGAGAAACTGCCTCTCATCACATTTACCTTAATTATCTGAGTGAGGGTCTGCGAGGACGATTCCGCCATCAAAGCTAACAAAAGGCACCGGTGCAACTCTTTAATGCTCGAAGCGACCATTACCGAAAAGGGGGTAAAGGCCCTTCTGTGGTCACTGGTATCTTCAGCAACAGAGAGGAACTGCTTCGAGCCTTCCAAGATGGCCGATAAGACTTGCAGGGCACAGGCACGCGTCTGAAATTTCAGGAGGATTCACATCAGTGGGTCAAAAATCAGGAGCCAAATCAACTTCTTCCTATATATGTTTTTCATTTTCAAAGTATTCAGATCATTTTAATTAGAAGAATAAAGGCAGTGCGATGATCTATCAGGTCTTAAAGCAGCTGAGGACTAAGCCACTTGCACACCCACCTCCCCACTTAAAGAGAAAAAAAAGAACCTTAAATCACGTTGCTGCTGGGTTTTCTTACTGTGAGGAATAAGTCCAAGCTACACCACAATATAAAAAATTGAAATTATGAGCATGAAAATAACTTAAAGATGAGAGGCCTAATTTATTCATGCAGAAAGCCAACTGACAAGTGAGAAGTAAACAGCCTGTGGGGTAGGAAAAAACAGATCCAGTCTGTTTCATATCAAAGGTCCTGAGGAAGTTCTGCTTTACATTTCTACCCTAAAGCACCATGAGTGCTCAATGTTCATTAAATAGGATATTAGGAACTCTCATACTCAGCTGGACAGGCACCATTAGTGACCAAATTTTCATTAGTACAGAAAACACTACGTGCAACAAAAATCTTTGATACTCAGAGAATTACTATTAAATATCACCTTATGGATGGAAAGGAAAATATATGCACCTTTGTCAACGGACTGCTGTATCTGTCAGAACAGTTCCTTTGCCTCAAGATTTTCTTTATATGGTTAATTACTTTTAATTGGTACTCTAATGACTGTGCAGTATTGAAAATCAAAAAATAAAAAATAAATGGAAAGAAAGCCAAATTTAATCAAAACGGAATGCAGGTGATAGACGCAGGACTATTAACGAAATAGTACTGTACCCTCTTGGGCCAGCTCACCCCAAGAGGCCAATTAAAGAGATTCTTAAAAAGCAAGGAATCAACAGTATAATTTTATTCAACAGGAAGCACATCTGAGTTTGGCGTGAAAAAGGATTTCCAGAAAATATCCAACTAGTTATCTCTAAATTATTGTTGCTGTTCAGTCTCTAAGTCGAAACAGGTCTGCATATCTTCTACAGAGTGGAGCCATAAACAAAAAACCAAAGCCAAATATATAGTATAGCATACGCATAATCACTTAAGAAAGTTAGGAAGCTGACAATATATGAGGACAGTATATGTGTTTGTAAGAAACAGAGAGAGAGAGAGAGCGCTCATGTACAAGCCAACTGATCCAAAAACTTAGATAAATGGCTAGCAAATCTTTCCCGTAAAAGGAAAGTAGTACAAACTCTGTATTTTAGATTTTACACACCACAGTCTTTGTTGCAACCACTCAACTCCGCTATGGAAGCAAAGACACTGTATAAAGAAAGAAATGTGACTGTGTTCAAAGAAAATTTCACATATGAACAGTGAAATTTCATGTAATTTTCACATGTCATAAAATATTATTCTTTTGATTAAAAAAAAATGAAAAGCATAAAAACCTTTCTTAGCTCATAGGTCATACAAAAACTGGTAGTGAGCCAGATTCAGCCCACAGGCCACAGTCTGCCAACTCTCTGATTGGACGACTGGCTGGTCTTAACTGAAAAACACAGATGTTATGCTAAACCTCCACTTCTCTAGAATGTAATGAAAAACTACAATTTTGACAGCTTGCAAACCAAACAAGATTAAAAGCCAAGTTGTAAGAAGAAAAAAAACTAATACTCAAAAGTAAAAAATTTTTTAGCTCAATTAACTCTGCTCCCTTAGTGGGAAAAAGCCTTCATAAGTCTCACAGATGAAAACAAAAGAACATCACTCAGGGGCCTCCCTGGTGGCTCTGTGATAAAGTACCTGCCTACCATGAAGGGAGACACAGGTTCGATCCCTGGTCCCAGAAGACCCTCCATGCCATGGAGCAATTAAGCCTGTGTGCCACGGCTGTTTAGCCTTCGCCCTAGAGCCCAAGAGAAGCCACCTGCACACTGCAACCAGAGATGACCCCTGTTCACTGCAACTAGAGAAAAGCCCATGCAGCCGAAAAGGCTCGGCACAGTTAAAATAAGTAAAAACATAAGTAAAATGATATAAAAAATTTTCTCAGACATAACTGTGCTTCCAATTGAATCTACCATAGGTTCTATCAGAGCTACTATGAACTCACAACCATCATCACTGTGCATCTTCAGGAGAAGCGACACTATGGCTGTCTGGTCATGTTTCATCCCAGTTAAGAGAAACTCCGTCTATACGCTCCAACTCTATACTCAATAAGCACCTGAGAAGATAACCACTCAGCTTTTACACATGGCTGTACCTTTTAACCTAACTCTGGTTAATTTGGAATGCTGTTCCATTCCAAAGACTTTTTTTGTTAATTTGAATCTAGATTAAATTTTGGAAAGTAGTACAAACTCTGTATTTTAGATTTTACACACCACAGTCTTTGTTGCAACCACTCAACTCCGCTATGGAAGCAAAGACACTGTATAAAGAAAGAAATGTGACTGTGTTCAAAGAAAATTTCACATATGAACAGTGAAATTTCATGTAATTTTCACATGTCATAAAATATTATTCTTTTGATTAAAAAAAAATGAAAAGCATAAAAACCTTTCTTAGCTCATAGGTCATACAAAAACTGGTAGTGAGCCAGATTCAGCCCACAGGCCACAGTCTGCCAACTCTCTGATTGGACGACTGGCTGGTCTTAACTGAAAAACACAGATGTTATGCTAAACCTCCACTTCTCTAGAATGTAATGAAAAACTACAATTTTGACAGCTTGCAAACCAAACAAGATTAAAAGCCAAGTTGTAAGAAGAAAAAAAACTAATACTCAAAAGTAAAAAATTTTTTAGCTCAATTAACTCTGCTCCCTTAGTGGGAAAAAGCCTTCATAAGTCTCACAGATGAAAACAAAAGAACATCACTCAGGGGCCTCCCTGGTGGCTCTGTGATAAAGTACCTGCCTACCATGAAGGGAGACACAGGTTCGATCCCTGGTCCCAGAAGACCCTCCATGCCATGGAGCAATTAAGCCTGTGTGCCACGGCTGTTTAGCCTTCGCCCTAGAGCCCAAGAGAAGCCACCTGCACACTGCAACCAGAGATGACCCCTGTTCACTGCAACTAGAGAAAAGCCCATGCAGCCGAAAAGGCTCGGCACAGTTAAAATAAGTAAAAACATAAGTAAAATGATATAAAAAATTTTCTCAGACATAACTGTGCTTCCAATTGAATCTACCATAGGTTCTATCAGAGCTACTATGAACTCACAACCATCATCACTGTGCATCTTCAGGAGAAGCGACACTATGGCTGTCTGGTCATGTTTCATCCCAGTTAAGAGAAACTCCGTCTATACGCTCCAACTCTATACTCAATAAGCACCTGAGAAGATAACCACTCAGCTTTTACACATGGCTGTACCTTTTAACCTAACTCTGGTTAATTTGGAATGCTGTTCCATTCCAAAGACATGAATTAGTGCTTTTAATTTGTGCACATAACTTTCTAGAAGTCTTTCTAAAGAGCCTCTGTCACTGACACTGTCCACTGAAAACACTTTTTTCTAGCAAGGGTCTCGGTTCACAGTTCATGACACTATGGACAGTCTGCAGCGGTGTGCTCCAAGTGCCGTCGTGGACAATTATCACCACTCTTATTTACACCCTTCTAAACCTATTATCTGCTAAAAATCTGAGCATAATCATTCCATTTGCCATTACACTGAGTTGATGAATTTTAATTATTACCTTGATCTTTCAGAAATCTTGTTTAAGAATGACGACTGTTTTTTTCTTTCTCCACGACCTTTGTGTGGCTTTAATACTGGACCTAGGACTTCTCCAGAAGGAAGTTTTCTATTTACATCTTTTACTCATCACTTGTCTTGCATTCACTGAAGTTAAATAGCAAGAACATTTCTAAGAAGTACCCAAATCAAGGAGGACCACTTTGCAATAACTAAAATTTTACATGGCAGAGTCAAATCTAAACATTTGAAAAATAAAAAAATATAAACATCATGAAAATAGTGTCAACCTAATTTCTTCTCTATTTTCTTGGCAACTTATGGTAGTTTCCCTCAGTTGGAGGGTCTTCAAAATATAAACACATACTCACAAATAAATCATAAATAGTAATACATACTTTATTAAGAAAAACTTATTTTTAAAAAAGAAGAAAAAACAACTTGGCAGTCATGGACAGTTACAGCAAGGTAGGTATGGCTGATTAAATATTTGCCTTTTCTTGGAAATGTTACCTCTTCTCCAGAAGCTACTTCTATCTGATAATCACACAAGCCCATTTCCTATCCTCCTGCCCATCAGGGGGTTCTCAAGTCAGGACTTGGGTCAGTATTAATAAGAGCCTTATTCAGATACGATTGGATGGGACCAAAAAATAACAACAACAAAGACTGGATGGGGTAAAGAGAACAACAGAGACGTATGAAGCTTTTCTTCCTAGTTATAATACTAGAATTTAAATGCTCTTACCTTTGGAGAAGGATCTTTAAAGTAAGAGTACTCCAACTCTATACTCAATAAGCCTTAACCTTTTTACACATGGCTGTACCTTTTAACCTAACTCTGGTTAATTTGGAATGCTGTTCCATTCCAAAGACATGAATTAGTGCTTTTAATTTGTGCACATAACTTTCTAGAAGTCTTTCTAAAGAGCCTCTGTCACTGACACTGTCCACTGAAAACACTTTTTTCTAGCAAGGGTCTCGGTTCACAGTTCATGACACTATGGACAGTCTGCAGCGGTGTGCTCCAAGTGCCGTCGTGGACAATTATCACCACTCTTATTTACACCCTTCTAAACCTATTATCTGCTAAAAATCTGAGCATAATCATTCCATTTGCCATTACACTGAGTTGATGAATTTTAATTATTACCTTGATCTTTCAGAAATCTTGTTTAAGAATGACGACTGTTTTTTTCTTTCTCCACGACCTTTGTGTGGCTTTAATACTGGACCTAGGACTTCTCCAGAAGGAAGTTTTCTATTTACATCTTTTACTCATCACTTGTCTTGCATTCACTGAAGTTAAATAGCAAGAACATTTCTAAGAAGTACCCAAATCAAGGAGGACCACTTTGCAATAACTAAAATTTTACATGGCAGAGTCAAATCTAAACATTTGAAAAATAAAAAAATATAAACATCATGAAAATAGTGTCAACCTAATTTCTTCTCTATTTTCTTGGCAACTTATGGTAGTTTCCCTCAGTTGGAGGGTCTTCAAAAATATAAACACATACTCACAAATAAATCATAAATAGTAATACATACTTTATTAAGAAAAACTTATTTTTAAAAAAGAAGAAAAAACAACTTGGCAGTCATGGACAGTTACAGCAAGGTAGGTATGGCTGATTAAATATTTGCCTTTTCTTGGAAATGTTACCTCTTCTCCAGAAGCTACTTCTATCTGATAATCACACAAGCCCATTTCCTATCCTCCTGCCCATCAGGGGGTTCTCAAGTCAGGACTTGGGTCAGTATTAATAAGAGCCTTATTCAGATACGATTGGATGGGACCAAAAAATAACAACAACAAAGACTGGATGGGGTAAAGAGAACAACAGAGACGTATGAAGCTTTTCTTCCTAGTTATAATACTAGAATTTAAATGCTCTTACCTTTGGAGAAGGATCTTTTAAAGTAAGAGTCATCAGGGACATAGACTGTGGGCTTCCAAGCTCAGGTGTATCTGGAACAAAGGCTGACCAGTAGCCATACAGAACTTTTTTGTCTATTGATTTTATGGTAGAAAGAAAACAAGCTAATGCTCCCTGGCGAACTTTGGCTTGATAAGACCTTTAAGAACCAAAGGAAAGAGGAAAAGTCTTAATGCTTTTTAAAAACATAAGCATAAAATGCTATTTTTTCCAGCCAACTCGAATGATACAGTGAGAAATTCAACATTCCAGATAAGTCTGTAAAACGCCAACATATTTTTAAAAATATTTCAAACTGTGATCAAAACATGTGAAAGCAATTTGTTTATATAAGTTAATAAAGTTGATAAAGAAAAACTACTAGCTAAGGAATAAGAGGGCAGCATTTTGATATTAGGAAATGAATACAAAATATGAGATATTACAGAGTATCCATTCACCCAAGAGATAGGTACTGAGAATCCTTATGTATGTGCCAGGCGCTGTGCTGAGGCTGGCCCACATAAATAAGGCCTCTGCCCTTGACAAGCTTACTAATGGCAGAGAAAGACAGTTAAAAAGAGATTACAACACAGTAATCAGAGGAAAGTCACACAGGAGGGGTACCTAGGCCGGAAAAGGGGGTCAGAAAAGGCTTCTCAGAGCATGACTGGTGAGCTCCTATGGAAGACAAGGCGTAGCTAACAAGCCAAAAGGCAAAAAAAAGTGACAGAAAGAATAACCCAGGCAGAGGAACGCATGGACAAAGGCAGAGGACAGAACAAGGCCAAACGCAGAATACTGCAGTCCCACGTAAACAAGACTCTTCAAGTTACATTACACACGGTAGTCAGATTTTTAAGCAAGGTTATGAACTTATACACACAATGTAGAATATAAGGCATAAAAATATAAGAAATACTACTACCTCACTTTACTCTGCATGCCTCCTTCAGCATCAGAATAGTCTGACTCACTGCTGCTGACCCTCTTCCAACCGGCAGCGCTGCTGGCCGAAGAGACGGGGTCCTTTCCTGCGGCTCCACTTCCAGCTGATGGCAGAGTCTTCGCACCCGGGGAGGCGGGGCACCGAGCGTCTCCTCTGCGTGCATTTGGTCTGCCTGAGCCAGGGACTGCGGCTACTTCTCTCTCACCACTGGATTCTTCCTCCTCTTCCTCCTCCTCTTCCTCTCCATGCTGGATTTTCTTAGCTTTTACTTTTGATTTTTTCTTTTTATTCTGATTTTAGGAGCAAACGAAAGCATACACATGATAGCTATTGGTAACTTCATTTGACAACTACTAAATATGTCCCCAACATGCAGTATGGACAAAGAAACGGAGAAGAGAAATAAGCGGCACTCAGTACTCTGCATCAGGCACTACACTAAGCTGTGACATACACCCTACTGGACTATAAGAAACAAGGTAGGTATTATATGGGACACAGCAAATGTATCACCTTGTTTGAATTCAATCTATGGCCCTGGGCAAATCAATGAGCCTCGCTGAGCTTGCTTGTCCCATCTGCTTGAGTATGGGCTAATGCCCCCTTCCTTGCCCAGCTGTGAAAGCATTCAGCCTTCTCAACAGAGGCTCTGCAAGCAGAGACTGAGGTCTACAGAAGACGACTTGGGCGGATGTCTTCTCAGTTCTCCCAAAGAGGACACAGAGCCAGCACTACGCTGGATGCCTAGGAGAGATGCGACTCCATTACAGACAATCCATGTTTCAGGGCAGTGGGAGACACCACGTGGAAGCTGCTGTCTTTCTTTCCTCCTCCTTCCTTCAGATGTCTGAAGACCTTTGAACTCTGTGCCCTCCTCTACATGGTTAAGGTCTCAGCCTCATCACTTCTACCTTGGATTATTGATGTAGCTCCAGACGCTAACCCCTTTAACTGGCTACCCGATGTTTCTGAAACACGCATCTGATCAGGTCACGCTGCTAAATCACTTCAGTCGTATCTGACTCTGTGACTCTATGGAGTGTAGCCGCCAGGCTCCTCTGTCCACGGGATCCTCCAGGCAGGAATTGCATGCCTCCTTCAGCATCAGAATAGTCTGACTCACTGCTGCTGACCCTCTTCCAACCGGCAGCGCTGCTGGCCGAAGAGACGGGGTCCTTTCCTGCGGCTCCACTTCCAGCTGATGGCAGAGTCTTCGCACCCGGGGAGGCGGGGCACCGAGCGTCTCCTCTGCGTGCATTTGGTCTGCCTGAGCCAGGGACTGCGGCTACTTCTCTCTCACCACTGGATTCTTCCTCCTCTTCCTCCTCCTCTTCCTCTCCATGCTGGATTTTCTTAGCTTTTACTTTTGATTTTTTCTTTTTATTCTGATTTTAGGAGCAAACGAAAGCATACACATGATAGCTATTGGTAACTTCATTTGACAACTACTAAATATGTCCCCAACATGCAGTATGGACAAAGAAACGGAGAAGAGAAATAAGCGGCACTCAGTACTCTGCATCAGGCACTACACTAAGCTGTGACATACACCCTACTGGACTATAAGAAACAAGGTAGGTATTATATGGGACACAGCAAATGTATCACCTTGTTTGAATTCAATCTATGGCCCTGGGCAAATCAATGAGCCTCGCTGAGCTTGCTTGTCCCATCTGCTTGAGTATGGGCTAATGCCCCCTTCCTTGCCCAGCTGTGAAAGCATTCAGCCTTCTCAACAGAGGCTCTGCAAGCAGAGACTGAGGTCTACAGAAGACGACTTGGGCGGATGTCTTCTCAGTTCTCCCAAAGAGGACACAGAGCCAGCACTACGCTGGATGCCTAGGAGAGATGCGACTCCATTACAGACAATCCATGTTTCAGGGCAGTGGGAGACACCACGTGGAAGCTGCTGTCTTTCTTTCCTCCTCCTTCCTTCAGATGTCTGAAGACCTTTGAACTCTGTGCCCTCCTCTACATGGTTAAGGTCTCAGCCTCATCACTTCTACCTTGGATTATTGATGTAGCTCCAGACGCTAACCCCTTTAACTGGCTACCGCAGCGATGTTTCTGAAACACGCATCTGATCAGGTACACGCGTGCTAAATCACTTCAGTCGTATCTGACTCTGTGACTCTATGGAGTGTAGCCCGCCAGGCTCCTCTGTCCACGGGGATCCTCCAGGCAGGAATACCGGAGTGGGCTGTCCTGCCCTCCTCCAGAGGCTCTTGCTGACCCACGGATCGAACCTATGTCTCTTAGATCTCCTGCACTGGCAGGTGGGTTCTTTACCATAAGTGCCACCTGGGAAGCCCAAGATCTGATCCTAGCACTGCCCTGTATCAGAGTCTTCACTTCCACCACTTATAAGACAAAAACCTGACCTCCTCAGCACACGGTGTAAGACCTTTGTGACTTGACCTCTGCAAGACACCCGCCCTACCCTACCCTCCCCAAACCTGACACTCCAGCCGCAAGGACTCACATTCCTTATGTCTGTGGACCCCTTGTTCCCTCAGAATAAAGCTCTCTCCCTCCTTCTCTGTGCTATTACTCATTCGTGAGGCTCAGGTTAGCCACCATGTCGTTTAAAAAGTGCCCCCTTACCCGTCTATTGGTTGCCCTGAATGTGCCCCTAGAATACCCCGTGAACATTCTGGTGAGAGAAACCACAAAACTGTAATATGGCTGTTTATTTATCCACCTTCACCTTCTTCCCAAATTCCTAAAACCAGGGTCTATGTTCCTAATGCTCAGCACAAGGTCTGGCATGCAACAGATGCTCAGTAAACGCTGAGTAAGTGAATGAGTGAAAGAATTTCTAATCAGACGTATTTTTATCAGGTATTATACATCTAGCTGCAACACCTCGGCCTTCTGCATGCTTTGGGTTCTCCAACAGAACCATCAGGGAGATGCCAACTGTCTGCAGAGACGGGGAAATCTGGCAGCGGCACAGAGACCTATAATATTTTCCAGCTGGACTTTTAGAGAAAAGATGCCTGGCTACAGGTGTAAAGAGATGCCCATTCTCATAGCTCTCATATAGTGCCTCTACCACCAAGGATAAGATGCTCTAACTGGTATTTTGAGCCGTCTGATGAATTTAAACTTACTGTGCTAAAAACCCAAAACTGAAATCAAGTTCAAAGTGAGCCTTGGCACAGCAGTGATGCAAATCATGGAAAACACACATCAGAACCGATTCACAGCTTAAATCTAAGCAGACGTGAACGTACCACAGCCGGCCGAGGAGTGCTGGCTTCTGGCTGCTGCGGCTGGACGGGCGGCCGGCCGTCACACTGTGGCAGGGGTGTGGGGTACAGCACGGCGGGCGTCTCTACATTCAGTCCAGGGAGCCCGTGGAACATGGACTTCTAATGGCGATCAGGAAGCACACACAAAACAAATCACAAAAGTTACTCACCACATTCTGCATCACACAGATGAACAGCCTGATGTTTAAAAGCTTTATGAAGGAAATTAAAATGGGACAGAAAGTAGATACCCTGAAGGTTTAGAGCTTAAAGAAGAGTTTCATCTCACCTAGAACAGACGGATCAGGTCTGGCCAGATCAGGTTAGGTTTAACTTTAGATTGCAGGTGATTTATTTACTTATTATTTATATTAATTAAAAAACTTTATCTAGTTTTACTTCATTATTTTATCTATACTTCTTTCAACCCATCCATCATACCCATGTTCAAATCTAGCTCTCTTATCTACTTGGAAGCAGGGGAGATGGCACAGGAAAAAAGTTAAAATTTTAGTCATCATAAAGCTAAGTTATCATACGTGGCTTTGATCTGAGACCACCACGAAGCTTCTTACTATTTCCCAGCCGAAATGAAGACAGCTGGATCCTCAGAGAGACTGACCCGACTCTCCCAGTGACTGGCCGGCTCAGAAGCCAAAGGACGGCAGCCTGATGACACACGTCTTTTTTTGGTGGCACCACATGGCACGTGGGGTAAGTTCCCCGACCAGGAATCAAATTTATATCCCCTGCATTGGAAGGGTGGAGTCTTAACTGCTTGACTGCCAGGAAGTCCCTAACAACATGGGCTGACTGGCCTGCCTGCTAAATGGGAGCTAAAGCCAAGGAGAAGCCCTGGCTCTCTTTTCAAATCTGAACAGATTCAAGATAATCTAAAATTAAATAACCTACAGGTGTAAAGAGATGCCCATTCTCATAGGGGAAATAAGATGCTCTAACTGGTATTTTGAGCCGTCTGATGAATTTAAACTTACTGTGCTAAAAACCCAAAACTGAAATCAAGTTCAAAGTGAGCCTTGGCACAGCAGTGATGCAAATCATGGAAAACACACATCAGAACCGATTCACAGCTTAAATCTAAGCAGACGTGAACGTACCACAGCCGGCCGAGGAGTGCTGGCTTCTGGCTGCTGCGGCTGGACGGGCGGCCGGCCGTCACACTGTGGCAGGGGTGTGGGGTACAGCACGGCGGGCGTCTCTACATTCAGTCCAGGGAGCCCGTGGAACATGGACTTCTAATGGCGATCAGGAAGCACACACAAAACAAATCACAAAAGTTACTCACCACATTCTGCATCACACAGATGAACAGCCTGATGTTTAAAAGCTTTATGAAGGAAATTAAAATGGGACAGAAAGTAGATACCCTGAAGGTTTAGAGCTTAAAGAAGAGTTTCATCTCACCTAGAACAGACGGATCAGGTCTGGCCAGATCAGGTTAGGTTTAACTTTAGATTGCAGGTGATTTATTTACTTATTATTTATATTAATTAAAAAACTTTATCTAGTTTTACTTCATTATTTTATCTATACTTCTTTCAACCCATCCATCATACCCATGTTCAAATCTAGCTCTCTTATCTACTTGGAAGCAGGGGAGATGGCACAGGAAAAATGTTAAAATTTTAGTCATCATAAAGCTAAGTTATCATACGTGGCTTTGATCTGAGACCACCACGAAGCTTCTTACTATTTCCCAGCCGAAATGAAGACAGCTGGATCCTCAGAGAGACTGACCCGACTCTCCCAGTGACTGGCCGGCTCAGAAGCCAAAGGACGGCAGCCTGATGACACACGTCTTTTTTTGGTGGCACCACATGGCACGTGGGGTAAGTTCCCCGACCAGGAATCAAATTTATATCCCCTGCATTGGAAGGGTGGAGTCTTAACTGCTTGACTGCCAGGAAGTCCCTAACAACATGGGCTGACTGGCCTGCCTGCTAAATGGGAGCTAAAGCCAAGGAGAAGCCCTGGCTCTCTTTTCAAATCTGAACAGATTCAAGATAATCTAAAATTAAATAACCTACAGATCATACCTCCTAACCTATTCCTTATAAAATTTAAGAATTTTGAGAAATTTACTAAAGTAAGAGCTTTTCTTTTAGGTTCTTAATTTTAAACGTGTTTGAATACGAACCTTTTCTTCTTCTCTTTTAAAATATAATACCCTACAGCTGGCCTTGGGATCATGCTGTACAGTGGTCCTTATGCCTGAGGTGTACACAGGAAAGACACGAACCACAGTGGGCACTTGGGGTTTAAACAGGCAGCGCCCTACCTTCAGCACAGCTAGAAGAGCTCCAAGTTCATCCATCTGGGTCAGCTTCATTTTCCCACCATTTAGGAGAGACTGTATGCCCTTTAAGGCATTTTGTAACAACTAGTGGGCAAAAGGAGAAAAAGTTAAAAGTAAATTAAAGGGCTTCGCCTGGTGGTCCAGTGGGTAAGGACACCGCCTTGCAGTGCAAGGGGTGCCGGTTCGAGCCCTGGCCTGGGAAGATCCCACGTGCTGCGGAGCGGCTGGACTGATGTGTCCAATTACCAAGCCGGAGCTCTGGAGCGCATGCGCCCAGAGCCGGCGCTCTGCAACAACAGACACCACCGTGATGGGAGGCCCACAGGAGCCAAAGAATGAAGACGAATGAAAATAGAGAAATGAAAGACCAATAGAAGTGGCCCGCCCACTCCCCTCCCTCCCCAACCTGACCCCCGCCCAAAATAAATAAATAAATAAATCTTAAAAAAAAAAAAAAAGTAAATGAAATTTGGTGGTCCAGGGATCAACTTTCTAGCATCTCACAGAATGGAAAAGAAAATGTCTTTACATGACAAAAACAAACGAATAAAAACCTTTATACATTGGAAGGGGTTTTGGGGGAAGCAAAAATGAGGATCCAGAGAAGACAGCTGATGATCTACTACCAATTATTCTCTAGAAGAATAGAGTGCTTCTATTGAGTACAAGTGGTCTTTTCAAACATGTTTATAAGCAAGCATATACTAACAGTGAGCAAGGAAAAAAAAACAAAAATAAAAGAAGAGATGCTTAGCAGGAAGAATAGGATAGGAATAAAATGTGGCAGCAGAGACAGGAAATGTATCGTGTGGTAACCACAGGAGCTCTTCCTTCTTTCACAGCAGCTTTTAAAAGCAAAGGGATGTGTGTGGGAACAGGTTTCTGGAGGGCAATTCTGATCAAGCTTAATTTTTTGGCCAGTAATCTCATTTACAAGAGTCTGTCCTTAAGAAATACTCCCTACGGGGAAAGATATGAACTGCAGACTTGTCTGAAGTGTAGTAACACTGAAAAAACTTTAAATTTCATCAGTTATGACAACGATTATTTAAAATGCTAACCTGTTGCTACATATGAAACTTATCAACAGCAAGCACTCTTCCAAGCATTTTAAATGCTCTTAGTTCATTTTAAATGCTTAAGGCCTCTATAAAGTTGTGGTAGCCTGTGTCTCGTTTCAGAGATAAGGGACATGTAGGCTCAAGACCTTGCCAAGGTCTCCCCGCTACAGCAGCTACAAAGCATGAAGCACATCATCAGGTACTAAAAAGATGTCCAAAATACATTAAGTTTAAGATGGAAAAAAAAGAGTTGTAAGACAGCATATTAAGTACGGCCCCGTTTAAAAATTAAAAACATGCTCATTTTTGTATATAAAAAAAAAAAGTCTAGGGGCGTGGAGAACAAGTTGCTCCCAGCGGTTTTATCTAACCAGACTCAGAGACTTTCACCATCTTTCATCTATAATTTTCTAAATGTGTCACTGAATTTAAATCATGTTAAAAACTGTCTTTGCGTGAGATTTAAAAAAAAATATATTGCAGATATTGTTGAAATCCACTCCTCCTTCCATCTGAAAGACAGTCACTAGTCTGAATCCGTACAGCTCTTAAAGTCAGAAGGGGAAAAGTAGTTTTAAGAACCTAGAATTGCAAAACAAAAAACAATGGCAGGGCTTCCCCTGGTGGTCCAGTGGGTAAGGACACCGCCTTGCAGTGCAAGGAGCACCGGTTCGAGCCCTGGCCTGAGAAGAGCCCACGTGCCGCGGAGCGGCTGGACCGATGTGTCCAGTTGCCGAGCCGGAGCTCTGGAGCGCATGCGCCCAGAGCCAGGGCTCTGTAATAACAGACACCACCGCGATGGGAGGCCCACGGGAGCCAAAGAACAAAGACAAATGAAAATGGAGAAGTGAAGGACCAATAGAGGTGGCCCGCCCGCTCCCCTCCCTCCCCAACCCCAAAATAAATAAATAAATAAATCTTAAAAAAAAAAAAAAATGGCAAAACAAACCAACAAAAACCATGCTTTGTGATTCAAACCTTTTTAGGTCATAAACATTCCCCTTATGCGTATATCTCTAGACAAAACTAATGGTGTGTTAGTCTCTTAGTCGTGTTTGACTCTCTGTGAACCCACGGACTGCAGCCCGCCAGACTCCTCTGTCCATGGGATTCTCCAGGCAGGAAGACTGGAGTGGGCTGCCCTGCCCTCCTCTGGGGGACCTTCCTGATCCACGGACAGAACCCAGGTCCCCAGCACTGCACACAAAACTCATACAGCAACTCAATTAAACTCTTAACAGCAGCTTTTGTTCTACGGCTGCTTCTAGACACATCGGTAACAGTCACAAGGTTAGTGGTAATCTCACCATGCAGAAGGTGATGTCATCCATATCCAATGATTTTGGAGACTGTAAAGTGGTCAAGAAAGCTTGGAAGCAGATATTTGGATAGGGCTCCTCCAAGTACGGCTGTCCAGGCACACTAAAACACACACAGAGACAGCAACTCAAAACCCAGTCACCCTTGACTTATGCAGTTGGACTCAAACTGTATCAGCTAAGATTATGTACTTTGGTTAACTCCTGCTGTGGACAGGCACAAGGCTGGAATGAACAGGAATAAGAATGGTTTCCACAGGGAAAAGTTAGAGAAGTCCGTAGTGAAACAGGACGCAGGAGAAATACATTTTTCTCTGCTTTTCAGTTCTTAGAGGGAAATAATGCAGACAGCTTGTCAAGCTAGAATCACAGCTGACCCTGCCTCCTAAGCCGATGGCAACACTGCAATGTGGAGACGAGATATTTCACATCAGTTCAAGCTTGTGTTGCTCATTTTCTAGTACACGAACATGGAACTGGGCAGCTGGAATTGGTTCTATTTTCTCTGAAGAAATTAGCCCTGACAGATACATCTCACCAAAGCTTAAATTCATATGAATATACCTTTCTAAGAGACTTAATGTGGTTACAATTTATATCAACAGAAAACAAAACCTCAACATACTGCACATATATCACTTTCACTATATGTTAGAAATAAGGCCCTAGTCTATTTTCTCTTTACTTCATGAGCTTTCTTTACAAGAAATGTTAAAATTAAAAATAACATTAAGACGATCTTATTAGCAAAGACTACAGGAAATGCAAAGTAGATTACTTTTCTAAGTTGTTTCAGGCTTCAGACAGATGGAACAACCTACAAAGGGCCCGTGGGAGGTCATACCTTATCACATTTGGGAAATGTGACTGAATCCACATACCTCAGACATAAGTTTGCCATACAATGCACTGCAGCTCTTTTAACTTCAGGGTCCGACTGAGCCAAGTCGCTCATCTGCATCAAGAGTCCACCCCTGCCAAGCAAGTCTGGGAGGTACTGAAACAAAATCACAGCCAATGCTAGCCTGAGAAAAGCTGCTAGGAAAATATTATTTTTTAAACAGATTTCCTTTTTTTTTTTTTCAACTAAAGGGAATTTAAGTACCAAAAGACTAGCTGCTGGGTAAATCCTTCAGATAGGCATGCAAAAATGCCAAAAGACAATCAGTACTCCCAGGGGACCAAACTGTAAAGTGGTCAAGAAAGCTTGGAAGCAGATATTTGGATGGGGTTACGGTTAATCACACAGAGACAGCAACTCAAAACCCAGTCACCCTTGACTTATGCAGTTGGACTCAAACTGTATCAGCTAAGATTATGTACTTTGGTTAACTCCTGCTGTGGACAGGCACAAGGCTGGAATGAACAGGAATAAGAATGGTTTCCACAGGGAAAAGTTAGAGAAGTCCGTAGTGAAACAGGACGCAGGAGAAATACATTTTTCTCTGCTTTTCAGTTCTTAGAGGGAAATAATGCAGACAGCTTGTCAAGCTAGAATCACAGCTGACCCTGCCTCCTAAGCCGATGGCAACACTGCAATGTGGAGACGAGATATTTCACATCAGTTCAAGCTTGTGTTGCTCATTTTCTAGTACACGAACATGGAACTGGGCAGCTGGAATTGGTTCTATTTTCTCTGAAGAAATTAGCCCTGACAGATACATCTCACCAAAGCTTAAATTCATATGAATATACCTTTCTAAGAGACTTAATGTGGTTACAATTTATATCAACAGAAAACAAAACCTCAACATACTGCACATATATCACTTTCACTATATGTTAGAAATAAGGCCCTAGTCTATTTTCTCTTTACTTCATGAGCTTTCTTTACAAGAAATGTTAAAATTAAAAATAACATTAAGACGATCTTATTAGCAAAGACTACAGGAAATGCAAAGTAGATTACTTTTCTAAGTTGTTTCAGGCTTCAGACAGATGGAACAACCTACAAAGGGCCCGTGGGAGGTCATACCTTATCACATTTGGGAAATGTGACTGAATCCACATACCTCAGACATAAGTTTGCCATACAATGCACTGCAGCTCTTTTAACTTCAGGGTCCGACTGAGCCAAGTCGCTCATCTGCATCAAGAGTCCACCCCTGCCAAGCAAGTCTGGGAGGTACTGAAACAAAATCACAGCCAATGCTAGCCTGAGAAAAGCTGCTAGGAAAATATTATTTTTTAAACAGATTTCCTTTTTTTTTTTTTCAACTAAAGGGAATTTAAGTACCAAAAGACTAGCTGCTGGGGTAAATCCTTCAGATAGGCATGCAAAAAAATGCCAAAAGACATCAGTAAGGATCAGTACTCCCAGCCGAGGCTGTGGCTGAAGCTCTTTTGGCTTGGCTTGGCCCAACAGTGCCAAGCACTTTACAGGGGAGACTTCACCCTCAGAGGAACTATTTTAAAATAGTGGGAGCAAGGCTCAGAGTGACTGAGTCAGGATTATTCAAGATTATGCATCTAATTAACGACAGGAGAAAAATCTGAACACACGCCTGCTGGTTTAGAGCCTGTGCTCCCCACCTTTCAGAGGACGACAGAACACAGTTTAAACTACCTTTTGACACTTTGCGCCATTGCAGTAAACCAGGGCTGCCAGAGCTTGGAGAATCTGCACGTGTGTCCAGGGACTGCACTGCTGAAGAGCAGAAATAGTATAGGCCAACAGAAAATCCAGGTTCTGCTCGTCAACAATCACCTATCAAGGGAGGAAAAAACACGTATGATGTAACTTCTAAAAAAACATTTCTTTTCAGACATGAATGCTCACCTGAATCACCTGTGTAAGAGAGCACGTGTGTGTCCATCTTTTTTGTGTGTCTAAAAGATCAGCTTTAAAGACCTTGAGAATCTGATTGAGAGGACCTTCTCCTTCCTCCAGGGCCTGGCTCCCTTCTTCTGCTTTACTCCTACTTCCAGTAGAACCTGGCTGAGTCCTTGGAACTTTTCCTTGAACTAACCAGACACAGATATTAAGTCTCAATCCACTGAAAACAACTATTTTTGGATTTCATTTTATTATCTTTTTATTTTTAAAATTTTGACAATGTTGTATTGGCTTCAACTATGTGTCTTTATACCTGGTAAATGCCTGACAAACACAATGTGACAAGTACCTGGTACAGTGCCATTGCAGCTCTTTTAACTTCAGGGTCCGACTGAGCCAAGTCGCTCATCTGCATCAAGAGTCCACCCCTGCCAAGCAAGTCTGGGAGGTACTGAAACAAAATCACAGCCAATGCTAGCCTGAGAAAAGCTGCTAGGAAAATATTATTATTAAAACAGATTTCCTATTTTTTTTTTTCAACTAAAGGGAATTTAAGTACCAAAAGACTAGCTGCTGGGGTAAATCCTTCAGATAGGCATGCAAAAAAATGCCAAAAGACATCAGTAAGGATCAGTACTCCCAGCCGAGGCTGTGGCTGAAGCTCTTTTGGCTTGGCTTGGCCCAACAGTGCCAAGCACTTTACAGGGGAGACTTCACCCTCAGAGGAACTATTTTAAAATAGTGGGAGCAAGGCTCAGAGTGACTGAGTCAGGATTATTCAAGATTATGCATCTAATTAACGACAGGAGAAAAATCTGAACACACGCCTGCTGGTTTAGAGCCTGTGCTCCCCACCTTTCAGAGGACGACAGAACACAGTTTAAACTACCTTTTGACACTTTGCGCCATTGCAGTAAACCAGGGCTGCCAGAGCTTGGAGAATCTGCACGTGTGTCCAGGGACTGCACTGCTGAAGAGCAGAAATAGTATAGGCCAACAGAAAATCCAGGTTCTGCTCGTCAACAATCACCTATCAAGGGAGGAAAAAACACGTATGATGTAACTTCTAAAAAAACATTTCTTTTCAGACATGAATGCTCACCTGAATCACCTGTGTAAGAGAGCACGTGTGTGTCCATCTTTTTTGTGTGTCTAAAAGATCAGCTTTAAAGACCTTGAGAATCTGATTGAGAGGACCTTCTCCTTCCTCCAGGGCCTGGCTCCCTTCTTCTGCTTTACTCCTACTTCCAGTAGAACCTGGCTGAGTCCTTGGAACTTTTCCTTGAACTAACCAGACACAGATATTAAGTCTCAATCCACTGAAAACAACTATTTTTGGATTTCATTTTATTATCTTTTTATTTTTAAAATTTTGACAATGTTGTATTGGCTTCAACTATGTGTCTTTATACCTGGTAAATGCCTGACAAACACAATGTGACAAGTACGTCTGCTAAATAGTTACTATGTCTCTGCTATGACGCATTGGCGGGGAGATATAATAGGAAGAGATGGTATATTCCTGTCCTTAAGGAGTTTATAATTGTATTGGATAAAGTTCTCTAATCCTCCAAGTATTAATTCATGGACAACTGAAATAAACTGTCCTCAAATGCTAGAAACTCACTAAGGACTTTGAGTGCCATGGGTGATCAAGAACTTTTCCAACAATCAGTGTTACAAAGATGATACAGCTAAGGAAAGCCAACATTCAGATGCCACCACATTAGTTTGAATAATTCTAACCTAGAAAATCACCTTACTTCATTTAGCAGACATATGTGGTCATATGTAGCAGACCCAGTTGGTCACCTCCAGCATTCACCTCCTCTTTCCTTGCTGGTGGAGGACTGATCTTATTGGGATGTCCACCCTTCCCAAAGGAGACCGGAAGGTAAATCCCAATTCTGCTAAGACAGCAGTTTTCCATCCGCGGCAATCTGTCCCCCAGGGAACACTTGGCAATGCATGCAGACATTTTTGACTGTCACAACTGGAGGCATGCTTCTAGCACCTAGTGGGTAGAGGCCAGGATGCTGCTCAATACCTTCAACGTACAGGACAATCTCTCATAGATTCATCTAATCCAAAATATCAACAGTGCTGAAGACGAGAAACCCTGATGGAAGGGTTGAGCTGCATACTGTAATCATTTAGGGAGAATAAGTCCTCTAGGTGATTCTAATGAGCAGTCAAGGCTGAAATCCCTGGTTTAAGCCACTCATGGTAATTCCATTCCCTGATGAGACTGCTACAGAGTGGTCCTCATACAACCTAGGTCTCTCCAGCCTGTTATCAGGGAGAATCTGCTGGAGAATCTGGGGACAAGCATCCTCATTCTTAAATGGAAAGATGCCAGAAAGCTTATTAATTATCAATATTAAGTGCCTTGAAAGCTGCAGTCCTTGGGACTTGCGATGTAAAATAATTAAAAATAATTATTTAGCTATTCTGGGCTGGCTCTTCTGTTTCTTGCAACCAGAAGCAATCTCAGATTAATAATGTGAACTAATAAGTTTTGTACTAGTTACATTCACATACTCAAATAGCAGCTTAAAATAATAACAGCCTCAATGTTTGAACTGTTCCTAAAAAAAGATACCAAATTTATTTATCAAGTTGGAAAAGACTCTGAAGAGAGGCTACAGTACAGACTTTGAGATAAGTAACAGGGATCTCTTTACCTAGGGCCTCTCCCTGGCTAAGCAACTTCTTATGTTTTATGAAGATCAAAAGTAAATGACAAAAAATGATACCCTTGGAAGAGGGGAAAAAAATACTGGTAGGAAAGAAGTGGGGGCTATTTCAATTTATTCTTGAATATACCTTAGCCAAAGATTAACACATCTTTCCTGAAAAATTCTAAGGTCTGTCTGAGATTATACATTATCTGTAAACAACAAAACTCTGTAAAAGCAAAATAAAAATAACAAAAGTAAAACCAAAACAAACCAAAACAAACTCTGGCTTCCCTGGTAGTCCAGCGGGTGAAGAATCCACCTTGCAATGCAAGGGGTGCTGGTTCAATCCCTTGCCTGAGAAGATGCCATGTGCCGCGGAGAGACTGGACTGTGTGTCCAATTACCAGCCAGCACTCTGGAGCACATGCGCCCAGAGCCAGTGCTCTGCAGCAGGAGAGGCCACTGCAACGGGAGGCCTGCATAGGCCAAAGAATAACGATGGATAAAAGTAAATAAATTAAAAACCGATAAAAGAGGCCAACAATTAAAAAAAAATTCTAAGGTCTGGGAACTTGAATGATATTGGTTTACTGAAACAAAAAGATAGATTCTTCTGATGGACAAATTAGCAGAATATTTTTTTTGGCTCAGTTATATCTGTTTTGATATAATTCTTAGTAACACATTTGCTTCTTACATTTGCACAGCCTTTGAAAAGACAAGCCTATCATTCCTACCACAGACGTAGTATCTCAAAGGTACTTATTTATTCTCAGACTTCAAGATTTAAATCCTAACATTACCTACATGCTTACCTGTAACGTGTTCAGTAAATGGTGGATGAGCTGAGACAGTTTGCTGACAAGATGATTCTGATTAAGAGGCACAAGTCGGCACGCTTGGACAAGAAGAGTACTGACATCCTACAGAAAAAAAAAAAGACAATGAGAAGGTGCTATAGTTAAGTGAAGACCCCCCGCCCCTCCCCCCAACAGCCAGATGAGAAACTGAAAGGGAACATTCACTCAAAATGAGGAAAGATGAAATCTGAGGCAGAGAGCAGGATGACAGCATAAAAACAGTACGTGCTAAAAAAGGAAAAGAATCATTAGTATTTTCCTAAAGTTAAGGACTCCAGAGTCTCTACTGATGTAGAGACAGTACAAAGCAAAGAAAGTATTCCAGAATATAATAACACAAACCAAAATTAAAAATACCAAAGAGGGCTTCCCTTGTGGCTCAGTGGATGAGAACCTGTCTGCCAATGCAGGAGACGCAGGTTCGATCCCTGATCCGGGAGGATCCCACATACCACAGAGCAGCTAAACCCACACATCAACGAAGACCCAGCACAGCCAAAAATAAATAAAAGTTAAAAAAAAAAAAAACCAAAGAGTAAGAAAACCAAATCTGCCAGGCCACTGCAAAAATAAGAAATGACACTCGTACAAATTTAAAGTCAGAACATCTCCGTCTTTCTTTTTTTTTTTAAAGGAACGTATCTGCAAATCACACCATTCATGCATCTACTGATGCTGATTGAACTAAAAGGCTCCGAGCACCTGCTCTATGCCAGTAGTGGGCCAGGTCTCTGGGCTCCAGATATGAACATAATTCCTAAACCTAAAAGAGCTCACAATGTAAGGAGACAGAAATACTGCTCACAGATTATAAAAGTGAATTAGGTGCTGAAAGAATTAAGCACAAATGAAGTACAAATTCAGTAATTAGTGAAGTGCTGTAGAAGATTTTTTTTTTTTGATTGTTTTTGACTACTTTTATTGGTCTTTCATTTATTTATTTTCATCCATCTTTGGTCTTTGGTCTGTGTGGGCCTCCCATTGCAGTGGCCTCTCTTGTGGCAGAGCACTAGCTCTGGGCACATGAGCTCCAGACCACTGGCTCATAATTGGACACACCGGTCCAGCAGCTCTGAGGCATGTGGGATCTTCCCAGGCCAGGGATCGAACCAGCGCCCCTTGCACTGCAAGGCAGACTCTTTACCCACTGGACCACCAGGGAAGCCCTCAAGACAATTTTTAAACAGAATCTGAAATGATCTGAATGATGAGTAAAAACAATGAGGGGAAGGAAATGAAAACTGAAAGGGAACATTCACTCAAAATGAGGAAAGATGAAATCTGAGGCAGAGAGCAGGATGACAGCATAAAAACAGTACGTGCTAAAAAAGGAAAAGAATCATTAGTATTTTCCTAAAGTTAAGGACTCCAGAGTCTCTACTGATGTAGAGACAGTACAAAGCAAAGAAAGTATTCCAGAATATAATAACACAAACCAAAATTAAAAATACCAAAGAGGGCTTCCCTTGTGGCTCAGTGGATGAGAACCTGTCTGCCAATGCAGGAGACGCAGGTTCGATCCCTGATCCGGGAGGATCCCACATACCACAGAGCAGCTAAACCCACACATCAACGAAGACCCAGCACAGCCAAAAATAAATAAAAGTTAAAAAAAAAAAAAACCAAAGAGTAAGAAAACCAAATCTGCCAGGCCACTGCAAAAATAAGAAATGACACTCGTACAAATTTAAAGTCAGAACATCTCCGTCTTTCTTTTTTTTTTTTTTAAAGGAACGTATCTGCAAATCACACCATTCATGCATCTACTGATGCTGATTGAACTAAAAGGCTCCGAGCACCTGCTCTATGCCAGTAGTGGGCCAGGTCTCTGGGCTCCAGATATGAACATAATTCCTAAACCTAAAAGAGCTCACAATGTAAGGAGACAGAAATACTGCTCACAGATTATAAAAGTGAATTAGGTGCTGAAAGAATTAAGCACAAATGAAGTACAAATTCAGTAATTAGTGAAGTGCTGTAGAAGATTTTTTTTTTTTGATTGTTTTTGACTACTTTTATTGGTCTTTCATTTATTTATTTTCATCCATCTTTGGTCTTTGGTCTGTGTGGGCCTCCCATTGCAGTGGCCTCTCTTGTGGCAGAGCACTAGCTCTGGGCACATGAGCTCCAGACCACTGGCTCATAATTGGACACACCGGTCCAGCAGCTCTGAGGCATGTGGGATCTTCCCAGGCCAGGGATCGAACCAGCGCCCCTTGCACTGCAAGGCAGACTCTTTACCCACTGGACCACCAGGGAAGCCCTCAAGACAATTTTTAAACAGAATCTGAAATGATCTGAATGATGAGTAAAACTCTTGCCATACAAGGTGGTGAAAGAGACAGCAAGCAAAGGGGATGGAGTGGGCGGGATCTGTAGCACCAGGAGGTGTGAAACACCAGTACATGCCTGAGGAACAGTACCTTTTAAATGGCTGCACACAAGCCACAAAGCAGGGGTGACATTAGACTGGAAAAACACAAATGACACAAACCAAGCTAAAGCCTCTGGTTTGTCCCTTAATTCCACTCCGCTCCCTAGCAACACACACTATTGCCGTGTTGTAAACTCTTCCATACATTGTTTTGAACCCTTTGCGTCTATAAATATGCATTTATTTTTAAGCCCTCCCCACCTGATACTGGTCTCATACTGTAACTTGCCTTGGCCAGTTACCAATATGCACTTAAGGTCTCCCAGGTCAGAGTTTTATACTTTTCTTCCTTTTTTTCCAATGTTGGCCTCTTTAAAAAAACAAACAAACAAAAACTTTTATTTTACTTTTAACTTTTACAGAGTTTTGTTGTTTGTTGGCCTCTTTTATTGATTTTTTTAAAATTTATTTTCATCTATCTTCATTCTTTGGGCTGTGTGGGGCATTGCAGTGGCCTCTCGTCGCAGAGCACCTGCTCAGGGCGCATGCGCTCCAGAGCACTGGCTGGTAATTGGACACACCTGTCCAGCGGCTCCGCGGCACGTGGGGTCTTCCCTGGCCAGGGATCAAACCCGCGCCCCTTGCACTGCAAGGTGGATTCTTTACCCACTGGACCACCAGGGAAGCCCCTTTTCTAATGAAACTCTTTCCCTACTAAAGAAAAGACCACTCTAATCGGAAAGGAAATAATGGGGTGGAGAAGGGCTGCAGACGTTAAGTTAGAGGAGACCGGTGGAACAGTCCAGGTGAGCCCTCTTGCCTAAGCATTGGCAACAGAACAGAGAGGAGGGGATGGACTGAGCAACATTTCTGAGTCAGATTATGAAGACTCCAGATTGGAAGGATCTGGCAGGAAGGAAAGGTGAAGAACCAATGTCTGCACCTTTGTCCTCTGGGATTGGGCAGATTCTGCATGCTTGTGTGGGCTGGCGGATGGGTCGGAATGGAGTGGGTGTATGGAGATAATGAATTAATTTTTGAGAACTGTCAAGTTTGAGATGCCTGACAGCACCAGAAGACGGGGTACGATGGAGTCAAGAATTGAAGGAATTCAATAAGTAGTTTCCAAAGCCTGAGGTGTGTGAATAAATACTGTGTGCCAGAAGTATTTCTAAACAGGAGTCAGCGAAGGCAGAACTAGCGCGGAGGTACAGAAAATGGCCCAAACTTTTGAGATCGAGTTCTCATTTTAGGGCTTTATGGCCTCCTAGCAACACACACTATGGGTTGTAAACTCTTCCATACATTGTTTTGAACCCTTTGCGTCTATAAATATGCATTTATTTTTAAGCCCTCCCCACCTGATACTGGTCTCATACTGTAACTTGCCTTGGCCAGTTACCAATATGCACTTAAGGTCTCCCAGGTCAGAGTTTTATACTTTTCTTCCTTTTTTTCCAATGTTGGCCTCTTTAAAAAAACAAACAAACAAAAACTTTTATTTTACTTTTAACTTTTACAGAGTTTTGTTGTTTGTTGGCCTCTTTTATTGATTTTTTTAAAATTTATTTTCATCTATCTTCATTCTTTGGGCTGTGTGGGGCATTGCAGTGGCCTCTCGTCGCAGAGCACCTGCTCAGGGCGCATGCGCTCCAGAGCACTGGCTGGTAATTGGACACACCTGTCCAGCGGCCCCGCGGCACGTGGGGTCTTCCCTGGCCAGGGATCAAACCCGCGCCCCTTGCACTGCAAGGTGGATTCTTTACCCACTGGACCACCAGGGAAGCCCCTTTTCTAATGAAACTCTTTCCCTACTAAAGAAAAGACCACTCTAATCGGAAAGGAAATAATGGGGTGGAGAAGGGCTGCAGACGTTAAGTTAGAGGAGACCGGTGGAACAGTCCAGGTGAGCCCTCTTGCCTAAGCATTGGCAACAGAACAGAGAGGAGGGGATGGACTGAGCAACATTTCTGAGTCAGATTATGAAGACTCCAGATTGGAAGGATCTGGCAGGAAGGAAAGGTGAAGAACCAATGTCTGCACCTTTGTCCTCTGGGATTGGGCAGATTCTGCATGCTTGTGTGGGCTGGCGGATGGGTCGGAATGGAGTGGGTGTATGGAGATAATGAATTAATTTTTGAGAACTGTCAAGTTTGAGATGCCTGACAGCACCAGAAGACGGGGTACGATGGAGTCAAGAATTGAAGGAATTCAATAAGTAGTTTCCAAAGCCTGAGGTGTGTGAATAAATACTGTGTGCCAGAAGTATTTCTAAACAGGAGTCAGCGAAGGCAGAACTAGCGCGGAGGTACAGAAAATGGCCCAAACTTTTGAGATCGAGTTCTCATTTTAGCTCTGCCTTTGGCAGCAATTTGACACTGGACCTTTGTAAACGTCCTTATGTTTATCAACAAAAAAGACCTAATGCCCACGCTCCAAGATCCCTGAAACGTGCATGGTCACGTACAGACCACGGTATTAGGTAACCGTTTCTTTTTTTTTTTTTGGTAGGGAATCTTAGACACAGTGTTCTGGAGGCGGGGAGCGGAGGGCCAAGAAAGTGGCACCAGTAATGGCACGTGCGACGTTATTAGAGCAGGGGTCATCAAGCCGGGCTTGGAAATAAGTGACTTTACCAGGCACTGCAGGGTCTTCCATAAAGAGGAGGGTAGAAAACGTACCACAGTCGCAGGTAGCAAACGAGTCTGCAGCTAAACACTGCCAAGTGGGACTGGGAAAAGGCCAGAGGGGTGGGTGAGGTCCCTGAAGGGCGGGGCCCGGGCCAGCGCGCTTACCTCCGGGGCCACGCCGCAGCCCTCGCTGTAGTTCTCAGAGATGAGCTGGTCGAAGAGAAGGTGAATCTCTGTGCGGCCAGAGCTGCTGTCGTCTGGGCGAAGGGTGCAGAGTCTGGCCGACAAACAGCGGAACCCACGGCTCTGCCCGAGGGGTGGCTCCCTCGGCGACTCTGGCGGCGGCCGGCCCGGCAGAGAACCCGTGACCTGGGCGACCGCCATCTTTTCTACGTAGGGCAACAGGAAAGTACTTCCGGGGCATGCCCCGCCTCCGCGCGCCAGTTCCGGACTGAGCAATTTTCCAGATTATGAAGACTCCAGATTGGAAGGATCTGGCAGGAAGGAAAGGTGAAGAACCAATGTCTGCACCTTTGTCCTCTGGGATTGGGCAGATTCTGCATGCTTGTGTGGGCTGGCGGATGGGTCGGAATGGAGTGGGTGTATGGAGATAATGAATTAATTTTTGAGAACTGTCAAGTTTGAGATGCCTGACAGCACCAGAAGACGGGGTACGATGGAGTCAAGAATTGAAGGAATTCAATAAGTAGTTTCCAAAGCCTGAGGTGTGTGAATAAATACTGTGTGCCAGAAGTATTTCTAAACAGGAGTCAGCGAAGGCAGAACTAGCGCGGAGGTACAGAAAATGGCCCAAACTTTTGAGATCGAGTTCTCATTTTAGCTCTGCCTTTTGGCAGCAATTTGACACTGGACCTTTGTAAACGTCCTTATGTTTATCAACAAAAAAGACCTAATGCCCACGCTCCAAGATCCCTGAAACGTGCATGGTCACGTACAGACCACGGTATTAGGTAACCGTTTCTTTTTTTTTTTTTGGTAGGGAATCTTAGACACAGTGTTCTGGAGGCGGGGAGCGGAGGGCCAAGAAAGTGGCACCAGTAATGGCACGTGCGACGTTATTAGAGCAGGGGTCATCAAGCCGGGCTTGGAAATAAGTGACTTTACCAGGCACTGCAGGGTCTTCCATAAAGAGGAGGGTAGAAAACGTACCACAGTCGCAGGTAGCAAACGAGTCTGCAGCTAAACACTGCCAAGTGGGACTGGGAAAAGGCCAGAGGGGTGGGTGAGGTCCCTGAAGGGCGGGGCCCGGGCCAGCGCGCTTACCTCCGGGGCCACGCCGCAGCCCTCGCTGTAGTTCTCAGAGATGAGCTGGTCGAAGAGAAGGTGAATCTCTGTGCGGCCAGAGCTGCTGTCGTCTGGGCGAAGGGTGCAGAGTCTGGCCGACAAACAGCGGAACCCACGGCTCTGCCCGAGGGGTGGCTCCCTCGGCGACTCTGGCGGCGGCCGGCCCGGCAGAGAACCCGTGACCTGGGCGACCGCCATCTTTTCTACGTAGGGCAACAGGAAAGTACTTCCGGGGCATGCCCCGCCTCCGCGCGCCAGTTCCGGAAATGCCTGTTTGCGTTCGGAGCTCGAGGTAGGAGGGGTTCTGAGACTACGGGGTTCTTCCTCAGGCTTGTACCTTGTGAATGAGTGTCAGAAATTACCTGGCAGGCTCTTTCGGCACTCACCTCTCCTCGAATCCTGACCAAAAAGTGCCTGTCTGTACTATGGGAGAGTTTGTGACTGGGCAGAACTGTTCAGATTCGGGCTGAGATTGCAGAGCGGCCGCAGTGGATGATGGGAGTGACTGAAACGGCTCGTTCTGCATCCTTCTCCTCTTCCTACCTCATGCCAGAGCCCCGCAATTTTTTTTCCAGACACAAAACTATCCCGATTGAGGATAGTGTTTCCCAGTATTCTTAGCAGCTGCCCGTGAATCCTGTAGATCTTCAAGCACCTCACCACACAAAAGCAATTGGGAGTTCAAACTGAACCGTGTGAAATATAACTTGACTAAGGGAGACCTGATTGAGATTGGACACCCCAAGATTTCCAGAAGCGTTAAAAGGAATAAGCTGGAAGAGAAAATGGCCATTTTAAAAAGTGGTGAACAGTTTTCAGCCTCCCCAGAGGTGAAGGTGTTGTTTGGGCAGACTGGTAAAACCAACTCTAGGGCTTCGAGTTATACAATACAAATTCTCACCCATGAATCTTAGAGAAAACCCTGAAGTCAGCTAACTGTACATGTTTTATCCTGAGAATAGAACACTTACGTTTAGGAATGAAAATTAGGATACCCTTTACAATAAATAGTTGTGAGACAACCCCTGGTGGCCCAGTGGCTAGCACTGTATGCTGTCAGTGCAGGCCCAGGTTGGATCCCTGGTCAGGGAACTAGATGTCCATGTATGGAAAAGAAAGATTCCATATGCCACAACGGAAGGAGATTTTAATTTTTTTTGTTTTTTGGTTTTTTATTTATTTATTTTCATCCATCTTTTGACCTGTCTGGGCTTCCCATTGTAGTGGCCTCTCCTGTTGGGGAGCACAGGCTCTGGGCACATGCGCCCCAGAACGCTGGCTTGTAATTGGACATACCCGTGCAGCTGCTCCACGGCATGTGGGATCTTTCCTAGCCAGGGATTGAACCTAAGCCCCGTGCATTGCAAGGCGGACTCGTTACCCACTGGACCACCAGGGAAGCCTGGAAGGAGATTTTATATCCTCCATATGCCCTAAGACAGGCACAGCCAAATAAATAATTTTAAAAAACAAAAAAACAAACAAAACCCTAGTTCTCTGAAGACTTTGGGATTCTTTGGGGGAGAAATACTTATTTTACATTTGAATTTTGATATGATTATGCTTGTTTATTATTGTTTCTTCTTGGGATGCATGTATACCTATGTATGTGTGTGTATTTATGATAGTCAAACATTTGCTCAGGGAAGATCAGGAGCTGAGAACTAGTCACTGATGTATTAGTTTGAATTCTCCTAAAGCAGAGGTGCAGGGGAGGTTGATAGGTGAGCTGTTTACTCAGGAATGAACAGGAAAGAAAGGAGAATCAATACAAATAAGTGCTATCGAGTTGACCATTGTGTGGGGTGAATGGTCATCCTTGGGACTTTATGAGAAGTCTTATGAAATGCTCTCAGAACCTCTGTCCTGAGGAATAGAAGTGGGGAGCACATATCTGCCATCCTTTGACTTCTACTGTCAAGTGCCTCCCCACCAAGCCTGCATTCTCCAGTGCTTCTGGACTGAGCAGACACCTGTGTGCAGTGGTTCCTGCAGGAGTCCTTTGTTGCCTAGACAAAGACGTCCTGAGCAGAAGTGAGAGGTGTGGGCCACAAGGGTAAGGAGTCTGACAAGTTAGTTTGTGCAGAGCTGGTAGATGCCACAGATAAACTGGTTGATATAGCAATGATTAGGATAAAATTGTAAGGCCAAGAATATTTGAAGCAGTGCATGAGAGATGTCCAACACACTGGGCTAGAAGGAGGTGAGGTCTGATCATCACTAGAGTGAAGGTGGGGTGACAGAAACTGTGGAAAGGACCTAGGTTTGTTGTGGCTCACCTTACGTTGACACGTGGATAGCCCACACTTAGTGTTATTCAAGATTGAACAACTCAGATATTGTCAGCTATCCCAGTCTGCTGAGTTCCGATGAAACATACCCTTGTGGATAATAGTGCGATTTCTCAAAGGAAATGGGCGTTCCTACTCTAGGCTGATTACTAACTGAAGGATGCATATATCATGTTCTCAGGGAGGGCTTTGAAGCCCCCTGGAAATGGCTTGTGTTTAGACAGTAACCTCCAAACTAGGTTGACAAAAACTCTCCGAAGAAAATCTCCTCACACATCCTTACTCGTCCTCTCAATATTTTTCTAGTCTTACAGTGACTGAGGGGCTTAAAAGGGTGCCAAGTTCACAGACATTTCCTTTAATAAATTCTGCATAAGGTGATCTAGAGCCTTACTCTGGAATTTCACATTTTTCATGTTTTTTGAAATTCATTTAAAGATTTTTTTTTAATGTGGTATTTTTTTTTTAGGATTAAAAGATATTTCATTTATTTATTGATTTTTGACTGTGCTGGGTCTTCATTGCTGCATGTGGCCTTTTTCTTGTTGAGTGAGCAGGGGCTATTCTTCGTGCACAGGCTTCTTACTGTGGTGGCTTCTTTTGTTACAGAGCACAGACTGTAGAGTGCATGCCCAGTAGTTGTGGCACATGAGCTTACTTGCACTGAGGCATGTGGAACCTTTCCCAAATGGAGATCCAACCCATGTCCCCTGCATTGGCAGGCAGATTCTTTACTGCTGGACCACCAGGGACGTCCTGATGTGGACCATTTTTTAAGGTCTTTATTGAATTTGTTGCAGTATTACTTCTGTTCTATGTTTTGGTGTTTTGACTGTGAGGCATGTGAGATCTTAGCTTGCCAACCAGGGATCAAATCTGCACCCCCTGTAGTGGAAAGTGAAGTCTTAACCACTGAACTGCCAGGTAAGTCCTTCATTTCTTCCAGATTTTGGAATCCTGTTAAGACTTCATTTTTATCACCGCATTAGGTGGTTGGATTGGACAAAGAGCATATTAACTAAGGTTAGGATCATCCTAACTAAACTAAACTACCATTCCCCCCATTTCTAATTCACGTCCTTACTTCCTTCAGAACATTGACCATAATGTATAGTTAACTTCTTTATGTGCTTGTTTATTACCTGTCTCTTCTAGAATGTGAGCTTTGCGAAGGCACAGATACCACCTGTCTGGTTCATGACTGTATCCTCAGTGGCTGGCATAACACCTGTGATGTGACAGGCAACCCACAATTCCTGTTGATAGAATGAATGGTTGCACTATTATTTATTCAGAGGCCCCTATTTGCCATCTGTTGGTTGATGTGAAAATCAAGTATTCTGTGTACTGTAAAAGTTCTGTAAACCTTAGGATCCAAATACGATAGATATTATTTCTTCCTTTGTACAACTAAAGAAAGTTTAAATGGTTAAAAGGAATAGTTTAAACAATTAAAATGGTTGTCAGGGACTATGAAGGCAGACTACAACCTGGGCAAGTTTAATGTCTTTTTTTTTTTTTAATATTTACTTTTAGTTTATTAGTCTGCTGAGTCTTTGTTATAACATTTAAGATCTTCTATCTTTGTTGTTGCATGTGGGATCTAGTTCCCTGACCAGGATTGAATCCAGGCCACCAGTACTGGGAGTGCAGAATCTTAGCACTAGACCACCAGAAAAGTCCCAAGACCAGTTGAATCTTAAGTCTGCAACTGTGAAAAACATATAAGAAATGTTGATTTTAACCTCCCACATTTCCTAATAGAGAAAACAGGAGAGAGGTGCTTGCTTTTAATATCCAGATGAACTAGGGGAGGCCAGGAAAGAGGATTAGCCTTGGGTTCTGTTCTAGAGTCTTAGAAAATTAGGACTAAGAGTCATCAATGTATCAATTTGGTAATAATAATAATAATAATAATCACTTAGTTAACATTTATTGGATGTTTCCTGTGTGTCAGGCACTTTACATGAACTCACTGCTTGTATCCTTGCAGCTCTATGAAGTATGCATGCTAAGTCACTGCAGTCGTGTCCAACTGTTTGTGACCCTGTGGACTGTAGACCACCAGGTTCCTCTGCCCATGGGGTTCTTCAGGCAAGAATACTGGAGTGAGTTGCCGTTTACCCTTCCAGGGGCTCTTCCAGACCCAGGGGTTCTTCCTGACCCAGGGATCAAACTCGAGTCTCTTACCTGCTTTGGCAGGCAGGTTCTTTACCACTAGTGCCACCTGGGAAACCCTTCTGTGAAGTATGCACTATTATACAGTGGAGGAAACTGAAGCATAGAAAGGTTCAGAGACTTGCTAAAGGTCACACAGTTGTGTGGTGGGCCTAGGTTTGAAATTCAAAGTCACATCTCCTAATGACTGTGCCATAGTGTATAGGATCTAAAGTTTGATGTGAAAATATACTTAAAGCCCTGACACTTGTCTGCTGGATGACTTTGAAAAAATTACTAAATTTCTCCAAACTTCAGTGTCCTTGTGTGTAAAATGGTAGTGATGATAAGCATAGTCACGAGGTTGCTGTAAGGATAAAGTAGATGATGCTTGTTTCTAACACAGTCCCTGTTGAAAAGCAGGTGCTCAGCCAATGTCATCTATCCCCAACTTCTTCCTCTCCAGACAAATCAAGTACTGTGGGTAGTTTTTAATGATGATGATTTTATTTTCCCTTCCCCACCAAACAATTATTTTCCCTTCATCCAAAGGATGACAGTTATTTTCATCTTCATCCAAAGGCCCTGATTTTCATCTGTCTTCCTGGGTAAGGGGCTTCAGATAGTCACATCTTTGAAGATAGGAGCTCTAAGAGGGGTGAACAATTATTAGAGGAGGAGGGCCGTAGGGATAAGTCTTCATCCTGTGAAATGGACAGAACAGTTATGCATGAGACCTGCTCCTTGGGGACCTGGATCCACAGAATATAATTCAGAGGCAAGAATTTCCAGTTCTGGGAATCAATAAGAACTTGCCAGTAACTAACTGGCGTAAACATTCTAGGGACTGTGGGTGGATTGGACAAATACATTCTGAACATTAGCAGGTTATCTTTAAAAAATGTGTTGATTCTGTTGTGTCTAGCATAAGTTAATTTATAATCAAAACTGGATTCTGATAGCTTTTAATTTTGTACTGTTTACAATCAATGGGTACTGACAGTAAAGGAGTTATCATGTAAGCTTTCTCAAATATTTTTACATGAAAGGGATCTTATCCTTTACCATGGCAATATCATCCAAGGCTTAAAATAAGCATACTCTTTGGTCTTCAATTATACACCTTAGAATTTATTCTAAGGAAATTAATAATGGTGCGTACACCACTCATTATTCACTGCAGCCATATTAATGATATTAAAATAAATAGATTAAATGTGTGTTCTGGAGCTTGCTGAGTTTTTAAGCATATGTGGTGGATACACAGATGGAACACTCATGAAGGACATTAAAGATTATGAGACAGAAACACTAGTGTTGATATTAAAAGCTGTTTACTAGCTATTTCTTCTTCTTTTTCTTTTTTACTGGTGGCAGTACACCACATGTGGGATCTTAATTCCCCAATCAGGGATCAAACCTATATCTCCTGCATTGAAAGTGTGGAGTCTTAACCACCGGACCTCTAGGGAATTCCCTCACTAATAAGTGAATTCTAAGTGAAATAATCAAGAAATCGAAATAGGTACAATTGTCTCATTATTACATAAATATTACATATGTGTGTTATGTGTTTAAAATAAGCACCAGTGTTAAGCAAACATTATTTTGGAGTGGGTGATTTTTATCTTTTTTTTTTTTCTCACGTGAATAGTCTGATTTTTGTCTGGGATATACCAGGAAATGAAATTATTTTAAAGATTTAGAAACCAGCACCCTAGAATATGTACCCCCTTTTCTTGGGAAGTGTGGGTGAAGAGGGAGAGGTCACAGGAGATAGAGTTCTGTCCCCCTATTTATGGAAAGTTCCCCTCGGATCAGCTGTGCTGCCTACCTGGCTTTGGCATGGGATGAGGAGGCAGAGAAGGACCTGATGTTTTTACCTTAATTCGAAAGACAGACATGGCCACAACCATTGCTGGCACAGTGCTCCTCTGGACCACAGTCCCAGTCACCACTGCAGAGGTCAACGCAGGTGCCTACATAGGAACAGACCAGCTGAAGACTGCCGTGCTGTCGACACGGGTGCTAGAGAGGCCAGCCCATGATTAAGGAGCCGATTTCACCTTCTTTTAGTTCAATACACAATATAATTGATAAATGATTAATCACAGATTAATACTCATTAACATTTTATATATTTCAGTGAAAGCAATGCATTCACAAAAGCTCAACAAAGCAAGGTCTACTTTTAAGAAGAGGTAATTATTCCTGCGCATTTACACAGAGAAAACTGTACTGAAACACAAGGACTACAGGAAGAATAGTAAATGGCAGGCTGGATAAGTACTAGGGAACAGTTGAAACTCAAGGTAGAAAGGTAGGCAGGGACAAAGTTACAGAGGGACCTGAGGATTGGCTTTCATTTGGCAGGTCAAGAGAGGGATGTGTTGGCAGTTTACTTAGGAAGATTATCAGGTGTGAGAGCACGGGATGGACCAGGATTCCCCCAGCAGGCAAACTTCAGAAGAAAGAGTGGGGTAAGAAGAGCAGTCAGGAAGCTGTTGCCCTAGGCCAAGCATGGGTAATCAGGGCTGGAAAGGAAGGAACATGCGTAAGAACCAATTGCAAAGAATGAATGGGATTTGGCAACCAATGTGATGGAAGAGAAGGAGAACAAAGAAGAGAGGGGTAGGAGTTTCCAATGACACGTAAGGAGAAGAAGATACCGTGAAGACAATCTAAGAGAGAAAAAATTGGAAGACAATGGAGTGGCAAGCAATGTCATGCTGCAATGGGAACCTTTGAACTGGTTACTGAAGACAGTTGAGAGGTTTGTTATGAAGATCAAAGTGATGCTAAAAGAATAGTCTGATTTTTGTCTGGGATATACCAGGAAATGAAATTATTTTAAAGATTTAGAAACCAGCACCCTAGAATATGTACCCCCTTTTCTTGGGAAGTGTGGGTGAAGAGGGAGAGGTCACAGGAGATAGAGTTCTGTCCCCCTATTTATGGAAAGTTCCCCTCGGATCAGCTGTGCTGCCTACCTGGCTTTGGCATGGGATGAGGAGGCAGAGAAGGACCTGATGTTTTTACCTTAATTCGAAAGACAGACATGGCCACAACCATTGCTGGCACAGTGCTCCTCTGGACCACAGTCCCAGTCACCACTGCAGAGGTCAACGCAGGTGCCTACATAGGAACAGACCAGCTGAAGACTGCCGTGCTGTCGACACGGGTGCTAGAGAGGCCAGCCCATGATTAAGGAGCCGATTTCACCTTCTTTTAGTTCAATACACAATATAATTGATAAATGATTAATCACAGATTAATACTCATTAACATTTTATATATTTCAGTGAAAGCAATGCATTCACAAAAGCTCAACAAAGCAAGGTCTACTTTTAAGAAGAGGTAATTATTCCTGCGCATTTACACAGAGAAAACTGTACTGAAACACAAGGACTACAGGAAGAATAGTAAATGGCAGGCTGGATAAGTACTAGGGAACAGTTGAAACTCAAGGTAGAAAGGTAGGCAGGGACAAAGTTACAGAGGGACCTGAGGATTGGCTTTCATTTGGCAGGTCAAGAGAGGGATGTGTTGGCAGTTTACTTAGGAAGATTATCAGGTGTGAGAGCACGGGATGGACCAGGATTCCCCCAGCAGGCAAACTTCAGAAGAAAGAGTGGGGTAAGAAGAGCAGTCAGGAAGCTGTTGCCCTAGGCCAAGCATGGGTAATCAGGGCTGGAAAGGAAGGAACATGCGTAAGAACCAATTGCAAAGAATGAATGGGATTTGGCAACCAATGTGATGGAAGAGAAGGAGAACAAAGAAGAGAGGGGTAGGAGTTTCCAATGACACGTAAGGAGAAGAAGATACCGTGAAGACAATCTAAGAGAGAAAAAATTGGAAGACGAATGGAGTGGCAAGCAATGTCATGCTGCAGAGGTTAAAGGCTTTGAACCTTTGAACTGGTTACTGAAGACAGTTGAGAGGTTTGTTATGAAGATCTGGGAGATGAACTTCCCTGGTGGTCCACTGCTTAAGACAGCATGCTCCCAATGCAGGGAGATTAGCTTTAATCCCTGGTCAGTGAACTAGATCTCACATACCGAAACTAAAGATCCCGCATGCCACAACAGAGAAGGAAGATCCTGCCTGCATCAACTAAGACCTGGCACAGCCAAATAAATAAGTAAATGTATGCATGCTAAGTGGCTTCAGTCGTGTCCAACTCTTTGGGACCCCCATGGACTATAGCCCACCAGGCTCCTCTGTCCCTGGGATTCTCCAGGCAAGAAAACTGGAGTGGGTGGTCCTGCCCTCCTTTCGGGGATCTTCCTGACTGAGGGATCAAAGCCAAGTCTCTTAACGTCTCCTGCACTGGCAGGCAGTTTCTTTACCACTAGTACTACCGAAGAAGCCCAGATAAGTAAATAAATATTAAAAAGGAAAAAGAAAAAGAAGAAGAAGATCTGGGAGAGTGGTGGGGGCAGCAATAGAGACTCCCATCAGCCTTCAGGGGATTAAGGAATGAGTCATGGGGAAGAAAGGGCAGAGAATGAAGATGACTCGTTTGAGAATGGTGCTCGTAAAAGCAACATGATTCATGTTTCACGTTATTTAAGAAAACATTTTCTCTCGACGATCTAATGTATTTGCAGCAAGAGACAAAGAAACTGGTAGAGAAAGACAGGCTGGGGAAACGAGGGACCTGAGGAATTTGGCAGGTCAAGAGAGGGATGTGTTGGCAGTTTACTTAGGAAGATTATCAGGTGTGAGAGCACGGGATGGACCAGGATTCCCCCAGCAGGCAAACTTCAGAAGAAAGAGTGGGGTAAGAAGAGCAGTCAGGAAGCTGTTGCCCTAGGCCAAGCATGGGTAATCAGGGCTGGAAAGGAAGGAACATGCGTAAGAACCAATTGCAAAGAATGAATGGGATTTGGCAACCAATGTGATGGAAGAGAAGGAGAACAAAGAAGAGAGGGGTAGGAGTTTCCAATGACACGTAAGGAGAAGAAGATACCGTGAAGACAATCTAAGAGAGAAAAAATTGGAAGACGAATGGAGTGGCAAGCAATGTCATGCTGCAGAGGTTAAAGGCTTTGAACCTTTGAACTGGTTACTGAAGACAGTTGAGAGGTTTGTTATGAAGATCTGGGAGATGAACTTCCCTGGTGGTCCACTGCTTAAGACAGCATGCTCCCAATGCAGGGAGATTAGCTTTAATCCCTGGTCAGTGAACTAGATCTCACATACCGAAACTAAAGATCCCGCATGCCACAACAGAGAAGGAAGATCCTGCCTGCATCAACTAAGACCTGGCACAGCCAAATAAATAAGTAAATGTATGCATGCTAAGTGGCTTCAGTCGTGTCCAACTCTTTGGGACCCCCATGGACTATAGCCCACCAGGCTCCTCTGTCCCTGGGATTCTCCAGGCAAGAAAACTGGAGTGGGTGGTCCTGCCCTCCTTTCGGGGATCTTCCTGACTGAGGGATCAAAGCCAAGTCTCTTAACGTCTCCTGCACTGGCAGGCAGTTTCTTTACCACTAGTACTACCGAAGAAGCCCAGATAAGTAAATAAATATTAAAAAGGAAAAAGAAAAAGAAGAAGAAGATCTGGGAGAGTGGTGGGGGCAGCAATAGAGACTCCCATCAGCCTTCAGGGGATTAAGGAATGAGTCATGGGGAAGAAAGGGCAGAGAATGAAGATGACTCGTTTGAGAATGGTGCTCGTAAAAGCAACATGATTCATGTTTCACGTTATTTAAGAAAACATTTTCTCTCGACGATCTAATGTATTTGCAGCAAGAGACAAAGAAACTGGTAGAGAAAGACAGGCTGGGGAAACGGATGGTGGCCGATGAGGGCAAAGGGCTCCCCTTGGGGAGAGTCCAGATGGAGAGGTGACCAGAGGAGAGGAGGAGAGTAAAAGCAGACGCACAGAGATCCTACAGTCAAGGCGGTCCCTGCAATGGCTCTAGCCTGGAATATCTTCCCGTCTCCCTTTTCTTCCCCTCCTGCCCCTGCACCCACTGGCCCCCGATGGCTTCCATTCTGGCTCCCATGTTCCAAAAAGGATGGGGCTGCCTTCTGCATGGACTCACCCAGAACTCTAAACGGTCTCACAGCAGCCTGAAGCTCCTGCACCTCTGAGCTGAGGGTGACTAGGATCACGAGGAGGAGGAAGCCCCCCAACTTCATGCTGCAGTCGGAGGTCTTTGGCAGAAATGCAGCAGGGCTGAGAACAGCAGAGATTTATCCTCTTCTGCCCCCTGAGCTAGAATGAAAGGCCAGGGGTGGGACTAGGAGTTGTGGGAGCCTAAGCCCTGCCCAGAAGCTGACGTTTCCAGAGAAATGTGCCCACACCATGGGTGTCTTGGGTAATGCCATGTCATTACCCAAGTCTCTGAGCCAAGGGAATACCCTCCTAAACACACAAGAGTGTGAGTGGTTGAGAAAGGGGGTGAATTGCAGTGGGGGTACTTTTATTCACTCATTGCTTTTTCAGCACAGGTTCAGATGTCCTCTCTGGGCCAGGCACATGCTGGGCGTGAGGAATAACAGTGATTACAGCGTAGGAGCTGGGTGCCAGCTCGGGGAGGTGCAGCCTGCTCTTTCCCTTTAGCCTGTCTTGCTCTGGGCCCCAGCATCTCTGGTTTTGAGGGCAGAGAGAAGCAATAGGACAGTCGGCAGGGGTGCTGCTACATCACCTGATGGTAGTAAGGAGGCGACTCCCCTTCTCCTGTGGGCTTGTTCTGCTACTTTCTCCTGCTGAAGACATAGGCAGGTATGGTGACCTTTGCCTATAGGCTATGTGTAATTTCTTGGCGTGGAGCTCCACCTCATCTGGTCCATGTCCATTACTGAGAACCCAAATTCCCAATATACATGCTAAACTCTTCCAGAATGTCTCTCATCATGAAGCACTGAGGGGTGAGGGGGGTGAAGTAGGGCTTCCATAACCAACAAGTTACGGAGTGGATTTCATTCCCAGCTTTTTGTAGACACTCCTAATCTAGAGGAGTGATTCTCTAAGACACACACTCCCCTTGGTTTGGGGGGAGATGGACCTTCTTCCCTCCCAAGGGCGGTGAGGGTGGAGCCGAGACCTGTTTGAATTTTGGTCATCAATACTGTGTCCCGTATGATCTCTATCTTACTGTGAGATGAGGATGACTGGGAGAGTCGGTAATGGCAGGGCCAGTTTATTGCTTCTTAATAAGGTCCCAGGGAGATGGTGACTTCCCTTTAGTAAGTACAATATGGCATTTCACCAGGGCCCTGGTTCCTAATTCTGGGGCTACAGGAAGAGATCTGTCCTGTTACGCTTCATTTGTCAGGATTCCCAAAATGCACCCATCAGAGGTTCTTTGGGCAAACAACTGACCTCATTACTTGCAAATATCCCTAGGTGAGTTCATTTAAAGCATAGATTGAGACACACTATAAATATAAAATACACACTGCGCTTCAAAGATTGACTGTGAAAGAAAGAAGGTGAAGTATCTCATTAACAATTTTTCTTGCACTGACTCCATGTGAATAGTGAGCTAAACAAAATATACTATTAATATTAATTTCACATGTTTAAAAAAATTGAATTTAGTTGTTAGTCACTACTTTGGGCATCATCCTCTACACCAGGGACCCAAGAGGGCCCTCAGCTACTCTACTGTCTCTTGAGAGCATTCGTTTTGAAATGTACTAGCTTTCCATTCTATGTGCCATGCTCAGAGGGGCCCAGTAGGAAGTGGTGTTCAGACTGCATGACTGGCATTATCCAAGTTTCAGTGTGTGTGGTAGACCACAGGAAGCTTGCTTGGAGTCTTGGAATGAGGTGAGTTGGGGGTTGGAGCCAATCATAGGGAAGGCAGAAGCATGCCCTTTGAGGTGGACATGTGGTTGGAGATAGTCGTGAGAAGGTAAGGAAGCAAATATAGGGCTTCCACTAGGTAAAGTTTCTTGGCGTGAGCTCCACCTCATCTGGATGTCCATTAGCCAAACCATATACATGCTAAACTCTTCCAGAATGTCTCTCATCATGAAGCACTGAGGGTGAGGGGTGAAGTAGGGCTTCCATAACCAACAAGTTACGGAGTGGATTTCATTCCCAGCTTTTTGTAGACACTCCTAATCTAGAGGAGTGATTCTCTAAGACACACACTCCCCTTGGTTTGGGGGGAGATGGACCTTCTTCCCTCCCAAGGGCGGTGAGGGTGGAGCCGAGACCTGTTTGAATTTTGGTCATCAATACTGTGTCCCGTATGATCTCTATCTTACTGTGAGATGAGGATGACTGGGAGAGTCGGTAATGGCAGGGCCAGTTTATTGCTTCTTAATAAGGTCCCAGGGAGATGGTGACTTCCCTTTAGTAAGTACAATATGGCATTTCACCAGGGCCCTGGTTCCTAATTCTGGGGCTACAGGAAGAGATCTGTCCTGTTACGCTTCATTTGTCAGGATTCCCAAAATGCACCCATCAGAGGTTCTTTGGGCAAACAACTGACCTCATTACTTGCAAATATCCCTAGGTGAGTTCATTTAAAGCATAGATTGAGACACACTATAAATATAAAATACACACTGCGCTTCAAAGATTGACTGTGAAAGAAAGAAGGTGAAGTATCTCATTAACAATTTTTCTTGCACTGACTCCATGTGAATAGTGAGCTAAACAAAATATACTATTAATATTAATTTCACATGTTTAAAAAAATTGAATTTAGTTGTTAGTCACTACTTTGGGCATCATCCTCTACACCAGGGACCCAAGAGGGCCCTCAGCTACTCTACTGTCTCTTGAGAGCATTCGTTTTGAAATGTACTAGCTTTCCATTCTATGTGCCATGCTCAGAGGGGCCCAGTAGGAAGTGGTGTTCAGACTGCATGACTGGCATTATCCAAGTTTCAGTGTGTGTGGTAGACCACAGGAAGCTTGCTTGGAGTCTTGGAATGAGGTGAGTTGGGGGTTGGAGCCAATCATAGGGAAGGCAGAAGCATGCCCTTTGAGGTGGACATGTGGTTGGAGATAGTCGTGAGAAGGTAAGGAAGCAAATATAGGGCTTCCCTGGTAGTCCAGTAGGTAAAGAGTCCACCTTGCAGTGCAAGGGGCATCAGTTCAATCCCTAGCCCGGGAAGATCCCACATGCCGTGGAGTGGCTGGACCAGTGTGCCCAGTTGCGAGCTGGTGCTCTGCAACAAGAGAGGCCACTTCAGTGGGAGGCCCACACATGCCAAAGAATAAAGATGGGTGAAAAAAAAAAAAAACAATAAAAGAGGCAAAAAGAACAAAAAAGAAAAGCAAAGAAGCAAATATAGAGAGACAATGATTTCTAACTCTAACCCTAACCCTAACCCTAACTCCACTGAACTGTGGAGTCATGGGGCTTTCCTGGCAGTCCAATGGTTAATACTTCGCCTTGCAATGCAGGGGGGGGCAGGTATGATCCCTGGTTGGGGAATTAAAATCCCCATGTGCCTTGGGGCCTTAAAAAAAAAAGTAAAGCAGAAGCAATATTATAATAAATTCAATAAAGTCTTTAAAAGTGGCCCACATCAAAAAAATCTTTTAAAAATTCTTTTAAAAAAATGTGCCTGGCGTGGTCCCAGCAAAAAAAAGTTAACTAGGAAACAGAGGCCATGAATGGTGATGGATGATGAACAAGAGCGAGATTGTGGTGAAGTACTTGTTGGAGGTGGAAGTACTAATATATGATCTAGAACTCTTACAAAGAAGGAATGACTCAGTTGGATAATGCCACAGAAATCATTTTACTCAGAAGAAAAGATAATTTTGGAAGCAGTTATGCCATGATTTTTCAAACAATGGCCAGAATTCAACGCTTAAACTGGTTATTTTCAATCCATATCCTGTGATCCTGGGGTTCCAGAAAAGATGGTGAGAAAGCACAGCTCCTACAATAAAGATGATATATGGGAACAATGCCTGAAGGAGGCCAGGGCTCACTTATCATCCAAACATATAGTGAAGTCCGAATCCTAAAACACAAAGGTAATTATGTCACTTTCCAGAAAGTCCTGTTCTTTGGTACCAACCAGCTTTCTGTACGTGCCACCCAGACTTGAGTGAGCAGAGGGGTGTCTGGAGTCCCTTCTGGGCGGGCAAAGGCCAGCAGGGACTCAGCCTGCCCGTGAAGTGGCTTTCGTATACTCATGGTGTAACCAGGGTCTTGGCAAGTGTGTCCACAGCCATTGCCACAGCATTTTTGTCCCGGGGGACAGGACTCATCTCCTGTGCACTTTTCAACACAAGCTCCAGAAGTTCCTCTGGGCACCCTCGGGCACGTTCCAGGTCTCTGTTCAGCTAAAAAACAAAACAGTCGTTCTCGAACCCAGACTACCTCTGTAGAAGGGATTGGAATGCAGTTCTGAGAGAAAGAGTGAGCTGAAAAATCTCCCTTCCTGATGGACGTGTAGCCTCTTCCCTTCTTTTTTTTTGTTTAAATGTCACAATGAACTTGATTTGGTATTTCATCTCTCCTTGCTTATTTAACACATTTATGTGACTTCATGAGCATGGTAGAGTTATACTTATTAGTATATAAATATTATGTTATTATTCTGCAACTTGTGATTTTTCTCAGCATGGTTATTTGATATTTTTTCCATTTAAATACAAAAAAGCTTATAAACTACTCAGGGCACTGGCCTATTTACTTCATGATCCAGCCCTATACTAGAAGTGATGGTGCTGGTGGTCCTAGTACCCAGTCTGATTTTCTCACTGTGGGACTCAGTGTTTGGCACCTGAAGGCGTGTAGAATTGGAGAACCCACAGCTCCTGCATTGGAAGCTCAAAGTCTTAACCTCTAGACTGCCAGGAAAATCCCTCTCAGGTCACTTTGATGCACCACCAGACTTAGAAAGCAGCAAAGTTGAATCCTAGCCTTTTAGTCAAGTAAGTAAGGGAGCTGAGGGTTCTATCAGGAAACAGCACCTGCCAGCCACAGCTGGATCAATGAAGCTTTTAAAAATGTGGGGTAGAATTGTGTTTATTGATTAGGGATGATCTATGACACCTTATTTGTAAAAATCATATATCCTGGATTTTTGTTGGTTGGTTTATATATCTGTCTCTGTTACAATGAGATCTTAAATGACAGAGATCTCTGCTTCTCTATTTCTCAGCACTCAGCAGAGTCCCAGGCATGCAGTAACCACAGAATTAACATTTATTCCCTGTGAAATATAGGGCAAAAAAAATCTTTGTGTGTATGAAATATGGAACCTTTTGTTTTAAATGTTAACATGGTAATCTGGGTAATGGGGTCATGGATAATTTATCTTTTAAAAAAAATTTTTTTTATTATATAGTGATACAGTCTTTGGTTTCTCTCAATTAGTTGCATATTTGAGGACCTCCTTATTTTATTAACCTTTTTGTGGGGGGCAAGGGGGGAGGGGGCGGAGGGCGGGTGGGCCACTTCTATTGGTCTTTCATTTATATATTTTCATCCATCTTTGTTCTTTGGCCCGTGTGGGCCTCCCATCGCAGTGGCCTCTGTTGTCGCAGAGCATCGGCTCTGGGCGCATGTGCTCCAGAGCTCCAGCTCAGTAATTGGACACATCGGATACATTGGATATAGCCGCTCCATGGCACATGGGATCTTCCCAGGCCAGGGATTGAACCAGCGCCCCTTGCACTGCAAGGCGGTGTCCCTACCCACTGGACCACCAGGGAAACCCCAATTTATCTTTTTTATTAGTAGTATTTCTGAGTGTTTTAAAATAACAAACATTGGAAGTTGCATAACAAAATAAAAGGAAGAATTTCTATGCTCAAAAAGTTAGGTCATAGCTCCATGATATGCTTTTCCTTTGGAAAGGGCAAGCCTGAGCATAGAGATCCTGGGAATTAACCATCTTAGGAGGGAAGTCTAGGCAGAGCTAAGCACAACAGTCTTCCTGGGTTTGTGTGGGGTTGGGGGACTTTTACCTGCTTTTGGAACTGGAGAGCAGACTCTACTGCATCCGTTCCTGATGCATCGTTCTTCAGGTCCACACTCCAAGCTTCCTCGGCAGTGCTCCACACAGATTCCTAACATTAGGAAAAGCTCTGTGAGTTGGTGTGCATGTAAATGGATACAGATACTCGGGAGAATAGTATAGAGGTCATCGTAACCATGATCTTTTGGTTCAAAGGAATGTCTCCTCTTTAAGTGACCTGACTGAATTTGCTACTTGTACTTTTAGAGTCCTGCGACTCAGTGGTAAAGAATCCTCCTGCGAGTGCAGGAGACACAAGCGATGCGGGTTTGATCCCTGGTCAGAGAACTAAGATTACAACACAGCTTGCAGCCAAAAAACAAAACATAAAACAGAAGCAATGTTATAACAGATTCAATAAAGACTAAAAATGGTCCACGTTTAAAAAAGAAAAAACCTCTTTAAAGAATAATAATTGAAGAAAAAGAAAGAAAATCACTCTGAGGAGCAAAGGTTTGTTCTGGGGCATTGCATAAGGGCAAAGTGGAGGAACTATTGGGGGTGTAGCTTGTTAAGGGACTTTGCAACATTTCTTATGATCCAGCTGTGCAGAGAACTGAGCAGAAGGGTTGCTAGGGAGATGAGGGGTTAGGGTGCTCTGGGTCAAATTAAAAGAAATGTGCAACCAAAGCCCGTTTAGGGGATGGGGAGTGGGCCACCCTGCCGTGTGCCCCAGAGGTGGAGGGTCAGAGAAGGAAGTGTCAAGTCCTAGCAGCCTACAGAGACATTATTGATCAGCAGTGAGACTGGCATTCCTGTGGCTTTGGGAAACCAAGCTGATGTGGGCCCAGCTCACCCCCAGTGAGTTTGGTTTAGAGACGCTAGATTGGGATTCTGGTCAGAGGCCCCTAGGCCTGATGGAAGGAGAGTTCAGGCCCTAAGTTTCTAGCTCCTGGTTCCTGTCCTGAGAATGGGCTAACACTGCACACCCTTATTCTCTGGACGGTTCCATGAATGAGTTCATCTCCTGTAAGATTTCCAGAGCTTTCCCTCTAAATGAAGAGAAGTAGTCATTCCTGCCACATCTCTGCCAGTTGAGCCAGGGCACACACACCAGGTTCCTGTAGCATCTATTTCTTCTCCAGAATAGATTCCTCATCAGGAATGTGGAGTTTCTTACATAAATAAAGTCATCTGAGAGTAAAAGTGAGCCATATCCAACAGACTATGTGTCAAAGCTGGAGCAAAGAATGCTCTCTTCAGGTAAACCCAGATGCTCCACACAGATTCCTAACATTAGGAAAAGCTCTGTGAGTTGGTGTGCATGTAAATGGATACAGATACTCGGGAGAATAGTATAGAGGTCATCGTAACCATGATCTTTTGGTTCAAAGGAATGTCTCCTCTTTAAGTGACCTGACTGAATTTGCTACTTGTACTTTTAGAGTCCTGCGACTCAGTGGTAAAGAATCCTCCTGCGAGTGCAGGAGACACAAGCGATGCGGGTTTGATCCCTGGTCAGAGAACTAAGATTACAACACAGCTTGCAGCCAAAAAACAAAACATAAAACAGAAGCAATGTTATAACAGATTCAATAAAGACTAAAAATGGTCCACGTTTAAAAAAGAAAAAACCTCTTTAAAGAATAATAATTGAAGAAAAAGAAAGAAAATCACTCTGAGGAGCAAAGGTTTGTTCTGGGGCATTGCATAAGGGCAAAGTGGAGGAACTATTGGGGGTGTAGCTTGTTAAGGGACTTTGCAACATTTCTTATGATCCAGCTGTGCAGAGAACTGAGCAGAAGGGTTGCTAGGGAGATGAGGGGTTAGGGTGCTCTGGGTCAAATTAAAAGAAATGTGCAACCAAAGCCCGTTTAGGGGATGGGGAGTGGGCCACCCTGCCGTGTGCCCCAGAGGTGGAGGGTCAGAGAAGGAAGTGTCAAGTCCTAGCAGCCTACAGAGACATTATTGATCAGCAGTGAGACTGGCATTCCTGTGGCTTTGGGAAACCAAGCTGATGTGGGCCCAGCTCACCCCCAGTGAGTTTGGTTTAGAGACGCTAGATTGGGATTCTGGTCAGAGGCCCCTAGGCCTGATGGAAGGAGAGTTCAGGCCCTAAGTTTCTAGCTCCTGGTTCCTGTCCTGAGAATGGGCTAACACTGCACACCCTTATTCTCTGGACGGTTCCATGAATGAGTTCATCTCCTGTAAGATTTCCAGAGCTTTCCCTCTAAATGAAGAGAAGTAGTCATTCCTGCCACATCTCTGCCAGTTGAGCCAGGGCACACACACCAGGTTCCTGTAGCATCTATTTCTTCTCCAGAATAGATTCCTCATCAGGAATGTGGAGTTTCTTACATAAATAAAGTCATCTGAGAGTAAAAGCTGAGCCATATCCAACAGACTATGTGTCAAAGCTAGGAGTCTCATCTGTTCCTTTCCAATTTTTATTCCCTTTCCCTCTTCTCGTGACCCGAATTAAATTAGCCAGTTTTAGAGAGGAGAGGAGGAGAGAACACTCAGATTATTTTTGTTTGTCCCAGCTCCCAGGAGTTCAGCCCCAGGGAAGCCCCCATACAATGAAATGAGCCATTGGTTTTCTGAGCACATCTGCATCTCCAGATGTTCATACTGTCAACACATGTGTTAAGGAAACCTAATTTAAAATCAAGGTGGGGAAAAAAAATAAGGGCAGGTGGGGGGCTTCCCTGGTATCTCAGTGGTAAAGAGTTCCCTGCCAATGCAGGAGGCATGGGTCTAATCCCTGATCCGGAAAGATTCCACATGCTGCAGAGCAACTAAGCCTGTGAGCCATAATTATGGAGCCTGTGCTCTAGAGCCTCGGAGCCGCAACTGTTGAGCCCATGTGTCTCTACTACTGAAGCCCGTGCGCCCTAGAGCCTGAGTTTCACAACAAGAGAAGTCACCACAACAAGAAGCCTGCTCACCTCAACTAGAGAGTAGCCCCCACTCCCTGCAACTAGAAAAGAGCCTGTGGCAGCAGTGAAAACTCAGAATAGCCCAAAATAAATTAAAAAAAAAAACCAAAAACATAAAACCAAACGGACAAAGAGTTCATTATTAAAAAAAATGAGGGCTTCCCTGGTGGTCCAGTGGATAAGGACACCGCCTTGCAGTGCATGGGGCGCTGGCTCGATCCCTGACCTGGGAAGATCCTAGGACCGATGTGTCCAACTTCCAAGCCGGAGCTCTGGAGTGCGTGCACCCAGAGCCAGTGCTCTGCAGTGAGAGAGGCCACTGCGATGATTCTCTGGACGGTTCCATGAATGAGTTCATCTCCTGTAAGATTTCCAGAGCTTTCCCTCTAAATGAAGAGAAGTAGTCATTCCTGCCACATCTCTGCCAGTTGAGCCAGGGCACACACACCAGGTTCCTGTAGCATCTATTTCTTCTCCAGAATAGATTCCTCATCAGGAATGTGGAGTTTCTTACATAAATAAAGTCATCTGAGAGTAAAAGCTGAGCCATATCCAACAGACTATGTGTCAAAGCTAGGAGTCTCATCTGTTCCTTTCCAATTTTTATTCCCTTTCCCTCTTCTGCGTGACCCGAATTAAATTAGCCAGGTTTAGAGAGGAGAGGAGGAGAGAACACTCAGATTATTTTTGTTTGTCCCAGCTCCCAGGAGTTCAGCCCCAGGGAAGCCCCCATACAATGAAATGAGCCATTGGTTTTCTGAGCACATCTGCATCTCCAGATGTTCATACTGTCAACACATGTGTTAAGGAAACCTAATTTAAAATCAAGGTGGGGAAAAAAAATAAGGGCAGGTGGGGGGCTTCCCTGGTATCTCAGTGGTAAAGAGTTCCCTGCCAATGCAGGAGGCATGGGTCTAATCCCTGATCCGGAAAGATTCCACATGCTGCAGAGCAACTAAGCCTGTGAGCCATAATTATGGAGCCTGTGCTCTAGAGCCTCGGAGCCGCAACTGTTGAGCCCATGTGTCTCTACTACTGAAGCCCGTGCGCCCTAGAGCCTGAGTTTCACAACAAGAGAAGTCACCACAACAAGAAGCCTGCTCACCTCAACTAGAGAGTAGCCCCCACTCCCTGCAACTAGAAAAGAGCCTGTGGCAGCAGTGAAAACTCAGAATAGCCCAAAATAAATTAAAAAAAAAAACCAAAAACATAAAACCAAACGGACAAAGAGTTCATTATTAAAAAAAATGAGGGCTTCCCTGGTGGTCCAGTGGATAAGGACACCGCCTTGCAGTGCATGGGGCGCTGGCTCGATCCCTGACCTGGGAAGATCCTAGGACCGATGTGTCCAACTTCCAAGCCGGAGCTCTGGAGTGCGTGCACCCAGAGCCAGTGCTCTGCAGTGAGAGAGGCCACTGCGATGGGAGGCCCACACGGGCCAAAGAACAAAGATGGAAATAAATGAAAGACCAATAGAAGTGGCAAAAAAAATGAGGGGAGTTTAGGGCAGAATGGATACATGTACAAGGATGGCTGAATCCCTTTGCTATCCATCTGGAACTATGACAACATTCTTAAATGGCTATACTCCAATATAAAGTAAAACATTAAAAAAAAAAATCAGAGTGGGGAAACCACCAAGGGATGACTCTCACACAGGCACCACGTACGGCAACTTGTATCCTCCAGCAGGAAAGGCGAAGATTTCCTGTTGGCCGGCATCTGGGAGCCGCTCTAATCTGCAGCCAATGAGAAGCCACCACTATTTTGGCCTCTGTTTCCTCCAGTGAACTTCTGTTCAGAGCAGCCCCTCCACACATCCCACCCACTATCTTCTAAGGACAGGAGCCCACTGTTCTCCTGGACTTCCCTCAGTGGCCCAGGGGTTAGGAACCCATCTGCCAATGCAGGAGACACCGGTTTGATCCCTGGTCCCGGAAGATCCCACATGCTGCAGGGCAAACAAGCCCATGTGCCACAACTGCTGAGCCTGTGGCCCCAGCACCTGGGATTCCCAACTATTGAAGCCCCCATTCCCTGGATCCCATGCTCCACAACAGGCGAAGCCACCACACTGAGGAGCCCATGCAATGCAACTATAGAACGCTCATGCACAGCATCAGACCCAACACAGGCAAAAATAAACTTAAAAATAAATTTAAAAAACACTGCTCTCCTTTGTTCCCCAGATTTGCCCGTGGATTGCCACATTTTGCTTGTCTTCAAGTCTTACTCCCCTTCTATTCTAGAAAAAACTGACTTTTCTGGCTTAATTGCTTGCCATTTTCTTGTAAAAGGCTGACAATACTGTACACGTTGATATATTTCATTCTGTCCTCACACAGTAGAAACAGAGATATCATTTCCTAAGTTTCCTTGATGAGAAACTGAGAGTTCAGAATATTACGTACGGACGCTGGCTCGATCCCTGACCTGGGAAGATCCTAGGACCGATGTGTCCAACTTCCAGGCCGGAGCGCTGGAGGGCGTGCACCCAGAGCCAGTGCTCTGCAGTGAGAGAGGCCACTGCGATGGGAGGCCCACACGGGCCAAAGAACAAAGATGGAAATAAATGAAAGACCAATAGAAGTGGCAAAAAAAATGAGGGGAGTTTAGGGCAGAATGGATACATGTACAAGGATGGCTGAATCCCTTTGCTATCCATCTGGAACTATGACAACATTCTTAAATGGCTATACTCCAATATAAAGTAAAACATTAAAAAAAAAAATCAGAGTGGAAGCCACCAAGGGATGACTCTCACACAGGCACCACGTACGGCAACTTGTATCCTCCAGCAGGAAAGGCGAAGATTTCCTGTTGGCCGGCATCTGGGAGCCGCTCTAATCTGCAGCCAATGAGAAGCCACCACTATTTTGGCCTCTGTTTCCTCCAGTGAACTTCTGTTCAGAGCAGCCCCTCCACACATCCCACCCACTATCTTCTAAGGACAGGAGCCCACTGTTCTCCTGGACTTCCCTCAGTGGCCCAGGGGTTAGGAACCCATCTGCCAATGCAGGAGACACCGGTTTGATCCCTGGTCCCGGAAGATCCCACATGCTGCAGGGCAAACAAGCCCATGTGCCACAACTGCTGAGCCTGTGGCCCCAGCACCTGGGATTCCCAACTATTGAAGCCCCCATTCCCTGGATCCCATGCTCCACAACAGGCGAAGCCACCACACTGAGGAGCCCATGCAATGCAACTATAGAACGCTCATGCACAGCATCAGACCCAACACAGGCAAAAATAAACTTAAAAATAAATTTAAAAAACACTGCTCTCCTTTGTTCCCCAGATTTGCCCGTGGATTGCCACATTTTGCTTGTCTTCAAGTCTTACTCCCCTTCTATTCTAGAAAAAACTGACTTTTCTGGCTTAATTGCTTGCCATTTTCTTGTAAAAGGCTGACAATACTGTACACGTTGATATATTTCATTCTGTCCTCACACAGTAGAAACAGAGATATCATTTCCTAAGTTTCCTTGATGAGAAACTGAGAGTTCAGAATATTACGTACGGACATCCCTGGGAGCGCAGTGGATAGGAGTCCACCTGCCAACGCATGAGACAAGGGTTCAATCCCTGGTCTAGGAAGATCCCAAATGCCATGGAGCAACTAAGCCTGTGTGCCACAACTACTGAGCCTGCATCTAGAGCCTGAGAGGCATAACTAACGAGCCTGTGTACAGCAACTACTGAAGCTGGAGTACCTAGAGCCCATGCTCTACAACAAGAGAAGCCATGCAATGAGAAACCCGTTCACTGAAACTAGAGAAAGCCTGCGCAAGGCAAGGAAGACCCAGTGCAGCCAAATACAAAACAAAGAAAAAACTCAAATTTTTAAAAATTACATACATTTCCCCAGTGTCCCCAGAACATTTTGAAATAAATTCCTTATTGCATAAGGTGTTGCCTCCTGCTTACCAGGTTTCCTGTTACTCCATTCTTTTCCCTACTGTTAACTTTTTTTTAAAATTTTATTTTACTTTTAACTTTTACAGAGTTTTGTTGTTTACAGATCCTACTGTTCACTTTTTAAGAAAGTATGTGCTAGGATCAAGACCACATACAGATCTCCGTTAGCTCACGGAGCCCTCACCATATCCTCTGACATTAAGTGTTGACCCATGTAACAGCGGAGGAACTGGAAGTTGTGACACTTGCCCTGAGCCCCACACTGGTGAGTTGCAGAGGTGGAATCTGAACGTTCCCAGAGCCCCGCCCTTCACCTCCCACTCTGCCAAGCACAGTCCTGGCGTTAATCCTGACTCAGCAACTTCCGGTCACCTAAACTCAAGAAGGCTGTTTTTTAAGGGGTCTTTATTAATGAAAACCTCTGGCCAGTTTTCCCCCTCAAAGGGCAAGAGTGGACAAAGGACACTGAGGAGCTTCTATCCCGTTTCTAATCAGCAGCACTCTTTTGGAAAGGCAAGGCGGGGCTCACCCTGGCATACCTGGTTAGGGAATCAGGCAGGGCTCTTGGTCTTACCTATTGGTACTTCAGGCGCAGGGGAGCAGACTTGGTTACAGCCCTCCTTGATGCACTGTCTTCCCGCTCCACAGTCCTGATCTCTGAAGCACTGGGAGACACAGATGCCTGCAGGAGAAGATGACGCATCAACACCTCAAGTCTCAGGGGCAGGTACTAGGAAGGGGCTGCAGCAGAGAATAAATGAAACCGTCATAAGAGGCAGTATGTTTTATCACTTTAACAAATTATGTAATTTATAAAATGTCTACTATTGCAAAAAAAAAGTTCACAGTTCTGTCTACAGCTTTACAGTTTAAAGACTGCTTTCACAACGTCCATGACATGACGGAGACAATATTATTCTGAGATGTTGACCCCATGTATCTTTTTGTCCCCAGTTCTTCCTCATTTCTGGCTTTCCAATCTCCACTTTTCCATCCACCACCTCTTTGAGTCAATGGCAGCCCTGCTTTGTGGGGAGGGCACACCAGCCTGAAATAGAGGGGACAGAGCTAAGAAACGAGCTTCAAATTTGGCTTCATTTGAACTGGACAACAGGTTCTGCGGAGGGGAAAAAGGTTTTCTAAATTCCAGAAGTGCCTCTTCACACGTGCAAGACTTTTTAAAAAAGAGTTTTGTTGTTTACAGATCCTACTGTTCACTTTTTAAGAAAGTATGTGCTAGGATCAAGACCATACAGATCTCCGTTAGCTCACGGAGCCCTCACCATATCCTCTGACATTAAGTGTTGACCCATGTAACAGCGGAGGAACTGGAAGTTGTGACACTTGCCCTGAGCCCCACACTGGTGAGTTGCAGAGGTGGAATCTGAACGTTCCCAGAGCCCCGCCCTTCACCTCCCACTCTGCCAAGCACAGTCCTGGCGTTAATCCTGACTCAGCAACTTCCGGTCACCTAAACTCAAGAAGGCTGTTTTTTAAGGGGTCTTTATTAATGAAAACCTCTGGCCAGTTTTCCCCCTCAAAGGGCAAGAGTGGACAAAGGACACTGAGGAGCTTCTATCCCGTTTCTAATCAGCAGCACTCTTTTGGAAAGGCAAGGCGGGGCTCACCCTGGCATACCTGGTTAGGGAATCAGGCAGGGCTCTTGGTCTTACCTATTGGTACTTCAGGCGCAGGGGAGCAGACTTGGTTACAGCCCTCCTTGATGCACTGTCTTCCCGCTCCACAGTCCTGATCTCTGAAGCACTGGGAGACACAGATGCCTGCAGGAGAAGATGACGCATCAACACCTCAAGTCTCAGGGGCAGGTACTAGGAAGGGGCTGCAGCAGAGAATAAATGAAACCGTCATAAGAGGCAGTATGTTTTATCACTTTAACAAATTATGTAATTTATAAAATGTCTACTATTGCAAAAAAAAAGTTCACAGTTCTGTCTACAGCTTTACAGTTTAAAGACTGCTTTCACAACGTCCATGACATGACGGAGACAATATTATTCTGAGATGTTGACCCCATGTATCTTTTTGTCCCCAGTTCTTCCTCATTTCTGGCTTTCCAATCTCCACTTTTCCATCCACCACCTCTTTGAGTCAATGGCAGCCCTGCTTTGTGGGGAGGGCACACCAGCCTGAAATAGAGGGGACAGAGCTAAGAAACGAGCTTCAAATTTGGCTTCATTTGAACTGGACAACAGGTTCTGCGGAGGGGAAAAAGGTTTTCTAAATTCCAGAAGTGCCTCTTCACACGTGCAAGACTTGGTGCTCTGAGCACAAAGAAGATGCTGGATGTGATGTGAGTTCTCATCCCCCAGAAAAGGGGAGAGTCCTACTGGTCAATGAGGAAGAGAGGGTAAGGAGAGGGTATCAGAAGGAAGGAAGGCGAGAGGGGGGAGCAAGAGAGAGGGCGAGGGAGAAAGAGGAGAAGGCAAACATTCATAACTTCGACCTTTTCATTTCACTCCTAAGAAATATATTCTACAGGAAACATTTCCATTGGTGGACAAAAATGTGAAATCATATTCATTACAGCAACCTGGGCAACAACAAAAAAATGTCAAGCAAATAAAGTGACCATCAAAAGGGAACTGATTAAATGAATTAGAATAAATGTATTCATTTGTCATCATATAATCCAAAAAGCATGAGATCTATTCATGTGAACATGAATAGGTGTGGATAGTGTCCACACCTCATGTTAAATGGTAAAGGATCCATGTCATGCATGTATACTTTATACAAGAGAATAGGATCGATGTCAATTTATGTAAATGGAGCCCACAGGAGAGGACTGAGGCTCATTTCGGTTTGCTTCACAGACAGACCCAGGCTCGCTCTCACTTTCTGTGTAGCTACAGGTAAGTCATTTCACTGCTGTAAGCCTCAGTTTCCTCATGTGTATAACAATACTATCTGTTGCTACTCTGCTTCTGAGATTTAAAAGCAACAATCTCAGAAGGTGCCTGGAAAATAGCAGCAACTCAGAAATGGATGTTTCTTCCCACAGTGACTGTGGATCTGTCAAAAAATCAGTTAATGCATGAGGTTGGTAAATCCTAGACACCAAGTATGGTCAAGTAGTAGATGATGCTAGTTTGCAAACATATATTGTACTTAATAAATTACAAAACAGTTTAATAGCATCATTGAGTTAACTGGATCACCAGCCACCACTGGGCTGCCTGACATTTTAAACATAATGACATTGTCCTCATGGGGCAATTTTGAAAATTTGAATTGAAACCCTTAAAAGTGTTTAGGGCTCTGGGTTGGACGGAAGGCTTATTAATTGGCCTCCAAACAGAGACCAAGGTGAAGATGTGGGAGGGCCCATGGAGAGGTTGGAATTCCCTTGGAGATTTTCAGACTCTGGACATCCTGGATTTTTATAATCACATGAGGGTGGTGGTCCTTTTTGATGAAAGGCATCCTCAAAAATGGTGCATACCAAAAAAAAAAAAATTTAGCATACTGCCATTTAATCCTTAGAATGACCCTGTCAGGTAGGAACTGTTATCCTGGTTTTAGGATAACTAAATGTTAGTAACTTCCACCTAACTCAGAGCTGGGAAAAGGAGGAGCCAGGGTTTGAATGGGTCTGTGTGACTTGAAGTCTTCCTGTTCCCCTCTGCTGCTGCCCAAGCTCTCTGGAGCTCTCATCTGAGTGAGGACAATGACTTCAGCCCCAGGAATAGCCCCAGGGCCTCCCGCCCTGGCTCCCCAAGGTGGGGCTGTGAGAGTCAGGAGGGGAAGCCCAGGGGAAGCCCAGTCAGCGTCGCAGCGACGCAGCGTCGAGGGTCCAGCTCTCTGTCCAGGGACCACGTCTGGACCACAGACGTCCATTTTGGCTGCCTCGTTGTTCAGCCTCCCCGTCAGGTCCAGTTCTTTGTGACCCCGCGCCAGGCACGCCCCTCCGCGTCTCTGGGGCTTGCCCAAGTTCATGTTCCTTGCATCGGTGATGCCCTCCGCCCATCTCGCCCTCTGACGACCCCGTCTCCTCCTGCCCTCGGTCTTTCCCAGCGTCGGGGACTTTTCCGGGAGTCCGCTCTTCACGTCAGGTGACCAGAGGACTGAGGCCTCAGCACCAGTCCCGCCAGTGACTGTCCAGGGCTGGTTTCCCTTAGGATGGACTGGGTTGATCTCCTTGCAGCCCAGGGGCTCTCAGGAGGCTTCTCCAGCCCCGCAGGCCACCCGTTCTCTGGCGCTCAGCCTTCCCTGCGGTCCCTGGGAAGACCACAGCCGTGGCTCCTCGGCCCTCTGTCGGCAGAGTGAGCGTCTCCGCTGCTCGGCGCTCTGTCCAGGAAGCAGCTTTCTTCTGATCTCGTGGCTGCGGTCCCCGTCTGCAGCGATTGTGCAGCCTAAGAGGAGGAAACCTGTCCCTGCATCCGTCTTTCCGCCTCTGTTTGCCGTGGAATCATGGGCCCGGATGCCACAATCTTAGTGTTCTCAGTGTTTAGTCTTAGGCTGGCCCTTTCGCTCTCCTCCTTGACTCTCATCGAGGGGCTCTTTCGTTCCTCTTCGCTGTCTGCCGTTAGACGGGTATCGTCTGCGTGTCTGAGGCTGTTGGTGTTTCTCCCTCCTGATCCCAGCTTGTGACGCATCCAGCCTGGCATTTCTCACGAAGTGCTCGGTGTGCGGGTCCAACAAACGGGGTGAGTGCGGACAGCCCTGTCGCATGCCTTCCTCTGTCTGAACCCCTCGGCGGGCGGTGCCCTGCAGGGTTCTAACTGCTGCTCCTGAGCTGCAGACAGGCTTCTCAGGAGACAGGCCAGGTGGTCTCTTCAGACGCTCTCCAGAGTGTGTCATGATCCACACAGTCCAAGGCTTGAGCCTAGTGGACGAAGCAGATATAGGTGTTTTTCTGAAATGTTCCGGCAAATGTCGGCAATTTGACCTCTGGTTCCTCTGCCTGTTCTCAACCCCGCTTGGGTTCCTGGACATCTGGAAGGTCTTGGTTCGCATAGAGCTGAAGCCTGGCATGCAGGGTTTTAAGCAGGACCTTCCAGCCTGGGAGATGAGTGGGTCCTCCAGGGCTAGCACCCTCTCCAGACCACACTTGCCGGGAACCGGAGCGAGGACCACCTTTTCCCGGGCTGTGGCCGCGGCCGGGTGTTCCGGGTCGGCCAACACACGGAGCGCAGCACCTCGCTGGCGCCGTCGTTGAGGGGTCTGAGAAGCTCCACCGGAGCCCACCGCACCCTCGCTTTACCAGCAGCCGTGCTACCTGCGGCGCACGCGACTTCACGCTCCAGAAGGTCTAGCTGACAGCTTGCAGACTGAGCGTAAACGTCTGGGTTCCCGCCTCGATCGGGGTGTTGCGCCTCATTTCTGTGGGCGAGGAGGCATGTGGCTCTGGCTCCCCCGTCCGCCCCGCCTCTGTCTTACCTCCGGCCCGGTGCGCTCAGGGGCGGCTGGAGGACATGCTCGCAGGCCCTCGGGGGGTGGCGCCGGCCCACGTGCATCCCCCTCCTGCCCCAGGGGCTCGGGTCTCTCACGGCTTCGGAGCTTGGGCCCAGGCCCCCTCCCTCCTGAGTCCTGAGGCTCACGCTGAGCCTCTGCAGAGCCTCCGCCTGGCCCCCTTGACCCAGCCACTCCCACTCAGCCTCTCTTCCCACCTCAGAGAACCGGCAGAGCCTGGTGGTGAACTACGAGGACCTGGCGGCCCACAAGCACGTGCTGGCCTACTTCCTGCTGGAGGCGCCGGCTGAGATGCTGCAGATCTTCGACGAGGCGGCCCTGGAGGTGGTGCTGGTCCTGTTCCCCAACTACAGCCGCATCGCCAGCCGCGTCCATGTGCGCATCTCGCACCTGCCGCTGGTGGAGATGGCCGCTGTGCTCCCGGCAGGACACCCTGGGTGCTTCTCCTGAGAGCAGGCGGCTGGAGGGCTGGGCGCACGGCCATGCTGGCGGGCCGCGGGCTTGTCTGGACGCCTGGAGCAGACGCCATGTCCGTCTGGCTCCCCGCCCGTCCCTGAAGCCAGGAGGGTCGAAAGGAAGGTGACGGTCAGGGCGAAGAGGGTCCCGGGGGCCGGAGCCCTGATGGCGGCCGCTCTGTCGCAGGCGGCCGCTGCGACCCCTCGCTCACCTTCTTGGAGAACGTGGACCTCGCCGAGCCCATCGTCTTCCGCTTCGACATCGCGTGCGTGGTGAGGGATGCTGTGGACCCCGTGCAGGTACGCGGCCGCGGCCCCATCCGGGCCGGCACTCGGGGCCCTCGCTGGGGCTGGATGGGCCGTGTGCCACGGGCTCAGAAGGGCTGCTGCCAGTACCGTGGGTTTTCCACGCTCATTCTCGGTCCAGCGGTCCTCAGGGTCTCTCCCTGGCCACCCAGCGGGCGTCGTGCACACTCGGCCACTAGCTCCAGGGTCCTCTCGCTGTCCGCTGCTCGGACCCCATCCCGGCTTCTCTCTGGCCCGTGCTGCGGCCTTGGTGCGGGCGCCCTGGCGGCCAGCCTTCTGGGCACGCGGGCGGACCTGCCTCTCCTTACAGACCTGCTGGTCACCCCCGCCCCGCGAGCAGGGCGTCCCCCATCCGCACAGGGTCTCCCCTCTCCCTCTCAGCCACAGCCCTGCCCTCGTGGGCGTCCGCCCCCCAGGTGTCCTGACGGTGCAGTGGCCTCAGCTGGAGGCGCGGCCTCCGGCCCAGCTCTTGGCTTCTGTCCCTCCTGTGGCCTGAGCCCCGCCTGTCTCCTCGGCCCTCTGGGGGGTGCCCCTCGCCGCCGCCCCCCTCGCCGCGGGAGCACAGCCCACGGAGGACGGAGGACGCGCCACTGGCGGTGCCACAGAGTGTGCCCGTGCTCCGGGCCGGGCGCCCGGCTCACCCCGCTCCTCCCCGCCCGTCCCAGGATGAGATGCTGGCCCGCTTCGTGGTCAGGAGCCACATCAGACACCACCCCAGCAACTGGGAGAATGCGGGGCCGGGGGCGCCCCGGAGCCCACCGTGCCCAACACGTTCGGCATGGAGCCCCTGCCCCAGGAGGTCCTGTGCGCATCTCGCATGGCTGGAGATGGCGCTGTGCTCCCGGCAGGACACCCTGGGTGCTTCTCCTGAGAGCAGGCGGCTGGAGGGCTGGGCGCACGGCCATGCTGGCGGGCCGCGGGCTTGTCTGGACGCCTGGAGCAGACGCCATGTCCGTCTGGCTCCCCGCCCGTCCCTGAAGCCAGGAGGGTCGAAAGGAAGGTGACGGTCAGGGCGAAGAGGGTCCCGGGGGCCGGAGCCCTGATGGCGGCCGCTCTGTCGCAGGCGGCCGCTGCGACCCCTCGCTCACCTTCTTGGAGAACGTGGACCTCGCCGAGCCCATCGTCTTCCGCTTCGACATCGCGTGCGTGGTGAGGGATGCTGTGGACCCCGTGCAGGTACGCGGCCGCGGCCCCATCCGGGCCGGCACTCGGGGCCCTCGCTGGGGCTGGATGGGCCGTGTGCCACGGGCTCAGAAGGGCTGCTGCCAGTACCGTGGGTTTTCCACGCTCATTCTCGGTCCAGCGGTCCTCAGGGTCTCTCCCTGGCCACCCAGCGGGCGTCGTGCACACTCGGCCACTAGCTCCAGGGTCCTCTCGCTGTCCGCTGCTCGGACCCCATCCCGGCTTCTCTCTGGCCCGTGCTGCGGCCTTGGTGCGGGCGCCCTGGCGGCCAGCCTTCTGGGCACGCGGGCGGACCTGCCTCTCCTTACAGACCTGCTGGTCACCCCCGCCCCGCGAGCAGGGCGTCCCCCATCCGCACAGGGTCTCCCCTCTCCCTCTCAGCCACAGCCCTGCCCTCGTGGGCGTCCGCCCCCCAGGTGTCCTGACGGTGCAGTGGCCTCAGCTGGAGGCGCGGCCTCCGGCCCAGCTCTTGGCTTCTGTCCCTCCTGTGGCCTGAGCCCCGCCTGTCTCCTCGGCCCTCTGGGGGGTGCCCCTCGCCGCCGCCCCCCTCGCCGCGGGAGCACAGCCCACGGAGGACGGAGGACGCGCCACTGGCGGTGCCACAGAGTGTGCCCGTGCTCCGGGCCGGGCGCCCGGCTCACCCCGCTCCTCCCCGCCCGTCCCAGGATGAGATGCTGGCCCGCTTCGTGGTCAGGAGCCACATCAGACACCACCCCAGCAACTGGGAGAATGCGGGGCCGGGGGCGCCCCGGAGCCCACCGTGCCCAACACGTTCGGCATGGAGCCCCTGCCCCAGGAGGTCCTGAGGAAATACGTCATCTACGCCAAGGAGAAGGTCCATCCCAGGCTCAACCAGGTGGACAAGGACAAGCTGGCCAGGGTGTACAGTCACCTGAGGAAGGAGTCCACGGTGAGGCTGGGGGCCGGGGGGCCCGGGTGGGGTGGCGCGCTGGAGCAGGGAGGCCTGGAAGAGGAGCGGCTCACTCAGCCAGCCGGCCAGACCCGACCTGCGTGCGCAGGCGTGTGCCGCAGCGCGGGGCTGGCTGGCTCTGTGCCCTCGCGGTGGAGAGGGAGGCTCAGGCAGCCCGCCGGCCGGCGGTGCGGGCTTCCCGGAGGCTGTGCCCGCACCCGGCGCGTCAGGACGGCCTCCCTCCCTCCCTCCTTCCGCCTTGGCGTCCATCAGGCCTTTCCCGGCTGTTTGCTTGTCTTCAGACACAGCTGTGGGTCCTCCCCACGCGGCTCTGCCTGGTGCTGCCCGGGCCTGTGGACCCAAAAGCCACGGCCGGCGGCACACACGTGGTGCTGGGTGGGAGCGGGTGGGGGCCTTCCTGCCTTGGGAGGCCGGGGCCGTGGTGTGCGTGGCCCGGTGGGTACCTCTGGCCCAGGGAGGCAGCAGGGAGGCCAGCGAGGCCCGCGGTGGGCCATCCTCTGCCTACTGACCTCCCGCGGGGTCCTGACGCGGCCCCCCTGCAGGCCACGGGCGGCATGCCCGTCACCGAGAGGCACCTCGAGTCCATGATCCGCATTGCCGAGGCCCATGCGCGCATACACCTGCGGGACAGTGTCATAAGAGGACGACGTCAGCATGGCCATCCGCATGATGCTAGAGAGCTCCGTGGACACACATAAGTTCAGCGTCAGGCGCAGGATTAAGAAGGTGGGTGCCCCGCTGGGGATCTCGGAGGCGGGGCCTGGAGTGGGGGGGCGGGGCAGTGACCACGGGAGGCGGGGCCTGGAGTGGGGGGCAGGGCAGTGACCACGGGAAGCGGGGCCTGGAGTGGGGGCCAGGGCAGTGCCCACGGGAGGCGGGGCCTGCAGTGGGGGGCAGGGCAGTGACCACGGGAGGCGGGGCCTGGAGTGGAGGGCAGGGCAGTGACCACGGGAGGCGGGGCCTGGAGTGGGTGGGGCAGGGCAGTGACCGGGAGGCGGGACGTGGGTGACTCAGCAGGGCAAGGCCGCCAGAGGCAGGGCTCTGGGCGGCAGGGAGGGGGGGTGGGGCGGTGCCTCTCGGCTCTGGGGGCGGGGCCTGGTCCACGGGGGCGGGGCCCGGACTTGGGAGGCCGCGCCCCTGGCACCCGGATCCGCGAAGGGCCCTGGCGTGAGGGCTGCCCCGCTCTCCCCGCAGACGTTCGCCCGCTACCTGTCGTTCCGCCGGGACAGCAACGAGCTGCTGCTCTTCATCCTGAAGCAGCTGGTGTCCGAGCAGGTGACATAGCAGGACACGGTCGAGGTGCTGGAGAAGGACCTGGTGGACAAGGTAGGGCGTGGCTGGGCGGGGTCTGCCTGGGGGAGCAGCCGCGTCGCCGCAGCTCCGCACGCTCAGACGGCTGCCCAGGCGGCGCTTGGCGGTGGGTCTTCCTGGCGCAGACCTGGGACGGAGCGCAGGGCCTCCCTGCTCCGGGTCTTCCCCCTCGTCCAGGCCTCTCCTGCCAGAACCGTCCGCAGTGGAGACGGATGAGAGCCCCGCGGCCGTCCACCAAAGAGCACGTCGGGTGCCTCACTCGCAGCCCACCATCCCAGAGGGTCCGCCGGCCGGCTGCCAGGCCCGCGGAGCAGGTCGGACATGGTCCTGACTGGAACAGGCAGACTCCGGTCACTGAGGCGGGGGGAGCCAAAGGAGGGACCAGGTGCTGTGGGCTGCGTCAGGGAGGGGCCGGAGGAGGCCAGTAAGTTGCTGATAACTCAGGAGAGCTGCTTTTTGTTCCTAAAGCAGGCTTGACTGGGCATGGGCAGCTGATGAAGGAGGAGCTGGTGAGAAAGGAATTAACCGTGTATGTCCTGCACCTGTGTCTACTTGAAGGGGGCGGTCTTCTAACCATTCCATACACTGCTGCCCATTCAGGCGGGGCGGGCCAGCAGGGCAGAACTTTCCCGCCTGCCTGTTTGCACCGCTTTCAGGTACCTTACTCCAATAAATCCTCTTCTTGTCTGTCACTCTGCTTCTTGCTGAATTCTTTCTGTGTTGAGGCACGAAGAACCTGAGCCTCAGTGGGTCCAGACCTTGGATGAAGTCCCGGCCGCGTGGGTTCGAGTCCCAGGCAGGGTTTTGGCCGGGATCGAGTCCTGACTACTCCAAGCGGGCTTTTGGCTGGGGTTGAGCCTTAGCCACGAGGGTTCGAGTCCCAAACTGGTTTTGGCTAGGTTCAGGCCCCAGTCACGTAGGTTCAAGTCCCAAACAGGGTTCTGGCTGGAACTCGAGCTCCAGCCGCATGGGTTCCATTCCCAAGCAGGGTTCAATCAGGTCTGGGCTCCGGGTTTAAATCTCAGATCAAGGTAAAACCCTTTCAGCAGGGTGGGTGGGTGTGGTGCTCCTTAATTACTATCACCTTGTCACAGAAATGATTTGAGTCTGGAGATGCTGGGCGGGAAGGCGTGCCTGCCTTCCACTTAGGGGTGGGCTTCTCCATCCCAGGAGGTCTGCAGGTTTACATCCTGCAGGTGGCTCACTGGTAAAGAATCCCCCGGCAATACAGGAGCCACAAGAGACTCGGATTTGATCCCTGGGTCAGGAAGGTCCCTTGGAGAGGGCGTGGATAGAGGAGCCTGGCAGGTAGTCCACAGGGTCACAAAGAGTCAGACACGACTGAGCAGAGACACACACACACACACACACACAAACACAGACACACACACACACAAACACAGACACGCACACACACACTGACCCCGAAGGATCCCTACCCCCCACACACACACTGACCCGGAAGGATCCCTACCCCTAATCTCATAAAAGTATCAGAACATTTGGGGAAATAGAAACTTCAGGAGACAAAAATACGGATTAACAAAGACACAAAATAACCTCCCCACAGGAAGACTAATACATTTGATTACATCAAAGCTAAAGTCTTCTGTGATGGTGACTGAAACTATAAACGCAGTTAGCAATAATAGATAACATTTGTTGGGTATTTACAGACAGCCTGTCTTTCAGGTGCTTTATTGTATTTAATCTTCCCAATAAGCGCCTGCGAAGTACTATTATGGCTATACTCTGATAAAGGGGAACCGGAGAATTTAAAGGACTGGTGGGAGAATGCAGAACTTTCCCGCCTGCCTGTTTGCACCGCTTTCAGGTACCTTACTCCAATAAATCCTCTTCTTGTCTGTCTGCTTCTTGCTGAATTCTTTCTGTGTTGAGGCACGAAGAACCTGAGCCTCGGTGGGTCCAGCCCTTGGATGAAGTCCCGGCCGCGTGGGTTCGAGTCCCAGGCAGGGTTCTGGCCGGGATTGAGTCCTGACTACCCCAAGCGGGGTTTTGGCTGGGGTTGAGCCTTAGCCACGAGGCTTCGAGTCCCAAACTGGTTTTGGCTAGGTTCAGGCCCCAGTCATGTGGGTTCCATTCCCAAGCAGGGTTCTCCATTCCCAAGCAGGGTTCAATCAGGTCTGGGCTCCGGGTTTAAATCTCAGATCAAGGTAAAACCCTTTCAGCAGGGTGGGTGGGTGTGGTGCTCCTTAATTACTATCACCTTGTCACAGAAATGATTTGAGTCTGGAGATGCTGGGCGGGAAGGCGTGCCTGCCTTCCACTTAGGGGTGGGCTTCTCCATCCCAGGAGGTCTGCAGGTTTACATCCTGCAGGTGGCTCACTGGTAAAGAATCCCCCGGCAATACAGGAGCCACAAGAGACTCGGATTTGATCCCTGGGTCAGGAAGGTCCCTTGGAGAGGGCGTGGATAGAGGAGCCTGGCAGGTAGTCCACAGGGTCACAAAGAGTCAGACACGACTGAGCAGAGACACACACACACACACACACACAAACACAGACACACACACACACAAACACAGACACGCACACACACACTGACCCCGAAGGATCCCTACCCCCCACACACACACTGACCCGGAAGGATCCCTACCCCTAATCTCATAAAAGTATCAGAACATTTGGGGAAATAGAAACTTCAGGAGACAAAAATACGGATTAACAAAGACACAAAATAACCTCCCCACAGGAAGACTAATACATTTGATTACATCAAAGCTAAAGTCTTCTGTGATGGTGACTGAAACTATAAACGCAGTTAGCAATAATAGATAACATTTGTTGGGTATTTACAGACAGCCTGTCTTTCAGGTGCTTTATTGTATTTAATCTTCCCAATAAGCGCCTGCGAGAAGTACTATTATGGCTATACTCTGATAAAAGGGGAACCGGAGAATTAAGGATTTTGCCCAAAGTCACACAACTAGGAACTGGTGGCGAGAGAATGCAAGCCTAGGAATTCAGTCTCAGAATTTGCATTTTAAATCTTTAAAACAAAGGTAAGGAACGGGAGAAATTATCAACGAAGAGTCAATAGAAGAATAGGCTGAGGATGTGGACACAGGGACGGCGACGCAGCCTCGCTGGGGAAAAGGAGGAGAATGCAGATTCAAACGTCAGCGAGAGGCCATTTGTGTGTCAACCATTAAATGAACAAAATAAATCGATTGATCCTCTCAAGTGTCAGCAAACAATATATAAAACACTTCTTCTATTCCAGGGTAACTTGATACAGCCTTTTCGGAGGCCTAGTTTGGCAGGAGTTATTAAGTTTTTAAATGCCGTTGACACCAAAGACCATTCTCTGCGGAGTATTAGGTCAAACCATATTAAATAGCCGTTTTTGTAGGTCAAAACTGGCTTCGTTTCGGCCAGTTGCCTATGGCGCAACCCAGTGCTAGAACGGGTCAGGCGCTGGAAACTGAGCTGGGACGAGTTTGGACATTCATTGGGCTCAGGAAATGTCAATCATCTGTGCTCAATGAATGGAGACGCAAGCGGTGGGCGGGGCCCAGAAAGGCCCAAGGCCCTTGGCTGGTTGGGACCGAGTGGCGGAGGGTCAGCTCTTGCCCTGGCCGCCTGCCGGCTCTCGGAAGCAGCGGACTCACCGAGAAGAGTGGAAGCGAGTTTCTTTGAGGAACAGAAGCAGTGAAGGTACCTATCCACGTGTGTGTGTACTCAAGCCAAAACGTGACAGTTTCTTGATTAATGCATTCATGAATCCCGTCACCAATTCCTGAGCGTTTAGGACTTTGAAAAAAATGGTACACATACAACTGCAGCGTCTTTTCCAGCCTCCAGAGGTCGCTAGTTGACAATCACAGTGCTCATTCTTAACGCTGCTCATCTGCTCAGAGCAGGCGCCTGGCCCACACCCTGGCCAGCTGGCTTTCCCCCACTACCTCCAGCAGGCCCCCGAGAGCAAACCTTCACCAGGCCTACAGTCAGGCTCACAGCGGTGGGAGTTCTCCTAAAGACAGGGCCCTGGCAGCTCCCTGCCAGGCTGCATGTTCACTTCTTGCCTCACCTGTATGCAGCCTGGGAGGGGGATGTTGGTTTCTCCACTGCTGGACTTGTGCTCAGAGAGGTGGAGTTAGTAACCCGAGGCTGCACAGTAAGCCAGTCGCAGAGCCGAGATGTGCCTCTGCCCTGTCCTCCCGCTCCCGCTGCCTCTGGGCAGTGGCGGGGACAGGGGTGGAATCGGGGCGGTGGTGGGATTCACAGGTCTCCTCTTCGTGGCTTCCCTCACGGCTCGGCTTGTGCAAGCTCACCCCAGGATCGTGCAGCGAGAGGCCATTTGTGTGTCAACCATTAAATGAACAAAATAAATCGATTGATCCTCTCAAGTGTCAGCAAACAATATATAAAACACTTCTTCTATTCCAGGGTAACTTGATACAGCCTTTTCGGAGGCCTAGTTTGGCAGGAGTTATTAAGTTTTTAAATGCCGTTGACACCAAAGACCATTCTCTGCGGAGTATTAGGTCAAACCATATTAAATAGCCGTTTTTGTAGGTCAAAACTGGCTTCGTTTCGGCCAGTTGCCTATGGCGCAACCCAGTGCTAGAACGGGTCAGGCGCTGGAAACTGAGCTGGGACGAGTTTGGACATTCATTGGGCTCAGGAAATGTCAATCATCTGTGCTCAATGAATGGAGACGCAAGCGTGGGCGGGGCCCAGAAAGGCCCAAGGCCCTTGGCTGGTTGGGACCGAGTGGCGGAGGGTCAGCTCTTGCCCTGGCCGCCTGCCGGCTCTCGGAAGCAGCGGACTCACCGAGAAGAGTGGAAGCGAGTTTCTTTGAGGAACAGAAGCAGTGAAGGTACCTATCCACGTGTGTGTGTACTCAAGCCAAAACGTGACAGTTTCTTGATTAATGCATTCATGAATCCCGTCACCAATTCCTGAGCGTTTAGGACTTTGAAAAAAATGGTACACATACAACTGCAGCGTCTTTTCCAGCCTCCAGAGGTCGCTAGTTGACAATCACAGTGCTCATTCTTAACGCTGCTCATCTGCTCAGAGCAGGCGCCTGGCCCACACCCTGGCCAGCTGGCTTTCCCCCACTACCTCCAGCAGGCCCCCGAGAGCAAACCTTCACCAGGCCTACAGTCAGGCTCACAGCGGTGGGAGTTCTCCTAAAGACAGGGCCCTGGCAGCTCCCTGCCAGGCTGCATGTTCACTTCTTGCCTCACCTGTATGCAGCCTGGGAGGGGGATGTTGGTTTCTCCACTGCTGGACTTGTGCTCAGAGAGGTGGAGTTAGTAACCCGAGGCTGCACAGTAAGCCAGTCGCAGAGCCGAGATGTGCCTCTGCCCTGTCCTCCCGCTCCCGCTGCCTCTGGGCAGTGGCGGGGACAGGGGTGGAATCGGGGGCGGGTGGTGGGGATTCACAGGTCTCCTCTTCGTGGCTTCCCCTCACGGCTCGGCTTGTGCAAGCTGAGCCAGGCCCCTCTTCTGGTCTGCTGGACCTGTCTGCCCTCCGCAGCCCCTTCTCCGAGGGTGGGGTTGGGGGAGCAGGGTGCACGCTGCCCCTTTTGTGTGTCTCCTCCAGTCTTCAGCGGCTGCCTGCTGCTGTCTGCGCCCGTGTTTGGCTACCTGGGCGACCGGCACAGCCGCAAGGCCACGCTGAGCTTCGGTATCCTGCTCTGGTCCGGAGCAGGCCTCTCTAGCTCCTTCGTCTCCCCCCGGGTACGTGCCCTCACTCCTTCCCAGGCTCCCCCTTCTTCCTCTCTGGTCCAGCCTCAGCAGAGCCGTCTCTGTTCAGCGCCGGGCTCCAGGCTGGCTGGGGGACTGCCTTCCAAGGGCTGAGAGAGGGGCCTTCTCAAGAGGCCGTCGGGCTTTCTTAAGAGCGGCCTTCCTCTCCGGCGTCTCCTGCCACCGCCTATGGCCTCATTTCCGCCGGCCTGAGCTGGGGAGGGGGCAGGCTTGAGGGTAACCACCCCTGTCTGCCCCTGGGAACTGGCCTGGTTCGCAGAGACGTTGCTCAGGAAAAGGGCTCCTCAGGGCAGGGGTGGGTGGGTGGCTGTGGGCACCAGCATGGGGCACCCATGCGATTTGGGGAAAAGAGAAGTGTCTGGAGGCCCGGTCCCCCTCCTCCCTGTCGCAAGATGTCCTTGGTCCCTCTGGCAAATCTTCAGATCCCCTTGCCCTGACTTCTAGAACTCACTGCGGTCTCCTTGTGCCCATGTGCTTAGCACTCCTGGCTCTTCTTCCTGTCCTGGGGGCTGGTGGGCACCGGCACGGCCAGCTATTCCACCGTCGCGCCCACTGTCCTGGGAGACCTCTTCGTGAAGGACCAGCGGACCCACGTGCTGGCCATTTTCTACGTCTTTATCCCTGTTGGAAGGTGGGTATTACCCTGGATCCACTTCCCTGGATGGTAAACTGAGGCCCCAAGGGGTCCTGGGGCTGGGCTGAGTGCCGGAGACATCAGAGCCGAAGGGCTCACGTCTGAACCCCAACTCTAACTCTTCCTCACTGTGACCACTTTACGTCTCTGTACCTCGGTTTTCTCATCTGTAGATGGGACCAGCAACACCACCCGAGAGGCTGTAGTGGGGGTTAGAGACGCCTAATGGGGATGATGTGCTGACATCCTCCGGGAGCAGGGAGGGAGAGCAGTGTGGCAGGGAGAGGCCGGCTGTGGGAGGCGGGGCGGGGCACTGTGTTAGTGTTGGGCTGTGCACCCCACTCTGGGGTAGGACAGAGTGGGTTCTGCTGTCAGGCCCCCGAATGCTGACGCAGGTTTGCTGAAACTACCTGCCTTGGGCAGGGCTGAGACGTGGAGAGGTGGGGCGGGCGGTCCTCTTACCAGGAGGCCGTGGATACACGGGATGGGCCTGGAGCCAGGGGTCGCTGGTGACTTACCAAGGGCAGTGGACATCTGGGCCTCACGCGGCTCGCTTTTCCCAGCGAAAAGGCCGTGAGCTGCTGAGAGCTGGCTCCCTGGGGTGGGGGCCCTAGGCTTGGGTGGGCCCTGGGGCTGCCTCCCTCTCCTCACGGCCTGTCTCCCCCACCTCTCTGCCGCAGTGGTCTGGGCTACGTGCTGGGGTCGGCTGTGACAGAGCTGACGGGGAACTGGCGTTGGGCCCTCCGTGTGAGTCCAGCTTCCTTTTCTTCCCTCTGTTTTCCCCCCGGGGGCCAGCGGGACTTTCCAGTCTCCAGTGGCCTTAGCCCCTTGGCACAGTATCTGGCGCCATGGCGGGTGTGCAGATGTCGGCAGCGTCCGACGTCTGGGGCCAAGGATGGACCACTGCCTCTGGAAATCATGGCCCTGGTTCACATCCCAGCTGCTCAGTGTGCGAGCTGTGTGACCTCAGGAAGTCAGCTCCCTCTTGGCGGCCTCACTTTGCCTGCCTGTAGAGTGGGGCCATAAAGCTGCCTTCTGGCATCTAAAGGGTCAGTGAGACAAGGGATAGGAAGACACTTGGCTTGGGCTGGCATGGCCGATGGAGACGTGGGCCAGGAAAAGAAGCACTTTGTGGGCAACAAGTCCTCCACTGTCAGAGGCAGCGTAGTCAAGCCTGCGGTTCTCAACCGTGTTGGCTCACTGATCCCAGTAGAGAAGTGTCCCTACAGAACACACAGGTATTACGTCAAATCCCAAGGGAACCACGCTCCCCAGAGAGGCTGACCTTTCAGGGGTGAGGGGGTGACAAGCAGTGGGGTGTCCAGCTCTGTGTATAACCAGCTCCCAGGAAATGAGCTGGTTCCTTTCCCTGTCTGCCCCGGGGCATGGAACATGCCCAGAGCCTGGACCACAGAGTTGATCGCTGCCAGGATCTCCTGGGTCCCAGGGGGCTGTGGCCCTGAACCTCCTGGGCCCTTCTGTCCGCAGATCATGCCCTGCCTGGAAGCCGTGGCCTTGATCCTGCTTATCGTACTGGTTCCAGACCCACCCCGGGGCGCCGCTGAGAAACTGGGGGTCGTGACCACGGGGGTCCCGCAGAGCAGCTGGTACGAGGACATCAGATACTTGAGGAGAAAGTGAGTGTCCCTGCTCCTCTCTGCCTGCCCCGGTGTCTCTGCCTTTCCTCCCTCCGCCTCCAGGGAGCCCTCCCTGACTGTTCCAGCTGCATTCATAGCCCTGTTCCTCTGCGCTCCCACTGACCAGCTAGATGCCCCTCCCCGACACAGAGGGCCCGCGCCACCTCGCCGTGAGCCAGAGCTTGGTCTGGGAGGGAGGGAGCTCCACCCTCGGCTCTGCCACTGCCAGCCCCGAGTGACCTGAGGCTTGGAGCCTCACTCCCCTCATTTATTCAATGGACCTGATTCTGTAGCTTTGCCGGCTTCTCAGGGTTGCTGGGAAAATGCCCGAGTGGATTGCTCACCTCTGCAAGCCTCGTGGGAGAACATCCCTCCTCTGTTCCAGGCATAGTGGAGGAGGTAGCCCGGGATCGCCCACACGCCCAGGTCTCATCCTTGACCGAAATGTGGGGCCAGGCCGGGGCGCCGCTCTCGTTGTCACAGGCACGTGGAGGAGGGCGGGGCGGGGGGACAGACTGCGGGAGAATGTGATGCTGGACGTGAGTCTCTCTGGAGGGAGAGACTTGTCCTCAGAGGGGACGGAGAAAGGCAGAGCAGGAGGGAAGGTGTGGAGGTGGGAGGGGCAGGCTGCTTTAGGGGGCGTCGGGGAGGACCTGGGGCCACCTGCGTGCCCCAGTGACCCGGGCGCCCAGGAGACGAGGGCGGGGAGTGGGCAGGAGCAGACAGGCCCCCGCAGCCCCAGCCCTCTCCCAGTTCCAGCTGGAGCGCTTCGTCTTGTCCAGTCACTCAGTCCTGTCCGACTCTGCGAGACCCTGTGAGACCCCATGGACTGCAGCACGCCAGGCTTCCCTGTCCTTCTCTATCCCCTGGAGTTTGCTCAAACTCATGTCCGTGGCGTCGGGGATGCCATCCAGCCATCTCATCCTCTGCCTCACCCACTTCCTCTTACAGCTGGAGTTTTGTGTGGCCGACACTTGGAGTGACAGCCATGGCCTTTGTGACCGGAGCTCTGGGCTTCTGGGCCCCCAAGTTTCTATTCGAGGCCCATGTAGTGCACAGGCTGCTCCTTCCCTGCTTTCGGGAGCCGTGCAACAGCCAGGACAGGTGAGGGGCGTCTGGGCTCTGTGTTTTATTTTTTTGGCGCGTAGGGATTGCACTTGCAGCTCCTGCAAAGGCTCTCTCGGTCACTCAGATGGTAAAGACTGCCTGCACGGCAGGAGACCCGGATTTGATCCCTGGGTGGGGAAGATCCCCCGGAGAAGGGAGTGACCACCCGCTCCAGTATTCTTGCCTGGGGAATTCCATGGTGAGGAGCCCGGTGGGCTACAGTCCATGAGGTTGCAAAGGGTCAGGCACGACGGAACGCCTTTCACTTCACTTCAGTGGAAGCATGGAGTCCCAGCTACGGATGACCCGGTTGCAAAGGGTACAGTGTCTGGAAAATGCCAGTGGATTGCTCACCTCTGCAAGCCTCGTGGGAGAACATCTCCTCTGTTCCAGGCATAGTTGAGGAGGTAGCCCGGGATCGCCCACACGCCCAGGTCTCATCCTTGACCGAAATGTGGGGCCAGGCCGGGGCGCCGCTCTCGTTGTCACAGGCACGTGGAGGAGGGCGGGGCGGGGGGACAGACTGCGGGAGAATGTGATGCTGGACGTGAGTCTCTCTGGAGGGAGAGACTTGTCCTCAGAGGGGACGGAGAAAGGCAGAGCAGGAGGGAAGGTGTGGAGGTGGGAGGGGCAGGCTGCTTTAGGGGGCGTCGGGGAGGACCTGGGGCCACCTGCGTGCCCCAGTGACCCGGGCGCCCAGGAGACGAGGGCGGGGAGTGGGCAGGAGCAGACAGGCCCCCGCAGCCCCAGCCCTCTCCCAGTTCCAGCTGGAGCGCTTCGTCTTGTCCAGTCACTCAGTCCTGTCCGACTCTGCGAGACCCTGTGAGACCCCATGGACTGCAGCACGCCAGGCTTCCCTGTCCTTCTCTATCCCCTGGAGTTTGCTCAAACTCATGTCCGTGGCGTCGGGGATGCCATCCAGCCATCTCATCCTCTGCCTCACCCACTTCCTCTTACAGCTGGAGTTTTGTGTGGCCGACACTTGGAGTGACAGCCATGGCCTTTGTGACCGGAGCTCTGGGCTTCTGGGCCCCCAAGTTTCTATTCGAGGCCCATGTAGTGCACAGGCTGCTCCTTCCCTGCTTTCGGGAGCCGTGCAACAGCCAGGACAGGTGAGGGGCGTCTGGGCTCTGTGTTTTATTTTTTTGGCGCGTAGGGATTGCACTTGCAGCTCCTGCAAAGGCTCTCTCGGTCACTCAGATGGTAAAGACTGCCTGCACGGCAGGAGACCCGGATTTGATCCCTGGGTGGGGAAGATCCCCCGGAGAAGGGAGTGACCACCCGCTCCAGTATTCTTGCCTGGGGAATTCCATGGTGAGAGGAGCCCGGTGGGCTACAGTCCATGAGGTTGCAAAGGGTCAGGCACGACGGAACGCCTTTCACTTCACTTCAGTGGAAGCATGGAGTCCCAGCTACGGGACTGCCAGGGAAGTCCCCAGCCTCTGGGCTCTCGACGGGAAGTTCTCAGGGGGTTCTGAGTCTCCAGACTCGGGCTCTGTGGACTCACGGAGCTCTGGGAAGACACTGGGACTCAGGGGCTCCCTGGCCTGGTTCTAGCTCAGGCAGAGCCGCTGCCACGCGGAGGGGCCGCAAGCCACTCCCTCCTTCTCTCTGGGCCCCAGTCCTTGTCATCCCTGTCTCTTGGGCCACTGCGGGGGCCCAGAAGGCACTTGGCAGGGGAGTGAGGTTTCTGTGGGACCTCGGGAACGATGAGACTCCTAGGCAGCCTTCCTTTAGACGGACTTGTAGCATGAGGTCGTCCCATTTTACAGATGGCAAACTGAGGTATCGAAGGGGATTGTGATTTGTGGGGGTTTTTTTTGGCTGCACTGTGTGGCCTGCGGGAATTTAGTTTCCAGCCAGAGAATTGATCCCGTGCTCCTTGCAGTGAAAACACAGAGTCTTAACCACTGGACTGCCAGGGAAGTCCCAGGGCATGGAGATGTTTATCCTGGCTCTACGGCTAGATTCTTATCTCTCCAGAAGCACAAACTGAGTCCCAAAATTCCCCCAACCACTTGAAAAAGTGGAAAAAAACCAGGACTCCGTCCCACTTGAGGCGTTCACTGGCTGTGCATTCCTGGGCCACCGAGTTCCCCTGTTTTGCTTCAGCCTCTTCGGCCTCTTGGCTCCTTCCCAGAGCCCCAGTGAGAAACTGACATGGGAGTTAGCGTTAGGGTTCCTGGGACGGAGGGCCCGAGTGCCCACGCACTGGGCAGCTTCAAACAACAGACGCGTTTCCCATAGTTGGAGGCCGGGATGCCCAGGAGGGTTTCATTGGATCCAAACCAAGTTCAGTGGGGCCATGCTCACGCTGGAGGTCCTCGGGAAAACTGCTTCTCTTGCGGCTTCTGGTGTCTGTGGGTGGAGTTCAGTTGTGGCCCTGTCACTCCAGGCTCTGCGTCTGTGGCCACAATGCCTTCTCCTCTTATGTCACAAATCTCCCTCTGCTTTCCTCTTATAAAGACGGTTGTAACTGCGTTGAAGACCCACCTAAAAGGCGGAAGATAGGACTTCCTATCTTCCTGGTGGGGAGTTCACCTGCCCATGCAGGAGACACAGGTTTGATCCCTGATCCGGGAGGATCCCACATGCCACGGAGCAACTACCTGTGAGCCACAACTATGGAGCCTGTGCTCTAGAGCCTTGGAGCCGCAACTATGAAGCCCATGGGCTGCAACTACGGAAGCCCGTGAGCCCTCGAGCCCGAGTTCCAAAACAAAAGAAGTCACCGCAGCAAGAAGCCTGCTCACATCAGCTGGAGAGTAGCCCCCACTCCCTGCATCTAGAGAAGAGCCTGTGACAGCAGCAAAAACCCAGAATAGCCAAAAAAAAAAAAAAGTGAAAGATAATCTCTCTAGCTGAAGAACATTAATGTAGTCACGTCTACAAAGATTGTTTTGCCCTACAAGGGGATAGTCACAGGTTCCAGAGGTTAGGACATGGATGTTTTGGGAGGGGGGCATTGTTCAACTAATCACAGAGTGGGTAGAAAGTCCGACTTCTGCATAGACCTTAGCTGTTTGGTGTTTTTTTTTTTTCTCCCAAATATTTATTTGGCTGTGCCAGGTCTTAGTTGTGGCATGTGGGATCTAGTTTCCTGACTAGGTGTTGAACCTGGGCCTCCTGGATTGAAAAGATGGAGTCTTAGCCACTGGACCACCAGGGAAGTTCCCAGAACTTACCTGTCAGTACACCCTCCTTGGTTAGCATAAGCTCCAGAGTGAGGGTTGGACGGGAGCAGGAAGCTGCGGGACACAGGATTCTAGCTCAGCTAGAGGGAGAACTTTCAACATACGGAGCCCAGATGGAAGGGACAGCATGGAGCTAATGAGCTTCCCATCCCTGGGGGCATGTAAGTAGTCGATGGATAGCTGCTTGCCTGGGCCACTGTTCAGAGGATCCACACGGAACTTGCAGGATTTAAGGACCCTCTTGGCTCTGACCCTTGGAAGGCTTTGTGAGGGTGGGGACACTTTGTGGTAGGGGTATCCTCTGGCCAGCCCTCCACTCAGGGGCACTGAGGAGTCCCGCTCTACACCGCTTATCTGAATAATCAATCCTAAGTCTTGAAAGGTCTTGAGAACCTGCCAAGGCTGGCTCAGAGCGGAGCTTAGAGGCAGATAGCATTCATCCGGATTCAGGGTCACTTGACTGGGCTGAGCTGGAGCCTGGTACAGCTTGGGAGCCTAGGAAGGCTGGCTGAGCACCTATAAGCTGCCTAAGGACACACATGCTTTGTTCAGTAGAAAGAGAGCCAGGAGACCCTGGCTTTGCTGGTGTGGGTTTATGCGGCCCCAGGCAGGTCCCCATCTTCTCCAGGTTTTACACGATCTTCTCTAAATCAAGGGGATAAGGCAGGGAAATAAACCTACTAGTGCTCAGCCTGCGGGATGGGCATTTCACAGAAGTTGTTTAGAGGAGAGATGGTTTTTTTTTTTTTGGTGATAGTCAGTTTGTCAGTAACTGGCCTTGTATCCGTCATGTTCTTCCATCTTGCTGGGAGCCATGGAGTTAATGGCAGCATCCGGGCCCTTTTGGAAAGGTTTGGCTTTGGGAGAGGATCCTGGCCAGGTGGAGGGTGGTGGGTGAGGGCCATGGTGCTCCAGCCGGAGGGAAGAGCGAGGGCCAAGCCAGGGAAGCTGGAAAGCGCAGGGTGAGTTTAGAGAATTCTGTCATTCGTGCAGAATGCGGGAGGGAGAAGAGAAGGGAAGTGACACAGGCCAGCAGGGGCCCGTCCTACAGTGCTGGCCGGGAACTTGCTCTGAGGACCACAGGGAGCCCCTTAAGAGCTGGAGAAGTCCTAGTTACACTTGCTTTCAGGAGTTCATGCTGGTCAGCCTCAGCATCCCTTTGGGCTCCTTTAAAAAGAGGCTCGGGTCCATCCTTTAGGCTAGGATGGACCTGGAAGATGAAAATGTATATTCAAATCCTGACTCTTGCTTCCTAGCTGCTAATCTTGGCCTTGACCTTCGCTGACTTCAGCTGTCCACCTGGGAATTATGTCTTGTTCCAGGTGCTATGCTCCCAGCCTAGAGTCAAGAAAGTAAATGAAACCTGGTTTCTCTTCTCCAGGAGTTCACAGCCTAGTGAATGACCTTGGTGATAGAGACACAGAAGCTTCTGTGGGAACTTGACAGGGGTGAATGAATCCATAGAGGGACAGGGGAAAGCATCCCCCAAGAGGGGACATTTGCGATGGGTCTCCAAGGGTGTACAGGAGTTTGGTAGATAGAAAAACCAATGAGAGGTGTCCCAGATGGATGTAATAGAAGTATGAAGTGGGGATAGTCTGGGGGTCAAGGAGGATGGAATTGGGGCTTGGGGTTGAGGTCATCCAGGGTCCGATCAGGAAGGGCCATGTACATCCCATTGAGCTGGAATCAAATCTGGTGGATGTTTAAGAGCTGGTGGAGAATTTTTGGAGGGCTGGGCAGGGACATGGTCAGACCTGTGTCCTAGAAAGCATTCTCTGGGGATCTGTGTGGAGGTCGTCCTGGAAGGATAGGTTTCTACAGGAAGAAGCTGCAAGAGGGACCGAGTGGAGCTGAAGTGGGTCCAGGAGTAGGTGGGCAATGTAGTGAAGTAGGAGGGGGCTCCTCAAGAGGCGTTCAGAGGCAGAGAGTGAAAGATGGACTCCAGGAAGTGTAAAATGCCCCGGTGAGGGCTGGCGTGTCATAGGAGCTTCCCCCGTCTCCGTTCCATTAGTATTCGGGGCTGGAAGGCAAGAAGGTGGGGGCCAGAGTGGGGCTGTGCAATTAAGATGTCCTGAGTGGGCCAGTTCTCGGCGGTGAGACGGGGAGGATGTGGCTAGCGATAAGGCAGCCTGGGCGTGGGATGCTGGAAAGAATACCCACATGGTGAGGGGAGTCCCCAGGACGAGGCAGGAAGGGGGATGGGAAGGGCATGGATCCCTGAGCAGGGTCTCAAGGACCCAGGAGCATTGGTTAGAGGGAGGGGAAGAGGCCCACTGCCACATTCCCTGCAGGTACCAGATCATGGGGCTCAGCAGTAAAAAACCCGCCTGCAATGCGGGAGCGCAGGAGACAGTGGGTTCAATCCCTGGGTCGGGAAGGTTCCCTGGAGGAGGGTGGCAGGACAGTCTACTCCAGTATTCTTTCCTGGAGAATCCCACGGACAGAGGAGCCTGGTGGGCTCTTGTCTGTGGGGTTGCAAAGAGTCGGACCCAAATGAATCAACTGAACATGCACACATGCACCAGATCGTGCACTGGGGGGCAGGTGGCTGGACCCCTAGTCCTGATCCCGCCTGCTGACCAAATCCTCTCTGCTCTTTCCCATCAGCCTGATTTTTGGGGCGCTGACTCTCGTGACCGGCATTGTTGGAGTTGTCCTGGGAGCAGAGGCTTCAAGGAGGTACAAGAAAGTCAACCCTCGGGCCGGGCCCCTGATCTGTGCCGCCAGCCTGCTGGCGGCAGCCCCCTGCCTCTACCTGGCCCTCATCCTGGCTCCGACCACGCTCCTGGCCTCCTATGTAAGTGAGGGCCCCTTTGGATTGGGAGCGGGCTGGGGTGGGTCAGGAACTCCTGCTTCACATAGCCTCACTTTGTCCCAGGTCTTCCCAAATGTTACATTTCTCACTTCTTCCGGGTGACACTTTGATATGCCCACTTTATAGGTGAGTAAACTGAGGCCTACCAGGAGCCTCAGCTAGGAAGGGGCAGAACTGGGATTTTCTGACTCTATAGAGTGTGTCCTCCCAGTTCCTGGTTAATGCCTTTTTTAAAAAACATTTATTTCACTGCACTTGGTTTTCGTTGTAGCACTTAGGGTCTTTGTTGTGGCGTGCAGAACCTAGTTCCCTGATTAGGGATTGAACCTAGGAGCCCTGCATTGGGAGCTCAGAGTCTTAGCCAGTAGACCACCAGGGAAGTCCCTCCTGGGTAACAGTTTTATTTGGAGATAATGGGACCTAATTTCTTCTCAAAAATGATTCTGCTACTGTATTTTTCTAGTCCAGAAGTGTACAGGGGAATTCTCAGTCTTTTATCTTTTTTATTTATGAACATTTGCCTGTAGGAGTGTTGTAAGCAAGGCTAAAGTGGGTAGATATAACTAATGCCTTGTACTGTGCCCTTGGTAGCTGGCACCTCCTTTAAGATGTGGGTGCTTCTCACCAGCGTCCTCAGCCTTGGCTGGGTTTCCGCTAAAATTCCTGGGGAACAGACAAGTCCTGTGAGCATTCCCTCCCGCACGTGTTCTTCTGTGGTCCTTAGGATGCCCTTGTCAGAAAGGATTTTCTCCTCCCCACTTGACAGACGGGAAAACTGAGGCCCAGAGAGAGCCCCACCGGAGTGAGACGGATAAGCCCTTAACTCAGCCCCGCAGACTTCAAACTCTGTGTCCTTCATGCTGCATTGACCCTCGTCACTCCCCGTGGGAGAGAAACAGAGGCTGGCACGCACCAGGCACTAATAAATGCTTCGATGCTCATTGGCCTAGGGAGTGACTGGGATCATGGTCTCCAGCTGGTGGGGCTGAATGAGCCTGACCTTGCGGGGAGGCTGAGGCCCGGGCAGATGGACGCCCTGGTTAAGGCCTGTCTCTGCGTTGGCTGGGCCCGCGGAGCCCCTGCCAACGCTGCTTCTGCCACTGTCTTGCTTGGCTCTGGGAAGTGGCTCCTTGGCTGTGTGTTGGGGACACAGCTGTCCCCCTCTGTAGCCTGGCGCGTCTCCAGAGCTGGATGGCTCATCTAGAAATGACATTGCATCTTGGCTGACAAAACCAGCTGGAGAATCTCTTCTCTGGGGCAGTCCTGGGACGCGAGGGGCGGCGGGGCAGGGGAGTGGGCAGGTCTGGGGCGCCTCCGTCCTCCTGTGTCGGGAAGCTGCTCCTCCCTGCGACTCCCGCGTGGGCCTGGCGGGAGCTCCAGCATCCAGAACGCAGCCTTCCGGAAGCGGTGGGCTTCCCTGGGGACCCCTGACCAGACCCCTCCTTTCATGGTTCCGTCTGTACTTCTGAGGTCCTGAGACTCCAGCTCCCCCTGCCCCCAGGACGCCACCCATGCCCACCAATGCCAGGCATAAACGCTTACCGCCTCTAAAGCGCCCCTCTTCTCTTTTTGTAAATGCACCTACTTAATGGACTTAAAAAATAATTTACATTTATTTTTGGCTGTGCGGGGTTATCGTGGCTGTGCATGGGCTTTTCTCGAGTTGTGGTGAGCGGGGGGCTCCACTTTGTTGCGGTGCACGGGCCTCTCGTCGCGGTGGCTTCTCTTGTTGTGGTACGTGGGTGCTACGGTGAGTGGGCTTAGTCGTTGTGGCACACAGACTTAGTTGCTCCGCAGCCTGTGGGGTCTTCCTGGACTGGGGATTGAACCCGTGTCTCCTGTACTGGCAGGCGGATTCTTTACCACGGAACCAGGTCGACTTTGTCCTGTCTTGGCTCTTGGTCCACTCTCTCCTGTCTTGCCTCATGGCTTCCCGTCTCCTCTGGGACTGTCCCAAGAGCCAGCTTCCTGGTCTCCTGGTCTCCGGGCTCCCCCACCACACCCTGTTCTCCTTGCACTGCCGGAGCTACACCACAGAGCTTCCCTGCTCCAAACCCTTGCACGGCTCCTGGGTGCCTCCAGAAAACTAAGTCTGACTCCTCAGCCTGGCATTCAAGGCCCCTCACGGATGGCCCTGACATCCTTAGTAGCTTCATTCCTGTGTGATCCTGCCATGCGGGTCCTCTCCTGATTCCCAGACGTACCCCCTGCTCCCCACATCGGGGCTCTCCAGCTGCTGGCTCTCCTCCCTCCCCTGCTTCATTTGCCTGGGTCCTTCTGGGTCCTCAGGCGCTGGCCGGAGCACCACCTCTCCATGGAGTCTTCCCTGACTGCTCCCCGCCCTCTCTCCACGTCCTCGTCTGTCCTCAGCACTGTCTTCCCTGGGTCCTGGTTACTTGTGCTCGGACTGCCCCTACCCGCTGGGCCCAGGTCGGTTCTGATCTTCCTCAGCACTCTGGCTCAAAGCCTGGAGTCCAGCAGGTAGGGTGGGGTGAGGGTGACCGCTGCTCACTGTGTGAATGGTGGAGTGACCAGCTAGTGTTGTTCATTCATTTTTTTTCAACTTGTGTTTGTTGAGTGCCTGGAGAATAGCATGCTACTTTGAATGCTGCCGCTCTTGCAGTGAATTAAACAGATGAAAATAGCTCTGTTATTAAGGAGCTCATGTTCTAGTTGGCAGAAATGGCAACAGGTGAGATGCATAAGTAAACTTCACAATATTGTGAATTATGAAATGTTCAGGGGAACAGTGTGCCGGGCAGAGGGAACAGCAACTGTGAATGCCCGGGGGCAGGAGCGTATCTGGTGGGTTTAGGGATCAACACAGAAGGCTCTGTGGTTAGTGTGGAGTGAAGAAAGGAAAAAGGGAGAGGAGAGGGCTTCCCTGGTGGTCCAGTGGGTAAAGAGTCCGCCTTGCAGAGCAAGGGCACCGGTTTGATCCCTGGCCCGGGAGGAGCCCATGTGCTGAGGCACGGCTGGGCCGGCGTGTCCAGTTGTGATCCAGCGCTCTGCAGCGCATGTGCCCGGAGCCGGTGCTTTGCGATGAGAGAGGCCACTGCGGTGGGAGGCTCATACAGGCCAAAGAACAAAGAAGGATGAAAAATAAACGATGACTTAGAGGCAAAAAAAAAAAAAAAAAAAATTTAAACCATAAAGCAATATGTAAAAAAAAAAAGGGGAGAGGAGGACAGAGAGGCGATGGGGACGAGATGATGCAGGGCCATGTGGGCACTGGGTGGAGCTGGCTTTTACTGGGAGTGAGTTGAGGTTTTGTGTTAAGGAATGGGTGGTTTGGTTTATGTTTACTGCATCTGTTGAGACGATCATGTCATTTGTCCTTTATTTTACTAGTAGGATATGTTACATTGGTTGCTATTTGTATGTTTAACCAACCTTGCATTCCTGGGGTAAACCCTCACTTGGTCGTGGTGTAAAATCATATTTATATGTTGCTGAATTTGGCTTACTAGTATTTTGTTGAGAATTTTTGCCTCTCTTTTCATAAGAAATACTGGTCTGTAGTTTTCTTTTGATGTCTTTGTTTGGTCTCATAGAATGAGTTTACAAGTGTTTTTTCCTCTTCTATTTTTGGAAGGGTTGGAGAAGGATTTGTGTTCATTCATCTTTAGACATTTGCTCAAATTCCCCAGTGAAGCCATCTGGTTCTGGGCTTTTGTTTGTGGCAAGTTTTTTTTTGATCACTGATTCAATATTTACTTGTTATTGGTTAGTTAAGGGGCATCTGTTATTAAGGAGCTCATGTTCTAGTTGGCAGAAATGGCAACAGGTGAGATGCATAAGTAAACTTCACAATATTGTGAATTATGAAATGTTCAGGGGAACAGTGTGCCGGGCAGAGGGAACAGCAACTGTGAATGCCCGGGGGCAGGAGCGTATCTGGTGGGTTTAGGGATCAACACAGAAGGCTCTGTGGTTAGTGTGGAGTGAAGAAAGGAAAAAGGGAGAGGAGAGGGCTTCCCTGGTGGTCCAGTGGGTAAAGAGTCCGCCTTGCAGAGCAAGGGCACCGGTTTGATCCCTGGCCCGGGAGGAGCCCATGTGCTGAGGCACGGCTGGGCCCGGCGTGTCCAGTTGTGATCCAGCGCTCTGCAGCGCATGTGCCCGGAGCCGGTGCTTTGCGATGAGAGAGGCCACTGCGGTGGGAGGCTCATACAGGCCAAAGAACAAAGAAGGATGAAAAATAAACGATGACTTAGAGGCAAAAAAAAAAAAAAAAAAAATTTAAACCATAAAGCAATATGTAAAAAAAAAAAGGGGAGAGGAGGACAGAGAGGCGATGGGGACGAGATGATGCAGGGCCATGTGGGCACTGGGTGGAGCTGGCTTTTACTGGGAGTGAGTTGAGGTTTTGTGTTAAGGAATGGGTGGTTTGGTTTATGTTTACTGCATCTGTTGAGACGATCATGTCATTTGTCCTTTATTTTACTAGTAGGATATGTTACATTGGTTGCTATTTGTATGTTTAACCAACCTTGCATTCCTGGGGTAAACCCTCACTTGGTCGTGGTGTAAAATCATATTTATATGTTGCTGAATTTGGCTTACTAGTATTTTGTTGAGAATTTTTGCCTCTCTTTTCATAAGAAATACTGGTCTGTAGTTTTCTTTTGATGTCTTTGTTTGGTCTCATAGAATGAGTTTACAAGTGTTTTTTCCTCTTCTATTTTTGGAAGGGTTGGAGAAGGATTTGTGTTCATTCATCTTTAGACATTTGCTCAAATTCCCCAGTGAAGCCATCTGGTTCTGGGCTTTTGTTTGTGGCAAGTTTTTTTTTGATCACTGATTCAATATTTACTTGTTATTGGTCAATTAAGGCTTTTTCTTTCTTTGAAGGCCAGTCTTGGTAGTTTGTATCTATCTAGGAATGTCATTCATTGTGTTCCCTCATAATCTTTCTAATTTCTGTAAGATCAGTAGTCATGTTCATTTGTAGTTTTAGTAATTTGAGTCTTTTTTCGTTTTTCTCTTGGTCAGCGTACCTAAAGGTCGGTCAGTTTTTTTTTTTTAAGATTTATTTATTTATTTATTTATTTTGGGCGGGGGTCGGGTTGGGGAGGGAGGGGAGCAGGCAGGTCACTTCTATTGGTCTTTCATTTCTCTATTTTCATCCGTCTTTGTTCTCTGGCTCCTGTGGGCCTCCCATCGCGGTGGCATCTGTCATTGCAGAGAGCTGGCTCTGGGTGCATGCGCTCTAGAGCTCCGGCTCGGTAATTGGACACATCAGTCCAGCCGCTCCACGGCACGTGGGGTCTTCCCAGGCCAGGGATCGAACCGGCGCCCCTTGCACTGCAAGGCGGTGTCTTTACCCACTGGACCACCAGGGGAAGCCCAAGGTCGGTCAGTTTTGCCACCAACACTGGTTGTATTGATTTTGTCTATTGTTTTTCTATCATTGACTTATGTCGGTGGCATCACTGGCTTATGTGCTGAGAATGGACTTCCCACGAGGGCAGGGAGTACAAGAGCAGAAGCAATGGAGCTGGCCAGAAGTGGCTGAAATGTAGATACACTTTGAAGGTGGAGCCATTGGAATTTCTCGATGGATTCAGTGTGGGGCGTGAGAGAAAGAAGTGTTGAAAGTGAATTTTAGGATATTGGCTTGAGTAGCTGGAAGGAGGAAGTGGTCTCGATGGAATCGGCAGGCACAGTGGGATCTGGGGAGATTGAAGGGGATTTTATATGTTGCTGAATTTGGCTTACTAGTATTTTGTTGAGAATTTTTGCCTCTCTTTTCATAAGAAATACTGGTCTGTAGTTTTCTTTTGATGTCTTTGTTTGGTCTCATAGAATGAGTTTACAAGTGTTTTTTCCTCTTCTATTTTTGGAAGGGTTGGAGAAGGATTTGTGTTCATTCATCTTTAGACATTTGCTCAAATTCCCCAGTGAAGCCATCTGGTTCTGGGCTTTTGTTTGTGGCAAGTTTTTTTTTGATCACTGATTCAATATTTACTTGTTATTGGTCAATTAAGGCTTTTTCTTTCTTTGAAGGCCAGTCTTGGTAGTTTGTATCTATCTAGGAATGTCATTCATTGTGTTCCCTCATAATCTTTCTAATTTCTGTAAGATCAGTAGTCATGTTCATTTGTAGTTTTAGTAATTTGAGTCTTTTTTCGTTTTTCTCTTGGTCAGCGTACCTAAAGGTCGGTCAGTTTTTTTTTTTTAAGATTTATTTATTTATTTATTTATTTTGGGCGGGGGTCGGGTTGGGGAGGGAGGGGAGCAGGCAGGTCACTTCTATTGGTCTTTCATTTCTCTATTTTCATCCGTCTTTGTTCTCTGGCTCCTGTGGGCCTCCCATCGCGGTGGCATCTGTCATTGCAGAGAGCTGGCTCTGGGTGCATGCGCTCTAGAGCTCCGGCTCGGTAATTGGACACATCAGTCCAGCCGCTCCACGGCACGTGGGGTCTTCCCAGGCCAGGGATCGAACCGGCGCCCCTTGCACTGCAAGGCGGTGTCTTTACCCACTGGACCACCAGGGGAAGCCCAAGGTCGGTCAGTTTTGCCACCAACACTGGTTGTATTGATTTTGTCTATTGTTTTTCTATCATTGACTTATGTCGGTGGCATCACTGGCTTATGTGCTGAGAATGGACTTCCCACGAGGGCAGGGAGTACAAGAGCAGAAGCAATGGAGCTGGCCAGAAGTGGCTGAAATGTAGATACACTTTGAAGGTGGAGCCATTGGAATTTCTCGATGGATTCAGTGTGGGGCGTGAGAGAAAGAAGTGTTGAAAGTGAATTTTAGGATATTGGCTTGAGTAGCTGGAAGGAGGAAGTGGTCATTAACTGAGATGGGAAAGTCGGCAGGCACAGTGGGATCTGGGGGGAGATGAGCAACCTGATTTTGTATATTCTGGGTTTGTGGCAGGAGGCTGGCATCCAGGAGAGCTGTTAGTAGAGTTGGGTACAGGAGTCTGGCGTCCATGGACGTGACATCACCCCTGAAACTTCCGAATGTGGAAACCGGCTGCAGTCGGCCATAAAGGTGTTATTTGGGAGACCTATGAGAGTCCATATCAGAAAGGGTGGCCAAAGGCAGCTGAGGAATTGACTTCTGTTCAAATTAGCTTCAAAACAGGAAGTCACTTGAGTCTCTTCCGTCCACTCATCCATCTGTCTTTTGATCCATTCATCCATCCATTCACCCATCACCTATCCATCCATTGAGTCATCCATCATCCGTCTACACACCCATCTATCCTTCACCTTCTCAGACTGAAGGAACCAGAGTTCTTCCTGGACTTTGTCTGCTAGACCTGGGGAAATTGATAGGCTCCAGGGGAAATTGCTAGGGCTTCCTGAGAAGGCCCACAAGAATGTGAGTGTGCGTGCTAGTGTGGGCAGGCGTCTAAGTGTGACTGTATGCAGGTCTGTGAATACGAGTGCTGATATGTGTACTTCTGTGTGTGTACATGTCTGTATACCCGTACAATCCTGCTGTCTGTATATTGCATGCACATGTATGCTCTATATATGAATGCTATGTGTGAGTGTGTCCATGCATGCTGTTTTGCATACATGTCTGTGCATGGGGGTGCATATTCATGTATACCGGGGGCAGCAGATAATTGTGAGGGCTGTGTGTGTACATGTGTGTCTGCAGCTGCGTATAGCTTTTCTCCCACCGCTTTTCTGGCTGTCGCTGCATTGTGTGGGAAGGAAGGGTGTTTGGAAGCCTCGTGGGTGTGCCTGTCCCCAGTTTCCTGAACCAGGGCCAAGTCATGCTGTATGTTTCGTGGCGATGAGGTTTCCTGAGCATATAAAGTCTGGTCCGGAGCCTTCTGGTGGGGAGCCTGTGCCCAGAGGCCCACCTGCAGGAGGAGAGGGTTCCTTCTTTTCCCTCCTTCCCATCCCCTTGGCAGGGAAACTTGACTTCTCGGCTGTTAATTGGGATCCAGACGCGCACAGCGTGTCTTGGCTCACACTCTCTTCCTTGGCCTTCTTCCCAGAGTCGCTGCCCTTCAGAGGAGAAGGGGTTTGTATTCAGAGGAGGGACAGAGCCCAAACTAGGAGCTCCATCACCCCTGGCCTGGTAGCTGGAGGATATGGTTGAACGTGGGTCGTCCCCGCCTTGGATGGGCAATTATGGTCCAGACGGAGGAGTTGGAATCAGGGAATGGCAACGAGCATGCTTGAAAGTATCTGAAAGACCGGATCATAATTCCTGCTTCTTCGCTAACCATCTATGTGAGATAGGGCACGATCTTAACCTTGCTGAGCTTCGGTTTTCTCAGATATAAAGTACACGTTCTATTACTTTCCCCTTGGTTTCACTGAGGTTTGGTTTGGTTTCACTCAATGAACTCTGGGGCCTGTTATAGTTACTGTAGATACATAATGGAACTTAGTGGGGTTTTAAAAAAAAATTTTGGTCTCTTTTATTGGGCCTTCATTCATTTACTTTCATCCATTTTAATTGTTTGGCCTGTGTGAGCCTCCCATCACAGTGGCCTCTCTCGTCGCAGAGCACCGGCTCCTAATTGGACACACCGGTCCAGCCACTCTGCAACATTTGGGATCTTCCCAGACCAGAGATGGAGCCAGTGCCCCTTGCACTGCAAGGTGGACTCTTTACCCACTGGACCACCATGAAAGCCCGAACTTAGTGGTTTTAAAAAAGTAAGAAGGCTTGTCTTGCCCATGATGTTGCCATTTGGATAAGGCTGTGGGGTGAGAATACCGTATCTGTTTTCTACTTGGGGTTAACTAGGGGAGTGGGGGCTGGATGTCATAGGCCGAGGGCTGAGGGTCGGTACTGGCTATGGGCAGAGACCTCAGCTGGAGCCACTGGCTAGAGCAGCTGCCCGTGACGGCCCCGTGTGGCCGGGCTTCCTTCCAACATGGTGGCCGGCTTCCACAGACTAGAGTCTTGAAGAGCCAGGTGAAGCTGTATTGTCTTTGATGACATAGCCTTGAAACTTACGCAGTGTCACGTTCACGGCCTTCTGTTCTTCACCGGAGTCACCACCTGTTGCCCAGATGCGAGGGGAGAGAGAATGGACTTACTCTTTTTGGTGGAGACTAGCAATGATCCGAAAGAGCCTGTGGAGAGACGGCAGTGGCTGCTTTGGGAAAAGAGTCCGCTCTGTGCCCAAGGGCTCCTCCTCCACTCAGCCCTGGGTCCTGGTGACATCTAGCATTATCGCGAGGAGTGTCTGGGTCCAGGGCCGTGAAGCCCCACGAGGGTCCCCCACCTCTGCTCAAGGTGCTGCTCTTCCCGTCTCACAGGTGAGAAACCTGAGAGTGGGGGTCTTCACCCTCAAACCCCGCTGGACTTCCTGGGCTGAGGGAGTGGAGGTCTCCAGGGGCAGAGCTGAGGCCACGGTGAAGTGGTTGCGAGCCAAGTCCCAGACAGGATGAGCAGGAATGCTCACTCACTTATCCAGTATTTCCCAAGCACCTCCTGCATGCCAGGCACTGTGCTAGGCTCTGAGGATGCGGCATTGAACGAAACAGGCAAAACTATGGATGCAACAAAATAGATGTAAAACAGAGATGTCTCTGGTGGTGCAATGGTTAAGACTCCACATTTCCAATGCAGGGGGCTATGGATTCGATCCCTAGTTGGGGAACTAAAATCTCACATGCCATGCATGCGGCTGAGAAAAAAAAAAAAAAGGCATAAAATACATGGTGGACGAGATGGAGGTGAGTTCTTTGCAAAAGAGCAGAGCAGGAGGAGTGGACAGGAAGAGGGGGCGGTGTGCCAGGTGCTCAGGGAGGCCACACCGAGAGGGCGTTGCTGCAGCAGGAACCTGAAGCGAGAGAGAAGGAGCCGTGTGGATTCAGCAGCGGAGGCAGGGAGAGCGCTCCATGCAGAGGGGACAGCAAGGGCAGGCGGCCCGGGACAGGGGTGATAGCATACTGGTGTCTTCTAGGAAACATGGTTGGCATGGGGCAAGCCCGCATAGAGTAGAGGAGATGAGGTCGGAGAGAATGGCGGGGTGGGGCGGAGATGCTGATTGTGTGGAGCCCGGTTCACTGCATGACGCTGGCTTCCAGTTTAAGCGAAGTGGGAAACCATTAGAGGATCACTTGTTTGGAAGTGAAGCTCTGACTGATGGTTTGTATCGGTCAGCTATGGCTCAGTAACAAATCGCCCTAAAATGTAGTGGCTTAAGGCAATGATGCGTTATTTCTCATCATTCTGTGGGTTGGCTAGGAGGTTTCAAGGCTGATTTCACCTGTGCTGAGACGGCAGTGGCTGCTTTGGGAAAAGAGTCCGCTCTGTGCCCAAGGGCTCCTCCTCCACTCAGCCCTGGGTCCTGGTGACATCTAGCATTATCGCGAGGAGTGTCTGGGTCCAGGGCCGTGAAGCCCCACGAGGGTCCCCCACCTCTGCTCAAGGTGCTGCTCTTCCCGTCTCACAGGTGAGAAACCTGAGAGTGGGGGTCTTCACCCTCAAACCCCGCTGGACTTCCTGGGCTGAGGGAGTGGAGGTCTCCAGGGGCAGAGCTGAGGCCACGGTGAAGTGGTTGCGAGCCAAGTCCCAGACAGGATGAGCAGGAATGCTCACTCACTTATCCAGTATTTCCCAAGCACCTCCTGCATGCCAGGCACTGTGCTAGGCTCTGAGGATGCGGCATTGAACGAAACAGGCAAAACTATGGATGCAACAAAATAGATGTAAAACAGAGATGTCTCTGGTGGTGCAATGGTTAAGACTCCACATTTCCAATGCAGGGGGCTATGGATTCGATCCCTAGTTGGGGAACTAAAATCTCACATGCCATGCATGCGGCTGAGAAAAAAAAAAAAAAGGCATAAAATACATGGTGGACGAGATGGAGGTGAGTTCTTTGCAAAAGAGCAGAGCAGGAGGAGTGGACAGGAAGAGGGGGCGGTGTGCCAGGTGCTCAGGGAGGCCACACCGAGAGGGCGTTGCTGCAGCAGGAACCTGAAGCGAGAGAGAAGGAGCCGTGTGGATTCAGCAGCGGAGGCAGGGAGAGCGCTCCATGCAGAGGGGACAGCAAGGGCAGGCGGCCCGGGACAGGGGTGATAGCATACTGGTGTCTTCTAGGAAACATGGTTGGCATGGGGCAAGCCCGCATAGAGTAGAGGAGATGAGGTCGGAGAGAATGGCGGGGTGGGGCGGAGATGCTGATTGTGTGGAGCCCGGTTCACTGCATGACGCTGGCTTCCAGTTTAAGCGAAGTGGGAAACCATTAGAGGATCACTTGTTTGGAAGTGAAGCTCTGACTGATGGTTTGTATCGGTCAGCTATGGCTCAGTAACAAATCGCCCTAAAATGTAGTGGCTTAAGGCAATGATGCGTTATTTCTCATCATTCTGTGGGTTGGCTAGGAGGTTTCAAGGCTGATTTCACCTGTGCTCACCGTCCATAGCGGTCTTTACCTGGGAGACGGGGTCCAGTGGAACCTCCAGTCTGGTCGCAGTCGGGTCCGGCTGTCGCCTGGGGCTCCTCTGTTCTCCTCCCTGTGGCCTCTCGCCCTCCACTGGGCTAAGCCACTTACTTACACGGCAGTCTCAGGACCACTTTCCAAGAAAGCAGAAATGGAAGCTGCAAAGTCTCTTAAGGTCTTTGGCCAGGAAAGAGCACAGCATCACTCTGCTGCCTTATTTTTGTTGATTGAAGCAACGTGTAAAACTAGCCCGGTTTTGCTGTGGGAGAGGACTTTATAAGGGTGTGAATACCAAGAAGCATGAGTAATTGGGGACTGAATTTTAAAATTTTTTATTGATTCATGGCATGCAGGATCTGAGTTTCTTGACCGGGGACTGAACCCATGCCCACTACAGTGGAAGTACGGAGTCTTAACCACTGGACCACTGGGGATGTCCCAATTAGGGAATGTTTTGTAGCTACCTGGGCTTCCCTGGTGGCTCAGACAGTAAAGAATCTCCCTGCAGTGCGGGAGACCTGGGTTCGATCCTTGGGTTAGGAAGATCCCCTGGAGGAGGGCATGGCAGCCCCCTCCAGTCTTCTTGCCTGGAGAATTCCATGGACAGAGGAACCTGATGGGCTACAGTCCATGGGGTCACACAGAGTCAGACACGACTGAGCAGCTAACACTCTCACTTTTTCCCTTGTAACTGCCTAGCACATGGCATAGTGAGGTCTCTGGCTGCAATGATGCCAACAGAATGAGAAAGGACAGAGGTAAGAGAGAGTGAAACTCACTAGCAGACTTTCCAATAATATGGGCAAGAGATGCCTGTGGCTTGGATTGGGCTGGTTATGGAGGACGTGTGAAGAAGTGGTCAGGTTCTGAGTATGTTTTGAAAGTAGAATCAAGAGGATCTCCCGATGGGTTGGGTGTGGGGTGTGAGAGAAACGGAGAAGTCAGGCCTCTCCGGGGTTTTCGGCCTGAGGTTTTCGGCCGGAGCCACTGGAAACAGAATTGCCATTTACTCAGATGGAAGAGACTCTGGGTGGGAGGGTGGGGGTGCTGCGTTTTGTTTTTTTGGGGGTGTGTGTGGAAAGGTTGGGATTAGGTGTTCATTTCTTTTTTTATTTTATTTTTATGTATTTTTTTTAAAAACTTTTTTTTTTGGCCATTTCTATTGGTCTTTCATTTATTTATCTTTGTTCTTTGGCCCATGTGGGCCTCCCATCACAGTGGCTTCTCTCGTCTCAGAGCGCTGGCTCTGGGTGCATGCGCTCCAGAGCTCCGGCTCAGTGATTGGACACATCGGTCCAGCCGCTCCGCGGCACATGGGATCTTCCCAGGCCAGGGCTCGAACCAGCGCCCCTTGCACTGCAAGGCGGTGTCCTTACCCACTGCACCACCAGGGAAGCCCAGGAGTTCATTTCTTAGACATGTTGAATTTGAGATGCCCATTGGGACATCCACCTGCCGATAGGTGTTAAGAGGCAGTTGGAAATATATGTGTCTCGAGTTCAGGAGAGAAGTCTAGGCTGGTTATTTAAAGCCCAGAGGCTGAATGAGATCAGCACGGGCCTGGGCTTGGGTAGAAAAGAGAAGACGGTCATCCCCTGGGGCCCTCGAGACATCAGGATGGGGCAGCATCATTCTACCCCCGTGAGCCTGCGCGATGAGACCAGCAGTGCAACCCGGCACACGCCATCAGTGACCTTTCTATTTTTATTTGGGGGAAATTTAAAAACACACACACCCAGAAAAGCACAAAGAAGAAAATAACAACTTTCCATTTTCTCAGGCTCCAGAATCAGCTGCTTTTAACATCTCGGCCTGTTTGTTTCCACTTTTATGTGACCATTCTTCTATATGTGTCTCTCTGGGTATAAACACAGATTTGTGTTTTTAGAAATACTTTTATTAAACTGGAGTTACAGGGTAATTGTATTTTTTGCTTGTTCCTTTTTAAAAATAATTTATGGCAGTTTCTCATGGCATGTGGGATCTTCGTTCCCTAGCCAGGGATTGAACCATGCCCTCACTCGAAAGTGTGGAGTCTTTACCCACAGGACCACCAGGGAAACCCTTATATGGTAATTTTAAAAACAGATCTATGGAAAAAAAAAAAACAGATCTATGGAGATGAAATTCATGCACCATACAATTCACCCATTTAAAATGCAAACTGTAATGTTTTTAGTATATTCATAGAGTTTTGTAATCACCACGACACCAATTTTAGAAAATTTATGTCACCTCAAAAAGAAACTTCTAAGAGGCAACAGCTTAAATGAATTTCTTGGCCTTCTTGTTTAAAAAAGAAACTGCGTAGTCATTATAAATCATTCGCCATTTCTCCCAAGCCATCCTTTACTCCACCTCTAGGTAACTGCTAATCTACTTTCTGTCTTTATGAATTTGCTTGTTCTGGATATTTCATTTAAATAGAATCATGTAATGTCTCATTCATTTATATGAATGTACCTGAAGAACTTGAATTGAAATCAAAGGAATTGTTAAACTTCAAATTAGTTTGAGAATTTTGGACTTACTGATGAATCCTGACCAGCTTTTTTTTCTTTTTTTAAAAAATAAATTTATTAATTTGGCTGCACCAGGTCTTAGTTGCAGCATGTGGGATCTTCTAGCTTCATTGTAGCCTGCGGGATCTTTAATTGCAACATGTGGGATCTAGTTCGCTCACCAGGGATGGAAACTGGGGCCCCTGCATTGGGGCACAGAGTCAGTCATTGGACCACCAGGGAAGTTCTTTGAGCTCTTTCCTTATTGAATTAATATTCAATATAGTTTGAAACGTGCTTCCCCGATGGCTCAGTGGTAAATAATCTGCCTGCAATGAAGGGGACATGGGTTCGGTTCCTGGGTTGGGAAGATCCCCTGGAGGAAGGGATGGCAGCCCACTCCACGGAGGAGTCTGGCGTGGTACAGTCCATGGGGTCTCAGAGAGTCGGAGACGACGGAAGCCACTGAGCACACAGATAAGTTTGAAACAATGATTAGGAATTTCCTCCTGCTCCTTCTCCAATCATGTCTTCTGGGTTGGGTTCTTTTTTCTTCTTTTCCCTCTCTCTTCCTTCTCTGCCTTTCTACTTCCTCTGTTTCTCTCTGTCTTCTCTCCTTCTCTTCCCTCCTTCTTTCCTTCCTTTTCCCTCTGTCCTCTCTCCCTCTTTCCTTTTCTTTTATTTTTTATCATTATTTTTAATGTTATTTTTCCTTTCGACTCATTTCTTTCTTCCCTTTTCTCCTCCCTCTCTGTCTCCCCCCCCTTTTTCCTCGTCTTCCTCCTCTCCCCACTTTCCTTCCTTCTTTCTTTCTTGTCTCCCCTCCTTCTTCCCACTCTTTCCCCTTCCCTCTCTCTCTCTTTTTTCCGTGTGTTTGCATAGTTCACACGCCGTGTGCTTTCCCCAGCCTGGGTGTGGGCAGCGCTGCTCCCATGTCGAGTGGCCGTGACGGAGTGTGGGTGACTCTGTTTGCTTCGACCCTCTTCCCGCCTTTGCTTTGACTGTGCTTTTCCCCAAAGGGGCTGCCGTTTGAGAGCTGAGTGTTCGGCTTTCTGTCCCTGGAGGGAATTGCAGGGCTCGGGTAAGGTGGGAGGGGCTTTGTTAGAACACCTGGGCTCTGCTCGCTCTTCTGGGATTCAGGTAAAGGCTCTGTCACGGGGTTCATTCTCGTTAATTACTGGCTGCATCCCCTTTCCTGGAGTAGGAACTGGCTTTAGGCCTCACACGGACTCTAGCTGGAGTCATTTGCTCACTTTCTCCATTTTCACCCATTTCTCCCCAGCAGCTTTCCCACTGGTTCTCAGTTAAGGGTGGAAACAAAGGACCCCTGCTCGGTTTAGTTCCCTCCAGATGGGTGGGGCTTTGGGGAAGCGGAGCTGAGAACAGCTATATTTTGTATTCCGAACACCGTGGTAAATAATCTGCCTGCAATGAAGGGGACATGGGTTCGGTTCCTGGGTTGGGAAGATCCCCTGGAGGAAGGGATGGCAGCCCACTCCACGGAGGAGTCTGGCGTGGTACAGTCCATGGGGTCTCAGAGAGTCGGAGACGACGGAAGCCACTGAGCACACAGATAAGTTTGAAACAATGATTAGGAATTTCCTCCTGCTCCTTCTCCAATCATGTCTTCTGGGTTGGGTTCTTTTTTCTTCTTTTCCCTCTCTCTTCCTTCTCTGCCTTTCTACTTCCTCTGTTTCTCTCTGTCTTCTCTCCTTCTCTTCCCTCCTTCTTTCCTTCCTTTTCCCTCTGTCCTCTCTCCCTCTTTCCTTTTCTTTTATTTTTTATCATTATTTTTAATGTTATTTTTCCTTTCGACTCATTTCTTTCTTCCCTTTTCTCCTCCCTCTCTGTCTCCCACCCCTTTTTCCTCGTCTTCCTCCTCTCCCCACTTTCCTTCCTTCTTTCTTTCTTGTCTCCCCTCCTTCTTCCCACTCTTTCCCCTTCCCTCTCTCTCTCTTTTTTCCGTGTGTTTGCATAGTTCACACGCCGTGTGCTTTCCCCAGCCTGGGTGTGGGCAGCGCTGCTCCCATGTCGAGTGGCCGTGACGGAGTGTGGGTGACTCTGTTTGCTTCGACCCTCTTCCCGCCTTTGCTTTGACTGTGCTTTTCCCCAAAGGGGCTGCCGTTTGAGAGCTGAGTGTTCGGCTTTCTGTCCCTGGAGGGAATTGCAGGGCTCGGGTAAGGTGGGAGGGGCTTTGTTAGAACACCTGGGCTCTGCTCGCTCTTCTGGGATTCAGGTAAAGGCTCTGTCACGGGGTTCATTCTCGTTAATTACTGGCTGCATCCCCTTTCCTGGAGTAGGAACTGGCTTTAGGCCTCACACGGACTCTAGCTGGAGTCATTTGCTCACTTTCTCCATTTTCACCCATTTCTCCCCAGCAGCTTTCCCACTGGTTCTCAGTTAAGGGTGGAAACAAAGGACCCCTGCTCGGTTTAGTTCCCTCCAGATGTGGGGGCTTAGGGGAGTAGCTTTGGGGGAAGCGGAGCTGAGAACAGCTATATTTTGTATTCCAGAATCATCCGTTTGGTTGTTTTTTTTTTGCCTTGGTTGCCAATATTTAATACTTCTCTCACTGGGCTTTGTTATTTTCTTTGGTGAAAAACATTTTTCTTCCCTGACACTATTTTTTACTTCTAGGGGAAGGGAGGTCTGTGACGCAATTGAGACCTTCCATTTTCACAAAAGGCTTCCCAGGCGGCTCAGGGGTAGAGAATTCACCTGCCAATGCAGAAGACACTAGAGATGCCGGTTCCATCCCCGGGTTGGGGAGATCCCCTAGAGTGGAAAATGTCAACCTGCTCTAGTATTCTTGCCTGAAGAATCCCATGAACAGAGGGGCCTGGCGGGCTGTAGTCCATGGGGTCGCAAAGAGTAGGACATGACTGAGCACATTTTTACCCAGGAATTGCCCCAGATGACCTTTAAGTCCAAACTGGATTATAATGGTGAGTTCTCTACGGTCCCGAGGAGAGACAGGGCCACCGTGACAGAGCGTGGCGGTCACGGAGGCCTTTACATCAGGAGAGGGTGCTGGCCCCTTCAACCTTGGAGACTCCCGAGCAAGGACCAAGCACGGAGGCCCAGGATCTGCCCAGCCTGGTGCCACACGAGAGGCTTGTGTGGTGCTTAGCGGGGAGGGGCCGGGATGTGTGTGCACCCTGTAGCTGTGGTCAGGGTCAGTGAAGGGTTCCAGGGTTGGCTGTGGAATTTTCTGTCACCCCTGGCTGGCCCAGACAGGAGGGCGGTGCAGGTGTCCCGGCTTGGCCCGGACTATCACTTGGCCTTTGGGGGCTCCTTGGAGAACTGTCTCCTGCACCGTGGGGTGGAGTAATCGACCCTTGCCAGGAGCCACCTCAGAGGGGCTGAGGGAGGCCCACCTGCCCTTCCTCTGAGGACCGCGCCTCCCTGTGGGCATCTAGCAGGTGTCTCTTCTTGGATGGGCGGCAGAGCTGCGTCGGCTGAATTCTCCAGGGGGACTGGAGCTCGTTCCCCACCTGCCTACCTCCCAGGCTGCTGGACCATTGCGGGGCCCCTGGGAGCCGGGCGGTGCCCTTGTGCCCTGAGCCAGGCGGGCTGGCACACCCAGGGGCAATGTGTGCCAGCCGGCCTGGCAGCTTGCTGGCGCCCAGTCTGTGCTAGGGGGGCCTGCGTTCTGACCGGCTCAGCCACACTGAGAGAAGCGTTGACCCGCGCAAGGGACGGAGCGGCCTCAGCTCTGCCTGAGTCTTCATGAGGCTCTGGGAGCTCTTTGCTTTCTCCCTTTCTGGGGGCGCCTAGAACCTGTTCTTTGTAGTTCAGAGGTCAGCGGCTGCCCAGTTGGAAAACTGAGATGGTGGGGACACCGTCCTTTCTACCCCTCAGGGACTGAGTCTTCTCCGGAGCAGGTGTTCCAACTGCCCTCCTGTTCTCTGCCCGTGCCCATGTGTGCACGCAGGTGAACACGAGGTCTGCGCAAGTCAAGGTGTGAGCGTGTGCACATCCAGGTGTACATATGGGCCTGAGTGCAAAAGCCAGAGCGTGTTTGTGTACTTGTGTGTGCATGTGATTGTCCCATCCCGAGGCCAGCAGCATGCATGTGCACACGCGAGGCTGTGTTCTAGCACGTTCACCCCAGCGAGCCTGCATGGCGCTGTCAGCCACCGTCTGTTTGGTTTTAATACTCAGAACGTCATCCCTGTTTCCTGCGTACACGTGTCCATGTGGTGTGTGAGGCTTGTCTGTGCCTCAGGTTGTGGGTCTAGGTGTGGGTACTGGAGATCTTGCGTGTGCGTATGTGAGGTCTTGAGGATGCTTCTGTCGGTGTGTGCTTGTGTGGCTTTGTGTGAGTGCATGGGCCGGCGTGTCACTGCGTGTGCGTGCACGCCTCTCTGGCGGGCTAAAGCCAGAAATATTGTCATCACGGCCCCAACTCGAGGCTTCCGACGGGGGGCCCTTGCCAGGAGCCACCTCAGAGGGGCTGAGGGAGGCCCACCTGCCCTTCCTCTGAGGACCGCGCCTCCCTGTGGGCATCTAGCAGGTGTCTCTTCTTGGATGGGCGGCAGAGCTGCGTCGGCTGAATTCTCCAGGGGGACTGGAGCTCGTTCCCCACCTGCCTACCTCCCAGGCTGCTGGACCATTGCGGGGCCCCTGGGAGCCGGGCGGTGCCCTTGTGCCCTGAGCCAGGCGGGCTGGCACACCCAGGGGCAATGTGTGCCAGCCGGCCTGGCAGCTTGCTGGCGCCCAGTCTGTGCTAGGGGGGCCTGCGTTCTGACCGGCTCAGCCACACTGAGAGAAGCGTTGACCCGCGCAAGGGACGGAGCGGCCTCAGCTCTGCCTGAGTCTTCATGAGGCTCTGGGAGCTCTTTGCTTTCTCCCTTTCTGGGGGCGCCTAGAACCTGTTCTTTGTAGTTCAGAGGTCAGCGGCTGCCCAGTTGGAAAACTGAGATGGTGGGGACACCGTCCTTTCTACCCCTCAGGGACTGAGTCTTCTCCGGAGCAGGTGTTCCAACTGCCCTCCTGTTCTCTGCCCGTGCCCATGTGTGCACGCAGGTGAACACGAGGTCTGCGCAAGTCAAGGTGTGAGCGTGTGCACATCCAGGTGTACATATGGGCCTGAGTGCAAAAGCCAGAGCGTGTTTGTGTACTTGTGTGTGCATGTGATTGTCCCATCCCGAGGCCAGCAGCATGCATGTGCACACGCGAGGCTGTGTTCTAGCACGTTCACCCCAGCGAGCCTGCATGGCGCTGTCAGCCACCGTCTGTTTGGTTTTAATACTCAGAACGTCATCCCTGTTTCCTGCGTACACGTGTCCATGTGGTGTGTGAGGCTTGTCTGTGCCTCAGGTTGTGGGTCTAGGTGTGGGTACTGGAGATCTTGCGTGTGCGTATGTGAGGTCTTGAGGATGCTTCTGTCGGTGTGTGCTTGTGTGGCTTTGTGTGAGTGCATGGGCCGGCGTGTCACTGCGTGTGCGTGCACGCCTCTCTGGCCGGGAGTGACTAAAGCCAGAAATATTCGTCATCACGGCCCCAACTCGAGGGGAAATCCTCTTGAGTCTGAGCTGGAAAAGGCCAGGGATTGTGGGGTTCCCGTCTTCCCAGGCTCCCGGCGGCATTCCCAGGCTCTGTCACCCGGAGGACAGAGTCGGGGTGCGGGGAAACACGCACAGGCCCTGAGGGGCCAAGGACAGAGTCAGATTTCCCTTTCGGAAGTCCCCCCGGGGCTGCTTCGGGTGTGGCGGGGGATGCTGGGGCCTGGGAAACCGGTGAGGAGGAGGGACTGGCCCAGGCCAGGGACAGTGGACGGGAGGAGGCGGCAGAGCGGAGGGACATCTCGGATGCAAGGACAGGAGTCAGTGTCTGGGGACGGGTGAGGGCGAGCAAAGCTCGGAGGAGCCCCCGCCACCCCTTCCTGTGTCTGGCCTGAGTGGCGGGGACAGGGGCATCCAGGAGCAAAGCCCCCCAGGCAGCTTGTTGGTGGCTGGGCTGTGTGGGGAGCCTTGGATGTCTCCACCCTCCGGGGCAGGGACAGTAACACTGGGGGAAAGGGGCAGAGAGGGGGTTTAGGGAACTGGTCAGTGCGAGGGGCCTGTGGCCGTGCAGGGGAGGGCGTCTAGGGGGCTGCGGGGCTCGTGGGGGAGGAGCTATGGCCGGTTTTCTGGCGACATTCTTCACCCTGCCTTGACTTCAAACCAGGGTCCTTCTCTTTTTTATTATTATTATATTATTTTATTTATTTTGGGCCGGGGGGCGGGTTGGGGAGGGAGGGGAACGGGCGGGCCACTTCTATCGGTCTTTCGTTTATCCATTTTCATCCATCTTTGTTCTTTGGCCCGTGTGGGTCTCCCATCGCGGTGGCCTCTGTTGTCGCAAAGCACCGGCTCTGGGCTCATGCGCTCCAGAGCTCCGGCTCGGTCATTGGACACATCGGTCCAGCCGCTCCGCAGCACGTGGGGTCTTCCCAGGCCAGGATCGAACCGGCGCCCCTTGCACTGCAAGGCGGTGTCCTTACCCACTGGACCACCAGGGGAAGCCCACCAGGGTTCTTCTTGTTTTAATTTTTAATAGTGGAACCCGAGTCTGAGTTGGTCGTGGAAGCTGCTAAATTCTAAGGCCTAATGGCTTGCAGCATGTGGGTAACAGCACCCACTAGGTTCTCTCCTAGGTTCTTTTTGTTTTCATTTAAAAAATTTTTATTTTAAAATGTATTTGGCCGTGCTGGGTTTTAGTTGCAGCAGGTGGGGTCTAGTTCCCTGACCAGGAATCAAACCCGCGGCCCCTGCATTGGGAGCACAGAGTCCTACCACTGAACTGTCAGAGAAGTCCCTCTCCCAGCTTTGGAAGCACAGGCTGTTGGCACTGTGGAGGCGCCAAGTGGGGCACTGGGCCACCCCATCGTTGTAGGACTGGGGAAATCAAGGCCCGGCGGAGGTGACCTCCCCAGGGCGGCCCCATGTGGCAGGGTGGGGCCGGGCCGTCCACCCTCGGTTGAGGGGGTCCCACCTCTTTCAAAGAATGACCCTCCTCGAGCCCAGGAGGCGCCTCCAGAGACTAATTACGGGCTTAGGAGGCGGCCTCTCCCGATCTGGGGCCCTTCGCCCCTCAAAGCCACCGCATGGAGACGAGGGTTTGGTGGCTTGAGGTGAGTTCCCAGGTGTGTCTGAGGAAACCTGGCATCCTTAGGTGGTTTGTTCAGCCTGAAAAGCCCCATTGTGGCAGCAGCCTCCCTCCCATCGGCTCTATTTTGAGGCGGGATCCACCCTGCTCCAGCTGGAGGAAGGAAAAGGTGTATTTCAGTGTGTCCTGTGGGAGTGGTGGGGGGGCTGGAGGGCAGACCGCAGCTCCGGCAGGGCATGCGGCTCCGAGTGGCTGTCCCCAGAGGGGTGGAGGGGGGGCGCCGCCCGTGAGCTGGCCCGGGAGGCGGGCAGTGGCCTGGCCATCCCTGGAGGTGGGAGTCGAGGACGGGTGTGCACGGCCCCGCTCTCATGTGGCCCCAGGAGGCTGGTCTGGCAGCCCCTGTCAAGCTGGAATGCGGGTCTGTGGCCTGCCTGGGCCCCGCCTAAGACGCACCCACCGGCCACTTCCTGATTCTTGCCCCTGTGGGTGCTCAGCCCCAGGTCCAGAGGGGGCCCGCCCTGCCCTCAAGAGTTCCCCAGTTTGTGGAGGGCCAAGAGTCTGGTGAGACTGGGAGAACAACCCCCCTGCGGGCCCTTCTCTCTGGGTCCTGCCCTCTCTGCTTAGCGCTGGCCACACTCCGGCCTGCCCAGCCTGGCGGGGGCCTTCTGGCCTCCTTGCCTCTGCTCAGCGGGGTTCTCTGCCTGGTGTGGTGTTCTGTATTTGGCCGTGCTGGGTTTTAGTTGCAGCAGGTGGGGTCTAGTTCCCTGACCAGGAATCAAACCCGCGGCCCCTGCATTGGGAGCACAGAGTCCTACCACTGAACTGTCAGAGAAGTCCCTCTCCCAGCTTTGGAAGCACAGGCTGTTGGCACTGTGGAGGCGCCAAGTGGGGCACTGGGCCACCCCATCGTTGTAGGACTGGGGAAATCAAGGCCCGGCGGAGGTGACCTCCCCAGGGCGGCCCCATGTGGCAGGGTGGGGCCGGGCCGTCCACCCTCGGTTGAGGGGGTCCCACCTCTTTCAAAGAATGACCCTCCTCGAGCCCAGGAGGCGCCCCCAGAGACTAATTACGGGCTTAGGAGGCGGCCTCTCCCGATCTGGGGCCCTTCGCCCCTCAAAGCCACCGCATGGAGACGAGGGTTTGGTGGCTTGAGGTGAGTTCCCAGGTGTGTCTGAGGAAACCTGGCATCCTTAGGTGGTTTGTTCAGCCTGAAAAGCCCCATTGTGGCAGCAGCCTCCCTCCCATCGGCTCTATTTTGAGGCGGGATCCACCCTGCTCCAGCTGGAGGAAGGAAAAGGTGTATTTCAGTGTGTCCTGTGGGAGTGGTGGGGGGGCTGGAGGGCAGACCGCAGCTCCGGCAGGGCATGCGGCTCCGAGTGGCTGTCCCCAGAGGGGTGGAGGGGGGGCGCCGCCCGTGAGCTGGCCCGGGAGGCGGGCAGTGGCCTGGCCATCCCTGGAGGTGGGAGTCGAGGACGGGTGTGCACGGCCCCGCTCTCATGTGGCCCCAGGAGGCTGGTCTGGCAGCCCCTGTCAAGCTGGAATGCGGGTCTGTGGCCTGCCTGGGCCCCGCCTAAGACGCACCCACCGGCCACTTCCTGATTCTTGCCCCTGTGGGTGCTCAGCCCCAGGTCCAGAGGGGGCCCGCCCTGCCCTCAAGAGTTCCCCAGTTTGTGGAGGGCCAAGAGTCTGGTGAGACTGGGAGAACAACCCCCCTGCGGGCCCTTCTCTCTGGGTCCTGCCCTCTCTGCTTAGCGCTGGCCACACTCCGGCCTGCCCAGCCTGGCGGGGGCCTTCTGGCCTCCTTGCCTCTGCTCAGCGGGGTTCTCTGCCTGGTGTGGTGTTCTGCTTCTTCTAGACCTTTCCTGATCCTGCCCGTCCTCCAGGTCTCTGCTCACTGCCACCTCCAGCTGGAAGCCCTCCGCATCCCGAGCCTTCCTTTGACGGCCCTTGTGTGAGCCTTGCCTTTCGGAGTCTCTCCCCCTCCTGACTCCTCGACACCTTCCTGTCCCTCGCCCGGCCAGAGGGCTGAGCGGCTCACCGGAAAGTGCCCTGACGGCTTCTCATCCGTGAAGTGGGTGTCACGCTACGTGTCTTACGAGGTGGCAGAGAGTTAAGCGAAAGTGAAAGTCATGCAGTCTTGCCCAACTCTTGGTGATCCCGTGGACTGTAGCCCGCCAGGGTCCTCTGTCCCTGGAATTCTCCAGGCTAGAACACTGGAGTGGGTAGCCATTTCCTTCTCCAGGGGACCTTCCCAACCTAGGGACCGAACCCAGGTCTCCTGCATTGCAGGTGGATGCTTTACCGTCTGAGCCACCAGGGAAGCCCAAGAATACTGGAGTGGGTAACCATTCCCTTCTCCAGGGCATCTTCCCAGCCCTGGGAATCGAACTGGGGTCTCCTGCACTGCAGACAGATCCTTTCCCAGCTGAGAGTTATGTGGGTGACGAAAGTGGACATGCCCAGCGCGCCGTTGGCGTGCAGGCAGTGACCCTTCGGCTGCTCGGTCCTGGGCGCTTGTGGGCCCTTGGGTGCCGGAGCCTGGGCTGCCCTGGGTACAGCCCCGTGACTCCAGGAATGACTAATTCCCCTCCAGCCGTAAGCGCTCAGAAGCTCTGAAAAATGAGACCTCCCGCTCCTTCTTGCTGCTTCATTAAGCGCTTCCTGAGTGAGTGGAATGAGGATTGTCCTAATCCTGCGGCCCGCGGTGGGGGGTTCAGGGAGCTGGGAGAGACAGGCTCACCACGCCTCCAGTCGCCCGCAGCTAGTGAGGCACGTGGTAGGGTGGGCACATAAGGTGATCCGAGCCCCACAGGTGCCCAGGGCGGGGTGGGTGCCGAACAGGAGCCAGAAGCCTTGTGGTCCAGTCTGGCGTTGCCCTGGGCCAGCTGGTGACCTCAGACAAGCCCTTACCCGGGCACAGCTGACCATTGCAGCCTTGCCCACCTCTCTGTGATGCTTCAGGGGTCTGCAAAGGAGAGGCCTGGGAGGGAGTCCCAGGACTGGGCGGTTTGGCTGGCATGCAGTAGGCGCCTCCTGTGTACACAGGCCTCGGGAACAAAGGGGAAGGATGGACGAGGCCAGAGCAGTCTCTGGACCTTTATCTGCTAAGCTTGTTTCCCCACCTTTAAAAGTGGCCTGAGAGGGGCTTCCCTGGTGGTCCAGTGGCTAAGACTCTCTGCGCCCATTGCAGAGATCCAGGTTCGATCCCTGGTCAGGGAACTAGATCCCACATGCCTCAACTGAATTCACATGCTCGACTAAAGATCCCATGTGCTGCAACTAAGACTCAGTGCAGTCAAATAAGAACAAATATTTAAAAAAAAAAAAAAAAAAAGTGGCCTGGGAGTCCTGACTGCCTCCCAAGGTGACTCCCAATAGCTGGATCTCAGGGTCCATCCATCAGTGGGTGTGATCTTCCCATGCCGGGGCCCTGGCCCTCCTCTCTGGGTTATGGCTGCCCATCTGCCCAGGGGTCAGTGTCTACCAGCTCTGGGGCCTTCCCGGGTGGCTCAGTGGTAAAGAATCCGCCTGCCAATGCAAGAGATGCTGGTTCAATCCCTGGGTTGGAAAGATCCCGTGGGGAAGGAGATGGCAACCCACTCCAGTATTCTTGCCTGGAAAAGTCCACGGACAAAGGAGTCTGGTGGGCTACCGTCCATGGATTTGCAAGAGTTGGACACGACTTAGCGACTAAGCCACCACTCCCAACTCCAGAGCTGCTGCCTCTGGGATACCAGCTGCAGCCCTCCCTCCCCCTCCACCAGGAAGTCTTGTGGGGGCGTCCTGTGTGTAGCCCCGTTCTCCCTCCGGGCAGATGGGAAGAAGCAGCACAGGGAGAGGCTGCGGACTGGGATCGGGAGCCTCATCCTGGCCCCCTTTGTCCACAGGTGCTCCTGGGCCTCGGGGAGCTGCTCCTGTCCTGCAACTGGGCGGTGGTGGCCGACATCCTGCTGGTAGGTGTGGGGGTCGGGGCAGAGGGCTGGTCCTGGGGCGTCGAGCAGGGGCCGCTGGGGTCCGTCCTGCTCAGGGCTGGACTTCTGCTGTCGAGTGAGCTAGAGGTCACGTGGCGCCTCAGAGACCGTGGGGCCAGGGACTGAGGTCAGTGAACTCAGGGCCTCCCTGACTCTCTAGCACATCCTCTGACCATCACTCCTGTTTTGTAGAGGAGCAGATGGAGGCTGATAGAGGACAGGCGCCTGGACCAAGGTCGCACAGCATACAGAGGCACAGAGCCCCGACTGGGGCCCAGGTTTTTGACTCCAGGGCTCCCTCCCTCTTTCTTGACCACCGTCCTCAGCAACTGGGCTCCATGGCCTCTATTCTGGGTGTGCAGTGAAGGATGCTGGAGTTCAGGGCCACTGAGCCCAAGGCGGGTCCAGGCCACCCCCGCCCCCATATCATGGACTGGAAGGCAAGGGGCCAGCTCAGGCGATGAGGAGACCCGATGCGGTCCTGACCACGGGATGCTAGGTCCGGAGTCTAGCCCGACCCTCCCTGCCTCCGTCTAGAAGACATGCAGGGGAGCTGTTGAACATTGAAAGGCTGCGTCCTTGTGGATTCCCCAGAGTCCTGGACCGAGGGCCACCCTAGGAGCCCTCCTCCCGCTTCCTGGCAGCCCAGCAGGGTCCAGCACTGGGTGTGAGAGAACCGGAGCGGTCCTGGGGGTGGTCCAGTTGCAGGGGTACAAACCTGGATTCAGGAAACAGACCTGGAGCTCAGCCTTGCTTCTGGCATTTACTATCTGTGTGTGATGTAGGCACGTCGCTTTGGGTTGTGGAGCCTCAGTTTCCCTGTGTGGAAAATGGGGATGAAAGTACCTCCTGGATGTTGGTGAGGGGGGAACAAGAGGATCCGTGCGAAGCGTGTGCCCTTGGGCAGGGAATGCTGGCTGGGGTCCTGGTAGTAAATCAGCAACTCCTACTTTCTCATCTTCCATCTCCCAAAGACCTCCTGGCGTCCTGGAGTCTGAGTTGGAAAGGGCTGTTTGGAAGTGTAGTCAGTTCATTAGCCAACAAAACCTGCTTGAATCCTGCTGCGGACGGGAGGCTCGCTCTCTGTCTAGATGCTCTGGCCTTTGACCCAGGCTCGCGGGTGGAGCCCGAGCTGTCCTGTCAGCGACTCCTGGGCGGGTCATATCAGCTGCAGGGCTGGAGGGTCTTCTCTCTTCCTCCCTCCAGACCGGAGACAGGCGTCCGCCCAGACTCAGCCACAGGCTTGCTAAATGGCCTTGGGCCCCAATTTCCTTGCCTATAAACAGGGGCAATCATAACTGGCCCGGCGGGATGAGCAAGACCGCCCGAGGGAAAGACCTCCGTACGTGGGACGGCGCTGGCAAAGGCTGCCTTGAGCGTGGCTGCCCACGTGTAGGCACAGGGTGATGACCTACCCCACCCCACCCCCCGTCCTCAGCAACTGGGCTCCATGGCCTCTATTCTGGGTGTGCAGTGAAGGATGCTGGAGTTCAGGGCCACTGAGCCCAAGGCGGGTCCAGGCCACCCCCGCCCCCATATCATGGACTGGAAGGCAAGGGGCCAGCTCAGGCGATGAGGAGACCCGATGCGGTCCTGACCACGGGATGCTAGGTCCGGAGTCTAGCCCGACCCTCCCTGCCTCCGTCTAGAAGACATGCAGGGGAGCTGTTGAACATTGAAAGGCTGCGTCCTTGTGGATTCCCCAGAGTCCTGGACCGAGGGCCACCCTAGGAGCCCTCCTCCCGCTTCCTGGCAGCCCAGCAGGGTCCAGCACTGGGTGTGAGAGAACCGGAGCGGTCCTGGGGGTGGTCCAGTTGCAGGGGTACAAACCTGGATTCAGGAAACAGACCTGGAGCTCAGCCTTGCTTCTGGCATTTACTATCTGTGTGTGATGTAGGCACGTCGCTTTGGGTTGTGGAGCCTCAGTTTCCCTGTGTGGAAAATGGGGATGAAAGTACCTCCTGGATGTTGGTGAGGGGGGAACAAGAGGATCCGTGCGAAGCGTGTGCCCTTGGGCAGGGAATGCTGGCTGGGGTCCTGGTAGTAAATCAGCAACTCCTACTTTCTCATCTTCCATCTCCCAAAGACCTCCTGGCGTCCTGGAGTCTGAGTTGGAAAGGGCTGTTTGGAAGTGTAGTCAGTTCATTAGCCAACAAAACCTGCTTGAATCCTGCTGCGGACGGGAGGCTCGCTCTCTGTCTAGATGCTCTGGCCTTTGACCCAGGCTCGCGGGTGGAGCCCGAGCTGTCCTGTCAGCGACTCCTGGGCGGGTCATATCAGCTGCAGGGCTGGAGGGTCTTCTCTCTTCCTCCCTCCAGACCGGAGACAGGCGTCCGCCCAGACTCAGCCACAGGCTTGCTAAATGGCCTTGGGCCCCAATTTCCTTGCCTATAAACAGGGGCAATCATAACTGGCCCGGCGGGATGAGCAAGACCGCCCGAGGGAAAGACCTCCGTACGTGGGACGGCGCTGGCAAAGGCTGCCTTGAGCGTGGCTGCCCACGTGTAGGCACAGGGTGATGACCTACCCCACCCCAACACGGCTCGTCTTCTGAAACCTGCCCCCCACGGCTTCCTCTGTCTCCCCCGACCCAGTGCGGCTCCTGCTGCACATGACGGCCTCCCAGATATGCGAGGACTGCGTCGGTGGCCCCTTCTGCCCGCCCGTGTCTGCGTTTGCAGGAATGATTAACCTGGCCGAGCCAGGCTCTTCCGAGAGCCGCATGGGGGTTGGGGGCAGGGGTCGGGGTGGGAGGGAGAGAAGTGCGGGGCCCAGTCAGCCGTGGTCTGGCCCGTCTGGCTCTGCTGGGGAGCTGGCTGGCACTGCCTGGAGGGCCAGACTGGACACGATCCAGTCCACCTGGTTCTCCTCCTGGTCCTCCCTTGGCTCTGAGGGGTCCAGCTCCCAAGGCTGTGAAGCCAGGAAGGCTTCTAGCCCCTCTTCCCCTGTCTCCCCACCTTTCCGAATCCCCAGGGTGGAGACAGCTTCGTGACAGTTTGGTGGCCGGAGCTGGACGGGTCCCTGCCGTTCTTGGAGCTCAGTTTCCTGGGAGGAAAACGGGCAGGGCTCCGGGAGGGAGGGGTCTCAAGCCAAAGGCAGGTGAGGGGTCCTCCTCGGCTGTGGGGACCTGGGCTGTGGAAGAGAGGGGCAGACAGACAGACAGACAGACAAACGGCAGCTGGGAGGCGACGAGGCCGGGGTGTCTCCTGGGCCTGGGAGAAGCTGCACAGGGGAGAGAGGAGAGAGAGGAAGCAGCCGAAGTGGCCAACGGTACAGTGGTTTCTAGAGACGAGGCAGGAGAGGAGATGAGCGGAGAGGCCGGCAGGGGGTGGGCTGGGGTGGGGGTGCAGCAGGAAGTGCGGGACCTTGGTGTGGCACGCCAACAGGGAGGCCCTCGCTGGCTCCCCTTGCTCCTGTGGCCCAGAAGGCGAGAGGCAGCGGCGCCCAGGAGCCAGGATGCTGGAATGGTTCACCTGCGTCCACCCCCAGCCCTGCCCCTCTCTCTCTGGCTGGCCACGGCTGGCTCAAGTGTGCAGTAGGAGTTTAATAGAAAGGCGGCGCCCACCAGTCCCACCCAGCCTGCGGGGGCTGGGAGAGCTCAGCCTGCCTCAAGCCTACCCATGCGCAGCTGTGGGTGCAGAAGGGAGACTCACTCCCTCTCCCAGGGCCGTGCTCTGGGGGGCTGGAACCCAGCCGCCCGCAGATCCCCCCTCTCCTCCCCCGGGGTCACCGTCCTCCTGGTCTCCCTCCCTCCGCGTCTGGGTGCTTCCCGGCTCTGCCTTCTGCCCGTAGGTCGCCGTCTGCTCACTTGTCCGTCTCCCCTCCCGGGGGTGTCTGGGTGAGAGGGCTGAGTGGGGCGCGTGAGGCAGCTTGCCCAGACGTCTGCACCTGGTGACTGCCCCTCTGACGTCGTGCGGGCCCTTGGTGGGCGCGGGTGAGGCCCCGGGCTATAAAGGGAACAGCTCTCCTAAGAAGGGCGAGTCGAACACAGAGATGTTTTTGTCTCAGAATAGAGCGAGCCTGGAGTTTTGGGAACCCAAAAGCCTTTAAGCTTCTAAAATTACCTGCCTGGCTCTCTAGCTGCTGGCGGGGCCCAGCCTAGGCCCCTGGCTACGTGGAGCCCCTGGAGATGCAGACAGGCAGGGGGAGCCCCACCTCTCCGCCCCTGGCAGCAGGAGCTGGTCAGGGTCCCACAGGTTGGAGTCCCAGGGAGGGAAGGAAGGGAGTTTGCTCCGAGGGTCCAAGCTGCCCTGGCCCCTGTATGGACTTGGACATTCAGAGCCCATTCTCTCGGATGGGGGTCTCCCGCTTCTGAGATCTAATGCCTGATGATCTGAAGTGGAGTGGATACAATAATAATAGAAATAAAGTGCACAATGCATGTAATGCACTTGAATCATCCAGAAACCGCCCCCTCTGCCATTCGTGGAAAAAGTGTCTTCCACGAAACAGGTCCCCGGTGCCAGAAAGGTTGGGGACCGCTGATCGAGGAGGCCCTGCCCTTCTGCCCAGAACCACCAGTGAGTAATCACATAATTATGGGGTGAGAAAGAAGCACTTGGGGAAGGTGCAAAGCTGTGGTCAGTTCCTCCTCAGGCCTGTTGGCCGGTCCCGGTGAAGGGTGGGGGCCCGGCTTCTCTCACCACCTGGACCGGGTGGCTCAGCGCCAGGGGCTCCGGGACCAGCGGGTCCACTTCAAGAGTGACTCCCGCCGCTCTGCCCACTCACCAGCCGCTCGCTCTAGTCCTGTGGCTCTGGCCTTCACACCTCGCCTCACACTGTCCCCTGTCCAGAGTCCCCTTCCCTGCTCTCCCTGCCAGTTCCCTGTGTGTAGGGCTCGGGGTGAGCTCCTTCTCTTGGTTCTTTGCACTCTTTTCCAAACGTTCTGTAACAAACGCATGCATATTGCTGGAAAGGCTCCTTTTTGCTTCTAACCGCAGAATGGTCAGAGGTCAAATCCTGAAGAAGGCTTGGCAGCGAATCTTAGCTCTGCTGTTTCCTGGCTGTGTGACCCTGGGCAAGTGACTCACCCTCTCTGTGATGGGTTTCCTCACCTGTAACATGTGGATAGTGATCGTATCTCGCTCATGGGTGGGTTGAGTGGATATATTAAAAAAATATATATATATACACACACACACACATATGAGGTATATAAAATGCATACAAGAAGCATTTAATAGGGCTTCCCTGGTGGTCCAGTGGGTAAGGACACCGCCTTGCAGTGCAAGGGGCATCGGTTCGATCCCTGGCCTGGGAAGATCCCATGTGCTGTGGAGCAGCTAGACCGATGTGTCCAATGACCGAGCCGGCGCTCTGGAGTGCATGCGCCCAGAGCCGGTGCTCTGCGACAACAGAGGCCATAGTGATGGGAGGCCCACACGGGCCAAAGAACAAAGATGGATGAAGATGGGTAAATGAAAGACCAATAGAAGTGGCCCGCCCTCCCCCCTTCCCTCCCCAACCCGCCCTCTCCCCCCACAAAAGAAGCATTTAATAAGTGTTAGTAATTATCATAATAATGTGTTAGTATCATTATTATTATTCTCTAATGGGCTCAGATTATGGGCAGCTAGGCCTTGGGGCTAAGATGTTGGTGTGGGAAGCTCCCTCATGGATGTCCTGTTGGGACCTTGTGACGGTGTGGCTTCTTCTTCAACCTCCTGCCTCCCTCCTCGAGTAGGAAGTGACAGCCCACTCCAGCATTCTTGCCTGGGATATCGCACGGACCGAGGGGCCTGGAAGTCTCCAGTCCCTAGGGTTTGGTCGCAAGAATCGGACACCCCTGAGCAACTCAACAACGATAGGTGTATCTACTTGTAATTTAGGACTTCCCAGGTGGCGCTAGCAATAAAGACCCTGCCTGCCAATGCAGGAGATGTCAGAGATGTGAGTTTGAGCCTAGGAAGGTCCCTAGAGGCGGGCGTGGCCGCCCACTCCAGTCTTCTTGCCTGGAGAATCGCATGGACCGAGGAGCCTGGCGGGCTACGGTCCAGAGGGTCAGAGAGTCAGACGTGACGGAAGTGACTGAGCACACACGCCTCCCCCCCTCCTCCCTCCCCTCCTCTGCTGCAGCCCTGGGTCTGGCAGGGTTTCTCCTGGGACCGGTCTCCGAGACGGTTCTACTTGGCTTGTTTAGTTGGCAAGCTATCAGCGGGTCCCCCCTGTGCCCGCCGCCTTGCTGAACCCCAGGGGCCCCAAGAGAAGTTAGGCAGGAGCTTTGCTGCCAGACGATGTAAGGGGAGGAAGACAGTGAATTCTTCCAGATGTGTGGGTGTGCCTTCAGTTTGGGGTGCACACAGGACTGTGGGGACTCAGGGCAGGCACCTGGGAAGGACAGGGCAGGACTCAGGGCTGGGAAGGTTTCACAGAGGAGGTGACCTCATAGAGGAGGTCAGTCCTGAATGGGGACGCTCCAGCTGGACCAGAGAGGGCAAGGCTTGTCAAGTAGGAGGCACAGCAGGTAGTTTCTTTCAGCTCGATGTCCTCCAGGTACCAGTGATGAATGATGATTAAAGCAACCTTTTTTGTAGGTACCGTTATTATCCCTGTAGGGGGCGATGAGGCTGAGAGACAGGAAGGTGAAGGAACTTGCCTGGAGTCACACAGCGAGTGAGTAGGGTTGTGGGATTGGAACCCAGACAGTCTGACTCTAGAATTCCTATCTTCACCCTCCCCAGCCTCTTCCAGATGGGCCTCTTCAGGAAGGCTCCCTCTGGTCTCTGCCCAGACGGGCTTCCTGACAGAGGAACCGAGCCTGGCACCCACTCCACCTGGGTGCCCACATAGGCAGGCGCCTGGCTCTGCACCCCCTCTTCAGTGCACAGACCCCACTACTGCCTGATGGGCCCTCTGCCACGCCCACTCCAGCATTCTTGCCTGGGATATCGACGGACCGAGGGGCCTGGAAGTCTCCAGTCCCTAGGGTTTGGTCGCAAGAATCGGACACCCCTGAGCAACTCAACAACGATAGGTGTATCTACTTGTAATTTAGGACTTCCCAGGTGGCGCTAGCAATAAAGACCCTGCCTGCCAATGCAGGAGATGTCAGAGATGTGAGTTTGAGCCTAGGAAGGTCCCTAGAGGCGGGCGTGGCCGCCCACTCCAGTCTTCTTGCCTGGAGAATCGCATGGACCGAGGAGCCTGGCGGGCTACGGTCCAGAGGGTCAGAGAGTCAGACGTGACGGAAGTGACTGAGCACACACGCCTCCCCCCCTCCTCCCTCCCCTCCTCTGCTGCAGCCCTGGGTCTGGCAGGGTTTCTCCTGGGACCGGTCTCCGAGACGGTTCTACTTGGCTTGTTTAGTTGGCAAGCTATCAGCGGGTCCCCCCTGTGCCCGCCGCCTTGCTGAACCCCAGGGGCCCCAAGAGAAGTTAGGCAGGAGCTTTGCTGCCAGACGATGTAAGGGGAGGAAGACAGTGAATTCTTCCAGATGTGTGGGTGTGCCTTCAGTTTGGGGTGCACACAGGACTGTGGGGACTCAGGGCAGGCACCTGGGAAGGACAGGGCAGGACTCAGGGCTGGGAAGGTTTCACAGAGGAGGTGACCTCATAGAGGAGGTCAGTCCTGAATGGGGACGCTCCAGCTGGACCAGAGAGGGCAAGGCTTGTCAAGTAGGAGGCACAGCAGGTAGTTTCTTTCAGCTCGATGTCCTCCAGGTACCAGTGATGAATGATGATTAAAGCAACCTTTTTTGTAGGTACCGTTATTATCCCTGTAGGGGGCGATGAGGCTGAGAGACAGGAAGGTGAAGGAACTTGCCTGGAGTCACACAGCGAGTGAGTAGGGTTGTGGGATTGGAACCCAGACAGTCTGACTCTAGAATTCCTATCTTCACCCTCCCCAGCCTCTTCCAGATGGGCCTCTTCAGGAAGGCTCCCTCTGGTCTCTGCCCAGACGGGCTTCCTGACAGAGGAACCGAGCCTGGCACCCACTCCACCTGGGTGCCCACATAGGCAGGCGCCTGGCTCTGCACCCCCTCTTCAGTGCACAGACCCCACTACTGCCTGATGGGCCCCTGAGCTGGAACACTCCTACCGCATCCTTCTCATCACAGCCGTGCCTGGATCCCTGGTTCAACAGCAAACCCTCAAGAGGGGTGGCTGGCAGCAGGGGCCCGGCCACTCCATCCCATGGAACCAAGGAGCCTTCCTGAGCCTCTGAAAGGCCTGATGTCTTGGTGGTGGGGCTTTGGGCCGTGGGGTCACGGACCCGTTGCCATCCTCCTCTCTTGGCCAGCCTGTCCTTGGCAGCGAGGGGACAGGAGAGGGTCTGAGGGAGCACCTGCTCCCTGTCCTCGCCTGGGACGCTCCCCTGGTGCTCCTGTGTTTTGCAGTCCGTGGTGGTGCCCAGGTGCCGGGGGACCGCAGAGGCGCTTCAGATCACAGTGGGCCACATCCTGGGAGACGCCGGGAGCCCCGACCTCACTGGACGGGTAAGGCCGGGTGGGTGGCGGGGCTCCAGGGAGGAGCTGCCCCTGAAGGCCTCGCGGCTGGCGCTGTGGGCCCGGCAGACCCCGCCGCCCTTCCCTGCAGATCTCCAGCGCCCTGCGGGCTGGGCGCCCCGACACCTACCTGCAGCGCTTCCTCAGCCTTCAACAGAGCTTCCTGTGCTGCGCCTTCGTCATCGCCCTGGGCGGCGGCTGCTTCCTGCTGACTGCGGAGCACCTGGAGAGCGACCAGGCCCAGGCCCGACAGTCTGGTGCAGGTACCCCTGCTCCTGGCACCTGCGCCAGGCTCAGGGCTGACCCTCGAGGGGCAGGGAGCACCGGCCACCCCCTGGAGCCGCTGACTAGTTTATTCACGTGTTCATTCATTCACGTGTCATTATCATGCCCCCGCTAGGTGCCAGGCAAGGTTACAGATACTGGGGAGTGACCGTCAATTCCAAGCTCTCATGAAGTGAAACAAACAGAAACAGTTAAAGATAGTGTGCTGGCGGTCCTAAGTGCCGGGAGAGGCAAGAAGCAGGAGAGAGGCACAGGCGGGGGCAGGTTGCAGTTTTTGAGAGGCTGGTGACCTTGGAGTGAGGATTTGGAGGAGGGACTGAGTTGCGCAACTTTCTGGTGGAGGGAAAAGCTAGCTGGTGCAAAGGCCCTGGGGTAGGAATGTACCTGCTGTGTTGGAAGACCTGCAAGAAGGCCAGTGTGGCTGGCGTAGGAGCAAGGGGCCAGTGGCAGGGACGAGGGTGGGTAATGGGACCCGAGCGTGGGAGGACTGGGGGCCTTGGTAGAGACTGAAGTCTTAACACTGAGTGAGATGGGAGCTGCTATGGGGTTTCCAGGGCACAAGCCCCAGGGCGTCTGACTTACATCATGGATGCACCGCTGTAGTGCTGCTGTGTGGAGAACAGACTGTAGGGAGTTGGTGTTGAAACAGAGAGGCCAGAGCGAGGCGCTGCCGCCCTTCGGGAAGCGCAGCGGTGTTGGGACCACGCTGGTGGCATTGAAGGTGGGGGGAACGGGTCGGATCAGGAATGTACGTTGAAAATGGAAGCTAGAGGATTTCATGACAGACTGTCCCCAGGCCAGGTCCCCGAACACCTCTGCCTCTTGTTGGGCTGTCTGAGCGATTTCCTCCCACAGGGATCCCCAAGAGTGAGGACGTGAACATCAAGGCGAGGGAGAGCCAACGCCTGCTTCCTGGCACAGTGCCTCCCCAGAGGACCCCTGAGGCCCCTGCCCTGGCGCGAGGAGGTCCCACCCGCTCTGCCCTCATCTGCCCTCACCCTCCTGGGCGGCCTCCCCCGGATCCGTGCCTCCGCCCACCTTTGACGGTGGCTCCAGAACCCTGGCCGAGCCGCACCTGCCCTAGCTTCGCTCCCAGCTGGAGAGCTGGCGGCGTCCGCGGCTGGGCTGGGAATTGAGATGTCAGCACCCCCGCGGGAGGCCTGAGCCCACGCCTGCGCCCAGCACGGGGCCACTCTCGCCCGGAGTCCTCAGCCTGGCTGCCAGCAGGCCCGATTAAAGTGTGGCCAGTACAAAGCCCGTGGATACAGGCTTTCAAACCGTCCTGTTATTTATAGCCTCAAGGTGTCTCTGCTGGGAGTAGGAGCCGGAGGGGAGGAGGTGGGCCGTCTGCGCGGAGCATGCATGACTGCTCAGCGTGGGTCTCTCCTCACGTCCACCCCGGACCACCCGCTCCAGCCCAGCTTCCCCGCTCCGCCGGGTCGGACGGGTGCAGGACACCGCTGTGCGCGCGTTCACCCTCTGAACTCAGGGGTTGGCTCCGCAGTCCGGAAGACAGGTCTCTACTCTGGTGCTGGTGTGGGCATGTGGCTGCGAGATCCAAGGCAGTACCCTTCCTGCCCAGACCCAGCCACCCCAGACCCTCGCTGGGGGGCTCTCCTGGCTGCGCATGAGTGCCCCGCTCTGCGTGCCGGCCCCCTTCCCCGTGGGGAGGGCTGGCTCCGTGGGACTCATGCCTGCCACTGGGTTCAGAGCAGCTGGGCCCAGCGGGCCCTGCGGGAGGTGAACAGCTTCCAGGCGGGCAGCAGTGGGGAGGCATGTTCTTTCTGCCATGAGCATGAGCGTCTCGCCCCCTCCCCTGGTGCCCAGCCATGCAATCGTGTTCTGATCTGGCCTGTCTCCCAGCAACTGTGGGCAGAGCGGTGGCCCAGACGCACGCTCCCCTCCTGACCCTTGCTTGCTCCATCCCTGCCCGTGATGGGTGCCCTCCATGCCCCCTTATGTTGGAGGGGAACAAGCTCAAAGAACTGGACTTTCCAACTCAGTCTGCATCTGCCACCCCACTTCCCCAGTTCTCAGAGCAGCCCTCCCATCAGGCTGACCTCCCCAGCCTACCATATGAGACTTGGAGCTCAGGACACAGGCTGGCTCTGAGGTTACAAGAAAGAGGATTCCCGAGGGTGCTTGGTTACGCTCCCAAGTACAGTGTGGGCGCGGGAGGGAGTGGGGTGTTCCCAGAGCAGCAAGCCATCCGCTGACCCCAGCCGGGTATCCTAATTTCAGCTCAACTCCGACATTGTCTACCCAGAGAGCATCAGATTCCAGGGACTGGGGGTTCCATTCTACAAGACTAGCCCTGCCAGGCCCGTGCCACACTTCAGATGCCAGTCACAAGTTCAGGTTGTGACCAACTGTAAACCCAGGGTTCTTAACAACCTTTTCCTGGGGTTCCATTAATGTGCTGGAGAACTTAGGAGACCTGTTTACTCACTAGGTTGCCAGTTTATTGTAAAGGATCTAAACTCAGGAAGAGCCCGATGGAAGAGATGCATAGGCAAGCTGCGGGGGAAGGGCGTGGAGCCTCCACTCTCCCCGGAAGCCCCTGTGCTCACCAACTGGGAAGCTCTCCGGACCCCACCCCTTTGGATTTTTAATGGAAGCTTCGTTCCTCATGCATGATTGATTAAACCATCGGCTATTGGAGAGTGATCTCAACGTCCACCTTCTCTCCTTTCCTCGGAGGTGGCTGGGGCAGGGTGGGGACTGAAAGCTCCAGCTTTCTTCTTCTTATTATTATTTTATTTATTTTTATTTTTGGCTATGCTGAGTCTGCATCGCAGTGTGTGGGTGTCTCATCGCAGTGGCTTCTCTTGTATTGAACGCTCTCCAGGCTCATGGGCTTCAGTAGTTGCAGCACTTGGGCTCAGTAACTGTGGCTCTCAGGCTCTGGAACCTGGGCTCAGCTGTTGGTCCATGGCATGTGGGATCTTCCTGGACCAGGGATCAAACCTATATCCTCTGAAATGGCAGGCAGATTCTTAATCACTGGACCTCCAGGGCGGGCCCAGCTCTAGCCTTCTAATTGCAGGGTTTGCTCTCAGCCTCGTCCTTAGGTTAGTTCCAGAGGCTTTCCAACTCAGTCTGCATCTGCCACCCCACTTCCCCAGTTCTCAGAGCAGCCCTCCCATCAGGCTGACCTCCCCAGCCTACCATATGAGACTTGGAGCTCAGGACACAGGCTGGCTCTGAGGTTACAAGAAAGAGGATTCCCGAGGGTGCTTGGTTACGCTCCCAAGTACAGTGTGGGCGCGGGAGGGAGTGGGGTGTTCCCAGAGCAGCAAGCCATCCGCTGACCCCAGCCGGGTATCCTAATTTCAGCTCAACTCCGACATTGTCTACCCAGAGAGCATCAGATTCCAGGGACTGGGGGTTCCATTCTACAAGACTAGCCCTGCCAGGCCCGTGCCACACTTCAGATGCCAGTCACAAGTTCAGGTTGTGACCAACTGTAAACCCAGGGTTCTTAACAACCTTTTCCTGGGGTTCCATTAATGTGCTGGAGAACTTAGGAGACCTGTTTACTCACTAGGTTGCCAGTTTATTGTAAAGGATCTAAACTCAGGAAGAGCCCGATGGAAGAGATGCATAGGCAAGCTGCGGGGGAAGGGCGTGGAGCCTCCACTCTCCCCGGAAGCCCCTGTGCTCACCAACTGGGAAGCTCTCCGGACCCCACCCCTTTGGATTTTTAATGGAAGCTTCGTTCCTCATGCATGATTGATTAAACCATCGGCTATTGGAGAGTGATCTCAACGTCCACCTTCTCTCCTTTCCTCGGAGGTGGCTGGGGCAGGGTGGGGACTGAAAGCTCCAGCTTTCTTCTTCTTATTATTATTTTATTTATTTTTATTTTTGGCTATGCTGAGTCTGCATCGCAGTGTGTGGGTGTCTCATCGCAGTGGCTTCTCTTGTATTGAACGCTCTCCAGGCTCATGGGCTTCAGTAGTTGCAGCACTTGGGCTCAGTAACTGTGGCTCTCAGGCTCTGGAACCTGGGCTCAGCTGTTGGTCCATGGCATGTGGGATCTTCCTGGACCAGGGATCAAACCTATATCCTCTGAAATGGCAGGCAGATTCTTAATCACTGGACCTCCAGGGCGGGCCCAGCTCTAGCCTTCTAATTGCAGGGTTTGCTCTCAGCCTCGTCCTTAGGTTAGTTCCAGAGGTCACCTCCTTACCAAACAGAAGACACTTTTAGGACTCTCATTGCCTAGGAAACCCCAAGGGTTTTAGGAGCTCGATACAAGAAACAGGATGAGCAGCCAAACACATCTTTCTTATTATAAATCACAATATCATGGTTTCTCCTGGGAAGGAGACAGTCACTGGCTGTGTGACCCAGGCCACTGTCTGTCCTCTCGGAGCTTCAGGCACTCCAGCTCTATTTAAGAGGTGTTTTGCATGTGCGTTTTCTAGCCTAGACCTTGTGATTGCTCATGTGTTCGGTCTAGGTCCACAGAAGCCCAGCTCCAGGGTCTGAACCTTCCTCCCTGAAGACTCGGCTCCCAGGAAATCAACACAGGCTTCCTAAGAGTCATCAGCTACCCTGCCCACCGGAGTCCAGTGGCTGGGGAGAAATATCAGAAGTCAGTTCCAGAAGCATGTTGGTACCAAAGAGTGCCCATCTTGGGGGTGGGCAGTGACTCCAGCCCTGCCCTTGAACTTCACAGTCCCAGAAGGCACAGGGAAACGCTTGACTGGGCCAAGTGAGAAACACGTGTGGGCAGAAGGAGTGTTCTCAGAAGTCTTAGGAGTTGACCCAGGTACCTAGCCAGAGAAGGTGCTGGGGAAGGGAATCCGCAGGGAAGGGAGCGGGCAGAGGTGCAGGGGCTGAGGCAGAAGGCATGTGATGAGTCATGGAGAGGTGTGGCGTGGTTAGAAAGGAGAGGGCGTGTGTGCTCTCTGGGAGAGGGAGAGGAGGCAGGAGAGACTGGCTGGGACCGGAGAGCTCAGGTGCCAGCCAAGGAGCCGGGGCTCGCAGCCTGTAATCAGGAGGCTATGCTGAGTCTGCATCGCAGTGTGTGGGTGTCTCATCGCAGTGGCTTCTCTTGTATTGAACGCTCTCCAGGCTCATGGGCTTCAGTAGTTGCAGCACTTGGGCTCAGTAACTGTGGCTCTCAGGCTCTGGAACCTGGGCTCAGCTGTTGGTCCATGGCATGTGGGATCTTCCTGGACCAGGGATCAAACCTATATCCTCTGAAATGGCAGGCAGATTCTTAATCACTGGACCTCCAGGGCGGGCCCAGCTCTAGCCTTCTAATTGCAGGGTTTGCTCTCAGCCTCGTCCTTAGGTTAGTTCCAGAGGTCACCTCCTTACCAAACAGAAGACACTTTTAGGACTCTCATTGCCTAGGAAACCCCAAGGGTTTTAGGAGCTCGATACAAGAAACAGGATGAGCAGCCAAACACATCTTTCTTATTATAAATCACAATATCATGGTTTCTCCTGGGAAGGAGACAGTCACTGGCTGTGTGACCCAGGCCACTGTCTGTCCTCTCGGAGCTTCAGGCACTCCAGCTCTATTTAAGAGGTGTTTTGCATGTGCGTTTTCTAGCCTAGACCTTGTGATTGCTCATGTGTTCGGTCTAGGTCCACAGAAGCCCAGCTCCAGGGTCTGAACCTTCCTCCCTGAAGACTCGGCTCCCAGGAAATCAACACAGGCTTCCTAAGAGTCATCAGCTACCCTGCCCACCGGAGTCCAGTGGCTGGGGAGAAATATCAGAAGTCAGTTCCAGAAGCATGTTGGTACCAAAGAGTGCCCATCTTGGGGGTGGGCAGTGACTCCAGCCCTGCCCTTGAACTTCACAGTCCCAGAAGGCACAGGGAAACGCTTGACTGGGCCAAGTGAGAAACACGTGTGGGCAGAAGGAGTGTTCTCAGAAGTCTTAGGAGTTGACCCAGGTACCTAGCCAGAGAAGGTGCTGGGGAAGGGAATCCGCAGGGAAGGGAGCGGGCAGAGGTGCAGGGGCTGAGGCAGAAGGCATGTGATGAGTCATGGAGAGGTGTGGCGTGGTTAGAAAGGAGAGGGCGTGTGTGCTCTCTGGGAGAGGGAGAGGAGGCAGGAGAGACTGGCTGGGACCGGAGAGCTCAGGTGCCAGCCAAGGAGCCGGGGCTCGCAGCCTGTAATCAGGGAGGTTGCTTCTACCTCCAGTGTGTTCTGGGGTTTGAGCTGCCGGGCAGGGCGGGGTGGTGCTTTCTGGGACTGAGCTAGACAGAAGGCCCCGCCGGGAGTTTATACGAGGTTATCATCCAAAGTGTTTTGAGGCAGGGCAGGAGCGCCAGGGTGGCGGGCTCTGGGAGGGAGCGACCAGGATCTGTGCTGCAAGCAACCCAACCCCAGCTGTCTTCAGCTCCCAGCCCCTGCCTCACTGGGGCGGGTCACGCAGGCCTCGCTGTGCTGAGGTCTCAGCTGGAGGTCTTTGACAGGCTGGTCCCTCAGGCTAGGTGGGAGGAGTGCAGAAGAATGCAGCTTTCTGACTGAACGTCACTTGCTGGGTGACCCCAGCCTCTGATATTCCGGACTCACTCGTGGGGAATGTCGTTGGGGGAAGACCTACCTGCTCACTTCTCATGTTAATTGCTCTTCCTGGACACGCACTGCATTCCAGCTCCCAGGTGTCACCCAGGTATGCAGGTGTGTTCGTCTGTGTGCGTGAGCCCATGCCTGCTCATTTCATTGCTGATGTGTGCGCCCAAGCGCAGGTGTTGGTGGGGTCTGGATGATAAAACTCTCCTTCCACCCTGGCCTCAGACTTGGGGGTTTGAGCATGCGCATTGAGATGACCACCTGTCAGCAGCACCAGTCTGTTGGCCAACACCAGTCTTGTCCCCCTGCAACGCCAGTCTGTTTCATTCCTGGAAGACGCCATCTCTCCTCCATGCCTGGGGGTGGGGCTGTGAGTGTGTTGGTGTAATGCAGTCTCTACGACAGCTGGCAGGAGGCAGTGAGAGGCTGCTGGAGCCAAGCTTTATCCCACCAGTTAAGGTTGTAGCGGGGTGTGCAACAGAAACTGACTGCTGTCTTAAGCATGGAAGGGATTTCTTGAAACACATCAGGGGCTCACAGCATCTATGAGAAGACTGGAGATTCAGGAGCCGGGGCTCGTGGGCCATCTTACTGGGGGACCTTCACCAGAGCGCAGACGATTTTGCTCTCATCTTTTTTCCACCCTGCTCAAGATTTAAAGCCCTGGATGAGAGAGTCCACTTGGATCCTAAGCCTATGCCTTGATTTATGGTTCCTTTAAGATCAGGAACCCAGGGTGCATTTAGGAACATCCAAATAAAACAGCAGTGAAAGAAAACAAAGACCAAAAAACATACATAAATACCAATGACCGTGTCCGTGACAAGGATCTTGGGCAGGCCACTGGCCCTGTCTCAGATGAAGCGTCTAAGGGGCCAGGGAAGAGGCCAGACTCCATGTCCTTCAAGGAATTCTTCACTTCTGAGTGTCAGAGTCCATGATAGAAGGAGACTGAAGCTTCTATCATTTGGAAAGTGTTAAAAATGTTCAGATGACAGAACAGGAACTTCTGTGTTAGTGGGGACTCAGAGCCATCTGTTCGAAACAGGGGAGAGAGGCAGAGACGAAGTGTTCTGAGCTGGGGGTGGAGGGGCTCCAAGTCCCTGGCTTGGCAACTGCAGGAGCAGAGAGGAGCTGTCCTCTCTCGGGTGGTGGCCGGTGGAGAAGGCCGTCCAAGGTGGAGGTAGATGGCACATGGGCGCTAATGGAGGGTGAAGTCAATGAGGGGAAAAAAAGCCTTTTTTCAGAGGGGCCAGGAGAGGAATCTGGCTGGTTTATGAGTCACGAAGAAGAACAAGAGATAAACGTGATGCAAATTGGCACACACTTCCTGGGCACCTGCTAAATGTCATTTACTCATTCAGTCAACAAACACTGTCTGAGCACCTCCTCTGCCCTGGACTGCGGGAATGAGTCAGAGAGTGTGGGAGCCCTCCAGGCTCACGAGCTGCTGTTGGGCTGGTGCAGGGGAGTGGTGGACTGATGTACAAATATAATCAGCACGGTGAGTTTGGTGCCATGGAAGAGGTACCCAGGTTACTCAGGTAGCCTAGAGGAGGAAGTGACAATTTCTACAAGTAGGTCAGGGACAGATTTCCAGAGGGAGTCGTGTCTGTGCTGGGTTTCTGCATGGGAGGAGTGAGCTAGTGAGAGCTGGATTAAAAAGCCAGGGGAGGGGGTTACCTAGGCGGCGCTCTCCGTGGTCCTGAACTATCATGGTGTCAGAGGGGCGGGGCTTTTGCATTGAGGGGAAGGGGCGACGAGAGACAACTGCCCCCAACTCCTGCCCCTCCTCTGGACTCCAGGAAGTATAGTAACTATGAGTGCGTTCAGGGGGCTCCATTTTCAGTGTGGACAAGTGTAATTTTGAGAGATGGGCAGTAGGATCTGAGGCTGGAGATGGGCATGAGTCATGAAAGGTTATTGGAGATCATGTAAAGGAATTTAGATATTAAAAAATTAATTTTATTGAAGCAAAGTTGATTTACAATGTCATGTTAATTTCTGCTGTGCATCAAAGTGATTCATTTACATATTCTTTTTCATTGTGGGTTATTATATCATACACAGTAGGACCTTGTTATGTATGCATTCTAAATACAATAGTTTGCATCTGCTAATCCCAAACTCCCCCTCCATCTCTCCCTCACCCCTTTTCCCCCTTGGCAACCACAAGTCTGTCCCCTGTATCTGTGTGTCTGTTTTGTAGATAGGACCTTAGATATTTTTAATCATATAGGCAATGAAGAGCCATGGAAAGGTTTTGTGCAAGGTAATGATAGGGTCGTATGTGTGACTTAGAAAATGATTGGCAAGAAACATGAAGAAAAGACTGGAGGGGAGGGTTGGGACAGGTGTTGTTGAGCTTTAAAAGAGTCCAAGTGAGACATGAAAGGTTTGTGCTGGGTCTGTGAGCAATGAAGACCTTGGAAGATATATATATGTATAAAGGTCGGGGCCTACAGGTGGGAGTTGAGGGGAGGAGTCCCAAACAGCTCCTAGGTTTCCAGCTCAGTGACATGTGGTTGCTCTGGTCTTTGTCAGAGATAAATGATGCTGGGTGAGTGCAGGTTGAGGAGAAAGATGATGAGTTCAGTCTTGGATGTGCTGAACTTAAGCTACTGGGTGCTTTCTTGGGGGGAGTGTGCAGGAAACTGCATATGGACATACTGCTTGGAGATGAGGTCATGTCTAAAGATGGAGGGTGGGGTGTCCTAGGGATGTGGATAATTGTGGGGAGTGAGCTAGTGAGAGCTGGATTAAAAGAGGGGTTACCTAGGCGGCGCCTCCGTGGTCCTGAACTATCATGGTGTCAGAGGGCGGGGCTTTTGCATTGAGGGAAGGGGCGACGAGAGACAACTGCCCCCAACTCCTGCCCTCCTCTGGACTCCAGGAAGTATAGTAACTATGAGTGCGTTCAGGGGGCTCCATTTTCAGTGTGGACAAGTGTAATTTTGAGAGATGGGCAGTAGGATCTGAGGCTGGAGATGGGCATGAGTCATGAAAGGTTATTGGAGATCATGTAAAGGAATTTAGATATTAAAAAATTAATTTTATTGAAGCAAAGTTGATTTACAATGTCATGTTAATTTCTGCTGTGCATCAAAGTGATTCATTTACATATTCTTTTTCATTGTGGGTTATTATATCATACACAGTAGGACCTTGTTATGTATGCATTCTAAATACAATAGTTTGCATCTGCTAATCCCAAACTCCCCCTCCATCTCTCCCTCACCCCTTTTCCCCCTTGGCAACCACAAGTCTGTCCCCTGTATCTGTGTGTCTGTTTTGTAGATAGGACCTTAGATATTTTTAATCATATAGGCAATGAAGAGCCATGGAAAGGTTTTGTGCAAGGTAATGATAGGGTCGTATGTGTGACTTAGAAAATGATTGGCAAGAAACATGAAGAAAAGACTGGAGGGGAGGGTTGGGACAGGTGTTGTTGAGCTTTAAAAGAGTCCAAGTGAGACATGAAAGGTTTGTGCTGGGTCTGTGAGCAATGAAGACCTTGGAAGATATATATATGTATAAAGGTCGGGGCCTACAGGTGGGAGTTGAGGGGAGGAGTCCCAAACAGCTCCTAGGTTTCCAGCTCAGTGACATGTGGTTGCTCTGGTCTTTGTCAGAGATAAATGATGCTGGGTGAGTGCAGGTTGAGGAGAAAGATGATGAGTTCAGTCTTGGATGTGCTGAACTTAAGCTACTGGGTGCTTTCTTGGGGGGAGTGTGCAGGAAACTGCATATGGACATACTGCTTGGAGATGAGGTCATGTCTAAAGATGGAGGGTGGGGTGTCCTAGGGATGTGGATAATTGTGGAAAGCCCAAGCACGGGTGAGAGGCTACCAAGGGAGGGTGTGCCACGTGAGCAGGGAGGAGACCAAGGCGGAACCCTAGAGGCACTCCTGTGTCACAAGATCAGCAGAGGGGACGTGGACTGAGCTCCCAGGAGGCAGTCATGGGGAAGTCAATATTTCTCTGAGTGTGTTCTGCAGAGCTGAGGTCATCTTCCAAGACATTCTGTGGCCTTGACCACGTGGGAACATGGGAGCTCATGCCTCCCCTTGGGAGACTCCCGATGTACACTCTCAGACGAAAGGCTCTGAAACGTCTTAGGGAACCTCATTCTCTAGGATGACCCCACTGTTTCCCAAATAACGTGCCCCTGGGACACGACTATGGATGTCTGATGCCCCGGTTGTTTGGAAATTATGGTCTAGACCTAATAAATGAATATCAGAAGGCCCTTTAGCCATCATTGAGTTCAGCCATCCGATTATGGTGATGAGGAAACTCTATCCTGCCTGGAGTAGCTAAGAGCATCCCTGTGGGGCGGCAGGGGAAACACTGGATTAGGGGTAGACGCACCCCGGGTTAGTGCACACCTCACTGTTTACTAGGTATGGGACTGTAGGTAGATTATTTCTCTTTCTTGGGTCTCTCTTTCCGGTTAAGGGCTAAAACTGCTCCCTGGGCAGGGCTGAGGCTGAAAAAATGAGGAATTTGGAGGAGTGGGGAGGAGACCGTGGTGTTGGGCTTAAAGCCATGGTTCTGCCTTCTGCCTCCAGTCCCACCGCCGGGCACATCCCCTGGCTGGGCCCTCGCCTCTAGCCGGCATCATCACACTGTCATGAAGGTCAGCGCCAGGGCTCAGTCCCAGTCCGACGGAGCTTCGAGCTCTGTCCCTGCCGGTTTAATCACCTGCCATCCTGGGCCACCCCGTGGGACTTCCTGCCTCCTCAGGCCTGCTTTCAGCAAGCGGGAAGGAGGCAGCATGCTGACTTTCAGAATGAAATCTGTTTTCCTTACCCTCTTGTCACAGTCATTCAGACCCAACACGACGATGCATATTTTTAGTCACTTCGCAGAATTTAAAATACACCTCGAAGGCGCCAAGAAACACCAGCTTGGGGATTAACTCTGCTCACAAGAGACCGTGGGGCGGGAGTGGGGAGGGCTGCCTTGTGCTGCGTCACCGGTTGGCTATGCCGTGACTCACCATGGTCGACACCTTTGTGCGATGCACCTGCCCACAGGGGGGAAGCCCCAATGGGGACGTGGACTGAGCTCCCAGGAGGCAGTCATGGGGAAGTCAATATTTCTCTGAGTGTGTTCTGCAGAGCTGAGGTCATCTTCCAAGACATTCTGTGGCCTTGACCACGTGGGAACATGGGAGCTCATGCCTCCCCTTGGGAGACTCCCGATGTACACTCTCAGACGAAAGGCTCTGAAACGTCTTAGGGAACCTCATTCTCTAGGATGACCCCACTGTTTCCCAAATAACGTGCCCCTGGGACACGACTATGGATGTCTGATGCCCCGGTTGTTTGGAAATTATGGTCTAGACCTAATAAATGAATATCAGAAGGCCCTTTAGCCATCATTGAGTTCAGCCATCCGATTATGGTGATGAGGAAACTCTATCCTTCCTGGAGTAGCTAATAGCATCCCTGTGGGCGGCAGGGGAAACACTGGATTAGGGGTAGACGCACCGGGTTAGTGCACACCTCACTGTTTACTAGGTATGGGACTGTAGGTAGATTATTTCTCTTTCTTGGGTCTCTCTTTCCGGTTAAGGGCTAAAACTGCTCCCTGGGCAGGGCTGAGGCTGAAAAAATGAGGAATTTGGAGGAGTGGGGAGGAGACCGTGGTGTTGGGCTTAAAGCCATGGTTCTGCCTTCTGCCTCCAGTCCCACCGCCGGGCACATCCCCTGGCTGGGCCCTCGCCTCTAGCCGGCATCATCACACTGTCATGAAGGTCAGCGCCAGGGCTCAGTCCCAGTCCGACGGAGCTTCGAGCTCTGTCCCTGCCGGTTTAATCACCTGCCATCCTGGGCCACCCCGTGGGACTTCCTGCCTCCTCAGGCCTGCTTTCAGCAAGCGGGAAGGAGGCAGCATGCTGACTTTCAGAATGAAATCTGTTTTCCTTACCCTCTTGTCACAGTCATTCAGACCCAACACGACGATGCATATTTTTAGTCACTTCGCAGAATTTAAAATACACCTCGAAGGCGCCAAGAAACACCAGCTTGGGGATTAACTCTGCTCACAAGAGACCGTGGGGCGGGAGTGGGGAGGGCTGCCTTGTGCTGCGTCACCGGTTGGCTATGCCGTGACTCACCATGGTCGACACCTTTGTGCGATGCACCTGCCCATGGAGGTGGGATCTGGAGCAGCCTGCAGTGGGAACGGAGCTCCCGGTCAGACCGATGGTATTGCACCAACCCGGGTCAGCGCCAGCCCTGGCACCAGCTAGCTGCATGTCCGTGATGGGGTCATTCTGGGGCCCCGAAACCCGTACGTGGAGCACAGGGCATAATTCTGGTTCCCCAGGCTCTGTCTAGTTCTAGCATTCTCTCATCAGCCCGTTGTACAGGATTTTCATTTCAATCAAAGCTGCAAACACATGAATGGGGGAGGGAGCTTAACCAGAACCACAGCACTTCTGAAGTGGGTGATAGCGGAGATTGTGGTCCCACATACAGAAGCTATTCTGCCACTTTCCACGGGGGATGCGGCCCCTCATTCCCCCAAGGGAGAACCTGGCAGACCTTCAGACCATCTAAAACCTAGCCTCCTGTCTACCCCCAGAGAGAGAAACTGACACCCAGTGAGAGAGAGTTAGGGATCTTGTCTAGGGTCATGCCACACACCAGGGCAGAACTGAGCTAGGACCCAGCCTCCTATCTCCCATGCAGGGCTTTATCATGCGCTGCTGAAGCCGGATGCTTGCGGTTGCTGGGCCCTCAGGGCACAAGGCCCCCTTTTAATGCCCTGCTTCTGAGGTGTCCTAGTTGGAGCCCTGTTTTTCCCGGCCAGGGACTGCCTTTCTGCGGGCAGGGGCAGGGTCTCGGTGCGCACACAGGAATGGGTCCAGGGTGAGGAGGATTGGGGGCTGGATCTGTGTTTCCCTGGGGAGGTGGAGCCTTGGACCAAAGCTCCCGCCGGTCACGCTTCTCGGTTCTTACGTAGCCCTCCTTGGACTGATTAAATCATGGCGGGTGAGTAACTGCTGGGGCGGTCACGGGCTCTCCTAGCCCTTCCTTGAGACACGACGATGCATATTTTTAGTCACAGAATTTAAAATACACCTCGAAGGCGCCAAGAAACACCAGCTTGGGGATTAACTCTGCTCACAAGAGACCGTGGGGCGGGAGTGGGGAGGGCTGCCTTGTGCTGCGTCACCGGTTGGCTATGCCGTGACTCACCATGGTCGACACCTTTGTGCGATGCACCTGCCCATGGAGGTGGGATCTGGAGCAGCCTGCAGTGGGAACGGAGCTCCCGGTCAGACCGATGGTATTGCACCAACCCGGGTCAGCGCCAGCCCTGGCACCAGCTAGCTGCATGTCCGTGATGGGGTCATTCTGGGGCCCCAAACCCGTGACGTGGAGCACAGGGCATAATTCTGGATCCCCAGGCTGTATCTAGTTCTAGCATTCTCTCATCAGCCCGTTGTACAGGATTTTCATTTCAATCAAAGCTGCAAACACATGAATGGGGGAGGGAGCTTAACCAGAACCACAGCACTTCTGAAGTGGGTGATAGCGGAGATTGTGGTCCCACATACAGAAGCTATTCTGCCACTTTCCACGGGGGATGCGGCCCCTCATTCCCCCAAGGGAGAACCTGGCAGACCTTCAGACCATCTAAAACCTAGCCTCCTGTCTACCCCCAGAGAGAGAAACTGACACCCAGTGAGAGAGAGTTAGGGATCTTGTCTAGGGTCATGCCACACACCAGGGCAGAACTGAGCTAGGACCCAGCCTCCTATCTCCCATGCAGGGCTTTATCATGCGCTGCTGAAGCCGGATGCTTGCGGTTGCTGGGCCCTCAGGGCACAAGGCCCCCTTTTAATGCCCTGCTTCTGAGGTGTCCTAGTTGGAGCCCTGTTTTTCCCGGCCAGGGACTGCCTTTCTGCGGGGCAGGGGCAGGGTCTCGGTGCGCACACAGGAATGGGTCCAGGGTGAGGAGGATTGGGGGCTGGATCTGTGTTTCCCTGGGGAGGTGGAGCCTTGGACCAAAGCTCCCGCCGGTCACGCTTCTCGGTTCTTACGTAGCCCTCCTTGGACTGATTAAATCATGGCGGGTGAGTAACTGCTGGGGCGGTCACGGGCTCTCCTACCCGCGCCCCTGACTTAACCATCTGAGATCCCCCTCTCCGAGAAGTCCGCGGGCCTTGAGCTCCAGCCCTCAGCGGTCGCCCAGAGTCTCCGCTGCGGTAGCGGGTGGAGAGGGCGGGCACTGAGCGGGTGCCGGGGAGTCCTGCTTCCCGCACGCGACTCCCAGCGCCGTGGTTCCCCACAATCCCCCTCCGAGTCCCCGCCGCGGCTCCGGCGTGACTGCGCCCCCGTCGGGCGGGAGGGGCTCTGCGGCCCGGCCCCTCTCCGCCCCGCGGGGCAGCACGTGTGGGGCGGGGCCGGGTCCCGAGCCCGGAGCTGATTGGGCGCGGGCCCGGTGGGCGTGGCCGGGCCGCAGCTGTCAGAGCGGCGGCTGCGACCGCGGCGCATCGGGCTGAAACGGTGGCAGCGCCGCAGCCGGGGCCGGAGCGCAGGAGCCGACGGGGCCCGGCCGGGATGGTGCAGCGGCGGCTCCCCGGCGCATACACGCACTGAGTGGGCCCAAGCTGGGGCCCGCACCCCCCGCGCCTCCCGCCGCCCCGATCCCGGCCGGCATGATGTGCCTGGAATGCGCCTCGGCGGCGGCGGGCGGCGCGGAGGAGGAGGAGGCGGACGCGGAGCGGCGGCGCCGGCGCCGGGGGGCGCAGCGAGGGGCCGGCAGTGGCGGGTGCTGCGGGGCGCGGGCAGCGGGCGCCGCTGGAGTCGCGACCGCCGACGACGAGGTGCAGACGCTGTCGGGCAGCGTGAGACGGGCCCCTTCCGGACCCCCCAGCACCCCCAGCACTCCCGGCTGCGCAGCCGCTGCCAAGGGCCCGGGCGCGCAGCAGCCCAAACCGGCCAGCTTGGGCCGCGGGCGGGGGGCAGCCGCCGCCATCCTCAGCTTCGGCAACGTGCTCAACTACCTGGACAGGTACACCGTAGCAGGTGAGCGAGTGCCCCACCCAGCTTGAGCACCAGCACCCTCTGCCTCGAGATACCCCGGGGCAGGCCCCCTATATCCAAGCCTTTCGTGGGGTCCCTAAGGGCCTTCGCCTGCGGTACAACCGGGCAAGTGATGCCCCAAGCGCTACTGGTTCAATCCAGGAACCGCCCCCTGCACCCCCGGGCCGGGGGTTGGGGGAGTCCCCACCCCTGAGTAGCCCGCGCGTCCTCGCCAGCCCTTGACGGCCCATCCGTTGTCCTCTTCTGCGAGAGTCTCCTGTGCGTCTCTGCATTCTGGCCTTCGCGACCTCCCTCGCCCCAGCCTCAGGTTCCCGGGCCTCTCCTCCCCTTCCCCCAGCCCAGGCTGTCCGTCCGTCCGTAGCCCGTCAGTTCCTTCCTTCCTCCGCCGCCTCCACTCCCCTGCGTGCGTGCGGCGAGTGCGCGCGCCCCTTGCGGGTGTGCGCCAGAGGAGACCGAGGGTGTGCTCGCGGGCGGCGCGGATGTGTGTGTGAGCGTGTGAGCGTGTGAGCGCGTGGCTGACAAAGGCTTGGGTCTGCGGGGAGCGGAGGGAGGGGCGGGGCGGGTCCGCGGCGCCTGGGGACCCAGGATGCGGTTTGCAGCTGGTCCAGGCTAGAGGCCTGAAGACGCTTCCCCCTGTTCTCTGTCGCTAGGGGCCTGGGGTAGGGCGCAGGCCACTGGGGCTGGAGAAGGGCCGCCTCGTCTTCTGTGAGCGTCTCCAGGGACCCGCTTGGGGAAGTGGGTAGAGGTCGATAGAACAACTGAGTTCTCGCCCCGGATTTGCCCCTCTTGTGCTTGGTAGGTGACCTTGGGCCGGTCTTAGCTTGTGTTTAGGTCTCTGCCCCTGTGTGCGAGGTGGTTGATCCTCAGGCCCTCTGGGGATGAAAGAGCAGTTCTGGGATTCTGGTCTGCTGGCTCGCCTCCCCCCGGTCCTGTTTCTCCGGGGTCTGTGAGCAGGGACTTTACCCTAAATTGAACTGCTCCTCTGTAGGAATGGCCGAGCCTTGAGAGAAAAGGACCTTGGGGAAGCTCGCATTTGGGGGCTTTCTGCGGTAGGAGACCAGTGCCTGGAAACCTGGCATCCTGGCCCGCTGGCCCCAGCACCTTCCTTAACCAGAGCTTAGTAAAAGCTGGAACTACAAAAAAGAAAAAAAAAGAAGATAGTGGGAGAGATTTTAGAGACTCTAAATAGAACTTTGTGCTCATGGAGAGAGGCGAACCCTGGCCTAAAACATAAAATCTAATGCCACCTGCGTCCCCTTCCCCAGGACTCAGTCTCCCTGTCTGTTGAATGGGGTTTTGTGCCAAGTGGAAGGGAGAACTTTGATGCGAGAGCAAAGGCTTCCGCCTTCCCGACTCCCAACTTTCAAAATCTTTTGTCTGACTGTCCTTCTCTGTGGGGAGTTGGAAGTGGGTACCTCTGGTCTGGTGAGTGGGTACACCAGCCCCTCTCATTGCATATGCCATGCTATCTGGACCTGGGGACTTAGGTGCCACTGTAAAGTGAGGAGAAGTCAGAGAACACAGGAGGACCTGCGGTTAGTGCATATCAGCTTCTGACCACAGACGGGCACACCAAGACCTTTGTCTACGACGGCTCAGGGAGAACACGACAAAGCTGGTGTTCCATCCAAATCGGTCTACCTGTTTCCCACCCTCTCAGCTGGGCAAGGAACGGCCTGCTTCTGGCGGTGTAACACTTTGCAACTTGTCTTCTCAGGCCTCAGACCACCCCACTCTGCTATTCTTAGGGAAACCGACTCTGCTAGGGGCTGAGGTGGGAGGGTGGGACCATGGAGGGCTGGTGCTTATCTGCCCCCACCCCTACTTGGGACGCAGAGTCAGAATGGAGAGAATACGATAGGAAAGTTTTGGTGAATTGGTATCGGGGTGGAGCCGTAGGAAAGAAGGTCCGGAAAGCTCTGTGCAAACATCGCCTGAGCCGTGCGTCCCTTCTGTCCGGCCAGGGCCCGGAGCTCCCGCGTCCCCCCGCCCCCTGCACACGGCACACACAGATTTCCTCTCCGGATAAGCCTGGCTCCCTCCCTCTCTTTATGGTCGATTCTCCTACCACCAGCCCCCTTGTTGCCAAGTTCAGTTTTCAGGAAGATTTACGGTCTCTATGGCAACTACTGTGGCTTGATGTGTTCTGGAGTAGTGGGGGGCTGTGGGACTGCAGGGGGCCGTCATCCCAGACTCCAGTCCACCTGTTGCTGGCTGTCCAGCTGGGACAGACGAGGCGATGCGGACAGTCCCCGGCTCAGTCCTCTTTGATATCTGCACCCACCTGGTCCCTGAGACCCTCACCATCTGGTCCTGCCTCCTCCATGAAGAAATGGGGAGCGTGTCCACTCTCTTCCTTTAAATCCGTCCTGTGCGTTTCTGTTGTCATGGTATAGGCCGGCTTGGTCCCAAAGAGATATAAGGCAAGCCTCAAATAGAGCTTAAAATTGTCTAGGATCCGCGTTTAGAAAGTCAAAAGAATAGGTGAAATGAATGAATAAGATTTCATTCCCCTCCATCTATCCAACGTCATCGACATATAATCAACAAAGATGCTATTGATAGGATGTTTTGCCTACTTTTCACACTGAATTTCGAAACTCAGTGTCTTTTACGTTTACAGAACATGTGAGTTTATTTTTATTTTTTGCCTTTTGGACACATATATAAGTCTATCATTTATTTCCATCTTTGTTCTTTGGCCTGTGTGGGCCTTGCATTGCAGTGGCCTCTTTCGCTGCAGAGCAGGCTCTGGGTACACGCGCTCCACGGTGCTGGCTTGGTCGTTGGACACATCGGTCCAGCCGCTCCGCGGCACATGGGATCTTCCCAGGCCAGCGATTGAACTGGTGCCTCTTGCACTGCAAGGCAGTGTCCTTACCCACTGGACCACCAGGGAAGCCCAACATGTCAGTTTAGACTCGCTGCATTTCAGGAACCCAGCAGTCATAGCAGCTAGGGTCCACCGCAGGGGATAGTGAAGGTCTAGAGTCTTTGATGCCGGAGTTCACATCCAGGCTCTTCAGCTTCCCAGCTGCGTGACCTTGGGGATGTCGCCTGAGCCTCCCCTCGACCTCCCAGGGTGGCGGTGTTACTGTCTCTCATGCGGGGGCCACGGCCAGGCTCCTAAATGAGAGCTTCACAAATGCGAGCTCCCTGCTCTTCCGTGGCTCTGCCCAGGCTGTGCCCCGGCTTCCGTGGCCTCCTGTTTCTCGGTTTCAGACAGTTCTTTTCAGGATTCCTTGACAAATCCTTCCCGTCTTCACCGGGGCTGGTCTCCACCCTAGGAACGCCAGTGGTCCTGCCTCTTTCTAGCATTCCCGCACCGCCACCCCCGCACCCCCACCCGGTGATCCAGCTAAGGAAGGCTTCTCCTCCTCCCCCTGCCCATGCGAACGCCCTGAGGGCAGCAGGCCTCAGAAGCAGGTGAGAAGGGCCAGGCTCCAGCTCTGCTTTCCTTCCTGAGCGTTGCTTCAGCTGGGTGAAATTGAAATAGCCCAGAAACTACCTGGAAACCCTTCCCTCCGCCTCCCTGGGCGAATGGGGTACGGACGCTGGGAGAAAGCTGGCGTTTATCCAGGGCCGCGTGGCATGGCGGGGCAGGACCAGAACCCTCCAGGGTGGTCTTCTCTCCAGGGCAGGATAGAGCATGCCCCCTGCCTCTGACCTGCAAAATCGGAGACTCTCTTGGCCAGGGCAGATGGACTTCAGCTCAGTTCAACAGCGGCAGTTTGAGCTCCCCTAGGGCACGTGGCTCCCACTCCCATGGCCCTTAGCAGCCTGGCAGCCGCCCACTCTCCACCCTGAGCCCACGTGTGGCTGCCAGGTCAGGAGAAGGAGGGGGGCTCTCAGGCGAGGGTCCTGAGCCTCCTGTTAGCAGCGCAGCACCCTGGGGCCCGAGCAGCCTGTGCCCCTGGGCCTCCATTCTCCCCTCTGTGAAACAGAAGCAGAGCTGAGGGTGTAGGCGGCCGCTTCTGCTCCTGGAACCAGGCCCAGCAAGAGGGAGCTGGCACAGCCCTGTGCACGGTTGGTGAATGACTATTGGAGAGCTGTTTCCCCCCTAACTTCTCTGGGGCACCTGTTCCCTTCCTGAGACCCCGTTTCCTTCGCTTTGATCCAGCCGGCTGGCCGACCAGACCCTTGAAATCTGGGTGGAGCAGGGGCTGATGAGGAGAGGCAGAGCCCTGCCCTGGGGGAGTCCTTTTCTGCCAAGGAAGCGGAGACGGGTATCCATGGCAACCACTCATGAATACAAACCCAGAAGGCGGAGAGGAGAACAGGGACCCAGCCTGGAACACAGGCCTGGCAGGGACCGGACCGAACACCTGGCGGGGTGTGGGAGGGACTGCCAGGCTTAGGCTCTTGGCAGACAGTTCTTTTCAGGATTCCTTGACAAATCCTTCCCGTCTTCACCGGGGCTGGTCTCCACCCTAGGAACGCCAGTGGTCCTGCCTCTTTCTAGCATTCCCGCACCGCCACCCCCGCACCCCCACCCGGTGATCCAGCTAAGGAAGGCTTCTCCTCCTCCCCCTGCCCATGCGAACGCCCTGAGGGCAGCAGGCCTCAGAAGCAGGTGAGAAGGGCCAGGCTCCAGCTCTGCTTTCCTTCCTGAGCGTTGCTTCAGCTGGGTGAAATTGAAATAGCCCAGAAACTACCTGGAAACCCTTCCCTCCGCCTCCCTGGGCGAATGGGGTACGGACGCTGGGAGAAAGCTGGCGTTTATCCAGGGCCGCGTGGCATGGCGGGGCAGGACCAGAACCCTCCAGGGTGGTCTTCTCTCCAGGGCAGGATAGAGCATGCCCCCTGCCTCTGACCTGCAAAATCGGAGACTCTCTTGGCCAGGGCAGATGGACTTCAGCTCAGTTCAACAGCGGCAGTTTGAGCTCCCCTAGGGCACGTGGCTCCCACTCCCATGGCCCTTAGCAGCCTGGCAGCCGCCCACTCTCCACCCTGAGCCCACGTGTGGCTGCCAGGTCAGGAGAAGGAGGGGGGCTCTCAGGCGAGGGTCCTGAGCCTCCTGTTAGCAGCGCAGCACCCTGGGGCCCGAGCAGCCTGTGCCCCTGGGCCTCCATTCTCCCCTCTGTGAAACAGAAGCAGAGCTGAGGGTGTAGGCGGCCGCTTCTGCTCCTGGAACCAGGCCCAGCAAGAGGGAGCTGGCACAGCCCTGTGCACGGTTGGTGAATGACTATTGGAGAGCTGTTTCCCCCCTAACTTCTCTGGGGCACCTGTTCCCTTCCTGAGACCCCGTTTCCTTCGCTTTGATCCAGCCGGCTGGCCGACCAGACCCTTGAAATCTGGGTGGAGCAGGGGCTGATGAGGAGAGGCAGAGCCCTGCCCTGGGGGAGTCCTTTTCTGCCAAGGAAGCGGAGACGGGTATCCATGGCAACCACTCATGAATACAAACCCAGAAGGCGGAGAGGAGAACAGGGACCCAGCCTGGAACACAGGCCTGGCAGGGACCGGGGACTTCCCCGAACACCTGAGCGGGGTGTGGGAGGGACTGCCAGGCTTAGGCTCTTGGTTCTTTTATTTAAAATTTTTTGTCTGCTTGGTTGAATCTGTCCAGAGCTAACAGCTGGGGAAAGAGAGGCTCTGGGCCCTTGGCCTTGTCACCTGAGTGTGTAGAAGCCAGGTCAGTCCCCTCGCCCTGTGGCTATCTCCACGAATAAGGATTATCCACGCCACTCCAGCCCTGCCCCCTCAGGTGGCTTTTGCCCTGGTCACTGCTAAGTCAGCACTACGTAAGGTCTGTGGGGCGGGGTGTCCCAGGTCACATTCCAGAATGCCTGTCTGGTAGGTCAGTGTCCAGGTGCTCTGCCGGCCCGGCGTGAATGCCAGCGTCCCAGTGACTAACCACTCGCAGCCCATTTTCATGTTCCTTTTTCCTCCCCAGCACCTTCCGGCTCCCCTCCTCCGTGCCACTGACCCGGTACAGAAATGCCTTGAAACTCACTGTCTTGGTTTGGGACTCGGGGCCACCAACCTGTGCCTCGTTTCCCCTTTGTGAACGGGGCAGGAAAGCTGCAGGGTACAGGCTGGCCTGTGAGGGAGGCTGCCCCGCTAGAGCTGCTCAGAGAGGAGGAGCTCCGTGTCCCTTCCCCAGACAGGAAGTGGCTTTTGTTTCTGCCTGGGTGTGGGGGCCTGAAACCCGGAGGACAGGAGAGGGATGAGAGCACAGGACGTAGAGGACACTGTCTTGATCCCCAGGCTCTGGGGCTGGACTCCTGGTGGAGCCCTGACAAGCCACCTGGACCGCTCCTGGCTTTGTCAGGATTGCTGCGTGAGCTGAGGCAGATCCTCACCCTCTCTGAGCCCTGAAGCCACAATAGGAGATTTTGTCCCTCTTTTGCTGTGGTCAGGGTCTTTCTCCCAAGGCTTGCGTGGGGCGTATGACTTGGTCTCGGGGACTCTTGCCTGCTGGGCTTCTGCTCTGCCTGCCTCTCCCTTTCCAAGATAACCAGGTCTGTTCTCAGTTGCTGCAGCAGCCAGACTTCGTTTTGACAGATGGGTCTCAGCGACTCCTCTGTCCCCCTTCCCGGAAGTCTTCCCGATATCCCCTCCATCCTGGCCCCCAACCCCGGTGTGGGGGAGCTTCTTCTCTCCAACCTCCAGGGGTGCTGCACCTGGTCCCCTCTATGGCCCAATGCATGCAGAGGCTGGGCACAGGGCGTGGCTCTCGTTGGCTGACGACTGAGTTGCCCCAGCCTGGTCGGAACCCAAAGCCCATCCGTCTGGGCCGCAGGGACACTGATAGGGTTGGTTGACCCTGGGCCAAGACAGGCCCCTGTGGCCGAGGCTGGGGCTTCTCTTGCGGCGGCCAGTCCTGGCCTTTTGTCCTGAACCAGGGCTCACAATGGGCTGCAGCCTCATGCCTCCAGGAAGGAAGTGGGGGCAGTGGTCAGTGCGGTCCCTGTCCCTGCCCACAGCCCTGACAATGGGGCTTCCTGGCCCCACTCTGGGCAGAGTGGCTCCTGTGCATGCAGGAGGGCGCTGCGAGGACGTCGCCTGGTCTCTTCTGGGGCCGGGCAGGGGGCGGGCCCTGGAGGTGAAGGGCTGGCCCCGGGTCACACTGCCAGGTGGGGTGAAGCAGGAGGCTGGGCTTGGCCCTCTCTTGGCGGTTGGGGGGCTGGTGAAAGGAGCCCTAGGTAAGATGTGCTGAGGGCAGAAGCGTTTCTATTAGAGCGAGAAAGAAGTAGAAGGGATCAACTAGCAGAGCTTGGAGGCTAGGGGTGGGGTCCCTGCCTCTGGCCTTGCCCTCGGTTCTCTGCCGCCATGGTAACCTCGCTGGGGGGTCTTCATGATCTGTTCACTGCCCAGCATGGACTTACCAAACGGGGTCCCTGGCAGCAAGGAGCGCGGTTATGCTTTGTAAATTGTAGAGGCTGTGCCTGGGGTGGGATGGTGTTAGTTAGCCACACGCTGTTTCGAGCCCCAGGTGAGGGTGGTTGGTGGGGATGATCAGAAGCGGCTGGCTGCAGCCCCTTTTCTGGGCTGATCTTGGTGAAATGGGGAACATAGGCCAGACTGGGGAGCGTTGAGGCCAGTCCAGCCGACTCCCACCTGGCCTCCTGGGGGCTCGGTTTCCTGTGCCATCTGAATCTCAGTTTTCCACCTGAGCAGTGGCAGCGGGAGCCGTGGCTTCCCTTGACTGCAGGAGCGGCACCCGGGGAGAAGGCTGCGGAGGGCTCGTGGGCTCGGGCCGTGCTGTTCCGTGGTCTCTTATCTGTCCCCACGCTCTCTCCCCCGTACCTTCTTGGCCTTATCCTGGGTTTCTGGCCACACAGACCACACCCTCCGTGGGACATGATAAGGGTGTGGCCGCCTTGTCCCCGCGCCCTGGTGGTCTCGGGAGCCCTTGAGCCAGAACTGGGCCGGGGAGGCTGAGATGGGAAAGGAGTGGCCCTGCAGAGCCCCCAAATTGCTAAGGCTGAGTCTGGTTCCAGGAAAGCTGGCCCCAAATGATAGACCAGAGCCACAGGCCGGAGGCCTGTCCCCGCCCACTCTGGGCAGAGAGGCCTGGTGGGGAGCAGGGGGCGGGGTGGGGTGTCGGGGGAGGGCTCTCTGCTCTCCTGGGGCTGGGGGGGGGTCTGCAAGCGGGGCTCTGGGTAGGGAGGGGTGCTATGGGGTGCTCTTTACGGGACATGTTGGCGTCTAGGTCCTCCAGGGAGGGGAGGGGCCTCTCTGAGGGGCTGGGGCCCTAGCCTCGTGGTCCCTGCAGAGATGACCACTAGGCAGTCCTGACATTGACGACCCGGGTTTGTAGGCAGATGCGGGGGTAGGAGGGCTGGTGCATATAGAACAAATGTGAGTGAGACTTAGGATGGGCCCAGCAGGAATGTCTAGGACCCAGAGCGTCCGGGTCCCTCGCAGATGGGCAACCTGAGGCTCAGAGCCGGGGCCAGATGTCACTTAGCTTGTCCCCAGGGCCTGCGGGAGGGTCTGGATCCGTGAATCCTCGGGGGCAGGTAGATGCAAGCGTGCTTGACGGCCGAGGGCCCGGTGAGGAGACGCCTTGGCCAGTGTGGGCTCAGGAAGGAGGGGGTGGGTGCTGGTGGGACCCGGCTGCGGTTTTCCAGCCTCAGCCATCCAGAGCCAGGTCAGCAGAGCCCGGCCCTCAAGCCTCTGTAATTACTGGGGCGGGAGCCATGGCCCAGCATCCGAGTGGGAGAGAGACTTCCAGAGCGAGCCAGCTCGGAGGCCCCCAGAGGAGGGCAGGGTCCCTCTGCGAGGGGCCAGCCATTGGCAAGCATCCCCCGCTGTCTCCCCCATTTTGAAGAAAGGAACACTGAGGTGGGGGTTCTCATTCTCTGGGAACCAGTTACAGGCAGGGCTCTTGCCCCATGAGTTAATGATCTATGATCACATTTATAACATTTATTGACTACCTGCTATGTGCCAGGCACTGCTGAAAGCACTTTCCAGGATGAATACACTTACATTTCACAACCACCACATAAACCACGTGTTAAAACTGATCTTTGTTATGAGATACACACACACAGAGATGCACACACACAGTGGAATATTATGCAACCATAAAAAGAACAATATACTACTATTTGCTGCAACATGGATGGACCTAGAGATTGTCGTACTGAGCGAAGGGCATCAGACAAAGACAAATATCATATGATACTGCTTATATGTGGAATCTAAAAAAATGGTACAAATGAACTTATTTATAAAACAGAAATAGATTACAGATATAGAAAGCAAACTTATGGTTGGTTTCCAAGGGGGAAAGGCAGGTGGAGTGATAAATTGGGAGACTGAGATTGATAGTGGGTACACACTATTATATGTAAAATAGATGACTAAAGAGAACCTGCTGTATAGCACAGAGAATTCTACTTAAAACTCTGTAATGACTTATATGGGAAAATAATCTAAAAATGAGTGGATATATATATATATATATCTGATTCACTCTGCTGTATACCTGAAACTAACACAACATTGTAAATCAATTATATTCTGGTAAAAATTAAAAAGTTAATCCTTGTTACAGAGTAGACACTGGCACAGAGAGGTTAAATGCATTGCCCAAGATCACACAGCAGGAAGGTGGAGAAGTCAGGATTTGAACCCAGATGGGCTGGAGCCCATGCTCTTTGAATTCAGCTGTGCTGCCTGATACTCTGAGAGAGGCAAGGCAGCCGCACTGGCTGAGAGAGACCTAGGTTGACGCCTCTGGTGGGACCCGGCTGCGGTTTTCCAGCCTCAGCCATCCAGAGCCAGGTCAGCAGAGCCCGGCCCTCAAGCCTCTGTAATTACTGGGGCGGGAGCCATGGCCCAGCATCCGAGTGGGAGAGAGACTTCCAGAGCGAGCCAGCTCGGAGGCCCCCAGAGGAGGGCAGGGTCCCTCTGCGAGGGGCCAGCCATTGGCAAGCATCCCCCGCTGTCTCCCCCATTTTGAAGAAAGGAACACTGAGGTGGGGGTTCTCATTCTCTGGGAACCAGTTACAGGCAGGGCTCTTGCCCCATGAGTTAATGATCTATGATCACATTTATAACATTTATTGACTACCTGCTATGTGCCAGGCACTGCTGAAAGCACTTTCCAGGATGAATACACTTACATTTCACAACCACCACATAAACCACGTGTTAAAACTGATCTTTGTTATGAGATACACACACACAGAGATGCACACACACAGTGGAATATTATGCAACCATAAAAAGAACAATATACTACTATTTGCTGCAACATGGATGGACCTAGAGATTGTCGTACTGAGCGAAGGGCATCAGACAAAGACAAATATCATATGATACTGCTTATATGTGGAATCTAAAAAAATGGTACAAATGAACTTATTTATAAAACAGAAATAGATTACAGATATAGAAAGCAAACTTATGGTTGGTTTCCAAGGGGGAAAGGCAGGTGGAGTGATAAATTGGGAGACTGAGATTGATAGTGGGTACACACTATTATATGTAAAATAGATGACTAAAGAGAACCTGCTGTATAGCACAGAGAATTCTACTTAAAACTCTGTAATGACTTATATGGGAAAATAATCTAAAAATGAGTGGATATATATATATATATATATCTGATTCACTCTGCTGTATACCTGAAACTAACACAACATTGTAAATCAATTATATTCTGGTAAAAATTAAAAAGTTAATCCTTGTTACAGAGTAGACACTGGCACAGAGAGGTTAAATGCATTGCCCAAGATCACACAGCAGGGAAGGTGGAGAAGTCAGGATTTGAACCCAGATGGGCTGGAGCCCATGCTCTTTGGAATTCAGCTGTGCTGCCTGATACTCTGAGAGAGGCAAGGCAGCCCGCACTGGCTGAGAAGAGACCTCAGGTTGACGCCTCTGAGGCTGGCCTGAACTGGGAGCTCCTGAGGTCAGTGTGGGTTTCCTCTTACACGGTGACCTTTTTGAGGTCCCAGTGATGTCAGCAGGTCGGGTTCCGGGCCCTGCTCCTCTGGGGGCCGTTGAGGGCCCAGAAGTGATGGTGAGTCCCTGTGAATGTCTGTGACCAGCCAGCTGGGTGAGTCGGGCCAGATTTCATCTAGCTGTGGGGGGTCCCTTCAAGGTGACAGGTGTCTCTTCAACAAAAGCCCCAAAGGAGGGAGCCAGGGAGTGGGAAAAGCCTGGAAGACGTGTCCTCGGCTCTGGGCCCCGGAAGAGGCGGATTAACAGGTGGAGGCGAGCAGCTGGGAAGAGGGCACAGCTGTGTCAAGGCTTGGCGGCCTGTGGACTGTGAGGGCGAGCCACAGGGGTGCAGCCCAGCCAGGCCAGTGGTTTCCAGTCACCTGGGCAGTGCCTTAATAGATTCCCGGCCCTCGCTTCTAGACAGGGTGGTTGTGAAAATCGAGAGCGCGGAGGCCGCAAATGCTGGAAGAAGCCTGGGCTGGACTGGGGTGGCCGTGGGGAGCCTCCACGCACGAGTCGGGCAGCTGTGCTCAGTGAGCTCATAATCGGGTTCCACTCAGAACCGCGTCTGGCCTGTCGGGAGCCCTCGGTGCGTGTTCAACCCATATTGCCGTTGCCATTAGCAGAAGTATGATGAACAAGGGGTCTGGGCCAGTTGGAAGACCTCCTAGGTCCCCAGGAGATGGTGAGGGACTAGGAAGCCTGGGGTGCTGTAGCCATGGCAAAGCGTCGGACACGACTGAGCGACTGAACGACCACCACCTCAGTGACTCTGAACCCCCAGAGTCGGCAACCACGGGGTCGTAGCCTTAGCTCCTCGAGTCTGGAGACCATCTTGTGGTCTCAGACACCCTGGGATTTAACAGGACGCTGACAGGTGCTTGTGGGATCCGGCTGCCTGAGAGACGGTGGGCGGGTGGGAGGGGCTGGAGCCCGGGAGCCAGGCAGGAGACCAGGTGGAGAAGGAGAGAGAGAATCCTTGGGACCCATTCATGGGAGGTGAGGGGGTGTCAGTCCGACTCCCGGGTGTGTGGCCCAGGGAGTGGACCAGGTGGTGGAGCCGTGGAGTTGGGGTCCAGGTGGCTGCAGGGGCGAGGGGCGGGAGAGCCTGTGGCGCTGAGCCGCCAGGGTTGGCTTCAGGGGAGGATGCAGATGAGGACGCTGAGTTGGGAGGAGTGAAAATTCTTTTAAGAACGCGAACTGTGGGAACTCCCTGGCAGTCCAGTGGTTAGGACTCAGCGCTCTCACGGCTGTGGCTGGGTTCAGTCCCTGGTGAGGGAACTACAAAGAAGAAAACTCCGTCTGTGACGTGTTCGTTGCTCAGCTGGGTCCAATTCTTTGCAACCCCACGGACTGCAGCCCGCCAGGCTCCCCTGTCCATAGAGCTCTCCAGGCAGGAACACAGGAGTGGGTAGCCGTTCTCTTCCGCAGGGGATTTTCCCAACGCAGGGACTGGAGATGGTTTACCGTCGGAGGCACCCTGGGAAGCGGGGAGAGACAAAGCGAGGCTGGTGGGGGGCGAGGCAGGACTGTGTGTGTACCGCCGGGATCGACGAGAGGTGAGCACGTCTGCGGGCGGATGTGCGGGAGACGCTGCTGCTCAGAGCAAACCAGGGGCCGACCCGGGCCCGCTCCCCGGGCAGCCGGGGGGACGCGTCTGGCCTTGGACCAGAGGCGGGCTGCTTGGAGGCTTGAGAGGGGCGTCATTAGGGTCAGTGGGTAAGAAGCGTCAGGTGTTCCTGCTTTTCCAGCACGTGTGGGGCGAGGGCGCTGGGCGGAGGCGCGGTGGCTGCGGATCTGGGGTGGCTGCCTGGCGAAGCCTGCGTCGAGAGCGGGGCTGCGTGGGGCTGGGAGCCCGCCGTGCCCACCCAGGGCTGGCGGCGCTGGTGGCAGGGGCTGGGTCCGAGCGGTAGGAGGCTGCTCCTGGGCGTGAGGCCCGTCCTGTGACCCACGAAACCTCAGTGGAGACCATCTTGTGGTCTCAGACACCCTGGGATTTAACAGGACGCTGACAGGTGCTTGTGGGATCCGGCTGCCTGAGAGACGGTGGGCGGGTGGGAGGGGCTGGAGCCCGGGAGCCAGGCAGGAGACCAGGTGGAGAAGGAGAGAGAGAATCCTTGGGACCCATTCATGGGAGGTGAGGGGGTGTCAGTCCGACTCCCGGGTGTGTGGCCCAGGGAGTGGACCAGGTGGTGGAGCCGTGGAGTTGGGGTCCAGGTGGCTGCAGGGGCGAGGGGCGGGAGAGCCTGTGGCGCTGAGCCGCCAGGGTTGGCTTCAGGGGAGGATGCAGATGAGGACGCTGAGTTGGGAGGAGTGAAAATTCTTTTAAGAACGCGAACTGTGGGAACTCCCTGGCAGTCCAGTGGTTAGGACTCAGCGCTCTCACGGCTGTGGCTGGGTTCAGTCCCTGGTGAGGGAACTACAAAGAAGAAAACTCCGTCTGTGACGTGTTCGTTGCTCAGCTGGGTCCAATTCTTTGCAACCCCACGGACTGCAGCCCGCCAGGCTCCCCTGTCCATAGAGCTCTCCAGGCAGGAACACAGGAGTGGGTAGCCGTTCTCTTCCGCAGGGGATTTTCCCAACGCAGGGACTGGAGATGGTTTACCGTCGGAGGCACCCTGGGAAGCGGGGAGAGACAAAGCGAGGCTGGTGGGGGGCGAGGCAGGACTGTGTGTGTACCGCCGGGATCGACGAGAGGTGAGCACGTCTGCGGGCGGATGTGCGGGAGACGCTGCTGCTCAGAGCAAACCAGGGGCCGACCCGGGCCCGCTCCCCGGGCAGCCGGGGGGACGCGTCTGGCCTTGGACCAGAGGCGGGCTGCTTGGAGGCTTGAGAGGGGCGTCATTAGGGTCAGTGGGTAAGAAGCGTCAGGTGTTCCTGCTTTTCCAGCACGTGTGGGGCGAGGGCGCTGGGCGGAGGGCGACGGTGGCTGCGGATCTGGGGTGGCTGCCTGGCGAAGCCTGCGTCGAGAGCGGGGGCTGCGTGGGGCTGGGAGCCCCGCCGTGCCCACCCAGGGCTGGCGGCGCTGGTGGCAGGGGGCTGGGTCCGAGCGGTAGGAGGCTGCTCCTGGGCGTGAGGCCCGTCCTGTGACCCACGAAACCTCAGCCTCCAGGAAAGAGGCTAAAAATAAGGCTGTGGTGAGGACGGGAGGGGGGTGTGGGTCCAAGCCGGCCTAGAGCCCAGAGGAAAATCTGAGACGCCCGTCCGGGCTGCCGTGACACACGCTTCCCGTGCCAGCGGCCAGTGGGACGGCACCCGCCTGCGGCTGTGGCCTTTTGCAGGCCTGAAGAGGGAAAACAACCCCGAAGGCTCGGGCAGGGACTGACCTAGAGTCTTCCCGTCGGCACGAGACCCTGGTCCCTGGCGGGGCCTCTCTGACTTTCTGCCTGGAACTCAGGCCTTGGACCCAAGACTGGATGGCAGGGGGGTTCTGGGACAAGGAGCATCCAAAGCTGCCTGTGTTTTGGGGTCCAGACCGCTCAGGAGTTCCCAGGGGCCCTGGGTGCCCATCTGGATATGGTGAAATATTCCTCCCCCTGATGAAGAGCTCTGTGTAGTGGAGAAGTCAAGCAAGGAAGGCTTCCTGGAGGCAGAGGCAAATACTGGCCCTTAAAGTCATCGGTGGGGGAGGGGACTCAGTCAGATGGAGGGGATGTGCCTTAGGATGCAAGAGTTGTTTTTTGTTGTTGTTAATATTTCGGCCACTTCTATTGGTCTTTCATTTATCATCCATCTTTGGTTTTTTTTGGCCTATGTGGGCCTCCCATCGCGGTGGCCTCTGTTGTCACAGAGCACCGGCTCCGGGCGCATGCGCTCCAGAGCTCTGGCTCGGTAGTTGGACACATCGGTCCAGCCGCTCCGCGGCACGTGGGATCTTCCCAGGCCAGGGATCGAACCGGTGCCCCTTGCACTGCAAGGTGGAGTCTTCACCCGCTGGACCACCAGGGAAGCCAGAGTTGTTGTTGTTGTTGTTGTTTTTTAATAATTGTGTCCACTTATTTCTGATTGCGTGGGGTCTTTGTCGCTGTGAGGGCTTTTCTCAAGCGGGTCTTGTTGCAGCGCACGGGTTTCTCGCTGTGGCGGCTGCTCTTGTTGCAGAGCACGGGGTCGAAGGCGCACGGGCTTCAGTAGTCATGATGTGTGGGCTCCGTAGATGTGGTACCCAGGCTTAGGTGCCCTAGAGCATGTGCAGTCTTCCTGGGGCTTGGGGGAGCGCTACCCTCTGGCCATCTCTTTTACTTAAGAAAAGTTTTTCATTGGAAGAAAATTGCTTTACAGTGTTGTGTTGGTTTCGGCCGTGTAACAGCATGAATCAGTCATAATGAACTATGTCCCCTCCTCTTCTCCTGCTGTCGCTTGATTCTCCCCATCTTTCCAACTGCCCAGTGCCTAAGTGGGGACAGCCCCTATCCTGGGTTCCAAGGATGACTTGCCACGGTCCCAGCTCTCTAGGGATTCATGATCTAGCTGGGCGTGAGGCAGACACCTGTCCATCTGCCTAGCCATCCTCTCCACAGACAGTCCCTGGGGGTCTGCGGGGTGCCGGGCCCTGGGCGGGGCAGGCCTGGTGGGAAGCGTGGACCATGCAGAGACTGAGATAGAAGCCCAAGCTTGGGGTTTGGGCGAGAGGCCCGGTTTCAGATCGTGCCCCTGATACCTTGTGAACCGTTTGACAGGTGATGTCATTTCCTGGAGCCTCAGTTTTCTCACGTGTGCAATGGCGAGGCTAATCCTAGCTCAGCATGGGTGGAAATACCCCCTGTAGAGTCTCACACAGAAGAACCTGGAACTCAGCAGGAATCAGCAACTACTGGCTCTTTGTCCCTGGCCACCAGGGGCCCAAGGAGCTCATATCCACGTCCCTCTGTGTCTTCTCTGTAGAAAGAACTGATCTTAGCATGACAAGCGCTAAAACAAGGATGGGGGGCCGGTGGCGGGCAACCAGCTTATGGAGGGTGATGGGAGGGCAGAAATCAGGGAAGCCTTCCCAGAAGAGGAGGCATCTACACTAGTTTTGAAGGAATGGCGGAAATTAGCTCAGTAAAGAAACTTGCATCAGAAGAGGAGGGATAGCCAGGGGCTGTAGGTAGTTGGGTGGCTACTAGTGGTGTGGTTATTTCTGATTGCGTGGGGTCTTTGTCGCTGTGAGGGCTTTTCTCAAGCGGGTCTTGTTGCAGCGCACGGGTTTCTCGCTGTGGCGGCTGCTCTTGTTGCAGAGCACGGGGTCGAAGGCGCACGGGCTTCAGTAGTCATGATGTGTGGGCTCCGTAGATGTGGTACCCAGGCTTAGGTGCCCTAGAGCATGTGCAGTCTTCCTGGGGCTTGGGGGAGCGCTACCCTCTGGCCATCTCTTTTACTTAAGAAAAGTTTTTCATTGGAAGAAAATTGCTTTACAGTGTTGTGTTGGTTTCGGCCGTGTAACAGCATGAATCAGTCATAATGAACTATGTCCCCTCCTCTTCTCCTGCTGTCGCTTGATTCTCCCCATCTTTCCAACTGCCCAGTGCCTAAGTGGGGACAGCCCCTATCCTGGGTTCCAAGGATGACTTGCCACGGTCCCAGCTCTCTAGGGATTCATGATCTAGCTGGGCGTGAGGCAGACACCTGTCCATCTGCCTAGCCATCCTCTCCACAGACAGTCCCTGGGGGTCTGCGGGGTGCCGGGCCCTGGGCGGGGCAGGCCTGGTGGGAAGCGTGGACCATGCAGAGACTGAGATAGAAGCCCAAGCTTGGGGTTTGGGCGAGAGGCCCGGTTTCAGATCGTGCCCCTGATACCTTGTGAACCGTTTGACAGGTGATGTCATTTCCTGGAGCCTCAGTTTTCTCACGTGTGCAATGGCGAGGCTAATCCTAGCTCAGCATGGGTGGAAATACCCCCTGTAGAGTCTCACACAGAAGAACCTGGAACTCAGCAGGAATCAGCAACTACTGGCTCTTTGTCCCTGGCCACCAGGGGCCCAAGGAGCTCATATCCACGTCCCTCTGTGTCTTCTCTGTAGAAAGAACTGATCTTAGCATGACAAGCGCTAAAACAAGGATGGGGGGCCGGTGGCGGGCAACCAGCTTATGGAGGGTGATGGGAGGGCAGAAATCAGGGAAGCCTTCCCAGAAGAGGAGGCATCTACACTAGTTTTGAAGGAATGGCGGAAATTAGCTCAGTAAAGAAACTTGCATCAAGGTAAGCAGAGGCAGCAGGCATAGCCAGGGGGCTGTAGGTAGTTGGGGGTGGCTACAGTGTGGGGGTAGGTGTTGGTGTGCTAAGAAGTGGGGATGGGGGATGGGGTTGGCAGGGCTGAACCAGCAGCCCCATGCTTGCTGAAGCCAGGGCAGCCGCCTGTGACGGTGATCACAGGCGAGAGGGCTGTGGTCAGATCAGAAAGCCGCTCAGGACTGGGAATGGGCCATGAGGCCGGGAGGTGAGTGTGGGTGACTCCCCAAACTCAGCCACGCCACCAAAGACCCTGATGGAGCTTACAGCTTCTGCGGCTGTGCTGGGGGCACCTCAGGGGTCCCACGTGGTGCCTCTGCCATCTGCAGGCCACGGACCGGCCCCCGGTTTCCGCCTTCGAGGTAAAGTCACAGCCCGCCCTGGTTATTAAGTCATTAGCTGGGTCTCACGCTGCCTCTTCATTATGGGTAATTATGGTGAATCTACTCAGGGTATTAACAAGGAGGAGACCGGCTGCTCTTGATTGTCAGGCGGCTAGAACAGGACCTTCCTGGGCACCCCAGCCCTGGGCCTCGGGTTGGGGGACAGTGGCATCTTCCCTAGCCCCGGCCATCAGACAGGACCCTCATACTGTGCTTGGAGGTTCCACTTCTACCCATTGCCCTGTTGGGTGATTTTGAACTTGTGGCTTAACCTCTGTGCCTCTGTTTCCTCATCTATCCAGTGGGGTGATAGCCCAGCCCCACAGGGTTGTGTGAGGGCTCAATAAAGCTCAATATTGATGCTCAATAATACGAACCACCATCCTTTTAGATATTGGCATCAGTATCGTGGTGTTGAACAGTTTTGGGAGTCCCTGGAAAACAGGGCCTAGTCCTTTCTCTGTTCCCTTCGTGGGGCACTCCTGAGGCAGGCCCTATCTCCGCTCTCCCCTGTTCCTTCTCCATGCAGACAGGCACTGGCCAGGGGGGCTCTGGCGCTGGTCCGGCCTCCAGCTGTCCTGAGATAAGCTGAGGCAGGGGCCCTGGAGACTGCGGGGTTGGGGGCTGTGCCTACCCTGGAGCCCTGGTGGAGGTCAGAGGGGGCTGGGGCATTGCTGGCCTCCACACAGCCAAGACCCTGTCCATCCACAGCTGTGGATTGTTTCTGATTGTTCTGGCTGCCGCCCTCTTTACATTCAAAGCCCTGATGGGAATGTAGAGGTGGCTGGGAATTGGGAGAAAGGCACCCAGGGCCTTGAGGGCTCCCCTTCCCCCAAGGAAGCAGGCCCGGAGCCCCTCCCGCTTCCCTCTGCATCTTGGCTCCTCTTCAGAAAAGTGGTGGTCCTGGTTAGACTCCTGAGGACAACTGGGGGAACGTGTGTTTGAGCATACGTGCAGGTGAGCAGGTATAAGCATTGCCTGCATACCCTCTCCGACCTCTCCTTGGCCAGAGGGCCTCCTCTGCAGCTTTCAGAGGCCGTCCATCTGCTCTCCAGGCTGTGGGCTTTGTGGTCTCCCCTGGGGGCGGAGTTCACCTCTGGGATTCCAGCGCCTCGTCTGGGGCTGGGCCTCAGGTGGGCAAGAGGCCCAGAGTGGCGGTAGGAGGCTTGGCTGCCCTGCCTGGGGCGAGTGGCCGTGGAGGGGCCTTGCGTGTCTGCGCCTTGGACAGCACGCTGGCCGAGTGCGAGGGTGAGCACCGCGGGTCGGACGCCGGGCCTCCACGGTCCCGGTGGCCTGGCGAATCTGGGCAGGGTGCTGTTCTCTAGATGGGGCCAGGCTGGGTCCTGAGAGGCGGAAGGAGGCCTGGGTGAGGGTTGAGGGTCACCTGGGTGGGACAGAGGGACAGCGACACCCAGCGTTAGATGTCTCCAAAGTCACCGTCTGTCTTCTCCTCCCAGGCGTCCTTCTGGACATCCAGCAGCACTTTGGGGTCAAGGACCGGGGCGCCGGCTTGCTGCAGTCAGGTGAGGCCCGTCTCCCGTCCCGCATCCCCCGCCTGGGTTTTTGCCTGGTGGGGACTCCCTGCCCATCTCTTTGCTGGAAAGAGCGTGAGCTTCACGTCCACGTCCCACTGTGCCATTCACAAAAGGCCCCGCTGCTCTGGACCTCTGCTTCTATTCTCGTAAAACAAATCACACCTGCCCTCAGGGCTGTCGGTGATACCCAAGAATGCAGGCGCCTGGAAATCACCTCTCAGATGCCCAAGCAGGAAATTCTAGCTGGTCAGCCTCGGAGCCATTCGCAGACCCAGGGAAGAGCCTGAGAACCTGGTCCCAGGCTACACCTGGCTCTGAGGCCCTTGGCCCCTCTCCCCAGAGGTCCTGGCCCCGGGACTGATGGGGAGGCGGGGCCCAAGCCCTCCTGGGCCAGAGCAGCGTGGCAGGTGATGAAACAGTTCAGCCTCTCTGCCGTGCCCGCGCGTGCCCTCCAGGGTGCGTGTCGACCGTGGGCCTGCCCTGCCCGCGACCTGGCCCTGTGGGGCCTGAGCTCCTGGCTCCCTGGCCCTCCCACGGGCTGTGGCCCTGCTGGTCACGTCCTCCTCAGGACCCGCAGGCCGGGGCAGAGACTGCAAGCAGTGTTACATCCTAGAGCCGGTCCTGACCCAACCCTGACCTTGCCATGTGGCCAGTGTCCTTGACCCTGATTTTCCCTGGGTCCTGGAGTTCATCGGGCTGTGAGGCCCAGTGAGATGCGAGGGAGAAGGCCCATGCTCTGCATTCCAGTCTGGGAACCCCAGCCCCTCCCGGGGCTCTCCAGGGAGGGAGGGGTGGCGCGAGCTGGCTCTGGCCAGGAACCTGCCTGACCTGTCTGGGTGGCATTCCAGCATGCCTGATGCCAGGCCTCCTTGAGCCACTGCCACGGGGCCAGGCTCCGTTTCTCACTTCCCAGGAGGGGTCTTCTGGCTCAGGGGAGGGGGAGACGAGAGCTCCAGGGTTCAGCCCTGGTAGGTGAGAAGTGATGGTGCTAAGATTGGGGCGAGGCGAGGGGTCCACTCCTCCTAAGGACATCCAGGTCCCCGCTGCAGATATCAACCCCACCGGGGGCTCTCCACCCCCTCCCTGCCCTTGCGTGGCTTCCTTGGCTGGGTCACAGCACGTCCTCCTGCCCTGGCGGCCGGGACAGGTTCCTCCAGCCTCCCGGGCTCTGGGCCGTGTGGTGACCAACACTAGAGCCGGGGAGACGGAGGTCAAGCCTGATGGGAGTGTGGGAGGGAACCGGCTGCCAAGCTGCGGAGGCAAGGGCAGGAGGGAACCTAGCCGCCCGGCCGCCTCCCTCCAGAGCCCCTGAATCACGGGGCTTGACTGGCCTCCCCCTCCAGGTCTTGGCTTTGCTGACTGATCTGCCCTCGCCGCCTCTGTTCAGCCCCCGCTGGTGGAGTTCAGGGCCAGTGCAGCCGTCCGGGGAGGGGGTGGGAGGGCGGGGAGGGTCAAGCCACAGGGACATCCCAGGCTCTGCCTTCCTTGGTTAAGAGAGGAGTCATGGGCGCTCCTGCTTAGTTAACCCTGGCCACCTGGTTAGAGGTGGACCGGTCATCCACAGCGTCATCTTGTTCGGTTCTTCTTCCTCCGACCGCCCTTTGGTCGGTTTCACTTTCCAGATGGACAGAGTCAGGAAAGGGGAGGTGACTTGCTTAAGGTCTCGTGGTGAGAGAGTAGCAGGCCTGGCATTGGGACTGCTGTGGACGGGGTCCTCTTGGCTTGGGAGGGGCACAGACCGTCACTGGTATCGCGAGGGCTTGCCCTAGGTGTCTGCGTCTCTAGCGTCTCGATGTTCTCAGTCCGGGCACCTCTGCACCGTGGTGAACATTTCCAGCGCCCTGCACGACCCTCTGGTCTTCACCCGGTGGTCTTCACCCTGCCACCCTTCCTGGGCACCAGCTGGGAGGGCTCCCCAGAGGGTCCGTGCCCTTCTGGCCAACTTAGCCAAGAAGCCAGGCGGGCAGGACTAGGATGTGACTCAGTGGGCTACCAGGCAAGCCGTCTAATTGGCCTGGGCCGCAGGCACCTGTCTCTTCCCCAGGCCCTGATAAGGTCGGAGCCAGGTGGAGGGCGCCAGCCAGGTGTCGGTGCTTGCCCAGATCAAACGGCCAGGGCTGAGGGCTGGGTTGCCTGCTTATTTGCGGGCACCTGGGGCTGCTGGGCCAGGAGATGGGGCTGGGGGGAGGGGCCGAGAGTTCCGCTTGGGCCTGCCCGCGCTGTTTCGCCTCAGGACCGGGGCACGAAGGCTGGGTTGGGAAGAGCCTCCTTTTGGCGGCCCCCTCGCACGTTGCCGCCGGCTCTGAGCCGGCCCCTCGGCTGCAGCAGGCATGACTCGGCCTCTGGGAAAGCCCGCGGCAGAATTGAAGCTCTTGGCTCCTGCTGTCTTGGGAAGTCAGGAGTCCCCGACACCTACAGAGGCAGCTGTCGGCACAGCCGCTGCTCAGCGGACCCTGTGCCGGGTTCTGCCGCGGACTCAGCCCTTGCACGCAGGCGGACTCCCTGTATGGGTGGGAACAGAAGCCCGGTCTAGTCCGCAGCCAGTGGGGCCTGTGGAAGGCTGCGGTGGAGTGCCGGTGGTTGTAGCAGAGAGTGTGGACTTAGTTGTGTCCGATGACGGGTCAAAACTTCCCTGAGGATCTCAAACAGGGGCTCTATGGTGACCTTGAGGGGTGGGATGGAGAAGAGGGGGAGGTTCAGGGACATATGTACCCCTAGGGCATATTCTGGTCTATGCAAAGCAGTAAATAACCAAAACTTTTTAAAAAAATCAATAATAAAAGAAGAAGAAGAGACTTCCCTGAGGAGAGGACATTTGAGTAGGGCTTTGAAAGATGAACTAGAGTTTGCTCAGGGGATAGGGGGCCTTTCCAGGGACACGGTGGTCAAGCATCCACCTGCCAATGCGGGAGTCATAGGAGACTCAGGTTTGATCCCTGGGTCAGGAAAATTCTCTGGAATAGGAAATGGCAGCCCACTCCAGTAGTCTCGCCTGAGAAATTCCATGGATCGTTGAGCCTGGTGAGCTACCGTCCACGGGGCTGCAAAAGAACCAGACGTGATTGAGCACACACATTCACACCCTCACATACGCGCACAGGGAAAGGAACTCCAGTTCGTTTGTGAATTTGTCAGAGTTTCCCCCTTGCCAGCTGGATAGGATATGTCAAGAAAACATTTAATTGACACAGCTGAGTTTGAAAGCTAGCGCCAGCGGGGAGATTTCCAGATGATAGAAGCGGAGAGTTGAACTCAACCACAGGAGTGGGAGCCGCTCCTCAAGCCAAGTGGGGACCAGCATATGTCTTCGACGCTTGTTGCAGTGTTTTTAATGTAAACGTTTTTATCACATCGACTGTTGCATATGCATCAACCACAGAGGACTGTAGCAGGCTTCCACAGAGCCGTCGCCCGGATTCCTCAAAGCCGGAGCCGTCTGGCCCAGTTTCCAGGCTCGGGGGATTCTATACTTTGAAGATTGCGCGGAGCAGGTTTGGGTTCTCGTGTTTTTAATCACCAATACGCGGGTGATTCAGTTTCTGCCGGGGGCAAGTTCCCCGATTTCAAGCTGTACGTCCAGGCCGGTGGACAGTTTTTCCATCCGTGAAATGACATCGCCTTGGCTCAGCGTTTTAGCAGAAAGCCGAGTCTGTCTCATGGTCTGTACAGGTTTGGGAATTCCAACCCCGTCAAGCAGGCTTCTGCTTTCAGGGGTCGCAGCAGAGAGAAATTCCAAGCTGCTTACCAGGGAAGCCGTCATCACCCAGGGCCTGCGCGGGACACAGAGGGCCATTTCCACCGAAGACAAACCTGAATTTAAAATGACCGGAGCAGACGAGGAAACCCACGTGTGTGGCAGAGGGTCCATCAGCTCAGAAAATGGGGAAACCCACTCTTAAAAAATTACAGGAGAGGTCCCTGGGTCTAGTGGCGAAGACTGCTCCGGAGGCAAGGCCAGGGTTCAATCCTCAGGGTCCCAAGAGGTCCCTGGGTCTAGTGGGAAGCCCGGAGGCAATCCACCTCCCATCACTGGAGACTCAGGTTTGATCCCTGGGTCAGGAAAATTCTCTGAATAGGAAATGGCAGCCCACTCCAGTAGTCTCGCCTGAGAAATTCCATGGATCGTTGAGCCTGGTGAGCTACCGTCCACGGGGCTGCAAAAGAACCAGACGTGATTGAGCACACACATTCACACCCTCACATACGCGACAGGAAAGGAACTCCAGTTCGTTTGTGAATTTGTCAGAGTTTCCCCCTTGCCAGCTGGATAGGATATGTCAAGAAAACATTTAATTGACACAGCTGAGTTTGAAAGCTAGCGCCAGCGGGGAGATTTCCAGATGATAGAAGCGGAGAGTTGAACTCAACCACAGGAGTGGGAGCCGCTCCTCAAGCCAAGTGGGGACCAGCATATGTCTTCGACGCTTGTTGCAGTGTTTTTAATGTAAACGTTTTTATCACATCGACTGTTGCATATGCATCAACCACAGAGGACTGTAGCAGGCTTCCACAGAGCCGTCGCCCGGATTCCTCAAAGCCGGAGCCGTCTGGCCCAGTTTCCAGGCTCGGGGGATTCTATACTTTGAAGATTGCGCGGAGCAGGTTTGGGTTCTCGTGTTTTTAATCACCAATACGCGGGTGATTCAGTTTCTGCCGGGGGCAAGTTCCCCGATTTCAAGCTGTACGTCCAGGCCGGTGGACAGTTTTTCCATCCGTGAAATGACATCGCCTTGGCTCAGCGTTTTAGCAGAAAGCCGAGTCTGTCTCATGGTCTGTACAGGTTTGGGAATTCCAACCCCGTCAAGCAGGCTTCTGCTTTCAGGGGTCGCAGCAGAGAGAAATTCCAAGCTGCTTACCAGGGAAGCCGTCATCACCCAGGGCCTGCGCGGGACACAGAGGGCCATTTCCACCGAAGACAAACCTGAATTTAAAATGACCGGAGCAGACGAGGAAACCCACGTGTGTGGCAGAGGGTCCATCAGCTCAGAAAATGGGGAAACCCACTCTTAAAAAATTACAGGAGAGGTCCCTGGGTCTAGTGGCGAAGACTGCTCCGGAGGCAAGGGGCCAGGGTTCAATCCCTGGTCAGGGAACTAGATCCCACACGCTGCCACTTAAGACCCTGCATGCCACAACTAAGACCTGGTACGACCAAATACATAAATATATCAAAAAAGAACGACAGAGGACAGACTCATTTGAAAGCACTTTTGTTTTCAAATGAGGTGTGGTTAACATTCAAAGCTCTGAAAGTAGAATTTCTAAAACAGGAATAACACATTACTTAAAAAAAAGAATGAGATGTTTTAAAGCCCTACATTCAAAATATCAGAGTGAAAAAATAAGTAAAATAAAAAATACTTAGACGAGTTCACAAGCAAACTAGACCCAAAGAGAAAATAAGCGAATGAGACGCTGGGTCTGAGGAAACTGGCGCAAATGCAGCTCAGGGCAGGGGGCAGTGAGGGGAACGGTTGGGCGTGGCTGGTCCTGGGTTGAGTTTCGTCCTGTGGACAGTGGAGGCCGGGGGTGCAGGGACAGCAGGCAGGCGGGGAGAGGCCGCGGGGAGCCAGAGAAGATGGGTGCGCAGGGCAGGTCCTGCAAGGTGTGCGGCTCAGGCTGGGGCTGTGAGGGGCCCGGCAGCAGGGGAAGCTGGGGCTGGGGTTCGCGGCAGCAGGAAGTGCTAGCGTTGGGGGTTGGGGCGCGGGCAGGGAGGACTGAGGAAGGCCAGCTCAGACCGAAACCAGACTGGCGCCTTTGCTATGGGACCGAGTCTCCTGGCCTTGCTCCCTCCCCACTTCAGCCAGCCCGGCAACATCCCCCCACTCTGGCAAAGACTCAGGTCCTGCAGGCGAAGCTGGGCCACCCATGAGGCTGTCCCCCCGGCGCTCCTGTCGGGCGGGAGGCCGAGAGCCTCTCTCCCCGAGGCCTCGGTGGCCAGCCGAGGGTCTGTACCCTGAGCAGAGTCTGAAAGGGCGGGGAGGTGCCTATCCTTCCTGCCGGAGCCCTGAGTCTGGCGGGGCTCGCTGTTCTGGGTCCTCCGTCACCTTAGCCGGCCTGGGCCACCATCCTCCGCATCCCGTGGGCAGGGAGGGTCCTGGGCAGAGCCTGGCCCCTGCCCACCCCATGCCTGCCCAGGCACGCTCCCTGCCCACGGGATGTGGAAGACGGCGAGTCGCCTCCCAGGAACAAGTTGGCCAGCTCTGGACTTTGTAAAAATAGCTGCGGTTCAGCCTGGGCTGAGGTGGGGCTGGACACGTGCTCCAAGGCCATAATGTAGGGGCTCAGGGCCCCCTCAGTGTGACGTCAGCCACTCCTGCTCCAGGACCAGCTTCTCAGCAGCCCCGTGGGGTCGGGCGCCAGGTGAGGTGCCTGGGGCTGCCTGTCAGGCACTCAGAGCCGGAACTGTTTGGAGCTGTGGGTGCGGGCGGCCTCAGCGGCCCACGGAGTGGAGGTGGCACCTTAGGGGCTCTCGGCCTGATGATTCCAGTACTTAGACGAGTTCACAAGCAAACTAGACCCAAAGAGAAAATAAGCGAATGAGACGCTGGGTCTGAGGAAACTGGCGCAAATGCAGCTCAGGGCAGGGGCAGTGAGGGAACGGTTGGGCGTGGCTGGTCCTGGGTTGAGTTTCGTCCTGTGGACAGTGGAGGCCGGGGGTGCAGGGACAGCAGGCAGGCGGGGAGAGGCCGCGGGGAGCCAGAGAAGATGGGTGCGCAGGGCAGGTCCTGCAAGGTGTGCGGCTCAGGCTGGGGCTGTGAGGGGCCCGGCAGCAGGGGAAGCTGGGGCTGGGGTTCGCGGCAGCAGGAAGTGCTAGCGTTGGGGGTTGGGGCGCGGGCAGGGAGGACTGAGGAAGGCCAGCTCAGACCGAAACCAGACTGGCGCCTTTGCTATGGGACCGAGTCTCCTGGCCTTGCTCCCTCCCCACTTCAGCCAGCCCGGCAACATCCCCCCACTCTGGCAAAGACTCAGGTCCTGCAGGCGAAGCTGGGCCACCCATGAGGCTGTCCCCCCGGCGCTCCTGTCGGGCGGGAGGCCGAGAGCCTCTCTCCCCGAGGCCTCGGTGGCCAGCCGAGGGTCTGTACCCTGAGCAGAGTCTGAAAGGGCGGGGAGGTGCCTATCCTTCCTGCCGGAGCCCTGAGTCTGGCGGGGCTCGCTGTTCTGGGTCCTCCGTCACCTTAGCCGGCCTGGGCCACCATCCTCCGCATCCCGTGGGCAGGGAGGGTCCTGGGCAGAGCCTGGCCCCTGCCCACCCCATGCCTGCCCAGGCACGCTCCCTGCCCACGGGATGTGGAAGACGGCGAGTCGCCTCCCAGGAACAAGTTGGCCAGCTCTGGACTTTGTAAAAATAGCTGCGGTTCAGCCTGGGCTGAGGTGGGGCTGGACACGTGCTCCAAGGCCATAATGTAGGGGCTCAGGGCCCCCTCAGTGTGACGTCAGCCACTCCTGCTCCAGGACCAGCTTCTCAGCAGCCCCGTGGGGTCGGGGTGCAGGTGAGGTTCCTGGGGCTGCCTTTCAGGAACTCAGAGCCGGAACTGTTTGGAGCTGTGGGTGCGGGCGGCCTCAGCGGGCCCACAGGGTGAAGGCCTTCCACCAGCGCCTCAAGAGGTGGACGGCACCTTAGGGATGCTCTCGGCCCTGATGAATTCCCACTGGCCTCCCAAGGAGGAGGTGGGACTTCCTGGCCGTCCAGTGGTTAGGCCTCTGCGCTTTTGCTGCAGGCGAGGCAGGTTCAATCCCCAGGGACCTCCATCCCACATGGACGCCTGAGTGCATGCTCAGTCGTGTCTGATTCTTTGGGACCCCATGGACTGTAACCCCCAGCCTGCTCTGTCCGTGGGATTCTCCAGGCAAGAATCCTGGAGTGGGTAGCCATTTCCTCCTCCGGGGCGACTTCCCAACCCGGGGAATGAACCTGTGTCTCCTGCATTGGCCGGCGGATTCTTTACCGCTAGCGCCACCAGGGCAGCCCATGGTGGGGCAGAAAAACATTTAAAAAGTGAGGAGGGGGCATGGCCCATTTTGCAGAGGAGGGGGCAAGGCCCAGACCCAGCTTCTCCTGGTGAGCCCGGGGCTCCGCTCCTCCTGCTGCCCTCCGAGGCCCTGCCCCCGCCCTGGCTCCCTGCCCACAGCTCCATTGTCCCAGACCTGTGGGCTCAGCACATGTGAGCTGATGAGGGCTTCCCCACAGCCCGGCCATAGGACGTCCTCGTGCCGGAGAGCCGGCCCTGCCGAGACCGGGCTGCGGCAGCTGCCCTACCCAGAAAGCTCTCCTCAGACAAAGACTGTGGTGTTGGCGGTGGTGGGCCCGGGAAGCTTCTAGCCCGGGCTCGTCTGTATTTTCATCAGAGCTCCCTGCTGGCTGGAGAAGCTGCTGGCCCCTTCCTGGGACATGGGTCACCTGTCCAGGCCCTTCGCCCATGCTGTGCCTTTGTTGGGAATTTATCGTCCTCTGGTCCCTACGTGGTCGTGTTCAGGCCTCTCTGCTGGCCTATGACATCCCTGAGGACCAGGAGACGTCCTTTCTCTTGTCTCCCCTGAGCAGAGGGGAGGACTGTCAGGATGGATTGAGGCTCCCTACTGACCTTGGATTGTCCCCAAGGGAAAGGCCTCAGGAACCAGAGTGTCCAAGGTCAGGAGGGATGGTGTCATCTTGGGCAAATTCCTCCACCTTCCAGGATGGGGCTGTGGGTCCCTCAGCGGGCCCACAGGGTGAAGGCCTTCCACCAGCGCCTCAAGAGGTGGACGGCACCTTAGGGATGCTCTCGGCCCTGATGAATTCCCACTGGCCTCCCAAGGAGGAGGTGGGACTTCCTGGCAGTCCAGTGGTTAGGCCTCTGCGCTTTTGCTGCAGGCGAGGCAGGTTCAATCCCCAGGGACCTCCATCCCACATGGACGCCTGAGTGCATGCTCAGTCGTGTCTGATTCTTTGGGACCCCATGGACTGTAACCCCCAGCCTGCTCTGTCCGTGGGATTCTCCAGGCAAGAATCCTGGAGTGGGTAGCCATTTCCTCCTCCGGGGCGACTTCCCAACCCGGGGAATGAACCTGTGTCTCCTGCATTGGCCGGCGGATTCTTTACCGCTAGCGCCACCAGGGCAGCCCATGGTGGGGCAGAAAAACATTTAAAAAGTGAGGAGGGGGCATGGCCCATTTTGCAGAGGAGGGGGCAAGGCCCAGACCCAGCTTCTCCTGGTGAGCCCGGGGCTCCGCTCCTCCTGCTGCCCTCCGAGGCCCTGCCCCCGCCCTGGCTCCCTGCCCACAGCTCCATTGTCCCAGACCTGTGGGCTCAGCACATGTGAGCTGATGAGGGCTTCCCCACAGCCCGGCCATAGGACGTCCTCGTGCCGGAGAGCCGGCCCTGCCGAGACCGGGCTGCGGCAGCTGCCCTACCCAGAAAGCTCTCCTCAGACAAAGACTGTGGTGTTGGCGGTGGTGGGCCCGGGAAGCTTCTAGCCCGGGCTCGTCTGTATTTTCATCAGAGCTCCCTGCTGGCTGGAGAAGCTGCTGGCCCCTTCCTGGGACATGGGTCACCTGTCCAGGCCCTTCGCCCATGCTGTGCCTTTGTTGGGAATTTATCGTCCTCTGGTCCCTACGTGGTCGTGTTCAGGCCTCTCTGCTGGCCTATGACATCCCTGAGGACCAGGAGACGTCCTTTCTCTTGTCTCCCCTGAGCAGAGGGGAGGACTGTCAGGATGGATTGAGGCTCCCTACTGACCTTGGAGTCCCCTGTCCCCAAGGGAAAGGCCCTCAGGAACCAGAGTGTCCAAGGTCAGGAGGGATGGTGTCATCTTGGGCAAATTCCTCCACCTTCCAATGGCCATCGCTGTAAAAGCGGGACGGAAGGTAAAGCTCAGCTTGGGACTTGGTGACCTTCAGCAGGACAGGGGTGGGGACGGGGCGTGGCTGCCCCGACAGGAGTCCACACCTGCAGTCCTGGTGCCTCTGGCCACTCAGAGATGACCAGGCACAAAACCAGCGGGGAAAGCACCAGGGAGGCTGCCTTCCAGTTCCGCGGTGGACAGGAGTCTGGGGAGGGACCAGGATGGCTGGATGTCAGCCCCTCCGCACCCACCCCGTGGGGGCCCGTCTAGCGCGGCAGATCTCCCCTGCCTGCCCACGCACCACCGAGCCTGTCCCAAGGGGTGAGGGCCGGGCCCCCCGCCGCAGCCTCATCCCTACTGCTCCCTCCGTCACCCTCCCAGCCTGCAGCCTCATGCATCTTCCTTCTGTCCCTGACATACCCTGAACTTTCTCTGACCTTTGGAACATCAGCTGGGATCTCCTCCCTTCCCAGCCTGGCGGTCTGGAGTATAATTTAGAGCCAGGACTCTGGAGTCAAACCGGGGGATAAATTCTGTCTCAGCTACACGCAAAAGCCATGTGAGTGCACTCTGGTTGGCCTCTATTGTTGCCTCTGTAAGATGAAGATAATAGTGAGAATCAGAGATGGTCTGTGCTTCTGCCCAGCGCCCATCCCTGGGCCTTGCCTGGAATAACTGTTCTGTAAATGGTAACTGCAGTTACTAACAGTCAGCATTATGCCTCATGAACCACTGTAGTCATAAGATTGTAATGGATCTTTTAGCATTCTCAATTTTAAGCACCGTCATCACCACGGTAAACTCCTATGCAGCCTTCAACGCCCATCTCTGACATCACTGCCTCCATGAAGCCTCCCATCACTGTCTTGGCAGGATTTGCCCATCCTTGCTGGTTTCCTGGCATTTTAGCTCTTCAAGCTTGGAAACCCGTGGATGAGGTCTACCCCCGGGTCAGACAGGGGGGCGACGCCTACTCTGGTTCTTTCTGCCTACTCCCTACCTATAGGCACAGAGGGAACAATTCTTCCTACTTACCTAACATGTGAGGTCTTCCTGAGACGACAGTCTCTTTCCTGCCACCTATTCTGGTCTGATCTCAGGCAGATTCAGGGGGACGAATCCAGCAGGAACACTTCCTTTTCTAGAGAGGAGGAAATAATTTCTCCCTTGACAGATCTAAACAAGGGCCCCATTGTTGACCAATGTTGACCCACTCTGGGCCGGGCGTGGCATCGAGCACCTTACAAGCATTATCTCAGGAGTGTTCCAAGCCAGCAGGAAGTTGCTATTTTTATCTTCATTTTTCAGATGGGGAAGGCGGCGCGCTGGAGGTGGCTTAGACTCCTGAGAGTTCGATTGCTAAACTTTCAGGAATGGTGTGAGCTCGGTGTTAAGCACAAACCATTGTTAAAAAATAAATGACACCCAGTTACACTTAAACAACATGTTAAAAGCAAAGGGAATAAACACTCAAGATTCATCACTCCCTAATTATACTACTGCTTTTTACTATGATCGATGTTCTTAAGGCTATTTCTGCCTGTTGAATCTGGATGGTAGGCTCATGTCCAGCTCTGTGCGTCTACATCTCTTCTCTCAATTCTGATGAGTGACGTCATGTTGGTAGCTTGAAATCAGGCCATGTTGGGAGTACTTGCACCGTGAAACCTGGCAAGCACGACGCATCAGGGCTCCCCCGCTCCGACTTCTGGAGAGCCAGTTGGTAAATATTTATCAGCACGCCGCGGAATGAGGAACAGAGAGGTTGTGACCTGCCCAAGGTCACCAAGCTGAGAAGGAACAGAGCTGAACTCGTGCCCAGGCAGGGTGTCTGGAGCCCAGACGCTTGGAGCTCTCTTGGCTTCTGCGGCAGGCCCCAGTCACCCGGTTGGGATTAAAAGACTCCTCCTTGCCGTGGACCCTCACTGTCCTTCTCCCGAGATAAGAGGGCCAGGCAGCTGCTCAGCCCGCCCTCCTGCCTCCCTCCTGCCTCCCTCTGTCTCTTCTCCTGAGGGCTCAGGCCGGGGAGGGACCAGCTTGGTGGTCCGAGCTGCCCTGTCTGCTCACCCAGGCTTTGTCTGGCCATCTGCCTGTCAGCTGTGGGTCCGCCTTCCAGCAGGGGGAATGGGGGGCTGCCTCTCCGCATGACCTGGCGCCTACCCTGCCTCGCTGCTCTCCTTGTCCCACCTGGGACCTCCAAGGCCCCTCCCACCCTGCTTGAGCCGTCCTCACGGGGTTCTCTAAGACTCTGCCGCTCTCTCCTTCGGGAAGAACAAAACTAGGTCGCCTCCCACTTCTGCTCTGCACCCTCTGGTGTTTTCCTCCCTCACCCCTAGAAGCCACTGTCACCTCAGTGGGCCACAGGGCCCGACCCCATCGGGCCTTTCCCCGGGGTCCCCCTGCTCCGGCTAGTCTGGTCTCTGTTGTTAATATGCTAAGCCCACTCCTGCCCCAGGGCCTTTGCACTCACTGTTCTCAACCCAATATCTGCATGATTTGTCTCCTCCTCTCCTCCAGGTCTTTGTTGAAATGTCACTTTCTCTGACCTTCAGTTTAAAATTTTAACGTCTGTATTCTTCTTCTCACATTCTTTTTCCTATCTCCGGTTTCTGCCCTTTTCCCCTGCTTAGCACCTGCCACCCACTGACATACTGTATTTTTAATTTTATTGTCTGTTTCTCATTAGAATGTAAAGTCCAAGAGGCCAGGAATTTAAAAAAATATTTTATTTGTATTTATTTGGCTGCATTGGGTCTCAGTTGTAGCATGTGGGCTCTAGTTCCCTGACCAGGGATCGGACCTGGGCCCCCTGCATTGGGAGCACAGAGTCCTAGCCACTGGACCACCAGGGAAGTCCCAGGAATTTTTGTCTTTGTTGAATGGATGAAAGGGTAGATGAATGAGTTACTGGATGAGTGAATGAACCAGGAGATGACAGTGTTCTAAATGTCAGGAAAGCCTCTGCAGGTTACAGAGAGTGGGGGTGGCTGTGTGATCTGGCAGGAAGGAGACCTGGGGTTCCAGTCCCGTTCTGCCCCCTTTTGCTGTGTGACCTTGGGCAAGTCCCTTTCCCTCTCCGAACCTCTTTTTCAAGTGTAATAAGGAGAATGGTGTGACAGAGTATAGGAAGCCTGGCTCTGGAGTCAGACAGACTGGTGGACGCCCCCACCAGGGCATTTACTGCTGGTGGGGCTTGGGGCGAGCCACTTCTCTCTGAGTGTGTGAGAGAGAGAAGTGAGATGAGACAGGGGTCAGAGGATATGCAAGAGACGACGTGATGAGCCCCTGGCACTGCCCCTGATGCCTGAACGTGTTCAATGAATTATCTTTACTCTTTTAAAAAGTACCCAAGTAACACAGCGTAAAAAAAAAAGAAAAAGAAAATAAAAAAATCATAATCATAAAAAAAGAAGAGGAAAAAATAATAAAAAAAGAAAAAGTATCCAAAGGTCTCACCTGCAACTGGGCACTGAAAAGGATGGAGTGGTGGCATCTTCTAACTGGAGGGGCTGTCCCGTCTCCCCGGGGCCCAGGCCTGGCTGAGGCTGCCCCTCTCGGGCTGGGGGGCTGCGTCCTCAGCAGGCTCTTGGCCTCACTCTGGGTGGGCTCAGCCGTGGGGCTCCCGGGCCCACCCTGAAGTTCTGCTCTCCCACGCAGTGTTCATCTGCAGCTTCATGGTGGCCGCTCCCATCTTCGGCTACCTGGGCGACCGCTTCAACAGGAAGGTGATCCTCAGCTGCGGGATTTTCTTCTGGTCGGCGGTCACGTTCTCCAGTTCCTTCATTCCCCAGCAGGTGAGGCCTGTCCGGGCTTCCCATCCCGCCTTCCTGTGTGTCCCGTCCAGGCGTCCCGGCTCCTCCGGGGGGTGGCCAGCCTGATGGGCCTGTCCTGGTCTAGACTGGTGGTCAAGTGCAGTGGGAGGAGGGGGTCTTGGGGAACTTCTAGACACTGGCCCTGCCGATGGGCTTTTCCCTGTGCTGGCCTTGATCTGAAGGACTTGCAGCCCTGTGGGGTATTTTGACTCTCCCTGGGCGGCTTCTGCTTTGCAGAGAATCTGAGGAACAGGGAGAGCAAGTCAGGCCAAGGAGTCAGGACCTTGGGTTCTAGTCCAGGCTCTGCTGGCATCTTGCTGTGTGACTCCAGATATGTCACTGCCCTTCTCTGGGCCTCACACAGTTTGCGCTTTGTCCGATGACCCGCCAGCTCTCTGGGTCGAAGTCCTAGGGACATCAACATGAGTTCAATACAAAGAAGATGTTTTCTGATTTGGTTCCCACAGTTCGGGGTTTGGAGATCCCAACTCTGTGGCCCATTCGGTTTTGTGATGTGGACAAACTTGCTTAACTTCTCTGAGCTTCAGTTTTCTCATATTTAATAGGGGGATAACATGTCTCAGCTCACAGGGCTGTTGTGATAAATGACTGAACTCATGAATGTCCAGACCCTGACACAGACATGGCAGGTGTTCAACCCATTATTATTTCTGTTCTTTCTTCCAAAGAGGAGATAATGTTGGTCTGAGAGGTAGTGAATATCCCGTCACTAGGGGTGTTCAAGCAGAAGGAGGATCATCACATGATGGCTACTGTAGATGGAGATAGAGGAAGAAGGGAGGAAGATCAGGATTTGTCCTCAGAGAGCTTGCCGCCAAGGGGACAAAAGAGGAGACTCTGGCCTTGGGAGCATCCAGGCTGAGGGTGGGAAGATGTGACAGGAGCTCTCACATTCAGAGCCTTCAGGACATGCAAAGTGCTGAACGTCTGCACTGAAGAGAGAGCAGTGTTTCACATCCACGTAGTCAGGGAAGACTTCCTGGAGGAAGTGGCACTTGAGCTGGGTAGGCAAGACAGGCAGGTTTGGCCTTTTGGGGAAGATGGCACGGGTGTTGACAGATCAAGGAGGAGAGTGGCTTGACTGGAAGGGCAGGCAGGGACCAGGTCATGGGGAGCCTTCCTAGAGCCTGGAAGAGTCTGAAGATGGAGAGGAGGTTGGAGGTGACAGCAGAGAGATCTAGCAAGTTTGGGGTTCCACTTTGCTTCATCAGGCAGCGTCACGGAGGAGGGTCAGGTCAGCTCCTGACTTAGAATGTCAGGTAGAGCCTGATGGCCAAGGTCAAAAATGAGGACTGGGCCAGAAGAAACTTCTGGGCCCCCTCTGAATCTTGTCCTGCCTCTACCAGGCCTCTAGGCTGCGTCTGGGATTGACCAGGGAGTCCAGGACCATGATGTTTAGTCTGCGCAGCGCTCTGGCTGTGCGGAGAGCTGGGGAGAGAGGAGCAGAGGCAGAGGGAGAAGCAGTCCCTCCCAGTTAATCTACAAATTTACTGCAATCCCGATCTGAGTCCCATGGGGCTTCGGTGGAACCTCGACAATGTGATTCTGAAGTTAATTTGGCAGAGAAGGGGCCCAGGAACAGCCAAGAACATTGTGGAAGTAACAATGGAAGGGGCCTGGCCCTATCAGTTGTCACAACATGACTATTCTAAGTAAAACAGCAGAGAGATAAACTACAGACTGAAGAAAAGTCCTCCTTTTCACGGGAGGATGACAGCTGCATCTCACATCAACAGTGCTGAGAGGACTGACTGTCCATGTGGATGGAAGATAAAGTGTGGTCTGTATTTCTAACTGCACTTCAAGATAAATCCCAAATAGATGAAAGTAAAGTAAGACACAAACTATAAAAAACCAACAGGAAAAAGACAAATAATCCAGTTGTTTTTTTTTTTTTTTTTTTAATAAGGCAAAGGGTAGTGACGGCCAATTCCCAGGGAAGATCCCTGAGCGGCGATATATGAAGGAAGAGATGGTTCTCGGTTTCTCACAGTAATGAGGGCGCTGCAAATTAAAGCAACAATGAGATACCACTTCACCCCCATCAGATTGGCAGCAGTGAAAAAGGCTGCCAATACCAAGTGTTATTAAAGCTGCTGGTGGGGGTGTAAATTGGGAAAGCCTCTTTGGAGAGCGAAGTGGCAGGACTCTGTACAATTTTGTGTACACCCTTCAGACGAGCCTTCTAGTTAGAGGCATACGCCTCAGAGAGAGGCTCCAGCTCCTGGACATGAACTGACAGGTGCAGGCAAGGATGTCTGTGGTAGTTTTGTAACAGAAACAAGAGACAGAGGGAGAGACAAAAAGAGGGGGAGAGAGAGAAACAGTCTAAACGATCACGACTAGGGGGATGCCCAGATAGACTGGGATGCATTCATACTGTGAGATTCTTGGCAGCAAATGAACGAACGAGATCTATAGTGACCAGCTGAAATGGGTTTCCAAAAGACGAGGGGGAAAAAGCAAGTTGTGGGACGCGATGCCTGGAATGGCCTTTTGAGGTTTCTTTTTTTGAAGGCCCAGAGGGGACACTAGGTGGTGTCCCCTGGTCCGTGTACGTACAGGCAAAGGTAGGAAGAAATTCATGACAAGGGCAGAAAACATCCCGTTCCTGGGCGAGGAGTGGGATCAATGGGATCCTTTGTCAAGGAGGTCTTATCTGCCTGCTCTTGTGTCTCGGAGAACAGGACATCATTCCCATTTTCTTTCTAAAATAAAAACAAACATGAAAGATAAGGGAATATATTTTTTATTGTTCTGGGATAGACTCGCCCTTCCTAAGCAAAATGTAGATTCCGGAAACCATTAAGGGAGAATCAGCAGCTTGGACAGCAATGAATTAATGCAAAATAACTTCTGTTTGATGAAACTCCCTGTAAATAAAGTGGAAAGAAAGATGGTGATTGAAAATACTTGTGACCTGTCTAATAAACGTCCATTCCCATGATATACGAAAAGCTAAGAGAAAGCAATATAAGACAGACAAAGGACCCAAGAGAAAACTAGGCAAAGGCTGTGGGCAGCTGATTCCTAGGGAGAGGACCACAGGCAAGGGGGCCAGGGGAAGGAAGACTTGGAGACAGAGTGGAGAGAGAGTGAACTCTGGGAAGGAGGAGCACAGAGACGGATGGATGGGGCTAGCGATGCAGAGAGCGGGAGAGAGGTGCATAGATGGAGAGCGGGAAGCCGGCGGACCCAGAGGAGGGCTGCACGTGGGCGGTGCTGGCCGGATGGGTGGGCAGGGTGGGGCTGGGGAAAAATGGCCAGGCTTGGTTCTCAGGCCCTGGGCAGCTGAGGGGATGTAGGGGCCGGGTCCACATCAAAAGGATAGTACCACTGGCAGCTGGCACGGCCCCGCCCGTCCCAGCTCAGCTGGGCTCTGCTCTTTGATGTGGGGGGGGGAGGGGGGCGGGGCCCTGAGCTCACTGGGCTGCTCTGCCCACTCCCCGTGTACAGTGGGTCCTCAGGGCCACCAGGGTCAGCCCAGCTGCCCTGTCGGGAGATGGGTCACAGAGTGGGGGTGGCTAGAGGCTCCCAAGGTGGGGCCGGAGCCCAGGAAGGACGTCTCCCCGCTGGTGGGGGTGGCAGGGGTCACACAGGCGCATGCCCCCGACATTCACATCTACACCCCTCAGTCTGTGAGAGCCCAGCTCCATCCCAGCGCAGGGCCCACGGTTCAGAGGCAGGAACGGAGGCCGGGCAGGCCCTGGACTGAGACAGCCGCTGGCTCCATCCTCACGCCTGGACCCGGCAGCGGGTGGGAAGCCAAGCGGGGACCAGGGGGGAGCTGGCAGAGGAGCAGGACGGTCCCCAGCACCCTCCGCCCCTCGCCCACAGCACTTCTGGCTGCTGGTCCTGTCGCGCGGGCTGGTGGGCATCGGCGAGGCCAGCTACTCCACCATCGCGCCCACCATCATCGGCGACCTCTTCACCAAGAACACGCGCACGCTCATGCTGTCTGTCTTCTACTTCGCCATCCCGCTGGGCAGGTGAGGGTCCCGGCGAGGCCCACTTGGGTTTCTGACCATCCCCTTGACGTCTGGCTCGCTCTGACCTTAATGTGCGGGGTGGTCGGCACTGAAAGATACTGGGGCCAGCTGCCTGGCTGGCTGCTGGGGCAGGGCTGGTGGCCTCCTAGATTGGCGAGCATCCCCGAGCCCATCCCTGCCTGACTGTGCTGTCTTCCCCGCAGCGGCCTGGGCTACATCACCGGCTCGAGTGTGAAGCAGGCGGCCGGCGACTGGCATTGGGCCCTGCGGGTAAGGACACCCTCGGGACCAGCCCTTGCGCGGGCCACCCAGAGGTTCAGGGACAGAGCCCAGGCCTGGCGTCCAGGCGCCCCACCTTACGGACCTGGGCTCTTCTCTGCTTTGAGTCCACTTTGAGGTGCTGTGGATCCAGACTTGCCTGCACCGCCCCCAGGGGCTCTAGTCTGAGAGGACAAAGGAAATTCCAGGTTCATGGGGGCACTTCCTGTTTCCAGCCGGGTGGGCCACGGCGCTAGGGCAGGGCTGAGGCAAGACCTCTTTGTGGGTCCCCGCGGGTCTGGAGCCACTTCCTGTCCTGCAGGAGGATTCAGCCCAAGTGTGCCAAGGCCCCGGGACGGTGCAATCAGAGGAAACAGAGGTCCCCAGTCTTGTGAAGGAGAGGAAGCTTAAGACAAAGTGTTTTTTCCTCAAAAGCAGGAAGGAAGCAGCCTCCGTGGAATTTTTTGATGGGGCGGGGGGCCACAAACGGAGAGGAACTCCCCAGCCCACAGGCTCCCCGACCCGGTGGGGGTGGGTACAGATCTCTCTCTCCTCATGAGCGGGTGAGCCAGTGTGTTCTCAGCAGGAGTCGGCGTGCTGGCATCTAGGCTCCCAGGGTGTGCCCCTTCCATCCAGGCAGAGGCCTGGGGGCTTGGAGGTTCTGTTCTTGACGCTGGGTGGGATGTAGGGGAGACCTTAAGTGTCCTGAGCTACATGGGCCCCTCCCTGCCTCGTATATGAGCTGGAAGTTTCTTGCCCAGCCAGTCTCTTCTCAGTGCCCACCCTGCCCGGGGTGAGGAGGTGGCCTGGGAAACTTTCCCAGACCCAGGGAGGTAGGCAAGAGCTGGTATCTGGCTCCCCATCCCCAGGAACTCTCCTCTCCCAGTCATTCCATGTCCGCCCGCCTGCCCATCTTCCTTTTGTTCCATCGCCCATCCTCCAGCTTTTCCCATGTGCTAATTCATCTGCCCGTCCGTCTATCCATCCATCTATCCAACCAGCCATCCATCTGTCCATCTCTCTCAGCCCATGTCCTCCCTCCTCCATCCATTCTGACCCTCCCTTTCATTTTCAGTCCCCGCTCCCGTCCTGCCCGCGGTCTGAACAGCTCCAGCGGCTTGGCCTGGTCTGGAAGGCTGGGCAGACGGGAGCCCAGAGGGGGAGCCCAGGCCGCAGAGAAGGCCTGGCTGGCCCGCTCCCCCTTCCTGTGCCCCCGGGACAAAGACTCCTGGGCCCTGATGTCCTAACTCGGTGCACCCTGGCCCACCAGGTGTCACCCGTCCTGGGCATGATCACGGGAACCCTCATCCTCATCCTGGTCCCAGCCACCAAGAGAGGCCACGCCGACCAGCTCGGGGGACAGCTCAAGGCACGGACGTCCTGGCTCCGGGACATGAAGGCCCTGATCCGCAAGTGAGTGCTGCGGGAGGGGCCGGGGGGGATGAGGGCGGGGCACCCACATGAGAGGACACCCCACCCCTGGCTGGGCCGGGGCGCTGGCATCTCCACTGTCCGTAGTCCTGGAACCACTGCTGTTCATGATTCCTGAAGCCAGAGCCCTTGCCCACAGGGGAGGCACTTGAGGTCTTCTGTCCGTGGGGCGGGTGTGTGGGAGGCACGCCGGCCCCCGGGGCTCAGTGCCGCTGCCCCGGCCTCTCTCCAGCCGCAGCTACGTCTTCTCCTCCCTGGCCACGTCGGCCGTGTCCTTCGCCACGGGGGCGCTGGGCATGTGGATCCCGCTCTACCTGCACCGGGCCCAAGTCGTGCAGAAGACGGCAGAGACATGCAGCAGCCCACCCTGCGGGGCCAAGGACAGGTGGGACGGGCCTGGGGCCCGGTGGGGGCCGGGCGGGGGTGGCAGGGTGGTGAGGGAGGCTGCCAGCACCGCCCTGCCCAGTGCTCCAGCCGTGCCCCCTAACCTGTGCCCCACCGCCTTCTGTCTCCACAGCCTCATCTTTGGGGCCATCACCTGCTTTACGGGTCTTCTAGGGGTGGTCACGGGGGCAGGAGCCACGCGCTGGTGCCGCCTGCGGACCCAGAGGGCCGACCCGCTGGTGTGTGCGGTGGGCATGCTGGGCTCCGCCATCTTCATCTGCCTCATCTTCGTGGCCGCCAAAAGCAGCATCGTGGGGGCCTATGTGAGTGCAGCGGGGGTGCCGGGGCGTCTGACTTAGGGGGCAGGGAGTCTGCCCTCCAGCAATGGGGAGGCTGCAGTCTTCAGTCCGTCCCTGCTCTGATCAGAGCTCTGGGTGCCCTTCAGGGCTGTGGGCCTGGCTTGAAGCCTATAGATGATCCACAGCGTTCCCAAGAGCCTGACTGCCAGGAGGTGGGGGCTAAACTTGGGGAGACCGCCCTGCCAGCGGCCAGGGTGCAGGGAGCAGCCCGGGACCGATGGTGGGCGGAGCGCCCCCTGATGGATGCCCTGGTCTCTCCCGGACAGATCTGCATCTTTGTGGGGGAGACCCTGCTGTTTTCTAACTGGGCCATCACCGCGGACATCCTCATGGTGAGGCAGGCCACATGGGCCTCCGGGGCAGCTGGGGAGGGCGGGCGAAGGGGTGGGAGAGCCGGCGGGGCTTGAGAGGGGGTCAGGGACTTGAGGGGTTGGCCTCAGAGCGGGACCTGGAATCCGAGGGCAGAGCCGGCAGAAGGGCAGGACGTGGGGACTGGGTGTGGAGGGGGAATGTCTGGAGGCTCCGGTTTGCGGCCGGGAGCCTGGCAGTACCAGGCTGGCACCGCGGAGCGGCTGCCTGCCAACGCACCACCCCCAGGGGCTGAGCTCCCGCGCACTCTGCCCTCCCCAGCGCAGCCCGGGGCCCGGGCGCGCCCGCCTGAGGCTTGCAGCCGGGCTGACCGGACAGAGGCCGTCTTCACGGGCCCAACAATGGACTCCAGACCCGCCAGCCAGGGACAAAGGGCTGTCTGAGTGGCGGCTGGGGTTTGTGTCCTTGGACGGGGATGGGCGCAGCCCGGGGGAACCCAGAGGGGCTGCGGCCTAGATATCAGGCAGCGGTCTGGGGGTGGTTGGAGGGGGGACCTGACGCCTGGTCCTGTTCTCAGGGATTCTCCAGGTCAGGGCCAGGAGAGGGCTGGGAGAAGGGCATGCAGGGGACTGACGGGTGTGGTGCGGGGCGTCTGGGAGATGGTGCGGGTGGGGCCCTGGGCAGGAAGGCCTCAGGGGACACCTTCCGGGCACTTGGGGCTTGGTGTCAGAATAAGGGTCAGCGTAGGGGGTCACGGTCTGCCCGGGTGTCCCATGCTACCACTCCTCCTTCAGGAAGCCTGTCTTGCCCCACCTGAGCTTCCGTGCAAACCCGCTTCACTGAGGGCGTCTCCCCCTCCCACCCCCGATCCCTCACCAGACCCTGGCTAGAGGGTGGGGGCCTGACTCAGCAGACTGCCAGGCAGGGTGGCGGGATGGGGTGGGGTCCCCCCACTTGCCGGAGGGACCGCTGGAATGCCCTGGGGTGTGGGCGGGACCCCCTCCTCCGCCCCCTCCCCCAGGGCAGCCCTAGCTGCTGACAGCATTTGGGTTCCAGGGAAATTGTGTCCCATTTTATGAAGTGTCACAGCGAAATGACTAATTATTCCTGGAAACGGGGCCAGGCCATCCAGGTCTCCCCTCCCCCGCTCCGGCCCAGTAACTGGGTGCCCGAGGGGCACTGGCTGGTCTGCAGTCAGCCCACGGAGGCCGCGGCCAGGGCAGGCGGCCGTCCAGGCCCCCGCTCAGGCGGTGGCTGCGAGCCGCCCGCTCCTCTCCCACCAGCCCCCGGTCTCCCCTCGGCCTGCCCAGCGTCCCAGCTGTGGCCCCACGTGGCTCAGGGGCTGCTGGGTCTGGCTGGGGGTGCACTCTGGGGGCCCAGGCGCTCCGGCAGTCAGCCCTGGGGGTGAAAGTGGAGTCTCTTCCATACAGGATCCTGCTCCCCTGGCCTGGCCCGGTCAGCCAGCCTGGGGCTTGGCAGGCGCCCACTGAGGGGCAAGAAGACGGGTCTTTTGCTTGTAGAGGGGTGAGGGCAAGCCTGAGGCGGGGGTCCTGGTCCCAGGACGTGCACGTGCCATGGGGGCCTCAGTGTCCCCAGGGAGCCAAGTGCAGGTGCTAAGACAGTGTGGACCCAGGAGCTGGAGGAGGGGGTTGGGGAGAGAGGAGGGCCCAGAAGAGCCCTGTCAGGACCCCAGGGCAGGACAGCGTCTGGGACGGGACCTCCGGGACGAGGCTCTCCTGACCTCTGGCCTACCACCCCATCACAGTACGTGGTCATCCCCACCAGACGGGCCACCGCCGTGGCCCTGCAGAGTTTCACCTCCCACCTGCTGGGGGACGCCGGGAGCCCCTACCTCATCGGCTTTGTGAGTACTGAGGGCGGAGGGATGGGGGCGGCGGGGGCTTCGGCGGTGACCGGGCCTGACGTCCACCCGCCCCCGCCCAGATCTCTGACCTGATCCGCCAGAGCACCAAGGACTCCCCGCTCTGGGAGTTCCTGAGCCTGGGCTACGCCCTCATGCTCTGCCCCTTCGTCGTGGTCCTGGGCGGCACGTTCTTCCTGGCCACCGCCGTCTTCTTCCTCAGCGACCGGGCCGAGGCTGAGCAGCAGTGAGTCGGGGCTGAGAGCGAGGGGAGGTGGGTGCATCACCCGGCCCGATGAGGTCCCCGCCTCCAAGGGGGGCGGCCCAGGGGGAGCCCACGGTGGCCTCCGGGGTCGCGTGGTGGGTCTGGACGGGGTTTTTTCTCTCGAATGCATGGGTTTTCAGGGCTGAGACTGTGCCCCTTCGTTTTCCTCTCGTTTTCTGACTTCTTTCTCCTCTCCTCTTTACTCTCCCTCCTCTCTCTCCTCCCCCCACTCCCGGGCTCTCCCACCTCCCCCCTGGGGCTGACGAGGTCCCTGCCCAGCTCATCCGGTCCGCCGGCCCCCGTGATGCGATGCGCCGGAGCAGTGCCCGGGCCAGGCCCCCGCTGATCCGCCACCTTGACCCCCGCCCGTCTCTCCCCCAGGGCGAGCCAGCTGGCGATGCCACCCGCCTCTGCGAAAGTCTGAGGCAGTGAGTGCGGGCTGTGGGGCTGGTGGGGGCAGGCTCCTGGTGGGAGGGAGGATGTGGGGTAGCCGTGGAGGGAGGTTCTAGATGCCTTGTGAGTCACCTGCTGCCTGAGCACATCCCAGCCCCGAGTCTGGTCCTCTGACCGGTGGACCCACAGGAGGGGGACGGACAGGCTTCCTCTTCCAGTAAACCAGCTCTCCCTTCCTCCCTCCAAAGGGCTGCGGGGCACAGGTCAGGGTGGGGACTTGGCCAGGAACTCCTTGCTTTATTTCGGTTGCGTCCTCCTGAATCCTGGAGGTGTCAGGGCTGGACTCCTACTTGGCCTTTCCTCTGGCCTGGCCTCTGGGGCCCTGGCTTCCCAGCAGAGCAAAATCCAAGGTCACTACCCCCACGCCTTGGCCGCGACAGACCTGCACGGTTCACGCGGGCAACACCCAGAGGGAGGACCGGGCAGGGAAGCCCTGCATTTATCAGGCCTTGCACCTGACCTCTGACCCTCTGCCTCCAGGTGCTGCTGGGACCACGAGGAAACCCTGCTCCCACCTACTCTGGGAGGTGTCCCCCGGCACTCTGGCCCTGCTGGGCTGCCCCGAAGCTTTCCGTGTGACCCACGGCAGGGCACCCCCCGGCTCTGGTCCCGGACTGCGGAGTGGCGGTGCTCCCAGGAAGCTGTGTCTTCAGCCAGCCTGGAAGGCGGCGTGTGCTGGAGCCAGGCCCTAGGACAGGCCCCCAGGCCCCGACCTGGGAGGCGGGGGCCCTGGGGCCCAGGAGGAAGACAGCCCCCAGCAGGGGCGTGGGGAGAGGCTGGCCTATCCCCGGCTTTTGTGATCCTGGGCCAGGCGCTGCCCTCCCTGGACCCTCGGGCCAGGGGGCCGGACTTTCCCACGCAGCTCGCTGGGCAAGGCACCGGCGGCAGCTTTGAAGACCCAACAGCCCCTGAACTGCACGGAGGAGAAGGGGTCCAGGCCTTGGGGCGCCATTTCCGGCTCTGAGGCTCCCTGAAGGGCCAGGTGTGTGAGGACCCTGACCTTGAGGGCACTGGACTCCACCTGGCGCGAGCTGGGCACCCACGTGGCTGGTGCTCCCCGGCCTGGCGGGTCACTCTGTGGGACACTGGTCTCCGCTGCCGTGGGCTGGCCGGCGGCTCGGAGGCCTCCCGGGGGGACCACGCTTCACGCCACCTGTGCCCACGCCTGAGACCTCGGGGGGCTCCCCACCCCTTCAGGGCTCCTTGGACCCACTGAAGCACCCCTCAACCCCGTCCAGCCCCCCCCCAGCACCCCCGCAGAAGCCAGGAACTGACTCCTGCCCCTAGGCTGGGTCCCTTCCAGGGGCAGCGCCCGGGGGATTCTTCCCAGAATCCACGGGGCAGTAGCCAGGGCTCTGCCTGCCAGAGGAAGCGGCCGTCCTCCAAGCTTCCTGTCCGACGAAACAGCCTGGTGGAGGGTGAGGCCAACACCCAGAACCACCTCCCCGTGACTGTCAGTGGCTCAGCTCAAGGGTTTCCAGGCAGCCCAGGCCACCCCCCGACCCTCACACTGGGTGCATCTGCCAACTTCACTCCAGACCCCCTGCCACGTCCCCGGTGGAGCTCCACACCCCTCCCCGCTGCCCCTTCGCTGGTGGCTGTGGTCTAGCGGTGCCAGCTTAGCGCCCTCTGCTGTCACCGGCTGGAGTGGCGTCAGTGGTGGGTACACTGGCGGAGCGCCCACTCCCCACCAGCCGACCTCGGAGGCACCCCGGGGCAGAGGGGCTGAACCAGGGGGTGGGAGTCCCCCACAGACCAGCCTGGCCTCCACTCCCACCCCGGCCGCAAACTGGGGCCCCAGCAATGTTTTCTTGTTGTACAAGAACCAGGTCCAAGTGTTGCTTCCTCTTCCTTCCGGAAGCCAAACTGCTCCTTTATTTTTTAGAGCTGCTGATTGTGAATCTCAGAGTCTTAAGAGAGAAGCCAAATATATTCCTCTTGTAAATGAAGAAATAAAGCTATTTAAGTCATGCCCTGGTGGTGCCCGCAACGACACGGGGGTGGGGTGGGGGCACGAGGCAGGGGCACGCCCACCCTCAACCCACCCGGGCCTGGCGCTCGGCACCTGGGAGCAGAGTTGCAAGGGCGTGCTGCCCCAGAGAGGAGCAGCAGGACCCAGCTTGGGCTGGGCTCTCTCTCGGCCACGCTTGCTGTAGCAGGCCTACCACCCCCAGCATGAAGACAGAACCTCAGGCGTAGCTAGTTTACTGAAACCGCAGTGAAAAATTAGTCTAAGGCGGCGCGGTGGACGAGGAATCTGCCTGCAAAGCGAGGAGCCGCGGGGTCAGCCCCTGGGTCAGGAAGAGCCCCAGGGGAAAGGGCCGCCCACTCGAGCAGCATCGCCCGGAGCATCCCCTGAGCGGGGAGCCCGGTGGGCGCCGTCCGTGGGGTCGCCAGGAGTGGGCGGAGCGCAAGGGGGAGCCTCACAGCTTTCTCGCCTTCCTCAGCTGCACCTTCCTTCTGGCCCCGCTCTGCAGGAGGCTGGGGCTCTTGCCGGCCAGGGACAGCCTGGCCTTTCTGCGGGGCAGCGCGGACTGCGGCGACCTGCCCGACACGCCCTTTTGGGGCAGCTTCTTCAGACGCTCCCTGGCAGCTGGCTCCTTAGGGGACTCGGGAGACAGGGGGGTGACTTCGTTCACCTGGGAGAGCTTCTGCCTCTTCTTCGGTGGCTTTGGGGTCTTGTCAGGGATGCTGCGGCTCATGGCGGGGGGCTCTGGGGACGGACTCTTGGCAGCCGGCATCCCATTCTCCTGGGGCTGGGCTGGGGCCTTGGTCTTGTTTTTCTTCTTTTTCTTCTTCTTCTTCTTGTCGGTACTCGGGGGCTGGTCCCCACTGGCGGCTTCGGGCTGGGCCCCCTCCTCCGGCCGGGCGGCCTCAGGCTTCTCAGGCTTGCGTTTCTTGCGCTTCTTGGTCTCTGGCAGGAACCCCTTTTTCTTCTGCTTCATGCTCACGGGGCTCAGCTGCGTGGCCTGAGGAACTTCCTTGGCATCCTTCTTTTCTGCCTTGGGGCGCCTAGGAGGACGTGAGAAGAGTAAGGAATCGTGTGGCAAGGGTAGGGGGCACCTCTGCCTCTGGCCCCCAGCTGCCCGCAGCTCCCACGCTGGGGCGGGACCGCGGCAGCACGTGGGCCTCGAGAAGGTCTTCCAGCCCCGCCTGCCCAGACGTACTGGACTCCGAGGAACTTCATGGCCTGCCAGTAGAGGTCGTGGAGGCGGCTGGAGCCGGCCGAGTGCTCCCCCTGCTGTAGCTTGTGCTGCAGCCGTAGCAGGCCTACCACCCCCAGCATGAAGACAGAACCTCAGGCGTAGCTAGTTTACTGAAACCGCAGTGAAAAATTAGTCTAAGGCGGCGCGGTGGACGAGGAATCTGCCTGCAAAGCGAGGAGCCGCGGGGTCAGCCCCTGGGTCAGGAAGAGCCCCAGGGGAAAGGGCCGCCCACTCGAGCAGCATCGCCCGGAGCATCCCCTGAGCGGGGAGCCCGGTGGGCGCCGTCCGTGGGGTCGCCAGGAGTGGGCGGAGCGCAAGGGGGAGCCTCACAGCTTTCTCGCCTTCCTCAGCTGCACCTTCCTTCTGGCCCCGCTCTGCAGGAGGCTGGGGCTCTTGCCGGCCAGGGACAGCCTGGCCTTTCTGCGGGGCAGCGCGGACTGCGGCGACCTGCCCGACACGCCCTTTTGGGGCAGCTTCTTCAGACGCTCCCTGGCAGCTGGCTCCTTAGGGGACTCGGGAGACAGGGGGGTGACTTCGTTCACCTGGGAGAGCTTCTGCCTCTTCTTCGGTGGCTTTGGGGTCTTGTCAGGGATGCTGCGGCTCATGGCGGGGGGCTCTGGGGACGGACTCTTGGCAGCCGGCATCCCATTCTCCTGGGGCTGGGCTGGGGCCTTGGTCTTGTTTTTCTTCTTTTTCTTCTTCTTCTTCTTGTCGGTACTCGGGGGCTGGTCCCCACTGGCGGCTTCGGGCTGGGCCCCCTCCTCCGGCCGGGCGGCCTCAGGCTTCTCAGGCTTGCGTTTCTTGCGCTTCTTGGTCTCTGGCAGGAACCCCTTTTTCTTCTGCTTCATGCTCACGGGGCTCGGCTGCGTGGCCTGAGGAACTTCCTTGGCATCCTTCTTTTCTGCCTTGGGGCGCCTAGGAGGACGTGAGAAGAGTAAGGAATCGTGTGGCAAGGGTAGGGGGCACCTCTGCCTCTGGCCCCCAGCTGCCCGCAGCTCCCACGCTGGGGCGGGACCGCGGCAGCATGTGGGCCTCGAGAAGGTCTTCCAGCCCCGCCTGCCCAGACGTACTGGACTCCGAGGAACTTCATGGCCTGCCAGTAGAGGTCGTGGAGGCGGCTGGAGCCGGCCGAGTGCTCCCCCTGCTGTAGCTTGTGCTGCAGCCGCGGCTGCTGGTTCTGCAGCACGCTCAGGACAGCGGTCAGGTCCACGGTCAGCTTCTGCCGAGGAGGAGAGGCTGCGGCGTGACCAGAGGCACCCCCTCTCCCGGGCTCCCCGTCCACCCCCTCCCGCCCTCACCCCGTCACTGCCTGTCTGTGAGCCGCCCCTCCAGCCTGTCCCTCACTAACCTCTCTCACCTTGGGAGGAAAAAAACAGCCCCAGGGGACAGGCTCTGCTCTGCCTTCCCGCGGCCCAAAGCCCCACCCACCTCTGGCGGCACCATGCAGTGACCTTAGGGTTGCCAAAGCCCCTTTTCCCATCTCTCCCTCACCATCACGGACCAAACGTGGCGTTTCTGAAACCCACTGGCTTCCAGAGCGCCCCGCTCCCCTGGCTTTCGGCGACCACTCTGAGTGTGGCTTCTTGGGCCACCTGCTGCCCCGCCCCACCTGCCCCTGCGGCGCCCGCCTGTGCTTCCCCACCCCCTTCCCTCCGGGCCAGCCTGCGGGGAAGCAGAGACCAGGCCCACTGCCACCCCGGCCCCCACGCATCTCACACTCCACACACCCGCCCCATCCCTGCGCGTCTGAAAACCCGGACTTGCCGCTAACAGCCGCGTCCTCCCGGCCACTTCGCTTTCTCACCGGAGCCCAGCCACAGCCCACCCCAGCCGGCCCTGGCTTATGGCACCCTCGCCGCCTCAAACAAGTAACACCCGGTTTTCTCACCGTGGCATCCAGAACCTTCCCCACGGGCCCCCTAGGCACTGCTGCGCTCCGTGCTCACCTCGTGGTGGAAATTCTTCAGCAGCGTGTTGAGCAGCTCCAAGGAGGCCAGCTCCTTCTGGTGCCCCGACTTCGTCTCAGCCTCGCCCAGGGTCCGCAGGGTCTGGGGAGAAAGCAGCCAGGCGGAGTCGCTCCAGAGAGCTGCCCGTGTTCCCACGCGAGGCTGGGGCCCCGAGGGAAGCGACGTCTCCTGGGGGACTGCAAACCCACCCTGGGGCCCAGGGTCCAGCAGCCCTGGTCCCTCGGCGGTTACCTCGGTGACCTTCCCCAGGATCCGGCCCAGCAGCTGCTTCCACTCGGGGTCCGTGAAGCACAGCCGCAGCTCCCGCGCGGGCAGGCTCTTCTGGAGCAGCACGCAGGCCTGGACCTGGGGTCGGGGCGAGGGAGTCACCGGGAGCCCCGGCCGCAGTGGGCCGCACGCTCCGGGAGCCTGCCGGACGCCCGGAGGCTGTGTGCGAGGGGCTGCCCGCTGCGCCCAGCCCAGGCCGCCGCCACCAACGCCCTGGGCTCGGCCGTCCTCGTCCCTGTGCCGCCTTGCTCTTCTCAGGCACAGCGGAGACCCGAGGCCTGCGGGGCAGCAGGGCTCTCAGCTGGACACCGTTCCTGGCCCCCTACTCGCTCAGCACATCGTTCTCTAGCGTCTCCAGCCCCCGTCTCCCCTGACCCCAGGCCCACCTGTCCACCCAGGGCGTGATCACCCTGCCCCAGCCCCCAGGGCGGCATTCCTGGGTCCCTCGAACAGCCTGTCAAGGGGGTGACGCACAACCACCCCGGGATGGGATCTGGGAAGCCCTTACCTGGTGGCGGGGCTGCGCGTGGCTTGTCACGTGCTCGACCACGATGGGGAGCAGGTTCTTACAGAGCACCTGCGGGGGGAGGGGTGGGTGGTGAGGCGGGCGGCGCGGATGGGGCGGCGCGGGGGCCCAGGGGCGGCCGGGCCGACACTCACCGGGTGCCGGGAGAAGAGGCTGAGGAACATGGGGGCCGTGAGGGGGCTGTTGCGTTTGGTCAGGAAGGAGCTCAGCGCCGCCGAGTAGACTGGGGTCACGAGGCTCAAGTCCAGGCAGCTGGCAGTCTGTGCCACAGCAGAGAGAGAGCTGGTGTGACGCCAGGGAGCGGGGCCGGGCGCAGAAGCCGAGCCTGGGCTGCCTTGGAAGGCTGGAGGCTGGGTCCCGGGGAAGACACGGCATCACAGGAGTCCCCATCTGGGAAATGGGTAGACTGACTGCCCCAGCCCGCCTGGGAGGTGCTCCCCTTTAGTGGGGGTGCTGGGCTTTCAGGCCAAGCCTTCCTGGGCCAGGTCTGCTCACCTCTGGGCCCCGGGGCTGGGTGCTGGCGTCTTTTCTGGCTTTCTCCTTCTTCTGGGCCTTGTGAGTGGGATTCTCCATGGTGCTGCCCTTCAGGACACGGAGCAAGTAGAGGGAGGCGTTGAAGTGATAGGAGGAGATGGAGGAGTCGGGCTGCTGGCTGGCCTGGCGCACCAGCCGCTCCAGCCGGGCATACAGAGTGTCCACGCGGTCGCCAGCCGTGCGGCAATAGTGCCGAGCGCGGCACAGGTGGTGCCTGAGGGGAAGAGGGGACGGAGCTGGTCCCAAGGTGCCCTGCCCCACCCACCCCGAGCAGGGAGAGGCCGGGCCCCACTCCACAGGCAGGAAACAGACACCTAAAGAAAGGGATCTGGGGGCTTCCCTGGTGACTCAGGGGTGAACAGTTTGCCTGCCAATGCAGGAGACAGAGGTTTGATCCCTGAACCGGGAGGATCTCACATGTTGCTCCAAGCCCATGAGCCACAACCATGCAGCATGTGCTCTAGAGCCTTGGAGCCGCAACTATGGAGCCCGTGTGCTGCAACTGCTGAAGCCCCTGAGCCCCAGAGCCCGAATTCCAGAACAAGAGAAGTCACCGCCACAAGAAGCCTGCTCACCTCCACTAGAGAGCAGGCCCCACTCCCTGCAAATAGAGACGAGCCCGTGGCAGCAGTGAAAACCCAGAATAGCCAAAATAAATAAGTAAAAAAATAGGTAAAAAGAAAAAGAAAAAGGGGGGTCTGACGGAGGCTGCGGAGGGAGGCCCGGGGTCACACACAAGATCTGCGTAGGGAAATCAGCTCCCCGGACACCCGACTGTGGGCCAACTCCCAGCCTGCTCCACAGACCACGTGCCCCTCGCACGGGACAGTGGCTTCCGGGCTCTTCCTAAAGCAGCGCCCGGGTCTGCCCACTCAGGACCCTGCAGGGCCTGGGCGGCACGCCGGCTGAGAAAGTGTGACCTGGGCCCGTGAGCCGAGGGCGTGCCGTCCGCCCGACCCCGCCACACGCTCGGCATCTCACGTTCTCGTCAGGTCCTCGTTGCCACCGTCGCCCCTGCTCCTGCTGCAAGGCCTCTGTGGCTCCCCAGCACCACGGTGGCCACGTGTTCTGGCTGCATCAAACACGCCTCCCCGCCTGCCTGGGGCCTCTGGGCCGGCCAGCTCCACGCTCTGCCGACACGTCTCTCTGGAAGTCCTCCCTGGTCCCTCAAGACTGGGTGAGGTGTCCCTGTCCCCATCTGCCCCCAAGCCCCAGCCCGTCAGCACTGGTCGCCCCGACGTGTTTCCCAGCAGCAGTGACCTCGAGGGCACTCAGGGGACCGGGACCCTGTGCTCGCCGCTGCAGAAAAGACGGGTGGACCGAGCGGAGGGAGGGGTTCCCCAGTGGCCCGGCTGCCGCGCTCACGTGAAGATGCGGGCCGTCTTGTACAGCAGGTCCTGCTCCTGCTTGGTGCTGCTGCTGCGCATGCTCCGGCGGATGATGAGCAGCAGCGGCTCGAGCAGCTCCAGGACCAGCGGGTTCTCAGGCTGCTTGGTCACCAGCACTTCGATCAGGTCCAGGACCTGCGGCGGCCAGGATGGGCGGGGTCAGCCAGGCGGCGGGGCGGCGGCAGGGGGCGGGGCGGCGGCAGGGGGCGGGGCGGCGGGGCAGGGGGCGGGGCGGCGGGCTCACCCGGATCTGGAAGTCCCGCCGCAGCGCCTTCTCCTTCTGCAGCTTGTTCTTCTCGTCCCTCCGGGCCTGGATGCGCAGCTTCTGCTCCGCAAAGAGGCTGGCCAGGTTCTCGTCCAGGGCCATCATGGCCTCGTCCCCCAGTTCCTCGTCCTCGTCCTCGCTGTCCGCTCCGCCCTGAGGGGCAGCGGGCCGGTGAGCAGGCTGGCCCCGTGCGGGGGCGCGGAGAGGCCCGGGTCCCCGCCTGGCCCCTGCTCACCAGCGCCTTCCCTGCCTGCAGCACGGCCATCAGCTGCTCCCGGAAGCCCTGGTCCACGTCCCCGTCTCGCTCCTCCTCGTCACTCTCCTCGCCGCCGCTCTCCTCCTCGCTCTCCGAGCCTCTGTTGCCCTTGCTGTCCTCGCCGTCGGAGCTCCGGTCCTGTGGGCGGGCCGCGCGTCACGCCTCCCCGGGGCCACCGCCCGCCCGCCTGCCCACGTGCCCCGCCCTTTGCCGGCAGGACCTCCGCGTGGTCCGGTGGCGGCTCCTTGGAGTCATCCGTGACGACCACGTTGTCGTCCTCGTCCTGGTTCTCCTCGGGGTTCAGCACCTGCGGGGAGTGCCCGGTGGCTGACACACCTCTGCCCCCGTCACGGTCCCTCGCAGGCCCTGGACCTTCCTCAGCTGCCGTCCCTCCCCACCGCCACCCAGTCTGGGCCAAAGGCCCCCGTTTCAGGGGGGTAAACGGAGGCCAGGAGATAAAGCCACTCTCCTCCAGCGTCCTCGAGAGACCTGCCCCGCCAAGGCAGGGGCACAGAGCAGGAGATTTTGAAGACAGCCCCGCGCCCACCCTGCAGGTCACGGTAAGGGTGAAGAGGTGATGTGGTGGCCTGGGCTTGGCGATCTCCATCCCAGGACTCACTTCCCCAGAAGCCCCCACTTACGTCCAGGATGAGCTGCAGGGCGTCGGGGGTCAGATGGGAACAGACGTGGCCGAACACGCTCCGGGCCACCTGGCGCATCAGGTGGCTGGGCTGGGCCAGGAGGGAGAGCAGGATCTCCACCAGCACCTCCACCCACGGCGGCTCCTGGGGGTCTGCAAGCGGGGAGGCGCTGAGTCTGGGCAGGCCATCAGCACCCCAGACTGGGTCCTGCCTGCGCCCTCCCACCCCTGCCAGGCCCCAGGGACGATGACCCACGGGTGGCCTTGGAGCGGGTCCGGCGGGTCTTCTCCCCCAGGCTCTTCTTGATGCAGGTCTGGATGTCGCCCAGGAGGTCACAGCTCTCATTGGGGGACTGTGCGGGACAGGACGGACATCAGGACCAGGCCCCAGGCCCAGCCTGTGCTGAGCCAGGAGCGGCTGAGGGGAGGAGCTGGCACTGAGGCCTTCAATGGCAGACTGCTCTGGCCCGACACCCCCACAATCCAGAGCCAGAGAGCCCTCAGCAGACCCCGGGGCGGCCCGAGAGCTGAGGACCCAACACACAGACACAGGGCCTGCGAGCCTCACAGAGCGCGAAGCCCAACCTCCCCAGGGTCCAAGGGGGTGCCCAGGGAGCCTGACCAGGCCGGCTGCATCGAGGCCACAGGACACCAGTAGGTCCCAGCCTTCTGATCTGCAATGTTAGATTTCTCCTCCTATACCTGGCCCGACACTGTTAACAGAGAAAAAACTGGAGATCGCTGATTTTAACAAATTTAACTTAAAACTAATTTAAGCCTATCTTACAGGTGGATTAGCCAGATTCCAGCTACCAGCCAGTGAGATGAAATAATCTGTGTGATCAGCGGTACCAAAGGCGGACGCTCCCCGATAACGCTGAACGGCAGCTTCGACGTCTTGGGCAGGAGTAGTGGAAGGCAGGCCAGAACAGGGGCCGAGAGCCCCGGGCATCTTTGCCTTCCGCTGTGGCCGGGCACCTCTGACCTAGGCCAAGCTCGGGAGGTCCCAGGGTCTGGGCAGCCCCTGCTGGCGACCCAGAGGCAAGGGCCGGGAAAGGCACTGCGACCACCTGTGCCCCGCATGGATCGTCTGGGAGCTGGGCCGACCGCCCTGGAAGCCAAAACCTCGGCCAAGAGGCCGGAAGGCAGTCCTGTCTCCTCAGACTACGGAAGGCCTGGCGCAGCCCGCGAGTGCTCGCACCGTGCGAGGAAAGCCTCCAGAGGCCCGGGCTCACGCCAGAGGAAACCAACAGAGCGGCCGGCACGGAGCGCCACGCGTGGTCAGGGCTTCTTGACGGGAGAACAGAAACAGAGCTGGTTTCAGAGACCCGGTGAGGAGAAGAGGGACAAGTGACAACGTGAGGAACACAAGACCCATGTCGGGGGGCACCAGAAAAAAAAAACAAGCTAGCCTCAACCTCCTACCATGGATTCCGGGTGCGCCAGAGTTAAACAGAAAAACTGAGGCCCCTCTTCGAACTGACCACTGACAGAAGAAAGCGCCTCCAAAGGTCAAAGGGTCAGCCCAGGGTCAGGCCCCACCCTCCTTCACATCTACCATCGTGGGTCAGGAAGGCCGTTTTCAGAGGTCTTATGAGAGTGTGGACTCAGAGCCCTATGCTTGAATCCCACCCCAAAGCTGTGTGGCCTGGACTAAGTTACTTTACCTCTCTGAGCCTTATTATTGCACCTGTCAGAAAGACATGCCTGCCTCCAAACTGTGGGGTTACAGACAAGAGACACTGCATGGAAAGCTCAGGAGAGAACTGGCACCCAGGAATGGCTGGACTGGTGTTCTCCCGGGGCTGTCCTTCCCGCCAGGGGCCGTCAGCCAGGACACCTGCCCCCTTCAACTCTGCAGAGCTGCTCCTGCCCACTGCAGACCCCAGGTCTGCCGCGCCTGCCCCTGCAGGCCGCCGTACCTTGAAGAGGTGGATGCCCACCAGGAGCAGCAGGTGCTGGAAGGCTGTGGCCTTGGCCTTGGCCTCCGCGGAGACGGCATCCAGTTCCTTCACAGTCGTCAGCATCCTGGGCAAAAGGGACACGCTCTCAGGCCACTGCGGCCCGCCTCAGGCCTCGGGGGGTGCCCACCCACAGGCGGCAACCGCGCCCTCTCACCGGTCCCAGGCCTGGCGCTGCTGTGTGGTGAAAGCTGTCAGGGGGGTCACGTTGCGGCCGTGGCTCAGGAGCACGTCTGCAAACCACCTGTGCCCGCATGGATCGTCTGGGAGCTGGGCCGACCGCCCTGGAAGCCAAAACCTCGGCCAAGAGGCCGGAAGGCAGTCCTGTCTCCTCAGACTACGGAAGGCCTGGCGCAGCCCGCGAGTGCTCGCACCGTGCGAGGAAAGCCTCCAGAGGCCCGGGCTCACGCCAGAGGAAACCAACAGAGCGGCCGGCACGGAGCGCCACGCGTGGTCAGGGCTTCTTGACGGGAGAACAGAAACAGAGCTGGTTTCAGAGACCCGGTGAGGAGAAGAGGGACAAGTGACAACGTGAGGAACACAAGACCCATGTCGGGGGGCACCAGAAAAAAAAAACAAGCTAGCCTCAACCTCCTACCATGGATTCCGGGTGCGCCAGAGTTAAACAGAAAAACTGAGGCCCCTCTTCGAACTGACCACTGACAGAAGAAAGCGCCTCCAAAGGTCAAAGGGTCAGCCCAGGGTCAGGCCCCACCCTCCTTCACATCTACCATCGTGGGTCAGGAAGGCCGTTTTCAGAGGTCTTATGAGAGTGTGGACTCAGAGCCCTATGCTTGAATCCCACCCCAAAGCTGTGTGGCCTGGACTAAGTTACTTTACCTCTCTGAGCCTTATTATTGCACCTGTCAGAAAGACATGCCTGCCTCCAAACTGTGGGGTTACAGACAAGAGACACTGCATGGAAAGCTCAGGAGAGAACTGGCACCCAGGAATGGCTGGACTGGTGTTCTCCCGGGGCTGTCCTTCCCGCCAGGGGCCGTCAGCCAGGACACCTGCCCCCTTCAACTCTGCAGAGCTGCTCCTGCCCACTGCAGACCCCAGGTCTGCCGCGCCTGCCCCTGCAGGCCGCCGTACCTTGAAGAGGTGGATGCCCACCAGGAGCAGCAGGTGCTGGAAGGCTGTGGCCTTGGCCTTGGCCTCCGCGGAGACGGCATCCAGTTCCTTCACAGTCGTCAGCATCCTGGGCAAAAGGGACACGCTCTCAGGCCACTGCGGCCCGCCTCAGGCCTCGGGGGGTGCCCACCCACAGGCGGCAACCGCGCCCTCTCACCGGTCCCAGGCCTGGCGCTGCTGTGTGGTGAAAGCTGTCAGGGGGGTCACGTTGCGGCCGTGGCTCAGGAGCACGTCTGCAAACTGCACCAGGCGGTAGGTCCAGGGCCGCCCGTCGGCCGTCTGCTCCGGCGCCTGCCTGAACTGCGAGCTGAGGGTCTGCAGCAGGCTGGGGGGGGGCGGTCAGGGTCACGGCGGGTGAACACGGCCACCCCCCGCAGCCCTATGTCTTGACTTGCTAGTCCTCCCTGGGCCTCGGCGGAGCGCTGGGGAGGGCAGTGACCCCCAAGGCCCCCCAGGCCCCCTTCCCGCCCACTCCAGCCCACCCTCGGACCCCCCCAGGCCGCGCGGCCCCACCTGAAGAAGGCGCTGCCCACCACCTCCCGGGTCTGGGTGTCCAGGGGCGGGCAGAAGCGCTGCTCGGACTCCGGGATCTGGGACGTGGGCTTCTTTGTCTCGAAGAACAAGTGGAAAAAACAAAACCTGGGGAGGATACCCATGGGTCAGGGCCACCATCCCGACCAGCCCATCCTCAGAGGCCTCACCAAGGGCCCGGTACCAGAAGGGGACATTTCTGAGGTCTAGACCTCTGGCAAGAACAGAGCCCAGCCCATTCGGGAGAGGACCAGCCGCCCTCCCTCGGAGCCAAGATGCTAAGCTGTGTGACCTCGGCCAGGTCGCCACCGTGCCTGTCCCTCCTGGGGCCGCAGTGCGGAAGGGGAATGTGGAGTCAGTCCGAACCCTGGAGGCCCCTGCAGCCCCACACGCCCTGAAGTTTCCCTGCATCTCCTCCTGCCCGAGGCACAAGGACGACTTGAACCCCAGACTTCTGGCTCCGGGGGGACCCAAAGCAGGATCGGACAAGAGGCCGCCGCACCCACGGCGAGTCGGGATTCAAGCCCGCCTCGTGAGGCTACCTGGCCACCTCCTCAGTCAAGGCCTCCTCCTTCTCCACGTGCACGTTGTCCACGATGCTGACCAGGCGGAGGACAATCCACTTCCGCAGCCGGAACACCGCTCGCTCGGGCCTGTGGGCAGGAGGCAAGTCCCAGACATGGTTTAGAGATGGCGACATGGCGTCTCCCGTCCTGGAGACGGGTAAAAATCACCAAGGTTCCCCCAACACCGTGATCCCCAGCACAGAGCCATGCGTGAGGAAACGGAGGCCTTTAAGAGCCAAGGTTTGGTTCCTCCCGTCCCTCCCGGTCCTGGGGAACCACGGTGTGTGGGAGGGAGGGTCCGGGCCTTTGGACCCCAGAGGCCCACTCACCCATGGAACGAGCTGAGGGTCTGCAGCAGGCTGGGGCGGTCAGGGTCACGGTGAACACGGCCACCCCCCGCAGCCCTATGTCTTGACTTGCTAGTCCTCCCTGGGCCTCGGCGGAGCGCTGGGGAGGGCAGTGACCCCCAAGGCCCCCCAGGCCCCCTTCCCGCCCACTCCAGCCCACCCTCGGACCCCCCCAGGCCGCGCGGCCCCACCTGAAGAAGGCGCTGCCCACCACCTCCCGGGTCTGGGTGTCCAGGGGCGGGCAGAAGCGCTGCTCGGACTCCGGGATCTGGGACGTGGGCTTCTTTGTCTCGAAGAACAAGTGGAAAAAACAAAACCTGGGGAGGATACCCATGGGTCAGGGCCACCATCCCGACCAGCCCATCCTCAGAGGCCTCACCAAGGGCCCGGTACCAGAAGGGGACATTTCTGAGGTCTAGACCTCTGGCAAGAACAGAGCCCAGCCCATTCGGGAGAGGACCAGCCGCCCTCCCTCGGAGCCAAGATGCTAAGCTGTGTGACCTCGGCCAGGTCGCCACCGTGCCTGTCCCTCCTGGGGCCGCAGTGCGGAAGGGGAATGTGGAGTCAGTCCGAACCCTGGAGGCCCCTGCAGCCCCACACGCCCTGAAGTTTCCCTGCATCTCCTCCTGCCCGAGGCACAAGGACGACTTGAACCCCAGACTTCTGGCTCCGGGGGGACCCAAAGCAGGATCGGACAAGAGGCCGCCGCACCCACGGCGAGTCGGGATTCAAGCCCGCCTCGTGAGGCTACCTGGCCACCTCCTCAGTCAAGGCCTCCTCCTTCTCCACGTGCACGTTGTCCACGATGCTGACCAGGCGGAGGACAATCCACTTCCGCAGCCGGAACACCGCTCGCTCGGGCCTGTGGGCAGGAGGCAAGTCCCAGACATGGTTTAGAGATGGCGACATGGCGTCTCCCGTCCTGGAGACGGGAAAACTCACCAAGGTTCCCCCAACACCGTGATCCCCAGCACAGAGCCATGCGTGAGGAAACGGAGGCCTTTAAGAGCCAAGGTTTGGTTCCTCCCGTCCCTCCCGGTCCTGGGGAACCACGGTGTGTGGGAGGGAGGGTCCGGGCCTTTGGACCCCAGAGGCCCACTCACCCATGGAACGAAGCATCCTGGGCTTTCTTCTGGTTGTTGGTGCTGAAGTCCACCAGGGCGTCCAGGTCGGGCTGCAGGAACATGTCCCGCAGCCAGGCCACGTAGCGCGTGAGGGCGGGGGCGCTCAGGAACTGCACGACCCGCCAGAAGGTGGGCACCACGGGGAGGCCCTGGTTGGTGACAGACGTGAAGGCCACGACCACGGCCAGCTGCCGCTCGGGGTCATCCTGGCAGCCTTTCAGGAAGGCCTCCATGTACTCGTTCATCTCCGGAGCAAACTTGAATTGCTTTGGGATCTGTGAGAGTTGGGCCCAGCGCTGAGGTCACCGGCCAGGAGGGCCCGACGCACCCCCAGCCTTCCCTGCCACAGGCTGCCCGAGGCCCCGGGAAGTCCCCTCCCGTGCACCCAGCTGGGTCGCCCGGGCACCCCAGCGTCTACTCTGGGTGACAACCCTTTGCCCTGGCTCCCCTGACTGGCAGATAAAGGAAACCGAGGCACAAACAAGCTTGGACGAAACTTCTGAGGGTCACAGGGCTCCAAATGGTGGTGCAGCTGGGACCCGGCCCTCGTCAGTCTGGTCCCCCAGCCCCGCTAAGCTCTGTACTTTGAGTCTGTCTGTCACGTGGAAGAGGGGAATGGCACTCTCCGAAGCTGGGGGTACGAATGGAATGGGCTAGAAGCCAGCCCAGCAGCACTTCCTGTGTACTGCGCGCTGCTTTAAGCGCCCGTGGATATTAGTCTGATCATCCTCACAACTCCTGCTCCTCGGCTCGTGGACAAGAGGAGGCCAGCACAGAGAAGGCAAGCAACCGACAGAGGGTCACACAGCTAGCTGGGTGGAGTCTGGTCCCCCGTGCTCTTCACCACAACTCGATGCTTCCGTTGAGCGCGTAGCTCAGTGTGGGCATGGAACAGTGCTCACGACAGCCCCGGTGACAATGCGGTGTGACGCAACACCAGCGGGGGGTGGAGGCAGGTCTGGACGGATGACTTGTGTTAGCACAAGCCTCTGCTGAGGGACGTGGGGGCCGAAGGGCTGACCCTGCCCCTCTTAGGTCAGAGGGGAAAACGGAGGTGGGTAGCTCACTCGACTCAGAGAGGGGGACGCCCCGGTCTCAGCCCCTCCCCACGCCTGCCGTGCGTGCCCGTCCCAGGCAGGACCACGGACACCAAGAACCGCCCTCTCTTCCGGACACTGGCTGACCCGAGGCAGCCCCCCTCGACCCCTCATCTTGGCAGGAAGCAGCCCAGTCGCGGGGCCCCCTCTGGCAGGGCTGGGCCGGGGCCCGGCGCTCACCTTAGCCGTGACCACGTGCTCTCCGTAGTGCCGGATCAGGTCTCCCCGAGTCACCAGCTGCAGCTGCTCCGTGGAGAGCAGGGGCAGGGCTGCGCCCAGCAGGCGGAAGCACAGGTAGCTAGGGGCGCACGACAGGACGGTCAGAGCCCTCGGCCCCCCACCCGCCCCGGCGCCGTAACAAGACGGGCGAGGGCGGACGGCGGGCACCCACCTGGCCGGCCAGAACTGCTTCTTCAGCAGCCCCTGCTCCACAACGTCCTTCCAGAACCGCGGGAACTGGTCCTCCCGGAGCGCCAGGCGGAGCAGGTCCAGGGCCACGGCCGGCAGCCTGCGCTCTTTCTTCACCGAGTTGGCCGCCGTCTTCAGCACGGTCACCAGCCTGCGGAGCGGGGCGGAGGGGTCTCGGGGGGGCGCTCCCCAGCAGACAAAGGCCAGGGGCCCGGGGCCACGGCACAGACTTGCGGATGGAGAGGGGGCCCCGGGGATCAGAGAGCCGCCTGCCCACCGCCCTCACACCTGGGCGTGTTCTCCTCTGAGAACAGGTTGACCGGTCCCATCAGCTTCTCCAGCTCCTCGGGCACCTTCTGCTGGGCCAAGAGGAAGAGCTCCAGGTGCTCAGGGGAGCCAAGCACGAAATTCAAGTCGGCCTTGAGGACCTTCGGCAGGACCTCCTGTAGCATAGTCTCCGGGACCTGGAGTGGGGAGACAGGTCAGGGGAGAGGGGCAGCCTTTGTCTCTCCCTGCTGTGAAGTGAGCCCCCTGGCCCTGTTCTACCTCCCAGGCTCCTCCGACCCAAGGCCCCTGGCACAGTACCAGCCCGAGGGGGGACAGTTACAATCCACCTAGCCAAGTATCCACATCCCCAGAGGGTGTTTCTTAAAAAGCTCAAGTTCCAGGCTTCCCTGGTAGCTCAGTGGAAGGGAGCTTGCCTGCTAGTGCAGTAGACACGGGTTCGATCCCTGATCCAGGAGGATCCCACATGCTGCGGAGCAACTGAGCCCGTGAGCCACAACTATGGAGCCCGTGCTCTAGAGCCTCGGAGCTGCAACTGTTGAGCCCATGTGCCGCAACGAATGTAGTCTGTGAGCCCTAGAGCCCGAGTTCCACAACAAGAGAAGTCACTGCTGCAAGAAGCCTGCTCGCCTCAACTAGAGAGGAGCCCCGACTCCCTGCAACTAGAGAAGAGCCTGTGGCAGCAGTGAAAACCCAGAATAGCCAAAAAGAAAGAAGTAAAAAAATTAAAAAAAAAAAAAAAGAGCTCAAATTCCCAAGTCCCTGGAAACTGAGTTTAAAATAAACACCCCACTGATGCTGATTAGCCCAGGACCACCCTCTAATTAGTTCTCATTTGGGGTTTGCAGGACTAGCCTCCTTTTAAGAAGCCTCCACGGAAGAGCTGGGATTTGAACTCTGATCCTTCCGGCTCTACAGCCAGGGCTAGGCAGAAAGCCCCGAACTGGGACGTTCCAGCCTCTGCCTTGACCTCAGGAGCAAGGGTTCTAGGTAGACGCCCACTTCCACTTCCCGAGGAGGGCAGTGGGGACCCCCGAGAGGCCAGCTCTGTCCAAACAACCCCGGCGCACATGTTCAACCCCCGGGGGCACATGCCAGGGGTCGTTCTGCAGTGGCACGGTCCAGAACGGGAGCCACGGGTCGCGGGCGGACGCTGAACACGGAGAGCGGGCTAAGCTAAATGGAGACAGGCCGTACGTGTAAACCGCACTGGATTGTGGAGACGTAACAGCACAAAGACTGTGAAACGTCTCGATCGTGTTTTATACTGACTGCACAGGAGGCCACGTCTGACGTTACTAAACCGTCTCCGTTCCTCTCTCACTTTTTCAATGAAATGACTCCGAGACGTCACGCTCCGCACGTACGCCTCCGTGGCTCAGGGCTGCAGCTCCATGCCTTTCCCAGGGTCTTTCCACGCTCTTCTACAACAGGTGGTGTTAGCTACCCCAGGCCCCGCCGCTGGCACAGCCCGTACCTGAGAGAGGATGTCCACCAGCGCCTTCTGCGGCTGCTCGTGCAGGTGGCTGTAATGCTGGCCTAGCGTCTGCAGCAGCTTCACGGACTTCATCAGCACCTCGGCGTCCTGGGACCCCCGGAGGCCGAGAGGGTATGAGCGAGGAGGGCCACTCTCTCCCCCGACTCCCGCCAAGCCAGTCCACACACCCCAGAACCGCCAACGCTCTCACCTGCACCAGCCGGCCCGACTGAAAGAGGGCTAGCACCCCAAACAGGTTTCCAAAGAGGGCAGGTCTCACCAACCCCTAGAAAAGGAGTTCAGGCACCGGTGAGAAGAGCCCACGCATTCCCCACCCCGGGGGCCGCGGACCTCCCCGGGCCTCTCTCACCTTCTTCACCTTCTGCGGGTTGTGTTTCTCCTGGATCTGCTGCAGGATGCTGCTCAAGGGGACGTCTTCGAAAGACTGCAACAGCTGCCCGGAGGAAGAGATGGGGTTCAGGGAGAGCGGCCCTGCGGCGCTCGGACAGACCTCCGTCTCCTCTGACTCCTCCATTCAACTCCTGCCCAGAGGCCTCGGGGCCCCCGCTCCCACCCCAAGGATGCCTCGGACACTGCCAGCCCACCTCTGGGGAGTGCTGAAGCTGGAACGCAGCTGTGAGTGGTGCCGAACCTCGTCTCCCTGTCCCGTGCCCAACGAGGGTACTGTGGCCGCTAGATTGTGATTCCCAAACACTCTGTCCCCATGGCCAGCTCTGAAGTGCCCCCAGGCTGACCCTTAAGGACTGGGTCTCCACGAGAGCCCTTGCGTGGGTCCAAGCTCCTTAGGTACGGCCTATAAGGAGCTGAGTGCCCCTTGGGAGGAGAGCGTCTTGAGCCCTGCAGACGTAAGAGCCCACCCCAAAGCTTACTACCCCCAGTACATGGACCTCGGAGGCTGGGTCCACCCAGGTACCCCAAAGCAACCTCCAGGCCTCTCTGCACCTGCCTGGCTTCTCTGCAAAGAGGCTTTGCCCCCACAGTGTTCTCCGCCTCCACGTGGGGTCATCTCCCATCATCTCAGATGCCACCCCGACTTCTCGGCTATCACTTCCTCCGCAGCTGGGACATCCGCCCTGCTCACTCCCCATCGTTTTGACCAGCACGGCTGGGACCCCCCGCTTCAGGAGCCAGCACCTCACCTGTGCCAGGGCCAAACTGTAGCAGGGTCGGGTTGTTTCTCGAAAGCCCCCGAGCCCAGAGATGAGGCGCTTCAGGGCGTACTTCATCTCGGATGATCCCTGAGGAGCCAAACACACCCCCAGGTGGCCCAGGGAGAAGGATCGTCTAAGACCCGGCCAGGCCCGCTCCTCGGCGGGCGCCCAGGTTCGCGACCACGGGACCCGCACCCGCCGCTCTGTCCTGGCTGGGATCTCGGCAGCCTCCGGCCCCGGGCCCCGCCACCATACCTTCGGCTTTGCGCGCAGATACTCCAACAGCTTCTCCGTGGCCTCGAGCCGCGTCTCCTGCTGCGGCTTCGCAATGTCCCAGAAGAAGTTCAAAAACTCGCGGCTGTGCTTGAGCAGGCCAAGACGGTCGGCCGGCCGGGCGCCGCGTTTCTGGGCCTCTCCCGGAGCCACGGGCTCCGAGACCTCCATCGTTTCAGTCTCCGCCATGCTCGCCAGACACGTGGGCTCTGAAGACAGCCTCTTCCAGGTCGGGTCGCGGCGCAGGCGCACTGAGTTGGGTAGCCTGGGGGCGGAGTTGGCTGGGACGGAGGCGGGGCGGAGGCGGAGCCGGGGAGGGGGCGGAGCCGGGGCGGAGTGGGGCGGGGCTTCTCAGGGAGCTCCGAGTTCGGATTTTATTCTGATTGTGATAGAAAATCACCGGAAGGCTTTAAGCGGGGACAAGCCTTGATCCTATTTAACTCCCCCTCCACCGCCCCGCCTTGTGGGATTTTAATTTCCCGACCAGGGATGGAACCTTGACCCTCCGCAGTGAGAGCGCGTTGTCCTAGCCCACTGTGCCTCCAGTGAATTCCCCTATTTACATGTTTAATAGGCTTTTCTGCTGCCGTGGGGAGGATGAAACTGTAGGAGAGCAGAGGCCTAAGCGGGAACATCAGCTAGATTGAATCAAGGTGCTGATAAAATCCCAGGCCTTTTGGAGCAGGTGGGAGGTGATGGAAAAGAGAGGCAAGCTAGGCTAGGGGCTAGATAGCTGGGTAGTCTGTGATACCATTTGAGCTGGGGGAAGAAGTCTTGGTTGGGGATGGGGAGTGGCTAGAGGAAGGTAAGAGACTGAGTTCTAGTAAATCAGAGATACATGTTGCAATGTGGAGAGAAGGTGAGCGCTACTGGCCACCCCTGTTTCTTGGCTTGAGGACCGGTCTCTGGAAGACTATAGTTCAGAGAGAGGTGAGGACCAAGCCCGGCCTTAAAACCACACACCCAGCTCCAGCCGCCTGTGTAGCCCTGGGACACCCTCTACTCACCCTCTCAACCCGTTCCTCGCTCTACTATCGGTTTCAGAAAGTGAAGACCAGCAGTTTACTTGTCCCGGTGCTGCCCCGGGAGGCTGGTGAGTGGAGCGGGGAGAAGCAGAAAGACGCCAGCGGGGCTCCGCCTCCCTGCCAGGCACCGCAAAGGCTGATGGGAAATTAACCAAGAAGCGGAACGGCACCCGCACCTGGCGTCCAGGAGACTCGATCTTTATTTTGTTTGCAGCCCGGTTGAGGGAGGTCAGTGGATGTGGGCTGGAGGGGCGCATGGAGATGCCAGCAGTGCCCCAGGACCCGCCCGCTCTGCCCAGGAGACCAGAGCGTTGGCAGGGGCGTGACTTTCGTCCACCTGGCCCTCCCAGGGCTGGATCTGAACCCAGGGCTGTCCCCAGGCCCGTGAGGTTCTTTCCTCATTATCCTCAGGTACCTTCGCTGAAGAAAGAGCTGGAACTCAAGTCTAGGCAACCAGTCGGGCCAGAAGTTGAGCGTCGGAGCCAGCGGTGGGCATGTAATGGACACAGACTCTTTAAGTTCGCCCTTGCTACTGGGCCTCTCAGGCTTGAGACCCCACTCCTGCCCATCCCTGCCGCACCTTAAAACCCCTCAAAGGGGCAGCAGTCCCTGGGGACGCTGGAGACGTGGGCATGCTCCGAGTGAGCTGTCACCTGGAGCAGGGTCCCCTGGCCACAAGCTCCGGGGCTCTCTGTGGGTCCTTGCTGGGCCTGGGTTTGGGGCCCGGCCAGATGGCTGAGCAGAGCGTGAGTCACGACTCTGGCAGCTGCAGGGGTCCCCGCGGCCACCAGCCCCAGCTCGTCGACCTCTGTGTCCTCTGAGCTGCCACGGAAGATGAGGGGACAGGCCCAGGCGCCAGCCGTAGATTCACCTGTCAGGTAGCTGAGGGCGACCCCCGTGCTTGGGGACAGGTGTCCAGAGCCGAAGGAGCTGTTGAGCGAGGAGGTGAGGAGGAGGATGGAGCCGCTGCTGTCCACTGTGGCCAGGGCGCTGCTCCCGGGGGCCGCAGCGGCTTGTGGGAGTGGTGGGCAGGGTGCAGGGCTGGGCCCTTGGGATTGGAGGGCCGCCTCCAGCAGCGCCAGCAGTTCTGGGCCAGCAGAGGGACCGGGGGTGGTGAACAGGATGCCCTGGGGCACAGGCAGCTGCAGGGCTGGCTCCAAGGTGGGCATGGGCCCGACCGAGGGGCCCTCCAGGCCCAGGTCTTCGGCCAGCAGACTCAGCAGGGCATTCCCGGCGAGGTCTGGCGTGGGGGCCAGTGCAGCCTTGTGGAGCACCGCTGCCAGCTTGGGGTTGGTGACTCGGGCCCCCGGGCCCAGGGGGGTCCCGTCAGCGTGGCAGAATAGTGGACAGAGGTCCTTGGAGCCCTGGGCGGCCAGGGCCCTGGCCAGGGGTGTGTCCACCAGAAAGCCCTCTCGAGCCAGTGCGGTGGGGCCCGCCAGCACGTGTGGCCAGGGCAGGTGGCCAAAACGTGCATGGAGTACACGCAGAGCGGGCAGAGCCGAGAGCAACCCCGGGCCAGCGGCCAGGCTCTGGACTGGACCTGACGTCAGGGCAGTGGCGTTGCTCGAGGAGCTATTGTGGAAGAGGCCCCAGAACGTGGCACCTGGGGGGAGACAAAGGGGTCACACGGGGGCCAGGGGGACTCAGACGTCCTGGGTGAAGGGTCCCTGGCTTAGCCTGGGGTTAGAGGTTACTGACGAGGCCTGGAGACGGGGATGAGCCACCAGGCCTGGGGCCAAGGGTCACAGGCTAGGGCTGGGGCTACTGCCCAAGTCCTACGTCCTACTCCCCAGCCAGCCCTGAGGTCAGCGCCACTGACTGCCTGCGTCCCAGGTGACTGCGGAGGCCGGGGGTTGGGGTCGCTGCTGGGGCTGGTGGGGCACTGACCTAGGCCCGTGGCGTGAGGATGCACCACGGCCAGACACAGAGCTGCTCCGACTCCGGCATCCACGACGTTGCCCCCGGCAACCAGCAGCTCTCGACCCAGGCGGGAGCACTCGGCTGCAGCAAGACAGGGACCGTCTTGGGGTCGGGGGCTAGGAGCAGTGACCCCGTCCCTTCCCCCCTCCCCTGCGCTGCTCCGAGCACTGACCTGCCGGGCTGATGATGGCGCCGTGGTGGTACACGCCAGGCCCGTGGGAGTGCCCCCCGGCTGGAGGGGCCCCAGAGTCCCAGGTTCCCGGGGAGTCGCCGCTGCCGCAGAGCTGCCTCACAGCCAGGGAGAGGGCAGTGACCAGCAGCAGCAGGGCGGCCACTGCCTGGGCCCAGGCCCCAGGCAGACCCCCAGCCCTGTGCCTGCAGAGAGGGCGATCCTGAGTCAGGGCGGGGCTGGAGAACACCCACGAACCCCCGGAGAACCCAGGGAGTAATTCCCCAAAACTTTGGTCTCGCTCTCAGGAGAAGCCTGCCAAGAAGAAAGGGCCTCTTGGCAGAAAACACAGCATGGATGGAGACATGGAGATGGTGGGAAGGAGCCTGGGGAAACAGCCTCTAGAGAGGGGCCTGGAGAGGTAGGGTCCAGCCAGTCTGGAGGATGCCTGAGCGTAAGTTGGCAAGCTCCAGGACCAGGCCTGGCCAGGTAGAGCTAGGACCAACCCGCCCAGCAGGTGCCTCCTGCTCCACGAGCTGGGGGCTGGGCGCCTTTGGCAGGGCACCGGCAGGGCTGACTTGGTTACAGAAGTCCCTTCAGACACACAGACCTTGAATGGACTGGCAGCTGAGGTGGGGAGGGGGTCCCCCCATTCAACTAGAAATTTCCTGGAGCTGGCCAAGCGCAGATTGTCTGGCCCTCCTTAGGGAGTCCGGAGGGAGGGACTGGCCAGCCCCAGGCCTGAGTCACCGGGAGCCCAGACCCCTTCCTGACTCACCCAGAGGAGTCCAGGGGCCCCGAGGGGTCTGGAAGGAGCCGCTCCGAAATCTCCTCCTCTTCCTCCTCAGACTCCAAGCTCGGCTCCCAGATCTGCAGCTTCTGGTAGAGCACAGGCTCTGCGGTGGGTTCCATGGCCCCGCGGTGCCTGCCCCAGCCTCCTCCTGCCTGCCGGCCTCCGGGCTGAGTCTCAGGAGGCCCCGACTGGGCCGGTGGGTGGGAGGTGGCGGAGCTCTGGGGAAGGGTGGTGTGGAATCTAGAACAGGTCTGGGCAGGGCACGGGGCCAGGGAGGCTGTGCGTGAGCCCGTCCCATTAGGGCACAGGGCCCGAGGGGCTTTCGTGGCAGGGGACCCGGTCGGGGGACGTGGCTCAGTGGGGGAGGAGGAGCCTGGTCCTAGGGCCGCAGCACAGGCCCGGAGAGCCAGGACATCCGTGGGCCCTTCCCTTTAAATCTCTGTCCTGTCAGGCTCTAATCTAGGAACAGGGGAGCTTGCGTGAGGACGGCAGTACATTGGCTTGGATCAGGGCTCAGCGTGTGACTCGGTTCCGGTTCAGAGGCGTCTCATCTCTGGCTGGGTCAAGGCTCAGCCTGAGGCCACTTTAGTGATCTGGGCTTCCCTACCTGGGGAACAACTTGGGTGGTGAAGGTATCAGCATCTGCCCGGACATGTCATACGAACCTTGTCCAGCAGGTGGCGCCATAGACCTCCTGGAGAGGCCCAGCCTGCAAACCAGGTTCCCAGACTGCTTCACTCTGGGGTTCACGTGCGGTTCTGTGGCATAACCACCTAACTCCAAAGAGTGCTGGAGCCTCATTCTTTCTCCAGCCACCTCTCTGCTGGCCACGCTCTAGGATGGCCTCACACCCCAAACCCTCGGCCAAGCACTTCTGCAGACCACCTGTTCTCCTTCTGCACACAGCAAATCAAAGTGGACCCAAGGACCCCCCCCAGCCATATCCACCCCCAACTACACACCAACCTCCACACCCCTTCAGTGGAAAAACCCTGGAGACACAAGCCCAAGGTGGCCCACGTTTTATTTTGCCAAGGGTGAAGGGAGGGGAGTCACGATTACCATCTGCGCGCATTTCATGAAATAATCTTTGTAAACATATTTCTTTCTTTGGCTGTGCTGGGTCTTCGTTGCCGCAGGTAGGATCTTTAGTTGCAGCAGGTGCACTCTTACTTCCTGCATGTGGGACCTCGTTCCCTGACCAGGAATTGGGAGCTTTGGGAGCACAGAGTCTTAGCCGCTAGACCACCGGGGAATTCCCTCACTAAACAATTTGATTTCACTTCCTCTTCATACAATGTGGGAAGGACAGACTGAAACTCAGTCCTTCCTAAGGAAAGGCAGCTGGGAACCCCGTGTGTCTACACTAACACTGGGTTTCTACACTGCCCCGTGCTCAGCCTGGCCTCTGGGCTCCTGGCACGGGCTCCCTTCCTCCCGCTGACACTTTCTGGGGCCTGTCCAGCCAGTCTTCCTCTCTCCTTAGAACTGTGTCCTGGGGAACTCTTTGGGGCCAAGACCTCCACTGACTGGGTCCCGGGGACCTTGCCCGGGTGGTCTTTATCACTCCCCAGCTCTGGCCCTGGCCAGCACTGCCCCACACCCCAGAGATGCCTGTTAGCTAAGCTCCATGGCGATGCCAGACAGGCTCCAGGGATGAAGGGTGGTCAGGCCAAGGGGCAAAGGGTGCCAGTCATTTCAGTGGGAGCTGGGAGAGGACCTGGCTGTCCAGCTTTCTCCAGTGCCCTCCAGCTGACTCTCCTGCTCACCGTCTCTGGCTCAGGCCTGCTGCGTGTGTGTGTGTGTGCGCACATGCATGACCTCACAAGTGGACCCTGGGAGACACTGAGATTCGACTCTGATCGTAAACTTGGAGGCAGGGAACTGTGGTGGGCGTGGAAGAATTGGCTTTTCCTTGCAAAATGACTGTGATGTGATCGGAATATTGGTGTTAAAAAAAAAAATTACACCAATCAGCCCAGGTGATTCCGCTTGCAAGTAGTGCCCAAAAGGGTTTGTGAGCCCGTCAGGCACAGCCTCAGTCGATGGCGAGCCTGTGCTCAGTCGCGTCCCACTCTTTGCGACCCCATGGACTGTGGCCCGCGAGGCTTCTCCGTCCATGGCATGCTCCGGGAAAGAATCACTGGAGTGGGTTGCCTTTTCCTCCTCCAGGGGACCTTCCTGACCCAGGGGTCAAACCTGTGTCTCTTGCGTCTCCTGCATCGTCAGGTGGATTCCTCACCACGGGGCCACCCGGAGGAGGCAGTATTAGAATGGGCGAGCTTAGCCCCCTTGGGTGCTCCTTTCCATAGAGGAAGAGCGCGTCCTAGAGCCAGAATTGGGCAACTTCAGCTCCAGGAAGAGGTCGTTATTTGGTCACTCTCTTTCGGAATATTTCTAAGCAGAAAGCCTGAATCAGGGAGCACCTCTGTCGTCCCCTTCCTGGCAGCAGCTAGTTCTCTGTTCACTGCTTGAATCTCTGTTCAAGGGGTTCTAGTTGCCTCTGGGTACCTGCCTTCTCTTGGTGCTCAGCTTCTGCTTTATCTTTGATGTTACTTCCGGTAGCGGGCTCTTGTCAAGCGTTCAGCTGCCTCCTCTCTCTACTCCTTCCTAATAGCAACCAGATTTTTTTCTACTGGAGAATTACTGCATCCTACCCTTTGATGTATGGATGTGAGAGCCGGACCATAAAGAAAGCTGAGCGCCTTGTGGAAACAAGCCTCTGGGGTTTTCCCCCGGCTGCCATGAGATGCCTGTTAGCTAAGCTCCATGGCGATGCCAGACAGGCTCCAGGGATGAAGGGTGGTCAGGCCAAGGGGCAAAGGGTGCCAGTCATTTCAGTGGGAGCTGGGAGAGGACCTGGCTGTCCAGCTTTCTCCAGTGCCCTCCAGCTGACTCTCCTGCTCACCGTCTCTGGCTCAGGCCTGCTGCGTGTGTGTGTGTGCGCACATGCATGACCTCACAAGTGGACCCTGGGAGACACTGAGATTCGACTCTGATCGTAAACTTGGAGGCAGGGAACTGTGGTGGGCGTGGAAGAATTGGCTTTTCCTTGCAAAATGACTGTGATGTGATCGGAATATTGGTGTTAAAAAAAAAAATTACACCAATCAGCCCAGGTGATTCCGCTTGCAAGTAGTGCCCAAAAGGGTTTGTGAGCCCGTCAGGCACAGCCTCAGTCGATGGCGAGCCTGTGCTCAGTCGCGTCCCACTCTTTGCGACCCCATGGACTGTGGCCCTGAGGCTTCTCCGTCCATGGCATGCTCCGGGAAAGAATCACTGGAGTGGGTTGCCTTTTCCTCCTCCAGGGGACCTTCCTGACCCAGGGGTCAAACCTGTGTCTCTTGCGTCTCCTGCATCGTCAGGTGGATTCCTCACCACGGGGCCACCCGGAGGAGGCAGTATTAGAATGGGCGAGCTTAGCCCCCTTGGGTGCTCCTTTCCATAGAGGAAGAGCGCGTCCTAGAGCCAGAATTGGGCAACTTCAGCTCCAGGAAGAGGTCGTTATTTGGTCACTCTTTTTGGGAATATTTCTAAGCAGAAAGCCTGAATCAGGGAGCACCTCTGTCGTCCCCTTCCTGGCAGCAGCTAGTTCTCTGTTCACTGCTTGAATCTCTGTTCAAGGGGGTCTAGTTGCCTCTGGGTACCTGCCTTCTCTTGGTGCTCAGCTTCTGCTTTATCTTTGATGTTACTTCCGGTAGCGGGCTCTTGTCAAGCGTTCAGCTGCCTCCTCTCTCTACTCCTTCCTAATAGCAACCAGATTTTTTTCTACTGGAGAATTACTGCATCCTACCCTTTGATGTATGGATGTGAGAGCCGGACCATAAAGAAAGCTGAGCGCCGAATTGTGGGGAAACAAGCCTCTGGGGGTTTTCACCACCCTGGCTGAGCCATGAGAAAAACATCTCGAAATGAGGAAAAAAAAGAAACATAACAGAACTAAGACAAAAACAAGTTGATTCGATTCACATGGCCCCATTAGCTGGGGTCATTACTGATCAGCAACAACAGGTGGGCGATGCGCTGTGGACCTAGGAATACCTGGTCAGTGCACGTTAGAACGCCGCGTGTGTACACACCAGAACAGACTCCTGCTTGCAGGTCTAGTTGCCCCCCGGCTGTAGTACGCCCTTTCCATTAAGGAAATAATGTCACGAGGGTACTTATTGGCCAGGGTTGTGACAGAGTCCTAGCCTGTGCTGACTATGTCATTTCCTGCAGACAACTGGATGCTTAAGCTCTCAATAGAAGCAGACGGTGCAAATGTGTTCAGGGCTCTTGACCCAAGAGGTCTTGAGCTCCCCACCCCCATGCCTATCCTTTCTCTTTGTCTCTGTGTGTGGATTTCTTCATGTTTCATCACACTCGCTATTCTCTGTGCACCCGGCTGACATGCTGCGGCACCGGCACCAAAATAACTGACGCCTTTGAACTGTGGCGCTGGAGAAGGCTCTTGCGAGTCTCTTGGACTGCAAGGCGATTAAACTTGTCAATACTAAAGGAAATCAGCCCTTCCAGTTCATTGGAAGGACGGATGCTGAAGCTCCAAAACTTTGGTCACCTGGTGCAAAGAGAAGACTCACTGGAAAAGATCCTGATGCTGGGAAAAATAGAAGACAGAAGGAGAAGGGGATGGCAGAGGACGAGGTGGTTGGATGGCAACCGTGAGTCAACGGACATGCGTTTGAGCAAGCTCCCGGAGATGGTGAGGAACAGGACAGCCTGCTGCAGCCCACGGGGTCACAAAGAGTCGGACACGACTGAGCGACTGAAATGTACTGAACCCCTTGAGGTTTGCATTTGGGTTGAGCGAAGAAATAACCCATGGCCGCTAGATGGCAGTAGCACACCACCAGCCGTAAGAGGGTGCCTCCAGGCCAGGATGGCACAGTCGGACCCCTCCTAGGGACAATAGTGCTGTGCTGCCCCCTGGAAAGAAGGGCAAGGGCCTTCCCCGGGAGAGAAGCAGGCTCCGAGAGGGGGTTTATGTGTCTAGGGGAGGGTCTGAGGTTACTCCAAAGAGCAGCAGTGGCTCGGGGCCTTTTACAGCCCTGGGGTTCGCCTTCTCTATGGGTGGCAAATGCTGAGGGGCAGTTTCACAGGGTCTGTGAAGCAGGCTGGTGCCAAGGGGCTGACAATCTGCTTATTAGAGTTATACTAAAGCCACTGGCTGTGTGTAAGTTTGAGCTTGGCTCCAGAGGGGGAAGGCCTTTTGAGCTACCGGATCCCAGCCGGCTGTGAAGTAAATACCGTAGGGGCCAGTACATGAGACAGCGGTATCCAGGGCGTAAAGCATCCGCCTGCAATGCGGGGCACCTGGGTTCGATCCCTGGGTGGGGAAGATCCGTTCAAGGAGAGGGCACGGCAACCTACTCCAGTATTCTTGCCTGGAGAATCCCACAGACAGAGGAGCCTGGCGGGCTGCAGTCCATGCAAAGAGTCAGAGGCAACTGAGTGACTGAGCACTCATAATACCAAGTGACTGTCTCCCGTTTTCTCTCTCGCTCCAGAAGGGAGGGAGCTCTTGGCGCTGGAGAAGGCTCTTGAGTCTCTTGGACTGCAAGGCGATTAAACTTGTCAATACTAAAGGAAATCAGCCCTTCCAGTTCATTGGAAGGACGGATGCTGAAGCTCCAAAACTTTGGTCACCTGGTGCAAAGAGAAGACTCACTGGAAAAGATCCTGATGCTGGGAAAAATAGAAGACAGAAGGAGAAGGGGATGGCAGAGGACGAGGTGGTTGGATGGCAACCGTGAGTCAACGGACATGCGTTTGAGCAAGCTCCCGGAGATGGTGAGGAACAGGACAGCCTGCTGCAGCCCACGGGGTCACAAAGAGTCGGACACGACTGAGCGACTGAAATGTACTGAACCCCTTGAGGTTTGCATTTGGGTTGAGCGAAGAAATAACCCATGGCCGCTAGATGGCAGTAGCACACCACCAGCCGTAAGAGGGTGCCTCCAGGCCAGGATGGCACAGTCGGACCCCTCCTAGGGACAATAGTGCTGTGCTGCCCCCTGGAAAGAAGGGCAAGGGGCCTTCCCGGCGGAGAAGCAGGCTCCGAGAGGGGGTTTATGTGTCTAGGGGAGGGTCTGAGGTTACTCCAAAGAGCAGCAGTGGCTCGGGGCCTTTTACAGCCCTGGGGTTCGCCTTCTCTATGGGTGGCAAATGCTGAGGGGCAGTTTCACAGGGTCTGTGAAGCAGGCTGGTGCCAAGGGGCTGACAATCTGCTTATTAGAGTTATACTAAAGCCACTGGCTGTGTGTAAGTTTGAGCTTGGCTCCAGAGGGGGAAGGCCTTTTGAGCTACCGGATCCCAGCCGGCTGTGAAGTAAATACCGTAGGGGCCAGTACATGAGACAGCGGTATCCAGGGCGTAAAGCATCCGCCTGCAATGCGGGGCACCTGGGTTCGATCCCTGGGTGGGGAAGATCCGTTCAAGGAGAGGGCACGGCAACCTACTCCAGTATTCTTGCCTGGAGAATCCCACAGACAGAGGAGCCTGGCGGGCTGCAGTCCATGCAAAGAGTCAGAGGCAACTGAGTGACTGAGCACTCATAATACCAAGTGACTGTCTCCCGTTTTCTCTCTCGCTCCAGAAGGGGAGGGAGCAGATCTTTCCTCAACCCCCCACCCCCAGTGCTGGTAAAATAGCCAAGGGGCCATGTTTTCTGGGGTTAATCATTGAGAGAGAGACACACACAGAGAAACTAAAACCCTACGCTAGCTGAAACTGCCTGGAGCCAAGGGTGGGAGGGCTGCGGGAGGCTCTCTCATCTTTCTCTTGGTGCAGAGGCTTCTGTCTTCTCTCTAGTTGCAAACGGGCTGTTTCTGTGTGAGAGATAGCAGCCGTCACTCACCCTCCAAAACCTCCATCTCCTCCACTCGAGTGAGCAGTGAGCAGCCGAGTGGAACTGAGATCTCCCCGTGCCACGTGCAAATTCCTCAGGGGAGGGGGGCTCCCTCCTGACCCAGTCAAGCCAGGCGTGGAGTGCAGAGGAGCAGGTCTGGGTGGCGTAAACACAGGGGTCCCGGCTACAGTGTGACAGCTGGACCGTAAAGAAGGCTGAGCACCAGAGAATTGGTGCTTTCAAACTGTGGTGCTGGAGAAGACTCTTGAGAGTCCCCTGGACTGCAAAGAGATCAAACCAGTCAGTCCTAAAGGAAAGCAATCGAGAATGTTCATTGGAAGGACTGATGTTGAAACTCTAATACTCCTAGAGCCGGCTCATTGGAAAAGACCCCGATGCTGGGAAAGACTGAGGGCAGGAGGAGAAGGGGATGACGGAGGATGAGACGGCTGGATGGCGTCACCAGCTCAATGGACCTGAGTTGGAGCAAGCTCCAGGAGATGGTGAAGGACAGGGAAGCCTGGCGTGCTGCCGTCCACACAGCTGCAAAGCGTCGGCTAGGGACTGAGTAACGACCACAACGTCCAGAAGCTAAACCTTTGAGATTTCCCCAGGCAAGCTGGCATGCGGGCACCTGGGTTCGATCCCTGGGTGGGAAGATCCGTTCAAGGAGAGGGCACGGCAACCTACTCCAGTATTCTTGCCTGGAGAATCCCACAGACAGAGGAGCCTGGCGGGCTGCAGTCCATGCAAAGAGTCAGAGGCAACTGAGTGACTGAGCACTCATAATACCAAGTGACTGTCTCCCGTTTTCTCTCTCGCTCCAGAAGGGGAGGGAGCAGATCTTTCCTCAACCCCCCACCCCCAGTGCTGGTAAAATAGCCAAGGGGCCATGTTTTCTGGGGTTAATCATTGAGAGAGAGACACACACAGAGAAACTAAAACCCTACGCTAGCTGAAACTGCCTGGAGCCAAGGGTGGGAGGGCTGCGGGAGGCTCTCTCATCTTTCTCTTGGTGCAGAGGCTTCTGTCTTCTCTCTAGTTGCAAACGGGCTGTTTCTGTGTGAGAGATAGCAGCCGTCACTCACCCTCCAAAACCTCCATCTCCTCCACTCGAGTGAGCAGTGAGCAGCCGAGTGGAACTGAGATCTCCCCGTGCCACGTGCAGATTCCTCAGGGGAGGGGGGCTCCCTCCTGACCCAGTCAAGCCAGGCGTGGAGTGCAGAGGAGCAGGTCTGGGTGGCGTAAACACAGGGGTCCCGGCTACAGTGTGACAGCTGGACCGTAAAGAAGGCTGAGCACCAGAGAATTGGTGCTTTCAAACTGTGGTGCTGGAGAAGACTCTTGAGAGTCCCCTGGACTGCAAAGAGATCAAACCAGTCAGTCCTAAAGGAAAGCAATCGAGAATGTTCATTGGAAGGACTGATGTTGAAACTCTAATACTCCTAGAGCCGGCTCATTGGAAAAGACCCCGATGCTGGGAAAGACTGAGGGCAGGAGGAGAAGGGGATGACGGAGGATGAGACGGCTGGATGGCGTCACCAGCTCAATGGACCTGAGTTGGAGCAAGCTCCAGGAGATGGTGAAGGACAGGGAAGCCTGGCGTGCTGCCGTCCACACAGCTGCAAAGCGTCAGACAGGACTTAGGGACTGAGTAACGACCACAACGTCCAGAAGCTAAACCTTTGAGATTTCCCCAGAAAGTTCTGAGAAGTGTAAGGAAATTCTCAGAGTAATTTACTCCTGCTGAAGACTTCGCCCCCAGAGATCCAGCCCGTGTCTCAGCCTTGGCTGCTCACAGGTGATATTTATCCCTGAAGAGACCTCGAGGCCCTGGATGCTGAGGATACACGGGCTCTTCCTACGGTATCGGGACACCGAGAGAGGACAGGGTACACACTGGCTTGAGAAACAGGTGCTCTTTGCTGTGGCTTGTCACTGATGGGTTACCCTCGCTGTTCATGTAACGTCATCCATTCCTTAATTTTCACGGTCTCGGTAACTTGAGAGACACGAGCTCCCTCCGTTAGGGAGTCTTCGTACCTAATGGAGATCGTCCACGGGAGTGCCCTGTGTGATCTAAGGAATGCGGTGAGAAGTAAATCGTTCATAAACAAGCTGTCTTCTTCCAAGATTTCCAGAACGTGCAGGGGCCACAGTTCTTCAACGAGGCTCAAACCAAGTCACTCCCCGTCTGCTCCTCCCACGTTCCCTTCTCAACAGAAGGTGCCAGGATTCGCCCCGCTACCCTCGCCAGAAACCTGGGAGGCATCCTCGGCGCCTCCTCGCGCCCCCCGCCCCTTTCTGTAAAGCCAAGCAGCCATGAAGCCCCAGAACGCCCGGGCGGCCTCCCTTCTCTGCTTGTTGCCCCCGGGACAGGCTCCGTATGCAGCCCTCTCTCGTGGGTCCTCTCACCTAATCCCACGTGGGCCCTGGGAGGAGGGTACACTTGGAGAACAGGAGCTGATGTCTGTGGGACTCCAGAACCCAGACTCTTAGCCACTACTTGAATCGGGGCAAGAATGTGAGTAGTTTTTTTTTTTTTTTTTCTTTGATTGTTAATGTAAGCATTAAAAAAAAAATACGGCAAGTGATTACTAACTAGTCAGGAAACCAACACCAAACGCACACTCTGTTTACATGCAGCAAAGAAAATAAAAGCCAGAAACTGTTCTTAAGCCAGAAACTCTTTTCACATGGTGGCGCCGGAACCCTTGGACACACCTCGCCTCGAAGAGCAAAACACAGAAACTCTATGGGACTAAACATAACGGTGTGCATGCGCAGTCGGGACAAACTCTAGATAAAAGCTACAAAAAGATTTAAAAAAAAAAAAAAAAGAAACCCACCGGCCACCTTTGAAGCGTCCAGAGCAAGGGCCGGGCATTGCGCATGCCCCCTGTGCACTCCGCCTCCTAAGGGGTGGGCGAAACAGCCCCGCCCCCCTTCCAGCCTGACACACCCCTACGCTCACCCAGGGAAGGGACACGTTTGCTGACCCTCCCACTTTGGGAAGCGAGCCTGTCTGTCGCCCCCTGCTGCAGCAGGGACCCCAGTAAAGCCTTGCCTGGATTTCTTGTCTGGCCTCTGATTAATTTCTATTGATTCCTGGGTGTGCACGCTCATTCGTGCCTGACTCTGCGACCCCATGGACTGTAGCCCGCCAGGCTCCTCTGTCCATAGGATTCTCCGGGCAGGAATACTGGAGTGGGTCGCCATTTCCGCCTCCAGGGGATTCAGAAACTCTGGTCAGTAGGCAACTGTGCCATAGGCCAGCCTGTGGGGAAAGCTTAACTCCGGAGCCCGGGAACTCACCGCTCTCCTTCCCAGCTGGCGCTGCCGAGACTGGGATCTCTGGGGCCTGAACACCTGCCGAGCACCCGCTCGGGCGCCAGCCAGCCCCTCCTCAAGCCAGAACACCTGGGACTTGTCTTCACTGCCTTGAGCCAAGAAATTCCCATAAAGCCTTGCTTGAATTTCTTGTCTGATCGTTATCAATGTCTATGGACTGGACAGTCCAAGGACCCAAGTCGGTAAGACCATGGGCCCAGGAAACAGCTCATCCACTCCTCCAGCCCTAACTTCCTAAGAGTGGAAGGGCCCTTGGGTCGCAGCCTTCCTCTTCATCTTGTTTCTGACCCAGGTTCGTGGGCTCCTCAACTGACGGAAATCCATAAGGAGCCAGACGAGATCCTCAGGCGAGGCTGCGCCGGGACTGGAGCTGCAGCACGAGGGGGCGAAACCAGCCCCAGGTGGCCTGGCTCCTCCCGAGAGGGGACACACGGGAGCTGCTTCCTCAAACAGGGCGGCCGCGGGGGCGGGTCTGTGGGGTGGGTCGGAGGGGTGGCTTAGGGGGCCTGCCCACCCCCCGTGGTGGTGCCCCGTGCGGGGGTCACGTGCAGTACCCTGTTTCTGCTCCTGGCAACTCAGAAACGGTTGGTTTGTGGCCTTTTTGTGCATGCAGTTATATTCTGTCTCCTAACAGTCTGGGCGGCTTCTCAGGTGCCGCCAGTGGTAAAGAAGCTGCCTGCCAATGCAGGAAACATCAAAGGCAGCAGGTTCGAGCCCTGGGTCGGGAAGATGGCTTGGAGGAGAGCATGGCAACCCACTCCAGTATTCCTGCCTGGGAACTCCCAGGAGAGAGGTGCCTGGCAGGCTAGAGTCCGTGGGGTCTCCAAGAGTTGCACACAACTGAGCGACTCAGCATGTACATATTTCTTTGTATTCTGTTGCTTGGGGAGATGTTTGTCCAGGTGCAAGCACGCCACTAGAGGGCCCCAGGTCCCGGCCTATTTCAATTTTACCTGGCCGGGTAGGGGAAGGGGACCACAGAGATCCCCACGGGTGTCAGGAAGGCTTGAGGGCACTCCTCACCCAGGGCCACTCCGCTCCCTTCTCCTCTAAGTTCTGTGTGACCTGAACGTGCATCCTGTGGACCAGCCGGGGGTCCAAGTCAGCAATCACCATCTTGTTTTTTAAGGGAAAGGAATCCTGAGAGCCAGGGAAAAATATTCCCTTGGCCTCTCCTGATAAGATGGGCATGGTCTGAACAGGGCAGCCAGCAGACCTCCTGAACTGAAACAAATCTGAACCAAGATGTCTCGGGTCCCTCCCCCAGGCCCGAAATCCCGGGATATTATAAGAAGAGCCTAATTCATGGGATGTAACCCTTGAACAACCGTGGCACCGCCACCAGCCCCAGAGCAGGCTCAGGATCCCAGCCGAGAGCTTCTCAGGGGGCTGCCTGGAGGTTCTGCCGACCGGGAATGAGAGTTCGTGCTCCTGTTTTGTCACACGGTTTAATGCCAAGCGGCTTCACGAGAATCCTGCTTTCAGCAGACGGCCTCGGCCAGGGAGCCCCCGGCCCAAAGGCTGTGGTCATCCCCGCCCCGAGGCGGGATGGACTTCCGCATGTGCGTGCACAGTACCTCGTCGATGTAGATGGTGTTCTGCTTCACCTGGATCTCCTCCTGGAGGGCGAGCTGCCGGCGGTTCAGGCCTTTCAGCTCAGCCTGAGCTTGGGCTAATAAATCCTTCAATCTGGGAGAAGAGGAAGACCGTGAGGGAACAGTTTATGGCTCTCTGTCACTGCTTTGGGATGTGGGGAGACATGGGCTCGTGTATTTGGTGGAGGTGAAAGGGAAGTTGCTCGGTTGTGTCCCACGACCCTCTGTGACCCCATGGACGAGGCATGGGAACTCTCCAGGCCAGAACACTGGCGTGGAGAGGCTGTTCCCTTCTCCAGGGGATCTTCCCAGCCCAGGGACTGAACCCAGATCTCCTGCACTGCAGGTGAATTCTTTACTGTCTGAGGCTCCAGGGACACCCAAGAACACTGGAGTGGGTGGCCTATCCCTTTTCCAGGGTGTTTAACGACCGAGGAATCGAGCGGGGATCTCCTGCACTGCAGGCAAATTCTCTACCAGCTGAGCTACCAGGGAAGCCCCAACTATATATTCGGTGCAAGACCCACATTAATGCATCTTCTTTCTCACTCCTTAAGACAGAGATTTTCCAATCAATGGCCATGAGCTAGATTTACCAGGCAGACAAACCTATGAACTGCCGACATTTAAAACTGTAGTTTTACCTAAGCACCTGGATTTGGACTTCAGAACAATGTAAACATTGGGATTCATGCCCTGCATCTCAGCAATTGGCTGGAGGTAGGTTTCTCTAGAAAGGGACCCCTAAACACAATTGATTGAAAGGCCCTTATGCCCAGCTGGCTTCAGCCATGGTGAGATGGCCTAGTCACGCTTTTCTTTTGGGGGGTCTTCCTTGCTATGGCCCTAAAGTGAGAGGGCTCATAGGCTCTAGAGTGCACAGGCTCAGGAGCTGCGGTGCCTGGGCTTAGTTGCCCCACAGCATGTGGATTCTTAGTTCCTTAACCAGGGTTCAAACCCTTGTCCCCTGCATTGGAAGACAGATTCTTAACCACTGAACTACCGGGGAAGTCTCCCCAGTCCAGGTTTAAATGGAGCCCCGGTAGCCCTTCGTCTGCATGCTAAGTCGCTTCAGCTGTGTCTGACCCTCTGCAGCCCTGTGGGCTGCAGCCCGCCGGGCTCCTCTGTCTGTGGGATTCTCCAGGCGAGGACACTAGAGTGGGTGGCCATGCCCACTTCCAGGGGCCCTCTGCCTACCTCGCAACGTTGTGGGCGATCTCACCGACCTCCCTGACGAGCCTGTGCTGTGCAATGTCTCGACACAGCTCCACATTAGGCCGGTGTGTCCTGGCCTCCAGGCGCGTGTGAGCCAACTTGGCCGGCCCTTCTTGGTCGAGGATGGCTTTTTCCAGAGTGGTAATGTTTTTCTCCTGGGAGGCAATCTCTTCCATGACCTTACAAAAAGGATCAGAGCCGATGAGGCCAGGCTGCGTTCCTCAAAACTCAACAGCAGACACTCTCGGGAGGTTAGGAAGAGGGGACCTCAGATTTTCTACCCAAGCAGGGTGCTTGGAAGGGTCTGATCTCTCTCCCCGAAAGCAGTGACTGTGGGTGGGCGAGGTAAGTTACCCAGCCTCAGAAGCTCAAGGATGGAATGGACATGATGGTCGTTGTTGCCTTATCTCCTTCTCAAATGAGTGGGGAAGGCCCTCCGCCAAGGCTGGAGGCTGCCCGGGTAGCCCGGTGTGTGTGTGCTACGTTGCTTCCATCGCCTCCAGCTCTTTGCCACCCTCTGAACGGCAGCCCGCCAGGCTCCTCTGTCCACGGGACTCCAGGCAAGAATGCTGGGGTGGGTCGCCGTGCCCTCCTCCAGGGGACCTTCCTGACCCCGGGGCTGAACCTACGTCTCTTAGGTCTCCTGCACTTTTATACCATGAAAGCTGCCTCTGCCCGTTTTCTTGCCAGTCTACCCATTAGGACCAGGTCTGCCCCCGGGAGGCCTGAAGAAGGAGTGAGCAGTTTAATCTGAGTTTTATTGGTTTCTTTGATGGTGCCTTTCCGCCAACAAAGGATGCCTTAGTTACTTGGGTTTTTAGAGTGATATTTAAGTAGTTTAGAATTTTATTTCTTCCTTTTTTTTGTCTTTTGAACTTTGCATCATGGGAACTTCTAAACGCACATGTAAGTAGGTAGTAAAATGAACCTCGTGGCCCCTTGTCAATTTAAGTGACGATCAGTACACGGCCAGACTTGTTTCATGTACAATCTCCTCTCGCCAACCCTGCCATCAGCTTAATTATTTTATTTTTTAGCTTAATTATTTTAAATTAAATCCCATATGTTATACCATTTCAATCTGAAATACTTGAGCATGTGTTTCTCAATTATAAGGACTATTTTTTCTTTTAAAATAAAAATAACTACAGTATTTTTTTATCCGGTGTGTCCTGGCCTCCAGGCGTGTGAGCCAATTTGGCGGCCCTTCTTGGTCGAGGATGGCTTTTTCCAGAGTGGTAATGTTTTTCTCCTGGGAGGCAATCTCTTCCATGACCTTACAAAAAGGATCAGAGCCGATGAGGCCAGGCTGCGTTCCTCAAAACTCAACAGCAGACACTCTCGGGAGGTTAGGAAGAGGGGACCTCAGATTTTCTACCCAAGCAGGGTGCTTGGAAGGGTCTGATCTCTCTCCCCGAAAGCAGTGACTGTGGGTGGGCGAGGTAAGTTACCCAGCCTCAGAAGCTCAAGGATGGAATGGACATGATGGTCGTTGTTGCCTTATCTCCTTCTCAAATGAGTGGGGAAGGCCCTCCGCCAAGGCTGGAGGCTGCCCGGGTAGCCCGGTGTGTGTGTGCTACGTTGCTTCCATCGCCTCCAGCTCTTTGCCACCCTCTGAACGGCAGCCCGCCAGGCTCCTCTGTCCACGGGACTCCAGGCAAGAATGCTGGGGTGGGTCGCCGTGCCCTCCTCCAGGGGACCTTCCTGACCCCGGGGCTGAACCTACGTCTCTTAGGTCTCCTGCACTTTTATACCATGAAAGCTGCCTCTGCCCGTTTTCTTGCCAGTCTACCCATTAGGACCAGGTCTGCCCCCGGGAGGCCTGAAGAAGGAGTGAGCAGTTTAATCTGAGTTTTATTGGTTTCTTTGATGGTGCCTTTCCGCCAACAAAGGATGCCTTAGTTACTTGGGTTTTTAGAGTGATATTTAAGTAGTTTAGAATTTTATTTCTTCCTTTTTTTTGTCTTTTGAACTTTGCATCATGGGAACTTCTAAACGCACATGTAAGTAGGTAGTAAAATGAACCTCGTGGCCCCTTGTCAATTTAAGTGACGATCAGTACACGGCCAGACTTGTTTCATGTACAATCTCCTCTCGCCAACCCTGCCATCAGCTTAATTATTTTATTTTTTAGCTTAATTATTTTAAATTAAATCCCATATGTTATACCATTTCAATCTGAAATACTTGAGCATGTGTTTCTCAATTATAAGGACTATTTTTTCTTTTAAAATAAAAATAACTACAGTATTTTTTTTTTATCACACAAAGAAAAGATTATTATCTAAAATCTGGTGAATGAATTTCTCTCAGTGTCCTTTTTTTTTTTTTTTGAGAGTTGGTATGTTTAAATTAGAATCCATATAAAGTCCACACCCTACATTGGGTTTTCTTAAGTATTTTTTTAAAGATTTAAAAATAATAATAATTAATTGATTTATTTTTGACTATTCTGGGTTTTCACTGCTGCCACAGGTTCTTCTCTGCTTGAAGACTCTCTAGCTGAGGTGAGCAGGCTTCTTGTTGCAGTGACTTCTCTTGTGGTGGAACTCAGGCTCTAGGGCACAAGGGCTTCAGTAGTTGAGGCACATGGGCTCTATAGGCGCAGCTCTGAGGTTCTAGAGCACAGGCTCCATAGTTGTGGCTCATGGGCTTAGTTGTTGCACAGCATGTGGGATCCTCCTGGATCAGGGATCCAACTTGTGTCTCCTGCATTGGCAGGCGAACTCTCCACCACTGAGCTACCAGGGAGGCCCTTAAGCCTTTTCTTAATATTTCTTAAGCTTTTCTCAAGTTCAGTTCACAGACATACTATTTGTTTTTTACTTAATTTTAATTTTTATCTGCACTCTGTGGCTTGTGGGATTTTAGTTCCTCGACCAGGAATTGAACCCAGGTCCTTGTCAGTGAGCACATAAGAGTCCTACCCAGTGGACCGCCAGGGAATCCCCTCAGCATCTTTTCAGATGCTTAACTGCCATCTGTACATCTTCTTCAGTGAGGAGTCTGTTCAGGTCTTTTGCTTATGCTCTGCGTGGGCTATTCATTGTCTTGTTGAATTTTAAGAGTTCTCTGTATATTTTAGATAACAGTCCTTTATCAAATATTCATCTCCTACTCCAGTCTGTGTCTTGTCTTTCCATGCCCTTAAAAGAAACGTTTTTGTATTTTTAAATGGTTGGAAAAGATCAAAACAATAATAATATGTGGTCTTGTGAAATTAAAGGAAGTGCACATTATAGCATCTATAACTATTTATTGGAACACAGCCATGCTCATTCATTTGTATACGGCCGCACTTGAACTATAGCAGCAGATTTAACAAGCTGCAACAGCATCTGTGATGTTCCCACGGCTCTGCACTTCTGTCCAGAGTTCTCCAATTCCCAGGGACATAGCAGTAACTAGATTGCTTTCCAAGTGCTATGTGCATCACCATGCCGTGGCATCTAATTTTATTTTTTATTATCAGTGGGTGCCCATCACCCACTTTAAGAAAAGTGGCCTTTGTGTGTGGCACTTGTAAGGCAGAGGGAAGTGCAGGTTTTGTTTATCTCTTAGAGAGCAAAGCATTGCAGTTATCATGCCAGGACGCTACAGCTGTGCTCCAAGAAATACGATCCACATCAACAGGACCAGGGTAAGCACTCACCACGGTATTCCCAACTCACAGGAGAGCAACAACCAGAAAAAGTGAGAAATGTAAACAATATCTCATCACTGCGGAACTTCTTCACAAAAAAAGGAAAATGAGGGCTGTAATCAAAATAAGGTTCCAAGTGGCTCAAGTGTTAGCCACGTAAGGAAAGCCATTTGCTTGACGGTAAGCTAATTACATCATGTTTGATTGCAGCAGCTGAGGGTGGGTGGCCAGAGAATACAGATTACTTGAGGCGTGTTAGTCTTTCGGCAAGGACGTTGCTCGGAGTTAAGGACACCAGGAACAACGTTAATCGTCGATGAAAGCACGCGAGTGTGAATGGTTTTCCTTTGCTCTTTGTGATTGGCAGGTGTTCTGATTTTAGTTCCTCGACCAGGAATTGAACCCAGGTCCTTGTCAGTGAGCACATAAGAGTCCTACCCAGTGGACCGCCAGGGAATCCCCTCAGCATCTTTTCAGATGCTTAACTGCCATCTGTACATCTTCTTCAGTGAGGAGTCTGTTCAGGTCTTTTGCTTATGCTCTGCGTGGGCTATTCATTGTCTTGTTGAATTTTAAGAGTTCTCTGTATATTTTAGATAACAGTCCTTTATCAAATATTCATCTCCTACTCCAGTCTGTGTCTTGTCTTTCCATGCCCTTAAAAGAAACGTTTTTGTATTTTTAAATGGTTGGAAAAGATCAAAACAATAATAATATGTGGTCTTGTGAAATTAAAGGAAGTGCACATTATAGCATCTATAACTATTTATTGGAACACAGCCATGCTCATTCATTTGTATACGGCCGCACTTGAACTATAGCAGCAGATTTAACAAGCTGCAACAGCATCTGTGATGTTCCCACGGCTCTGCACTTCTGTCCAGAGTTCTCCAATTCCCAGGGACATAGCAGTAACTAGATTGCTTTCCAAGTGCTATGTGCATCACCATGCCGTGGCATCTAATTTTATTTTTTATTATCAGTGGGTGCCCATCACCCACTTTAAGAAAAGTGGCCTTTGTGTGTGGCACTTGTAAGGCAGAGGGAAGTGCAGGTTTTGTTTATCTCTTAGAGAGCAAAGCATTGCAGTTATCATGCCAGGACGCTACAGCTGTGCTCCAAGAAATACGATCCACATCAACAGGACCAGGGTAAGCACTCACCACGGTATTCCCAACTCACAGGAGAGCAACAACCAGAAAAAGTGAGAAATGTAAACAATATCTCATCACTGCGGAACTTCTTCACAAAAAAAGGAAAATGAGGGCTGTAATCAAAATAAGGTTCCAAGTGGCTCAAGTGTTAGCCACGTAAGGAAAGCCATTTGCTTGACGGTAAGCTAATTACATCATGTTTGATTGCAGCAGCTGAGGGTGGGTGGCCAGAGAATACAGATTACTTGAGGCGTGTTAGTCTTTCGGCAAGGACGTTGCTCGGAGTTAAGGACACCAGGAACAACGTTAATCGTCGATGAAAGCACGCGAGTGTGAATGGTTTTCCTTTGCTCTTTGTGATTGGCAGGTGTTCTGATACTGTTATTCAGGGAGTCAACACTGAGTTTGAAATAACGAAGGAATCAGCTTCTATGAATGGCTGCATGGAATAACCACAGGTGAGGACATTTGCAAAGCGTTAAGAAAACAGGAACTCAGTACAACCTCAAGTGGAATCTGCTCAGAAGCGTTGGAGCTAATGATGGCTACCTGTAAAGCACAGAAAGGCTTCGCGGAACATATTTGCAGAGCTATGGAAATGTAGCCTTTTTAAGGACTGCAGCTGGTTATTCAGCAGGTTACTCATCAGAAGTGCTTTGCAGAAAAGATGTGGATCTATCATGTGTTATCGCATGAGTAACATCAACAGGGAATGTCGTTAGCTTCCATGACCTTGACCGTCATCACTTCTATGGATTTTTATTGGAGACAGAAGTTGGTTATCCTACCTTGTCCTACGACTTGGCAGTAGAGTGGTTTAGCAGTGGTCCTATGGTTGGCTTTAGCTTGGAGCCAAGATTAAAATTTTTTCTGAACAAGAACCGCCTCTGTTATCAACCATGGCATGGCTTTGGAAATTTGCTTTTGCTGAACACTTAAAAATACTTCTAAATGAGTCAAAATAAAATTGCAAGGCATGACGGTCCTCTCATACGCTGATTGTGATAAATTCATTTCAGCAACTGACATGATTTGCGTCACAAGTCAAATCAAGCTGCTTTATCTGCTACTTGTGCTGCCGAAAATTAAAACGTGAAGGAAGACCTCCATTCCCCGCCACATTAGCAGAAGAAATATTTCTCCAAGTTCCAGAAGTGTTTTTTTGGACGTCAAAGCAAGTGCAAAGGAAATTTCTGTACTTCAAAGTCCTCTAACTGTGCAATGGAGAGCTTCTAACTATCCTTCCGCTGGGAGGGACTAATCTGACATGTAATGAGGTACTAAAAGGCAAATACTGTACCAGGAGAACAATCTAACAAGATTCTATAAATGCCTTCAGAGCAGTGAGTCTGTTCAATTAAAATCACATGCTCACAGATGGTTGTCTCTACTCAGCAGTGCCTAGCTGAATGAATGGAGGCCCTCAAGGTGAAATACGGGGCTTCCCTGGTGGTCCAGTGGGTAAAGAGACCGCCTTGCAGTGCAAGGGGCACTGGTTCGATCCCTGGCATGGGACGATCCCACATGCCGAGAAGTGGCTGGACTGGTGTGTCCAATTAGTGAGCCAGCGCTCTGGAGGGCATGCGCCCAGAGCCAGTGCTCTGCAATGGGAGAGGCCACTGCAATGGGAGGCCCATACAGGCCAAAGAATACAGATGGATGAAAATCAATGAAAAGAGTCCAAAAAATAAAAAAAAAAAAAGCAAAAAAGAGAAAAAAGAAGAGATGAAATATACAAAATCTCATTTACAGGTCTGCATTAACAGATGAACATCTGGAATAGCTTTTGGTAGAAAATACTAACTTTGAACCCCAACAAAGCAAATGGGTTTTCTTCCCTGCCAAAGAATCCCCTTCTTCTCATCAGTAGACCTGTACAAACTGTACCCATTTGTTAGTCTTATATTTTAAATTTTGTCTGTAAAGAATTTGTGGAAGCTCATTTTCCTTTCTATTATATTAATATCTATGTGATACTTTTCATCTTGCCTTCGCCCACAAAAACTGAAAATATTTACCATCTGACCTTCTATAGAGAAAATTTGCTTTTGCACATTAAAAATACTTCTAAATGAGTCAAAATAAAATTGCAAGGCATGACGGTCCTCTCATACGCTGATTGTGATAAATTCATTTCAGCAACTGACATGATTTGCCACAAGTCAAATCAAGCTGCTTTATCTGCTACTTGTGCTGCCGAAAATTAAAACGTGAAGGAAGACCTCCATTCCCCGCCACATTAGCAGAAGAAATATTTCTCCAAGTTCCAGAAGTGTTTTTTTGGACGTCAAAGCAAGTGCAAAGGAAATTTCTGTACTTCAAAGTCCTCTAACTGTGCAATGGAGAGCTTCTAACTATCCTTCCGCTGGGAGGGACTAATCTGACATGTAATGAGGTACTAAAAGGCAAATACTGTACCAGGAGAACAATCTAACAAGATTCTATAAATGCCTTCAGAGCAGTGAGTCTGTTCAATTAAAATCACATGCTCACAGATGGTTGTCTCTACTCAGCAGTGCCTAGCTGAATGAATGGAGGCCCTCAAGGTGAAATACGGGGCTTCCCTGGTGGTCCAGTGGGTAAAGAGACCGCCTTGCAGTGCAAGGGGCACTGGTTCGATCCCTGGCATGGGACGATCCCACATGCCGAGAAGTGGCTGGACTGGTGTGTCCAATTAGTGAGCCAGCGCTCTGGAGGGCATGCGCCCAGAGCCAGTGCTCTGCAATGGGAGAGGCCACTGCAATGGGAGGCCCATACAGGCCAAAGAATACAGATGGATGAAAATCAATGAAAAGAGTCCAAAAATTAAAAAACAGAAAAAAGCAAAAAAGAGAAAAAAGAAGAGATGAAATATACAAAATCTCATTTACAGGTCTGCATTAACAGATGAACATCTGGAATAGCTTTTGGTAGAAAATACTAACTTTGAACCCCAACAAAGCAAATGGGTTTTCTTCCCTGCCAAAGAATCCCCTTCTTCTCATCAGTAGACCTGTACAAACTGTACCCATTTGTTAGTCTTATATTTTAAATTTTGTCTGTAAAGAATTTGTGGAAGCTCATTTTCCTTTCTATTATATTAATATCTATGTGATACCTTTCATCTTGCCTTTCGGCCCACAAAAACTGAAAATATTTACCATCTGACCTTCTATAGAGAAAATTTGTTGATTCATTAAGGCAATTGAAGCCATGGGTTAGATGATTTTAAACATTCTTGTACTAAACTCTAAGTCTTTCTGGGGTTGAAATAGGTTTTGTTCAACAAGGAAACAATCGTGTCATTGAAATCAAAATGGGGGCCACCCTGCCTTTAATTTGAAGATCATCTCCTCAGTCTGCCGAGTTTCCTCGTGACCATGGAGGTTTTTAGCCAGATGATAAGTAGGCAGAGCCTTTTCTCATTGAGCTAGGTGAGCATCTCCAGATGGAGGCAGGGAATCTCACCAGGTGCGTTTTAGTCCATCATTCTGGCCTAGCCAGACCATTTTTTAAAAAAGCTATTTTATCACTTTTCATTTTTATTTTATTTTCATTTAGCTGGGCTGGGTCTTAGCTGCAGCAATGCATGATCTTTAGTTGTGGCATGCCAACTCTTTTTATTATTTTTTTAAATTTTGGCCTCTTTCATTGTTTTTTTTTTTTCAGATTTTTTTTTTTTTTTGGCCATTTCTATTGATCTTTCATTTATTTATTTTCATCCATCTTTGTTCTTTGGCCTGTGTGAGCCTCCCATCGCAGTGGCCTTGCTTGTTGCAGAGCACCAGCTCTGGGCACACATGCTCCAGAGTGCCGGCTCGGTAGTTGGACACATCGGTCCACCTTCCCAGGCCAGGGATCGAACCAGTGCCCCTTGCACTGCAAGGTGATGTCTTTACCCACTGGACCACCAGGGAAGCCCTATTGGCTTTTTATTTATTTTCATCCATCTTTATTCTTTGGCCTGCGTATGCCCCCCATTGCAGTGGTCTCTCTCGCTGCAGAGCACTGGCTCTGGGCGCATGCCCTCCAGAGCGCTGGCTTGTAACTGGACACACCGGTCCAGCCGCTCCACAGCACCTGGGATCTTCCCGGGCCAGGGATCGAACCAGTGCCCCTTGCACTGCAAGGTAGACTCTTTTTACCCACTGGACCACCAGGGAAGCCCTGGCATGCAAACTCTTAATTGCAACAGCATCTAGTTCCCTGACCGGGAAACGAGCCCATGCCCCCTGCAGTGGAAGTGCGAGTCAATTACTGGGGAAGTCCCAGGAACACTGAGCTTAAGTGTATTGTAAATGTTTAAAATTATGACGTTCTGACATCATAGAAAATCTTCTTAGCTGGAGAAAACTGCCTCTCCCGGGCTTGCCGATTCTCAGATACAGCCAAGGACACAGCCTGAGCAGGCCTTGGATCTGCAAACTAACCAGCCCAGATCCTCCCTCCTCTATGTGTCTTTCAACCCAGGAGACCATCTACTTCTGCCTGATTACCCCAGGGCTGGATCTCCGGCAACAGGGGACCCCTCCACAGCCCAGACCCCTCCGAGGTTATTCACACTTGCTGATCCTAAACTGCTCCCCCAGCCCGGCCTTACCTGTCTTGAGGTAAACCTCCATGTCATCTGCTTTCTGACCACCGTAGAGCATTCCCCATGTGGCCCCGCCTCCCATCTCTAGCACTGATGAATATAATAAACTGTATTTTTTTCTCCTGATCATCTCAGATAAGAACACAAAACATTAAGTAACCTCCCCAAGATCACACAGCAAGTGTTGAAGCCTCAATGCAGACTAGGCTATCTGACTCTGGAGTTTACACACGTACCCACAAGGCTCTGGCACCTGTTGTTCTGCTAACTACTGCAGTATACCCTGGGCTTCCCAGATGGCACTAGTGGTAAAGAACCCACCTCCCAATGCAGGGGACATAAGATATGTGGATTCGATCCCTGGGTGGGGAAGAGCCCTGGAGGAAGGCATGGCAACCCACTCTGGTATTCTTGCCTGAAGAATCCCATGGACAGAGGAGCCTGGTGGGCTACAGTCTGTAGGGTCACACAGAGCTAGACAGGACTGAAGTGACTTATACATACACACAGAACTTCAGAGCCCTAAAGAATGTCTAAGAGCATGCAGTGCGTCTCCATGAGCCACAGAAGGAGGAACAAAAGGCCCAGAGTGGGGGGACAGCCTGTTCTTTGTAGAAATGAGTGACAAAGGAGGTCCACAGCAGGACCAAGGCCCTCTCTAGTCCCCCAAAGTCCAAAGCCTGCTGGTAAGATAAAGAGAATGGAATGACCTTTATTCCTTAGCACCCAGGATCACAAGCCCTGAAGGCTGTTTTCGGTTTCCACGGTGAAACCTGCTGGATGAGCTCGTCCATCCTCAGTCCCCCCAGGGAGCTCACCTTGTCCAGATGAAGGGCCAGCTTGTCCCTGGCATCTTTGGTCTCCTTCAGTCCGTTCTGGAAGGCGGTGTCCACCACGTCACACTGGCGATGCAGGTCGTTGGCCGTCTGGGACAGGATTCGGTCCACCAGGGCCTTCAGCGCTAGGGAGTTATTCCTCTGCCTGTCAGCCTTCTCCACGTTGGTGTTGGAGAAATCCAGCCAGTCTTCCAGACTCACAGAGCTGAAATGGGACCCACGCCCTTGTTCACAGCATATCTGGGCTGGACGAGGGGGTATGCAGGGGAGGACGAGTGACTGGAGACCAGGGAGAAGTTGGGCCTCTTTCCACCATCAGAAGCATCTAGAACCTTTCCCCATGTCTAGGCAGAGTGAGCATGGGTCTGTTCGTGGCGATAGCGCTCACTCTGGGGAAATCGGCTTCCTCAGTGCCAGGTGCTGGGCTGACACTTTACAGACACCCTCTCATTTAATCCTCACAGTGGCCTGGTGAGCTGGCTTTCATGCCCCCATTTACCAGATGAGGAAAACTGAGGCTCAGAAAGAGGCAGAAACTTGGCCAAGATCACACAAGTCAAGACAATGGAAGTATAAAAATAAATGATAATAGTCACAGATTATAATGTGAGAGTGTGTTCAGGTTGCTAAGTTGTGTCTGACTCTTTGTGACCCTGTGATCTGGAGCCTGCCAGGCTTCTCTGTCCATGGATTTTTTTTTCCCCCAGGCAAGAATACTGGCGTAGATTGCTACTTCCATGCTTCCATGGCAAGGGACACAGGTTCCAGTCCTGGTTGGGGAACTAAAATCCTGCATGCCACAAGGTATAGCCAAAAAAAAAAACAAAACCCAAATTTGACATCAGACTTTCTTAAAGTGGGGCCTCGCGGGGAGGCCCGAGGCACCGCTGTGCCCTGGAGGGGAGTCGCTGCTCAGCACCTGCCTTTGCTGACGCTGGCCTCTTCCCAGCTCCCAGCCTAAGGTCAGGGTGACGTCCCAGGTCCTGCCGGCCTCTCTGAGAAGCGCTGGGACGTCTCACCGCGGGCAGGAGCACAGCAGGACCAGGCCAGCAGGGACCACTCACTTGGGTTCAACCCTCACGACGTCCTCAGAATATCTGATGTTTGGCGAGTTGTTGTTGAGTGAGAAGCACATGTCATCGATGGTTATGGCCGTAAACTTGTCTCTCACATCTTTTTCAAGGTTGTACTTGGCAGCGCGGTTCAGCCTGAAGGGAGAGCAAAGCGGGTTTCCTCCTGCGGCGCGCCCCAGCGGCTGCTGTGCCCCCACCCGTACTCCATTAGACGCTTGGCGACAAATGAACGTAGCCCAGCCTGGACTTCGAAATCCTCCTTTCCACTGTGCCGTTTTCTCACGTCACCACTGAGGCCCTGCTCGTGAGAGGTCAGCCCCAGCCGGAAATGGCCCCCGCTGTGCTCCAGTTTCTAATCTGGGGTGACATTCCGCCACATCCCAACCTACCACCAGAGGGCGGTGGTCATGCATGAGCGGTTGTTCCGGGTCTCACGCTGCGTGTTCCTGGCCACCTCGGGGCATGGACCGTGCTTGTAGGATATTAGAGGCCATGCTTCCTGAGCCGTGGAGCAGGGCCTTGATGGGCACCGCTTTTCCTAGACGCGCCCAGGGGGCGATGTGGGTGCGGGCCTCACACAGCCATACCTGATTTGTTCGGATGTCTCCTCCAGGGTGCGGGTCAGCAGGGCCATTACCCCCCGGATGATCTCAGCCTCCTTGATCAGTTCCTGATCCACTTCATCATGGACCAGGTCAATGCCAACTCGGTTCTCCCTGGGCAGGAGAAAGGTGGATGGTCATCCCCAGGGGCGGAGGGAGACAACTCAAACTTTGCTGACTTTCAAACCTATCAGGAGAGCTGCACGCAATCCAACTGGATGCTGTGATGGAGGACGTACATTGAAAATGTTAGTCACTCGCTCGTGTCCGACTCTCTGCGACCCCATGGACTGTTCCCGCCAGGCTCCTCTCTCCATGGGGTTCTCCAGGCAAGAATATTAGAGTGGGAGGCCATTTCCTTCTCTGGGGTATCTTCCCAGCCCAGGGATTGAAACTGGGTCTCCTGCATTGCAGGCAGATTCTTTACCATCTGAGCCACCAGGGAAGGTCGGGGCATACATTAGCTGGTGTCTATTTGATGCCTTTGAACTGTGGTGTTGGAGAAGACTCCTGAGAGTTCCCTGGATGGCAAGGAGATCAAACCAGTCCATCCTAAAGGAAATCAACCCTGGACATTGGAAGGACTGGTGCTGAAGCTGAAGCTCTGATACTTGGGCCACCTGATGGGAAGAGAAGACTCATTGGAAAAGACCCCGATGCTGGGAAATATAGAAAGGAGAAGGGGTCTACGGCCATACCACCCTGAACACGCCCGATCTTGTCTGACCTCGGAAGCTAAGCAGGGTCGGGCCTGGTTAGTACTTGGATGGGAGAAAGGAGAAGGGGATGACAGAGGACGAGATGGTTGGATGGCGTCACTGAGTCAATGGACATGAGTTTGAGCAAGTTCCAGGAGATGCTGAGGGACGGGGAAGCCTGGCGTGCTTCAGTCCGTGGGGTTGCGAAGAGTTGGACGCCACTGAGCGACTGCACTGAACAGAACGGCACCCACCGTCCCAGACGGTCAGCTTCTACTGCCCAGCATTCTATCTCCCATATGCTTCATTAGAGAGACCTTCCCTCCTACCTGTACTCAAGGCACTTCTCAGTGATGCGCAAGGGCTCTTTAAAGCTCTCGAGGGCTTTCTCCAGCCGGCCGCGGGAGAGGAGGAGATCTTCGGTCACGTACACCAGCTGCTCAAGTTTGTCATCTAACTCCTTCTTCCAGAACCTGACTTCCTCAAGTCTCTGTTCTGAAGCACACAGAGAAGTCACTCCAGGATGAATCTATTCCCAGGGCAGCCAACTCTCAGATGAGAAACGTGAAGACTATTGTAAAACTACTGAGGGGCTTTCTTTTTTCTCAGAGTTTGCTACTTGGGGCCTCCATACATCTTTGGGTTTATTAGAAAGGAAGGAAGGAAGGGAGGGAGGGATGGAAAAGAATATATTTCTTCTTCTATTTAACATCAAAGTAATCCAAAGATCATTCGACACTCACTGACTCTAATTCCTCAAGGCACCCTGTTTTAAATAGTGTGTAATTTTGTCAAAGACACCTATATTGTTTGAAAAGTTCCCGGGCACTTTTAAATTGTGTTCCTAGGAACGGGATTGTCCAGAGAGCATTACTCGTTCTTTAAGACTCAGCATAGGACTTCCCTGGTGGTCCAGTGGGAGAGAATCTGCCTGTCAATGCAGGGGACACAAGTTCTATCCCTGGTCTGGGAAGATTCCACATGCTTCAGAGCAACTCACTGAGCTTGTGCTCTAGAGCCCGGGCTCCACAACAAGAGATGCCACCACAATGAGAAGCCTGCACATCACAACAAAGAGTAGCCCCCATGGGCCACAATTAGAGAAAGCTGGGACATGGGAATGAAGACCCAGCACAGCCAAAAGTAAAAATTAATACATGTTTAAAAAAATGACTCAGCACAAATATTCCTCTTTCGGATGTCTTTTCTATTTCTCTAGTGACTATCCCACCCTCACTTCTGCACCCCTTCCCCAGTGCCTATCTAGTTATATTCTGATTAATGATTTTTATATCTTTCTCCTCCTCACTGCGGGAGCCCCTCAAAAAACAGAGGCTCTGATCATTCCCTGTGAGATTCACAGGGCTTAGCCCACCGGTGCTCTTAGATGCTCAACAGAAAGACACCAAATCAATAAAAGAATGACTGATGGATGGCAGCAGACCAGACAGGGTGCCCATGTCTCTTAGGGATGAACTGAAAGACAGAACCTGGAGAACGCGTGTGCCCCTCGCCGACACTACACTGCCGCTCCTGATGAGAAATGCGGGTGACAGTCGTGTGTCATCCAAACGTGTCCAGACGCACCAAGTGTGTTCTCTTACCTAGCTTCTTATTCACGTCGCTTTGAGATTTTCTCGAGGCCTTTTCAATTTCATCCACCAGCCTCTGGCTTTCTGCCACCAGGCGCTCAGACCGGGACCTCTGAGCTTCCGCTCTGTGATACTGGTCCTTGTTAGCAATTTGCCACTCGGAGTGCAAGAACTTGGGTGGTTGTTGTACTAGTTTGGCCATTTGAAGTTTCCAAAGTCCTGCTCAAAAGCAAAATTTTTTAAAAAATTCACTGAAACCAAGTTGTCCTGTTTTATTTATTTATTTATTTTTGGCCACTTCTGTTGGTCTTTCATTTCCATCTTTGTTCTTTGGCCTGTCTGGGCCTCCCATCACAGTGGCCTCTCTCGTTGCAGAGCACCAGCTCTGGGCGCACGCGCTCCAGAGCTCCGGCTCTATAGTTGGACACATTGGTCCAGCTGCTCCATGGCACGTGGGATCTTCCCAGCCAGGGATCGAACCGGCGCCCCTTGCACTGCAAGGCGGTGTCTTTACCCACTGGACCACCAGGGAAGCCCCAAGTTGTCCTGTTTTTAATGTCAGTTTTTATTCAAGTGTGACATTTGTACCAAAGAGTAATCAGTACATAACACGGAAACCTCAGTATATTCAGCACCCAGATCAAGAAATAAGCATTACCAGCAACTCCTGCCTCTTTCAGGTTTCCCTGGTGGCTCAGATGGTAAAGAAAATGGTCAGTGATATGGGAAACCTGGGTTTGACCCCAGGTTTGGGTTGGGAAGATCCCCGGGAGAAGGTAAATAGCTACCCACTCCAGTACTCTTGCCTGGAGGATTCCATGGACAGAGGATCCTGGCGGGCTACAGTCCATGGGATTGCAAAGAGTTGGACATGACTGAGCGATGTTCACATGCCTCTTTCTGGCCACTGTTCTCACCCCACCTCACAGAGTAACCACTGTTCCAATGTTTAACACTATACTTTAGTCTGGACATTTTTGAACTTAATATAAATAGAATCCCTACACATTCTTTTTTTCCTATATCCTTTTTACATATAATTTACTTTTGCTCAACATTATGTTTGTAAGACTTATCAGAATTGTTCATATTGTTGTAGTTTGTTCATTTTTGTTGCTGCGTAGTAATACCATTGTATGATTATACTAAAATTTATCTCTCTCTCTCTCTTTTTTTTTTTTACTGTTTATGGATTTTTGAGTTTCCAGTTGGGGGCTATTATGAGAATTTTATGAATATTCTCACTTAGAAAGAATGTATTTCTTTGGTGAACACATGCATACATTTTCAGAACTCATCTGAATTGCTGGGTCATAGGGCAGTGCTCCGTTTCAGGAGATATTGCCCAACCCATGAATCCAGAACAGATGAATTCTAAAAAAACGAACAAATGTGACATCTGTAAATTGACAACTGAGTATTGAGCCTGTTTAGCAGATGACTGAAACAAAACTTTCTCAGGATAAAGAACAGAGAACACAAGAAGAGCAACACATGAGAAGGCAGTGGGCAGAGGCCAGCAGCAACAGAAAAACGAACCTTGGGCTTCCCTGGTGGTCCAGTGGGTAAGGACACCGCCTTGCAGTGCAAGGGGCGCCGGTTCGATCCCTGGCCTGGGAAGATCCCACATGCCGTGGAGCGGCTGGACTGATGTGTCCAATCACCGAGCCGGAGCTCTGGAGCGCATGCGCCCAGAGCCGGCGCTCTGCGACAACAGAGGCCACCGTGATGGGAGGCCCACTGGGGCCGAAGAACAAAGATGGATAAAAATAGATAAATGAAAGACCAATAGAAGTGGTCCACCCGCCCTCATCCCTCCCCAACCGCCCCACCCCTCCCCCCCAAATAAAAGAAACCCTACTTCAAAAAAAAAGAAAGAAAAACGAACCTTCTCCTCATCTGGGCACATCTCTGACTGCGAGAACTGCCTTCCTCAGCCAGGGCTACAATCTGCCCCCCTCCCCATGTCCGTGGGTGCTAAATCACTTCAGTGGTACTTGACTCTTTGCAACCCTATGGACTGGAGCCCTCCAGGCTCCAGTCCATGGGATTCTTCAGGCAAGACTACCGGAGTGGGTTTGCCCTGCTCTGCTCCATGGGATCTTCCCAATCGAGGGACTGCACCCACTTCTCTGACGTCTCCCACATTAGTAGGCGGGTTCTTCACCACCACTGCCCTGTGGGAAGCCCCGTCCCCACCCCACACATTTGAGTGCCTGCCCTTAAAGGCTTCTGGATCTCTGAAGTCCTTCAGACATAGCAAGGGTGAAACTGAAGTCAGGTCCGGACCAGGCTGAGTCCCAGGACACCTGGCCCCCTTGGACGACAAGGCATCTTCCAACCGTTCATCCCACGGCCTCCGCTAATTTTGTCTGAGTGTGGGAAAATCCAAAACTGGGGCCCAAAAGAATTATGGGTCATAGGGCAGTGCTCCGTTTCAGGAGATATTGCCCAACCCATGAATCCAGAACAGATGAATTCTAAAAAAACGAACAAATGTGACATCTGTAAATTGACAACTGAGTATTGAGCCTGTTTAGCAGATGACTGAAACAAAACTTTCTCAGGATAAAGAACAGAGAACACAAGAAGAGCAACACATGAGAAGGCAGTGGGCAGAGGCCAGCAGCAACAGAAAAACGAACCTTGGGCTTCCCTGGTGGTCCAGTGGGTAAGGACACCGCCTTGCAGTGCAAGGGGCGCCGGTTCGATCCCTGGCCTGGGAAGATCCCACATGCCGTGGAGCGGCTGGACTGATGTGTCCAATCACCGAGCCGGAGCTCTGGAGCGCATGCGCCCAGAGCCGGCGCTCTGCGACAACAGAGGCCACCGTGATGGGAGGCCCACTGGGGCCGAAGAACAAAGATGGATAAAAATAGATAAATGAAAGACCAATAGAAGTGGTCCACCCGCCCTCATCCCTCCCCAACCGCCCCACCCCTCCCCCCCAAATAAAAGAAACCCTACTTCAAAAAAAAAAGAAAGAAAAACGAACCTTCTCCTCATCTGGGCACATCTCTGACTGCGAGAACTGCCTTCCTCAGCCAGGGCTACAATCTGCCCCCCTCCCCATGTCCGTGGGTGCTAAATCACTTCAGTGGTACTTGACTCTTTGCAACCCTATGGACTGGAGCCCTCCAGGCTCCAGTCCATGGGATTCTTCAGGCAAGACTACCGGAGTGGGTTTGCCCTGCTCTGCTCCATGGGATCTTCCCAATCGAGGGACTGCACCCACTTCTCTGACGTCTCCCACATTAGTAGGCGGGTTCTTCACCACCACTGCCCTGTGGGAAGCCCCGTCCCCACCCCACACATTTGAGTGCCTGCCCTTAAAGGCTTCTGGATCTCTGAAGTCCTTCAGACATAGCAAGGGTGAAACTGAAGTCAGGTCCGGACCAGGCTGAGTCCCAGGACACCTGGCCCCCTTGGACGACAAGGCATCTTCCAACCGTTCATCCTACGGCCTCCGCTAATTTTGTCTGAGTGTGGGACTCAAAACTGAGCCCAAGATTTCTGGATAAGTCTGAGGAGCTCCCAGAGAAATTGAAATTAGGGCTCAATGAGGTCGAAATTAAACCTAAATTCGGGCTGATCCCAATGGGCACAGGCATTGGATAGGTGGGCTGCAGTTAAGGGTTGTTGGGGCGGGGCCGAGGCTTAACTTACCTCAATGCCACAAAGAACTACTTCGCAACTTCGGACGGGAGCCTCCTATCTCCAACTGGAGCTCCCGGCTTTTGCGGAAATGGGCCGGACGCCACGCAGTCTCCATGGCAACCAGTAACGCGTTCCCGGGGCAAAGGGGGCGGGGTCTGCTGCGAAGCAGCATTTCCTCCGAAACGCTCTGCGCAGGCGCGAGTGCTGTGAGTTTTTTTTTCTTTTCTTTTCTTTTCTGTTTTTTTTTTTTTTTTTTTTTAAAGTAGCGCAGGGGATTTGGCCACGTGGCCTGGGAGGTCTCTGCCCAGATACACATCTCAGCCTACCACAAAGAGGCGGGAGAGCAAACTGGGAGTCAGGAGGCCTGCGACTGACCTTGGCCCTGCTGCGGGCTGGGCCACCTCGGGCCGCACGGCTCTGACTGGGTCTCGGACTCCCCAGGTGTACAGCGAAATGGGGCTGGACGATGCCTCCAGGCCCTCGCAGCCGCTGGTCCTGGGACCACTAAGCCACAAAACCCGCTGCTGCATGGAGTTTGGCGCGAGAGATTCCTGGGGATGCAGTGCGCGGAGCCCTCCAGGCTCCAGTCCATGGGATTCTTCAGGCAAGACTACCGGAGTGGGTTTGCCCTGCTCTGCTCCATGGGATCTTCCCAATCGAGGGACTGCACCCACTTCTCTGACGCTCCCACATTAGTAGGCGGGTTCTTCACCACCACTGCCCTGTGGGAAGCCCCGTCCCCACCCCACACATTTGAGTGCCTGCCCTTAAAGGCTTCTGGATCTCTGAAGTCCTTCAGACATAGCAAGGGTGAAACTGAAGTCAGGTCCGGACCAGGCTGAGTCCCAGGACACCTGGCCCCCTTGGACGACAAGGCATCTTCCAACCGTTCATCCTACGGCCTCCGCTAATTTTGTCTGAGTGTGGGACTCAAAACTGAGCCCAAGATTTCTGGATAAGTCTGAGGAGCTCCCAGAGAAATTGAAATTAGGGCTCAATGAGGTCGAAATTAAACCTAAATTCGGGCTGATCCCAATGGGCACAGGCATTGGATAGGTGGGCTGCAGTTAAGGGTTGTTGGGGCGGGGCCGAGGCTTAACTTACCTCAATGCCACAAAGAACTACTTCGCAACTTCGGACGGGAGCCTCCTATCTCCAACTGGAGCTCCCGGCTTTTGCGGAAATGGGCCGGACGCCACGCAGTCTCCATGGCAACCAGTAACGCGTTCCCGGGGCAAAGGGGGCGGGGTCTGCTGCGAAGCAGCATTTCCTCCGAAACGCTCTGCGCAGGCGCGAGTGCTGTGAGTTTTTTTTTCTTTTCTTTTCTTTTCTGTTTTTTTTTTTTTTTTTTTTTAAAGTAGCGCAGGGGATTTGGCCACGTGGCCTGGGAGGTCTCTGCCCAGATACACATCTCAGCCTACCACAAAGAGGCGGGAGAGCAAACTGGGAGTCAGGAGGCCTGCGACTGACCTTGGCCCTGCTGCGGGCTGGGCCACCTCGGGCCGCACGGCTCTGACTGGGTCTCGGACTCCCCAGGTGTACAGCGAAATGGGGCTGGACGATGCCTCCAGGCCCTCGCAGCCGCTGGTCCTGGGACCACTAAGCCACAAAACCCGCTGCTGCATGGAGTTTGGCGCGAGAGATTCCTGGGGATGCAGTGGCCGCGGGGGTGTTAGGAGGAAGGGGTAGGAGGAGGGGCACCCCAGGCCGGTCCATCAGCCGCCCGTCGGGGACGGTGGCCAGGGGGTCAGCAGTAGTTTCTCTATCTATAAAATGAGTGGCTTGGAACTCCCAAACTAGAGTCCAGCGTTCGGAATATGTGCTGGGAAAGCACTTTCACACAGCCTGAAATCTAGAAAATAGGTATTCACATCTCCCACCCCGTCGGCAAACTTGCAACTCTGCATCAGAGGAGGGATTGCCCCGTGGAGCCGGCCCCTAACATCTGGCGAACTCTCCGTCAGCCTTCTGGGGTTCCCGGAGCGTCGTGAATATTAAATGGGCCGCCTGTCCAGTGGCGTCCGGAAGAGGAGCTTGTCTTGCTATTCATGTTCCCTGCGCCTTGCTACTTTAGGAGAGAAGCAGTCTCTCCTCCCACCCGAACCCCAGCGGCCCAGTCTTGGATGCTAGTGGGTATTCAGGGCGTGGAGCTGGAATAGGTAGGTAGGAATGCAACGGAGTCCCAGCCCCAGCCCCGCATTCCAAGGACACCTGAAAGAGGTGATCTGGTTCCTGAGTGTACGGGGGCAGGTGGACCTCAGAGGAGAAGAAAGGTCCAGTTTCCTACCTAGGCGAGAAGAAGGGGCAGCGTCTTGATGGCACAAGCCCCCCCACCAGCCCGAAGAATGGCCTCTGTGGCTTCCACCCTGCGGGGTCCTCCCAACACAGGTGGCAGGAGGGGACATTTCTTGAACCTGTTGGGAACATGATACGAATGGTCAAAGAACCTGAAATTAGCCATATGAATTATGATCACAGGTCACCACTGTATTTTGCATCCATATGCAAAGTAATGTTTTCTCCCTCCCCTACGGGGTGGAGGGGAATTTTTAAAAAGCCCTGAAACCCTCACGGAAGAGCTAACCCTTGTTCTGCTGGTTCTGCTGTCTGAAAGGCCTCAACGTGGATGCTGTTACCTCTCTTAATGTATTAACAGAAAAAGAAAAAAAGAACACTCCAACTATTTATTTTGGAGTTTAAGTAAAATATTTGCAAAAGAAAATCCTTGTTTTGCACCCAACACAGGCCAGCAAAGGAATGAGTCCAATAGAGGAAGTAGGGAACAGCTTATCGTCAATACTTACTCAGTGTGTATCTGGCATCCGAATATGGGTAGGGAAGAGAATATAAAGCAGATACGCAGCTCAAGGCTTAGAATTTGCTAAATCAAGAAGCGTACAACCCAAGCTTATATTCGGAGTAGGAATACCCAGGCAGAGCACACTGAAGTTTTAAGTGATTTTGAGATTTTTGTGGGTTGGAAGAAAACCATGTTTCCCCAGCGCAGTGAGTTTCCTCCCAAGCTGGCATCGTTCTGGGTCCACAACAGCCTCTTCTTGTGGAGGAGGCTTGAGTGGGGAGCTCTGAGTGTGTGGGAAGGAGGCCTTCTGCCCCAGGTCGCTGAGTCCACTGGGAGATGGAACATACAGGAGAAAAATTAAGCCCAAGAGGATAGACTTGGGAGGTTTTATACTGGTCAAGTGGAACTTCCAGAAGGGAAACAATAGAGACTAGAAGATGAAGGAAAGAGAAAATGTCCATGAGCTAAAATCTCAAGCCTTTATTTATCTTAATTAAAATTTTACACAATTGTGAAAGGTTACTTTCTATTTGCATTTTGTTATTGCAAAATACTGGCTGTATTCCCCCGCTGTGTTAATACAATACATCCTTGAGAGTGTCTTACACCCAATATTTTGTGCCTCCCACCCCTATGATGCTAGAATAGTGTCTTCCAAATTCGAGAGGAAATGACTTGAAATCTTAAATTCTATAACCAGTCAAAACAAAATTAAGATATTTTTGGACAGTTTGAAAAGTTGAACACATGCTCTTTGGGAAAAAAAATTACTGGAATAAAAGTGAAAAATGCAGAGAGAGGCAGATGTTGACCATAACCAGTAGAGAAACCGTAGCAAAAGGAAAGCTCAGTGTGATCGCTGTGTCACTGCGAAGAGATCAATTCAAATTACAACTGAAAGTCAGAAGTGTTTTTGAAGAATTTGAGAATTACACAGATTATATGATTCATAGTCCAGAAGTATAACTTCTTACTCTTGGGGAGCTGAAATTATGTGTTTCTTCTGATCCAGAAAGACAAACAGAAAGTGGGGGCAGCGTTAGACTGTCATTTGGACACCAAAAGAATTCCGGAGGAAGCGTATGAAGGCAGCATGGTGGAGTGGAAAACACACTTAGGCACGAGCCTGAAGACTGGCTTCCAGCCTGGATCCTACCTACCAGTGTTCTCATCGACATTAATAATAACCTGTCCTGGAAAACAGTGTGGAGGTTTCTCTAAAAGCAGAACTATCGTGAGATCCAGCAATTCCATTCCTGGGGATATAGCTGAAACCACCCCCCCCCAACCCTCAGTCTCCAAAACTCGAAACCCATAAGACTCTACTTAGCAAAGGTACATGCACCCCAATGTCCATAGCAGCATTATTTACAATATCTAAGATGTGGAAGTCACCTAAGTTTCTATCAACAGATGAATGGTTAAAGAAAATGTGGATGAAGAAAAGTAGAATACTACTCAGTCATAAAAAAGAATAAACTTTTGCCATTTGCAGCAATATGCATGGATGTGGAGGGCATTATGCTAAGTCAAATAACACAAAGACAAACACTGTATCACATCACTCATGTATGGAATCTAAAATAAATACAGAAGTTAGTGAATATAACAAAACAGAAGCAGACTCACAGTTATAGAGAACAAACTAGTGGTCACACAGTGAGGAGAAGGAAGATGGGAGGGGCAATATGGGTGTAGGGGCTTAGGAGGTACAGACTCTTAGATATAAAGTAAGCTACAAGGATATATTGAACAACATGGGAAATATAGCTAATGTTTAATAATAAACTGTAAGTGGGCTATACCCTTTAAAAATCTTGAATTACTATATGATAGCATATACTATTATACAGCAACTCTATTTAAATTTAAAAAATACCTGTTCTGCTTGGCTTACGACAGCCGTAGGAGAAAATTTTATGGATGTAAAAATGCTACCAAAACATCAGATATTATTAACTTCTCGTTTAACTTTCCTACAGTGCTGCCGATCAATCAAATTACAACTGAAAGTCAGAAGTGTTTTTGAAGAATTTGAGAATTACACAGATTATATGATTCATAGTCCAGAAGTATAACTTCTTACTCTTGGGGAGCTGAAATTATGTGTTTCTTCTGATCCAGAAAGACAAACAGAAAGTGGGGGCAGCGTTAGACTGTCATTTGGACACCAAAAGAATTCCGGAGGAAGCGTATGAAGGCAGCATGGTGGAGTGGAAAACACACTTAGGCACGAGCCTGAAGACTGGCTTCCAGCCTGGATCCTACCTACCAGTGTTCTCATCGACATTAATAATAACCTGTCCTGGAAAACAGTGTGGAGGTTTCTCTAAAAGCAGAACTATCGTGAGATCCAGCAATTCCATTCCTGGGGATATAGCTGAAACCACCCCCCCCCAACCCTCAGTCTCCAAAACTCGAAACCCATAAGACTCTACTTAGCAAAGGTACATGCACCCCAATGTCCATAGCAGCATTATTTACAATATCTAAGATGTGGAAGTCACCTAAGTTTCTATCAACAGATGAATGGTTAAAGAAAATGTGGATGAAGAAAAGTAGAATACTACTCAGTCATAAAAAAGAATAAACTTTTGCCATTTGCAGCAATATGCATGGATGTGGAGGGCATTATGCTAAGTCAAATAACACAAAGACAAACACTGTATCACATCACTCATGTATGGAATCTAAAATAAATACAGAAGTTAGTGAATATAACAAAACAGAAGCAGACTCACAGTTATAGAGAACAAACTAGTGGTCACACAGTGAGGAGAAGGAAGATGGGAGGGGCAATATGGGTGTAGGGGCTTAGGAGGTACAGACTCTTAGATATAAAGTAAGCTACAAGGATATATTGAACAACATGGGAAATATAGCTAATGTTTAATAATAAACTGTAAGTGGGCTATACCCTTTAAAAATCTTGAATTACTATATGATAGCATATACTATTATACAGCAACTCTATTTAAATTTAAAAAATACCTGTTCTGCTTGGCTTACGACAGCCGTAGGAGAAAATTTTATGGATGTAAAAATGCTACCAAAACATCAGATATTATTAACTTCTCGTTTAACTTTCCTACAGTGCTGCCACGACCCTTGAACTCTGTTTGGGTCGCATTGCCAGCGGTATTCAGATCTGTATCAGCTTCTCTCCTCAGCTGCACCTGGATGAGGGAAAAAAAAGTCTCTTCTTCCATACAAGGGTATTTATTGTTAAAATGGAACAGTGAGTTCATTGATAAGAAATCAGTTTTTATTCTCAACACTCTTAAATTGTCTCAACACCATAGGCCGTTATGTGAAGCTGATTATTCAAGACCCCAGCGTCCTGGTCTGGATCAGGGAGTTACGCCTGTGTTGTACAGTTCTATTCAAAAGTCAAGAGAGACATGACCACGTAAGAGATTTTTATTGGAATTTTACACTTTGACTGCCTACGAAATGACTTTTGTGTGCTTCTAAGATGTCTTTCAAAGATTTATCTTTGAAGATTTTAATCTTTATCTTTGAGGAGATAAAGCATGTTTCTCTGTCGAAACAGCCCATTTCCACTGCCAATAGGACTGAGAGATGTTTTCAGCCTTCTTTCTCTCTTGTGGTCACAGCACATCCACAAGTCCAGTAGCGTTTTCCCCGTGTCTACAATGCATTGTGACCTCCACTAGTTCTCCGTGTAACTCACTGCAGCCTCCGTAAGGTGGCTGGCCATGAAGCTAATTTGCGGGGAGCTGCCCTGTTTCAAGGGGTTTCCTTTAAGGAAACATAGCCCTGGGAGCTGCCCTGGCAACAGGGGCTGATAACAGCATAGCTCTCTGTCCCGCCACCCCAGGTGTTGTGAAGACGTTCCTTAGCTATCATGAAGAACACCTGGAGCCTCTTTACAGGGCTTGAGGGGCATTATGACCCAGAACCATTGTAATAACACACCAGGAGGTAACACCTAGTTTATGATCGACACCTGGCCTAAAGCACGTGTACACAATTACTTGTTGAAGTATAAAAGGGATGAGCGAATTCAATAAACTTGTCAGCAACTTGTCAGCAACCTGTAGAGTTGTCTGCCTTCTTGCTGTCCCTCTCAACCCCATCTTTTCTGTCCTTCTTTCTTTTCTTAGCCTATCTGCCACTCTCTTCAGGACCTGTTCGACTGCCGGCTGGCCCGGCACTAATTGGACTTCACAGGGACTGAGCCAAAGACCTACCACATTCTCTGCTCTCACGTGTGTGGTGCTTGAGGACTAGGGCACATATATTGTGCCCAATAAGTGTATTTCTACAATTTTTAAAGTTGTCTTTTTAAAATTTTGACCCTACCTTTTTTAATTGATTTTTTATTTAATTTCTTTTTCATCCATTTTTATTCTTCAACCTGTCTGGACCTCCCACTGCAGTGGCCTCTCTTATTGCAGAGCACTGGCTCTGGGCACATGCACTCCACAGCACTGGCTTGTAACTGGACACACTGGTCCAGCTGCTCTGCGGCATGTAGGATCTTCCTGGGCCAGGGATCGAACCGGTGCCCCTTGCACTGCAAGGTGGACTCTTTACTGGACCACCAGGGAAGTCCATATTTTATTTTTACTTAATTATTTGACTGTGCTGGTCTTGGTTGCAGCACAAGGGATTTTCGATCTTCGGTCTAGCATACAAACTTTTAGTTGTAGGCATGCGGGATCTAGTTTCCTGACCAAGGATAGAACCTGGGCCCCCTGCATTGGGAGCAAAGTCTTAGCCACTGGATCACCAGGGAAGTCCCCTAATAAATGTATATTGAATGAGTGTACTCTAATCAGTTGAGCTGTCCAGGCATGATGAAAGTGAGCAACATCTATGTAAGAATGCAACTCCCTTAAGTGGAAGGGGGATGTCTGAGAATGCCTGCTTGCCTAAATTAATAGTAGGAAACAAACTACTCAGTAAAAGAAATCAACGTGCTAGCTCCTTCCGATTTACGTTACCCAGTCACTATCTACTTACTTTTGGTTGAGTACCGTTTTCTTCTATACAGGAAAAGCTATAGAAAACAGATTCTCTTTTTATACCAAGAGTCAATTTAATTATAAAGATTTTTAAAAAGATTTTTATACATTTATGGACCCCCTACCCCAAAAAGAAAAATACTTTCAAGACTTTAGAAAGGATGGGATTTGTGTATGATTTTAAAACTTTGCCCCTTGGGATTATCTATTTGGGGCCTGTTGCAATTAGCAGAGGATGCTATTGTATGTTCTTTGTCCAAATTCTCCTCCTATTTTGATGTACATTTCAGATAGCTTAGATACATCTTAGAGTTCTATTCCTAAAAGCTTTTAAAGCATTCAATGTACATGGTACTCACCTTGGTTTCACCATGCCTGAAAGAATATTAGGAAGCAATTTTAGTAGTTTTTAAACCTATAGGTTTCCTTTTGAATTTCTGAGGTATATTTTCAGAGAATCTGATTCTTGGATTTGCAAGGAACTTGAAAGGTTATCTGGTTCAATCTGATGCTGAAATAATCTCTATGGCATTCCTGTCAAATTGTTGCTCAGTGCTTGAACTCTCCCAGTGATGGGGAACTCATCACTTCTCCAGGCTGTCCTTCTTTGGGCTACTGTCCTGGGAAGGCTTTCCAATGGTTTTCATCCTTGGGTACTAGTTTATATCTTGGGCCACAAAAAATATACATACACACACACACACACACATATATATATCACATTTTCTTCATTCATCCATCAATGGACGCTTAGGCTGCTCCTATGTCTTGTCTATTGCAAATAACACTGCAGTGTTATTTGCAATAACATATCACAATATGTCCTTTGGAATTAGTGTTTTTGTTTTCTTTGGATAAATAACCAAAAGTGAAATTGTTGAATTATATCACAGGTCTATTTTCTGTTGTTGTTTAGTTGCTAAGTTGTGTCTGACTCTTTGAGGCCCTCCCTGGACCATATGTTGCCCGGCGGGCTTCTCTGTTCGTGGGGCTTCCCAGGCAAGAATCCTGGAGTGGGTTGCATTTCTTTCTATTTTTATTGATCTGTTTTTGTTATTTATTTATTTATTCTTATTGGAGTATAGTTGCTTTGCAATGTTTTATTGGCTTTTGATGTCTACAAGCATTCTCTTTTTATATTCTTTTCCATTATGGCTTATCATAGAATTTTAAATACAGCTGTCTGTGATGCACAGTAGGATCTTGTTTATTCTATATAGAGAAGTTTACATCTGCTAACGCCAGCCTCTCATCCCATCCCTCCCCTCCCCCCACCCCCTTGACAACCACCGGTCTGTTCTCCATGTATAATGACGGTTTCTTAATGTTCTATTTAAAAGTCTAGTTCAGGACGCTAAACATATGTTTGTAAATACCTATCTACTAGCATTCATGTGGGCCAAGCAAGGTCTGGTTGAGCCAAACCCTGGACACAACGTAACTATTCTTTGATGATATTGTCCTGGCCTTGTGTTCCTGAGAGTTTTAATGGTATCTGCTGTTGAACCAGACACCACTGAGTATTTCTCAGAACGTGGGCAACTCTCCAACAATCTGCGTCGGAAGCCCCCAGGGCGCTTGTGAAAGTGTGGATTCTCAGGCCTCACTACAAATACGCTGGATCAGAACTGAAGTCTGAGACTGGCTGCACCTTCGAGGGACCTGCTCTGTCCTACCCCGTGGTCTTCCCTGGGGTTTCACTTTTCCACAGGAAACAGAACAGAAACCTCAAATTGTCTTTGTACTCGGCCCAGTCCTCTTTGTTGATCTGATACAGGAATAGCTTTTTGTGCTGCAACAGTGAGTTTGCTGAATAGACCCCTTGTATTTTCCGAGAAGAAATTGAGTGCTTCGTTGCTCACCATCCCTGCTGGCCCTGGGGGCTCTAAGGATAAACCAGCTTGGGTTTCCCCCTGGAGGAGTAACATTTCACAGAGCACGCAAAACCCCTTGAAAGTCAAGAGGAGGCAGGGCGGAGTGTGCAGTGGGTTCTTTGTGTGGTGGGTTTCTTGTCTTTAGCCGTTTGTCGGGCACGGCAGCTGAAGGTGCTGAATTGGATGATGTAGTAACATTTGCGAGTCAAGCTGGCTGCCAGGTGTCTCTGGAGGGTGCAACAAAGGCTGCTCACCCACCTCCTGCCCTTTTCACAATTCTCTCCACACCTGGGAGATAACTGTAGGAAAGAAAATAAAAATGTTCCCTCTACCCTTTTTCACTGAGTGTCTGAAGATGTGCAAATTAAATGGACAAAGATTAGCAGAAGAAAAGGCATATGATTTTTATTGATGTTAATATTTGTGTGTGCATGGGAGTTTAACAACAACAGCAAAAAGAAGTGAAAACTCTTAGGAAGCAACTAGAGGGCTGTTCAGTGGTTAGCGCTGTGCACGTTCAATGCAGGGGCCATGGGTTCAATCCCCGGTTGGGGAACTAACAAGCCACGTGCCACACAATGCAGCCAAGGCACAGTGACTTCCCTGGGGGCACCGTGGACAAGAGTCTGCCTGCCAATGGAAGGGACATGGGTTTGATTCCTGGTGAGGACCCCACATGCCTCAGAGCAACTAAGCCTGTGTACTGAGCTGCATTCTAGAGTTCACAAGCCTCAATTCCCGAGCGCCTCTGCTGCAATTCCTGAAGCCCATGTGCCTAGAGCCTGTGCTCCCCAGCAAGAGAAGTGACCGCCGTGGGAAACCTGCGCACCGCCACTAGAGAGCAGTCCCTGCTTGCTGCAACTCGAGAAAGCCCGCACACAGCGACAAAGAGCCAGTGCAACCAAAACTAAATATTAAAACAACCATGACAACACCCCAGGTGAGTACTTACTACTATATAGCACAGGAAAGTATACTCAATATCTTATAATAACCTATAATGATAAAGAAACATATATATATGTGTGTGTGTGTATGTATAATGGAATTACTTTGCCGTGCACCTGAAACATCGTACATTCAATAAAAAAAAGAAAAAAAAGTCTAAGCAGCCTCAGTCAAGGAAATCATTATATTCCACAAGAGGGCGCTGTGGCAACAATCTAGTAGAACTCGTTATCAAATAGGCTTGTTAGAACACAGGGAGTTTGTGATTCATTTGTAAATTTGGGATAACAGTTTGAAACAAAACTCAAGGACCACTTTCACCCCAGGGGGTGACTCGAAGACTCCTCAAGTAGTTGTTTTTTCCTTTTTAAGTCTGAAGGACATGAAAAGAAAAGGCAAGCTGACTGACTTGAACCAAACAGAATTGCTCTCTTCCTCCGTCGCTATGTTGTTCTGTTGCTATGTGGTTTTGTAGAAGCTACAAACATACTCAAGGTGATCGCATTTCCTCTGCCTCAGCCATTTGAAATGCTTCGTTCCCCTAAGAGTCCTCATCTCCAGTTGTGCCCCAAGCAACAGAGTTTGCCCGAGGGTTTAAATGGGGAATGATCATACGAGTTAGAGCTAGCTTATTTTAAACGCTGAGTACTAGGCTGGGCGATTCACATGGATCATGTCTTTAATCCACAGCAGTGCTGAGTTAGGTCCCGTTATTACCATTGCCGTCAGACAGATGAGGAGACTAAGCCCGTGGGAGACCGAGTCCTGGCCCACGGGACACCGCTAATCAATGGCAGAGCTGAGCTTCAAATCCAGGCAGGTTGGATCTAGATGCCTCACCTGAGCTATTTCTAGGCAGTTAGGGGACAAAGATAGAACTAGAAGGCAGGTCTCTCCGTTACACATTAAAGAGTGACTTTAGTGTTGAAAACAACAGGTATGGGCAGGAAGGGGTCAAAGAAAACTTGAGAAGAGGGCTGGCTCACCTTATGCTGCCTGATGGGGTGAGGATCAGCTGTGGCAGGAAGAGAGGTAGAGGCAAGATGCTGTTGTCGTTAGAAGGCTGTTACTGTGATCCAGGTGAACGACAATCACCATGCCCAGGAGGAGGCCGGTCACCTGGACCAGGGTGTGAGCCCTGCAGGTGGCAGGAAGTGAGTGGACCCTGAGTGAACAGAGAGCAGAGCCAGACTATTTCTTGATGTAATAGTCGTGAGATGTGAAAGAGACAGGGCAGGGCTGGCTCCAAGATCTGGGGTCTGAGCCGCTGAGACGATGAAGCTGCAGTCAAGTGAGACGGGGAGACGGAAGTCGGAGCCATGATCCTCTTCTGAACGACCCCAGACTTCTTTGGTGGCGTAAAACAACCACCATCGCTTCATTATTATCTCAAATTGATTTATATTTATTTGGCTGCGTCAGATCTTTTCTGCAGCGCACGGGCTTAGTTGCCCCACGGCATGTGGGATCTTAGTTTCTCAGTGAGTGGGGGAGTTGGATCCGCGTCTCCTGCATTGGAAGGTGGATTCCTAACCATCAGATCGCCAGGGAGCCCCCATCATTTACTATTATTAGCTGGGCTCAGCTGAGTATGTCTCACCTGGTGGTTGGGACCAGGGTTGCCAGAAGACAGAACAGCTAGAGGATGGACCAGCTGGGGTTCCTCACTCATGCATGTCTGTCTCTCTCTGTCCCTTTCTTGGGGTCTCGCCACATGGTCTCTCTGGCACGGTGGCTTCAGGAGAACCAGACTTATTACATGGTCACCCAGAGCGCCACAGGGTGTGTCCCAGGACAAAGAGGGACACCGTGGACCCCTGGGAAGTCCCCCATTTGAGTTTCTAAAGTATGTACTTGGATCAATCACTGATAAAAGAGTTTTTTAAAGGATGTAGATTTTATTTCAGTAAAATCCTTTTTTTTTTTTTACATATAGGAAAAATAACCCAATACATAGAGCAAGGGCAATTTTAGAAAATACCTCAACCTAGCCGCCTCTTTACTCTGAACCTTCTCCTCCGTATCTCTGGCCAGAAAGAGCGCTGAGACCAACCCGTGTGTGCCCGTGCTGTCCCGGTGAGGCCCGCTGCAGCTCCCCAGGTCTCGGATCATCTCATAACCCCTCTCCCTGCTCCTTCCAAGGGCTTCCCTGGTGGTTCAAATGTTAAAAAAAATCTGTCTGCAATGCGGGAGACTTGGGTTCCATCCCTGGGTCGGGAAGATCCCCTGGAGAAGGGAATGGCTACCCACTCGAGTATTGCCTGGACAATCCCATGGACAGAGGAGCCTGGCGGGGTGCAGCCCATGGGGTCGCAAAGAGTCAGACACGACTGAACGACTAACACTGTTACTGTCGACCCTTCCAAGCCTGTAGGGACGGGCTGACACCCATTTGAAAGAAAAGCACAGCGTGGTGAGTTTACCTAGTCCTTAAGACAGCTACTTGAAGTCAGGTGTTGTGGCTTATGTCGCAATGGTCTCTCCGGGCTCAACATGGTGGGGTTCTCTCCCCATGAGTTCTGGCAGCGTGGGAGAGGGGAGGGGAGGGGAACAGTTCTTGGAAGGAAAGTCCATCCCTATAAATTCAGTTGCATTATTTCTCCTGAATAAAAACACACCTGTTGTGAAATCCACCGCCCCCAAAAGATACTTGATACAGGGACTGTGATGGCCCCTGGCTGAAAATACTCCATTTCCCCTTAGTCACTCTCCTCGGGTCAGCGTAATAAGCCTGCTGGATAAAGTAACAGAAAGAAACAGATCTCCTTTGGGATGAAATTGCTAGGCCCAGAGGAAGCCTGTGGCAAGGGAGGGCAGAGGGCATAGTTTGGGGCAAAACCTTGGGTTTTCCTCTGGAAAATCGGTCCCTTTCGGATGGTGGGCCTGGTGTGCCAGGGCCAGCCCTGCCCTGGGGGTGGGGGCAGAGGAAACATCACCAGCCCCAGAATCCATCAGGGGAGGCAAGACCCTTGTAAATCGGTTGCTCCATTGCACACCGGGCACCGCCGGCAGGGCCGACCAACCTCTGGTCTGTGACTAGTCATGCACTGAATCTGCTCTAGTTATGCCAGAGCCGTTATTGGAGGGACCAAGTAGCCTGGTGTCCCCCAAACCTGCCAGCATGCCATGGGATGGGAACCATGCATGACAGCGGAGTGGTGCCAACAGGTGGGCAGGTGACGTGTCCCCGTCAGGTCAGCAGAGCCCACTGAGTACCTACTGTGTGCTAACTCTGTCCGAGGCCAGGGTCATAGTGGGAACGGGAGGGCCCACAGCTCCAGCTCTGTGGACAAACTGATTCTGCCCTGGGGCTCCGTGGACAAACTGATTCTGCCATGTCCCATGTGGTTGATGCCATTACCTTAACTCCGCGGGGACTGATCTGAGTCTGTCCTCTGCTGTGTGCAGGGCTTGAGTCACTGGATGGTGCCAGCCTCTGGGTCCTTCTGGGGTCTCAGAGCCAGGGGAGGGGCTGTGGTCTGCTTTCCCCACGTCAGCAAAGCTTCCTGACCGAGCCCAGCACACGCTCTGCAGTGCTCTCAGCCAGTCTCTGTTTTAACCACATCTGAGTCTCTTTCTTCCCAGTCTCGTGATGAGGACCGAAGGGCGGGAGGCCTTCCGTGGACACCCCGTGCCGCTGGGCACCAGGCCTCACGACCTCCTCCGCGGCGGAGCTCAGTCACAGCTTGTCACCTGCGGCTCCGCTTATCAACTTCTGTTCAATGAACAAACACTGAACTCTGCTCCTCCCACCGGCCCCCCGGAGACTCTGGCGAGCAGAACGGAAGCAGCGTTGGATTGGGATGTCCCTCTGGAAGGAGTGGCAGCGGCCCCTGATGGATTCTGAAAGGAGGCTCTCCACCTTCTGAAACGTGGGCTGGGTCCACGGCACCCAGAACAGCTGTCCCATTTCGCCCATGTTTCCCGCGCTTGCCTGGCACAGAGCGCACTGCCCACCTGGAAGCCCCTCCCCTCTGTTCAGATAGTTCTCAGCGAGCACCTGCTGGCTGTTGTCAGGTCGTGGGCGTCCAGTAGGGAGCCAGGCCCGCTCTCTGCCTCCTTGCTGCTTATGGTCTGGTAATAAACCAAGAGCGGGGAGTGAGTTTGTGGTGCTCCGGGGACAGAGCTGTGAATGAGGGCCTCCTGGAGGAAGCGAGGTTTAGACAGCTCTGAGCAAGTCATAGAGAGGTGGACAGGGTGGATGGACGAGTTGGGGACCTGGGTAAAGGTGAGAGTTTGGTGCCCGATGGGTGGGCTTCAATGCCCTGTGAAGGAGCTGTTCATCTTAGGGAATCCATTCAGTGGAGGAGGTGTTGCCATCAGACTTGCCCTGGAAGATAGCCCTGGTGGCTGATAGCAGAAAATGGGTTAGAAAAGGCCTAGAATGGAGGCCTGGAAGCTAGCTGTAGGAGGTAATTGTTCTAATTCAAATGAGGGGAGATCCGCATCACAGAAGGTTTCTGGGCAGAGTGGATGAAGGAAACTGGGATGAGAGATACAGAAGCCAGGGTTCACCGCAGCTGTTGTTCAGTGCTCAGTCTGTCGGCTCCTGCGGTTTCATGTTTCACCTGCACCTACTTGGGAGAAAACAAACAGCAGCGTGGGGAACAGTCTGCAGTGCTCTCAGCCAGTCTCTGTTTTAACCACATCTGAGTCTCTTTCTTCCCAGTCTCGTGATGAGGACCGAAGGGCGGGAGGCCTTCCGTGGACACCCCGTGCCGCTGGGCACCAGGCCTCACGACCTCCTCCGCGGCGGAGCTCAGTCACAGCTTGTCACCTGCGGCTCCGCTTATCAACTTCTGTTCAATGAACAAACACTGAACTCTGCTCCTCCCACCGGCCCCCCGGAGACTCTGGCGAGCAGAACGGAAGCAGCGTTGGATTGGGATGTCCCTCTGGAAGGAGTGGCAGCGGCCCCTGATGGATTCTGAAAGGAGGCTCTCCACCTTCTGAAACGTGGGCTGGGTCCACGGCACCCAGAACAGCTGTCCCATTTCGCCCATGTTTCCCGCGCTTGCCTGGCACAGAGCGCACTGCCCACCTGGAAGCCCCTCCCCTCTGTTCAGATAGTTCTCAGCGAGCACCTGCTGGCTGTTGTCAGGTCGTGGGCGTCCAGTAGGGAGCCAGGCCCGCTCTCTGCCTCCTTGCTGCTTATGGTCTGGTAATAAACCAAGAGCGGGGAGTGAGTTTGTGGTGCTCCGGGGACAGAGCTGTGAATGAGGGCCTCCTGGAGGAAGCGAGGTTTAGACAGCTCTGAGCAAGTCATAGAGAGGTGGACAGGGTGGATGGACGAGTTGGGGACCTGGGTAAAGGTGAGAGTTTGGTGCCCGATGGGTGGGCTTCAATGCCCTGTGAAGGAGCTGTTCATCTTAGGGAATCCATTCAGTGGAGGAGGTGTTGCCATCAGACTTGCCCTGGAAGATAGCCCTGGTGGCTGATAGCAGAAAATGGGTTAGAAAAGGCCTAGAATGGAGGCCTGGAAGCTAGCTGTAGGAGGTAATTGTTCTAATTCAAATGAGGGGAGATCCGCATCACAGAAGGTTTCTGGGCAGAGTGGATGAAGGAAACTGGGATGAGAGATACAGAAGCCAGGGTTCACCGCAGCTGTTGTTCAGTGCTCAGTCTGTCGGCTCCTGCGGTTTCATGTTTCACCTGCACCTACTTGGGAGAAAACAAACAGCAGCGTGGGGAACAGTCTAGAGTCAACTGGCCTGGGCTCCTCAGAGGAGTTGAGGGACCCGAGGGGTGGGATGGGGGTGCCGTGCATGCTCAGTCGTGTCTGACTCTTTGTGAACCCACAGACTGCGGCCTGCCAGGCTCCTCTGCCCACGGAATTTTCCAGGCAAGAATACTGGGGAGGGTTATCATTTCCTCCTCCAGGGGAACTTTCCGACCCAGGGATCAGACCGGCTTCTGCCACGTCTCCTGCATTATCAGGCGGGTTCTTTACCGCTGAGCCACCTGGGAAGCCCTGGTGGGGGTGGGGATAGCGGCGGTTGAGCATAGAGGCTCAAGAGAAAGGGGATATGTGTGTATGGACAGCAATAGAAACGAGCCCAGCATTGTAAAGCAGTTATACTCCAATTAAAAAAATAATGTTCCGTCAAACATGGACAGGAAACAAAAAGGGGAGGAACTCTAGATTAAAAGCAATTAAAGAGACAGAACCACTCAATGCAGTGTGAGAACTTTCATTGGATCCTGGATGTTTAACAGCCATAGAAGGCATGTGGAAACAATTAGGGAAATTTGAATGTCAGCTGTAGATTCGATGAGTAAATGTTCCATTTTTCAGGTGTGCTAACATCCTGCTCATTTAGGAGAACATTCTTACTCTAGGGAGACATTTGCTGAAGTATTTAGGGCTAAGTGTCCTGATGCTTGTACCTTCCAAATGACTGAGAAAAATGGAGACAGATCACAAACATGGCAGAATGTTCTCAAGGCCAAGGAAACCATAGTGTTCATTGAACTTTCAAGTTTTCTGTAAATTTGAGGATTTGCAAAATAAAACCTTAGGGAAAACGAGTATAGCTCTGATGTGTCAGGACCCTCAGTGGAAATCACGAGGCTTCCCAAGCAAGGGTTTTTGCAAATGTCTGGTTCACAATCGATGAAGGGAAGCAGGAGAATCGCTTCGGCCGGCCGGCCGCGATGCTCTGGGACAAGGTGGCTCCCAGGTCCCTGGCACGGACTTGGGTCTTGGTCATGTTGCTGTTTGCCATGTTTATGCAAATACAGGAGAAGCAGCCAGTTTTAGAGGGAAAACATCCAGTTTGTACCTCTCAACTGCCAAAGCTCATACCGGTCCTGGGTTAGGAATGCCTGATTTAAGAGATGGGGCACCGGTTATAGGACACAGCATGGGGGAGGGATGGACAGAGGGGAAGGAGAGCATGGTGGAGATGGGGAAGAAACAGCTAGAGAGGTGAGGGGGCCCTGTTAGGGTGGGAGGTCACGGATGCCAGGAAGAGGGGTCCAATAATGCACCTACCACACCAAGATATCAAACACCAAGGACTCTCGTAACTGTGGGTGGTGAAGAACGTGGCTGGTAAAAGCTATAGATTTTGCCCTTGGCTTAGGCGACAGCACTGGATCAACTCAAGGGACCAGGGTAGAGGATCAAGATGGACCCAAGCCTTGTTTGGCGTCTCTGGGGTATCACCATCCATATGGCTGGGCCTTCTGATTCTCCTGATTGCTGGACCTGATTCTCCATCAGGTCTTCATGGCACCAGGCTGGGCAGTCTTCCTTCCCCACAGGCTGCCTGGGTACCCCGGAGAGGGCAGCATTCTTAGGCCCATTCTTTCCAGGTGTGTTTTGTCGTTATTGTTGTTTGGTGCTCTCTAAGGAAGGGGAAGGCCTAGGCATTTTCTTTTGTTCTAGAGTCTTTGCTTTTTGTTTGTAATTCATTTATTTTGGGCTGTGCTAGGTCTCTGTTGCTTAGTCCTAGGGTGGACTTCCTCTTGTTGCAGTCAGTGGGGGCTACCCTTTGTTGCCGTGCAAGGGCTTCTCTTTGTGGTGGCTTTTCTTGTCATGGAGCGTGGCTCTAGGCATGCATGGTTGTGGCACAGGGGTTTAGGTGCTCCACCACATGTGGAATCTTCCAGGACCAGGGATCGAACCTGTGTCCCCTGCATTGGCAGGCGGATTCTTATCCACTGCGCCCCTGGAGAAGTCTTAAGCCCAGGCATTTTTAGTATGTGCTTTCAAAGGACAATGAGGGCTGTTTGATGTCAAATCAAGTCCAAGAACCAAGAGATAAGAGATCTGGCACGGACTTGGGTCTTGGTCATGTTGCTGTTTGCCATGTTTATGCAAATACAGGAGAAGCAGCCAGTTTTAGAGGGAAAACATCCAGTTTGTACCTCTCAACTGCCAAAGCTCATACCGGTCCTGGGTTAGGAATGCCTGATTTAAGAGATGGGGCACCGGTTATAGGACACAGCATGGGGGAGGGATGGACAGAGGGGAAGGAGAGCATGGTGGAGATGGGAAGAAACAGCTAGAGAGGTGAGGGGGCCCTGTTAGGGTGGGAGGTCACGGATGCCAGGAAGAGGGGTCCAATAATGCACCTACCACACCAAGATATCAAACACCAAGGACTCTCGTAACTGTGGGTGGTGAAGAACGTGGCTGGTAAAAGCTATAGATTTTGCCCTTGGCTTAGGCGACAGCACTGGATCAACTCAAGGGACCAGGGTAGAGGATCAAGATGGACCCAAGCCTTGTTTGGCGTCTCTGGGGTATCACCATCCATATGGCTGGGCCTTCTGATTCTCCTGATTGCTGGACCTGATTCTCCATCAGGTCTTCATGGCACCAGGCTGGGCAGTCTTCCTTCCCCACAGGCTGCCTGGGTACCCCGGAGAGGGCAGCATTCTTAGGCCCATTCTTTCCAGGTGTGTTTTGTCGTTATTGTTGTTTGGTGCTCTCTAAGGAAGGGGAAGGCCTAGGCATTTTCTTTTGTTCTAGAGTCTTTGCTTTTTTTGTTTGTAATTCATTTATTTTGGGCTGTGCTAGGTCTCTGTTGCTTAGTCCTAGGGTGGACTTCCTCTTGTTGCAGTCAGTGGGGGCTACCCTTTGTTGCCGTGCAAGGGCTTCTCTTTGTGGTGGCTTTTCTTGTCATGGAGCGTGGCTCTAGGCATGCATGGTTGTGGCACAGGGGTTTAGGTGCTCCACCACATGTGGAATCTTCCAGGACCAGGGATCGAACCTGTGTCCCCTGCATTGGCAGGCGGATTCTTATCCACTGCGCCCCTGGAGAAGTCTTAAGCCCAGGCATTTTTAGTATGTGCTTTCAAAGGACAATGAGGGCTGTTTGATGTCAAATCAAGTCCAAGAACCAAGAGATAAGAGATCAGAGACACTAAAAGCAAGCCCAAACCAAATCTTAAAAGCGAGAGAGATAAGATGGATCATAACCCTACTGAGAACAATCATCATTCAGCAGAAGGGGATGACATGTGGGTGTGAGAGCATGGCTCGGAGAGGGGAGCAAAGGGGAAACACACTGGCCATCTTCACTGGCACGATTGACTCATCAGAACGAGCCGGTCTCCCATCACCAGCTGGAGAAACCCAATTCAGAACTGGTTCTGCTGGGTGGCTCAGTGTCCCACCCAAACCGACCACCTCACTGAACCGTTTTAACCTGCCATCCCCTTGTCTGGAGCCACACAGACCTGGGATGGCAGAAAACATCCGCCCATGCCCGTCTCCTCCAGCCACAGAGCGCTGACCACTGCAGCCGGGAAAGCTGAGAACTGTTCGTCATTGAAAACATTTGCGAAATCCATTGGCCTTCACAGACTGTTCCCCTGAACACCTGGCCTGAGCGTTCTCCTCTGACCAGCGTGTACAAGATCATGTTCAGAAAGCGCTTATAAAGCTCTCGCTTGCCTTGAAAAAAACCCTCTCCATCAGTTGTCAGAAAAGCTAAAACCCATCTTGGCTCTGGCGGAACATCCCCTTCAGGGAAATGCACACAAGCCAATTTGGTTCAAACTTAATAAGATTTAACAATATCCAGGTGAAGGAATCAATCTGGAAAAGCAGAAGAATCTTACAGGCAGCTCTGAGAATTCTCTCAGGAGAGGAGGGGGAAAAACCAAACAAAACATGTGAAACCATTTGTATCATGGCAGAAGGTGATTTGAAATCCAATTTCACAAATGGGAATTTTCCATGTAACCCTGATCCAAAACGATGGTTTCCAAATGTCTTGAGATTATGCGGCCTGCTTGCATTCCCTCTTGTCCCTCCTCCCTGCCCCACACCCCACGTCCCACCCACCCTGGAAACCCTCAGACTTTGTCTTGCAGATAATCAAGTTTAAGACCCCTTAGAGCTATGAGCCCTCATTTCCCCCTCCCCGCAAACCACAGGCAAGAACATCACAGAATCAAGTTTAAAAGCACTTATTCTGTGTGACTCTGAATGTGAGATGTGAGGAACACCATTGCTCAGTTTAGGAGGCATTCTTCCTCACTCCAGCAGGATCTGCTCCATTTTAGGTGCAGAGATGCAAGGCCACGCCTGCCAGTCAGGAGAGTTTCACTTAACACGCACGAGGACCCAATACGGTATAGGGGTGCTTTTTATAGAGCCCCTGTGTTCCCAGATTGGCTTTAGGTTTGAAACCCTAAGCTTCGGCATGAAAAAGAGAACCAGGCGCAGTGTCTTTGCTAATAATAGGGCTCACCTTCCGGAGCTGGACAGGGGGTGGTTCCCACTGAGGGAGAACCCAGAGGAAGGAACAAGGCTGCAACCGGAACAAACAGATCTGCTGAGATTATCAATCAGCTCGGCTGGCAAGCTCGGCTGCATTCTTCCCGACACCCCCAAAGAACTCTGTCCCCCAGTACAAGGGACCACAAGCCACTCTGAGAAGGCACTCAGATGCGGGTGGTTAGAACCCACTGCCTGAGCTGAAGACACATATTATAGGGAAATTCTCTAAGTTCCTGGGCTCAGATCCAACCCAGGTAGAAAATGTTTCTTGAAGCAGAATAAGCTAATGGCTGTGCCTTTATAGCGTCTAAAGACATCCTACTAAAAGCCTAACAGCGTTTCTTTTGTACAAACAGCTGTGAAAATAAGCCAGTGCCCTTCGATGGGCTCCCCTCGCGCGGGACCACCCCACGGTTGATCACAGATCACGGTCAACGTCCAGGGCACAGGACTGCAAGGGAGGGGGCACTTCCTGCCCACATGCCTTCGATGGCGTGGAGATGGGTGCCGTGCTGTGCTTAGTCGCTCCGTTGTGTCCCACTCGGCGACCCAAAGGACTGCAGCCTGCCAGGCTCCTCTGCATTCTTGGGCTTTCCCGGTGACTCAGATGGTCAAGGACCTGCCTGCCGTGTGGGAGACCTCGGTTCGATCCTCGGGTGGGGAAGATCCCTGGAGCGGTGACCAACAGGCACATGCAAAACACAAGTTTTACTTTCTGGGCGGTAGAGCTATGAGCCCTCATTTCAAACCACAGGCAAGAACATCACAGAATCAAGTTTAAAAGCACTTATTCTGTGTGACTCTGAATGTGAGATGTGAGGAACACCATTGCTCAGTTTAGGAGGCATTCTTCCTCACTCCAGCAGGATCTGCTCCATTTTAGGTGCAGAGATGCAAGGCCACGCCTGCCAGTCAGGAGAGTTTCACTTAACACGCACGAGGACCCAATACGGTATAGGGGTGCTTTTTATAGAGCCCCTGTGTTCCCAGATTGGCTTTAGGTTTGAAACCCTAAGCTTCGGCATGAAAAAGAGAACCAGGCGCAGTGTCTTTGCTAATAATAGGGCTCACCTTCCGGAGCTGGACAGGGGGTGGTTCCCACTGAGGGAGAACCCAGAGGAAGGAACAAGGCTGCAACCGGAACAAACAGATCTGCTGAGATTATCAATCAGCTCGGCTGGCAAGCTCGGCTGCATTCTTCCCGACACCCCCAAAGAACTCTGTCCCCCAGTACAAGGGACCACAAGCCACTCTGAGAAGGCACTCAGATGCGGGTGGTTAGAACCCACTGCCTGAGCTGAAGACACATATTATAGGGAAATTCTCTAAGTTCCTGGGCTCAGATCCAACCCAGGTAGAAAATGTTTCTTGAAGCAGAATAAGCTAATGGCTGTGCCTTTATAGCGTCTAAAGACATCCTACTAAAAGCCTAACAGCGTTTCTTTTGTACAAACAGCTGTGAAAATAAGCCAGTGCCCTTCGATGGGCTCCCCTCGCGCGGGACCACCCCACGGTTGATCACAGATCACGGTCAACGTCCAGGGCACAGGACTGCAAGGGAGGGGGCACTTCCTGCCCACATGCCTTCGATGGCGTGGAGATGGGTGCCGTGCTGTGCTTAGTCGCTCCGTTGTGTCCCACTCGGCGACCCAAAGGACTGCAGCCTGCCAGGCTCCTCTGCATTCTTGGGCTTTCCCGGTGACTCAGATGGTCAAGGACCTGCCTGCCGTGTGGGAGACCTCGGTTCGATCCTCGGGTGGGGAAGATCCCCTGGAGAACGGTGACCAACAGGCACATGCAAAACCAGCAAATGTGATTTTCAACTTTCTGGGCGGTGGTTTTGGTACAGAAACAATGAAGGGGGTGGAGGTGTCGTGTGGGATTTAAGTGGATTTTCATGTGGCATGTATGCAAAAGCTCTTATTCTCAGACTCCCTCATCTCCCAAACAGAAATAACACATCCCAAGCGAGGTGTGACACTTTTTTAAATGTAGAAACGGTCAGTGGTACAGACGGAGTTATACTTTTTATAAATATCTGCAGCAAATCCCCTAAAAAGACAAGAAAAAGCTGTGTCTAGAAACCACCTCGCAGCACCACGGCCCTGTCCTTCCCGACAAGTGTTAACTGCCCGAGAGCCTATTCTTAGCCAAACACTTGTGGGGCCCTCCTGGGAAGGACAGGACCAGGCGAGAGCCTTCCCTCTCCCCAGAGAGCCGAGGGGACATGCAGGTCAGGTCATCCGCTGCCCAGGCCCTGGGAGTGATTAACCGTTTCTTCCCAAGACTCGGGTCTTCTTTGTCAAGCTGCTGCTGATGCGTCTGTTTCCTGGCAGTGGCCCAGAGCAAGGGAGGAAAGGAACCTAGAGTCGTGGGGGGAAGTAGAAAACTCTGGCTATTTCGATTAAAAAAGAAACAAACAAACAACAAACACTTGGTGATCAGTGCAACCCTGTAAGGTCAATGGATCCAGCTCAGCAGAGGGAACCCTGTGATGTAGCCTTCCGGAATCTACAGACAAGCATTTGTGGCTGTTGTTTTAAGGGAGGAGAATTACTTAGCACCAATTTCTCTCTCTGGTAATACTCCCTTTTCCGCAGAGCCCTTGGCTGTGATGAGTGCAGCTCAGTAGTTCTTTCCATCTGTCCTGCAGCCAGGCGGGTGGGGAGCGCAGTCACGTGGCACAAACAGCGCATACGGCAGTTCTGCCTGGGGGGAACGTCCCAACTCGGGGACACAGGTGTCCCCTCTGTCTCCTCCAGTGGGCGGCTCTCCAGCGCCAGGGGGCTTCACTCAAAGCGACGCAGGTGGTTGTACAGAGACTGGACGTAGGTGAAGACGCACATGGGGTCCGGCTTGAGGCCCATCACCATCATGTCCTCCACCTCGATGAGGCGCTCGCAGTTGGCCAGTTTCCTGGAACACAGAAGCCCCGTGAGAACACCGCCCGGGCCCCTCGCCGGCACCTCTGCCCGAGGACGGAGCTCTGTCCAGAGCAGGAGGTCCCAAGGGCCCCCCTGCAGGGAACTCACCTCACGCCACAAGAGCCTGTTCTGCTCCTTTCTCTAGGGCAGTGTTTCCAGACTCCCACACCCAGGAAGCACCCTTACAACTCGTGGTTTCACTTAATGGTCGTGGTTTAGTCGTTCAGTCGTGTCTGATGCTCTGTGACCCTGTGGACGGTCGCCCACCAGGCTCCTCTGCCCTTGGGATTCTCCAGGCAAGAATGCTGGAGTGGGTGGCCATTTCCTCTCAGGGATCTTCCCAATCCAGAGATCAAACCCACGTCTCCTACATGGACAGCTGGATTCTTTACCACGGGGCCACCAGGGAAGCCCAGCAAGACTTTAAATTTTTAGTGAAATTCAATGCCCCTTTAAGGCTTCACAAAGTTTTGCTAAAAAAAATTCAATTTTATTCATTTAGTCAGATTTACATGAATCAAAATGAATTAGTTTTATTCATATAAGTTTAGATCGCAAAGTAAATTTCACGAAAAATTCAACGTGTATCAGCGGTATATGAAGAAACAACATGGCCATGAAATGTAAAATGAATCAAGTAAAAAATAAATTCACCCCTGTGCTTCCTAAAACAGTGTCTTTAACCTTTTCTTTAAACCATGACCCATAGAGAGTTTTCATCATGATTCAGCATGGGCATACATGTATGCGGAAATAAAGTTTCACAAAAATATTGACCCTTTCTACTATTCATATTTTCTCTAGATTTTATCTTTATTTCTCTCCCCACCTCCTTTTAAAAAATTTTTAATACAGGTCATGAGCCATTAAGGGGCTTCCCAGGTGGCTCATACAGATGGTAAAGAATCCACCTGGCAACGCAGGAGGTGTGGGTTTGATGCCTGGGTTGGGGAGATCGACGCAGGTGGTTGTACAGAGACTGGACGTAGGTGAAGACGCACATGGGGTCCGGCTTGAGGCCCATCACCATCATGTCCTCCACCTCGATGAGGCGCTCGCAGTTGGCCAGTTTCCTGGAACACAGAAGCCCCGTGAGAACACCGCCCGGGCCCCTCGCCGGCACCTCTGCCCGAGGACGGAGCTCTGTCCAGAGCAGGAGGTCCCAAGGGCCCCCCTGCAGGGAACTCACCTCACGCCACAAGAGCCTGTTCTGCTCCTTTCTCTAGGGCAGTGTTTCCAGACTCCCACACCCAGGAAGCACCCTTACAACTTGTGGTTTCACTTAATGGTCGTGGTTTAGTCGTTCAGTCGTGTCTGATGCTCTGTGACCCTGTGGACGGTCGCCCACCAGGCTCCTCTGCCCTTGGGATTCTCCAGGCAAGAATGCTGGAGTGGGTGGCCATTTCCTCTCCAGGGGATCTTCCCAATCCAGAGATCAAACCCACGTCTCCTACATGGACAGCTGGATTCTTTACCACGGGGCCACCAGGGAAGCCCAGCAAGACTTTAAATTTTTAGTGAAATTCAATGCCCCTTTAAGGCTTCACAAAGTTTTGCTAAAAAAAATTCAATTTTATTCATTTAGTCAGATTTACATGAATCAAAATGAATTAGTTTTATTCATATAAGTTTAGATCGCAAAGTAAATTTCACGAAAAATTCAACGTGTATCAGCGGTATATGAAGAAACAACATGGCCATGAAATGTAAAATGAATCAAGTAAAAAATAAATTCACCCCTGTGCTTCCTAAAACAGTGTCTTTAACCTTTTCTTTAAACCATGACCCATAGAGAGTTTTCATCATGATTCAGCATGGGCATACATGTATGCGGAAATAAAGTTTCACAAAAATATTGACCCTTTCTACTATTCATATTTTCTCTAGATTTTATCTTTATTTCTCTCCCCACCTCCTTTTTAAAAAAATTTTTTAATACAGGTCATGAGCCATTAAGGGGCTTCCCAGGTGGCTCATACAGATGGTAAAGAATCCACCTGGCAACGCAGGAGGTGTGGGTTTGATGCCTGGGTTGGGGAGATCCTTTGGAGGAGAAAGTGACAACCCACTCCAGACTCTCGCCTGGGAAATCCCACGGACAGAGGCGCCTGGCGGGCTACAGTCTGTGGGCTGCAGAGTCCAACGCAGCCGAGCACACACACAGCACAAGGGTCACAACTCAAAGCTTTAAAAATCGTGTGAGCCCCCCTCAGCCCCGCCCTGGACCTCGTGCTCTGGGAAGTACTGGTTTAACTTCTGGTCCACTGGGGTAGACGCGTGTGGAAACGGGGGCCTTTCGCTGAGCTGCAAAAAGCTGTTCCCTCTGCCACTCTCTGATGGGAGCGGGGGCTGAAGGTCTGGGCTTCAGGGTTTCATGAGAGTGGGAAATTTTTTTTTTTTTTTTATTTATCTTTTGGAGGGTGGGGTGGGGAGGGAGGGGGATGGGCGGGCCACTTCTATTGGTCTTTCATTTCTCTGTTTTCATCCGTCTTTGTTCTTTGGTTCCTGTGGGCCTCCCATCGCGGTGGCCTCTGTTGTTGCAGAGCGCCGGCTCTGGGCGCATGCGCCCCAGAGCTCCGGCTCGGCAATTGGACACATCAGTCCAGCCGCTCCGCGGCACGTGGGATCCTCCCAGGCCAGGGATCAAACCGACGCCCCTTGCACTGTAGGGCGGTGTCCTTACCCACTGGACCACCAGGGAAGCCCGAGAGTGGGAAATTGAGGATCCACCGGGGTCCTGTGTGATGCCGAGTAAAGCCTCGCCCCCACCCAGGCCCAGGCGCAGTCAGACCCAAAAGACTCAAAGCGACGGCACGTGGTCCGCTCATCAGGGTCCTTCCTTCAGCAGCTGGTGGCCTCTTGTTCCAGCGTCCCCGGTCTTTTTGTCCCCATGTATGTAAGTCCATGCGTGTCCGTGTTCACACCAAAGCGGTGCCTTTCCTAGCTACATGATGTGAGCAGGACACGACTTCTCAGGGCCTCAGTTTCCCCAACTGGAATAACAGCCACTTCATAGGACGATGGGAGGATTCATGAGTCAATCATGCAAACCAGCTGGAGTGGTAAAGGAATCCACCTGGCAACGCAGGAGGTGTGGGTTTGATGCCTGGGTTGGGGAGATCCTTTGGAGGAGAAAGTGACAACCCACTCCAGACTCTCGCCTGGGAAATCCCACGGACAGAGGCGCCTGGCGGGCTACAGTCTGTGGGCTGCAGAGTCCAACGCAGCCGAGCACACACACAGCACAAGGGTCACAACTCAAAGCTTTAAAAATCGTGTGAGCCCCCCTCAGCCCCGCCCTGGACCTCGTGCTCTGGGAAGTACTGGTTTAACTTCTGGTCCACTGGGGTAGACGCGTGTGGAAACGGGGGCCTTTCGCTGAGCTGCAAAAAGCTGTTCCCTCTGCCACTCTCTGATGGGAGCGGGGGCTGAAGGTCTGGGCTTCAGGGTTTCATGAGAGTGGGAAATTTTTTTTTTTTTTTTATTTATCTTTTGGGGGGGGGGGGGGGGAGGGAGGGGGATGGGCGGGCCACTTCTATTGGTCTTTCATTTCTCTGTTTTCATCCGTCTTTGTTCTTTGGTTCCTGTGGGCCTCCCATCGCGGTGGCCTCTGTTGTTGCAGAGCGCCGGCTCTGGGCGCATGCGCCCCAGAGCTCCGGCTCGGCAATTGGACACATCAGTCCAGCCGCTCCGCGGCACGTGGGATCCTCCCAGGCCAGGGATCAAACCGACGCCCCTTGCACTGTAGGGCGGTGTCCTTACCCACTGGACCACCAGGGAAGCCCGAGAGTGGGAAATTGAGGATCCACCGGGGTCCTGTGTGATGCCGAGTAAAGCCTCGCCCCCACCCAGGCCCAGGCGCAGTCAGACCCAAAAGACTCAAAGCGACGGCACGTGGTCCGCTCATCAGGGTCCTTCCTTCAGCAGCTGGTGGCCTCTTGTTCCAGCGTCCCCGGTCTTTTTGTCCCCATGTATGTAAGTCCATGCGTGTCCGTGTTCACACCAAAGCGGTGCCTTTCCTAGCTACATGATGTGAGCAGGACACGACTTCTCAGGGCCTCAGTTTCCCCAACTGGAATAACAGCCACTTCATAGGACGATGGGAGGATTCATGAGTCAATCATGCAAACCAGCTGGAGTGGCGTCCAGCACGGAGAGCTCAGTCAACGTTGAGTGCTGATTGCTGTGGCTGTTGGCATCATCACAGTTCTCTCAGCAGCTGAGCAGGTCATCAGGGAAAAGAGGCCCTCGCTGGAACTCCATGTAACTCCGCTCTCAACTCCACTCTTGGCGCTGCCTGTAGCTCCAGCCTTCCGTACTGTTTCCTGGGGGCGGGGTAGAAATCAGCGTCCCACCTCCGCGCCCCTTCCCGGCCGGCTTGTTCTTGTGAAGCGGTGTGTCTTCATGCACCTTGTACCCCGAACGCTTTCTACCGGTCCTCTCTTAGACGTGTGCGGTCCAAGAATAAGCCCTGTAACATCAGCACGGGCCGTTGGGTGGTGCCGGCCTGACTTCGTGCCTCCTTTCAGAAACCACACCTCAGGGCGACACAGAGGCACCTGTCCTGGCCCCCACTCTGCCTCGTCAGGGTTTGGAGAGAGGGCAGCGTGCGAGGGATTCTGATGGCTTCGTAGGGGTGGCGAGTGCTTCTGGCCTGATGAGCGGGCACCCTTGTTCCCCGGGGTGGACCAGGGCGAGGCTCAGTGTCAGGGGGAGGGGTGCTCTGACGAGAGCATGCACGCAATGGTGCTTTGTTGACAATCTGAGGTCCTGGGGAGGCCTTCGACCTGAGTTCCCCTCCCTGAGCTATCAGGTGGCATCTGATGCCCTCCTCACCTGCCGTGCAGAGAGCTCCTCCCAGGGCTACAGCGAGAGGATGCCAGCTGTGTGCCCAAGCGTCACCACTGACAGCAGTGGCCTCCGTAGTCCCCCCAGGACACGTGAACACCATCAGAACCCTTAAACCTCAGCCTTGGAAGAGAAATGACATCCCCTCCTCCAAACGCCCTCTCCCCCTCAGAGACAACCACCACCTGGTAAAGGCCTCGCCTCGGCTGCGCTCACCTCCAGGTCCAGGAAAGGGGCCCTAATTTTCTTCAAGGACGGTTCTGATCCCCCTGCAGGTGGCTCTGATCATGAGGACGTCTCTCATGTTTCTTAAGCTTTTTTTGCCTCTTGGTCTTTTTTTGCCTATTAGTCCCACAAGGCTATTCTCAGTCTAACATTTTTTCCCCCCAACAAAAGAACCCTTCACATGCTGGAAGAGAATCTTTTCCGTTTCTGCCTTTGGTTGCTCTGGGTCTTTGCTGCAGCTCGTGGGTTTTTCCCAGGTGTGGCGCCTGGGCTTAGTTGCCCTGTGGTATGCGGGATCCTAGTTTCCCCACCCGGGATCAAACCCATGTCCTCATGTTGGAAGGTAGACTCTTAGCCACTGGACCACCAGGCAAGTCCTGGAAGAGAATATCCACGTCTTCCCCTACAATTAAACGTATCCGCTTCCTTTCCTGTACCTGCTGTGGGAACTTGGGACCTCTCCCCTGAGCCGGCGCTGGCTTCTCTCTAGCCCTCTCCGTGGGGTCACCCAGATTCGCTCATAAGTTCCGAGTGTTGTCCAACCTGTGCTTCATTCTAGACGCTCCACCGACCCTCCCTGTCATGACACCCCTGCACCTGCCCAGAGTGGCTGTCAGGATGGGCACTAAGGTCTGACCTGGCATCATCCTCTACCCCCCAGACAGGAAGCCGTGCATAAGATCTGGCTTCCCCAGCAAAGAGCCAGGGGACTGAGCTATATCCACGCCTCCCCAACCAGCCATGACTGTAACGGATTCCTTTTCTAGCGGTGGACGTAGCTCCTGGGACGAGATGTGAGGAAAGGCAAATGATGATGAACGTTGACTTTTACAAAAACATTTCAGCCTCAAAATATTAGGGGCCCTGATGGCCTTTTAAGTGAAAACAGAACTGCTTTTGTGAAAATAATACAAGCTTGTTTTAAATCGTTGGAGAAGCATGGAATAACAGACCCTGGGAGAAAGTACAGATCAGTTCAAATGTCGCTGCACAGCAAGAGCCAGAGGTACCCTCTGCCTACTACCGACGTTAGACGAATTTACCGAGACCCACCTTGTTTGGGGTTAAAAAAGGGTGAGAGGCTTTTCTCCTCGGACTTTCTATTGTGATCCTCAGTCACTCCGGGGCTGCCAGGCAGAGGGAGGAGGTGCCCCCAGTAGAAAGGGGCCCTATTTCTTCAAGGACTGTTCTGATCCCCCTGCAGGTGGCTCTGATCATGAGGACGTCTCTCATGTTTCTTAAGCTTTTTTTGCCTCTTGGTCTTTTTTTGCCTATTAGTCCCACAAGGCTATTCTCAGTCTAACATTTTTTCCCCCCAACAAAAGAACCCTTCACATGCTGGAAGAGAATCTTTTCCGTTTCTGCCTTTGGTTGCTCTGGGTCTTTGCTGCAGCTCGTGGGTTTTTCCCAGGTGTGGCGCCTGGGCTTAGTTGCCCTGTGGTATGCGGGATCCTAGTTTCCCCACCCGGGATCAAACCCATGTCCTCATGTTGGAAGGTAGACTCTTAGCCACTGGACCACCAGGCAAGTCCTGGAAGAGAATATCCACGTCTTCCCCTACAATTAAACGTATCCGCTTCCTTTCCTGTACCTGCTGTGGGAACTTGGGACCTCTCCCCTGAGCCGGCGCTGGCTTCTCTCTAGCCCTCTCCGTGGGGTCACCCAGATTCGCTCATAAGTTCCGAGTGTTGTCCAACCTGTGCTTCATTCTAGACGCTCCACCGACCCTCCCTGTCATGACACCCCTGCACCTGCCCAGAGTGGCTGTCAGGATGGGCACTAAGGTCTGACCTGGCATCATCCTCTACCCCCCAGACAGGAAGCCGTGCATAAGATCTGGCTTCCCCAGCAAAGAGCCAGGGGACTGAGCTATATCCACGCCTCCCCAACCAGCCATGACTGTAACGGGATTCCTTTTCTAGCGGTGGACGTAGCTCCTGGGACGAGATGTGAGGAAAGGCAAATGATGATGAACGTTGACTTTTACAAAAACATTTCAGCCTCAAAATATTAGGGGCCCTGATGGCCTTTTAAGTGAAAACAGAACTGCTTTTGTGAAAATAATACAAGCTTGTTTTAAATCGTTGGAGAAGCATGGAATAACAGACCCTGGGAGAAAGTACAGATCAGTTCAAATGTCGCTGCACAGCAAGAGCCAGAGGTACCCTCTGCCTACTACCGACGTTAGACGAATTTACCGAGACCCACCTTGTTTGGGGTTAAAAAAGGGTGAGAGGCTTTTCTCCTCGGACTTTCTATTGTGATCCTCAGTCACTCCGGGGCTGCCAGGCAGAGGGAGGAGGTGTCCCGGGGACTATTTTTATTTGTTTAAGCCTTCTCTAAATGCATCCTGGGGTGCCAGGGTTTCACTACAGCCCCTATCTGGTTTTACAGACACATGGGCACTACAAATAGCCTGGAAGCTCCTCAGCTGGGCTGTAACCCGAGAGCAGGACACATTCCCTGCGGGGCAAGGGGGAACCTCGGCGGCAAGCTGCCCCGGGGACGCGGGGGGAAGAGTGTAGAGGGTCACGCACCCACAACAGGGGCCTGTCTTCCCGCTTTCCAGGCCCTGAGCACCTGCTCGATGAGGGGAGCTCACCGTGCTGTCTACACAGCCTCACTCACACAGATCAGGCCTAGGGGAATCTCCGGGGAGGCAAATTACCTGGGGTGGGGCCACACAAGCCCCTCTCACTCCCCAGCTTCTAGAGGCATGTCTCTGTGCTTTGAAGACCCCTTGCTCACCGAAGGGTCTGGAAACCCTTCCTGAGGTCAGGGAGCCCTGACCCTGCTGTTGTCCCTCCCCAAAGGTTGCGCCTTCATCAGAGCCTAGGCTCTGGTCATCCCATCGTGCCTGCCGCACGCAGCCTGGCTCAGCTCCCTCCTGCTGCCCACGGGGCCCCTGGGGGCTTCTCGGAGCCCCACGTGTCTGCTTGGCTTTTGCTGGCTGAGTGTGTGTGAAGATGCTGGTAGTCAGCACCCTCCTGGAGGTGTCCCTGTGTCTTCTTCCCAGCTTTTTTAAAAAAACGATTTATTTACTTATGGCTTTGGGGGTCTTCGGTGCTGCACAGGCTTTTCTCGAGTTGTGGCGAGCGGGGACTCCTCTCTGGTTGCGGTGCTCGGGCTTCTCATCGTGGCTGCTTCTCTTGTTGCAGAGCACGGTTCTAGGCACCAGAGCTTCCGTGGTTGAGGCTCGTGGGCTCCAGAGCATGGGCTCAGTAGCTGTCGTGAACGGGCTGAGTTGCTCCACGGTGTGTGGAATCTTCCTGAACCAGAGACCACGCCCGTGTCCCCTGCATTGGCAGGCAGATTCTTCACCCTGGACCACCAGGGACGTCCCCCTTTCCAGCGGGTGAGAGGCTTTTCTCCTCGGACTTTCTATTGTGATCCTCAGTCACTCCGGGGCTGCCAGGCAGAGGGAGGAGGTGTCCCGGGGACTATTTTTATTTGTTTAAGCCTTCTCTAAATGCATCCTGGGGTGCCAGGGTTTCACTACAGCCCCTATCTGGTTTTACAGACACATGGGCACTACAAATAGCCTGGAAGCTCCTCAGCTGGGCTGTAACCCGAGAGCAGGACACATTCCCTGCGGGGCAAGGGGGAACCTCGGCGGCAAGCTGCCCCGGGGACGCGGGGGGAAGAGTGTAGAGGGTCACGCACCCACAACAGGGGCCTGTCTTCCCGCTTTCCAGGCCCTGAGCACCTGCTCGATGAGGGGAGCTCACCGTGCTGTCTACACAGCCTCACTCACACAGATCAGGCCTAGGGGAATCTCCGGGGAGGCAAATTACCCGGGGGGGGGGGGGGGCGGGCCACACAAGCCCCTCTCACTCCCCAGCTTCTAGAGGCATGTCTCTGTGCTTTGAAGACCCCTTGCTCACCGAAGGGTCTGGAAACCCTTCCTGAGGTCAGGGAGCCCTGACCCTGCTGTTGTCCCTCCCCAAAGGTTGCGCCTTCATCAGAGCCTAGGCTCTGGTCATCCCATCGTGCCTGCCGCACGCAGCCTGGCTCAGCTCCCTCCTGCTGCCCACGGGGCCCCTGGGGGCTTCTCGGAGCCCCACGTGTCTGCTTGGCTTTTGCTGGCTGAGTGTGTGTGAAGATGCTGGTAGTCAGCACCCTCCTGGAGGTGTCCCTGTGTCTTCTTCCCAGCTTTTTTAAAAAAACGATTTATTTACTTATGGCTTTGGGGGTCTTCGGTGCTGCACAGGCTTTTCTCGAGTTGTGGCGAGCGGGGACTCCTCTCTGGTTGCGGTGCTCGGGCTTCTCATCGTGGCTGCTTCTCTTGTTGCAGAGCACGGTTCTAGGCACCAGAGCTTCCGTGGTTGAGGCTCGTGGGCTCCAGAGCATGGGCTCAGTAGCTGTCGTGAACGGGCTGAGTTGCTCCACGGTGTGTGGAATCTTCCTGAACCAGAGACCACGCCCGTGTCCCCTGCATTGGCAGGCAGATTCTTCACCCCTGGACCACCAGGGACGTCCCCCTTTCCAGCGTTTCTAACCAGTTGATTGTCCAGGAAACTAGGTGAGCCAGGCGGCCGCCCTCCCAGGAGGCCTCGGGCAGGCAGGTCCACAGCCCAGCCTGTTCCCTGAGGGACCTGCGAGCTGATATCCCAGATGACTCATGGTAGGGGGATCTTCCTCCCACTCAGGCCTGCTCCAGGCGCCTCTCCCATATCTCCTGAGTCAGCAGAAAAGCAGGACCTCATCTCAGGGGCCCACAGCTCATCCTTCCCTCCCCAGCCAAGCAGGAGCAGGCTCCGGCTGTGGGGAGGCAAGGCCAATTTCTACCCTGTTGTTTGCTTTGGGGAGGAGGAAGGCAAAACCTGGAGCAGGCACCCCCCCACCCTGCGCCTGATTTCGGAAGAGAAGAAACATCTGGTTGGAGTCTGGAGGCTCTCTGAGCTCAAACCTCGCGCTGCGCCATGAATCCTTCTGGCCCGGGCTGCCAAGGGAAGCCGTGTTCCCTGAGAGCTGGGGTGCAGGGCCACCATCCCAGGGCCCAGGCCCCGCTTTCCTGCCACAGCCCAGCCTGGTCCCGGGCTGAGGGTGGCAAAGGCAGCCAGGGCATGAGGTGGCACCGCCTGGCCCACTGGACTCGACAGGTCCGCCAAGGGTGGCCTCACCCAACGAGGGTGGGTCTCGGGGTACCCGCATCAGAGCCCAGGCCCTGCACCCTCTGAGCGTCTGAGTTTCGACAGTCACCCTTTCGAGGCTTCCAAACAGCTGGGCCCCCTCCTGGGGGAGGAGCCGTCACACTTGGCCTTCCTTCAGCATCGTCTGGATTCGGTTGTGTAACACACTCCGTCCAGAGCTGTTTCTGCAATTAGGATGACAGCTAAGCCCAAGCAGCCAAGACAGGAACGGCTTTCCAAGTAGACCAGGGGTGCTTACGACCCCAAGGGGGCCGAGAGCCCACTCCTCCGGGACAACACACCGGGACAACACCGGCAGGCCGAGCGCGCCCACGCAGGGTCTCCAATCTGCCCTCGGTGCCGAGCTCAGGGGCTGGAACCTGTGAGCTCCAAGCCCTTCCCTGGCCAGGCTCAGGGCCGGGCGTGGGGCCGGAACAGACTGAGCGAGGGCAGGCGAGGCTGAGCAGAGAGCACCTCCCAGACACGGGCACCAGGGTGGCAGACCAGACAGAGAGGGCCAGACACACTCCACCAGGCACAAAGGAGGCATGAGTGGGAGAGAACGGTCAACGCTCCTCCAGGAAGCTCGGCTCCAGGAGAAATTCCTGCCCTCCGACCCTCCTCCCCTTAATTCCCAGCATCAGCCAGCCCTCTTCGCTGCCTGTGTCTGCCCTGGGTGGGGGTGGAGGGCTCGATGGACCGCAGCAACGGCTCCCCTGCCTCTGTGTTCAGCCCAGGAGGCCCTGGCTTGCGGGCAGGAGGAGGGGGAGGGCAGGATATTTATTCCTAACCCTTCCAGCCCGAGCCTGTGAACTGCTCACACCCACTGCCCCAAGGCTCCTCTCAAAGGGCCCCCCCCCCCATCGGGGATCTGGAGGCTCTCTGAGCTCAAATTGCCCATGAATCTTGGCCGGGCTGCCAAGGGAAGCTGTGTTCCCTGAGAGCTGGGGTGCAGGGACACATCCCAGGCCCCCCCCCTTTCCTGCCACAGCCCAGCCTGGTCCCGGGCTGAGGGTGGCAAAGGCAGCCAGGGCATGAGGTGGCACCGCCTGGCCCACTGGACTCGACAGGTCCGCCAAGGGTGGCCTCACCCAACGAGGGTGGGTCTCGGGGTACCCGCATCAGAGCCCAGGCCCTGCACCCTCTGAGCGTCTGAGTTTCGACAGTCACCCTTTCGAGGCTTCCAAACAGCTGGGCCCCCTCCTGGGGGAGGAGCCGTCACACTTGGCCTTCCTTCAGCATCGTCTGGATTCGGTTGTGTAACACACTCCGTCCAGAGCTGTTTCTGCAATTAGGATGACAGCTAAGCCCAAGCAGCCAAGACAGGAACGGCTTTCCAAGTAGACCAGGGGTGCTTACGACCCCAAGGGGGCCGAGAGCCCACTCCTCCGGGACAACACACCGGGACAACACCGGCAGGCCGAGCGCGCCCACGCAGGGTCTCCAATCTGCCCTCGGTGCCGAGCTCAGGGGCTGGAACCTGTGAGCTCCAAGCCCTTCCCTGGCCAGGCTCAGGGCCGGGCGTGGGGGCCGGAACAGACTGAGCGAGGGCAGGCGAGGCTGAGCAGAGAGCACCTCCCAGACACGGGCACCAGGGTGGCAGACCAGACAGAGAGGGCCAGACACACTCCACCAGGCACAAAGGAGGCATGAGTGGGAGAGAACGGTCAACGCTCCTCCAGGAAGCTCGGCTCCAGGAGAAATTCCTGCCCTCCGACCCTCCTCCCCTTAATTCCCAGCATCAGCCAGCCCTCTTCGCTGCCTGTGTCTGCCCTGGGTGGGGGTGGAGGGCTCGATGGACCGCAGCAACGGCTCCCCTGCCTCTGTGTTCAGCCCAGGAGGCCCTGGCTTGCGGGCAGGAGGAGGGGGAGGGCAGGATATTTATTCCCTAACCCTTCCAGCCCGAGCCTGTGAACTGCTCACACCCACTGCCCCAAGGCTCCTCTCAGGCCACCCTCTGCCTAAAGCCGCTCTGCCCAGCCCAAGGAGCGACACCTGGCTTCTTCCCTACTCCAGCCCAGCACTTAGAAGCAAGTCCTTTGTGACACACTCCTCAGTTTGAATGCACCCCCGCCAGAGCCGTGACTGATACACCCCTCTCAGTCACTCTCCTGATGCCCTGGGGTAGTCCTCAGCCAGTGACCAAATCTCAAGCTCCCCAGAGCCTCCTGACCCCAGAATCACCCCTCACCCCATCCTCTCCCTATGCAAAAGTCACTCAGTGGTGTCCAATTCTTTTGCAACACCATGGGCTGTAGCCCGCCAGGCTCCTCTGTCCATGAGATGCTCCAGGCGAGAATACTGAAGTGGGTAGCCGTTTCCTTCTCCAGGAGATCTTCCTGACCCAGGGATCGAACCCCAGTCTCCTGCATTGCAGGTGGATTCTTTACCCTCTGAGCCACCAGGGAAGCCCCTCCTCTCCCTGTGAGCGGGTCTTAAGAAGGTAGGCAATTTCATAATAAACACTTTTTACAACATTTAGGGAAGCAAAATGTACCCTCCGGAGAAGTCTGAAATGTCCCCCAGGCAGATATTACTCCATTTCCTGCCGATCGGCAGCTGGGGCTGGCCCAGGCCACCCGCCTCTCGACCCCCGCCCAGACTCACTCGGCCATGGTGAAGGCCAGCTCAAAGTTCTGCCGCCGCTGCGTGGGGTTCAGTGCGTTGTAGTCGAAGGCGTCGGGGAAGAAGGAGTGCACCAGGGCGCAGAAGGCCATCCCGTCGCTCCAGCTAGAGGAGAAGTTCTGCAGGTCCACGTGCTGCAAGGCCAAGGAGGGAGGGTGAGGCGGGCAAGGCGCCGGCCTCAGCGACCTGGCCCGGCCCCGCGTGCAAGTCCTCCCAGCCCCGCCCCAGGCCCACCGTCCACCCGGCTCAGCCACAGCGCTGGACGCCTGGCTGCGGACCCATCGGGGAGTGGGTGGGCACAGTTTCTCCAGGTCCCAGCCCTCCGCCCCGGCCTGGGGCTCCTGGAATGAGAGCCACGGGGACGCCCGCTCCCGCCTCCGGGCGGGGTCCCAGGCGCCAGGTGGCGCTCACCTGGTAGCCGATGGTCTTGCTGCGGCACCACTCGAGCAGGATCTGCTTGATGCTGCTGGCGCTGGCCACTCCGAAGCTCTGTGAGCGCTTCAGCTTCGCCCGGGTCTCGCCCTTCCCCCTGCAGACGGAGGGCAGGCCTGCTGGGCGCTGGGGGGGCAGGGGGGCTGCCCCTCCGCTGCCATCTCCTTGGAGACCGTGCCCCACCAGCGTACCCAGATTGCACGCACCGTCCCGAGGCCACACCCACCCCAGGGCCCGGCCTCCCTCGCTGGAGTCTGCCGGCTCCCCGCGCGCCCCCCACACTGGTGGTCCTGGGGCAGAGGACCTGAGCCCATACGGGCGTGCTCCTCCCCTCTGCCTGGAAGACCCTCCCTGCCTCCCTTCAGCCCACCCTCCCCTGAGTCCTCCTCTGGGGCCACCCTCCCTGATGGCTCTTCCCAGCCCAGGGGGAGAGCTTCCTTTTCTGGGCGCCAAGGAGAGTCCCGGAAGGCCAAGGTGAGGTTTTCAGGGTCAGTGGGACACTTCCTGGGACTGTCCCCACTAGACACAGGGCCTTAAGAGCTGGCTCATGTACCCTCCGGAGAAGTCTGAAATGTCCCCCAGGCAGATATTACTCCATTTCCTGCCGATCGGCAGCTGGGGCTGGCCCAGGCCACCCGCCTCTCGACCCCCGCCCAGACTCACTCGGCCATGGTGAAGGCCAGCTCAAAGTTCTGCCGCCGCTGCGTGGGGTTCAGTGCGTTGTAGTCGAAGGCGTCGGGGAAGAAGGAGTGCACCAGGGCGCAGAAGGCCATCCCGTCGCTCCAGCTAGAGGAGAAGTTCTGCAGGTCCACGTGCTGCAAGGCCAAGGAGGGAGGGTGAGGCGGGCAAGGCGCCGGCCTCAGCGACCTGGCCCGGCCCCGCGTGCAAGTCCTCCCAGCCCCGCCCCAGGCCCACCGTCCACCCGGCTCAGCTACAGCGCTGGACGCCTGGCTGCGGACCCATCGGGGAGTGGGTGGGCACAGTTTCTCCAGGTCCCAGCCCTCCGCCCCGGCCTGGGGCTCCTGGAATGAGAGCCACGGGGACGCCCGCTCCCGCCTCCGGGCGGGGTCCCAGGCGCCAGGTGGCGCTCACCTGGTAGCCGATGGTCTTGCTGCGGCACCACTCGAGCAGGATCTGCTTGATGCTGCTGGCGCTGGCCACTCCGAAGCTCTGTGAGCGCTTCAGCTTCGCCCGGGTCTCGCCCTTCCCCCTGCAGACGGAGGGCAGGCCTGCTGGGCGCTGGGGGGGCAGGGGGGCTGCCCCTCCGCTGCCATCTCCTTGGAGACCGTGCCCCACCAGCGTACCCAGATTGCACGCACCGTCCCGAGGCCACACCCACCCCAGGGCCCGGCCTCCCTCGCTGGAGTCTGCCGGCTCCCCGCGCGCCCCCCACACTGGTGGTCCTGGGGCAGAGGACCTGAGCCCATACGGGCGTGCTCCTCCCCTCTGCCTGGAAGACCCTCCCTGCCTCCCTTCAGCCCACCCTCCCCTGAGTCCTCCTCTGGGGCCACCCTCCCTGATGGCTCTTCCCAGCCCAGGGGGAGAGCTTCCTTTTCTGGGCGCCAAGGAGAGTCCCGGAAGGCCAAGGTGAGGTTTTCAGGGTCAGTGGGACACTTCCTGGGACTGTCCCCCTCACTAGACACAGGGCCTTAAGAGCTGGGACTCGGGGTAGGGTTATCGTCACATAGGCCTGGGCCCACCACCAGCGGACAGGAAGGCTGGATAAGTGTGCAAAGCTAGACTCGATCTCTAGTGGGGGTGGGATTGGGGCGTGAGAAAGGGCTGGCAGGCCCTTGGGTCTCGCTGTGCCACCTCCCAGCTCCTGACTGCCCTCGGGTCCCCCCTGTCACGCCCTGAAACCAGCTTCTCCGGCTGGGTGAGGAATGTGGGTGTGAGGGTGGCCAGGGGCCCCTCTGGAATGCGGGGAGAGGGCCTGGGCTCTCAGCAGACTGTGCCTGGCCCCCTGCACCCTCCTCTCCTGCCTCCGCCCTTCTCTAGTCGGCCCTGACCTTGTGTCAGGAGGTCACATATGGGGGAATTGCCCACCTCCCCTCCACCCCCGGCCCCACCCCAGGGGAGCAGCCAGCTTTGAGCCGAGTCTGGGCCCTGGCCTGCTCTGGGGGCCTGGCCTGTTCTGGGGTGGGAGTGGGGCTAGAGCATCCGTACTTGGTGGCTGTATCCTGCTCCCATTTCTCAAACAGCGCCTTTCGGGCCTGGGCCCCCGAGGTGCGGGGCAGCGTCTGCGACCTCACCAGCTCCCGGCGACGGGCCTGAGTCGAGGCTGGCAGCTGCAGGGATGTGGACGACTGGGCTGCCGTCACCAGCAGAGGGCTAAGGAGAGGAGCACTGAGTCAGGAACACGGACCTGCCCGTCAAGGGCTCACCCCAAGCCCCCCACCCCACTGAGTGTGAAATGAAGCAGCAACCGGGCTCCAGGAGAGAGGAGAAGCACCACCTGCCACTCTCTCTAGTCCCCAACTGGTTCGGCAGGTTTTCTGAGCTGAGCTGCTGTCCCAGGCAGACCTGGCTGGGCCCCCCCTCTGAGGCTAATCATCCCTTGGCAGGTGTCAGTGCCTGGTGTGAGCAGGGGGCATCCTCCCTGCGGGAGGTGTACTCAGAACCAGCGTCCCAGCTCCAGACCCCGTCCTCACCACCACTGAAGATGCTCCCCTGTGTTCTCCCCGGGACAGTTTGCCCGAGCCCCGGTTCTCCGTGTAGCACTACACGGGGCAGGGGGAGTCAAGACGGCCGCGCCCCAGCTCTGACCACCATCCAGTGGGCCTGGGGGCATGGGGATGACCCTAAGCCAGAAGGCAGCAGACTGGGGTCCCCTCCAGGGCCTCCTTGACCACAGGCAGAAAGCACCGGCTGGAGGGGAGGGGCCCACCAGGAGGAATGAAGAGGCAAGCAGGAGACGGCTCTCAGGTTCCATTCTCCCATGGGGACCTAGAGAACCCCTCCAATCTGTGCAAAGACTTGCTTTCCAGAGTCCTAAGAGAAACCAGCCCGCAGCCATACTTCTCTAAACAGAACTCTTCACCGCTGCCTCACTTCCCTGGAGGTCAGCCCAGGGAGCTCCACAGGGCCGGGGCAGCCTGGGTCCAAGGCACAGCGCAGAGGCCGCCGCCGGCTGGGGAGGAGCGACCCCTCCCCACTGGGACTCACCTGTCGTTGTTCCTGCTGGCCATCATTGCCCCGACGCCAGAGCTGGACAGAGACCGCGGGAGGGAAGAATTCTTCTCTGAGGGACGAAGAGAGGGAGAGAAGTAACAAACCCTGGCCTCAGGGCGCAGGGCATGGTGGGGCCTCCCTTCCGCTGACCCGGCCCTGTGCCCTTTACCCAGCGTCGCTCAGGGGATGGGTGGGACCCCTGGGCTAAGCTGGCCCTGCCTCAGCCCCCAGTTGAGGAGAAAGGAAGCGGGGGACGTAGGGCAGTGACATACAAGAGGCCTTTTTCAGTGTTTCGCCCTGCTTTGGCGAGCACAGCGCCCAGGCCTCTTGTCTTGCGTATCCACAAACATTTTGTTCCCAAGTCCTCGTTCTGGAAACCTGCACAGCCCAAATCCCAGGACACGCCATGGAGGCCTGACCGCAGGCCCAAGAGAGGCCCGGGACCACGCTAACATGTGCAGGCTAAGGGGTCGCCCATTGTCCCCAACTGGTTCGGCAGGTTTTCTGAGCTGAGCTGCTGTCCCAGGCAGACCTGGCTGGGCCCCCCCTCTGAGGCTAATCATCCCTTGGCAGGTGTCAGTGCCTGGTGTGAGCAGGGGGCATCCTCCCTGCGGGAGGTGTACTCAGAACCAGCGTCCCAGCTCCAGACCCCGTCCTCACCACCACTGAAGATGCTCCCCTGTGTTCTCCCCGGGACAGTTTGCCCGAGCCCCGGTTCTCCGTGTAGCACTACACGGGGCAGGGGGAGTCAAGACGGCCGCGCCCCAGCTCTGACCACCATCCAGTGGGCCTGGGGGCATGGGGATGACCCTAAGCCAGAAGGCAGCAGACTGGGGTCCCCTCCAGGGCCTCCTTGACCACAGGCAGAAAGCACCGGCTGGAGGGGAGGGGCCCACCAGGAGGAATGAAGAGGCAAGCAGGAGACGGCTCTCAGGTTCCATTCTCCCATGGGGACCTAGAGAACCCCTCCAATCTGTGCAAAGACTTGCTTTCCAGAGTCCTAAGAGAAACCACCCCGCAGCCATACTTCTCTAAACAGAACTCTTCACCGCTGCCTCACTTCCCTGGAGGTCAGCCCAGGGAGCTCCACAGGGCCGGGGCAGCCTGGGTCCAAGGCACAGCGCAGAGGCCGCCGCCGGCTGGGGAGGAGCGACCCCTCCCCACTGGGACTCACCTGTCGTTGTTCCTGCTGGCCATCATTGCCCCGACGCCAGAGCTGGACAGAGACCGCGGGAGGGAAGAATTCTTCTCTGAGGGACGAAGAGAGGGAGAGAAGTAACAAACCCTGGCCTCAGGGCGCAGGGCATGGTGGGGCCTCCCTTCCGCTGACCCGGCCCTGTGCCCTTTACCCAGCGTCGCTCAGGGGATGGGTGGGACCCCTGGGCTAAGCTGGCCCTGCCTCAGCCCCCAGTTGAGGAGAAAGGAAGCGGGGGACGTAGGGCAGTGACATACAAGAGGCCTTTTTCAGTGTTTCGCCCTGCTTTGGCGAGCACAGCGCTCCAGGCCTCTTGTCTTGCGTATCCACAAACATTTTGTTCCCAAGTCCTCGTTCTGGAAACCTGCACAGCCCAAATCCCAGGACACGCCATGGAGGCCTGACCGCAGGCCCAAGAGAGGCCCCGGGGACCACGCTAACATGTGCAGGCTAAGGGGTCGCCTTCCACCCACAGCCTTGACCTGTAGGAAAAGCCACGGTCACATCCTCAGAGCTGATGCTAGCTCACAGCATCTCTGGGGGAGGAGGTGGGAAGCAGGGCCCCGTCTGACGGAGCCGATGAGCTAGGGAAGGGGGTCCTGGTGTCCGGCCAGGGGGCTGGGGCTGGCCCACGTTTCTGAGTCTCTTGCCAACCGCCACCCCTCCCACTCTGAGGCCATACTCTCTGCTCCTACCACTGGGACTGGGAGTCCAGGGGGTGGTGGCCTCGCTGGGGCTTGAGCCGAGGGCCCCCGGGATGGCAACCGACGTGGGCGAGAGAGCTGTGGCTGAGGTCTCCCCAGAGAACCTCTCGGAGACGCGCGTGACGGCCGTGACTGGCTGGTGAGGCAGCCGCAGGGAGAGGCTCACAGGGCGAGGCTTGGGGGGCTCTGGCGCTGGGACGGTCTGGGTGGTCTCAGGGGGTCCATCACCTGGACCTGGAACATGTGACCAGCAGGGGTGGAGGTGTCAGACGTGGCATCCACAGGGGCCTCAGACCCTCCCAGGAGGCCTCCAGTCTTCCCGCCACATCCTCCGGGAAGGCCCCCCTGACCACTCCAGCCTCCCTGCTGAGGACATCTCTCTGCTCCAACCAGAGCTGGCATCTGCTCCAACTTTCCCTCGTAGAAATCTCAATAAAGAGGTGCCTCTCGGTCTATTTTCTACCCCACTCAGTGATCGGACAATTCCTCAGCCCCTGCTTGCATTCCCCCAGAAACGAGGAAGCTCGCCACCTTCCTCGATCTCTCATTTTCTTCTGTGTTTGGAAAACTCTTCACACTGCATGAGGCTGCTTTCTTGGCAGCCTCTCCACCCGCTGGGGTTCCGGCTCAAGCTCTCCGCCCCAGGCAAGAGCTGGCCTGGCACAGGTGCCTGGCCCAGGCCCTGACCCCAAAGCTACCCAGCCTGCCCTCCTCTGTTCTCCGCCCCTACCTGCCCCGGGCTGGTGCCCGTTCTCGACGATGCATGAGTTTGAGGTTCTTCTCAGCTCCAACTCGCCGGCCTCATCATGGAGATCCACGCTCTAAGAGAGGCAAACCCCATCAAGGCCCAGTCAGCTGGGGTCAGCTGCCTGTCCCCCAGAATCATTCCCCAGAGACCCTCCCTGGATCTGGCAGGACAAACATTCAATTCTGAGAGAGACAGTTCTGGGCTGGGGAAGGTGTTCCGTGACGGGCCATGGCCACACATGAAGCTGGCGTGGTCTTCGCTTTACCAGCCGAGCCCCCGGGATCCTGGAGGCAAATGCCTCCACTGGGCTCAACCCAGACCCCCCAGGTGCCAGGGCAAAGGTCAAGACTGGAAGTTCCAGGGCTTCCCTAATGGCTCAGCGGTAAAGAATCCACCTGCCAATGCACAGGGACACGGGCTCGAGCCCTGGTCCGGGAAGATCTCGCATGCCTTGGAGCCACTAAGCCCGTGCACCTCAACCACTCAGTCCACGCTCTAGGACCCACGAGCCACAACGACTGAAGTCTCCAGAGCCTGTGCTCTGCCCCAAGAGAAACCACTGCTACGAGAAGCTCACGCACCACAACTAGAGAGTTGTCCCTGGTTGCCGCAACCGGAGAAAGCCCATGCGCAGCCACCAAGACCCAGCCCAGCCCAAAATCAATCAGCAAAATTTCAAAAAAAAAGACTGGGAGTATCAAAGGGGTGTGCAAGGCGCCCTACCCGTCCCCTCAGGGTGGACCGGGCGACAGGGTCAGGAGAGCCTGGTCGCTGCTCCTCCCAGGGGCTGTCTATGTGGGGAGCCCAAAGCCAGTGACCTAAGGTCTTTCTGGGCCACCAATCAGCCCCGAAGTCCTCACACTGAGCCCTTTTCATTGACCGCAGAGCCACGAGATTTTCCTGGATGTCCCGAATACAGAGGCCTGGTGGCTTCGTGGCCCCTTCCCTCCGTCCTCGCGGGGCTGCAGCTGGGGAGGGCGTCGTGTGGAGAGAGGACCAGACTGAGAGCCAATGGCCTGTGCTGCCGACCACCAGGCGCCCCAGCTGGGACAGTCATGGCCCCTCAGGTCACTTTCCCCGTTGAATATGAGGCTATATGCAAACCTCCATCATTTTGGGACCTGCCACGCGTCAGGCCCTTTCCCGGGGCATGCCTCTTACACCACCTTGCTTCTGTTCCCCCAGGTCGGGGGCTACCACACCCACTTTACAGATGGGACCTGAGGACTCAGAGCGGGGTGGGATGGGCTCCGTCCAAGGTGACCCAGAGAAACGGCTGAGATTCGAGGTCAGGACGGATGTTCCTTCAAGCCTGGCCTTGCCCTTCTCACACTGAGGGAGGTGGGAGAGCTCAGAGCATCTGTGAGCCTGGGCGGGGTCTGCCTGGCTAGAGGGGACACAGAGGCAGCTTCCCATCAGGGGCTGCACCACAAACCCACGAAGAGTCGCTTGAGAGGCTGCCCGTAGCTTGTCCTAGACGCCTCAGACTGGCCTCCTCGTCAACCAGGTTCCCAGCTGACAGCGGCCCATCCCTGGCCCCCAGTGGGTCAGCGATCAATGCAACCAGGTGCAAGACGTGTCCACCCCTGCCATGGGTCGGGGATCAGTCTGGTGGGGGAGCCAGGACTGCAAGCAGATGATGTCAGTCCAGCATGAGGGTGTACGCCTAAGACAGACCTCATCCAGCCCAGCAGGCCAGGGAGGCTCTCACAGCCGTGGCTAAGCCCATCTAGAGTGAGCCAGGTGGGCCAGGAGTGGAGGACATTCCCAGCAGAGTGACTTGTGTCTGCCAAAGCACCCAGACGTCAAGGCATGAAACATCCTGATCCGTGGCCTGGAGGACTTGGACTTGCCTCCTGGGACAAGAGGGAACTGAAGGCTGTCAGCTCTGTTTCAGAAACATCCTTCAGGGGCTTCCCTGGTGGCCCAGAGGGTAAAGACGCTGAGGGCAATGTGGGAGACCCAGACTCGATTGGGCAGAGCCACGAGATTTTCCTGGATGTCCCGAATACAGAGGCCTGGTGGCTTCGTGGCCCCTTCCCTCCGTCCTCGCGGGGCTGCAGCTGGGGAGGGCGTCGTGTGGAGAGAGGACCAGACTGAGAGCCAATGGCCTGTGCTGCCGACCACCAGGCGCCCCAGCTGGGACAGTCATGGCCCCTCAGGTCACTTTCCCCGTTGAATATGAGGCTATATGCAAACCTCCATCATTTTGGGACCTGCCACGCGTCAGGCCCTTTCCCGGGGCATGCCTCTTACACCACCTTGCTTCTGTTCCCCCAGGTCGGGGGCTACCACACCCACTTTACAGATGGGACCTGAGGACTCAGAGCGGGGTGGGATGGGCTCCGTCCAAGGTGACCCAGAGAAACGGCTGAGATTCGAGGTCAGGACGGATGTTCCCTTCAAGCCTGGCCTTGCCCTTCTCACACTGAGGGAGGTGGGAGAGCTCAGAGCATCTGTGAGCCTGACGGGGTCTGCCTGGCTAGAGGGGGACACAGAGGCAGCTTCCCATCAGGGGCTGCACCACAAACCCACGAAGAGTCGCTTGAGAGGCTGCCCGTAGCTTGTCCTAGACGCCTCCAGACTGGCCTCCTCGTCAACCAGGTTCCCAGCTGACAGCGGCCCATCCCTGGCCCCCAGTGGGTCAGCGATCAATGCAACCAGGTGCAAGACGTGTCCACCCCTGCCATGGGTCGGGGATCAGTCTGGTGGGGGAGCCAGGACTGCAAGCAGATGATGTCAGTCCAGCATGAGGGTGTACGCCTAAGACAGACCTCATCCAGCCCAGCAGGCCAGGGAGGCTCTCACAGCCGTGGCTAAGCCCATCTAGAGTGAGCCAGGTGGGCCAGGAGTGGAGGACATTCCCAGCAGAGTGACTTGTGTCTGCCAAAGCACCCAGACGTCAAGGCATGAAACATCCTGATCCGGTGGCCTGGAGGACTTGGACTTGCCTCCTGGGACAAGAGGGAACTGAAGGCTGTCAGCTCTGTTTCAGAAACATCCTTCAGGGGCTTCCCTGGTGGCCCAGAGGGTAAAGACGCTGAGGGCAATGTGGGAGACCCAGACTCGATCCCTGGGTCAGGAAGATTCCCTGGAGAAGGGAAAGGCAGAGACATCCTTCAGAAGCCAGGGAGACTGTGGCATGGAAGTGGGTGACCAGACGGCAGTCACCTCCCTCGTCTCAGGCAGGGATCTGCGGAGGAGATACGGGGCTGTGAAAGGGTGGAGAATAAAAAGGACTCCGAGGTTTAGGAGAGAGCAAGTAAGGGTAGCAGGGGCGTTACACCTCTTCCAAGCCTGGGCTCTGGGCCTGGAAGAGGTGACTCTGGAGGGAGTGGAGGCTGGGGGGACTGGTAGGAAAAGAAGGACTTCAATCTGGGCAATGGTGAGCGCAAGGAACCCCTGGGACATCAGGGAGGGGAGGTCGAGACGGAGCTGGATGTTTGAGTCTGAAGTTTAAGAGGGAGGATGGACAATGATAGAGAAGTCATGGTCTCATGTCCAGAGTCCAGCAGAGGGAAGAGCTGGCTCTGAGGCTGTGGAGGCCTGGGATGGGCACTGTGTTTGGGGGAAGGAGAGGCAGCTGTTAGAAGAGAATAAGGGGGCTTCCCTGGTGGTCCAGTGGGTAAGGACACCGCCTTGCAGTGCAAGGGGCGCCGGTTCGATCCCTGGCCTGGGAGGATCCCGCATGCTGGGGAGCGGCTAGACTGATGTGTCCAACTACCAAGCCGGAGCTCTGGAGCGCATGCGCCCAGAGCCGGTGCTCTGCAGCGAGCGAGGCCACTGCGATGGGAGGCCCACACAGGCCAAAGGACAAAGATGGATGAAAAAGACCAATAGAAGAGGCCGAAAAAAAAGAAGAAGAAGAAGAAGAAGTAAGGGGCCGCAGTCAGAGGCGGGAAGAAGAAAATTAGAACAAACAGAAAGGCAGGTGGAAGTGCATCCAGAAGGCCGGCACATCAGTGATTCCCAAAGTGACCTCAGGTCAAGGAAAAGAAGGTCGAGACAAGATCTAACAGGTCCATTGGGTTTAGCCAAGAAAGAGGTGCTTGGTGAGCGTTTAGGAACTAAATCAGAGGTGGTGGGTCAGGGGCAGGAGACAGCCTCTGGTTGAGATGGAGACAAAGGAACTGCAGCCACGGAGGCAGGGGAAGGTGTGTGACGGGCTCTTCAGGTGGAAGAGGAGGACGATGTTTGGGAAGAGAGGCTCCAGCAGGGTGAGGGGACCCTCTGTGGGGACCCTGAGGAAGTGGAAGAACATAGGACTCGAGCCCGGGCTTGGAGAGGAGGCGACCCCACCAGCTTCTGGTTCAGGAGGATGGGGAGGGAGAGAGCAATGCGGGGGGCGGGGCACAGGGGCCCCCCCACTCATAGAAACAGGGGAGAAAACGGGGCATCTCCTGGCCCCTCAGAGTGGCAAGGACACCTCTAGAGCCCAGCCAGAAGCCTCCTGAGCAGAGGGAGGAAAAACAAGCCAGTCGATTCTGCACCCCAGCTGCACCTGTCACCAGGGCCCTCAGCTCTGGGGGCTCGCTGTCCCCACCGACTCACCCCACTCTGGTCCAACTGGTTCCTCAGGTCTAGGCCGGGGCTAGGCAGGGGCCTGGAGGGCCCAGCTGGTGGTGAAATCATTTTCCCAGGGATGTGGCTCTCTCTGCTGGGTGGGGTGGGGGCCCAGACACCTGCTCCTGCACGTTGTAGGTCCCCCGGATGGCCCAGGGGACTAGATGTCACAATCAAACAGGCTGCCGTTTCTGGAGCCTCGTCAGTGGGTCCCCAGCCCAGCGAGAGAAAAGGGGAGGAGCGGACTCACGTTGCAAGGCCGGACTCCCAGGTTCCCCTGGCCCCTCACTCCCCCAACCCTGAGACCACTGCGCATTCAAGGAGACCCTTTCATTCAAGGAAAGAGCTTGGCCCAAACCTCAGACCAAGGAGCTCCTCCAAGGCGACCCTCTAACCCACAAGCTTTAGGGGTCACCCCTAACCTCATCCTGTGACTACAGGCAGCAGCAGAGTTGAAGGCTCTGTCCACAAAGCGCTTGTGCTTCCCAGGAGCAAGAAGGACAACTCAAGGCAAACGTGTGAGGCCAGGCCCTGGCCATCTTCACAGACGAGGGGGAAGGGACAGGGAGAGAGGGTAACAGCCCTAGGGTATCTGAGTCCCCAGGCCCACCCATGGGCCCCTTGCACGCTCTCCCAGTGGTCTTCCCTGGGTGGGGGCAGCCCGCTTCAGTTATAGGGAAGGGACTGGAGAGGCAGGCCCTCTCTATGCTGGAGACGGGGAGAGCCCGGGGGACCCACGGCTCCCGGGGAGCCGGCTTTGGCACCCCCAAGACCTGGGCTCTGTGTGAAGAAGAGGGAGGCTCTCAGTGAAAGCGCCCAGGCCTGGGAATGTCGGGAGGAGAGGCGGGGGCTAAGTCAGGGACCCTGTTTCTGGGGAAGTCTTTAACACTGTTGAGAGGGCGCTCTTGAGACCACCTGACCCCACGCGGGCTCACGAGTGTGGACACGGGAGCACGTCTGCAGGCCCCGCACAACCCCCATCCTGAGCCCCTAACTCGGCTGCCCCACCCCCCTCCTCCTCCTCCTGCTCGTACCATGGTTTTAAAGACTCAATTCAAACTTCTCCCCCAAGCATTGAAGTCCCTTATCACACAGCCCGCCTGGGAAAGGAAGGCAGATAAGGCAAGTCTGGTTTCTTTCACGTCGGACCTCGACACCTCGACGCTGCTCCTGGCAGTCCCTCCCGAGGGGCTCCCCAGCCTCTGATACCAGGACCCGGTGGCTCCGGCTCAACTGAGGAGATTTCCAGGGACCAACGCTGGCGCGGCCTCCTGCGCCAGGCCTGGCCTCCGACTGCCCCCGGCCCGCTCTCTCCACCAGCCAGACCATAGCCGTGGCTCCGTGGACACGCTTACGTACTCACGGGGCTGATGTCACCATCCTAATTACTCAGCCGGCTCAGAGCAGGGGCCAAACCGGGCTGAGCCGGTCCTCTTTCGATACGAGGGAACTGAGGTCCGGATGGGAGATGGCCCCACGACCTCAGAACAAATGAGCCCTAAGCAGCTCTTGTTTGCTTCTGGGTCTCAGGCTTCCTCCAGGGAGCCCTCCCTGATTATTCCTCCTCGACTGCCCTGCCCTCTCCCCGCTCCCTGAGCCTCTCTGGCAGCTCACTTCCCAGCAAGGTCAAGGTGCGTGCACTCTGTGAGGCCAGGCCCTGGCCATCTAAAGACGAGGGGAAGGGACAGGGAGAGAGGTAACAGCCCTAGGGTATCTGAGTCCCCAGGCCCACCCATGGGCCCCTTGCACGCTCTCCCAGTGGTCTTCCCTGGGTGGGGGCAGCCCGCTTCAGTTATAGGGAAGGGACTGGAGAGGCAGGCCCTCTCTATGCTGGAGACGGGGAGAGCCCGGGGGACCCACGGCTCCCGGGGAGCCGGCTTTGGCACCCCCAAGACCTGGGCTCTGTGTGAAGAAGAGGAGGCTCTCAGTGAAAGCGCCCAGGCCTGGGAATGTCGGGAGGAGAGGCGGGGGCTAAGTCAGGGACCCTGTTTCTGGGGAAGTCTTTAACACTGTTGAGAGGGCGCTCTTGAGACCACCTGACCCCACGCGGGCTCACGAGTGTGGACACGGGAGCACGTCTGCAGGCCCCGCACAACCCCCATCCTGAGCCCCTAACTCGGCTGCCCCACCCCCCTCCTCCTCCTCCTGCTCGTACCATGGTTTTAAAGACTCAATTCAAACTTCTCCCCCAAGCATTGAAGTCCCTTATCACACAGCCCGCCTGGGAAAGGAAGGCAGATAAGGCAAGTCTGGTTTCTTTCACGTCGGACCTCGACACCTCGACGCTGCTCCTGGCAGTCCCTCCCGAGGGGCTCCCCAGCCTCTGATACCAGGACCCGGTGGCTCCGGCTCAACTGAGGAGATTTCCAGGGACCAACGCTGGCGCGGCCTCCTGCGCCAGGCCTGGCCTCCGACTGCCCCCGGCCCGCTCTCTCCACCAGCCAGACCATAGCCGTGGCTCCGTGGACACGCTTACGTACTCACGGGGCTGATGTCACCATCCTAATTACTCAGCCGGCTCAGAGCAGGGGCCAAACCGGGCTGAGCCGGTCCTCTTTCGATACGAGGGAACTGAGGTCCGGATGGGAGATGGCCCCACGACCTCAGAACAAATGAGCCCTAAGCAGCTCTTGTTTGCTTCTGGGTCTCAGGCTTCCTCCAGGGAGCCCTCCCTGATTATTCCTCCTCGACTGCCCTGCCCTCTCCCCGCTCCCTGAGCCTCTCTGGCAGCTCACTTCCCAGCAAGGTCAAGGTGCGTGCACTCAAAAGTGGGTTACTAGATCAACTCTGCATTGAGTTTAGAGCAGACGTACATGCTGACTATGCCCCTCCAACCCCGGCGGGCGGTCCCCAGTTTGAAAGGGCAGGAAGCAAAAGGGTCTCAACCAAGAGCCTCTAAATCTCATTGCTTGTTACAGAGGGGCAGTGAACACCCCAGCCTCCGTCCTGCCTGACCACGGCTACCACTGGCTCTTGTGCGTGGACGAGACCCTCCTATCCAGACCTCCCAGCGACACACAGAAATACACACACACACGGGAGTAGGAGAGGCCAGACAGCCCTGGCACCCAGCCCATGACTTTCTCCATCTCACCCTGGAGCCCCAATTCCCTGTTCATGACCAAGCACCTGATCACAAGCTGCCAGTCGCAGCTGGTGAGTAAGGGTGTGTGGCGGACTGAGCATGGCACCCCTCCTTCTGAAGCTGGCTTGGAGCCCCACCTGGCGCTCCTGAGGGGTGGGCTCCTAAGAGGCGGGCCGCAAGAGCAGCGGGGGCCGGTGCCTTGGGACAGGGAGAAGCTGCCTGGGTCTGGGAGCCTCTGATTCATCTGGAAACCCTGACCACCCTCCACCCGCGGTCCTCAGTTCTGCCTGCTGCTCCCCGTCCCTTCCTCTCTTCTCAGGTCCAGAACCTGCTCCCCTACTGTGTCTCCCTCCGCATCCCCCAAGAGGCTCCAAGAGCCTTCAGCCTCCAGCCTCACCCTGCCCGAAGACCTAACCCATTCTAGGGCTTCCCCTGCCGGCTCTGGCCTGACGTCCTCCCAACCTCCAGCCTCACCCAGATCTGTGACTCCACCTGATGATCTTGGTCAACCTCGCTGGGATGTCCCCCAGCCCCTCACCCTCAGGACAACCCCAACGGACCGGCATCGCCACCGGATCTATGGCCCAGGAGTCCCCGAGAAAGGCTGTGCTCCCTGCCCCTCCTCTCCCATCCAAAGGCCGTCTCACCCTGACATTTCCCTCTCCAAGACCTCACTACGAGGCAGCCCTGGGGATCCCTCCATGCCCCGGCTTTGGCCAGCCTCTCCTGGGGCCGACATTTAAGGTACCCTGCCTCTGGCCACCTTCCAACCCACCATCCATCCATGAGGGAGCTTGTTGGGTACAAGGAGGAGGCTGGCCCTCCCCTGGCCAGTGCCCCTCCCCGCCACCCCCTTAGCCGAGAGGACAAACGCATCCCACACGAGAGTGTAGCTGATCGCTGCCCAGTTGTGTCTGACTCTTTGCGACTCCGTGGACCACAGCCTGCCAGACTCCTCCGTCCACGGGGTTTCCCATGCAAGAATCCTGCCGTGCATACCGTGCCCTCCTCCAGGGGAGCTTCCCCACCCAGGGACTGAACCCACGTCTCCCTCATTGCCGGCAGATTCCTCACCATCTGAGCCACCGGGGAAATCTCACAGGACTAAAGGCCAATTCCCACTGAAAACAGAGGACTGGAGACCCTCCACTCACAGGCGTGTGTGAGATCATGTACATACTCGTATATGATTCTGGGAGTTTTTTACTGAGACTTGGACAGTGGCTTCCACGAGCAGACAAGTAGCAAATGTGTGTTAAAATAAAACCCCTGGAACGGTCGATGACACAGCTTATTAGGCGCGTGTGATCTCATAGTGGTGATTTTATACCATGGCCCAGTAGTAGTCACGCTCAAAGGACAGAATTAAGTGTATCCATGTTTCTAGACAGGCTTCCCAGGTGGCAGTAGGGGTAAAGAGCCTGCCTGCCAGTGCAGGAGACGTAAGAGATCCCTGGGTCAGGAAGATCCCCCGGAGGAGGGCATGGCAACCCACTCCAGTATTCTTGCCAGGAGAATCCCACGGGCAGATGAGCCTGGCGGGATATGGTCCATAGGGTCGCAAGGTGTCGGGCACAACTGAAGTGACTTTGCACGCAGGCACACATTTCTAGATATTGGGACACTCGGGGCTCTGTCATCAGCATTTGTTTAAGAACCTCTCACCCTACGCCCCATGCCAAGGCCCAGCTCGCTGGCCTTCTCAACTCACGCCTCCTCTCATACCTCCCTCTGGACGCTGAGCCCTACGAGCCTCTCCGAGGAGGCAGGCACAGCCCCACACAGGACTGCCTGCAGCAGCAGCAGGTACCAGGCCTCCAGTGCAAAGCCGGTCTGGGGCACCCACTAGGACGAGACCATTCTGCTCAGAGCAGAACACCATCTCTGGCTGCCCACACTCCATCTGGGGCCATCTCCCACCCTGGCTGGGCCCTCCAGGGGCAAGCGCTAATCTGATTCACCGCCAGCCCCTTGAGGCGCCGCCCAGCCCACACAAGACATCTGAATGAGTGATCGATTGAACCAAAAAAGACAGCAGGTGCGAACTACCCAGACCCTGGAAACCCAACCCCAGAACACATGCCCGGGCAGCGTGGAAAATCCCACCTTAAGGGCCACTGCACACCCCAGGGGACATTCTGATGCACCACTCCAGGAGGCCCCGGGCGCAGGGCAGTAACTGGTCCACGCCAGCCTCTGCCCCAACCGCCATGCAGTGTGGGCCTCTAGCCAGTCACTGACCCCAGAGATCCAGACTGCTCAGGACAGTTCCCCCTGGCCCCCACCCCACCCTTCCCATCACGGTAAGGATCCCTCCCTCCCCTGCTCCCTGTGAGCTCCCAAAGGCCCCTGCCCGCCAGTGCCCCCAGCACTCACCCCGCGCTGGAGTTCTCAGTCTGAGTTAATCACTAACCCCAGCCGTCAGGCCTCAGTGAAGTGGCATCGCGGGGCGCGTCCATGGAGGTGGGGAAGTGGGGAGGGGGGGCGGTTGGAGTGCTGACCACTCCAACAGGTTGCTGTTGAACAGTGCCCGAGCCCTGGGTGCCAAAGGACAGTGGAGACAGGGGTACAGAACTCGGGCAAAACGGGGCTCGGCTGCAAAGAAAGGAGGGGGCCTGAAACAGGTGCGGCGGGCAGCCGAAGCCAGCGCTTCTCCGGACTGTTGCCCGATCCCCACGATCGGGTCGAAGCGGCGGGCGGCACAGCAGCGCCCAGTCCCGGGCTGTGGAGCCCTTCTCCCTTAGCGCCCGCGCGCCCCGGGACTCACCTGGCTGCGGCCGGACAGCGAGAAGGTGGCGTGGCTGGCGAAGCGCGCGGTGCCCAGACGGGGCGCGCGGTCCGGGACGCCGGGCGCGGGCGGAGGGCTGGGAGTGCCGGGAGTCGGGGCCAGCCCACTCGTCAAGCCCAGCGCCTCCACCTGGCGCGTCAAACGCTCGAGCTGCGCCTGCAGCCGCTGGTTGTCGCGCTGCAGCTCGGCCACCGTGCGCGCCAGCGGCCCGGCCAGGCGCAGCGCCTCGGCCACGCGCTGCTCCACGCCGCGCTGCAGCCCTTGCATGTCCTCGTGAAGCGCCCGCACCGCGCCCTCGAGCGCCGCCTCGTAGCGGCCCAGCGCCTCGCGCACCGTGCGCGCTTCCTCGGCGTCGGGGGCTGGCTCCATGGCCGGGTCGGGAGCTTGCTTATCGGCGAGATCGGGCCTGACCGGGACAACAGGCGAGCTCCGCAGCTCCGGGCCGCAACTGGCCGCCCGGGGCTGGGCTCGCTGGAGGGGCGGGGCGGGGGGCGGGGCGAGACCCGCGAGTCCCGGGACTGGGCGCCGCGCGGAGGCGGGGTCGAGGGGGCGGGGCCAGGCGGCTCCGGGGACCGCCCCAGCCCTGTGACCCGCGGGAGGCAACAAGAGGGGTCCCTGGTGGCGCGGGACGAGAGCTCGGAGCCTCACGGGGAGTACCCCCTTGACCCTGGAGGAACGCGTGCGGCCCGGGGCAGGGGCTGCGGACCACCTGAAGAAGGCCTAGACTCCCAAGTGGACTTGACTTTGGAGACCCAGACATGGGTTACGAGTTCCCTTGGGGGCAGAGACCCCACTCTCCCGCCCATTGCTCAGAGAGACCTGAGGCTCTCACCCTGGGCCCATCCCTGCCCTCTCTAGGCCATGCACGCGGCCCTCACAAGCACAGACTCACCTGTGGGGTCTTTGCCTGGAATTCTGTGTTCCTGTTATAAGACCTAAGGGAGAAGGAGACAAGTGGTGAGATCCCGCCCTGACTGCAATTATGCCTTCTCCCCTCCCAGCCTCACTCGGGGTAGTAAGATCTTCTCATCCTACTTGCCAGTGGTCAGAGGGGCTGGGGGTTGGGGGATCCGTGAGTGGCTGAGGTCAGACAGAGAGGAGAGGGCGTGTTGGGGGCTGAATCCCCAAATCCTAGGATCAGCGAGCCTAGGACTCATCACCCCCTCCCTCCATCCCTGGAGGGAGTCCAGGGACTCGGCAGTGCCTGGCGTCTGTCCACAGCCCAGGACTCCCACCTCGACTCCCTCTCAACACTCCTTTCATGCCTGAACCCAGATATTCCTCCCTCCCATTCCCCACCCCCAGCCATCCCAAGAAAGCAACGAGTAAAAACAGCTGTTGCTTCAGATGATGCTGAAAGATGCTGTATGTTCCCATGTATATTGTAAAATTGAGTTAAACATGGAGACATCTCATCCTTCTTTGTGCAAAAGACATCTTTCCTGATGAGCCTTTTCCTTCCTAGGCCTGGCCCACATGAAGGAGGCCGGGTGCCTTAGAATGAGAGGTCTGAAGGCTTTTCCGTTACACGTTACATGAGGCTTCCAAAGACTTCTGCGGCCACAGACCTCCTGGACAGCCTGCTCTGCCCCAAAGGAGCTGGAGCAGCCTAACAGATGCTGAGCACCGATTCCCCTTTCTCCCCCTCCACCATGGGGACAGGAAGGAACGCTGGGTTACCTAATCCAAGGAGCCTTCCAGCAATTATTTCATGAGAAAGTCAAGTGCCAAAAGGCATGCATGGGTGTGTGTGTGTGTGTGTGTGTGTGTGTTATAAGTAGCCGTGCGAACAGGGTGAGCCAAGTTTGCTCCCTGCATTCTTTCTCTGGGTAGAATCTCTGATGGAGACGAGAGAGACAGCTGCTGCAGCTTGTCTCAAGCAGCACTCAGAGCCCCTACAGGTCGGAGCACGGAGCCTGGCGTTCAGGGACCCTGGTCTCAGCCAGAAAAGCCCAGCCTCTTCCTTTGCAGGACCCTAGGAAGGGCCAGGCGAGAAGGTCGAAGCTGTGCGGACCCCTGCCCCACAGCCGATGTGCGCCTGAGCCCGTGCCTGGAGGGGCAGCGAGAGTGAGGGTGGGGGTGGACGGGGGTGCAGCCTTCTCGCACAGCATCCAGAAGAAGTAAGTCTGGCCAGGTCTCTAGGGCGGGACCCCAGTGGGTGATAGAATCTAGAGACTGGCTGCCCAGGATCCAGCCTCACTCTCCCACCTCAGGCAGGTTATCTGGCCGCTCTGGAATCACCATGACAACAGCTGAGGGGGTGCTGCCTGGGCCCTGGGCAGGGATCCATCCGCCAAGGGCAGAGATGGGGCTCACGGTGGGTTCTGGGCGGACAGTACAAGAATGAAACCACCCCTCTTGGTGCCTCTTCTGCGGGAGTCAGGCCACTGAGTCAGTAGCTGGAGTTGAGCCAAGGAGAGGAGAGATGAACCAGGAGCCAGAGGAAGAGGATGAGAGGGTCAGGGGGAAAGCACTGAAGATCAGTGCCACCCAAGAAGTCGCCCCAAGACGCAAAGACTGCTCTTGGCTGCCCCCTCAATGCCCCTCCTCCTGCCTCCCCGGGCTCAGGGCCCCCCGACGTCAACCGATGACCCTTACACGTTACATGAGGCTTCCAAAAAACCGGGTGCTTTTCTGAAGGCTTTTCCGTTACGTTACATGAGGCTTCCAAAGACTTCTGCACAGACCTCCTGGACAGCCTGCTCTGCCCCAAAGGAGCTGGAGCAGCCTAACAGATGCTGAGCACCGATTCCCCTTTCTCCCCCTCCACCATGGGGACAGGAAGGAACGCTGGGTTACCTAATCCAAGGAGCCTTCCAGCAATTATTTCATGAGAAAGTCAAGTGCCAAAAGGCATGCATGGGTGTGTGTGTGTGTGTGTGTGTGTGTTATAAGTAGCCGTGCGAACAGGGTGAGCCAAGTTTGCTCCCTGCATTCTTTCTCTGGGTAGAATCTCTGATGGAGACGAGAGAGACAGCTGCTGCAGCTTGTCTCAAGCAGCACTCAGAGCCCCTACAGGTCGGAGCACGGAGCCTGGCGTTCAGGGACCCTGGTCTCAGCCAGAAAAGCCCAGCCTCTTCCTTTGCAGGACCCTAGGAAGGGCCAGGCGAGAAGGTCGAAGCTGTGCGGACCCCTGCCCCACAGCCGATGTGCGCCTGAGCCCGTGCCTGGAGGGGCAGCGAGAGTGAGGGTGGGGGTGGACGGGGGTGCAGCCTTCTCGCACAGCATCCAGAAGAAGTAAGTCTGGCCAGGTCTCTAGGGCGGGACCCCAGTGGGTGATAGAATCTAGAGACTGGCTGCCCAGGATCCAGCCTCACTCTCCCACCTCAGGCAGGTTATCTGGCCGCTCTGGAATCACCATGACAACAGCTGAGGGGGTGCTGCCTGGGCCCTGGGCAGGGATCCATCCGCCAAGGGCAGAGATGGGGCTCACGGTGGGTTCTGGGCGGACAGTACAAGAATGAAACCACCCCTCTTGGTGCCTCTTCTGCGGGAGTCAGGCCACTGAGTCAGTAGCTGGAGTTGAGCCAAGGAGAGGAGAGATGAACCAGGAGCCAGAGGAAGAGGATGAGAGGGTCAGGGGGAAAGCACTGAAGATCAGTGCCACCCAAGAAGTCGCCCCAAGACGCAAAGACTGCTCTTGGCTGCCCCCTCAATGCCCCTCCTCCTGCCTCCCCGGGCTCAGCTCCTGCCCGTGCCAGACTGTGGGGGAGCAGAGAGCCGATGGACCCGGCTGAAGTCCCATCACATTTGCCAGCCCTGAGGTCAGCGGGCCAGCAAGGCCAACCTCCCACTGAGTCCTGGGGGCTGTGGCACCTGCCCTCCCGGCTCCCCGTCCCCTGGCTCCGGCCTTGCCTACTCGTCCCTTGATCTGCTCTGGTGCTGGGCTGGGGGCAGAATGTGGGACAGACCATCCTGTGTTCCCCGCCAGTCACCTCACGAAATCAAATCCCGATCAAGTCAAAACCCGGAAGTCAGGAACCAGAGGTGGGGAAACTGAGGCCAGGGGAGGGACAGGGACAGGCTCGTGGTCACAGAGCAAGGTATGCAGAGGCAGGATTGGAACCCAGGACCCTGGCTCCGGTCCCAGCACCCCTTGGGGGGCCACAGTCAAATCCAGCCAAGTCCGGGCATCTCCTCCTGCTCCCGGATCACCCGGAGGCTCTGGCCTCCCAGAGGTGCTGCTTAGAGCTCTCCAGAACCACCCTCACAGCCTCCAGCAGGAGGCCCAGAGGACCGTCCCTCCTGCCTCCCCTTCTCCTCCCTGTGATCTTCCTGCCTGGCTGTGTTTTCGCTCATCCCTTAACTGTGGTCCCCAGCACTCTGTGGCTCAGTCGGTAAAGAACCTGCCTGCAGTGCCAGAGACCTTGAGACACCAGTTCGATCCCTGGGTCAGGAAGATCTCCTGGAGAAGGAAATGGCAACCCACTCCAGTATTCTCGCTTGGAAAATTCCGTGGACAGAGGAGCCTAGGGGGCCACAGTCCATGGGGTTGCAAAGAGTCAGACAAGAATGAAACCACCCTCTTGGTGCCTCTTCTGGGAGTCAGGCCACTGAGTCAGTAGCTGGAGTTGAGCCAAGGAGAGGAGAGATGAACCAGGAGCCAGAGGAAGAGGATGAGAGGGTCAGGGGGAAAGCACTGAAGATCAGTGCCACCCAAGAAGTCGCCCCAAGACGCAAAGACTGCTCTTGGCTGCCCCCTCAATGCCCCTCCTCCTGCCTCCCCGGGCTCAGCTCCTGCCCGTGCCAGACTGTGGGGGAGCAGAGAGCCGATGGACCCGGCTGAAGTCCCATCACATTTGCCAGCCCTGAGGTCAGCGGGCCAGCAAGGCCAACCTCCCACTGAGTCCTGGGGGCTGTGGCACCTGCCCTCCCGGCTCCCCGTCCCCTGGCTCCGGCCTTGCCTACTCGTCCCTTGATCTGCTCTGGTGCTGGGCTGGGGGCAGAATGTGGGACAGACCATCCTGTGTTCCCCGCCAGTCACCTCACGAAATCAAATCCCGATCAAGTCAAAACCCGGAAGTCAGGAACCAGAGGTGGGGAAACTGAGGCCAGGGGAGGGACAGGGACAGGCTCGTGGTCACAGAGCAAGGTATGCAGAGGCAGGATTGGAACCCAGGACCCTGGCTCCGGTCCCAGCACCCCTTGGGGGGCCACAGTCAAATCCAGCCAAGTCCGGGCATCTCCTCCTGCTCCCGGATCACCCGGAGGCTCTGGCCTCCCAGAGGTGCTGCTTAGAGCTCTCCAGAACCACCCTCACAGCCTCCAGCAGGAGGCCCAGAGGACCGTCCCTCCTGCCTCCCCTTCTCCTCCCTGTGATCTTCCTGCCTGGCTGTGTTTTCGCTCATCCCTTAACTGTGGTCCCCAGCACTCTGTGGCTCAGTCGGTAAAGAACCTGCCTGCAGTGCCAGAGACCTTGAGACACCAGTTCGATCCCTGGGTCAGGAAGATCTCCTGGAGAAGGAAATGGCAACCCACTCCAGTATTCTCGCTTGGAAAATTCCGTGGACAGAGGAGCCTAGGGGGCCACAGTCCATGGGGTTGCAAAGAGTCAGACACGACAGGGTGACTCAACCATCACCGAGGCTCTGAGCTGGGCACGTGCCCCTTTCTCCTGAAGACCCTTTCTGGATGGTGTTACCACTCCCACACCCGCACTGGCGTCTCCCACTCCTCATCTCCAGGCTGGTCCCTCTCCATATACCCACCCACCTCCAGCCCTTGTCCTGAAGGTCCCACCCACTCCCCAGACTCCTGAGGCTCAGGGCTTCGGGGGCGGGTCAGTCCTCGGCCGTCCAGGGCCACCTGCCTGGGACCGGCCCTCACTCTCTGCACCAGGGTGCCTGCGAGCATGGTGCCCTCCCACACTTGCGTGCATGTGTTGTAGTCCATCCTCAGAGATCAGGGAACGGTCTCAGCTGTTCATTCATCCCCACGGCTGAAGAGGCAGCTGGCTTGAGTGAACACCAGGGAAAGCGGCTCATTGGAGAGAATGATGGGTTGGTTGGAACCAATAGCAGGTGGATGGACCCAGTGAGAAGGGTCTCAGAGAGGATGTGTTCAAAGGCATGGGGAGCCGTGGGGGCTCACGGGTGCTACCCAGGGACTGTCTCCAAGGTCACTGAGACAAAGACAGCTGCTGGCCTCACTGGTCATCTCACCCCTCTAAGTCTCTGCCAGGAAGGCTCAGGTGGGAAGGTCACGGCCAGACCCGTTATCCACAGGCCCTGATTGGCCCTGCCAGGCCCTCCATCTGGCCCTTAATCTGCTGGGAAAGTTAAGGGCCGTCAGTCCGGCTTTGCACCTCTGAACGTGTGGGAGGTGAGCCACACCCCGCGCCTCAGGATCCCCGGCCGCAGGCACCCAGAGGGAGCCGGCTAACGGGGACTCATTGGGCTGGACCCTCCTGGCAAACATACCATTCCCGGCTCCTCCTCCGGGATCCTGAAACCCAGCCTCTGCCCTGGAAACTGTTGCCTTGTTAGGAGACCCACAGGGGTGTGGATGCAGGGCCTGCGTTTATCTTTTCCTGCCAGGTTGCCGTGTTCTGGAGTCAGGAGAGGGGCTAAGCGGGGAGGCAGGGGCGTGGTGGAGACGGGAGGGCCAGCCTTGAAGCCCCCAGGCCTCGCGTCCAGCTAGGACCTCGGAGGAGGGCACGAGGGGGCTCTGACTGCCTGAAGCGGCGCCACGGGGGCAGATCCTGGAATCCCGAGGCCCCTGGGAGGGAGGACAGAAGAGACTCCTGCTCTGCCTTCACTCCATCTTCCCACTAACAAACCTTCCTTTAAGCTGCATCCAGGGATGTGCTGCCGGATCCACGTGCATATCTGTGATGCTCCTCTTTCTCCTGTGGGTCTGAGGACACGTCTGCACGTGTATCAGGTTTGCGTGCACCTGTGTGGGTGCGCCGGTGTCCAGGGAGATGTGGGAGGTAGAGTCTACAGTAGCTGTGTGCTCACCTGCACAGGTGTGGCACGGGCAGGTGTGGGCGCCTTTTCAAGCCCTGGTGGTGAGACAGGGGATTTCTATGCATTTGCTCACAAATGGTGAATGTGCTTCTCGACACACATGGATGCACTCCTGCAGTCCCTGTGTCCATTCGGGACGTGTGCTTGACGGTATGTGGATGTGGACGTGTCTACACAGGCTGATGTGTATCAGATATTTGTGTGTCTCTCGTTGTGTGAGTGTGATCGCCCACGTCACGTGCCCCGTTTCTGGCCATGTCTTTAACCAGATCTGGAAGTCTGTCTCTGGAAGGCATGGATCCTGAGCGCTCTGTAGAAAATTGTCAGGGTCCCTGATTTCAGGAGGCGGTAAGAGACCGCCCTTCCGGATCTGCACCGAGCCCTCTCTGTCCCAGCGGAGGAGGAATTTCCCACGAGCCTCTGCTGAGAACCAGGCTACCCGGAGAACAAACAGCTCACATCCCCGCGTGGAGGGGCTGCCGGCTCCTCCCAGCCCAGTCAGGGGCTGCGGAGGGTGTGGAGTGGAGACAGCTGCTTCCAGTCCAGATAAGGCCGAGGGGGTCACATTTTCCATTTCCAGGAGCCTCCCCTGCAAGTCCCAGCCGCTAAGCCCCGGCCCCGTGGCCTGGAGAGGTTTCTGCTGACTCAGGGGACTCCCTGCACCCCCACTCTGGGAGCTGCTGGGCCAAGAGGGGAAACTGAGGTCTTGGAAGAGGCAGCACCCCACCAGAGATTGTCCCGAGCCCCCGGGGACTGGGGATGTGGCCTCTGCGGCAGGACTGGCCCAGCCTGGGGCCCTCACAGCGAATATCCTGACGCTTGTCGCTCTGAAAACCACTTGGGAAGGAGGAGGGGTCTCCTGTCCTCGTAGAACAATAGCTCTTGTCTGTCTGTGCTCTCCGCTCGGCCAGCCTGGCTGTCCCCGACTAGGGGACCTGGGGACCCGGAGGGGAGGGCAGTCCTTGTAAGGGACAGAACAGGCTTCGAACTCTGGAGTTCCTCTCGCCTCCGCTCCACAACTTCCTACCCCGGGCCTCCCACCTCCAGGCCAGCCTGGCCGGCCTTCCCTCCCCCTCTCCGTGCTATTTTTAGGGCCTGGCTCAATGGCCTCCAGGACTGGAGGAGCCAGAGCGGCAGGGTTGGAGCTCCCGGGCCTCCCCCGGGGCCCCACAGGCTGCAGGCTGGGCAGTGTCTGCTTTCAGTCCTGCAAAAGGCCGTGTCACTCAGAGTGAGCAGTGGGGGTGGGGAGGCCAGGCTGAGGCAGGGGGCTGGGCTAGGGCCTGGGCGAGGGGCTCTCCGGAGCCTCCTGCTGTCCATAGATAAGCCGGGCTTCCGCAGAAGCATTCTGGAAGCTTCTTGGGGCCAGGGCAGGCATGGGAGGCCTCCAAGGGTGACAAGCCCATCCTTGGGAAGGTCTGGACGGCTGAGGCCAGCCTCCAGGCCCACCGGGCGACCACCTCCCTTGGAAGTCCCCAGAGTCTCCTTCTTCTAACGGAACTGACTTATGGATCTGCTCCACCAACAGGTGAATGCCTTAGATCACGTTCAAGGCCCGCCTAGTGCAACGCACAAGCTCTCACATTTCTGCCCGGCGGCTGCACTGGTCCTGCCGCCCAGAGGATCTTTTCCACTTGACACCCTGCCTGACAAACGCCTGCTCCTTTTCCAGATTTTCAGAACCCAGTTTTCTTGTCTGTGTGGTTTTTTTTTTTTTGGCTTGGCATGTGGGATCTTAGCTCCCTGACCAGGGATTGAACCTACGCACCTTGCACTGGACGTGCGGAGTTTAAACCAATGAACTTCCAGGAAGTCAGAGCCCAGTTTTAATGTCACCTTCTCTGAGAAGTCAGCCCTGATGAAGCCTGCCAGCCCGCCTGGCTTCCATTCTCCGCCCGACTCTGCCCGCTGTGTGCTCCTCGTCTGCCCCGGCTCCCTCCGCCCAGTGTGGGACTTGTGCTTCTCTCGAGCAGTAACCTCAGTCTGCCCTCCTGCAGGGCAGAGCCCAGCGTCGCGCAGCCCTCGACTTCATCATCCAGCCCTGGGCACTGGGTGAATACGGGCAGGAACTCGTGGTTGAACAGCCAGTGGAGATGGAGAAAGTTGGGGAGGAAGGAAAGCAGGAAAGACCCCTTCTGTGTCGGCGGGCTCTGGAGGGACTGCCTGAGGTCCCCATGGGCCGGAAGGAGGCAGGGGCAGCCCAGGCCAGGCTTCGGGGACACTGCTCCGCCCTGGGCAGCAGCCAGCTCGGTCACTCTCATTCTTTCCAGATCAAAGGTCCCCCAGGGAACAGCCTGGAACCTGACACTGGCTCGAGATGGGGGAGGGGACCAGCTGGTGCTCTTCATGGAGAGGGCACCGAGAGGCAGGACACCTGTCCCCAGGTCCAGGAACACCAGGCCAACAGCCCAGGAAGGGGGCTGGACACACTTCTGCACAGCGACTCCAGCAGCAGGTCTGTGCCTGTAGGACGGGAACCCTTGCTCTAGGCCCTTCTGTCCTAGACTCCCCAAAAGTCCTCAGGGCCTCCGTGGCTGCCTGCACTGTTCCATCAGCTCTGACTCACCTCTATCCTATCTTCCAGCAGCTTCCATCTCAGACACACTCCAGGTGTGTCCTGTCTATCAGCGTCTCTGAGCCTGTCTGTCTAGACTCTCAGTATTTCTATATTAAAAAAACATAGAGAGGCTTCCCTGGTGGTCCAGTGGGTAAGGACACTGCCTTGCAGTGCAAGGGGCGCCGGTTCGATCCCTGGCCTGGGAAGATCCCACGTGCCGCGGAGCGGCTGGACCGATGTGTCCAACGACCGAGCCGGAGCTCTGGAGCGCATGCGCCCAGAGCCGGTGCTCTGCGACAACAGATGCCACCGCGATGGGAGGCCCACAAAGAACAAAGATAAATAAATGAAAGTCCAATAGAAGTGGCCAAAAAAATTTAAAAAAACAAAGATATATATTTATCTGGCTGTGCTGGGTCTCATTTATAGCATATGGGATGTAGTTCCCTGACCAGGGATCAAACCCGGGCCCCCTGCACTGGGCACACGGGGTCGTAGCCCCTGGAGCATCAGGGTGGTCCCTCTCTGTAGTTTTTGTTCTTCCCTCAGTCCTAGTTCCTGTCTCTTTTTCCATCTCTCTGTCTCCCTGGACATGAAGAATAGCTATGGAGTGGCGTGTTAGCCCTTCAGTCTACAGTCACCGGATTTTTCTGGCTGCTGGGTCCGGGCTGGGAGAGGATGGGAGAGGCCAGAACCCAGAGCACCTGATGCAGCCAGGCCTCCCTGGTCCCCTCGGCTGCTGCATCTGAGCCAAGCCTGGGTCAGCCCCACTGCCGCGTGAGCAGGCAGAGAGGAAGTGGGCAGAGCTGGCCTGGGGCAGGAGGCCGTGTCAGTGGGCCAGATCCCTGAGTCTGCCACTCCTCTGGCCCTCTTCCTCATTCCACTCCGAGCTGTGGAAAGTCACCCCACAGCCAGAGTTTGACTTCATGGCCTCTACTCCCATGTGCAAGCTGGAGTCACATGTCACACGCACACAGAGTACAGAGGCGTGGCTCGGAGCTTAGGAGTCTGCACGTCAGTCATGTCATGGCTCACTCATCTTTGGACCTCAGTTTTCATATCTGTAAAATGAGGATTTTAATCTGTGACCTAGAATGGTGTGTGCTAAGTCGCTTCGGTCATGTCTGACTCTTTGCAACCCCGTGAACTGTAGCCTGCCAGACTCCTCTGCCTATGGAATTTTCTAGGCAAGAAGACTGAAGTGGGTTGCTACTTCCTACTCCAGGGGATCTTCTTGACCCAGGGATTGAACTCACATCTCCTGTGGCTTCTGCATTGCAGGCAGATTCTTTACCACTGAGCCACTGAGAAAGCCCCTAGAATTGTTAATAAGCGTTCTGTTAATTCATGTTTGCAAGGCCCTTACTAAGACCCCATGTCTGGAGCATAGTCAGTACTTTATCTATCTATCTATTAAATAAAGTGAATAAACATGCATGCTTCAAACTTCACTCTCAATAAAAATTACAAGTTGCTTTCCCCTTTATTCTGTTTGAGCAGACCCTGTGAGCATGATATTTATCTGGCTGTGCTGGGTCTCATTTATAGCATATGGGATGTAGTTCCCTGACCAGGGATCAAACCCGGGCCCCTGCACTGGGCACACGGGGTCGTAGCCCTGGAGCATCAGGGTGGTCCCTCTCTGTAGTTTTTGTTCTTCCCTCAGTCCTAGTTCCTGTCTCTTTTTCCATCTCTCTGTCTCCCTGGACATGAAGAATAGCTATGGAGTGGCGTGTTAGCCCTTCAGTCTACAGTCACCGGATTTTTCTGGCTGCTGGGTCCGGGCTGGGAGAGGATGGGAGAGGCCAGAACCCAGAGCACCTGATGCAGCCAGGCCTCCCTGGTCCCCTCGGCTGCTGCATCTGAGCCAAGCCTGGGTCAGCCCCACTGCCGCGTGAGCAGGCAGAGAGGAAGTGGGCAGAGCTGGCCTGGGGCAGGAGGCCGTGTCAGTGGGCCAGATCCTGAGTCTGCCACTCCTCTGGCCCTCTTCCTCATTCCACTCCGAGCTGTGGAAAGTCACCCCACAGCCAGAGTTTGACTTCATGGCCTCTACTCCCATGTGCAAGCTGGAGTCACATGTCACACGCACACAGAGTACAGAGGCGTGGCTCGGAGCTTAGGAGTCTGCACGTCAGTCATGTCATGGCTCACTCATCTTTGGACCTCAGTTTTCATATCTGTAAAATGAGGATTTTAATCTGTGACCTAGAATGGTGTGTGCTAAGTCGCTTCGGTCATGTCTGACTCTTTGCAACCCCGTGAACTGTAGCCTGCCAGACTCCTCTGCCTATGGAATTTTCTAGGCAAGAAGACTGAAGTGGGTTGCTACTTCCTACTCCAGGGGATCTTCTTGACCCAGGGATTGAACTCACATCTCCTGTGGCTTCTGCATTGCAGGCAGATTCTTTACCACTGAGCCACTGAGAAAGCCCCCCTAGAATTGTTAATAAGCGTTCTGTTAATTCATGTTTGCAAGGCCCTTACTAAGACCCCATGTCTGGAGCATAGTCAGTACTTTATCTATCTATCTATTAAATAAAGTGAATAAACATGCATGCTTCAAACTTCACTCTCAATAAAAATTACAAGTTGCTTTCCCCTTTATTCTGTTGCCCCAGGCTGAGCCAGACCCTGGTCACCAGCAAGCCCCAACAAGCCTGATGTGAGTAGTGGTAATTCAAATTTAGGAAGAACATGCGGCTCCGGGTGTGTGCATTTCTCCAGAGCAGCTTGCGGAGCCATGTGTCCTTAACAGGATCCCATGTGGAGAAGTCACATCGCTGCTGGTTAAAGACAGGTGACATAGGCTCCTTCTTGCAAACATGTAAACATGAGGTTGTTAAAAATTAACAAGGGAGACATGTCTGTAGACAAGAAATGGAGACTGCTCCATAAAAGAAAGAAGACAGGAGCCTGCAGGGAGAGAAGGGGCCGAGGCTGGCACTCCCTGGGGGCTGGGAAGAGAGCAGGGCTGGACGTGGAAAGCGTGGGCCGCGGTGTAAATGCTAAACCAGGCTGGGACCGCAGCCTGGCTGGTGTCTGGATCAGGGATGCCAGTTGTGAGGATAAAGCAGAGCAGCTCCGTTTACCCTTCAAGGGGGCGGCAAAAAACCAACGCCACACGCCTGTGGCTGGGCCCGCAGCAGAGCCGCTAGGCTCAAAGGGATTGTCCTAGAAATGGGTCATTCCTATGAGGCAGAAGGCCTGCAGTGGACGCTTCTGAGTCAACTCTGGTCTGGAGCCCAGCCAGACCCAGACCGAGCGAAGGCCACTCCACATGGCCTTGGGTTTTGCAGACGCTTCAGATAACCTCAGAAGGTCCTGCTGGAACTGAGCCTGAACTGCCCATAGCAGAGACTTCGGGATCACACTCACGGTGGTCTCCATCCCTCACTCTCCCCGGTCTCTCTCTCCCTCTTCCTGCCAGGATTTCTCAGACTGACCTTCTAAAACAAGAATCCTAAAAAAAAAAAACAACGAAAAACAACAAGGCTTCCCCTGGTGGTCCAGTGGGTAAGGACACCGCCTTGCAGTGCAAGGGGCGCCGGTTCGATCCCTGGCCTGGGAAGATCCCACGTGCCGCGGAGCGGCTGGACTGATGTGTTCAATCACCGAGCCGGAGCTCTGGAGTGCATGTGCCCAGAGCCGGCGCTCTGCAGTGAGAGAGGCCACTGCGATGGGAGGCCCACAGGAGCCAAAGAACAAAGACGGATGAAAATGGAGAAATGAAAGACCAAAGGAAGTGGCCCGCCTGTTCCCAACCCTCCCCAACTTGACCCCCGCCCAAAATAAATAAATAAATAAATCTTTAAATAAATAAATAAATAAAACAAAAAAAGAATCCTTATCACAAAGCTTTGGTTTCAAGAGGACTCTAAGTTTCTTGTTTTAGGCTCATAGAGATGCAGGTGGTTTTTCAATTGAGATAAAGTTTACATCCATTAAATACCTTTTGCAGATGTAAAGTCAGTGGTTTCTAATACCTCCACAATAGTGTGTGACCACTTCCGCTATCTAATTCCAGAACATTTTCATCACTTCGAGCAGAAATCCTACAGCCATGAGCAGCCCTTCCCCAACTCCACCATGAGCTGACTCTGTCTGTATGCATTTGCCCGTCCTGTACATTTGATACATTGGGCTGGCCAAAACGTTTATTGGGGTTTTTATGTCCAGTACATGGGATGACACAACATGTGGTCGTATGTGACTGGCTTCTTCCATTTGGCATATTTCCGAGGTTCCTCCATGCAACATGCATTGTGATCGATCCTTCATTCCTTTTTCTGGCTGAATGATAGTGCCTGGTATGGCAAAGCAAGATATGAAGGGCAGGTTTGAGCTGTAGGATAGTTTGATAGTCAGTAGTAACAAAAGCATGTCATTTAGAAATACAGGAGTCAATATTTAAAAGTCAGCTCCAGAGTAAATATGAAAGTGATTGCCTGTAGGAAAGAGGAAACAGAAAGAAAGGGAGGACACACAGATCTTTTTTCTAAACAAACTGAAAAGGAAACTATGTCATTCTTTATGTGCATGAATACCAAAGGAAGCAAAAACTAAATTAAGGGAAAAAAGCACGATACACAGAAAATACAAAATAAAAAATACAAAAACAAGTTCAAATATATCCATCACAGTCCATTTCAATGGCTTTAATTTACCTATTAAAAAAACCAAGTCTTTCAGAATGGATGAATTCCAATCTTAGTCTATTAACAAAATCCAATCTTATTCTATGAACACACCTAAAAAGCAATTGGAGCTTTCCCGATGGCTCAGCCGGGAAAGAATTCACCTGCAAAGCAGGAGGCCCAGGAGATGCAGGTTGGGAAGATTCACCCCCCCCCCCACCCCTGGAGAAGGAAATGGCAACCCATTCCAGTATTCTTGCCTAGAAAATCTCATGGATTGAGGAGTCTGGTGGGCTACAATCCATGGGGTCACAAGAGTTGGACACAACTGAGCAACTGAGCACAAGCACAAAAAGCAACTGCAGTATGGCATTACTGACATAGGAAGGATGGATAAAAAGTATCCTCCCCAGGCAAGAACAAAATAAACGGACAAGCTGGTGTGGCAATAGTGATGCCAACCAAGGTAGAATTCAGAGCAAAAGGCAAACGATGAAGATGGATATTTCACACTATAAACATAAGAAGCGGGAATGACTAGGTCCGCCAATAGTCTATCGACAGTTGTTTGTTGACTTCTCACCCTCTTCTGGATGTGGCTCCAGGCGCGGGGAATACAGCAGCGAACAAGACAGCAGCCTGCCCTCCAGAGGCTTGTACTCTAGTGGAGGCAGTCATAGGCACGCAAATGGTGAGGTCCCATGATGGCGGGAGCAGGTCAGTACCGAGAGGAAGATAAACTCAGGCCCTGTGATTCACAGCGACTATCACGTCGTGGGGGCTGCTTTATATAGGAGGGTCTGAGAAGGCCTGTTGGAAGAAGGTGAAATTCGGGTTGGGACCAAGTAAGACGGTAGCTAAGACCTATGTAGAAAATGGGCAACCGAGATGGGCAAAGGCTTGCGGAGCGAGAGGGAGGCCGCGGTGAGGGGGCGGGGCCACGCGAGGGGCGGGGCCAGGTGCAGGGTGGCCCTGAGGGCAGTGCTGCAGGTGTGCGAACTCTGGAAGATTTCAGGTGGGAGGAGAACAGGATTTGCTTTCTTGCCACGTAGAAGGTGGTTTTAACAGGGCCGGCGTGGAGGTGGGGATTGCAGTTAGGCGTGTACCTAACTCGGCCCTCATCGGAGAACGCCAAAACTGGTAGAACTACAAGGAGACGTTGAGACATCTATTAACCACAGTTTTAACCTCTGAGTGAGGGAGAGTCTCGCAGCCCCGCCCGTGTTGCCCCATAGCACTGACTTTCTCCCCAGCCCTCCGCGGCCATCCCTCCCACGTTTTGCTCCACATTTTCAAGTTGCCTCCCTTTTGAGTTGTATGCATTCCTTACCTTAAAAAAAAATTTTTTTTTTAATTGGAGCTTCCCTGGTGGTCCAGTGGGTAAAGAGTCCACCTTGCAATGCAAGGGGCACCGATTCGATTCCTGGCCGGGGAAGATCCCATGTGCCGCGGATCGACTGGACCGGTGTGTCCAATTGCGAGCCAGCACTCTGGAGCACATGTGCCCAGAGCCAGTGCTCTGCAATGAGGGAGGCCACTGTAATGGGAGGCCCACACAGGCCAAGGAATAGAGATGGATGAAGAATAGATGGAGGACCAATGGGGGAGGCCAAGATTAAAAAAAAAAAAGAATTTCCAAATTAGATGGAGACTCTAGAAGCTTAGACTCTAAATACATAGAATCTCCACAAAAGTCAAGCAAAGAAACAAAGAAGACCATACGAAGGCACATCGCAGATTTGTTAATACCAATGATAAAAAGAAAATCTTAAAAGTGGCTGAAGAAATTTGACTTCTAAGCAAGACAAAATAATAAGGATCGGATTTATCCTCTTACTGAAATAAGGAGGACTCCCTTGGCAAGGATTGTTTAGATAGGAAGCAAAGTGACAAACAGAACTTTATGAAAAATAAAAAATTATGATATTCAAAAAATGTCATTATGAAAAATGAAAAGGCAAATCATTTTGCAAAACACATTTATCCAGTGAAGGACTTGTATGTAGAATGTACCAGGAATTCTTAAAACGCAATAAAAACAGGTTACTTTTTTTTCATGGAAAAAAGATTTGAATAGGCATTCCACCAAAGAAGAAATGTGACTGGATAATAAGCAAATGAAATGATGCTCAACCACAGCAGACCTTACGGAAATGCAAATTAAAGCCACACAAAATGGAAATGAGCAGTGGGGCCCGCCGACAGCAATGGTGCTGTGTGCAGACAGGGTGTGTGCCCAGCGAGTTGGACTTGGATCTCAGAGAAAGGACAGTGTTCTAGCTGTTGAGCTTTGAGCAAGTGGAACTTTTGAACGCCATGATCCTTTTTGAAAAGGCGCTTTTTTATGTGTGAAAAATGAACTTTTGTCTAGCCATTCTCGAATTAACCAGGAAAAAAATTCCAGTCCAACCAAGATAAAATGAATTTCTCCACACGGAGAAACATCTGGGGTGTATTGCCTCCATGAAAATTACAAATGGAATTCAAAGCAATGCCGCAGGTTCTGCACCTTGCATGTCTTCCAAGCTCAACTGTTTCACTGGGTATCTGAGGCATGATGATGAGGCTACTGGATTTGAAGATACTTATAATAATATATCACCAAGTGAACTAATGGGAAAGCCACACTTGAGGACGGAATATAAACTCAATCTTCTGCAATTCAGTGTGTTGGTCGGGAAAAAAACAGAGAGGTGGCATCTTATTTATAGTTGTCTATTTACGATAATTCATGTTCACAACATTAAAAGTACTGACCCATGGGGGAAAAGTACCCACCTACACATACCCTAGAGTGACTGAAATTTTAAAAACTGACAGTACTTAGTGCTGTCAAGAACGCAGAGCAACTGGAACTTTCATTCATTGCTGCTGGGAATGCAAAATGGTGCAGTCATTTCAGAAAATAATTTGGTAGTTTCTTTGTTGTTGTTAAATATCGAGTTAACTGCACCCTGGTGGCTTAGACAGTGAAGAGTCTGACTGCCATGCGGCAGATCTGGCTTCCATTCCTGCGTTGGGAAGATCTCCTGGAGAAGGGAATGGCTACCCATTCCAGTATTCTTGCCTGGAGAACCCCACAAACAGAGAAGCCTGGCAGGCTACTGTCCATGAGGTCGCAAAGAGTCGGACATGACTCAGTGACTAACACTCAACTGTTCGCTTAGCCTATCACCCAGAAATCCCACCTTAGATGTTAGGAGGAACAGAAGCATGCATCCACACAAAGGCTTGTACACAAATGTTTATAGCTGCTATATTCTTGATGCTAAACAGTCGGAAACATTCCATCAATGGTTGAATACATACTTTGTACTATAGGTACAATGAGCACTATTCCACAATAAAAAGAAATAACTAGCAATACATGCCATAGTATGAATGTGTGTCCAAGGCTTTATGCTAAGTGAAAGAAACCAAACATGAGTGATTATTTGCGTGGTTCCATTTATAATCTGTAAATCCTCAAAACATGATTCCTTTGGCAAAGGCAAACGTCCAGGGGTAGAAATCAGATTGGTGGCTGCTAAAGGCCGGAGGTAAGACATGAGGCAAAGGGCACAACGAACTTCTTCAGCCGGTGGAAATGTTCTTTATCCTGATTGTGGTGTTGCTAGATGACGGTAGATAGGAAAACTGGTGAATTTCACTTTCTGTAAATGATGCCTCCATGAATCCAATTTTTAGGATAGAATGCATGATAGGCTTGCTGGCCACCACTGGTTTTGACAGTGAAGGGAAGATAGTTTGCTGCACTAGAAACTGGCTTCCCTAAAATCTACTGGGAGAAAAGGCCGTTTCCTGCGGATTCAACTGGAGCCCCTGGAAAAGACCCGCATAGAGCGGTAATGTGAATAAAACCTGTCCAAGAGCGCCACCTGGAGGGAGCTTGAACTTAGTAGCAAGAAGCAGAAGCCTAAGACTGCAGCAGGGTCAGGGGCTAGCCCAGACCAAAGGTGAGACTTGTGGGGGAGACACCCCGGTAATAGTGTGGGTTGGCAGGTTGGGAAGAAATTTCAAAGGAGCCCCGCCATATGAGGAGTCAGCTTTCCACACATGGCAAGCCTGGGGAGATGAGGGCCAATCACACAGGACTAGTCAGAAGCTATTTATTTTTCCGTTTATTCCTTTTGGGCAGAAGGCTACCCATTCCAGTATTCTTGCCTGGAGAACCCCACAAACAGAGAAGCCTGGCAGGCTACTGTCCATGAGGTCGCAAAGAGTCGGACATGACTCAGTGACTAACACTCAACTGTTCGCTTAGCCTATCACCCAGAAATCCCACCTTAGATGTTAGGAGGAACAGAAGCATGCATCCACACAAAGGCTTGTACACAAATGTTTATAGCTGCTATATTCTTGATGCTAAACAGTCGGAAACATTCCATCAATGGTTGAATACATACTTTGTACTATAGGTACAATGAGCACTATTCCACAATAAAAAGAAATAACTAGCAATACATGCCATAGTATGAATGTGTGTCCAAGGCTTTATGCTAAGTGAAAGAAACCAAACATGAGTGATTATTTGCGTGGTTCCATTTATAATCTGTAAATCCTCAAAACATGATTCCTTTGGCAAAGGCAAACGTCCAGGGGTAGAAATCAGATTGGTGGCTGCTAAAGGCCGGAGGTAAGACATGAGGCAAAGGGCACAACGAACTTCTTCAGCCGGTGGAAATGTTCTTTATCCTGATTGTGGTGTTGCTAGATGACGGTAGATAGGAAAACTGGTGAATTTCACTTTCTGTAAATGATGCCTCCATGAATCCAATTTTTAGGATAGAATGCATGATAGGCTTGCTGGCCACCACTGGTTTTGACAGTGAAGGGAAGATAGTTTGCTGCACTAGAAACTGGCTTCCCTAAAATCTACTGGGAGAAAAGGCCGTTTCCTGCGGATTCAACTGGAGCCCCTGGAAAAGACCCGCATAGAGCGGTAATGTGAATAAAACCTGTCCAAGAGCGCCACCTGGAGGGAGCTTGAACTTAGTAGCAAGAAGCAGAAGCCTAAGACTGCAGCAGGGTCAGGGGCTAGCCCAGACCAAAGGTGAGACTTGTGGGGGAGACACCCCGGTAATAGTGTGGGTTGGCAGGTTGGGAAGAAATTTCAAAGGAGCCCCGCCATATGAGGAGTCAGCTTTCCACACATGGCAAGCCTGGGGAGATGAGGGCCAATCACACAGGACTAGTCAGAAGCTATTTATTTTTCCGTTTATTCCTTTTGGCCGTGCTAATGGAGCCCCACCAGGGTTCCATAGTTCCCCGACCAGGCATGGAACCCGAGCGCCCGGCACTGGGAGTCTTAACCACCGGACTGCCAGGTAAGCCCCGGAAGCTGATTTTTAGAACAGAACGCGTATCAGGCTCGCTCCTCTCTCTCCCCCATGTCAGCTCTGGAGGAAAGGAAAGCAGCCTAGGGAGTGGGTGAGGAGGATGTCAGCGTGGGTGAGCAGAGTGGGAGGGGCAACAGAGTTCAGCCCCCACATACAGACGCACCCCTCACAGGCACTATTCCTGCTGCTTGCTGTCTCTCCAGAACAGACGGGGGATGGTGCGGGAGAGATTATTCTTTTTTAAGATTTGGCCTCTTTTATTGTTTTTTTACTTGTTTATTTTCATCCATCTTTTATTCTTTTGGCCTGGGTGGGCCTCTCATTGCAGTGGCCTCTTTCGTTGCAGAGCACCAGCTCTGGGCGCATGCGCTCCAGAGTGCTGGCTCGTCATTGGACACACCTGCCCAGCCGCCCCGCGGCACTTGAGATCCTCCCGGGCCTAGGACGGACTCTTTACCCACCGGACCACCAGGTAAACCCTTAACATTTTTGATATATCTCTTATATCCTTAAAAAAAAAAAAAAACAACCCAACAACCCTGTACTTGTGTTTCATTGTGATTGATAGCACACTTAAACCCTTAACATTTTGTGATACCTCCTTTTCACTTAGCATTGCCATTAAAAGAAAAAGGACATACCCACACATGACGGCTTCGATAGAAACTGGTCCAAAGGGAGAAAGGCCGTTTCCTGCGGATTCAACTGGAGCCCCTGGAAAAGACCCGCATAGAGCGGTAATGTGAATAAAACCTGTCCAAGAGCGCCACCTGGAGGGAGCTTGAACTTAGTAGCAAGAAGCAGAAGCCTAAGACTGCAGCAGGGTCAGGGGCTAGCCCAGACCAAAGGTGAGACTTGTGGGGAGACACCCGGTAATAGTGTGGGTTGGCAGGTTGGGAAGAAATTTCAAAGGAGCCCCGCCATATGAGGAGTCAGCTTTCCACACATGGCAAGCCTGGGGAGATGAGGGCCAATCACACAGGACTAGTCAGAAGCTATTTATTTTTCCGTTTATTCCTTTTGGCCGTGCTAATGGAGCCCCACCAGGGTTCCATAGTTCCCCGACCAGGCATGGAACCCGAGCGCCCGGCACTGGGAGTCTTAACCACCGGACTGCCAGGTAAGCCCCGGAAGCTGATTTTTAGAACAGAACGCGTATCAGGCTCGCTCCTCTCTCTCCCCCATGTCAGCTCTGGAGGAAAGGAAAGCAGCCTAGGGAGTGGGTGAGGAGGATGTCAGCGTGGGTGAGCAGAGTGGGAGGGGCAACAGAGTTCAGCCCCCACATACAGACGCACCCCTCACAGGCACTATTCCTGCTGCTTGCTGTCTCTCCAGAACAGACGGGGGATGGTGCGGGAGAGATTATTCTTTTTTAAGATTTGGCCTCTTTTATTGTTTTTTTACTTGTTTATTTTCATCCATCTTTTATTCTTTTGGCCTGGGTGGGCCTCTCATTGCAGTGGCCTCTTTCGTTGCAGAGCACCAGCTCTGGGCGCATGCGCTCCAGAGTGCTGGCTCGTCATTGGACACACCTGCCCAGCCGCCCCGCGGCACTTGAGATCCTCCCGGGCCTAGGACGGACTCTTTACCCACCGGACCACCAGGTAAACCCTTAACATTTTTGATATATCTCTTATATCCTTAAAAAAAAAAAAAAACAACCCAACAACCCTGTACTTGTGTTTCATTGTGATTGATAGCACACTTAACACAGTTTTGTGTCCTGCCTTTTTCACTTAGCATTGCATTAGGGACATTTCCCCACGACATGACAGATGCTTCGTGAATAGGAATTTAACGGCCACTCCTGGTTCAGCCCCACATGAGAACTGAGCTTTTGTAGCAGGCTGAGCCCCATGCTGCCTGGATGGGGAAAATCCAGGAGAAGCAGAAAAGCAGGTGTGCGAGATCAGAGCCCATCACACACTGATAGATGAGGGGTTGAGCTCCTGTGGGAGGGCGTTCTGGCTCTGAGTAGGTGCCTTCTAAACGTGGAAATCTCCGTGCTCCCTGTGAGGACTTGCTGGAGGCTTTTATTCACCTGAGATTAGGCCTGGCCAGCGGCCGTGGCAGGAGACTCTGACCTGAAGGTCAGAGAGGATAGAAAGTGAGAGACTTCTCTGGAGGCCCAGTGGTTAAGACCCCACCTTCTAATGCAGGGAGCACGGGTTCAGCCCCTGGTCAGGGACCTGAGATCTCACATGGTGCAGGGTGTGGTCAAAAATTAGCCATAAATAAATAAATCTTGTTCAGGAACAACAACAACAAAAAGGCCTTTTTGAGCGGACACTGACAGTGAATGGAAAGCGTGGCCCTGTTTGCTCCCTGGCACCTTTTCAGCAGGGAGAGGAACAAGCGTCAGAGTCCCTGAGGAAGCCTCTGCTCCAAAATGGGATATACGTAATCTGGGATTATACATATCTGTAAACAACAAAGCTCTGTAAAAGCAAAACAGTGGAAAAATCAAACAAACAAACAAAAAACTCTGCTCCGAGTGGCTTTGGGCTTGATTGAAACTCAAAAAGCAAAACCAAATCACAAAAGAGAGAAATCACCCTTGGGATAGTTGGTAAAGACAGCACTTTAAAAGTCACCTGGGGTCTTCGCCTGATGTTCCAGACATTGCTGGAATGTCAGGTAGGTGTGAAACAAGTAAAAAGGAGAGACGGGAGGAAAAGACGTGGGGGAGGGGATGCTTCAAGGACCGGATGGTCAAGTTCCAAGTGCTCCTGGCTTTCTTTCTCTGGAGAGTGCTGGTTACATCATGGGGTAAGCCATGACACAATAGTTGAGCTCTGAGTCGATCAGCTTTCGGTATGTCCTGTAAATTTCCCTCAGGGTCCTGTCCTCGGCATGCGTCTCATATTTGTTTGTATAAATTCTCACCTGTGTGGACAGAGAACCACCCCCCACACATGAACCTTGTGACTACAGGATCCAAGGCCCTGAAGACAATCCAAATGCTGTACCCATACAATTGTTGGCAGAATCAGGAAAAGCCCAGACCCAATTATTAATAGGTAAAACCTGAGTGGCCCTTGTGGGTAAAGAACTCGCCCGCCAGGGCAGGAGACCTAAGAGATGCAGGTTCAATCCCTGGGTCAGGAAGATTCCCTGACAGAAATGGAAACCACTCGAGTGTTCTTGCCTGGGAAATCCCATGGACAGAGGAGCCTGGCGGGCTACAGTGCTTGGGGCTGCAAAGAGTCGGACATGACTGAGCGATTAACACTTTACCTATTAATAGGAAAAGCCCAAACCCAACTATTAATACTAAGGATGGGTGCTCCAGATGCCCTTCTACGAAATTGTTCATGTCCAGTGGACAGATTTGTGAGACTTCCAACCTCCTTGTCCTGCCTCATCACTGACCGTCCTCCCAGGGCTGGATGCCTCTTGCCCAGGGGCTGGCCTGCCCCTGCCCAATCCCTGGAGAACCCACCCCCGGGGGGCTCTTACCTTGAGTGTGCGCAGCCCACACTGCCCTTCTTCCTGGCTCTTCAGGATCCGCTCCACAAACGTCACATCCAGGAAAGCCCAGATTTTGAAGTAAAACAATTTTCTGCAGGATAAGATGAGCATGTGCAGCTCTTCATCTAGAGACTCATGGCTGTTGTTGAACTCAAAAATTAGTTTCTGGAAACGCACCAAAGGAGAAGACAGATGTGAACAGACGCTGGGACTAGCTGGATCATGTTGCAACTCTTTCAGGATCCTGCTTTGGCCCAGTGGCCTTGGTAGTTCAAGTGCTTTATTTAGTTAGTTATTGGCCACGCCCAGGGCATGTGGGAGGCTAGTTCAACGACCAGGGATGGGACCCATGCCTCTTGCAGCGGAAGCACAGAGTCCCAACCACTGGACCCAGCAGGGAAGTCCCCTCCAGGGCTTTAGATAAGGGATGCTGGACAGGCAGTTGTCAGAGGAAGGGATTTGGGAATGGAAAGTCATCTCATCCAAGTTTGCGAACCCTGGAGTTTGAGGTCTGGAGTCTGGAGACCGAGGTGGTGATCCTGGCCCTGCAGTGGGTGGACCATGTTGCCTCACCATGGGCAGCCCCAAAAGGTAGTAGTGATGTCTTCCTGCCTACTTCAGGGTGGTGTGAGCACACATGAGCTCTTAGTACTTTGTCATCTCTCACCATTTTTTAAAAAATTTATTTGACTACATCAGGTCTTAGATGCAGCATGCAGGATCTTTAGATTCAGCATGCAAACTCTTAGCTGTGCCCTGTAGGATCTAGTTCTTGGACCAGAGATCAAACCTGGGCCTCCTGCATTGGGACCCTGGGGTCGTAGTCACTGGGCCACCAGGGAAGTCGCGGTAGTGGTATTTACATCCCTCAGTATATATCCTCGCAGCCCTCTGTGAGGTCTTACTGGTGTTTAGTCTCTACGTTGTGTCTGACTCTTTCACAGCCCTATGATTGTAGCCCACCCGACTCAGCCGTCCATGGGATTTCTCAGGCCAGGATACTGGAGTGGGTTGCCGTTTCCTTCTCCAGAGGATCTTCTCTACCCAGCGATAGAACCCGCGTCTCCTCCATCGGCAGGCATGGACTCTTTATTGCTGAGCCATCAGGGAAGCCTGTGAAGTCGTTAGGGGGAGAACAAAATGATGCTGATGTTATAGATAGGGAGCTGCCAGATGAGAAACTAGCCCACACCGCTGAGCTTTTTGGTCATTTGGGTCGCACTTGTTTTATTCGTCTGGGTTGGGGTCACACTGTGCCCTGCGTGCTGCTATGTTGGGTGACTGCGTGGCAGGGGCTGCTCATCTCCTCGTCCCTGCTGGAGGCACCTGCATGCTCAGGCCTCAGGGACTGCGCCAGGGACATAGGAGCTCTCCTTAGTGGACAGTCAACCAAGAATGGTTCCACGTACAGGCAGCAAGCTGCAGCGTTGGTCCTCTGCTGTGGTCTGTGACCTTTCCCAGAACCTCAATTTGACATTGACCAAGAGCAGGCAGCAGGAACCGGAGGGGCAGCCACTCCACCCAGGCCTCCTGGGAGCGGTACCTACCTGTAGCGTGTGCCGGAAGATGGGCAGGAGATCCGTCAGGGTGGCTCTCAAGGACCAGTCGGTGTCGCTGAAATAGCAGCTTCTCAGACTGATGCTCCTGACCGGGATCTCCTGCAGGAGGATCCGGACCAAGAGATCGTACTTCATGACCCGCTCAAAGAAGAAGTTGACCCTCAGGTTGGGGGCGTGCCTGGCCAGTTTGGCCCAGGACATGCCCCAGACAACCTGCCCGTGGGGGTCGTGAATGTGGCACTTGATGTTCATGGTCCAGAGGGTGCCGGCGGTGTGGTCACACAGGGTCGCCAGCAGCTCGTCAGAGACGCAGTTGTAGTTGAGGGTCAGGGACGCCAGCTTGTGGAACGTGGCCATGGCCTTGTTGAACTGAGGGCTGCTGTAGACGGCGAGGTGGTGGCTGAAATAGTCCTCGAGGTTGAGCTCCGACACGGTGCTCTCGTTCCGGAGGAAGCTCAGGGCATTGAGGATGAGGCAGCCTTGCTCCACCGTGAGCCTGGCCCCTCTCATGTTGAGATGGTCCAGGTGTTTGCCCATCTTCCTCAAAAAGAAGCTCAGGCTTTTCATGAACGAATTCCTGATGCTGTTCCTCCAGACCAGGCGGTCCAGCTCCAGGTGCTGGATGGAGAAGGAGCGCAGACGGTTGTTGCTCTTGCCCAGACACGAGAGGAGGCCTCGCATGGTGACCTGGAACTTCCTGGTCAGGGCGGAATTGTAAGGATTCACGAATTTGATCTCCAGGTGCTCCAGGTAACGACCAAATTTCTTCACATACCAAAGAGCCGACTCGAATTCGGACGCGTGCACCCTGGAAGGTCTCCCGCTGAACGTGATGGACCTGTACCGCCAGAGGTCGGCCGAGTGCATCATCTGGTTCCACTTCCTGCAGACGAGGGCCGCTCTGGACCTGTCCCTGTCTCCCAGCCACCAGAAGACACGGCACAGGCACACGTCGGGCAGGGCGGCCCAGCAGCTCTCGCCTTGAGGCTGGATCGGCTGGTCTTCCTCATCCATTGGGGAGCCAGGGCGTCTGCTGCAGCGGTGTGGTAGGCAGCGCTTCCCAAAACGAGAAAAAAGCAATCACTTGTTTTCTGTGGGGAGTTAAAAGGAAGGACCATTATCTACCCAACGCATGAAACCCAGTGCAGGAGCTTGCACTGTGGCCCGGCAGGTGCAGGGGGTGCAATGATAAATCCACGGCACCATGCACACCTGCCAGGACTCACAGCCCAGCAGGGCTCTAGCAGGAACCCAGACCTGGACTCAATGACAACGCTGTGGGAGACACAAAAAGGCTCAGGCGTATCCCTGGTGCCTTTGCCTCTGCTCAGTCGCTTCAGTCGTGTCTGATGCTTTGCAGCCCCATGGACGGTAGCCCGCCAGGCTCCTCTGTCCGTGGGATGTTCCCCAGGCAAGAACGCTGGAGTGAGTTGCTGTTTCCTTCTCCAGGGGATCTTCCCGACCCAGGGATTGAACCCATATCTTGTGCATCTCCTGCATTGGCGGGATTCTTTACCCACTGAACCACCTGGGAAGCCCATTCAAGGTGCAGGGTAGCCCAACCAAGGGGTGATTAGTTCTTTCTGGGTAAGAAGTCGCAGAGAGGGCTGCTCGGAGGAGGTGGCGTCTGAGCTGAGGTTTGCAGGGAGGATAGGATTTGCCAGGCACACAGGTTGGTGGTGGAGGATCTCGTGTATTCCGGGTAGAGGGAACAAGACGGGCCAAGCCACAGAACTGTGAGGATATGTGAGGCGTTCACATTCAGGGAACTGGCAGTTGTGTGGAGCAGAGAGTGTGATGTGGAGCGGTGGGAGGCGCTGGTCGAGGGCATGATGAAGGCTGTATCCTCGAGGATGTCTGACGTCTGCTCTGGATGAGGGCCACCGTCTGTGCTGCCAATACCTATGTCTCTATCCAAGAGGCACAGCTGCAGAACCGAGGCGGAGAACCTCGGCTGAGGGCAGGGCAGGTGGAAGGACCACATGGCCAGAAGTGATGGGGTCAGTCTGGAGGGAACGAAGACTCTGGGGGAGTGGAGGAGGGACGGTCCAGAGCAGAGCTTGAAGCCTGGGCCTAGGCCGGCATGAGAGGGAGTCGGGCTGAGATGTGAGTTCTTCGGTGCACATGATTGCGTAACTGGTGAACATAGAATTGGGAGGACTGGAAGGTCTCTGACTTGACTCTTTGAATGGCAGGTGGTACCCCAGTCAGGCAAGGGATGATGTGGGCTAAGATCCCACCAGAGACATGGAGCCCTGGGTCAGCCTCTTCATCGCCATCTGCGGTCATCTTCATGGCTTTGCTTTCTAAGGTTCCCCTTCATGAGAACTCCTCTCCTTTCCTCAACCTCTTCCAACCCTCCATTTCTAAGGATCAAGCCCTAAGATGCCATAAGGCTTTTAGTGACTTTTTTATATACATTGTGGCTCATAAAAAATCAGAGCTGGAAGAGATCTGAGAACTGATTGAAAAAAAAATTTAAAAGAACAGGTGGAACCGAGGCACAGAGAGGTGAAGGGGTTTGCCGGTAGTCACACAGTAGGTCATAGGACCCACACTAGACCTGGGCTTTCTTACTTTCTCTTGTACATTTCTCCTAACCTCCATGGTTCAGGCCGCAGGTGCAGAGGGACAAGCTAATCATACTTTTCAGTTCAGGACAGACATTTGTCTGTGCAAGACCTCACCATGAGTTTATGACTCTTTGCAATCCAAGGATGCTGGAGTGGGTGGCCATTCTGCTCTCCAGGGGTCTTTCCCACCCAGGGACAGAACCCAGGCCTCTTGCGTTGCAGGCAGATTCTTTACCACTGAGTCACCAGGAAAGCCCGTGTGTTTTCGTTTTAACTCCATGTCCCCCTCCACGGTTCCCCACCGCAGGCAACTATCCCAACGTGTGTGATGTGCTCTGTTTTGTGCGCGTGCTCGCCAAGTGTGCGTTCAGTGTCTGTAGGCGTCACTCGCGTCGCCCCGCGTACAAGACACACCTGTTGTCTGAGTAGACCCGGTGGTGGATCCTCCCGCATTTCTCCTATTCACGCTGCCCACGAGGGGCCTTCTCCTCTCCACCTCTCCCCAGCACCACAGTGGACGAGAGCATCCTCCAGGGAGCCGCTGTAGGGGACCTATTTTGGGGTCTTCCCCCGTGCCTTCGTCCCCACTGCCCCCTCATCACCTACCGCACAGTTTGGTCCCTGCCTCCAGCTAGCCCTCCCATCTCCCACCCAGGCAGACTTCTGCATGGCAACTGTAACAGCCTGTCCTCCCCGCCACCCCTGCCAAGGACACAGGGCTCTCGTAGGTTCAGCCTGCCCCCTTCTTCTCCCTCTCAGTGCTGAAACCTTTCTCTCCCACAAAACCCACACGCTCCGTGGGATGAGGGACAGCCCCATTCTTCTTTTCAGGAAGTATTTAAACCAATGAAGAAATAACGAAGATAAAAGATTGTGTCTTTCATCACATATACATTGTCCGGGGCTAGGGGCCCCCATGGCACTTAGCATGGAGCAAGGAAGTCGCCAAAGAGATGCGCAAGAGAAGTCAAAGCAGGGAATTCTCTGTCAGTCCATCAGCTGACTGCTGGCTTCCACTGTGGGGAGCATGGATTCTACCCCCGGTCACGGAACTAAGATGCCCCAAGCCTTGCAGCAAGGCCAAGGGAAAGAAAAGAAGCTAAACCAATTCCTAAAGCTGATGGAAGCCCTTTGCCCCAACAAAGTCACGGGGTCAGAAGAATTATCAGACGCTTTCAGCCATAGGGTGAGGCTGGAAGAACTTCTTCGGTGGGTTGGGGATGGTGTTGTGAGTCGTCTACAAGTCCCTGTCATCACCCAGAACCTGTCCTCCCCCTCAAGAGGCCACATAGATTAGTGGGTTAGATTCTGGTTCTGTCAACCGCAGTATATAACTCTGCACGCGTGTTCTCTGTTGTATCCGGAGTCTTTGTGAACCCATGGACTGTGTGACCCGTGAGGCTCCTGGTCCATGGGATTTCCAGGCAAGAATACTGGAGCGGTTTGCCATTTCCTGCTGCCGGGGAGACTACTGTTGTGTGGCTCAGATGGTAAAGACTCTGCCTTCCATGCAGGAGACCAGGGTTCAATCCCTGGGTGGAGAAGATCCCCTGGAGAAGGAAACGGGAACCCACTCCAGTATTCTTGCCTGGAGAATCCCATGGACAGGAGCCTGGTGGACCATGGGGTCCCAGAGAGTCCCGTAGGGCTGAGCAGCTTTTCACTTTCACTCCAAGGAGTCTTCCCCACCCAGGAATGGAACCCCATCTCCTGCATTGGCGGCTGGATTCTTTACTACTAGCGCCACTTGGGAAGCCCCTCCACATCTGTAAATATGGGTCATAGTACTTTTCTCCTCCTGTTGGAGGGATTAAATAGGCTGATAGATGAAAAACCCCAGAACAGTGCCTGGCACGCAGTAAATGTTATACAAGTGTTTGCTGCCATTAGAAAGTTGGTACCAACGTGTTTCTAAAGAACATCCCTATATGAAAGGTATTTAGGAATGGGGAAGCAGATATTTTGAAGGTTAGGAAAGTGCACCCGTGCAGGATTCGAACCCAGACCAGGGATGTGCGCACAGAGGCTGGGTTCCCCAAGTCACACAGCTGCGGAGTTTGGGAGGAGACCTGGGTGTCGCGTCACCCCGGGTGCAGATGGGGGCCCGAGAGCCTCGCGGGGGCGGCGAGTGAGGAGGGCCACTCACCACGCCTCGTGCGCACCGGTTACCAGTTCACCGGGCCCCGCTGCTCCGGCTGCAGGGACCGCGAGCACGGGCCTGCTCTGCCCGCGCCCCCACCTCCGCTGAGGAAGGGAAAGAAAAGAAGCTAAACCAATTCCTAAAGCTGATGGAAGCCCTTTGCCCCAACAAAGTCACGGGGTCAGAAGAATTATCAGACGCTTTCAGCCATAGGGTGAGGCTGGAAGAACTTCTTCGGTGGGTTGGGGATGGTGTTGTGAGTCGTCTACAAGTCCCTGTCATCACCCAGAACCTGTCCTCCCCCTCAAGAGGCCACATAGATTAGTGGGTTAGATTCTGGTTCTGTCAACCGCAGTATATAACTCTGCACGCGTGTTCTCTGTTGTATCCGGAGTCTTTGTGAACCCATGGACTGTGTGACCCGTGAGGCTCCTGGTCCATGGGATTTCCAGGCAAGAATACTGGAGCGGTTTGCCATTTCCTGCTGCCGGGGAGACTACTGTTGTGTGGCTCAGATGGTAAAGACTCTGCCTTCCATGCAGGAGACCAGGGTTCAATCCCTGGGTGGAGAAGATCCCCTGGAGAAGGAAACGGGAACCCACTCCAGTATTCTTGCCTGGAGAATCCCATGGACAGGAGCCTGGTGGACCATGGGGTCCCAGAGAGTCCCGTAGGGCTGAGCAGCTTTTCACTTTCACTCCAAGGAGTCTTCCCCACCCAGGGATGGAACCCCATCTCCTGCATTGGCGGCTGGATTCTTTACTACTAGCGCCACTTGGGAAGCCCCTCCACATCTGTAAATATGGGTCATAGTACTTTTCTCCTCCTGTTGGAGGGATTAAATAGGCTGATAGATGAAAAACCCCAGAACAGTGCCTGGCACGCAGTAAATGTTATACAAGTGTTTGCTGCCATTAGAAAGTTGGTACCAACGTGTTTCTAAAGAACATCCCTATATGAAAGGTATTTAGGAATGGGGAAGCAGATATTTTGAAGGTTAGGAAAGTGCACCCGTGCAGGATTCGAACCCAGACCAGGGATGTGCGCACAGAGGCTGGGTTCCCCAAGTCACACAGCTGCGGAGTTTGGGAGGAGACCTGGGTGTCGCGTCACCCCGGGTGCAGATGGGGGCCCGAGAGCCTCGCGGGGGCGGCGAGTGAGGAGGGCCACTCACCACGCCTCGTGCGCACCGGTTACCAGTTCACCGGGCCCCGCTGCTCCGGCTGCAGGGACCGCGAGCACGGGCCTGCTCTGCCCGCGCCACCTCCGCTCCGACACCAACTCCGCCGCCCCCGGCCCAGCGCCCGGCCCCGCCCCGACTAGAGAGGCCGAGCACCGCCGCCTTTGTGACGCCGCACCACCTGCGGGGGTCTGCTTATCCCCATGGCTGCGGGGCCCAAATCTGGGGTGATGGCGCGGGTCAAGGGGTGAGGCCCGTCTCTGCGCAGACGGCCGGGGAGGCGCCCTGCCCATGCCTCCTGCCCGCTGTCCATCTCTCTGGATGGCAGGAAGAGGTTCTGCCCCAGACTTGGGGTGTGCAGGACTGTTCCATCGCCACCTTTCCTGTCCTGACCCAGCCTCAGGGTCCTGTCCAGTCCAGGGGACCGTCTCTTTGGGAAATCATGGCCAAGCCATGCATGCACACTAAGTCAGTTAAGTTTGTCCGACTCTTTGCGACCCTACAGATTGTAGCCCACCAAGCTTCTCTGCCCACGGAGATTCGCCAGGCAAGAATACTGAAGTGGGTTGCCATACCCTCCTCCAGGGCATCTTCTCCACCCAGAGATCAAACCTGTGTTTCTCCCGGCTCCGGCATTGGTAGGCGGGGTCTTTACCACTAGCGCCCCCTGGGGAGGAAGGCCTTAAGCAAACTGGACTAGACCATCTTGACAAAGCTTGAAAAATGTCGCACTTGATGGCCCTAGCCCCGCACTGCCCTGGACTCTGTCCTCCCTAAGTTGGGGCTGGTGCTCTCATGGGTCTCCCTAAAGGCCAGGCAGAAAGCTTGAGGTGTGCTGTTTGCTGGGAGCTGGGCTGCTCCTATAGGGGTCTCCCAGCTGCGCCCCCTACCGGCAGCCTTCACAGACACCTCTTTGCGCTTTCCCTGGCTCTCCCCACCCTCCAACCTCATTTCTGTCTTCCTCTCTCTCTTCTTTTCTGCTGCTCCCCTTCCCATGCCGCCCTAGCGGCTGCCGTCTCTGGCTCTGGAGCACCACTGAAAAAATCTAAAGAAAGGTGGAAACCAAGCTTTCAGGAAGATCTTTTTTATTCTTCAGACACAAAGCTGGGCTTCTCAAGGTGTCTAGGCTGTGTGGAGCCTACATGCTTGACCAGAATTCTCAGGCAGAAGAGCTGAAGCCCTTTCTTCCTCCTGGTTTAGCCGTAGCTCTTGGGCAAACCAACATTTCTGTTCAAAAGAAGGAAAATAGTTAAAATGCAAACCTTTTCTTCTATGAGAAAGAAACCCAGTATATAAAACCCGTCTCTGACGGTCTGGAGGGGTGGGATGGGGGGGATATACATATGACTAATCTGAGAACATACATATCTGTAAACAACAAAACTCTACCACAAAATTAAAAGTAAAATAAAAGTTTTTTTAAAAAATGAATAAAACCCGTCTCTTTTCACAAATAAAGACTGGCACAGAACGCAAGCAGAAAAACCAGTGTCAAAACAAAATCTTCGACATCTGTAGTACCTTTCTCAAAGCTGGCTGGAACTTCTTGCTCGTTGTCCTTTTGATGAAGCTAACCGCAGGCATTTCTCCTAAAGGAATGGATATTTTAAAAGTTCAAGGTGTTTAAGTGGGAAGTGTTTATTTCTGGGATATCTCTAGTTAAATCTATCCCCAGTTCCTGGAGGAACCCTGAGCTACAGATGGGATAAAGAGTCATGGGTACAGATGAACCTATTTGCAAAGCAGAAATAGAGACACAGATGTAGCGAACACATTTGTGGATTCCAAGCCAGGGAAGAGGGGGTTAGGATGAATTGGGAAATAGGGATTGACATATCTATATGACTGTGTATAAAAGGGGACACCCACACCATGGACCCTCAGGCCATTAAAAAAAGGGAGCTGCAACATCATTTGACATGGAGGGATGCCCTTGGTTATTGGTGAATCATATACAAGAAATGTGTATAATTGGACTTCAAACGTGTGTGTGCCGGATACTGGAGGTACCAGATAACATACAGGCTGTCCAGTTAAATCTTAATTTCAGAGAAACAAAGAATTTTTTTTTTTTTAGTATAAGTATGTCTGATAGAATTATTTTGTTGTTATTTTTGTCCCAAGTAATGAATTCATCTTTGCTAAATTTAGCAACCCTATCATAGAAGGATGGAGGGAAGTATAAAGGAAATTTCAGTTGTGGGAGGCAGGGGATTATAGCACTAAGAACACGCTCAGCAAGTATGAGATTCATCCAGTTGGGTAAAAGTATGTGCTTGTGTGCATATAGAGATGCCTAGAGAAGTCAGAAAAAAACCAAGATTTAGGCCTACTTTCTTTGTACGGTGTGTGCATCATATTTTATCAAAAAAGGCAAATGGAAGAGTCATGTGTTTAGGAAGATAATGTGGGGGTGGGGGCACCCGATTCAAGCCCATTGAGCCTTGTCCGTGTTTGGGTGAGCTGAGGTGACGTTTTGGGAGGAAACCCGCCTGGATGCCCACACGAGTACCTTAGGGCATGGGCGGTGGGCTGGGTGTGGAGGCGGCTTATCTTTATCTCTCTGTTTGTTTGTATGCTATCCTATCCAATGGCTACAACAAAACCCAGTACTAGCAAACTCCTGGGAGATAGAGAAGGACAGGGAATCCTGGCGTGCCAAAGTTCACGAGGGGGCAAATAGACACGGCTTAGTGACTGAACGACAACAATTTCTGTATTTTGAAAAACATCAAATAATGAAAGCTTTTTGTTGTTGTTTTTTAAGTGCGAGGTCGTTGTTTGGGGCTTGAGAGCATAAGCTTTGGAACTGTGTACACGTGTCTGCTAGGCTAGGCTGGAGGCTCGGTGGAATCCTGGGGCAGCTACTGACCTTTCTGTTTAGTTCCTTATCTGTAAGGTAGGGATAAAATACCTTCCTGTTGTTTATAGTGATTAACCATTTGTAAAGAGCTTTGCAGTGTGTGTGTGTGTGTGTGTGTGCTCAGTCCGGTCTGACTCTTTGTGACCCCATGGACTGTAACCTGCCAGACTCTTCTGTCCATGGAATTTTCCAGGCAAGAATACTGGAGCAGGTTGCCATTTCCTTCTCCGGGGGCTCTTCCTGACTGAGGGACCAAGCCCACGCCTCTTGCATTGCCTGCATTGGCAGGTGGGCTCTTGACCAGCTGAACCACCACGGAAGCCCAGTTTTGCATTGTAACTGGTGCATAATGGTTAGCTACCTCAATGCTATTTTTTTGTATTATTGGAAAATCACCGAGGATGTAAAAATCAGCCTATTGAGGCTGCAAATCCTGATCTTCTGGAGGCAAGATACCAACTGATTCAGTATCTTGACCTAGGCTCTCATCTCTGGGCTGCGGTTACTTTTTCTATGCATATAGAGATGCCTAGAGAAGTCAGAAAACCAAGATTTAGGCCTACTTTCTTTGTACGGTGTGTGCATCATATTTTATCAAAAAAGGCAAATGGAAGAGTCATGTGTTTAGGAAGATAATGTGGGGGTGGGGGCACCCGATTCAAGCCCATTGAGCCTTGTCCGTGTTTGGGTGAGCTGAGGTGACGTTTTGGGAGGAAACCCGCCTGGATGCCCACACGAGTACCTTAGGGCATGGGCGGTGGGCTGGGTGTGGAGGCGGCTTATCTTTATCTCTCTGTTTGTTTGTATGCTATCCTATCCAATGGCTACAACAAAACCCAGTACTAGCAAACTCCTGGGAGATAGAGAAGGACAGGGAATCCTGGCGTGCCAAAGTTCACGAGGGGGCAAATAGACACGGCTTAGTGACTGAACGACAACAATTTCTGTATTTTGAAAAACATCAAATAATGAAAGCTTTTTGTTGTTGTTTTTTAAGTGCGAGGTCGTTGTTTGGGGCTTGAGAGCATAAGCTTTGGAACTGTGTACACGTGTCTGCTAGGCTAGGCTGGAGGCTCGGTGGAATCCTGGGGCAGCTACTGACCTTTCTGTTTAGTTCCTTATCTGTAAGGTAGGGATAAAATACCTTCCTGTTGTTTATAGTGATTAACCATTTGTAAAGAGCTTTGCAGTGTGTGTGTGTGTGTGTGTGCTCAGTCCGGTCTGACTCTTTGTGACCCCATGGACTGTAACCTGCCAGACTCTTCTGTCCATGGAATTTTCCAGGCAAGAATACTGGAGCAGGTTGCCATTTCCTTCTCCGGGGGCTCTTCCTGACTGAGGGACCAAGCCCACGCCTCTTGCATTGCCTGCATTGGCAGGTGGGCTCTTGACCAGCTGAACCACCACGGAAGCCCAGTTTTGCATTGTAACTGGTGCATAATGGTTAGCTACCTCAATGCTATTTTTTTGTATTATTGGAAAATCACCGAGGATGTAAAAATCAGCCTATTGAGGCTGCAAATCCTGATCTTCTGGAGGCAAGATACCAACTGATTCAGTATCTTGACCTAGGCTCTCATCTCTGGGCTGCGGTTACTTTTTCTATGCCATAGGAGAGCTAGACTGGATGGCCTCTGTTCATTTGTTTGCTCCGTTTGGGGGCATTTGCTATGGTCAGTCCCTGGGCTGGGCAACTAGAGACACAGGGATGAGAGATCAGCTCTGCCTTCCAAGGCAGGAGGTGATGCACATATATAACCAGGTAATAAGCGCTGAGAGGGGATCTGGACACACAGATGGCCCACAGACAGGCATGGAGGGACCAGAGGCTGAGTACCTGGTGTTGGTGTAGGGTTGGCAGGGGAAGGAGGATACCACACTGAGAACATTTTCTCAGAATGTCATAGGCTGCCTCGTCTTCTGCAGGAGAGGAGGCCCTGAGCTTGCCATCAAACTTCAAAGGCAGATCCGTGGTTTTGTTTGTGCTTCGTGGTGTTTGCCTTGTTGACTTTCCAGAAAGACAGGGAGATGTGTGTCTTTTCTTTAGCTTTGGATGGACGTCTTTCTCTGCCGTGGAAGTCTGGTCTTTAGCAGGCCGACTTGAAAGGGATGGAGGAGGAACATCTGGTTTCCCCACTGGAGAATATGTTATGGCGTCTGAAACTTGATGGCATCTATCCTGTGATGATGAGTCACACATCAATGTTAAAAATGACTTGAGCTTTAACGGCGGACAATACAATAGTGAGATAACCTGAAATTTTCCTACTCGAAACACTTTAGAAATGCTGGATCCAATATGACAAACATTCACTGAGCTGACTTTGCCAGCCAGCCAGCAAGCAAGCTCATGTTCCAGGAATGAAGACCTGTCCTGTTAAGCATATAAGGTGATAGGAGGAGATGTGAGGTCGATTTTATAACTAAGAGCTTGAATGAGTGAAAAGTTCCATCCACACGAGGCATGGAATTGGAAGTAAGAGTCCCTTTCCCTGCATGAGACTGGGAGCCTTGACCAGCTGAACCACCACGGAAGCCCAGTTTTGCATTGTAACTGGTGCATAATGGTTAGCTACCTCAATGCTATTTTTTTGTATTATTGGAAAATCACCGAGGATGTAAAAATCAGCCTATTGAGGCTGCAAATCCTGATCTTCTGGAGGCAAGATACCAACTGATTCAGTATCTTGACCTAGGCTCTCATCTCTGGGCTGCGGTTACTTTTTCTATGCCATAGGAGAGCTAGACTGGATGGCCTCTGTTCATTTGTTTGCTCCGTTTGGGGGCATTTGCTATGGTCAGTCCCTGGGCTGGGCAACTAGAGACACAGGGATGAGAGATCAGCTCTGCCTTCCAAGGCAGGAGGTGATGCACATATATAACCAGGTAATAAGCGCTGAGAGGGGATCTGGACACACAGATGGCCCACAGACAGGCATGGAGGGACCAGAGGCTGAGTACCTGGTGTTGGTGTAGGGTTGGCAGGGGAAGGAGGATACCACACTGAGAACATTTTCTCAGAATGTCATAGGCTGCCTCGTCTTCTGCAGGAGAGGAGGCCCTGAGCTTGCCATCAAACTTCAAAGGCAGATCCGTGGTTTTGTTTGTGCTTCGTGGTGTTTGCCTTGTTGACTTTCCAGAAAGACAGGGAGATGTGTGTCTTTTCTTTAGCTTTGGATGGACGTCTTTCTCTGCCGTGGAAGTCTGGTCTTTAGCAGGCCGACTTGAAAGGGATGGAGGAGGAACATCTGGTTTCCCCACTGGAGAATATGTTATGGCGTCTGAAACTTGATGGCATCTATCCTGTGATGATGAGTCACACATCAATGTTAAAAATGACTTGAGCTTTAACGGCGGACAATACAATAGTGAGATAACCTGAAATTTTCCTACTCGAAACACTTTAGAAATGCTGGATCCAATATGACAAACATTCACTGAGCTGACTTTGCCAGCCAGCCAGCAAGCAAGCTCATGTTCCAGGAATGAAGACCTGTCCTGTTAAGCATATAAGGTGATAGGAGGAGATGTGAGGTCGATTTTATAACTAAGAGCTTGAATGAGTGAAAAGTTCCATCCACACGAGGCATGGAATTGGAAGTAAGAGTCCCTTTCCCTGCATGAGACTGGGAGCCTTGAAGGCTGACCTATGGTGATTAAGAGACAAGAACTGACTAACTGGAAAAGGAAAATGACAAGAAAGCTTGTCTACCTTGGACTAGAAATTGAGCATGAGAGGATAAATTCTGAAGAAGAGAGAGAAAAAAAACAAGCACATCAGAGCTATTGTTCTAAGCAGGATGAATAAAAATAAATCTTCTCTTAGATACGTTGCAGTGAAACCACAGAAGATCCAAGGCAAAGAGGATCTTGAAACCAACCAAAGAAAAAGGCTATCCGCCAAGGACCAGTAGCTACACCGAGAGCAGACTTCTCAACAGCAATCATAGAGGTGGGAAGACGGTAGAATTAAACTTCGAAATGCTAAGAGAAAAATCGTGGTTAATGTAGAATTTTAAATCCAGTTAAATTACCATTCAAGAATGCAGAAAAAAGGAAGTAACTGTGCAGACAACTAAAGTTACCTAGACATGTATTTCAGGATGATGAAAATCTTACCCGGAAGGAAAGTTAGGGATTCAAGAAAGCCTGGGATTCAAGACTTCCCTGGTGGTCCAGTGAAAGAATTTGCCTTCTAAATCAGTGGACTTGGGTTTGATCCTTGGCGAGGGAACTAAAATCCCACATGCCAAAGTGCACTTCAACTACGGACCCCACACACTCTGGAGCCCATGTGCCATAACCAGAGAAAAGCCCTCACGCCACAGTAAAGATTCCACATGAACAACAGGACCCAATGTAGCCAAAATAAAAAACATTTTAAAAAGAAAGAAGGTGAGGAAAGAGAAAGGTAAATATGTGAGTATGGGAGTATATACAGGCAGGCATGAATTGCATAAAATGATCGTAATAATAATGACTAAAATGAAATAGTATGAAAACAGGGTGAAACTAGATTCTGCAGCATTTATTAATACATAAAAGGTGGGAATAGAGATCAACAAGTTCTCAGTTCCACATATTGTTTGTATGGCGGGTAGAAAATTTATTTTTAAATTTGAAATTCGTATACCTGTCCTGTTAAGCATATAAGGTGATAGGAGGAGATGTGAGGTCGATTTTATAACTAAGAGCTTGAATGAGTGAAAAGTTCCATCCACACGAGGCATGGAATTGGAAGTAAGAGTCCCTTTCCCTGCATGAGACTGGGAGCCTTGAAGGCTGACCTATGGTGATTAAGAGACAAGAACTGACTAACTGGAAAAGGAAAATGACAAGAAAGCTTGTCTACCTTGGACTAGAAATTGAGCATGAGAGGATAAATTCTGAAGAAGAGAGAGAAAAAAAACAAGCACATCAGAGCTATTGTTCTAAGCAGGATGAATAAAAATAAATCTTCTCTTAGATACGTTGCAGTGAAACCACAGAAGATCCAAGGCAAAGAGGATCTTGAAACCAACCAAAGAAAAAGGCTATCCGCCAAGGACCAGTAGCTACACCGAGAGCAGACTTCTCAACAGCAATCATAGAGGTGGGAAGACGGTAGAATTAAACTTCGAAATGCTAAGAGAAAAATCGTGGTTAATGTAGAATTTTAAATCCAGTTAAATTACCATTCAAGAATGCAGAAAAAAGGAAGTAACTGTGCAGACAACTAAAGTTACCTAGACATGTATTTCAGGATGATGAAAATCTTACCCGGAAGGAAAGTTAGGGATTCAAGAAAGCCTGGGATTCAAGACTTCCCTGGTGGTCCAGTGAAAGAATTTGCCTTCTAAATCAGTGGACTTGGGTTTGATCCTTGGCGAGGGAACTAAAATCCCACATGCCAAAGTGCACTTCAACTACGGACCCCACACACTCTGGAGCCCATGTGCCATAACCAGAGAAAAGCCCTCACGCCACAGTAAAGATTCCACATGAACAACAGGACCCAATGTAGCCAAAATAAAAAACATTTTAAAAAGAAAGAAGGTGAGGAAAGAGAAAGGTAAATATGTGAGTATGGGAGTATATACAGGCAGGCATGAATTGCATAAAATGATCGTAATAATAATGACTAAAATGAAATAGTATGAAAACAGGGTGAAACTAGATTCTGCAGCATTTATTAATACATAAAAGGTGGGAATAGAGATCAACAAGTTCTCAGTTCCACATATTGTTTGTATGGCGGGTAGAAAATATAACTGATTTATGTTTTAAGTCGAGTATTCACTTTAAAATGCACTAAATGTCACTCATGGTAAATTTTACATGTATTGTCCACAGTAAATACAGAGATGCAGATCATCTCTAGGATCTCTTTGGTTCTGATATTCACAGTTCTCTGGATTGAAGGGTAAAGGAAGGATAAACAGATTTCCATCCAAGGAGAAGGAAATGAACTCTTTGGAGAGACACCTTGGGAAGTGCCCCCCACCCCAAGAAAATGCCCCATCCTGCAGAATAAGGGAGCAGCTTGGGAAGGCTAATGCACTAAAGGGTACTTAAGGTGATGGAGGAGGAGTCTGGGAAAGTTCCCAGGCAAAAGCAATCAATCCATCCATCACATCATTACATCCTTTCAGAGCCCTGCTTTCGGTACCCAACCCGGATATCACCTTCACTGTGGGAAGATGCAGAAAGTTGTTAACTTTTCCGAGGCAGCTCACAGCCTAATTAGGGAAGATTTCCTCATAAGGCAGGGCCTGTTGAGGCCCACGCTGCAATGTCCAGGCCCTCAGAGGTGGTCAGTGAGAACTGAACTGGTCAGCGGGGCTCCTCGAGGGGCTGGCATGATTGCAGTCCAGTTATGTGCGTTAAATAAAGCCTAAAGCAGTCCACAGCGTTCTTTTTTGAACAAATCAAAACTAAGTATGGGAACTCTTAATATTCATGCTGTGTAAAAACTGGACTGAGAATCTACCATTGAGGACTTCCCTGGTGGTCCAGTGTCTAAGAATCCACCTGCCAATGCAGAGGACAAAGGTTTGATCCCCGGTCTAGGAAGAGTACCAACTGCCACGGAGCAGCTAAGCCCGGGTGCCGCGGCTGCTGGAGCCCCCCCGCCGAGAGCCCGTGCTCTGCAACAAGAGACGCCAGGGGTACAGCACCGCCAATAACAAATTACGTAAATCATTTTAAAAAGAATCTACTGTTCTTATCACACTGTTTGGAATATGGCTATTGGCACCATTAGAAAGTGATAAATTCCTACTCACCAGATGGTGGAAATACATCTTTATTGGGATCAATTTCTTGCAATGGTGACAGACAACGCTGCTTTCAAAAGCCGGAATGCTCTTCCCTGAAAAGGCACGGAAATAGCAGCACAAATGATCACGCTTGACGATGGCCAGCTCCGTGTCCCACAACTGCCTCCGTGGCCTGCCGTCCTGAGGATGCGTTGTCCCAGGACTGCCGTGCGTGTCCTGCACTGCCAGGGTCCTTGGCCACACGGGCCACCCACAGCAGGGATCCCCACCTCACCTCCTCTGTGTCGCAGAGGTGCACTCTGGGCAGCACACGGCCCTGATGAAGACACGTTTTCCTGGAGCGGGACAGGCCTCCAGGGAGACAAAGGGAGCAGTGACCACAGATGTCAGTCCTGTCCAAGCTGACGGCTGTTTCAGTTTAGCCCTGCCTGAGCTCTCTGTGATCAAGCCAGGAGTCGGCGCACACATCTTCGTTGATTACGTTGAAGGTCTGTTGTGCTGTCTTGTCGAAGTTGTGTTGTGTTGATGAAGTTGTGCTGAAGAGCTGCTTGTTGGCTGTGTTGAAACCCAGGGCTGCTGGGAACGTACCCGAATCTCAAGCACCCCAGTCTTTCATTGGCCAGTTTTGATCAAATCGTTTCCCAGGAGGGACTTACTGCCCGAGGGATTTTCGGCTCTGTCCATGTGCTACCGTGTAGCCAAAACAACCAGTGAGAAGATGTGTTTGGCTTGTGCCCTCTGCAGACACACCTCATGAAGTGGTAACTGGGTCTAGAGAACACACCAGGCCACAGACGGCCAACACGTAGGCTCAAAGGTCAGGAGTTACAACTGGATCCCATCCGTCCACGGCTGGTGGTGGGACAGCTCTTGAGTTGGTGTCAGGGAACTCGGGTGTCTTGTCTGGTACCCGCCTCTAGCAAGCACCTGATTCACACTGCATGGGTTTCTCATCTATAGAAGGAGGCAGGCTGGGGTCATGCTGGAAAAGTTCAAAAGAAGCCTCCCATCTGGTAGGTCCCACTGCCTCTGCGTGCTCCTTTTGTGGTTTCTCATCTATAGAATTGGCACCATTAGAAAGTGATAAATTCCTACTCACCAGATGGTGGAAATACATCTTTATGGGGATCAATTTCTTGCAATGGTGACAGACAACGCTGCTTTCAAAAGCCGGAATGCTCTTCCCTGAAAAGGCACGGAAATAGCAGCACAAATGATCACGCTTGACGATGGCCAGCTCCGTGTCCCACAACTGCCTCCGTGGCCTGCCGTCCTGAGGATGCGTTGTCCCAGGACTGCCGTGCGTGTCCTGCACTGCCAGGGTCCTTGGCCACACGGGCCACCCACAGCAGGGATCCCCACCTCACCTCCTCTGTGTCGCAGAGGTGCACTCTGGGCAGCACACGGCCCTGATGAAGACACGTTTTCCTGGAGCGGGACAGGCCTCCAGGGAGACAAAGGGAGCAGTGACCACAGATGTCAGTCCTGTCCAAGCTGACGGCTGTTTCAGTTTAGCCCTGCCTGAGCTCTCTGTGATCAAGCCAGGAGTCGGCGCACACATCTTCGTTGATTACGTTGAAGGTCTGTTGTGCTGTCTTGTCGAGTTGTGTTGTGTTGATGAAGTTGTGCTGAAGAGCTGCTTGTTGGCTGTGTTGAAACCCAGGGCTGCTGGGAACGTACCCGAATCTCAAGCACCCCAGTCTTTCATTGGCCAGTTTTGATCAAATCGTTTCCCAGGAGGGACTTACTGCCCGAGGGATTTTCGGCTCTGTCCATGTGCTACCGTGTAGCCAAAACAACCAGTGAGAAGATGTGTTTGGCTTGTGCCCTCTGCAGACACACCTCATGAAGTGGTAACTGGGTCTAGAGAACACACCAGGCCACAGACGGCCAACACGTAGGCTCAAAGGTCAGGAGTTACAACTGGATCCCATCCGTCCACGGCTGGTGGTGGGACAGCTCTTGAGTTGGTGTCAGGGAACTCGGGTGTCTTGTCTGGTCCCCGCCTCTAGCAAGCCCCTGATTCACTCTGCATGGGTTTCTCATCTATAGAAGGAGGCAGGCTGGGGTCATGCTGGAAAAGTTCAAAAGAAGCCTCCCATCTGGTAGGTCCCACTGCCTCTGCGTGCTCCTGTGTTCTTCCCAGGCTCCTGGCCTCTTAGCTCCCTGGACCAGTCGTTTATTTTTATAATTAAAAAAAAAAATTAATTGGAGAAAAATTGCTTTACGACGTTGGTCTCTGCCATGCAACAAGGTGAATCAGTCATGATTCTCTGTTGACCCCCTTCCTTGTGAGCGTCTTTCCCCATCCTGTTCCACCCCTCTAGGTTGTTGCAGAGCACCAGGCTGGGCTCCCGATGTTGTACTGCAGCTTCCTGCTGAGTGTCTGTCTTACACACATTAGTGTATACATGAGGCTTCCCAGATGGCTCAGTGGTAAAGAATCCACCTGCCAATGCAGGAGACATAAGGGATACCGTTTGATCTCTGGGTCGAGAAGATCCCCTGGAGGAGAGCATGTCAACCCACTCCAGGATTCTTGCCTGGAAGATCCCATGGACAGAGGAGCCTGGCGGGCTACGGTCCATGGGGTCGCGAAGAGTGGGCAACGACCGAAGCGACTTGGCCCGCCGTCTGTATATGTCAACGCTACTTTCTCGGTTTGTCCTAGCCTCTCCTCTCTCGCTGTGGCCATAAGTCCGTCCTCTACGACTGAGCCTCCATTTCTTTTCTGTGAATCGGTTCATCAGTGCTATTCTTCTAGATTCCATATGTAAGCATTAATATACAATATTTGCTTTTCTCTGGAGTGGTCATTTAAACTCATAGCAGACACACAAGAGGGCCACTCTGGCACTTGGCCGGGAACGAGGCTTAGTCCGATGCCTTAGGGACACATGCATCTGTCAGGATGCACGTCCTGCTCAGAGCTTATGCCCCTCGCCACCCCACTCACCGTGCTGGAGCCGGGGCTGCTCACGCCAACACTCCTCTCGGTGTTGGGCCATCACGCGGAGCATGGTATGCTGGCCGCAGTCTGGGCAGAGCTTCGTTTGCCTGCCGCAGTGGTGCTCGTGGATGTCCACCTTGCTGAGGCGCACGGCCAGCTTGCAGAACTGGCACTCAGCGGGGCGCTCCTGGCATTCTTTGGCCTGTGGGGAGGCAGGTGGGACCGGCATGGTCACTGCCCTGCAGTGATTGCAGTCGCATTGGGGATAGGACCATATTTCCCTGGGGGTTGGAAGCCGGTAGAGAGAAAGCAGGTAGGAAGTGCTGGGGGGGCAGGTGGACTGTCCTCAAGGGAACACGAGCGCTCTCGGGCTCATGGACCCTGGCAGGAAGCCCTGTGCCCCTGTGATGCGCTAGTTCCCCATGGTGCCCCAGGCCTGCTTGAGAGAGAAGAGAGAGCTGGGGGCCAGAGCGGGCCGCTTTATCGTTGGCCACCTCCCCTCCTCCCGGGCTTAGCAGAAGAAATTGCGTCTGGCTCTCACCTCGTGCATCTCCAGCGACTGCTTCGGCAGGCTCTGCTGACACATGGCGCACCCCACCTAGACGCGGAGGGAGATGCTGGAGTCCCACCCTGGCTCCGTGTGTCAGGTGTGGGTCTGTGAGCGCCTGGGGGCAAGAGTCGGGCTCTCTCGTCTGCCGGCAGCACCAGCCCTGAGCTCAGGGAGCATCTGTGGGACCCGCTGAATTGAGACGGATGCCCGAGCCTGATGATCTCCAGAAACAGCTGGAGAGAAAGGTTGGCCTTTGACCGACCTTGCCCAGGACTGCCAGCTCTCTGTTTCTGCTTCTCCTCTTGATACCTCTCAAGAGAACATTTTACTTTTCCCAAAACAGGGACCCCTTGCCGTGGCTCATCTCATACATCTGTAGAGAAGGGACTGGGAATGGGAAAACCAGCGTCAACTCAGGGCAGTAGAGGAAGGGCAGGATTAACTCCCTTTCCACTCTGGCACTTGGCCGGGAACGAGGCTTAGTCCGATGCCTTAGGGACACATGCATCTGTCAGGATGCACGTCCTGCTCAGAGCTTATGCCCCTCGCCACCCCACTCACCGTGCTGGAGCCGGGGCTGCTCACGCCAACACTCCTCTCGGTGTTGGGCCATCACGCGGAGCATGGTATGCTGGCCGCAGTCTGGGCAGAGCTTCGTTTGCCTGCCGCAGTGGTGCTCGTGGATGTCCACCTTGCTGAGGCGCACGGCCAGCTTGCAGAACTGGCACTCAGCGGGGCGCTCCTGGCATTCTTTGGCCTGTGGGGAGGCAGGTGGGACCGGCATGGTCACTGCCCTGCAGTGATTGCAGTCGCATTGGGGATAGGACCATATTTCCCTGGGGGTTGGAAGCCGGTAGAGAGAAAGCAGGTAGGAAGTGCTGGGGGGGCAGGTGGACTGTCCTCAAGGGAACACGAGCGCTCTCGGGCTCATGGACCCTGGCAGGAAGCCCTGTGCCCCTGTGATGCGCTAGTTCCCCATGGTGCCCCAGGCCTGCTTGAGAGAGAAGAGAGAGCTGGGGGCCAGAGCGGGCCGCTTTATCGTTGGCCACCTCCCCTCCTCCCGGGCTTAGCAGAAGAAATTGCGTCTGGCTCTCACCTCGTGCATCTCCAGCGACTGCTTCGGCAGGCTCTGCTGACACATGGCGCACCCCACCTAGACGCGGAGGGAGATGCTGGAGTCCCACCCTGGCTCCGTGTGTCAGGTGTGGGTCTGTGAGCGCCTGGGGGCAAGAGTCGGGCTCTCTCGTCTGCCGGCAGCACCAGCCCTGAGCTCAGGGAGCATCTGTGGGACCCGCTGAATTGAGACGGATGCCCGAGCCTGATGATCTCCAGAAACAGCTGGAGAGAAAGGTTGGCCTTTGACCGACCTTGCCCAGGACTGCCAGCTCTCTGTTTCTGCTTCTCCTCTTGATACCTCTCAAGAGAACATTTTACTTTTCCCAAAACAGGGACCCCTTGCCGTGGCTCATCTCATACATCTGTAGAGAAGGGACTGGGAATGGGAAAACCAGCGTCAACTCAGGGCAGTAGAGGAAGGGCAGGATTAACTCCCCTTTCCACTTTGCGGAGGGGCTGGGCACAGGGGCTGAGTGACTTGCCCGGCACAGGCCGCCAGAAGACGGTCTGCGGTGAGGAGCTTGCGCGCCACCCCCATGCCCACTTCCACCTCCCCACCTGCTGGTGCCCGCCCTGGCGGTGCTCGTCCATCTTCTCCTGCAAGACGGGTTCCTTGCACTCCGGGCAGAGGTCCAGAAATCGCAGGCAGTGGGCCTCGTGGAGGGCCAAGTGGTCGGAGGCCACCCTTCTTTTGCTGCAGGATCAAGAAGGAAGAAATCCAGGCTTATTTCACGCTATAAAGTCTCGAGTCCTATTTTATACCCGGGGCGGCTAGATGAAGATCTCTTGAAACCTCAAGCACTGAAAATATGATGATGAGACCGCCTGCCTCCCTTCCACATGTGGGTCTCAGATCAGAACAATGCTGGAGCCTAAGTCTAAGGAGGCTCTGCGGAGTTGCCTGGGGTGAGCGGGGTGGGCGAGGAGGAGCAGGAGGGAGGGATTACAAGAAGACCAGGGGAGGGCTTCCCTGCTGGTCCAGTGGCTAAGACTCCGTGTTCCCAATGTAATGGGCCTGGATTTGATCCCTGGTCACGGAACTAGATTCCTACATACTACCACTGAAGATCCTGCACGCCACAACTAAGACCCGGCAGAGTCAAATAAAATAAATATTGTTAAAAATTACTTTAAAAACAAGCAAACAGACAAAGGGACTGGAGGACGCTTTGGGGGGGAGGGTAATGAATAGTTTCATTATCTGGATCATGATTGATAAAATACAATTTATATTTAAAGTCAGGACAAGAAGAAGTTCAAGATGAAACCCTCTGTGTTTGTTCGGGAGGCCTCCCTCGCTCATGCTCAGTGTGCCTCTGTGTTACACATTAACCAAGCTCCTCAGAGACGGAAGAGCCTGCTCAACTGTAGAGGTGATTTTTTGTTTTTCTTTCTTCTGTGGCCAGGAATGTGACTTCTTAAAAGAACAGCATTCTTTCCCAGCTCTTGAACTCAGTCATGGTGACTTGCTGCTCGTTCAGTATGCTTTGTACGTGCTTTCCTGGACAATGCAGGTATCCTTGGTGAACTTCTTGTGAAAATATCAGCATGGCATTTTGACGTACGATTCTTTGACTCAAAAGTGTATATGACTGTGCCTTTGACTTCTAACCAGCAGGACGGGTCTTAGAACTTTCTGAGAATCTGGGTTATGATTCCCAGTTTGACTTGAATCATTTCTCTTGTTTTTGCCTAACTTGATAGTTCATTGAATTTCAGTCGACACGGTGATGGTTTCATGGGTCTAGACATATGTCAACCATGTCAAATGGTTTACTTTAAAAATATGGGGCTTCCTTGGTGGTCCAGTGGGTAAGGACACCGCCTTGCAGTGCAAGGGGCGCCGGTTCGGTCCCTGGCCCGGGAAGATCCCACGTGCCGCGGAGCGGCTGGACCGATGTGTCCAATCACCAAGCGGGAGCTCTGGGGCGCATGCGCCCAGAGCCGGTGCTGTGCGACAACAGAGGCCACTGCGATGGGAGGCCCACACGGGCCAAAGAACAAAGATGGATGAAACTAGACAAATGAAACACCAATAGAAGTGGCCCACCCGCCCCTTCCCTCTGCAACCCGCCCCCCAAAATAAATAAATCAATAAATGTTTTTTTTAAAAAAAATATGCCACAGGGCTCCCCTGATGGCCTGGTGGTTGGGAGTCCCCCTGCTAATGCTGGGCACATGGGTTCGATCCCCAGTCTGGGGAGAGTCCACATGTGGCAGGGAAACTAAGCCTGTGTGCCACAGTTGCTGAGCCCATATGTTAGAACCTGTGCTCCACTTTAAGAGAAACCACTGCAATGAGAAGTCTGTAGACCATGACGAGAGAGTAGTCCTTGCTCACCGCAACTAGAGAAAGGCCCAAGAAGCAATGCAGACCAGCACAGCCAATACATAAATAAATAGCGTGCCATAAATGTGGTTTATGTCCGTGATACCTTGGTAAAGCCGTTTTTTTTTTTTTTTAAATAGAATAGCAAATATCAAATATTTTATCTATTTCCAAACATCCCCCTGCTTGGCCCACAGCCAGAGGGAGATCCAGCCCTGCTTGCCCATCCTCTCTGCGAGGACAGTGCCAACGCTCAGCATCTGCATAGGGAGCACTTCCCATGCCTCCCAGAGCGAGAGGCCATCTACCTTCCCTTGCCTCCAGGCTCACCTGGGAAATCCACAGAGAGAGGTTCTGAGACCCTCCATGGAGAACCCCCATCCCCAAAGAATCTAGGTATCTGAGCCTCCCAGTGCCCGAGCAAGGTGCTTCCCACCTCATCCCCAAGAAATGCCTCCTTTCATTTCAACCAGCTCTTGCTTGTGGCAGCTTGGGAGAAAGGACATGTAGTGGCCATCGCTAAAGGCCCAAAGGATGTTGAGAGTTGCCCATCCACATCCTGGGCACGTAGGATGTGGCCAGAAGGGAATATCCAGGGCCTCACTCAGTTTGATCTGAACAAGCTCTTGGCTTCTGACAGCCCAGAAAGGAGGCACAAAGGCTACGTCCACTCCTTTCCTCTATTGTATTTTTAAATTAAAACTTACTTTTTTGGCCATACTATATGATGTGAAACAGCTAGTTCCTGGATCAGGGATCGAACTCGTGCCCCCTGCACCAACAGAGTGGGTTCTTAACCACTGGACCACCAGGGAAGCCTCCCTTCCTCTATTCGTGCCCTCCCTGCCCGGCCTGGCCCATTTGTTCTTCTTCCTGAGCTGGTGCGGACACTAGAGAACCAAGAGGGTCTGTCTGGAGAATGCTCCCTGAGAGGGATCCCCCTGGTTCCCGCCACGGGTAGGGGGCTTGGAGAAGGAGATGCTCCAAGGGGCTGAATCCTGGTAAGTTAAGAGTTGTGGTCCAGGACCTCCGCGTTATTCCCTCACTCTGCTCCACAGCTCCCTCTAAAGGTAGGGGTGAGAATGACCCCAGACAATCACCCTGGGTCCCTTTCTTTCAAAGACTGATGTAAAGAATGGATGATCAGAACACCAAATTAGGACTGAAGGTCTGAAAAATACGAGTAGCCCCAACTCATGGTAGTTAGCCTGGCTGTTTGGCTTTAGAACTGTCCCAGAGAGTCTAAAATACCTGGAGGTGGGGTGGGGCGGGCTTCAGGGATGCCAGCCAATCCCAAGCACCTCTCATCCCCTGGCAGCGCCCGAGTTTAAGCCTTCCTATTCAGGGGCCCACCCTGGCCCTCCTGGGCACACGGACCCTTTTCTCTCCATTTCAGAAACAGCCTTACCCCGCCTGCTGCTTTCACTAGCCCATCTCAGGTTGCCCCCCCAGGGAAAGCAACTTCTCACCAGTTCCTGCAGACCTGGAAGGCTCCCTCCATGATCCGGTCTCTGGTGTCTTTTCTGCTTCGAGTTTCGGTTCTTGCAGGCGGAGAAACAAAACTGAAAGTGTTCCAACCACCTGGCCCACAGCCAAGGAAGGGAGGGGTTTTCGGATGTCTTGGCCCAGGGCTGCTCAACAGTACCTGTGACCGGACATCCAGAAAGCCCCTCTATCAGTCAGGCCAGCGGAGCCCGCTCCTGCCTCCTCCCTCATCCCGAGCTCCGGCCACTGGCTGTTTCTACGACCCCTCAGGTGGGAGCTTCTCCTGGGCAGCAGCCCCTCCTTTCCCCCAGGCAGGCCTCCCTGTATCTGGGTCTCTCCCTCCCCTTCCACAAAACACTGACCTCGTGGCCCCTCCTGGTCCCCTCGCTGGTCCTTCCTCTGCGGGACAGAGCTGGCTCCCCATTCTGCTGAACTTGAAGGCTGCTCCTCCCCGAGAGTGGACGCTGGACTCCCTGCATCCTGCTCTGGTCCCTGTCAGGAGCAGGGGGAATTAGAAATCCAGGGTGGTGGGGGCAGAGGCGCCTCTCCTAGCAGCTTGACGACCTAGGGCACTCACCTATCCCACCGAGCCCCTCTCTCCTCCCTCATAAGTAATTACAGCAAACGCGACTGAAGACTGAAATACTACCGAGGAGGCAGGTGAATGGGGAAGTTTTCAAACCCAGGAACGGCTGCCCTGAGGGCTGATGTAAGTTGCACACATCACCAGCCAATCGGCAGCAGAATCAGGATCCGAACCCAGACAGAGAGGCCCCGGGCTTGTCTCGCTCAGAATGGCCAGAGGGTCGGAGATGGGGGTCCAAGCCCTGCTAGCTGTTCACGGACCTGACAGCTTGAGTCACTTGAGCCTCTGGGCTGGTTTCGTCATTTTGGGGGGGCTCAGTGGGGAGTCTGGGGGACTTTGGGAGTCCAGGTGCTTCCAGAAACTGTGTGAAAAATTGCTTTCATCTGAATACATGGACTTGAAAGGAGTCCGGGACCTAGACGGTTATACATGGCTGGACTAATGGACCCCAAAATTTGAGATTCAAAGCAATCAAGTTCAGCTAAAGGCAACATGCGTCCAAAATTATATACGCTTAGTTGGATCCAATGAATATAGAACAGTTGTTTGTCTACTTGTGTTCTTTACACAGGGAGAAGCAGGATGTAATTAATTAGACAAATGAAAACAATAGAACAGTATATCTAATTGTTTACTGGAAACTGAAGATTTTGCAGATAATTGCAATTCCATTAGAAACATTTGGATATCGTATACTTCATGATGATATTTTAACTTTTTCTTAATTTTGGCCTCTTTTATTATTTTTTTAAATTTATTTATTTTCATCCATCTTTATTCCTTGGCCTGTGTGGGCCTCCTGTCTCAGTGGCCTCTGTTGTCGCAGAGCACCAGCTCTGGGTGCACGTGTCCCAGAGCGCCAGCTCACAATTGGACGCACCGGTCCAGCCGCTCCACGGCACATGGGAGCCTCCCGGGTCAGGGATCAAACCAGTGCCCCCTGCACTGCAAAGCGGACTCTCCACCCACCAGATCACCAGGGAAGCCCCATGATGATATTTTAAAGGGAGTTTCATATGTATTTCTATTTCCTAAATTTTATCTGGAAAAGAACAAGCCTATCTTTAATAAGCTTCACTGTTTACCTTTATTATTGTTCATAAGCACAGCTAAGATGTTAGTGTATAGTCGGAACAAATTGAGGGCATTAGTGCACACAATCACCAGGCTGAATGGGAAGTTTTCAAACCCAGGAACGGCTGCCCTGAGGGCTGATGTAAGTTGCACACATCACCAGCCAATCGGCAGCAGAATCAGGATCCGAACCCAGACAGAGAGGCCCCGGGCTTGTCTCGCTCAGAATGGCCAGAGGGTCGGAGATGGGGGTCCAAGCCCTGCTAGCTGTTCACGGACCTGACAGCTTGAGTCACTTGAGCCTCTGGGCTGGTTTCGTCATTTTGGGGGGGCTCAGTGGGGAGTCTGGGGGACTTTGGGAGTCCAGGTGCTTCCAGAAACTGTGTGAAAAATTGCTTTCATCTGAATACATGGACTTGAAAGGAGTCCGGGACCTAGACGGTTATACATGGCTGGACTAATGGACCCCAAAATTTGAGATTCAAAGCAATCAAGTTCAGCTAAAGGCAACATGCGTCCAAAATTATATACGCTTAGTTGGATCCAATGAATATAGAACAGTTGTTTGTCTACTTGTGTTCTTTACACAGGGAGAAGCAGGATGTAATTAATTAGACAAATGAAAACAATAGAACAGTATATCTAATTGTTTACTGGAAACTGAAGATTTTGCAGATAATTGCAATTCCATTAGAAACATTTGGATATCGTATACTTCATGATGATATTTTAACTTTTTCTTAATTTTGGCCTCTTTTATTATTTTTTTAAATTTATTTATTTTCATCCATCTTTATTCCTTGGCCTGTGTGGGCCTCCTGTCTCAGTGGCCTCTGTTGTCGCAGAGCACCAGCTCTGGGTGCACGTGTCCCAGAGCGCCAGCTCACAATTGGACGCACCGGTCCAGCCGCTCCACGGCACATGGGAGCCTCCCGGGTCAGGGATCAAACCAGTGCCCCCTGCACTGCAAAGCGGACTCTCCACCCACCAGATCACCAGGGAAGCCCCATGATGATATTTTAAAGGGAGTTTCATATGTATTTCTATTTCCTAAATTTTATCTGGAAAAGAACAAGCCTATCTTTAATAAGCTTCACTGTTTACCTTTATTATTGTTCATAAGCACAGCTAAGATGTTAGTGTATAGTCGGAACAAATTTTGCACATTTGTCTAAGCATACTAATTTATTTAAACTGTAACGATCATGCCATCTACAGAACCTTACTATACTAGATCAAGTGTAGCAGCTTTGCACTATTACATGAGTAAATCCCTCCCGATGTTCAAGTCAGAAATTAAACAGGCATGATGGGTAATCCATACCCAGGCACTTAGCCTGGTGTGTGGCCATTTACTGGAATTCTTGGGACTGAAAGAGCGGTGGATCCCAAGCTTGTCCAAACATCGGAATCTCTTGGGAAACTTACCAAAAGCCACCGTTGCCTGCCCAACCCCTGGGAGTGTGATTTCCCTCGTCTGGCGAGTGGCCGTGACTTTGGAGGGCTGAAAGGTCCCAGGTGATTCTAATGTGGAAAGAAGTTGGTATTGGAGGAAAGGGCGGGTCCTGAGTCCCAGGGCCAGCACTGTGACGGGAGCCTCGGCTCCTGGCTTTCCCAGCAGAACAGTAAGAGCATAGGCCAGATGAGCGTCACTCAAGACTCCCCAAGGGTGGGGACTGAAACCTGGTGCTCGTGGAAGAAAGACGGGGCTGGGCTTCTGCAGGAAGAGAGCTCGGATGGGAGGTGGAAGTCTCAGGAGGCCCCGAGGCGTCCTGCAGGTCACCACCCTGTACCTGGGTGAAACTGTCAGGGATGGAGGGCATCTGTCAGAGGCAGAGAGGGTCCAGGATGGAGGGACTCTCATGTCCCTTGTGGGTGAGCTTGCAAAAGAAAGCCCACCTAAGTCAAGGGGCAGACACGCTCTTTGTCAGGATCCGACCAGGGTAGCACAGCGGGAGAGAGGGGGCAGTGGCTGGCCAGACGGCTGTCTTTGGGGATGCAGGGACAGAATACAGAGGCCGCTGACATCACTCCCGCTGCCACCTGCTCAACAGACCCTCGCTAATGTGTGTTTGCACCCCCTTCCTGCAACCGGGGGTCCTCAGAGCGTTCCCAAACCCCAGACACAGCTGAGCTAACAGAAGGATTCCAAAGCACTGTATTGAACGGCGGAAGCTTGTTGAGAGAATTCCTAAATTTTATCTGGAAAAGAACAAGCCTATCTTTAATAAGCTTCACTGTTTACCTTTATTATTGTTCATAAGCACAGCTAAGATGTTAGTGTATAGTCGGAACAAATTTTGCACATTTGTCTAAGCATACTAATTTATTTAAACTGTAACGATCATGCCATCTACAGAACCTTACTATACTAGATCAAGTGTAGCAGCTTTGCACTATTACATGAGTAAATCCCTCCCGATGTTCAAGTCAGAAATTAAACAGGCATGATGGGTAATCCATACCCAGGCACTTAGCCTGGTGTGTGGCCATTTACTGGAATTCTTGGGACTGAAAGAGCGGTGGATCCCAAGCTTGTCCAAACATCGGAATCTCTTGGGAAACTTACCAAAAGCCACCGTTGCCTGCCCAACCCCTGGGAGTGTGATTTCCCTCGTCTGGCGAGTGGCCGTGACTTTGGAGGGCTGAAAGGTCCCAGGTGATTCTAATGTGGAAAGAAGTTGGTATTGGAGGAAAGGGCGGGTCCTGAGTCCCAGGGCCAGCACTGTGACGGGAGCCTCGGCTCCTGGCTTTCCCAGCAGAACAGTAAGAGCATAGGCCAGATGAGCGTCACTCAAGACTCCCCAAGGGTGGGGACTGAAACCTGGTGCTCGTGGAAGAAAGACGGGGCTGGGCTTCTGCAGGAAGAGAGCTCGGATGGGAGGTGGAAGTCTCAGGAGGCCCCGAGCGTCCTGCAGGTCACCACCCTGTACCTGGGTGAAACTGTCAGGGATGGAGGGCATCTGTCAGAGGCAGAGAGGGTCCAGGATGGAGGGACTCTCATGTCCCTTGTGGGTGAGCTTGCAAAAGAAAGCCCACCTAAGTCAAGGGGCAGACACGCTCTTTGTCAGGATCCGACCAGGGTAGCACAGCGGGAGAGAGGGGGCAGTGGCTGGCCAGACGGCTGTCTTTGGGGATGCAGGGACAGAATACAGAGGCCGCTGACATCACTCCCGCTGCCACCTGCTCAACAGACCCTCGCTAATGTGTGTTTGCACCCCCTTCCTGCAACCGGGGGTCCTCAGAGCGTTCCCAAACCCCAGACACAGCTGAGCTAACAGAAGGATTCCAAAGCACTGTATTGAACGGCGGAAGCTTGTTGAGAGAATTCTTGTGATGTCTGGGAATGGAGGGAGAGCAGATTTTCTGAGGAGGATAATAGGATTAAGGAAAAGGTTCAGACATGGTCTCCAGCTAACTGCCAGACTCTAAAGTTCTAGTACTTGGATGAGAGATGGGTGTGCGTGTTCAGTCGTGTCTCTTTGTGACCCTGTGGACTGTAGCCTGCCAGGCTCCTCTGTCCATGGGATTCTGCAGGCAAGAACACTGGAGTGGGTAGCCATTTCCTTCTCCAAGGCATCTTCCCAACCCATGGATCGAACCCAGGTCTCCTGCACTGCAGGCAGATTCCTTACCAGCTGAGCCACCAGGGAACCCCATGAGAGACAGTGGATGGGGACAGCAGTGATCAGTGATCGGAGGAAATAGCAACAAATGACTGCGTATGCATTTTCTCTGCTGCGGGCATTATATGAAGCATTTACAGGCAAGAACTTTTTAAATCTGCCCAACAGCTCAGATGTATGTGTTATTAGCCCATGTGCACCTATGGAAATGGCGGCACAGAGAGGTTAAGTACTTTGCTCAGGGTCACACAGTAAATATCAGAACTGGGATTCAAACCAGGCAGGTCTCACTCAGGGGTCTGTGAACCTAAGCCAGCACCAGCTACCCGATTTGACGGCTGGGTGCGATGGGGGCCACCCGGGTTAGTGACCCAATTCCCTTCCTTCTCAGTTGGGAAAATTCTTTAATTCCACTGACCTTTGCTTCCCCTCCTGCATATCTCCAGGACGTTTTACACATAGTAAAAATAATAGGAAAAAAACTGAGCTTTTGCACACATTGTCTCCTGCGGACAGCCCCCAGGATGGAGGGGGCCGTGAAAGGTCAAACAGAGAACATGGATAAGATGTCCCAGGGAACAAGGATCGGTCATGGGGTCATGACAGTGGAACTGGAAATGACCTTGAGCTTTTTTCGTCTACATCCTAATTGTCTTCCGAGATGTTTCGTCTTTCCAGACTGTCTGACCCCTGTACCACCCCTTCCTTTCATAGCTCAATTCCACCAGTTTTTCAAAGCCAGCTCTGACGCCGTCACTGACATAGGACCTTCCTCCTCTGTCTCTGCGTGTGGTGGCTGCTTGTCTGTCTGTGGCCCCCGCTCGTGGTGCTCATCCAGCCCCAGGTGTAGGCAATTTGAGATTCATCACCAGTTTTTTCTTCTTCTTCCTTTTTTTTTTTTTTTTAATTTTTGGCTGCCCTGGGTCTTTTTGCTGCCCAGGCTTTCTCAAGTTGCTGGGACTCCTCTCTAATTGGTTCTCACTGTGGTGCCTTCTCTCGCTGTAGAGCATGGGCTCTAGGTGTGTGGGCTCCATAACAGGGACTCTCAGACTTCACTGTCCCTCGGCATGCGGAATTTTCCCGGACTGGGGATCAAACCGGTGTCCCCTGCGCTGGGAGGCCCCCTGGACCATCAGGGAAGTCCTCACCACCTCTTTCATCAGGTTCTTTCTGATCCATCACCTTCTACCAGAGCGCCTCCCCTGCTGGTGCCGAGGAGACTGAATCCTTGGGCTGGGCTGTGGGTAGTGGGCGGGCAACGGCTTGCTGAGCTGAACAGGTGTGAACAATGTGGGTCTGAGACCACAAGAGGAGAAGTCAGAAATCTCCTTGCAGCCCTATCTCCAGCCCACCCCACCCCAGGAATCTGAGGTTCTCCAAGCAACAATGGATGTCATTTCCTTCTGATTTTTTTTTCTCTTAAAAAGGAGGATAATTGTTTTACAACATTGTGTTGGTTTTTGCCATACAGCAACATGAATCTGCTACAGGTATGTCCCCCCCCTCCAGAATCCCATCCCCTTCCCCTCCCCACCTCACCCTCTGTGTTGTCATGGACACTGGGTTGAGCTTCCCGTGTCACAGAGTACATTCCTACCGGCCATCTGTTTACCTATGGTCATGCATATGTTTCCACGCTGGTCATGTATATGTTTCCATGCGCTTCTCTCAATCAGTCCTACCCTCTCCTTCCCTTCTGAGTTTTAAAAAGAACTTATTCTATAACGAATGCAGGCATGTTTGCTTTTACTTCATTATTTTAAGTTGGAGGATAATTGCTTTACAGTGTTGTGTTAGTTTCTGCTAACAGAAACATTAATCTGACAATGTGAATCAGTTCTACGTATACGTATATCCCTTCTCTCTTGAGCCTCCTTCCCACCCAGGAATGTTTTCTTTAAAAACAATCAGAATATTGTAGACGAAGGAAAATTTCTGTCTGACCGCCATGCCCACTCCGGAGCTGTCACTGGTTTTAACCAGCGTGTGTAACCAGGCACGTTCTGGTTGGCACAAAAGCCTGTCCCCATTCCCACCATGACATGAGTCTGTGCTGCGGACTTGCATGACTTCATCCTTCGGCCACCCGTCCTTGGCGAGTCACCAACCCCTCCCCAGTCTCAAACCCATAAAAAACTAGATGAGGAACGCTCTGTTGTGAGCTTAGAATTCCTCTCCGGGACTCTGTGGCTGCCGGCCTGGGAGGCCCCTGGACCATCAGGGAAGTCCTCACCACCTCTTTCATCAGGTTCTTTCTGATCCATCACCTTCTACCAGAGCGCCTCCCCTGCTGGTGCCGAGGAGACTGAATCCTTGGGCTGGGCTGTGGGTAGTGGGCGGGCAACGGCTTGCTGAGCTGAACAGGTGTGAACAATGTGGGTCTGAGACCACAAGAGGAGAAGTCAGAAATCTCCTTGCAGCCCTATCTCCAGCCCACCCCACCCCAGGAATCTGAGGTTCTCCAAGCAACAATGGATGTCATTTCCTTCTGATTTTTTTTTCTCTTAAAAAGGAGGATAATTGTTTTACAACATTGTGTTGGTTTTTGCCATACAGCAACATGAATCTGCTACAGGTATGTCCCCCCCCTCCAGAATCCCATCCCCTTCCCCTCCCCACCTCACCCTCTGTGTTGTCATGGACACTGGGTTGAGCTTCCCGTGTCACAGAGTACATTCCTACCGGCCATCTGTTTACCTATGGTCATGCATATGTTTCCACGCTGGTCATGTATATGTTTCCATGCGCTTCTCTCAATCAGTCCTACCCTCTCCTTCCCTTCTGAGTTTTAAAAAGAACTTATTCTATAACGAATGCAGGCATGTTTGCTTTTACTTCATTATTTTAAGTTGGAGGATAATTGCTTTACAGTGTTGTGTTAGTTTCTGCTAACAGAAACATTAATCTGACAATGTGAATCAGTTCTACGTATACGTATATCCCTTCTCTCTTGAGCCTCCTTCCCACCCAGGAATGTTTTCTTTAAAAACAATTAGAATATTGTAGACGAAGGAAAATTTCTGTCTGACCGCCATGCCCACTCCGGAGCTGTCACTGGTTTTAACCAGCGTGTGTAACCAGGCACGTTCTGGTTGGCACAAAAGCCTGTCCCCATTCCCACCATGACATGAGTCTGTGCTGCGGACTTGCATGACTTCATCCTTCGGCCACCCGTCCTTGGCGAGTCACCAACCCCTCCCCAGTCTCAAACCCATAAAAAACTAGATGAGGAACGCTCTGTTGTGAGCTTAGAATTCCTCTCCGGGACTCTGTGGCTACCGGCTTGGCAGCAGGCAGGAGCTTCCGGCAGCCTCTTTTCTGTCCAGCCTGTGGGTCGGGGGAGGGGGGTCAGGGTTGTCACAGGGAACCGATCCCTCAGTCATGACTTGGCCGGGCTGCCCAGTGTCACCTTTCATGGCAGGGGTGGGTTGGGGTGGGGGACAGAGCGAAACGGGGAAAGCAGAAACTCAAGGCTGGCCCAGGAAGCAGGAATCATAGTACGTCCCTCAGTGTGCTGTTTTGAGGATAAAAGCTGTACAAGGTCACGGACGAGAGGAGAGAAGAGTAAAAGGGTATTTCCATGGTTGATTTCTAGAAGGGATCTTGGGCAGGCTTTCTACTTTTTGGGGATTGCTACACTAAGGAAGGGCTTCTCCGGTGGCTCAGCGGTAAAGAATCCACCAGCCAGTGCAGGCGATACAAGAGACATGGGTTCAATCCCTGGGTCGCGAAGATCCCTTAGAGTAGGAAATGGCAACCCACTCCACTATTCTTGCCTGGAGAACCCCACAGACAGAGGAGCCTGGCGGGCTACAGTCCACGGGTTTGCAAAGGGTCGGACACGACGAAACAACTGAGCACACAGCCCAGGCGAAGGAAAATGATGTCATAGCAGAGGTATGTTACTTGTCAGACAAAAATTACGTGGTAGGATCGTGCGCACTTCTGTCAGCCGTGTCTTTAGAAGAAGAGCCTGTGGTCAGAGTGGGCCTGAGTCCTGGGAGATGTAATTGTTGCTGTTCCCTAAGTACGATGAGTTTGGGTGGGAGTTTATTTTTCAAGCCACAGGCAATTGCATCAAATGACTAGTCTCTCTGGATGGAATTCAAACCTGGGAATATCTGTGATTGTATTTGGGGCAGACGCCAAGGCAGGCTGGGCAGCAAAGTCAGGGGATGCCCTGCCAGCTCTTGCTTTGTTGGCATCTAGAGGGGAAGAGCCTTGTCATTAAACGGATGGGCAAGAAACAGCAGCTGCACGGCTTCTGTCTGCAATTGTGGTCTCGAGTACTTTTCCCTTCCCTCCCTTCGGAGGTCTGTTTCCACACATTCTCAGCTCTTCTCCTGGTCGGAGCACCTCCCCGCCCTCTCCCCTTACCCTTCCACATCCACTCAGCAATCCCTGCTCCCCTCTTTGTCCCCGGATGATCATTGTTTCAGTTCCCCAAAGGGACATTTCCGAGTCAGTGTTCTGGGGCCTTCTCTCTCGGGTGATTATCTAGGTCTCAATCACGGAAGGGACACCTCAGTTGTTGCCAAATCTCATGTGACCCAGGGCAAATGACATGTGCTTTAAATCTTCTATTATCCCTTTATGGGGGGGGGGGGCAACAGAGAAAAAATAGACCCTGAGCATCTTTCTATTATGAGAAAAAGTTTACGTGTATACGTCATGCTAAGGCACAACCACTCATTTTAGAAGATAATCAGTGTCTTTTCATTTTTAAAAATGTACCCCACTCTTATGACCTCGTATTTTCTTCTTTTTTTTTTTTTGACGGAGCCACGTGGCATGCTGGGTCTTCATTCTTCAGCCAGGAATCACATCTGCACCCCCTGCATGGAAGCACAGAGTCTTTATCACTAGGCCACACAGGGAAGTCCTAGCACATTGTTAAACCTTGCATACATGGAGTTAAAATGTAGATGATAGGGACTTTCCTGGTAGACCAGTGGGTAAGACATGGAGCTCCCAGTGCAGAGAACCTGGGCTCAGTCCCTGGTCAGGGAGCTAGATCCCACATGCGGCAAAGAAGACCAGGTGTGGCCACATGAGTGAAAAAATGTATATAATAACGCAAATAAACAAATTAAAAACTCCTTTGATCCTCTAGCCTTTTCCAGCATACCAAACTCTTAATTTTCCCTCTCACGATTGGACTTCTATAAAGCAGTCTCATCCTGCTGGTTTCCACGCATCTCTCTACCCTACTGTAGTCTGGTTTCTGGCTCAGCCGAACCCCACTCTCTACACGCACCGTGCTCTCCAGTCTTCATCCACTTGGTAATCCACACTGTGGGGATTTGAAACAGCTTTATTTAAAAAAAATTCTATAACTTAGTTTAGAGGGATAAGAACTTTACCTGGGATCTCTCACAGCAAAATGCAAGGTTCTGTAACATGTACCCATTTGGGGCCTCCTGGTCGGAGCACCTCCGCCTCTCCTTACCCTTCCACATCCGCTCAGCAATCCCTGCTCCCCTCTGTGGCCCCGGATGATCATTGTTTCAGTTCCCCAAAGGGACATTTCCGAGTCAGCGTTCTGGGGCCTTCCATCTCGGGTGATTATCTAGGTCTCAATCACGGAAGGGACACCTCAGTTGTTGCCAAATCTCATGTGACCCAGGGCAAATGACATGTGCTTTAAATCTTCTATTATCCCTTTATGGGGGGGGGGGGGGCAACAGAGAAAAAATAGACCCTGAGCATCTTTCTATTATGAGAAAAAGTTTACGTGTATACGTCATGCTAAGGCACAACCACTCATTTTAGAAGATAATCAGTGTCTTTTCATTTTTAAAAATGTACCCCACTCTTATGACCTCGTATTTTCTTCTTTTTTTTTTTTGACGGAGCCACGTGGCATGCTGGGTCTTCATTCTTCAGCCAGGAATCACATCTGCACCCCCTGCATGGAAGCACAGAGTCTTTATCACTAGGCCACACAGGGAAGTCCTAGCACATTGTTAAACCTTGCATACATGGAGTTAAAATGTAGATGATAGGGACTTTCCTGGTAGACCAGTGGGTAAGACATGGAGCTCCCAGTGCAGAGAACCTGGGCTCAGTCCCTGGTCAGGGAGCTAGATCCCACATGCGGCAAAGAAGACCAGGTGTGGCCACATGAGTGAAAAAATGTATATAATAACGCAAATAAACAAATTAAAAACTCCTTTGATCCTCTAGCCTTTTCCAGCATACCAAACTCTTAATTTTCCCTCTCACGATTGGACTTCTATAAAGCAGTCTCATCCTGCTGGTTTCCACGCATCTCTCTACCCTACTGTAGTCTGGTTTCTGGCTCAGCCGAACCCCACTCTCTACACGCACCGTGCTCTCCAGTCTTCATCCACTTGGTAATCCACACTGTGGGGATTTGAAACAGCTTTATTTAAAAAAAAAATTCTATAACTTAGTTTAGAGGGATAAGAACTTTACCTGGGATCTCTCACAGCAAAATGCAAGGTTCTGTAACATGTACCCATTTGGGGCCTCCCTGGTGGTCCAGTGGTGAAGAATTCCCTGCTGAGTCAGGGGACATGAGTTTGATCCCTGGTCCGGGAAGATCCGCCTGCCTCAGATCAACAAAGCCCGAGAGTCACAGCAACTGAGCCCACCAGCCCTAGAGCCTGTGCTCCGAAACAAGAGAAGCCGCCACAATGAGAAGCCCGAGCACTGCAACTAGAGGGTAGTGGCTGCTCGCCACAGCTAGAGAAAGCCTGCACAACAAGGAAGACCCAGTGCAGCCAAAAAGATACAAATAAATATTTTTTTTTAAAAAAAGTACACATTTTACTGAAGGGAAGGCCCTCCCCCAGCACATGTTGTTATCTTTTCTATTGATAGATGGATCTGAAAGAGAGTTGGGAGTATTGGAAAGGACTGCCATTCAGCATGAAGGGAACTGAATAATCAGAACAAAGTGTAATTTTGAATCCTTGCTCAGTGAATGTGTGTTTTCAGATTTGCCAATCAAGGCCACAACAACTATTTCACGGCACAAAACTTTGGACCCAGCATCAATTTGGGGAAAGGGGATCAAAGTTCACATTTTCATTCAGACGTCATTTACAAGCATAGTGATGAAAAGATCCTTACCTTCAAAACATTCAGTCCTTCTTCATCCCTCTGCTCCTCTCTCTAACTATACCCTCACCCCTTCCAAAGATGACCTTTGAGGACTAAGTTTTCAGGAAGTAGGATGTTAGCTATTTTTATTCTGTCTGATTTTTTTTTTTTTCTTTTCTCTTGTACATGGAGACTCCCAAATGTTTTTCTAGTGTTAAATATATGCCGGCCACTTAAAAAATGTTGTGAGCATTTATTTTGCAATATTTAAAATATACTAAAAGTATATTTTCTTTTATACACTTTTGATTTTTAATGATAACCATCTCTGTATTCATACCCAGTTCAAATGGTAAGACATTTCAGATGTGGTTAGAGCTCCCCTATCTAATCATAGGCCTTCTCCCTACCAGCTTAAAACCAGACCGAATATGGGGTGTATTTATCCCTCTTTTCTTTATACTTTCACTATTTCTGTTTGTATTCTTAAGTAAAATACAGTATTATATATATTTAAGGCTTCATAAGCATTATCACTCTGTGTGTTCTTCTGTAACTTAGTTCTTTCAGCAAATATTCTAACGCTTTCACCAATACTTGTAAGCTTCATTCATATTTATGAGCATATCTCTAATTCTCTTTGTTTTCCCTGCTATGTAAAAATCTGTTAAGAAAATACCCCAGTTTATTTATTCATTCTCTTGTTGGACTTTTCTTTTTTTTCTTGCAAGCACTATTACCATAACTTTCTTTAATGTACCTCCTATATGTATATGTATATATGTATGTGTATATATACAGGATCTTTTCTCCCTATGACAATGGTCTTTGAATTTCTTGGCTCATGTGCTTCCAAAGATAATTGTGAAAAAAATTACATACCTCTTTCTACATTTTAAGTTGTCATCTAAAATTTTTAATCATAAATTTATTTTGAGTGTGTGTATTATTTATTAAAATTAAAAAATTTTATGTGGGAATATAGTTGATGAATAATGTTGTGTGAGTTTCAGGCATATAGCAAAGTGATTCAGTTATACATATATGTCTATCTAATTCTTTTTTTAAGTTCTTTTCCCATATAGGTTATTACATCATAAGTTTAAATATTAGTTTGAGCCATATGAATCTGCTATATTTGTAGGTTGAAAATGGTTGAACATTAATTTCATATACTTCAGACTGACAGTTGCAAAGAGTGTCATATATGGCTATTATAAATATTTAAAAATGTTACTTCACTCTTCAACACATATCCAATGGAATCTAAATATCATAGTAATTTGATTCTTGCTACTATATTTTTTTAAATACTTAAACTCTTCCTGGACAGTCCAAAATTTTATGTAGTTATTTTTCTCATTTATCTTATGTTTCCATTCCATTTAGTTAATAAAATCTCTCAATATATGTTTTATCTGAAGTCTTCTAATGCTCTCCCAATGATATTTTTCCACAATAGAAAAATGTGTATAATTGAAATACTCATGTTTTAAAATTTCTTATGAAAGTAAGGCTTTCAGAGTTAAAATTTTCTTCTACTTTGAGTTACATCAATTATCAGTATACATGTAAGCAAAGCAACATAAATATAACAACTTTCTAATAAATTATTCTATTAAAAAATGAAAATTTGATTGCAAAGATAGCTCCATAAGGTTGATGGGGCTTACTTTGTTATCAGTTTGCCATGGACAAATGTCACTAGTACTTATTTTTTGTCAGAGGCAAGATTTGGCATCAATTCTATTCTTATTTTCATTTATAGATGTAGACTCTGAGCAACTTGGTTCCTGTAAATAGACAGGAATAGAGAATTTTTACGAGCAGGGTTTCTTAATTCTATGAACGTTCCCAAGTTTCATCAAATTCACCAAAAATTGCATAATGATCCATCATAAGAAAATTGTTTTGGATGCCATATCAGTTGGCAGCCTGATTTGGTTCTCACTCAATTTTGTTGACAGTAAAGAACTAGAAATCACCTGGCTCAGAAAAGTATCTGTTGCTCAAGCCTGCAGTGTCATTTTCCGTTCAACTTTCAAGAATTACACCAAAAAGTCTTTATTAGAATTTTCACATGATAACTGTCTTTCACATAGAAGCATCTTTTAAATGTCAATATACTCAGAAAGACTTCAGAAAATGAAAATATTATTAATTTCAATACATCTTACCATTTTTTTTCCAGTTTATGTTTCTACGTTATTTTAAAATGTTTATTGGAGTGTATTTGCTTTACAATTTAAATACATCTGTTACAAAGGAAAGTTATTTTCTATTATGGATTTAACTATAGACATGTCAAAATATTGACACGACAAATTTAGCTCATTTGGCTTATGGGAGACAGCCTCTGTGTAACCCCACTGGCCAAGTCAGTATTTATAGTCAAAGTGATCATCCACATTGGGTTTCTCTGGTGTCTCAGTGGCAAAGAATCTGCCTGCCAATACAGGAGACTTGGGTTCAATCCCTGAGCTGGGAAGATCCCCTGGAGTAGGAAATGACAGCCCATTGCCTGGAAAACCCATGAACAGGGGAGCCTGGCCTGCTATAGTCTTTGGGGTTGCAAAGCATTGGATATGATTGAACATGCACAATCATCCAAATTAGACTTACTTTCTGTGGAAAAAAGAAAAATGCCTAATTTCACTCTCCAATTTGAATAGCTATATTAATCGACAGCCCTGTAACAGCCATCTTACTTCTGAATTCTTATAACTCAAGTACCTGAGCTCATATAATTTATGTAAACTGATCCTGTTTCCATATACATCACTTCTAAAAAAATGTGGGTATAATGTCCTGAGCTTAATCATATTTATCCTGTGTGGTAGGTCGTATTATTTGTTGTCAGAGGCAAGATTTGGCATCAATTCTATTCTTATTTTCATTTATAGATGTAGACTCTGAGCAACTTGGTTCCTGTAAATAGACAGGAATAGAGAATTTTTACGAGCAGGGTTTCTTAATTCTATGAACGCTTCCCAAGTTTCATCAAATTCACCAAAAATTGCATAATGATCCATCATAAGAAAATTGTTTTGGATGCCATATCAGTTGGCAGCCTGATTTGGTTCTCACTCAATTTTGTTGACAGTAAAGAACTAGAAATCACCTGGCTCAGAAAAGTATCTGTTGCTCAAGCCTGCAGTGTCATTTTCCGCTTCAACTTTCAAGAATTACACCAAAAAGTCTTTATTAGAATTTTCACATGATAACTGTCTTTCACATAGAAGCATCTTTTAAATGTCAATATACTCAGAAAGACTTCAGAAAATGAAAATATTATTAATTTCAATACATCTTACCATTTTTTTCCAGTTTATGTTTCTACGTTATTTTAAAATGTTTATTGGAGTGTATTTGCTTTACAATTTAAATACATCTGTTACAAAGGAAAGTTATTTTCTATTATGGATTTAACTATAGACATGTCAAAATATTGACACGACAAATTTAGCTCATTTGGCTTATGGGAGACAGCCTCTGTGTAACCCCACTGGCCAAGTCAGTATTTATAGTCAAAGTGATCATCCACATTGGGTTTCTCTGGTGTCTCAGTGGCAAAGAATCTGCCTGCCAATACAGGAGACTTGGGTTCAATCCCTGAGCTGGGAAGATCCCCTGGAGTAGGAAATGACAGCCCATTGCCTGGAAAACCCATGAACAGGGGAGCCTGGCCTGCTATAGTCTTTGGGGTTGCAAAGCATTGGATATGATTGAACATGCACAATCATCCAAATTAGACTTACTTTCTGTGGAAAAAAGAAAAATGCCTAATTTCACTCTCCAATTTGAATAGCTATATTAATCGACAGCCCTGTAACAGCCATCTTACTTCTGAATTCTTATAACTCAAGTACCTGAGCTCATATAATTTATGTAAACTGATCCTGTTTCCATATACATCACTTCTAAAAAAATGTGGGTATAATGTCCTGAGCTTAATCATATTTATCCTGTGTGGTAGGTCGTATTATTTGTGCACAATTATTAATTCCCTTCCCATCCTGGCCATCCTGCCCTGTAGAGAGTACAATACCCATTGACTTTGGACTTGGCCGTGGGACTTGCTTGGCTAATGGAAAGGGAGAGATGAATTATCGGCTGTATCTGAGCAGAGACTGTGTGTGTGTGTGTTAGTCGCTCAGTCATGTCTGACTCTTTGTGACCCAAGTCCACGCCCCTCTGTCCATGGAATTCTCCAGGCATGAATACTGGAGTGGGTTGCCATTTCCTTCTCCAGGGGATCTTCCCAACTCAGGAATCGAACAGGCATCTCTTATGGCTCCTGTATTGCAGGCAACTTTTTACCCTCTGAGCCACCAGGGAAGCACCTGCAAATTTCCCAGCAGCCCTCTTGTTCCTGTTCTCCATGGTGAGAACAGCATCTCTCGGGAGGGCCTGCTGCCTCTGTCTGGGTCTCGGAACGAGAAAGCAGGTCAAGCAGACCCACAGTTCAGGATAAAAAGAGTATGGAGCTGCCCACAACCTACCCGCAGTGGGGAGCAGAGTTGCAAAAACCGCAGACTCCCAGCTGACTTGCAGTTGTGGAGTAAATATTTGTTGTTGCCCATCGAACCTAGCAAAAGCTGACCAACGATCTCTTTTAATGGCAGCATCCTATATTCTGAGCAAATAAAGCCCTGAATTTTTAGCAAGCAAAACTTGTTTACAAATAAAACAGTGTTTCCAAGTTAAAGCCTGGAAAGAAGCCATGGCTGTTTTAGGTAACAGAGGCTGGGACCTGCAGCAGCCTTAATCCATAGGAATACTTACACACCCTGCCCAAACACATGCGAATTGACGGAAATAGAAGTATCTAAAGTTGAAGTATAACAATTCATCAACTGCATTCTACCCATGTCTTGTATAATGAATTTATACATTAATTTGAGAGGTATGAATATCTTTACACTGTTTAGTCTTCCTATGCATGAACTTAGTATCATTTTAGTATCATCTTTCCATTTATTAACTCTTTTGTTGTTGTTGTAGCTGCAGTTTGTTGTTGTTTAGTCCCTAGGTCAAATTCAACTCGGCAGTTCAGCTCCATGCCACCATCTCATCAGTAATACCATTTTCTTGGCTACAATACCAGTCATAAAAATATAAACTAAGAAGGATTGGATGCATTAGTTAATTTAAATTTAAAAAGAGTTTTAACATTTTAGCACAATTTGACTTATGAGTTGTAAAAATAATACAGAGAGTTCCTATATACCATTCATTCTCCAGATTGCCCCAACACAGCATTCCATGTGGCCATGCTAATAAAAGCAGGACATTGACTCTGGTACAGAGATGTCAGTTTGCCGACAAAGACCCATATAGTCAAAGCTATGGTTTGTCCAGTAGTCATTTATGGATTGAGAGTTGGATCCTAAAGTAGGCTGAGCACCGAACTGTTGATGCTTTCGAATTATGGTGCTGGAAAGGACTCTTGAGAGTCCTTTGGGACAGCAAGGAGATCAAATCAGTCAATCCTAAAGGAAATCAACCATGAGTTGGAAGGACTGTTGGCGAAGTTGAAGCACCAATTCTTTGGCCACCTGATGGGAACAGCCTACTCATTGAAAAAAATCCCTGATGCTGGGAAAGATCAAAGGGTAAAGGAGTAAGGGGCGTAGAAGATCAGGTGGTTAGAGAGCATCACTGACTCAACGGACACGAATCTGCTCTAACTCTGGGAGATAGTTGAGGACAGAGATGCCTGACATGCTACAGTCCATGGGGTCTCAAAGAGTCAGACATAACTTAGTGACTAAACAACAGCAACAACATGCCCAATGTGTGTCTCTCCACGTGTGTGTGTGTGTGTGTGTGTGTACAGTTCTATAAAACATTATCACAAGGATAGATTAGTATGTCTATCACTATAGTTTGGATATAAAACTGCTCAGTCACTTTCTTCAGTCACATTCTCCCCCAATGCTAACTCCCGGTAACTCGTGGTCTGTTCTGCCCTCAACTAATCTTTCACTTGCAGAATGTTACATAAGTGGAATCAACTATCTGTAACCTTTTGTGACTGGCTTTTTATACTCGTCATAAGGCCCTTAAGATCCATCCAAGTATATTCTTTCTGTTTTTTTTTTTTTAATCACTGAGTAGTATTTTACTAGGTTTCCCAGAAAAGTGGTAAAGAACCTGCCAACCAATGCAGGAGACATGGGTTCGGTCCCTGGGTCAAGAAGAGCCTCTGGAGAAAGAAATGGCAACCCACTTCCGTATTCTTGCCTGGGAAATCGCATGGACAGACTACAGTCCATGAGGTCACCAAAGAGTCAAACACAACTTAGTGACTAAACAACAACAACAACAACAACAACAGAATTTCACTGCTTGGGTGGAGCAGCACGTTCTTTACCACAATGGACTTGTTGGTCAACCCAAATATCTTCATGTCAATTGCTAATGATTACATCAATCACTATCAGTTTGTGAGTCTGGAATTCTGATAGGCAATTTTCCTCCTCTTCTTCAGAACTATTTTAACTATTCTTGGCTCCTTGTGTCACCCACAAACTGACACTTGCCATGGGCACTTGCCATCTAGCTCTGCAAGGATTAAATCATGTGCTGCTGCGGTTGCTGATTTTCAGCTCCCCCTGAAAGGAGTGCAGGGTGGAGAACAGAAATGAGGCCCTCTGTGCTGGGTGGAGAGAAAACTGGCGAGACAGGTTTTCAGTTAGTTAGGTATTTTCAGAAGCTGATTTCATGAGCCCAGTTCTTATATCTCCTCATATCTAGAAAAGCACTAAAATCCACGGTATCAACTTTCTCGTGACTTGCAGAAGGCTTCACGAGACTAGCACAAACCTTCTGGAAAAATATGTGCTTGAGTGTACATAGTCCCCTTTCACCAAAATCACATACATACTGGTCTTCCTCCCTGCCTCTTCGCAATAGTTCCTCAGAGCTATCTGAGGTGCTGTCTCCCAGGTTGCAGTCTTCATGTTGCTCCCAATAAACCTTAGCTTGCAACTTTCACATTGTGCATTTTTTGGGGGGGCGGAGGGAGCACTTCTATTGGTCTTTCATTTATTTCCATCTTTGTTCTTTGGCCTGTGTGGGCCTCCCATTGCGGTGGCCTCTCGCTGCAGAGCCAACCGGCTTATCTGTAACCTTTGTGACTGGCTTTTTATACTGTCATAAGGCCTTAAGTCATGCCCATCCAGTATATTCTTTCTGTTTTTTTTTTTTTAATCACTGAGTAGTATTTTACTAGGTTTCCCAGAAAAGTGGTAAAGAACCTGCCAACCAATGCAGGAGACATGGGTTCGGTCCCTGGGTCAAGAAGAGCCTCTGGAGAAAGAAATGGCAACCCACTTCCGTATTCTTGCCTGGGAAATCGCATGGACAGACTACAGTCCATGAGGTCACCAAAGAGTCAAACACAACTTAGTGACTAAACAACAACAACAACAACAACAACAGAATTTCACTGCTTGGGTGGAGCAGCACGTTCTTTACCACAATGGACTTGTTGGTCAACCCAAATATCTTCATGTCAATTGCTAATGATTACATCAATCACTATCAGTTTGTGAGTCTGGAATTCTGATAGGCAATTTTCCTCCTCTTCTTCAGAACTATTTTAACTATTCTTGGCTCCTTGTGTCACCCACAAACTGACACTTGCCATGGGCACTTGCCATCTAGCTCTGCAAGGATTAAATCATGTGCTGCTGCGGTTGCTGATTTTCAGCTCCCCCTGAAAGGAGTGCAGGGTGGAGAACAGAAATGAGGCCCTCTGTGCTGGGTGGAGAAAAAACTGGCGAGACAGGTTTTCAGTTAGTTAGGTATTTTCAGAAGCTGATTTCATGAGCCCAGTTCTTATATCTCCTCATATCTAGAAAAGCACTAAAATCCACGGTATCAACTTTCTCGTGACTTGCAGAAGGCTTCACGAGACTAGCACAAACCTTCTGGAAAAATATGTGCTTGAGTGTACATAGTCCCCTTTCACCAAAATCACATACATACTGGTCTTCCTCCCTGCCTCTTCGCAATAGTTCCTCAGAGCTATCTGAGGTGCTGTCTCCCAGGTTGCAGTCTTCATGTTGCTCCCAATAAACCTTAGCTTGCAACTTTCACATTGTGCATTTTTTGGGGGGGCGGAGGGAGCACTTCTATTGGTCTTTCATTTATTTCCATCTTTGTTCTTTGGCCTGTGTGGGCCTCCCATCGCAGTGGTCTCTCTCACTGCAGAGCACCGGCTCTGGGCGCATGCGCTCCAGAGCTCCGGCTTGGTCATTGGACACATCGGTCCAGCAGCTCTGCGGCACGTGGGATCTTCCAAAGCCAGGGATTGAACCAGTGCTCCTTGCACTGCAAGGCAGGGTCCTTACCCACTGGACCGCCAGGGAAACCCTGTGCATTTTTTTAAAACTGATACTTGCAGAAGTTAGAACTTTATATTTAACTTGTCAAACAAAAGTTCTGTTGGAATTTTAATTGGAATTGAAATGAATGTACACATTAATTTGAGAGGTATGAATATCTTTACACTGTTTAGTTTTCCTATCCATGAACTTAGTATCGTCTTTCCATTTATTAACTCTTTTGTTGTTGTTGTAGCTGCAGTTTGTTGCTGTTTAGTCCCTAGGTCAAATTCAACTTGGCAGTTCAGCTCCAGAGCAGGCTCTAAACACATATTGCTGTTGCTGTTGTTCAGTGGCTATGTCGTGTCTGACTCTTGGCGACCCCATGGACTGCAGCACACCAGGCTTCCCTGTCCTTCACCGTCTCCCAGAGTTTGCTCAAACTCATGTTCGTTGAGATGGTGATGCCAAGCATCCATCTCATCCTCTGTCGTCCCCTTCTCCTCCTGCCTTCAATCTTTTCCAGCATCAGGGTCTTTTCCAGTGAATCAGCTCTTTGCATCAAGAGGCCAAAGTATTGGAGCTTCAGTTTCAGCTTCAGTCCTTCCGACAAATATTCAGGGTAGATTTCCTTTAGGATTGACTGGTTTGATCTCTTTGCAGTCCAAGGGACTCTCAAGAGTCTCTTCCAACACCACAGTTCAAAAGCATTATATGGTCCAGTCTCACATCCATACATGACTACTGGAGAAACCATAGTTTTGACTAGATGGACCTTTGCTGGCAAAGTGATGTCTCTGCTTTTAATACACTGTCTAGGCTTGTCATAGCTTTTCATCAAAGGAACAAGTGTCTTTAATTTCATGCAGTCATTGTCCACAACTTTCACATTGTGCTTTGGGGGGGGCATTTTGCCCCCTTTTTTTTTTGGCCTGTGTGGGCCTCCCATCGCAGTGGTCTCTCTCACTGCAGAGCACCGGCTCTGGGCGCATGCGCTCCAGAGCTCCGGCTTGGTCATTGGACACATCGGTCCAGCAGCTCTGCGGCACGTGGGATCTTCCAAAGCCAGGGATTGAACCAGTGCTCCTTGCACTGCAAGGCAGGGTCCTTACCCACTGGACCGCCAGGGAAACCCTGTGCATTTTTTTAAAACTGATACTTGCAGAAGTTAGAACTTTATATTTAACTTGTCAAACAAAAGTTCTGTTGGAATTTTAATTGGAATTGAAATGAATGTACACATTAATTTGAGAGGTATGAATATCTTTACACTGTTTAGTTTTCCTATCCATGAACTTAGTATCGTCTTTCCATTTATTAACTCTTTTGTTGTTGTTGTAGCTGCAGTTTGTTGCTGTTTAGTCCCTAGGTCAAATTCAACTTGGCAGTTCAGCTCCAGAGCAGGCTCTAAACACATATTGCTGTTGCTGTTGTTCAGTGGCTATGTCGTGTCTGACTCTTGGCGACCCCATGGACTGCAGCACACCAGGCTTCCCTGTCCTTCACCGTCTCCCAGAGTTTGCTCAAACTCATGTTCGTTGAGATGGTGATGCCAAGCATCCATCTCATCCTCTGTCGTCCCCTTCTCCTCCTGCCTTCAATCTTTTCCAGCATCAGGGTCTTTTCCAGTGAATCAGCTCTTTGCATCAAGAGGCCAAAGTATTGGAGCTTCAGTTTCAGCTTCAGTCCTTCCGACAAATATTCAGGGTAGATTTCCTTTAGGATTGACTGGTTTGATCTCTTTGCAGTCCAAGGGACTCTCAAGAGTCTCTTCCAACACCACAGTTCAAAAGCATTATATGGTCCAGTCTCACATCCATACATGACTACTGGAGAAACCATAGTTTTGACTAGATGGACCTTTGCTGGCAAAGTGATGTCTCTGCTTTTTAATACACTGTCTAGGCTTGTCATAGCTTTTCATCAAAGGAACAAGTGTCTTTTAATTTCATGGCTGCAGTCATTGTCCACAATGATTTTGGAGTCCAGGAAAATAAAGCCTGTCACCGTTTCCAATTTTATCCCCATCTATTTGCCCGGAAGTGATGGGACAGGATGCTATGATCTTAGTTTTCTGAATGTTGGGTTTTAAGGCAGCTTTTTCAGTCTCCTCTTTCACCTTCATCCAGTAGAGACTCTTGGCTTTCTGCCATTAGGATGGTGTCATCTGCATATCTGAGGTTGCTGATATTTCTCCCAGCAATCTTGATTCCAGCTTGTGAGTCATCCAGCCCGGCATTTCCCATGATGTATGAGGAGAATCAAAGAATAGGGGGTTTGAAACCAATTAGGACCCTGTGGGACCCACCTGGGTTAAAAAAAAAAAAAAAAAAAAAGCCCATCTGTGTCCATTTTTGGTTTGCAGAAGGTTTGGCCTTCTAGATCTTCCCTGAATTCCATCAACTCCTAGCAGTTACAATTAGGGAAGTGAGGGAACACAGAAACAAAAGAAAAGCAGTCAGGAAACAACAGTTCAGCAGTAAACCCGAGTCCTAGTACCTCCTCAAAGAATATGCATACAATCCAACACGTATCTTTGAATTGTTCTGCAAGAAATAAGACGCCTCTGCCCAGGTGAAGGGAGGATGGGCACACATGCTGACCACAAGCATATAGACCCCAGACTGATTGTGTCAACTACAAATTGGCAGTTGCCATGGGCACTTGCCGTCTATCTACCTACCTCTACAAGGATTAAGTCATGTGCTGCTGCATCTGACCTTCAGTATCCCCTGTAAGGAGTTCAGGGTGGGGACCAGAAATGAGGCCCTGTGTGTTTGGGGGGAAAACTGGCGGGACAGGTTTTCAGGTATTTTCAGGAGCTGACTTTATGAGTCCGATCCTTGTATCTCCCTACATCTAGAAAAGCCTTGATGGTATGTGTTCTCCCTTCCCCTCACATCACATACATGCTGAGCTTTCCCGCTTGCTTCTTTGGAGAAGTTTCTCAGAGCTATCTGAGGTGCGGTCTCCCAGGCTGTGTTTCTCTTTTTGCCCTAAATAAAACTTAACTTGCAGCTCTCACACTGTGCATTTTGTTTTAAAGCGGACCGTTGGAACCAGAAGGTTGCTGATTAAGAGTCCCAAACGCCACCCTGTTGCCTCAGCATCACCGACCAATGAGTAGAAAGTCATGTCTCCTGCAACCCTCTCCCCAGATGTTGCCTTTAAAAACTTTTCCCTGAAAGCCATTGGGAAGTTTGGTGCTTTTTTTTTTTTTCCTGAGCATGAGCTGCCTGATCTCCTCACTTGGCACCCGAAATAAATGCCACACATCCCCACAACCTAGTGTCAGTAGACTGGCTTTGCTGAGTGTTGGACCCAAGATCAGTTGGGCAACAAAAGCAATGGTATTATTGTAGGGAAATGGCTTACTTAGATGAAACAAAATTATTTTTAAGGTAGGACAAGAAACAATGTACACATAAAATGTGCTCCCTGCCCTCTTGAACCACTACTTTCTTGCCTTTAGTGTGCTTTGAGCATTTGCATTATATATTAGTTGTTGTTGTTGCTCTTTAGTCGCTAGGTCGAGTCTGTGCCTTTTGCCGCCCCATGGACTGTAGCCCACCAGGCTCCTCTGTCTTTGGGGGTTTTCCAGGCAAGAATACTAGAGTGAGTTGCCATTTCCTCCTCCAGGGGATCTTTCCAATTCAGGGAGAGAACTGGCCGCTCCTGCACAGCAGATGAATTCTTTACCACTGAGCCGTCAGGAAAGCCAGTTACACATTAACAAGATCCCCAAGAAGACAGAGGAGTGCTACTTCCAAAAAAAAAGAAAAAAGAGGAGGGGGGATTTTCTTTTTACTTTTTAAATTTAAATTGTATTTTATTTATATAGTTTATTAATACCAGACACATTTTGTATTGGGGTATAGCCAATGAACACTTCTGTGATAGTTTCAGGTGAACAGTGAGGAGGCTTGGCCGTGCATATATATGTGTCCATTCTCCCAGGAGGGGGATTTTCTTCTGGCACCGGCAAGGTTATTCCTTAGGAGATAACATTCCTCTTTCAATCCTGGAATGGGTCACGGTAACCCATGCACCTTGTTGGACTCTATCAGTGGTCGGCATGTTACTTGGATGTGTAACGCTTGGTCTCAGAAATTCAAGTGACTTGACCTCTAACGGACACAGCAGTCCTCAGAGCTTTCTGAATGACTATATCCTGGGTTATAAGCCTCTGGGTGGCTGGAATGAAAATGTCCATTATGCTCTTTGATTGACTGTTGATTTTTTTTCGTTGACAACTTTCTCTCAATCACACATCCCAGAGAAAACATTTTGCAGGCACCCATTGAATCAGGCACTGTAAAAGGTGCCGGCTGGACATAGGGTGACGAATAGAATAAAATAGACATTAGGTAAAAAGTCACAGCAATAAATAAATAGATACAAATCGGGGTAAGTGTCCTGGTGGGGCAGAGGGGTAGAGGGGGTGAGTGGGAGGAAAGCCAGCAGTTCCATGAATGAGAATTACAAAGCGGGAGGACATATGAAAGCAGGTCGTTGCTGGAAGGGTGTGGGGGAAGACCTGTCCTTAGGTGGAGGTCACAGCAGGCGATCTAGGAACTTGATTTAAGATGTGTTGAGTTTGGGGGCCTGAGGCACCTTCAGGCTGAAAAAGGTTGGAAATAGGAGGCTCCGGACTCCGGTACCAGGGCTGGGTTGAAGACAGAGGATAGTAATCGCTAAGGAGCAAGCTATGGTCAAACCACAAACAGGGGCAGGACTTCTCCAAAGAAAGCTGCAGAATGAGAAGACAGGCAGGCAGAGGAGGAGACGGGGGCAAGAAGGAAGTAAGAAAGATAGGGGGGAGGTGTGTGGGGTGCATCCTCCTACCTCAGCACTCAAGACAGAGCTCAGCCCAGAGCAGGTGCTCAGCGCTTGCCCACAGGCTGCGGCTGAGGGAATGAACGACCCTGTCCCAGTGCAGCCTTGGTGAGGTCCCTTTCTCTCTGGACCCTCTTTTCCCTGTAGAATGACAGCAGCTGCTGGGGCAGGCGGGCTCAGCCCGCCTTCCAAGCGCGCAGCGCCGGCGGGTCGTCGAGCGGGCTGCGCGGGTGTCCACTGGAGGGCGAAAGCCACCCGGACTGCGAAGGAAGCGGGCCTCACCCTACGCGATCGCTGGAGAGTGTCCGGGATGCGCTGGGTGGGCGAGGGCGCGCGCGGGGGACGGGGTCCCCTGCCCAGAGCACGCCGACCCGGCAGGAAAGCCGAGGGAGACGGGATGAGGAGGGAAGGCCCACGGAGCAGAGGGCGCTGGGCAGGCGGTGGGTCATCGCCAGTAGCGAGAGAAGTCCTGCCCCTGTTTGTGGCCGCAGGTCCCAGGAAAGGCAGGTGAAGATAAAGGAGTAGGGGTGGGGGGCACCCAAACCTCTAAGCCTAGACCGAATGACAGGTCACTCCCGCGTGGTCGCGCTCGGGCGCGCCTGTCTAGGGCACCGCAGGAAAGGCTTGGAGAGCCTGCAGGCGCCGGGGCTCCCACCGCTCCTGGAGCGCCCGCCAGAAGCGCCTGGAGCCCGCAGGCGCCGCCCGCGGCCGCCCCGTGGCCGAGTTGGGGGCAGGCCTGTCCCACCGACCTTGCAGGATAGCTCCGCCCCCGGGGACTGCAGGGAGGCTCCGTCGTGGGAGGCGGAGTTGCCACCGCCCCCTCCAACCCCCCTGGACTGCGGTCCCTTCTTAAGCCCGCGAAGCCACTGACTGCCCTTCTCTCGCCTCTCTCGCCAGGCTCCCTCTCCGCGATGGCCTCGCTACTGAGCTATGTCTCCAAGTTCAAGTCCTTCGTGATTTTGTTCCTCACCCCGATCCTGCTGCTGCCACTCATCGTTCTGATGCCCGCCAAGGTCAGTTGCGTCTCTGGGCAGCCTGGTGGATTCTGGACGCCGGGTGTCCAGAGGGGGCACCAAACCTGGGACCATTAGGTGGAGAGCCCAGCTCCCCCGGGTCTCGCACCTTCTGAAACTCCGGTGCGATGGGAGGTGCCCTGCGAAGAATTTCGAGGGGCATGGATCTCGAGGTTCCTAGATCCCAGAGTGCAAGAAACGTCTTGGCAAGCACACAAACCTAGAAATTAGACCTTGGCCCCACAGACCATCATAGGCTCAGCATCTCCTGAGTGCATAAGCCCGGTCCTCAGGGCCCCAAAGGCCACCTGTACCAAGAGGGAGCCTAGGCGCCTGTCTGTCTCTACTCTCTCCTGTCACTTCCCATATGGATTGGGAGCTTCCCAGCTGTAGGTGGCTTCCGAAGCTGATCAGGGACAGACAGGACAAGATCGTGACCTTGGTGGAACCCGAGTCCCACCTTTGTCCTCCTCTGGCCCTCCTTTGAGCTCAGTTTCTCTGTCTATGATCCACATTTCTTCCCAGCTCGGAAACCTAGGAAGCCATGGCTGAAGCCAGAGTTCTGCTGCTCCCAGCTGAAAGGCAGGTCAGGTTGGCCTGCTTTTTTTGCTCACTGCCCGCTGGGGCAGTGGCAGGAGGCGGGACACGTTCCCAGAGCTCACGCCTTGGGTGGCACGGCCCAGGGTTTCAGGGAAGCCGCATCCTGAGCCCCGGCCTCCCAGGGCTCCCCGGAGGGAAGCAGAGAATGAATGGCCTTGGCTGCAGGGTGGGGGCGGTACCGGGAGTGCTGGCCCAGGCCCCACTGGGCAGTGTGAGGCCCGTTTGGCAGAGGCCCGAGCCCTTTGAAGCCTTTTGTGGCTGCTGGCTGCTCCTTCCTCATTCCGTCTTTCAGCCTTTCACTCTCAGCCCAGACAGGAAACCTCCACTCCTTCCCCCACCGCCACCCCCAGCCCAGGCAGGTTTGGGCAACAGAGGAGCTCTTTGGGGGCACGCTGAAGGTGGTCCTGGAGGAGTGGGATACTCCTAGGGTATTAGGAAGCCAGTCTTCCAGGGAACTGGACTTCCACCTCTCACCCATCCTTGTGATTTTTGCCGAGCCCCTGCGCTCTCTGGGCCTTGGTGTTTTCATCTGTAAATGGGGCAGAGTGGCTTGCTTTTGACATGTTATGGCTTTAGGTGCCAGAAGAGATTATGCAGGTTCCTAGGAGGCGGGTGGAGCCCTAGGGTATGCTGATCGCAGATCCTGGATGGGCCGGGGGTAGCAGACCTGATGGGGGTGACTGTTCGGGTTGCCACATCAACGGTGACCTGCCGCAATGCCTCTGCAGAAAGAGTTTCGGGGCTGTTACTGTCTGTGGCGGGGCACCAGGCAGGAGAGCTGTGATTGGAGCTCTGCTGGTGGGGAGCGATGTTCCCCAGACTAATGATAGTACTTTCACTGGCCCTTCCCACCGACACACACTGGTGACCCTGAGCTGGGACCCCCAACTCGAGTTGTGTCTGCGTGTCGTTAACGTGCCCTGAGAGGGAGGATCAGGTGAGGGACGAGGCAACATCAGTGACAAGTGTTTCAAAGGCTGCCTTCCTGTGCTTTCCGGCTGGGTGGCGGGGCAGGTGACGGGGAGCCTGGAATTCTGTCTTCTCCTTTTTCTCCCTTTGTGTGTCCTTTTTGGCTGCCCTTAAGAGGTCCCTGACCCCTCCTCTGGCCCTCCTTTGAGCTCAGTTTCTCTGTCTATGCCTTTCTTCCCAGCTCGGAAACCTAGGAAGCCATGGCTGAAGCCAGAGTTCTGCTGCTCCCAGCTGAAAGGCAGGTCAGGTTGGCCTGTTTTGCTCACTCCCGTGGGGCAGTGGCAGGAGGCGGGACACGTTCCCAGAGCTCACGCCTTGGGTGGCACGGCCCAGGGTTTCAGGGAAGCCGCATCCTGAGCCCCGGCCTCCCAGGGCTCCCCGGAGGGAAGCAGAGAATGAATGGCCTTGGCTGCAGGGTGGGGGCGGTACCGGGAGTGCTGGCCCAGGCCCCACTGGGCAGTGTGAGGCCCGTTTGGCAGAGGCCCGAGCCCTTTGAAGCCTTTTGTGGCTGCTGGCTGCTCCTTCCTCATTCCGTCTTTCAGCCTTTCACTCTCAGCCCAGACAGGAAACCTCCACTCCTTCCCCCACCGCCACCCCCAGCCCAGGCAGGTTTGGGCAACAGAGGAGCTTTTTGGGGGGCACGCTGAAGGTGGTCCTGGAGGAGTGGGATACTCCTAGGGTATTAGGAAGCCAGTCTTCCAGGGAACTGGACTTCCACCTCTCACCCATCCTTGTGATTTTGCCGAGCCCCTGCGCCTCTGGGCCTTGGTGTTTTCATCTGTAAATGGGGCAGAGTGGCTTGCTTTTGACATGTTATGGCTTTAGGTGCCAGAAGAGATTATGCAGGTTCCTAGGAGGCGGGTGGAGCCCTAGGGTATGCTGATCGCAGATCCTGGATGGGCCGGGGGTAGCAGACCTGATGGGGGTGACTGTTCGGGTTGCCACATCAACGGTGACCTGCCGCAATGCCTCTGCAGAAAGAGTTTCGGGGCTGTTACTGTCTGTGGCGGGGCACCAGGCAGGAGAGCTGTGATTGGAGCTCTGCTGGTGGGGAGCGATGTTCCCCAGACTAATGATAGTACTTTCACTGGCCCTTCCCACCGACACACACTGGTGACCCTGAGCTGGGACCCCCAACTCGAGTTGTGTCTGCGTGTCGTTAACGTGCCCTGAGAGGGAGGATCAGGTGAGGGACGAGGCAACATCAGTGACAAGTGTTTCAAAGGCTGCCTTCCTGTGCTTTCCGGCTGGGTGGCGGGGCAGGTGACGGGGAGCCTGGAATTCTGTCTTCTCCTTTTTCTCCCTTTGTGTGTCCTTTTTGGCTGCCCCTTAAGAGGTCCCTGACCCCACCCTCACAGCCACAAAGCTTGCAAGGAAACTCAAGGTGGGGGCCAAAGCAGCGGGGAAGCAGCCGGGCAGCACCGGCCAAGGCAGGGCAGTGACTCCCAGGGTGCGTGCCCTTCTGCCTGTGACCCAGCCTCTCTGCTGCAGGCTTCCTTCTTGCATTCTTCCCTTGCACCTTCCTTCCTTCCGGTCATCATCTCTCCTCCACTTTTCTACCCATTCTCTGGATCCTGTCTTTTTATTTTAACAGGCTTTTATTAAGTAAACAACATATTCATTGTACTATTAAAAGTATTAAAAATTCTTGGGCTTCCCCTGGTGGTCCAGTGGGTAAGGACACCGCCTTGCAGTGCAAGGGGCGCCGGTTCGAGCCCTGGCCTGGGAAGATCCCACGTGCCGCAGAGCGGCTGGACTGATGTGTCCAATTACCGAGCCAGAGCTCTGGAGCGCATGCGCCCAGAGCCGGCGCTCTGCAGCGACAGACGCCACCGTGATGGGAGGCCCACAAGAGCCAAAAGAACAAAAAAGGATGATAATAGAGAAATGGAAGACCAATAGAAGTGGCCCGCCCGCTCCCCTCCCTCCCCAACCCGACCCCCGCCCAAAATAAATAAATAAATAAATAAATAAATCTTAAAAAAAAAAAGTATTAAAAATTCTTTCTTTCCCCATCATGCCTCTTTTTTTATTTATATTTATTTTTCATCTACCCTTCTATTCTTTGGCATGTGTGGGCCTTCCACGGCAGTGGCCTCTCTTGGTGCAGAGCACCGGCTCTGGGCGCATGTGCTTCAGAGTGCTGGCTCGTAATTGGACATACTGGTCCTGCCACCCCGTGGCACATGGGATCATCCCGGGCCAGGGATCGAACCAGTGCCTCCTGCACTGCAAGCTGGACTTTTTACCCACTGGATAACCAGGGAAGCCCAAAATTATTAAAAATTCTCAAAGTCTGTAAAGGATAAAGTAAAAATGAAAATACTTTCAAATCCCATAATATGCACACAGTATGTTCTCTCAGCTACATTTTTCCCATCAGGCAATATGTCCTGGATGCTCTTTCGTCTTAATACTTGGGTTAATGATGAGTTGTGGTTTTCTTTGGTTGTGCATTTAACATATTTATTGAGCTGCCCTATATACCTGACTCAGCCACGTGCTGACTTTGAAATCCTGTCGTCCACTCTGAGCCCAGCTTGAAGTGCCGCTCTGGCACACTCTCTGCTGCAGGGAAGGCTCTGAGCTGACCGGGGACCAGGCTTCCGTCCGCAGTTAGAATCCATCTCCTTCTGCACCGTTAGCAGCCCCTCCTCAGGCTTCTCGAGGGTCGCCTATCTTTTTTCTGCTCTCTCCGCAGCATTCTGAAGCATTCTAGATGAAGGAGGGTCACCTTTGCTGGAGGGCAGGGCAACCCACTCCAGTATTCTTGCCTGGAGAGTTCCACAGACAGAGGAGCCTGGCAGTATAGTCCATGGGGTCAGGAAGAGTCAGACATGACTTTGCGACTAAACAACGAAGACTGAAGTGACTTAGCACGTTATTCAGGGATGGGGCACCTCCTGGGCCTCTTGCTAGGAGCGTGGAGGAGAGCGGGCAGTGAGCCTCGTGTGTTTTCTGTTGGTTATGTTTGGAGCCTCCAGGAATGGTCCTGGTGAAATTGGTTATACGTATCACCTAAACTTCTAAGTTCAGATAATAAAAAAAATCATTTTCTATGTGGCATACATTTAGAATGGGTGCTCGTCAATCCTCAGTTTTTCTAGGTGAGGACGTGAAACAGGCAGGGAGAGGGGCCAGGATTGGGAGTGGGAGGAGTGTTTTTATCAAAGACGTTGTTGGGAATTGCTATCATTTGATGATAAGTAGGCTGAGTTTTAGACAGTATTACTGTGTTTAAGAGACCTCCCTGGTGGCACTAGTGGTAAAAAAAGAATCCACCTGCCAATGCGGGAGATGTAAGAGATGCAGGTTCAACCCCTGGGTCTGGAAAATCCCTTGGAGAAGGAAATGGCAACCTTCTCCAGTATTCTTGCCTGGAAAGTCCCATGGACAGAAGAGCCTAACGGGCTCTAGTCCACAGGGTTGCAAAAGAGTCAGACAGGACTTAGCAAATAAACAACTGTGTTTGCATTCTTGAGAGCACACCCTCTCACTGTCCACACCTGCAGCAGATCATTCCTCCCCGCTTCCCTCCACACCACAGCCCAGAGGCCGTGGGACTGCCGGAGGCCGCGCTGTGGCAGACGGCGGTCACTGATGGGCCTGCCCAGTGGCCAAGGCTGGGCTTCTAACCACATTGCGGGCCTGTCCTGAGCCCAGTGGTGCCACCAGCATTGACTCCCCTCTCCTTCTCAACTTGGGGACATCTGGCAGAGTTCGGAGACCTTTTTTGTTGTTCTCTCAGCTGGAGAGAGGGCCACTGGCAGCTAGTGAGTTGGAGACTGGTGTGCTGCCAGCCCCCCTGCCAGGCACAGGGCGGGCCCCTCCCCCTCAGCAGGGAACCATCCTACCCAGAAACGTCAGGAGTGTCTCGACTGAGAAGCCCTGCGTCAGACAGGAGGGGAGGTGTCCTGGGGTCCTTGCATTTTGTCTCTGGTAACACAATCCAGACAAAGACCGTCTCTGTCTCTGTGCAATGTTCCATCCATATACTACGTGTTATGGAGTGGGAGGTGATGTTAAACAGTGATTGTGCGCAGGTGCATTTTTCCCAGTGGGTTGTCACAGCCTGTGCTGGTCCATTCCTCCAACAGCGTTGGCTGAGTGTTCCTGGCATGGATTCTGCCCTCCACAGCTGACTCCACTCTTGGGGAGTGTGCACCGGTGGGGGTGTGGGCGCGGCAGAGGCAGAGTTCTAGAGGAAGACCACAGTCCCAGGCTAGGGGCCGGAAGGGAGAGATGCCCAAGGAGCATCGGTGAGCTGAGCCCCCGAGCACTCTCTCCAGACCAAGGGAGCGGCTGGCAGTGGCGAGAGGCAAAGCGTTTCCGCCACGGCTCTGAGGTACAGGGAGCAGGAAGTGGAAGTGGGCGAGGGTCTCCCAAGAATGCTAGGGCACTTGGCTTCTGTCCTGAAGGCAGAGAACAGCTTTCAAACAAGGGAGTGATACGATCTGATTTGCAGAAATAGAAAGAGGGAGCAGCAGTGTGGAGTGATGCGCGAGAAATATGGAATTAGAAGACGACTGTGCTCTACACCTGGGTGGCGCTAGTGGTAAAGAACCTGCCTGCCAGTGCAGGAGACACAAGAGACACGAGTTCGATCCCTGGGTCGGGAAGATCCCCTGGAGGTTGTTCAGTTGCTAAGTCGTGTCCAAGTCTATATGACCCCATGGACTGCAGCACGCCAGGCTTCCTTGTCCTTCACTATCTCCAAGAGTTTGCACAAACTCATGTCTGTTGACTCAGTGATGCCATCCAACCGTCTCATCCTCTGTTGTTGCCTTCTCCTGCCTTCCATCTTTCCCACGATCAGGGTCTTTTCCAATGAGTGGGCTTTTCGAATTAGGTAGCATGGCAACCACCCAAACCTCCAGATGGAGATTTTGTTGTTCTCTCAGCTGGAGAGAGGGCCACTGGCAGCTAGTGAGTTGGAGACTGGTGTGCTGCCAGCCCCCCTGCCAGGCACAGGGCGGGCCCCTCCCCCTCAGCAGGGAACCATCCTACCCAGAAACGTCAGGAGTGTCTCGACTGAGAAGCCCTGCGTCAGACAGGAGGGGAGGTGTCCTGGGGTCCTTGCATTTTGTCTCTGGTAACACAATCCAGACAAAGACCGTCTCTGTCTCTGTGCAATGTTCCATCCATATACTACGTGTTATGGAGTGGGAGGTGATGTTAAACAGTGATTGTGCGCAGGTGCATTTTTCCCAGTGGGTTGTCACAGCCTGTGCTGGTCCATTCCTCCAACAGCGTTGGCTGAGTGTTCCTGGCATGGATTCTGCCCTCCACAGCTGACTCCACTCTTGGGGAGTGTGCACCGGTGGGGGTGTGGGCGCGGCAGAGGCAGAGTTCTAGAGGAAGACCACAGTCCCAGGCTAGGGGCCGGAAGGGAGAGATGCCCAAGGAGCATCGGTGAGCTGAGCCCCCGAGCACTCTCTCCAGACCAAGGGAGCGGCTGGCAGTGGCGAGAGGCAAAGCGTTTCCGCCACGGCTCTGAGGTACAGGGAGCAGGAAGTGGAAGTGGGCGAGGGTCTCCCAAGAATGCTAGGGCACTTGGCTTCTGTCCTGAAGGCAGAGAACAGCTTTCAAACAAGGGAGTGATACGATCTGATTTGCAGAAATAGAAAGAGGGAGCAGCAGTGTGGAGTGATGCGCGAGAAATATGGAATTAGAAGACGACTGTGCTCTACACCTGGGTGGCGCTAGTGGTAAAGAACCTGCCTGCCAGTGCAGGAGACACAAGAGACACGAGTTCGATCCCTGGGTCGGGAAGATCCCCTGGAGGTTGTTCAGTTGCTAAGTCGTGTCCAAGTCTATATGACCCCATGGACTGCAGCACGCCAGGCTTCCTTGTCCTTCACTATCTCCCAGAGTTTGCACAAACTCATGTCTGTTGACTCAGTGATGCCATCCAACCGTCTCATCCTCTGTTGTTGCCTTCTCCTGCCTTCCATCTTTCCCACGATCAGGGTCTTTTCCAATGAGTGGGCTTTTCGAATTAGGTAGCATGGCAACACACTCCAGTACTCTTGCCTGGAAAATCCCTTGGACAGAGAAGCCTGGCAGGCTGCAATCCAAAGGGTTGCACAGAGTTGGACATGACTGAAGTGACTTAGCATGCACGTATGCATACCCGATACAACGACTGTAAATTAACTTTTAAAAAAACTAGAGGATAAAACAGCACATATATTATATATTTATATGTATATAGCAGGCAAAAGGGGATGTGGCCCTGAACAAAGGCAGTGACTATGGGGAGAAGGTGGCGGGGAGAGGGAGAGGCAGGGAAGAAAGGGGTCGGAGCAATAGATCCTGGTGGCTGATTAAACTGGATGCGGCTGGAATGAGGGAGAGACACAACTTGGGTGATTAATAATGATTATATTAAAAATGCCCAGACTTCCTTGGTGGTCCAGTGGTTAAGACTCTGCGCTCCCTGGTCGGGGAGGTAAGATCCTGCCGCAGCTCGTCAACCGGGTACACAGAGGATAGCGGATGTGACAAGACTTTAGGAAATACACACAGACATACACACAGAGAGAAAGGATGCAAACAGGGGGCTCAAGACCTCTTGGGTCAAGGCCCCGAACACATTCACCAGTCCGCTTTTATTCAGTGCTGACGCCTCCGGGTGTTTACAGGGAATGATATGAGCGCAGGCTGGGAGTCAGTCACGACCCTAATCAATAACCCCTTTGTGACTTTAAGTCGCTTTCATTATCTTCCCATCGGACAGCGTGCGTTACAGGTGGGGGGCAACGGTACCCACAAGAAGTTAAGGAGTCCACACAGAGCCTGCGCGCCAAAGTCCGCAGCAAATCTCCCACCTGTTGCTGTTCAGTCGGACCCCAGCTAATGAGCCCACGTGAATCAGATTGACTTGCTTTTCCTTAGTTTTCTTCTTTCCAAGATGATTTTCTCCTGACTCGGCCAAAGCTGCAAAAACCTTCCCTGGTTTGTTTCCCCACAAGTAATTTTAGCCCACCGTGAATCACCGATAATGGGGCTTGCTTTTGCCTTCTCCTGCCTTCCATCTTTCCCACGATCAGGGTCTTTTCCAATGAGTGGGCTTTTGAATTAGGTAGCATGGCAACACACTCCAGTACTCTTGCCTGGAAAATCCCTTGGACAGAGAAGCCTGGCAGGCTGCAATCCAAAGGGTTGCACAGAGTTGGACATGACTGAAGTGACTTAGCATGCACGTATGCATACCCGATACAACGACTGTAAATTAACTTTTAAAAAAACTAGAGGATAAAACAGCACATATATTATATATTTATATGTATATAGCAGGCAAAAGGGGATGTGGCCCTGAACAAAGGCAGTGACTATGGGGAGAAGGTGGCGGGGAGAGGGAGAGGCAGGGAAGAAAGGGGTCGGAGCAATAGATCCTGGTGGCTGATTAAACTGGATGCGGCTGGAATGAGGGAGAGACACAACTTGGGTGATTAATAATGATTATATTAAAAATGCCCAGACTTCCTTGGTGGTCCAGTGGTTAAGACTCTGCGCTCCCTGGTCGGGGAGGTAAGATCCTGCCGCAGCTCGTCAACCGGGTACACAGAGGATAGCGGATGTGACAAGACTTTAGGAAATACACACAGACATACACACAGAGAGAAAGGATGCAAACAGGGGGCTCAAGACCTCTTGGGTCAAGGCCCCGAACACATTCACCAGTCCGCTTTTATTCAGTGCTGACGCCTCCGGGTGTTTACAGGGAATGATATGAGCGCAGGCTGGGAGTCAGTCACGACCCTAATCAATAACCCCTTTGTGACTTTAAGTCGCTTTCATTATCTTCCCATCGGACAGCGTGCGTTACAGGTGGGGGGCAACGGTACCCACAAGAAGTTAAGGAGTCCACACAGAGCCTGCGCGCCAAAGTCCGCAGCAAATCTCCCACCTGTTGCTGTTCAGTCGGACCCCAGCTAATGAGCCCACGTGAATCAGATTGACTTGCTTTTCCTTAGTTTTCTTCTTTCCAAGATGATTTTCTCCTGACTCGGCCAAAGCTGCAAAAACCTTCCCTGGTTTGTTTCCCCACAAGATCCCACATTCCTTGAAGCTCAGAAAGTTTTTAACAAGTGCCAGTGAAACAAAAAACAGTCCAAGGAGGTGGACACCAGTATTCCCGTTTCTTAGGTAATGAGACGGAGAACTCAAGTCCTACAGCAAGTCAGGGACCAGGGTTGCATGCACTTGCACCCAAAAGCAGGTCTGTCTTGCTCCGAAGCCAAGATCCCAGTGTCCGATCCCAGCTTCAGGGTGTGAACAGGCTGTTCACACAGGATTCGACGTGGAACAGTGAAACGTGAGACCTTTGTAACTGGAGTGAGGCTCATAAGCACCAACTACCGTCTTTTCAATTGCAATAGAAAACAACCCTGGGCATTTTCTGAAGGAACTGGCTTACAACGCAGTTTTCAGGGACCTGGGACAGCTGAAACAGCTTCTTGAGAAGGAAATTAAATAGATACCAGGAGGGACTTCCCTGGGGGTCCAGTGGCTAAGACTCTGTGCTCCCAATGCAGGGGACCTAGGTTTGGTCCCTGGTCAGGGAACTAGATCCCACATGCCACAACTAAGACCTAGCACAGCCAAATAAATAAATTAAAATAAAAGAAGACTTTAAAAAAAAAGATACTGGGAGTCTGAGGGTGTGCCTCCAGAGGATTTCCTAAGAATAGTGCGTACTTTGAAAAATGATTTAATTTTTAGAGCAGATCATCAAAAACAGATGTTTCCCATCTTTCCTTTTCCTCTTCCTACTTCCTCCTCCCCCTTTCCCCCACCCCCACTCCTCCTCCTTTTCCTTCCTTAGGCCCTCCTCCTCCTCCTCTATTTTCCCATTGCCCTGTGGATGAAAAGCTTGGAGATGTAAAAGACCTGCCCAGGCCCCGACAGCTGAGGGGTGAGGGGCAGAGGGCAGAGTCTGTGGACATCAGGTCCTGTGGCTCCTCTCTGTCTGTCCTGGACCTGGAAGCCTGTGCTGATGGGACCAAGAAGCAGGTGTTCCCACTGACATACCACCCTGTCTTGACCCCATCCACCTGCCCATGGAGGAGACAGCCTCGGGTTCAGTCCTGGGGTTGGGAAGATCCCCTGGAGAAAGGAATGGCAACCCACTCCAGTATTCTTGCCCAGAGAGTCCCAGGGACAGAGGAGCCCGGTGGGCTACAGTCCGTAGGGTCGCCAAGAGTCAGACACGGTTGAAGTGACCGGGCACGCGTGCATGCTGCCGGGCTGGGTGTTCTGGGGTGGGGCGCAGTGGGCAGCCACTCTCCGGGTCTCAGGGCCGTCTCTTCAGTTTGTCAGGTGTGCCTACGTCATCATCATCATGGCCGTCTACTGGTGCACGGAAGTCATCCCCCTGGCTGTCACCGCCCTCCTGCCTGCCTTGCTCTTCCCACTCTTCAAGATTCTGGACTCCAAGCAGGTGAGCAGCCCCAGCGCGTCTCTGCCCGTGGCTCGTGCTCTGAGCCGCGGAGGCCCCAGTCATGCCCCGTGTGTGGGCTCTCTCTGCCACAGAGACACATTCTCAACCCTCCATCCCGACTGCACGTGGCCCTGAAGTCAGCCTCTGGTCTGCTCGCCAGTCTCTGGGGCCTTGGGGGACCCTGAGCCTGAGTCGTATGGGGCAGGCGGGCGGGTCTGACGGGGCCTTTGTGCCAACCTGCAGGTGAGCATCCAGTACATGAAGGACACCAACATGCTGTTCCTGGGCGGCCTCGTTGTGGCAGTGGCTGTGGAGCACTGGAACCTGCACAAGAGGATTGCCCTGCGCACGCTCCTCTGGGTGGGGACCAAGCCCGCACAGTAATGACGCCTTCTCTCTCTCTCTCTCACTCTCACTCACTAGAGCACTGCCGTGAGGCCCCAGGGCTGGGGAGGGGAGTGCCGCTGAGACTGATCACCCACAGGCAAGGGCTGGCCCTGGCCTTACCTGGGCAGGGCAGCCAGGTCAGCCCCTGGGTAGGGCATGTTACAATCTTAGAGGGCAGAGTCTGTGGACATCAGGTCCTGTGGCTCCTCTCTGTCTGTCCTGGACCTGGAAGCCTGTGCTGATGGGACCAAGAAGCAGGTGTTCCCACTGACATACCACCCTGTCTTGACCCCATCCACCTGCCCATGGAGGAGACAGCCTCGGGTTCAGTCCTGGGGTTGGGAAGATCCCCTGGAGAAAGGAATGGCAACCCACTCCAGTATTCTTGCCCAGAGAGTCCCAGGGACAGAGGAGCCCGGTGGGCTACAGTCCGTAGGGTCGCCAAGAGTCAGACACGGTTGAAGTGACCGGGCACGCGTGCATGCTGCCGGGCTGGGTGTTCTGGGGTGGGGCGCAGTGGGCAGCCACTCTCCGGGTCTCAGGGCCGTCTCTTCAGTTTGTCAGGTGTGCCTACGTCATCATCATCATGGCCGTCTACTGGTGCACGGAAGTCATCCCCCTGGCTGTCACCGCCCTCCTGCCTGCCTTGCTCTTCCCACTCTTCAAGATTCTGGACTCCAAGCAGGTGAGCAGCCCCAGCGCGTCTCTGCCCGTGGCTCGTGCTCTGAGCCGCGGAGGCCCCAGTCATGCCCCGTGTGTGGGCTCTCTCTGCCACAGAGACACATTCTCAACCCTCCATCCCGACTGCACGTGGCCCTGAAGTCAGCCTCTGGTCTGCTCGCCAGTCTCTGGGGCCTTGGGGGACCCTGAGCCTGAGTCGTATGGGGCAGGCGGGCGGGTCTGACGGGGCCTTTGTGCCAACCTGCAGGTGAGCATCCAGTACATGAAGGACACCAACATGCTGTTCCTGGGCGGCCTCGTTGTGGCAGTGGCTGTGGAGCACTGGAACCTGCACAAGAGGATTGCCCTGCGCACGCTCCTCTGGGTGGGGACCAAGCCCGCACAGTAATGACGCCTTCTCTCTCTCTCTCTCACTCTCACTCACTAGAGCACTGCCGTGAGGCCCCAGGGCTGGGGAGGGGAGTGCCGCTGAGACTGATCACCCACAGGCAAGGGCTGGCCCTGGCCTTACCTGGGCAGGGCAGCCAGGTCAGCCCCTGGGTAGGGCATGTTACAATCTTAGAGATGCAAGGTGTGGGAACACCTGGGGGAGACGGGAGGGAAGGTGAGCAGCAGTGGGTAAGGGTTCTCTCCAGAGGAGATGGCTCAGCAAGGGCCCCTGCATATTTCAGAAGACTTCCTGGGGAGGGGCTGTAAGGTCCCCTCAGGCAACACGATTCTTGCTAGATCCTGAGTTTCTTAGAACCAGAACTGGAGCTTGAGGCGTCTTGGTGACCCAGTAACCCGCGGAGTAGATGCTAATAATCTTTGTGGAGAGACAGACGGAGGGAGGGAGGGAGGGAGGTATTAACATTGCATTCTCCTAGAGGACCCAGTCCCAAACCTGCCTCCGCCCTTGGCACTGGCCCCGGGCATCCCTGTGGGTGGGGGGACCTAGGTCCCTGGGGGCGGGGGCGGTGGAGGTGGGGGTTCTCTGGCTTTCCTCTTTGCCTCTCCTCTGCAGGCTGATGCTGGGCTTCATGTGCGTCACGGCCTTCCTCTCCATGTGGATCAGCAACACGGCCACCACGGCCATGATGGTGCCCATCGTGGAGGCGGTGCTACAGCAGATGGAGGCCGCGAGCGCAGCCGCCGAGGCCAGCCTCGGGGCCCTGGAGCTGGCAGAGAAGGGCAAGGCGGGAGAGCTGCCGGGTGAGCCCCTGGCCGGGGCAGCCTTCCTCTCTGCTTCTAAGAGCTTCAGCCGCCTCCTTGCTTCCCGGAACCCTCCTTTTCAAAGGCACATAGAGAAATACTTTGAAATGTTCTTTCCAAGTTTTACGGATGTGATTAGTGCATTCAAGTTAGATCCTTTGATGGAGCGTATAGCAAGTTCCCCTCCTCGGTTCCTGCCATCATATAAATCAATACGTGTTGACTTGTTTATTTATTTGGGTATCTTTTGAGAACCTTCTGGAAGCCCCTCCATCCTTTCTACCCCTGCTCATGGTTAGAGAGGCCTCCTCTGAACACACCCAGCCCCTCCCCGTTCTGTTCCCACAAGTTTCAGGGCCGTGGTCCCACCTTTGCTTGCCTGCTAGACACACTGAGCTCAGGAAGGCAGAGGGTGCCTGTGTTTTTTCTTTATCTTGGTCATCCCAGGGCACAGCATGGCCGCCAGGGCCCGTGCGCATGGCCTGATGGCAGACCCTGAGCCAGGTCCCGAGACCCCAGAGACGAAGGAGCACAGGATCGAGCCGCAAACAGGGCCCGTTTAGGGATGCCCTGAAATGCTTGTTTGGGTGGAGAGGACAAAACCGGAGGGCTAGGGAAGTTCTTGCTAGATCCTGAGTTTCTTAGAACCAGAACTGGAGCTTGAGGCGCTTGGTGACCCAGTAACCCGGAGTAGATGCTAATAATCTTTGTGGAGAGACAGACGGAGGGAGGGAGGGAGGAGGTATTAACATTGCATTCTCCTAGAGGCCCCAGTCCCAAACCTGCCTCCGCCCTTGGCACTGGCCCCGGGCATCCCTGTGGGTGGGGGGACCTAGGTCCCTGGGGGCGGGGGCGGTGGAGGTGGGGGTTCTCTGGCTTTCCTCTTTGCCTCTCCTCTGCAGGCTGATGCTGGGCTTCATGTGCGTCACGGCCTTCCTCTCCATGTGGATCAGCAACACGGCCACCACGGCCATGATGGTGCCCATCGTGGAGGCGGTGCTACAGCAGATGGAGGCCGCGGCGCAGCCGCCGAGGCCAGCCTCGGGGCCCTGGAGCTGGCAGAGAAGGGCAAGGCGGGAGAGCTGCCGGGTGAGCCCCTGGCCGGGGCAGCCTTCCTCTCTGCTTCTAAGAGCTTCAGCCGCCTCCTTGCTTCCCGGAACCCTCCTTTTCAAAGGCACATAGAGAAATACTTTGAAATGTTCTTTCCAAGTTTTACGGATGTGATTAGTGCATTCAAGTTAGATCCTTTGATGGAGCGTATAGCAAGTTCCCCTCCTCGGTTCCTGCCATCATATAAATCAATACGTGTTGACTTGTTTATTTATTTGGGTATCTTTTGAGAACCTTCTGGAAGCCCCTCCATCCTTTCTACCCCTGCTCATGGTTAGAGAGGCCTCCTCTGAACACACCCAGCCCCTCCCCGTTCTGTTCCCACAAGTTTCAGGGCCGTGGTCCCACCTTTGCTTGCCTGCTAGACACACTGAGCTCAGGAAGGCAGAGGGTGCCTGTGTTTTTTCTTTATCTTGGTCATCCCAGGGCACAGCATGGCCGCTCAGGGCCCGTGCGCATGGCCTGATGGCCAGACCCTGAGCCAGGTCCCGAGACCCCAGAGACGAAGGAGAGACACTCATATTGCGGATTCACAGAGCCTGGCGGGATAGGATCAAGAGGCCCCTCGGACAGTTCATCTGGCTTAGGGGAGGCCATGGGATGCCCTAAGCCAGATACGGAGGGAGCGCAGAAAAGGGAGAGAGGACACGTGAGGCGGAGTGTAACCATCCCTCTCCCCGGTCCGTTCAGAGGAAGGCAACAGCTCGAGCGAGAGCAAGGAGGCAGGAAAGAAAGGGGTGTGTCTGAAGCTGCTGCGTTTGCAGGAGGCGTGGAGGAGCCTGGGGGGTGGCCATGGGATGTGACTGTGGGAGGCGGATGAGGCCAGACCACCATTTGGGGCTGGAGGCGGAGGAAAGAAAACGGAGGGAGGGAGCCGACAGAGCCCGTAGGCCTGGGTGGTTAGCTCAACTGCAGGGTCAGGAGCTGGAGCTGGGCAGGTGGCCCCAGGACTGCTCAGCTTAAGGCAGTGCACCCACCACAGGAAGCCAAGCGACTTTGGAAGGTCCCTCCATGAGGCAGAAGGAGGTCAACAGGAAGAACATATGCAAGGCCATGACCTTGTGTGTGTGTTATTCGGCCAGTATCGGAGGCACGGCCACCCTGACCGGGACGGGACCCAACGTGGTGCTCCTGGGCCAGATGCAAGAGTGAGTCACTGGCCATGCCTTTGGGGATAAGCATGGATTGAGAGAGATTGGGTTGGAGGGGCCCACCTACCTCTCCCTTCTCTTCAGCTGGGCCCTGGGGCTGGGGGTGAGGGGCTGACAGGGCAGGGAGGATGGCCTGGACCCCCGCATGTGCTCAGGACTCCATAGAGGGGGAGCTGATATTCACAGACAGGGTTGCTTTTGCTCTGGGGCAAGTCCTGCCTTTTTTTCCTGAGCTCAGGATTCTTGCTCAGAAGGGGAAGATGGACCGAATGTGGAGCCAGTCATGGGAAATGACCGGCACCCCCACTATGGCCCCTTTAATTGCCCTTATGGGAACGTGTGCCCCTGCGTGGCTCCAGAGGGTCCATGGGAGCAGTTTGGAACTTTCCAGCCTTGGCCACAAAGGGACCAGGCTTTGAGGACCCAGTTCTGTGCCTGGTCTTGTGCCGGGTGGGGCTGGGATCTCAGAAATGAGAGGACCTGGGGCTGGCCTGTGGGATGCCCATGGGCGACGGAGGGTAACAGACGCCCAGAGAGTTCCGGTGGGTGGTGTACATGTGTTCATGACGGTAAGTAGCAACTGCCGTAGGCACAGAGGGAAGGAATGGAAGTATGACGGTGCCCGTCCTGTGCAGACGGGCACCTTGGACAGGGGTGGGGAGGCTGGCTGGGAGGTGGAAAAGGTAGGCCTGCAGCCTGGCCGGACAGACACTTGAGAAGAAACAAGCAACTAGCTTTGCTCCTGCAAGGGTTTTCTGTAATGACAGCCTTACGGTTCTCCCTGGCGTTTTCTTCTGGGCAAAGCTGCCCGTCCAGGCTGGGTGAGAAAAGCCCTGTGGCTATGTTGTTGTTGCGTAGTTGCTCAGTCGCGTCTGACTCTGGGCGACCCCATGGACTGTGGCCCTCCAGTCTCCTCTGTCCATAGAATTCTCCAGGCAAGAATACTGGAGCGGGTCGCCATTTCCTCCTCCAGGGGATCTTCCCGACCCGGGGACCGAACCTGCGTCTCCTGCATTGGTAGGCAAGTTCTTTACCACTGAGCCACCAGGGAAGCCCTACGGAGACTTTACCCTTGGGCTAAAGGGAGCAGTCCCTGGGGGTGGGGACAGAAGTGACCCTTCTCCAGCCTCCAGGAAACATAGTCTTGTCCCACCCTGGGAAGTTTTTTGAGATTTGATTTAAGGGAGCCCTTCCTGGGGTGCTGCAGTCCCTGGGGTCACAAAGAGTCAGACACAACCGAGGGACTGAGCAACAACCCTTAAGAACTCCACGGGATGAGGTTCTGAGGCATTCACGGACCTACTGGAACTAGGGGCAAATTATGTGTGTTCAAAGGTGTATTCTCCTGAACCGAAGGGCTGTGCCTTTCATGAGCTTCTCAACTAGATCTGGACTCCCAGGAAGTGATGGGGGGGAGATCTGTGGGTCACATTTCTGGCTTGTCTTGCATGTGACCATGTTCTGGAGCCCCTGTTTGATTGGAGTGGTGCCTAATGATGGGTGTGCCTGGTTGGAGCTCAGGAGGCTGAGGCCCTGGCTCCAGCCTCTTGGCCCCCCAAAGGGACCAGGCTTTGAGGACCCAGTTCTGTGCCTGGTCTTGTGCCGGGTGGGGCTGGGATCTCAGAAATGAGAGGACCTGGGGCTGGCCTGTGGGATGCCCATGGGCGACGGAGGGTAACAGACGCCCAGAGAGTTCCGGTGGGTGGTGTACATGTGTTCATGACGGTAAGTAGCAACTGCCGTAGGCACAGAGGGAAGGAATGGAAGTATGACGGTGCCCGTCCTGTGCAGACGGGCACCTTGGACAGGGGTGGGGAGGCTGGCTGGGAGGTGGAAAAGGTAGGCCTGCAGCCTGGCCGGACAGACACTTGAGAAGAAACAAGCAACTAGCTTTGCTCCTGCAAGGGTTTTCTGTAATGACAGCCTTACGGTTCTCCCTGGCGTTTTCTTCTGGGCAAAGCTGCCCGTCCAGGCTGGGTGAGAAAAGCCCTGTGGCTATGTTGTTGTTGCGTAGTTGCTCAGTCGCGTCTGACTCTGGGCGACCCCATGGACTGTGGCCCTCCAGTCTCCTCTGTCCATAGAATTCTCCAGGCAAGAATACTGGAGCGGGTCGCCATTTCCTCCTCCAGGGGATCTTCCCGACCCGGGGACCGAACCTGCGTCTCCTGCATTGGTAGGCAAGTTCTTTACCACTGAGCCACCAGGGAAGCCCTACGGAGACTTTACCCTTGGGCTAAAGGGAGCAGTCCCTGGGGGTGGGGACAGAAGTGACCCTTCTCCAGCCTCCAGGAAACATAGTCTTGTCCCACCCTGGGAAGTTTTTTGAGATTTGATTTAAGGGAGCCCTTCCTGGGGTGCTGCAGTCCCTGGGGTCACAAAGAGTCAGACACAACCGAGGGACTGAGCAACAACCCTTAAGAACTCCACGGGATGAGGTTCTGAGGCATTCACGGACCTACTGGAACTAGGGGCAAATTATGTGTGTTCAAAGGTGTATTCTCCTGAACCGAAGGGCTGTGCCTTTCATGAGCTTCTCAACTAGATCTGGACTCCCAGGAAGTGATGGGGGGGAGATCTGTGGGTCACATTTCTGGCTTGTCTTGCATGTGACCATGTTCTGGAGCCCCTGTTTGATTGGAGTGGTGCCTAATGATGGGTGTGCCTGGTTGGAGCTCAGGAGGCTGAGGCCCTGGCTCCAGACCAGCCCTCAGGGCCCGGCGACTGCTCAGCCTCTGCCCACAGGGTCCGCCCCGCCCGGTCTCCGCAGCCCCGTGTCCAGTAGCGATGTGGCCCAACCAGCGTGTCTCCCTGCAGGTTGTTTCCTGCCAGCAACGGTGTGGTGAACTTCGCCTCCTGGTTTGGATTCGCCTTCCCTAACATGCTCGTCATGCTGGGGCTCTCCTGGCTGTGGCTCCGCATCATATATATGAGATTTGAGTAAGTCTGCACAAGAGTGGGTCTCACCGTGCCAGGCCCTGCAGAAACTGCCCCCTGGCTCAGAGAGCCAAGTCTCAAGAGCTCCTCCTGTCCAGGTCTGACCATTTCTCCAACCCTATCTCCTGCTAGTGTGCCTTCCAGTTCCCACCACTCCTGCAGCTCATCACGCCTTTGCAGATGCCGTTCCCTCTCCCTGGAATGCCATTCCCTGCCTTCCTCCCTTCCAGCCTCCTCGGCCTTCAAGGCCAGTTCAAATGCTGCTTCCTCGGCAACTCCTTTCCCAGCTCCCCCGACACCCGTTCTGATTCGGTTGGATCGCTAGCTTGTTTGCTGCTCTGGGCCTCCCTGGGCACACCATGCTCTGCCCCCGGTCCCTGCCGTCATGCTCCGGGGCAGCCCCTTCTGTACCCGAGCTCCTCTGTGGCCTGTGGTCAGCTGTCTCTGACCCCTACACCAGCTCAGCTCCCAGCCCAGGGAGAAGAGGAGCAGCAGATGTGCCATCGACGTGAGTCAAAGCATTTAACCAGAAGCTTGGTCTTGGTGCCTGTCAGCCCTGCTGGACGGACTTCCACTTGGCCGCAGGTGTCTTTCTAAGGCCAGGTCGTAGCAGACCGCCTGACAATAACCAAATCGATCAAAACCCAGAATGACCAAATGCTCACAGTGTTCCCAGCAGCATGCTGCTTCTGCAAAAGTTTACCTTCCAGTTCCCAGCACACAGAGGCAAGTTCACCAAGGTCAGCCTTGACAGCGGCCAGGCTTTGCACAGAAACCGTGACACATGGTTGACAGACACTTCAAAACGTTGTTGTCATATTTATTTCTATTTATTTATTTTAAAAAGATATTTATGTATTTGGCTGCACCAGATCATCGTTGTGGCACTCAGGGTCTTCCATCTTCGGAGGCAGATGGGATCTTCACTGGGGCTTGCAGGATCTAGTTCCCTGACCAGGGATTGAACCCAGGTCCCCTGCACTGGGAGCCAGGAGCCTTGGCCACCGGACCACCAGGGATGCCTATGTTGTTGTCATGTTCAAAGCGGCAGACTTATCTACCGGAGCCGTGTGCTCTGTGCCTTAATTCAAAGGGAGCTTGAGCACCAATCAGAAACAGGCCTGTGTGGCCCAAGAGAGGGGACCTGAGAGCTGAAACACAAAAATGCCCATGAAAACCTGCGAGATAAGGAGGCATTTTAGTAATTTTTTTCTTTTCTGAAGGAGGAACTTTTTTGAAAACTGTGTTAAAAAAGAAAAAATCTCTATCCACAGTCAGAGTAGCTGTAATGGCAAAAATAGGCAGCCATCACACGGCCCACCCTGCCTCACGTCTAGCCCCCACGTGAAAGGGAAGCTGTTGCCACGGGTGCCTGGCTGCCCAGTTTGAATCCTTCGTCTGATTGGTCACGGAGAGCGGTATCAGGGTCATTCCCTCCAGGCTGATTTAGAAAAACTGGACCTTCTGGCAGGTATGGGCAGCGTCCTAGACCTTGTCCAGCCAAGGGGGCCACAGCCTGCCCCAGGACCACCCAGGACTCGAGGGACATTGCTGCTGGTGTACAGCCAGCCCTCCTCACCAGGCCAAGGCCTGAGTTAGGGATGAGGGTTCTTCTGGATCCCTTCCAGGGGATCGGGGTCGCTTGGCCTCTCGGGCAGCACGTTTACCCACTTCCTCAGCATCTCTTGGAAGGCCATTCTACTGCAGAAGGACACTGTGCACCTCCCAGGCCCTGGGACTCCCACAGAAAACCTGGATCCATCCGCTTGCATCTTGTACCAGCCCAGAGGTCACCGGATGGGTTAACCCAAAGATGAGCGTGAAGTGCTCCGCTTAAGAGGGACCTGAAGGCCTGGTGACACCCCTGTGGGGGGCGGGCAGCACGGGACAGCTGCACAGGTGACGCAGCTCCCAGAGCCTACAGCCACCGTGATGTCGGGATGGGTCACAGACTCCGCCAAGAACTGGGAAGCTACCAGAGCATCCTCCCCTATCCTCCCCTGGATATCCTGGATATCATTCAAAGAACCTGATGCTGGAAAAAAATAGAAGCAAAGGGAGAAGGGGATGACAGAGGACGAGACATTTGGATGGCATCACTGAGTCAGTGGACGTGAGTTTGAGCAGGCTCCAGCTGGAAAAAATGGAAGCAAAAGGAGAAGGGAATGACAGAGGATGAGACAGTTGGATGGCATCACTGAGGCAGTGGACATGCGTTTGAGCAGGCTCCAGGAAATGGTGAAGGACAGGGAAGCCTGGCGTGCTGCAGTCCATGGGGTCACAATGAGTCAGACGCAACTGAGCGGCTGAGCTGAACTGATCCTTTCCTGGAAGCCTGAAGCCTTCCAGGGCGTGAGGGCAGGGAGGTCACCTCCCTCGCCCGCAGAGCCATCCCCATGGCTGGATGGCCTGGAGGATGTCCCTAGGGGGCGACTCTGGGGACCACCAGCCTTGCCACTGGTCCAGAGGGGTGGTCCCGGCAGGCTGTGCAGACCTCAGTCTCCATCCCTGCTGCTTCCTTTCCTAACCACTGAACACTGCAGGAGGCTGCCTCCCAGTCTCCTAGAGTCCCTGCTCTGGCTGGGCCACATCCCCGGCGTGACTTTCTTTCATCCTCAAAGATGGTTTGCACCCAGCCCTGGCTTCAGGATTCGGCAACTCGGCCCGTATTCTAGCAATTCCTGTGCACCTCCCAGGCCCTGGGACTCCCACAGAAAACCTGGATCCATCCGCTTGCATCTTGTACCAGCCCAGAGGTCACCGGATGGGTTAACCCAAAGATGAGCGTGAAGTGCTCCGCTTAAGAGGGACCTGAAGGCCTGGTGACACCCTGTGGGCGGGCAGCACGGGACAGCTGCACAGGTGACGCAGCTCCCAGAGCCTACAGCCACCGTGATGTCGGGATGGGTCACAGACTCCGCCAAGAACTGGGAAGCTACCAGAGCATCCTCCCCTATCCTCCCCTGGATATCCTGGATATCATTCAAAGAACCTGATGCTGGAAAAAAATAGAAGCAAAGGGAGAAGGGGATGACAGAGGACGAGACATTTGGATGGCATCACTGAGTCAGTGGACGTGAGTTTGAGCAGGCTCCAGCTGGAAAAAATGGAAGCAAAAGGAGAAGGGAATGACAGAGGATGAGACAGTTGGATGGCATCACTGAGGCAGTGGACATGCGTTTGAGCAGGCTCCAGGAAATGGTGAAGGACAGGGAAGCCTGGCGTGCTGCAGTCCATGGGGTCACAATGAGTCAGACGCAACTGAGCGGCTGAGCTGAACTGATCCTTTCCTGGAAGCCTGAAGCCTTCCAGGGCGTGAGGGCAGGGAGGTCACCTCCCTCGCCCGCAGAGCCATCCCCATGGCTGGATGGCCTGGAGGATGTCCCTAGGGGGCGACTCTGGGGACCACCAGCCTTGCCACTGGTCCAGAGGGGTGGTCCCGGCAGGCTGTGCAGACCTCAGTCTCCATCCCTGCTGCTTCCTTTCCTAACCACTGAACACTGCAGGAGGCTGCCTCCCAGTCTCCTAGAGTCCCTGCTCTGGCTGGGCCACATCCCCGGCGTGACTTTCTTTCATCCTCAAAGATGGTTTGCACCCAGCCCTGGCTTCAGGATTCGGCAACTCGGCCCGTATTCTAGCAATTCCTGTGCTCCTTGGAAGAGTCCCTTAGGGTCCCAGGAAGGACTCCCAGAAGGAAAGGCTCTCTAGGGACAGTCAACTTGGCCTTGCCACCACCACCAGACTAATGGATCCCTTGGGAACGGCATTCTGTGCCGGAGGCCACGGCCAGCCCCTCCCCAAGGCTTCTGCTGTTCAGTCACTTAACTGTATCTGTCTCTTTGCAACCATATGGACTGTGGAGAGGCTTCCCTGTCCTTCACTGTCTTCCCTGTTTCCTCAAACTCATGCCTCATGAGTTAGGGATGCCATCCAACCATCTCTCACCCTCGGTCACCCCCTTCCCCTCTTGCCTTCAATCTTCCCCAGTATCAAGATCTTTTGCAATGAGTCGGCTCTCCCCAAGGCTAGATACCCGCTATAATTCCTCCTTCCTGCCCCTTCCTGCCAGCCTTCCCCGGGGAGGTCTTGCAGGGCTCCTTGGGCAGGCGTGTTGGCCAATGAGTACGGGTCCCTAGGGAGCCCATCCAAGAGCAGGACCTGCTTGGCTTCCACCTGCCTTAGCCAAACACCGCCAGCCCCTGGCGTCTCCTGTGTCCCTAATCCTACATCTCAGCTCCTTGGAAGGCAAGCACCCACCCAACTCCCACCTGACCCAGTCTGCTGGACCTGTCCTCGCTCCTTGTGTCCTCCTGAGTCGCCTGGTGATGGGGCCTGGCAGGCCAGCACCACTGAAGGCAGCTTGTGAGGGAGTGCTGGCCCCACCTCGAGCCAGTTTCACCTGTCTCACAGCCTCCCGCCGACCACGGCAGTGGCCAGCCTCTAAGCGACTGCTACCTCCCAGGACGCCCTGGCCAGCGGCGGCCTCCATTCTGCTTGTTTTTGCCCCTCTGCCCCGGTCCATCCTCGCTCCGTTTCGCTCAGCCTCCCATCCTCCTGGCCATCCTGTCTTGCTGAGACCTGGTCTAGACGGGCTCCCCAACCTGTGCCTTCTCAGGCTTCCTTTGGGGGAACCCTCCAGTTGCTGGGGGTACCCCGGGACATAGGCTGGGCACACAAAACAGAGACTTGGCCACTCCGTCCTGTGAGGTCAGATGGGCAGAAATGGGGAGTGGGGAGGGACTTGCCCGAGGCCGCTGGGTGTCACACCCCCTGTGGCTTTCTATCATATTGTGCTGCTGGGTGTTCACGCTTCCATTCAGCCAGCCCCAGGCCAGCCACCGTGCTCCACTGTCCTCTCATCTTTGCACCCTCTAGCCTTAAAGACTCCTGGGGCTGCAGCCTGGAGAAGAAGAGAGAGGAGAAGGCGGCCCACGAGGTGCTGTGCGCGGAGTACAGAAAGCTGGGGCCCCTCTCCTTCGCTGAGATCAACGTCCTGCTCTGCTTCTTCCTGCTGGTCGGCCTGTGGTTCACCCGGAACCCAGGCTTCATGCCCGGCTGGATGTCGCTCGCCTGGGCGGATGGCAAGACAGAGTAAGTGGCCCCTCGCGCAGCGCCCTCCGGGGCTGTCCTTGCTTTCTGCCGTCCAGTTCTGGAGCGCTCTGTTGGTTTCCAAACTCGCTTGGGTCTCACCAGTCTTCCCAGCAAGTTTACAGATGTGTTCTTGGGGCTCCTCCCGGCAGGGCAGCCAAGCTGTGACAGAGAGAGGACGGCTGGGCTCAAACCGGAGCTCTTGGCGCTCTGGTTTCGAAGTCCCTGTTCTGCCGTCTTTCCTTTCTCATCTTTCTCCAGATTCGGATGAGTCCCTCTGAAGACACACACCCAGCGTCCAAAAGCTTCTTTAGATAAAGATTTGGCCAAAGGGGAATACGGAGTTTCTCCCTAAGTTGTCATGTGGTCAGGATGGAAGAAAGGTTGAGAACAAGCATATCCTAGAGAAGGTAGACAATGTGGGCTGAGAGCTAGCCGCCTGTTACCGCATATTCCATTCTGAAGGTCTGCTTGGGGTCGCCCCAGAGTCCTCCTTGACACCCAGGCTGAGTGAGGGAAATGAACCACTCAGGGTCACCCAGAGATGGCGGCAGCGCCAGGCCAAGAAGGCAGGTGTCTTGGTTCCCAGCCAGGATTAAGTCTACCTCATTCTCCTCAGTCTTGGCCTTTGGGGTATCAACTTTTTTTCTTTTTATTTAATACTCATTGTTATTATTTATGTATTTGGCTTTAGTTGTAGCATGTGGGATCTAGCTCCCCGGCCAGGATTGAACCCAGGCCCCCTGCATTGGGAGCTCAGAGTCTTAGCCACTGGCCCATGAGGGACGTCCCTGGGCCTCAGTTGTCTCGCTCATATGTGCCAGCTTCCTCACAAAGGAGCGTTCAGACACAGAGCAGGTTTGCTGCGGGACTGTCCCTGCAGCTCGGCGGGGCTAATCCTTTGTGCTTGTTTCCGCCCAGGTATGCCTCGGACGCCACTGTGGCCATCTTTGTGGCCATCTTGCTGTTCATTGTGCCTTCTCAGAAGCCCAAGTTCAACTTCTGCAGTCAGACGGATGAAGGTAAGGCTCTTGGCCTGGCCTCCCACTCATCAGGGTTGGGGCCCTGGCGGCAAAGGGTCTCATGGGGTCCCCTGGGCGCAGGAGGGAGAAAACTTCACCCTGTGGAAAAGGACTGAGTAGATTATAAAGTCTAGGCACAGGGTGTGTTTTCCAAGCCTTCTCTGGGTATTGTTTAATACCCAGTGCAAAATCTCCTCTTTTGCTCTTTAAATATTTGAGATTATTTTACAGAAGGAGCAGAAAGGAATTCCCCATTTCCCATAATGCCATGGGGTTTCTCTCTCCCTCCTGGTCTTTGTTAATATGTATATAAATATTATATAGCTATAACCAAAGCACGCAGAATTTCAATCCTTTTACTTGGTTGGGTTTTGTCATCATGTTTTTGTTTGTGGTTGTGCTATAAGCATTTCTTGCTGTGTCGCCGTCTTCAAATTTATTGTCCTAATTATGGCTTTGGAGCGTATCAGGGAGGCTGTAACCATCCTCCTGCCATGGGACACTGGTTGTTTGGAGTTTTTCATTGTTATAAGTGAATGCTTTTGTATATAAGCTTTTTCTTTAAGGGTGTTTCTTATTTAGGATGTATCTCTAGTACTGGGATAAAAGAATATATATGTCTTAAAGGCTTTTAAAATGTATTGGGACATAGCTTTTCAAAGAGACTGCACTGATTTATAACCCTTATAAACCTTTATAAGAGTTTTACTGTATCATGTTTTTACCAGCCGTGGGTGTAGTCGTTACTGTAAATTTCAGCTAATTTTCAGCTATGAGATAGTACTCATTGTCCATGCAGGTTTTTATTCCTAGGTTGGCTTCCTTTTATCCCTTTTGCTTGCTAATGCTGCTCAGGGTTGTGTATTCTTTTTTTTTTTTTTTTTTTTCTGGCTATACCAGCCACAAGACTTGTGGGATCTTAAGTTTCCCGACCAGGGATTGAACTTGGGCCCTTAGCAGTGGAAGTGCAGCGTCCTAACCACTGGACCACTAGGGAACTGGAAATGTGTGTGTGTCTTTTTATCATCTTTTTTCAGAAAGGAAAACCCCGTTTTATCCGCCCCCACTGCTGAATTGGAAGGTGGCCCAGGAGAAGGTGCCCTGGGGCATCGTGCTGCTTCTAGGGGGCGGCTTTGCTGTGGCTACAGGGTGCGAGGTAATGTCTCCACTGCCTGGGGAGGGTGGGGATGCTGCCCAGGGCCTCTTCCTTCACCAGGAGGGCAGCCGAGAGCCCTTTTACCCCCCGCCCCTGCACCCCCGGGCTGTGCCTCTGGGTCTGCCTCCTCTATGTAACTGCACATTTCTTCAGGACAGGGCCTCTGCCTTGTCATCTACGAACCCTGCACGGTGCATTTCCTGTTGTTCAGTCGCTCAGTTGTGTCTGACTCTTTGTCACCCACATGGATTGCAGCATCTATCCTTCCCCATCTCCCAGAGCTTGCTCAAACTCATGTCTGTTGACTCAGTGATGCCATCCAACCATCTGCAGGACACTCTGTCATCCCCTTCTCCTTCTGCCTGCTAGCTTTCCCAACATCAGACTTGCCCTCTATTCTGCCATTAATACGAGTGTTCCTGAAGGTTCCATCCTTAGCCTCTTCTCTGTTCACTTTTCATTCTCTCCCTGGGCAATCTATCCTCAGCCTAAAGCCTCAAATATATAATTCCCAATTTCTGGTTTAATCACTCTCTTGAGCTTCAGGAACTGTGGAAGACTGAGAGGGGATGATGAACAGGAGCTGTTTGGGGTGACATGGTTCCTGAGCCTAAAGAATAAGTGGGAGAGAGACCCCAGGATGAGCTGTTAGCCTCCTGGGTTGGAGAGCAGGTGGGTCTAGTCACTGAGCTAGGGAGCCGAGGCGGAGCAGATTCTGGGCTCGAGAGGGTGAATTCAGGTTGGGGCGTGTTGAGTCTGACGTGCTCCTGGGACATCTGGACATCCAGAGAGTAGACTGGTGGGACTGGACACACAGATTTCGGAAACAGCAGAGTGGAGGTCGAAACTGCGAGCATGGCTGAGGTCGCCTATGTAGGTATTCAGAGAAAGAGAATCGAAGTGCAGGATGGGCTGAGCGTCGTGGAGAAAGATGAAGGTCCCTCTGGGCTCGAGAGGAACTGTGAGTCCGTAGCCCTGTGCCGACTGCCCTCCCCGTGCTTCCCAGGCTTCGGGGTTGTCAGAGTGGATGGGCAAGCGGATGGAGCCCTTGCGCGCCGTGTCCCCGACGGCCATCACCCTCGTCATGTCCTCGCTCATCGCCGTGCTCACCGAGTGCACCAGCAACGTGGCCACCACCACCCTGTTCCTGCCCATCTTTGCCTCCATGGTGAGCACCCCTGCGGGGGAGACGACCCTCAGGCATCGTTTTGTAGGAAACGGACTGGGTCCCCAGAGAGGCAGTGCCATCCACACACTCTGTCTTTTAAACAAAGGGTATTGTTCCATAGTCCTGTTTTGCACCTTGATATTTTGAATCTTATGATGCCTGTTAGAGACCATTCCATTGTGAAACCTACTCACTGCTTCACCCTTGAACGTCTTCCACTGTTTGTATATATGTATGTAATGTGACCATCCTGCTATCAGGGGCCATTAAGACTCTGTCCTGTGTGTTTCACTGTTACAGTGTCGTATTGATCAGCTTTGCATCCATGTCTGCCCTCCCATGCATGTCAATCCGCATGACGGGTTATTCTTTTTGATAGATATTGACCGACATTACAAATGATATCTTTCACTTAGTCAACAAATATGCATGAGCATCTGTCTACTCTGTGCTAGGTGGGGTTGAATTTTAAGCTTTCGAGGAAAATAGATGGTAGAGTAAAACAGATGGATATCAAATTCCATATGCAAAATGATTCTAAATATATCCACTGAGCCACAAACCCAGGTGAGAGACGTGGTCCCTGCCCTCCAGGCTCTGTCTGTATCGAGACAAACACACATGTGCGCACATGGGCTGCAAGAGTGCCCAGCACAGTCTATGGCATATAATAGGTGTCCAAGAAATCAATGTTGAATGAATTGAGGGGGTTCAGAAAGGCGCCTTGGGGAGTTTAGCCTTCGGGGTCCAGCAGAGGTATCATCCAGGTGTGGCAAAGGGTAGAGGACCTAGCAGGACAGAGGCACAGAGGTGGGAATGCACACAGTGTGTTAGGCAAATGCTTTTTAGGGTGATGGTCCTGGGAGCTTTGGCTTTCTGCATCTATGACGCTGTGGTGCTGTGTTTTCCTCCAGTCACGTTCCATTGGCCTCAACCCGCTGTACGTCATGATCCCCTGTACACTGAGTTCGTCCTTTGCCTTCATGCTGCCCGTGGCCACCCCGCCTAACGCCATCGTGTTTTCCTATGGACACCTCAAAGTTTCCGACATGGTAATGCAGCCGCTTTGGTTCACTTCCCTCAGCTATGATCTTTGGTCATGAGGGACGCCCTGTGATGTTTGGGACCCAATGTCCAGACCTAACTCCTTCTTGGCCTGTACAGGCAGCTTTTCCTTCTTCTTTTAATGCGATCTCTTATTTCATAGGCAGTTCTGTCTCCCAAAGCTAAGAGGTGGGGTACAGCATCGCCCACCTGGAGGTGCCTGAGTAGCTACCAGGGGAGCCTTTGCTGAGCACTTGGAAGGAGCCAGGCTGGGGTCCCACATGGCCCAGGTGGACTTCACAGATTAGCAAGAACCCAGGCGGACCGTCAGGAGGGGTGAGGGCAGGAAGAGGGAAAAGCGAATGGCAGCCAGAGGCTGAGAGGCGAGAGACACCACTGCCTGGGAGCAGGTGCTGCCCTGGAAGCAAATGCAGCCAAGGGAAGAACTCTTCTGGCAGGAGGAGGGCAGTTCTGCAGCTCCGGATGGGAGAGCTGTGCAAACAGGGCGGCCAGGAAAGAGGGCCATTCCTTGGCCCCGTCAAGTGTTAGTTATCTCAGTGCCACCGGTGGGGTGGGGAATTTTAAGCTTCGAGGAAAATAGATGGTAGAGTAAAACAGATGGATATCAAATTCCATATGCAAAATGATTCTAAATATATCCACTGAGCCACAAACCCAGGTGAGAGACGTGGTCCCTGCCCTCCAGGCTCTGTCTGTATCGAGACAAACACACATGTGCGCACATGGGCTGCAAGAGTGCCCAGCACAGTCTATGGCATATAATAGGTGTCCAAGAAATCAATGTTGAATGAATTGAGGGGGTTCAGAAAGGCGCCTTGGGGAGTTTAGCCTCGGGGTCCAGCAGAGGTATCATCCAGGTGTGGCAAAGGGTAGAGGACCTAGCAGGACAGAGGCACAGAGGTGGGAATGCACACAGTGTGTTAGGCAAATGCTTTTTAGGGTGATGGTCCTGGGAGCTTTGGCTTTCTGCATCTATGACGCTGTGGTGCTGTGTTTTCCTCCAGTCACGTTCCATTGGCCTCAACCCGCTGTACGTCATGATCCCCTGTACACTGAGTTCGTCCTTTGCCTTCATGCTGCCCGTGGCCACCCCGCCTAACGCCATCGTGTTTTCCTATGGACACCTCAAAGTTTCCGACATGGTAATGCAGCCGCTTTGGTTCACTTCCCTCAGCTATGATCTTTGGTCATGAGGGACGCCCTGTGATGTTTGGGACCCAATGTCCAGACCTAACTCCTTCTTGGCCTGTACAGGCAGCTTTTCCTTCTTCTTTTAATGCGATCTCTTATTTCATAGGCAGTTCTGTCTCCCAAAGCTAAGAGGTGGGGTACAGCATCGCCCACCTGGAGGTGCCTGAGTAGCTACCAGGGGAGCCTTTGCTGAGCACTTGGAAGGAGCCAGGCTGGGGTCCCACATGGCCCAGGTGGACTTCACAGATTAGCAAGAACCCAGGCGGACCGTCAGGAGGGGTGAGGGCAGGAAGAGGGGAAATGCGAATGGCAGCCAGAGGCTGAGAGGCGAGAGACACCACTGCCTGGGAGCAGGTGCTGCCCTGGAAGCAAATGCAGCCAAGGGAAGAACTCTTCTGGCAGGAGGAGGGCAGTTCTGCAGCTCCGGATGGGGAGAGGCCGGTGTGCAAACAGGGGCGGCCAGGAAAGAGGGGCCATTCCTTGGCCCCGTCAAGTGTTAGTTATCTCAGTGCCACCGTTGGGTATCTTTGGGACTCCACGGACTCATTCTCACACAGAGGGTAGATCATAGAAACTGGAGACAGCAGACTCAATTCCAATCCCCAGTGGAAAATCTGCCACAGGGGTTGAGGCCAGCGGTTAGTGGGCTCAGGTGCTGGAAAGGCCAGTGTGCGTCCATGGGAGGGTGAAGGCACTTGGCGAGCCCTGGACCTGGAGTCAGACCCGGACTCCTCAGTCGCTCACTCGGCACCCCGAGGCCCGCTTTTGTAAACATCCCTGTGGGCCTGGAGAGTCTGTCTGTCCTGCCTGTTTTGCAGGCTGCTTTATCTGTGATGATTCTTACTGCTCTGCCTGGGGAGTGGGGTTCAGCACAGAGCCTGGTCCAGAGACAGCAGGTACAGCCAGCAGCCCTGGTTCCCCTTTCCCAGACGGCCGGTTCCTGTGTCCCATTGACCTTTGTTCTGATAACCCCAGCAGACCCGAGGATGCTGACTTTGACCCTGTTCTTTTCCAGATGAAAACAGGACTGATGATGAACGTCATTGGAATCACCTGCGCGTTTTTGGCCATCAACACCTGGGGACGGGTCATATTTAACTTGGACCAGTTCCCTGAATGGGCTAATGCCACAGCACATTGAGACTTTGGAGGAGCTGAGAGACCACGCCCATGGCCCCTGCCCTCCCGAGGACTCCCGAACCTTCCACTACAACTTGCGGCAGAGCCTTGGGGTTCATGCCCCAAGGTGACCCCTCGAGGCCCACACCCCACGGAGACCCAGCCAACAGGCTACCTCTTCCTCCAGGCCTGGGGTCTCAGCTGGGGTTGGGAGCCTTGGGTGACGCAGGCACCCAAGGGAAGGGAGCCTCCCATGAAGCTGCTGGCGTCCATCGTTGCTGGGGGTCAGCCCTCATTACTGGGAAGGGCAGGGTCCCGCTCCTTGCTCAGCCTTGAGCTGATCCCACGGCTGGGCTCTGGGGTTCACTTGTCATCTGCATGAGGACCCAATATCCCTGCTTGGGAGGTGAGAAGACAGCCTTCCAGGGCCCGTGCCCCTCCCCGCTTACCTTGGGCTGCCTCCGATCCCTCCTGGCATTAGGAAGGAACAGTCCACAGCCCAGGGACAAAGTGTCTTATCCCAGGCGGCTCCCTGCTGCTGGAGTCAGAGCCTCCTGGGGCCACTGAGAGTGTGATGGCATCACCAAAGGATGAGGAACAGGAGTTGCTAACTTCCGGACGATACTGCCGGCCGCACCCCACCAGTAACCTGCTCCACCGCAACTGACAATTTAACCCCCTCCGCAGCTCTGTGGGCAACCCCACTCAGTGCCCAGGCCCCATTCGTGAGCTGGCTGACATTTGCTGGAGTCCACCCCTTTCTTCTCCAGCAGGTCAGTGTGGCTCTTCTGAGAGATGCTTTCCTGCCTCGCAACAGCTGGGGTCCCACTACATGTGGGCAGGGGTGGCTCCTTTGGGACCTCAGCTGGAGGCCTAGGTCCTCCCTCAGCTGCAGGCACGGGAGATGACTGTTACCTGCCAAAAGCAGGCTTCTGTCAGACTCCGTTGGTGAGGCCAGAGTGTGGGCTCTTGGAGAAAGCTCCCTTTGCTGCCTGGCCTTGGCAGCACGCTTGGAACTGGTAGAGCATCGTTGAGAACCCGCAGTGCCCAAGCAGGCAGCCCCTGCCCATGCAGAAATCTACCTTGAAGTTGCTGGACCAAGACTCCACGGAGGCCTGGGACCCCTGAGAACCCCTAGGAGAGACGCATGAGAGAGTCCTGTCCTCCTGCCCACCCGCCCAGTTTTCTTTCCTTCTTGTGCCACTCCGTTGATGGTATCTTTCAGAGCAGGAGAGAATCGGAAAACCCAAGGACCCCCAACTGGAGAACCAAGCATTTACTACCTGGTTCCTGGGGCAAGAGGATAATTCCCAACCATCTGGCCTGTCTCCCATGGAAGGTGCACTCGGCTGTCTCTGGCTTTCTGCTGTGTGTGGGGTGATGGGGCGGGGAGAGGCAGGTGGATGAGTGGACATTTACTCGCTGCCCACCTCCAGGGATGCCAGGCCTCCCCACCTTGCTCATTGGCTCATTCAATCTTTGCAGCAGCCTGGGAGACAGGCAGGCATTATTAACCTCCTTGTCTTTTCATTGGGACTGGGGCTCAGAGAGGACACACGTGTCCAAAGTCACACATCCAGTTAGTGGCGGTTGAGGTTCTGATTGAGACCTGCCACTGCCATGTCCACCGCTGCTTCCTCTAGCTAGCCATTAAGGGCCTTGCCCTTGTAGGGCCTGCATGGAACGGTGCATGGCCGAAGCACGTCCACCCCAAGGCCCTGTCTGCTCAGGGATTGTCAACAAGAGCCACTGCCTCCTCTGAGATGGACTCAGGTCCATCCTGAGCCAGACAGGGCTGGTCTTTACGAGAAGAAACCAAGCCTTTGGTTGGACAGAGCAGCAGGGAAATGGCCTCCTGCTTCCCTGCTAAGATGAACCCACCTGCCCTCTATCACTGCTGCCTACGCTGCTGCTGCTGATGGGTCTGCCCACCCTAGTGGGGGCTCCCAGGACTCGCCCTGCCTGCTGGGTCCAGTGCTGGCCCTAGAGCAGGCCACCACAAGTGTGATTGGTAAATAAATGATCACTCCGATCAATGAGATGCATGCCTGGTGGTAGTGGGCGAGATCAGTGAAGGTCATCCAGGCTGGCCAGTGAAGGACGAGGAGGTGGTGGGGTGTGGGCGAAGGGCGGGGAGATTCCGTCTGGTTGAGGAAAGATAAGGAAGCTGGGTGGTGCTTCAGGAGAGCAGATCCCAAGGTCAAGGAGGCGGACCAAAGGCTGTTTCTAAACAGCTTTTCTTGAACATGGCTGGAGCTGCACTCACATTTATGGGCACTGCCGATCTGGATTGCTTTTGGCTGAAAGTAAGAGAGAACATAGCTAACAGTGGCTTAAATCATAATGTTTCCTTAAGAAGTCCAGGGGCTTCCCTGGTGGTCCAGTGGGTAGAGAGTCTGCCTTGCAGTGCAAGGGGCACTGGTTCCATCCCTCGCCTGGAAAATCCCACGTGCCATGGAGCGGCTGGACCAGCGTGTCCAATTGCACCCAGAGCCAGTGCTCTGCAATGAGAGAGGCCGCTGCAATAGGAGGCCCACGCAGACCGAAGAATAAAGATGGATGGAAAATGAATGGATGGAAGATGAATAAAAAGAGGCCAATGTGAAAAAAAAAAAAAAAAAGAAGCAGCAGCAGCAGAAGAAGAAATCCAGAGCTTGACACGGGACCAGTTGCTAACTTGGGCCACTAAAGACTCGGGCTTGGCCATTCACTCTGCCGTCATGAAGGGTACTGAACCTTTACTGTCCTACTTGACCCTTATGCCGTATGCACACCTGCACTGAAGGCAGGAAAGAAGGTGTGTGGGGTGGGCATGGCACGGTACCGACTAAATCTTCCCCTTTTAGTAAGAGAACAAAAGCTTGTTCAGATGCCTCTGCAGTCCTTGTAGGTCTTGTGGGCCCAAACTAGATCATATGCCCACACTGAGGCCAATCACTGACAAAGGAGAGCTGGAACACCATGAGGCTGACTGGGACTCATCTGTTGGGCTTGGGAAATTGGCCTATGGTTCCCGAAATCAAGAGATTTCCACCTACTACAGAATATGAGTTCTGGCAGGAAAAAAAAAAAAAGCTGGGAGCTATTGGGTAGGTAATGAACCAGGGTCTAGTATTAGGACTCTTTCAGGGATCTGTCCTCAGTCCAAGTTATGTGAGTGGCTTTCTTTGCATGGAATTCAGTAGAAACACGTGCCTAGGTAGGAAGAGAATGTGTGTTTGGTCGAGAGCTCCACCTCGGCTTCCGCTTCCAGAAGAACCACTGGATTAGGAGGGTGGAGTTTGAGTCATGGGCCAAGCTCAGTCTCCGAACAAGTCAACTCTGTGGGCCTCAGTTTCCATCAGGGAGGGGCTGGACTAGGGGCACCTGACAGCGCCTCTCCCCAGAGTCATGTAACCCCCTAGCCCACTGACCCTTCATCTGCTTGGGCCAGATGCAGCCCCTGCCCCGTCCCCATGCTGTCTCAGCATATAGCCTATTACACAGCTCGCTCCCTGGCCCCATCCGGGTCTCAGCCATTCACTGGCAGCTCTCTGAGTGCTTTTCCTCATTGATATTTTGCCTCTTCCACTTTGTCAAGAGGTTCAGCCCAAGACCCTCGATTTCTCAGCACACATCAGTTATTTGGGCCCTAGGTTAGCTGAACAGAGAATGCTGACCAGGGTTGCTCTTGGAACTGTTTGCCAGGAACTTATGACTCCACAAGGATCCTATGCATTCCAGGGTTCCTTATCCTTGGATCCCAGAACTGAGATCCTTCCCTGTCCTGTTGAGCTGAGAACTTCCTTAGGGAGGGACCTGGGCCTCTAATGGCAAAGCCAGTGAGCGGGGCATCTCTCTGGCAGGCGAAGGTTCCTCCACACCATCCCTCATGCTCAAAAACAATGGATAATGGAACTGGTGCTCTGAGCTCCAAGCAGGGGATCAGCACACAGGCACAGAGTCCAGTTCTCAAAATTAATATGGACATTCTCAGGTAGGACCTTTGATCACATATTCTTGTTTGTAGAAGTAAAGATGAAATGCTGGATAGCCCGGTTAAAAAATACACCTGGAAGTCCGATTCTTAGCTCAGAACTCCTTCCAGGATATTCTCTTCCTTGGTCCAACATCGTCTTAAAAGCCTTGTCTTTTGATCTACCAATGAAATATTTTTTCACATAAAAGAGTTCCATCAAGATAAATCTTCTGGACCTCCCTAGTGGTCCGGTGGCTGAGACCTCTCACTCCCAATGCCAGGAGGGCAGGGTTTGATCCCTGGTCAGGGGACTAGATCCCACATACTGCAACTAAGACCTGGGGCATCCAAGTAAATAAATAAAAATAAAATTGAAAAAAAAAAAGATGAATCTTCCATGTCATGGAATGGGTTTTTACATTTTCCAACAGGAAGCTTATCATTTCCAGCTGAAATTTTTGTATCTGGTTAGATAGATACTCGGTTTATTTCCCATGTGTTCTGAGCCAGAATTTAGGTTCACACTTACTTGCCCTGGGAATGCCTTCTGGGCAACTCCCTGATCTGGCAGAGCTAGAGCAGCATTTATGTCTCTGCTTCCAGCTACCAGGGAAGCTCCTCTGGTGGCTCAGGAAGTAAAGAATCTGCCTGCAATGCAGGTAGACCTGGGTTCGATCCCTGGGTCGGGAAGATCCCCTGGAGGAGGGCACGGCAACCCACTCCAGTATTCTTACCTAGAGAATTCCATGGACAGAGGAGCCTGGCGGGCTACATACCATCCAAAGGGTCACAAAGAGTCAGGCACGACTGAGCGACTAACCAAGTGTAGAGAAATACGACAACTCCAACCTCCAGGCACCCTGTTACCCAGTCAAAAAATGTTTAAGTCTTTATATCTAAAAAGTTACCATGAACACAGTGAAGGAAATTCCAACAGTACAGAAAAGCACTGCGCCAGGCCCCTCCCCTTCAGACCTTGGGGCCTCCAGGCTCTTTCAGGAAGATAAGCGCTGTCCAGCGGTCTCCCACATGTTCTTCTAGATGTGTTATGAATACAGCCAGCCCTTGAGGGCTGGCTCCAGGCCCTGCTGGATACCCAAATCTGCGGATGTCCCTTATATAACCTGGGCTAGTACAGTCAGGCCTCTGTGTCCATGATCCTGCATGGCGGTTGGTTGAATCTGTGGAGACGGAGCTTGCAGATACAGAGGGCCAACCGTACTCAAGCTTATATAATACATATGTGTCCTCTGTGTTACATCTGGGAGCATGTGCTACACATTTTCTGTCCTGTTGCCACTTGTCTCCCTTAATTTATTGAAGATCATTCCGTTCAGGACATATTGTTACATTCCCTCCACCCTCCATTCAATAGTAAATTTGGTTTCTTTCTTTCTTTTTTTTTTTTTTAATTATTATTATTTTTTGGCCACTTCTCGAAACTTGTGGAATCTGAGTTCCCCAACCAGGCATTGAACCCAGGGCCCAGCAGTGAAAGCAACAAGTCCTACCACTGGACCGCCAGGGAATTCTCAGTTTTGATTTTAAATGGAGGTAAAATTAAGTGTGAATTGCACTAATCTGAAGTGTACAATTCCATGATTGTATATACCATATACAAATGACAGTGGCGCCCCATTTCCAGTCCTTTCCCCTCTGAAGTTTCTCTGGCCCCTCCCAGGAATCTGCACCTTCTCAAGGCAATCACTGTTCTGATTTCTGTCACCATGGTTGGCTTTGCCGGTTGAAACTCATGCCAGTGGAATCATACAGTACATACCCTTGTGATTTATTTTGTGCGACACAATCCTTTAGAAATTCATTCCTGTTGTACATATGCCTTCTTCCCTTGTCTCCTTGTCGCTAAGTAGTTTTTCATTGTATGAATATGCCACAGGTTTATTTCTTGTTGATGAACCTTAGGTTTGCTCCAGTTGAGGGATAAAGCTGTTATGATAATTGAGGAATAAAGCTGTTATGAAATTCTCTAAATTCTCAAAGACTGTAAAGACTCTAAATTCTCAAAGACTGTAGTAAACATGTCTGTACTTAAATCTTTGTAAACCTATGTGAGTAGAATACTTTCCTAGAATGGCATGCTGTATAAAAAGGTATGTGGGCTTAAAGCTAGGACAGAGGGGAATTCCTGGTGGTCCAGTGATGATGATAGGGATAGAGTAGAACAGGCAGAGGTAAAACCCTTTCAATGAGGACTCTGTGCTTTCATTGCCATAGGTAGAAGGGTGAAACCTGGGAAAGGTTGGGAGGCCAGTAAGTTGATGAAAAAAACCCTTTTTGGGGAATCTGTGGAGACGGAGCTTGCAGATACAGAGGGCCAACCGTACTCAAGCTTATATAATACATATGTGTCCTCTGTGTTACATCTGGGAGCATGTGCTACACATTTTCTGTCCTGTTGCCACTTGTCTCCCTTAATTTATTGAAGATCATTCCGTTCAGGACATATTGTTACATTCCCTCCACCCTCCATTCAATAGTAAATTTGGTTTCTTTCTTTCTTTTTTTTTTTTTTAATTATTATTATTTTTTGGCCACTTCTCGAAACTTGTGGAATCTGAGTTCCCCAACCAGGCATTGAACCCAGGGCCCAGCAGTGAAAGCAACAAGTCCTACCACTGGACCGCCAGGGAATTCTCAGTTTTGATTTTAAATGGAGGTAAAATTAAGTGTGAATTGCACTAATCTGAAGTGTACAATTCCATGATTGTATATACCATATACAAATGACAGTGGCGCCCCATTTCCAGTCCTTTCCCCTCTGAAGTTTCTCTGGCCCCTCCCAGGAATCTGCACCTTCTCAAGGCAATCACTGTTCTGATTTCTGTCACCATGGTTGGCTTTGCCGGTTGAAACTCATGCCAGTGGAATCATACAGTACATACCCTTGTGATTTATTTTGTGCGACACAATCCTTTAGAAATTCATTCCTGTTGTACATATGCCTTCTTCCCTTGTCTCCTTGTCGCTAAGTAGTTTTTCATTGTATGAATATGCCACAGGTTTATTTCTTGTTGATGAACCTTAGGTTTGCTCCAGTTGAGGGATAAAGCTGTTATGATAATTGAGGAATAAAGCTGTTATGAAATTCTCTAAATTCTCAAAGACTGTAAAGACTCTAAATTCTCAAAGACTGTAGTAAACATGTCTGTACTTAAATCTTTGTAAACCTATGTGAGTAGAATACTTTCCTAGAATGGCATGCTGTATAAAAAGGTATGTGGGCTTAAAGCTAGGACAGAGGGGAATTCCTGGTGGTCCAGTGATGATGATAGGGATAGAGTAGAACAGGCAGAGGTAAAACCCTTTCAATGAGGACTCTGTGCTTTCATTGCCATAGGTAGAAGGGTGAAACCTGGGAAAGGTTGGGAGGCCAGTAAGTTGATGATAACTCAGGAGAGCTGCTCTTTGTTTAGTAAAGCAGGCTTGATTGGGCATGGACAGCTGACGAAGGAGGAGCTGGTGAGAAAGGAATTAATGATGTATGTCTTGCACCTGTGTCTACTTGAGGGGGGGTGGTCTTCTACCATCTTATATATTGCTGCCCATTCAGTCAGGGTGGGACAGCAGAGCAGAACTTTCCCACCTGCTCGTTTGCACCGCTTTCAGGTACCTTACTCCAATAAATCCTTTTCTTGTCTGTCACTCTGCCTCTCGCTGAATTCTTTCTGCGTTGAGGCACGAAGAACCTGAGCCTCAATGGGTCCAGACGTTGGATTAAGTCCTGGCTGCGTGGGTTCGAGTCCCAGACATGGTTTTGGCCGGGATCGAGTCCTGACTACCGCAAGCAGGGTTTTGGCTGGGGTTGAGCCTTAGCCACGAGGGTTTGAGTCCCAAACTGGTTTGGGCTAGGTTCAGGCCCCAGTCACGTGGGTTCAAGTCCCAAACAGGGTTTTGGCCGGGTTCGAGTCCCAGCAGCGTGGGTTCAAGTCCCAAACAGAGTTCTGACTGGGTTCAAGTCCTAAGCCAGGGATTGAGGGTTTGAGTCCCAAACAAGGTTTTGGCTGGAATTCAAGCTCCAGCCACATGGGTTCAAGTCCCAAGCAGGGCTCGATCAGGTCTGGGCCCTGGGTTTAAGTCTCAAATCGAGGTAAAACCCTTTCAATGAGGACTCTGTGCTTTCATTGCCGAAAGATGGGGTTCCATCCCCTGGTTGGGAAACAAAGATCCCATAAGCCACAAACACACACACACAATCTGGGACATATATTGCCCACAGAGCTCTGCCAAATATATATGCTCAAGAACTGTGCATGAGGCCATGCTCTCACATATCCTGAGCAATCCAATTTCTCAATCACTGCCCCGTGATAGTTGCACAAAGCTGTCTCATGATCTTCACTCTCATTTCTTTAAATTGAAGGTAGTATTTATTATCTTTTCACATGTTTATAATCTATTTGTGTCTTCTTTTAGGGGGTAAAGTCCCTTTAGCCTCTTTTCCAAGAGTTTTTTTAAAGGACCTTTTCTTATTCATACTAAGAACTCTATATATGAAGAAAATGAGTTATTTGTTATAAAAATATTCATATTGTACGTTAAAACCTGGTAAACCTCTGTTTATTCTTCTTTATTTTTTTATTTTACTTGTACAGAGTTTTGTTGTTTACAGAGATATGTAATCCCAGATTAGCCATATGTTTATCCCCTATTCTTTTTCATCCTCCCCACCTCCTGACCCCTCCAGCTGTTCTCACATATTTTTCCTTAAGAATTTCTGAATCAGCTTCTCTAACTCCAAAAAGAAAAACCCTAACTGGCAGTTACCTCTCTGTCTCTCTCTCCTGCAACTCCACCTCACTCTGCAGGGTTTCTTGACCTTAGCACGACTGGCATGCCCGCCCAGCCCTTCGCTGTAGGAAGCTGTCTGGGCACTGTAGCGGGATCAGCAGTGTGCTGGCATCTGTTCACCGGATGCTGGCAGCTGCCCCACACCTCCCACCCCCAGTGTGATCATGAAAACATGTCTCCAGGCTTCCCTGAACATCTGAGAACCACTGCCTCACTCTGATCTAGCTACACAGGCCTCCTCACTGCTCCTCGCTACCCCATCACCTCATTGAGATTTCTACTCCAGCGACTTCCCTGGTGGTCCAGCGGTTACGAATCCACCTCGCAATGCAGGGAACGGGGGTTCAATCCCTGGTCGGGCAACTAAGATCCCATCTGTAGCAGAGCAGCAAAGCCTGGGCACTGCCACCACTGAGCCCACGCACCCTGGAGCCCGTACGCCACAGCCGGAGAGTCTGTGTGAAGCAATAAAAGAACCCCCGTGGGGCTTCCCCGGTGGTCCAGTGGGTAGAGAGTCCGCCTTGCAGTGCATGGGGCACCAGTTCAATTCCTGGCCTGGGAATATCCCACGTGTGTCCAATTAAGACACACTGGACAATTAAGACACACTGGACCGGTGTGTCCAATTAAGAGCCAGTGCTCTGGAGCGCATGCGCCCAGAACTGGTGCTCTGCAACGAGAGAGACCACTGTGATGGGAGGCCCACACAGGCCAAAGAACAAAAATTGACGAAAAATAAATAAATAATCAATAAAAATAGGCCAAAAATGAACAACAACCAAAAAAAAAAGAGAAAAAGATCCCTTGTCATCCCAGGACACAGCTAAGACCTGATGTACCACTATCCCCCGCAACAACCTGCCCAAATGTTACTACTGCTCAGTCTATTGTAAATTAAAACTCTCCACCTGTCCCATGCTCTGTATACGGTCCTTGACTTTTCACTCTTGCATTTTTTATTTCATATACTCTATAATTTACTTTTTAGTTTGCCTGTCTCTCTCCTACCTTTAAGAATGAAACCCAGGCTACCCTGATGGTTCAGTGGGTAGAGAGTCCGCCTTGCAGTGCATGGGGCACCAGTTCAATTCCTGGCCTGGGAATATCCCACGTGTGTCCAATTAAGACACACTGGACAATTAAGACACACTGGACCGGTGTGTCCAATTAAGAGCCAGTGCTCTGGAGCGCATGCGCCCAGAACTGGTGCTCTGCAACGAGAGAGACCACTGTGATGGGAGGCCCACACAGGCCAAAGAACAAAAATTGACGAAAAATAAATAAATAATCAATAAAAATAGGCCAAAAATGAACAACAACCAAAAAAAAAAGAGAAAAAGATCCCTTGTCATCCCAGGACACAGCTAAGACCTGATGTACCACTATCCCCCGCAACAACCTGCCCAAATGTTACTACTGCTCAGTCTATTGTAAATTAAAACTCTCCACCTGTCCCATGCTCTGTATACGGTCCTTGACTTTTCACTCTTGCATTTTTTATTTCATATACTCTATAATTTACTTTTTAGTTTGCCTGTCTCTCTCCTACCTTTAAGAATGAAACCCAGGCTACCCTGATGGTTCAATGGGTAGAGTGTCCGCCTTGCAGTGCAAGGGGCACCAGTTTGAACTCTGGTCTGGGAAGATCCCATGTGCCACGGAGTGGCTGGACCGGTGTGTTCAATTATCAGCAGCACTCTGGAGCACATGCGCCCAGAGCCAGCGCTCTACAAAGAGAGAGGCCACTGCAATGGGAGGCCCACACAGGCCATGAAAAAGAATAAAAGATGGATGAAAAATAAATTAAAAAAAAAAAAGAATGAAACCCTCTATGAAGCCAGGAAATTTTGTCTGTTTCATTCACTCCTGTATCCCCTATGCCTAGAATACATGGATCAATGTGCATTAGATGAATAAGTGAATCAGAATAGGTGTATATATTAGGTTAGATGAGAAATGACATCTGTGTAATACTGATCCATCCTACACAACAGAATGATATTTTCCCACACATTCCAACTTTTTGTTCCTTACAAACGACGGACTTCCCTGGCGGTCCAGAGGCCCACTGCAGGATGCATGGGTTCGATCCCTGGTCAGGGAATTTAGATCCTGTAAGCCTCAGATTGTGACCAAAAAATAAATAAATAAGAAATACTTAACACATAAGAAATACTAAATGCTTTTTGCACTGAACATTTGCCCAACCTGTTTTGCTCTGTTTGTGCACTTGGAAAGCTAATCTCCCTGACTCACAAGGGGTGAGGACAGGCTGCCAGCAGGGAGCCAGGCCCTGTGACTGTCTAGGCTGGTGACCCTTGGGCCTGTGGCCATGGCTAGAGGCCCCTCGCTGTCCATCTTCCCTCTTACCCAGCCCAGAGCGCTTTCTCACAGGCTCCTGGCAGGGTCTCCACCTCGGCTGGTGGCACTTCCTGGGCATCCATGTCTGCCCTTCTTCCTACAGGGGCGCCAGCTCAGGGACACTGAAGAGTTGGCACTCAGGACGATGCCACTGTGTGCGGCCTCCCCGGAGACCTAAGAGCTCGCCGCTGAATTCTCGTGTGGGGCAGACGACAGACACGCTGTGGGTGACCTGACTTTTCCTGGTCAGCCTGGCAGGCGGCACCTGTGCTAAGGGACATGGGGAGCAGACTGTCCAGTAGAGCAGGCGTGTTGGAGGAGAGGCCTGTCCTTGGCAGGCTCTGTCTGCAAGGAAAGAGAGAGGTGCCTTCCCTCCCTTTCTCTGCTTCCCAAGATCCTTCCAGATGGGCCCCCGCACTCCACCTCACGCCGCACTCCCGCCCAGGCCTGAAGCGTGGGAGTGGGAGGAGACCCGAGGCACAGCTGAGCTCCGGACCTCCTTGCTGGGTGTGGTCTCTTGTCTGCGACACAACGACCCTCCCACGGTCTGAGCTCTGGGTTGGGCACAAGGAGAGATGGGCACTTGGTGAAGGGGTGTTCTTCTATTGTTGGCCATCGCTGCTGCTCTTGGGGTCTCCTTTTTGGCAGGGGTTATAAGGATGCCCATCAGGACACCAGGTCCACTCTAAGGTCAAGGCAGCCTCCAGATGGATCTGAAGCTGTGACTCAGTGCTACCCTGGGCAGGAATTAGACCTTTAGAAGCAGTAAGCTCCAACAGATTACGGTCCCCTCTCCTCTTGCATGGGGCTTCTCTGTGGCTCAGCAGTAAAGAATCCGCCTGCCAATGCAGGAGACGTGGGTTTGACCCCCAGGTTGGGAAGATACCCTGGAGAAGGAGGAGGGCATGGCAACCCACTCTAGTATTCCTGCCTGGAGAATCCCATGGACAGAGGAGCCTGATGGACTACAGTTCACGGGGTCGAAAAGAGCTGGACACGACTGAAGTGACTGAATACATACACACACAAACTCCTCTTGTGTAAGTCAGCGTGAAACAAGACACATGGGAGGCTCTGCCTGTCAAAGTACCAAGTGCCGTGTGGTGTCCGGCCTGCCCTGCCCCCGGCTGGGCCTCACACTGTGACCGGCACCTCCCGCAGGTAGGGGTGCAGCTGCAGCTCTGCCCTGAGGCCAGAGCCGAGCCAGCGGGCAGGACTGGGCTGTCTCAGAGGCTTGGCCGGGGCCCTGGAGCGAGCAGGGAGGCAGGGAGAAGGAGAGGCGGGCTCCTGGTCGCTGGGGCTGCGGCAATTGTCCTTGTGGCTCACCACTTCACATTTACCTCCTAGGCTAGCCGTAGGGGGTCAGCCTGGCAGGCGGCACCTGTGCTAAGGGACATGGGGAGCAGACTGTCCAGTAGAGCAGGCGTGTTGGAGGAGAGGCCTGTCCTTGGCAGGCTCTGTCTGCAAGGAAAGAGAGAGGTGCCTTCCCTCCCTTTCTCTGCTTCCCAAGATCCTTCCAGATGGGCCCCCGCACTCCACCTCACGCCGCACTCCCGCCCAGGCCTGAAGCGTGGGAGTGGGAGGAGACCCGAGGCACAGCTGAGCTCCGGACCTCCTTGCTGGGTGTGGTCTCTTGTCTGCGACACAACGACCCTCCCACGGTCTGAGCTCTGGGTTGGGCACAAGGAGAGATGGGCACTTGGTGAAGGGGTGTTCTTCTATTGTTGGCCATCGCTGCTGCTCTTGGGGTCTCCTTTTTGGCAGGGGTTATAAGGATGCCCATCAGGACACCAGGTCCACTCTAAGGTCAAGGCAGCCTCCAGATGGATCTGAAGCTGTGACTCAGTGCTACCCTGGGCAGGAATTAGACCTTTAGAAGCAGTAAGCTCCAACAGATTACGGTCCCCTCTCCTCTTGCATGGGGCTTCTCTGTGGCTCAGCAGTAAAGAATCCGCCTGCCAATGCAGGAGACGTGGGTTTGACCCCCAGGTTGGGAAGATACCCTGGAGAAGGAGGAGGGCATGGCAACCCACTCTAGTATTCCTGCCTGGAGAATCCCATGGACAGAGGAGCCTGATGGACTACAGTTCACGGGGTCGAAAAGAGCTGGACACGACTGAAGTGACTGAATACATACACACACAAACTCCTCTTGTGTAAGTCAGCGTGAAACAAGACACATGGGAGGCTCTGCCTGTCAAAGTACCAAGTGCCGTGTGGTGTCCGGCCTGCCCTGCCCCCGGCTGGGCCTCACACTGTGACCGGCACCTCCCGCAGGTAGGGGTGCAGCTGCAGCTCTGCCCTGAGGCCAGAGCCGAGCCAGCGGGCAGGACTGGGCTGTCTCAGAGGCTTGGCCGGGGCCCTGGAGCGAGCAGGGAGGCAGGGAGAAGGGGAGAGGCGGGCTCCTGGTCGCTGGGGGCTGCGGCAATGTCCTGTGGCTCACCACTTCACATTTATAGCTCCGGGGCTTCTCAGCTTACTGTCTCTGCGGTGGGCAGCCTGGCTCTCTGGGGACCGCAGCTGTGGGTAGCCGGGGGCCTGCCTGAGGGCTGAGCCGTGAGGGAGGCTCCAAAGTTTCCCAGGACGGCGAGCCTCAGCCCCAGCCCCCGCCTCAGGCTTGCCCTGGTCTCTCCTAGAATCTGGCTAGAAGCAGGAGGGAGCTGCCAGGATACTGAGGCCCTCCTCCCCGGGGACCCCTCACCCAGTTGGCCCTCCGTGAGGAGCAGGAACCTTGCAGGAGAGCGGGGGTGCCCCCTGAAGGCCCAGGGGGGCCCCGGGACAAGGGAGCTGGGGGAGAAGGTGGGGGGAGAGGAGAGGAGGAAGCTCATGGAACCAGGGCTGGGTCCCTGGGCTTGATGCTCTCCTTTCTTTTTTTCAAAAGGCGTAATTCGTAAAAAATTATTACGTTTCATTTTCTACTCTTTTTTGTTTGTTTGTTTGTTTGTTTAGGCTGCACCATGTGGCATGCCTGATCTTAGTTCCCTGACCTGGGGTTGAGTCTGTGCACCCTGCTTTGGGAGCACAGAGACAATTTTTTTTTAAAATTTAATTAATTGATTAATTTATTTATTTTTAGCTGCTCTGGGTTTTCACTGCTGCCACAGGCTCTTCTCTAGTTGCAGGGAGTGGGGGCTCCTCTCTAGTTGAGGTGAGCAGCCTTCTTGTTGCGGTGACTTCTTTTGTTGTGGAACTCGGGCTCTAGGGCACACGGGCTTCCAGAGTTGCGGGACATGGGCTCCACAGTTGCGCTTCTGCAGATCTAGAGCACAGGCTCCATAGCTGTGGCTCACGGGCTTAGTTGCTCTGCGGCATGTGGGAACTTCCCAGTAAGTCAGCGTGAAACAAGACACATGGGAGGCTCTGCCTGTCAAAGTACCAAGTGCCGTGTGGTGTCCGGCCTGCCCTGCCCGGCTGGTAGGCCCGGCACCTCGCAGGTAGGGGTGCAGCTGCAGCTCTGCCCTGAGGCCAGAGCCGAGCCAGCGGGCAGGACTGGGCTGTCTCAGAGGCTTGGCCGGGGCCCTGGAGCGAGCAGGGAGGCAGGGAGAAGGGGAGAGGCGGGCTCCTGGTCGCTGGGGGCTGCGGCAATGTCCTGTGGCTCACCACTTCACATTTATAGCTCCGGGGCTTCTCAGCTTACTGTCTCTGCGGTGGGCAGCCTGGCTCTCTGGGGACCGCAGCTGTGGGTAGCCGGGGGCCTGCCTGAGGGCTGAGCCGTGAGGGAGGCTCCAAAGTTTCCCAGGACGGCGAGCCTCAGCCCCAGCCCCCGCCTCAGGCTTGCCCTGGTCTCTCCTAGAATCTGGCTAGAAGCAGGAGGGAGCTGCCAGGATACTGAGGCCCTCCTCCCCGGGGACCCCTCACCCAGTTGGCCCTCCGTGAGGAGCAGGAACCTTGCAGGAGAGCGGGGGTGCCCCCTGAAGGCCCAGGGGGGCCCCGGGACAAGGGAGCTGGGGGAGAAGGTGGGGGGAGAGGAGAGGAGGAAGCTCATGGAACCAGGGCTGGGTCCCTGGGCTTGATGCTCTCCTTTCTTTTTTTCAAAAGGCGTAATTCGTAAAAAATTATTACGTTTCATTTTCTACTCTTTTTTGTTTGTTTGTTTGTTTGTTTAGGCTGCACCATGTGGCATGCCTGATCTTAGTTCCCTGACCTGGGGTTGAGTCTGTGCACCCTGCTTTGGGAGCACAGAGACAATTTTTTTTTAAAATTTAATTAATTGATTAATTTATTTATTTTTAGCTGCTCTGGGTTTTCACTGCTGCCACAGGCTCTTCTCTAGTTGCAGGGAGTGGGGGCTCCTCTCTAGTTGAGGTGAGCAGCCTTCTTGTTGCGGTGACTTCTTTTGTTGTGGAACTCGGGCTCTAGGGCACACGGGCTTCCAGAGTTGCGGGACATGGGCTCCACAGTTGCGCTTCTGCAGATCTAGAGCACAGGCTCCATAGCTGTGGCTCACGGGCTTAGTTGCTCTGCGGCATGTGGGAACTTCCCAGATCAGGGATCGAACCCATGTCTCCTGCGTTAGCAGGCAAACTCTTTACCACTGAGCTACCAGGGAAGCCCGGGAGCACAGAATCTTAACCCCTGGACCACCAGGGAAGTGCTTGGCGCTTGATTGTTGATGAATGCACAGGAGGCGTGGAGTGGCTGTTCTCCAATCTGCATTTGTCACCCTGCCAGGTTTCACATGTGGCTCGGGTTCTAGAGTGGCCAGTCCTGTGCTTTCTCAGCCTCGTGGCATGGCCCTCAGCTGACCAGTGCAGCAGGTGTGGGTCCATTTGACCAGAGAGGGGTCTGAGGCTGGAAGGTAGGTGAGCGCTCTAGACACCAGCAGCCCAGAAGGAGCCAGAGCCAGGGCCAGGGCCTTGAGCCTGCTCTCAAAGCCCTGTCCTTGTCACCATGCCATGCAGACCTTGAGTTTTGTCTGAACTAGGGAGTGGGGTCCTGTGGCTTGACAGAGCCCTGGGAGGGTGGGCATGGTTCCTAGGCCCCCAGCCCTGGAGCTGCCCAGCTCTGGCTCAGTTAAAGGGCCAACTCCCTGCCCCGCGCCTCCGCCACCCCACAGGCCGTGGGCCTGACCAGGGAGGTCATGGAGGGAGGGCAGGAGGGAGTCTGGGGCCAGGCAGGAGACAGGCCTCTGGGGCGTCTGGAAGCTCTCACCCTGCAATCGAGGGAAACCCCAGAGAGCAAACAGAGGAGGGGACGGGCCAGGTAAGGCCATGATTACTGGGTGGGTAGTGCGTCGAGGCGCCCTGTGGGAAGGCAGGCCCACCTTGGGGAGGTGAGGCTGGAGGGCAGTTACCTAAAAGCACAGCTGATTTTCATATAAATAGAATACCTATGGGGCATGTTTCTTTTTTAAAGTCAGGTTTTATTTCTGTGTTCCCTTTCTCAGCAAACATCCCTGGCGCGCCAGTTCCTGGTGGTTTCAGCCTGGAGACTCGGGCAGCTGGCTGGTTCAGAGCACGGTGCCCTTGATCGGAGCCTCTGAGGCAACAAGCAGTTGAGCTCTACAGTTACGGACCCCTGCGAGGTGCCTGCCCTGTGCTGAGAGACAGGGGGTCACGGGGAAGACTCAGGCTCTGTCCCTACCCCCAGAGGTGTCCTCAGGTAAACAATCCTCGTCCTGATCGTGTGGGAGCAGGTGGGGTTCATCCAGAATCAGGGAAGCCTTCCCAGGATCTAGCCTAGGCCTGGGTTGGTTTTTCTGTTTTGTAAAATTATTTAACCATTTATTTTTCTTGGAGTAGAGTTGCTTTAGAGTGTTGTGTTGGTTTCTGGCGTACAGCAAGATGAATCAGTTACGTGTATAAATGTATCCCCTCTTTCTGGGATTTCTTTCCCATGTAGGCCTTCACAGAGCTTTGAGCAGAGCTCCCTGGGCTGTGCAGTAGGTTCTCATTAGTTACCTATTGTATCTATAGTAAAGTATATATGTCAAGCCCAACTTGCCATTTCATACCATTTCCTGCCCCCGCTCTTCCTTGGTAGTGGTACATTTGTTCTCTGTGTCTCTATTTCTGCTTTTCAAATATGTTCATCTATACCACTTTTCTAGATTCCACACGCATGTGTTAATACTACTAGATAGTATTTGTTTCTTCCTCTTTCTGACTTCATGCCCTATGACAGTCTCTAGGTCTATCCACGTCTCTGCAAAGGGCACCGTTTTGTTCCTTTTATGGCTGAGTAATATTCCTCTGTATATATGTACCACATCTTCTTTGTCCATTGCTCTGTGGATGGACATTTAGGTGGCTTCCATGTCCTGGCTGTTGTAAATAGTGCTGCAATGAACACGGGAGTCCACGCATCTTTTTGAATTATCATTTCCTTTGGGTATGTGCCCAGGAGTGGCTCTAGTTCTATTTTCAGTTTTTCAGGAACCTTCGAACATCAGTCCTAAAGGTAAAAAGAATACCTATGGGGCATGTTTCTTTTTAAAGTCAGGTTTTATTTCTGTGTTCCCTTTCTCAGCAAACATCCCTGGCGCGCCAGTTCCTGGTGGTTTCAGCCTGGAGACTCGGGCAGCTGGCTGGTTCAGAGCACGGTGCCCTTGATCGGAGCCTCTGAGGCAACAAGCAGTTGAGCTCTACAGTTACGGACCCCTGCGAGGTGCCTGCCCTGTGCTGAGAGACAGGGGGTCACGGGGAAGACTCAGGCTCTGTCCCTACCCCCAGAGGTGTCCTCAGGTAAACAATCCTCGTCCTGATCGTGTGGGAGCAGGTGGGGTTCATCCAGAATCAGGGAAGCCTTCCCAGGATCTAGCCTAGGCCTGGGTTGGTTTTTCTGTTTTGTAAAATTATTTAACCATTTATTTTTCTTGGAGTAGAGTTGCTTTAGAGTGTTGTGTTGGTTTCTGGCGTACAGCAAGATGAATCAGTTACGTGTATAAATGTATCCCCTCTTTCTGGGATTTCTTTCCCATGTAGGCCTTCACAGAGCTTTGAGCAGAGCTCCCTGGGCTGTGCAGTAGGTTCTCATTAGTTACCTATTGTATCTATAGTAAAGTATATATGTCAAGCCCAACTTGCCATTTCATACCATTTCCTGCCCCCGCTCTTCCTTGGTAGTGGTACATTTGTTCTCTGTGTCTCTATTTCTGCTTTTCAAATATGTTCATCTATACCACTTTTCTAGATTCCACACGCATGTGTTAATACTACTAGATAGTATTTGTTTCTTCCTCTTTCTGACTTCATGCCCTATGACAGTCTCTAGGTCTATCCACGTCTCTGCAAAGGGCACCGTTTTGTTCCTTTTATGGCTGAGTAATATTCCTCTGTATATATGTACCACATCTTCTTTGTCCATTGCTCTGTGGATGGACATTTAGGTGGCTTCCATGTCCTGGCTGTTGTAAATAGTGCTGCAATGAACACGGGAGTCCACGCATCTTTTTGAATTATCATTTCCTTTGGGTATGTGCCCAGGAGTGGGATCATATCATAGTTCTATTTTCAGTTTTTTCAGGAACCTTCGAACTGTTCTCCACAGCAGCTGTATCAACTTACGTTCCCACCAGCTGTGTAGGAGGATGCCCGTTTCTGCACATCTCTCCAGCGTTTACTGTTTGTAGATTTTTCTGATGATGGCCATTCTTGATGTGTACAGTAATACCTCACTGCAGTTTTGAGTTGCCTTTCTCTAATTAGTGCTGTTGAGCATCTCTTCATGTGTTTGTTGGCCCTCTGTTATGTCTTCTTTGGAGAAATGTCTATGTAGGTCTTTGGTTCATTGTTTGATTGGGTTGTTTGTTTACTTGATGTTGAGCTGCATGAGCTGTTTGTACATTTTGAAGATGAATTCCTTTTTAGCTGCTTCTTTGGCAGATATCCTCTCTCATTTTGAGCGTTGTCTTTCATTTTATGGATGCTTTTCTTTTGCTGTGCAAAAGCTTTTAAGTTAATTTAGGTCCCACCTAGCCATACGCTTGAAGGATGAACAGTGTCTCAGACTCTCCTTTTCTTGCCACAAAGAGTAGGCAGCCACCACGTGCCAGATGTCAAACCAGTAACAGAGTGACAGGACAGAGGCCCTGCCCTTTGAGAAGTCTGGTAGGACAGTCATGTGCACGGTGACAACAGTGTCTTAGAAGTAAAAACAGAAGTGTGTGCAAGATGCAACAAAGCCCAGAGGAAGGAACTGGCTGTTCTACGGCAGGACGCGAGAGCTAGGGTCAGGGCAGGAAGCTGGCGGAGGCCAGGAGCCATGTGCTGCAGGAGAGCCGTGCTCAGACAGGCGCTGGGAGTGGACCTGCTTAGGCCCCAGTGCTCAGCGAGTTTGCTGAGCGTGTGAGAGCACCACGCAGGCCTGGTGGCTTCAGTCCAGCTGCCTGTGGATGAGCCATGAGATCTGGGGGAGTCTGACCGCTGGACTCCGGCTCCCACTCCTTCACACGTGAACTAGTGACCCAGAGCCCCACGCGGGACCTCTCTGAGCTCCATTTCCTCCCGTCTAAACTGGAGATCATGATACCGCTCGTCACGCCTACCGGGTAGGGATGACCTGAGTACATGGGATGGACCAGGTGCGGGCCGGCCCGCAGTTTCGTAAGGTGGGAGCTAGTCTGCCTCCCCGGCAGGGTTATCTGGAGGCAGCACTGGGTGGGGGGCCGTGTGGAGGAAGGGCTGTGGGTTTCAGGTCTGCGGGCAGGGACCCAAGCCCACTCTTGCTCTTTCAGGGGCTGAGAGCTGGTGTGCTTTGGTGGATCCCAGGCCCGGTTAGTCCCAGAGGCTCCTTCTATAACCCTGGCTGGCGTTTGCTCTTTGGTTTTGTTCTTCTATCTTCTAAACTAGGCCCCTTTGGGCAATGGACGCCTACCTGTGACAACAGCCAGGGTTTGGCCTATCTGACCCTGGGACCCTGGTCGAGGTCTGGGGCAGGACTCTCCCAGAGGCAGAGGCTCCGAGACGGGCCTGACCAAGGGAGGTGGGCCTGCTCCCAGGACGGGGCCTCCGTAGCTCTCCAGGCCCTGGCTCCGGCCCGAGGCTCAGGCAGGGCGGAGCATCACAGCATCAGGGGTCTCTTCTCGAGGGCCCCGTGCTGACCTGGCCTCGTGCAGGCTGCCCTGGGAGGGACTCCTTGCGAAAGGCCGGTTACCTGCCAGTGCTTGGCATCCAAAATAGAATCTGAAGGAGCAGCAAAGCCTTTAATTCAATGTGTCTCAACAGCGGGTCGGTGTGGGGATAACTATGATCTGACCAGTCTCGAGCTGTAATTACGGAGTCAGAATAAAAAATTACAGGCATTGTATGGGCTTGTTTTAAATATAACGTAATCCACACCGTCCTCTCTCTTATTTGCTCCATTTGAGGTGCAGTCTTTGGCAGTTGGCACAGGTTCTGCCTGACGTGTAGCAGATAAAAATGGCCCTTGCCCAGTGAAAAGGGCATGGCAGGAGGCCTCCCCAGGCCCCTAACATTCCCAACTGCCCACGGCCCATAAGCCACAAGCACACGTGCCCATGGGTTGTGCAGGCCTCCGTGTCGTCCACGGTATCTGTGCGCCGCATCTCCCGAACCAGCCTCCCTGTTTCCAGCCCCCTGGCAGGCAGTCCACCAGAAATACCTTTGTAAAACACAGTCTTGAGGCTTAAGAACCCAAATCGATCTATACTGCCAAGTTCTTTCAGATCTTGGCCCCCAAGCGACCTTTCATCATCATGTCCGGGAAAGAGAGGTGATGGGCCCAGGGTTCCAGCGGGGTGGGTTTAGACTCAGGCTCTGTGTCTCAGGAGCTGAGTGAGCGTCTGGCAGGTGATTCCACCCGTGTGCTTCAGCAGCCTCGTACTGCAGGTGGTTGAGAGGATAGCAGGAGAGAACGCATCCCTGGGGGACCATGAGCATGCCTCTTTTCCTCACCGAGTCTCAACTTACCTACTAAAAGGAAGCAATAGACTCATCACCTTGCAGATGAGCCAATATTTCTAAAATGATATTTCTTCATATAGTTGTATGTGGTGAGACAGTTATATGTTACGAGGTCAACCTTTTTGGAAAGCAAAGTAGAAAGACGAAAAACAGGTGTATACCCTATGAGTATGAATAATCTAAGGGATAAATTCAAATGGTGGACAAAAGATTTATATTTAAAAGGTGTTTACCTCAGTGTGTTTTTATACATTCTTGAAAAACAAAACACATAAATGTCCAACATTTGGCTAACAATACTAGTTTAAGCCAAAAAGTTCATTCGGGGTCTTCCATAGTAAACCCTGAACAAATAAACTTTTTGGCTAAGTCAGTATTTATTTATTTGTGTGTCCACTTGAAACTTGTATGTAAGAATTAAAAGTGTTTATGAAGAATATTTCATTATGTTGAAGATGCTTATAAAGTGAATAAATATAGATATAAAACTGTGTAATATATACCATGTGGTCTTGGTGATAAAAATATTATTTTTCATTATAATTAAAATTATCTTTGGTGAATCTATACTATTTAAGAATGGGCATGCATTTCTTTTTTCTTTTTTTTAAAGATTTATTTATTTATTTATTTGGCGGGGGTGGGGAGGGAGTGGGGCAGGCGGGCCACTTCTATTGGTCTTTCATTTGTCTATTTTCATCCATCTTTGTTCTTTGGCCCATGTGGGCCTCCCATCGCGGTGGCCTCTGTTGTCGCAGAGCACCGGCTCTGGGCGCATGCTCTCCAGAGCTCCGGCTCGGTAATTGGACACATCAGTCCAGCCGCTCCGCAGCACATGGGATCTTCCCAGGCCAGGGATCGAACTGGCGCCCCCTGCACTGCAGGGCGGTGTCCTTACCCACTGGACCACCAGGGAAGCCCGGCATGCATTTCTTATAGGTTTCCCTGGTGGCTCTGATAGTAAAGAATCTGCCTGTAATGCAGGAGACATAAGAGATAGGGGTTCAATCTGGAGGTCAGGAAGATCCCCCGGAGGAGGGCATGGCAACCCACTCCAGTATTCTTGCCTGGAGAATCCCATGGACAGAGGAGCCTGGTGGGCTACAGTCAGTTCATGAGGTTGCAAAGAGTTGGACACAACTGAGTGACTAACGCTTTTGCTGTTTTCATGCATTTCTTATATAATAACAGTTTCAGAAAGAGCTGAGTTATGTTGAAAACATTAAATGAAAGGGCAGAAACTTTAAACTCTAAGATCTGACTTTGATGTTAGAGTTCCTGTCTGGCTTTCAACCATCTCTCTGATTCTAACGTACCAGGACCATCCTCGGAGTCTGAGAGGGACTGCGGAGGCCCGGAGCGTCAAGGCCCGTCTGCCTCTGGGGCAAGCGGCGGCAGGTAGGTCCAGGGCCTGGAGTCAGCACCTTGCGAACCACACGGGCTCACCCAGTGCGTCTGCACAGTTTCCACTGAGATCAGCTGCTTTTCTGAAGTCTTTCTGGAATCCTCCCAAGTGCCCAAGAACCTTCAAGACCCCTGTAAGTGGAGTAGTGTGTCAGCGCCCGTTCCCACCACACTATGGGGCTCCCTATCTACCAGGGGCCAAGGGGTTTTTTCTGCCTGAGCAGTGAGCTCCTTCTGCCACTTCGGGCATGGGCTCACTGGAGCCATCCCCACTGTGGGCCCTCTGCTGTCCACACATCTGGACTCTGGGACCCCCCTCGCTGGCTCTGTCAGACCCCACCTTCCCAGCTGCCAGGACATGCAGGTCTCTCTGGCGAGCTGTCCTGAGGATGGAGAGCCTGGGACACGTCCTGGGAGGGACTCACTGAGGAGAGCCAGCCCGGTCATTCCCAGCCGTTTCTCAGGAGGTCAGCCCAGAGGAGCCCTCATTGGAAAGAAGGATCTCGTCTGAGTTCACTGGGGAGGGAGGCCTGAGGAGGCCAGGAGCCAGCACCGGGGCCAGCCGGCAGCTTGTCAGGGCCCCCCCTGGACCTCCACGAATCAGCTGTGTGTCTACCCAGGTGGAAACCAGAGAAAGGCAGGATGCAGAGGCAGAAAGGCCGAGACAGGCTTAGAAAGGGAGAGGCCAACATGCTGTCAGTGAGAGGCGAGGAGAGACAGACACACAGGGCCTTGCAAGGCAGCAGGAAGGGCCCTGAAAGAGCGGGCTAGACCCTACCTCAGGCTCATCCTCCACAAATGCAGGAAAACGCCCATTCGAGCAGCTGAAGGCGCCACTCTGCACTGACTCAATTAGCACTCATTAGGGAAATGATAATAACTCATGCTCCGAGGCTGTGGTAAAGGCAGCTTAAACACACTGTCGGTGGCCCCATAAATTAGCACCGTCTTTTAGGGACATAATCAGGCAACACAGCAAGCTGTGAAAATGTTCATCCCCCTTTCCTGTGGTAGTTAAACTCCTGGGAGTGGGTTGCCAGGAAATAATTCAACAGAAAAACAACAGGTTTGTACATAAAAAGATGACGAATGCAGTGTTCTCACGTTCTGTCCCACACGCTATAGGAAGGCTGCTATATTTATACAAATAGGGAATACAAAGAATATGGTACGTGCAGGTCAGCAGAAAAGAAAACTATCAGTACATAAAAAATAAGACATACACACTACTGCCACCTGGATGTTCGGGTGGCCCCGCCTTGCTGGACACCATTGGTCCTTGACTCTTCACGCATGCTTGTCTTCTAAGGGACCTGCCCTGCCGCGCCCTGTCTGGGGCTCTCCAACCATGAAGCCCAATCCACAGACCTCAGACTGGTGGGGACACAGTCTCAGCGGAGGCTGCCCACCTTCCCAGCTGCCAGGACATGCAGGTCTCTCTGGCGAGCTGTCCTGAGGATGGAGAGCCTGGGACACGTCCTGGGAGGGACTCACTGAGGAGAGCCAGCCCGGTCATTCCCAGCCGTTTCTCAGGAGGTCAGCCCAGAGGAGCCCTCATTGGAAAGAAGGATCTCGTCTGAGTTCACTGGGGAGGGAGGCCTGAGGAGGCCAGGAGCCAGCACCGGGGCCAGCCGGCAGCTTGTCAGGGCCCCCCCTGGACCTCCACGAATCAGCTGTGTGTCTACCCAGGTGGAAACCAGAGAAAGGCAGGATGCAGAGGCAGAAAGGCCGAGACAGGCTTAGAAAGGGAGAGGCCAACATGCTGTCAGTGAGAGGCGAGGAGAGACAGACACACAGGGCCTTGCAAGGCAGCAGGAAGGGCCCTGAAAGAGCGGGCTAGACCCTACCTCAGGCTCATCCTCCACAAATGCAGGAAAACGCCCATTCGAGCAGCTGAAGGCGCCACTCTGCACTGACTCAATTAGCACTCATTAGGGAAATGATAATAACTCATGCTCCGAGGCTGTGGTAAAGGCAGCTTAAACACACTGTCGGTGGCCCCATAAATTAGCACCGTCTTTTAGGGACATAATCAGGCAACACAGCAAGCTGTGAAAATGTTCATCCCCTTGCCTGTGGTAGTTAAACTCCTGGGAGTGGGTTGCCAGGAAATAATTCAACAGAAAAACAACAGGTTTGTACATAAAAAGATGACGAATGCAGTGTTCTCACGTTCTGTCCCACACGCTATAGGAAGGCTGCTATATTTATACAAATAGGGAATACAAAGAATATGGTACGTGCAGGTCAGCAGAAAAGAAAACTATCAGTACCTAAAAAGTAATACATACACACTACTGCCACCTGGATGTTCGGGTGGCCCCGCCTTGCTGGACACCATTGGTCCTTGACTCTTCACGCATGCTTGTCTTCTAAGGGACCTGCCCTGCCGCGCCCTGTCTGGGGCTCTCCAACCATGAAGCCCAATCCACAGACCTCAGACTGGTGGGGAGACAGTCTCAGCGGAGGCTGCCCACCTGGCCAGCTCACTCTGGTGGCCGCAGGGAGTCTGGGTGTTGCCTGCTGAGTCACCCCCAGAAACCAAAGCAGAACTGACATGGTGGAGCTGCCTCTTCATTTTCAGTTCAGTTCAGTCGCTCAGTCGTGTCTGACTCTTTGTAAGCCCATGGAATGCAGCACACCAGGCTTCCCTGTCCTTTACCGTCTCCCAAAGCTTGCTCAAACTCATGCCCATTGACTCAGTGATACATCCTCGTTTAAGAAAAGGGATAAAGTGATTTTGCAGGCTCTGAAGTATCTTGCTATTTGCAAGCACAGCGATCTCTTTAAGCCACCTGCAGTCTGAACTCCCAGTTGAAGCACCACGGGGTGAAGGCAACTTATAACAGATTGAAGGCAAAGGGAAGAGGGGATCCTGGGCTCACCCCTCCTGGCCTACCCCATCAGTAGGCGCAGATCTGATTCTGAATGTGAATCACCCAGTTTCCACTTTCCGCCAGCTCCTGGTGACCATCTCGGAGGCTGGAACTGAGCAGGAATTCAGTAAATCGTGAATGAATAAAAAAAAGGGAAAAGCCCACGTAGTAGGAGTGCGCATGTGTCGTGGAACAATTCTGTCTTTATTCAAAGCCCGTCTGGCTTTGCAAATGTGTCCTCAATTGTGCTGTGGCAAGGCTGCACCCCCTGTGGTTCTCCTGCTTACTGCCCGAGGACCCCCGCCTTCCAGGGGCCTGGGAAGCGCAGTGACCGTGCCGTGTCCAGACAAACCGAACCTTGTTCATTTCAGGACTCACGTTCTGTCCCACACGCTATAGGAAGGCTGCTATATTTATACAAATAGGGAATACAAAGAATATGGTACGTGCAGGTCAGCAGAAAAGAAAACTATCAGTACCTAAAAGTAATACATACACACTACTGCCACCTGGATGTTCGGGTGGCCCCGCCTTGCTGGACACCATTGGTCCTTGACTCTTCACGCATGCTTGTCTTCTAAGGGACCTGCCCTGCCGCGCCCTGTCTGGGGCTCTCCAACCATGAAGCCCAATCCACAGACCTCAGACTGGTGGGGAGACAGTCTCAGCGGAGGCTGCCCACCTGGCCAGCTCACTCTGGTGGCCGCAGGGAGTCTGGGTGTTGCCTGCTGAGTCACCCCCAGAAACCAAAGCAGAACTGACATGGTGGAGCTGCCTCTTCATTTTCAGTTCAGTTCAGTCGCTCAGTCGTGTCTGACTCTTTGTAAGCCCATGGAATGCAGCACACCAGGCTTCCCTGTCCTTTACCGTCTCCCAAAGCTTGCTCAAACTCATGCCCATTGACTCAGTGATACATCCTCGTTTAAGAAAAGGGATAAAGTGATTTTGCAGGCTCTGAAGTATCTTGCTATTTGCAAGCACAGCGATCTCTTTAAGCCACCTGCAGTCTGAACTCCCAGTTGAAGCACCACGGGGTGAAGGCAACTTATAACAGATTGAAGGCAAAGGGAAGAGGGGATCCTGGGCTCACCCCTCCTGGCCTACCCCATCAGTAGGCGCAGATCTGATTCTGAATGTGAATCACCCAGTTTCCACTTTCCGCCAGCTCCTGGTGACCATCTCGGAGGCTGGAACTGAGCAGGAATTCAGTAAATCGTGAATGAATAAAAAGAAGGGGAAAAGCCCACGTAGTAGGAGTGCGCATGTGTCGTGGAACAATTCTGTCTTTATTCAAAGCCCGTCTGGCTTTGCAAATGTGTCCTCAATTGTGCTGTGGCAAGGCTGCACCCCCTGTGGTTCTCCTGCTTACTGCCCGAGGACCCCCCGCCTTCCAGGGGCCTGGGAACGCGCAGTGACCGTGCCCGTGTCCAGACAAACCGAACCTTGTTCATTTGGTCAGGGCACTGTGACGGAGTACAAAGAGGCTTTGTGACAGTCCCTGCCCTTGGTGTGCTTTTAGTCTCATGGGAGAGACGGGAGTAAACAACCAGGAGTCATTTAAAGAGCGATCACGTGGGTGCTTGTAAACAGAGGGGGCAGCCGTGGGGAGAGAGATGAGGCAAGTGGGCTCAGGGTCGGGTGGAGGACTGGGCTCCTTGGTGGGCGTGGAAATTGAGGACAGGCAGGATCGGCTCCTCCATGGAAACCAATGCGGGAGAAAAATTCAAGGAGGGGATGGTCCTTGGGGTCAAACGCTGCAGAAGGATCAGGGAGGATGTGGACCGAAGAGGCCACTGGACGTGACACGGGGAATAGCAGGAAGAGACTTGGGAAGTCTCTCTAACCTCTCGTGTCAGCAGAAGCTGGTGGTTAAAGCTCTGGAGCCAGCCTGGGCTTGGGTCTCGGCTCCCCTTCTTCCTTGCTGGTCACTAGGGGTAGGTTCCTTAACCTCCCTACGCCCCTGTATTCTGATCCACCTCCTGCAGGTGGGAGGGATCCAAGAGGCATCTGAACAGTGCCTGGGGGAGAGTGAGTGCTCACCCGGGCTGGCTGCTCTCCACTCTCTAGGCTCCTTTTGGAAAGGAATAAGCAACAGGAACGTCCTCCCTTACATTAATGTGGGCGCGTCACACAAGACGCTTTGACATTCCAAGATGAACGTGGCTGGGCCCGATCCGGAATCACGGAGGCCTTAGACTGAGAAGTACCAGATACTGAAGTGTCCCCGGGGGTGTTGTGAAAGTCCAGAGATGACAGTCCAGCCTGGGGTGGAGGATGGGAAGCAGCTGGGCGGTGCCACCTGGAGTGCTCCCGGGGAGGGCCGGGAGCTGGCCGAGCTCAGGTCTCTCTCAGAAGCGGTCACCCCTGCAGGCAAGCCAGCTGGATTGTCTGTTAACAACGGTCACCTCAGGCCTGGCCTCAGGCCTCTGTGCTGCTTGGCATTCCTCTGAGGCGTCTGCTCAGCCAAGGATCAGCAGGGATGGTCTGACCTCTGCTGTCCACGGTCTGTCATGGCACAAACTCAAAGCTGGGCATGGACTCAGAGGATGCACTTTTTTTTTTCCCCCAACTTTCTGGAGACTCCCAATATTAACATATTTTTACACTGACAGGGCTTCCCAGGTGGCGCCAGTGGTAAAGAACCTGCCCACAAATGGCAGGAGACATAAGAGACCCAGGTTTGATGCCTGAGTAGGGAAGATCCCCTGGAGGAGGGCATGGCAACCCACTCCAGCATTCTTGCCTGGAGAATCCCATGGACAGAGGAGCCTGGCGGGGCTACAGGGTCGAAAGAGTCGGACACAACAGAAGTGACAGCCCACTGACCACATAGGGACATTTCACAAAGCAGTTCCTACCTCTGTGATGTGTAAACACTCTGATATATTCTATATTTTTAATTTTTATTTCATGAATGGGAGAGATGCTGATTACAATCCAATAAACTGACCTCACAGCTCCAGGCTTTCTCACGCATTTTAAAAACCATTCACTTAGAGAACGAAACCAGTGCCTCATTTCCCAAATACTAGGCAGTGTGTTCTATACCACTTTCAAACTTTTGGCCATGCTGAAGGCCTACTGTTTACAGAATCTAGGTTTTCTTTAAATCAGTTTATCTAAACATTTAAAAATGCCCATTATGGATGAAGTAAAAGATTGGTGAAATAACAAGTCTGAGAGTGAGTTTTATATATATGTATATGTGCGTATATATATATAATCTAATTCATATTTTTAAAACTCAACATTCAAAAAACTAAGATCATGGCATCCAGTCCCATCACTTAATGGCAAATATATGGGGAAAAAAGTGGAAAGAGTGACAAATTTTATTTTCTCGGGCTCCAAAATCACCGTGGACGGTGACTGCAGCCACAAAATGTAAAGACAGTTGCTCCTTGGAAGAAAAGCTATGACAAACCTAGACAGCATATTAAAAAGCAGACATCACTTTGCCAACAAAGGTCCATACAGTCAAAGCTATGGTTTTTCCAGTAGTCGTGTATGGATGCGCGAGTTGGATCATAAAGAAGTCTGCACACTGAAGAATTGATGCTTTTGTGTTGTGTGCTGGAAAAGACTCTTGAGAGTCCCTTGGACTGCAAGGAGGTCAAACCAGTCAATCCTCAAGGAAATCAACCCTGAATATTCACTGGAAGGACGGACGCTGAAGCTGAAGCTCTGATACTCTGGCCAATTGATGCAAAGAGCTGACTCACTGGAAAAGACAGAGAGCAGGAGAAGGGGGCGACGTAGGATGAGACGGTCGGATGGTTTCACTGACTCAATGGACGCGAGTTTGAGCAGACTCCAGGAGATGGTGAAGGACAGGGAAGCCTGGCGTGCTGCCGTCCATGGGGTCGAGAAGAGTTGGACACAACATAGCAACTGAACAGAACAGAAACAGTAAAATAAATATTTATCAAAATAAAAAGTGTTTCCATACCTCGTAAAATCACCCTGCATACCAGCACCGTCTGTGTTCCTCACTGTACATCTCATTTTCCATGGGGCCAGTGAGGCCCAGAGGGATAAATTTACCTCTCTGAGGTCTAGTTTCTCAGTCAATGGGAAGGTCAGTCTGGTAAGAGGAAAGAAAAGATAAAGGAAATTTACTCTAGGCCACCCCTAGCCAAAGTTATATCAGTCTTATCGCTTTTGGAGCGAGGCCCTACCCTGTCAGTCCAGAAATCAGTGCAGTTACCTTAGCAGAGCCAGGCTAAGTCTGCCTCTTAGATATTCTTATCTTTGGAGGTCCTGATCCATATCATATCACACGTATTACAATGGGTGCACATTGGCCCTTATTCATCTTGATTTTGCTATTTTCTTCTACTTGTGTTTTAAAGGCAATGGGTTTTTCAAGTTTCTACCATTTCTACCAAAGTTCACAGACCCTAGGATTATAGCCTGCCGTGCCTGACGGAGGAAGAAGTCCGGGAACTGGTTAAGAATCTCATCAAGAGAGACAGATTAAAGAGCCATTTAATCACTTTAGCGCTTGTTCTTGATATCTTTAATGGGTAATGTGGACAGGTGACTGACAACTAAATGAACGAGTTTCCAGTGGAAAGATCCTTGGTATCTCGAGAGACCAGCGAGGGCAGGGCCACTGCAGGAGGCTAAGTGACAGGGACTGGCAGGGTGCTCGCCCTCTGTGCCTCAGTCTCCTTATCAAGTAAAACCAGGCAGATCCCAAGAGAACCAACCATCTAGAAACCAAGCCCTTGGCTTCTTCACAAGAATCTTCCCACCCATTTTCCAGGTACTATTAGGGAGATTAGCAGCATTTATTGCAGAAAGCTCTGGAAGGATATACATCAAGTTGCAGACATGAATTATTTCCAGAGGATGAAAATGGAAAGCAATGATGATAAACTATTAAATTTTAAATAATAATAATACATAATCATTATTATTTATATAATATATAGAAATAAAATATCTAATGATATATAAAATTATGACAACATATTATTATAATTATTATTTAATAATAATAAATTTTTAATGACCTTGAATTATTTCATCTGTTACATTAAGCACATATCACTTTTGTAATAAAATACATCGATAAGGAACACTGCTAAAGAAAAGCAACTACTTTCTTCATTTAAAAATATTGATTTAAGAGAGTGTATCTAATGTACATGGTATGTCACATTAAAAAGGAGTAAACTCAAAAAAAAAAAAAAAAGGAGTAAGCTCACCAAACACTAAAATTCCAAAGCCTAATGACGTGTCTATAGCAGAAGCTGGATGAGGCCAAAACCTCAGGGTTGCCTCTGGGGTTTTACCAGATTCCCCTGGCCTGAGCCCTGTGCCAATGCCCTCTCTCATCATTAACCGAAGCAGTGTGAGGAATGCCTGGCACAGTGCCTGCCAATGGCAAGTACTCTGCGTCACAGTGAGGTCCCCCAGAATCAAGGTCTTTGCATCCTGCTCGATGGATGGGATAAAGATCACACAGTGTGGAAACCGGGGCTGTCTCTTCATCCAGGCAACCTTGAATGGCTCCATGGGCTAATCTGTGAGATTTACTGACCCAGCTGGTAGCCCCGCCCTGCCTTCAGTTGTTGCCAACCAGGTGAGCTTGGAAAAACGAGGTACTTGTCACCATATTCTCTATAAAATCACCTGTTTACTTCCTCCATCAGACTCATCACAATAGAACACTGGTTTGGTTGGCGGTCTGCCTTTTCACTAGAGTGTAAGCTCCCCAAGAGCCAGGACCCTATTTTCTTTATTCGCTCAGTCAGTTAGTTCAGTTGCTCACGTGTCCGGCTCTCTGCCACCCCATGGACTGCTGCACACCAGGCTTCACCATCTTCCCAAAGCTGCTCAAAGTCATGCTCACTGACTCAGTGATGCTGTGCGACCATCTCCTCCTCTGTCTAGCCCAAATGTTAAAATAACCTCTGGAACAGAGTAGGTGCTCAGTAGATATTCCTTCCCCGCACCTCTTCAAATCACAGGTCAGGTTTCCCTTCTAAGATTACTCTTGATTGTTGATGTTGATCTGCACTTTTCACTTTGAACGGCATTTGACCTCTGTTAAAATGTGTGTGTATGGGCTTCTCTGGTGGTCCAGTGGGTAGGGACACCGCCTTGCAGTGCAAGGGACGCCGGTTCGATCCCTGGCCTGGGAAGATCCCACGTGCCGCGGAGCGGCTGGACTCATGTGTCCAATTACCGAGCCGGAGCTCTGGTGCACATGCGCCCAGAGCCGGTGCTCTGCGCCAACAGAGGCCGCTGCAATGGGAGGCCCACACGGGCCAAAGAACAAAATATGGATGAAAATGGACAAATGAAAGACCAATAGAAGTGGTCCGCCTGCTCCCCTCCCTCCCCACCCCACCCCCACCAAAATAAATAAATCTTTTAAAAAAAATGTGTGTGCATGGCTACCATGCACAAGGACTTGGCATAAAGAAAAGAACTATTTTGAAACTTAAACACAGGCCAACTAATTAATTCAGGAAGGTTTGTTCCTTGCCCCTCAGGTTTGCAGCAGGCATATAATTTCACTGGTCATGATTTGTTTGCTCCTTGTCCCTACATTTGAAGCAGCAAAGATACAATACTCACCTGTCTCCGAGGTTCAAACAGCCTCTTTTCCATCAGCTAAACATACAGAGTATCTAGGGCCTGAAAACGTTTTGTGCTGGCTTCAAGTTAAAGTAGTTCACTGGGTCAAAGGCTTGCCTTTGGTCCAAGGTGCAGCAGGGTCAATGAACATTGGCTAAGTCCCGAAACCGCAGCTTGGCTCTTTCTTACATTGATCTGTGGACAGTTTCCAGGAAACCAAAGATGATCAGTCCACCTGGCAGCAGACAAAGCTGCAAACTGGAGGCAAGTCTTCCCTGGCCGAGGGCCATGGCATTCTCGTGACCCCGAGGAAGGAAGCGTTTCATCTGGCCTTTTGCACGTTCTGGCGGGCGGCCGGCCGCTCCCGCCGCGGCGGGCTCTCCACGCGGTGCACAGACGTCTCTACCCGCAGGGACGATGCCCTGACGCTGCGGGAGGCTGTCTCCGTGCGCTGCGAGGTGGTTTCCACGTGTTGGGAGGACACCTCGAGGACGCGAAGGAGCCGTTTCCCAGAGGGGGCGACGGAGGGCCCCTCGTTCCGGCGCTGGGTAGTCTCCACCTGCCGGGAAGACTTCTGCACCTGACGGTAGGATGCCTCCGAGCAGTGGGACGAGGTCTCCACGCGGATCGTCGCCGTCTCCTCGGAGCGGATGGATTCCGCCCTGGGCGGAGAGGGCTTTCCCCGAAGGGGCGAGGCCATCTTACGGGGATAACCGGGCCAACCCGGCGGGAGTTCACACCGACCCACGATCGCCTAAGGGTTATGTCATACAGTGATGAGTGACGTCACATGTCATTGTGACGCGAGCACAGCGATGGTCGAGGGTCCTGCGACCCACGTGGAGGCACTGTGGTCCTGGGGGCGGCGAAAGCCTACGATCCCTCGGGAACCCCCGGTTCAGTCCCTCGGGAGCATCGTCAGCCCGGCCACCGCCCCTTCGCCTGTCTACAGCCCGCCCGGGCGGAGGCGGGGCCGGGCCAGGCCCTGAATGGGCGGAGCCACCCGCCCCCTCCTGAGGCTGTGCCCGCCCCCACATCCCACACTGCCCCGCGGCAGGAAGGGGAAACCGCGGCTTCCGGGACCTCCCCCGCTTCTCCGAGCGCTGTGTGGACGGAAAGAGCTGCTGGAGATGGCCGCGGCTGTCGCTATGGAGACAGGTGGGTAGCGCTCCCAGCCCCGGGTCTGGGCAAATAAAAACTGTACTGGGCGCAGACGGCTGCTTCCCAGAGTTCTAGGAGAATCCAGGCCTAACTCCCGGCAGGGCGAGTGATCCGACCGGGGAGAGCCAGGGCTCTATTCTGGAGTCTGGAAGAGCGAAGGTAGTTTGGCCTTTCAGAGTTTGTTTTGTTGGCCGACCCATTTCCTCGTTTGTTATTCAAACACCGACCCCACCGGCTTCCGACAAGACCGAAGGAGAGATTTTGGATCATAAACCGCGTCCTCGAGTTGTTTTCTGCCTCTCCCGTGAGCTTGCATGTTTAAAATACCGTCGACAAGCTCTCATATTATGGTGCCACTGACGCTTCTTGATCGAAGAAAAGCGTTTGATCTTTCATACTCGCCAGGGTCTCTTTCAGCTTCTATTCTGAACTTTTTTGGGACGGGTTTAGCATTCGCTTTGTTTTTGAGCTTAATTACTTAACAGCTTGTAATGCCTTATCAAAATAAGGCTCCGCACGTTACTGCAGCTTATCCTAGTGATCACTGTTGTGGCTCCGACAGGTAAATGCTTTGCTCCGTGAATGATCCTGTTTTCTTTCCTCGGAGCGGATGGATTCCGCCCTGGGCGGAGAGGGCTTTCCCCGAAGGGGCGAGGCCATCTTACGGGGATAACCGGGCCAACCCGGCGGGAGTTCACACCGACCCACGATCGCCTAAGGGTTATGTCATACAGTGATGAGTGACGTCACATGTCATTGTGACGCGAGCACAGCGATGGTCGAGGGTCCTGCGACCCACGTGGAGGCACTGTGGTCCTGGGGGCGGCGAAAGCCTACGATCCCTCGGGAACCCCCGGTTCAGTCCCTCGGGAGCATCGTCAGCCCGGCCACCGCCCCTTCGCCTGTCTACAGCCCGCCCGGGCGGAGGCGGGGCCGGGCCAGGCCCTGAATGGGCGGAGCCACCCGCCCCCTCCTGAGGCTGTGCCCGCCCCCACATCCCACACTGCCCCGCGGCAGGAAGGGGAAACCGCGGCTTCCGGGACCTCCCCCGCTTCTCCGAGCGCTGTGTGGACGGAAAGAGCTGCTGGAGATGGCCGCGGCTGTCGCTATGGAGACAGGTGGGTAGCGCTCCCAGCCCCGGGTCTGGGCAAATAAAAACTGTACTGGGCGCAGACGGCTGCTTCCCAGAGTTCTAGGAGAATCCAGGCCTAACTCCCGGCAGGGCGAGTGATCCGACCGGGGAGAGCCAGGGCTCTATTCTGGAGTCTGGAAGAGCGAAGGTAGTTTGGCCTTTCAGAGTTTGTTTTGTTGGCCGACCCATTTCCTCGTTTGTTATTCAAACACCGACCCCACCGGCTTCCGACAAGACCGAAGGAGAGATTTTGGATCATAAACCGCGTCCTCGAGTTGTTTTCTGCCTCTCCAGTGAGCTTGCATGTTTAAAATACCGTCGACAAGCTCTCATATTATGGTGCCACTGACGCTTCTTGATCGAAGAAAAGCGTTTGATCTTTCATACTCGCCAGGGTCTCTTTCAGCTTCTATTCTGAACTTTTTTGGGACGGGTTTAGCATTCGCTTTGTTTTTGAGCTTAATTACTTAACAGCTTGTAATGCCTTATCAAAATAAGGCTCCGCACGTTACTGCAGCTTATCCTAGTGATCACTGTTGTGGCTCCGACAGGTAAATGCTTTGCTCCGTGAATGATCCTGTTTTCTTTGATAGTTTTACTCTAGGGAAGTGGCTAACTTTTTTTGTTTGTTTGTTTAAGTCAGGGCTTTGCTTTCCTTAGACTTACAAGGAATTAGGTTTTTCTCCTCCCATATCCATTTTAGGAAAACCTTTAATGCCCTTCTTTATGTGGACATGTATCTCAGCGTTAGTCAGGTGTATTCATTGCTGTTTTCTTTCTACCAATCAGTGTGATATACAGTGTCATTTATTTCGGGTGATTTTTGGTATCTTCTCTCCTAGATGATGCTGGAAATCGACTTCGGTTTCAGTTGGAATTGGAGTTTGTGCAGTGTTTAGCCAACCCCAATTACCTTAACTGTAAGTTGTTGAGCACCTCACTGAATAGAGCTGTTTATGATTTCTGATGGAAGAGCTGAAATTCATAGTACTGTTGGCTCTTTGTATCCTTGGATTCAACTGTAGTTGGTTGAAACTGCCCATACTGAGGGCGACAATACTATCATTGCACGATGCTGTTTTGTAGAGGGATTTGAGCGTCTGTGGATTTTGGTGTCTGCAGGGTCTCTTAGCACAAACGGCCTGTGGATTCCGAGGGATGGCTTTAATTAGTATCTACTTTTATACATTCTCAGTTGAATGGAACAACGGGACACTTACCCTGGTGTATATATAATTCAGAAAACTGGGACTTGCTTTGAACTCAGTGTGCGTTGGGGGTGGGAGTGTTGTGTAAATATATTTTATGTTAGGAGTCACAGGTCAGTAGTCCAAGGATTGGTGTGCTCTACAATTTTTTTTTTTTTATGCCTTTCAGTTCTTGCCCAAAGAGGTTACTTCAAAGACAAAGCTTTTGTTAATTATCTTAAATACTTGCTTTACTGGAAAGAACCAGAATATGCCAAGTATCTAAAGTAAGTTTTAATTTTTATAGTCCTAAATATGTGTGTTCTTTATTATCCTCCAAAGCACTGATATTTAACAGACTTTTTGGTTTCTCGTTGGAAAAAACTACCTGTTGAGTCTCTGCTCTTCTTTTAGTTGCCTCCAGTTAAATATGAGACACTCATCTCTAACTTCACTTGGACTATAGCAGTATCTCCTCACTGTGTTCCTCTTTTCTGCCTGCCCTGCCAAACAAAGCAGAGAGCCATTTTCTACACAGAAGCCAACTTGGTCTGTTAAAAGTATAAATCACATTCCATTAGCACCCTTCAGGTGCTTCCCATTGCATGCAGAAGATCTAGTCTCTTTTCTTGAGCTAAAGCCCTAGGTGATCTGGCCTTGTCTTGTGTAACCTTATCTTGTACCTCTCCCTGCATCTCACTGAGTTCCTGACCTCAAGGAACCTGCAGTCTATATGCAGTGGCATAACCATAGCCTGAAAATGAAAGAACATAAAAGTGGCACTTGTAAGCAAGGGTTTCTGGAGGAGGTAACCTTACCTGAGTCTTGCTAGCTTTTTTATTTTGTGTATCTTACACGATCTTCAGACCAGTAGTGTTGGTATCACTTGGGAGCGTGTTAGAAATGCAGAGCTCAGGCTCCCCTCCAGACTTTTGTGACCTGGTTGAGCTGGTGGTTGCTAGTTTTCTGTTTTTTCTTTTGTATTTAATACATACCTTGTGTGGGAATACTTCAAGGCTATGTAAATGTCATTTCATAGTTCAGTCTTTCACCTAACTTTAGAAATCTATGGAAAATACTTGCTTGAAATAGTTTTTTCTGTGATTTTCTAGTTCCATCATTCTTTATTCATTTGTTAGTTGGAATTCAGAGTTAAGAAAGGAATGTTTCCTTGTTCCTAACTTATTTATTCATTTAAAAAAGTTACATCAGTACTTACATCCAGGAGTCTCCTTTATCTTACGGTCATGTGTCTTTTTGCACTAGTGATCAGGGATATAGCCTCTTCAAATTGGCTTCTGAATACTTTTTGACATGTCCCTATTATTTGTTTGAGCATTTTTCTTTCTGGAACTATGTAATATTCCAGGCTCATCTTGTATTTTCCCTGTGTTAGCCCTAGAATCAGCCGTGCCTCCTAACAGTCCTGGATAATGCTACTTAAAACCCAGGATCTGGGTACTCAGTGTGCTCACTGGTCCTGGAGTGTCATTGCGTCTAGGCCCTCTCAACATACAAAGCTAGGAATTGTGTGTGTATGTAAAGCCATGAGTTCATCCTGATGGTTTCACTTCCAGCTCAATAACAGGATTCAGTCTAATCTTCCCTCCTCCTTATCCGAAGCTCCTTTGCTGAAGGCCTGAAGTTTGGCTTTCTGTTCACGTGTAATTCAGCCTCAGAGCATGTGTACCTAACTTCGGAAGACTGGACTAAAGTATCTGTACCTAGTTTTTATTTTCTGAGATTGACTCACTTTTAGAAGCTGTCTTCTTATCATAGTTCATGGAAAACCAGTAGGAATTAATTAAACACGCAATTATGAAAATAAAGTGTGCCTGTTCCTCACCTTGGAAGCCATCGGAAGAAAGCAGCATGATTTGACCTCAGATGTTGACTCTTTACCACTTACTGTGTGGTCTTAAGCAAGTTATTTAATCTTTCTGAACTTAAATTTTCTCACATTTGGAAATTTTGCTGACTTTGGATGATTAGCTTTTCTGTATAAGCAGAAAAAAAAAACCTACGTTACCAAGTTAATTTTACAGAAATGGTAGGCTGCAGGATCACGTCTGAGTGAGTTAACTAGATCATATTATTGACTTAAGATGTGTCAGTCATTAACTTATAAACTCAACCTCAGGTACCCCCAGTGTTTACACATGTTAGAACTGCTCCAGTACGAGCACTTCCGCAAGGAGCTGGTGAACGCTCAGTGTGCCAAGTTCATCGACGAGCAGCAGATCCTGCACTGGCAGCACTACTCCCGGAAGCGGATGCGCCTCCAGCAGGCCCTGGCCGAGCAGCAGCAGCAGAATAACCCATCAGGAAAGTAAACGAGCTGGCCCGGACCCGGCTCTGAGCACGCGCACAGATCACTTCTGTACAGTGAAGACCAAAAAAGACTCTTCCTGCGTACCTTTATTGCGGCCGCCGCCAGAACCGTTCGTGTGCTATTTCATTGAATTTTTTTATTGTTGCTAAATTATTTGTTAAACCAGAATTGTTTTACTTGGACTTCCCTGTGGATTTGTGATTTGTAAGTTTTTATTCATATTTAACACAGAAATGTCCGAAGAACAGAAACGTTAGCTACTTCAGATGCATTTAAGGCGGTGGGGCGTGAGGTAAGGGGAGGGTCGCCAAGCCCAGCCCTGCTTCTCCTGCACTGTGGGGGCTGGGACTGGCCTGTCTCCTGGAGCTCTGCTGTCCCTCCCATCAGCTACCCACCCCTCCTCTGCGGAGTGAGAGCCAGTGACCTCTTGACATCAGACGCCAGGAACTGCATTGAGGTTCTTAAATTCGACAGGGCAGGAGACATAACCTGTGTTACCAGCTCCTTTGCAAGAGAGCTTTGTTTTTTTTTTTTGGCAGGGGGACGGGTTGGGAAGGGAGGGGGCGGGCGGGCCACTTCTATTGGTCTTTCACTTATATATTTTCATCCATTTTTGTTCCTTGGCCCGTGTGGGCCTCGCATCGCAGTGGCCTCTGTTGTCGCAGAGCACCAGCTCTGGGCACATGCGCTCCAGAGCTCCGGCTTGGTAATTGGACACATCCGTCCAGCCACTCCGCGGCACGTGGGATCTTCCCAGGCCAGGGATCGAACCGGCGCCCCTTGCATCGCAAGGTGGTGTCCTTACCCACTGGACCACCAGGGAAGACCACAAGAGAGCTTTAAGGAAAAATCATTGGTATGTCACTGACCCAGTAATGGCAGGGAGAAGACTGGTCATGAACTACTAACTGGACTCTTGACCTTGGACTAGAACAAAGGCAAGGAGCCTCAGCTACTTGTACTCATTTGAGAAAGCTGACATTTGGGGCAGATGCCACAGACCAGGCCCTAGGCTTAGCGGCACTCTCATTTTATCCTCAGAGTGATCCCTGTTCATCAAGGAGGTAACTGAGGTTTAGACAGGTGAAGTAACTTGCCTATGGTTACACGGATGTTAAGTGCTGATTCATCAGTGAGACTGACTCACAGGCTGAGTCCTTCCCATCACTGGCTTGTACGGTCTCTGCTCTCTCTGCCGCCCACCTCATCCCAGTGAAGCACATCCCAGAGCTGCAGCAACACCGCAAGAGAGGCTGGGTTAGGTGCACTGTGCTTTCCTTCAGGGGTTAGGTTAAGTTCTACACTATAAAGCCAAAGGTGTTTTAGGAGTAATGTTCTTTGTAACTTCATGCAATTTAGGATAAAAGATCCAGACTCCTTAGATTTGGAAGCTATCTGCTACACTATTAGGGGCACTGAGGTATTTGTCATCTCTGGCAATACCCTCCTCTGTGCTACTACTGCTGCTCCTAAACACTTACTTTACCTATGGTAGCTTAAAAGTACCCTTGTTGTTTAGTCGCTAAGCACTGTAAGTCATGTGTGACTCTCTGAGACGCTATGGACCGTAGCCCCCCAGGCTCCTCCGTCCATGGAGTTTTCCAGGCAAGAATACTGGAGCGGGTTACCATTTCCTCCTCCAGGGGATCTTCCTGACCCAGGGATTGAACCCGCATCTCTTGCACGCAAGCAGATTCTTTATTGCTGAGCCAGTGAGGAAGCCCCAAGTTGCTTCTGTTAAAGCAAACTTAAGGGTCTGTGATCATTTATTTTTCTTTAACACCAAAAACATTTTGTATTGGGGTATAGCCAATTAATAATTTTTGACAGTTTCAGGCGAACACTGTTTATGAGCATTTTAATAGCACTATTGTTTACATATATACCAATTTTTTTGCATCAGCATTTTACTTACTGCTAACTTGCAAAGTAAGCAGTTTCTTTTATACTAGAGCAAATAAGGAACTAAAGACACAATTGCCGTCAACAAATCTTAATCTTCAGAGAACAGCATCTCCACGAGGTTGGCCTGAAGACACTCAGATTCTACCAGTTTTTGAGGCTGTAAGAGAAGAACAATCCTATCTTAACCCCAGCTATAAAAATGTTATTAGGAAGAGGAGTGATTCTGCCTTGAATGACAGAAGCCTTGGAACAGAGAATGCTATCCAGAAAACTCTACAAGTGGTAACTCGTATTATGAACTAGTTGACTCTCCCTGAGGATCCCAGGGCCAAGCCTCGGCTGGGGGGTTTTCATGGCTTGTACGGTCTCTGCTCTCTGCCGCCCACCTCATCCCAGTGAAGCACATCCCAGAGCTGCAGCAACACCGCAAGAGAGGCTGGGTTAGGTGCACTGTGCTTTCCTTCAGGGGTTAGGTTAAGTTCTACACTATAAAGCCAAAGGTGTTTTAGGAGTAATGTTCTTTGTAACTTCATGCAATTTAGGATAAAAGATCCAGACTCCTTAGATTTGGAAGCTATCTGCTACACTATTAGGGGCACTGAGGTATTTGTCATCTCTGGCAATACCCTCCTCTGTGCTACTACTGCTGCTCCTAAACACTTACTTTACCTATGGTAGCTTAAAAGTACCCTTGTTGTTTAGTCGCTAAGCACTGTAAGTCATGTGTGACTCTCTGAGACGCTATGGACCGTAGCCCCCCAGGCTCCTCCGTCCATGGAGTTTTCCAGGCAAGAATACTGGGCGGGTTACCATTTCCTCCTCCAGGGGATCTTCCTGACCCAGGGATTGAACCCGCATCTCTTGCACGCAAGCAGATTCTTTATTGCTGAGCCAGTGAGGAAGCCCCAAGTTGCTTCTGTTAAAGCAAACTTAAGGGTCTGTGATCATTTATTTTTCTTTAACACCAAAAACATTTTGTATTGGGGTATAGCCAATTAATAATTTTTGACAGTTTCAGGCGAACACTGTTTATGAGCATTTTAATAGCACTATTGTTTACATATATACCAATTTTTTTGCATCAGCATTTTACTTACTGCTAACTTGCAAAGTAAGCAGTTTCTTTTATACTAGAGCAAATAAGGAACTAAAGACACAATTGCCGTCAACAAATCTTAATCTTCAGAGAACAGCATCTCCACGAGGTTGGCCTGAAGACACTCAGATTCTACCAGTTTTTGAGGCTGTAAGAGAAGAACAATCCTATCTTAACCCCCAGCTATAAAAATGTTATTAGGAAGAGGAGTGATTCTGCCTTGAATGACAGAAGCCTTGGAACAGAGAATGCTATTCAGAAAACTCTACAAGTGGTAACTCGTGTTATGAACTAGTTGACTCTCCCCTGAGGATCCCAGGGCCAAGCCTCGGCTGGAGGAGGTGCCCCTTCTTCTCCAGAATTAGAAGGAAGTTGGGAACACCTGTCCAGGCCACTGTTTTAAGTGTGAACCAGCGCTTTTCTTCAAGCAGTACTTATAGAATTTTAACATAACAGTGGCTTCTAAAACCCCTAATATTTGCATTATTAATAATTTACTGGGATTGGCCGTAGGGATGAACAGCCAAGTGGCCTGTTCAGAATGTATTGTGAAGAGCAGTGTGATGTTTGGGACGAAATGTCAAGATCTTTTCAAATTTAAATCCAGAACAAGTTAAACGTTTTTGATAGGGTGAACTATATCCCCAGCACAGTTAGAGAAAGATACTTACCGTTCCATACTTGAGTAGTGTAGGCACTGCAGTTAATTTCAGGTTTTTTCCCGAAGTCATTATTTGGATCTTTCCAACTATGTCAAAAAGAGAAAGTGATTGTGAAAAGCATTTACTTGGTTTTTTACAGTCTGCTTGATACTTGATACATTTCCACGTTTTGTCTTTTAGTAGTCATTGTTTTTGTTGTAAGTATTTTAATGTCTATGACACATATTCTCCTGTGCAACGCTTCATTTAAGTGAATATATACTAAGATATAAAATACATGTAAAGACTTAAGTTCTGAACATCAGGCCAAATTGTTGAATTACCCTTACTTCATACAAATGGCTGAACGTTCAGATTTTTAATTTGTATTTAATATCTAATACTTGTTTGACTTATTAGACTATCTTAAAATTCAAAGCTGAATCACAAGTCCCTTCCTGCCTGTTTGCAAGAGTCTAGTGCGATGTCTGGGAAATAAGAGTATACATTGCCACTTACTAAGGTTTTTCTCCTACTTGGCAGTAGATGAACACACATCCTTCACCAACATGCTTCAGTCCCTCACGTACGACTGGTTCGGCTTTTAAAAAATGTGATAAAAATTAAAATAATTACACCCAACTGTGCAAACCAGGTACTGATAAACAGCTTCCCTCTTCCCTTGGAACAGAGAATGCTATTCAGAAAACTCTACAAGTGGTAACTCGTGTTATGAACTAGTTGACTCTCCCCTGAGGATCCCAGGGCCAAGCCTCGGCTGGAGGAGGTGCCCCTTCTTCTCCAGAATTAGAAGGAAGTTGGGAACACCTGTCCAGGCCACTGTTTTAAGTGTGAACCAGCGCTTTTCTTCAAGCAGTACTTATAGAATTTTAACATAACAGTGGCTTCTAAAACCCCTAATATTTGCATTATTAATAATTTACTGGGATTGGCCGTAGGGATGAACAGCCAAGTGGCCTGTTCAGAATGTATTGTGAAGAGCAGTGTGATGTTTGGGACGAAATGTCAAGATCTTTTCAAATTTAAATCCAGAACAAGTTAAACGTTTTTGATAGGGTGAACTATATCCCCAGCACAGTTAGAGAAAGATACTTACCGTTCCATACTTGAGTAGTGTAGGCACTGCAGTTAATTTCAGGTTTTTCCTGAAGTCATTATTTGGATCTTTCCAACTATGTCAAAAAGAGAAAGTGATTGTGAAAAGCATTTACTTGGTTTTTTACAGTCTGCTTGATACTTGATACATTTCCACGTTTTGTCTTTTAGTAGTCATTGTTTTTGTTGTAAGTATTTTAATGTCTATGACACATATTCTCCTGTGCAACGCTTCATTTAAGTGAATATATACTAAGATATAAAATACATGTAAAGACTTAAGTTCTGAACATCAGGCCAAATTGTTGAATTACCCTTACTTCATACAAATGGCTGAACGTTCAGATTTTTAATTTGTATTTAATATCTAATACTTGTTTGACTTATTAGACTATCTTAAAATTCAAAGCTGAATCACAAGTCCCTTCCTGCCTGTTTGCAAGAGTCTAGTGCGATGTCTGGGAAATAAGAGTATACATTGCCACTTACTAAGGTTTTTCTCCTACTTGGCAGTAGATGAACACACATCCTTCACCAACATGCTTCAGTCCCTCACGTACGACTGGTTCGGCTTTTAAAAAATGTGATAAAAATTAAAATAATTACACCCAACTGTGCAAACCAGGTACTGATAAACAGCTTCCCTCTTCCCTCAGTCTTGGCAAGTATTCAGACTATCCAGCAGTTAACTAAGGTTAACAGAACTTCGGGGGTTTTTTGTTCTTGTTGTTAATAATTTGAGAAACCAGAAATCCTTATCCTTTAAGGGTAAGGGCTGACTCTCGATCCTGATTTGTCCCCAGGCCACAGCGCCCAGAACAATCAAAGACAAAAATCACGTCTCCTTTAAGACACTAATCACATTGCGGAAGTCAGAAGTTCTAAAGGATGAGATTCCAAGATTACCTGGGTCGAATGCTCAGAAGAGCAGTCGTGGTGGGGCGGGAACGTCTTAATAGAAGGAGGGTCGGGTACAGGGTAGGAAAAGGCAAGATGAAAGCTCAGACCGCGCTGCGGGGCTCCAGGAGCCAGACCCTCTGCTGCCTCTCCACCCGACTTTTTGGCTATAACCTCGGCCTTCCAGCCACTTCCTCTGGGCAGCAGCCCCGCATCCTGGCCTCACCCTGCACGCAGTCGGGGCACCAGCTTTTCCCTTCCGCGTCCTTAGAGCCAGAAAAGTAGGCGAAAATGGTCTTGCCACTGTGCTGCTCCACCACCTGCTTGAACTCCTCGTAGCCAGACACGCTCACCTCTTCGTGACCGGCCATCGGGAAAGCGTGCCTCGGAGCGCTACAGATGTCACGGGTTCCGCCGCGGCGGGGGCGGGGCGCGGGGCGGGGCCTGGGGGAGCCCGCCCGACTCTGAGGCGCTACGGGAGCCTGCGGGGGCCATGACTCTTCCGCACCTTCTTTCTGCTCTCGCTAGTCAGGTCTTTCTGCGCTGGCTGCACCCCGAAACCCCAGCTTCTGCCCATATCTAGTCCCGGCCCCAGCCCTACGTGCAGTGGCTGCAAAACCTGCAGCCCCGTGGCCCTTAAACCCTTAAGTGGCGCCCGAGCTGTAACGGCTCCCAAGTCACCCTGCGCCTGTTGCCATGGCGACTGGGCCCGCGGCCGGAAGCGAGGCCTAGTGGCGGCCCCCTGCCTGCTTCCTGGTCGCCGCGCCGCGCCCCAGTCCAGGTGGGCTCCGGCCGGAGCTGGGGTGATTCTGGGAAGCTGCGATAGGAGTCCTGGATCTGAGGGAGAGGAGACTTTGACCCGGGGCGGGTCCTGCCGCTCGTCGGCCCTAAATTACCTTCTTTTTTTTTTTCTCCTGCCGGGGATTTAGTTGGGGGCGGGCGCCCGGGATGGGGCGGGAGTAGGGAGCTGGGAGGGAAGGCGCTTCGAGGGCTGGAGCGGAGGGTGTGAGAGCGTGTGTAGAGGCGCCCCTGGAGCTGGCGCCGAGACAGAACGTGCCCCTGGGCTGCGCTGGGGAGGCGGGAGTCATCTTGGAGCCATGAGTACGGGGGCTGGCAGAGGGGCCTCGCCCAGGCTGCGCCGGCGCGAGCTCGCGGCGGAGAGGCCGGGCCGCGGCGGGAGGGGACACAGCCGGCCGGGGCGCGGGGTCCTGCGACCGTGGAGGAAGAGATGGGGCGCAGGGGTGTTCCGGGGCCGTGGAGCTAGGCGCCGGGCGAGGTCCTCCGTGCGGGAGATGCGCGGCCCGAGCGCCGGCCGGCTGTCTGCACGAGGGAGAAGGCGTGCGGCGGGCACAGCCCCGGCTTCGGGGGAGAGCGAGGCAGCGGGGACCCCTGGCGCCGCAGGCTCGGCGGAGGCGGAACAGAACCTGGGGACCGTGTGGGTGCACGGGGCGGTGAGGGAGCCGCTGGTGGTGGGGCCCGTCGGCTCCGTGTGGGTGACGAGCACGGGGGACCCGGAGGTGCTTTACCGGAGCTCCCGGGGCTGCGAGAGGAAGGGTCGTCCGGGCTGCATGGGGCACGAAGGCATTCTGGAGCTCTGGCTGAAGGTGCAGTCTCTGCGGGCAGCCTCGGGGTTTGGGGACAGCAGCCGAGTCCAGCTCCACCCGGTGTCTGCAGAAGAGGGCCCGGTGGAAAGGGGGGTTCCTGGCCGGGCCTCGTGGGTAGAGACCAGCTGTGGAGGCCTCACTGGACCGTGGGTGAAAGGACAGGCCGGGGCCGCCCTGCAGGCCAGGAGCAGCCAGAGCTGGGGGGTGAAGGCCCCCGGGGCCTGGCCCCCTGCCTGCTTCCTGGTCGCCGCGCCGCGCCCCAGTCCAGGTGGGCTCCGGCCGGAGCTGGGGTGATTCTGGGAAGCTGCGATAGGAGTCCTGGATCTGAGGGAGAGGAGACTTTGACCCGGGGCGGGTCCTGCCGCTCGTCGGCCCTAAATTACCTTCTTTTTTTTTTTCTCCTGCCGGGGATTTAGTTGGGGGCGGGCGCCCGGGATGGGGCGGGAGTAGGGAGCTGGGAGGGAAGGCGCTTCGAGGGCTGGAGCGGAGGGTGTGAGAGCGTGTGTAGAGGCGCCCCTGGAGCTGGCGCCGAGACAGAACGTGCCCCTGGGCTGCGCTGGGGAGGCGGGAGTCATCTTGGAGCCATGAGTACGGGGGCTGGCAGAGGGGCCTCGCCCAGGCTGCGCCGGCGCGAGCTCGCGGCGGAGAGGCCGGGCCGCGGCGGGAGGGGACACAGCCGGCCGGGGCGCGGGGTCCTGCGACCGTGGAGGAAGAGATGGGGCGCAGGGGTGTTCCGGGGCCGTGGAGCTAGGCGCCGGGCGAGGTCCTCCGTGCGGGAGATGCGCGGCCCGAGCGCCGGCCGGCTGTCTGCACGAGGGAGAAGGCGTGCGGCGGGCACAGCCCCGGCTTCGGGGGAGAGCGAGGCAGCGGGGACCCCTGGCGCCGCAGGCTCGGCGGAGGCGGAACAGAACCTGGGGACCGTGTGGGTGCACGGGGCGGTGAGGGAGCCGCTGGTGGTGGGGCCCGTCGGCTCCGTGTGGGTGACGAGCACGGGGGACCCGGAGGTGCTTTACCGGAGCTCCCGGGGCTGCGAGAGGAAGGGTCGTCCGGGCTGCATGGGGCACGAAGGCATTCTGGAGCTCTGGCTGAAGGTGCAGTCTCTGCGGGCAGCCTCGGGGTTTGGGGACAGCAGCCGAGTCCAGCTCCACCCGGTGTCTGCAGAAGAGGGCCCGGTGGAAAGGGGGGTTCCTGGCCGGGCCTCGTGGGTAGAGACCAGCTGTGGAGGCCTCACTGGACCGTGGGTGAAAGGACAGGCCGGGGCCGCCCTGCGGGCCCCGGGAGCAGCCAGAGCTCCGCGCCCAGCGGCAGGCGGTGAGAGGGCCCCGGGCGGCGGCGGGCAGGGCCAGGCTGCGAAGACGCCACCTGCGGCCGTGCCTGGGCCTCCGGAGGCCAGCTCTGGGGCGGCCCCTCACCTGCCTGGGAGGGGGCAAGCTCTGGGGGTGCCTGGGCCCATGGAGGGGATCGGCTATGGGGCTGCCCCCGGCTCTTCCGGACGAGGGCGGCCTCTGGGGGTGCCTGGGGCCGTGGGGTGGCCGGAGGCTGTGGAGGTGCCCAGAGCCTTGGAAGGGGAGCTCGGCTGTGCGGGGGCTCCGGATCCTTGGAGACTGCAGGCAGCTCAAGTGCCGAGGTGTCTGGCACAAGAGGCCTTCTGCGGGCATAGCCCAGGCTTCTGGGGGAGAGGGCAGGCTGCAGCGGTGCTCAGAGACAGGCAGGGGGGCACTCCCTTTGTGGGTGCCCCAGCCATGTGGTGGTGGAGCCAAGATGGGGGCGAGACAGACTCCGGGGCGCTCCCTGGCCCTTGGGGCACCGGACAGCCTGTAGTGGCACCTTGCACCGTTGAGGGGGGAGTGAGATGGGGCGGTGACCCAGGATTCGGGGAAAGGGGACAGGCCGTGTGGGTCGAGACAGGTTCTGGAGGCGACCTGGGGTCGTGGGAAGCTGCCCAGACCGCAGAGGTGTCTGGTCCCCAGGAGCAGGAGGCAGGGGCTGGCGGGGCGTCAGCCCGGTGGTATATAGGACAGGCGGCGGGGCTCCCAGTGCCTCTGGGGATGGAGACAGGCTGTGGGATGGTCCCGGGTCCATGGGGAGCACCGCAGCCGGTGGGAGTGGCCCAGGCGGTGGGGTTCCCAGGGCCCACGGTCATGCGGGCCACCTGCGGCTGCATCCCAGACCTGTGGGCCAGGCCGCAGGGGCCGGGGGCGCCTCTGGCCGAGGGGGCGCCGGGCGTGCTCAGTGAGACCTGTGACGGGGACATCATGAGTCTGTGGGGCAGGAGGCAGGCGCTGGGAGAGCAGGAAGCGGTCATGTCCGCCGCTTCTTGGTGTCCTGCGCCTGTGGGGCAGGCGCCTGGCTGTGGGGCTCCCTGTCTCTGTGCGAGGAGACAGGCTGCGGGGTCGCCTGAGGCGGTGGGGGTGCCAGAGGCAGTGGGCGCGTCCAGCCGCAGGTGTGCCCCGGCTCCGTGGCTGCCAGGCTGTGGGTGCGTGCCGGCCAGGGGGCCCGCCCCTGCGAGGCTGTCTGGCTCTGGGGGTCAGGAGGGCAGCGCCGGGGGTGACTGGCGCCTGTGGGGAGGGGTTCATCCGCCCAGGATGCCCGTGGCTCCGGGGATGCCCGTGGTGCCCCGGGAGCTGTGGTCTGCGGGAGAGGCTGCCGGCTCGTGGGGAAGGAGACAGAGTGCCAGGGTGCCTGTGGCTGCCGAGGTGCCCAGGACTGGGGCGTCTGGTCCCCTGGAGGTAGAGACTGGCTCTGGAGGATTCCCACGTTTCTCAGGAAGCAGACAGACAGCTGGAGCGCCTCTGACTGCAGGGGCGTCTGCAGAGGCTGGGGTGCCCGTGGCTCCCAGGGCAGCTGGGCCGGCGCCAGAGGAGGCCGATGCCAGAGGTGTCTCCGACGTGTGCAAAAGAGAGATACCGTGCAGGCACTGATGGATGCCGTGTACCCCACTGGAGTGGGGATGCCCACGGCCGCCAGGGTGCCTGGGCCCGTGAGGGAAGAGATGGGCCCTGGGGGCATCTCAGGCTTGGACGGCGAGAGGCAGGCTGCAGGAGCATCCGTGGCCACGGGGTCATGTCCGCCGCCTTGGTGTCCTGCGCCTGTGGGGCAGGCGCCTGGCTGTGGGGCTCCCTGTCTCTGTGCGAGGAGACAGGCTGCGGGGTCGCCTGAGGCGGTGGGGGGGCCAGAGGCAGTGGGCGCGTCCAGCCGCAGGTGTGCCCGGCTCCGTGGCTGCCAGGCTGTGGGTGCGTGCCGGCCAGGGGGCCCGCCCCTGCGAGGCTGTCTGGCTCTGGGGGTCAGGAGGGCAGCGCCGGGGGTGACTGGCGCCTGTGGGGAGGGGTTCATCCGCCCAGGATGCCCGTGGCTCCGGGGATGCCCGTGGTGCCCCGGGAGCTGTGGTCTGCGGGAGAGGCTGCCGGCTCGTGGGGAAGGAGACAGAGTGCCAGGGTGCCTGTGGCTGCCGAGGTGCCCAGGACTGGGGCGTCTGGTCCCCTGGAGGTAGAGACTGGCTCTGGAGGATTCCCACGTTTCTCAGGAAGCAGACAGACAGCTGGAGCGCCTCTGACTGCAGGGGCGTCTGCAGAGGCTGGGGTGCCCGTGGCTCCCAGGGCAGCTGGGCCGGCGCCAGAGGAGGCCGATGCCAGAGGTGTCTCCGACGTGTGCAGAGAGAGAGATACCGTGCAGGCACTGATGGATGCCGTGTACCCCACTGGAGTGGGGATGCCCACGGCCGCCAGGGTGCCTGGGCCCGTGAGGGAAGAGATGGGCCCTGGGGGCATCTCAGGCTTGGACGGCGAGAGGCAGGCTGCAGGAGCATCCGTGGCCACGGGGCCATGCCCGGCTTTTGGGCCTGTGAGGGAGGAGACGCTGTCTGGGCAACTCTCGAGCTTATCAGGAAGCAGACAGACGGCTGAGGTGCGGGCGGCTGCCGACGTTCCCATGGTGGCGGGGGTGCCCGCAGCTGCCTGGGCCCCTGGGCCGCTGGTGGGCGATGCTGGCCCTGGGGATGGCTCAGGTGTGTGGGGAAGGAGATCCGCGACCGAGGTGCCTGCTGTGGCCGGGGCTTTAGGACCTGTGGGCGGGGAGACGGGCTCTGAAGGCACCCCAGGCCCGTGGAGGAGGTCCAGCAGAATCCTCCCCGAGGCTGCCAGGGTTCCTCTGTCTTTGGGGGTGCTTGTAGTTGGAGGGGTTCCCACGGCAGGGCACGGGCCTGCGGCCGTGTGGGTGACCGGGCGTGCAGAAGAGCCCAGGGCGGCTGTCTCGAGCCTCGCGATGGCGAGGCCGTTCACAGAGGGCCCCGAGGCCCCCGCGGGGGCGATGGGAGGCAGAGGTGCCCCGGGACTGGCGGAGAGGAGCCAGCCCGCGGGGGTGCCTCGCCCCTGTGGGCGTGGGACCAGGCTATGGGAGTGCCTGAGGTCAGCGGGAGAAGAAGCAAACTATGAGGGCATGTCAGAAATGTCCGGAACAGGTGTGGCTGCGGAGGAGGCTGAAGCGGCGGAGGTGCCCCCAGTCTCAGGGGAGGAGACAGTGCAGCGATCAGGCCAGTTCAGAGACCACGCACAGCAGGGTTCGGGGAGACAGCCTGGCGGAGGCTCTGCATTCAGGGCCAGCGGGGACCATCCGGTAGACAGCTACGAGGAGGAAGACAGGAGGAGGGGGGCACTCCAGTAGTCAGGAACGAGTTGGGGACCCTGGGGCTCTGGGAGGGAAGAGGTTGGGGGGGAGATTTGTTCTGTGTTGTAGGGGTGTCTCAGGTTGTGGGGAGAGATGCTTCATGGAGACACCTCACTGCATATGGGTGGCAAGTTGGGAGGTTGCCTGGTGCAGTGGGAAAGGGACAGGTGGTAAGGAGAGGGGTGTCCCAGGACTTTGTGTGTGTGTGTGTGTGTGTGTGTGTGTGTGTGTGTGTGTGTGTGTGTGTCTCGAGGTGTTCTGGAGCTGTGGGATCATCTGGTTTTTTCCTGTTGGCGAATGGACTGTTAGGCCCTCGGTATCTGGTGGGGGGACTGCTGACCGTGTGAAAGCCCTGGCTGCCCAGAGCCTGATTCTGCAGGCTCCTCCATTCTGCGGCTCCAGCCCCTGAACTGTGGTGACGTCAGGCCGGCTGGGATTGCCTCCCTCGTGTTCCTCCTCCCATATTTGCTTTCGATCGTGTCTCGACAGCCTTAAAGACAAGGAATCTCTATATTCCTACTCATACGTGTATCAGTCTTGAAGCAAATCCAGTCTACAGTCCTTGGTTTTATCCAAAAGTTAAATCAGGCAATCTTAAACACAAAAAACCCTGAATTTCCCAGTTGAGTTCCTATTGAGTTCTTGAAGAGGACAAGATCCTCCCATATATTTAACAGTAGTCGACTTACAGAAAATCTGGTTCATTCAAGAAATGTTGAGTTGAACTGTCAACCGTGCTCAAAATTCTGTTGGGGGAAATCTCAAAGAAGCGCAAGACAAGGCCCTTCCCCTCAAGGAACCTTGTCTAGCTGGGAAGATGAGACAGATACCTGTGAAATAGGTAAATCAGAGCGCGAGCCAGTGCGTGAGTGCAGGGGGCCTAGTGTGTATGAGGAAGCGTTTGGAGCAGCGAGGGGCCCTCGTGGGGGTGGGGGTGGGGGGTTTACAGAACACTTTCCTGTCGCTAGGCACTGTATGCAGGTGTAGGGTTGGGGGTGGGGGTTGGGGGGAATCTGAAGATGTACCGAGGTCATTCAGCCAGTTCCTGGCCGTTCATGGCATCCTGTTGGTATTCTGATCCTGCCGGTTTACTTCGTCTTTCAGAGTGAGGTCGTCTCCAGCTACCGGAAGAATGGAGCATACTGCTTTTTGATCAGTAGTTAGGATTTATTAATGTAGGCTGTATATCCATAAAACTTCCTACTGGAAAGTGCTTATTTACCATAGCAGACCTCTTGTTTTTGGAATGACTTCTTACTGGTGACCCTTGAGATGTGAAATTTGGAATGAAGAGGACTCAAGAGGTAATCATTAGACAAGTTGTCATCCGTTAGTCACTAGGTTCTGTCCGACTCTGCAACCCTGTGGATTATAGTCCACCAGGTCCCTCTGTCCGTGGGATTTCCCAGGCAAGAACACTGGAGTGGGCTGCCACTTCCTCCTCCAAAGGATCTTCCCAATCCAGAAATTGAGCCCACGTCTTCCACACTGGCAGGCGGATTCTTTGCCACTGAGCCACCCGGGAATCTCGTGTGGTTAGGCTAGCGTGGCCTCTATTCTCTTGGAAGGTAGACTTTCCACAGTGTGGCTGTGGAAATGGAAGAAACTATCATATCCTCCTGTCCTTAAGCATTTGCTCTGTAGTGTGCGGTTGCTTTCGAGTACTAGAATACTCTTACATGAGCATAGCATTGTGTCTTACACTGTCCCTTTGTTTGAAAAGGTTGGTCTAAAAGTACTTTCTTTTATGTCAGGCAATGACTTTAGGGGAGAGCTGTTGGCCAGCGACTGAGCTTTCATGGTCCATCTGCACCCTGACATGATGGGACCAGGCAGACCGGCCTCACCCTGTGTTCATCTAGCATCGGGTGTCCAACTGGATGGGAGGAGTGACCCCAGGAAACTTCAGACCCAGGTAGGTTTCATTTGATTTTCCTTTTCCGATTTTTGTTATGAAACATTTCAGACAAAGGGAAGGACGATGAACACTTTTTTCTTTTTTTGGCCACTTCTATTAATTTTTCATTTATTCATTTTCATCCATCTTTGTTCTTTGGCCTGTGTGGGCCTCCCATCACACTGGCCTCTATCGTCTCAGGGTACCGGCCCTGGGTGCTTGCGTCCAGAGCTCTGGCTCGGTTGTTGGACACATCGGTCCAGCCGCTCTGTGGCACGTGGGATCCTCCCAGGCCAGGGATCGAACCGGCGCCCCTTGTACTGCAAGGCAGTGTGTCCTTACCCACTGGACCACCAGGGAAGCCCCATGAACACGTTTTTAAATCACCTTTTAGATTTAAGCATTCTCACACCTAAGAAAAGGGACAAATAATTCCCTAATGTTCTCAAATAACGAACCTTTTCTTCAGCTTCACCCAGTTGTCCCCAAAATGTCTTTTGGTATTGATGAAAATCTTCATACAGTCAACTACATTTTACAGCAGACGTGTGGATTCCGTTATTGTTTTATGTAATTGTTCCATCGTATTAATATATCAGTCCTTCAGTCCATGCCTCTTAGAATCCATTCATCAGTCCATCTTACTTTTGGATGCAGGTCAAAATAAATTGCAGATGTGAGTATCCTGAGTACATATCATACACTAGAATTCATTCTTTGTTTACTGTTTTTTTTCTTTTGATATATATTTTACATCTGCAACTACATTGGAATGTATACATCTTGTCACATTGGCGGAGTTTTGACAAGTGTGTATGCACACGTATAACTCATACCTCTTAGACACCAGTCATTCCCATTGCCCCAGAAAGTTCTCTTGCGCCCTCCCTAGTCAGTCCTACTGCCCCCTCTTCATAGGCAACCACCGTTCTGGGTTTTTCCACTACAGATGAGTTTCTGTGTGTTCTAGAATTTCCTGTACACAGAATCATATACTATGTATTCTTTGGTGTGAGGCCACTTTTTCTGGGTATCAGGTTTCTTCAGTTCATACACCGTGTTGTAGATTTCAGGTTTCTGCAATTCATCCTCCTTGTTGTACATAACAAGAATTAGTTACTTTTTAATACTGAATCTGTTCGTAATGGATGGACACCTGGGCTCTTTCTAGTTTGGGCCATTGTGAATGATCTCTTTGTAAACCTGTTTTCATTTCTCTTGGGTAAATATCTGGGAGTAAAATTGCTCGGTCATAGAATAGGTGTATATTTAGCTTTTTTAACAAACCAGCAGACGTTTTCCCAAAGTGGTTGTGTCATGTTATGTTCCTACAAGTATTGAATGAGAGCTCCAGCTGCTCCACATCTTTGCCAGCATTTGGTGGGCTTTTTAAATGATAACTATTTGGGTGGGTGTATAGTAATATCTCAGAGGAAATTATGACATAATTTCAAACTGACAGAAAGGTTGCAGATTAATACACAGAGTTCCCGGATCCTCTCCTCCCAGATTTCCCAAAAGTTAGCATTTTATTAAATTTGCCCTCTCCCTTTCTCCTTCCTTCCTTTTCTCTCTCTCTGTCTTGCTCCACACAATTGTTTTCTGAGCTGAGTAAGAGTAACTTAAGGCCATAATACCCTTTTGCCCTAAGTATTTGTACATAATCGTGGTCCATGCCTCTTAGAATCCATTCATCAGTCCATCTTACTTTTGGATGCAGGTCAAAATAAATTGCAGATGTGAGTATCCTGAGTACATATCATACACTAGAATTCATTCTTTGTTTACTGTTTTTTTTCTTTTGATATATATTTTACATCTGCAACTACATTGGAATGTATACATCTTGTCACATTGGCGGAGTTTTGACAAGTGTGTATGCACACGTATAACTCATACCTCTTAGACACCAGTCATTCCCATTGCCCCAGAAAGTTCTCTTGCGCCCTCCCTAGTCAGTCCTACTGCCCCCTCTTCATAGGCAACCACCGTTCTGGGTTTTTCCACTACAGATGAGTTTCTGTGTGTTCTAGAATTTCCTGTACACAGAATCATATACTATGTATTCTTTGGTGTGAGGCCACTTTTTCTGGGTATCAGGTTTCTTCAGTTCATACACCGTGTTGTAGATTTCAGGTTTCTGCAATTCATCCTCCTTGTTGTACATAACAAGAATTAGTTACTTTTTAATACTGAATCTGTTCGTAATGGATGGACACCTGGGCTCTTTCTAGTTTGGGCCATTGTGAATGATCTCTTTGTAAACCTGTTTTCATTTCTCTTGGGTAAATATCTGGGAGTAAAATTGCTCGGTCATAGAATAGGTGTATATTTAGCTTTTTTAACAAACCAGCAGACGTTTTCCCAAAGTGGTTGTGTCATGTTATGTTCCTACAAGTATTGAATGAGAGCTCCAGCTGCTCCACATCTTTGCCAGCATTTGGTGGGCTTTTTAAATGATAACTATTTGGGTGGGTGTATAGTAATATCTCAGAGGAAATTATGACATAATTTCAAACTGACAGAAAAGTTGCGAGATTAATACACAGAGTTCCCGGATCCTCTCCTCCCAGATTTCCCAAAAGTTAGCATTTTATTAAATTTGCCCTCTCCCTTTCTCCTTCCTTCCTTTTCTCTCTCTCTGTCTTGCTCCACACAATTGTTTTCTGAGCTGAGTAAGAGTAACTTAAGGCCATAATACCCTTTTGCCCCTAAGTATTTGTACTTGTATAATCGTGGTCCAATGATCAGGATCAGGAAATGAGCATTAAAATAATGCTATCATGCCATCTCCAGACCTTCTGAGATGTGCTAGTTGTTTCAGTAACGTCCTTAATAGTGAAAGAAAACCCAGATCATGAGTTTCGTTGTTTAGTTTCTTAAATCTGAATGATTTCTGAGTCTGTATTTCAGTGACATTGACATTTTTGAAAAAATGCAGACCTGTTATTTGAGGATTTCCTCTCAATTTGGGTTTGTTGAGATTTTCTTATAATTACATTCAGGTTTTGCACTTGTGGTGCGAAAACCACTGAAATGATGCTGAATTCTTCTCGGTGCATCATATCAGGAGGTGTATGCTGTTGATTTAGTCTCATTCCTGTCCATGTCAGCTTTCATCGTGTGATGAAGATGATGCCTGCCAAGTTTTCCACTGTAAAGTTACTCTCTTACCTTTTGTAATTAGAGGTTTCTGTCTTTAAGACCATGTTGATATCCTTTTACCTCCCAGACTTCATTTGCTTTTAGCATTCATTGATGATTTTTTCCTGAATCAGTTTTTTACTACAACAGTTGGCAAGTGGTGAGTTATTTGCTTCTATCAGAACAGACTTTGAGTCTTACTTCATTCACTGTGATATTTCGATGGTCTCTGTTTTGGCCAGTGAAGTGAGAGTCACTTCAAGTTGATTCCAGTGTTCTTTTCATGTTGCCGTCAATCTCTGGCCACTTTTTTGTATAAAAAGATATTCCAGGCTCAGTGTATTTTGCTACTTCCCAGCCATTTTTGGAAGGAGCCTTCCTCCCTTTTTAAATGATAACTATTTGGGTGGGTGTATAGTAATATCTCAGAGGAAATTATGACATAATTTCAAACTGACAGAAAAGTTGAGATTAATACACAGAGTTCCCGGATCCTCTCCTCCCAGATTTCCCAAAAGTTAGCATTTTATTAAATTTGCCCTCTCCCTTTCTCCTTCCTTCCTTTTCTCTCTCTCTGTCTTGCTCCACACAATTGTTTTCTGAGCTGAGTAAGAGTAACTTAAGGCCATAATACCCTTTTGCCCCTAAGTATTTGTACTTGTATAATCGTGGTCCAATGATCAGGATCAGGAAATGAGCATTAAAATAATGCTATCATGCCATCTCCAGACCTTCTGAGATGTGCTAGTTGTTTCAGTAACGTCCTTAATAGTGAAAGAAAACCCAGATCATGAGTTTCGTTGTTTAGTTTCTTAAATCTGAATGATTTCTGAGTCTGTATTTCAGTGACATTGACATTTTTGAAAAAATGCAGACCTGTTATTTGAGGATTTCCTCTCAATTTGGGTTTGTTGAGATTTTCTTATAATTACATTCAGGTTTTGCACTTGTGGAGCGAAAACCACTGAAATGATGCTGAATTCTTCTCGGTGCATCATATCAGGAGGTGTATGCTGTTGATTTAGTCTCATTCCTGTCCATGTCAGCTTTCATCGTGTGATGAAGATGATGCCTGCCAAGTTTTCCACTGTAAAGTTACTCTCTTACCTTTTGTAATTAGAGGTTTCTGTCTTTAAGACCATGTTGATATCCTTTTACCTCCCAGACTTCATTTGCTTTTAGCATTCATTGATGATTTTTGCCTGAATCAGTTTTTTACTACAACAGTTGGCAAGTGGTGAGTTATTTGCTTCTATCAGAACAGACTTTGAGTCTTACTTCATTCACTGTGATATTTCGATGGTCTCTGTTTTGGCCAGTGAAGTGAGAGTCACTTCAAGTTGATTCCAGTGTTCTTTTCATGTTGCCGTCAATCTCTGGCCACTTTTTTGTATAAAAAGATATTCCAGGCTCAGTGTATTTTGCTACTTCCCAGCCATTTTTGGAAGGAGCCTTCCTCCCTTGGGTGGTGAGTGGGTTTTAGAAATCAGTGTCCGGGTGCTGGATATGCTCCTTGGTTCTCAGATGTCTGTGGTTGGTCATGTGCCCTCTCTGAGGACAGAGATGGGAAGTGGCTATGTGCACTCGTGTGCCTGTACACGGTTCGTCCACAGACCTGTGCTCACATCTGCGACTTCTCTCTCCTCTCCTTACTCCCTCCTTTCCTCCCTTTGTCTTGTGTCTGTCTGTCTGTAGTAAAACCCCTGAGTTCACGTAGGCCTCTCCAGTCCTTTCAAACACTTCCCACTTGTAACTTCCTGTTCAACAGTGTAAAACCAGTCTCCAGTTACCCACAGCCTGTGTACTCGCTTGCTCAATCCTAGAATGAACAAAACTGTTTGAAAATTGTGACCCATGCCTCTACAAAGAAAGTGAACCCTACAGATTAGACTTCAGTATTTGTTTAGAGAACTTTTTCCTTTAGCCTGAGGGCAGGTAGTCCAAATGCTAGATCCAAAAGTTGATTGGGTTGATTTTTTTTTTTTTAATTTTTATTTTACTTTTTTACTTTTACGGAGTTTTGTTGTTTACAGATATGTATGATCCCAGATTAGTCATATGTATATCCCCCCCCATCCCACCCCTCCAGACCGTCGCACACTTTTCACCGTGGTTATGTCAGTCATTTGAACTTCAGTTTGCTTCATTGGTTTGTGTTAGTATTCATTTTTAGGGTTTTCCTTCACCTTTCTAAATTTTTATCTATTGTCTCCTTCCCTGTTTCCCCTCTTCTCTCTCTTCCTGTCTCTCCAGTGGGTGTGAAGTGTTAACGTGGCTCCCCGCAAAGCTCTGTAGAGGGGGCAGGCAGGGAACGGTTACCACCTCCCATCACTCTGTCCTTTCCACCTGTTCCTCCCCGCACACTGCAGGTGCCTTATCTCATTATTCTTCGATTTTTCTTCCCTTTGTTTCTTTTTGCAACAGTGATCAGACACGTGTGTACTTTTTTTTTTTTTTAGTAGTTTTATTTTATTTATTTTTGACTGATTTTGGTCTTCATTAATACATGGGCTTTTTCTCTAGTTGTGGCGAGCAGGGGCTCCTCTTCATTGTGGTGTATGGGCTTCTCATCGCAGTGGCTTCTCTTGTTGTGGAGCACTGGGTCTAGGCAACAAGGGCTCAGTAGTTGCAATTCCTCGTCTTTAGAGCACAGGCTCAATAATTGTGGCACATGGGCTTAGTTGCTCCATAGCGTGTGGGATCTTCCCGGATCAGGGGTCGAACCTGTGTCTCCTGCATTGGCAGGCAAACTCTTCACCACTGAGCCACCAGGGAAGCCCACATGTGTACTTTCTTGTGAACTGTCTGCCCTCTTTTGAAGGGTGGTATAGCCTGCCATGCAGGAGGTGTGGGTTAGATCCCTGGGTTGGGAAGATCCCCTGGAGGAGGAGAGGGGGCATGGGGTTCTCGCCTGGAGAATCCCATGGACAAAGGAGCCTGGCGGGCTTTGGTCCATGGGGTCGCAAAGAGTTGAACACGACTGAGTATAGATGCATGCACATATGACAGATACTTTTTTTTTGCACGTTTTTCTTTGCACTGACCAGTGCGTCTGAGGAAATCCCCCACGTGTGATCGAGCACATCGTTGTCATTCTTTGCTTCTTCCCGGCGCTCCTCTGTGTGGGTGTGGCACAGTCTGAGACGTGCTTCTGCTTGGGCGTGTGGTCAGTTCCAATACTCCACTGTTAAAAACCGCACAGCAGTGAGCGACCCTGTGCGTGTGAATTGTCGAGGGTGTATTTTCAGGATATATCTCTGGAAGTGAGACTGCTAGAGCAGAAGGTCGCACACGTGTGGTTTTGTTCACTGTTGCCAGAGTCCCGTCCCTGAGGGCTGCGCTCCTACCGGGACCCTGTGACAGGGCCTGTCTTCCTGCAGCCTCGCCAGCAGCGTGTGCAGTTGTGTGTCTTAAGTTTTGGTGATTTGTTGCCATCCCAGCGTATTTTCAGCTTGTGTTTTATGAGCTTGACCAATGTTTCATATATTTAAGGGTCATGTTTCTATCTTTTGTTGTTGTTGCTAATTGTTAATGTATTTTTACCATTTTCTACTGAGTTTTTGATGTTTTTTTTGACTTGACTTTTAAAGTTTCTTTATATACAAAGAGAGCCCTTTGTATTTGCAGATATTTTTCCAGTTCTTTGACTTTATTTGTGATGCTTTTTTTAACCATAAAAAACAAGGTGTTTTTTAATTTTTTAGTAAAATTTATCACTCTTTTATTGCACGAAGAGTTTGAGTTACAGTTAGAAAACCTTTATCTACACCCAGTAAATAGGAATTCACGCTTTTATTTATGTATTTTCCTTAGTGTGTGTGCGTTCAGGTGCTCGGTCATGTCCAGCTCTTTTCGACACTATGGACTATAGCCCACCAGGCTCCTCTGTCCATGGGATTCTCCAGGCAAGAATACTGGAGTGGGTAGCCATTCCCTTTTCCAGTTTACTTTAGCACTTAGGTCAAATCTCCTAGGTATTTTAGGTTGTTTTTTACTTTGAGGGGAAGGATTTCTCCAATAAGGCCATAAGTTGTGAGCACTGTTCCTCATCCTGTGTACCTTTCAGATGCTATCTGTTACTTTCTCTGTCTCATAATCTGTGCTTCTTTTCCCTAAAATACCTACATTTTCTCACACTGAGTTTATTTTAAACTGACTCTTCACACGCATGATGATATAAACACACGTTACTGTGTGCGCTGTGAGAGTTGGGGAGGCCGTCCCCACGAACAAGACAGCTCAGCACAGGCCTCCCTGACGTTGCAGCCAGAGGCTTCCAGGGCTGCTTATCTGCCATGGGTCCAAAGCCACAGGACTGTTTGCTCCCTTTGACACAGTAACCCCAGGACACGTAAACTGAAGTAATACTTCTGTCAGTGGAAAAGCTGGAATAATGTAAATCTTTCATAAGGTTACAGTTAGGATAAGCGTGGAAAGGCCATTCACTGGATTCTGGAGAATACAACTGTGAAAAATAATAAAAGCTGTGGGAAGATGGAAACATGCCTTTGGTTATCAAGTAAATGACAAAGCCCGTGTCTGTGGCGCTGCTGCTGTAGCGGTTGTTTAGCTGCTAAGTCACATCCAGCTCTCCGCGACCCCGTGGACTGTAGGCCGCGAGACTCCTCGGTCCACGGGCTTCCTCAGACAAGAACACTGGAGCGGGCGGCCATTTCCTCCTCCAGGGAATCTTCCCCACCCGGGGACTGAACCCAGGCCTCCTGTGTTGGCGGGGTGATTGTTTATCACGGAGCCACCAGGGAAGCCCCTGTCATGGTAACAACCTCCAAAAACGTCCCCTTCATGGGAAGGTGTTTAAGTGGACTGTTCAGAGCAAGACACACTCAGTGCGGGAGAGCCGTTGTGGCTCAACCACCAGATGAAAATCTCAGCGAGACCTGAAGAAGTGCTGTCAGCAGCTTGGGTTCTGTGTGGTATGTCTGTGGAGCGATGCTCAGGAACACTTGCAATGAACTGTATCGGTCACTTACTGGAAATTTGACGTTTGACACAGGGCAGAAGTCCACCACGGGGAGGTTGAGGGACTTCCTGGTTCTGCGTGAGGCTATCTGGGTTGACTGAAGAGGATCCCAGTGTGCCACCAGTAACCAGAGGATGTCCTGGGGACCAGGCACTGCAGGCTAGAACCGGGGAGTGTGGGATCAATTCAAGGGAGTGTGAGATTGGCCAAGTCTGTCAGTCCAACAGGAAGATAAACCCCTCTTCAGCACTAATAATTGTGTGGGCGAAATGTTAGAAACTTGATTATAGACATATGCCAACTATGCAATATGGTATTTTGCTAATGTGTACTTGCTTTTATTTATTTATTTTTTACAGAACCAGCTGCAGTTTAATAGGAATGTTCCTACACATTCAAGCAACTTGGCAATCCAGTACTCTTGCCCACATGGAATTAGAATTGAAAAACTGAAGCACTCATACGACGAGTCATACCACTGTAAAGATACGGATTTTAGAGCCGGTCCTGACCTGAACAGCTCTGTCTCGTTTTCTGTCATATCAGAAGAGAAACTTAGCTATGCGGTCCATCTGGCCAAAAGAGATGTCAAACGAAGACATTTTGAAGAGCACATGAAAGAGCATCAGCTCAGAAATCAGCCCCAAATCTTTCGGAACTGTGGACGCTCTCACCATAAAATGTCTGACCATGGAGTGGAAAGGGCGGAATCCAGGGGTCGGGAAGCCTGTCGTGACGGCCACCAGCCCTCCAAAGTAGAAATTTCCAGCTCGGGTGCCAAGGTGTACCTGTACACCTCTCATCCGGGACGGTCGGGTCTCACCGGGCCGAATTCGCCTCCCACGCGCGATCCAGGCCTTCAGCCGCATGCCAGGACAGGTGACCACAAAAGCCCCTGTGGTGACCACAAATGCCTGCTGGAAGTTCAGCGACTCCAGAAAGAACTGAGCAGTTGTATCCATAAAATTGAAGAAGTAGCTAAAAGAGGTGAGAAAAATGGGACTCTCAACTTGGAAAAGTTGCTCTGAGAGGGTATAGGCCAAATGCATTCTTCCAGACCCTGCCTCCATCATATTCCATTCTCTCCTTCTGTCACGAGAGTGAGTATTCAGAGCTTTGAGTTCGACCGATGTCTTATTTTTCTGAAGAGGTTGCCCTGCCCTAGCCCCTTCTTTCCAGCGGAGGCACCTGAAGCAGCCCCTGGTCCTGAGGCTGCGCTGGGTGAGCTGACTGCCTGAGGGTCCCACGCAGTAGTTCCAGTACCTGCTGTCTGAGCATCAGGCCTTCTGACACCTGAGTGTGAGCTATGCTGGAATGTTTTGCTTCTGTGTTCAGAAGTCCTTCTGGAGAAGTTATTTTTAATTTGTTCAGAAAAGAGCAAGTGTAAGACATGTGTATTAGAGCAAAAAACAGTTCTGAGTTGGGCAGTGTTTAGGTGAGTGCCCAGCAGTGATATGTGTATAAAATAATATATATAAAGTATCTGACCATGGGATAGAAAGGAAGGTGTATCATCTTCATATATTGTTCTCTGCAGTTTTTCAGTGTTCTCTATGCCCTTGTGTTTTCCTGGAGAGTAGAAGATTGGTTGCCCCTGGAAACTTTGGGGTTGCCATAGCTGAGAAGTAGGGGAGTCAGGCTGCAAGGCACAGGGAGCTGGCTTCAAAAGAAGCTGCTGTGCCTGCCAGCATAGTACAAGGTCTATGACGACCTTTTGCATTTTAAAGTCAAGTAACGTGTGCATCTGTGTGCGTTTGCACGTTACATAAGGAATTTAAGTTACCGTACAAAAACAGATTGGACAAAATAGAACGAAAATATGTAAATGAGTATATTTTCACAGAGGAAAAATAAGACTTATTAGAAATGGGTTGCAGATTTGTTTCTGAGCTTCCTCAGAGTCCGCCAAAGAGGAAAATGTGATCAATTACAGAATTTACAAAGAAAAAATTTGCATAAGGAGAAAATCATGCCAGGTATTGAGGCTGGAAGGAGATTTCTCTGTGGGTTTCCATAAAGAATATGTTGTGTAATATTTGAGAACATTCCTACATCATTACAACAGAAGTGTTTTGTGTTTCTCCTCTCACCCAGTCTGGTCCAACCCCGTAGCTGGTGAGAAAAATGGGACTCTCAACTTGGAAAAGTTGCTCGGGGGTCAAATGCATTCTTCCAGACCCTGCCTCCATCATATTCCATTCTCTCCTTCTGTCACGAGAGTGAGTATTCAGAGCTTTGAGTTCGACCGATGTCTTATTTTTCTGAAGAGGTTGCCCTGCCCTAGCCCCTTCTTTCCAGCGGAGGCACCTGAAGCAGCCCCTGGTCCTGAGGCTGCGCTGGGTGAGCTGACTGCCTGAGGGTCCCACGCAGTAGTTCCAGTACCTGCTGTCTGAGCATCAGGCCTTCTGACACCTGAGTGTGAGCTATGCTGGAATGTTTTGCTTCTGTGTTCAGAAGTCCTTCTGGAGAAGTTATTTTTAATTTGTTCAGAAAAGAGCAAGTGTAAGACATGTGTATTAGAGCAAAAAACAGTTCTGAGTTGGGCAGTGTTTAGGTGAGTGCCCAGCAGTGATATGTGTATAAAATAATATATATAAAGTATCTGACCATGGGATAGAAAGGAAGGTGTATCATCTTCATATATTGTTCTCTGCAGTTTTTCAGTGTTCTCTATGCCCTTGTGTTTTCCTGGAGAGTAGAAGATTGGTTGCCCCTGGAAACTTTGGGGTTGCCATAGCTGAGAAGTAGGGGAGTCAGGCTGCAAGGCACAGGGAGCTGGCTTCAAAAGAAGCTGCTGTGCCTGCCAGCATAGTACAAGGTCTATGACGACCTTTTGCATTTTAAAGTCAAGTAACGTGTGCATCTGTGTGCGTTGCACGTTACATAAGGAATTTAAGTTACCGTACAAAAACAGATTGGACAAAATAGAACGAAAATATGTAAATGAGTATATTTTCACAGAGGAAAAATAAGACTTATTAGAAATGGGTTGCAGATTTGTTTCTGAGCTTCCTCAGAGTCCGCCAAAGAGGAAAATGTGATCAATTACAGAATTTACAAAGAAAAAATTTGCATAAGGAGAAAATCATGCCAGGTATTGAGGCTGGAAGGAGATTTCTCTGTGGGTTTCCATAAAGAATATGTTGTGTAATATTTGAGAACATTCCTACATCATTACAACAGAAGTGTTTTGGTTCGTTTCTCCTCACGTCACCCAGTGCTGGTCCGTAGCATGACCCCATGGTATTGTGTGGCGAAAACCAGGCTCCTGGGGTGCAGGGGACAGAACAGAGCCACGAGGCCTGCTGGCCTAGTGATGGGGCCTCCTATCTGGGACCTTTAGAGCAAAGCTGCTCCGGCCGTCTTCCAGAAACAGTTTCTTTGAATGAATCATTTGACAGTGTGGAGCAGCAGTGTGTCCAAGGGTGTACTTCCTGACAAATAGATCAAGACTTTGGACAGGCAAATACTTTTAGCCGTTGCTATCTTAATATGTTAGAGAAAGCTTTTTAAAAATGGAAAGTATTATAGATTTGGGCTTAATGTGAACACCTTAAAAATACCAAGAGCTGTATAACTGTGGACTAGGCTTTCCAGGAGGGTTCTGTTCAGAGAATAGGCTCTCATTAATGCCTCCCTGTCTCTTTCATCTCAGAGTCAGCACACGGGCCCCCTTGCTTGTTGCTAGTTTCTTGGCCAACAGAAACAGATTTTTTGCTATGACAACCTTAGTGTTTTATTTTTGTTTTATAAAGTTTTTTTTTTTTTTTGGCCACTTCTATTCATCTTGCATTTATTTCCATCTTTGTTCTTTTGGCCTGTGTGGGCCTCCCATCGCAGTGGCCTCTCTCGCTGCAGAGCACCAGCTCCGGGCGCATGCACTCCAGAACTCCGGCTGGGTAGTTAGACGCATTGGTCCAGCCGCTCCGCGGCACGTGGGATCTTCCCAGGCCAGGGATTGAACTGGTGCCCCTTGCACTGCAAGGCGGTGTCCTTACCCACTGAACCACCAGGGAAGCCCAGCCTTAGGTTTTATTCTTAATAAAACTACAGACTTTCAGCGTCATTATCTCTGTGAGCCACTGAAGTTTTTATCAGTTCTTATATATGGTTTATAATGCACTTTGTGTGTCGGGGGGGCTGTTTTCAGACAGCATGGAAGCTTTGGATCCGGACGAGGAGCGGAGGATCCACGTCAGGAGACGGGAGCAGGCTGTCCGTTCTGCCCGAGTGCTCTATGTCCTCCAGCAGCAGGTGCAGAGGTGCAGGGATGAGGGCGGGGCTGGCTCCTCAGGGAATTCGTGTTTTCCTTTCTTTAGTGCCAGGAATGTCAGCACTGGAGGATCCTACATACATTCGGATGTGTTTGTGAGACTAAGTTTCCTGAATGCATGGACAGATAATTCTTCCTCTTTTCGCCCTCTGCCTTTTTGTGACTCTGTGTGTATATGGCCAGACTCTTTCAACACTGTTTTCTTTTTTCTACTTTTGGGGCTCATAGAGTCTTGAGAATCTACTGAAAGCGATGTGTCCATTCCCCAGAAAGAAAAATGCTTATATAGCACATATTTTTTCAGACAGATTTAAGTGGGTCAGTTACCCTGAAACCCTTGGTCCCCAGTAGCGCACCATACAATCTTAGAGGAAAGAAACCTTGTTAGTTTCCCATCTGTTGCATGTTTACTATGTACTGTACTAGAAGCTTAGTAGATAGTTTGTCTTGACTAAATAGGAAAGGATGAAGAATATATGGAGTCTCTCAGGACACATGTAGTGGCTGATAAACAGGCATTTATATTATTTGCATTGTGGATGGATTTTTTTTTTTTAATGTTTGTTTTAACTTTAATGCCTTACTCATTAGGAAGCGCTGAACTCATTTCTGGTTACTTGGGTCACATGCTCTCCTGCTTGAACCCAAACTGGGCTCTTTCATGTAGAAGATAATGCCTGAGTTAGATTTTGTTCTGTGTTCTTGTTGGGTTCTATTTTGGTCCTTACTCCACCCTGCTGCCATAGAGACTATGCTGAAACATGAATCTTAGCCTGTCAGAGCTCGGCTTGAAAGGTTTGACTGACTCTCTGTAACTTAGAGAATGTGAAAGCTGACATCTTTTTTTTTTTTTTTAATTGATTAATAATTAGTTTATTTTTGGTTGTGCTGGGTCTTTGTTGCTGCACACAGGCTTTCTCTAGTTGTGGCTGTCAGGGGCTCCTCTTCCGATAACTGCACTGCACAGGCTTTTCATGCTGCGGAGCACAGGCTCTAGGGCACGTGGGCTTGAGTAACTGGTTCCTGGGCTCTTAGAGCATGGGCTCAGTGGTTGTGGTGCTTGGGCTTAGTTGCTTTGTAGCATGTGGGATCTTCCAGGACCAGGGATTGAACCCTACATCACTTGGCAGGTGAATTCTTAACCACTGGACCATCAGGGCAGTCCAAAAGCTGAATTCTTTAGCAGCGCAGCACTGAAGACTTCCTGATCTGGCCTCCTACCTTTCCAGAGTCACCTCCACCATTGCTCCTTTATGTTATATCCCTCTTATATTGGGGACCAAGGGAAAGGAGGGGGAGCCCTGTGTTCTAGTCACTGTCTCAGACTGGAGACCAGTAGCTGTTTTGGGGGTGCTTTCCTTATTTTCAAGTGACTTGAATTAATAGTGGTTATGTTCGGATAAGACACGATGTACCCTTTTCTGTAAGAAAGATCAGTGGAAAGGTAATGAAATTTTCATTTTTTTTTCCCTTTTTACAAAACAGGTAAAAGAAATTCAGGAAGAATTGGATAAACTGAGTCCATATAAAATTAAACACACTAAGAAGGTATGATGCAATTTAATTAGGATTAATACTTATTATTTGTAAACTACATTTCTAGTGCTTTAGTCATATTATGTGTGGGTTCTCTGCATTAATATTATCTTCAACACTTTTAGAAGCTTGTTAGGAAGTGAGCATCTTATATATCCTGAATTTGAAGGTTACCTTCTGAGGAACAGGTTCTGAAAATAGATTTTTGTTGTTGGCAGCTGGTATCAGGGGAATTGAGCATGTCAGGAGAAGCACTTTGTCATTAGGAGACTTTTATGCTTTATATTTCCCTTAACTATGAAAAAGTTTTCACCATAGAAGTCATTCTTACACGGAAGATTGACTGTGAATGTTGGAAAGGGTCGGGTTGACGTTTGGAAGTTCTGACTGTTGAAGTAACTCTCATCTCATCTGTTGCCAGTCCTGGGCCGTGTCCAGGCTGGCTGCTGCCCATCGAGGAGCCATCCGGGCCTTACAGATGCTTGTCACTCAGTTTACTGACCGAGGGGAGCACCCCATTGCTGCTCGGTGCAAGGAACTGGGCAGTCTCATCCGCCAGCTCTCCCTCTGTTCTGCCAAGTTGGAGTCCGATTCTTACGTCCCTGATGTGGTAATAGACGTTCTGCAACAGATTGAGGTATGAAATTGACTCTGATTTATGCTTAAAGTGCATTATTTCTAAGCAGGGAAGTACTGTTTACCACTGCCTAATTTCATTGAGATTCATGGAGAGTATAGGACAAATCTGGTACCTAGTAAATTCAAGCTTTGCAGAGGACAGAAGCAGCACTGCATTTTAATTTCATTGTTTTTAATAGTCCAGTCTATAACTGTATCTTAATGTCTTTGAGAAATGTGACTTAAGTCTAGAACCTATAACAGTTCTTAACCAGTTAGTTAAACGCAGTGTTCCATCCCATGATCACGCCATTTAATAAAGGAGGCTCAGTGCAGTGTCTCAGTTGTGTCCGCCTTTGTGACCCCATGGACCGCGGCACGCCAGGCTTCCCTGTCCTTCACCATCTCCTGAGCCTGCTCAAACTCAGTCCATCGGCTCAGTGATGCCATCCAGCCATCTCATCATTTGTTGTCCCCTTCTCCTCCTGCCTTCCATTTGTCCCCAGCGTCAGGGTCTTTTCCAGTGAGTCTTCTCAGCAGGCGGCCAGAGTATTGCAGCTTCAGCTTCAGCATCAGTCCTTCCAGTGAATACTCAGAGCTGATTTCCTTTCAAATTGACTCCTTGTAGTATTAGCATATACGGTTTGATCTTCTTGTAGTATTAACATATAAAAGGAAAACAGTAAAGCACTGTTTAGAGTAGTAGTTAGGTTAGACAATCTACAATCTAGACAGATTTTTGAAAAAGCAGAAAAGACAAGAATGTATGGAAGCAGATCCTAAAGTCCTGTGCTATGGCTAGAGACTTCTGGAAATCCCAACTGGTGTGTCCTAGTCACACCAGTCCATTCCTAGTCAGGAATGGATAGTGTTTCTAGTTCTTTTTTTTTTTTTAATTGGTTTTCCTAGTCAGGAATGGATAGTGTTTCTAGTTCTTTTTTTTTTTTAATTGGTTTTTAATAATTATTTTTATTTTACTTTTTGCTCTTACAGAGTTTTGTTGTTTACAGATATGTGTAGTCCCAGATGAGCCATATGTATATCCCTGGCTCCCTCCCGATAGTGCTCCTAGTTTTTACTGGTGACAAAGACAGCAAAAACAGTGTCCTTACATCATTGTAGTTTTCTGAAGTTTGCAGAATGCTGCCAGCTCATCCTTACTGCGTTGCTGGGATTTGCAGTTGGTTTTACTATTTTACAGATTAAAAAAAAAAAAAGACAAACACCAAAGCTCACAGACATGATGCAGTTTTGTCTCTTGAAGGCTGGGCAGCAAGCACCTGTCTTCTGACCGCTGCCACTGTTACTTCCGCTGTGGCCCACAGTCGCATCCACAGATAGGACGCCGTTTGCAATAGTGTGAGATCAATTCTAGTAAGCTGTTAGCTAGAGAGGGAGGACGCCATAGCGGGGAGAATCCTAGACCAAGTGATAGGCCACTTCTGCTGTTAACCAGCCCATGGTGATCTTTAAGGCCCCTTCTGCCTTTATCATTATCCAGCAAATATGTTTGTGATTTCATTGTTTACATTCGTGTATATGGAGCTCACCATCAGGAATGTTATTGTCAAGTAGATCCCTTTAGATAGCATATCAAGTTACTATATGTGGTGCTTTTTAAACTTTCCATAAAAAAATGTTTATTGACCAAACGATTTCAGTTAAAGGACATACCTTAGTTGCCTCCTTAGCATAGTAGGCAGTGAGTCAGCCTCACAAAAGGCATATCTTGATAATCCTAGAAAGGATCTCAAGAGATACAGTTTCTTTCCTAAATTTTGAGCAAGAGTACCTTAACATAGTGTTTCTTAAACCTACATTTGAAAATATTCAGTCAGTTTGTTCTTTCCTGCCGATGTGTCCTACACCATCCCACAGCTTATTATTTTCTTATTCCTTACTGTCATTTGAACAAAATGTCCCTGGCTGTGTTCAGTTTTCATTAACATGTACTGACCAGAGGGAGACTGGGCCCTCGCTGCCTGGTGATGAGTGGGTGGGTGCTTGTCAGAGGAAGGAGGGTGTGGGTGGGACAGCTCTCCCTCGCTGAGGTGGCTCAGTGATCAGAGCCTCTGACCATGCTAAGTTTACTCTAGTTTATGAAGATGTACATTATAGTTTGTGTGCCCACTTAAAAGATGATTTAAGTTTATGAGGTTTTCATTGAAAACTAATGAAATGAGTTGTATAGGATTATATTCTAGCGATGGGTTAGTTTTTAAAATGGGGTCCTTAATTTTAAAATTTGAATGCCTTTAGAAGTAGTCATATTCTTTCTTTATCGGCCATTGACTGTCGTGAGCTAAACCTGTAAGAAAACATGCAGAATTCCTTTTATTAATTGGTTGTCCTAAGCAGTGAGACTTTTGTGAGATAAACTGAGAGAGTGATTGCCTGTTTCATGCCAGTCTTTGGAATCCCTCCTGGAAAAAAAACTGTCTCCCAAAAAGGCAAAGCAGTGTTTCAGTGGGATGAGGAGCAGATTTCCCATTGGCAGCCAGAAGGCCTTAGAAAGATGGCGAAACATGTCACCGAAGAATGAGAGGAGGCCCTTCGTAGCAAAGGAGATACTTCCACAGGAAGCAAGACGACCTTTGGGGGCAAAGAAGCTCCTTGCTGGTATGTATCCTGCAGGGTTTATCACAAGATAGTTTGCTGTTTGAGATTGTCTGGACTGTAACAGTAGCTGAGTTGAGGGAAAAGTCAGAATTTACAAGCCTGTTATGCTGTTAGATGTGTGGGCTCCTTACTGAAAAATCTTTTGGTGTATTTTATGTATTATTAAATATTTGTCTTTCTATTGTCTCTCACTTTGGATTCCATTTTGTATAATATTAACATTGTTTCATCTGCCTAACGTGTTTGGCATTTACCTAGAGTAGTGTTTCCCATCCTTTTAAGTATAGTCTGTCTTTGCTGTTTTAAGAATGTCTGTTGTAAATAGTTTATTGTCAGTATTATTTTACTTCTTTTTCATCATGCCTCTTTTATTTATATTTATTTTCATCCATCTTTCATTCTTTGGCCTGTGTGGGCCTCCCATTGCAGTGGACTCTCTGACTGCAGAGCATCAGCTCTGGGTGCATGCGCTCCAGAGCACTGGCTCGTCATTGGACACACTGGTCCAGCTGCTGCATGGCACGTGGGATCTTCCCAGGCCAGGGATTGAACTGGCGCCCCTTGCACTGCAAGGCAGTCTCTTTACCCACTGGACCACCAGGGAGGCCCTATTGTCAAATGTTTTTAGCCCTGTTGTAGAGCTCTGTATTTAGCCTACTTACATTTGCTGAGATGAATAGCACATTTGAACTTCATTCTACCTTATTGTTTATTTTTCCTCTGCCACTTTTTTGTTGTAAAGTACTATATTAATTGAGTTGTCCTTGTTTCATTTTGTTTCCTCTACTGGTTTGATGTCATGAATCAGTTCTGGTCTCTCTGATGTGTCACTGATTCTGTGGCACCTCCGTAGCATAATGCACTGCCTGTATCCTGAATATAACAAGACCTAAGTGACTCAGTAGACACCTCCTCACTCTGCTGTGGTGTTCTGAAGCAGTGAGACTTTTGTGAGATAAACTGAGAGAGTGATTGCCTGTTTCATGCCAGTCTTTGGAATCCCTCCTGGAAAAAAAACTGTCTCCCAAAAAGGCAAAGCAGTGTTTCAGTGGGATGAGGAGCAGATTTCCCATTGGCAGCCAGAAGGCCTTAGAAAGATGGCGAAACATGTCACCGAAGAATGAGAGGAGGCCCTTCGTAGCAAAGGAGATACTTCCACAGGAAGCAAGACGACCTTTGGGGGCAAAGAAGCTCCTTGCTGGTATGTATCCTGCAGGGTTTATCACAAGATAGTTTGCTGTTTGAGATTGTCTGGACTGTAACAGTAGCTGAGTTGAGGGAAAAGTCAGAATTTACAAGCCTGTTATGCTGTTAGATGTGTGGGCTCCTTACTGAAAAATCTTTTGGTGTATTTTATGTATTATTAAATATTTGTCTTTCTATTGTCTCTCACTTTGGATTCCATTTTGTATAATATTAACATTGTTTCATCTGCCTAACGTGTTTGGCATTTACCTAGAGTAGTGTTTCCCATCCTTTTAAGTATAGTCTGTCTTTGCTGTTTTAAGAATGTCTGTTGTAAATAGTTTATTGTCAGTGGTTTTTTTTTTTCTCTTTTCCCCATCATGCCTGTTTTATTTATATTTAGTTTCATCCATCTTTTTTATTCTTTGGCCTGTGTGGGCCTCCCATTGCAGTGGCCTCCCTCGTTGCAGAGCATCAGCTCTGGGTGCATGCGCTCCAGAGCACTGGCTCGTCATTGGACACACTGGTCCAGCTGCTGCATGGCACGTGGGATCTTCCCAGGCCAGGGATTGAACTGGCGCCCCTTGCACTGCAAGGCAGTCTCTTTACCCACTGGACCACCAGGGAGGCCCTATTGTCAAATGTTTTTAGCCCTGTTGTAGAGCTCTGTATTTAGCCTACTTACATTTGCTGAGATGAATAGCACATTTGAACTTCATTCTACCTTATTGTTTATTTTTCCTCTGCCACTTTTTTGTTGTAAAGTACTATATTAATTGAGTTGTCCTTGTTTCATTTTGTTTCCTCTACTGGTTTGATGTCATGAATCAGTTCTGGTCTCTCTTCGATGTGTCACTGATTCTGTGGCACCTCCGTAGCATAATGCACTGCCTGTATCCTGAATATAACAAGACCTAAGTGACTCAGTTACCGTTAGACACCTCCTCACTCTGCTGTGGTGTTCTGTTCCCTTCATTGGTAGGCAGGGAGAGCTAACACCGCACCTGCCTTCTAACCAGAGGCTGCCTCCCCTCAGCACTTGTGTGATGCTAACTGGCCCCTGTGTCTGATGCTAACTGGCCCCTGTGTCCTCTGTGGTAGCCTGGGAGCTGGCATCTAGTTAGGCACTAAAGTGAATGGCTGTGAATAGGTGCAAAAGCATAAGAAAAGGCCTTTGCGTAGCAAATCATGGTGACTTGAGTTCTAGGTTGTTAGGGGCTCACTTATGATGCTCTGGAGGAAATGTGCAGAACTTTCCAGGCCTGCTCACAGAGATGTGTTTCCCAAAGAAGTTAAAAGATAAGAGGTGCCCATAATTGAATAGTGCACTAAGAGGCAAGGACCGGCTTCACAGGGAGAAGCTGGGAAGCTGTTCACATGAAACTCACTATAGGTGCCATGGAGGGAAAGCAGAAAGACAGACCACCATGGGGACAATGGGGACCACGGAGGCCTCCCTCTGGTCCCAGCTCTGCCAGTTTGTGATACTGGGTTAAAGACTTAATCTCTCTGAACTTTCATTTTTTCATCTGTAAATGGGGATAATACAGGCATGCCTTGTATTATTGTGCTTTATTTTATTGCACTTTGCAGATACTGTGGTTTTTACAGGTTGAAGGTTTGTGGCAGCCCTGTGCTATCAGGTGATGGTTGGCGTTTTTTTAGTGAAAAAGTATTCTTAATTTCAGATGTGTACTTTTTTTTTTTTTTTGAACATTTATTTTATTTATTTATATTTTGGGGGGTGGGGAAGGAAGGGGATGGGCAGGTCACTTCTATTGGTCTTTCATTTCTGTATTTTCATCTGTCTTTGTTCTTTGGCTCCTGTGGGCCTCCCATCTTGGTGGTCTCTGTTGTCGCAGAGCGCCAGCTCTAGGCGCATGCGCGCCAGAGCTCCGGCTCGGTAATTGGACACATCAGTCCAGCTGCTCCGCGGCACGTGGGATCTTCCCAGGCCAGGGCACGAACCGGCGCCCCTTGCACTGCAAGGCGGTGTCCTCACCCACTGGACCACCAGGGAAGCCCTGTTTTTTTTGGTTTTTTTTTTAAGATTTATTTATGTATTTATGTTTTGCTATGCTGGGTCTTTGTTTCTGTGTGCAGGCTTTCTTTAGTTGTGGCGAATGGGGACTCCTCTTCAGGATAGTGCTTAGACTTCTGTTGGCTTTTCTTGTTGCAGAGCACAGGCTCCAGAGCTTGGGTTCAGTAGTCGTGGCACATGGGCTTATTTGCTCTGAGGTATGTGGGATCTTCCTGGACCAGGGATCGAACTCATGTCTCCTGCATTGGCAGGCAGATTCTCAGCCTCTCGACCACCAGGAAGCCCCTACATTTTTTCAAGACATAATCCTATTGCACACTTAAGAGGCTACATACCATATAGTATAAGCATAACTTTTGTATGCACTGGGAAAGCAAGACACTCTTGTGTCTCACTTCATCGTGGTGTTTGCTTTATTGTGGTGGTCTGGAACCAAAAAAATTTAAGGCAAGGACCGGCTTCACAGGGAGAAGCTGGGAAGCTGTTCACATGAAACTCACTATAGGTGCCATGGAGGGAAAGCAGAAAGACAGACCACCATGGGGACAATGGGGACCACGGAGGCCTCCCTCTGGTCCCAGCTCTGCCAGTTTGTGATACTGGGTTAAAGACTTAATCTCTCTGAACTTTCATTTTTTCATCTGTAAATGGGGATAATACAGGCATGCCTTGTATTATTGTGCTTTATTTTATTGCACTTTGCAGATACTGTGGTTTTTACAGGTTGAAGGTTTGTGGCAGCCCTGTGCTATCAGGTGATGGTTGGCGTTTTTTTAGTGAAAAAGTATTCTTAATTTCAGATGTGTACTTTTTTTTTTTTTTGAACATTTATTTTATTTATTTATATTTTGGGGGGTGGGGAAGGAAGGGGATGGGCAGGTCACTTCTATTGGTCTTTCATTTCTGTATTTTCATCTGTCTTTGTTCTTTGGCTCCTGTGGGCCTCCCATCTTGGTGGTCTCTGTTGTCGCAGAGCGCCAGCTCTAGGCGCATGCGCGCCAGAGCTCCGGCTCGGTAATTGGACACATCAGTCCAGCTGCTCCGCGGCACGTGGGATCTTCCCAGGCCAGGGATTGAACCGGCGCCCCTTGCACTGCAAGGCGGTGTCCTCACCCACTGGACCACCAGGGAAGCCCTGTTTTTTTTGGTTTTTTTTTTAAGATTTATTTATGTATTTATGTTTTGCTATGCTGGGTCTTTGTTTCTGTGTGCAGGCTTTCTTTAGTTGTGGCGAATGGGGACTCCTCTTCAGGATAGTGCTTAGACTTCTGTTGGCTTTTCTTGTTGCAGAGCACAGGCTCCAGAGCTTGGGTTCAGTAGTCGTGGCACATGGGCTTATTTGCTCTGAGGTATGTGGGATCTTCCTGGACCAGGGATCGAACTCATGTCTCCTGCATTGGCAGGCAGATTCTCAGCCTCTCGACCACCAGGGAAGCCCCTACATTTTTTCAAGACATAATCCTATTGCACACTTAAGAGGCTACATACCATATAGTATAAGCATAACTTTTGTATGCACTGGGAAAGCAAGACACTCTTGTGTCTCACTTCATCGTGGTGTTTGCTTTATTGTGGTGGTCTGGAACCAAGCCTGCAGTCTCTCTCAGGTACACTTAGGTGGTCTTCATCCTGTGTGACTGACGGAGTTGTTTAAAGTAGCAAATTAGGTAGTTCATCCGAAAGTGCATAAGCGTCATTTTATCTGGAATGGCTCTGCAGTTCCTGACAGGGGAGAATGAATGGGCCTCGCCCGGGAATGAGAGTCAGAAGATGTGACTCTGCTGCTTGTTGCCCTTGACCTTGAGCCAAACACTTACAGTGTCATTTTCTCATCTGAGAAATTACAGTAATCACTGCCCCGCCTGCTCTGTGTCACCGTGAGCCTCAGTGGTGAATGTGAATGATGTTAGAAACTGAAGAAGTGCGCAGCTGTTAAGAGATGATGGTAGAATCATTGCTGTCATCACCAGTACAAGTCGAGGTGTGTTTATGCTTAGCCACTTGGTACAGTTGCTCAGGGCGGAGGGTGTGGTGGCCCTCTTGTTTTTATTTTATTTGTGTTTTCTTCCTTGTCTTTATGATCCGGATTTCTGAAGGTCGCAGCGTCTGTTTCTGTTTTGGATGTCACTCTACCCAGTTCCTCCGTCCGACTTCCTGAGGTCTCCTCCTTCCCGTGCTCCCACCCCTGAAAGTCATAGGGAGCCAGTTTGGGTGAAAAACCCTATCTTTGGCCTTCTCAGCTGAGATGAATGTGTGAGCCAGGTTTGGTCTTAGGATTTCTGTAACTGGTGTGTTCCTTTAGTAGCTTCTGGAATGTTCTTGCAGTGGTTGGTTGCACTAATACAGCTAGTAATCCCCCCCTTCAGCTTTTGGGGAGTTGAGGCAATTTAGGTTATCTTTTTTTTGCAGAGCACCGGCTCCAGAGCTTGGGTTCAGTAGTCGTGGCACATGGGCTTATTTGCTCTGAGGTATGTGGGATCTTCCTGGACCAGGGATCGAACTCATGTCTCCTGCATTGGCAGGCAGATTCTCAGCCTCTCGACCACCAGGGAAGCCCCTACATTTTTTCAAGACATAATCCTATTGCACACTTAAGAGGCTACATACCATATAGTATAAGCATAACTTTTGTATGCACTGGGAAAGCAAGACACTCTTGTGTCTCACTTCATCGTGGTGTTTGCTTTATTGTGGTGGTCTGGAACCAAGCCTGCAGTCTCTCTCAGGTACACTTAGGTGGTCTTCATCCTGTGTGACTGACGGAGTTGTTTAAAGTAGCAAATTAGGTAGTTCATCCGAAAGTGCATAAGCGTCATTTTATCTGGAATGGCTCTGCAGTTCCTGACAGGGGAGAATGAATGGGCCTCGCCCGGGAATGAGAGTCAGAAGATGTGACTCTGCTGCTTGTTGCCCTTGACCTTGAGCCAAACACTTACAGTGTCATTTTCTCATCTGAGAAATTACAGTAATCACTGCCCCGCCTGCTCTGTGTCACCGTGAGCCTCAGTGGTGAATGTGAATGATGTTAGAAACTGAAGAAGTGCGCAGCTGTTAAGAGATGATGGTAGAATCATTGCTGTCATCACCAGTACAAGTCGAGGTGTGTTTATGCTTAGCCACTTGGTACAGTTGCTCAGGGCGGAGGGTGTGGTGGCCCTCTTGTTTTTATTTTATTTGTGTTTTCTTCCTTGTCTTTATGATCCGGATTTCTGAAGGTCGCAGCGTCTGTTTCTGTTTTGGATGTCACTCTACCCAGTTCCTCCGTCCGACTTCCTGAGGTCTCCTCCTTCCCGTGCTCCCACCCCTGAAAGTCATAGGGAGCCAGTTTGGGTGAAAAACCCTATCTTTGGCCTTCTCAGCTGAGATGAATGTGTGAGCCAGGTTTGGTCTTAGGATTTCTGTAACTGGTGTGTTCCTTTAGTAGCTTCTGGAATGTTCTTGCAGTGGTTGGTTGCACTAATACAGCTTATCAGCTGCAAGGACAGTGGTTCCCTCCCCACCGCCAGCCACGTCCTCAAACTCCACTGCCCCTGGAGCTTGTCCTGCGTTTGCAGTTGACCTGTGCAGATCATTACGGGAGAGGCATCGGGACCCAGAGGTCAGAGGACCTTGCTATATGTAAACCTGGGCTTAATCATTACATTTTAGACTGAGGGTTTATTCTAAGCTTTCTTTCCTATCAGTTTATGTGTCCTTACTGTGTAACCTCCATGGCCTTGAAAAGTACCAGATTAAAAAAGTGATGCAAGGGGACTCTGGCCTTTGGCCTAGTGCTGTTGAAGTAGTCTAATGTAGTAAAACAGATGGACCTTTGGGTTGTGTCCTATTTTTTGCTATTATAATTGCTGATGAAGTGACTCTCTGTACACATGAGGGTTCCTCTAGGCCGAGTATGTCCCCAGGGGTATGTATACCAGGTGACACTGCCAGTGGCTGCGCCAGTTGACCCCTGCACTAAGAGCTTGTGAGAGCACTAGTTTTTCTGCATCCTTGTTTATTCTTGGTATTGTCACAGTAAACATTTTCCTCCCAATCTGATGGAAGTGAAATGGGACCCCATTGTTTTAATTTCAATTTTTCTGATCGCTGATGCTCATCTTTTCATGTTTTTATTGGCAGTTTAGATTTTCTCTCTAAACTGCTATTTCCTGTCTTTTGACTGGTTCCCTAATGGATTGCTTGTTTATCTTGTAGGTTTATAGTTCTTTATATATTCTGGATATTAGGCCTGTATTAACTATATGCATTACAGATATCTACTTCCAGACTCTGGCTTGTCTGTGACATTTCTTTTTTTGTCAGAAGGAAGTTGCAGTTTAGTGTAATTAAGCTTAATTTGGATGTCACTCTACCCAGTTCCTCCGTCCGACTTCCTGAGGTCTCCTCCTTCCCGTGCGCCCACCCCTGAAAGTCATAGGGAGCCAGTTTGGGTGAAAAACCCTATCTTTGGCCTTCTCAGCTGAGATGAATGTGTGAGCCAGGTTTGGTCTTAGGATTTCTGTAACTGGTGTGTTCCTTTAGTAGCTTCTGGAATGTTCTTGCAGTGGTTGGTTGCACTAATACAGCTTATCAGCTGCAAGGACAGTGGTTCCCTCCCCACCGCCAGCCACGTCCTCAAACTCCACTGCCCCTGGAGCTTGTCCTGCGTTTGCAGTTGACCTGTGCAGATCATTACGGGAGAGGCATCGGGACCCAGAGGTCAGAGGACCTTGCTATATGTAAACCTGGGCTTAATCATTACATTTTAGACTGAGGGTTTATTCTAAGCTTTCTTTCCTATCAGTTTATGTGTCCTTACTGTGTAACCTCCATGGCCTTGAAAAGTACCAGATTAAAAAAGTGATGCAAGGGGACTCTGGCCTTTGGCCTAGTGCTGTTGAAGTAGTCTAATGTAGTAAAACAGATGGACCTTTGGGTTGTGTCCTATTTTTTGCTATTATAATTGCTGATGAAGTGACTCTCTGTACACATGAGGGTTCCTCTAGGCCGAGTATGTCCCCAGGGGTATGTATACCAGGTGACACTGCCAGTGGCTGCGCCAGTTGACCCCTGCACTAAGAGCTTGTGAGAGCACTAGTTTTTCTGCATCCTTGTTTATTCTTGGTATTGTCACAGTAAACATTTTCCTCCCAATCTGATGGAAGTGAAATGGGACCCCATTGTTTTAATTTCAATTTTTCTGATCGCTGATGCTCATCTTTTCATGTTTTTATTGGCAGTTTAGATTTTCTCTCTAAACTGCTATTTCCTGTCTTTTGACTGGTTCCCTAATGGATTGCTTGTTTTTCTTGTAGGTTTATAGTTCTTTATATATTCTGGATATTAGGCCTGTATTAACTATATGCATTACAGATATCTACTTCCAGACTCTGGCTTGTCTGTGACATTTCTTTTTTTGTCAGAAGGAAGTTGCAGTTTAGTGTAATTAAGCTTAAATATGTTAACATTATGTTTGACATGAAGAAAGCCTTTTCTGCCCTGTTGTCATAATCATATTCTCCTATATTTTCTTCTAAAAGGTTTAAAGTTTTCCTTCCACATTTAGGTCTTTATTCCATTTAGAATGTAAGTGTTCAGGGTGAGTAGATTTTTATTTTGCTGCCTATAGATGCTGACAATTTCAGCACTGTTTGTTGAACAGTCCAGTTCATACTCACTGATCTGTCATGCTGCCTTTGTCATTCCCACTCTGCTTCATTGGTTTCTGCCTGTTCCTCATCACTCCCACACTGCCTTAATTATTACAGTTTTATCACGAACACTGCATCCCTGGGGAAATTGACTCCCACCCCCACCCTACCGCCCCCTGTGTTGTTCTTCAGAATTACTTGGACTGTCTTGGGATTTTACACTTCATAAGAATTTTAGCATTAACCTGTTTATATCCACACAAAAAAATCTGTTGCGATTATAATGGAATTTGTATTTGAAATTGAGGATCACTTTGGGGAGAGCCGACAGCTTTACAGTATTTTTTTCATTCATGAAAAGAATTGATCCACTTTCTTTCATGTCGTTCAAAAATATCTTTTAATTTTTTTCTTTATAAGAGTCTTGTCATCTTTCCCAAGATTTCTTCCTTTAGTGCCTGTAGTTTAGTTCCTAATGTTAATAGGGATATTTTTTCTCTTGTCGTTCACCCTCCCAGTCGTGTCTGACTCTTTGTGACATCATGGACTGCAGCCCACCGGGCTTCTCTGTCCTTCCCTGTCTCCCGGGGTTTGCTCACTCATGTCCATAGAGTTGACGATGCCATCTAGCCATCTCATTTTTTCTCTTGTATTTTCTTAATTAGTTTTTTTGATATGTGCAAATGTTATTGACTATTGTATATTTTTCTTCTTTTATCCAGAAACATCACTGAACTCAGTTCTTAGTTGTAATTGCTTCTCTGTAGATTCTCTTGGATTGTTTATATATAGAAAATATCTCATCTTCAAATCCAGTTTTACCTTCTTTCCCATTGAAGGCTGTCTGTCATGTGCGGAGTTCAGACTTCATTCTGTATCAAATTCAGAGCCATTGAAGGTTTTGAGAAGTGATACTCAGGTATTTACATTAGGAAAATAATTACAGTAGCCCAGAGACGGTGTGAGTGAAGGTAAAGACGGGTCAGTTAGAAGATGCTTATTATGGTCACAGGATATTCCAAGCCTGAGCTTGGGTAGCGAGGAGAGGGAAGGAAGAAGGGCAAGAGGATTTCAGCACTAGAATTAGGATCCTAGGGATGGGTGAATAGGTGAGTGTGGGAGGTGAGATTCAGGGAGTCAGCTGTGCGCTCAGGCTTCTGCCTGCAGAGCTGTAGTAGGAGCCATAGGATCCGGAGCAGCTCTGCCAGCAAACACTTCAGCTTTTAACAGGGTGTTGTGAGCCTTATCTGTCTCTAGATAATCATTCTCACTTGATTTGAGTAGCATTTCTCCCCATTTGTCCCTCTGAGATCTAGATAAGCATCAACCCAACACGGAGCTTCCAGTGACCCAGAAGGTGGAAAACGAGTTTGATGTGGAGATCCTTCCGGAAGACGCTCCATCTATTCTTGACCAAAATGCAGGCTTCAAAGAAGAGGCCTTAGTGCTGGCAAAAACAGGATCAGGGAGAAAAAAGCTTGTGGCTGAGAACGTGCCACCGTCTAGGAAGAAAGATACCCTGGCACCGGCAAGACCACAGCAAGTATGAAATCACTTCTGTCTTTTGACCCATTTGTATTGACCGGACATTGTCCAGGGTCACACAGGCTGCTAAGCCACGGAGCCGGGATCTGAGTTTTCGGTCATTTGAATGCCAGAGCCCCTGAGTCCAACCGTCTAAGCTGACATAGCTTAGCTTCAAGGTCATTTCTATGTTTTAACAAAATGATATCGTTACTAAGGGCAGGGTATTCTTTCTTGTCATGGTTTAGTAAGAGCCTTACCGATTTGATACCAAGGTCTTCATTGGGAAGGCTGTTTTAAAATTCAGCTTTTTCTACTTCTGATTTGGAAGGTTGAAATATGAAGGGTGAAGATTAAGATTTCCTGCCAAATATTGGTACCGAAAAATCAGTCGATATTGAAAGGCATCTCAGGGTTACTACTTTCTAACATGGCTTTGGGAGACAGCAGGCTTGAAAGTGCATTGTTATTTTAAGCTTCTAAGATTTCACTTAAGGCCCTACCAGTGGAGAGCTGGCGCCAATACCTGCTTCTAGTCTGGGTACCGTCGAGATAGTTAGTCCCATTTGAGGGCTTCTCTAGAGGCTCCTCTAGAAAACCTGCCTATTGCCAGGTAACCCCAAAAAAGGATATTGGCAGTTAATCACCTGTTCTTCATAGATCATCGATTACGGTCCTTATTCCTTTTCAAACAAACTCTCGAGGGAGGTCACTGGGAATTCAGAGTTGAGCCTATACAAAGTCAGCCTGGTGTTCTTCTCTGAGACAACCTTATTTTCTAGAACATTTTGCAGTAGTTGTTCTGTTTAATGCGTGCATGGCTTTCTGCCTTCATCACACTCCTCCTCTGTTAGCCCTTTAATTCTTCTAGAAATTTGTGAAGACAATGTCTCCCATTTTACAGATGGGAAAATTAAGACTAAGAGATATATTTTAACCAAGAATGTTTTGCAATTTACCCCTTTTGTTTAGTTAGAGGGGAATTGCATATGTACACACACATATATATACGTGATGGCCCAGCCAGGGATTCCAGTTTTACTCCTGCACGCCTTTCCCCACCACCGGGAAAGTGTTTCAGTGCACTCTGTGCTCACCTCTGATTTCGGCCACAGTGGCTTCCCCTGAGATTTTTGCTGAATGAATGCACGAACAGTTAGGGACATTTGAAGCTTCAGTAAGCCAAAGAAACCCAGTTTATTTGTTGTCCATTTGGCTTTATAATCCATATGTATCTCTTGCAGGGAATCCACAAAGCTGAAAAAAGTAGACCAACCCCATCTTACAGCAAAAGCAGATTGCGAAGGACAACGGTCTCCTCCCGATTAAAGATGAACCAGCAGCCTGTGAAAGACCAGAGGGCTCCGTGGGTCCCGCCACACCCCACGTCCCCGCCGGCCTCTCCCAAATGGTGGGTAAGAATTCCAGCCTCTGGGTACGTGATTTTACTTCTCTTCCACAGATCAGCAGTGGCCACCTGCTTAGAGCAGATGAAGCAGCGGCCTTAGTTCCTGGCAAGGACACAGCTTATTGGGACGAGTAATGCGCGAGACGTTTTTGGCTAGAAGCCTGTTAGTTCCTTTTTCCTGCCTGGCTGTGGGTAGAGCGACTCCCACGGGCCGCCCCCATGCACTGTGAACATCATGGGCTGCCCTTGGCTCGTCTCTACACCCAGTGGATCCTGGTCACTTGCAGCCAGGCACTGTGCCTTCCTTATATATTTGAATGTGCAGTGGCTGAGGTGGTCAATCTTAGGAAGTGTTTAGTGAGTCTTTGCTGAGTAAATATTGAAAAATAACTCCTAGTCCAAGTCAAGACAGTATGAGTTACAAAACTACAGCTCTCGTAGATGCTGTCCTGACCGCAGGGGACAGTTAGGACAGTGCTGCCATTACTGCCTCGTCACCTCATTCACAGCACGTGGGGAGTGAGGGTCCAGCCTTCCATGGAGCTGGGAGGAGACATTGTCCTTCAGGGAGAGTCCAGTGAGGTGGAAATAGTCTTGGAGAACTGATTAAAAATGGGCACTGTGTGGGCTTCCCTGGTGGTCCAGTGGGTAAGGACACCGCCTTGCAGTGCAAGGGGTGCCGGTTCCATCCCAGGCCTGGGAGGATCCCACCTGCCACGGAGCTGCTGGACCAATGTGTCCAACTACCCAGCTGGAGCTCTGGAGCGCATGCACCCAGAGCCAGTGCTCTGCAGCGACAGAGGCCACTGCAATGGGAGGCCCACACAGGCCAAAGAATGGGGATGGATGAAAATGGATAAATGAAAGACCAATAGAAGTGGCCAAAAAAAAAAGGATACTGTACTGTGGACAGTGGCTCTCAGAAGCACAATGGAAAGGACCAGGAGCTAGGACAGTCACAGGAAGGCAGCCAGAAGCAGGAACATCGGGAGGAGGGCGAGCAAGAAGGTAGGTGACGTGCAGCGCCCAGCTTCTAAGAGGCCAGCAGAGACGTGGTGAGAAGCCTGGTGGGCTGGGGTCCCCTGAAGACTGACTGATCCTCAGTGACTGGCTGTGCATACGCATCAGCTCTCACTGGAAAATTGAAGGAACTGTCCAGAGAAGCTCAGGTTTTGCCTATATAGCCAGAGCTGAGACTAAAATCAGGTCTTCTGACTTGATGATATACGTGCTTCTTGGCTCTCAGCTCTGTATTTTTATGTATGTATTAGTGTGGAGGTGTGACTTCAGGTGGTAAGCTCAAGAAAACAGCAGTTGGTTGGAGTTTACGTGGCAGACCAAATAACAGGGCAGTTGGGGGTGGATGTAGGCTAGGTCCCCGTTGAAGGCACTGTGCCTTCCTTATATATTTGAATGTGCAGTGGCTGAGGTGGTCAATCTTAGGAAGTGTTTAGTGAGTCTTTGCTGAGTAAATATTGAAAAATAACTCCTAGTCCAAGTCAAGACAGTATGAGTTACAAAACTACAGCTCTCGTAGATGCTGTCCTGACCGCAGGGGACAGTTAGGACAGTGCTGCCATTACTGCCTCGTCACCTCATTCACAGCACGTGGGGAGTGAGGGTCCAGCCTTCCATGGAGCTGGGAGGAGACATTGTCCTTCAGGGAGAGTCCAGTGAGGTGGAAATAGTCTTGGAGAACTGATTAAAAATGGGCACTGTGTGGGCTTCCCTGGTGGTCCAGTGGGTAAGGACACCGCCTTGCAGTGCAAGGGGTGCCGGTTCCATCCCAGGCCTGGGAGGATCCCACCTGCCACGGAGCTGCTGGACCAATGTGTCCAACTACCCAGCTGGAGCTCTGGAGCGCATGCACCCAGAGCCAGTGCTCTGCAGCGACAGAGGCCACTGCAATGGGAGGCCCACACAGGCCAAAGAATGGGGATGGATGAAAATGGATAAATGAAAGACCAATAGAAGTGGCCAAAAAAAAAAGGATACTGTACTGTGGACAGTGGCTCTCAGAAGCACAATGGAAAGGACCAGGAGCTAGGACAGTCACAGGAAGGCAGCCAGAAGCAGGAACATCGGGAGGAGGGCGAGCAAGAAGGTAGGTGACGTGCAGCGCCCAGCTTCTAAGAGGCCAGCAGAGACGTGGTGAGAAGCCTGGTGGGCTGGGGTCCCCTGAAGACTGACTGATCCTCAGTGACTGGCTGTGCATACGCATCAGCTCTCACTGGAAAATTGAAGGAACTGTCCAGAGAAGCTCAGGTTTTGCCTATATAGCCAGAGCTGAGACTAAAATCAGGTCTTCTGACTTGATGATATACGTGCTTCTTGGCTCTCAGCTCTGTATTTTTATGTATGTATTAGTGTGGAGGTGTGACTTCAGGTGGTAAGCTCAAGAAAACAGCAGTTGGTTGGAGTTTACGTGGCAGACCAAATACACAGTGGGCCGTCTTCTAGAGGGAGTGTGGCGGGTATGGAGAGAGCGGGCAGGGCTGCTGGCCTCACGTGCTGCATCAGGCCTCCTCAAGGCACAGAGCCGCTGTGTCGTGTGAGATACAATTAGTGGCCCGAGTCTATGTGTTAGAGCAGGGTATTCTTGAAATTCACCCATTATTCTGTAACTGAGAATTGTTTTTTCATTTAAAATAGTGATTGCTAATAGCCCTCCCTCCCCACCCCCCCCAAAAAAAAAGTGGGATAAGATAGTGATTGCTCCTGTGAAGGAAGAGGGGCTTCTCTCCTTTGGCTCTGAGCCTGAGTCCTGGACGCTGTCACTCTGCTCCAGTCAGCCTCCAGCGTAGGCCCCGCCTGTGGATCTCCATTCCTGGGACGCTCTTGTCTTTTCTGACCTGGCCCCTTTTGTGACTTGGAGTGAATGATCACAAAGGTATATGGTTTTCCTTGTTTTACAGTGCCACCTGGCTCAAGGGGAAGTCCAGCCCCAAAGATGCCACCAAAGAACAGTCTCTCCGGCAGGAAGATACGCAGGAGGACCATCCGCCGAGAGGCGCTGCTGAGCACGAAGCAGTAAGGTTTGTGCCGGCGTTGGTCAGGTGTTTGCTTTCAGACGGAGTCTAGAGTGAGCTCTTCTCTTTACCAGGTCTAAAGCTGGCTATTTGCAGTGGAAATTCCTAAACTTTCCTGTCAAATTATGGAGTTTAGACAGTGAGCCCCTCTTCTCTTCCTTGTCTCATTCATTTAAAAATTACACACGTGTCTGTTGTCTGCCAACTGCTTGTTTGTATATGGTACAGTTGTGAGCTCTGTGGGGACCTTTAAAAGTAGGGAGGAGGGTTAAAAAACCCAGAATCTCAGCCTCTGCTTATTTATAGTCAATAGGGAGGACATGTCACTGACTAGAATTAAGATAGGGCATGGTGTGTTCCTTGAGACGGGGAGGGCTAAGAGCTGAGAGCTCGGGAGGCGGGCAGGACACCACTGCAGAGATCTAGGCTTGGTGGAGGGGGGTGGAAAGTCAATTAGGACTTGAAGAATAGGCTTTGAATAGGGGGTGATGAGGTGAGGCCATTCCATGACAAGAGAGCGGTGTTTCTGCCATCATTTGGCTGGAATTGCTCGAGCAGTTAGGGGAAGCTAGAGTGAAAGTGGCCCATTAGATCATTTGATACTATTCATGTAGCCTGGGCTGGAGGCATCAAGCCCTAACACATACAATAAGGTTGTTCCAGGAGTTAGCTTTTCCCTTCTGTTTTTGTTTGACTTCACTCTGCCCTAAGGGCTCTCTTGGGAGCCCTTTTCTCTGTCTGCGCTGGGAGATCCAACAGCAGCTTTGTTTTAGAGCTGAGCTAAAAGTCTTCTAATTGCAGTGATGGCTAGTTTTCTCGAGAATATTTGTGGGCAGATTTTGTGGCTTGGCACTCTAACCAGGAGTGCTCTTGCGGGTCAGTGTCTTTTTACACGGAACATCACACCGAGGGCTTTCGTGGCCCCGGGCTGAGTTGCCTCCGGAGTCTGATGGAGCTGAGACGGGTGCGCTGGGGGCATCCTGACTTCTGGTCTGTTTATGAGGTACTAGCACCTGCAGGCCGAGGCAGAATTGGTCCCACTCTTGTATTCTCTGCTAGACTCGCGTGGCTTGATGTTGAGACTTCCAAGAGATTGAAGGAGTTAGAAGAATTGAAAGCTGATGAAATGGACAGAATGCAGAAACAGAGGTAATGGTCTGTTTTCAGAGGTGGAGGAAAGCACCTCTGAAAGTAGGCCTGCTACAGGCCTACTGTAGCATCCAGCTGTTCTCGCTAGTTGGGGTTGCTCCGTGCTGTGGTCGCGCTCCTCATGCCTGTGGCCAACGGCCTGCGGGGGTTCCGTCACCTAAGAAGCCCACAGTGGAGCCCAGACGGGAGCCCCGGGAGCCCTGGCGGGTCTGAGCAGAGGCGGGCTGACTCTGTGATACCATCCTCTAGGCTCCGTTGGCTTGATGTTGAAACTTCCAGAAGAACGAAGGAATTGAATGAGCTCAAAACTGAAGAAAGGGACAGGCTTCAGAATTTGAGGTATGTGTTTGCTTCTGTGGAAGGATGGCGAATGCTCGCCTGTGTTTGCTTAAAGTCAATTAGGACTTTGGAATAGGGGGTGATGAGGTGAGGCCATTCCATGACAAGAGAGCGGTGTTTCTGCCATCATTTGGCTGGAATTGCTCGAGCAGTTAGGGGAAGCTAGAGTGAAAGTGGCCCATTAGATCATTTGATACTATTCATGTAGCCTGGGCTGGAGGCATCAAGCCCTAACACATACAATAAGGTTGTTCCAGGAGTTAGCTTTTCCCTTCTGTTTTTGTTTGACTTCACTCTGCCCTAAGGGCTCTCTTGGGAGCCCTTTTCTCTGTCTGCGCTGGGAGATCCAACAGCAGCTTTGTTTTAGAGCTGAGCTAAAAGTCTTCTAATTGCAGTGATGGCTAGTTTTCTCGAGAATATTTGTGGGCAGATTTTGTGGCTTGGCACTCTAACCAGGAGTGCTCTTGCGGGTCAGTGTCTTTTTACACGGAACATCACACCGAGGGCTTTCGTGGCCCCGGGCTGAGTTGCCCCCGGGAGTCTGATGGAGCTGAGACGGGTGCGCTGGGGGCATCCTGACTTCTGGTCTGTTTATGAGGTACTAGCACCTGCAGGCCGAGGCAGAATTGGTCCCACTCTTGTATTCTCTGCTAGACTCGCGTGGCTTGATGTTGAGACTTCCAAGAGATTGAAGGAGTTAGAAGAATTGAAAGCTGATGAAATGGACAGAATGCAGAAACAGAGGTAATGGTCTGTTTTCAGAGGTGGAGGAAAGCACCTCTGAAAGTAGGCCTGCTACAGGCCTACTGTAGCATCCAGCTGTTCTCGCTAGTTGGGGTTGCTCCGTGCTGTGGTCGCGCTCCTCATGCCTGTGGCCAACGGCCTGCGGGGGTTCCGTCACCTAAGAAGCCCACAGTGGAGCCCAGACGGGAGCCCCGGGAGCCCTGGCGGGTCTGAGCAGAGGCGGGCTGACTCTGTGATACCATCCTCTAGGCTCCGTTGGCTTGATGTTGAAACTTCCAGAAGAACGAAGGAATTGAATGAGCTCAAAACTGAAGAAAGGGACAGGCTTCAGAATTTGAGGTATGTGTTTGCTTCTGTGGAAGGATGGCGAATGCTCGCCTGGTCTGATTGGTCCGGACATTCACCCCCAACCTGGACCGTGTGAGCCCGCCCTCACCACACGAATGAAGGAATGCATGAGGATCTGTGTGCCCGCCTGTATTTTACACCTTATTTCTGCTAGGAAGTATTTGTTTTGTGTGGAGTTTGAATGATCCCTACGGTCTGAGGGGAGTTTTACCTGAAAGGTGAGTCTATGGCCTGCCTGTTCCCCTCGGAGGCGCTCTCCCCGGCTGGCTGTAGGCGTGCCGTCGGCCCGGACACTTCTGCTTCGCGTCTTAGCTTGAGCGCAGCCTGTGGTTTTCAAGTCAGGTTTCTTTTCCCGTTTGCCCCCGAGAGTGTCACCATCTGACTGCAGGCATGAAGAAATTCATGAGCAGGCTTAGTTGTTACTGCTGCCGTTGGCTCATTTTTCTAGCTCTGATAAAGGAGTCACCCTGGAGTCACGTGAACAGAATCCTCGTTGACCTAGCTGTGCATTCTGTCACCAGTCTTGAAAGAATGTCCACTCCCGGGTTAGAAGGGACATGGCCCTTTCATTAGAGGGTGAGTGCCGTGAACACCCCCGCCCCCCACAAGCCAAGAGGTAGGTGGGCACCCCTGCCTTAACTCCCCGTGGAACCCTTCTCAGTTGGCACCTCCTCCTTTCTCCCCAGAGCTCACCACTGTCCTGATGCCCCTGTGTATCGTTTGATCACTTGTATTCATAAATGTGTGTCCCTGACAGTAAACTCTCTCATCTGGACAGTGGAGAAGCAGGCCCCAACCTGGGAAGGCAGTGCCACTGTGATTAGACGAGGATTCCTTGGGAAAGCAGGCGGCACGGAGTCCATCCTGCACTTCCCAAGAGCTTTCAGGGGCCCATCTGGAAGTTTAGGGGCGAGATCATGAACAAGTCCTGGCGTATGTAGGGCTGACCACATTGGGGGCGTCTGTAGATGAACCAGGTGCGGTGGACTTCCAGCCGAAGCCGGGGTGGGGGACAGTGGGCTGCCTTGTATAGTCTTCCATCTTATCGTCAAGTAGTATTCCATTTTATGACTGTCCACATACGCATATCCATTGTCTGTTTATGCATCCTCTTGTGGGTTAACCTTTGGGTTATTTTCCATTTTTAGTTAGGAGTTCTTTTCTAGCTTTTCTTCATCCTAACTGACAAGTGGTAATGTCTGGTTTTGTTTTTTAGTTTTAGTTATTCTGGTGAGAGTGTGGTGATAGATTGCTGGGATTTTACTTTGCATTTCCTTAAAGTCGAATGATGATGAACACTTGGTAGTGCTTATTGTGACATGTCTTTTCAAGTCTTTTGCCCATTTTTTATTGTTTTTTTAATATTAAACGTCTTTTTTTTTTTTACAGAGTTTTATTGTGTACTGCCTATTGTTTTTTTTTTATTTTTTTAAATTTTTTTTTATTTTTTGCCTATTGTTTTTTAATGACTGATTTTTAAGAGCTTTAAAAAATATGTTCTGGATTTGAGGCCCTTTTTATGTGCAGCAAATATTTTCTCCCAGTACTGAGGCTTGCCAGTGTATTTTCTTAATGGGAGTCTTTTGAAGATGAGAAGCTTCCAGCTTTGATTAATATTAGCTTATCCGTGTTTTCAGTCCACAGTTAGTCTTTTTTGTGAACTGAATAATCGTGTCCAGTGCTGAAGTTTGAATGATATTCTGTTTTATTCTCAAATGCTTTTTAGTTTCAGTTTTAGCGTTTGTATCTGTGATCCATTTTTAATGAACTTCCGTAGGTGAGATGAGATGCTGATCAAGGTTCATTGTTTCCCTTATGGGTAGATTTGGCTGTTCTGGCACCATCCGGTGACAAATGTATGGCCTTGGCTTTATGTCAGAGTCATCGGGTGACCTGTTTGCTGAGGCCCCTCGTGCGGGTCACTCAGTCTTTCCTGTGGGGCGGATCCCACTGCCCAGGGACAAGTCTTTGCCTGGAGGGTGAGGACCTGGGTGCCAGTGTCCCCAGAGCTGAGGTGCCCAGGAGGGCCGTGAGTCTTACCCTCGGCACTGAGCTCACGGCCCTGCAGCCCCTCTTTGGGGCACCTGTGGTCTCCATGCCGGTCTGGTAACCCCAATGAGCGACCCGCCTTCCTCAGAGTGGCATAGAGGCTTTCGACTGGCCCTCTGCCATTTTATGACTGTCCACATACGCATATCCATTGTCTGTTTATGCATCCTCTTGTGGGTTAACCTTTGGGTTATTTTCCATTTTTAGTTAGGAGTTCTTTTCTAGCTTTTCTTCATCCTAACTGACAAGTGGTAATGTCTGGTTTTGTTTTTTAGTTTTAGTTATTCTGGTGAGAGTGTGGTGATAGATTGCTGGGATTTTACTTTGCATTTCCTTAAAGTCGAATGATGATGAACACTTGGTAGTGCTTATTGTGACATGTCTTTTCAAGTCTTTTGCCCATTTTTTATTGTTTTTTTAATATTAAACGTCTTTTTTTTTTTTACAGAGTTTTATTGTGTACTGCCTATTGTTTTTTTTTTATTTTTTTAAATTTTTTTTTATTTTTTGCCTATTGTTTTTTAATGACTGATTTTTAAGAGCTTTAAAAAATATGTTCTGGATTTGAGGCCCTTTTTATGTGCAGCAAATATTTTCTCCCAGTACTGAGGCTTGCCAGTGTATTTTCTTAATGGGAGTCTTTTGAAGATGAGAAGCTTCCAGCTTTGATTAATATTAGCTTATCCGTGTTTTCAGTCCACAGTTAGTCTTTTTTGTGAACTGAATAATCGTGTCCAGTGCTGAAGTTTGAATGATATTCTGTTTTATTCTCAAATGCTTTTTAGTTTCAGTTTTAGCGTTTGTATCTGTGATCCATTTTTAATGAACTTCCGTAGGTGAGATGAGATGCTGATCAAGGTTCATTGTTTCCCTTATGGGTAGATTTGGCTGTTCTGGCACCATCCGGTGACAAATGTATGGCCTTGGCTTTATGTCAGAGTCATCGGGTGACCTGTTTGCTGAGGCCCCTCGTGCGGGTCACTCAGTCTTTCCTGTGGGGCGGATCCCACTGCCCAGGGACAAGTCTTTGCCTGGAGGGTGAGGACCTGGGTGCCAGTGTCCCCAGAGCTGAGGTGCCCAGGAGGGCCGTGAGTCTTACCCTCGGCACTGAGCTCACGGCCCTGCAGCCCCTCTTTGGGGCACCTGTGGTCTCCATGCCGTTGGCATCCCCTGGGGAGTCAAGAGGCCCCTCCCGAGAATGAGCGACCCGCCTTCCCTCAGAGTGGCATAGAGGCTGTGGTGAGGGTGTGACGGAGGGGACAGACCTAGGGCTCTAACTTCTCAAATGTCCCCTACCCTCCAGCTCACCCCCAGGCCTGCAGTCACCTGGTGCTACTAGGCTTCAGCCGCTTTTGGTCAGCAGTGCACATTGGGTGAGCCCTCAGCTTCCCCCACTGAGACCCTAGGATTCGGCTTTCTCAGGCCGGCACATTGCCTACCACTTTGTCCTTCTGTTTCTAGTACCGTTCTCTACCCTTGTCATTGTGAGTTTATGGCTGATTCTGTTGTGGGGTTTTGGAGGGAACAAAGTTAGTTTCATTTGTTGAGTTTTCTGCCCTCTTCAGTTATTTCAAGATAGCCATTGTTTTTTCAAAATGGACTAAGAGCCTAATATACTTCTCAGATGTTATCTTAGCCTTTGTCCTCAAAGTTGGGATCAGGGCCAGCAGCATTGCATCACCTGAGAGCTTATTGAGGATTCAGACTCTCAGGCCTCCCTCCGTCTAGCCACGTCAGGATCTGCGTCTCCCCTGTGGCCACGAAAATTAGAGCGGCTCTGTGGTTTTGATAGTCTTTCGATTTCCCTTCACCTGGGGTGGTAGATGAATATGCACAACAGGATATTTTCTTGCTTTTGATATGAGTTTTCAATTTTATTTCTGACCAGTGTTTCTACCACCCAGTTAGCCGACAAGGTGGAGAAGGCGGTTCTGGAGCGTTTGAAGCCTCTCCTGCTCAAGGCCCAGGTAATCGGGTTCCTCCTGTGTGCTTGCCTTGGGGAAGTTCTCGAATAAGAAGAGCTGCCCCGTGGTCGCGCTGACCCTGTGGGGACTGCGGCTCTGCCTGGCAGCCAGGAGCCGCGGTGCCGCCTGTGCTGTGCGGTGTGGGCGCAGCGCCGACAGGCCCCTGTTGGGCACCCACCCTGGTGATGTGTCGTCCTTTGTGGGTAAGGGATCAAGATGGGGGGAGACGGAGAAAGTACCCCTTTTGCAAAAGGTGGGATTTTTCGTTTGGGCAGTGAGTTTCGAATGTCATTTCCGTTCCTGCTCAAACACAGCTCTTGGTGGTGGTAAGTGTTCAGTTCACCACTTCCACTTTGATCCCGCGCTCTTCCACTCCGTGATCTAGAATAAGGTGCTGTATTTTTTCCAGAGGAGAGAGACGGCAGGACAGCTTCTGTGCCCACACTGGTGCTTGCTTGGAGGTGAAATCGCACAGAGCCTTACCAGCTGGCTGTGCTGTCCTCTGGGCAGACCCTGGAGATCCATTCCTGTAAACAGGAAGATCTACAGGATGCAGATCATCCTGGTAGTGTGATTAGATGAAGCCATGGGAAAGCACTAGAATCTTAAATGGAATGAACGCCATTCTGGGTCCCCGAATAGACCACAGAACTTCTCTGTCTCTTGGTCTAAGACATGTTAGATCATTTTTAGAGTCCATGGAAATCTCGGGAGTATAGAACTGGGGAGGTTCTTAGAGCCCAAACCGTCCAACCTCCTTATTTTGTCGAGGAGGAAACAGAGAAGTCGAGTAATGGCACAAAAACACCCAGAGCTACTCTGACGACGTTTTAAAAGTTGAGGGAAGGAAAGGGGCAGAAAGCCAAGACCAACACACGGCATTTATTTTCATGAAGGCAGAGTGCTTGACCAACCAAAAAACGGGCGATTTCCCTTCACCTGGGGTGGTAGATGAATATGCACAACAGGATATTTTCTTGCTTTTGATATGAGTTTTCAATTTTATTTCTGACCAGTGTTTCTACCACCCAGTTAGCCGACAAGGTGGAGAAGGCGGTTCTGGAGCGTTTGAAGCCTCTCCTGCTCAAGGCCCAGGTAATCGGGTTCCTCCTGTGTGCTTGCCTTGGGGAAGTTCTCGAATAAGAAGAGCTGCCCCGTGGTCGCGCTGACCCTGTGGGGACTGCGGCTCTGCCTGGCAGCCAGGAGCCGCGGTGCCGCCTGTGCTGTGCGGTGTGGGCGCAGCGCCGACAGGCCCCTGTTGGGCACCCACCCTGGTGATGTGTCGTCCTTTGTGGGTAAGGGATCAAGATGGGGGGAGACGGAGAAAGTACCCCTTTTGCAAAAGGTGGGATTTTTCGTTTGGGCAGTGAGTTTCGAATGTCATTTCCGTTCCTGCTCAAACACAGCTCTTGGTGGTGGTAAGTGTTCAGTTCACCACTTCCACTTTGATCCCGCGCTCTTCCACTCCGTGATCTAGAATAAGGTGCTGTATTTTTTCCAGAGGAGAGAGACGGCAGGACAGCTTCTGTGCCCACACTGGTGCTTGCTTGGAGGTGAAATCGCACAGAGCCTTACCAGCTGGCTGTGCTGTCCTCTGGGCAGACCCTGGAGATCCATTCCTGTAAACAGGAAGATCTACAGGATGCAGATCATCCTGGTAGTGTGATTAGATGAAGCCATGGGAAAGCACTAGAATCTTAAATGGAATGAACGCCATTCTGGGTCCCCGAATAGACCACAGAACTTCTCTGTCTCTTGGTCTAAGACATGTTAGATCATTTTTAGAGTCCATGGAAATCTCGGGAGTATAGAACTGGGGAGGTTCTTAGAGCCCAAACCGTCCAACCTCCTTATTTTGTCGAGGAGGAAACAGAGAAGTCGAGTAATGGCACAAAAACACCCAGAGCTACTCTGACGACGTTTTAAAAGTTGAGGGAAGGAAAGGGGCAGAAAGCCAAGACCAACACACGGCATTTATTTTCATGAAGGCAGAGTGCTTGAATTTCCACAGAAAGCCCAATATAGCTAAAGCTGATGAGCAGTTCCACACAGAAGTTATTCTGGGAGCAGAATTCATTTGTACTAATACGGGTTGTAAATTTTCATAATTCATGAGCATGCGTGTCTGTCTTCATAGAGAGTCAACTCTTCTCTGGAAGCAGATAGTCACTTGAAGGACCGGCCGTCAGCAGCCGCAGCGGCGGCCCAGCCTGCCGAGGAGGTGCGTGTGGCGGGCGGGGCTTCTGGACCTGGGAGCGCTGTGTGACCGCAGTCTCGGGCGTGAGGGCCGATGACCCACAGATGAGCCTGCAGACACTCCGAGCCCGCTCTGGAGCACGGGGCCCAGGCTTCCCGTGTATATGGCGCATCAGGACCTCGAGCCTATAAACAGCTCACCGGAAGCTCCAGAGCCACAGGGTTTTGTCAGCGGCGCTTTCCTTTCCTCCTGATGACAAGAGTGTGGGTAGACGGTGTGACCCGAATGTCGATGGCCCGCAGCAGAAGAATGGCTGCCCTCATTTCTTCTCAGCCTAGTTTTGCTCGTGACTGGCCTAATTTCCTTCATACTGAGGGCCTAATATGTATTGTTAGGCAAGTGTATTTTGAGTGCCTGCTAATGACCCGTATGTGGCCTGGTAGAGAGAAGAGGTGACCCAGGAACAAATGCTGACATTTGAGAAAAATGAAAGCATCCCACATGGCTGTCCACCCGTGCTCTTCCCCCAGAGGACGTGTGCCCAGCGTCTGGGGGAATGTTGTTCCCCCACGTGCCCCCCGCCTTGGTGTAGGGAGCGGGAGGTGCAGGCCCCCTCCAGCGGCTCTCCGTGGAGGGTGGAGAAAAGCTACTGCTCTCCTGCTCAGAGCCAGTAAAGGGGCAAGCAGTGGCGATGGCCTCAGAGTAGAGAAGGCAGTTGGAATGCAGCTCCGCCAGGCCAACGACCTGAGGAACAGGAAGATGGTAGATTTCAAGAACATATCCCTGCTCTAATTATTAAGCAATAGTCGAGCTTTGGCGTATTTTCGTAGCTTTTGTGGTTGTACCAGTATTTTATTCCTGTACAAGTATTTTGTGGCAGAATCTCAGGCAAGGTGAGGAATCTGAGACTGGAAGCGGAAAGGCTGCATCTGGCTCTTACCGACCAAGCAGGCTGTGGCGGGGTGCCTTGAGCTGCAGACCCACCCAGTGATGCCTTTCTCCTTAGAAAAAAGCAATGAGACTCACCTCTTGTCTAGGGAGGCACTTCCATACGGTATCTTCATAAGAAAGAGAAATGAAGTGGTCACAAGTGCCACCAGTGAAGTAGACACGTTTGAGTATTACTGGAAGTGATCCGCCTTGTACATGAGAACCGTGCTGTAGGCATTAAATGGGTTTTTAATACAGTTTCAGGAAAAGGAAAAGTAACTCTCCAGTATTTAGCATTCTGGGCTGCTGTTAAGCATCAGCATCACTCGGTTTGGGCCCAGGCTTCCCGTGTATATGGCGCATCAGGACCTCGAGCCTATAAACAGCTCACCGGAAGCTCCAGAGCCACAGGGTTTTGTCAGCGGCGCTTTCCTTTCCTCCTGATGACAAGAGTGTGGGTAGACGGTGTGACCCGAATGTCGATGGCCCGCAGCAGAAGAATGGCTGCCCTCATTTCTTCTCAGCCTAGTTTTGCTCGTGACTGGCCTAATTTCCTTCATACTGAGGGCCTAATATGTATTGTTAGGCAAGTGTATTTTGAGTGCCTGCTAATGACCCGTATGTGGCCTGGTAGAGAGAAGAGGTGACCCAGGAACAAATGCTGACATTTGAGAAAAATGAAAGCATCCCACATGGCTGTCCACCCGTGCTCTTCCCCCAGAGGACGTGTGCCCAGCGTCTGGGGGAATGTTGTTCCCCCACGTGCCCCCCGCCTTGGTGTAGGGAGCGGGAGGTGCAGGCCCCCTCCAGCGGCTCTCCGTGGAGGGTGGAGAAAAGCTACTGCTCTCCTGCTCAGAGCCAGTAAAGGGGCAAGCAGTGGCGATGGCCTCAGAGTAGAGAAGGCAGTTGGAATGCAGCTCCGCCAGGCCAACGACCTGAGGAACAGGAAGATGGTAGATTTCAAGAACATATCCCTGCTCTAATTATTAAGCAATAGTCGAGCTTTGGCGTATTTTCGTAGCTTTTGTGGTTGTACCAGTATTTTATTCCTGTACAAGTATTTTGTGGCAGAATCTCAGGCAAGGTGAGGAATCTGAGACTGGAAGCGGAAAGGCTGCATCTGGCTCTTACCGACCAAGCAGGCTGTGGCGGGGTGCCTTGAGCTGCAGACCCACCCAGTGATGCCTTTCTCCTTAGAAAAAAGCAATGAGACTCACCTCTTGTCTAGGGAGGCACTTCCATACGGTATCTTCATAAGAAAGAGAAATGAAGTGGTCACAAGTGCCACCAGTGAAGTAGACACGTTTGAGTATTACTGGAAGTGATCCGCCTTGTACATGAGAACCGTGCTGTAGGCATTAAATGGGTTTTTAATACAGTTTCAGGAAAAGGAAAAGTAACTCTCTCCAGTATTTAGCATTCTGGGCTGCTGTTAAGCATCAGCATCACTGCGGTTTCCCAGGCAGCACCATCAAGGGTCAGTAATTATAAATAACTGAGTAAAAACAAACTTGTTGAAGTTGGCATGATAAAGGAAAGGAGCGGTACTTGGCTGTATGAATTTATAAAAGAGTGTGGGACCCTGAACACAGACTCCCAGAATCCTCATCTCTCGAAGGCAGGAGGTGTTTGCTGTGCTTTACAAATAAACCATCGTTCTTAGTGGATTTATTTGCAGACAGGACAGTCCCTGGAGTCAGGAAACAGGTTTGGGGAGGTGCCGTCATAACATGGGCTTCCCTGGTAGCTCAATCACTAGAGAAACTGCCTGTGCTTCAGGAGAACTGGGCTCCATCCCTGGGTCAGGAAGATCCCCTGGAGAAGGAAATGGCGACCGACTTCAGTATTCTTGCCTGGAAAAGTCCATGGACAGAGCAGCCTGAGGGGCAGACTGCAGTCCATGGGGTCGCTAAGAGTCAGACACGACGAAGTGTCTTCACTCACATCATAACATGTTTGTCTCCTGCTGCTGCTATTGTCGTGAACTGACCTTGCATATGAAATACATTTTTCCAAAGTGTGTGAGTTTCTCTCTTAATTAAAAACTGTGTGTGGACATGGCAAAAAAGGCACACAATTCAGAAAAAAATATTGTAAGAAGTGAAGCCTCCCCACTAGTAGAGACTGCTGCTTTTCCATAGCCAGCTCCTTCTCTACGTTTTGGTGATCTTTCCATGCCAGCACATCGGGACCTTCCGTATCTCTTCCTTCTCTCACAGGATTCTTGATATTGATTCTTTAAATACAAAGAATGAAAATACAAATGCACACATCTTAATTAACTAGACCTGTATCACTGGTCTAGTTGACGCTAGATTTCTTGGTAATTTTGTGTTTTTTTTAAATTTCTTTTTTTTTTTTTTTGGCCACTTCTATTGGTCTTTCATTTATCCATTTTCATCCATCTTTGTTCTTTGGCCTGTGTGCGCCTCCCATTGCAGTGGCCTCTCTCGTTGCAGTGGCCTCTCTCGTTGCAGAGCACTGGCTCCAGAGCGCTGGCTCGAAATTGGACACACCAGTCCAGCCACTCCACCCCATGTGGGGTCTTCCAGATCAGGGATCAAACTGGCACCCCTTGCACTACAAGGCGGTGTCCTTACCCACCGGACCACCAGGGAAGCCCTTGGTAATTTTATTGTAGTGGTTATTCAACTGATATTTATTTCTTTCAGGGTTGAGCATCTCTTTGTATCTCGGTTGGCCATTAGTATATTTTCTGCTATAAACCGTTAAAAGGTTTTAAAAATCACTGTCACAGTAATTGTTCTTTCTGCCAGCCACTGTTGTAAGTGTTCCAGTGTACAAGTGCTCGTATCATCCTTTCGACTCTGAAATGTAGGATTATTATTTCCATATTACAAACCAGAGGTTTGAGGCCCAGAGAGGTTACGTGGACTTGCCCACACCTGTGGGCAGATCAGCGACAGAACCAAGATTAGGTCTCAGAAATGTCTCATTCCAGAGCCTGATATGATCATTTCCTCCACAAACCTTCGTGGTAAAAGCCTCTTTCAGAGCAGATTATAGACACATGTTAGATCAGCAGCAATGCAACACACACAAAAGTGCTTTGCAAGCTGTTAAGTGCTTTTTGAATATAAAGAATACAAGGCCAAGAAAGGCTGGTAGAACCCTTCCAGATTATGGGTAGAAAGTCTCGAAGGCAAAAATCATGGACTGTGATGACATGAATAGACGTTTTTACAAAACACTGAACCAAAAGAGAATAGTGTAGGTGTGTCCTCTGGAGGATATGACATGAACAGTATTTGGAGGTTCTGACTCTAGCATGGCAGGCATTTGGTTTACCAGCTGGCCAAACAGGTAGTGACTGTGATTTCCATGGACAGTATTGGTGTTATTGATCGATGCTACTGTTGAAATGACTGCGGCGGAAGCTGTCACTTCTCTCGGTGTTTACTGACTTAGGAGAGGCTAGGTTTCGTGTAGAAACTGCCGTTGGATCACCACGAGCTTGGTGTGTCAGGATCAGCATTTGTCTTTACGTCTCGTGCTGTTTTCACACTGCCTTTCCGTCCTCCTCCCTTGTTTCACAGGCTGCAACTGTTGATGGCGCATCCAGTAACATTCATCAGCTGAGTGATTTTTTGGAGGATACTGCTCTTGAGCCCTGGCCCATGACTCACTCTAAGATCTGCGAGACGAATGCCGTAGCCTCCTTGGGGGACGGCAAAGACAGCCCGTGTCTGGAGACCATGATGCTCCGAATGGAGGAAATGGAAGTAGGTTGGGGCTGCTGGCTCCACTTGGCTGCTGGGGGCTGCCTGGCTTCTGCTGAGCACAGCTCCTCCTCACAGTTCTGTAGCGCAGAGCCTCAGGGTCACCTGGTCCTCAGTTTAAACCCCAGCTCGACTGCCCACCAAGTATACAGCCTTGGTAAAGCCGCTTTGGAGAAGGAAGTGGAAGCCGGCTGTGGTATTCTTCATTTGGAAAATTCCATGGATGGAGAAGCCTGGCTGGCTAGCTACAGTCCGTGGGGTCTCAAATATATGTATTTATGGGGCTTCCCTGGTGGCTCAGTGGTGAGAAATCTGCCTGCAATGCGGGAGACCTGGGTTCCATCACTGGGTTGGGAAGATCCCCTAGAGGAGGGCCTGGCAACCCGCTCCAGTCTTCTTGCCTGGAGGGTTCCACGGACAGAGGAGCCTGACGGGCTTCAGTCCATGGAGTCACAGAGTCGGACACGACTGAAGTGACTAAGCAGCAAAGTCATTTACCCTCTCGTGATAAGTGGATTTTTTAAAATGTAAATTAAGATTAAGTACACTACTCCCTTTTCAAATAGTCAGTAGTTGAGCTAGTACTTTTCTCAAGGCAAAAATCATGGGCTGTGATGACATGAATAGACGTTATTACAAAACACTGAACCAAAAGAGAATAGTGTAGGTGTGTCCTCTGGAGGATATGACATGAACAGTATTTGGAGGTTCTGACTCTAGCATGGCAGGCATTTGGTTTACCAGCTGGCCAAACAGGTAGTGACTGTGATTTCCATGGACAGTATTGGTGTTATTGATCGATGCTACTGTTGAAATGACTGGGGGGAAGCTGTCACTTCTCTCGGTGTTTACTGACTTAGGAGAGGCTAGGTTTCGTGTAGAAACTGCCGTTGGATCACCACGAGCTTGGTGTGTCAGGATCAGCATTTGTCTTTACGTCTCGTGCTGTTTTCACACTGCCTTCCGTCCTCCTCCCTTGTTTCACAGGCTGCAACTGTTGATGGCGCATCCAGTAACATTCATCAGCTGAGTGATTTTTGGAGGATACTGCTCTTGAGCCCTGGCCCATGACTCACTCTAAGATCTGCGGGGACGAATGCCGTAGCCTCCTTGGGGGACGGCAAAGACAGCCCGTGTCTGGAGACCATGATGCTCCGAATGGAGGAAATGGAAGTAGGTTGGGGCTGCTGGCTCCACTTGGCTGCTGGGGGCTGCCTGGCTTCTGCTGAGCACAGCTCCTCCTCACAGTTCTGTAGCGCAGAGCCTCAGGGTCACCTGGTCCTCAGTTTAAACCCCAGCTCGACTGCCCACCAAGTATACAGCCTTGGTAAAGCCGCTTTGGAGAAGGAAGTGGAAGCCGGCTGTGGTATTCTTCATTTGGAAAATTCCATGGATGGAGAAGCCTGGCTGGCTAGCTACAGTCCGTGGGGTCTCAAATATATGTATTTATGGGGCTTCCCTGGTGGCTCAGTGGTGAGAAATCTGCCTGCAATGCGGGAGACCTGGGTTCCATCACTGGGTTGGGAAGATCCCCTAGAGGAGGGCCTGGCAACCCGCTCCAGTCTTCTTGCCTGGAGGGTTCCACGGACAGAGGAGCCTGACGGGCTTCAGTCCATGGAGTCACAGAGTCGGACACGACTGAAGTGACTAAGCAGCAAAGTCATTTACCCTCTCGTGATAAGTGGATTTTTTAAAATGTAAATTAAGATTAAGTACACTACTCCCTTTTCAAATAGTCAGTAGTTGGTAGCTAGTACATTGGACAGGGAAAATGGAAATAGAACATTTCCATCATCAATTCAAATTCTAGTGGGTAGTGCTGTTCTAGATCAGATTAATTAGTACAGATGAATTGCTTTCATTTTATTTTACATTTCGCCTCATGGACTTACCACTTCCTGACCTGGAGGGGCCTGTTTCTGGCGCTGGACTGTTACAGCCTCACCAGTCTCTGGTTTGTAATGAAATGAATTGTTTTCCTCATAAATTAATCTTTTTCTGTTTTTTTAAAGAAATACCAGGAGACAGTTCGCCAAAGATATAATAAAATTGTGTATACCGATCCTCATCTTTGGATGCAGGAAGAAAGAAATGGTGAGTGTTCCCCTACTTTCCCCCTTGCGTTGTACCCTGAGACATTTCAGACCTACGGAGAAGTTGAAAAAACTGTTCTGTGGATACTCACATACACATCTTCTAGATTCTATGATTGAAATATTGCTATAGTTGCTTTATCATATGTCTGCTTAGCCTCTCGGGTTTCCCAAGTAGCTCAATGGTAAAGAATCTGCCTGCCCGGGAGACGCAGGCTTGATCCCTGGTTTGGGAAGACCCTCTGGGTAGGAGATGGCAGCCCACTCCAGTCTTCTTGCCTGGAGAATTCCATGGACAGAGGAGCCTGGCGGGCTGCCGTCCGTGGCTGCAGAGCTACAGACTGAACGACTGAGCATGTGTAAGCACCCACTTAGCCTCTGTCCATCAGTCTGTCTGATTTTTGAACACATTTCAGAGTTGAAGATATCATTACATCTCCCCTGAAACATTTAACCTGTGTATCAGCAACTGGAGCTTCATATTTATTTAGGGCTCTTTTTCCTTTTGAGATAAAATCTACATCTAATGAAATGCACAAATCTTAACTGTGTTATCTGATGGGTTTTTGCTTTCTTTAATCTAATGAACCCTTGACTACCACCAGGTTGAGAGGAGGGGCTCTTCATTTCTTCTAGAAGCTTTACGGTTTCAGCTTTTATGTACAGGCCTGTGGTCCATCTTGAATAGAACTTGCCTCTGGTTTGAGGAAGAGGCTGAGGTTCATTTTTTTCCTCCTAGTAGTGGGTACTGGTTTTTATACCATTTGTTGAGAAGGCTTTCACTTTTTTCTCCCACTTTTAAAAACTCCATATGCGTTTTGGCTGCAGTTGCTAGGCCACTGTCTGAAGTTGGGCTGAGGAGTGTTACTCAACCTCTCTTTGACTCAAGCTTATCAGTTACTACTTTACTCAATGAAAGAAGGAAAAGAAAATATGGTTAAACATTACCTCTAAAGGATTTTTAGTACTGTGAGTATTAAGAGAAGTAAAGGAAGTTGTGGGTATAGAAGGTTTACAATAGCAGCTTATCTGTATATACTTTTTCTTTAAGAGTATGAGTTTAGGGTATTGTCTTAGGAAAAGTATTCTCCGTGTCGTATTTGGACTGAAAGATGAGCCGTCTAAGCACAGTTCCTTTCCACTTTGGTAATTGTTTTTAAAGTGTGCCCCTTTATTATTTTCTTTCTTTCTTTCTTTCTGGCTGTGATAGGTAGGCAAGCAGGAGCTCCTCTCTGGCTGCAGTGTGCCAGCTTCTCCTGGTGGTGACTTCTCTTGCTGCAGAGCACAGGCTCGGGGGCATGTGGGCTCAGTCGTTGTGGTTCCCCGGCTCAGGAGCGCAGGGTCGGTAGCCGTGGTGCGTGGGCTCTTCCCGGAGCACGTGTGGTGTGTGCGATCTTCCCGGATCAGGGATGGAACCTGCGTCTCCTGCATTGGCAGGCGAGTTCTGTACCATCGCGCCACCGGGGAGGCCCTAGTCTTGGCAATTTTTCAAGCTCTCTTCTTTGTTCTCTCTCCTAGGGCCTTACACCAGTGTCCATGTTTATCCTCACATGACAGGTGAACCATTCTTCCAGGCCTGCCTCGTTGTGCTCCCTTTCTGTGAACTCCCATAGACTTCTGGCGTGTCTAGCCCATTAGAGCTGTTTGTGGAGGCTCTTTATGTCTCCCAGATAAGAGTCTTTGAGGCCAGAGAGCTTTGTCGTGTTCACTGGTGTCCCAGCTGCGCCTAGCAGGGGCCTGACACAGGGAGGAGCCTTCGCCTCGCTGCCTCGCGAATCAGCGGGCACCTTTCCGATTGGAAGCAGAGGAAAGGGAAGTGCTGAAGGCGGCGGTTTCACTGTCGGTCTGGCCGTCGGCCACAGTCAGGTTGCACTGTGCAGAAGACAGTCTCACCAAGGACCCAGTGTTCTCCTTTTCAAGGACAATTTAAATTATGAGTCACTATCTCTGACTCTGCTGGAGTCTAGATATGCATTTCAAAGGGTTCTGTAGAACACCAAGAACGGAAATGAATTTGTAGACGAATCCAGATCTTTGACTCAAGCTTATCAGTTACTACTTTACTCAAGGGGGTAAAAAATTTTTTAGTACTGTGAGTATTAAGAGAAGTAAAGGAAGTTGTGGGTATAGAAGGTTTACAATAGCAGCTTATCTGTATATACTTTTTCTTTAAGAGTATGAGTTTAGGGTATTGTCTTAGGAAAAGTATTCTCCGTGTCGTATTTGGACTGAAAGATGAGCCGTCTAAGCACAGTTCCTTTCCACTTTGGTAATTGTTTTTAAAGTGTGCCCCTTTATTATTTTCTTTCTTTCTTTCTTTCTGGCTGTGATAGGTAGGCAAGCAGGAGCTCCTCTCTGGCTGCAGTGTGCCAGCTTCTCCTGGTGGTGACTTCTCTTGCTGCAGAGCACAGGCTCGGGGGCATGTGGGCTCAGTCGTTGTGGTTCCCCGGCTCAGGAGCGCAGGGTCGGTAGCCGTGGTGCGTGGGCTCTTCCCGGAGCACGTGTGGTGTGTGCGATCTTCCCGGATCAGGGATGGAACCTGCGTCTCCTGCATTGGCAGGCGAGTTCTGTACCATCGCGCCACCGGGGAGGCCCTAGTCTTGGCAATTTTTCAAGCTCTCTTCTTTGTTCTCTCTCCTAGGGCCTTACACCAGTGTCCATGTTTATCCTCACATGACAGGTGAACCATTCTTCCAGGCCTGCCTCGTTGTGCTCCCTTTCTGTGAACTCCCATAGACTTCTGGCGTGTCTAGCCCATTAGAGCTGTTTGTGGAGGCTCTTTATGTCTCCCAGATAAGAGTCTTTGAGGCCAGAGAGCTTTGTCGTGTTCACTGGTGTCCCAGCTGCGCCTAGCAGGGGCCTGACACAGGGAGGAGCCTTCGCCTCGCTGCCTCGCGAATCAGCGGGCACCTTTCCGATTGGAAGCAGAGGAAAGGGAAGTGCTGAAGGGCGGCGGTTTCACTGTCGGTCTGGCCGTCGGCCACAGTCAGGTTGCACTGTGCAGAAGACAGTCTCACCAAGGACCCAGTGTTCTCCTTTTCAAGGACAATTTAAATTATTAGTCACTATCTCTGACTCTGCTGGAGTCTAGATATGCATTTCAAAGGGTTCTGTAGAACACCAAGAACGGAAATGAATTTGTAGACACTGTAAATCCAGATCATGAAATCCTCATAAGCACCCTCTGTATCTAATTGTTCTGATTGTATACTCAGTTGCATCACACAGAAAAAAACAAATTCTAAGTGATTTATACAGTGCCAAATCTATATCTTGCATTCTATTTTCTGAAGTCAGTTGAAAATTGATTGTGTTCTCAGTGGTATTTTTACAAAAACTGACTCTACAGTATTTCTTTTTATTACTACTTAAAATTTTTTTTTTAATTAAAAAAAATTTTTTTTTTTTTGGCCTCACTGCATGACCTGTGGGGTATTACTTCCCTGGCCAAGGATCAGTCCCTGCACTGTAAGCCCGGAGTCTTAACCTCTGCATCCCCAGGGAAGACCCTGTGCAGTTTTCTTTTTTTTTTTTTTTTAACTTTTATTTTACTTTTAACTTTTACAGAGTTTTGCTGTTTACAGATATGTATGTTCTCAGATTAGTCATATGCATATCCCCCCACCCCACCCCTCCAGACCGCCATAGAGCTGTGCAGTATTCTGAGCATAAAAAACCGTAAGTGTATAAATGGGTGAGTCAGAGAAAGGTGTCTGACTTACACATGCTCCTTAACCTAGGAGAAGGACTGCTTTCTTTCTGCATCCGAAATGCATGTAAAGTGATAAATAATCCAAAACTCTAAGGAGCGCTGTCGAGCCTGCCCCAGGTGTAGGTAACGAGTTATTGTTTTGACTATCATCATGCAGATTTTTCCAGCAAAGCCCAGAGACAAATTAAATCAGGCAATTAAGTGTTCATGTGTGAGTGGAGTTATTTTTCCCTTCTGCAGTAATCCAATCATTTAAAGGTTAAAAAACAAACCCAGCTGCTCAAGACTCCTTGGATAAGGGTGGGTCCTAATGGAACCTGGATTTGCACAGACCTCTTAGAAGAGTCCACCTCAGAGCTGACAGAAGCTCTGAAACAAGTTCCTTATTTCAGAAAGCTAACTCCTCGTTGATTTGTTTCTTGATAACTTTTAAATTCACCTTTCACCTAAAACAAAGGCCTTGTTTTCCTTTTGCACTGCCAGCTCAACCCTGAAAGGCTTAAGAGACGTGTGCCCACGACTTCCTCATAGGTTACTGGCCACTGGGACAGCTTGGTCTCTGCTCTAGCCTTTCTTCCCATGCAGTCATTTTATGCCTCTCCTTTTCTAGACCAGAAGCTTCCAGCAGGAAGTGAAAGACCTCGTTCTCCTCATCCAATCAGGATCACAAAGACAGCTGCTCGCAAAGACCCAGATGTGACCATCGTGCTAGAAAGGCCCTGCAATGGCATGTAAGTGGTAATGAGCCTGTCTGATTGCATTGTTGTTGGTTGCCTTTGACCTTGTTAGACTGCATTCCTTCAGTGACCACAAGACAGAGAGAGGTTCTTCTCTTGACCAAGATCTTGCCAGACTCCAAAATATTCTCAATAAAACAGTGTCTTTATGAGATAAGCATTGGGTGTGTTGCTTAGTAACGTTTAGCTGGTTGTTACGAGTGAAAGCATCACCCTGGCCTGGATGCTTGTGCAGGTCGTCACCGCTGGACTTGCTTTAAGAATTCTCTCTCTCTTTTTTAATTTTGACCTCTTTTTATTGATTATTTATTCATTTATTTCTCGTCCGTCTTTATTCTTTGGCCTGTGTGGGCTTCCCATCGCAGTGGCCTCTCTCGTTTCAGAGCACCAGCTCTGGGCGCACACGCTCCAAAGCGTCAGCTCATAATTGGACACACTGGTCCAGCTGCTCCGCGGCACGTGGGATCTTCCAGGCCAGGGATCAAACCGGCGCCCCTTGCACTGCAAGGTGGACTCTTTACCCACTGGACCACCAGGGAAGCTCCTCTTTAAGGATTCTTTTGTCCGCATGTTCTTCCCATGAGGAGCGTTTGTCCCGTGGAAAGGAGACTCAGTCGGGGGTGATAACATGTCGGGTTTGGTGCAGCGTGCGGAAGGGAAATGAAGGTCAGCCTTTAGTTGTCCAGCCATCAGGGTGTGTTAATGGTCCAATTCTGAATGCTCTCATAATTTTTATTTGCTCTCAGTTCCCTGGATGAAAGTGTAGGGACAGAGGAGAGGTCGGAGAAAAGAGAGGCTCCCCTTCTCTCCCTTTCAGAAGATGCTCAAACGGAAGGCCGAACTGCCCTCTTTGTCCCGCCGGCCGCGCGGCACAGCATTGGTGACTACTGCCGCCGCTTCGAGCGCTACCTGCGGATGATCGCACACGAGGCTGTGGGCTCCTTCAACCCGTGGCTCATAGCTGAGAGGTCAGTAGGAGGCTCGTGCTCTGTGGAGGAGGTGGGTGCCTGGCCGAGGTCTCGGGCTGGGCCCTGGTGTTGCAGTGGCTGCTCCGGGCGAGGGGACAGACTTTCTCTACCGAGTGCCTTTCTTCAGGGAGAGGAGACAGGAAAACAGCGTGGCTGATGCCATCCCGAGGAGCGCGCCGCAGCCTTGCCGCTGAGATGGAGGCTCATTCAGGGCAGGTTTCCTGTTGCTCTCGGTCTCTGCGTCATCAGATTAGCACGGGTCAGGAAGCAGTTGTGGTCATGAAGTCTTCACGGTCAGGACAGACTTGCACCAGGACACAGGCCTGGAGACCATGACACCTACCTTTCTCCTGGAGGTTGCCTCCCCGGAGACGGGGAGTTTGTGACGTCAGAAAGCCCCACTGCTACTAAATATTTGAAGAATGGATAGCCTTATTTTATGTACATAATTCATTGAAAGATGTGTGCAAATTCATCCTTTTAAAATAGGGCTCAGACTTAAATTTCTCATGAAGATCACTTTATTACATACGTGCTGATAATTTTCATCGCTGAACCTGGAGTGTGCGGTGATGACCTATCTTGAATGAGTTTCAGACCTGTTCCAGGAGTTGATAATTGCCTCTTTATATATATATATTTATATGTGTGTGTGTGTGTATAGCCTCTAAGTCATCATTTTTATTTTTCATCCATTTTTGTTCTTTGGCCTCTGTGGGCCTCCCATCGCAGTGGCCTCTCTCGTTGCAGAGCACCAGCTCTGGGTGCATGCGCTCCAGAGCACTGGCTCGGTAGTTGGACACACCGGCCCAGCTGTTCCTCAGCACGTGGGATCTTCCCAGGCCAGGGATCAAACCAGTGCCCCCTTGCACTGCCAGACGGACTCTTTACCCACTGGACCACCAGGGAAGTCCAATAATTGCCTCTTTTTAACTTGCTTATTCTTTTATATATTTCTTAAGGTTCCTCACATACTAGTCAACCCCTCTCAGCATAATTTTCCTCATACATCCATGTGTTGTTAGTTAATCTTGGCCTCCGTCACTACCCTTTCTCCTGAGACACACTTTCTTTCTCCCGAAGCCTGGCCCTGCTGCTTTCTAGATCTGCGGTGTGGCCCTCGTGCTGGGACGTGTCTTCCTCCCCATGCTGGGCAGGAGATTCTCCCTCCCACGTTAGGATCCTTGTGTCCTCTTGGCACGTGTCTTCCTCATAACTGGTTTCCTCTCTTACTTTGACGGAGCCGATCCTGCTTTGTGTATTACAGGGCATTTCTTGAGATTTACATGTGCGAAAGTGTCTATCTACATACTTGATTGATGATTTGGCTGGGTTTTGAATTCCTGGTTTATTTTTTCCAAAGGATATGCCTGCCTTCTTCTGTGGGGTGAAGGAGGGATTGTCAACTGGCTGCCAGGAACAGGGGTGACGGCCCATCTATCTAACAGCTCATCCTGCAGGCTCTGAACCCACATTCTCGTTTCCTGCCTGCCACTTGATTCCAAGCCCCACTGCTACTAAATATTTGAAGAATGGATAGCCTTATTTTATGTACATAATTCATTGAAAGATGTGTGCAAATTCATCCTTTTAAAATAGGGCTCAGACTTAAATTTCTCATGAAGATCACTTTATTACATACGTGCTGATAATTTTCATCGCTGAACCTGGAGTGTGCGGTGATGACCTATCTTGAATGAGTTTCAGACCTGTTCCAGGAGTTGATAATTGCCTCTTTATATATATATATTTATATGTGTGTGTGTGTGTATAGCCTCTAAGTCATCATTTTTATTTTTCATCCATTTTTGTTCTTTGGCCTCTGTGGGCCTCCCATCGCAGTGGCCTCTCTCGTTGCAGAGCACCAGCTCTGGGTGCATGCGCTCCAGAGCACTGGCTCGGTAGTTGGACACACCGGCCCAGCTGTTCCTCAGCACGTGGGATCTTCCCAGGCCAGGGATCAAACCAGTGCCCCCTTGCACTGCCAGACGGACTCTTTACCCACTGGACCACCAGGGAAGTCCAATAATTGCCTCTTTTTAACTTGCTTATTCTTTTATATATTTCTTAAGGTTCCTCACATACTAGTCAACCCCTCTCAGCATAATTTTCCTCATACATCCATGTGTTGTTAGTTAATCTTGGCCTCCGTCACTACCCTTTCTCCTGAGACACACTTTCTTTCTCCCGAAGCCTGGCCCTGCTGCTTTCTAGATCTGCGGTGTGGCCCTCGTGCTGGGACGTGTCTTCCTCCCCATGCTGGGCAGGAGATTCTCCCTCCCACGTTAGGATCCTTGTGTCCTCTTGGCACGTGTCTTCCTCATAACTGGTTTCCTCTCTTACTTTGACGGAGCCGATCCTGCTTTGTGTATTACAGGGCATTTCTTGAGATTTACATGTGCGAAAGTGTCTATCTACATACTTGATTGATGATTTGGCTGGGTTTTGAATTCCTGGTTTATTTTTTCCAAAGGATATGCCTGCCTTCTTCTGTGGGGTGAAGGAGGGATTGTCAACTGGCTGCCAGGAACAGGGGTGACGGCCCATCTATCTAACAGCTCATCCTGCAGGCTCTGAACCCACATTCTCGTTTCCTGCCTGCCACTTGATTCCACGCCCATGGGTCCTGGTTCCCTTCCTTGCGGAGTCCTCCTGATGCAGCAGCTTGCTCTTCCTTGGTGACCTCCTCTGTGCACCCTGTGGTTTCCCTTTCTGCTGTATTTCCTCTGAACTGAGTTGTTTCGATTCTTCCTTGTGCTTTTAATCTTCCAAAAATCTTGGACCTTTCTCATCTACTTTTGTCTTTTTCTCCTTGTAGATTTATGTGTTCATTTATCTTCTTTGATTTTGGTGGGGGTGTGAGTGGGATCAGAGATAATCACTGTGTCCACTCTCTTAAGTTGAACCCGAAGTCCTGGGGCTTCTCATAGTATCCGTGTCCTGGAAGCCCGTGAGACCCTTTGCTCTGGTTGAGATGCATGTATATTTTCTGGGGAGGAGAGTACAGCAAACTGAACTTGCTTCCAGGTGTTAACCTGCAGTCCTGTTGCATTCCGCTGGTTTGCACAGAGCCTGACTGGATTGATGAGGCTAACTGGCATCTCGGGAAATTATAAATTAGCTAAGGAAGATAGACTGTCCCCTGTGTTTTCTTACCACTTGATTAATGGTACATCCTGTGATAGTTGTTTTGTAGAGGCAGGGGACAGCACTCTCGACCTGTAAGGACAAACAGGGTAGGATGTGGAGGTCAGAGTGGTTATAATATGCCTAAATCTCACAGATGTTCTCCTTTCTTGTCCTTGACCCTCAAGTGACAGCACATCTGATTATTCTAGCTCTGTTTTTGATCTCTCTTCTCATGTGGGTGTTCCAAAGATGGGGAGTGTATTGGTCAAATCTTGAAAAAAATATCCAGGAGCGCTGGCATCATCTGATAGCCTCATGGGGGAGGGAGAAATCAGCTGAGTGTTTCCTCTTTCTTTTACTGTCTCCATTCCCCGCTCCACCTGGAGAAAAGCGCTGTTCCAGTAACCCGAAGGGGCAGATGATACAAACTAGACGTAGATAAAGGATTGCCCCAAGGAGGGATTGTCAACTGGCTGCCAGGAACAGGGGTGACGGCCCATCTATCTAACAGCTCATCCTGCAGGCTCTGAACCCACATTCTCGTTTCCTGCCTGCCACTTGATTCCACGCCCATGGGTCCTGGTTCCCTTCCTTGCGGAGTCCTCCTGATGCAGCAGCTTGCTCTTCCTTGGTGACCTCCTCTGTGCACCCTGTGGTTTCCCTTTCTGCTGTATTTCCTCTGAACTGAGTTGTTTCGATTCTTCCTTGTGCTTTTAATCTTCCAAAAATCTTGGACCTTTCTCATCTACTTTTGTCTTTTTCTCCTTGTAGATTTATGTGTTCATTTATCTTCTTTGATTTTGGTGGGGGTGTGAGTGGGATCAGAGATAATCACTGTGTCCACTCTCTTAAGTTGAACCCGAAGTCCTGGGGCTTCTCATAGTATCCGTGTCCTGGAAGCCCGTGAGACCCTTTGCTCTGGTTGAGATGCATGTATATTTTCTGGGGAGGAGAGTACAGCAAACTGAACTTGCTTCCAGGTGTTAACCTGCAGTCCTGTTGCATTCCCGCTGGTTTGCACAGAGCCTGTCTGGATTGATGAGGCTAACTGGCATCTCGGGAAATTATAAATTAGCTAAGGAAGATAGACTGTCCCCTGTGTTTTCTTACCACTTGATTAATGGTACATCCTGTGATAGTTGTTTTGTAGAGGCAGGGGACAGCACTCTCGACCTGTAAGGACAAACAGGGTAGGATGTGGAGGTCAGAGTGGTTATAATATGCCTAAATCTCACAGATGTTCTCCTTTCTTGTCCTTGACCCTCAAGTGACAGCACATCTGATTATTCTAGCTCTGTTTTTGATCTCTCTTCTCATGTGGGTGTTCCAAAGATGGGGAGTGTATTGGTCAAATCTTGAAAAAAATATCCAGGAGCGCTGGCATCATCTGATAGCCTCATGGGGGAGGGAGAAATCAGCTGAGTGTTTCCTCTTTCTTTTACTGTCTCCATTCCCCGCTCCACCTGGAGAAAAGCGCTGTTCCAGTAACCCGAAGGGGCAGATGATACAAACTAGACGTAGATAAAAGCATGATTCTGAAAGGAAGAAGATGGAAATCATGACCCGAGAGGTGCAGACAAATGACACGAGAGAGGTGGTCAGTAAGTCAAGCCCAGACAGCATTGGAAAAGACAGAAAAAGCTTGCCCACCTGTTTATCCACTCCATGACATCACTGTCAGAAAAGTAAAAATGCTGAGGAAGCCTGAGTTTAAACTGGGAAAACTCATGGAGCTGCATGGGGAAGGTGATCATTCTAGAAAAGCTAGTGAGGGTGAGACAGGTGCCAAAGCATAGATCTGAGCCACCAGTCCACAAATCCGCTGAACATTCAGCTTTAATGGTGACAAGTAACAGACCTTAGTCTAGGGGGTAAAAAACGATGACAAGAAAGAAGAGAGGAGGAGGGGCAGGGAGGATGAAGGTCACTGTCTAAGCCACGTGTGCAGGAGAGGAGGGGGAGGGAATGGATCAGAACCACGTCCAAAGAGCTCATGACTGAGCACTGCCCCAGAGTAACAGAAGGCATCAAGCCACAGATTCAAGAAGCTCAGAAAGCCCCAGGCAAGAAAAAGAGAAGTCCGTATGTAAGCACATCATTGCATTGTTGGAAAATGAAAGACAGAGAGAAGTCTTAAAATCAGCCAGAGGAAGGAAAAGGGAGAAACAGAAACTATGGAAGCTGGGGGCTTCCCTGGTGGTCCAGTGGATGAGGACACTGCCTTGCAGTGCAAGGAGCGCCAGTTCGATCCCTGGCCTGGGAAGACCCCACGTGCCGTGGAGCGGCTGGACCCATGTGTCCAATGACCAAGCCGGAGCCCTGGAGCGCATGCGCCCAGAGCTGGTGCTCTGCAACAACAGAGGCCACCGCGATGGGAGGCCCACACGGGCCAAAGAACAAAAGATGGATGAAAATAGAGAAATGAAAGACCAATAGAAGTGGCCTGCCTGCCCCTTCCCTCCCCAACCCTCCTCTGCTCCAAAAAAAAAGAAAAAAAAAGAAGTATGGAATCTGATAGCCTCATGGGGAGGGAGAAATCAGCTGAGTGTTTCCTCTTTCTTTTACTGTCTCCATTCCCGCTCCACCTGGAGAAAAGCGCTGTTCCAGTAACCCGAAGGGCAGATGATACAACTAGACGTAGATAAAAGCATGATTCTGAAAGAAGAAGATGGAAATCATGACCCGAGAGGTGCAGACAAATGACACGAGAGGTGGTCAGTAAGTCAAGCCCAGACAGCATTGGAAAAGACAGAAAAAGCTTGCCCACCTGTTTATCCACTCCATGACATCACTGTCAGAAAAGTAAAAATGCTGAGGAAGCCTGAGTTTAAACTGGGAAAACTCATGGAGCTGCATGGGGAAGGTGATCATTCTAGAAAAGCTAGTGAGGGTGAGACAGGTGCCAAAGCATAGATCTGAGCCACCAGTCCACAAATCCGCTGAACATTCAGCTTTAATGGTGACAAGTAACAGACCTTAGTCTAGGGGGTAAAAAACGATGACAAGAAAGAAGAGAGGAGGAGGGGCAGGGAGGATGAAGGTCACTGTCTAAGCCACGTGTGCAGGAGAGGAGGGGGAGGGAATGGATCAGAACCACGTCCAAAGAGCTCATGACTGAGCACTGCCCCAGAGTAACAGAAGGCATCAAGCCACAGATTCAAGAAGCTCAGAAAGCCCCAGGCAAGAAAAAGAGAAGTCCGTATGTAAGCACATCATTGCATTGTTGGAAAATGAAAGACAGAGAGAAGTCTTAAAATCAGCCAGAGGAAGGAAAAGGGAGAAACAGAAACTATGGAAGCTGGGGGCTTCCCTGGTGGTCCAGTGGATGAGGACACTGCCTTGCAGTGCAAGGAGCGCCAGTTCGATCCCTGGCCTGGGAAGACCCCACGTGCCGTGGAGCGGCTGGACCCATGTGTCCAATGACCAAGCCGGAGCCCTGGAGCGCATGCGCCCAGAGCTGGTGCTCTGCAACAACAGAGGCCACCGCGATGGGAGGCCCACACGGGCCAAAGAACAAAAGATGGATGAAAATAGAGAAATGAAAGACCAATAGAAGTGGCCTGCCTGCCCCTTCCCTCCCCAACCCTCCTCTGCTCCAAAAAAAAAGAAAAAAAAAAAAGAAGCTATGGAAGCTGAATGACCTGGGGTATTTTTTAATGTTCCAAAAGAGAACGCTACCAATCTGGATCTGAGCCCAGTAAAATGAATTTCAAGAGAGAGGGCAAGAAGGGATCTAAACAAAGCCGGGAAAATCTGTTACCAGGAGACCATCACTATAGGAAATAGCGAAACAAGCAGAGCAGGAATCATCACAGGTGAAAAGTCAGAAATACAGGAAGGTGTGAAGTAAGAAAAGATCGGTATGTAGGTAAGTGAATATTGATGGTTTAAAGCAATAAACTGATGTCTTACAAGGGTGCATGAATATGAGATATGTCTGAAGTCCATGATCACAGTAGTATAGGAACTGGGAAGAGATAGAGTCAGTGTCCTGAGGTCCGTTCATTGTCTGGGAAATTGGTAGGAACATCAGTGAATGTTAGATGTTAAGTCAGGGATGCTTATTTGTAATCTAGAATGGCCACTAGAAGGATAGTAAAATAGTGTATCCCATCCAAGTTAAAAGTGAAGAAAATGTAACTTAGACAATCACAGAATCCTAAAAAAGGTAAGAAAGAAGAGAGAGCAAAAATAGACAAACAGGAAGTACTTAGTGTTTAGTAGGAGAAACTCCACTGTATCAGAATTATGGTAAGTGAAAAAGAGCTTTACAGGACTTCCCTGGTGGTCTAGTGGGTAAGGACACCGCCTTGCAGTGCAAGGGGCGCCGGTTGGATCCCTGGCCTGGGAAGATCCCACGTGCCGCGGAGCAGCTGGACCGATGTGTCCAGCTACCGAGCTGGAGCTCTGAAGTGCATGCGCCCAGAGCCGGTGCTCTGCGACAACAGAGGCCACCGCGATGGGAGGCCCACAGGCCAAGGAACAAAGATAAATAAATGAAAGATCAAGAGAAGTGACCAAAAAAAAAGTCAATGGAGGAGACCAAGATATAAAAAAAAAATGCATTACAAAAAACCACCTTAGCTATTCTTGGCCTTTTGAATTTCCATTTCAGTCCTAGAAGTGACTTGGTAAGTCCCTCAGCTGAGTAACACGACGGCTCCCGTGCATGGCTGTGCATACTCTGAGCTGTGTGGTTTGTCTTCCAGCTTTTCTGAAGAGCTGGTGGACGAAGCCCTGGAGGCCGTGGCTGCTGAACTGCAGGACGTGTGTGAAGACTATGCGGAAGCCGTGTTCACCTCCGAGTTCTTGGAAGCGGCTACGTGAGGGCTCTCCAGGGCGGGGCCCCGCACGTCCCACTGGCTGAGGAGCGGCCCCCTTAGGTTTCAGCCACAGCAAGGCGTTACCCTCCTCGGTCCATCCAGGCCGGAAGGCACTGCCCTCTGGGAGGAAGGGCACACCTCCCTTTGCATCTTGTTCATCAGAGCAAATGGTCCTGGTAACTTATGATGGAATGGGATCTGTTTATCAGTGTCCAAGAAATGTGACTCAATTATGACAATATAATATTTTCTGAATGTATATTTTTCCACTGGGATACCATGTTCATTCCACTGGCTCAGTCTGGTGATGAGGATGTTTTGAAAGGTACTAAGTAAGTGTGCTTCACGCAGGGGTTCACGTTGCTGTTGACCTGCAGGGGCCCTGATGCTAGCACAGGTGCAGTGCTGGTCTGGCCTCGTCCCCTGGCTCGTGTTCTCTCCTCTGTCCTACCAGGACCCTCGTGTCCTGCCAGGACCCCTGTCCTGCCGGGTTACAGACTTGCGTCGAGCAGAGGACTTGGTGCTTCTGCCCAAACCCCGCCTGGTTGTCCAGATAGGAACCCAGCAGTTAGCCGTGTGCAGCGGTAAGCATGTCGTCCTCCAGTTCTCAGTGCTAGGTGCGTCTTCACATGTTTAGCTCCTCGAGCCTTTTGTTACTGTGAGGGGACGCGTTCCGATACACAAAGCTCTGAACCCAGAGGAAGCTGCCACACCCCAGGAGAGGCGGGCCTCCTCTGGGGCCTGGGTGGAGGCTCGCGCTCGCTCCCCTCTGCTGGGGTCACGAGCGGCCGGGTTTCCGCACCAGTGGGGAGCCTGAGCGGGAGGCCAGAGCACCGTCTGGAGGGTGTGAGGACGACAGGGCCTCCCCAAGACGGGAAGAGCCGCGACAGCTGGGTCCTCGAAATTCTTGTAGTCGTGCTTCACCAGAACACCCTCTGTGTTTTCAGAAGCTCTGAATTCAGGGAAAGGAAAGGAATGTATCTAAAACAAGGCCACTGCCTGGAAAAAGTCCCCTCACTTTTTTTGCCCGAGGCCTTGGTGCAGGCAGCGTGGAGAGCGAGTGACGCGCGACGCCCCCCAGCATACCGCGAGCCTGTTTATAGCACACGGTGTTGTCATCCGGGATCCGTCTCTGAACTACAAGTATTTCAGGTGATAATTGAAGCTGCTTGATCACACTTATTTGTGCAAAATTGATTTTCGTTTAATGTTAATGTTTTCCTGCTTAATTTTGTTTAACCTCAGAATTTAAAAGGCTTCACGGGAAATTAGAGGCCTTTAATTTGAGGAATGACATATGTGCACTTGAATTGATAGGCATGTCTGTTCTTGATAATTTGTGTGGCTGTTTTTACTGTGCTGATTTTCTTAAATAAACTCAATATTTTAGAGTACCTACATGTCGGTTTAAAATAATTTACATATCCTTTTTTCCCCTCAGACCAAATGAAAAGTGATTTACACAAACTACTGAGACTAGTTTTACATTTAGTGAGGGCACAGTGGATTATTTGCCACCTCTCGCCCTCCCCCAGAAGGAATGAAGTGATGATGAGAGGCAGCCTTGATTGAGTGCAGACTGTGTACAGACCTAGCTCTGAGTGCTTCCCCTGTGAGGTGGATGCCATTATTACTCCCATTTGATACGATGAATCAAATGAGGCACAAGATGGGGAGGTGATCTGACCGGACAAGCCTGGGCGCGGATTCATTTACTCCCATAAAGATAGTTGTTGAAGCTTCAAGAGTCTACTCAGGTGCATCCTCCCGCCTCTTCCTGTTACCGCTGAGCACCCGATGCGCCGGGACGCTGGGGTCCACAGCCGTCCTTTGCTGAGCACCTCCTGTCTGCAGTGTCGAGTCCAGACTTTTCGCTTTGTTTGCAGATCTTCCCAGCATCTCTCCCACGTGCCCCACCCGCTGGGTCTCCCTGTCTCCGCTGTCTGCTCCGCAGCCCTGGCACATGCCACCCTCTTCGACCAAAGCATTCTTCAAAGATACAAAAATAAGCACCAGAAATTAAAACTCTTTCGAAAATGGAAGTTGAATCCCCACATCATAGATTTTCCTGTTCATAGCTTTGCCATGATCCCAGACTTCTAGAATTTCTGTTCATGAGCAAAGGCTGAGCGTGTACAGGTCGTCCTCTGATCCCCTCTAGTTTTCCCCTGAGGTGTTATTTTCAGAGAGTGTAGTGCGTCTGTGTTACAGAGGCTGTCCCAACGGACACACGTGCTAGAACTCCTCCGTGTTCCTCACCCTGATCTGTCCAGCTTCACAGCCCTGGCCCCCAGGGGCCTTACCTGTTTACGTGCCCACCTCTAGTCTGCTCAACGCCTTGAAGACAAGGCCTCCGCCTAGCATGAAGTCATTTAGTCACTAAGTCGTGTCCGACTGGCAACTCCATGGACTGTAGCCCCCCAGGCTCCTCTGTCCATGGGGTTTCCCAGGCAAGAGTACTGGAGTGGGTTGCCATTTCCTCCTCCGGGAGATCTTGACCCAGGAATCGAACCCACCTCTTCTGCAGTGGCAGAGATGCCCAGGAGCAGGTAGGTAGCGCTCTGCAAAATCTCCTGAGTTCATGAAAGAAGAAAGGCACTTTTTCCTGGGATTGGTTTTGGTTGTGCACAGGGGCTCTGTCACATCCCTGCAGATCCCGCCTCTGAGGCACCAGGGCATCGGGGATTCCAGCTCAGAACTTGCAGCACTGTGGTGGAACGGGCATCCGCAGGGCTCGGGGAGGGCAGAGCAGAGGACGGGACCGCGGGAACGACGGCTTCAGTGCTGAGGGTCAGACGGGAAGTGCTGAGGAACGGCCTCGCTCACCCCCCTCCGCCCTCTGCTCCCAGTTCCTGCTTCTCTGAAGCTGGGCGGGGTCGGGTGGGGGGCAGCGTTTGTGAGCAGGGAGCGGGCCGCTGGAGCCAGGGCCCAGAGGAGCCAAGAACAGTGCACCGGAAGGTCTGAAGGCAGGAGTGAGGGTCTGAGGAGAGGAAAGGGCTCCAAGCCAGGCTGGTGCCATGTTGTTGAGTCGCTCAGTCGTGTCGAACTCTGCGACCCCACGAACTGCAGCTCACTGAGCTTCCCTGCCCTTCACTGTCTCCCCAAGTTTGCTCAAACTCACGTCTGTTGAGTCAGTGATGCCATCCAACCGTCTCATCCCCTGCCTCCCTCTCCTCCTGCCCTCAGTCTTTCCCAGCATCCGGGTCTTTTGCAATGAGTCAGCTCTTAGAATCAGGTGGCCGAAGTATTAGAGCTTCAATTTCAGCATCAGTCCTTGCAATGAATATTCAGGGCTGATTTCCTTTAGGATTGACTGGTTTGCTCTCCTGGCTGTAGAAGGGACTCTCAAGCGTCTTCTCCAGCACCAACCGTTTGAGCGCATCCATTCTTTGGTGCTCAGCCTTCTTTATGGTCCAACTCCAATATCCGTGCATGACTACTTTTCCAGCCATAGCTGTGACTAGACTGCTAACGATCCTGCACTGACTCACCTCCTTGCTGCTGTTGTTCTTGCTTATAGCCCCGTGTCTCTTCTTGTCTTGCCCTCAAAGCCGAACCCTTGGCTGTGCCTTTGGTGGCCCTGAGCCACGCGCCTGGTCCCCTCTCCCGCTGGTTCCTGGGGCCAGCTCATAGAGATGTCCCTTTTGGCCATGAGACTAACTGTACCGTGGACAGTGGTCCTGCACGCTTGCTCTAGGGCTCCCAGTGCCGCCAGACCCTTCTAACCCGGATCACATCCGTATAGGCCGGCAGATAAAGTATAAATAGCCTTGCTTTATCCTCTTCTTTCTTTTTTTTGACTGTGCCAGGCAGCATGCGGGATCTTTATTCCCTGACCAGGGACTGAACCCCTTATCCCTGCATTGAATGTGTGGGATCTTAACCACTGGACCACCAGGGAAGTCCCAATAGCCTCGTTTTACAGATGGAAAAATTGACATCTACAGCAACAAAGAGATGCTATGGGCACACAGAGAACCAGAACTCCCTCTGCATCTCTCGACTTCAAATCTAATAACCTTTCCATTCTGTGACACCATTTGGTCTTCCTTGCAAGCAGATGTGTCTTAGATGGTCTAGAAAATCTTGGTAGATGTCATTGGAAGTGAAATCTCCATGTAAAAATACTTGCTATGGTGCCCTGGGCTCATTCTGGGCATACAGAGATGATAAGATGGATTTCCCACCTCTCTGGCACAGCCCAGCCCAGCAGCCCGGCTGCCCAGGGGCAAGCTGCTGCCTCAGTTTCCATCACTTGCCTCTCTCATCCCCGGCCTGCCTTCTGGGGCGGAACCCTCCCCACAGCCCTGCCCACTGAGTCTCGGTAATAGTCCACTGCCTGAGTGCTGATCAGGCTTTCTGTACACGGTCTCGTTTGATGTTCACAGCTTTTCTGGGGGCTCAGACGGTAAAGAACCTGCTGACCAGGCAGGAGACTGGGGGGTGATCCCTGGGTGGGGAGGATCCCCTGGAGAAGGCGCTGGCCGCCCATGCCAGGGGTCGCCTGGAGAATCCCGTGGGCAGAGGGGCCTGGTGGGCTACAGCTCGTGGGTCACAAGGAGTCGGACGCAACCGAGTGACTGACACCAAACTGGAATAGAGATTATGAACCTTAAGCTGGAGCCGAGTGAGATGGACATATTCCCAACTGGAAAGTCGTTGTGGGTCTGATTACAAACTTGGGCTGTTCCCAGCATGCAACAGTGGCTCTCCCTGGGCCCGGCATCCACACTCACCGACAAGGACCTTGGTTTCAACTGCCTGGTCAGGAACAACTCCCTAGGGCTCCCAGTGCCGCCAGACCCTTCTAACCCGGATCACATCCGTATAGGCCGGCAGATAAAGTATAAATAGCCTTGCTTTATCCTCTTCTTTTTTTTTGACTGTGCCAGGCAGCATGCGGGATCTTTATTCCCTGACCAGGGACTGAACCCCTTATCCCTGCATTGAATGTGTGGGATCTTAACCACTGGACCACCAGGGAAGTCCCAATAGCCTCGTTTTACAGATGGAAAAATTGACATCTACAGCAACAAAGAGATGCTATGGGCACACAGAGAACCAGAACTCCCTCTGCATCTCTCGACTTCAAATCTAATAACCTTTCCATTCTGTGACACCATTTGGTCTTCCTTGCAAGCAGATGTGTCTTAGATGGTCTAGAAAATCTTGGTAGATGTCATTGGAAGTGAAATCTCCATGTAAAAATACTTGCTATGGTGCCCTGGGCTCATTCTGGGCATACAGAGATGATAAGATGGATTTCCCACCTCTCTGGCACAGCCCAGCCCAGCAGCCCGGCTGCCCAGGGGCAAGCTGCTGCCTCAGTTTCCATCACTTGCCTCTCTCATCCCCGGCCTGCCTTCTGGGGCGGAACCCTCCCCACAGCCCTGCCCACTGAGTCTCGGTAATAGTCCACTGCCTGAGTGCTGATCAGGCTTTCTGTACACGGTCTCGTTTGATGTTCACAGCTTTTCTGGGGGCTCAGACGGTAAAGAACCTGCTGACCAGGCAGGAGACTGGGGGGTGATCCCTGGGTGGGGAGGATCCCCTGGAGAAGGCGCTGGCCGCCCATGCCAGGGGTCGCCTGGAGAATCCCGTGGGCAGAGGGGCCTGGTGGGCTACAGCTCGTGGGTCACAAGGAGTCGGACGCAACCGAGTGACTGACACCAAACTGGAATAGAGATTATGAACCTTAAGCTGGAGCCGAGTGAGATGGACATATTCCCAACTGGAAAGTCGTTGTGGGTCTGATTACAAACTTGGGCTGTTCCCAGCATGCAACAGTGGCTCTCCCTGGGCCCCGGCATCCACACTCTCACCGACAAGGACCTTGGTTCAACTCCTGGTCAGGGAACAAGGATCCTACAAGTTGAGTGGTGTGGCCGAAAAAAAAAAAGCTTTCTTAAGACGAGATCAGAAGACTCATTTTAGTTTGCATTAATATTTATTTGAAGTTCACTACCCATACAGAAATGCAGATAGTTAAGGTACAGACCCGCATAAGGGAGATGAACACCAAGGTGAAATATAAAAGTAATGGAGTATGAGCTGAAAGGAGTGATTGGTTTTTACTGATCGACAGTTGTGATTCCGGCAGTCTTCTTGGAGGAGGTGGCATTTGAATGTGACCTGGAAAGATAATTGAAACTCTGAGTAATTACAGAAGTGGGGAAACACCCTCCAGATAGAGCAAATAGCAGGGCAAGGATTGAGCTCTCCAAAGGGGAGAGCGTGGGTGAGTATAATGCGATTAGGCTAAGGTGCTAGAGGGGTTTAGCCAGAGCCAAGAGGCCTGCATTGGGAGCCTGTGTGCCCGAGACTGAGTGCATTTGAGACAGTGGGGGTGACCTTGGCAACTCACGACTCCTCTTGACAAAGCATTTTTGTCCAGCTCTGAGAAGAGGCCTTGAAAGGAAACAAGCAGTTTCCCTCACCTTCCTGTCCCTTGAAAGCTGGATTTGCCCCAGATTGCCCCTGCTCAAGCCGCCTAATCTGTATTCTGTTTCTAAACGGGGAGTCTACTGGGAGCCCCAGGCCCCTGCCAAGCGCTCCATCTGTATTTAATCAATCCCTTCTCTGAAATCCAAGCCGTCATAAATTCCAGCCTCACAATAAATGTGCGGAGAGGTCTGCAGGGACGGGCTTTTATGGTGAATGAAAAACAGAATCGCTGCCCAAACTATTGAAACGAGAACAATGGGGATCCCTCGGAGGTGCTGCAAGAGGGGCAAATATTGAAGTCTGAGCAGCCTCCGGGGGAGCCCTGGGGAGCCCCACCTACCCAGGGACCCCGCTGCGTCCTCGGCTCCTCCTCGGCCTGGCCTCCTTGCCCTTATTAGCTCCCGGTAATAGATTTTATATCTGCTCTGTGTGATGGAGGCGGCTGGGCGATCCTGAGACCTGTAGAGTCTCCTCCAGGCCCGGCAATGAGGAACCGGCAGCCGCATCCGCCACGGAGGTGGCTCTCCAGCCAACATCGACTTTAGTGTCAAAAAGAAATTCCAGGCATGTTTGGGGCAGATGCGGGGCCTGCTGAGCCGAGGGGGCTTTGTGAGGACAATCCGGGCAGGGCCCCAGGACGCTGGCCTTCCTGTTGGTGTGGATTCTGTGGTCCTGGCCTGCGGAAGGCAGGGAGGCAGGGCGGCCCTGTCCGGGCACTGTGGCAGCCCTGTGACTTATCTGTGGCGGGCATGGCAGAAGGCCACCTAGCTGCAGGAGGGCCCAAGGGTGCCGGCTTAGCTCAGCCAAAGCTTTTAACTAACTCACATATTCGTTCACAGCTTTAGACACAAATACGTCCCAGACTCCCCAAACTAACATGGGGGGCCTCTTTCCCAGCTGCATAAAGAGATTGATCAAAGTAGGCATTCTGGCTGTTTTGAAGGGTCAAAATCCCTTTAAAATGTGGGAAAAGCCAGTGCCCGAGACTGAGTGCATTTGAGACAGTGGGGTGACCTTGGCAACTCACGACTCCTCTTGACAAAGCATTTTTGTCCAGCTCTGAGAAGAGGCCTTGAAAGGAAACAAGCAGTTTCCCTCACCTTCCTGTCCCTTGAAAGCTGGATTTGCCCCAGATTGCCCCTGCTCAAGCCGCCTAATCTGTATTCTGTTTCTAAACGGGGAGTCTACTGGGAGCCCCAGGCCCCTGCCAAGCGCTCCATCTGTATTTAATCAATCCCTTCTCTGAAATCCAAGCCGTCATAAATTCCAGCCTCACAATAAATGTGCGGAGAGGTCTGCAGGGACGGGCTTTTATGGTGAATGAAAAACAGAATCGCTGCCCAAACTATTGAAACGAGAACAATGGGGATCCCTCGGAGGTGCTGCAAGAGGGGCAAATATTGAAGTCTGAGCAGCCTCCGGGGGAGCCCTGGGGAGCCCCACCTACCCAGGGACCCCGCTGCGTCCTCGGCTCCTCCTCGGCCTGGCCTCCTTGCCCTTATTAGCTCCCGGTAATAGATTTTATATCTGCTCTGTGTGATGGAGGCGGCTGGGCGATCCTGAGACCTGTAGAGTCTCCTCCAGGCCCGGCAATGAGGAACCGGCAGCCGCATCCGCCACGGAGGTGGCTCTCCAGCCAACATCGACTTTAGTGTCAAAAAGAAATTCCAGGCATGTTTGGGGCAGATGCGGGGCCTGCTGAGCCGAGGGGGCTTTGTGAGGACAATCCGGGCAGGGCCCCAGGACGCTGGCCTTCCTGTTGGTGTGGATTCTGTGGTCCTGGCCTGCGGAAGGCAGGGAGGCAGGGCGGCCCTGTCCGGGCACTGTGGCAGCCCTGTGACTTATCTGTGGCGGGCATGGCAGAAGGCCACCTAGCTGCAGGAGGGCCCAAGGGTGCCGGCTTAGCTCAGCCAAAGCTTTTAACTAACTCACATATTCGTTCACAGCTTTAGACACAAATACGTCCCAGACTCCCCAAACTAACATGGGGGGCCTCTTTCCCAGCTGCATAAAGAGATTGATCAAAGTAGGCATTCTGGCTGTTTTGAAGGGTCAAAATCCCTTTAAAAATGTGGGAAAAGCCACGGATCCTTGCCTGGGAAACACACACAATCACCAACACACGTACACACATATGCACACACATACATGATATGCACACACCTGTGGCGTCCCATCAGGGGGCAGGCAGGACCCTCGTGCCCTGAGGATGCCAGTCCCAGCTACCTCTAGGCAGCAGCTCTCCTGAAGGTTCTGGAACCCTTACCCTCCAGAATCTTCAGGATTGAGCTTTCTTGGGGATGGCTGGTGCTACGTCCAGGCTTCCTGGTGGTCAGAAGTAAAGAATTCGCCTACAATGCAGGAGACACCAGTTCAATCCTCGGGTCAGGAAGATCCCCTGGAGGAGGGCAAGGCAACCCACTCCAGTATTCTTGCCAGGAAAATCCCACGGCCAGAGGAGTCTGGTGGGCTACCGTCCATGGGGTCCCAGAGTCAGACACGACTATGTCGTCCATGAGATGACACTGCCCCTACTTCCTAAGGGGTCTGGGGGACTTCCCTGGTGGTCCAGTGGCTGAGATTCCGCCCTTCCACTGCAGGGGGCTCCAGTTCCAAACTTAGTCAGGGAACTGAGATCCCACGCGCCCTCATTCTCTCTCTCTTCCTTATACATTTCATGGCCAAAAATCAAGGCTTCCCGCGGATACTATCCTTGTCATCTTTGCCTTCCTGCCTCTAGAATGGATTTGCATAAAATAACCAGAGGGAATTTCTACAACTGCCTCTTTATTCACGCGCCGTCCTTCTGGGTCGGCATGTTTCCTTGATGGACGGCGATCCTTCTGCCGGTAATTTAATTGGCACCTGCCCTGCGCCATGTCTCCCCTACGTTTTATGGGGAAGCAGCTCCGCTCAGAAAGGGATGTTTCTGTCTTCGAGAAAGGCCTGGATTCCCCGAGCCTCCTGCTGCAGGAGGGCCCAAGGGTGCCGGCTTAGCTCAGCCAAAGCTTTTAACTAACTCACATATTCGTTCACAGCTTTAGACACAAATACGTCCCAGACTCCCCAAACTAACATGGGGGGCCTCTTTCCCAGCTGCATAAAGAGATTGATCAAAGTAGGCATTCTGGCTGTTTTGAAGGGTCAAAATCCCTTTAAAAATGTGGGAAAAGCCACGGATCCTTGCCTGGGAAACACACACAATCACCAACACACGTACACACATATGCACACACATACATGATATGCACACACCTGTGGCGTCCCATCAGGGGGCAGGCAGGACCCTCGTGCCCTGAGGATGCCAGTCCCAGCTACCTCTAGGCAGCAGCTCTCCTGAAGGTTCTGGAACCCTTACCCTCCAGAATCTTCAGGATTGAGCTTTGCGGGGATGGCTGGTGCTACGTCAGGCTTCCCTGGTGGTCAGAAGTAAAGAATTCGCCTACAATGCAGGAGACACCAGTTCAATCCTCGGGTCAGGAAGATCCCCTGGAGGAGGGCAAGGCAACCCACTCCAGTATTCTTGCCAGGAAAATCCCACGGCCAGAGGAGTCTGGTGGGCTACCGTCCATGGGGTCCCAGAGTCAGACACGACTATGTCGTCCATGAGATGACACTGCCCCTACTTCCTAAGGGGTCTGGGGGACTTCCCTGGTGGTCCAGTGGCTGAGATTCCGCCCTTCCACTGCAGGGGGCTCCAGTTCCAAACTTAGTCAGGGAACTGAGATCCCACGCGCCCTCATTCTCTCTCTCTTCCTTATACATTTCATGGCCAAAAATCAAGGCTTCCCGCGGATACTATCCTTGTCATCTTTGCCTTCCTGCCTCTAGAATGGATTTGCATAAAATAACCAGAGGGAATTTCTACAACTGCCTCTTTATTCACGCGCCGTCCTTCTGGGTCGGCATGTTTCCTTGATGGACGGCGATCCTTCTGCCGGTAATTTAATTGGCACCTGCCCTGCGCCATGTCTCCCCCCTACGTTTTATGGGGGAAGCAGCTCCGCTCAGAAAGGGATGTTTCTGTCTTCGAGAAAAGGCCTGGATTCCCCCGAGCCTCCTTGCACTCGGCGAGTAATCTAGTATATCTTTAATAAGTGGAGTCAATTCGCTTTCAAAACCCTTGTAAGAGGCAGCCTTTTAGCCATTCTGACCGGAAGCATTCAGATTCCAGCAGAACAGAGAGCCTCAGCAGCGCCCACGCACAAGATCCGCCCGGGGCTGCAGGGCCAGCAGCTCAGGGGAAGGAGGTGCTGAGAGCCCTGGGGGGCTTCTGCCCCGGCCCAGGCTGCAGCATCCGTGCCCTGGAGATTCCGACTGACTCAGCCTCTCCACCTGCCAGAGGATCTCCCGTGTGGGCTTTGGGAAAAACCACAGAGTCAGAGCCCAGCATCAAAGACTTGGGTAAGATTCTAGCATAGAGGGCTTCCCTGGTGGTCCAGTGGGTAGGGACACTGCCTTGCAGTGCAAGGGGCGCCAGTTCGATCCCTGGCCTGGGAAGATCCCACGTGCCGCAGAGTGGCTGGATCGATGTGTCCAATGACTGAGCCGGAGCTCTGCAGCGCATGTGCCCAGAGCCGGTGCTCTGAGACAACAGAGGCCACTGCGATGGGAGGCCCACGCGGGCCAGGGAACAAAGATGGATGAAAAAAATAGATAAATGAAAGACCAATAGACTGACTGCCCCTCTCCCTCCCCAACACGCTCCCCGCAACACACATGAAAAAGAATCTAGCCTAGACAGGTGGGCAGTGAGCTGCTTGAGGCTGCACCTGGAATTGAGTGGTAGAACCTCAGCTTCTCGGCTTCCCGTGTCTTGCGTTTGTCTTACTTATTTCTCGTCGTCTTCTCTGTTGAGGTTCAAGTGGACATCAGAGGGTTTGGGCTGGAATATGTGGTCCACCACCTACAAGCTGTGTGACCTAAAGAAAGATACCTAGCCTCTCTGAGCCTCAGTTTCTCATCTGTGAAATGCAAACAGTTACAATAATGCCTCCCTTATTATATTGTTGTAAAGATTGAAGGAGGTACCACATGCAAAGTGCCTGAAACACTTCCAGGTGCAGGACGGCCACTCAACAGGTATCTGTCGCAGTTATCGTTGTTTCCGCATTGCTCTTGCTAGAAATAGAGCCGATGTGAAGAATCGCTGTCCAGCGAGCCTCAGAGAGCTCTGTAGGTCTTAGCAAAGTCTGGAGACAGAGAATGGATAGAATGACTGTTTGGTAGGGGTTCCCTCCCCTGCCATGACTGTCTTGGCTTCTATTCAGCAGCTGCCCGAGCCCTGGCAGGGTGAGGTCCTCCTGGGGAGTTAAGACTAGTAAACGTTGAGATCTGTTTCAACAAGTCCCGATGACGCCTATGCAGAGAGAACAGTGGGGTGGTGGGGGCGGTGGGCAGGGGTCTGCAGTGGAAGGTTTGATCACACGGGGCCATGGAGACTGCCAGGGTTTATTCCCATTGAACGGGAGGCCTCTCTGTGCTGACTTCAGCCTAGACCACCCACCTCTCCTCCGTCGGCTCCTGGGGGGGTGTGCGGTGGGTTCCACCCGCTTGGCTCTCAAGGCGAGGAAACGTGCCTCGCAGGCTGAGCTGCCTGCTCAGCGAGGCTGCGGCTGCCCTGCAGGCTTGGTGGCGCACAGGAAGTATGGAGAATTCTGAGCAGATGGAGCCTTGGGTTCTAAACCGGGGCAAGTCCTTTCCCTGCTCTGGCGCCACCCTCTGGCCATCGTCGGATGAGGCACTGGCAGAACTCTCTCAGAGCAGCTTGCTGACGCGGTGATGTGAGAAGCCTATGTGCTCCCAGGGGCCCCACGGTTCCAGGGCTGTGCGTCTCTGTGTGGGAGAGTCTCAGCCCCACGAGAATCTCCAACACAGACATCCAAGAAGCTCAAGGAGATGTTTGTTGCAGCAGCATTTGTAGCAGCAAGGAGCTGGGAAAACTAAATGTCCATCAAGAGGGAATGAGGAACCACAAGATGAGGGCTCACCATACTCTGAAACAGGATCATCCAAAGGAACCAGCCAAACCTTCCCACGTGAGTGTGCAGAGATCTGAAAACAATTTTAAGGAGGTGGGGAGTAAGAAGCAGAACAGGCTAGCTACAGTGCCATTGTGGAAGCTACAGATTTATAAGGAGGTACCACATGCAAAGTGCCTGAAACACTTCCAGGTGCAGGGCCACTCAACAGGTATCTGTCGCAGTTATCGTTGTTTCCGCATTGCTCTTGCTAGAAATAGAGCCGATGTGAAGAATCGCTGTCCAGCGAGCCTCAGAGAGCTCTGTAGGTCTTAGCAAAGTCTGGAGACAGAGAATGGATAGAATGACTGTTTGGTAGGGGTTCCCTCCCCTGCCATGACTGTCTTGGCTTCTATTCAGCAGCTGCCCGAGCCCTGGCAGGGTGAGGTCCTCCTGGGGAGTTAAGACTAGTAAACGTTGAGATCTGTTTCAACAAGTCCCGATGACGCCTATGCAGAGAGAACAGTGGGGTGGTGGGGGCGGTGGGCAGGGGTCTGCAGTGGAAGGTTTGATCACACGGGGCCATGGAGACTGCCAGGGTTTATTCCCATTGAACGGGAGGCCTCTCTGTGCTGACTTCAGCCTAGACCACCCACCTCTCCTCCGTCGGCTCCTGGGGAGGTGTGCGGTGGGTTCCACCGCGCTTGGCTCTCAAGGCGAGGAAACGTGCCTCGCAGGCTGAGCTGCCTGCTCAGCGAGGCTGCGGCTGCCCTGCAGGCTTGGTGGCGCACAGGAAGTATGGAGAATTCTGAGCAGATGGAGCCTTGGGTTCTAAACCGGGGCAAGTCCTTTCCCTGCTCTGGCGCCACCCTCTGGCCATCGTCGGATGAGGCACTGGCAGAACTCTCTCAGAGCAGCTTGCTGACGCGGTGATGTGAGAAGCCTATGTGCTCCCAGGGGCCCCACGGTTCCAGGGCTGTGCGTCTCTGTGTGGGAGAGTCTCAGCCCCACGAGAATCTCCAACACAGACATCCAAGAAGCTCAAGGAGATGTTTGTTGCAGCAGCATTTGTAGCAGCAAGGAGCTGGGAAAACTAAATGTCCATCAAGAGGGAATGAGGAACCACAAGATGAGGGCTCACCATACTCTGAAACAGGATCATCCAAAGGAACCAGCCAAACCTTCCCACGTGAGTGTGCAGAGATCTGAAAACAATTTTAAGGAGGTGGGGAGTAAGAAGCAGAACAGGCTAGCTACAGTGCCATTGTGGAAAGTTTAACTACATCCATGCAGATTTATAGGGCTTCCCAGGTGGCCCTGGTGGTAAAGAATCCACCTGCCAGAGCAGGAGACATAAGAAATTCAAGGGTTGGGTCCCTGGGTTGGAAAAGTCCCCTGGAGGAGGGCACGGCACCCCACTTCAGTGTTCTTGCCTGGAGAAGCCCATGGACAGAGGAGCCTGGTCCACGGGGCTGCAAAGAGTCGGACACGACTAGAGCCACTTCGCACGTCCACCTGCAGGTATATCCTATTTGGGTTACACAGACAAGAGAAAGAGCCTCTAAAGCTAGATTGCTAAAACACACAGCATTTGGAGAAGAGGAATGGACTGGGGAGGACGACAAAAAGAAACAAAAACAGACTGCCCAGATGGGTAGGAGAAGCCATGAGCTTGTAACCCCAATCTTCCTCTATCCCATCAGGTGCCCCTCGGGGTAAACCAAATTAGATAAAGATGATCCAGGCCTAGAGGATTCCCTTGGGACCTTGCAGCACGGCCATCCTGGCGCTCGGGCAGCACAGCCAGAGCTGGGACCTTCCCGAGGTTCAGAGCAAGGACCGTGTGGAGGAACGGAGCCTGAGGAAAGCCGTATCTGAAGCAAGGGATGCAGGAGCCCCACAGGTGTAAGTAATCTATTGCTCATTCTAAACGCCGATAAAACCACCCCCGATTACATAATCTACTGACATAATCTGGCTGTGATTTCCTGTCCTTGTCAATACAGGTACATTAGTAATCAGGTCCCATAGGCCAACCTATTTCTCCTTGGTGCCTTATCGTCCATACCTGTGTTTGGTTCTCTGCGTACTAGAATCAGTCATAAATAAACAATGTCACCTGGAGGGCCAGGTCAGGAGAGCCACGGGGCTGAGCTCAGAGAATCAGTAAGGGCTTGTTTCGGGCCCTGGGCGCTGATGGATGCTGGCAGGCTTGCTGGAGCACAGACTCCAAGGACCACTCTTGCAGTGTGTTTTCGATTTTCACCCAGTTCCTCATTTGTATTTGGTCTAAATATAACTTGAAGACAACTGGGTTTGCTTGGGGCCAATCTCAACCGTCCTGACATCAAACAAACACAAAACACAGCTCCGACCGCAAGCGCGAGGCTCAGAGATAAATCGCTGCTACCCTATCAAGCAGCCTCTTCAATCGACTCATTCCTTACGGCAGCGGCTACGCCTCTCTACCTCCAACCAGCCGCCTCTTTTCTTAACAAAACCTACCCTCAGCCTCTCCAGCCCCTCTCTCCAAAATCTCATCTACAGCACGCCCCACTCAGAACAACAGAGGAGCCAGTGAAACAGCCATCGATCGAAGAAAATCTAGACTTGAGTCCCGGTCAGCTCAGCACTCCAGTCACTCAGGTGAGGTCTCGTTCAACAGGTTCTGCAAGATGTCTCCAAACATCTTTCGAAACCCTGGAGGATGCAGGAATGTGAATGTCATTTAGATGTCGCAGCTCCTCGGCCCTCCCTCACCCCGCTTGTGGGCATGGGGGTGGACCAGAGTCTAGACCGAGGAGGAGCGTGTGGCTTGGTCCCCTGGGTGGGGCTCTGTCCGGGCCAGGGGCTCTTATTCCTGTGGTCTGAAAGATGAAAGTGAAAAGCATCAGTTGCTCAGTCCCGTCTGACTCTTTGCAACCCGTGGACAGAAACCCACCAGGCTCCTCTGTCCATGGAATTCTCTAGGCAAGAATACTGGAGTGAGTTACCATGCCCTCCTCCCATCTTCCCGACCCAGGGATCGAACCCAGGTTTCCTGTGTGGCAGGCAGATTCTTTACCAGCTGAGTCACCAGGGAAGCCCACCTGGGGTCTAGGGCTCACTTAAAAGGTCATTTGTGTTGATCTTCAGGTCTCCTTGCAGGAGATCACCAGTGAGATCCTTAGCAACCCGCTGCTTCCCTGAGAGCATCTGCTGTGAATGTCAGGCTGCCCCTGTGCCATGTGGCAGGGAGGGGACCAGCAGGGTCCTAACCCTTCTTGAGGCGGAAGGTGGAAGCAGGGACTAGATCAAGCCACAGCTCCAGCAAGGAGCAGAAGCGTTCTGGATGCAAAAGTACATTTTCCCCAGTGTCCCGGATGGTAGGCGGAACCGGGGGCAGCCAGGTGAGAGAAGGCAATAGGGAGAACAAACCAGCCCCTCCCAGGCATTCCAGAAGGCTCCAAAGAACAGCGTCTAGTCCTAAGGCTGCTTCTGTGATTGGAGGCGATCCTCACGGCAGTGAACAACCCACTTAGGTGCTTTAAAGTGTGAGAACCAGGGACTTCCCTGGAGATTCCGTGGTTAAGACTTTGCCTTCCAGTACACAGGGTGCGGGGTTCAATCCCCGATTGTGGAGTTAGGATCCCGTATGCCTCTTTGCCAAAAAACCGAAATATAAAATAGAAGCAATAGTGCAACAAATTCAGTAAACGCTTTAAAAACGGTCTGCATTAAAAAAAAAAAAAAAAAAAACAACTAAAAAAATGTGAGAATCAGTGAGGAGGGGGCCAAGAAGGGGAGAGCCAAGGGGCCAGGAGACAGGGGGGAGGTGAGGCATTTCCAGTGGTTCTGGTGAGAGAGGATCCCATGGCACTGGCAGAGGCTGGGGACTCACGGGGGTGGGCACCGCCGCTGCTGGCCTTGAGCTGGCCCTCATCTCACTCCAGGCCTCCTTCTGCAGGCGGCCATCCACGGTGAACCAGGTCAGTCACTCGGCCAGCCCATCGTTCTGCTCCTGACCTCCGTGCCTGACCACAGGTCTCCATCAGAGAGATGGTTAGTGGCTATTCCAGGGCCACCAAGTACGGCCACACTGAAGTCCACCGGCTGCCATGCGTCCAAAAAGGAAATAATTGTAACCCGGCGTGGCTGCCTTTCCATAGGGCCAGGCTGGCACCCGCTGACAATCACTTCCCTCTCCAAGTACCTTGGCACTCCCTGCCAAGGATGACCACCCAGGCCTTGGGGCTGGGGTGTAGAGGTCTCTCGGCCAGCTCCCATTCCCTACCCACCTGGACCCCGCCGCTCCATCCACATCTGTGTTCACTTTCTCCCAGGGAACAGGCAGCACCGCGACCTCGGCACTTCCCCCCTCCCCCATTCTCTGGGCTGGCAAGCTTGGCTGAGCCTGGGGGGCAGCTGGCCACTCTGGAGGCACCAGATGCCCAGACTGCAGGCAGGGGAAGGGGTCTGGGCAGCGGCTCCCAGAGGAAGGATCCTGTCTGGAAGCCTGACGGCATCTCTCAGCCGCAGGAGCTCCGAGGCCTCGGCTGACTCTGGATTTCCCTCTACTGCAGGCAGCCGAGGTCAGCGTCTCTAAATTGCTAGGTACTCCTTTCTTCAATTAAGGACGAGTCTTCTGACGTACGAAGTGAACTCCCACCAGTTCATCTAATGGCCTCGTGTTCGGATGTGTTTTCTGTCTGAAGGCAGGGCGGGCAGGTTACCGCCAGCGCCTTCGGGAGCTGCCCTGGGGGGACCAGGGCCCCACATTCCCTGAGGGACTCCAGACCACGCAGCAACACAGATCTCCAGACGAGAGCTGAAAGCGGAGAAGTCATAAAGCAGCCTGGAAGAGGGTTGTCATGCGGTAAAGCCACTAAAAAGGGGGCCAAGAAGGAGAGCCAAGGGCCAGGAGACAGGGGGGAGGTGAGGCATTTCCAGTGGTTCTGGTGAGAGAGGATCCCATGGCACTGGCAGAGGCTGGGGACTCACGGGGGTGGGCACCGCCGCTGCTGGCCTTGAGCTGGCCCTCATCTCACTCCAGGCCTCCTTCTGCAGGCGGCCATCCACGGTGAACCAGGTCAGTCACTCGGCCAGCCCATCGTTCTGCTCCTGACCTCCGTGCCTGACCACAGGTCTCCATCAGAGAGATGGTTAGTGGCTATTCCAGGGCCACCAAGTACGGCCACACTGAAGTCCACCGGCTGCCATGCGTCCAAAAAGGAAATAATTGTAACCCGGCGTGGCTGCCTTTCCATAGGGCCAGGCTGGCACCCGCTGACAATCACTTCCCTCTCCAAGTACCTTGGCACTCCCTGCCAAGGATGACCACCCAGGCCTTGGGGCTGGGGTGTAGAGGGGTCTCTCGGGCCAGCTCCCATTCCCTACCCACCTGGACCCCGCCGCTCCATCCACATCTGTGTTCACTTTCTCCCAGGGAACAGGCAGCACCGCGACCTCGGCACTTCCCCCCTCCCCCATTCTCTGGGCTGGCAAGCTTGGCTGAGCCTGGGGGGCAGCTGGCCACTCTGGAGGCACCAGATGCCCAGACTGCAGGCAGGGGAAGGGGTCTGGGCAGCGGCTCCCAGAGGAAGGATCCTGTCTGGAAGCCTGACGGCATCTCTCAGCCGCAGGAGCTCCGAGGCCTCGGCTGACTCTGGATTTCCCTCTACTGCAGGCAGCCGAGGTCAGCGTCTCTAAATTGCTAGGTACTCCTTTCTTCAATTAAGGACGAGTCTTCTGACGTACGAAGTGAACTCCCACCAGTTCATCTAATGGCCTCGTGTTCGGATGTGTTTTCTGTCTGAAGGCAGGGCGGGCAGGTTACCGCCAGCGCCTTCGGGAGCTGCCCTGGGGGGACCAGGGCCCCACATTCCCTGAGGGACTCCAGACCACGCAGCAACACAGATCTCCAGACGAGAGCTGAAAGCGGAGAAGTCATAAAGCAGCCTGGAAGAGGGTTGTCATGCGGTAAGTCTCCTCCACCTCTGACCCACTAGCTTCCCCCTGAGAAACGGGACAGGGAGGAGGGTCTGGCTAGGTGACTTCTGTAATTCCCATCAGCGTGGCGTCTCCCCTGGCCTGCCTCACCCACTGCCTCGCAAGTATGTGTGGTGCCCGGAAAGCGGTGGCAGAGGTCTCAATGCCCACCTCAGGGGGCGCCAAGTGGTTGTTTATGTATTCACACATACACGCACACACACGCACACACACATGCAAGGTGTGGCCTGGAAGTAAGGCCCCTGCCAGACGATGGTCACAGATGCCACTGTGAGCTACGGGTCTGGGGAGGTTCTCAGGCCCAGATGCATCCCCTCTGAGGCCACCTTATTGTTCCCCTGTGACAACTCCCACCCACAGAGCAGGTGGCCAAACCTGGTCCTGATCCAGGCAGTCAGGCCTCTGACCATGCCCCGGCTCCAGGGAAGGCTGAGGACAGTGAGGCCCGAGAGCCAGACACAGGTTCTAAACTGAATCCTGCATGACCACAAGCCCTGAACGCTCTCGGCCTGCCTCCCCTTGTGTGTGTCACATGCTCAGTCCCTAAGTCACGTCTGACTCTTTGCACCCCATGGACTATATAGCCTTCAGGCTCCTGTGTCCATGGAATTCTCCAGGCAAGAATACTGGAGTGGGTGACCATTCCCTTCTCCAGGGAATCTTCTCGAGTCAGGGATTGAACCTCGTCTCCTGCAATGCAGGGTTTCTCCAGGAATTTTTGTTCTTTCCCGATAGTGAACCGCACGTTAAGGATCGAGTCGGTCTGCTAGAGCAGCCGAGGTCAGCGTCTCTAAATTGCTAGGTACTCCTTTCTTCAATTAAGGACGAGTCTTCTGACGTACGAAGTGAACTCCCACCAGTTCATCTAATGGCCTCGTGTTCGGATGTGTTTTCTGTCTGAAGGCAGGGCGGGCAGGTTACCGCCAGCGCCTTCGGGAGCTGCCCTGGGGGGACCAGGGCCCCACATTCCCTGAGGGACTCCAGACCACGCAGCAACACAGATCTCCAGACGAGAGCTGAAAGCGGAGAAGTCATAAAGCAGCCTGGAAGAGGGTTGTCATGCGGTAAGTCTCCTCCACCTCTGACCCACTAGCTTCCCCCTGAGAAACGGGACAGGGAGGAGGGTCTGGCTAGGTGACTTCTGTAATTCCCATCAGCGTGGCGTCTCCCCTGGCCTGCCTCACCCACTGCCTCGCAAGTATGTGTGGTGCCCGGAAAGCGGTGGCAGAGGTCTCAATGCCCACCTCAGGGGGCGCCAAGTGGTTGTTTATGTATTCACACTACACGCACACACGCACACACACATGCAAGGTGTGGCCTGGAAGTAAGGCCCCTGCCAGACGATGGTCACAGATGCCACTGTGAGCTACGGGTCTGGGGAGGTTCTCAGGCCCAGATGCATCCCCTCTGAGGCCACCTTATTGTTCCCCTGTGACAACTCCCACCCACAGAGCAGGTGGCCAAACCTGGTCCTGATCCAGGCAGTCAGGCCTCTGACCATGCCCCGGCTCCAGGGAAGGCTGAGGACAGTGAGGCCCGAGAGCCAGACACAGGTTCTAAACTGAATCCTGCATGACCACAAGCCCTGAACGCTCTCGGCCTGCCTCCCCTTGTGTGTGTCACATGCTCAGTCCCTAAGTCACGTCTGACTCTTTGCGACCCCATGGACTATATAGCCTTCAGGCTCCTGTGTCCATGGAATTCTCCAGGCAAGAATACTGGAGTGGGTGACCATTCCCTTCTCCAGGGGAATCTTCTCGAGTCAGGGATTGAACCTGCGTCTCCTGCAATGCAGGCGGATGTTTTACTGCTGAACCACAAGGGAAGCCCTTTCTTATGTGTAAACTGGATGTAATACAAGACACCCGAAGATAGTAGGTAGGGAGTGTCTGAGGATTAAATGACACGATACACTTAAAGCCCCGGACACGCTGCCTGTTCATTCATGGCTGTCCCGCCCCCACCATGCCTGAGTAACCGGGAAAGGGTGCCGGGATCCAGGCACACAGCCCCAGCGGCTGACGGATGGTGCATGCTGGCCAAGAGCTCAGCTTCAACCTCGGAGCTTCTGAGATCCTGTCTGCTGGTCAGCACTGCTGCCTGGTTCCAGAACTCTGGGCCCTGCGGGGCTTCCTGGGATGTGGGGCTTTCAGCACTAAAGTCAGAGGTTTCTGCCTGGTTGGTCCCTCTCACAAAAGCCACTCTAGGGAGGTTGCACAGAGGTTCCTTGGTTTGGTGGAATGAGGCCCCAGAGGGACCCACCGGGCGGGGTCATGCAAGGTGCCTATTTTAGCTCAAAGAGAGGGAAACATGCTCACGGTCAGCAGTGTCCAAAGATGGAAGGGCTCTTGTTTGAGGTCCTGAACTCCCTAGTCCTTGGATGTGATAAACCAGGAGCTGAAGGGCCACTCAACAGGGCTCCTGTGGAGGGAGACAAAGCCCAAGGGGCAGGCAGTGCTGGGCCAAATGCCCGTTGAGGACCCTTTAGCCCCATGTGTGCCCCATTGCTACAGAGGGGTTAATGGGACCCTGGAGTCAGGACCATGGCTAGCCTGAGCCTGGAATTATCCTTTTCCCTGGAAGGCCGGTGTGGGACGGAGGGGTGGGGCGCTTGGCTGAAGACCTGCAATTGGGTTTCAGCCCTTTCCGGTTAACTGAATCCTGCATGACCACAAGCCCTGAACGCTCTCGGCCTGCCTCCTTGTGTGTGTCACATGCTCAGTCCCTAAGTCACGTCTGACTCTTTGCACCCCATGGACTATATAGCCTTCAGGCTCCTGTGTCCATGGAATTCTCCAGGCAAGAATACTGGAGTGGGTGACCATTCCCTTCTCCAGGGGAATCTTCTCGAGTCAGGGATTGATCCTGCGTCTCCTGCAATGCAGGCGGATGTTTTACTGCTGAACCACAAGGGAAGCCCTTTCTTATGTGTAAACTGGATGTAATACAAGACACCCGAAGATAGTAGGTAGGGAGTGTCTGAGGATTAAATGACACGATACACTTAAAGCCCCGGACACGCTGCCTGTTCATTCATGGCTGTCCCGCCCCCACCATGCCTGAGTAACCGGGAAAGGGTGCCGGGATCCAGGCACACAGCCCCAGCGGCTGACGGATGGTGCATGCTGGCCAAGAGCTCAGCTTCAACCTCGGAGCTTCTGAGATCCTGTCTGCTGGTCAGCACTGCTGCCTGGTTCCAGAACTCTGGGCCCTGCGGGGCTTCCTGGGATGTGGGGCTTTCAGCACTAAAGTCAGAGGTTTCTGCCTGGTTGGTCCCTCTCACAAAAGCCACTCTAGGGAGGTTGCACAGAGGTTCCTTGGTTTGGTGGAATGAGGCCCCAGAGGGACCCACCGGGCGGGGTCATGCAAGGTGCCTATTTTAGCTCAAAGAGAGGGAAACATGCTCACGGTCAGCAGTGTCCAAAGATGGAAGGGCTCTTGTTTGAGGTCCTGAACTCCCTAGTCCTTGGATGTGATAAACCAGGAGCTGAAGGGCCACTCAACAGGGCTCCTGTGGAGGGAGACAAAGCCCAAGGGGCAGGCAGTGCTGGGCCAAATGCCCGTTGAGGACCCTTTTAGCCCCATGTGTGCCCCATTGCTACAGAGGGGTTAATGGGACCCTGGAGTCAGGACCATGGCTAGCCTGAGCCTGGAATTATCCTTTTCCCTGGAAGGCCGGTGTGGGACGGAGGGGTGGGGCGCTTGGCTGAAGACCTGCAATTGGGTTTCAGCCCTTTCCGGTTCCTTGAAAAGAAACAGAGAGCATCTTCTCATGGGGTGGGGGCCTCGAGGGGAGTTGCGCAGCCGCTCCCTAGCAGGTACAGCCCTTTCCAGCAGCAGAGAGCCAGGCAGCCGGCTTTGGGAGCTGGCAAAGCCTGGTCAGACGTCTGGGGGGCCCATGGATCCCGCCCAGGCCCAGCTAGGGCTAGGACTGCTCTGCCCTGGGCCCTCCTATCTGGGCACCCACCAGCTCATCGAAACAACTGGCCTTCTCCCATCGCCTGTTGGGGCTGGACTGTGGATCCCCGGCAATCACCAGGCAGAGGCCACAGCACCCATCTCCGCAGCCTCTGCTGGGCCTGTTCCCCAGGACGTCTTCCTCCGGGGTTTTGGTTTGGGAAGCAAAAGGGGGCTGTCGCTCACCACGAGGCTCCTGGCCTCCCCAGACTGCCCCAGCCTGGAATCCCAGGTGGGCTTTGCAAGTGTTTTACACCTTCCTTGAGAGCTAAGGGGACAGAAACCCCCTGCCTCCAAGGCTGGCTCAGACCAGCTTCTGGATCCTAGACATGATACCCCGGCGTGGGGGCTGCTGGTGGGTCCATCTCTCGCCTCCCGTCCCTGGAGCCGCCTCCCTCGTCGGGTGCCTCCCCAGGTCCCTTCCTCCGGTCTCTCCTCTCTGCTCTCTGTCACTCTCCGGGTGCCAGGCTCTTCTCGGAATCTCTCTCCCTCTCCCGTCGGGCCCCAGGGGCCCACCGGGCGGTCATGCAAGGGCTAGAAGGGGAAACATGCTCAGCAGATGTCCAAAGATGGAAGGGCTCTTGTTTGAGGTCCTGAACTCCCTAGTCCTTGGATGTGATAAACCAGGAGCTGAAGGGCCACTCAACAGGGCTCCTGTGGAGGGAGACAAAGCCCAAGGGGCAGGCAGTGCTGGGCCAAATGCCCGTTGAGGACCCGTTTAGCCCCATGTGTGCCCCATTGCTACAGAGGGGTTAATGGGACCCTGGAGTCAGGACCATGGCTAGCCTGAGCCTGGAATTATCCTTTTCCCTGGAAGGCCGGTGTGGGACGGAGGGGTGGGGCGCTTGGCTGAAGACCTGCAATTGGGTTTCAGCCCTTTCCGGTTCCTTGAAAAGAAACAGAGAGCATCTTCTCATGGGGTGGGGGCCTCGAGGGGAGAGGCGCAGCCGCTCCCTAGCAGGTACAGCCCTTTCCAGCAGCAGAGAGCCAGGCAGCCGGCTTTGGGAGCTGGCAAAGCCTGGTCAGACGTCTGGGGGGCCCATGGATCCCGCCCAGGCCCAGCTAGGGCTAGGACTGCTCTGCCCTGGGCCCTCCTATCTGGGCACCCACCAGCTCATCGAAACAACTGGCCTTCTCCCATCGCCTGTTGGGGCTGGACTGTGGATCCCCGGCAATCACCAGGCAGAGGCCACAGCACCCATCTCCGCAGCCTCTGCTGGGCCTGTTCCCCAGGACGTCTTCCTCCGGGGTTTTGGTTTGGGAAGCAAAAGGGGGCTGTCGCTCACCACGAGGCTCCTGGCCTCCCCAGACTGCCCCAGCCTGGAATCCCAGGTGGGCTTTGCAAGTGTTTTACACCTTCCTTGAGAGCTAAGGGGACAGAAACCCCCTGCCTCCAAGGCTGGCTCAGACCAGCTTCTGGATCCTAGACATGATACCCCGGCGTGGGGGCTGCTGGTGGGTCCATCTCTCGCCTCCCGTCCCTGGAGCCGCCTCCCTCGTCGGGTGCCTCCCCAGGTCCCTTCCTCCGGTCTCTCCTCTCTGCTCTCTGTCACTCTCCGGGTGCCAGGCTCTTCTCGGAATCTCTCTCCCCCTCTCCCGTCGGCGCTTCGGCCCCCGGAGTGTCTCCGCGGCGCTCGCCCCGGATCCCCGGTCCGCGTGCCCATCTCCGCCCGGACCGCAGCGTCGCCGCGTCTCCGCGCCCGTCCGGGGCTCGGCGCGGAGCGGGCGGGAGCGGCGGCCGCGGCCCCGGGCGAGGGTGCGGGCCCGCGGGGGCGGCGTTGGGCGCCTTCCTCCGTCAGTCCCTCCCCGGCGGCGCGCTCGGCGCCTTTAAGGGAGCGGGAGGGAGCGGGAGGGAGCGGCGAGGCGGCGGCGGCGGCGGCGGCGAGCGGGGCGGGGGCGCGGGGCGCGGCACTCGGAGTCCGCTCGCGGCCGGAGGCGGCCGGGCGCCCGGGGCCGGGCCGGGAGCCGCGAGGAGCGCGCGCAGCGCCGCCGGAGCCCGCCGCCCGGGCCATGGCCCAGGCGGGCCGTGCAGGTGAGGGCGGGCGCCGGGAGGGCCGGGCCGCCGGCGGCGGGGAGGGGGCCGCCGGGCCAGGTGAGCCCCCGGCGCAGGTGGGCGGCGGTTCCGGGCAGGCGGCGCGGGCGGCCCGCGGGAGCGTGGAGAGGGGCCCCGTGCGCCCCGCGTCCTTCCTGCGCCCCCGGTCACCTCGTGGGACGGCGCGTGCCCTCGCCACCGCCCCGTTGGAAAGGGACCGGTCCGCGGCGCCCCTGCCTAGTCCGGCGGTGGGGCGCGACCGCCACGCTCTCGAGGCCCGGCGCAGACCCGGGCGCGGGGACCCACGGCGAGGTCCCGGGGCCGCCGCTCCCTCCCACGCCCCCCAGCGCCAACCGGGACGCGCCCCCTGGTCCTGCCGCGCTCTCTATCCAGGACGCGACAACCCCCTCCCCCGCCCCCAGCTCCGTCAGGAGACCCAGATTTCTTCTGGGGAAGGAGGGGTGCTCCGCTCCGCACCGGCTAGTGAGCCGTCCCGCCCCCTCCCCCTCCCGCACTCGGGGAGGCAGAGCCTCAGGTGCGTGGCGGGGGGTCTCCAGGCGTGCCGGGTCCCCGGGGTTCTGCCCTTCCCCCAGACCCAGGCCCGTGTCGTCCGGGTGTGCGAGAGTGGGCGTTAGTCATGCCTTCATTCATTCAGCCAGGCGTTCATTCACCAGCGTCTGCTTTGTGCCAGGCCCGGAGCTGCGCGCTGGGATCAGGAGGTGGGGCAGAGGTTGCTCCGGTCCGCACTCTCTGGGGCCGAGGGTGCCTTTGGAGGGCGCTGCATCGAGGGGGGCAGCAAGCCTGGTCGCAGCAGGGCCGACTGGGGAGGCTGGCGTGTGTAAATCTCCCCAGTGAACTCACGCCCAGCCCGTGACGTTGGCAGGTGCCATGGCACCCCCCCTTGGGCTCGGCACTGGCCTGGCACGGGCCCCACCCTCTACCCATCGCGGTGGCAGTGATGGAATGAGGGTGAGTTCACCCCTGCACACACTTGGAGTGGATTCTGCTGGGCTGTGGGTGTGTAAATCCACGGCCACCCTGGGGTGCTGCCCTGACCCGGGGCCCTGTCTCCAAGCTCCTCTGACCTATGCTGGGTGTGCGATCTGGGTCCCTGAGACTATGCTCCCATTCTGTCCCCAGGAGGCCTGCTGGGGTGCGGCTGGTGGTGTGAGACACAGCAAGTAGGGGGCACGTCTAAACACCCCCTTTCTCACTTCCCTCCCTTTTCCTCTCCAGAGGGAGGCACCACGAGATGACACCGAGGAGGCTGGAAAAGGCTGTCTCCCTGGGTCCTTACCCACCCCCAGCCCTCCCCCAGAGCACGCGGCAGCTGCGTGGCCCACCCACTGCCCCCGCTCCCTGTGTGCCTGTGTGTGCAAGTTCGTGCACACCCCTCGCACAGATCACCTGCCCCAGCCCCGTTGTCACACCAGCCGTTAACAATTGCTGCTTTGTGCGCCACCATCCCGGGAGGCAGAGAGTGTTACTCTTCCCTTTTGAAAACATCTGGAAACAGAAACTCAGAGAAATAGCTCCAGGTGGCCCAGAGGGTCCGGGCAGAGGCTGGATGTCGAGGCGGACTGTGAGGACTTCCAGAGATGGATTTTCTCCCTCGCTGCCCTCAGAGGTTCCAGCTCCTTCTCCTGGGTCTGTGGTTCCTTTGGTCTCTAGACCACCAGTCTGTGGGAACGTGTTCCAGTGACAGGTGGAAAACGGTGCTGCCTTGAGCATTGGTACCTCGGGCCGTTGTCGCGTTTTGTCTCTTCTGCTGCAATTTCACGCTCGGCCCTTTCCCTCAGGGCAGCCCAGACGCGCCGCCTCTGTGGGTCCAGCCGCCCAGGCTCTTCCCTCCCACGCTCAGCTGCCACCCCAAGGAGCCTTTGGGCTGACCCCAGCAGGATCGGATTACTCCTCCTCTCTGAGCTCCTTTGCATTTTATCGAGGTCCCTTCTCTCCTAAGCCCTCTAAGCTGGCTGACTTGAAGGCAGCCTGTGAGCCTGCGGGCCTGGAGACCGAAGGCTGTGTAGGAGGGTCTGGTGGGCTTTAGAACAGAGGGAGTCCTCAGAGACTGGAGCCCCGGGCCCCCTCTTTACAGCGAGAGGAACTGAGGCCTGAGGAGCGAATGCAGCACAGACAGGGCTGTCTGTTCAAGACCATCTCCTGTGGATGGACTGACGGAGGGGCAGAAATGGTCAGGCCTTCGCCCCGGGGGTCGTGTTAGAACAGAAGGAGGCGGAAGGCCAGGGGTAGAGGCTCTGAGAATCTGGCCTCTGAATGAGGGCGTTCTCTCTGTGACCTCTGAGCTGTTCTGCCTAAAACTGGCCAAGGGGGCATGGGTTTGAGATGGGGCCACCCTCGTGCCTGACTCCAAGGTCATCGCACCGTGGTCGAGGGAGGACGGCCCAGACGTGTGCAGTGCGCACAGCCTGAGCAGCCACTGGCCGTGGCCGTGTGGACTGTGTCACACAGGAGCGGAAGGGAGGCAGCGAAAGGACTTGCATGTTGCCGGGAGAACCCAAGTCCGAGAGGAAATGTAATCAAGTCCTAGCAAGGATCAGGTGCATGGCAGAGGGTGGATCCCAGATGGGCAGATTTCAGTCACAGACACCAGGACTTGTGTGTTAACGGTGTGTTATGATGCCCCGTGTCCAGACTTGAGAGGAAAAGCCAGGCGAGCAGAGCCCGTGGTCTTGGCTTGAGGGAGCACTCGGTCTACTGGACCCCGGAGGAGAGAGGCCTGCCTCTGGGGTGAGGGTCTGTGGAGGGACCAGCGCGGGGAAGGGGGAGGGTCTGGGAAATGGCAGCTTATAATACAGACGACCGGGGGGCAGGCCTCAAGGGTGTGATCGACAGAAAGGAGGCCAGTGGAGGCTTGAAACAGTGCAGGCTGCATTTCTGTAAAAGCCTTGAAGGCTGGCGGAATTTGGACAGACAGGTGGCCAGGGGCGGGCCTCCACGGGCAGGTAAGACGAAGAGTTTGGAATGGGTACACTGTATGTATGGAGGGTGGGAAGCGGGTGGTGAGGCGGAGGTGCCCAAGGCAGGAGAGGTCTGGCTTTGGGGGTAGAGGGCTGAGGGATCCTTTTGTTTCGAGAGACTGGCTGACTTGAAGGCAGCCTGTGAGCCTGCGGGCCTGGAGACCGAAGGCTGTGTAGGAGGGTCTGGTGGGCTTTAGAACAGAGGAGTCCTCAGAGACTGGAGCCCCGGGCCCCCTCTTTACAGCGAGAGGAACTGAGGCCTGAGGAGCGAATGCAGCACAGACAGGGCTGTCTGTTCAAGACCATCTCCTGTGGATGGACTGACGGAGGGGCAGAAATGGTCAGGCCTTCGCCCCGGGGGTCGTGTTAGAACAGAAGGAGGCGGAAGGCCAGGGGTAGAGGCTCTGAGAATCTGGCCTCTGAATGAGGGCGTTCTCTCTGTGACCTCTGAGCTGTTCTGCCTAAAACTGGCCAAGGGGGCATGGGTTTGAGATGGGGCCACCCTCGTGCCTGACTCCAAGGTCATCGCACCGTGGTCGAGGGAGGACGGCCCAGACGTGTGCAGTGCGCACAGCCTGAGCAGCCACTGGCCGTGGCCGTGTGGACTGTGTCACACAGGAGCGGAAGGGAGGCAGCGAAAGGACTTGCATGTTGCCGGGAGAACCCAAGTCCGAGAGGAAATGTAATCAAGTCCTAGCAAGGATCAGGTGCATGGCAGAGGGTGGATCCCAGATGGGCAGATTTCAGTCACAGACACCAGGACTTGTGTGTTAACGGTGTGTTATGATGCCCCGTGTCCAGACTTGAGAGGAAAAGCCAGGCGAGCAGAGCCCGTGGTCTTGGCTTGAGGGAGCACTCGGTCTACTGGACCCCGGAGGAGAGAGGCCTGCCTCTGGGGTGAGGGTCTGTGGAGGGACCAGCGCGGGGAAGGGGGAGGGTCTGGGAAATGGCAGCTTATAATACAGACGACCGGGGGGCAGGCCTCAAGGGTGTGATCGACAGAAAGGAGGCCAGTGGAGGCTTGAAACAGTGCAGGCTGCATTTCTGTAAAAGCCTTGAAGGCTGGCGGAATTTGGACAGACAGGTGGCCAGGGGCGGGCCTCCACGGGCAGGTAAGACGAAGAGTTTGGAATGGGTACACTGTATGTATGGAGGGTGGGAAGCGGGTGGTGAGGCGGAGGTGCCCAAGGCAGGAGAGGTCTGGCTGGAGGGGGTGAAGGTCCCTGGCGGGGTGAGAGGGCTGGAGGGACTCTGGAGAGCCTGGAAGGTGGGAGGGACGTGCAAGGCTTGGGTGTTTGGACAGATCCCTCTGGCAGCTCCTGGGAGGGGAGGGAGAGGCGGCCCTGCAGGGCTTTGTAGGGAAGGGCTTGCGCTGGTGGCCGCCAGCCACTGGGCTCCGCTGTTCCTCCCTAAGCCTCTCTGGCCCTCCCTCCACACCCCAGCAGGTTGGCAGGGATGTCTGTGAGCCCTGGGGCAGGGCAAGTGGAAGGCCCCCGCCGGGGCCAGAACTGAGGCAGCAGCCGGGAGGGTCTTGGAACCTCTCAGGCTGGGCCAGCACCGTCTGGAGAGGCCGGGCTGCAGCCACAGGGCTGGGCCTGCTTCCAGGCTGGAGAACCAGTTTATTTGCTCCCAGGTGTTTGGCCACTGTGCTGGGGGAGGAGCCAGCAGACTGGGAATGTGTCAAGCCCAGTACTTCGAGTCTATAAACTACTGATCTTTCAGGGGCGGAACTGGGGGACGCCTTCAACAATTCATGTTCGAAGCGCTCGCCGTGAGGGGACACAGGCCTGGGGAGGGGCAGGTATCTGGCCAACAGAAAAAGGCGGTGGCGTCGCTGGGCCCAGAACCTGTGTCTCCAGGTTCTGGTTTGGATTGGGACGTGGTGCTGCCGCATCAGCGGCCCTCTCACGGTCCCAGCGTCACACCTTCTCCTGGATCTCTGCCTCCTGGGTGAGGCTGACTGGGGGGTGGCTGGGCCCCTCAGAGGACAGAAGGTTTGGGAGCCCGGGACAGGAAGCAGCTCTGGGATTCCCAGGACTCGGGGGAGGTGCCAGCAGATTTGAGGCACGACACAGAAGCTCCCGAGCCTGGGGTACCCGGATGGCTTTGCTGCGTATCTGCTGAAGGGTGGCACGTTTCCGCGTGGAGATTGCAAATGTGCCTTTTCAGGTTCCTGGGGAGCCGTGCGTGACTCTGTGCGACCCCATGGGCTGTAGCCCACCAGGCTCCTCTGTCCAAGGGATTCTCCAGGCAAAGATGCTGGAGTGGACTGCCATGCTTTCTTCCAGGGGATCTTCCCGACCCAGGGATCGAACCCGTGTCTCTAATGTCTCCTGCATTGGCAGATGGGTTCTTTACCACTAGCCCCCCCTGGGAAACCCCTAGGGAGATGGCTAGGGCCAAATCAGACCCCAGTGCCCCAACTCAAGTTCCTTCTAAAACACTGCCTCCAGGAAGCCTTCCATACAGTGCAGGGCTTTGTAGGAAGGGCTTGCGCTGGTGGCCGCCAGCCACTGGGCTCCGCTGTTCCTCCCTAAGCCTCTCTGGCCCTCCCTCCACACCCCAGCAGGTTGGCAGGGATGTCTGTGAGCCCTGGGGCAGGGCAAGGGGAAAGGGCCCCCTGGGCCAGAACTGAGGCAGCAGCCGGGAGGGTCTTGGAACCTCTCAGGCTGGGCCAGCACCGTCTGGAGAGGCCGGGCTGCAGCCACAGGGCTGGGCCTGCTTCCAGGCTGGAGAACCAGTTTATTTGCTCCCAGGTGTTTGGCCACTGTGCTGGGGGAGGAGCCAGCAGACTGGGAATGTGTCAAGCCCAGTACTTCGAGTCTATAAACTACTGATCTTTCAGGGGCGGAACTGGGGGACGCCTTCAACAATTCATGTTCGAAGCGCTCGCCGTGAGGGGACACAGGCCTGGGGAGGGGCAGGTATCTGGCCAACAGAAAAAGGCGGTGGCGTCGCTGGGCCCAGAACCTGTGTCTCCAGGTTCTGGTTTGGATTGGGACGTGGTGCTGCCGCATCAGCGGCCCTCTCACGGTCCCAGCGTCACACCTTCTCCTGGATCTCTGCCTCCTGGGTGAGGCTGACTGGGGGGTGGCTGGGCCCCTCAGAGGACAGAAGGTTTGGGAGCCCGGGACAGGAAGCAGCTCTGGGATTCCCAGGACTCGGGGGAGGTGCCAGCAGATTTGAGGCACGACACAGAAGCTCCCGAGCCTGGGGTACCCGGATGGCTTTGCTGCGTATCTGCTGAAGGGTGGCACGTTTCCGCGTGGAGATTGCAAATGTGCCTTTTCAGGTTCCTGGGGAGCCGTGCGTGACTCTGTGCGACCCCATGGGCTGTAGCCCACCAGGCTCCTCTGTCCAAGGGATTCTCCAGGCAAAGATGCTGGAGTGGACTGCCATGCTTTCTTCCAGGGGATCTTCCCGACCCAGGGATCGAACCCGTGTCTCTAATGTCTCCTGCATTGGCAGATGGGTTCTTTACCACTAGCCCCCCCTGGGAAACCCCTAGGGAGATGGCTAGGGCCAAATCAGACCCCAGTGCCCCAACTCAAGTTCCTTCTAAAACACTGCCTCCAGGAAGCCTTCCATACAGTCGGGGAAGTCCTGGAGCTTGGGCCTGCCTCTGGCTCCCCTGCCGATGTTATCTGTCACAGCAGGTGACCCGGCAGGCCCCAGCTCGAGACCCTCTGGTGCCCCTTCATCCTGCCTGTGTGTGGGGTGAGGCGTGTGGGGTGGTGAGTCGACGAAGCACAGTTTGTAAAACAGTCCCGCCCCGAGCACGTGATCCTGGGCCTGGAAGCCCCGGTGAAGGCCCGCACGTCTTGGCTGGTGTTGGGGAGTCCAGCAGTGGCACGCCGAGCCTGAGGACGTGGCTAGGCCCCCCTTGCTGTGGCCCTGTCTGTGGGACAGAAAGTGTGATGCTTTCCTATATGCATCTTAGTATATAAGATGTGATAAGAATGACTGGCTGGAAAAGGCTTGACAATCTTCCCATCCTCCCTGCTAATGATGCAGGTGGAAGACCCAGCAGAGAGGCCAAGGGTTTTTCTCTGAGCTCTGGGGTCTTCAAGGACAGAAGGTGTGAACTCCCAAGACCCGTGAGGCTTTGTGGACTGGGGGCTTCTCTGTAGGATCTGGGTTCCTCCCAGAAATTCTCTGGGATTTCAGGCTTGGAAGAGGGTCAGGGATTAGCCACCCTGGAGGCAATCTGGCTCTTTTTTTTTTTTCCGCTTTTTTTTATTTTGCTCTTTTGCTTTTGCAGAGTTTTGTTGTTTACAGCTATGTATAATCCCAGATTAGTCATATGTATATCCCATCCCCCACCCCCAAATCTGGCTCATTTTTGATAGCAGTCAACATGCTTTCCTATCCAACAGTATACTAGCGTCTCTTTGAAGCAGGGCCTTTGTTCTTCCCATTTCATGGATGAGAAAATGGAGGCCCAGAAAGATTCTCCTCTGTCCAAGGGATTCTCCAGGCAAAGATGCTGGAGTGGACTGCCATGCTTTCTTCCAGGGGATCTTCCCGACCCAGGGATCGAACCCGTGTCTCTAATGTCTCCTGCATTGGCAGATGGGTTCTTTACCACTAGCCCCCCCTGGGAAACCCCTAGGGAGATGGCTAGGGCCAAATCAGACCCCAGTGCCCCAACTCAAGTTCCTTCTAAAACACTGCCTCCAGGAAGCCTTCCATACAGTCGGGGAAGTCCTGGAGCTTGGGCCTGCCTCTGGCTCCCCTGCCGATGTTATCTGTCACAGCAGGTGACCCGGCAGGCCCCAGCTCGAGACCCTCTGGTGCCCCTTCATCCTGCCTGTGTGTGGGGTGAGGCGTGTGGGGTGGTGAGTCGACGAAGCACAGTTTGTAAAACAGTCCCGCCCCGAGCACGTGATCCTGGGCCTGGAAGCCCCGGTGAAGGCCCGCACGTCTTGGCTGGTGTTGGGGAGTCCAGCAGTGGCACGCCGAGCCTGAGGACGTGGCTAGGCCCCCCTTGCTGTGGCCCTGTCTGTGGGACAGAAAGTGTGATGCTTTCCTATATGCATCTTAGTATATAAGATGTGATAAGAATGACTGGCTGGAAAAGGCTTGACAATCTTCCCATCCTCCCTGCTAATGATGCAGGTGGAAGACCCAGCAGAGAGGCCAAGGGTTTTTCTCTGAGCTCTGGGGTCTTCAAGGACAGAAGGTGTGAACTCCCAAGACCCGTGAGGCTTTGTGGACTGGGGGCTTCTCTGTAGGATCTGGGTTCCTCCCAGAAATTCTCTGGGATTTCAGGCTTGGAAGAGGGTCAGGGATTAGCCACCCTGGAGGCAATCTGGCTCTTTTTTTTTTTTCCGCTTTTTTTTATTTTGCTCTTTTGCTTTTGCAGAGTTTTGTTGTTTACAGCTATGTATAATCCCAGATTAGTCATATGTATATCCCATCCCCCACCCCCAAATCTGGCTCATTTTTGATAGCAGTCAACATGCTTTCCTATCCAACAGTATACTAGCGTCTCTTTGAAGCAGGGCCTTTGTTCTTCCCATTTCATGGATGAGAAAATGGAGGCCCAGAAAGATTAAATGTCTGGTTCCAGGGCCATATATGAAGTTAGAGGCAGAGCTGGAATTAGAACTCTTCTTTTCTTGGATTCAGCATTCCTAGGAGTTTGACTGCATAACCAAGAACTGGCTCAGCCTCTGGTTGCCCTTAGCTGCCCTTTGGGCCTCAGTTTCCTCACCTGTAAAATGGGAATGAGAAGGGAACCATTCAGGGGACAGGACAGCTCTGAGTTTGCTCCAGCTCAAGCACTACTCTCTTTTCCTTCTCGCCCTCCCTCCCTCTGGCTTTCCTGTGCCTTTGGGGCCCTCACCTCCTCCATCTCCTCCCTCCTGGGGACCCTCCCAGAGACTGCTGGGGATGGGAGGACGGATAGGGAGCTGAGGACTGGGGTGTGGAGGGCACCTGCCTTCTGGGGTCCCAGGACCCCAGCCCATCACTGGATCTCCAGCCAGGGAGTTTCGTGGAAGGGGGTGGGTGGCCAGGGCCCCCAGGGGAAGGGCCGGGGTGGGAGCAGGGAGGAGAGAATGCTTAACAAATGAGTTTGGAAATCAAATGGGATCTCAGCTCCCCACCCACTCCCTCAAATCTCTTTATACTCCCTCTTTTAAAATTCTTGTTTTCTAAGGAGAAGGAAAATGCTACCCGGCACCCCTTTCGCAAGCGAATGGGCGCCTTAGTGAGTCACTCCGGAGGTAAATGCCACCTCCAGGGCCCCTCATCTGCCTGCCTGCAGAGGCCTGCACAGCTGCGTGGCCACAAGCCCCACGGGGGTATGCGTGTGGGGTGCCCCCTGCCTGTCATTGGCTTTGGGGTGGGAACCGGGTCCCTGCAGTGGGGCCCCCACCCTGCCTCCTCCAGGTTCTCTCCAGGGTGGCATTTATGAGATTCATTTGTGGATGAGGCCATGGCTCGCACTGGGGCCGGGCGGAGGGCTGACGTGGCAAGGGGGGGCCCCGGGCTCAGTTTGAGACTTGGGGTGGGCGGGCAGCAGGGCTGGGCGGCCTTTTAAAAGCTAAGCTTCCTATCCAACAGTATACTAGCGTCTCTTTGAAGCAGGGCCTTTGTTCTTCCCATTTCATGGATGAGAAAATGGAGGCCCAGAAAGATTAAATGTCTGGTTCCAGGGCCATATATGAAGTTAGAGGCAGAGCTGGAATTAGAACTCTTCTTTTCTTGGATTCAGCATTCCTAGGAGTTTGACTGCATAACCAAGAACTGGCTCAGCCTCTGGTTGCCCTTAGCTGCCCTTTGGGCCTCAGTTTCCTCACCTGTAAAATGGGAATGAGAAGGGAACCATTCAGGGGACAGGACAGCTCTGAGTTTGCTCCAGCTCAAGCACTACTCTCTTTTCCTTCTCGCCCTCCCTCCCTCTGGCTTTCCTGTGCCTTTGGGGCCCTCACCTCCTCCATCTCCTCCTCCTGGGGACCCTCCCAGAGACTGCTGGGGATGGGAGGACGGATAGGGAGCTGAGGACTGGGGTGTGGAGGGCACCTGCCTTCTGGGGTCCCAGGACCCCAGCCCATCACTGGATCTCCAGCCAGGGAGTTTCGTGGAAGGGGGTGGGTGGCCAGGGCCCCCAGGGGAAGGGCCGGGGTGGGAGCAGGGAGGAGAGAATGCTTAACAAATGAGTTTGGAAATCAAATGGGATCTCAGCTCCCCACCCACTCCCTCAAATCTCTTTATACTCCCTCTTTTAAAATTCTTGTTTTCTAAGGAGAAGGAAAATGCTACCCGGCACCCCTTTCGCAAGCGAATGGGCGCCTTAGTGAGTCACTCCGGAGGTAAATGCCACCTCCAGGGCCCCTCATCTGCCTGCCTGCAGAGGCCTGCACAGCTGCGTGGCCACAAGCCCCACGGGGGTATGCGTGTGGGGTGCCCCCTGCCTGTCATTGGCTTTGGGGTGGGAACCGGGTCCCTGCAGTGGGGCCCCCACCCTGCCTCCTCCAGGTTCTCTCCAGGGTGGCATTTATGAGATTCATTTGTGGATGAGGCCATGGCTCGCACTGGGGCCGGGCGGAGGGCTGACGTGGCAAGGTCAGGGCTCAGTTTGAGACTTGGGGTGGGCGGCACGCAGGGGCTTGGGCTGTGACCTGTCGGCGGGGTGAATGCAGGACCTTCAGGGAAGCCTGTGTGGCTGGGGGGCAGCCAGGGCTGGCGGCAGGGCCTGGGGGTCGGGGGCACGTGCTGATGCATCTACCTCTGGAAACCGGAGTGGTCGGGCCTCAGGCTGTGTTCTCCAGGTGCTGTGGGAGGGGGCTGTGCGTGTGCTTGCTTGGAGCCTCAGCCTCCTTCTGGATGGCCAGCCCAGTCATTTGCAGACCGGAGGCAGGGGAGGCCAGAGAGGAGGTGTTCCCCTTCCCGGATGACCCGTTATTCCAGAGGGAGGGAAGTGGCCGTCTGTTAGCCGGGGATGCCAAACAAGGGTTGAATGCAAAAATAGAAACAAGCGCGCTGGGCGCTGTGTCTGGGAGGGGCACTGGGTTCTGGTGGATCCGAGAGGCCTCTTCTGAGCCGTCTGCCGCTGAGGCTGTGTTTGCTTGGCTCCGTGTTTGCAGAGGACGTCACGGCCTGCGCGCCCGGCCTCCTCAGGGACGGATCTAGGTGTGCGGGGTCCGGCCTGTGAGCTTCAGGGGCTGCAGTCATTCCTCGAGCCTGTCTTGGGGAGATTTGCAGCGGCGGTGGCCGCCCGTCCTTCAGACCCCTCTGGACAGCTCCGGGGGCTCCAGCTGGCTGCCCTTGGGATCTCAACTCACCGTGGCCTCCTGTTCCCCTCTCATCCCTGACTTCCCACCTCCCATGAGGCGGGTCTCAGCTGAGCAGCTCTGGAATCATCCCTCGTGGCAAAAAGAGCTATTTTCAACCTTCCCATTACTGCCCAGCGTGTGTGGGGGCGTTTATCCCTGGCTGCCTTTCTGTTGCCTTCTTGTCCAGGGTCATCTGGAGCAGCCCTGCCTCCGGGGTCCCAGCGGGCGACTCCCCCGCTCTGTGACGTAGCACCCGATTCGAAGCCTGGGGGCAGAGGCCACCTTGGGCTCCCTCCCTGCTCTATGGTGACCCCAGAGTGCCAGGGCGCCCCAAGGGCCGTGGGGAGTCACCTCAGCCCTGGCTGGCGGGGGCTGCTCCTCTGTTGCCGCTCCCTTCAGGCTGATGGTCGTCTGGTGACCTTACCAACATGCTGGCCAGCTCATGGAGGTGGGGGGGCCTTTAAAGGAGCCCCTAACGTCCTTTGCTGAGTCTGTGACAACCCCTCCCGCCCCCCATCTGGTCTCCTCTGGGTCCCTCCTGGTCTCTGTTCCCTGCTCCACACCGCCGGGCCTGGGGCCATCAGAAGGGGCCCCTTTGTCCTGTCTTTTGGGGCTCCCCCGCCCCGCCCTTCTGAGGCGCCTGCAGGTGGCAGAGCCCTCGGCGGTGAATTGGCAGGTGCGCTGGGCGCTCCCGGCCGAGGCAGGAGCACGTCCCTGCCGTCTGGAGCCAGAGTCTGGCGGGACAGAGGGGGACATCTGGGGCAGGAGAGAATTGTTCCAAGTAATGCAGAACTGTTGGGAGCCGAGTTGGCAGAGCAAACGAAAGTACAATAGATAGCCAAAGCTATTAATCACTAATTATCTTCTAAATAAGGTAATTAATGGGTATTTAAGTGCCATATTTATGAGATACCAGCAGGTCTTCAAAACCACGTTTTTCCCCCCAAAGCAACTGGATGGGCCAACGGTGCCCTGCGTGGGAAACTGGGGTTGTCATCCCACTCCCCCAGGCCAGCCCCCTCGCCCCCCGGGGCAGCGAGCAGGACCCCGTCTGAGCATCTCCGCTTGACGTCACAAACAGGGATCAGAGCCCCTCTGAGCTGCCCTCACGGGACTGTCCTGAGGAGGACAGGAAGTGAGGGCCATGAGACCCTGGCAGTGATGGAAAGGGCTGTGCCAGAGTGTTTGCTGTCGGGGCTGAATCATCCTCGTGGCAAAAGAGCTATTTTCAACCTTCCCATTACTGCCCAGCGTGTGTGGGGGCGTTTATCCCTGGCTGCCTTTCTGTTGCCTTCTTGTCCAGGGTCATCTGGAGCAGCCCTGCCTCCGGGGTCCCAGCGGGCGACTCCCCCGCTCTGTGACGTAGCACCCGATTCGAAGCCTGGGGGCAGAGGCCACCTTGGGCTCCCTCCCTGCTCTATGGTGACCCCAGAGTGCCAGGGCGCCCCAAGGGCCGTGGGGAGTCACCTCAGCCCTGGCTGGCGGGGGCTGCTCCTCTGTTGCCGCTCCTTCAGGCTGATGGTCGTCTGGTGACCTTACCAACATGCTGGCCAGCTCATGGAGGTGGGGGGGCCTTTAAAGGAGCCCCTAACGTCCTTTGCTGAGTCTGTGACAACCCCTCCCGCCCCCCATCTGGTCTCCTCTGGGTCCCTCCTGGTCTCTGTTCCCTGCTCCACACCGCCGGGCCTGGGGCCATCAGAAGGGGCCCCTTTGTCCTGTCTTTTGGGGCTCCCCCGCCCCGCCCTTCTGAGGCGCCTGCAGGTGGCAGAGCCCTCGGCGGTGAATTGGCAGGTGCGCTGGGCGCTCCCGGCCGAGGCAGGAGCACGTCCCTGCCGTCTGGAGCCAGAGTCTGGCGGGACAGAGGGGGACATCTGGGGCAGGAGAGAATTGTTCCAAGTAATGCAGAACTGTTGGGAGCCGAGTTGGCAGAGCAAACGAAAGTACAATAGATAGCCAAAGCTATTAATCACTAATTATCTTCTAAATAAGGTAATTAATGGGTATTTAAGTGCCATATTTATGAGATACCAGCAGGTCTTCAAAACCACGTTTTTCCCCCCAAAGCAACTGGATGGGCCAACGGTGCCCTGCGTGGGAAACTGGGGTTGTCATCCCACTCCCCCAGGCCAGCCCCCTCGCCCCCCGGGGCAGCGAGCAGGACCCCGTCTGAGCATCTCCGCTTGACGTCACAAACAGGGATCAGAGCCCCTCTGAGCTGCCCTCACGGGACTGTCCTGAGGAGGACAGGAAGTGAGGGCCATGAGACCCCTGGCAGTGATGGAAAGGGCTGTGCCGAAGTTAGTGTTTGCTGCAAAAATAGCCTTGAAGTTAGAGGCTGCAGCCCCTCGACCGTGCCCGCTGCTGTTTATGGCCAGGGTCAGGCCGCAGTTGGTGGCTAGAGGCATGGCTTTTCTTTTGAGTCATTGCCGCGTGTGTGGCTGGGTCGAGGCTTGGCGTGAGGCACGGCTGGAGGGCAGCGTCATGGCGTGGTCTGAGACCGGGTCCCACCTAGTCTGTGATCGGGGCTGCGACTTGATCTGTGGACAGCTCGAGGCTGGGCTGTGGTTGAGGTCGAGGCTGGGCTGCGGCTAGGTCTCAGGAAAATTCTGCAGGCTGGAGTCTCTCAGCCTTCCTCCTCGAGTGCCCCTCCTGGACTGACGGAGCTACCGGGGTGCCCCAGAAACTGGATTTTTTTCTGGGTCCTCCAGGATCTGGACTCCAGGTGCCAGGAAGCCCGGCACACAGGCTCTTCTGGGGTTCCTGGCGTGTCCCCTGAAACAGCCCAGCACACGAGCTCATCAGTGGTGCATATAGCAGTTTGGGAGATAGTTAGGACCTGTTTCTATAGCAACCAACCCCCAACCAGCACTGGCTTCCTTCAACAATGCCTTTTTCTGGAAACAGCTTCTCTTGGCCTCTTGTTTCTCCTTGGGTGGCCCCGTAGCCCCCTGAAGGCTGAGCGTGGGCTTGGGGGCCCCTGACTGGTCTGGTCAGACTCATCTTGCCCAGAGAGGGGGGCCCTGCTGCGATCTACCTGGTGCTGGACCATGCTGAGCATAACAAGAACTTTCTCTGTGCCCAGCCCTGGGCTAGGAGAGGCTATGGGCCTGGGGAAGATTCCTACCAGATGTCTGCCCCATGGGGCACGCAGGCCTGGACCTAGTCTTGAGAGAGGTGCTCTTATGGGCACAGGGAGAGGATGTTACAAAAGCACAGAAGAGGCAGGTGTCCAGCCCAGCGAGGGGGTCAAGGACGGATTTCAGTTGGGGGACGGAGGGAATATCAGCTGCCAGGAGTTTCAGGAGCAAAGTCTTGGAGGGAAAGAACATGGTGTGGTAGAGGAGGTGCTTTCCCATGGGGACGTGTTCCTGGAACCCGGGCGGATGATGGGTGGCGAGGTTCGGAGAGACAGCAGGCCCCGGCTCTAGGTAGCCCAGCCTCAGGGAGCTGTGCTGTCTGAGAGGACAGGGGCCAGCTGTGCCCGGGAGCAGCCCCAAGAGTGTCGGAGCCCAGGCTCTTCTGGCCTCGGGCTGAGGAGGGCCGCTCTGGCTCTCCCCTCTGGGCTCTGGAGGAGAAGGAGGGGCCCACCCTTGGGAACGTCCACTGGGAAACGACCAAAGAGAGCTCTGTGGATATCATGATTTATTTATTTTATTTAACAAACCCTTTTATAGCACTCTCTGAGTGCCAGGCACGACGCCAAACCATTTTCAAACATTCATTCATGCGATCCTCATAGCAGCCTAGGGGAGGCCTGTTATAACCTCCTTGTGCAGAGGGGGAGACTGAGGCACGGCACGGTGTTGTGGCAGTCACTGAGGCCACCCAGTGAGAAGGGGCAGAGCTGGGGTACGAACCAGCCCTTTCCTGGGGGCTCCGCCGGTAAAGGCTCTGCCTGCGATGCAGGAGACCCGGGTTCCATCGCCAGCTCCGGAAGACCCCCAGGAGAAGGGAATGGCTGCCCACTCCAGGATTCTTGCCGGGAGAATCCCGTGGATCGAGGAGCCTGGCGGGCTACCGTTCGTGGCTCACAAAAAGTCAGACAATGGCTTCAGCGACCAGCACTCTTCACTCTGGGGAGCAGGAGGGAACAGTGAGAGAGGAGGAGGGTGGGGCTCCAGGAGGAGGAACAGAGAGGAGGGGGTCACCTCCCTCCCTCCCACCCCCGCCCCTCCCCTCGCCCGCCTGTAGGAGCCTTGCCCAGACTCTATGCATCTCTCACTGTGTCCAGCATGCAGAGGCACGCTGGGGACCTCACGTCGGAGCTGAGGAGCAGTGAAGTGTGATTCTGTGTGTGTGTGTGTGTGCGCCTGTGTGGACCACATTTGGACTCTAGGCTCTACCTGTGGACGTCCACGGGGCTCCTGCTGTCCTCAGGACGTCTGGCAGTCTGCTGATTTAGCAGTGTTGATGGTCAGCAGTTAGTCCCAGACGCTCGTGCTTGCAGAATCCGCCATTCTCATGCCCGCGAGCGCGCATGCGCGTGTGTGTGTTGGGGGGTGGCGCGCACAGGAGACCAAGTCTAGAGACAAGGGACCTGCCTGAATGAGTCCACAGCTGAGCCCTTTTCTTCCGAGGCACAGACTCCTGGGATCCAACAGGCAGGCCAGGCCTCAGGCAGGACTGGGCGCGGAAGCTGCAGCCGTGGTCGTGGGCGGCAGGCTCGGCGCTGGGCACCCACCTTGGCCAGCTCGGAGGTGCTGGGACTCCCCAGAGGCCCTCTGGCTCTCCCCTCTGGGCTCTGGAGGAGAAGGAGGGGCCCACCCTTGGGAACGTCCACTGGGAAACGACCAAAGAGAGCTCTGTGGATATCATGATTTATTTATTTTATTTAACAAACCCTTTTATAGCACTCTCTGAGTGCCAGGCACGACGCCAAACCATTTTCAAACATTCATTCATGCGATCCTCATAGCAGCCTAGGGGAGGCCTGTTATAACCTCCTTGTGCAGAGGGGGAGACTGAGGCACGGCACGGTGTTGTGGCAGTCACTGAGGCCACCCAGTGAGAAGGGGCAGAGCTGGGGTACGAACCAGCCCTTTCCTGGGGGCTCCGCCGGTAAAGGCTCTGCCTGCGATGCAGGAGACCCGGGTTCCATCGCCAGCTCCGGAAGACCCCCAGGAGAAGGGAATGGCTGCCCACTCCAGGATTCTTGCCGGGAGAATCCCGTGGATCGAGGAGCCTGGCGGGCTACCGTTCGTGGCTCACAAAAGTCAGACAATGGCTTCAGCGACCAGCACTCTTCACTCTGGGGAGCAGGAGGGAACAGTGAGAGAGGAGGAGGGTGGGGCTCCAGGAGGAGGAACAGAGAGGAGGGGTCACCTCCCTCCTCCCACCCCCGCCCCTCCCCTCGCCCGCCTGTAGGAGCCTTGCCCAGACTCTATGCATCTCTCACTGTGTCCAGCATGCAGAGGCACGCTGGGGACCTCACGTCGGAGCTGAGGAGCAGTGAAGTGTGATTCTGTGTGTGTGTGTGTGTGCGCCTGTGTGGACCACATTTGGACTCTAGGCTCTACCTGTGGACGTCCACGGGGCTCCTGCTGTCCTCAGGACGTCTGGCAGTCTGCTGATTTAGCAGTGTTGATGGTCAGCAGTTAGTCCCAGACGCTCGTGCTTGCAGAATCCGCCATTCTCATGCCCGCGAGCGCGCATGCGCGTGTGTGTGTTGGGGGGTGGCGCGCACAGGAGACCAAGTCTAGAGACAAGGGACCTGCCTGAATGAGTCCACAGCTGAGCCCTTTTCTTCCGAGGCACAGACTCCTGGGATCCAACAGGCAGGCCAGGCCTCAGGCAGGACTGGGCGCGGAAGCTGCAGCCGTGGTCGTGGGCGGCAGGCTCGGCGCTGGGCACCCACCTTGGCCAGCTCGGAGGTGCTGGGACTCCCCAGAGGCCCGGACGCTGGCAGGTGTTACTTGAACCCCCACTGGGCCACGGCCTTCACAGCAGACGCCTGTGTTCCCTCCCTCGATTTTTGAGACGTTCTGGATCCAGCGTCTCTTGGAAGTGGCCCAAGGGATTGCTTTGAACCGTGTCTCTCCTCCCTCCCCATGGCCCAGCCTGGCCAACACCGCGTCCCCCATTTCTTCAAGGCTCAGCTCGGCCTCCTCCCCCAGGAAGGCCTCCGGGCCCTTTAGCCCGCAGGCTGTCTCACGCTGGGAGGCTCTGTCCACAGCTCTGGGATGGACTAATGTGGCATTTGCCCAGAGGCCAGGCCACCCACCCCCTCCTCTGTCCTGTGCCTTCGCCAGACGTGCAGGCTGGGCCCCGAGGCTGGCACCCGGACCAGGGACTGAGCCCATTCAGCTGTCCCAGCTCCTTCTTTCTGGGCACCATCTGGTTCAAGGTCGGGCCCAGGAGGCGTTAGCCAGCGCCTGCTGCCCCCCTTACCTTGCTGGGCCAGGGCTTTCCTCGCAGGGGAGTATCTTTCCCTGCAGCCTGAGCTCTGGGGAGCAGGGCGGTGTCTCTCTTCCAGGTGGGGCTGACCCTGGGGCCGGGGTCCCTGGTGCAGGGCAGAGCACCCACTGCTGGCTCCTGTCCAGCCACCCCTCTTCCACTTTCTGTCTCCCCGGGAGCCAGGGTAAAGGGGAGGAGGTGGGAGACCCAGGCCTGTGACAGAGCTGGGGAGAGCACACTGGACCTGACGGGGGCGGGCAGAGGGGCCAGAAGGCGGGAGGTGGCTCCCAGCAGCTGTCCCCAACCCCGCAGGGCCCCTCTCTGAGCTCTGCTGGAGGACTGAGGCATCGTGGGGTATGAAGGATCGTATGTGTTTCTAGATTGTCAAGGAAGGATTGGGGTGTTCCCCTTTCTCTTTTATCCTGATTTAGAGGGCGTTTTGCCCGTACTGCGTGGCAGGCAGGTTCACAGTTCCTCTACCAGGGATTGAACCCGTGCCCCCTGCACCGGAGCCATTGGACTGCCAGGGAAGCTCCTGGTGGAGAGTCTTGAGTCAGTGTGACAGAGAAGGTGGGACAGAGCAGAGTCCATTGGAGGAAGCAGGTTGAGGCCCGGCTTCGCTGCTGGGACCATGCAGCCAGGGGGGCGGGAAGCGAGGAGGAGACCTGGGCCCCGGCCTGCGCTCGGCCCAGAGCACCCTGCCCGGTGGTCCTGAGTGCAGACCCCGGCATCAGATGGACCTGGGTTCGGATCTTGCCTCCATCCCTTGAAGCGTGATGACCTCAATGGAAGGACGTCACCCCCCTGCACTCTCTTTCCTGAGCTGCATGATGGGGACTCACGACACCCGCGCCAGGGGGTGGTTAGGATGACTTTACACAATACCTGGGGAGCAGTGGCCGATCATCTGTGGTTCATCCGCATGTCTGTCACACATTGCTTGGCCCTCTTCCACCTGAGACCCTGCACGGAACGCAGAGAGCTCAGGGAGGGGAAGCGCGGGGACCCATCTTCAGGAGACTGTGCTTCCCGGCCTTGGCCCTCGCTGTTCTGGGACTGCGGTACCCACCTTCCCTAACTCTCAAGACCTCGCGTGGCCTTTAGCGACCTGACCTGTGCCCCCTGCCCCTAGGGAGACTTCCTGACCCTCTTGGGCATCTATGGCCCCTCTTCTGGAAGTGTGCAGGTGATAGATTCTGGGTAGAGGTCAGAACCTCCAAACCCACTTGTTCTGAGCTCCCATCCATGACGGCAATGACCCCCTACCTGCTCAGGCTCCATTTCCTCTCTCACCTGTCTCCCCCTCCGTCACTGGCTCTGGCCGCGTGGGTTTCTCTTGCCTCCCACGGGTAACTTTACCCCGGCCATTCCTTCATCCACGAAGGCTCTTATTCTCTTCCTCTGCCTGTCCGTGCCCCGTGTGTGTGCCAGGAGCGTGCGTGAACACACATGGATGTACACACTGGTGCTTAAGCATGTCTGGCTCCTTCTCACCATTCAAGTCTCCACTGACGATACATTTTTCAGAAAAACGTTCCCCTCCTATCTTCCCAAGACACTGTCCATCAGTGTTTTCCTTTTGGAAATATGACTCCGGTTGACCCGTGCCTGGAGCCATTGGACGCAGGGAAGCTCCTGGTGGAGATCAGTAGTGACAGAGAAGGTGGGACAGAGCAGAGTCCATTGGAGGAAGCAGGTTGAGGCCCGGCTTCGCTGCTGGGACCATGCAGCCAGGGGGGCGGGAAGCGAGGAGGAGACCTGGGCCCCGGCCTGCGCTCGGCCCAGAGCACCCTGCCCGGTGGTCCTGAGTGCAGACCCCGGCATCAGATGGACCTGGGTTCGGATCTTGCCTCCATCCCTTGAAGCGTGATGACCTCAATGGAAGGACGTCACCCCCCTGCACTCTCTTTCCTGAGCTGCATGATGGGGACTCACGACACCCGCGCCAGGGGGTGGTTAGGATGACTTTACACAATACCTGGGGAGCAGTGGCCGATCATCTGTGGTTCATCCGCATGTCTGTCACACATTGCTTGGCCCTCTTCCACCTGAGACCCTGCACGGAACGCAGAGAGCTCAGGGAGGGGAAGCGCGGGGACCCCCCTTCAGGAGACTGTGCTTCCCGGCCTTGGCCCTCGCTGTTCTGGGACTGCGGTACCCACCTTCCCTAACTCTCAAGACCTCGCGTGGCCTTTAGCGACCTGACCTGTGCCCCCTGCCCCTAGGGAGACTTCCTGACCCTCTTGGGCATCTATGGCCCCTCTTCTGGAAGTGTGCAGGTGATAGATTCTGGGTAGAGGTCAGAACCTCCAAACCCACTTGTTCTGAGCTCCCATCCATGACGGCAATGACCCCCTACCTGCTCAGGCTCCATTTCCTCTCTCACCTGTCTCCCCCTCCGTCACTGGCTCTGGCCGCGTGGGTTTCTCTTGCCTCCCACGGGTAACTTTACCCCGGCCATTCCTTCATCCACGAAGGCTCTTATTCTCTTCCTCTGCCTGTCCGTGCCCCGTGTGTGTGCCAGGAGCGTGCGTGAACACACATGGATGTACACACTGGTGCTTAAGCATGTCTGGCTCCTTCTCACCATTCAAGTCTCCACTGACGATACATTTTTCAGAAAAACGTTCCCCTCCTATCTTCCCAAGACACTGTCCATCAGTGTTTTCCTTTTTGGAAATATGACCTTTGCCGTTTGCTAAAAAACCCTGCACTCCGGAGGAAGAGCTGAAGGGAACACGTTCCTCCCAGAAGCCAGGTGACAGCTGCTTCTTAAGAGGATCTGTTCTTTTTATTTTTAAATATAAGTTTATTTATTGATTTTCAGCTGCCCTGGGTCTTCGTTGCTGCACGGGCTTTTCTCTCGCTATGGCAAGCAGGGGGCTTCTCTCTAGTTGCGTTGTGCAAGCTTCTCATGGTGGTGGCGTCTCTTGTTGCGGATCACAGGCTCTAGGGCTCCTGGGCTTTACTAGTTGTGGCGCGTGGGCTCCGTAGTTGTAGTTCTTGGACTCCAGAGCACAGGCCCAGCAGTTGTGGCACATGGGCTCAGTAGCTCCATGGCACGTGGGATCTTTCTGGATCAGGGATTGAACCTGTAGCTCCTGCATTGGCAAGTGGATTTTCTTTTTACCACTGAGCCACCAGGGAAGCCCACAGGATCTGTTCTTACAGGTTTTTTTTTTTTTTTTTTACATCTAAAAAGATAGCTAGATAGATAACTGAGATTCCCCGCCATGGATTGCATACTTATCTTACCAGAGGTTGCTTTGGGCAGCCTGTCAGCAAGGAGGGAAGGACCATAGCAAGTTTAAACAAGCTTAGAGGATGTCATTTAAAAACTAGTGTAGGTATGCATTTTGAAAACAAAGAGGCTAACACTAAACCAGACAAAAGATGCATTTGAAGAGAAAAGTCAAGGGTAGATTTTGGCCACAAAAGAGAATCAACCCTCAGGTGAAGGGTTCCTGTGGAAGGAGAAACAGCTTGGGTTCAGCGTATTAAACTCGAACAGATGACAGAATCCTGTCGACAGCAGGGCCAATCACCCTTGTCGTCACCCCTTGGTGGGTGTTCAGGTCCACGCGTTCACGCCTGTCTGTTCTCTGGGTTATGAGGACACTGTAGAAGACACTCGAGGAAGGAGGATGTGGTGGAGGTGGGGAGGGATGGCTTTTCGAGACAGGCTAGTGACTTGTGGTGCTTAAGCATGTCTGGCTCCTTCTCACCATTCAAGTCTCCACTGACGATACATTTTTCAGAAAAACGTTCCCCTCCTATCTTCCCAAGACACTGTCCATCAGTGTTTTCCTTTTTGGAAATATGACCTTTGCCGTTTGCTAAAAAACCCTGCACTCCGGAGGAAGAGCTGAAGGGAACACGTTCCTCCCAGAAGCCAGGTGACAGCTGCTTCTTAAGAGGATCTGTTCTTTTTATTTTTAAATATAAGTTTATTTATTGATTTTCAGCTGCCCTGGGTCTTCGTTGCTGCACGGGCTTTTCTCTCGCTATGGCAAGCAGGGGGCTTCTCTCTAGTTGCGTTGTGCAAGCTTCTCATGGTGGTGGCGTCTCTTGTTGCGGATCACAGGCTCTAGGGCTCCTGGGCTTTACTAGTTGTGGCGCGTGGGCTCCGTAGTTGTAGTTCTTGGACTCCAGAGCACAGGCCCAGCAGTTGTGGCACATGGGCTCAGTAGCTCCATGGCACGTGGGATCTTTCTGGATCAGGGATTGAACCTGTAGCTCCTGCATTGGCAAGTGGATTTTCTTTTTACCACTGAGCCACCAGGGAAGCCCACAGGATCTGTTCTTACAGGTTTTTTTTTTTTTTTTTACATCTAAAAAGATAGCTAGATAGATAACTGAGATTCCCCGCCATGGATTGCATACTTATCTTACCAGAGGTTGCTTTGGGCAGCCTGTCAGCAAGGAGGGAAGGACCATAGCAAGTTTAAACAAGCTTAGAGGATGTCATTTAAAAACTAGTGTAGGTATGCATTTTGAAAACAAAGAGGCTAACACTAAACCAGACAAAAGATGCATTTGAAGAGAAAAGTCAAGGGTAGATTTTGGCCACAAAAGAGAATCAACCCTCAGGTGAAGGGTTCCTGTGGAAGGAGAAACAGCTTGGGTTCAGCGTATTAAACTCGAACAGATGACAGAATCCTGTCGACAGCAGGGCCAATCACCCTTGTCGTCACCCCTTGGTGGGTGTTCAGGTCCACGCGTTCACGCCTGTCTGTTCTCTGGGTTATGAGGACACTGTAGAAGACACTCGAGGAAGGAGGATGTGGTGGAGGTGGGGAGGGATGGCTTTACTCTCTTCCGAGCACTGTCTACGGCTGAAGTGACTGTTGTTCAGGTCTGCCTCCCCGGCCCCTGGCAGAGTGTAAGCTCGAGGAGGAGCCCACTCTGTCCCTCTGATTCACCTTCGTGTCCCCAGCTCCTAACACGTGCCTTGCAGGGTGGGCAGCTCCCCTCGACACCCCAAGCCCTAGACGCTCTGCCCATCTCTAGCTGGAGGAGCATCTCCTTCAAATGGCGCTGAGCCTTGGAGCCTTTCCTGTGGCCAGGTTCTCCGCACTGGGATTCCCACCAAGGCCAGCCCACCTCACATATTACAGGCGTTGCGGTGACCTAAGGTGATGCTGGCCTGCAGGGATGGCTGTGGTGGGAGCCATGAGGGAGGGACAAATCCCAGACTTGGCTCTTTTCCACAGGCTTGAGCCCAGGCTCTCTTCAGGAGGGGGCGGTTGGGAGGAGTGTCGTCGCCATTCTCTGTTCGTGGGTGAAGTGCATACTGTATAGGTGAGAGACTCACCACAGCCGGGACCTCCAGTTGAACTCTCACTATTCAAACTCAGGCAACAAATGCACTCAGCTACCTCTTTATTATTATTATTATTTTGTCATTTCTATTGGTCTTTCATTTGTCCGTTTTCATCCATCTTTGTTCTTTGGCCCATGTGGGCCTCCCATCGCGGTGGCCTCTGTTGTCGCAGAGCACCGGCTCTGGGCGCATGCGCTCCAGAGCTCCGGCTCGGTAATTGGACACATTGGTCCAGCCGCTCCGCAGCACGTGGGATCTTCCCAGGCCAGGGATGGAACCGGCGCCCCTTGCACTGCAAGGTGGTGTCCTCACCCACTGGACCACCAGGGGAGCCCCTCAGCTACCTCTTTAGATGAATCCACCACTGCTTAAATTCTTGCTGCTCATCATTTCAAACTCAGGGGTCAAGCAGATGATCCTAAGGCTACTGTCCTGACTCTCCAGCTGCTTGCTTTCTTAGAAATGGGGTCGATGTGGACAGCAAAGGATATTTTCACTTTCATATGTCTGATAGTTTTTATATCATTAATATCTGTGGATTGAGAAAGCATATAGAACTAATGTAAAATCAGGAAGAATTTTAAGTGATTGTATTTTTTGAACCATAGAAATCTTCCTATACATTTAATGTATACCTAGCACTTTGTTTTAATGTGTGTTGGTGCTACTGTAAATGGTATTGTTTTTCAGATTTTAAATTCCAGTTGTTTACTGCTGACACATAGGAACGCAACTGGCTTTTGTTTTTTGATCTTCTGTCCTGCCATCTTGCTATACTCAATCATTAGTTCCAGTAGGTTTTTTTTGTTGTTGTTATTGATTTTGTAGTTTTTGTTTTCTAGGTCAACAGTCATGCCATAAGAGAATAAAAGCACTTTTATTTTTCCTTTCCAATATGTATCCCTTTAGTTTCTTTTTCTTGTCTTCTTGCACTAGTCAGAACTTCCCCCAACATACATTTGGGAAATGATCCCGTATCCGTGTTAGAAATACTCAGATATGGTGTATTTGGATTCTCCATCTCCCTTGCAATGCATCTAAGGTCCTAGGGAGGAAATTGCTGATCAGACTGTCATGCTTTCCACACTGTTGGGTGAGAACCCAAACCTCAGAGGGTCCCTACTAGGAATGTGGGGCAGACCCAGCTTGACACAGGGAAGGGATGCCCAGGTCCATTTTCCCTCTGCCTCTGCCTTTTCTGTGTTTCAGAACGTGCTTCTTGCCTGGCTTCAAGCCATGGAGCTCAAGCTGGGTGTGCGTTTGGGAGTTGGTGGTGGGTGGGGCAGGAGGGCTGGGTCCCTGGGCTGACCTGTGCTGGCCTCTCCCTGCAGGAGCAGGTCATGCTCTGGGATCTGGGCTCAGGGCAGGGAACGGTGCCAGCACCCTGCAGGAGCTGGGCGTGGTGAGCGGAGGCTGCAGCAGTTTTTCTGAGGCCTGAGTCATGATGTGCGTCCTAGCCAAGGCTGGGGCAGTGCCTGCCTCCCGCTGGCTCATTCACATCCACTGGGTGCCAGACCGGCTCCTCAAACATCAGTCAGAGTCGAAAAGTTTGAAGGGAAAGTCTCTGTCAGGTTCCTGGTACACATGGGGGAACTGAGGCAGCGGCATTGCTGCAGCAAGAGCCCACGGGCGCCGGCTGGCCAGGGCTGACCAGAGGAAGACACGCCCTGTGTGTGGCGAGTTACTGCTTTCCATTGAGTGAAACAAGCAGTTGTAAGATGCATCCTTATTTTCTGCACCCCAAGAAAGAATGTGTTTACTTGTTCCGTTGTGTCCGGCTCTGTGACCCCGTGGACTGCAGCCTGCCAGGCTTCTCTGCCCATGGGGATTCACCAGGCAAGAATACTGGTGTGGGTGGCCATGTCCTTCTCCAGGGGATTTTCCCAACCCAGGGATTGAACCCAGGTCTCCTGCACTGCAGGCATGTCTGAGATACCATGGAAGCCCAAGAAAGAATACATGGTGTCAACTAAATTAGGACATGCCGTGATGTAAGATGCACCCCAGTTTTAAAACTGTTGAAGTGTGAAAAAATGTACATCCTAGCACTGATCAGATGGATTTATAAAATTGTCATGTGAAATTATATGTGCAGTGGAAACATTGAGTTTTCCCTGCCTCTTCTTGTTAAATTTCATTCTGTAAAGGTAATCCCAATTGATATGTTGGTGTCTATCCTTCCAGACATTTGAAAGCATCTGTAGGTATATGTATATGATAATTATTGTTGTGAGCACTGGCTATATGCTTGGCCCTGTGCGAAGAACTTCAGCGTATTTTATTTCATCCTTACTACAAGCTTGTGGGGCTGGTATGAACTTTCCTTACTTTATAGCCGAGGACACTGAGACACAGAGAGGTGAAGGGACTCACCTGACATCATGGAGCTTCTAAGAGGCAAGGGCCTGACCTTGAATCTCTTCCAACTTCAGAGCCCGAGTCCTTAATAACATGCTGTATGTATATCCAGGGTGCAAGTAAACATATACCAAAATTGGGATCAAAAGAAACATGGTTCTAGGACCATGTGCATTTTTTTTCTCTTAACAATGCTCCATGGGCATTTTTCCACGTTAGTACAAAAGGAGCTAGTGAATTTTCCTCCCAGCTGCAAAGAATGCCCTTGATGACTATGTGAGTCTATGTCTGGTCGTCTGTGGGTGGACACTGGCCTTTCTTCTGGTTTTTTGGTATTACCAGAACACTGAGACGATCAACTGTATCTGGCCATCTTTGTAGATGTCCCTGATTACTTCCTTAGGAAAATTACCAGGTCAATTTTCTTCTAACCTTTTTATGTTTCTTTTTTTTTTTTGATTCTTTATTTTAAAGATTTTACAGAGTTTTGTTGTTCACTGACATGTATGTTCCCAGATCATTCATATGCATATCCCTGTTCCCTCCCCCCGACCCAGTTCCCCCCCCTCCCACCCTTCCAGACCATCGCCCCAAGTGATTGTAGACACTCCTATTCTCTTAGCACAATGACAATAGCTATCCTTTCCACACATGCCAGTATAGGTTTCGATGTCTTTTTATGGTTTTAATGGTTACAATTAGACTGGAATTCATCTGCAATCTCCAGTATTTCCCAGGCTTCCTTGGTGCCTCTGTGGTAAAGAGTCTGCCTGCAGTGCAGGAGACCTAGGTTTGACCGGCAACTAATTAGGCATGCCCACCAGTTTTAAAACTGTTGAAGTGTGAAAAAATGTACATCCTAGCACTGATCAGATGGATTTATAAAATTGTCATGTGAAATTATATGTGCAGTGGAAACATTGAGTTTTCCCTGCCTCTTCTTGTTAAATTTCATTCTGTAAAGGTAATCCCAATTGATATGTTGGTGTCTATCCTTCCAGACATTTGAAAGCATCTGTAGGTATATGTATATGATAATTATTGTTGTGAGCACTGGCTATATGCTTGGCCCTGTGCGAAGAACTTCAGCGTATTTTATTTCATCCTTACTACAAGCTTGTGGGGCTGGTATGAACTTTCCTTACTTTATAGCCGAGGACACTGAGACACAGAGAGGTGAAGGGACTCACCTGACATCATGGAGCTTCTAAGAGGCAAGGGCCTGACCTTGAATCTCTTCCAACTTCAGAGCCCGAGTCCTTAATAACATGCTGTATGTATATCCAGGGTGCAAGTAAACATATACCAAAATTGGGATCAAAAGAAACATGGTTCTAGGACCATGTGCATTTTTTTTCTCTTAACAATGCTCCATGGGCATTTTTCCACGTTAGTACAAAAGGAGCTAGTGAATTTTCCTCCCAGCTGCAAAGAATGCCCTTGATGACTATGTGAGTCTATGTCTGGTCGTCTGTGGGTGGACACTGGCCTTTCTTCTGGTTTTTTGGTATTACCAGAACACTGAGACGATCAACTGTATCTGGCCATCTTTGTAGATGTCCCTGATTACTTCCTTAGGAAAATTACCAGGTCAATTTTCTTCTAACCTTTTTATGTTTCTTTTTTTTTTTGATTCTTTATTTTAAAGATTTTACAGAGTTTTGTTGTTCACTGACATGTATGTTCCCAGATCATTCATATGCATATCCCTGGTCCCCTCCCACCCTTCCAGACCATCGCCCCAAGTGATTGTAGACACTCCTATTCTCTTAGCACAATGACAATAGCTATCCTTTCCACACATGCCAGTATAGGTTTCGATGTCTTTTTATGGTTTTAATGGTTACAATTAGACTGGAATTCATCTGCAATCTCCAGTATTTCCCAGGCTTCCTTGGTGCCTCTGTGGTAAAGAGTCTGCCTGCAGTGCAGGAGACCTAGGTTTGATCCCTGGGTCAGGAAGAGCCAGTCCCTGGAGAAGGAAGCGGCCACCCACTCCAGTATTCTTGCCTGCAGAATGCCATGGACAAAGGAGCGTGGCGGGCCACAGGCCATGGGCTCGCAAAGAGCCAGACAGGACTGAGCACACACGACACAACAAAAACTCCAGGATTTCACGTGTCCTAGGAGCCATCAGAGGGCTTCCTGGGTGTGCCTGATTTCATGAGAGTCCCAAAGGGCCAAGTAAAGGGCTCTGAGAAGGGAGGGCGGGGAGAGAGGCTCCTGACCCAGCTCTGTCTCTGGCCTTCTTCCCGGGGAAGATGGTGGGTTGAGGCGGAGTTCAGGGCAAGGGGCCACAATCGCTGTGCACCCCTGCTCCTGCCTGCTCTGGAGAACCTCCCAGCCCCTCGTCTGGCCTCTGCTGGTATTAATAATAAGAGCAGTCATCATCCCTAAGCCTCCCAAGATACAGGTGCTGAGCATGCCTTGTCTCTGATCCTTCCAGCTCCGGACTGATTGTTGTTGATATTTTATAGACCTGGAAACTGAGCCTCCACTATGGAGAGGGAATGACTGCTAGGTTTCAAGTGGCAGAGACCAGGGGAGAACTCAAGCTTGGTGCCCCCTCTCTTAGTTCGGGATTTTTTTCCCCAGTAGAGGCTGCAGTCCCAGCCTGGCCCGCACGTGTGTGCAGCACACATCACTACGGCCCTTCAGGAAGGAGGTCAGCTTCTCCTCGCCTCCACCCTGTAGACGCTGGTCATGACCATGGAACTTGCTTTGGCCAATAACGTGCACAGAAGGGTGTCACGTGAGCGACGACGTACTTACGACGGGGCGTGACTTCCTGTGCTCTCCTCCCCTGCCTTGAAGGCTCGTTTCGAGGTGCTGGTGTCGTATGGTGGACGCTGGGGTCAGGGACCCTTTCCTACCAGTGTGTGAGTGAGAAATGAACCATTATTGTTTTAGTGTTTGTTTACTCGTTTATTTTTTGGCTTCGTGTTTCATTGCAGTGCACGGGCGTTGCAGTTCCAGAGCGCGTGAGCTCAGTAGTTGTACTGCGTGGGCTTAGTTGCCCTAGGGCATGTGGGGGCTTAGTTCCCCAACCAAGGATCAAGTCTGAGTCCCCTGCACTGGAGAGTGGATTTTTTTTTTTTTTTCTTTTTTTTACGTTTGGCCTCTTTTACTGTTTTTTTATTTATTGGTTTTCATCCACCTTTATTCTTTGGCCTGTGTGGGCCTCCCATTGCAGTGGCCTCTCTGGTTGCACAGCGCTGACTCTGGGCGCATGCGCTCCAGAGCGCTGGCTCGTCATTGGGCACACAGGTCCAGTGGGATCTTCCCAGGCTAGGGATCAAACCGGTGCCCCTTGCCCTGCAAGGCAGACTCTACCCACTGGGCCAGTCCGGAGGGTGGATTTTTAACTGCTGGACCATCGGGGAAGACCCCTGTTATTTATTTATTTATTTTTGGCGATTCTGGGTTTTCACTGCTGCTGCAGGCACTTCTCAGTTGCAAGGAGTGGGGGCTACTCTAGTGGAGGTGAACAGGCTTCTTGTTGCGGTGACGTCTCTTGTGGAACTCGGGCTCTAGGGCACACTGGGCTTCAGTAGTTGTGGCTCTGAGGCTCTAGAGCACGGACTCGATAGTTGTGGCTCCGTGGCTTAGTCGCTTCGCAGCATGTGGGATCTTCCCAGATCAGGGATCGAGCCCATGTCTCCTGCATTGGCAGGTGAGCTCTTCACGACGGAGCTACCAGTAACAGCTACCCCCCTGTTATTGTTTTAAGATCACTTATTAACACAAAACGAAATTTCCTCGACTCTTGCTGATACGCGTGTCACCTCGGCAACATCTCTCAGCTGCCTCTGGCCTCAGTTTTGGTGCGTGCAAAACGGGCACTCTTGTTCCTGCCCCTCTGAGCCCTCTCAGAGAGGTCCTTGGAGCTTAAGTGAAAGCACGGCAGCGGGCAGGCTCTGTGAGGGGCTGTGCCCTGGAGGTCAGGTGGGCAGGGATGTTCAGGAGGCAGACCAAACGTTGATCCGGGGGCGGTTTACGTCGGTCTCCATCATGCCAGGACACGGCCTCAAGCTTGGCTAACAGGTGTGTTTCCTTTGGCAGGTGGCCCTCCCCCGGGCGGTGGTGCCCCCTGGCACCTTCGAAATGTCCTCAGCGACTCGGTGGAGAGCTCTGACGATGAATTCTTTGACGCTAGAGGTGAGTGAATCCCATCGTCGGGTCGTTAACTGGGTGACCTTTCTAGAAGCTCCAGAAGGGGGCACTGTTGGGAGTGGGTCTCTCTCCCTACTCAAGACTCTGCAGTTCCCTTGCTTCATCATCACCCAGTCTGTACGTTTTTCCAGGACTGGGGCTCAGCATCCCTTCATTTACTCTTTGAGATATTTAATGAATTCCTCAAACATTTCAGACGCTCACCATACTGCAGGAAACAGCCAGGCATGGTCACTGCCCTGGTCAAGTTTAGCATCTAAGTGGGAGAGGCAAACATCAAACAGTTACACAAAGGAAAATACAATCACAAATGAGGGATAAAGGACTTCCCTGGCGGTCCAGTGACTAAGACTTGGCCCTCCCAATGCAGGGGGCCCAGGTTTGATCTCTGATCAGGGAACCAAATCCTGCATGCCACAGCTTAAGATTCTGCATGCTGAAATGAAGATGGAAGATTCTGCACATTGCAACTAAGACCTGAGGAAGCCAAATAAATAAATATTTCTAAAAAGGAAGTCAACCCTGAATGTTCATTGGAAGGACTGATGCTGAAGCTGAAGCTCCTTGACTTTGTCCACCTGATGTGAAGAACTGACTCATGGGAAAAAACAAAACAAAACAGAACCCTGATGCTGGGAGATGGAAGGCAGGAGGAAAAGAGGGTGACAGAGGAGGAGATGGCTGGATGGCATCACTGACTCAATGGACATGAGTTTGAGCAAACTCAGGGGGTTCGTGAAGGACAGGGAAGCCTGGAGAGCTGATGTGCACGGGGTCACAAAGATTTGGACACGACTGACGGAACGACAACGAAACCACGTGGGGAAAAACACCTCTGAGTGAAAAGAATCAAATGTTAGCAGAGGGAGTGATGAGGTGGATGTCTCAGTTAGGGCGGGGAGGTCCTCACCATGCTCTGCAGAACGGAGGGTCGGTCTTGGTTAGATGAAGAGGGAGAGGAAAGGGCCATAGGCAGGACACGGCCCACCGGGCGGTGGTGAGGCAGGAGAGGTGGGGCCTTCCAGGAACAGAAGGAGGCCGGGTGCTGGGGGAGAGGAGAGACGAGGCTGCGTGTGATCCAGTAGGTGACACACAAGATCAGCCTGCAGAGGGGAGGGGAGCTGGAGTGGCCGTGGGGACCAGTTAGAAGGATGATTGCAGATGTTCAGGGGAGAGACATTGCAGGGCAGGGTGTGTCCACTCTGCATGTCAGTGCTGGATGCTCAGCCAGCGCGCCGGACATAGCGAGGGACACTATATAAGTGAGGACAGAGAAACATGAAGCATAATAAAGGGGACTTCCTTGGCAGTCCAGTGGTTAAGACTTCGCCTTTCAATGCATGGGGCGCAGGTTCGATCCCTGGTCAGGGAGCTAAGGTCCTGCATGCCTCTTGGCCAGAAAACCAAAACATAAAACAGAAGCAGTATTGCAACAAATTCAGTAAAGACTTTTCAATAATGGTCTATCTCCAATTTTTTTGTTTTAAAAAAACATAAGGATTGGAGAGCAGGGCACCAAATGGGGCGGGCACTTGAGGCTGAAGAGATCAGCCTGAGCACAGTCTCAGCGATGAGGACGTGCAGGGCAGGCGTGGGGGCCAGGGGAGGCAGAGTCTGCCTGGACCTCAGGGTGGAGGGCCCTCCCGGGCGTGCTCCCCTAGCTGCTCAGGGCTGGGGGACACCCGCCAGCCTAGGAGGCTGTCCAGCCTCGGAGGATCCCCCGGTCTCCCGTGGCCGGCTCGGGTCCCCTCTGGGCTGCCACTGTATTGGGAACACCGACTCAGTCGTGGGGTAGGACCAGCTTTGAACCACCTGGCTGGTCGGGGTCTTGAGAGAGAAATAGAGCCTGTGCCGGGGTGACCTCTGGACCTGGATATGGGACACTAGGGACATGGTCTCTGTCAGGCCATTGGCTTGTTCTGTGAGGTTGGGCAGGTCTTTCGCCTTCTGTCGGCCTCAGTTTCCCTATCCGCTCCGTGCTTTGGAGACTGTCCAGTTCAGGGGATTTTCGGGGAATCACGGTGGGAGGGGCGGTGGGATGCTGTCCCCGCCTGAGGCTCTCCGATTCTTGCCTCTGGGCGCAGAACCCTCTCCCTGCTGGTGGCCCCACCCCAGCCCATTTGGGGCTTCTTTCCTGCCTCCCATTGGCGTCTGCTTGGAGTGGCAGCCGGGGCTGACTTTCTCCATAGCAACTAACCCACAGTGTGACAACAACGGCTTCAATATTTTGACGCTTCGAACACTTTCATTTAAAATATTTTTGCAGTTCATCAGGGCTCTGCATTTCCAGATGACGAGGGTGGCTCACGGCGGGAGGGATCTGCGGGGTTGCCGGTCAGCTCCCCCTCCACGCCCGCGGGCCCCACGCACCTGCCTTCCGCCGAGCAGCTGAGGAACCATCCTGCTCGCCTCCCCTGTGGACCCTCAGCGTGCCGTCCGCTCCCACCATCCCTCCGCTCTGTCTGAACTCCCAAATTGGCCTCGTTTCTCTTTCCTCTCTTACGAGTGGTTCCGCCTTCTCTCCTCTTCCTTCGTCTCATCTCCCCACCGTCCTTGCCTCTGTCTTTCTTTCTGTCCACTGTCCTAGGATCGCACAGGCTCCTGCCCCTTTGCCACCTCCGCACACTCTGAACCCTCAGGTCTCTCTTCTCCGCTTCCTTGGTCGCCTCTCCCAGAGCATCCGTACGTAGCTCTCGTCACACGGTCCACCCACAGGCTGCTGGAACCTTCTTCAGTTCTGAGTTGCCCACTCCCTGCTCCTGTCCCCTGCAGTCTCCCCAGACAAAGCCTTTACGTATTTCCTTGGCTCCAGGCAGGAGGTGAGCCCGTCTCCTGCTGCACTCCCAGGAGCTGACTTGGGCCCACCTGGCCAGTCTTTGAACCACCTGGCTGGTCGGGGTCTTGAGAGAGAAATAGAGCCTGTGCCGGGGTGACCTCTGGACCTGGATATGGGACACTAGGGACATGGTCTCTGTCAGGCCATTGGCTTGTTCTGTGAGGTTGGGCAGGTCTTTCGCCTTCTGTCGGCCTCAGTTTCCCTATCCGCTCCGTGCTTTGGAGACTGTCCAGTTCAGGGGATTTTCGGGGAATCACGGTGGGAGGGGCGGTGGGATGCTGTCCCCGCCTGAGGCTCTCCGATTCTTGCCTCTGGGCGCAGAACCCTCTCCCTGCTGGTGGCCCCACCCCAGCCCATTTGGGGCTTCTTTCCTGCCTCCCATTGGCGTCTGCTTGGAGTGGCAGCCGGGGCTGACTTTCTCCATAGCAACTAACCCACAGTGTGACAACAACGGCTTCAATATTTTGACGCTTCGAACACTTTCATTTAAAATATTTTTGCAGTTCATCAGGGCTCTGCATTTCCAGATGACGAGGGTGGCTCACGGCGGGAGGGATCTGCGGGGTTGCCGGTCAGCTCCCCCTCCACGCCCGCGGGCCCCACGCACCTGCCTTCCGCCGAGCAGCTGAGGAACCATCCTGCTCGCCTCCCCTGTGGACCCTCAGCGTGCCGTCCGCTCCCACCATCCCTCCGCTCTGTCTGAACTCCCAAATTGGCCTCGTTTCTCTTTCCTCTCTTACGAGTGGTTCCGCCTTCTCTCCTCTTCCTTCGTCTCATCTCCCCACCGTCCTTGCCTCTGTCTTTCTTTCTGTCCACTGTCCTAGGATCGCACAGGCTCCTGCCCCTTTGCCACCTCCGCACACTCTGAACCCTCAGGTCTCTCTTCTCCGCTTCCTTGGTCGCCTCTCCCAGAGCATCCGTACGTAGCTCTCGTCACACGGTCCACCCACAGGCTGCTGGAACCTTCTTCAGTTCTGAGTTGCCCACTCCCTGCTCCTGTCCCCTGCAGTCTCCCCAGACAAAGCCTTTACGTATTTCCTTGGCTCCAGGCAGGGAGAGGTGAGCCCGTCTCCCTGCTGCACTCCCAGGAGCTGACTTGGGCCCACCTGGCCAGCTCTCTCAGCATCTGGGGTCAGGCCCTGGGTGTCGGTCTGGCTTTCTGGGCACGCTCCCTGCCTCCGATCCCTGGCCTAGGCTGAGCCCTGACCCTGACCTGATTGTGGTCTCAGCCCCACCTGCATCCGGGTGCCTCTGTGGTCCCCCCTCCAGCGGCGGTGGAGCCACGTGGACGGGAGCAGAGGCCAGAGTGGGGAAGGGGCCACTCCGGAGCACACAGCAAGGCGGGGGCAGAGGGCTGGAGCCAGGAGCTTAGTGTCCAGGCCAGGCCTTTTTCTTTGACTCATTACTGAGAATGGGACCCTCCTCCCTCTCTTTCTTCCTCAAGCTCCAGTCCTTGGTTCAGTGCTAGGGTCTTTCATTTCCATCTTTGTTCTTTGGCCTGTGTGGGCCTCCCATCGCAGTGGCCTCGGTTGTCGCAGAGCACCGGCTCTGGGCGCATGCGCTCCAGAGCTCTGGCTTGGTAGTTGGACTCACCGGTCCAGCCGCTCCGTGACACGTGGGATCTTCCCAGGCTAGGGATTGAACCGGCGCCCCTTGCACTGCAAGAAGGTATCCCTACCCACTGGACCACCAAGGAAGCCCCAGTGCTAGGGTTTACCAGGTGGGACAGGAGGCTCTTAATGCAGCATCGTCTGGTAACAGAGAGAGACTCTTAGGCTCTGATTGTGTATGTAAGGCAGGGGAGGGACCAGGGGCCAGTCAGGCAGGACTGTGGGGCTATCTGGGTCCATAACAACCCCTGGGCAAGATGCTAGCTCCCTGGGCCACGGCAGCAGGCGCGGAGCCTCAGGGTGACTGGTGCGCATGAATGGACGCTGCAGAATGGTGAGGGGGTCTGTTCACCATGCTGTCAGCACAGGCTGGGATGAAGACGGAATGGGGGTACTGCGTAGGTGGAGGACGGGGTGCGCACTGAACAGTGGAGGGGGGGACGGTAGTGATCGTGTGTCCCAGAGATTTCAAAAACGAAGCGAACGGGCTGCTGATGGAGGCCCAGACAAAGCCTTTACGTATTTCCTTGGCTCCAGGCAGGGAGGTGAGCCCGTCTCCTGCTGCACTCCCAGGAGCTGACTTGGGCCCACCTGGCCAGCTCTCTCAGCATCTGGGGTCAGGCCCTGGGTGTCGGTCTGGCTTTCTGGGCACGCTCCCTGCCTCCGATCCCTGGCCTAGGCTGAGCCCTGACCCTGACCTGATTGTGGTCTCAGCCCCACTTGCATCCGGGTGCCTCTGTGGTCCCCCCTCCAGCGGCGGTGGAGCCACGTGGACGGGAGCAGAGGCCAGAGTGGGGAAGGGGCCACTCCGGAGCACACAGCAAGGCGGGGGCAGAGGGCTGGAGCCAGGAGCTTAGTGTCCAGGCCAGGCCTTTTTCTTTGACTCATTACTGAGAATGGGACCCTCCTCCCTCTCTTTCTTCCTCAAGCTCCAGTCCTTGGTTCAGTGCTAGGGTCTTTCATTTCCATCTTTGTTCTTTGGCCTGTGTGGGCCTCCCATCGCAGTGGCCTCGGTTGTCGCAGAGCACCGGCTCTGGGCGCATGCGCTCCAGAGCTCTGGCTTGGTAGTTGGACTCACCGGTCCAGCCGCTCCGTGACACGTGGGATCTTCCCAGGCTAGGGATTGAACCGGCGCCCCTTGCACTGCAAGAAGGTATCCCTACCCACTGGACCACCAAGGAAGCCCCAGTGCTAGGGTTTACCAGGTGGGACAGGAGGCTCTTAATGCAGCATCGTCTGGTAACAGAGAGAGACTCTTAGGCTCTGATTGTGTATGTAAGGCAGGGGAGGGACCAGGGGCCAGTCAGGCAGGACTGTGGGGCTATCTGGGTCCATAACAACCCCTGGGCAAGATGCTAGCTCCCTGGGCCACGGCAGCAGGCGCGGAGCCTCAGGGTGACTGGTGCGCATGAATGGACGCTGCAGAATGGTGAGGGGGTCTGTTCACCATGCTGTCAGCACAGGCTGGGATGAAGACGGAGTGGGGGTACTGCGTAGGTGGAGGACGGGGTGCGCACTGAACAGTGGAGGGGGGGACGGTAGTGATCGTGTGTCCCAGAGATTTCAAAGAAGCAAGTGTCTAGTCCTTGTAAAGATTGGCGTGCGGGCCTGAGGCAGGGAGAATGCAGAGAACGGGACTAGCTGATGGAGGGAAGTGACCGAGCCCTGGGCTCCGTGAGCTGGACTTGAAGCCCGCCTGGCATGGGATGAGGCGGTCTCTTGCTCTGAAGTCCTGTGGGTCCATAAGACACGGAAGCCCCAAGGTGGGAAGAAAGGTTTTTGCTGTATCCAGGCTTTGGTCAGTGGGCTGGTCAGTCTGGGGTTCAGGCCAGGGTCACGGTGCTGGGGGACGTGGCTCAGCCCGGCACCTAGACCGGACAGGGGCCAGGGTTCAGTAGAGGTGAAGGACATGCAAAAGCTGTGTCCACACCAGAGGTCACCAGGACTGGGAATTGGTCCGCAGGGAGCAGTCCTCAACGAGGACGTTGGTCTGAACAAAGCGCTCTGCGCCCTCAGGGCCTCGGTTGGGAGGCTCGCACTGTGATGAACGGAAACGGAGTGGAGGCTCAGGGCTGAGGCCCGCGGCTCCCTGGTGTGCCTGAACGACTCCAAACGGAGCTTTCTCAGCTGCGATTTCCGTGTGTGTTGGTGTGTGTATGCGTTTCTTGCTTCCTCTCCGGACAAGCCCAGTGTTGCCAGAGTGAGGATCTAAGGCCGAGTATTGCGAGAGGGGGCAGAGGATTTGCCCAGAGAGGGAGGGGCAGCAGCTGGAGAAACAGGGATGGTTTCAGGGGTCAGAGAGTACAAGGGAGCCAGGGAAAATACGAGAAAGCAGGCAGAGAGAGAGCAAGAGAGATGCAGGAGGGACCAGGGGCCAGTCAGGCAGGACTGTGGGGCTATCTGGGTCCATAACAACCCCTGGGCAAGATGCTAGCTCCCTGGGCCACGGCAGCAGGCGCGGAGCCTCAGGGTGACTGGTGCGCATGAATGGACGCTGCAGAATGGTGAGGGGGTCTGTTCACCATGCTGTCAGCACAGGCTGGGATGAAGACGGAATGGGGGTACTGCGTAGGTGGAGGACGGGGTGCGCACTGAACAGTGGAGGGGGGGACGGTAGTGATCGTGTGTCCCAGAGATTTCAAAGAAGCAAGTGTCTAGTCCTTGTAAAGATTGGCGTGCGGGCCTGAGGCAGGGAGAATGCAGAGAACGGGACTAGCTGATGGAGGGAAGTGACCGAGCCCTGGGCTCCGTGAGCTGGACTTGAAGCCCGCCTGGCATGGGATGAGGCGGTCTCTTGCTCTGAAGTCCTGTGGGTCCATAAGACACGGAAGCCCCAAGGTGGGAAGAAAGGTTTTTGCTGTATCCAGGCTTTGGTCAGTGGGCTGGTCAGTCTGGGGTTCAGGCCAGGGTCACGGTGCTGGGGGACGTGGCTCAGCCCGGCACCTAGACCGGACAGGGGCCAGGGTTCAGTAGAGGTGAAGGACATGCAAAAGCTGTGTCCACACCAGAGGTCACCAGGACTGGGAATTGGTCCGCAGGGAGCAGTCCTCAACGAGGACGTTGGTCTGAACAAAGCGCTCTGCGCCCTCAGGGCCTCGGTTGGGAGGCTCGCACTGTGATGAACGGAAACGGAGTGGAGGCTCAGGGCTGAGGCCCGCGGCTCCCTGGTGTGCCTGAACGACTCCAAACGGAGCTTTCTCAGCTGCGATTTCCGTGTGTGTTGGTGTGTGTATGCGTTTCTTGCTTCCTCTCCGGACAAGCCCAGTGTTGCCAGAGTGAGGATCTAAGGCCGAGTATTGCGAGAGGGGGCAGAGGATTTGCCCAGAGAGGGAGGGGCAGCAGCTGGAGAAACAGGGATGGTTTCAGGGGTCAGAGAGTACAAGGGAGCCAGGGAAAATACGAGAAAGCAGGCAGAGAGAGAGCAAGAGAGATGCAGAGAGGATGGGAGGCAGGGACACACTCACAGACACACACACACACACACACACACACACACAGATATGCACACAGACGCACCAAGAGAGAACGAGAGAGAGTTGAAAGAGAGACAGTGACCCAGAAGAAGAGAGCGAGATCAGAGTCCTGCAGAGACAGAAAGACCCCGAGCGGCAGGTACCCGGAGAGAGAGAGAAACCCAGAGAGGGAGAGAGATCAGAAAGAGACACATCCACTCGGAGAGAGGAGAGAGGTTCTGGGGTAAAGACACATCAGGTGCAAAGCGTGATCGTGCTGGAAGCCCAGAGGGAGGGACACGCACGACCGAGAGCCTGAGACAGGGAGACCCGAGGACCCAGAGGGTCAGAGATCAAGGGAAAAGGCACTTGGTTTGAATCGGACAGAGCCAGACATCACGCAGAGAGGACCATGGGGAGAGTCTGAGAGGAGATGCATTTCCCAAAAGACAGACGAGCCAGAGGGAGAGATGGAGGCGGGTCCAGTAGGTAACTAGGAAGAGGAGGAGGAGGCCGAGGACGGCTGCTCACTCGGCCTCTGCAGCCGGGAGCTCTCAGGGTTCTGATGGCATCACGTGAGACAGGGATCACTGCAGAGAAACTGGGAGCTTGGCCGTGTGAGCACCTGCCGTATCCCCGGCCCCTGGACCAGGAGCCCCAGCTCACTCACCTGACGGCGTCAGATTCCCATGGTGTCTGCTTCACAAAACTGAATTCCTCCAGGATGGAGGTCATGTCTCACGGGACTGTAGCAGCTGCTCCGCTCATGGTAGGATGAATATTAAATGGACAGGCAGCCTGCTGCGTGCTTGGGTAACCAAACAGGAGACACAGGCCCTCAAGGTGGGCTCCAGGCGGACTCATGCCCTCCTGTGGAGGGGATCTAAGGCCGAGTATTGCGAGAGGGGGCAGAGGATTTGCCCAGAGAGGGAGGGGCAGCAGCTGGAGAAACAGGGATGGTTTCAGGGGTCAGAGAGTACAAGGGAGCCAGGGAAAATACGAGAAAGCAGGCAGAGAGAGAGCAAGAGAGATGCAGAGAGGATGGGAGGCAGGGACACACTCACAGACACACACACACACACACACACACACACACAGATATGCACACAGACGCACCAAGAGAGAACGAGAGAGAGTTGAAAGAGAGACAGTGACCCAGAAGAAGAGAGCGAGATCAGAGTCCTGCAGAGACAGAAAGACCCCGAGCGGCAGGTACCCGGAGAGAGAGAGAAAGCCAGAGAGGGAGAGAGATCAGAAAGAGACACATCCACTAGGAGAGAGGAGAGAGGTTCTGGGGTAAAGACACATCAGGTGCAAAGCGTGATCGTGCTGGAAGCCCAGAGGGAGGGACACGCACGACCGAGAGCCTGAGACAGGGAGACCCGAGGACCCAGAGGGTCAGAGATCAAGGGAAAAGGCACTTGGTTTGAATCGGACAGAGCCAGACATCACGCAGAGAGGACCATGGGGAGAGTCTGAGAGGAGATGCATTTCCCAAAAGACAGACGAGCCAGAGGGAGAGATGGAGGCGGGTCCAGTAGGTAACTAGGAAGAGGAGGAGGAGGCCGAGGACGGCTGCTCACTCGGCCTCTGCAGCCGGGAGCTCTCAGGGTTCTGATGGCATCACGTGAGACAGGGATCACTGCAGAGAAACTGGGAGCTTGGCCGTGTGAGCACCTGCCGTATCCCCGGCCCCTGGACCAGGAGCCCCAGCTCACTCACCTGACGGCGTCAGATTCCCATGGTGTCTGCTTCACAAAACTGAATTCCTCCAGGATGGAGGTCATGTCTCACGGGACTGTAGCAGCTGCTCCGCTCATGGTAGGATGAATATTAAATGGACAGGCAGCCTGCTGCGTGCTTGGGTAACCAAACAGGAGACACAGGCCCTCAAGGTGGGCTCCAGGCGGACTCATGCCCTCCCTGTGGAGCTGGGACAGAATGACGCCGGGCCAGACCGCAGCCTGGCTCAGTGCTGGGGCAGCACACCGCCTGCACTGGAGGGGAGAATGACGGTACCTCATCTCCTGGTACGTTTCTCCACATCGGCTCACGCTTCCTGACGCTTCACCTGCATCGTGTCATTGACTCCTCACGGCCACCCTGGGCATTCCCACGGTATCACTTTATAGATGAGGGCACGGAGGCTCCTAAAGGATACGTTACTGCCCAAGGGCAGATCGCTCGCCGATGGGGCATCCGGGACAGAAAAGAGTCACTCTAACACCAGAATGGAGCTCTTAAACCCCCGGTGAGCCTGATTCCCCAAGCATTTTGTAAGAAACAGCTGCCTGACATTTGTTTACAGCATTTTGGCTGGGGTAGCCTTTTCAAATTTACTGTGTCATTTGTTCTCATGAAAGCTTGCTAGAAAGAGTCGTGGAGCAGAGTTGTTATTTCCATTTAGGAGATAAGAAAACAGGAGCACGTAAGGGAGGTCTGCAGAGGCATAGGCTCACTGCAGCAGCTCAGGCAGCAGAGTTCTGCCCAGAACTCAGGGCTGCCTACAGGGGTGAGCCATGCCCAGATGGAACACGCCAGGCTCAGGAAATTGTGTGTGGTGCTTGGGGAGCCAATGCAGGATGTCCAAGGCCAGCCATCAGGAAGGCAGGGCTTTAGGACTCTTGAAATACTATATCCGGCTTAAGTCCTGGCTCTTAAGCCTGTGACCTTCGCAAGTCACTGAACTGTTCCATGCTCTTCTTTAAGACGGGACTAGCAAACTCTCAGGGTTCTGATGGCATCACGTGAGACAGGGATCACTGCAGAGAAACTGGGAGCTTGGCCGTGTGAGCACCTGCCGTATCCCCGGCCCCTGGACCAGGAGCCCCAGCTCACTCACCTGACGGCGTCAGATTCCCATGGTGTCTGCTTCACAAAACTGAATTCCTCCAGGATGGAGGTCATGTCTCACGGGACTGTAGCAGCTGCTCCGCTCATGGTAGGATGAATATTAAATGGACAGGCAGCCTGCTGCGTGCTTGGGTAACCAAACAGGAGACACAGGCCCTCAAGGTGGGCTCCAGGCGGACTCATGCCCTCCCTGTGGAGCTGGGACAGAATGACGCCGGGCCAGACCGCAGCCTGGCTCAGTGCTGGGGCAGCACACCGCCTGCACTGGAGGGGAGAATGGCGGTACCTCATCTCCTGGTACGTTTCTCCACATCGGCTCACGCTTCCTGACGCTTCACCTGCATCGTGTCATTGACTCCTCACGGCCACCCTGGGCATTCCCACGGTATCACTTTATAGATGAGGGCACGGAGGCTCCTAAAGGATACGTTACTGCCCAAGGGCAGATCGCTCGCCGATGGGGCATCCGGGACAGAAAAGAGTCACTCTAACACCAGAATGGAGCTCTTAAACCCCCGGTGAGCCTGATTCCCCAAGCATTTTGTAAGAAACAGCTGCCTGACATTTGTTTACAGCATTTTGGCTGGGGTAGCCTTTTCAAATTTACTGTGTCATTTGTTCTCATGAAAGCTTGCTAGAAAGAGTCGTGGGAGCAGAGTTGTTATTTCCATTTAGGAGATAAGAAAACAGGAGCACGTAAGGGAGGTCTGCAGAGGCATAGGCTCACTCGCAGCAGCTCAGGCAGCAGAGTTCTGCCCAGAACTCAGGGCTGCCTACAGGGGTGAGCCATGCCCAGATGGAACACGCCAGGCTCAGGAAATTGTGTGTGGTGCTTGGGGAGCCAATGCAGGATGTCCAAGGCCAGCCATCAGGAAGGCAGGGCTTTAGGACTCTTGAAATACTATATCCGGCTTAAGTCCTGGCTCTTAAGCCTGTGACCTTCGGCAAGTCACTGAACTGTTCCATGCTCCTTGTCTATAAAATGGAGATCCTAAGTATTGTATCTTTTTTAGCGTTTGTTATGAGAATGAAATGAATGAATATCTTAAAGAATTTATAATAGCAATCTCAGGGCTTCGCTGGTGGCTTAGATGGTAAAGAATCCACTTGCAATGTAGGAGACCTGGGTTCGATCCCTGGGTTGGGCGGATCCCCTGAAGAAGGGAATGGCAACCCACTCTAGTATTCTTGTCTGGAAAATCCCACGGACAGAGGAGCCTGGAGAACTGGCCCATGGGATCACAAGAATCAGACACGACTGAGTGACTGTAACAATTGCAGTCTGTATTAAGCACTTGATGTGTCATTAAACAGATCAAATAAATAAATAAAATAAGACAGGAGGAGGTGTCCTAGCCCAAAATGGTGTCTGGATTGCTGATCCAAAACTCTGGACAGCTCCCCAAACTTCAGATGCACCATATTGGTTCCATCTGCTCTGTGAAGCTCTTTGGCAGTGAGATGGGTCTTATCCCTTTATTCTTGATTATGATGAGCTTGAGGATTCTTCTCACTACACTTTAATGTCTGTTCTTTGAGAAAAAGCACAAAGCTCTTCACCAGGAAGGCTTGTCTCTTTCCTGAGAGGGTGGGGGCTTTCCTGTGGATGCTCTTGAGGAAATGTCCCTTTCTGGGATGAGGGACTGCACCAGATGTGTGCAGCTGATGCGGGGGGCCCGGGGGCTTGTGTTCAATGTGGTTAACACAGGCTCAGACTGGAAAAGGCCAAGAGTAGAGACAGGGTTGAGGGGAGGACAAAGGGGAAAGGGAGGTGTTGGGAGGCTTATATGGTTGAGATGGGGTGGCGTCTCCATACAGCGCAAGGCTGTAGAGACAGAAGCCTTCTCTGGTGACTCCACAGCTACTCTGACCCCACGCATTCTGGTCTGCCCAAGTGCTGATGGCAACTCACTGCTCGTGTGAAGAAGCGTCCCTAGCCTATCTCTCCTGGTCCCCCCACTCCCCCATGTTGCCAGACATTCTGGTCTGAAATACTATATCCGGCTTAAGTCCTGGCTCTTAAGCCTGTGACCTTCGGCAAGTCACTGAACTGTTCCATGCTCCTTGTCTATAAAATGGAGATCCTAAGTATTGTATCTTTTTTAGCGTTTGTTATGAGAATGAAATGAATGAATATCTTAAAGAATTTATAATAGCAATCTCAGGGCTTCGCTGGTGGCTTAGATGGTAAAGAATCCACTTGCAATGTAGGAGACCTGGGTTCGATCCCTGGGTTGGGCGGATCCCCTGAAGAAGGGAATGGCAACCCACTCTAGTATTCTTGTCTGGAAAATCCCACGGACAGAGGAGCCTGGAGAACTGGCCCATGGGATCACAAGAATCAGACACGACTGAGTGACTGTAACAATTGCAGTCTGTATTAAGCACTTGATGTGTCATTAAACAGATCAAATAAATAAATAAAATAAGACAGGAGGAGGTGTCCTAGCCCAAAATGGTGTCTGGATTGCTGATCCAAAACTCTGGACAGCTCCCCAAACTTCAGATGCACCATATTGGTTCCATCTGCTCTGTGAAGCTCTTTGGCAGTGAGATGGGTCTTATCCCTTTATTCTTGATTATGATGAGCTTGAGGATTCTTCTCACTACACTTTAATGTCTGTTCTTTGAGAAAAAGCACAAAGCTCTTCACCAGGAAGGCTTGTCTCTTTCCTGAGAGGGTGGGGGCTTTCCTGTGGATGCTCTTGAGGAAATGTCCCTTTCTGGGATGAGGGACTGCACCAGATGTGTGCAGCTGATGCGGGGGGCCCAGGGGCTTGTGTTCAATGTGGTTAACACAGGCTCAGACTGGAAAAGGCCAAGAGTAGAGACAGGGTTGAGGGGAGGACAAAGGGGAAAGGGAGGTGTTGGGAGGCTTATATGGTTGAGATGGGGGTGACGTCTCCATACAGCGCAAGGCTGTAGAGACAGAAGCCTTCTCTCTTGGTGACTCCACAGCTACTCTGACCCCACGCACATTCTGGTCTGCCCAAGTGCTGATGGCAACTCACTGCTCGTGTGAAGAAGCGTCCCTAGCATCTGTCATCTCTGAGCAGCCTCGGTGTACCAAGACCGTTACATTCATCATCTCCTTTAATCCTCACAACCACTGTGTTAGATGTTGCCAGACCCATTTTACTGATGGGAACACTGAGGCTCAGAGAAACCAAGGAACTCACCCAAAGAAGAACTGCTGCCAAGTGGCAAGATTTTTCTTTTTCTGTTCTTTTTTCAAATGAGCTTATTTGGTTTGTGGACCGCATTGGCTCTTATCTGTGGCACACGGGATCTTTTGTTCTGCATAGTGGGCTCTTCATTGCGGTACAAGGTCTTGTCTCCAGCTGTGGTTTGTGGGCTCCAGAGAATATGGGCTCAGTAGTTGTGGTGTGCAGGCTTAGTTGTCCTGTGTGGTATGCGAGGTCTTAGTTCCCTGACCAGGGATCGAACCCAGGGATCAATCCCCTGCATTGGAAGGCAGATTCTTTTTTTAAAAAATTTTTATTTTACTTTTTACTTTTACAGAGTTTTGTTGTTTACAGATATGTATGATCCCGGATTAGTCATATGTATATCCCCCCCATCCCACCCCTCCAGGCCATCGCACAGCACCCCTGCAGGATCCCCTTTTCTCACAGCATAATGACAATAGGTATTTTTTTTTCACATATGATAGTATAGGCTTTCACGTTACTTCCTTTACAGGAAGGCAGATTCTTAACCACTGGACCACCAGGGAAGTCCCAGGGTCTTGCTTTTTCTTCCCAGACACACTGCCTTTCAAGAAATATCACTCTTTATTATTAATTTTTTAAAATTTTGGCCTCTTTTATATTTTTTTTATTGATTGATTTTCATCCATCTTTATTATTTGGCCTGTGTGGGCCTCCCATCGCAGTGGCCTCTCTCATTGCAGAGCCCCGGCTGTGGGCGCATGTGCTCCAGAGCTCCGGCTCGGTGATTGGACACATCGGTCCAGCCGCTCCGCGGCACGTGGGATCTTCCCAGGCCAGGGATCGAACTGGCGCCCCTTGCACTGCAAGGCAGTGTCCTTACCCGCTGGACCACCAGGGAAGCCCAAGAAATACCACTCTTTGTAGTAGGAGCGGAGCCTTCTCTGAGTTTTCAGCCTCTCTCGTGACTGTTTCCTTGTCACTCTCTCTTGCTGTAATATGCGGAGGTCCAATAAAGCCTTCTCACCATGAAAAATTTCTCAGTGTCTTCTACCTTCCTGTAGCTACAAACACCTTCGATAGTTGGAATCTCTTTCAACACATGGGAAGAAATAAACACTCCTGCAGATGAAAGCTCCTGTGAGCGCGACCTCTGCACAGCTCTGCCTGCTCATGGTTGTCTCTGCTTCTTTCCACAGAGGAGGTGGCCGAGGGGAAGAACGCCATCCTTCTTGGGATGAGCCAGTGGAATTCGAACGACCTGGTGGAGCAGATCGAGACCATGGGGAAACTGGAGGGGCATCAGGGTGAGGGTCGGCTCCTCTGGCCTCTGGGCGTGCCCTGTGTGTCATGCGGAGGGGTGGGGGTCTGAAGTGATGGCAGTCGGGGGCTAGGATCTAGCTTTTCTACGAGGAGTCATCTGTCTCTCTGGGGGGCTCGCCTACCACCCCTGAATTCTGTGACCTCCGGGAGCCCTCATGGGGACTTCCGCAGGGCTGTCTGTGGCAGAAAAGGCTCTAGGATACATCAGCAGAGCTGCCTTTGTCTGTTGAGTGATCCTCCGGGAGGACGGGTGATTAGGACCAGGTGGGGGGTCTGGGCTCCCAGGACCGCCAGGCCTGTGGTGCTGGAATCTGCTGGGGGAGCCTTTGAGAGTGGGCAGGGGAGAGGGGCAGCAGTTGGAGTTGTCGCTTGCTTTGGTTCAACTGTTGAAGCAGGAGGGGGCTGGGGATTCATCCAGATGTTTTTATGGAGGGGTGTTTTGGCCGGGAGCTTAGTCAGCAGGCAAAGCTGGCATCATCCTTTCAGGCATCATCCTTCCTGTGCATCTCCCCATAGAGCATGATGAGCACAATGCTCGTTGAGCAGCTACTGTGTGCAGGTGCTTGGTAGGAGGGACCAGGGTCTTTCCAGGTGGCACGAGTGGTAAGGAACCTGCCTGCCAGTGCAGGAGACACAGGAGATGTGGGCTTGATCTCTGGGTCAGGAAGGTCCCCTGGAGGAGGGCATGGCGACCGCTCCAGTATTCCTGCCTGGAGAACCCCATGGACAGAGGAGTTGTCCTTGTCACTTCTTTTTTCCCTTGCTTTTTTAATATGGAGGTCCAATAAAGCCTTCTCACCATGAAAAATTTCTCAGTGTCTTCTACCTTCCTGTAGCTACAAACACCTTCGATAGTTGGAATCTCTTTCAACACATGGGAAGAAATAAACACTCCTGCAGATGAAAGCTCCTGTGAGCGCGACCTCTGCACAGCTCTGCCTGCTCATGGTTGTCTCTGCTTCTTTCCACAGAGGAGGTGGCCGAGGGGAAGAACGCCATCCTTCTTGGGATGAGCCAGTGGAATTCGAACGACCTGGTGGAGCAGATCGAGACCATGGGGAAACTGGAGGGGCATCAGGGTGAGGGTCGGCTCCTCTGGCCTCTGGGCGTGCCCTGTGTGTCATGCGGAGGGGTGGGGGTCTGAAGTGATGGCAGTCGGGGGCTAGGATCTAGCTTTTCTACGAGGAGTCATCTGTCTCTCTGGGGGGCTCGCCTACCACCCCTGAATTCTGTGACCTCCGGGAGCCCTCATGGGGACTTCCGCAGGGCTGTCTGTGGCAGAAAAGGCTCTAGGATACATCAGCAGAGCTGCCTTTGTCTGTTGAGTGATCCTCCGGGAGGACGGGTGATTAGGACCAGGTGGGGGGTCTGGGCTCCCAGGACCGCCAGGCCTGTGGTGCTGGAATCTGCTGGGGGAGCCTTTGAGAGTGGGCAGGGGAGAGGGGCAGCAGTTGGAGTTGTCGCTTGCTTTGGTTCAACTGTTGAAGCAGGAGGGGGCTGGGGATTCATCCAGATGTTTTTATGGAGGGGTGTTTTGGCCGGGAGCTTAGTCAGCAGGCAAAGCTGGCATCATCCTTTCAGGCATCATCCTTCCTGTGCATCTCCCCATAGAGCATGATGAGCACAATGCTCGTTGAGCAGCTACTGTGTGCAGGTGCTTGGTAGGAGGGACCAGGGTCTTTCCAGGTGGCACGAGTGGTAAGGAACCTGCCTGCCAGTGCAGGAGACACAGGAGATGTGGGCTTGATCTCTGGGTCAGGAAGGTCCCCTGGAGGAGGGCATGGCGACCGCTCCAGTATTCCTGCCTGGAGACTCCCATGGACAGAGGAGCCTGGGGGGCTACAGTCCACGGGGTTGCAAAGAGTCAGACACAACTGAAGAGACTGAGTGCGCGTGCGGGAGAGACCAAAGGTGATTTAACTGAGCCTTCTGGGCTGCGATGTGTCACACCGTGTACGTCAGATCATAAAGGGCTCCACCCTTAAGCTGAGGGTCGTTGGATGCAGAGGGGAGAGGAAGGAGAGCAGGGCTCAAGGAAGCGTTCTTGACAATGAGCCTTTGGAGCCAGGCTTTGACAGGCAAGTGGAGAACGGAGCCAAGAAGCTCGTAACATCTTAGGTGGCACGTGAGGAACCTGAGGCTCAGAGAGGAGCTGCTGTTGATGACGAGGAGTGAGGAGCAGGGCCAGGGCCAGCACCCTGTCTGGGTTCTAGGGTGCCTCTGCTTCTGTTAGCTTCCTCTACCCCTCCGGCCCATCCAGTACGTCACTCCTCCTACTTCCCCTCTTCCTCATCTCCTCTTTGCCTTTCTTTCTCGGCCCCATCATTTCTCAGTCATGGTCTGGGCCACGCCACCCGTCAGGAGCTGCTCAGCGAGATGGTCCTGGCCCGGCCCAAGAGAATGGCCATCTTGGTGCTGGCCATCTTGCCCCAGCATCTCTTCCTTTTCTTACGCTCCCCCATCCCTGCCTCCCTGGTTCGGAGCCCTCGGCATACCGGGTTGCCCATCCTGAGAAATGCACAAGCCTGGGATGGCTGTCCCATTTTACAAGTGACGCAGCCAAGGCTCAGGGAAGCTGCGTCTTGCCCACAGTCCCCTAAGCCGGGGAACCGTCACCCTCAGACCACTGGTCTCCTGACTCCCAGACCAGGGCTTCCCATCCCAAATTGGACCAAGCTAGGCAGTTCTGAGCCCTCGTAAAGGCTGGGGAACCCATCGTCTTAAAAGCAAGACCCCTCCTGGGCCGCTGTCACATTCACAGAGAGGGTGGGCTCTGAGTCTGGTGCCTAAGACCAGTCCAGAGATGATTTCCCTGTCTCTCCAGCCGCGCATGTGCAGAGGGAGTCTTGGTCTGCTCTCTCCTTTACCCCAGGAACCTGGCAGGAGCCCAGAAGGGGTCCCGGGCTCCAGGTGCTTCCCTAGGACAGTGCTTGAGAGCAATGAAAAGACAAACCCAGACTTGTACTCACCACCCATCTGGCCATCCCCTCCCATCCCAGCCCGCGCTTGTCTGCCAAAGAATGTGTGACTCAGACGCAGTGCGAGCTAAGGAGGTGGTGAGCGAGAAGCTGTGTGAGCTGGGAGGGCAGAGGGGGAGGAAGCCGAGGGAGATAGAGGGGAGAGGCTGAAACCAAAGCGCTGGAAGCTAAGAAGTCTGGGTTTGAACCTTGGCCCCGCCTGCGACTTTGTGGCCAGGAAAGTCACATCACCTCTCGGAGCCTCGGTATCTTCATCTGCAGAATGGGGCTGGAGCACAAATTGTACGCATTAAACGAGCTGATCTTTGCACAGTGCATACCGTGACAGGTCATTATAATGTGGGAGGGGGGAAGAAGAGGGAAAGATCTCGCATAAATATAGTTCTACCAGATGCTTCATGGAGCTCAGGAGAGGTTGGATCAGAGGCAGTTGCTTGTCTGAGTCTGAGAACTGATGCTGTTTACTCTCAGCAAGAGGCAGAGAGAGAAAGAGAGAGCGAGAAGGAGAGGATGAGGAAGAGGAAACCAGTCGTGTTCCTGGCTTTTGCTGAGTCCCATTCCCCGGTGGACTCATGGTGTGAATTCCCACCACCCGGCAGAACACACCCGCCGATCCCATTCATTCCAGCAGTCACTTCTGGAGCCGAGACGTCGGCTCGACCCAAGGTGGTGCGGAAATAAAGACGAGCAGGTTGGCCTTGTGGTCCTTGTGGGAGCTCACAGCCCAGGAAGGGGGCCGTGGTCAAGGCGGCAGTGTAGTAAGACAGGCTCAGTCCAGTGCCTGAGGAGAGAGCCTCTGGGGAACCTTTTGGGGAGAGGAAATTTCTAGAAAAGTCTGTGATCAAAATTGGTGGTACACCCGAGGAAGCCAGAATTGAAAAAGACACAGGCACTCCAGTGTTCATTGCTGCACTACTTACAATAGCTAGGACATGGAAGCACCCTAGATGTCCACTGACAGGTGAATGGATCAAGAACTTGTACATACACACAATGGAATATTATGCAGCTATAAACAGGAATGCATTTGAGTCAGTTCTAATAAGGTGGATGAGCCTAGAGCCTATGATACAGAGTGAAGTAAATCAGAAAGAGAAAGACAAATATCATATATTAACGCATATATATGGAATTTAGACGGTCTACTGACAATCCTGGGTGCAAGGGCAGCAAAGGAAACACAGACATTTAGACATAGTGGGTAAAGGAGAGGGAGGGATGATATAAGACAATAGCATCGAAGCACACATTACCATATGCAAAATAGATAGCCAGTGGGACTTCAATGTATGATGCAGGGAAACCAACCCAGGGCTGCATGACAACTTACAGAGTGGGGTGGGGAGGGAGGTGGGAGGAAGATTCAAGAGGGAGGGGACACGTATACCTAATGCTGATTCCTGTTGATATGTGGCCAAAACCATCACACCATTGTAATTATTCCTTAATTTAAAAAATCAGTGGTATACCTCAAACTCTCCCTCACCTCCTTCAGTGTTTCTGCCCTTCAGTGCAGGACTCACCCCAGAGACGCCCCCCCACCATGGTTGATGTCCTGGCCAATCACAGCTCCGCTTGGTGATGACCCCCAGATCCGTCTCCAGCCAAGCCCTCAGCCTTGAGCTCCAGACACATACTCTTAAGAGCCCCCTACTTGCTCCACCTGAAACCACTTCATGCTCTGCAAATTCCAACTGGAGCCGGGCTTCCTCCTTCTGAACCTGAAATGACGTTCTAGAGACCATCTTTGATCTCCTCAGCCATTTATAGCCTGTGTAGCATAGACATGTTCAGGCTGCTCTGGTGTCTGCAGTTCTTGAGGGCGCTGATTCCGTTGCGTGCGTGTGTGTGCGTGCGTGCCTGTGTGTGTGTGTCTGCACACACCCTCTCGCTACCTCATGGGTTTTATTTCTTCTTCTTCTTTTTTCTCTTATGAACGCACCTTGGTCAGGACCTCACCACTTCCTTTGCTATGGGACTCTTGTGTCCCCCAGGGTTTGGACATGTCCTTCTAGAGGTTGATTTTATGTTTCTGCAGCGCCTGAGTGTTTCACTATTCTTGGACATTTTATAGGCTAACGTTACAGCTTTGTTTCCCTTCTACCTGAGTGGTGTAAATATAGACCCTACACCCATAGATGGCAAGGGCTTAGAGTTTTAATGATTCATGTGTGAGCTTTTTTCTTTCCCACTGTCTGGATTTTTTTTTTTTTTTTTTTTGCTGCTTCCCCAAAGGAATTTTGCTTTTTTCAAAACACATTTTTATTGAAGTATAGTTGATTTGAAATGTTGTGTTCATTTCTTCTGTACAGAAAAGTGACTCAGTTCTGTGTATATATATCCTTTTACACTATGGTTTCTTACAAGATACTGAATATAGTTTCCTGTGCTATATAGAGTAGGACCTTGTTGTTGAGCCTTTGAGGCTGATGCTTTCGGGTGACTCATTATTTTTACCTGTATTCTAGTATTCTCTACGGTAGATGTACCATAATTTATTTAACCACTGCGTGGTGATAGACCTTGGGGTTTTTCACCGTTAAAACAACAATCCATGTGTTAAGAGTATAAGCATTGAAACGTGCAGTAGATACTGCTGAACAGTTTTCCCCAAAGACTACAAATTTATATCCATACCAGCCATGGATCAAGTGAGCCATTTCTCCACAACGTCACCAGACTTGATATTATCAAACATTAAAATTGTACCTGGTTTGACAGGTGAAGACATTTTCTAATTTTGTTTTGTCTTTACTATATTGCTAATGAGTGATCATCTTTTCATACATGTGTTGACCAACTATATATTTTTATAATTTTGGCCTCTTTTGTTGGTTATTTATTTATTTTCATCCATCTTCATTCTTTGACCTGTGTGGGCCTCCCATCATAGCGGCCTCTCTGGTTGCAGAGCATCAGCACTCCAGAGCGCTGGCTTGTAATTGGACACACTGGTCCAGCTGCTCCACGGCATTTGGGATCTTCCCATGCCAGGGATTGAACTGATGCCCCTTGTACTGCAAGGCAGACTCTCTACCCACTGGACCACCAGGGAAGCCCCAAACGATTCTTTTTACTGAGTTTCTTAATCGTGCCTTTTGGTCATCTCCTATGGAATTGTCTTTTTCTTATTGGTTTCTAGGAATTCTTTACCTAATTTCTGGATATAGATTATTTGTCTGCTTTGAAATACTTGCCTCTTAAATTCCTGCCACTTGGCTGTATTTTCTTACTAGTTCTAATAGTTTGTCAGTTGACTCTTGGGTTTCTTTAGAGAGAGTGTCAGATTGTTTACAAATCTCAACAGTTACATCCTTGCCAATATTTAGTCAGCTTACCTGTTTTTCTTATTAAAGTGCATTACACAGGATCCGCAGAGAGATGCTGGTTGGCAGGAGGGATCCAGGCCTATTGGCTCCTGACTGGGATGCTGCAGTCCACTCCTCCTCCAGCCCTTCCCCTCCGCCTTCCTCCTCATTCTTCTCAGTTAAATGTATTGAGATAAGATTTATGTTAGAGAAATGTTTTTCATGAAAAAAAAAAAAAGATTTATATTAGATAATGTTCACCATTTTTAGTATATAGATTTTACTGCTGCTTAAATTCTGTGACTTTCCCTTGGATTTACTTTCCCTGTTAACTGGAACATCTCCTCAAGTTACTCTTTCAAGTGGGGACTGCCGATAGTTGTTTTCCAAGTCTTCACATTTCTCAACGTACGTTCATTTTGCTTTCTCACTTCAATGCAAGTTTGCTTGTGTCCACAATCATATCCCGAGCTTATCTTTTTTTAAGATTTTTTTGCGGGGCCACTTCTATTGGTCTTTCATTTATCTGTTTTCATCCATCTTTGTTCTTTGACCTTTGTGGGCCTCCCATTGCAGTGGCCTCTCTCGCTGCAGAGCACCGGCTCTGGGCGCATGCGCTCCAGAGCTCTGGCTCGGTAATTGGACACATCGGTCCAGCCGCTCCGCGGCACGTGGGATCTTCCTAGGCCAGGGATCAAACCGGCCCCTTGCACTCTAAGGCGGTGTCCTTACCCACTGCACCACCAGGGAAACCCCCCAGCTTATCTTTGAAGACATTCCTCATGGCCTTCTTGCATTTAGTGCTGCTGGTGAGACATCGGAGGCAAATTTGTGGGTAATGTTTTTCACTCTTGTTGAAGTTCTCAGGTTTTAAAAGCTTTATTCTTTGCATTCTGAAGTCACAGCCAAGTTTGCAGATGAGGTTTTGTTGTTTGCCGTGTCTGAACTTGGTGTCATTTTTTTTCATCATGACATTTTCTTTTGATTCTTTATTTTTTTTTAAGTCTTTTGATGTGGACCATTTAAAATGTCTTTTATTGAATGTGTTGCAGTATTGCTTCTGTTTCATGTTTTGGCATGTGGGTTCTTAGCTCCCTGACCCAGGATCAAACCCACACCCCCTCCATGAGAAGAGGAAGGCTTAACCCTTGGACTCCCAGGGAAATCCCTGATTATTTCTTTAGGCATTTCTTTCTCTATGCTTTCTCTTTCCAGAACTTATATTAGCTGGATTCTGGAACCATGTCTCAACTTGTGTATTACTCTTTCAAGTGGGGACTGCCGATAGTTGTTTTCCAAGTCTTCACATTTCTCAACGTACGTTCATTTTGCTTTCTCACTTCAATGCAAGTTTGCTTGTGTCCACAATCATATCCCGAGCTTATCTTTTTTTAAGATTTTTTTGCGGGGCCACTTCTATTGGTCTTTCATTTATCTGTTTTCATCCATCTTTGTTCTTTGACCTTTGTGGGCCTCCCATTGCAGTGGCCTCTCTCGCTGCAGAGCACCGGCTCTGGGCGCATGCGCTCCAGAGCTCTGGCTCGGTAATTGGACACATCGGTCCAGCCGCTCCGCGGCACGTGGGATCTTCCTAGGCCAGGGATCAAACCGGCGCCCCTTGCACTCTAAGGCGGTGTCCTTACCCACTGCACCACCAGGGAAACCCCCCAGCTTATCTTTGAAGACATTCCTCATGGCCTTCTTGCATTTAGTGCTGCTGGTGAGACATCGGAGGCAAATTTGTGGGTAATGTTTTTCACTCTTGTTGAAGTTCTCAGGTTTTAAAAGCTTTATTCTTTGCATTCTGAAGTCACAGCCAAGTTTGCAGATGAGGTTTTGTTGTTTGCCGTGTCTGAACTTGGTGTCATTTTTTTTCATCATGACATTTTCTTTTGATTCTTTATTTTTTTTTAAGTCTTTTGATGTGGACCATTTAAAATGTCTTTTATTGAATGTGTTGCAGTATTGCTTCTGTTTCATGTTTTGGCATGTGGGTTCTTAGCTCCCTGACCCAGGATCAAACCCACACCCCCTCCATGAGAAGAGGAAGGCTTAACCCTTGGACTGCCAGGGAAATCCCTGATTATTTCTTTAGGCATTTCTTTCTCTATGCTTTCTCTTTCCAGAACTTATATTAGCTGGATTCTGGAACCATGTCTCAACTTGTGTATTATTATTTCGTGGTCCTGACTGGGTCCTGGAAGTAGTCCTTGGTTCCAGCTACTCAACAGCTCACCAACTTTTCTCTTCATTGGCTGTTTCCATTCTCCTAATCAACTCTTCTGTGTAATGTGTATGTTTATTTTTTAATTGTCTTTTCATTTTCATATGCTCTTGGTTTGTTCTTTCTCCTCACAGTATGATATGGATTCACAGATGCCATAGATGCATTCTGTGCTTTTTAGAGTCTCTATTTCCTTGTTCTTTTAAGTTGCCGAGATTTCTGGTAGGTCAGAGGTGGGTGGAAATACACCATGTCAGGTTGGATTCATTAGCCAAAGATCTGTAAGTGAGCGTGTAACACAGAGCCAGAGCGAGCTTGGTTCTAACTGTCTAAGGAAGCTCACAGCTATCATTAATGTTGTCCAAGTGAAGCAGGTCGTGCCAAGTTTCTTTTTTTAACTGAGACACAATTCACGTATCATAAAATTCACCCTTGTAAAGTGTACAGTTTTGTGGTTTTTAGTAAGTTATGGAAGGTGTGCAGTTACCATTATTATCTAGTTCCAGAATATTTTTGTCACCTCCCTTTCCTCTGCAAAGAACCCCCTATCCGTGAGGAATCACTCTCCATTTTTCTCTCCCCAGGCCCCTGGAATTTCATATACATGGAGTCAGGCAGCGCGGTCTTTTGTGTCTGATGTCTTCTCTAACATAATGTTTTTGAGATTCATCCATGCTGTACATTGAATCAGTACTTTTTTATATTTTGTGGGTGAATAATAGACGACAGTATGGCTGTACCACATATTGGTCATCCATGCATCAGTCCCTGAACATTTGGGTTGTTTCCACTTCTTGGCTGTTATAAATAATGCTGTCAAATGTATTTGTGCACAAGTTTTCGTACAAACGTATTTTCTCTTGAGCGCATAGATCTACGTATAGAGTTGCTGTATCGTATGGTCACTGTTTCACTTTTGGAAGAACTGACAGTGACAAACTCGTTTCCGAAACGGCTGCACCACTTTACATTCCTCCCAACACTGTGTAAGAATTCAAATTTCTCTACATTCTTGCCAACACGTATTATTGTCTGTCTTTTGAGTTACAGCCATCCTAGCGGGTGTGAAGTGGTATATAATGGCCCTTTTTTTTTGGCCACTTCTATTGGTGTTTCATTTATCCATTTTCATCATCTTTGTTCTTTGGCTCGTGTGGGCCTCCCATTGCAGTGGCCTCTCTCGTCGCAGAGCACCAGTTCCGGGCGCATGCGCTCCAGAGCTCCAGCTCGGTAGATGGACACATTGGTCCAGCTGCTCTGCGGCACATGGGATCCTCCCAGGCCAGGGGTCGAACCAGTGCCCCTTGCACTGCAAGGCGGTGTCCTTACCCACTGGACCACCAGGGAAGCCCTTTTGATTTGCATCTTCCTAACGACTAATGACGCTGAGCTTATTTCCATGTGCTTGTTGGTCATGATTCATCTTCTTTGAAGAAATGTCTGTTTAGATCTTTTGCTTATTTAAAAATTGGATTGCCTTGGGACTTCCCTGGTTGTCCAGTAGTTAGGGCTCTATGCATCAGTGAAGACCCAAAACAGTCAAAAAAAAAAAATGGGATCATCTTATTCCTGACCTTAGGAAAAAAAAATGGTACATTTTGTGTAGTAACCATTATTATCTAGTTCCAGAATATTTTTGTCACCTCCCTTTCCTCTGCAAAGAACCCCCTATCCGTGAGGAATCACTCTCCATTTTTCTCTCCCCAGGCCCCTGGAATTTCATATACATGGAGTCAGGCAGCGCGGTCTTTTGTGTCTGATGTCTTCTCTAACATAATGTTTTTGAGATTCATCCATGCTGTACATTGAATCAGTACTTTTTTATATTTTGTGGGTGAATAATAGACGACAGTATGGCTGTACCACATATTGGTCATCCATGCATCAGTCCCTGAACATTTGGGTTGTTTCCACTTCTTGGCTGTTATAAATAATGCTGTCAAATGTATTTGTGCACAAGTTTTCGTACAAACGTATTTTCTCTTGAGCGCATAGATCTACGTATAGAGTTGCTGTATCGTATGGTCACTGTTTCACTTTTGGAAGAACTGACAGTGACAAACTCGTTTCCGAAACGGCTGCACCACTTTACATTCCTCCCAACACTGTGTAAGAATTCAAATTTCTCTACATTCTTGCCAACACGTATTATTGTCTGTCTTTTGAGTTACAGCCATCCTAGCGGGTGTGAAGTGGTATATAATGGCCCTTTTTTTTTGGCCACTTCTATTGGTGTTTCATTTATCCATTTTCATCATCTTTGTTCTTTGGCTCGTGTGGGCCTCCCATTGCAGTGGCCTCTCTCGTCGCAGAGCACCAGTTCCGGGCGCATGCGCTCCAGAGCTCCAGCTCGGTAGATGGACACATTGGTCCAGCTGCTCTGCGGCACATGGGATCCTCCCAGGCCAGGGGTCGAACCAGTGCCCCTTGCACTGCAAGGCGGTGTCCTTACCCACTGGACCACCAGGGAAGCCCTTTTGATTTGCATCTTCCTAACGACTAATGACGCTGAGCTTATTTCCATGTGCTTGTTGGTCATGATTCATCTTCTTTGAAGAAATGTCTGTTTAGATCTTTTGCTTATTTAAAAATTGGATTGCCTTGGGACTTCCCTGGTTGTCCAGTAGTTAGGGCTCTATGCATCAGTGAAGACCCAAAACAGTCAAAAATAAAAAGAAAGAAATGATGAGAGCCATCTTATCTTATTCCTGACCTTAGGGGAAAACTTTTCAATCTTTCATCATTAAATATGATGTTAGCTCTGGGTTTTCTTTTTTTTTTTTTAGTAGTATAGTCTTTTATGTAATTGAAGAATTTCCCTCCGATTCCTAGTTTCTGTTTTTATGAAAGGACGTTTGGCTTTGCCAAATGCTTTTCCTGCATCTATTGAGATGATATGTGGTCTTTGTCCTTATCGTATTAGTATAGTGTATTACATTGATTTTCACACATTGAACGGTCTTTCATTCCTTGGATGAATTCCACTTGGATCTTGCCATGCCACTCATCTCTTATGCTCAAAGTTCCCCATCTCTCCCGGAATAATTTATACTTATAGTCTGTGAGCTGTCACTTCAGAGACTCTTGACCATCAGGGCCCTTCTTGTTTCCGAAACAAACTGAGTGTCACCAAGGCCGCATTCTCATTGAGACAAAGGGAGCAGTCACGGCCCAGGTGTCCTTGATCCGTTCCTCTGCCTCCGGCTTTCCAGAGAGCTGTTTCCCCTACCGCTCCCCCTCTGGCTCTAGTTTATAACCTTCTTTCTAGTCAGTGGTTCTTACAGAGTGGTCCTTGGACCCACGTAATTAGCATCACTTGGAAGCTGTCAGAAATAAGACCTTTGGACTTACTGAATCAGAAATCGGGAGGGCTCAGAGCCGGTGTTTTCCCTCACCCTCGGGAGGATGCTGCTGCGTGCTGCCTTCGAGAGCCATTCCTACCTGTGACACTGAGAGGGCTGGAGGGACCCACAGAGCCATCTTCTGTGCTCCCCGTCCTCCGGTCACTGAGCTGGAGGTCTTTCTTCAACATGACTGATTCTTCCCTTGTATTTAGTAACCTTGGCCACATGCTCTGCTTGGCTGCAGCTCCCTCCTGGCCGCTGTCTGAGTGGCGTGCTAGCTGGATTCTTCCCTGTGCTTGTTGGTCATGATTCATCTTCTTTGAAGAAATGTCTGTTTAGATCTTTTGCTTATTTAAAAATTGGATTGCCTTGGGACTTCCCTGGTTGTCCAGTAGTTAGGGCTCTATGCATCAGTGAAGACCCAAAACAGTCAAAAATAAAAAGAAAGAAATGATGAGAGCCATCTTATCTTATTCCTGACCTTAGGGGAAAACTTTTCAATCTTTCATCATTAAATATGATGTTAGCTCTGGGTTTTCTTTTTTTTTTTTTTAGTAGTATAGTCTTTTATGTAATTGAAGAATTTCCCTCCGATTCCTAGTTTCTGTTTTTATGAAAGGACGTTTGGCTTTGCCAAATGCTTTTCCTGCATCTATTGAGATGATATGTGGTCTTTGTCCTTATCGTATTAGTATAGTGTATTACATTGATTTTCACACATTGAACGGTCTTTCATTCCTTGGATGAATTCCACTTGGATCTTGCCATGCCACTCATCTCTTATGCTCAGAGTTCACACATCTCTCCCGGAATAATTTATACTTATAGTCTGTGAGCTGTCACTTCAGAGACTCTTGACCATCAGGGCCCTTCTTGTTTCCGAAACAAACTGAGTGTCACCAAGGCCGCATTCTCATTGAGACAAAGGGAGCAGTCACGGCCCAGGTGTCCTTGATCCGTTCCTCTGCCTCCGGCTTTCCAGAGAGCTGTTTCCCCTACCGCTCCCCCTCTGGCTCTAGTTTATAACCTTCTTTCTAGTCAGTGGTTCTTACAGAGTGGTCCTTGGACCCACGTAATTAGCATCACTTGGAAGCTGTCAGAAATAAGACCTTTGGACTTACTGAATCAGAAATCGGGAGGGCTCAGAGCCGGTGTTTTCCCTCACCCTCGGGAGGATGCTGCTGCGTGCTGCCTTCGAGAGCCATTCCTACCTGTGACACTGAGAGGGCTGGAGGGACCCACAGAGCCATCTTCTGTGCTCCCCGTCCTCCGGTCACTGAGCTGGAGGTCTTTCTTCAACATGACTGATTCTTCCCTTGTATTTAGTAACCTTGGCCACATGCTCTGCTTGGCTGCAGCTCCCTCCTGGCCGCTGTCTGAGTGGCGTGCTAGGTCTGTGGACTCCAAGCTGCTGCCGTCTTCTTATCGGAGAGGGTAGGAGATGCTGCTGGGTGAGTGGAGCCATTAGCTTCTGGTTTGCTGCTTCTGGGTCTTCTCTGCCTCCCAGAGTGTCCTGACCCTCAAACTCAACCCTTCCTCACACCTGAGGACTCTTGCCTCTGCGTGGTACGAGCAGGGGCTGGTGGGGCGGGGGTCAGATACCTGGCTTGTCTCCCATGAAAGCCCAGACAGTTGCAAAACCTTCCTTTGCGTCTGTATTTCTACTCTAACCCTGTCAGTCCCTCTGAGCTACCTCCTTCTTTGGCTCTAGACCTTCTGTTGCACGGTTGAGGTTCTGGTTTCCTCTCTCCTGACCTGGTTTTATGGGTATTTGATCTTTGTAGTCACACAAAGGATCCACACAGAAAAGGGTTTCACACTCGAGTGTACGCTCTGTTGTTGCCATCTTGAAATTCTTCATCACTTTTACCCAGGAGCTCTATATGTTTATTTGGCCTCGGTCTTGCAAACTCTGTAGCCAGTCCTGCTCCCCTCCATCTGGTCTCTCTGCCTTCTGCCTTTTGGGAGTGCCTGACAACCTCTGATCTGCCAGGACCTCCTTTCCTATTTCACAATGCCGTGAAAAGTGAAAAGTGTTAGTTGCTCAGTTGTGTCTCTTTGGGACCCCAGTGACTGTCGCTTGTCAGGCTCTTTCTAGTCAGTGGTTCTTACAGAGTGGTCCTTGGACCCACGTAATTAGCATCACTTGGAAGCTGTCAGAAATAAGACCTTTGGACTTACTGAATCAGAAATCGGGAGGGCTCAGAGCCGGTGTTTTCCCTCACCCTCGGGAGGATGCTGCTGCGTGCTGCCTTCGAGAGCCATTCCTACCTGTGACACTGAGAGGGCTGGAGGGACCCACAGAGCCATCTTCTGTGCTCCCCGTCCTCCGGTCACTGAGCTGGAGGTCTTTCTTCAACATGACTGATTCTTCCCTTGTATTTAGTAACCTTGGCCACATGCTCTGCTTGGCTGCAGCTCCCTCCTGGCCGCTGTCTGAGTGGCGTGCTAGGTCTGTGGACTCCAAGCTGCTGCCGTCTTCTTATCGGAGAGGGTAGGAGATGCTGCTGGGTGAGTGGAGCCATTAGCTTCTGGTTTGCTGCTTCTGGGTCTTCTCTGCCTCCCAGAGTGTCCTGACCCTCAAACTCAACCCTTCCTCACACCTGAGGACTCTTGCCTCTGCGTGGTACGAGCAGGGGCTGGTGGGGGCGGGGGGCAGATACCTGGCTTGTCTCCCATGAAAGCCCAGACAGTTGCAAAACCTTCCTTTGCGTCTGTATTTCTACTCTAACCCTGTCAGTCCCTCTGAGCTACCTCCTTCTTTGGCTCTAGACCTTCTGTTGCACGGTTGAGGTTCTGGTTTCCTCTCTCCTGACCTGGTTTTATGGGTATTTGATCTTTGTAGTCACACAAAGGATCCACACAGAAAAGGGTTTCACACTCGAGTGTACGCTCTGTTGTTGCCATCTTGAAATTCTTCATCACTTTTACCCAGGAGCTCTATATGTTTATTTGGCCTCGGTCTTGCAAACTCTGTAGCCAGTCCTGCTCCCCTCCATCTGGTCTCTCTGCCTTCTGCCTTTTGGGAGTGCCTGACAACCTCTGATCTGCCAGGACCTCCTTTCCTATTTCACAATGCCGTGAAAAGTGAAAAAGTGTTAGTTGCTCAGTTGTGTCTCTTTGGGACCCCAGTGACTGTCGCTTGTCAGGCTCCTCTGTCCATGGAATTTCCCAGGCAAGAATACTGGTGTAGGGGTAGCCATTCCCTTCTCCAGGGGATCTTCCCAACCCAGGGACTGAACCCAGGTCTCCTGTATTGCAGGTGAATTCTTTTACTGTCTGAGCCACCAGAGATGCTGTCAAAGATTCATTCATATAAAAGAGTTAATGTCATTTTCTAGCCATTTGGGACAGGAGAAAAAGGCTGGCTCGTGTCGCCAGTTGGCCAACTTTAGCCGATCCTACTGTGATGCTTCTAAAATATAAATCCAGTAAGGTCATCCAGCTATGGAGTTGGCAGCTAGGTCCTTGTTTCCTGAGGAAGAAACAATAAACACCTCAGCCTGACAGGTAAAGCTGTCCTGATTCTGTCCTTCCTTCCAGCAGTTGTGACTGTCTAGGGTTAATAAGTTCCCTATTCCTGCAGGTGTCAAACAGCCCTGGAGTGGCCGCTGTGAGGGATGTTAGTAATCCTCGAGGCGGTCACGTCACGGCTAGGTCTGGCTTCTCGGGGTTCTCTCTCTGGTATTCATGACTTCTGGGCTGTACCTCTCCTCTTCTGCTGGTGCTGTGTTCCAGCCAAATGCCCAGGGACTGCTTGTTGACTCTCAAGCCCACTTGAGCTCTGCCTGTTTCCCCCTCGTTTCCTCTCCAGCTCTCAGAATTCTGTGCCCTGCCCCAGGAACCTCCCCGATGGCCCAGTCTCTCCCAGACCATCTGCCTCTCGGCCGGCACAGCAGTGCTGACCTGTCTCCTTACAGCTCTGCCTTTCTGGGTGGGTGCTCTGCCTCCCTTTCTTTTTTCTTTTTTTAAAGATTTATTTATTTATTTGGGGGTGGGGTGGGGAGGGAGGGGAGCAGGCGGGCCACATCTATTGGTCTTTCATTTGTCCATGTTCATCCATCTTTGTTCTTTGGCCCGTGTGGGCCTCCTATCACGGTGGCCTCTGTTGTCACAGAGCATGGGCTCTGGGCACGTGCGCCCCAGGGCTCCGGCTCGGTCACTGGACACATGGGTCCAGCCACTCTACAGCACGTGGGATCTTCCCAGGCCAGGGATCGAACCGGCGCCCCTTGCACTGCAAGGCGGTGTCCTTACCCACTGGACCACCAGGGGAAGCCCTCTGCCTCCCTTTCTGAACTCAAAGCAGTGAGGGGCTCATCACGCATGCAGGCCCCCCTTCCCTCACTTATGCATTCAGGGCACACGCACGGCTGCTTGCTCTGTGTCAGCCTCTGTCCCGGTCAATGCTGGGAACACATTGGTGACTCAGAAATGGACTCAGAATTGGCCAGCTCCCAGACTTGGGGGTGGGCGGTTACAGGAGCTTATGATTTGAACAAGAAGAGTATGAACAAGGTCCAGAGGGATCAGAGAAGGACACGGAGCTGGAGCTGAGATGTGAGGCGTGAAGGAGGTGTCCTGGGGCTCTGGCCAGACCCTTGAGGGTGCAGCAGGTGGAGGGGTCAGCAGGTGCGAAGTTGGCAGCTAGGTCCTTGTTTCCTGAGGAAGAAACAATAAACACCTCAGCCTGACAGGTAAAGCTGTCCTGATTCTGTCCTTCCTTCCAGCAGTTGTGACTGTCTAGGGTTAATAAGTTCCCTATTCCTGCAGGTGTCAAACAGCCCTGGAGTGGCCGCTGTGAGGGATGTTAGTAATCCTCGAGGCGGTCACGTCACGGCTAGGTCTGGCTTCTCGGGGTTCTCTCTCTGGTATTCATGACTTCTGGGCTGTACCTCTCCTCTTCTGCTGGTGCTGTGTTCCAGCCAAATGCCCAGGGACTGCTTGTTGACTCTCAAGCCCACTTGAGCTCTGCCTGTTTCCCCCTCGTTTCCTCTCCAGCTCTCAGAATTCTGTGCCCTGCCCCAGGAACCTCCCCGATGGCCCAGTCTCTCCCAGACCATCTGCCTCTCGGCCGGCACAGCAGTGCTGACCTGTCTCCTTACAGCTCTGCCTTTCTGGGTGGGTGCTCTGCCTCCCTTTCTTTTTTCTTTTTTTAAAGATTTATTTATTTATTTGGGGGTGGGGTGGGGAGGGAGGGGAGCAGGCGGGCCACATCTATTGGTCTTTCATTTGTCCATGTTCATCCATCTTTGTTCTTTGGCCCGTGTGGGCCTCCTATCACGGTGGCCTCTGTTGTCACAGAGCATGGGCTCTGGGCACGTGCGCCCCAGGGCTCCGGCTCGGTCACTGGACACATGGGTCCAGCCACTCTACAGCACGTGGGATCTTCCCAGGCCAGGGATCGAACCGGCGCCCCTTGCACTGCAAGGCGGTGTCCTTACCCACTGGACCACCAGGGGAAGCCCTCTGCCTCCCTTTCTGAACTCAAAGCAGTGAGGGGCTCATCACGCATGCAGGCCCCCCTTCCCTCACTTATGCATTCAGGGCACACGCACGGCTGCTTGCTCTGTGTCAGCCTCTGTCCCGGTCAATGCTGGGAACACATTGGTGACTCAGAAATGGACTCAGAATTGGCCAGCTCCCAGACTTGGGGGTGGGCGGTTACAGGAGCTTATGATTTGAACAAGAAGAGTATGAACAAGGTCCAGAGGGATCAGAGAAGGACACGGAGCTGGAGCTGAGATGTGAGGCGTGAAGGAGGTGTCCTGGGGCTCTGGCCAGACCCTTGAGGGTGCAGCAGGTGGAGGGGTCAGCAGGTGCGAAGGTGCGGCGGGAGGCACGAGAAGGCGGGGAGCTCCACAGAGCTCACCTTGACGGACGCTGGAATGCTAGATGTTGGGCTGAGCGTTGGCCAAAGGGGTGGGCGTTCTCAGAGAAGAGATAGGAGCGGGGTGCGGAAGATGAAAGCCCTGAACGTCAGGCTGAGGAGCTGGCGCTCTCTCTGTGGTGCCCCTGGGGACTCATGGAATAGGTCAAGCAAAAGTAACAAGCCATGTTTTAGAAAGATCATTCTGGAAGCCAGTGAAGAAGATAACAGGAGGGATGAGGAATGTGTGTAGAGCAGGTTGGGATGGGTGAGAGATCATGAGGATGAATCTTTTAAAAATAATCTATTTATTTGTTTTTGGCCGTGTTGGGTCTTCACTGCTTTGCATGCGCTTTTCTCTCGTCGTGGGCAGCAGGGCCCCCTCTCTAGCCGCGGCGCGCAGGCTTCCTGCGACGGCCTCTCTTGTTGCGGAGCGTGGACTCTAGGGCGCGTGGCCTTCAGTAGTGGCTGCACGTGGGCTTGGTAGGTGTGACACACGGGCTTAGTTGTCCTGCAGCACTGGAAGCTTCCTGGACCTGGGATCGAACCTGCGTCTCCTGAATTGGCAGGCGGATTCTAAACCACGGGGCCACCAGGGAAGCCTCGAGAATGAATCTCGACCTGCCGAGGCTCAGCCTCTGGGGGGCTCCCTGAGCAGAGAGGGAGCGTGCGGGCTTTCCTTCTCAGCCCTACTGCGAGCCGAGGTAGCAGGCTGGCCAGAGCCCGGTTCCAGCCTCCACGGCCTGGCAGATCGCGGGGCTTCAGCTGCTCAAGTTCCTGCTCCACGGCGTCCGCCCAGACACTTTCTGTCTTACCAGGAGGCGAATTCCTGATTCCTCCTTCCGTAAGGTCGCTCTGCCGGAATGGCTCTCCCAGCAGCCACCCCGTCCTCTTGTCTCCATGTTCGGAGAAGGCCTGTCTGTTCTCGGCCGCACGCTTTGTGCCTCTTGCTCTCAGGGAGTTAGTTCGCAGTTTAATGGAAGGGAATTGGAAGAGGAAGCACAAAACCCCTCAGGACCCGGGAGCAGGATACACTGTGGAAGCAGCTTCGTGGAGGAGATGGCGGAGCGCGGTGCGTGGGAGGACGGGGTCAGGACCGACAGGCCTCGTGGGTGACAGAGGAGCAGCCCTCCCGGTGCCCAGCCCTCTCTCTGCAGCCTGTTGTGTTCGCGGGGGCTGCTGGCAGCTTTTGTATCTGAAGACAGCTCCAGCTGCGGCGAGGCCGTTGGGCCCAGGGGCCCTGGAAAGCTGAGGCCAAGTGGGGTCTCGTTTAGACAGCGGCCGAGGCGGCCGCACAGCTGGCTAATCACCCTCGTCCTGGGAGCCCGCTCATCAGGAAGCGGCTGCTGGAGCCTGCTGGCGGCCGCGAGGGGAGACAGCGCGGAGGCAGGAGTCAGCGGCTGGGCAGCGGAGGCCAGCTTCCTGCTGCTCGGGCTCCACACGTCCCTGGTCACACAGCCAGCTCCTTCTGGTCCGGGTCAGTGGCCTCACCAGGGCCCTTGGACGTCGGGCTCAGGCGTTCCAGGCTTCAGGAGCCCTGGTCAGCTCCAGCCTCTGGGTGCTTCTCCCCAGCACTCCTTACAGACCGCGCCTTCGCCTTCCTCCCCCCAGCTCCTCAGCCCCCTCGCCCCCCGTCAGGAAGTCCTGCCCGTGGCCCCTGAGCCATCGCAGGAAGCCCCTGGCCTAGAAAGCCCTCCCCCTACCGGGACGTCCCCGGTGCCCAGGGGCTCAGACTCCACGCTTCCAGTGCAGGGCGCCCGGCTTCCGTCCCTGGTCAGGGGCTGGACCTCATCTGCTGCAACTAAAGATCCTGCATGTGTTGTTCAGTTGCTCAGTCGTGTCTGCCTCTTTGAGACCCCACGGGCTGCAGCCCGCCAGGCTTCCCTGTCCTTCACGGTCTCTCGGAGTTTGCTCAAACTCATGTCCATTGAGTTGGTGATGCCGTCCGACCCTCTCATCCTCTGTCATCCCCTTCTTCTTCTGCCTACAACCTTGCCCAGCATCAGGGTGTTTTCCAATGCATGCTGCAACTTAAAAAAAAAAAAGAAAGAAAGCCCCCTCTGCCAGTAGGGGGCAGAGGCTGTGGGACGTGTCCCCAGCTGACGTGAGGCACTGAAGGGAACCAGATCTGAAATTGGGTTGGTGACTTTCGCCTTCTGAGCCTCAGTCTTCTTACCAGGGAAGGCGGCCTTTTCCACGCGGGTGTGAGACCTCAGCGACCTAGCAGGTGGGAAAGCGCAGGGCAGACCACAGAGCCCCTGCAGCCCCGGGACAGCCTGTCTCGTCTCTTCCACTCAGCCCGCTCCTCCCTTTCTGGCAGTCTTCCTACTGCCCAGGTGGCAGCCGTGTGAATCTGTCCCGGCATCTCGGTGACACACCCTCCGGGCCTCTTTCCTCCTCTGCTCCCCTGCGTCACCAGCACTCCGCCCAGCTGTAATGCCCCAGCGCCACCCCCCACCAGGCAGCATGCCCGCTGAAACCCTACCCGAGCTACAAATCCTCTTTCCTTTCTGCTAAGGAAGCATTGCTTGGTGTCAGCATCTTCTAAACCATCCAGGTGAGCCGCTCCCGGGGCCTGGCCTCAGAGCGGGGAGACGACGTGCCAGACCTGGGCTGGACGCCTCCCCGTCCCCCAGGGTCTGGCACAGAGTAGGTCCTGGGGAAACGCTGGCGGTGTGGGGGCTGTGGTCAGGGCTGTGGGCAGCCTCTGAAAGGCCCCGGGTGTGGGGTGCATGATCTCAGTCCTGAGTGGTGGCATCTTCAGGTCTGTGTTTCGTATGTGTCACCTGATGGACAGTGGAGCGCGTGCTGGGGGCTGGGAGCTTGGCTCCCTCCCGGAGGGGCTCTCGGCCTCCCGCTGTCCTGCCCTCTGGCTTCCCCACCCTACCCAGCTCCCTGCACCTGCTCCCGGAGAGCTGCTCTCCTCCCCCAGGTGGGGGCCTGGGTGCCGGGAGGTGGGGTCAGAGGCATGGGCCCCAGTGTCTTGGGGGGGTCCCTCCGGCGAGAGCTGGCCGTCCGACTCTCGGAGTTTGCTCAAACTCATGTCCATTGAGTTGGTGATGCCGTCCGACCCTCTCATCCTCTGTCATCTTCTTCTGCCTGCAACCTTGCCCAGCATCAGGGTGTTTTCCAATGCATGCTGCAACTTAAAAAAAAAAAAGAAAGCCCCCTCTGCCAGTAGGGGGCAGAGGCTGTGGGACGTGTCCCCAGCTGACGTGAGGCACTGAAGGGAACCAGATCTGAAATTGGGTTGGTGACTTTCGCCTTCTGAGCCTCAGTCTTCTTACCAGGGAAGGCGGCCTTTTCCACGCGGGTGTGAGACCTCAGCGACCTAGCAGGTGGGAAAGCGCAGGGCAGACCACAGAGCCCCTGCAGCCCCGGGACAGCCTGTCTCGTCTCTTCCACTCAGCCCGCTCCTCCCTTTCTGGCAGTCTTCCTACTGCCCAGGTGGCAGCCGTGTGAATCTGTCCCGGCATCTCGGTGACACACCCTCCGGGCCTCTTTCCTCCTCTGCCCCCCTGCGTCACCAGCACTCCGCCCAGCTGTAATGCCCCAGCGCCACCCCCCACCAGGCAGCATGCCCGCTGAAACCCTACCCGAGCTACAAATCCTCTTTCCTTTCTGCTAAGGAAGCATTGCTTGGTGTCAGCATCTTCTAAACCATCCAGGTGAGCCGCTCCCGGGGCCTGGCCTCAGAGCGGGGAGACGACGTGCCAGACCTGGGCTGGACGCCTCCCCGTCCCCCAGGGTCTGGCACAGAGTAGGTCCTGGGGAAACGCTGGCGGTGTGGGGGCTGTGGTCAGGGCTGTGGGCAGCCTCTGAAAGGCCCCGGGTGTGGGGTGCATGATCTCAGTCCTGAGTGGTGGCATCTTCAGGTCTGTGTTTCGTATGTGTCACCTGATGGACAGTGGAGCGCGTGCTGGGGGCTGGGAGCTTGGCTCCCTCCCGGAGGGGCTCTCGGCCTCCCGCTGTCCTGCCCTCTGGCTTCCCCACCCTACCCAGCTCCCTGCACCTGCTCCCGGAGAGCTGCTCTCCTCCCCCAGGTGGGGGCCTGGGTGCCGGGAGGGTGGGGGTCAGAGGCATGGGCCCCAGTGTCTTGGGGCAGAGCAGGTGTCCCCGCTCGGGGCTGGCAGGCCGGCGGTGCGTTTGGTGGGTGATTCAGAGAGAGCTGGCCTGTCACCGCTGGCCCCATCCAGGGACCTAGGGCGTTTTGGTGCGGGGGCTGCAGTACTCTTGGGGGGTCACCTGCCTGTCTGGGGGGGTCAGGGCAGCAGGCTGTGGGAAGGGCGCACATGTGGTTGGTCCGGCTTTCTTGCTCTCAGTCCTGGCACAGTGCCCAGGTCTGGCAGCTGGTGGGAGGGGGAAGCCGGTTGCCGGTGCCCCTGGGCCTGGGGGCTGAGTTGAGGAGCAGGGCCCGTGGGCACCTGTGAGCATCCACACTCACACCTCACTGCGCACGAGGGGGCGTAATATTAGACACCAAATAAAAGCGACCCAGACGGGTCCAAGAGAGGACAAAGGTAAAAACTGTATTTTAGTACCTTTAATAGTCTTTCCCCACCTCCCCCCAACCCCATCCCTCGCTCTTTTTTTTTTTTTTTTGGCTGCTCCTGTGTGGCTTTTGGAATCTTAGTTCCCTGACCAGGGATTGAACCAGCGCCCTGGCAGTGAAACTGTGGAGTCTTAACTACTGGACCACCATGGAATTCCAAGAGTTTGCTTTTACTTTTTCTTTCTGAACAAGGACCCCTATATTTTCATTTTGCACTGGGCCCTGCTAATGAAGTAGCTGGTTGGGGGCCCCGTAGAAATGGGTGGAGACTCGGGTTTGGAAGAGTCAGCGCGTCCCTCTGCCTCTCCAAGCACAGTTTTCTTCTCTGCCGCGGAACCTGCTCCCCCGACACCTGCCTTTCCTCGGCTCTGTGGACTGGGGACACACCTCACTGGCTGCAGCGTCCATTCTTCCCTCTCGGGGCAAAGCTCTGTTTGCCCTGAGGCTCTCAAGACATGATTCTGACCTGCCCGCCCCAGGGTCCCTCAGTCCGTGAGTCTCTGCCCCTTCCTGGGTCATCTCACCCTGACTTTCCCACCTCCGCGTCCCCCACGGCCGCGGCACAGCGCTCGGCAGAGAGATGAAAAGAATAGACTTTGTAAGCCAGTGTTTTCATCTCAACGTGAGGCGTCCGTCCTGCTGCGCGGAGGGGGCCGACGCGCCCTGCGGCCTCGGCAGGTGCTCACGCGCCCTGTGGCCTCGGCAGGTTCTCACGCGCCCCGCGGCCTTGGCTGGTTCTCACGCGCCAGGGTCTGCTCGTGGTCGGTCTTGATCTACGCAGCGGCATCAGACGCGGGGTGTGCGGGCACCGGGTCATACTGGCAAAGGAGGGGGCTACTCGGCGAGGGTGCCCAGGCCTCTCTTCCACCTGGGCCTCCTCTCTAAAGCACATGACCCGCCTGGGGGGCAGCGTGAGCTGAGACCCGGCCCTAACCATGGAGTCTCTCCTCCCCACTCTGCTGGTGACAGAAGAGCCAAAGTCTGAAACCGGTTGTTAAACATATTGATAAATAAGTAAGTGAACCAGCCCTAAGTCCCATCCTGGTGGCTCAGGTGGTAAATGCAGGAGACGTGGGTTTGATCCCTGGGTCAGGAAGATTCCCCAGGAGAAGGAAATAGCAAGCCACTCCAGTATTCTTGCCTGGAGAATCCCACGGACAGAGGCACCCGGCGGGCTGCAGTCCACGGGGGTCACAAAAGAGCTGGACACAACTTAGTGACGAAACAATAACAACCACAGCGGTGGAGCCTCTCACGGAGGATTCTGTAGCCATCGGAGTGACGTTTAGAGGCTTCATGTTTATGTATGTATTTCTGCTTCCACTTGAAGTACAGAAAGTGTGTTTTGTGCTGCTTTGTCATTTACAGAACCTTCCACGAGCCAACCCTTTGCCTGTCTGTTGGGAATGCAGAGATAAATGACAGAACCTCTGCCCACAGGGGTGTTTATGATCTCAGGTGGACTCCCCCACCTCCAAAAAAAAAAAAGCCTGGAAGGAACGACAGAATGGAAGCAGTAGTTCTTCCCTCAGTCGTGGGATTATCAGGACTCTTTTTCCTTTTCTTTGCTGGTTGGTGGTTTCCAAATTTTCCATAAGGAGCTTGTATTGCTTTCATAATTATAGAAAAAAGTTTCTCATCAAAAGGAAGGAGCTATTTCAATAGCTCAAGGAGACAGGATGGAGTTCTATATCTGGGGAGTGTGTGTGTGTGCGTGTTTCAGTCATTTAGTCATTCAACGAATGTTGACTGAGATGCACCGTTCTAGGCCTGGGGACACACCCGTGGGCAGAAGTGCCTTCCCCGGGGGCGTCCTGGTCTGGTGGGATGGGGCAGGGCAAGGAGGCGCCAGACCCCCACCGCACTGTGGCGGTGAAGGTGGAGATGCGGCAGGGAGAGGGGCCACGGGCGGTTCCCAGGCTCGGGGAGAAGGCGGTGCCTTGTTGAGACGGCGGCTTGGGCAGCGGGGCAGTTCCAGGACCCGCGGCGTGAGGCGCATGCGCAGTCTGATGAGCTGCTGTCCAGGAGGTGACGGGAGATACGGGTCCAGGAGGTGGGAGGGAGGCTGGCCTCGAGGCAGAGCCTCCCCGTTGTCGGCAGGGCTGCGGGGACCCTCCGAGGTGAGAGGAAGGGTAGCAAAGGGCAGCCCCGGTCAGCAGCCGCTTTGTGAAGGTGGTCGCGAGGGACGAGGTGGCCGGGACGCACCGGCTCAGGGCTCCTGTGTACAGAGCCCAGATCTGGGGGTGGCAGGGGCTGGGCGGGGCGCCAGGGGTTGGGGGATCCCTCTGCCACTCCCGGTTCGGGGAGCGAGCGGCTGGACCAGAGGGGCCGAGGTGGCCCCGCGGCCTCCCCGCGCCTGGCCGGCAGTGACGGGGCGTCCGCTCACGTCTCTCTTCCTCTTCTGCAGGAGAAGGGAGCGCGCCGTGCACCTCCAGCCTCCTCCAGGAGAAGCAGCGTGAGTGCCCCTCCCGCCCCGCCCAGGAGCCTCTCCCCGGGTGGCAGGCTCCCAGCTCCCTCACCCACTCAGCGGCAGGGCCAGAGAGCTGCGCTCCCTGGGGTCCCGAGTTCCCACGTGCTGGGCCGCTCGGCGGGGGGGTGGTCTGAGCCAGAGAGAGGGGCCCGGGGCTGGGGGGCCAGGAGGCGGAGGCCAGCGGAGCAGGTGGAACCCGCGTGGGTCTGCTCGTGGGGGGGAGAAGGGAGCCCTCCCTGGGGGGCTCTTTTTCGCTGGTTGGTGGTTTCCAAATTTTCCATAAGGAGCTTGTATTGCTTTCATAATTATAGAAAAAAGTTTCTCATCAAAAGGAAGGAGCTATTTCAATAGCTCAAGGAGACAGGATGGAGGTCTATATCTGCGGCGGGAGTGGGTGTGCGTGTTTCAGCCAGTTAGTCATACATCGCACGTTGACGGAGATGCACCGTTCTAGGCCTGGGGACACACCCGTGGGCAGAAGTGCCTTCCCCGGGGGCGTCCTGGTCTGGTGGGATGGGGCAGGGCAAGGAGGCGCCAGACCCCCACCGCACTGTGGCGGTGAAGGTGGAGATGCGGCAGGGAAAGGGGCCACGGGCGGTTCCCAGGCTCGGGGAGAAGGCGGTGCCTTGTTGAGACGGCGGCTTGGGCAGCGGGGCAGTTCCAGGACCCGTGGCGTGAGGCGCATGCGCAGTCTGATGAGCTGCTGTCCAGGAGGTGACGGGAGATACGGGTCCAGGAGGTGGGAGGGAGGCTGGCCTCGAGGCAGAGCCTCCCCGTTGTCGGCAGGGCTGCGGGGACCCTCCGAGGTGAGAGGAAGGGTAGCAAAGGGCAGCCCCGGTCAGCAGCCGCTTTGTGAAGGTGGTCGCGAGGGACGAGGTGGCCGGGACGCACCGGCTCAGGGCTCCTGTGTACAGAGCCCAGATCTGGGGGTGGCAGGGGCTGGGCGGGGCGCCAGGGGTTGGGGGATCCCTCTGCCACTCCCGGTTCGGGGAGCGAGCGGCTGGACCAGAGGGGCCGAGGTGGCCCCGCGGCCTCCCCGCGCCTGGCCGGCAGTGACGGGGCGTCCGCTCACGTCTCTCTTCCTCTTCTGCAGGAGAAGGGAGCGCGCCGTGCACCTCCAGCCTCCTCCAGGAGAAGCAGCGTGAGTGCCCCTCCCGCCCCGCCCAGGAGCCTCTCCCCGGGTGGCAGGCTCCCAGCTCCCTCACCCACTCAGGCGGCAGGGCCAGAGAGCTGCGCTCCCTGGGGTCCCGAGTTCCCACGTGCTGGGCCGCTCGGCGGGGGGGTGGTCTGAGCCAGAGAGAGGGGCCCGGGGCTGGGGGGCCAGGAGGCGGAGGCCAGCGGAGCAGGTGGAACCCGCGTGGGTCTGCTCGTGGGCAGAGGGAGGGCGACAGGAAAAGGGAGCAAGCCCTCCTGAGCCCTCGATGCCGACCCTTTTGGGCGACGCGACTTGCCGGCACCGCAGGGGGGACTCGGTAGCCGAGGCCGTGGCGGGGTTCCGGACCCTTAGGTCCCGTCACTCGGAGGCGATGTCTGCAGAGTGGGGCTTCCCGGGCGCTTGTCGTCCTTCCAGCGACGCAGGCTTCTCCAGGGTTCCTTCCGCCTGTGTGTTCTCGAGAGGCTGAGCCCAGGATTAGACCCAGCAGAGACCTGGTGGAGGTGTCAGTCTCTGAGACAGTGACCCCAGCGCCGCTGCCCTGGAGGTTTGGGGTGGTCTGGCAGATGCCTTTGCTGTCGGCAGTGTTGAGTTTCCCACGAGGTGAAGGCTGGCGGGGGCGCGTGTATGTTTGAGGGCACGTGGGCTCAGAGCTTTCCCTCCTTCTCGCTCCTGCTCTCTTTTGATCTGCGGTGGCAGCTTTGGGGGGCTCAGCCCACTCTGCCTGTCCCAGGCTGGAGCCTCTCTTCCATCGATCGGCCACAGGAGAGGTGCCCACAGTGCCAGCTTCGCGCGGCCCAGGACCGCCCTGGAGAGGTCTGGTCTCCGAGAGGGTTTCTGTGGACCTCATACCCAACGGGCGTTCACCCACGGAGCCCCTCGGGGTTGGGAGGCGTGGGTGTGCCTGGGAGGGGTGCTCCCCTCCCCAAGGGCCAGGCCAAAAAGTGCCCGTGGCCGTTCTGAGAGGGGGCCGCTGTCTCGTGTCCTTCCGGGCTGTGAGGAACCAAGCCCCGTACGAGGGGGGCTGTGTGTTAAAATGCACCCTCAGGACTCACTTTTGGAAAAGGTAAACAGCTTGCTTTGTTTATGTGTCTGTGGCGGCGCTGGGTCTCCGTCGCCGCACGGGGTTTTCCCTGGTTGTGGCGAGTGGGGGCCGCTCTTCGCCGCGATGCCCGGGCGGCTCACTGCGGTGGCTTTCTGGAGCTTGGGCTCCGTCGTTGCGGCACGTGCGCTCTGGAGCCCGGGCTCAGGGGTCGCGGGGCGGGATCTTCCCGGACCAGGGATGGAACCCGCGTCCCCTGCACTGGCAGGCAGATTCTTACGCACTGTGCCACCGGGAAAGTGCTCACGAGATTTTTCTTTTGAAAGGTACGTACGTTTATTATTTTCTATGCCTCCTGTAGTAGAAGCACTGAGTCTTCACCGCACAGCCAGGAAAGTCCCCCCACGGGACTGTCATCTATCGAGGTGACTGAGTGAAGACCCAGAGAGATCTGTGCCTTTGACAGGAGGATTTGCGAGTCACCCTTCCCGGGGAGGGGCCGCGGGGGAAGCACCAGGTTGGTCAGGAGGCAGGAGCGTGGGGGACGCACAGCCCAGCGCCGCTGCCCTGGAGGTTTGGGGTGGTCTGGCAGATGCCTTTGCTGTCGGCAGTGTTGAGTTTCCCACGAGGTGAAGGCTGGCGGGCGCGTGTATGTTTGAGGGCACGTGGGCTCAGAGCTTTCCTCCTTCTCGCTCCTGCTCTCTTTTGATCTGCGGTGGCAGCTTTGGGGGGCTCAGCCCACTCTGCCTGTCCCAGGCTGGAGCCTCTCTTCCATCGATCGGCCACAGGAGAGGTGCCCACAGTGCCAGCTTCGCGCGGCCCAGGACCGCCCTGGAGAGGTCTGGTCTCCGAGAGGGTTTCTGTGGACCTCATACCCAACGGGCGTTCACCCACGGAGCCCCTCGGGGTTGGGAGGCGTGGGTGTGCCTGGGAGGGGTGCTCCCCTCCCCAAGGGCCAGGCCAAAAAGTGCCCGTGGCCGTTCTGAGAGGGGGCCGCTGTCTCGTGTCCTTCCGGGCTGTGAGGAACCAAGCCCCGTACGAGGGGGGCTGTGTGTTAAAATGCACCCTCAGGACTCACTTTTGGAAAAGGTAAACAGCTTGCTTTGTTTATGTGTCTGTGGCGGCGCTGGGTCTCCGTCGCCGCACGGGGTTTTCCCTGGTTGTGGCGAGTGGGGGCCGCTCTTCGCCGCGATGCCCGGGCGGCTCACTGCGGTGGCTTTCTGGAGCTTGGGCTCCGTCGTTGCGGCACGTGCGCTCTGGAGCCCGGGCTCAGGGGTCGCGGGGCGGGATCTTCCCGGACCAGGGATGGAACCCGCGTCCCCTGCACTGGCAGGCAGATTCTTACGCACTGTGCCACCGGGAAAGTGCTCACGAGATTTTTCTTTTGAAAGGTACGTACGTTTATTATTTTCTATGCCTCCTGTAGTAGAAGCACTGAGTCTTCACCGCACAGCCAGGAAAGTCCCCCCACGGGACTGTCATCTATCGAGGTGACTGAGTGAAGACCCAGAGAGATCTGTGCCTTTGACAGGAGGATTTGCGAGTCACCCTTCCCGGGGAGGGGCCGCGGGGGAAGCACCAGGTTGGTCAGGAGGCAGGAGCGTGGGGGACGCACAGCCCAGAGCCTGGCTTGTGTTTTCCGTGGAAACGGTATGGCGAGGCAGAGGAGCAGCTGGGACTGGGTGGCCTGAATCATGTCGCGGGCTCTGGGCTTCGGGGTGGTGTCTAGTTCTGGGGTGCATGGGCCCAGGGTGGTGTAGGGAGGCGGGTATTGGCCCGGTGGGTGGGAGTTAGATAAAGGGGGTAAGGACCCAAGATTGCTTGGTTTGCATAGGAAATATGAGTTCTAGGGTGAAGCATTATCTCTAGGAATTAGCATGGCCTAGGAGGGGCAGGGGCTTTCCAGGTGGCGCTGGTGGTAAAGAACCCACCTGCCAATGCAGGAGACGCAAGAGACCTGGGCTCAATCCCTGGGTTGGGAAGATCCCTGGAGAAGGGCATAGCAACCCACCCCAGTATTCATACCTGGAGAGTCCCATGGACAGAAGAGCCTGGCGGGCTACAGTCCATGGGATCACATAGTCGGACATGACGAAAGCAACGTCGCATGCATGCACGGAAGGGCAGTCTCTCCTTGAGCCGCTGGGCACCCCCCCAGAGATGTCAGAACATCATGAAATAAAAGCAAAGGGTAAACACAGGATCACGTTCATCAGGAAGGGGAGAGAGGCACTGAGTCCAGAGCACTCCTTCTGGGCCTCTAGGAAGAGGAAACCACAGCATTTTCAAAGGGAAGAACACGGCCACTTGCCACGGGGCCATCTCCATGACACCAGCCATCGCTCTGTTCTCCACAGACGTAAACACGCTGATCAGACATTTGGAGCCTCCTGGACCCGGTTGGGAAAAGCCTTTTTTTTTTTTTAACACCATAGTTATAGATTTTAGTCAGAATGGTATTGCTGAAGGTTGTCATCTACTTCTGCTTCTTAAGGATATTCTTGTTTAGTAAAGAATAACTGTAGATGCTAGGAAGAATTTCAGAGCGGAAATGGCCATTGAGGCCGCTAAGTCCCAAGCACAAACCCAGCATTTCTGACAATGAGACCAAGCGACAGTCCTTGTCATGTGTTTTCTTGTACTGTGGAATGCTTTCCGTTGACAGTTTTATTCCACAGTTTGGGCCTATCTACACATTAAGGCATTCGGATACCTTTCCTTTTATGAAATGATGGCGGTAGTTGATGGTGATTTGTGGCAAAAGAAATGTCTGAGACCTGGAATAAAAACAGAATACTAGCAATGCCTGCCATGGATACTGTGCTCCTCCATTTCTGTGACACTTCTGTGCATATTATCTTTATGTAATATTCCCACTTGGTTTATGAAAATCTCACTAAAAACCAAGGTGGAGGGGAGGGTGGTGCCAATTGCCCTGGATGAGGAGTTGGACAATCCTGGGCCTCATGCCGCGGCCTCTGAGCACCGAGAGCTTCCCTGCTGGCTAAGAGGCTAAAGAATCTGCTTGCAGTGCGGGCGACCTGGGTTTGATCCCCAGGTCGGGAAGATTCCCTTGGAGAAGGGAATGGCAACCCCCTCCAGGATTCTTGCTTGGAGAATCCCATGGACAGAGGAACCTGGTGAGCTATGATCTGTGGGATAGCAAAGAGTCAGACACAGCTCGGCAACTAACACTTCCTGGCACCTGAGGCGTGCTGGGTCGAAGACTCATGGGGCTTATTACCTGTTCATCGAACCTCATTCCTCTTCTTCTGTACAAAGTGAATAGGCACCATTCTGTACAAAGTGAATAGGCAGACTCAAGCCTGGGGATCCTAGACGTCCCCTTCTCTGTCACCTTCCAGAGCCATATCAGACCCCCGAGAGCACCCGTCCTAGCCCTGGCGGAGCTCTCAAAACCCCCACGTGCTCCATCCCCCATCTCCTCTTGGGTTGAAGCCGCCTCCCAGTCTCCCACGCTGGCCTCCCTGCCTCGGTCTCTCCCAGGTTGGTGGGAGACTGTCAGAGAGACCTTCGCAGGAGGCAGACTTGTCCTCGTGGCCCCCTGATGTCCTGGTGTGATTCCTCTCCAGTAAATCATGCGCCCCTCCTCGGCATGACCCAGCTCCCCACCTCCTCCACCAGCTCTCCCCTGCCTTTCCACACTGACTTCCAGAGGGACGTGCAGACTCCAAGCACAGTTTTCTCTTAAGCTAGCCAGAAGACTGGAGGAGTGCATCTAGCCCCCTGGCGGGAGCCTCGCAGATAGTAGGGAGGGCTTGGGCTTCTAGAGAGATCCCTTGGGACCCGGCCCTGCTGGCCTCTGCCTTCTACGCCATTCACTGCCGCCTGGATCCGGGAGCGGGTCTTCCCCTTCCTGCGGGGACCGGCCATCCTCACAGGGGAGGCTGGGACCCCGTTTGGCTTGGGGGTGTCATAACTCTCCTTCCGCTGCCCGCCAGGTCCCTCTCCAGGGAGGAGCATGACTCCCAGGAGACCCAGGGCTGTGTCCCTCTCTCCATCCCCCTCTCCCGTCCCCTCTCAGCCGCTCCACAGTGTGCCGGGCGCTGCACCCTGATCTTCACGACCACCTGGATGCAGGGAAGGGCTGCGCTCATTGCAACTCTGTCAGCCTCAGGCGCAAGTCGCCCTCCACGGAAGGCTCTCCAACCAGAGCCCCTTTAGTCTTCCGTCTCCCGAGCTTCGTCTCGTGTCTGGTCTGAGCTCCCATTTTCCTGTTTTTCTCCTTTCTGCTCAGCCCAGGTACCTGGAGAGGTGCCCCATGCCCCCCTCTGTCACCCATTTGCCCTCTTCAAGAGCCAGATCCACGAATCCCCCCATTTTGGGGTCCAGAATGTGGACAGAAAAGTCCATATTAGAGGACTTCCTCTCTCTCATTCCCGCCTGCAGGGCGTGGGAAGATGGTGCAGACAGACGGGAGGACCTCCCGCTGTGCCCTCTGAGTTGGACCCAGTCCGTGTGGAGTACAGCATGCCCTGCTCAGGGGCTCTGGACTTGTGGTCATCGGATGACCTTCCCAGGCCAGAGCCCAGCAGCAGGTGCAGGGGTGGGGGCGGCAGGCAGGGCCCAGGGCATGGGGAGGGTCTGCCCGTGGCCGTGCTGCTGGTTGAAGCAAGGTGAGCAGCGGACCTCTGAACTTCCGCTTGTCCAGACTGAGTTCCAGTCCTGGTGCCGGACCATCCCCTGATCTCCATCCCGGCCAAGCCTCTACCCTAGGCACTGGCAAAGACCCGATTTGTCCCAGGCTGCGTCCTGGCTCCAGTCCCGGGTCCTGACCGACCTTGATACCGTGACCCCCGCAAACGGTCAGAGAAACCCGTAGGTTGTCCCACAGAGGCAGAGGGGGAAGGTGAGGATGCGCTCGTGGGCTCGACTTCCCGTCCCCCGCCTGGGACCAGGAGCTGGAGGAGCCGCTCTGAATGTCCAGCCCAGCCACCGAGGGGCTGCCCGGCCTGCCTGCCCTCCTCCGCACAGCGCCCTCCCCCCCTGCAACCTTACACAGGTGCGGGGCGGGGAGCCCCCTCCCCACGGCCGGCCTCCCCCCTCCCTGCCTGGTAACGGGTGTCTTTTCCTGGCCCGTGTGGGCAGCGTGCTGAGCACAGCTGCAGACGGGCTATATTTAGCTGGCTTTAATGAGCTCGGGGTGGCAGACGTCCGCCTTGGGAGCACTTCTCTTGCGTGTGTGCGCGTAAGCCGATGCTTGGCACGGTCTGATTGTGTGTTTGTGCGCACATGCAGGGAGACGTGTGCCCGTGCATTTGTGCGTGTGCATTCGCCCGTGTGTCAAAGCATCGATACCGTCATTTACACGGGCGTCTGCTCCGCCTGGGACGTGTGCAGCTTCTGACACACAGAGGGACACCAAATGGGAACAGATCATTAGTTCATTCATCCGCTTGTTGGAAAAATATTTAATGAGCCTCTTTTATATGCCAAGACCTTAGCAATCTCTGGGGATAAAATGGAGCAAACACAAATCCCTTTCCAGCCTTTAAGGACCTGACAGTCTGCTGGGTCGTGGGAGGAGGGGAAGACACATGAAATAACCACAACACTGAAAGTATAAGGATTAGTCCCAGGCGAGATGGGCGAGCGGACCTCCCGCTGTGCCCTCTGAGTTGGACCCAGTCCGTGTGGAGTACAGCATGCCCTGCTCAGGGCTCTGGACTTGTGGTCATCGGATGACCTTCCCAGGCCAGAGCCCAGCAGCAGGTGCAGGGTGGGGGCAGGCAGGGCCCAGGGCATGGGGAGGGTCTGCCCGTGGCCGTGCTGCTGGTTGAAGCAAGGTGAGCAGCGGACCTCTGAACTTCCGCTTGTCCAGACTGAGTTCCAGTCCTGGTGCCGGACCATCCCCTGATCTCCATCCCGGCCAAGCCTCTACCCTAGGCACTGGCAAAGACCCGATTTGTCCCAGGCTGCGTCCTGGCTCCAGTCCCGGGTCCTGACCGACCTTGATACCGTGACCCCCGCAAACGGTCAGAGAAACCCGTAGGTTGTCCCACAGAGGCAGAGGGGGAAGGTGAGGATGCGCTCGTGGGCTCGACTTCCCGTCCCCCGCCTGGGACCAGGAGCTGGAGGAGCCGCTCTGAATGTCCAGCCCAGCCACCGAGGGGCTGCCCGGCCTGCCTGCCCTCCTCCGCACAGCGCCCTCCCCCCCTGCAGCCTTACACAGGTGCGGGGCGGGGAGCCCCCTCCCCACGGCCGGCCTCCCCACTCCCTGCCTGGTAACGGGTGTCTTTTCCTGGCCCGTGTGGGCAGCGTGCTGAGCACAGCTGCAGACGGGCTATATTTAGCTGGCTTTAATGAGCTCGGGGTGGCAGACGTCCGCCTTGGGAGCACTTCTCTTGCGTGTGTGCGCGTAAGCCGATGCTTGGCACGGTCTGATTGTGTGTGTGTGCGCACATGCAGGGAGACGTGTGCCCGTGCATTTGTGCGTGTGCATTCGCCCGTGTGTCAAAGCATCGATACCGTCATTTACACGGGCGTCTGCTCCGCCTGGGACGTGTGCAGCTTCTGACACACAGAGGGACACCAAATGGGAACAGATCATTAGTTCATTCATCCGCTTGTTGGAAAAATATTTAATGAGCCTCTTTTATATGCCAAGACCTTAGCAATCTCTGGGGATAAAATGGAGCAAACACAAATCCCTTTCCAGCCTTTAAGGACCTGACAGTCTGCTGGGTCGTGGGAGGAGGGGAAGACACATGAAATAACCACAACACTGAAAGTATAAGGATTAGTCCCAGGAAACAGAAAGCCGTGGTACTTTGACGTGGGCAGTGAGAAGAAGACACCCCCTGCCAGGAGGAGGGCACAGGGGAGTTTCTGTAGGGGCTCTCTGGGCACAGAGGATGAGAGGCAGCGTCCTGACACAGAACAGGATGTGCAAAGGCCCTGTGGCGAGAGGAGCATGAGGTGCTTGCAAACAGTCCAAAGGCTGATGTGGCTGAGCTCAAGTGGGTGGTGGCGAGGTGGGCAGAGACTGGGGCCTGCGGGCAGACCGCAGGGGCTGTGGTCAGGAGAGGACGGTGGGTGACGGGATAGGAGTTAGCAAGGCCACTGGCGTGGTGTCCTGGCTCTGTCAGGGCTTTCCAACAGGAAAGGAAGTACCTCAGGCAGCGAGACGGGGGCAGAGTCTAGTTGGGAAGCTTCCTTCTCAGACTGAGGAAGTCCCCCGGGCAGAGGACGATGCCCTGGGCCACTCCAACCCCAAGGGTCCCTGCATGGAGAGTCCTCGCCCCCAGCCCCGCAGAGCCTGGCCTTCGGGAGGGGCACTGGGGAGGGACAGCCCTGGTGACCTGGCAGAGAGGGCGCCCCACCGGGGAGGGTGGAGGGGCAATCTGGAGGGAACATGGACACTGCACTCCACTGGCTTGTGAAAGAAACATCTTTTCCTTTTCTGTTTTTTTTTTTTTTTTAAAGCTGTTTCAATAATGAGACAGGGATTTTTTTTCTTTTTTGTCTAGAAGCTATTTTGTAATTTTGACTCTGAAGACCCATGCAGCTGGACTGGTGAGGTAGCCCCACTCCGTGATTCCAGGGATTTCTCTTTTCCTTGTTTTCCTGTCCCGGATCCAAGCCCCTGGGGGTCTTCCCCACCACTGTGGTGGGAGAACGGTATGTGCAGGGAGCTCTCTGTCCACACTCGTGGACGCTGGGGGCCTCTGGGCCCCCGCCTGGCCCTCCCTGCCATCCTCGTCTGCAGCTCCTGGCTTAGAGGCCAGGCCCCCTCGCCTCAAGCCATTCCCTGCCCCCCTGGACTTGCAGGAGTCCCCCGCATTGGGAGGGCTCCCTGCCTAGGTCTGCCTTCTCTCCTCAGACTGGGGCAGGGGGTGGCGATCTCTTTTTAGTCTTAAGGAACCTCTGTCTCCTCAAATCCCTTTCTTCTGGGAACAAAAGGGCTTTTGGAAACAAGAGCGGGTAAGCTCTGCCACAAAGCTCCCCAGAGGCAAAGCAGCCGGAGCCGGGAGAACATACAAATTGGTATCTCAGACAAAAGAAAAAAACACACCCTGCTCCATGCCCTTTGAAAAAAAATCTTTTTTTTAATCTGTCTCTAGACTAGGCGCATGGTATAAAATATAAAATTCTAAAGGAATGAAGGTGATGAGGGTGTCTCCCTCTTCCCAGAAGCCATGATTGCGACTTAGTTCTTCTAGAACGTTCCAGAGATATTCTCTGCATACACGAGCATCTCCATGAATATTCATTTATATATCTATCTTTATATACACCCCACACAGATGGCAGCATCCAGTGCCTTCCACTCTGCACCTTGCTTTTCTCAGATAATAACTCATTGGGAGTATCTGACTATCGAATACATTTCGGGAGCATCCTTTGCTCAATGGGTGTTTCATATTTCATGTTTCACTGTGGCCTGGTTTATTGAATCAGGCCCCGATTGGTGGGCACCTAGGTTGCCTTTTTTTTTTTTTTCTCCTTTCTTCATTTTTGGCTGAGCTACGTGGCTTGAGGGAGCTTAGTTCCCCGGCTAGGGATCGAACCCATGCCCCCTGCATTGGACGTGCAGAGCCCTAACCACTGGACTGTCAGGAAGCTCGCTTATCAGCTTCTTTGTGTCTCTTGTCTATATCGTAAAGATTGTGCCAATGGTCAGTGTTGCGCGCGTGTCCTCTTGCACATGGACTTGGGCTTGCTGGGTCAAGGGCATTCTGTGTTTGGAATGACCTTCACAGAGGTTGAACTGGTTTTTAATTTCACCTGCCATGAATGCGAAGGGGCTGCTTTACCACACTCGTGACCTGGGCCTGGGCCCCCGCCTGGCCCTCCCTGCCATCCTCGTCTGCAGCTCCTGGCTTAGAGGCCAGGCCCCCTCGCCTCAAGCCATTCCCTGCCCCCCTGGACTTGCAGGAGTCCCCCGCATTGGGAGGGCTCCCTGCCTAGGTCTGCCTTCTCTCCTCAGACTGGGGCAGGGGGTGGCGATCTCTTTTTAGTCTTAAGGAACCTCTGTCTCCTCAAATCCCTTTCTTCTGGGAACAAAAGGGCTTTTGGAAACAAGAGCGGGTAAGCTCTGCCACAAAGCTCCCCAGAGGCAAAGCAGCCGGAGCCGGGAGAACATACAAATTGGTATCTCAGACAAAAAGAAAAAAAACACACCCTGCTCCATGCCCTTTGAAAAAAAAATCTTATTTTTAATCTGTCTCTAGACTAGGCGCATGGTATAAAATATAAAATTCTAAAGGAATGAAGGTGATGAGGGTGTCTCCCTCTTCCCAGAAGCCATGATTGCGACTTAGTTCTTCTAGAACGTTCCAGAGATATTCTCTGCATACACGAGCATCTCCATGAATATTCATTTATATATCTATCTTTATATACACCCCACACAGATGGCAGCATCCAGTGCCTTCCACTCTGCACCTTGCTTTTCTCAGATAATAACTCATTGGGAGTATCTGACTATCGAATACATTTCGGGAGCATCCTTTGCTCAATGGGTGTTTCATATTTCATGTTTCACTGTGGCCTGGTTTATTGAATCAGGCCCCGATTGGTGGGCACCTAGGTTGCCTTTTTTTTTTTTTTCTCCTTTCTTCATTTTTGGCTGAGCTACGTGGCTTGAGGGAGCTTAGTTCCCCGGCTAGGGATCGAACCCATGCCCCCTGCATTGGACGTGCAGAGCCCTAACCACTGGACTGTCAGGAAGCTCGCTTATCAGCTTCTTTGTGTCTCTTGTCTATATCGTAAAGATTGTGCCAATGGTCAGTGTTGCGCGCGTGTCCTCTTGCACATGGACTTGGGCTTGCTGGGTCAAGGGCATTCTGTGTTTGGAATGACCTTCACAGAGGTTGAACTGGTTTTTAATTTCACCTGCCATGAATGCGAAGGGGCTGCTTTACCACACCCTAGGTGGCTAGGTGTTGATAACTGCTTGTCTGAGAGGTGAGAAAAAGACTGTTCTAGAGTGATTTCTTTTTTTTTTTAATTAATTTTTACTGGAGTATAGTTGCTTTTGTTGTGTTAGTTTCTGTTGTACAACAAAGTGAATCAGCCGTACATGTACATATCCCTTCTTTTTTGGATTTCCTCCCCATTTAGATCACTACAGAGAACTGAAGAGGGTTCCCTGAGCTAAACTGTTGGTGCTCCTTAGTTGTGTAGTTTATGAACAGTGCCAGTAGTGGGCGGGGCTTCCCTGGGCGCTCAGCGGTGAAGAATCTGCCTGCCACAGAGGGGCCGCAGGGGATGCGGGTTGGATCCCTGGGTCTGGAAGATCCCCCGGAGGAAGGCATGGCAACTCACTCCAGTATTCTTGCCTGGAGAATCCCGTGGTCAGAGGAGCCTGGCCAACTACAGACCATCGAGTCACAAAGAGTCAAACAGGCCTGAGCGACTGAGTGTGCACGCACGCACTGATAGTGTACGTGTGAATCCAGATCTCAGTAATCCGTCTACCCCTTTCTTACCCCGCTTGGTGTCCATACATTTGTTCTCTGCTTCTGGGTCTCCGTTTCTATCTTGTAAATGAGATCATCTGGACCATTTTTCTAGACTCCACATATAGGCGTCAACGAGCAATCTTTGCTTTTCTTTCTGACTTACTTCGCTCGGTGTGAAGGGATTACTGAGGGGGAGGGTGCTCTTGGGTTCCTTCGTGGGCTCCCTTTCAAGCAGGGCCAGGGCAGGCTTGACGGGGGTCCCGTAGGGAGTAGGACCCAAAGGTTCCCTCAGGCTGTTGCTCCTGATCACAGCCTCGCTTCGCTTTTCCTTCCTGCCAGGGACTGCTCTGCAGGCAGGCTGCTGTGGGGAGGCACGTAAGGATTTTATTTATTTCTTTAATTTTGTTCTTGGCTGTGTTGGGTCTTTGTGGCTGCGTGTGGGCTTTCTCTAGTTGGGGCGAGCAGGGGCCATTCTTCACTTCGGCGTGCAGGCTTCTCACTGCGGTGGTTTCTCTTGTTGACGAGCGTGGGCTGCAGGGACACAGGCTTGGTAGTTGCGGAGCACAGGCCTAGGTGCTCAGCACGGCCTGTGGAATCTTCCCAGACCAGGGATCGAACCTGTGTCCCCTGCACTGGCAGGTGGATTCCTGTCCACTCTACCACCAGGGGAGTCCTTGTGGAGGCATTTAAGAGACTGACAAGAGCACCCCTTTCTTCCCCCCCGACCTTTGTGAGTGATGCTTCAGGAGGATGAAAGAGCCCTTGCTGGGCAACTTGGGTTCAGATCTGCAGCCCTTCACTTAACCTCTCCGAGCCTCAGTTTTCTCATCTGTAAAATGGGCAGAGCACCCCGACCTCTCAGGATGAATGCAAAGTCTACATGAAGGAGGACTAGAAACTTAAGACCCATGGAGGAAGACCGAGTGTATTATAGGAGAGTCCCCAGGACGGGGAATGCCAGGCCCTTCTTGTGTCACTATGTAGTGGCAGGAAGGATTCTTACGGTTGTATATCTGAAACCTTCCTGGGCCTGATTCACGGTGGTGACACTGGTTTCCCCCAATGGGAGCGGCTCCTTGGCGCTAACCCCAGGCTCTCTTGCAGTGACCAAACGTGTGTTTTCAAGAGGCAGGCTCTGGGGCCCAGATCCTAGCAAGCGTCAGGCCTTAGTGGGGACCAGCCTCCCTGGAGGTTTGGCCTCATTCGCCAGATGAATCCAGGTTGACTTGATTGGCTTCTGGCCCTGAGAGGGATGAGGAGTCCCAGGAGGGGCCTCGGCCTCTAGATCCCCCAGCCCTGGGTGAGCAGCCCCTGGCAGCACCTCTGCCAAGTGACCGCTTCCATTCTTGCCCGTACAGCCTCCTGAAGGGCAGAGAACATCCTGCCTGTGGGCCAGCATGGGTCACTCTTGAACTCGCATAAACATGTCCTCAGGCGTGCTGATTTGGAATTTTCCAGAAACTGTCCCCACCCCTGATTCATCCCAGGCTTTGTGCTCTCATGACCCAAACACAGCTCAGCTGGGGTTTGCAGGCAGCCACTGGTGGCTCAGAGGGTAAGGAATCTGCCTGCAGTGCAGAAGACCCAGGTTCAACCCCTGGGTCGGGAAGATCCCCTATGGAAGGAAATGGCTCCACTCCAAGTATTCTTGCCTGGAGAATCCCACGGACAGAGGAGCCTGGTGGGTGGATGTCCCATGGAACCTGCTCGTCTGCAGGCTGGGCCCCCTTCTGGAGCCTTCCTGCCCAGTTATCGGGCTCCAGATATGCCTTCAAAGTGGCCTGAGCTGCAGGAGCGAGACAGGGACGACCCTTCTTGCTTCCAGAGTCTCTTGTGTGTGCAGCCTCAGAGACTGACTACCTTGGGCTGGGGTGGGGAGTGGCGGGGAGCATTACCCGGGCTCAGGCTGTTTGCAGCTTTGGTCTTTGTCCTGTGACCTGCCCTTGATCGCATAACCCCAGAGGATCGAGAGATCCTTGTAGGCCCCTGTTGTATATCTGATTCACCTAGGTACCTTCAGCTCTGACATAAGCTTGGGCCCTAACCAATGGAAGAGGAATTGGCAAGTGATGTCAAGTTGGAGTTTTGCCCCCAATGCAGGAGGGTGACTCACTCATCGTGTTTCACGTTCGTTCTTTCTTTCCAGAAACATTTCTTTTCCTTTCTGCATTGCCTCATTTGCTCTCAGCTCCCAGAGGGGCAGAGCTTTCCACTTTGCTTTGTCTGTAGTGTTTGCATTTAGTAGAATCCGGGGTTGTATAACAGCGTGTTGAAAATGTTCTTATTGCACATAAGACACGTGCTTGTATTGCAGCCAATCAGCATATTCATAAATAGTTTTTTTTAAATAAATTACGAAAGAACTTAAAGAGGTTTGAAATGAGTCTGCTAGAGAAAATTGGAAAATAGAGAAAAGTAGAAAGTTAAAAAAAACACCCATTGGTCTTCCCTGGTGGTCCAGTGGGTAAGGACACCAGCGTTGCAGTGCAAGAGGCGCATAAACATGTCCTCAGGCGTGCTGATTTGGAATTTTCCAGAAACTGTCCCCACCCCTGATTCATCCCAGGCTTTGTGCTCTCATGACCCAAACACAGCTCAGCTGGGGTTTGCAGGCAGCCACTGGTGGCTCAGAGGGTAAGGAATCTGCCTGCAGTGCAGAAGACCCAGGTTCAACCCCTGGGTCGGGAAGATCCCCTATGGAAGGAAATGGCTCCACTCCAAGTATTCTTGCCTGGAGAATCCCACGGACAGAGGAGCCTGGTGGGTGGATGTCCCATGGAACCTGCTCGTCTGCAGGCTGGGCCCCCTTCTGGAGCCTTCCTGCCCAGTTATCGGGCTCCAGATATGCCTTCAAAGTGGCCTGAGCTGCAGGAGCGAGACAGGGACGACCCTTCTTGCTTCCAGAGTCTCTTGTGTGTGCAGCCTCAGAGACTGACTACCTTGGGCTGGGGTGGGAGTGGCGGGGAGCATTACCCGGGCTCAGGCTGTTTGCAGCTTTGGTCTTTGTCCTGTGACCTGCCCTTGATCGCATAACCCCAGAGGATCGAGAGATCCTTGTAGGCCCCTGTTGTATATCTGATTCACCTAGGTACCTTCAGCTCTGACATAAGCTTGGGCCCTAACCAATGGAAGAGGAATTGGCAAGTGATGTCAAGTTGGAGTTTTGCCCCCAATGCAGGAGGGTGACTCACTCATCGTGTTTCACGTTCGTTCTTTCTTTCCAGAAACATTTCTTTTCCTTTCTGCATTGCCTCATTTGCTCTCAGCTCCCAGAGGGGCAGAGCTTTCCACTTTGCTTTGTCTGTAGTGTTTGCATTTAGTAGAATCCGGGGTTGTATAACAGCGTGTTGAAAATGTTCTTATTGCACATAAGACACGTGCTTGTATTGCAGCCAATCAGCATATTCATAAATAGTTTTTTTTAAATAAATTACGAAAGAACTTAAAGAGGTTTGAAATGAGTCTGCTAGAGAAAAATTGGAAAATAGAGAAAAGTAGAAAGTTAAAAAAAATCACCCATTGGTCTTCCCTGGTGGTCCAGTGGGTAAGGACACCGCGTTGCAGTGCAAGAGGCGCTGGTTCGATCCCTAGCCTGGGAAGACCCCACGTGCCATGGAGCGATGTGTCCAACTACCGAGCCAGAGTTCTAGAGCACATGTGCCCAGAGACGGTGCTCTGTGGCGAGAGAGGCCGCTGCAATGGGAGGCCCACACAGGCCAAAGAACAAAGATACATAAATGAAAGATCAATAGAAGTGGCCAATAAAAAATTTTTTTAAAAAATCATCCATTGTCCTGCTATCCAGAGAAAACCACTTATAAACATTCTGCTGGGTTTTCTTCCACTGTCAGGCGTCCAACCCTTCATCCCACGCCTCCACCTAGATGGGTGTTTTTGCACTAAGCTGGGGACTGAGGCACCAGGGAGCAGGTGGCCTGAACAGGTGGCGTTTTGGTTGTCCTCTGGAGGGCCCTCAGTGCTTGCCTAGGGCGAGGGTTGGAGGAGTAAGGAAGTGGGCTCCGGGCCACCACCCTGCTTCAGCCAGAGCTGCCCACGTTCACCTGTTCTTCGAGTGGGCCTTCTAAGGAAAACTGCACCGGACAAAAGATCTCACTGTTTCAAAAAAGTTTTCAAAACCATCCTTCTCCCTGCTTCACACCGGCCCACCTGTGTCCTGGCCCCGTTCAGGGACCCCCTACTCCATGAGCTGCTGTCTACTGGCATCCGCCCTCCCCAGGTGCCCCGAGCCCTGGGTACTTCTTCCGATTCCCAGTCCAGTGGCCCCACCCAACAAGCAATGAGGCCAGAGACGTCACAGGGTTAGCCCGTCAGAGCTCTGAGGAGTATTGCCTTCTTGTCTAAGGGGCCCCAAACTCTTGTGTGTTAATCTGCAATGATTCTTGTCTGGAAATTAACACAGCACTCCCTAGATGGAATCAACCCCTTTGAAATCTGCCACCTGCTATTTTTTGGTTCCTCTTCCTTCCTCCAGCTTCTATCAAAGCACCTCGCCCATCGTGCCTTCAGATCCCATTAGAGTCCAAGGGTATAATTCTGCTGGGCATGGAGGTTTGAACTCACCCGGCATGCTTGGACTTGTGGACTCTCCGACTGCCTGATTCTTAAGAGGGAAAGAAGGGGACTTCCCTGGTGGTCCAGCAGTTAAGACTTCACCTCCCAATGCAGGAGGTGTGGTTCAGTCCTTAGTCGGGGGGCTAAGATGCCACATGCCTCACAGCCCCAGAACCAACACCTAGAACAGAAGCAGTGCTGTAACAAGAGTCAGTAAAGACTTTAAACATGGTGCACACAAACACATCTTGAAAAAACAGAGAGAGAGAGAGAATGTAGTCCTACCTCCTCATTTTGCAGAGGTGGGGAGGGTGCCTGAGGCCACCCCCTGAGGAGGGTGTGCGCTTCTCATCTCAGGACTCTGTCGTCCGTGCCTGTCTCCTGTGTGTGTGCCCTTCTCCGCGTGGGCCTACGGGGCGCAGGGTCCGGGTGGGGGGGTTGTTGGGGCCATGGTCTGAGCCCCTGCCTGCTGCTGAAAGAGATTCTAGATCTTCCCAGACATCTCTAGGTCTAGCTCCGCCATCCCACATCGGAGCAGGACAGCCAAGCCACTGGCCTCATCCAGAAACCCGTGTGTGCGCGTATTTGCCCATGCGTGTGCTTCCGCGTGTTCTAGAGGATGAGACACTTTGGCAGACACGTCTCAGGACATCCCGTGTGGTCTCCAGCTCTACTCGGATCTGTCCAGTTGACCCGGGGGGTGACTGAGAGAGGTGGCGGGGGGCTTCCAGGGCTGGTAGGAAGGGGAGTACAACTGAGTGGTCAGCTTCTGCCTGGGGACACCCATTGTGGGTCCCAGTGACAGGCGGCAAGAGAGGTGGAGACAGCGCCTTTGGCCAGACCGGGTGACGCTCTCCCTGGGGCGCGGAGCGCGTGGGTGGCGACCCTGGCGTTCGTCTCGAGAGCAGTGCGCGCATGGGGTAATTAGAAGGGTTGATCAGGCTTTGTGCCTTTCCAAGGTTGTGATTAAGCAAAAATAGCCTCTGTGTTTCGGCCAGCAGGAGCCGTGGTGAGCTGGGTGGGCCCGGGTGGGGGGTAAGGCAGATCCCATTAGAGTCCAAGGGTATAATTCTGCTGGGCATGGAGGTTTGAACTCACCCGGCATGCTTGGACTCGTGGACTCTCCGACTGCCTGATTCTTAAGAGGGAAAGAAGGGGACTTCCCTGGTGGTCCAGCAGTTAAGACTTCACCTCCCAATGCAGGAGGTGTGGTTCAGTCCTTAGTCGGGGGGCTAAGATGCCACATGCCTCACAGCCCCAGAACCAACACCTAGAACAGAAGCAGTGCTGTAACAAGAGTCAGTAAAGACTTTAAACATGGTGCACACAAACACATTTTGAAAAAACAGAGAGAGAGAATGTAGTCCTACCTCCTCATTTTGCAGAGGTGGGGAGGGTGCCTGAGGCCACCCCCTGAGGAGGGTGTGCGCTTCTCATCTCAGGACTCTGTCGTCCGTGCCTGTCTCCTGTGTGTGTGCCCTTCTCCGCGTGGGCCTACGGGGCGCAGGGTCCGGGTGGGGGGGTTGTTGGGGCCATGGTCTGAGCCCCTGCCTGCTGCTGAAAGAGATTCTAGATCTTCCCAGACATCTCTAGGTCTAGCTCCGCCATCCCACATCGGAGCAGGACAGCCAAGCCACTGGCCTCATCCAGAAACCCGTGTGTGCGCGTATTTGCCCATGCGTGTGCTTCCGCGTGTTCTAGAGGATGAGACACTTTGGCAGACACGTCTCAGGACATCCCGTGTGGTCTCCAGCTCTACTCGGATCTGTCCAGTTGACCCGGGGGGTGACTGAGAGAGGTGGCGGGGGGCTTCCAGGGCTGGTAGGAAGGGGAGTACAACTGAGTGGTCAGCTTCTGCCTGGGGACACCCATTGTGGGTCCCAGTGACAGGCGGCAAGAGAGGTGGAGACAGCGCCTTTGGCCAGACCGGGTGACGCTCTCCCTGGGGCGCGGAGCGCGTGGGTGGCGACCCTGGCGTTCGTCTCGAGAGCAGTGCGGCGCATGGGGTAATTAGAAGGGTTGATCAGGCTTTGTGCCTTTCCAAGGTTGTGATTAAGCAAAAATAGCCTCTGTGTTTCGGCCAGCAGGAGGAGCCGTGGTGAGCTGGGTGGGCCCCGGGTCCAGGCACCAGAGCCGGCAAGGGTGCTGGGCGCACGCACGGCGCTCGCCCCTCCCCGGATCTGGGCACGGCAGGGACCCAGCCCGAGTAGGACCTTGCCAACAGAAACGAACAGCGAGTGGGAGGAAACAGGCAGCCTGGTAATGAGATCCTGGGGTCTCTGCTGTGTGTGGTTTCCCACTGCCCAGGAACCCTGGCCACCCGCCTCTGGGGCAGCCGATAGGTGCAGAGTGAAAAGGCCCAGGCCGTCCTGCCTTGGAATTCTCAGAGGTTCTCTAATACCACTTCCACTGGGGACTTTCAAGGGATGTACTTCCCAGCGGATGGTGCTCCCCTGATCCTAATTTCTCCTGGGGGGTTGACAGCGTAGACATGTCTCCTGGGTCATGGGCACCCTGGGATCTTTATCTGCAATAAGTTTTCACAAAAATGCCACTCTAGGTCCTGACCACTGTTAAGCCCTGTTGAGGGGTCCACAGTCTGAAGTGGAAATAGATAAGGAATCTCATGGTAACAAGCCAGGCCCCACCAGGCATGCTCTGAGATAACCTCCAGGCAGGCTCTGAGATAACCATCTCTGAGTAGATCTTAGAAAGCTTTCCAGAAGTGGTGACCATTGAGTGGGGTTTTGAAGGTTAGGTAGGAGTTGGCTGATCTGCTGAGGGAGGAAGGTCTTACCCAGAGGGCTTACGATGAGCAAAGGTATTGGAAGAGTGAAAATTATGTCTTGTGGATGAGTCAGAGCCAGTGGCCTCAATCATTTTGGCTGAAATGTCTGGTTCTTGGAAGAGCAGAACCCTTGTGGGCAAGACACCGCAGACTGGTACTCAGCTGCCATTCTGCTTGGCTAGAGAGAGGCCTCTTCTAAGACTGGAGATGGGGAAACTTTGGTCCTGTTAGTCAGTTCTCAAGGGGCCAAAATCCCAATCTGGAAGGCAGCGTCTCCCCTCCTCCCCTCTCCCAGTGCAAAGCCTCTCTGGCTTTTGTGCATTAAACGGAAGCAAGTCTCCGTCTTCAAACAGCTTGGGAGGCCAGACTCTTCCCCTCAGCCAGAGAAGGAATGGGGGATGCTGAGGACAGCCCTGCCGGTCTTGTCTCCTCTGAGCCCGGCACTGCCTTAGCATCATTCACGGCCAGGACTCACCCTAGCTTTGGTGCCCAGAGCATCATGGGGCCCCACGGGAGCTGGCCACAGGGAGATCAAGGATGCAGGCGCTTTGAGTCTGTGTCACCAGCGAGCATGCAGGACGCGGTCCCCACCTGACGGAGGGCACGGTGCCCAGGAGATGGCAGGACCCTCATGTCTTCCCTGTGACTTATTTATAGCCTCGCTATGGTAATTTGTGGCAATCACAGTATTTAATTCTGTAATCACACTGCAAGCAGGCATCCGGCCCAGTGAGGCTGGGGAGGCTGCCAGGGCTCCGGGAGGGACTTGGGGGCAGGGCAGGAGTGTGGAGGCGGTGATGTCCCCGTCCGCGTCGGGCCCCTTGTGTCAGCTGTGGCCCTGGCTGTGCGCCCAGCCCCCGCTCTGGTGCACCCCGGATAATAGCAATCATAAGAATCAAACAAGTACTAACACGTGTATAGCACTTGCCGTGTTCCAGGCCCTGTCCTGAGCCCTTCGTATACCTGGGCTCATTGATCCTCATCCTCATTCTACGAGCTAGGTCCTACTATTATGCCCATATTCCAGATGAGGAAACTGAGGCACAGGACGGACAGCTGGTAAGAGCCTACATGTGGGGACTTCCCTCGTGGCCCAGTGTTGAAGAATCCGTCTTTCAGGGCGTGGGATGTGGGTTCGATCCCTGGTCGGGGAACCCAGATCCCACATGCTGCCGGTCAGCTAAACCCGAGCACCGCCGCTGCTGACCATGCGAGCGGCAACTCTGGAGCCCGTGGTCTGCAACAAGGGAAGCTGCGAACTGCAACAAAGATCCCGTGCAACCCGGTACACGGATACACAAGCGCCGACATTTGTACTCAGGCATTCTGGCTCCACAGTCCGGAGTCCCGACCAGGTCTCTCCCAGCCCCCGACGTGAGGGGTCTCCCCGGCTCCCGCCCACGCCGTCCGCTCTGCCCAGCTCCTGGCTCCCCTGGCCCACCTGCCCCAGAGCTGCACACAGGAGCCTGCACGCCCCACGAAGCATGGCTGCTTCCTCCTGGGGAAGTGACCCTGAGCTTCCCCTCTGGACCCTCTCGGGGTTTCCCACGGGCAAGCTGTACCACGCAGGGGAAGAGGTCTCAGGATTCAGTCTCCAAGGTGCCACTTACCAAGCTGTGCTCCTGCTTTCTCTCCTGAGGGAAGGGGGGGCTGCCTCACTGGGAAGCCGTGGCGGTCAGGGGAAGGAGGGAGTCACTTTGCAGCCCACCTGCAGGGCACGGTGCCCAGGAGATGGCAGGACCCTCATGTCTTCCCTGTGACTTATTTATAGCCTCGCTATGGTAATTTGTGGCAATCACAGTATTTAATTCTGTAATCACACTGCAAGCAGGCATCCGGCCCAGTGAGGCTGGGGAGGCTGCCAGGGCTCCGGGAGGGACTTGGGGGCAGGGCAGGAGTGTGGAGGCGGTGATGTCCCCGTCCGCGTCGGGCCCCTTGTGTCAGCTGTGGCCCTGGCTGTGCGCCCAGCCCCCGCTCTGGTGCACCCCGGATAATAGCAATCATAAGAATCAAACAAGTACTAACACGTGTATAGCACTTGCCGTGTTCCAGGCCCTGTCCTGAGCCCTTCGTATACCTGGGCTCATTGATCCTCATCCTCATTCTACGAGCTAGGTCCTACTATTATGCCCATATTCCAGATGAGGAAACTGAGGCACAGGACGGACAGCTGGTAAGAGCCTACATGTGGGGACTTCCCTCGTGGCCCAGTGTTGAAGAATCCGTCTTTCAGGGCGTGGGATGTGGGTTCGATCCCTGGTCGGGGAACCCAGATCCCACATGCTGCCGGTCAGCTAAACCCGAGCACCGCCGCTGCTGACCATGCGAGCGGCAACTCTGGAGCCCGTGGTCTGCAACAAGGGAAGCCGCGAACTGCAACAAAGATCCCGTGCAACCCGGTACACGGATACACAAGCGCCGACATTTGTACTCAGGCATTCTGGCTCCACAGTCCGGAGTCCCGACCAGGTCTCTCCCAGCCCCCGACGTGAGGGGTCTCCCCGGCTCCCCGCCCACGCCGTCCGCTCTGCCCAGCTCCTGGCTCCCCTGGCCCACCTGCCCCAGAGCTGCACACAGGAGCCTGCACGCCCCACGAAGCATGGCTGCTTCCTCCTGGGGAAGTGACCCTGAGCTTCCCCTCTGGACCCTCTCGGGGTTTCCCACGGGCAAGCTGTACCACGCGCAGGGGGAAGAGGTCTCAGGATTCAGTCTCCAAGGTGCCACTTACCAAGCTGTGCTCCTGCTTTCTCTCCTGAGGGAAGGGGCTGGTGGTAGCTGCCTCACTGGGAAGCCGTGGCGGTCAGGGGGAAGGAGGGGAGTCACTTTGCCAGGCATCATCTTCCCCTCAGTGTGGGGCAGCTTGCTCGGTCCTGTTAGTTGTGTGGTTTGGGGCCAAATGACCTTGGCTGTTGGAGCCTCAGTTTTCTCGCCTGTAAAATGGGGCTAATAACAAGAGGACCACAGCTCAGAGGCCAGCTGTGGGGACTAGAGGAGATGGTACCTGCGAAACTCATAGTTCATGGAGCATAATAAGCACTCAGCAAAACTAAGTCTTCTACTGGTATCTTTTATTAAGATCCTGTCCTAAAGACAGGGCCCAGGCCTCTTCTAGCCAAGCCCAGGGCAAGGTGTACAAGATGTTAGAAATAAGTCAGGAGAATCGGAGCCACTGAAGCTCTTAATAAGTGCTGAGCAGAGTCTGGCCTCAAAATGAGTTTTACTCTCCTCCAAGTCAGCCCCCTCTGGCACTGGGGAAACGGTTTCCTGTTCTGTATGGGCAGCAGCTCCAGGCTCCTAAAGCAGTTGCGCTTAGACCAGGGTTGTGTCCTTGAGGACAGAATATCTCAGAAAGGCACTTCCCCGCCAAGCAAAGCTCTTCACTGGAATTCTTTGCAGACACGCACTCCCCCTGGGGCCAGGAGCGGCTGTGATGCTCTAGTCTCAAGAAATAGGTTGGCCAGGCGCTTATCCACACCCACCCCTCAAAGCCCCTGGGAAGGCCCCTCCCAAGACGTGGCTGCTAGTGGGTGCTGCAGGCTCCCAGCCAGGAATGGGACTGGAGGGAGGAGGCGCCATCCTGTTTAGCTCCCACTGCTTTGTAAGTGAGTGAGTTCCCGTCATTGGAGGCAAACAAGGTTGCAGTTGGCCCCCCACAAGGAGCCTGCACGCCCCACGAAGCATGGCTGCTTCCTCCTGGGGAAGTGACCCTGAGCTTCCCCTCTGGACCCTCTCGGGTTTCCACGGGCAAGCTGTACCACGCGCAGGGGGAAGAGGTCTCAGGATTCAGTCTCCAAGGTGCCACTTACCAAGCTGTGCTCCTGCTTTCTCTCCTGAGGGAAGGGGCTGGTGGTAGCTGCCTCACTGGGAAGCCGTGGCGGTCAGGGGGAAGGAGGGGAGTCACTTTGCCAGGCATCATCTTCCCCTCAGTGTGGGGCAGCTTGCTCGGTCCTGTTAGTTGTGTGGTTTGGGGCCAAATGACCTTGGCTGTTGGAGCCTCAGTTTTCTCGCCTGTAAAATGGGGCTAATAACAAGAGGACCACAGCTCAGAGGCCAGCTGTGGGGACTAGAGGAGATGGTACCTGCGAAACTCATAGTTCATGGAGCATAATAAGCACTCAGCAAAACTAAGTCTTCTACTGGTATCTTTTATTAAGATCCTGTCCTAAAGACAGGGCCCAGGCCTCTTCTAGCCAAGCCCAGGGCAAGGTGTACAAGATGTTAGAAATAAGTCAGGAGAATCGGAGCCACTGAAGCTCTTAATAAGTGCTGAGCAGAGTCTGGCCTCAAAATGAGTTTTACTCTCCTCCAAGTCAGCCCCCTCTGGCACTGGGGAAACGGTTTCCTGTTCTGTATGGGCAGCAGCTCCAGGCTCCTAAAGCAGTTGCGCTTAGACCAGGGTTGTGTCCTTGAGGACAGAATATCTCAGAAAGGCACTTCCCCGCCAAGCAAAGCTCTTCACTGGAATTCTTTGCAGACACGCACTCCCCCTGGGGCCAGGAGCGGCTGTGATGCTCTAGTCTCAAGAAATAGGTTGGCCAGAGCGCTTATCCACATCCACCCCTCAAAGCCCCTGGGAAGGCCCCTCCCAAGACGTGGCTGCTAGTGGGTGCTGCAGGCTCCCAGCCAGGAATGGGACTGGAGGGGGGAGGAGAGAGCGCCATCCTGTTTAGCACCCACTACTTTGTAAGTGAGTGAGTTCCCCGTCATTGGAGGCAAACAAGTGGTTCACAGTCTAGCTGTGGGCTCCAGCCACACAGAGGACACAGTATTCTTCCCGTGGGGATAAAGGAGAGGTGGTGAGGATTCCTCTGTGGCCGGCATCACTGGGTGGCCCCCGAGGGGACCATTGGATGTATTGAAGGCTTCTCTTCACCCAGGAGTCCAGCGCAGTGGCTTTCAGAAATGTCGGTGTTAGCTCAGACAGACTGTTCTGTAAGGGGTCAGTTTAGGCTTTACCAGGCTGTAAGGACTCTGGCGACTTCTCAGCTCTGCCGCTGGGGCTCAAGCAGCCACAGACAGTACATAAGCGAAGAAGTCGCCGTGTCCCAAGAACACTTTATTTACAAAACCAGACTGCCCAGATTTGGTCCACAGCTGTCGTTTACGGATCCCCGTGTGGGAGAACGGGAGCTCAGGCAGGGCTGGCTGCTGAGAAGCACTTCTTGGAGGAGGAGGTGGCCGCCGAGAGAAGCAAGCACAGCGTCCTGGCCACGGCCGGCCCTGAGGCTGGGGGCACGGCGGGCGGGGTCCCAGATGCTGGCTGTACCCCTCAGACACTCCGCTTCCTCTTGACTGGGGTCCGCTCCTCTAAGGCCTTGCCATCTCTTTTGAGAGCTTCCAGCGGATCTTTAAGACACATTTTATCCAGCTCTTCTAGTTGTTTCCAGAGAATGCGTGGCCGCAGTTTCCCTCCACATCTGGGCGTCACGGGATGACTCTCACCCGGTGGCTGACGTTTCTGGGGAGGAGGAGCAGGAGCGTTCCTTTCTGGGACCCCCTCCTGGCCTCACTCCCTCTCCTGAGGAACTGAAAGGTTCTGGGTTGTGCTTCTGTAGGCGGTGGGGGCTGCGGGGCGTGACCCTCCCCAGCTCCGGACTGCATCGCGCCAGCTCACCTGGGAGCCCAGGTCTTGTGCCAGCCAGCGGGGCCCCAGGAAGTGTCCGGTCTCCGCGAGGGAGGCCTGGAGATACTGAGTCCTCCGTCCCCCCGACAGGAGAGCTGTACCGGGTTTCCCTGAGAAGACAGAGGTTCCCGGCACAAGGAAGTATCGAGATCCACGAAGACAATGAGGTGGGTGTCTGTCGTCGGGAAGAGCTCCACGCCGGGAGGCCGGCTACCCGGTTTCCACCCAGCTTCTTCACCTGACTTGCTGCGTGACCTTGTGCTGGTCTCTGTCCCTCTCTGGGCTTCCCTGGTAAAGCATCCGCCTGCCAGAGCAGGAGATGGGCGTTTGATCCCCGGGCTGGGAAGATCCCCTGGAGAAGGAAATGGCAACCTACTCCAGTATTCTTGCTGGGGACATCCCACGGACAGAGGAGCCTGGGGGACTGCAGTCCAGGGGGTCGCCAAAGAGTTGGACAGGACTTGGCGACCCAGCGCACCCCTGTCCTGCCCTGGGCTTCTGGCCCCGGTACAGACAGGAGAGCCTCTTGGGACTCATCGCATGCTGACCCGGAGGGGCTGGCCCTCCCGGCCGCCTGGGCCCTCGCTCCGAATGCGCAGGCGTCAGAGCCCCCAGTGTGTGCGTGTGCGTGTTTCTCTGGCGGCCTCTGCGGCCGTCCCTCTCCATCCCGGCTGCCGTCCCCTCAGGAAGGCTGCCCGCCGCGCTCCTGCAAGACGCACGTCCTCCTCCTGGTGCTCCACGGGGGCAACGTCCTGGACACGGGCGCGGGGGACCCGTCCTGCAAGGTGGCCGACATCCACACCTTCGGCTCCGTGCTGGAGAAGGTCACGCGGGCCCACTTCCCGGCCGCCCTGGGCCACATCCTCGTCAAGTTCGTCCCCTGTCCCTCCATCTGCTCGGAGGCTTTCTTGCTCGTCTCCAAGTGAGTCCCTCTCTGCGTGTGTGCGCGGGCTGGGGGGGCGGGCAGGCGGTGCCTGAGCAGCGGGGCCGCCCCTGCCGCAGGGGTGCCGGTGGGCAGGTGGGTGCCCACCAAGGTCTCTCTGGGGTGTGTCAGGTCCTGATGGATCACACGCGTCGCCGGGGGAAAGTAGTCAGATGGAGTCCAAAGCGATGAACACTAAACGCACTGAGTCCTTCTCGGCCTGGGGCAGGGTGGCGCCGGTGCCTCCCGATAGGGGGCTCAGACCCACTTCCTTCGCTCAGCAGGCCCTGGACTCAGCTGGCCCAGATAAGGGAGCTGAGGCATTGAGAGGTTAAGCAGTTGCCCCCAGCGTTGCCCAGCTACGGACCCAGGAGTCAAACCCAGGCAGTCCCACCCTCAAGCCACATAGCTAGAGCCGGTAGAGATGTGTGCGTGGACGGAGGCGGCACTGGGCATTGTGGACACTTAGAAGGCCAGGCGGGCTTCCTGGAGGAGGTGACATTTGGAAGAGTGAGGTGTCTGGGCGCTCTGACCAGCCTGGATTTGCGTGCTGGAAGGGTGAGGGGAGGTGGGAAGTTGTTTAACTTCTCGCTGTCTGTTTCCTCATCTGTGAAATGAGGATGCTCATGGTATGCAGTGTAGCCGAGGGGTTCGTGTGAGACCGGTACAGACAGGAGAGCCTCTTGGGACTCATCGCATGCTGACCCGGAGGGGCTGGCCCTCCCGGCCGCCTGGGCCCTCGCTCCGAATGCGCAGGCGTCAGAGCCCCCAGTGTGTGCGTGTGCGTGTTTCTCTGGCGGCCTCTGCGGCCGTCCCTCTCCATCCCGGCTGCCGTCCCCTCAGGAAGGCTGCCCGCCGCGCTCCTGCAAGACGCACGTCCTCCTCCTGGTGCTCCACGGGGGCAACGTCCTGGACACGGGCGCGGGGGACCCGTCCTGCAAGGTGGCCGACATCCACACCTTCGGCTCCGTGCTGGAGAAGGTCACGCGGGCCCACTTCCCGGCCGCCCTGGGCCACATCCTCGTCAAGTTCGTCCCCTGTCCCTCCATCTGCTCGGAGGCTTTCTTGCTCGTCTCCAAGTGAGTCCCTCTCTGCGTGTGTGCGCGGGCTGGGGGGGCGGGCAGGCGGTGCCTGAGCAGCGGGGCCGCCCCTGCCGCAGGGGTGCCGGTGGGCAGGTGGGTGCCCACCAAGGTCTCTCTGGGGTGTGTCAGGTCCTGATGGATCACACGCGTCGCCGGGGGAAAGTAGTCAGATGGAGTCCAAAGCGATGAACACTAAACGCACTGAGTCCTTCTCGGCCTGGGGCAGGGTGGCGCCGGTGCCTCCCGATAGGGGGCTCAGACCCACTTCCTTCGCTCAGCAGGCCCTGGACTCAGCTGGCCCAGATAAGGGAGCTGAGGCATTGAGAGGTTAAGCAGTTGCCCCCAGCGTTGCCCAGCTACGGACCCAGGAGTCAAACCCAGGCAGTCCCACCCTCAAGCCACATAGCTAGAGCCGGTAGAGATGTGTGCGTGGACGGAGGCGGCACTGGGCATTGTGGACACTTAGAAGGCCAGGCGGGCTTCCTGGAGGAGGTGACATTTGGAAGAGTGAGGTGTCTGGGCGCTCTGACCAGCCTGGATTTGCGTGCTGGAAGGGTGAGGGGAGGTGGGAAGTTGTTTAACTTCTCGCTGTCTGTTTCCTCATCTGTGAAATGAGGATGCTCATGGTATCCAGTGTAGCCGAGGGTTCGTGTGAGTACCTGTGACGCACCTGGCAGAGCCCGGGGTCAGCTGTGACGCACATCACCGTCATGGTGGGGGCACCGGCCCCTCGTGGACCGTGAGCCAGGCCGGGAGAAGGGAACCTCGCTGGCCAGGAGTGAGGCCATGAGCTTGCCGGACCTTGGTTCCGCTCCAGACCTGCCCTGGAACCTCCACAGGACAGACTGAGAAACCGGGGGCCCTCGGGACCTGGCGGCCTGAGGGAGATCCTGTCCACCGGTCGAGGAGCCGGGTGGCCCCCCGCCGCCCGCCCTGTTGAAGGCGGCGCCTGGAGCCAGTGAGGGGCCCTGGAGGCTCAGCAGTGGCACAGGCGAGGAGGATCCCGTGCACCTGCAGCGCGCAGCCTAAGCGCACCTGTGGTTGCCGGCGAGGCTGGAGCCGGGGGCTTCCTGCGGCGGGTGAAAGGGAGGGCGGGGTCTCCTCTGTCCGCCCCGCCCACTTCACAGCTTCTACAACAGCGAGGCGCCCCGCCCACACGGGGCCTGGGGAGGCTAGAAAGGGCCCCCCAGCCTGGCGCCCGCTCCCCAAGGGGGTGGAGCAGGCGCTGTGGGCCAGGTGTGGTGTGAGGAGAGGGGCTGCTGTGGTTGAGGGGAGCCCGGGGAGGGCGTGCGGGGGTCTCGCGTGTCCCCTCCCAGAGAGAAGAGGCGTGTGCACTGTGCCTGCTCGAATCATCTGGGTGCCCAGGGCGCGGGGAGGGCAGATCGCTATTGGAGTTGGAAGGAAGGAGATTAGCTCAGGAAGGAAAGTATTTCCCCACCGTGGTTAATGGCCCTGATCCCGAGTGTGATTTTTGTTAAACTGCTAGGCGGTCGGCCTCCCCCTGGGGCGTCCGAATCTGGAGGGGAGGAGCACCCCAACGCCTCTGGGCTTTGGCTCCTCGGCGGGTGTGGGAAGCTGCTCGGAAGGAAGGCTCTGCCGGTCACGCTCCAACGCTCCGCGTTAATTGTGTTCCTTCACGATCCATCTCGGTCCCCCGCCAGCCCCCTCGCCCCCGGGACGTCCGACCTCCGGAGCTGGGTCGCCCAGCCCGGCCTGGCCTCCTGGAAGAGGAATGGCCTGAGGGCACTGGAGGGGCGGGCGGGCGCGAGCCCCGCGTTCCCCCAGGCAGCTCCTTGCCTGGGCCCTCAATCAGCCCTGATCACTGCTGGGAGGGAGCTCTTTCTCAGCTAATTAAAATCTCTCCGACTGCTGTCGAGGGCTATTTCCTCTAATTGGTGGGTTTTGGAGATGAGGAATGCCTGTTCGGCTGGCCTTGCACGGCAGGCGATCTCTGTCACCTGCCCAGGATGCCTTGCAACCTGTCACCTTCCCTGGTTTCCGCCAGATCCACAGTGAGATCTGTCTTGGGCCCTGGGTCAGGCTGAGCTTGGGCTCTGGGGGGAGGGCGCAGTCCCTCCCTCTGCCGTCCCTCCCAGCCAGCTGGGACCCGCGCCCCTGGGGACAGAGGTGGGATGGGTGGGGGCTGAGGGGCTGCAGGCGGGCATGCCCCTCTGGGAGCTGATGGGGTTGAGCTACCCAGAGAGAAGGAGGCAGAGGGTTGAAGGAGCCCATGCAGGAGCTGGCCACACCTCTGGTGGCGAGATGCTACAGGACTGGCACTCTCTGACCTTTCTGAGGTCATAGACCTTTCCAGAAAGCCCGTGAAGGCTCTGGATCCTCTCCCCCCAGGCAGGTGTGGTGTGAGGAGGGGCTGCTGTGGTTGAGGGGAGCCCGGGGAGGGCGTGCGGGGGTCTCGCGTGTCCCCTCCCAGAGAGAAGAGGCGTGTGCACTGTGCCTGCTCGAATCATCTGGGTGCCCAGGGCGCGGGGAGGGCAGATCGCTATTGGAGTTGGAAGGAAGGAGATTAGCTCAGGAAGGAAAGTATTTCCCCACCGTGGTTAATGGCCCTGATCCCGAGTGTGATTTTTGTTAAACTGCTAGGCGGTCGGCCTCCCCCTGGGGCGTCCGAATCTGGAGGGGAGGAGCACCCCAACGCCTCTGGGCTTTGGCTCCTCGGCGGGTGTGGGAAGCTGCTCGGAAGGAAGGCTCTGCCGGTCACGCTCCAACGCTCCGCGTTAATTGTGTTCCTTCACGATCCATCTCGGTCCCCCGCCAGCCCCCTCGCCCCCGGGACGTCCGACCTCCGGAGCTGGGTCGCCCAGCCCGGCCTGGCCTCCTGGAAGAGGAATGGCCTGAGGGCACTGGAGGGGCGGGCGGGCGCGAGCCCCGCGTTCCCCCAGGCAGCTCCTTGCCTGGGCCCTCAATCAGCCCTGATCACTGCTGGGAGGGAGCTCTTTCTCAGCTAATTAAAATCTCTCCGACTGCTGTCGAGGGCTATTTCCTCTAATTGGTGGGTTTTGGAGATGAGGAATGCCTGTTCGGCTGGCCTTGCACGGCAGGCGATCTCTGTCACCTGCCCAGGATGCCTTGCAACCTGTCACCTTCCCTGGTTTCCGCCAGATCCACAGTGAGATCTGTCTTGGGCCCTGGGTCAGGCTGAGCTTGGGCTCTGGGGGGAGGGCGCAGTCCCTCCCTCTGCCGTCCCTCCCAGCCAGCTGGGACCCGCGCCCCTGGGGACAGAGGTGGGATGGGTGGGGGCTGAGGGGCTGCAGGCGGGCATGCCCCTCTGGGAGCTGATGGGGTTGAGCTACCCAGAGAGAAGGAGGCAGAGGGTTGAAGGAGCCCATGCAGGAGCTGACGGCCACACCTCTGGTGGCGAGATGCTACAGGACTGGCACTCTCTGACCTTTCTGAGGTCATAGACCTTTCCAGAAAGCCCGTGAAGGCTCTGGATCCTCTCCCCAGAAAGGCAGACCCAGTACTATGTGTGCAGCTGCTGGCTGATATATGAGCTCCGTGCGTGGCACACCCTCTCGCCTCCTTTTTAGCTTCCCTTAAAGGCTTTTTTGAGGCCTCGATCAAACCTCACCTCCTCCAGGAAGTCTGCCATGATGGCATGTTCTTACCATTCCCCCCTCCCTATTTTTTTTGGACGCACGTGGGATCTTAGTTCCCCACCAGAGATGGAGCCCAAGCCCCCTGCAGAGGAAGCATGAAGTCTTAATCCGTGGACTGCGGGGAAAGTCCCGATGTGTTCCCCTCTCCCACTATCCACACCAGTGGCTTCCTCCATAACTGGGGTGTCCTTTGAGGCCACGCAGGAAAGAGCAGAGAGCGCTGCTGTTGTAAGAGATCTGAGGGCCCACGTCATGGCGGCATGGAATGGGCACACGGGGGATTCATCACAGGCTGGGCGCTCCCCTGCCCCCTGGGTCCCAGTGCCGGTGCTTGGCTTCCTGCCTGGGTCCTTCCTGAAGCGCCTCCGACACCAAGGCCCAGTTTCTGGCCAGCGTGCGCTCTCTTTTGCCCACAAACTCAATCCCACCCTCCCGCCTGGTCCCAGCTGGACTTATCCGGGCCTCCTGTCTGCAGCCTGAACCCTAACAGCCATGAAGCAGGCTGTCTCAGCAACGGCCAGGACCACGTCCCTCTGGCCGCCCTGCCCCTCCTGGCCATCTCCTCCCCGCAGTACCAGGACGCGGTGGCCACCGTCATCGAGCGAGCCAACCAGGTGTACGCGGAGTTCCTCCGATCCCCGCGGGATTGGCTTCAGTGGGCAGGTAGGACCGCCTGCCCTCGCCTCCCTGACCTGGTCCTTTCTGGAGAGAGGCCGGGGCCTGCCAGAAGGGTCTCGACCAGCTTGCTCTGACCACTCGCTTCTGAGATCCTAAGAGACTTTTGCGATCTCTGGGTCTATCCTCATATTACAGATAGGAAAGCTGAAGCCAACATCTGAGTTCTGATTTTCAGCCCCTGCTGATTGGTGGCCTAAGTCTGACTGTAGCCTGGTCCCCATCCTCAAACTGACCTTCCCATTCCCCTCTTGGGACTCTCAGTGTATCCCAGGAACAGGCTCCTGGTTCCCCTGGGGACCGGCGACTGGCGCCCGGGCTGGGCGTGGGAGGGGTGGGGTGATGGGCAGGCCCGCAGGCCCAGCTCTGCCTTCCGCAGGTGTGCCTCATCGGGGACTGTGTGGGGGGCCTCCTGGCCTTCGATGCCATCTGCTACAACGCGGGGCCCCCGGGCGACAGCCCTGGCAGCAGCAGCCGGAAGGGGAGCATCAGCAGCACCCAGGTGCGGGCACGAGGGGGCGCTGGGGTGGGTGAGGCGCCCCCCGGGGGAGCAGGGTCTCCCTCGGGCTCCTTGGAGGGGAGGGGGGAGGGGCTGTCCTTGGGAGCCCTCAGGGGAGCGAGCAGTGTCGGCCCTTCCTGTTTGGGCTTTTAGGCCTTTCCCTATCCACACCAGTGGCTTCCTCCATAACTGGGGTGTCCTTTGAGGCCACGCAGGAAAGAGCAGAGAGCGCTGCTGTTGTAAGAGATCTGAGGGCCCACGTCATGGCGGCATGGAATGGGCACACGGGGGATTCATCACAGGCTGGGCGCTCCCCTGCCCCCTGGGTCCCAGTGCCGGTGCTTGGCTTCCTGCCTGGGTCCTTCCTGAAGCGCCTCCGACACCAAGGCCCAGTTTCTGGCCAGCGTGCGCTCTCTTTTGCCCACAAACTCAATCCCACCCTCCCGCCTGGTCCCAGCTGGACTTATCCGGGCCTCCTGTCTGCAGCCTGAACCCTAACAGCCATGAAGCAGGCTGTCTCAGCAACGGCCAGGACCACGTCCCTCTGGCCGCCCTGCCCCTCCTGGCCATCTCCTCCCCGCAGTACCAGGACGCGGTGGCCACCGTCATCGAGCGAGCCAACCAGGTGTACGCGGAGTTCCTCCGATCCCCCGACGGGATTGGCTTCAGTGGGCAGGTAGGACCGCCTGCCCTCGCCTCCCTGACCTGGTCCTTTCTGGAGAGAGGCCGGGGCCTGCCAGAAGGGTCTCGACCAGCTTGCTCTGACCACTCGCTTCTGAGATCCTAAGAGACTTTTGCGATCTCTGGGTCTATCCTCATATTACAGATAGGAAAGCTGAAGCCAACATCTGAGTTCTGATTTTCAGCCCCTGCTGATTGGTGGCCTAAGTCTGACTGTAGCCTGGTCCCCATCCTCAAACTGACCTTCCCATTCCCCTCTTGGGACTCTCAGTGTATCCCAGGAACAGGCTCCTGGTTCCCCTGGGGACCGGCGACTGGCGCCCGGGCTGGGCGTGGGAGGGGTGGGGTGATGGGCAGGCCCGCAGGCCCAGCTCTGCCTTCCGCAGGTGTGCCTCATCGGGGACTGTGTGGGGGGCCTCCTGGCCTTCGATGCCATCTGCTACAACGCGGGGCCCCCGGGCGACAGCCCTGGCAGCAGCAGCCGGAAGGGGAGCATCAGCAGCACCCAGGTGCGGGCACGAGGGGGCGCTGGGGTGGGTGAGGCGCCCCCCGGGGGAGCAGGGTCTCCCTCGGGCTCCTTGGAGGGGAGGGGGGAGGGGCTGTCCTTGGGAGCCCTCAGGGGAGCGAGCAGTGTCGGCCCTTCCTGTTTGGGCTGTGATGTCCAGGTTGCAAGGTGTTTATCCTAATCTTGCAAGCATGGCAGAGAGGATTGTGACAGGTGAGGACACTGAAGCCCGGAGAAGGCTCCTTTAGGACCAGGTCCCCAAGCAGCTCTCCAGAGTCCCTAACCTTTGTAGTTTTTATGTTGTTCTATACTTCTTAGAAGTCGAGAGGTAGTATTTTCGTTTTTTAAAATTCAGTTCAAGAAATTTTCTGCTTTTTTTTTGACCCTGAGGCAGTAGGATCTTAATTTTTCAACCAGGAATCGAGCTGGTGCCCCCTGGAGTGGAAACAGAGCCTTAGTTACTGGACCCCGAGGGATGTCCCTGGGCCAAACCCTTCGGGCTCGGGGCACAGCCCTGTAACCGAAAATCCCACCGTTCTCGCTGTTTCTTTGTTCTCCTGCTGTGGCTCCCACGCTCCTGCAGGAAGCCATGCGGGCTCTTGCATCTTAGGAGAGCGGGGCTAATCTGTGCAGGGGTGGGGAGGGGCCCCAGGAGTGACCGCAGCACCCCCCTGTCCTCTGCTGGGACCCAAGGACGCCCCGGTGGCCGTGGAGGAGGAGTGCAGCCTGGCGGGCAGCAAGCGGCTCAGCAGGAGCAGCGTGGACGTCTCCAGCGCCCTGGAGGACGGAGCGGCCCCGAGGCCGCGGCCGCGGAAGCAGAGCGACTCCTCCACCTACGACTGCGAGGCCATCGCCCAGCACCACGCCTTCCTCTCCAGGTAGCCGTCCCCCGCGCCGGCCGCCTTCCAGCCGAGCGTCTGAGGGGACCGGACCTCGGCCCAGAGTCATCTGGGAGGCCCGCGACCCATTGTATGCCCCAGGCCCTTCGGTGGGGAGACCAGCACTGAAATGCGGGGACCCAGGCCGCTCCCCACGGACCCTGGGCGGAGACCCGGAACTCTGCCCCCTGCGTGTGCCCTGCCCCCGGCTCGCAGAGACACGGGGCAGTGGGTCTCCTCAAGAGGGTACAATGCCCAGGGTGGGTGGCCATTCTCACCACAAGGTGCTCTCTGCCCAGCCGACGTCACCGACGGTTTTAAGAACCTGGAGAAAGAACAGATGTAGGTGTGTTTTGTGTTTCTTCCTGTTGTGTTCTTGGTGTCGCTTAGATGGGGCCACAGCGGCCACGGAGGTCAGGAACTGTCCGTGGCTCCCACCGCCAGTTACTGGAGAGCCAGGGTCAGCACTGTCATCTCCCAGGGCCCCGGACACTTTTTTTTTCTTTTTAAATTGGGGTATAGTTGCTTTACAATGTCATGTTAGTTTCTGCTATAACCAACGTGCTTTTATTCCCGAAACTGCACCTTTAACCTTCTTAGAAGTCGAGAGGTAGTATTTTCGTTTTTAAAATTCAGTTCAAGAAATTTTCTGCTTTTTGACCCTGAGGCAGTAGGATCTTAATTTTTCAACCAGGAATCGAGCTGGTGCCCCTGGAGTGGAAACAGAGCCTTAGTTACTGGACACTTACTGGAGTCCCTGGGCCAAACCCTTCGGGCTCGGGGCACAGCCCTGTAACCGAAAATCCCACCGTTCTCGCTGTTTCTTTGTTCTCCTGCTGTGGCTCCCACGCTCCTGCAGGAAGCCATGCGGGCTCTTGCATCTTAGGAGAGCGGGGCTAATCTGTGCAGGGGTGGGGAGGGGCCCCAGGAGTGACCGCAGCACCCCCCTGTCCTCTGCTGGGACCCAAGGACGCCCCGGTGGCCGTGGAGGAGGAGTGCAGCCTGGCGGGCAGCAAGCGGCTCAGCAGGAGCAGCGTGGACGTCTCCAGCGCCCTGGAGGACGGAGCGGCCCCGAGGCCGCGGCCGCGGAAGCAGAGCGACTCCTCCACCTACGACTGCGAGGCCATCGCCCAGCACCACGCCTTCCTCTCCAGGTAGCCGTCCCCCGCGCCGGCCGCCTTCCAGCCGAGCGTCTGAGGGGACCGGACCTCGGCCCAGAGTCATCTGGGAGGCCCGCGACCCATTGTATGCCCCAGGCCCTTCGGTGGGGAGACCAGCACTGAAATGCGGGGACCCAGGCCGCTCCCCACGGACCCTGGGCGGAGACCCGGAACTCTGCCCCCTGCGTGTGCCCTGCCCCCGGCTCGCAGAGACACGGGGCAGTGGGTCTCCTCAAGAGGGTACAATGCCCAGGGTGGGTGGCCATTCTCACCACAAGGTGCTCTCTGCCCAGCCGACGTCACCGACGGTTTTAAGAACCTGGAGAAAGAACAGATGTAGGTGTGTTTTGTGTTTCTTCCTGTTGTGTTCTTGGTGTCGCTTAGATGGGGCCACAGCGGCCACGGAGGTCAGGAACTGTCCGTGTCTCCCACCGCCAGTTACTGGAGAGCCAGGGTCAGCACTGTCATCTCCCAGGGCCCCGGACACTTTTTTTTTCTTTTTAAATTGGGGTATAGTTGCTTTACAATGTCATGTTAGTTTCTGCTATAACCAACGTGCTTTTATTCAAAAGTCAAACAGGTCCCTTCATAAAACTGCCCACCCTTTAACCTTCTGGAAGAACATGTTAACGGACACTAGTTAAATGAATTTGTTGTTCTTCAGTTGCTCAGTCACGTCTGACTCTGTGACCCGACAGACTGCAGCCGGCCAGCCTTCCCAGTCCTTTACCAGCTCCTACAGTTGCTCAGATGCACGTGTCCGTTGAGTCGGTGATGCCATCCAAGCATCTCCTGTCCATTTACGCAGGGTGCAAATGGGACATGGAGCCAGACGAGAAGGAATGCCTCTGTTCTTCTCCCTTTTTCCTTCAATTCTCTCCTCTCCTCCTGCTGCTTTTTCTACCCAAATGATAGGTAACACCAGGTCCTCACAACATTGGAAAAATGTATCCTATCACCAATGCTAACACTTTGGAGTATTAAGTCCAGTCAGTGTATTTTTTTTTTTTTAAAGATTTATTTGTTTATTTATTTTGGCGGGGGTGAGGTGGGGAGGCAGGGGAGCAAGTGGGCCACTTCTATTGGTCATTTGTCCATTTTCATCCATCTTTATTCTTTGGCCCATGTGGGCCTCCCATCACTGCGGCCCCTGTTGTCACAGAGCACATGCTCTGGGCGCATGCGCTCCAGAGCTTCGGCTCAGTAATTGGACACATTGGTCCAACCGCTCTGCGGCATGTGGGTTCTTCCCAGGCCAGGGATCGAACCGGCGCCCCTTGCACTGCAAGGCAGTGTCCTTACCCACTGGACCACCAGGGAAGCCCCAGTCAGTGTATTTTTTACATGCTTTGTCTATGAAAGCAAAAGTGTTAGTTGCTCGGTCGCGTCCAACTCTTTGCGATCCTGTGAACTGTAGCCCACCAGGCTGCTCCATCCATGGGATTCGCCAAGAATACTGGAGTGGGTTGCCATGCCTTTCTCTAGGGGATCTTCCCAACCCAGGGATGGAACCCAGGTCTCCCGCATTGCAGGCAGATGCTTTACAATCTGAAAGCAGGGAAGTTTTGCCTATAGGTTTACTAAAAAAAGGAAAAACAACAAAACAGGGGCTTCCCTGGTGGTCCAGTGGGTAAGGACACCGCCTTGCAGTGCAAGGGGTGCCAGTTCGATCCCTGGCCTGGGAAGATCCCACATGCCGTGGAGCGGCTGGACTGATGTGTCCAGTTACGAGCCAGCACTCTGGAGCGCATGTGCCCAGAGCCGGCGCTCTGCAGTGAGAGAGGCCACTACGATGGGAGGCCCACATGGGCCAAAGAATAAAGATGGATGAAAATAAATAAATAAAAAACCAGTAAAAGAGGACAGAAATTTAAACAAACAAAAAAATCCCAAGGCTCTTATATTATGGTCTTTCCCCATACTGTGAAAAATACTTGATAAATATTCTTAATAATATTTTACTGAGTGACTAGATAGCATCTTTTTCAGGTCAGTAACTGGACACTTTGGGTTTTTCCAATTCTTCAGGATTATAAATAGCAGTCCAGAAACATCTTTGTGCATAAATATTTAGGGAAGTATTAGGGCTATTTTATTCAGATGGATTCCTGAAGGAGGAATTATTAGGTCAACGGTTCTGCATATTTAAATCTCTGACTATTCAAAGGCCCTCTGAAAGATTTTTCTTGAGAGAAGGAGCGACATGTGAAGTCAGGTTGCAAGGCAGAATCATAACATGTTTGGTTCGTCCTTGAAAAAAATCCTTTAAGAAAGCCCCACATCGGGAGGGTGACAGGCAGTTGGAGGCCCTCGGTGGCTGGTCCAACGCCCCAGCTCTTCCCTCTGGTGAAGGGACAGATGACTGTTTCTCTGGCAATTAAGTCGTTGGTGTGTGTTTAGGGACCACGCTGTACATGAACTATGAATTGTTAAAACACCAGGGTTGTTGTTCTCCCCACAGGATGCTCACTGTGAAAAGCAGAGGGTGTGTAGGAATTCAGATTCAACTGCCCAGACGCTCGCCCACAGGCGACGGGGGACTGACACACGTTGTTTGCATGGTTATTTCTAAAATACCCCTTTGCCTCCAACTTGCCTGTTGTAGTGGAATGTGCATCCCCTTTGTGAATTCATGGGGCTTTCTGGGCGGCTCAGTGGTAAAGATCCGCCTGTGATACAGGAGACGTGGGTTCTATCTCTGGTTCGGAAAGATCCCCTGGAGAAGGGAACGGCACCTCAGTCCAGTATTCCTGCCTGGGAAATCCCAGGGACAGAGAAGCCTGGCGGGCTGCAGTCCACTGGATCTCTAAAGAGTTGGGTGCGACTTAGCGACAAAACAAGACCAAACCATATTCATAGGTCACGTGAGGCTACTGGATTTTCTTAACCCCCCGAGGAGTACCTCAGTGCGGCTGAGGGTTTAGGGAGGCCCCCAGTTTTTGGCCTGTTCTTGGCAGCCTGCTCTGCTGCTCACCATCAACTTGAGCTCTTTGAGGCAAGAGGCGCCTGAGATGGGAACCACTTTCCCCATACAAACTTGATTTCTTTTTTTCTGAGTGACTAGATAGCATCTTTTCAGGTCAGTAACTGGACACTTTGGGTTTTCCAATTCTTCAGGATTATAAATAGCAGTCCAGAAACATCTTTGTGCATAAATATTTAGGGAAGTATTAGGGCTATTTTATTCAGATGGATTCCTGAAGGAGGAATTATTAGGTCAACGGTTCTGCATATTTAAATCTCTGACTATTCAAAGGCCCTCTGAAAGATTTTTCTTGAGAGAAGGAGCGACATGTGAAGTCAGGTTGCAAGGCAGAATCATAACATGTTTGGTTCGTCCTTGAAAAAAATCCTTTAAGAAAGCCCCACATCGGGAGGGTGACAGGCAGTTGGAGGCCCTCGGTGGCTGGTCCAACGCCCCAGCTCTTCCCTCTGGTGAAGGGACAGATGACTGTTTCTCTGGCAATTAAGTCGTTGGTGTGTGTTTAGGGACCACGCTGTACATGAACTATGAATTGTTAAAACACCAGGGTTGTTGTTCTCCCCACAGGATGCTCACTGTGAAAAGCAGAGGGTGTGTAGGAATTCAGATTCAACTGCCCAGACGCTCGCCCACAGGCGACGGGGGACTGACACACGTTGTTTGCATGGTTATTTCTAAAATACCCCTTTGCCTCCAACTTGCCTGTTGTAGTGGAATGTGCATCCCCTTTGTGAATTCATGGGGCTTTCTGGGCGGCTCAGTGGTAAAGATCCGCCTGTGATACAGGAGACGTGGGTTCTATCTCTGGTTCGGAAAGATCCCCTGGAGAAGGGAACGGCACCTCAGTCCAGTATTCCTGCCTGGGAAATCCCAGGGACAGAGAAGCCTGGCGGGCTGCAGTCCACTGGATCTCTAAAGAGTTGGGTGCGACTTAGCGACAAAACAAGACCAAACCATATTCATAGGTCACGTGAGGCTACTGGATTTTCTTAACCCCCCGAGGAGTACCTCAGTGCGGCTGAGGGTTTAGGGAGGCCCCCAGTTTTTGGCCTGTTCTTGGCAGCCTGCTCTGCTGCTCACCATCAACTTGAGCTCTTTGAGGCAAGAGGCGCCTGAGATGGGAACCACTGGAATTCCGCGTGGCTCGTGCTTTTCTCTTTAAGCTGGGCTTCCTCTGTGGGCTGGAGGGAAGGAAAGACCAGGCTGTTTGCATCTGTATCTCTGGAACATGAGTTACCACACAGGCCCTCTTCCTGGCAGGACTGACGTCACCCAGCTCTCTGGCCAGGCTGGGCTTCTCTGCTGGACAGGGCCTGAATTCACGACGTGGCCATCCCAAGACCCCCACGACGGGCAGGCCTGCTGACGCACAGGGGGCTTAAGGTTTCAGGTGCTTAGTCCATTTTCGTAAACAGAGCTTTACTGGATCACGGTCACACGTCAAGTACCAACCTGAGCGCCAACGCTGCAGAGGGAAGTAGATGTAATGGGGGCCATATGGACCTCGGATTCTGAAATCTTCACCATCTGGCCCTTTACAGGAAAGGCCGACAGACTCGTGCCTTAGCCAAATGTTGGGCAGGCCTTGGTGGCAGATATTGAGATGTTACCCATTCATGTTGGCGGTCTAGCACGTGGGCCTGGGTCTGAGCGCCGCCCCAGAGGTGGAGGGCGGGTGCTGGGACTGTGACCCCAGGCTGCCCCGCGAGGTGCTGACTCACCCTGCTTGCTGCTGTTCAGTCGCTCCGTCGTGTCTGACTCTTGGTGACCCCACAGGCTGCATGCCGCCCGCCAGGCTTCCCCGTCCTTCACCATCTCCCGGAGTTTGCTCCAACTCAGGTCCATTGAGTCGGTGATGCCATCCAACCATCTCCTCCTCTGTTGCCCCCTTCTCCTCCTGCCCTCAGTCTTTCCCAGAGTCTTTTCCAGTGAGCTGGCTCCTCCCATCCCCGTATTGGAGCTTCAGCTTCAGCATCCGTCCTTCCACTGAATAGTCAAGGTTCGGACCAAGAGACTTCAGCCCTTCAAAGCCTGGCGGGCTGCAGTCCAGGTCAGGGTAAAAAGGCTACTGGATTTTCTTAACCCCCCGAGGAGTACCTCAGTGCGGCTGAGGGTTTAGGGAGGCCCCCAGTTTTTGGCCTGTTCTTGGCAGCCTGCTCTGCTGCTCACCATCAACTTGAGCTCTTTGAGGCAAGAGGCGCCTGAGATGGGAACCACTGGAATTCCGCGTGGCTCGTGCTTTTCTCTTTAAGCTGGGCTTCCTCTGTGGGCTGGAGGGAAGGAAAGACCAGGCTGTTTGCATCTGTATCTCTGGAACATGAGTTACCACACAGGCCCTCTTCCTGGCAGGACTGACGTCACCCAGCTCTCTGGCCAGGCTGGGCTTCTCTGCTGGACAGGGCCTGAATTCACGACGTGGCCATCCCAAGACCCCCACGACGGGCAGGCCTGCTGACGCACAGGGGGCTTAAGGTTTCAGGTGCTTAGTCCATTTTCGTAAACAGAGCTTTACTGGATCACGGTCACACGTCAAGTACCAACCTGAGCGCCAACGCTGCAGAGGGAAGTAGATGTAATGGGGGCCATATGGACCTCGGATTCTGAAATCTTCACCATCTGGCCCTTTACAGGAAAGGCCGACAGACTCGTGCCTTAGCCAAATGTTGGGCAGGCCTTGGTGGCAGATATTGAGATGTTACCCATTCATGTTGGCGGTCTAGCACGTGGGCCTGGGTCTGAGCGCCGCCCCAGAGGTGGAGGGCGGGTGCTGGGACTGTGACCCCAGGCTGCCCCGCGAGGTGCTGACTCACCCTGCTTGCTGCTGTTCAGTCGCTCCGTCGTGTCTGACTCTTGGTGACCCCACAGGCTGCATGCCGCCCGCCAGGCTTCCCCGTCCTTCACCATCTCCCGGAGTTTGCTCCAACTCAGGTCCATTGAGTCGGTGATGCCATCCAACCATCTCCTCCTCTGTTGCCCCCTTCTCCTCCCGCCCTCAGTCTTTCCCAGAGTCTTTTCCAGTGAGCTGGCTCCTCCCATCAGGTGGCCACAGTATTGGAGCTTCAGCTTCAGCATCCGTCCTTCCACTGAATAGTCAAGGTTGCCCTCCTTGCAGTCCAAGGGACTCTCAAGAGACTTCTCCAGCACCACAGTTCAAAAGCACCGGCGCTCAGCCTGCCTTATGCTTGGTCCTCCCCTAATCTACACTCCCCTGTCTTCCTCCCCGGGCCAGCATCCACTCCAGCGTGCTGAAGGATGAAGCCGAGCCCCCGGCGGCCGGGGGGCCCCAGCTCCCGGAGGTCAGCCTGGGCCGCCTGGATTTTGAGGTGTCCGACTTCTTCCTCTTTGGCTCGCCCCTGGGCCTGGTCCTGGCCATGCGGAGGACGGTGCTGCCCGGGCTGGACGGTGGGTGTGATCTGGCGAGGCCTGAGATGCCTCTGTGTCCCTAGGCCGCGGGGTCGGGGCCCGCAGTTGGGGAGGTGGGCTGGGAAGGGCCACAGCCGGGTCGGTCTTACCGCCCGCGGCAGAGCCCTGCTCCATCTCAGTGCCTCTGCTCTCGAGGTCCCCAGAGCCTCGAATGTGTCCTCATCCATTCCTCTAAAACACTCCCAGAGGGGACTTGCACCAGCCCATAGTGTAGCCATCACTCTGAGAGGCTGGCGACGCTCCGGAGCCCAGTGGATCAGGGCTCCTCCTCGTTAGGCACAAAAGCTTGCCAACAGCATGCACTGCGGAACAGATAACAAGTGTGTGTGTTGGGCGGGGGTGGGCCGGTCAGCTAGAAGTGTGGGGAGGAGGCAGAATCCCACGCCGCCCTTAACGTTGCTAAGGAAACCTGGGGCTCCCAGGGATGCTGGACATCCCCGGAGGGACCGGGAGGCGCACTGATGTGCTGAAGCCTCCGTGGAGACACCTGCTGGTCAGTGGGAGACGCCGTCTCCCGGCTCTGGCCAACTGAGGCATTTGCTTAAATCCCGGCCTGGGATTTGAGTGGGACTGACGGAAGGGGCCACTGATCGTGAATAAAAGACCCTAGATCTGCTTCATAGACCAGGTAGCCGCTGTGTGGCAGCTTGAGGAACTGAAAGGAGTTTGTGGAAAGAGTGGAGGGCATCCTAGGAGCAGGGGTAGCTTGAGCAATGGCACGGAGCACAGAGGGCAGCCAGCCCGGCCGGGGAGACCCCCGCGTCGCCGTGACTGCAGTGCCGGGTGCCTCCGCGGGCTTCCGGGTGGGGCAGGTCGGCAAGGCCCTGAAGGCCAAGCTGCACCTCGTGGCGTTGATCCTGGTGGTGGCCGGGAGCCGTGCAGTCCGGCCACCCCATCCCCACCCCCCCCCACCCCGTGCTGAAGGATGAAGCCGAGCCCCCGGCGGCCGGGGGGCCCCAGCTCCCGGAGGTCAGCCTGGGCCGCCTGGATTTTGAGGTGTCCGACTTCTTCCTCTTTGGCTCGCCCCTGGGCCTGGTCCTGGCCATGCGGAGGACGGTGCTGCCCGGGCTGGACGGTGGGTGTGATCTGGCGAGGCCTGAGATGCCTCTGTGTCCCTAGGCCGCGGGGTCGGGGCCCGCAGTTGGGGAGGTGGGCTGGGAAGGGCCACAGCCGGGTCGGTCTTACCGCCCGCGGCAGAGCCCTGCTCCATCTCAGTGCCTCTGCTCTCGAGGTCCCCAGAGCCTCGAATGTGTCCTCATCCATTCCTCTAAAACACTCCCAGAGGGGACTTGCACCAGCCCATAGTGTAGCCATCACTCTGAGAGGCTGGCGACGCTCCGGAGCCCAGTGGATCAGGGCTCCTCCTCGTTAGGCACAAAAGCTTGCCAACAGCATGCACTGCGGAACAGATAACAAGTGTGTGTGTTGGGCGGGGGTGGGCCGGTCAGCTAGAAGTGTGGGGAGGAGGCAGAATCCCACGCCGCCCTTAACGTTGCTAAGGAAACCTGGGGCTCCCAGGGATGCTGGACATCCCCGGAGGGACCGGGAGGCGCACTGATGTGCTGAAGCCTCCGTGGAGACACCTGCTGGTCAGTGGGAGACGCCGTCTCCCGGCTCTGGCCAACTGAGGCATTTGCTTAAATCCCGGCCTGGGATTTGAGTGGGACTGACGGAAGGGGCCACTGATCGTGAATAAAAGACCCTAGATCTGCTTCATAGACCAGGTAGCCGCTGTGTGGCAGCTTGAGGAACTGAAAGGAGTTTGTGGAAAGAGTGGAGGGCATCCTAGGAGCAGGGGTAGCTTGAGCAATGGCACGGAGCACAGAGGGCAGCCAGCCCGGCCGGGGAGACCCCCGCGTCGCCGTGACTGCAGTGCCGGGTGCCTCCCGCGGGGCTTCCGGGTGGGGCAGGTCGGCAAGGCCCTGAAGGCCAAGCTGCACCTCGTGGCGTTGATCCTGGTGGTGGCCGGGAGCCGTGGCAGGGTCTCGGGCAGAGGAGTAGGCTGCGGCTAAGGGAGCCTCCTAGGGCCGAGGGGCCGGTGCTCACGGGGCTCCCCCTGTGCGTCCTCCCCGCCCCTGCCAGGTTTCCAGGTACGTCCTGCCTGCAGTCAGGTCTACAGCTTCTTCCACTGCGCAGACCCCTCCGCCTCCCGGCTGGAACCCCTGCTGGAGCCCAAGTTCCACCTGGTGCCGCCCATCAGCGTGCCCCGCTACCAGAGGTTCCCGCTGGGCGACGGACAGTCCCTCCTCCTGGGTAGGCTCTCAGGGGTATGGGAGGGAGCTGAGCTGGAGGCGGGGCTCCGTGCAGGGCGGGCGCCGGGGCCACCGTCTGGTCCAGCTCCTCAGGCTGTCCGAGGTCGGAGGGGCCGGACTCCCCTGCACACAGCCTGCGTGCTCTCGTGGGGAGGGCAGAGGACAGCTGGCTCGCCTGCCTTCCGAGCAGGAGGCATCTTCAGGCTCCAGCCCCTGAGCCGCTCCCGTGGCTGGGGCCGGCTTAATACGCAAGAAATCAGGTCTGATTGAAAGCCCGGGGTCCACGCTGAGTGTTATATCCCCAGTGCCCTGCCTGGACTCAAGAGGTGCAGGATAGGGAGCGGGTCACCCTGGTGGGCTTCATGGAAGAGGGGACCTTCAACCAAGGCATTTGTCCAGGTGGAGGAGAGCTAGAGGGTGGAGCTCGAGAGAATCTTCTGGGCGGAAGAACAGCACAAGCAAGGGAGGTGGATTTGGGAGAGGGCCAGTGGCCTCTGGGGCTCCCGTGGGTTGAGCCAGGCATGGACTGGGGTGAGGCCCCTGGGAAGCCTGGGATCGACAGTCCGGGCGTGGAGCTCAGAGCCTGGGCTCCATACCCCAGCTCAGGAAGTTTTACTGGAGCCAGAGATTCGGGCCAGATTGCAGTGGGAGGGGACGCTGCTGGGCATGTGGCTCATTCAGGATTTAAACCCAACCCACCCCCTCCCAGCCTCATCTCAAGGGAGCCTTAATTTCCAAAGTCCTGTTTTGTCAGGGTTCGATCGATAGAATAGTGAAAGTCGCTCAGTTGTGTCCGACTCCTTTGTGACCCCGTGGACTGTAGCCCGCCGGGCTCCTCTGCCTGTGGAATTCTCCAGGCGAGAATGCTGGAGTGGGTAGCCATTCCCTTCTCCAGGGGATCTTCCTGCCCCAGCGACTGAGCCCAGGTCTCCCGCACCGTAGGCAGAGTCTTTACTGTCTGAGCCACCAGGGAGAAGGGCACCCTGAAATCTGACCCTCTCTGGCCAGAGCAGCATCCTGCCCCCAGAGGTCGCCCTCGTCCCAGGCTGGAGGCCTCACGTAGGTCCAGGCTCAGCCGCAGCGTCTGTGGCTCCCAGAGGTTCGATGCCAAGCACACGGGTGGCACCAGTGACCTCGGCTGGGACTCTGGGGGGGGTCCCAGTGGCGCCCCCGGCAGCTCTGCTGGGGTGGGACGTGGCGGCTGGGACTCTGACTCGTGCGTGTATAACCGATCCCTTAGAGGACACAAAACCAACAGGCTGCTTGGTCCAGGGTCCTGGTCAGGCCCGGGCGGGAGGTGCGGGCTCCTCCCTGGTGTCCAGCCTCCCGCCCAGCGCAGCCCTGGCAGCTCCGCTGGAGACCTGCCGCCCAGCCCTGACTGTGACGTCCCGCCTCCAGCCGATGCCCTGCACGCCAACAGCGCCCTCTTCCTGGAGCGCAGCTCCCGGGGCAGCCCGCCGCTCCTGGACGCCCCCGCCTCGCCCGCTCGGGCCCGGAGGTCCCGGCGCCGGGCGCGGAGGATGAGCCCAGGCAGCTCCAGCGAGAGCTCGGAGTCCTCGGACAGCCTGGCCCCGCTGGGCGCCTCCCGCAGTGAGTGAGGGGCTCCTGGGCCCCGCCTGGGTTCGCGGGAGAGGGGCTGCTTCCGCATGGGCGCTGGCCTCCTCTCAGGGTGGCTGAGGGCCGGGGAGGAGGGGACCAGGACAGCCAGAGTGTGTTCTGACCTCAGAACCGTGACCCCTGACCCTGGACAGGGGCCCTGATCGCTGGCTGTGGTCTGAGCGCTGACCTCAGCCAGAGCCTTAACCCTGATGTTCAGTGTCCTGCCTGGGCGTGCCTCTGACCAGCAGCCCCGGGGTACGACGGTAGAGGCCCGTGGGTCCAGCGCCCGTCCTGGGGCCGGCCTGCAGCACCCGTCCGAGAGGGTGGCTGCGGGGGTGAGGGGGCTGGGGGGCTGTCAGAGCTGGAGAGAGAGGGGCACATCTCCTACGGCTCATTTCGAGCTGAGTGATCTCTGGCCGCAAACTTGTGTCCCGAGTGGCCCGCCACCACTGCGTGTGCGCCCTGGGGTCCCCCGACTCTGCCTCTTGGGCCAGCGCCCAGAGCAGGGTACTCTGTCCTCACCTTCCCCTTCGGATCTGCAGTCACGGCCAAGTGGTGGGGCTCCAAGCGCATCGACTACGCCCTGTACTGCCCCGACGTCCTCACGGCCTTCCCCACCGTGGCCCTGCCCCACCTCTTCCACGCCAGCTACTGGGAGTCCACGGACGTGGCGGCCTTCATCCTGAGACAGGTATGGCCGCCTGCCTCTGGGGAGGACGTGGGCCTTCGAGCCACGTGGGGCCCTGGGAGCCACAGGAGCCTGGCATCCTGGAGACAGAAGTTTCCCAAGGACGGCTTCCTGGTCAGGCCCGGGCGGGAGGTGCGGGCTCCTCCCTGGTGTCCAGCCTCCCGCCCAGCGCAGCCCGGGCAGCTCCGCTGGAGACCCGCCGCCCCCCCTGACTGTGACGTCCCGCCTCCAGCCGATGCCCTGCACGCCAACAGCGCCCTCTTCCTGGAGCGCAGCTCCCGGGGCAGCCCGCCGCTCCTGGATGCCCCCGCCTCGCCTGCTCGGGCCCGGAGGTCCCGGCGCCGGGCGCGGAGGATGAGCCCAGGCAGCTCCAGCGAGAGCTCGGAGTCCTCGGACAGCCTGGCCCCGCTGGGCGCCTCCCGCAGTGAGTGAGGGGCTCCTGGGCCCCGCCTGGGTTCGCGGGAGAGGGGCTGCTTCCGCATGGGCGCTGGCCTCCTCTCAGGGTGTCTGAGGGCCGGGGAGGAGGGGACCAGGACAGCCAGAGTGTGTTCTGACCTCAGAGAGAACCGTGACCCCTGACCCTGGACAGGGGCCCTGATCGCTGGCTGTGGTCTGAGCGCTGACCTCAGCCAGAGCCTTAACCCTGATTTTCAGTGTCCTACCTGGGCGTGCCTCTGACCAGCAGCCCCGGGGTACGACGGTAGAGGTCCGTGGGTCCAGCGCCCGTCCTGGGGCCGGCCTGCAGCACCCGTCCGAGAGGGTGGCTGCGGGGGTGAGGGGGCTGGGGGGCTGTCAGAGCTGGAGAGAGAGGGGCACATCTCCTACGGCTCATTTCGAGCTGAGTGATCTCTGGCCGCAAACTTGTGTCCCGAGTGGCCCGCCACCACTGCGTGTGCGCCCTGGGGTCCCCCGACTCTGCCTCTTGGGCCAGCGCCCAGAGCAGGGTACTCTGTCCTCACCTTCCCCTTCGGATCCGCAGTCACGGCCAAGTGGTGGGGCTCCAAGCGCATCGACTACGCCCTGTACTGCCCCGACGTCCTCACGGCCTTCCCCACCGTGGCCCTGCCCCACCTCTTCCACGCCAGCTACTGGGAGTCCACGGACGTGGCGGCCTTCATCCTGAGACAGGTATGGCCGCCCCTGCCTCTGGGGGAGGACGTGGGCCTTACGAGCCACGTGGGGCCCTGGGAGCCACAGGAGCCTGGCAGGTGGGGGAGTGCCCTGGACTGACACCCGAAGTTTCCGCAAGGAGCGTGGCTTCCGGTCAGCGGCGTGGTGCTGCCTAGGAAATCAGATGGGCACCACGTAGGAGAGCCTGTCCATGCTTCAACCCGGAGACCGGTTTGCTCACACCTGTTTCCCTGTGGGTCTCAGGGTCTTCCTCTCTCAAACAGGCGGAGCAGAGAGCCCAGGGACTGGGCGAGCCTGGGAGGGAGGAACCTGGGAGGCGGGGGCCGGATCCTGGGGGCCCTCCATGGCCAGGGCTGGAGGTGGAGACGCGAGAGACGTGGGTTCCACCCCTGGTCGGGCACATCCCCTGGAGGAGAGCATGGCCAGCCCGCTCCTTGGCGGAGAATGCCGTGGGCAGGGGAGCCTGGCGGGCTGCCGTCCGTACGGGTGCAGAGCCCGACACGACTGCAATGACTTAGCACATAAACGGATTAATCTCAGGAATGGTCAGACGGAAGCCATGCTGAGGGCAGGGGATGGGGAAGGGAGTCGGAGCTTCCGTGCCTCTCAGAGGGCACCTCTGTCCCTGAAGCTCCACCTAGTCTCTGGCCCAGAAGCTCTCCGAACCCCATCCTTTGGGGGTTTTATGAAGCCTTCGTTATATAGATGTGGTCGATTACATCCTGGTCGTGGGTGATTGAACTCCAGCCTCTAGCCCCTCTCCCCTCTCGGAGCGGAGGTGATGGTGGGGTGGGGCCCTGACAGCCCCTCTGATTACAAGGTTGGTTCTCGAGCCAGCCAGTCCCACCCTTAGACGCTCACCTGCTTAACACAACCACAGACACCTCTGTCCTCGCTTAGGAAACACCAAGGATTTTAGGAGTTTTGTGCTGGAAGCTGGACAGAGACCAGATACATCCTTCTTCTTATAAATCACAATCTCACCGATCCTGAGAGAGAGTCACTGTAGATGAGTTGCGGGAGGAATCCCAGTGCCCCTTCGGAGAGAGGAGGAGCCCCGGAAAGAACCAGGAGGCCATTCCTCGAGGCGGATCCGAGTGGATAGGCAGGAGGGGCCTGCCGGGGCAGGACGGGCCGCGGGGCCTTGGCGAGAATGGTGGGGTCAGAGGCCTGCCCGGGGTCGGGGGAGAGGAGGAGGCAGGGGCAGGAGGAGAGAGCTCAGGGAGCGCCCTTCCTGGTCTGTTGCTGTCCGGGAGAACACCGATGGGCAACGGCTGTTGAAGAGGAGGCATAGGGAGAGGCGCTATGATGCATGTTTATTACTTTTTATTAACTTACTGGACTTTTGAAGAAACTTTTTTTTGTCGTTGAAGAGGAGGCCTAGGGAAAGGCGCTATGATGCATGTTTATTACTTTTTATTAACTTACTGGACTTTTTTTTGTCGTTGATCGGGCTCTGTGGCAGGTGGGACGTTAGCTCCCTGACTAGGGATCGAACCCCCATCCCCTGCACTGGACGTGTAGAGCCTTAACCACTGGGTGGCTAAGGAGAATGATCCAATTAGCCACCGAATGGCTACTGAGGGGCTAACCAGTGATGCAGGGCTGACGGGGGAGCTCGCTCCATCATGGTCTAGGGGAGATGGGTGGGTTGGGCCTGGGTTGGGCCCAGGGCTCTGGGTGGCCTTCGGTAAGTGCCGGGGCGACGGTAGAGAATGGGTGCAGATGCAGGTCAGGGCGTCAGGAGCAGAGGCTACTCCCAGGGCAGGGCACCTGAGACAGTGGTCTGGCCCCAGCGGTCAGAACAGGTGGGCCGAGAGGCTGCCCCGAGGGCTCCCGGTTCCTGAGGGTCCCAGGCTGGGAGGTGGGAGGGCTGAGGAGAGCCTGGCTGCAGGCCAGAGGGCCTGGACGCCAGGGGGAGGGAGGAGGTCCAGGTGGCCTGACCCGGAGTTCTGCTGGGCTGTCGATCAGGTGATGCGCTATGAGAGCGTGAACATCAAGGAGAGCGCCGGCCTGGACCCCGCGGCACTGAGCCCCGCCAACCCCCGTGAGAAGTGGCTTCGTAAGAGGACCCAGGTCAAGCTGCGGGTATGTGCTTGTTGGAGGCGCCTACGGGTTGGGGCGGTGGTCTCAGGGAGTGGGCTGCCCCTGGGGGCTGGGGCATCCACACGCCAGGAAGGGCTTGGGTTTACCTCCTGTGAACTTTGAACTCGTACATGCTGGGATTCACGGAGACGAGGCCCCTAGGGCTTCAGGAGAGGTGGGGGTGGGGCGCCACGGGTGGGGTCCAAGGCACTGAGGAGGGAGAGCAGATCCCAATCATGGAGCGATTGCTCTATGCCAGGCCTCTGTAGATGTGCCCAGGCGTCCGAAAGGGTCCTCCCCACAGCCGTGGGGCTCACAGCCTGGTGTGGTATTTGCCGTGATGGAGAGGGAGGCCTGGATTAGGAAGAAGATGGGGAGACGGTGGTCAGGGTAAGCCGAGCAAGGCTTCCCCGAAGAAGTGCCACCTCTGCAAGGTATTGAAGGATGCATAGGAGTTCGGTACACATGCATCCATTTACTCAGCACTGATCATCCATGCCCACTTTATATATGGAATCTGTGGACACAGGCACTGCTGTGGAGGGCACTTCTAGTCTTGTGGGACCTCAGACGTGGGCCCCAAGAATAGTGTTAAATGGTAGAATGTGATCCAAAAGCCCATTCTTTTTTGGTGAACATATTTATTGAGCTATAATTGCATTTAATACAATTCACCCACTTAAAGTGTGCGGTTCAACGCGTCTAAAGGGTTAATTTTAGAGCATTTCCATCTCCTCTTCAAGAAACCCCTTACCCTTTGGTTTCATCTCCCTTCTCCAGCCCCTCCTCCCACCCCTGATCCTGAACAGCCCCTGACACTTTCTGTGTGTATAGATGTCCCTGTTCTAGACATTTCATATAAAGGAATCATGTCTGACTTCTTCGAGGGAGTATGATGTTTTCACGGTTCGTGCACACTGTGGCCTGTGTCAGTCCCTGATTCCTTTTTATGGCATCCTTCCGCGAGTTTACTTCCATGAGTGGCGCTTCCCTCGTGAGCAGTCTTGTCAGGCAGCCCAGCCCAGGGACCTCAGTGAGTTGCCTGCAGAGGTTTGATTGGAATTACTGAATTAAAACACAGTGGGAACTGAGAGGAGGTAGAGACTGTCTCTGGGGACTCCCGAGTGGCTCTCGGAGTGCGTTGAGTCAGGTCACAGTGGACGGGTGGATGTGGAGGCAGGCTCCTAGGGCTTGGGGGGGGGGCATCCACACGCCAGGAAGGGCTTGGGTTTACCTCCTGTGAACTTTGAACTCGTACATGCTGGGATTCACGGAGACGAGGCCCCTAGGGCTTCAGGAGAGGTGGGGGTGGGGCGCCACGGGTGGGGTCCAAGGCACTGAGGAGGGAGAGCAGATCCCAATCATGGAGCGATTGCTCTATGCCAGGCCTCTGTAGATGTGCCCAGGCGTCCGAAATGGTCCTCCCCACAGCCGTGGGGCTCACAGCCTGGTGTGGTATTTGCCGTGATGGAGAGGGAGGCCTGGATTAGGAAGAAGATGGGGAGACGGTGGTCAGGGTAAGCCGAGCAAGGCTTCCCCGAAGAAGTGCCACCTCTGCAAGGTATTGAAGGATGCATAGGAGTTCGGTACACATGCATCCATTTACTCAGCACGCAGTCATCCATGCCCACTTTATATATGGAATCTGTGGACACAGGCACTGCTGTGGAGGGCACTTCTAGTCTTGTGGGACCTCAGACGTGGGCCCCAAGAATAGTGTTAAATGGTAGAATGTGATCCAAAAGCCCATTCTTTTTTGGTGAACATATTTATTGAGCTATAATTGCATTTAATACAATTCACCCACTTAAAGTGTGCGGTTCAACGCGTCTAAAGGGTTAATTTTAGAGCATTTCCATCTCCTCTTCAAGAAACCCCTTACCCTTTGGTTTCATCTCCCTTCTCCAGCCCCTCCTCCCACCCCTGATCCTGAACAGCCCCTGACACTTTCTGTGTGTATAGATGTCCCTGTTCTAGACATTTCATATAAAGGAATCATGTCTGACTTCTTCGAGGGAGTATGATGTTTTCACGGTTCGTGCACACTGTGGCCTGTGTCAGTCCCTGATTCCTTTTTATGGCATCCTTCCGCGAGTTTACTTCCATGAGTGGACGCTTCCCTCGTGAGCAGTCTTGTCAGGCAGCCCAGCCCAGGGACAGGACTGCAGATGAGTTGCCTGCAGAGGTTTGCGGATTGGAATTACTGAATTAAAACACAGTGGGAACTGAGAGGAGGTAGAGACTGTCTCTGGGGACTCCCCGAGTGGCTCTCGGAGTGGACGAAGTTGAGTCAGGTCACAGTGGACGGGCTGGATGTGGAGGCAGAGGGCCAGGGGTGCCGTGGCGAGTGGCGGGGCATCCGTGCGAGCAAAGGCCCAGGGCATCTCTACGGGGCCTGACCTGAGAGAACCTACGGGGCCTCCGAGGGCAGCAGCAGGAGAGGGGCCCGTAAAGGTTGCCCAGCAGCGTTGGGAGGCCAGGCTCAGGATGTGGGCTTCGTCCTGAGTACCAGAGGCTTCAAAGTCCTGTGCTTGATGAAGACAGTAGATCTGCCACGGGCCCCTTTTGAGTAAGGGGCTCCTTCAAGATGCTCCTAGCAGACTCCAGGTGAGAGGTCCCTGGGATGTGGGCAGACATCAATGTAGGTTTTTCTGTAAAAATTCAGTGGTGTGGGGTCTTGAGGCCGGGGTGGGGAGTGCTGGGTAGGCTAGACTGGGAGGTGCGGAATGGCTTGAAACCAGACGCGAAGAAGGATGGGGGATGCTGGGATAGTTACAGACAAATGCTGCCATGTCCGGAATTGCTCCAGAATGGTCTTGAGCGGGGTTGGGTTGGGGTGGGGGATCCCGCAAAGGAAGAAGGGGCCCAGAAGGTCTGTGACTGGTTTCCAGCCACACGGGGCTTTGTACGCTGTTCTCTCTGCCCTTGAATTTAAGTCACCCGCTATGCAAAGACAGATGGTAAATGGCCACTGGATGTGAGCTGCAATGTGGAAGGAAGGCGCGAAGGGGACCCAGAGTCTCCAGCCTGGGAGTCTAGAAGGATGCCACCTTCTGAGGACTGGCTCTTACCTCCAGGCCGTGGAGAGGGTTACGCGTGGAAGATGCTGGTTTGCAGGAGCCCGTGGCTCCTTGGCGATAACGTGAGGGTCTGTTTCCCTCGTGCGTTCGGCTAATGGGAACGCTAATGCGGTTAATAGGAAGGAAGGCAAGATTCGGCAGGGAGGCCATCGCTCCAACCCATCCTAAGGATGACTAAGGAAAAATCAAGGTCATTGCCCCCTGCGGAGGCTGAGCTGGTTTCTGTCCTTCCAGAATGTCACTGCCAACCACCGGGCCAATGACGTGATTGCTGCCGAAGACGGCCCCCAGGTCCTCGTGGGGAGGTTCATGTACGGGCCCCTCGACATGGTGGCCCTGACCGGCGAGAAGGTACAGAGGCCGGGCCCTTGCTTCTTGGGTACCACGCGGCCTGTGGCCCGAGGGCTGCGGGAGGGCCTGGCTGCACAAGGTGGGAGACGCTCCCCCGGGTCAGGGAGGGCGAGCGGGAGTGAGGGGTGGACCGGGTGCTTCGGAGAAGCCGGTGTGGCTGCGGTGGAAGAACGGATGGCGGGCCAGGAACTAGCATCCGGCGGGACCCCACGCCCAGCCCCTGCGGCTTCAGTCCCCCGGCGTTCAGCGAGTCCCCTGGCCTCCTCGCTGCCTGCAGGTGGACATCCTGGTGATGGCAGAGCCGTCCTCCGGCCGCTGGGTGCACCTGGACACGGAGATCACCAACAGCAGCGGGCGGATCACATACAGCGTGCCGCGGCCCCGACGCCTGGGGGTCGGCGTCTACCCCGTGAAGATGGTCGTCAGGTCAGACCCGGGGGACGTTCTCACGGTGGGGTCACCCGATTCCGCGACTCCCGCAGCCAGGTCTGTCTAGAGGCGGGGTCCTGGGGACGCTGTCTTGGACCCCATCCCTGTCTGCAGAGGGAGAGAGGAAAATGGATGCAGGCACAGCTTGAGCGTCAGGAGACGCTGCCCAACTTCTGTCTCATCCGGGTCCCGATTGAGCTGTGACCCTGGCCAGAGGCTGGCCTTGGCCTCAGGCCAACCCCTGACCCTGAGCGCACCGCTGACCCAGGTGGGCACCTTTCAGGGGGGACCAGACCTGCGCAATGAGCTACCTCACGGTGCTGCCCCGGGGCATGGAGTGCGTGGTCTTCAGCATCGACGGCTCCTTCGCGGCCAGCGTGTCCATCATGGGAAGTGACCCCAAGGTCAGGCCGGGGGCAGTGGATGTTGTCCGGTGAGTGCTTCCTCCCCGCAGGGCAGGGGCCCGGGGACTCTAGTGGAGCTGGGCTGTGTTTTTCTAGTTTCCTCTAGGAATTCCACTATCGCTGGGCCGGGAGCCAGGAGTTCTGGCTTCACCTCCAAGAGTGATTTATGAAGGGGCCTTGAGAAACTCCACCACCTTCCAGACTGCAGTTTCTCCCTCCCTCCTTGCCTCCCTCCCTCCGTTTTTCCATTTTTCGTGACTTAAGATAGTAGTCTATTATCCTATGACCTTGTTCTGTAGATTGATTGGGTTCTGCTGGGAGGCTCTCATAGCAGGTCTCTCCAGCAATGGCAGGCAGAGGGCAGTCTGGGCTGGGGGTCATCTAAGGGACCTCCTGGGCTGGAGGTTCAGGAGGATGAGCTCATCTGTCTTGTTCCTTGGCTTGGGTCTCCTTTTCTCTCTCCACGTAACTGCTCCACATCTCTCAGAGCATCTTCTGGTTTGGAGAGCCCCAGTTCGGTGGCCAGTCAGCAGTGACTGCCACAGACACCTCTCATCAGGCCTGGGCTCATCTGACATCTTGCAGGCAGGATTCCATGTCCAGAGAGCAGTTATACACCATGAGAGCACAGAGGAAAGAGGCCGATCCTGCCTGGGAAGCAGGGAAGGCTCCCTGGAGGAGGAGGCCTTGACAGATAAAGGGATGGGAACATAAGGAGATGGAGTCATGAAGGTGGTCCGGGGCAGGGGTCTGCAGTGGAGGAACAGAGGGCTTCTCCGGGGCAATGAGGCAGCTCTGTGAGGCTGGGGAGCTGCCCTGTTCAAGGGCAGAGCGTAAAGGACCATCAGTGGAGTCGGGGAGGGAGTGAGATCTCAAGGCACTGGGAAGCCAGGGCTGGCTTTAGGCAAAGGAGTAGCTAGGTTCGATGTGCAATTTACAGAAATCACCATGGAAACAGTACCAAGGCTACAGTGAAATCACCATCTAGGGCCCACCAGGCCAGGCCAGTCTGGGAGAAGTTGATTTCCTCCTCCAGACAGCCCTGGGTGCCAGCTTTGGTGCCATCCCCACTTTTCAGATGGGGAGACGAGATCCTGGTGGGGGAGCCGGGTCCAGGTACCTGCCCGAGGTTGCATGGCCCACGTGGGACTGGGGTTGGGGCGTCTGAAGGAAAGCCCCCCATCGCAGGCGGCCTCTGTACTGGCCCAGGAGAGCAGCGGGGCCCGAGCTAAGGCTGAGAAGTGGAGCTCAAGTCAGAGGATGGAGTGAAGATGCTGCTGGGCAGACTCAGGGGCTCGCTGGTGGGAGGAGGACGGAGGGGAGGCGGAGGGAAGGGGAGAAGCCCAAGGGGCTCGCTCTGTCTGACTCCAGGATCTAGAGGGGGATGACGGCCTCGGGGAGAGGGCCCTGAGCAGAGAGGGCGGGCCCGTGGTGGCTGCCTGTGGGCATCTGGGGGAGATGGCCGGGACTCACGGGGCTCGACTCGGGGCGTGGATTTCGGGGTCCCCCGTGTTGCTGTCTCGCACTCCTGAAAACAGCTCCTCCCGCTTCTCGGGTTGGGGGGAGCAGGAGGAGCGGGCTGCCGGGCGTGGGCGGCTCGCAGCGGCCGGGGCTGGACCGTGCGGTGTCCTCTCGCCAGGCACTGGCAGGACCTGGGCTACATGATCCTGTACATCACGGGGCGGCCGGACATGCAGAAGCAGCGCGTGGTGTCGTGGCTGTCCCAGCACAACTTCCCACAAGGCATGATCTTCTTCTCGGATGGGCTGGTGCACGACCCGCTGCGGCAGAAGGCCATCTTCCTGCGCAACCTCATGCGGGAGGTGAGGGTCCCGCCGGGGAGGGCTGAGGCCTTCACCACCCTCCTCCACCCTCAGCCTGGGGGGCCCCCTCCTTGACCCCCACTCGCTCCGATTGTCCGAGCGGATGTCGGGTTGGCAGAGCACGTCGGCATGCATCTCATGGGTCCTTTTACTGCTCCGTGAGCAACCGTCTCCATGGTCACTGATGGAGGAGAAAGTGAGGTTTAGGGAGGAGGGGCGGTTCCTGATGCAAGGTGGGCCCATCACCTGGCGTCTGTCTGCATGCAGACAAGGGGTCCCCCGGCAGGGCCACCTGGGGGGACGTCTAGGAATCCTTCAAGGTGGGTGCATGGGGGCCCCCTCCGCCATCTGCTGCCCTGCGTTTCAGTGCTTCATCAAAATCAGCGCGGCCTATGGCTCCACCAAGGACATCTCTGTCTACAGCGTGCTGGGCCTGCCCCCCTCCCAGATCTTCATCGTGGGCCGGCCCACCAAGAAGTACCAAACCCAGTGCCAGGTGGGTGAAGGGGAGGGGCCCGCACAAGCTGGGGCGGGAGGAGGTGGCTCATTCTGCTGTTCGTTCATTCAGTGGTCTCTTCTTTCTTTTGTTGGCTCATTCGTTCGTTCAACAGACACACCCGTGTGGGGTGCAGGGAGCTCGGTGGTGGAGTCGGATGTCGGGGCATGCAGTCTAGCGGGGGAGATGGAAAAATGAGCCGACTGTGACCGGGCAGTGTGGCAGGCGCCGTCATGAATGAGAGGGGGGCGCAGAGACTTGTGGGGGCCTGGGGACAGGGTTGGTTTGGGGGAGTTGGAAGGAATTGCCCAGGAAGGGTCTGAGGCTGGAGCAGCCGTGGTGACAGGCGGCAGCAGAAGGGAAGGTCAGAAGGTGGCAGAGCAAGGAACGGCGAGTGACTCAATTGGCTGAGGATGATGCAGGAGGGAGCCGGGGCGGGGGCTGGGGCGGGGCCGGGGCTGGGGCGGGGCAGGGCTGGGGCGGGGCGGGGCGGGGCGGGGCGGGGCGGGGCAGACGACCTGAGCGTCTGGCCACGCTGGGACTCTGCCGCTCTGGCGGAGGGTGGAGGGGTTCGTGATTCGGAGAGACCCCTCAGATTGCATCGGGGGAAGGGGAGGGGAGGGAAGCAGCGGCAGGGCGGCTGGCAGGGCCGACGGGCCGAGAGGCACGCCCATGGCAGGGTGGATTGGATTTGGTAGCCAGGGGATCCGCCCTCGGGTTGGGAGAGAGGGAGAGTCGAGGGTGGCCCCTGGCTTCTGACCTGGGTGGCCAGATGCGGGTACCGTTACTGCGCCTGAGAGGCAGGGTACTGGAGGGAAGGGGGTGGTGATCTGTCTGAGCCGCCTTGAGTGGGAGGTGCCTGAGGGGAACCCCGGTGAGAGGCAGAGATGGTGGGACCTCAGGCTGGGGACCCTTAGAGCAAGGCCTCTCCACGCGAGCGTGCACACAGATGACCGGGGAGCTTGTTTAAATGCAGATTTCTTTTTTTTTTAAATTTAATTTATTTATCTTTTTGGTGGGTGGGGTGGGGAGGGAGGGGGATTGGCGGGCCACTTCTATTGGTCTTTCATTTCTCTGTTTTCATCCGTCTTTGTTCTTTGGCCCATGTGGGCCTCCCATCTCAGCAGCCTCTGTTGTTGCAGAGCACCGGCTCTGGGCGCATGCGCTCCAGAGCTCCGGCTCGGTAATTGGACACGAGTCCAGCCGCTCCGCGACACGTGGGATCTTCCCAGGCCAGGGATCTAACCGGCGCCCCTTGCACTGCAAGGCAGTGTCCTTACCCACTGGACCACCAGGGGAAGCCCTAAATGCAGATTTCGAGTCCTAGACCTGGGATGGGATCTGAGAATTGGCCTGTCAAGGGTCCAGGTTGTGCTGACGCTGCTCGCCAGGGCCCACACTTTGAGCAGCAAGGTTCTGAGGCCCCAGTGGGAGGGACTGGCCAGGAGGGCGGCTGTAGGGGCCAGAAAATAGTGAAGTTCCTGGAGCAGAAGCTGGAGAAGGCGAGAGACTTACACTTGCAGGATTTTAGTGAAAGTGACGGGGATAAATGCTTCACCCCTTTCAGAAGCCAGGGAACCCTGGTGGGATCTGCGGTCCGACAGAAGCGCTCAGCTCTGCCAAACCTGGCAGGGAGCCTTGAAGAGGAACGAGCATCCCAGGCCCCAGAGAAGCTGCGTGTTCCAGGGAGGGGCTGGGGTGAAGGGAGGGGGCAGGACCAGGACCCGCCCACCCCGTGGACCTCTCTCACGCCTGCCCCTCCACGCCTGTCCCCTCTGCAGTTCCTAAGCGAGGGCTACGCCGCGCACCTGGCGGCGCTGGAGGCCGGCCACCGCTCCCGCGCCAAGAAGAACAGCTCGCGCATGATCCTGCGGAAAGGCAGCTTCGGCCTCCACGCGCAGCCCGAGTTCCTGCGGAAGCGCAACCACCTGCGCCGCACCATGTCGGTGCAGCAGCCGGACCCGCCCGCCAACCCCAAGCCCGAGAGGGCCCAGAGCCAGCCCGAGTCCGACAAGGACCACGAGCGACCCCTGCCGGCGCTCAGCTGGGCGCGCGGGGCCCCCAAGTTCGAGTCGGTGCCCTGAGGGCCGGGCTGTGCGCAGAGCAGCGGGGGCCCCACCGGGCTGCCAGCGGGGACGGGCGGGGCTGCCTTCTCCCGGCAGACACAGGCTGTTTCCTGCTTTTTCCCTCCCGTGTCTGTCCAGCAGTGTCCGACCAGCGAGGCGGGAGGGACCCTGCCCGGCCTTGGGGGGGCTCCCTGGGCTGCGAAGGGGTGAGATCCAGGGCTCTTAAGTGCAGTCGCTGCCGCTCCCCCACGCCTGCAACGCAAGCCCCAGTCACGGTGGATGTTTGTGTAACCCCGGGGGCAGGCATGCCCGGAGCCCGAGTGTTTGACAAAGTCGACCATCTTTTAGAGTTTCCGAGGCTGCTGCAGCGATGCCAGGCAGGCCCTAAGGGGAGGAGCCCCCAGATCAGGGTCTGACAGCAGGCGCAGCTTCTTGGCTGCCTGCTGGGAAAGGGGGTGCGTGGCATTTGTTCCCGCCCCCTTGGCGACGTCACGGGTTACCATGTTGGGCCTGGCTCTCCAGTGGCCAAGTGGCCACTTTCTGGGCGTGAGAGGATGTCCTCCTAGGCGCATCCTATGTGTGAGTGGTCCGTCCGAGGCCCTTGGGGGCGGGGTCTGGTGCTGACGGTCTGCCCTCCTGCCTCTGTGCGTTGTCCCCGTTTCTTGTCCTCAGTATCCTCGCCTTTCTCCTGTGGCCCTGGAGGACAGTCATGCCTCTTCCCAGAGTCCTGCCTGGTGCCCTCCCCTGGGAGGCTGTGGCCCTGGGCTCTGGCCTGGTTGGGCTGGCCGGGAACCCTGAAGCCGGTTGCTTGCCCTCCCTGGGCCCTGCCTGCCTTCTCTGATTGGAGGGGTCTCCCCAGCTGAGATCGTTGGGAATGGTGACTTTGGAGCTGCCCCGCACTTCTGCCCTCGGAGGTTTTTCAGGCCAAAGAGCCCTTCAGAGTGCCCAGCGATCTGTACCTCCCCGCAGGCTGAGAGAGGGGGCTCTGGGCGGCCCGTGGCCCCACCGTGTCCTCCCTGCAGGGGTTGCTGGAAGGGGTTCCTGCTCTGTTGAGAGGTTTGCTTTGTACTGAGGCCCAAGCCTGGGACAGAGACATCGCCCAGCAGGCTGGACCTGGCTGCTCCTCCCCAGCTCTGCTCAGAACGGTTTCTCCCTTTGGCTCCAGGAAGGCAAGACAGCCGAGGTCCCAGAGCTCCGGAGGTTCCTGTAATTTTGGCTCAAACTGTTGTGTTCTCTGCCCTTCCCGCGGCCACTCAGCTTGGTTGGGTGCCCACCACCTCCTCTTGGGGCGTCCCCCGAGGTTGGCAGGGTTTGACTCTCCTGGTGTCCCTCTGATTCTGCCCAGGCCTTCCTATGGCTGGGCCCCTGGCCAGGGCATCGGTCTCCCAAACTTCACGCGCTCCCTGGCCCAGACCCACGCCTGCCGTGTGGGACTGCTCTGGCCGCCTCTGAGTCCCCCGTGGGTTGTCACTGAGGCCGGTCCCGCTCTTCTAGCTGGGGCTCCGTGTCAGGGGCTGGGCAGCCCCAGGGCCCAGACATCTGTGTGCCCAGCAGGCACCTGTGTTGCTCAGTATTGCTTCTGCTGTCTACCTCTCACAGCTCCCGTGTGGCCAGAGTCCTCCCCAGGGGCGGCTCCAGGGGCGGGCGGCCGGCACGGCTGTCCTGAGTCGCCTGGCCCACGCAGTGCCCCACGGGCGCAGGAGGGTCCGGGCTCCCAGCCCCCAGTCCCGCTCGCCACAAGAACTGTGTCTTCTCCAGCCTGCCAGCGCCTGCTCCACGTCCATGGCCGCATCTGCATCCACACCCAGCTGCTGGCAAGTCTGCTGGGGAGGGGTGATCACCCCAGCTTCCTCTCCAGTTCTGCCTCCTGGGGGTTCATAACAAGCCCATCCCTCCTTTAACATTTCCTCCTTCTCTGGCTCTCCATCAGGCATCGCCACCCCAACGCCAGCCCTTCCCCTCCTTTCCAAAACAGACGCTGCGTTAAACTCGGGCAGACGCCGTCTGCTTCTCTGAAACTCCATCTCCTTTTCGCAGAAGTTGCTGATGCATTACTCTCAAGTGATTATTATTGTGAGATACTTCTTTCCCCAGGTAGAGTCCCTCTGCCCCCCCTTTTTTTCTAAGAACCCCAGGTTGGAACCAAGAGCGGCTGGGACCCTGAGGAATTTAGAGTCTGAGGGAGCAGGGTTCTGTGGTTGTGGGGGGCTGGAGCTGGGACGTGAGCCCCAGCAGGAGATCTGCACCCCTACCCTTCAAGAGCTCCGGTTTGGGGCTTGGACAGCTTGCACCTCGACACGGAAGGTGCACAATGAGATACCCTGAGTGTGGTGTTCTGGGAGCTGCAGTTGGCTTGTGTGAGTGTGTGTACTTGGGGTTCTGTATAGTGATCAGACTCCTTTCAGAACTGCTTTCATGGCAACTTTGTAACCAATACGCACTTTCTCTGCTAGTGGTTTGTTTGTTTTTTGTCTGTCCGTCCAGTTACATTGGAGAAAAACAAAGAACCAACTTGTATTCTTTGGAGGGGGTGTCACTGCTTCTCCACGAGTAGTTCTGTGACCCCCCTATCTGGCTGTTTTCTAGAGAATCCTTCCAGCTCCTGGTGTGCCTGCTCCCAGGAGCCGGAAACCAGATCTTCCCGCCTGACCAAAGCTCCTAGTTTCTCGCGTGGCATGTTTGTCCTTCCTCGTTTGGGGGTCTGTCCTGACAGAGGGCCTGCCTGCTCAGCCTTCCCCTACCTTTGCCCTGTTAGGGGTTCAGGGTGCATCTGTAGCCAGGGCCTGCTCTTCCAGCCTCATGGCATTTTTCTAAAGATCTAGACTCCTCTCTTAGGTTCCACAACAGCTACATGTAGTAACAAAAATTTTAAAAGTCAGACTCTTTTATGCATTTGGATAATCGGCCCTCCAGTCTGGGTGCCGGGTCACAGAAAATAAACAACTTGGAATCCCAGTATTCCAGACGGGACAGGGGGGGTGGAAAGAGCAGAGGCTGGATCTCTTTTAATGCCCCCTTTGGGGGATACGACTGGCTCTCCATCAGGCATCGCCACCCCAACGCCAGCCCTTCCCCTCCTTTCCAAAACAGACGCTGCGTTAAACTCGGGCAGACGCCGTCTGCTTCTCTGAAACTCCATCTCCTTTTCGCAGAAGCTGCTGATGCATTACTCTCAAGTGATTATTATTGTGAGATACTTCTTTCCCCAGGTAGAGTCCCTCTGCCCCCCCTTTTTTTCTAAGAACCCCAGGTTGGAACCAAGAGCGGCTGGGACCCTGAGGAATTTAGAGTCTGAGGGAGCAGGGTTTTGTGGTTGTGGGGGGCTGGAGCTGGGACGTGAGCCCCAGCAGGAGATCTGCACCCCTACCCTTCAAGAGCTCCGGTTTGGGGCTTGGACAGCTTGCACCTCGACACGGAAGGTGCACAATGAGATACCCTGAGTGTGGTGTTCTGGGAGCTGCAGTTGGCTTGTGTGAGTGTGTGTACTTGGGGTTCTGTATAGTGATCAGACTCCTTTCAGAACTGCTTTCATGGCAACTTTGTAACCAATACGCACTTTCTCTGCTAGTGGTTTGTTTGTTTTTTGTCTGTCCGTCCAGTTACATTGGAGAAAAACAAAGAACCAACTTGTATTCTTTGGAGGGGGTGTCACTGCTTCTCCACGAGTAGTTCTGTGACCCCCCTATCTGGCTGTTTTCTAGAGAATCCTTCCAGCTCCTGGTGTGCCTGCTCCCAGGAGCCGGAAACCAGATCTTCCCGCCTGACCAAAGCTCCTAGTTTCTCGCGTGGCATGTTTGTCCTTCCTCGTTTGGGGGTCTGTCCTGACAGAGGGCCTGCCTGCTCAGCCTTCCCCTACCTTTGCCCTGTTAGGGGTTCAGGGTGCATCTGTAGCCAGGGCCTGCTCTTCCAGCCTCATGGCATTTTTCTAAAGATCTAGACTCCTCTCTTAGGTTCCACAACAGCTACATGTAGTAACAAAAATTTTAAAAGTCAGACTCTTTTATGCATTTGGATAATCGGCCCTCCAGTCTGGGTGCCGGGTCACAGAAAATAAACAACTTGGAATCCCAGTATTCCAGACGGGACTGGGGGGGTGGAAAGAGCAGAGGCTGGATCTCATGGTTTTCAAACTGTACTTCTACCACTTTGGAGCCCAGACGCGTATCCCAGAAGTGCCCTGCCGACAAAGCAAGGCGTCTGGTCTTCACTGGAAGCCGGACCCCGAGGCGGGTGGAAATGGGTCCCGAGGTGGCGCCGGGTTTTGCGGGGACACTCACCCACCCAGCCCAGGTGCAGCCCTGCCCCGCAGGGGTGCCCTGCCTGCAGAGCCTCAACGTGACCCCGCCTTAAATAAACCAACCTTCCCGCTGGATCCCCCGGGGGTTTGGGTGCCAAGTGCTCTGGAAACCAATTCTCTTTGGCTCAGCCAAAAAAACATCCCCTCCTTCTCTCCCGACCCCGGGCTTGGGGGAGCTTTCTTAAAAATCCTAAGTAGGGTTCAGTCCAAGCAGTGAGGCATGGTCTGGGTCCTTGTGTCCTGGCTGAGAAACCAACAGGGTGTTTGGGGAAAAAAAAAATCAAAAGGTTCGTCCCCCACCCTCACTGGCACAAGGAGAGGCAGGTGACCCCAAGGAGGGGCAGGACAGTAGGCCGGCTGGCCGGTGGGGACTCCCACCCTCAGACCCCGCTGTCCTTTTCTGTTTACTCGGTGACGGCAGCCCGTCTGATCTTGTCCGTCTGACTGTCCCTAAGTGTGTACCTCTCAGTATTATTTGTGATGGACGGTTCTGTGGTGAAAAACAGGTTTGTTCTCTTCCTCGTGGCTGCCTTGTACAAATTCCGTTCGAAACGAAAATGTACACTCTGAGATTTCTAACAAGACAAAAACACCATGGAGTTAACAAGATTTTTACACCTGGTCTTGATTTTGATGTGAGCTGGTTTTTAACTCTCAAACGTTGTCACTTAAATAAAAACCTTATTTGCCTTTACAATGCGCTCTGCTCTGAACGAAGCCGAGAGAGCTTTCCCATTGCTCACAGTCGCCCTGATCGGGGGGCTGGCTAGCGTGGAGTCAGGGTGGGTGATGGGTACAAAGCCCGGTCCCAGACCACAGACCTACTGCCCAGAGTGTGGTGGAGACAGCGAACCAAACGGACGGCACCTGGAGAAATAGTCTTTATTAAGAAAAAGCAGTGTTATCCAGGAAAGTTACACCCTGGTTTCTTGCTAGTAAAATGACCAAGCGTGGTTCTTAAATAATTTACAAAGGGCAGACGTTGCTGTTGAATAGCGTGTGTCTGCAGTGCCCTGTGCTGAGAATGTGAATAGGTCCCCTGGGACCCAGGATCTTGGAGTCTGGAAATCTCTTCCGTCCCTCCTGCTGGGGCTCGGGCATGGAAGCAGGGCGAAATCTGGGTTCTCAGGAGCCCCCACACTGGTGCCCCAGAACCTGGGTACACAGCTCGCAGCGCTTGAATATTGCCTGGGTCTGGCCTTCCTGTCACGCAGCAGCTGTAAAGCCTAGGTGTAGGATGAGTTCCAAAGCCCCAAAGGGGGTAAAGCATGAACAATTCCCCCCACCCCTCCAAGGTCTCCTGGAGTCGCTGGCAGGCTGTGGTAGGTAGGCCCTTGTGGATGGGGAGGTGGCTGGATCAGGGGAACGGAGGCCTGCAAGCAGCCTCCACCGGAGCCGTTGTGAGGCAGGTCCTTGTTTGCAGCGACTCAGGGGCACTGCCATCTCCTGGGTCTTCCAAGAACTCCCAGGAGGTGTGGATCCTGGGGGTGAGAGCATGCTGGTCAGCTAAGGTTTGCTTCCTGCAAGACAGAGCTCCCTTCACCTCCCAGGGGAAGTGGGGACACCATAGAGTGCCTCCCAAAATGAGGTGCTGGCCGGTGGCTGTGGCTGCTGGGGGCGGGGCGGGGGTGTGCGCTCTGTCAGTGATGGGCTCAGTAAGGTTCGCGACCTGCCTCCCAGCAGTTCAGAGGGTTTGCATGCTTCCTGCTCTGTGGGCTATCAGCTCTGTGGCTTTTTCCAGCAAAGACTCAGTCCTTTACCATGCCTCCAAATTAGGCCTACGGGCTCATGGAGGAGGGGCGGAGAGGGAGGAGGCGGGGAAGCCAGACACGGACAAGGATGCTTGGGAGGGCATTACCTGAAGGCGCAATCCTCAGTCATGAATGAGAGTCACAGTCATGTCACCACTAGAGGTGAGAGAGCAGTGGGGACCAGCGTTAGGGTCTGTCCTGGGTGTTGCAGGCTCTGAGGGACCCTCCCCACCCGGGCTAGACAAGACCAGACCTGCCAGCATGGTGGGTACACGGCCCACGTGGCATGGAATCAGAGACAGCGGGGACCGCCTCGAGCTTGTCACAGCCACGTACAAATGACCCCAGTCAGGGCAGCTCCAGGCGCAGGCCCTGCCCTGGGATAGGGTCCTAAGCAGACAGACCAGGCCTTTCACAGCAGCCTCGTCTCCTCCCCCAGTTCCAGGGCGGGGCAGGGCCGAGAGGGACTGTGGGGAGTGGCAGGAGGGGAGATCCTTTAGCCAGGTGCCTGGGTTCCCCACACTGGTGCCCCAGAACCTGGGTACACAGCTAGCGATTGCTGGTCCTTCCTGTCAAAGCCTAGGTGTAGGATGAGTTCCAAAGCCCCAAAGGGGGTAAAGCATGAACAATTCCCCCCACCCCTCCAAGGTCTCCTGGAGTCGCTGGCAGGCTGTGGTAGGTAGGCCCTTGTGGATGGGGAGGTGGCTGGATCAGGGGAACGGAGGCCTGCAAGCAGCCTCCACCGGAGCCGTTGTGAGGCAGGTCCTTGTTTGCAGCGACTCAGGGGCACTGCCATCTCCTGGGTCTTCCAAGAACTCCCAGGAGGTGTGGATCCTGGGGGTGAGAGCATGCTGGTCAGCTAAGGTTTGCTTCCTGCAAGACAGAGCTCCCTTCACCTCCCAGGGGAAGTGGGGACACCATAGAGTGCCTCCCAAAATGAGGTGCTGGCCGGTGGCTGTGGCTGCTGGGGGCGGGGCGGGGGTGTGCGCTCTGTCAGTGATGGGCTCAGTAAGGTTCGCGACCTGCCTCCCAGCAGTTCAGAGGGTTTGCATGCTTCCTGCTCTGTGGGCTATCAGCTCTGTGGCTTTTTCCAGCAAAGACTCAGTCCTTTACCATGCCTCCAAATTAGGCCTACGGGCTCATGGAGGAGGGGGCGGGAGAGGGAGGAGGCGGGGGAAGCCAGACACGGACAAGGATGCTTGGGAGGGCATTACCTGAAGGGCGCAATCCTCAGTCATGAATGAGAGTCACAGTCATGTCACCACTAGAGGTGAGAGAGCAGTGGGGACCAGCGTTAGGGTCTGTCCTGGGTGTTGCAGGCTCTGAGGGACCCTCCCCACCCGGGCTAGACAAGACCAGACCTGCCAGCATGGTGGGTACACGGCCCACGTGGCATGGAATCAGAGACAGCGGGGACCGCCTCGAGCTTGTCACAGCCACGTACAAATGACCCCAGTCAGGGCAGCTCCAGGCGCAGGCCCTGCCCTGGGATAGGGTCCTAAGCAGACAGACCAGGCCTTTCACAGCAGCCTCGTCTCCTCCCCCAGTTCCAGGGCGGGGCAGGGCCGAGAGGGACTGTGGGGAGTGGCAGGAGGGGAGATCCTTTAGGAGCCAGGTGCCTGGCCACAGGTGACCGAGGAATGTGGGGGCCCAAGGCTCGGGGGGCCATCCGTCCAGGTGTGTCCTTAACCACCCCCACCCCATCTAGGTCTTTCCTCAAGGAGGAGACCAGGGCCTCCCACACAGGAGACAGAGGCTCGGAGAGGGAGAGGAGTGATGAGAATCACACAGCCGGGCAGAGCCCGGACCAGAGACCTGCCTCCAAGAGTGGCCGGGCCTGAGGGTGGCCCTCCCAGCCATGTCCTTGGAAGCACCGTGAGCTGGCCCACCTGTCCTCGGCGACGATGGCCTCATCCAGCTCTTGGGACATCTTCTGGAGATGCCGGATTCCTGCTCCTACGGGCTCCAGGTCACTGTCAGACTCGCTGAACAGAAGGAAAATCCACGTGTATCAGTCACTCGCTGGAAACCTATGGCAGGAGCGTGTTCTAACCTGAGACTGGGACCCGGTGTATACAGGCCCCGGGAATGACCAGTACGGGCTGGGAACTCATCACCCCAGACCCTCACTCCAGGAAATGACATCAGAGAGGCTTGGAGCAGATGGCAGAGAACAGCTGGAGGCCAATGTCAAAGGCCAATGATCCTGCAAACAGGTGAGCCTCTGCCCTGCTACTCCCCGCAGATGGCTTCAAAAACTTGCTTTGGGTGGAGCTTGGGTGACTGTGATACTCTCAGAGCTAAGCTCACCTCTTCCTTTGGTGGGGGAGGGAGGGGGCGGATTAAGGCCTGGCAGGACCTCCCCAGGTCCCCTGCTCACAGGGTGCAGAGTTGGGTCAGAGCATGGACGTGGCTCAGCTCAGGGTGTCCAGGAGGGGATCCGCAGCCCCCAGGGCCCGATTAGTGTCTGGGGCAGATACTAGCCCTCTTACCTAGGGGAGCAGAGGGGCTCTGCTGAGGAGTCGGGGCTCCGAAAGGCAGCTTCCCTCCTGGGTGGCCGCCGAGGGTGGGCACGCGGGCCCGTCTGAGCAGAGAGGCAGTGGTACTCTCTCTCCCAGGGGTCCAGGGTTGAGGGGGCAGGGGCAGCCGCAGACAGCCGGGTGCTCCTCTGGCCCAGGCTGCGAGCTGGAGGGCTGCTGCCCTTCTGGGCCCCTCTCTTCCGCCTCCTGGCTTTCACCTGGGTTTCCACCAGCCACTTGGTACCACTTTGACAGGACTCCTGGATCCTCTGTGATGGGATGTGGAAAGGTCAGTGGGGACAAGCCAGGAGTGAGCTACCCTAGTCCCCAGGGCATTCCCCCGACCCCTTGGTCCACCAGCTGGTTCTACAAATCCAGGCAGCCTTTAGGCTCAGTGAGGGATGCGGATGAGTCCACGTGAAGTGAGTTCACAGCGGGGACCCAGCTCAGGGCCCCTGGGGATAAGTATGTGGTCGCAGCAGAACCACTCTGGCTCTTGGAGTCTGCGTTGGTCTAAATCCAAAGCCCCTTTCGGGACAGACTGACCCAGACTCAAAGAGGGCAGCCCAGGGAAAACCAGGCCTACCCTCAGGAGACCGTGAAATAATGTCTAAACAGCAGACCCTTCTCACGTCCCACCTAGGTTCTTGCCAGTTCTCTTCAGCGTCTAGCTCTCCTTCAGCCTTGGATCTTGACTATTTCACCTGCTTGGTACACTCCTCATCCCTTTCCTGGGTGAACTCAATGGAATCACCTCCTCCAGGAAGTCTTCACTGACTAAGCTCCTTTTTGGGGTTCCCCACCATGTTTTTGACAGCTCTTCAACTTGCTTTGGGTGGAGCTTGGGTGACTGTGATACTCTCAGAGCTAAGCTCACCTCTTCCTTTGGTGGGGAGGAGGCGGATTAAGGCCTGGCAGGACCTCCCAGGTCCCCTGCCCACAGGGTGCAGAGTTGGGTCAGAGCATGGACGTGGCTCAGCTCAGGGTGTCCAGGAGGGGATCCGCAGCCCCCAGGGCCCGATTAGTGTCTGGGGCAGATACTAGCCCTCTTACCTAGGGGAGCAGAGGGGCTCTGCTGAGGAGTCGGGGCTCCGAAAGGCAGCTTCCCTCCTGGGTGGCCGCCGAGGGTGGGCACGCGGGCCCGTCTGAGCAGAGAGGCAGTGGTACTCTCTCTCCCAGGGGTCCAGGGTTGAGGGGGCAGGGCAGCCGCAGACAGCCGGGTGCTCCTCTGGCCCAGGCTGCGAGCTGGAGGGCTGCTGCCCTTCTGGGCCCCTCTCTTCCGCCTCCTGGCTTTCACCTGGGTTTCCACCAGCCACTTGGTACCACTTTGACAGGACTCCTGGATCCTCTGTGATGGGATGTGGAAAGGTCAGTGGGGACAAGCCAGGAGTGAGCTACCCTAGTCCCCAGGGCATTCCCCCGACCCCTTGGTCCACCAGCTGGTTCTACAAATCCAGGCAGCCTTTAGGCTCAGTGAGGGATGCGGATGAGTCCACGTGAAGTGAGTTCACAGCGGGGACCCAGCTCAGGGCCCCTGGGGATAAGTATGTGGTCGCAGCAGAACCACTCTGGCTCTTGGAGTCTGTGTTGGTCTAAATCCAAAGCCCCTTTCGGGACAGACTGACCCAGACTCAAAGAGGGCAGCCCAGGGAAAACCAGGCCTACCCTCAGGAGACCGTGAAATAATGTCTAAACAGCAGACCCTTCTCACGTCCCACCTAGGTTCTTGCCAGTTCTCTTCAGCGTCTAGCTCTCCTTCAGCCTTGGATCTTGACTATTTCACCTGCTTGGTACACTCCTCATCCCTTTCCTGGGTGAACTCAATGGAATCACCTCCTCCAGGAAGTCTTCACTGACTAAGCTCCTTTTTGGGGTTCCCCCACCATGAGCCCCTTGCATACAATTTCCTCTATCATGACAGCTCTGTCATCTTGTCTAGTGAGCATGTGATGGTTGGATGGCATCACTGAGTCAACAGACATGAGTTTGAGCAAGGTCTGGGAGATGGTGAAGGACAGGGAAGCCTCGTGTGCAGCAGTCCATGGGATCACAGAGTTGAACATGAGTTAGCAACTCAAATGAGTGAGGCCCTGCTTCCTCCACAGCCCTGTTTTCATTCACTCATTCAGCTATTTGTTGAGTGCCTACTGTATACCAGGAACTGTTTGGAGAGCCGGGGACACAGCGATGAACAAATCAAACGCCCTGTTTCCATGGAATCCATATTCTTGGCGGGGGGAGGGCTCCTTGGGAGCAGTCATTAGCCAGCCTCAACGAAATTCTCCTTACCTGGGACACAGCACCCAAGGCGTTCTTAGCTGAGCGGGCGGCAGCCTGGAGGCCCTGCTGCCCTGGCTCTGGGGCTTCCAGGCGTTTCCAGGAGGGGCCCGCCCCGAGGTTGAGGCTGACGGCTCTCAGGGGCAGCCGCCTCTGGAGCTGCTGGCACAGGGAGCCCAGGGCCCCGCTGGAGTCGCCCGGGTGGCTGACCGCAGGCTGCAGCGCCTCGATCTCCTCCGGCCACTCTTGGCTCTGGAGAGACCTCCTACGCAGGGAGACCCCCACGGCCAGCCACCGAGAAGCCATCTGCCCTGCTGAGAGTCTGTTTTGCTCAGCAGATCCTGGGGAGGAGATCAAAGAGAGGTCAGCAAGGCATCTGCCATCCCACTCCCAGAATGCACAGAGACACTGGGCACCGGGGAAGAGATTCGCGTCCTGGGGCCCGTGGGGTGAGGCACTTGTTAACTGTGGGTGCAGAATGGAGGAATTCTTCTTAGAAGAAAGGTCAGCGAGGCCCAGGAGAGGGCAGAGGCTGGACAAGGGCCGTCAGCAAGGCGTCCCTTGCCGCAAGTGTCTGAATCAGCTATCTTCTCATCCCAGCCTGCTTTCCGTTATCGCCTCAGGCGGGAGGGAGGCCTTCAGGACTATGGGCACTCCTCATCCCTTTCCTGGGTGAACCAATGGAATCACCTCCTCCAGGAAGTCTTCACTGACTAAGCTCCTTTTTGGGGTTCCCCCACCATGAGCCCCTTGCATACAATTTCCTCTATCATGACAGCTCTGTCATCTTGTCTAGTGAGCATGTGATGGTTGGATGGCATCACTGAGTCAACAGACATGAGTTTGAGCAAGGTCTGGGAGATGGTGAAGGACAGGGAAGCCTCGTGTGCAGCAGTCCATGGGATCACAGAGTTGAACATGAGTTAGCAACTCAAATGAGTGAGGCCCTGCTTCCTCCACAGCCCTGTTTTCATTCACTCATTCAGCTATTTGTTGAGTGCCTACTGTATACCAGGAACTGTTTGGAGAGCCGGGGACACAGCGATGAACAAATCAAACGCCCTGTTTCCATGGAATCCATATTCTTGGCGGGGGGAGGGCTCCTTGGGAGCAGTCATTAGCCAGCCTCAACGAAATTCTCCTTACCTGGGACACAGCACCCAAGGCGTTCTTAGCTGAGCGGGCGGCAGCCTGGAGGCCCTGCTGCCCTGGCTCTGGGGCTTCCAGGCGTTTCCAGGAGGGGCCCGCCCCGAGGTTGAGGCTGACGGCTCTCAGGGGCAGCCGCCTCTGGAGCTGCTGGCACAGGGAGCCCAGGGCCCCGCTGGAGTCGCCCGGGTGGCTGACCGCAGGCTGCAGCGCCTCGATCTCCTCCGGCCACTCTTGGCTCTGGAGAGACCTCCTACGCAGGGAGACCCCCACGGCCAGCCACCGAGAAGCCATCTGCCCTGCTGAGAGTCTGTTTTGCCCAGCAGATCCTGGGGAGGAGATCAAAGAGAGGTCAGCAAGGCATCTGCCATCCCACTCCCAGAATGCACAGAGACACTGGGCACCGGGGAAGAGATTCGCGTCCTGGGGCCCGTGGGGTGAGGCACTTGTTAACTGTGGGTGCAGAATGGAGGAATTCTTCTTAGAAGAAAGGTCAGCGAGGCCCAGGAGAGGGCAGAGGCTGGACAAGGGCCGTCAGCAAGGCGTCCCTTGCCGCAAGTGTCTGAATCAGCTATCTTCTCATCCCAGCCTGCTTTCCGTTATCTGCCTCAGGCGGGGAGGGAGGCCTTCAGGACCCGTCGGCGGTCTCGAGCTTCAGCTCTTGGCCCAAGGCAGGACCAGCGGCTCTTGCAAGAGCTCGCCCTGACCCAACCCACTGCAGTGGGCTGACCAGTCACCCCGGTGTCCCTCTGGCTGGACCTAAAAGCCCCACATGCTGTGCCTGTCCTAACTAGAGGCCCCCCATCCCACGCTGCTCCCGTCCCTTCTGAGAAGTCCCACCACGCCCCGGCCCGCACTTACCCAACAGCTCCCAGCGCTGCCCAGACGCCAAGCACAGCTGCTCCTCGCCCATCCAGTCAATTTGAAACACCGCGCGGATCCGCCCCCTGGTCCTGTTCTCGGAGCTGATTGGCTCTGTCCCCGCCTCGCGGTCGGGCCGGGAATCCGATTGGCCCCTGAGGCAGCGGTTGTGAATCCTGCCCTCGGATTGGCCCGGTCATCCCCATTCATCCTCTGGACGCCCACCAGGCTGCGAGCCGCGCCTAGAGGTTCCTTTGTATCTGCGGTCCCGCCCGAGCTGCCTGCAGAGTCGGTGCCCCGAGTCGGCCCAGCCCCGGCGCCACTGGGCCTCTTCCCTAATTCTAAAGGGTTCTGGCTGGCCTGACTGGGCGGGACGGAGGCGGGGTACCGGACTCTAAGGGTCCCTCCCATCCTGCCGAAGATTTCAGTGGTTTTGTGAGAAAGAGCTGGGTCTGGGAATTGGGAGCCTTGGTTTCCAGTAGAAGTTTTATTTCTAGCTTCCCTGGTGACCCTCTGCCTCCCTGAGACGGCCCTTTAATTCCCCAAACTTGCCACCCGCATTGAACCCCGGGAAAAACCCATCCTGGAGGAACGGACAGATCGGGTCCCCAGCCCCCGACACCCATGCCAAGTGCACCCCCAACCCTGTCCCATTGACCATCCCCTCTATCCATCTGCGGGCCTCCCTCCCTCCCTCCCTTTAGCATTCGAACAAAAAGATTCGCCGTTTAGAAAACCTCGCTCCCCCCACCCCACCTCAAAGCAGTCCCAGCCCAGCTTCCTCTCTGTCTCACCTGGAACCCCACCCCACCCCGAGTTTTCACTGATGAGCTCCTCGACGCTCGGTCCTAAACCCTGTTCTTCGCCTCTGGGTGATCTCCCTCGCCTCCTTGTACAGGGTCTCTCCCCAGGGCAGGAGGCCGATTCCCAGGTGGCTCCAACTATGCACCTGGCGGGCGGGGTGGGGGTGGGGGTGCGGTATTGAAGAATCTGCCTGACAATGGAGGAGTCCAGGGAGACGCGGGGTCAATCCCTGGGTGGGGAAGACCCCCTGGAGGAGTAAATGGGAACCCGCTCCAGTCTTCCTGGCTGGAAAATTCCATAGGCAGAGCAGCCTGAAGGGCAGTCCCACACAGCTGAGCGCCCTACACCTGCACGCCAGGTGCTGATGCTCCAAACACATCACAGGAGGGACTCGAGGGCCCCTCCCTGCAGCCTAGGATTAGATGAGGAAATGGGAGTGTGTGGAGGTCAGGGGATCCCCATGTCCCCCAGCCTGTACCCAGCAAGGATTCAAACTCTGTCACCCCAGGACCTGAGTCCGGGAGCCTGACCAGCACAACACACAACCTGCACCTCTGCCCACAGGCGTATGGGACCGGCGCCTGGCTCCCCTTCTCCTCCTGGGTGCTGCGAGCACCTTAAACCAACACGCCCCAACACCCCCTTTTCTCTTTCCCCATGCCCCCTCACCTGTCCTTTCAATTATTTACTTGTGCCTGATGGATTAAACTCTATGCTAGCAATGATCCACAAAGGTCAATGCAGCAGATGCATTCCTTACCTTCAGGAGCTCAAACCTAGTGTGCTGAGGAGACACAGACATGAAGGAATCAACCCTTCACCTAAGAGAATCATGGCACAAAAATGACGTCACTTAAAGCTGAGACCTACTGAATGCGTTCACCAAGCAAAATGTGTGTGTTTGTGTGTGTGTGTGTTGTTTTTGTTGGGGGGCGGGAAATCTTCTTGCACAAGGAACATCATGTTTGGGGGGCCCAGGAGCCAGGTGAGATGCCCCGCAACACGCACACCTTCGTGTAACTGAAACAAAAGCTTTCTGAAACCATAACTGACCATGTGTGAGGTGCTTTGACATATTTTCTATTCAGTATTTCATTTTTAAAAAGTGCTGCTGACAGCTTGCCACGTTTATTTTTTAGGGGCTCATTAAGAGTCGTGAGCAGTAAACAACAAAACTCTGTAAAAGTTAAAAGTAAAATAAAAGTTAAAAAAAATAAAAATAAAAAAAAATAAAAGGCAAACATTCAAAAAAAAAAAGAGTGAGCTGTGGTTTGAAAACGGCTGCTTGTTTGATGTGTTCCCCTTCTTCCCCTGGTGGAGTTGCTTCCTCAGCATCAGAAGTGTTTGTTCCCACACGTTTGGTACTCTTGGTGGATGTGTGACTGTAATTCGGGACTTTAATTCATGTCTTCAACCAGTGAAATATGAAGGGAAAAAACAAGTCACTGTTTTTACTGGAAACTAAGTTGAATGTGGGGGAAAGACTCAGGGAAGATGACGCCCTCTCCGGGAGCAAAGCCTCCCCGGTTGGATTGTCTGGTCGCCATCGTCCATCCGTGCCCGTCTGTCTGTCCCAGCGCCTGCCACGGACATCACGGGTATCGACAGCATAGCTCGTGTATGTCGAGCCCTTCCTGTGTGAGTGCTAAGTGCGTTTTCTTTCTTTAATCTTTCTTAATCCTCACAGCAGCGCTATGAAGGAGGTGCTGGTTTTTTAATTCCCATTACACAGGACAAAACCGAGATGCAGACCGGCGAGGCGTCTCACCCAAGATGGGTTGCAGAGCAGAGCTGCAACTTCAGCCTCGAGGTCTGGCTCTGAAACCTGAGCTCCCGATCTTGGATTCCACGGCCTCCTCCTCGCAGGTCACGCTGGAGGGAGTGATGCACACGGAGGGCTTCCTGGTTGGAGCTTGCAGCCCCCCTCCCTCACTTCGGTAACTGGCAGGGCAGGTGAAGGAGAGCAGTCTCCATGGCAACAAGAGGAGGAAGAAACATTTCCTTCTGAATGAGGGGCCTCTTTTATTGCCTTGCGAGGAGGGTGGCGTGTAGGGTGGGAAGGGGGTCTAGGGGGCGAGCGGGCTCCCAGGGAAGACGTGGTGGGTGCCGGGCTCCGGGGCCTCCCGTGCTCTGCTGTGCTCAGTCGCTCAGTTGTGCCCGACTCTTTGCGACCCTATGGCTTGTGAAACCATAACTGACCATGTGTGAGGTGCTTTGACATATTTTCTATTCAGTATTTCATTTTTAAAAGTGCTGCTGACAGCTTGCCACGTTTATTTTTAGGGCTCATTAAGAGTCGTGAGCAGTAAACAACAAAACTCTGTAAAAGTTAAAAGTAAAATAAAAGTTAAAAAAATAAATAAATAAAAAAATAAAAGGCAAACATTCAAAAAAAAAAAGAGTGAGCTGTGGTTTGAAAACGGCTGCTTGTTTGATGTGTTCCCCTTCTTCCCCTGGTGGAGTTGCTTCCTCAGCATCAGAAGTGTTTGTTCCCACACGTTTGGTACTCTTGGTGGATGTGTGACTGTAATTCGGGACTTTAATTCATGTCTTCAACCAGTGAAATATGAAGGGAAAAAACAAGTCACTGTTTTTACTGGAAACTAAGTTGAATGTGGGGGAAAGACTCAGGGAAGATGACGCCCTCTCCGGGAGCAAAGCCTCCCCGGTTGGATTGTCTGGTCGCCATCGTCCATCCGTGCCCGTCTGTCTGTCCCAGCGCCTGCCACGGACATCACGGGTATCGACAGCATAGCTCGTGTATGTCGAGCCCTTCCTGTGTGAGTGCTAAGTGCGTTTTCTTTCTTTAATCTTTCTTAATCCTCACAGCAGCGCTATGAAGGAGGTGCTGGTTTTTTAATTCCCATTACACAGGACAAAACCGAGGTGCAGACCGGCGAGGCGTCTCACCCAAGATGGGTTGCAGAGCAGAGCTGCAACTTCAGCCTCGAGGTCTGGCTCTGAAACCTGAGCTCCCGATCTTGGATTCCACGGCCTCCTCCTCGCAGGTCACGCTGGAGGGAGTGATGCACACGGAGGGCTTCCTGGTTGGAGCTTGCAGCCCCCCTCCCTCACTTCGGTAACTGGCAGGGCAGGTGAAGGAGAGCAGTCTCCATGGCAACAAGAGGAGGAAGAAACATCTCCTTCTGAATGAGGGGCCTCTTTTATTGCCTTGCGAGGAGGGTGGCGTGTAGGGTGGGAAGGGGGTCTAGGGGGCGAGCGGGCTCCCAGGGAAGACGTGGTGGGTGCCGGGCTCCGGGGCCTCCCGTGCTCTGCTGTGCTCAGTCGCTCAGTTGTGCCCGACTCTTTGCGACCCTATGGCTTGTAGCCCACCAGGTTCGGCTGTCCATGGAATTCTCCAGGCAAGAATACTGGAGTGTGTAGCCTGTCCCTTCTCCACAGGAACTTCCCGACCGGGGAATTGAACCAGGGCCTCCTGTGTTGCAGGCAGACCTTAGGAACCAGCAACTGGGTGAAGAAACAGAACGCTGCTAGGACCCCAGAAGCGGCCCCCTTTCCCTGCTCTCTGTCCTTCTTCCGCAGACTTTTTTTTTTTTTAAAGATTTATTTATTTATTTAATTTGGGCGGGGGTCGGGTTGGGGAGGGAGGGGAGCGGGCGGGCCACTTCTATTGGTCTTTCATTTCTCTATTTTCATCCATCTTTGTTCTTTGGCCCATGTGGGCCTCCCATCGCAGTGGCGTCTGTCGTCGCAGAGCACCGGCTCTGGGCGCATGTGCTCCAGAGCTCCGGCTCGGTAATTGGACACATCGGTCCAGCCGCTCCGTGGCACGTGGGATCTTCCCAGGCCAGGGATCGAACCGGCGCCCCTTGCACTGCAAGGCGGTGTCCTTACCCACTGGGCCACCAGGGGAAGCCCTCTCTGCAGACTTTTGCTTTGCTTTTTCTCTTGTGGCTTTATCCATCTGACCTCCTAGGCGTGCAGATTGCTCTATGTGGCTGTGTGGCTGCAGAAAGAATGGAACAGAAAAGAAGGACCCCTGCTGTGCCCCCCCCCCCCCACCCCGCATTATCTCCTGCCCTGGAGAGAGATGGAGCTGGGCCAATAGGATGGGGGAGGTTCTGAGGCTGCCCCAGGCTGGGTCCGTGACCCAGACCAGTCGGTCTAGACTTGGCTTCCTGTATGCCAGTGGCTCGTAATGGGAGTCCAAACTTTTAGGGGTGCTGGGTTTTGGGGTTCCACTTTTCTCAACGTCATAGAGAAGGAGGTGGGAGAGGTTGATTTTTACATTTCAGTTGGGAGACACCGAAGGCCACAAGGTCAGGAAATAAGAGGTGAGATCAGCCCTTTGAATGCAGCTCTTGGGCTCCTAGTGCCGTGTCCTCCTCTCCCTGGGGCAGGGACTCCGTGAGATCACCTGTCATGCGGCCCCTCAGTCGCTCAGTTTTGCCCGACTCTTTGCGACCCTATGGCTTGTAGCCCACCAGGTTCGGCTGTCCATGGAATTCTCCAGGCAAGAATACTGGAGTGTGTAGCCTGTCCCTTCTCCACAGGAACTTCCCGACCGGGGAATTGAACCAGGGCCTCCTGTGTTGCAGGCAGACCTTAGGAACCAGCAACTGGGTGAAGAAACAGAACGCTGCTAGGACCCCAGAAGCGGCCCCCTTTCCCTGCTCTCTGTCCTTCTTCCGCAGACTTTTTTTTTTTTTAAAGATTTATTTATTTATTTAATTTGGGCGGGGGTCGGGTTGGGGAGGGAGGGGAGCGGGCCACTTCTATTGGTCTTTCATTTCTCTATTTTCATCCATCTTTGTTCTTTGGCCCATGTGGGCCTCCCATCGCAGTGGCGTCTGTCGTCGCAGAGCACCGGCTCTGGGCGCATGTGCTCCAGAGCTCCGGCTCGGTAATTGGACACATCGGTCCAGCCGCTCCGTGGCACGTGGGATCTTCCCAGGCCAGGGATCGAACCGGCGCCCCTTGCACTGCAAGGCGGTGTCCTTACCCACTGGGCCACCAGGGGAAGCCCTCTCTGCAGACTTTTGCTTTGCTTTTTCTCTTGTGGCTTTATCCATCTGACCTCCTAGGCGTGCAGATTGCTCTATGTGGCTGTGTGGCTGCAGAAAGAATGGAACAGAAAAGAAGGAGCCCTGCTGTGCCCCCACCCGCATTATCTCCTGCCCTGGAGAGAGATGGAGCTGGGCCAATAGGATGGGGGAGGTTCTGAGGCTGCCCCAGGCTGGGTCCGTGACCCAGACCAGTCGGTCTAGACTTGGCTTCCTGTATGCCAGTGGCTCGTAATGGGAGTCCAAACTTTTAGGGGTGCTGGGTTTTGGGGTTCCACTTTTCTCAACGTCATAGAGAAGGAGGTGGGAGAGGTTGATTTTTACATTTCAGTTGGGAGACACCGAAGGCCACAAGGTCAGGAAATAAGAGGTGAGATCAGCCCTTTGAATGCAGCTCTTGGGCTCCTAGTGCCGTGTCCTCCTCTCTCCCTGGGGCAGGGACTCCGTGTCCCTCCAGCCTGTAACCTGTCAGCCTCTGGTCTGGAAAAGAAAGCTCTGTGTTGCTCAGAATCCTCACCCTCAAGTCCTGCGGGAGCTGAGGCGCAAGAACTTGAATTGGTCACAAGGTGGCGCCAAACACCATGTCGTCACATTTCTCATTTTTAAACCCTAAGGGCGGGGAATAAACTCTGCCTGGGTTCCAGGGCACAGGGCTGGGACCTTCCAAAGAGGAGGGGAGAATCCACTGCCCTCAGCCAGACCTTGTAGGGGAGATAGGAGCGGGGCTGGTGGGGGTGCCTCAATTTCTTCCAAACCTGCCCCCTTCTCTTGCTCCATTTTAGGGCTCTTTCAAGCCAGAAACCTGCCCGCCCTTCCTTCTGGCCACCGTGTTGCATCCTCCTGTGGGCGGATCTTGGGGAGGAGAGGAGGGGAGATTGGGGGAAGCAAGAAGCCGGACTCCAAAGGCTGCAAGGCCCTGGGCTCCACAGGGATTAAGAGTCTGAGCCAGAGTCTCAAGTCCAGACAGAGCAAAGGGGGCTTCCAGTTCCCTGTTCTTTCCACCTTCGGTGGCCTGAGGTCTCTCTCCTGCTCACTCCTGACTCCTGTCTTTAAGAAAGCTCCCACTGTCTTTCCTCCTCCTTGGCGGTAGAGGGGAGGCGCACAGGACAGAAGCGGAGGCTGCGCTGGGGGATATCAGGCAGGGTCCCTGCCTCACTGCTGAAAGCAGAGACTGGCACGGGGCCCAGGCTGCTGGGAGGGGCCCCACCGTATTCCTCTGGTCCACACCCCGCCCAGCAGGCAAATCCCTACCTCTCAGCCCCTTAAGTGTTCTCCTCTAGGCAGATTATCTCAACCTGGCAGGACAGCTCCCTGCACCTGGAGCCATGGACGCCGCTCTGCTCCTGTACGTGGAAGGGGTCAAGAAAACCCTCCTGCATGGGGGCACGGGGGAGCTCCCCAACTTCATCACCGGAGGGGAGACCAGATAAAAGCCCCAAGGCACCCTTCTGCTTCCCAGCTGAGGCAGCCCTTTGAATGCAGCTCTTGGGCTCCTAGTGCCGTGTCCTCCTCTCTCCTGGGGCAGGGACTCCGTGTCCCTCCAGCCTGTAACCTGTCAGCCTCTGGTCTGGAAAAGAAAGCTCTGTGTTGCTCAGAATCCTCACCCTCAAGTCCTGCGGGAGCTGAGGCGCAAGAACTTGAATTGGTCACAAGGTGGCGCCAAACACCATGTCGTCACATTTCTCATTTTTAAACCCTAAGGGCGGGGAATAAACTCTGCCTGGGTTCCAGGGCACAGGGCTGGGACCTTCCAAAGAGGAGGGGAGAATCCACTGCCCTCAGCCAGACCTTGTAGGGGAGATAGGAGCGGGGCTGGTGGGGGTGCCTCAATTTCTTCCAAACCTGCCCCCTTCTCTTGCTCCATTTTAGGGCTCTTTCAAGCCAGAAACCTGCCCGCCCTTCCTTCTGGCCACCGTGTTGCATCCTCCTGTGGGCGGATCTTGGGGAGGAGAGGAGGGGAGATTGGGGGAAGCAAGAAGCCGGACTCCAAAGGCTGCAAGGCCCTGGGCTCCACAGGGATTAAGAGTCTGAGCCAGAGTCTCAAGTCCAGACAGAGCAAAGGGGGCTTCCAGTTCCCTGTTCTTTCCACCTTCGGTGGCCTGAGGTCTCTCTCCTGCTCACTCCTGACTCCTGTCTTTAAGAAAGCTCCCACTGTCTTTCCTCCTCCTTGGCGGTAGAGGGGAGGCGCACAGGACAGAAGCGGAGGCTGCGCTGGGGGATATCAGGCAGGGTCCCTGCCTCACTGCTGAAAGCAGAGACTGGCACGGGGCCCAGGCTGCTGGGAGGGGCCCCACCGTATTCCTCTGGTCCACACCCCGCCCAGCAGGCAAATCCCTACCTCTCAGCCCCTTAAGTGTTCTCCTCTAGGCAGATTATCTCAACCTGGCAGGACAGCTCCCTGCACCTGGAGCCATGGACGCCGCTCTGCTCCTGAACGTGGAAGGGGTCAAGAAAACCATCCTTCATGGGGGCACGGGGGAGCTCCCCAACTTCATCACCGGAGCCCGAGTGAGTGGGGACCGCCTCCGAGACCAGATAAAAGCCCCCCAAGGCACCCTTCTGCTTCCCAGCTGGGCCACAAAGGCACTGCAAACAACCTTTGGCTGCGTTGCCAATAAGCAGTCAGGAGGTCCTTTCTGGAATTATCAACCCCCATCCCTACTCCGGGCCTCTGGGTAGCTCCGGATGGGTGCCCATTCCCCGAGGTTTGCTTGTGGTTTGAATAGGTATCTGTTTGGCAGCATGGGCCTTAGTTGCCGCGTGCCCATTCTTAGTTGTGGCATGGGGGACCTAGTTCCTTGCGCAGAGGTTGAATCTGGCCCCCCGCCCTGAACTGGGCGTGCACTGGACCACCAGGGAACTCCCTGGTGTTTCTGACACTGTACAGATTAATCTTCAGTAGGTGTAGGGGTGCAGCTTTGAGAATTTTCTGAAGCCCTGAATGTTAGGTGAGAAGGAAGGGCCTACAGGGTCAGGGTGTGTGTCGGAGAGTCTCTGGTGGGCTCCCCTGGATGCTGGAGGGTCTGGGTCAGTGGCCTCAGATCTAGGGTTTATTGAAGGAAGGAGTTGTGACCTGCAGAGCGGTCTAGACTGGGACGGGGTTCTCTAGGAGGGAGGGGGGAGCACCAGCTGGGCTGGGGTGCTGTGGCAGTTGAATGAGGATAGCCGGGGGGTCGGTGACGGGGGACTTCTGCTGGGCCTCGGGAGGTGGGTCTAGACCAGGGTCCGCTCTCCTGGTGACCAGGTGACCTTTCACTTCCGAACCATGAAATGTGACGAGGAGCGGACGGTGATCGACGACAGCAAGCAGGTGGGGCACCCCATGTACATCATCATCGGGAACATGTTCAAGCTGGAGGTCTGGGAGATCCTGCTGACGTCCATGCGGCTCGGCGAGGTGGCGGAGTTCTGGTGCGACACCATCGTAAGTAGGCCCCGCCCGCCCGCTGTGCGCGGCTGCTTGTTTCAGGGAAGCGAGGATAAAACAAGTCTCGGGGCGGGGGGAGACTTCCGCATCGTTCTTCTCAGACACTGTCAAGATGGAGATTGTGGTTGTTCAGCTGCTCAGTTGTGTCTGACACTTTTGAGACTCCATGGACCGTAGCCCACCAGGCTCCTCTGTCCGTGGAATTTCCAGGTAAGAACATTCCGCATCGGCTTACCCCTCTTACTGGGGTGTTAGGATTGGTTCGTGGGCTCGGTCAGGTGTTGACAGCCTGACCCAGCCATGACAAAGCTCTTTGACTTTAGCTAGTGAATTTAGCAGCCATTGTTGGACGCCTAGATTCATTATTTCACCAGGGGCTACTGACTTTTTGTAAAAGCAATTTGAGAATGACAGAGAGAGATCAGATCTTGAACTCTGCTCACCTGTTAGCTGTGTGACCCTGGGGAAGCCCCTTTGGCTTGCTAGCACTCTATTTCCTCATGCAGAAATGAACACAGCTTCATCTTAAGGAGCGGTTGTAAGGATTACATGGTATTGTGTATACTAGGACCAACCATGGTGTGGGGCAATTGAGAAATGGGAGCTATTGACTTAGAAGCATTCTAGAGACTAACTCCCTAGTTTCACGGATGAGGAAGGATAAGACTCAGAGAAGGAAGTCACTTACTCTGGGTCAGACAAGCTCAAGAACAGGATCGGGGTGGATTCCTGGTCCCTTCCTTCCTTCACCTGTTTCTGGTTACAATGGCTATTAGACAGGCTGCAATGGCGATCTCCACCACTAGAGGTCCCGCCACTAGAAACAGAGACTGGGAACGAGAGTTACTCGTTTCTTTGTGTACTTCGCAAATTCTAGTTGAACTTCTTCCTTTCAATCCGTATGCCTTTCTTCATCCTGATGCTTTCATTTTTTAAAGATGGTTCATTTTTAACAAGTCAAATCTTCAGAAAATCGACGTTTTCGTGTCTGTGATTTTAGTTAGCTTAAAATAATATCTGTTGACTTTGCTTACAAAGCTCCTGTGCTTTTTTAGACCCATATGTGTCTAATTTTGGCTATAGGTTAGACAAGGCAGCTCGGTCACTAACAAAGGCCCCTTCTCCGTAGGATGCATGTTTGCTAACGTCGGGGTGAGGCATGCAGAGAGCTGTCAATAGATTCTTGATTGGCTGATTGTTTTGTTGTTTGCTGCTGCTGTTCCTGCAGTGTGGGCCTGGTTCTCGGTGTCCCGTGGGATCTGTGTTCTTCTGGCCATGCCATACACGAGCACACTGCCCAGCTCACAGGCTGGGCATTTTTATGCCACGATGATGACTGGCTTTTCCAATAACTGACCCCACCCCCATCTCCTGCCAGTTCACAGCCGCTGTGGTAGCACGTGTCCACACGCATGTGTGCACATACACACTCCCAGGGTTATTTTGTTGTAACTGTTGTTTAGTCGCTAAGTAGCATCTGACGCTTTTGCGACCCCATGGGCTGTAGCCCACCAGGCTCCTCTCTCCGTGGGATTCCCCAGGCAAGAATCCTGGAGTGGGTTGCCATTTCCTTCTCCAGAGGATCTTCCCGACCCAGGGTTTGAACCTGTGCCTCTAGAGTCTCTTGCATTGATAGATGCATTCCTTACCATGGTGCCACCTGCGAAGCCCAAGGCCAGGGGTTGCAAACTCAAATTCTGCCGGGGCCACGGACCCTGGGTCATCTGCTCCAGCCACACAGGCAGCTTCTCCTCAGCTCCAACCGGAGGCGGCAGTGTGAAAGGGGCAGGTCCAGTGTGGCCAGATAGTCTGAGTTTTGGACACACACCAGAAATTTTCATTAGCCCGTGAACTCTCTCAATGCTTAAGTGTTAGCAGCTCATTAACACAACCCCCCCACCATGAAAAGGATGAAACGAAACCCATCTGGGAGCGGACCGTGGCCTCCAGAATGCCAGTTTGCAATTTTCAGATATTAATAGATGGAGCCCTTCAGGCGGAATCAGGCTCTAGCCTTGAAGCCCCAGAGAGGGGCTGTGGTCCTGGGGTCCCCCTGCCCCATCTCAGTGGAGGTGCTGCCGAGATGGGTGTGGAGTCCTGCTCCTTCTCCCGGTCTGTCTTCTTCTTCCTGGGATTTCTGCCCACTCCTGGTGGCATCCCACAGCCCAGCGAGCGGACTAGCATCCTGGTAGCGCTAGGGTGGCAGGTGATAACGGCCGGGGTCTGAGGTCATGTCCAGGCAGCCGCACGGTCCTGGGGTCGGCAGCTAACCGCTGACCTTCTGCGGGGCTGGGGCTGCCGCGATTGATTTGTTGTTTGCTGCTGCTGTTCCTGCAGTGTGGGCCTGGTTCTCGGTGTCCCGTGGGATCTGTGTTCTTCTGGCCATGCCATACACGAGCACACTGCCCAGCTCACAGGCTGGGCATTTTTATGCCACGATGATGACTGGCTTTTCCAATAACTGACCCCACCCCCATCTCCTGCCAGTTCACAGCCGCTGTGGTAGCACGTGTCCACACGCATGTGTGCACATACACACTCCCAGGGTTATTTTGTTGTAACTGTTGTTTAGTCGCTAAGTAGCATCTGACGCTTTTGCGACCCCATGGGCTGTAGCCCACCAGGCTCCTCTCTCCGTGGGATTCCCCAGGCAAGAATCCTGGAGTGGGTTGCCATTTCCTTCTCCAGAGGATCTTCCCGACCCAGGGTTTGAACCTGTGCCTCTAGAGTCTCTTGCATTGATAGATGCATTCCTTACCATGGTGCCACCTGCGAAGCCCAAGGCCAGGGGTTGCAAACTCAAATTCTGCCGGGGCCACGGACCCTGGGTCATCTGCTCCAGCCACACAGGCAGCTTCTCCTCAGCTCCAACCGGAGGCGGCAGTGTGAAAGGGGCAGGTCCAGTGTGGCCAGATAGTCTGAATTTTGGACACACACCAGAAATTTTCATTAGCCCGTGAACTCTCTCAGTGCTTAAGTGTTGGCAGCTCATTAACACAACCCCCCCACCATAAAAAGGATGAAACGAAACCCATCTGGGAGCGGACCGTGGCCTCCAGAATGCCAGTTTGCAATTTTCAGATATTAATAGATGGAGCCCTTCAGGCGGAATCAGGCTCTGGCCTTGAAGCCCCAGAGAGGGGCTGTGGTCCTGGGGTCCCCCTGCCCCATCTCAGTGGAGGTGCTGCCGAGATGGGTGTGGAGTCCTGCTCCTTCTCCCGGTCTGTCTTCTTCTTCCTGGGATTTCTGCCCACTCCTGGTGGCATCCCACAGCCCAGCGAGCGGACTAGCATCCTGGTAGCGCTAGGGTGGCAGGTGATAATGGCCGTGGTTTGAGGTCATGTCCAGGCAGCCGCACGGTCCTGGGGTCGGCAGCTAACTGCTGACCTTCTGCGGGGCTGGGGCTGCCGCGGGAGCACCAGGAATAAGCCCTCTCTGCGGCCAGCTGTTCCCGGGGGCCCCTCCCTCCCTTCATGCGGGCCTCATTGCAACAGGCTTAACTGCCATCTGGTCCCCTTGTGCGCAAGGAAGCTGAAGCTCCTCCGGGCTAATCCTGGCTGGTGGGGGCAGGGCGGGGGTGACCTTCATCCCCTTGCGGGTGACTTGGAGACGAAGCGGAACCGTTTGTGCCCCTTCACTTTCCTGGGAGGTGTCTTTACTGGACTCGCGGGAGCCCGAGAGGGGCCATCGGAGGCCGCAGCCTCAGGAGCGCGGGTCTCAGAGCTCGTCGGTGGGGCACCCGGCTCACAGACGGGACAGCTGAGGCCAAGCTGTGGGTTTCCTAGCCCTGCTCCACCCCAGGGGGGGCCACCCCGGTTCCCGCAATGGGGAAGGCTGTGAGGAACTGGCCCTACATCCGTGGCATCTCATTTAGCCCCTGAAGTAGCCCCATTCCTGGATGGGTGCATCCTGGGTTGTGCTTGTTCAGGGGGCGGCAGGGACCTGGGCTCGCGGCCCGTCAGCACCCCCGTCAGGACGCCAACCTGGCCCTCGAGGACGCGTCACCCTGATCTTCCTACTACCTTCCACGCTCCCTTCCCTGTGAGTCAGGCTCCATGAACTCAGGGTTGCCTTGGGAGAGACACCTGTTACGGTCGACCACAAGGGCCAGCAAAATGCAGCCTGGCATTGTGGCTGTAGCGTGGCCCCTGGAGCTTGGTGTGAATCCTGACTCTCATTTCCTAGCTGTGTGACCTTAAGCAAATCACCTCCTCTCTCTGGTCTCTAGTTGCCATATCTATAAAACAGGGAGAATAATCGTGCCCTCCTCACTGGGTCATCTTAAGGATTACAGGAACTAACGGGTGCAGAGCTCTCTGCCTGGCATGCAGGTGACTGCGGGGATTAGCACACTGGGGTGATGAGTAGTACCAGCCACGGGGCAGGCGTGTGGCGGGGAGCAGGCGTTCAGCTCTGGGGCCCCTGAAGCGGGGCTTTTGTGGCCCAGCTGGCTCTGAGCAGACACCCGGATGCCTTCCACCCACCTCTCCCCACAGCACACAGGGGTCTACCCCATCCTGTCCCGGAGCCTGCGGCAGATGGCGCAGGGCAAGGACCCCACCGAGTGGCATGTGCACACCTGTGGCTTGGCCAACATGTTCGCCTACCACACGCTGGGCTATGAGGACCTGGACGAGCTGCAGAAAGAGCCGCAGCCGCTGATCTTCCTAATCGAGCTGCTGCAGGTGTGACCCCGGGGCGTGGGGGGTGGCCTGGGGATGGTCCCCGCGTCAGAGAACACCTGGGGCCCGTGGGCATCAAGGGGAGCCCAGCCCGCGTCTCACTGGGCACCACCCAGTTCCTCGTTAGAGAACGAGGAAGGGTTCCTAAGCCATGGGAGCATGGGAATTGGACGCTCACCCCACTCGATGAAGGTCCTTTGCCTTTTCCAAAGGAAAAGCCTCCTTGAGACCCATTTTAAAAAAAGGTATGCTTTTTCTTATTGGAGGCATTTGGTTTCTACTGCTTATCTACTTCCTTTCCCTGCCCCACCCCCGAAAGTTTAGACTTACATCACCAGCCCCAGTCCCTGTGGTGTGTGGGCCCCAATCTGGTTCTCGAATGGGGGAGAACTGCATGGAACCATCCATCCTGTTTGCCCTGGACCCCAGCGTGACTGATGGCTCCTGTCTGTGGGGTGGCGGGAGAAGGTCCCACCAGGGCAGGACTCAGCTACCGGCCAAGGCTGAGGTTCAGCCTGAAGGCTACGTGTGTGAGTGCAAATAAATAAGAGAATTTCATCAACCAGGGGCCTTTACGCAAATGCAGCTGCACCTCCTCATCTGACTCTCATTTCCTAGCTGTGTGACCTTAAGCAAATCACCTCCTCTCTCTGGTCTCTAGTTGCCATATCTATAAAACAGGGAGAATAATCGTGCCCTCCTCACTGGGTCATCTTAAGGATTACAGGAACTAACGGGTGCAGAGCTCTCTGCCTGGCATGCAGGTGACTGCGGGGATTAGCACACTGGGGTGATGAGTAGTACCAGCCACGGGGCAGGCGTGTGGCGGGGAGCAGGCGTTCAGCTCTGGGGCCCCTGAAGCGGGGCTTTTGTGGCCCAGCTGGCTCTGAGCAGACACCCGGATGCCTTCCACCCACCTCTCCCCACAGCACACAGGGGTCTACCCCATCCTGTCCCGGAGCCTGCGGCAGATGGCGCAGGGCAAGGACCCCACCGAGTGGCATGTGCACACCTGTGGGTTGGCCAACATGTTCGCCTACCACACGCTGGGCTATGAGGACCTGGACGAGCTGCAGAAAGAGCCGCAGCCGCTGATCTTCCTAATCGAGCTGCTGCAGGTGTGACCCCGGGGCGTGGGGGGTGGCCTGGGGATGGTCCCCGCGTCAGAGAACACCTGGGGCCCGTGGGCATCAAGGGGAGCCCAGCCCGCGTCTCACTGGGCACCACCCAGTTCCTCGTTAGAGAACGAGGAAGGGTTCCTAAGCCATGGGAGCATGGGAATTGGACGCTCACCCCACTCGATGAAGGTCCTTTGCCTTTTCCAAAGGAAAAGCCTCCTTGAGACCCATTTTAAAAAAAGGTATGCTTTTTCTTATTGGAGGCATTTGGTTTCTACTGCTTATCTACTTCCTTTCCCTGCCCCACCCCCGAAAGTTTAGACTTACATCACCAGCCCCAGTCCCTGTGGTGTGTGGGCCCCGATCTGGTTCTCTAATGGGCGAGAACTGCATGGAACCATCCATCCCGTTTGCCCTGGACCTCAGCGTGACTGATGGCTCCTGTCTGTGGGGTGGCGGGAGAAGGTCTCAGCAGGGCAGGACTCAGCTACCGGCCAAGGCTGAGGTTCAGCCTGAAGGCTACGTGTGTGAGTGCAAATAAATAAGAGAATTTCATCAACCAGGGGCCTTTACGGGGTCTGCTTGAGCAGCCGCTCAGCTTGTGCACTGCACAAGGGCCTCCGCTCTAAGGTGCTCATTAGGGACAATATATATGTGTGTTTTTATAAGGGTAATCTTTCCAGTAGATGGCAATAAAGTGTCTTATTCCAATGAAATGAGTGTCATGGCAATTTTCTGAATATTAGCAGTAAAGTGTGTTGACAAAGCACCTTTGCTTTATTTGCACAAAGGCTCTAATTTAGGGTCAAGCTGTGTGTTGGGGGTACAGGGAGCAGGAAACTTGTTGCTTCCTTCCCTTGTTTGTCTGTGTTTGGCCAGCAAGCATGAATCTGCCCGCCAGTCCTCACTGCAGAAAATGCAGAGATGACTTCCGCGAGGGGTCCTGGGTCCGCTTTTTCTGGTCCCCTGCAGGAGACAGGACCCGCCCTGCTGGGCTGCGGGCACCCGGGGTCCCTGCCTCCCTGACCTGCAGCTCACGGGGCAGGTGGAGGCGCCCAGCCAGTACCAGAGGGAGACCTGGAACCTGAGCAACCATGAGAAGATGCAGGCCGTGCCCATCCTCCACGGAGAAGGAAACCGGCTCTTCAAGCTGGGCCGCTACGAAGAGGCGTCGGCCAAGTACCAGGAAGCCATCGTCTGCCTGAGGAACCTGCAGACCAAGGTGCGCGGCTGCCCGCCAGGCGGATGGGAGGTCGGGTGCGTTGGCCATGGCTGCGGTGAGGAGGAGCGGGGGCACGGCGGCAGCGGAGCTTTCTCTGCTGGGCAGGAGAAACCCTGGGAAGTGCAGTGGCTGAAGCTGGAGAAGATGATCAACACCCTGATCCTGAACTACTGCCAGTGTCTGCTGAAGAAGGAGGAGTACTATGAGGTGCTGGAACATACCAGCGACATCCTGCGGCACCACCCAGGTGGGCGGGGCGAGGATCCAATCCCTCCCAGGGGTCCAGAGTCACGTGCAAGGGCCTCTCTTCCCAGAGCCAGTCAAGACCTCACATCTTCCTTCCACACAATAGGGTGTCCTCATGCCTATAACCGTAATACAGGTGATGGATGAGCAGTGCTTGTTGTGGGAGGTGTTTTAAGATGCGTTAGGACAAAGATCTAACTCACCAAACCTGCGTGGAACAGTAAATGGGTCTTAGAAAGGGAAGCAGTCAATATAGAGAACCATGTGAGGGACAGCCTTGCATCTGTGATGGGCGGATATGGCGACACGTGTGAAGACGATGCTTGAAGAATGGGACACGCTCACTTTGCGCCACAGAGTAAATTCTCTGCATTTATTTAATCTAATTCTCATGATGACCGTAAGAGACAGGTTTAGGGAGAGGGCCTGGCGTTTGCACCATTTGGAGAGCCTCTATAAGAACGCTGTGAATGTAAAATTAGTTACCGGGTCTTGGGAGGGTTCGTGGAAGGGAGGGATTATTATCATCATCCACATTTTACAGCGGAGCAGCTTGGCTCTGCAGGTACACGGAGGTTAAGGATCATCATGGTCAAGGTTCAGGGCTGTGCAAGCTGGTCATGCCCAGCCGGGTGTCTGGCGGGAGCCGTCCCTGGGGCCAGGCGACGGGTCCAGCTGGATCTTTCCCGCAGGCATCGTGAAGGCCTACTACGTGCGGGCCCGGGCTCACGCCGAGGTGTGGAACGAGGCGGAGGCCAAGGCGGACCTGGAGAAAGTGCTGGAGCTGGAGCCGTCCATGCGCAAGGCGGTGCAGAGAGAGCTGAGGCTGCTGGAAAACCGGCTGGAGGAGAGACGCGAGGAGGAGCGCCTGCGCTGCCGCAACATGCTGGGCTAGTGCGCAGGCGCCAAGCCTCCTGTCTCCGCCCCTCTGTGTCCCAATCCCACCATCCCCCAGTCCATCCTGCACGCCTGCCAGGCAGCAGGGCGCTGGTGGTGCAGTCTTGGTGTCAGGATTTTGGTGTCATTTGTTCAACTTTTAAATTAATTAAAAAATCAGTACGTGTCAACGGACAAATCGTGCGCAGCCTAGAAGTTGAAAATTTACGTTTTATTCGGAGGGCTTTCCAAGGACTCTCGCCCCAGAAGACAGCCTCGAGGTAGCTCAGACGGACCGCTCCTAAGAGGTAAGGGAGGGATCAAGGTATATATGAGTTTGTGCAACCAGGACCGGGCCCTGGGGACTTCAAAAGCTCACTGTTAACTATAGAAAACTAGGCCTCTCAAGTGAATGTTAGCGCTTTCCTAGGTATATGGGAACATGCAGGAGTCCGGGCGCATTGAAATCACCTCTTGGAGATGCACCTTAAGTATATAGAGAACCATGTGAGGGACAGCCTTGCATCTGTGATGGGCGGATATGGCGACACGTGTGAAGACGATGCTTGAAGAATGGGACACGCTCACTTTGCGCCACAGAGTAAATTCTCTGCATTTATTTAATCTAATTCTCATGATGACCGTAAGAGACAGGTTTAGGGAGAGGGCCTGGCGTTTGCACCATTTGGAGAGCCTCTATAAGAACGCTGTGAATGTAAAATTAGTTACCGGGTCTTGGGAGGGTTCGTGGAAGGGAGGGATTATTATCATCATCCACATTTTACAGCGGAGCAGCTTGGCTCTGCAGGTACACGGAGGTTAAGGATCATCATGGTCAAGGTTCAGGGCTGTGCAAGCTGGTCATGCCCAGCCGGGTGTCTGGCGGGAGCCGTCCCTGGGGCCAGGCGACGGGTCCAGCTGGATCTTTCCCGCAGGCATCGTGAAGGCCTACTACGTGCGGGCCCGGGCTCACGCCGAGGTGTGGAACGAGGCGGAGGCCAAGGCGGACCTGGAGAAAGTGCTGGAGCTGGAGCCGTCCATGCGCAAGGCGGTGCAGAGAGAGCTGAGGCTGCTGGAAAACCGGCTGGAGGAGAGACGCGAGGAGGAGCGCCTGCGCTGCCGCAACATGCTGGGCTAGTGCGCAGGCGCCAAGCCTCCTGTCTCCGCCCCTCTGTGTCCCAATCCCACCATCCCCCAGTCCATCCTGCACGCCTGCCAGGCAGCAGGGCGCTGGTGGTGCAGTCTTGGTGTCAGGATTTTGGTGTCATTTGTTCAACTTTTAAATTAATTAAAAAATCAGTACGTGTCAACGGACAAATCGTGCGCAGCCTAGAAGTTGAAAATTTACGTTTTATTCGGAGGGCTTTCCAAGGACTCTCGCCCCAGAAGACAGCCTCGCAGGTAGCTCAGACGGACCGCTCCTAAGAGGTAAGGGAGGGATCAAGGTATATATGAGTTTGTGCAACCAGGACCGGGCCCTGGGGACTTCAAAAGCTCACTGTTAACTATAGAAAACTAGGCCTCTCAAGTGAATGTTAGCGCTTTCCTAGGTATATGGGAACATGCAGGAGTCCGGGCGCATTGAAATCACCTCTTGGAGATGCACCTTAATTATATAGGTCCAGTGTCCTGCTTTTCTGGATCCCGAATCCCCTCTGGATGCACATGGCGGGCGGCTGCTGTGGCCGAGGACTGCCGCATCCTCTGCCGCACCATTTTTAAATAGTACATGGCCAGGGTTTCCTGCCCAAACTTTCCCATCCTTTAGCCCAAGGGACCCTGGTTGTTTTTTTTTTTTCACCATTTTGGTAGTTTTCTCTGTCTCCAAATGGTGTGTGTGAATCTGTTTCCGCTCCATGTCAGTGAAAAGTGAGAATTGAATCTTTTGATGCTTTCAGTTCCCTTCCTTCCTTTCCCTTCTCCTAATTCTGGGTCGTCATATTGCTGTTTCTGTAGCTAGTTTTTGTAACTTGGGACGCTTCACCTAGAACTCTCTACTGGGCTGCAGGAGCACTCAGGTGTGTAGGATGAGGTGACCGTGTGGGGATCCCCCCGTCTTCCCTCACCCGGCTGACATACCCTTACTCTCCCATCATCTCGGCTGTTAACATCTCTGTTTTGTCACCACATCAAGTCTTCTGTGCTCTGTCTACTGGTTGACTCTAAACGTTGAAGATCACCAGATACATCATTTACGGGAATATGGCCGTGTGATGTGATTGCTTGTTTCTATGGTTTTCAATTCAGGCCACCTGGAGCACCAGAGGGCTTCCCAGGTGGGTCAGACAATAAAATGAGGCTACGTCTGGTTTCAGGAGTGGCCACGTCTATGGTAGCATGAAAATTTTTTTTTCCCTTCTCCTCTTATGTGGCACCAAGGGGATTTGAAGGTTTAAGTCCTCGCACTGTGTAGGAAAAAGGCCAACCAATTTTTGGTGGATTTAGGCTCTGTGTCTGATGGGCTATCAGGTATAGTGTCAACAAATCAAGTGGAGATTTTCGAGGAGGTCAGAGGAAGGGGAGAAGGAGATGGCAACCCACTCCAGTATTCTTGCCTGGGAGACGCCGTGGAGAGAGGAGCTGGTGGGCTACAGTCCATGGGGTCACAAAGAGCCAGACACGACTGAGCACGCCCACCCTTGACCCCTCTCCCAGGGAGCTTTCTGAAGGGAGGAGCCTGACCGTCAGGACATGCCCAGTGAGTGCGTCCTGTGAAAAGCTTCCATACTTTCCCACTGAGACCTTAATGCCTTCCCCACCCCCGCCCTGGTCCTGTTAATCTGGTGTATAAACCCTTTCTCCTTACAGCGTGCTCCTGCTTACATGTACGGGCAAAGAAAGGGGGCGCGATGACCTGCAGAAGCAGGAAGGGAGGAAAGTCCTGAGGCTGGAAAGAAGGCTTTGAGCTGGAGAAGGAGGAGCAGGGTGAGGGCTGGGGGACCGGAGCGGGGGGGACCTTCACCCCTTCCTGACTGCTCTGGGAGAAAGGCCTGGGTGGTGTCTGCACGGCCAGAGTGTCTGAGTCGGCTCAGAAGCGGATGGAGAGCCTGGCCGATGGTGTTGTCCGTAGATGCACACTGCGGTCTGCAGGCTTCCTCGCCTCCGCCGGCTTGTGCCATTTTCTGTCTGCATCATCCCTACCACTGCCCCTTTTCCTGAGGTCTGTGGGGGTCTCCCGTCCTCTGTGGTCCCCTCAAAAGGACTGGTGCCTGAATGTGTCTCAGGACCTTGTGTGGCCCTATCCAATGCGGTCTGGGTGGATGTCTCCCTTTCTGATGGTCCCAGGACATTTGCAGGCCCAAGAAAAGAGGAGTAAGGCCTAGGACGCCTGGAAAGTGTGGCAAGAGACAGCCTGATGTTAGTACCTGAGGGGACATTGAACTCGAACAGCTGGGGACCCCCTTCCCTCCCTGAAGCTGGAGCAGCTGTAAGGGGGCCTTTGTGTTTCAAAAGCCCCAGGAATTCCTTCTCACACGCTGTCCAGTGGGTTAAAGTCCAGCCACGTTTTGAGGCCAGCATGGCCTGAGCCTCCTGTGCACCCAGCCTGTCTTTGGTTTTGAAGCAGGGGCCACACGTTGTCATGTGCCTGTGACAGACCCTCAGGTTCACACAGCCTCTGAATAGTGGTTTTTGTATAGTCTCTTCTTTCTTGTCCAGCTGTCTCAGTGACTCCTCAGTGGACTTCTAATTTCTGCCTTGGCAAGTACCCTTATGTGTGCTTCTCTTGTGTGAATTCGCGCGCGTGTGTGTGAGAGAGAGAACGGGGGCACACCATCCTCTTGCTGCTATCCTCCAAAGGCAGCGGATGGGACAGCATCACCGCTTTTCAGAATCCACGGCGTCTCAGTCTTCGGCTCTCGAGCGCTGGGAGGTGGAATGCAGAGACGGGGAGAGCTGACTCTGGGCTCGCCAGCAGGAAACCTTCCCACTCAGGCTCTGGCCCTTGCACTGGCTTCCTCGTGCCTCCCAGGAGGTCTTGGCTGGCCAGCTGTAAGTGTCTGGAAGGGGTATCTCCGGGGGGTCCCTTGTGACTGTTTCCAAGGGCTCTCACTGGAAAGCTTTACTATTTATTGGCCAGCAGGGGGCAGAAGAGAACAAGCAGAATGTGGTTTCTGGTCTAGGAGCTGGGCTCCACAGAGAAAGCTTTGAACTCCGGAGATGGTGGCTTTCCACCGGCCCTGACCACCCCCAGTTCTATAGGGTCAGGTCAGCTGGCCATCATGCCCATAGGCTAGGGCCTCAGTCTCAGCCGCTTTACAGATGGGGAAATTGAGGCTTAGGGAAGGCCAGTAACTTTCTAGATACCACCTCAGAGCTGGGATAGACCTGGACTTGTCCAGGCTTCTTGGCTGGGCCGTTTTGTTCTATACTGTGTTGCTTCTTTCACTAGACAGAGCATATGAGGGTATGATGTACTTTTTTAAAAAATGGAAGGAGAAAAACATGAAACTTGTATTAGAGAGCAACCCAGAGAGTATGTCTATGGGTTTGGTTTGGGGGCAGTTAGAGGGGTAGGCAGGAGCGGGGCTTGTGTGGGCCTCACAGCCCCTGTTACCAGACACACGTTTGTGGGCCTGAGTCACAGTGAGGCCAAACAAACCGCAACATCGGAGTTCAGAGCAGAAAAAGGTTTATGGCAGAGCGTGCAAGGAGACAGGTGGTTCGAGCTCCACCCCTACCTTGCCAAGGAGAACAAAAAGGGGACAATGTGTGGCCGTAAACAAGAAAACATGTGCCTGTGACCCCTCAGGTTCACACAGCCTCTGAATAGTGGTTTTTGTATAGTCTCTTCTTTCTTGTCCAGCTGTCTCAGTGACTCCTCAGTGGACTTCTAATTTCTGCCTTGGCAAGTACCCTTATGTGTGCTTCTCTTGTGTGAATTCGCGCGCGTGTGTGTGAGAGAGAGAGAGAACGGGGGCACACCATCCTCTTGCTGCTATCCTCCAAAGGCAGCGGATGGGACAGCATCACCGCTTTTCAGAATCCACGGCGTCTCAGTCTTCGGCTCTCGAGCGCTGGGAGGTGGAATGCAGAGACGGGGAGAGCTGACTCTGGGCTCGCCAGCAGGAAACCTTCCCACTCAGGCTCTGGCCCTTGCACTGGCTTCCTCGTGCCTCCCAGGAGGTCTTGGCTGGCCAGCTGTAAGTGTCTGGAAGGGGTATCTCCGGGGGGTCCCTTGTGACTGTTTCCAAGGGCTCTCACTGGAAAGCTTTACTATTTATTGGCCAGCAGGGGGCAGAAGAGAACAAGCAGAATGTGGTTTCTGGTCTAGGAGCTGGGCTCCACAGAGAAAGCTTTGAACTCCGGAGATGGTGGCTTTCCACCGGCCCTGACCACCCCCAGTTCTATAGGGTCAGGTCAGCTGGCCATCATGCCCATAGGCTAGGGCCTCAGTCTCAGCCGCTTTACAGATGGGGAAATTGAGGCTTAGGGAAGGCCAGTAACTTTCTAGATACCACCTCAGAGCTGGGATAGACCTGGACTTGTCCAGGCTTCTTGGCTGGGCCGTTTTGTTCTATACTGTGTTGCTTCTTTCACTAGACAGAGCATATGAGGGTATGATGTACTTTTTTAAAAAATGGAAGGAGAAAAACATGAAACTTGTATTAGAGAGCAACCCAGAGAGTATGTCTATGGGTTTGGTTTGGGGGCAGTTAGAGGGGTAGGCAGGAGCGGGGCTTGTGTGGGCCTCACAGCCCCTGTTACCAGACACACGTTTGTGGGCCTGAGTCACAGTGAGGCCAAACAAACCGCAACATCGGAGTTCAGAGCAGAAAAAGGTTTATGGCAGAGCGTGCAAGGAGACAGGTGGTTCGAGCTCCACCCCCTACCTTCCGAACTTCTCAGAGGGTTTCAGCAAAGCATTTTAAAAGATGAGGTGACAATGTGTGGCCGTAAACAAGAAAACTCTGTAAAAATAAAAAAAGAAAGGTGAGGTGAGGGAAGGACCTTGTTGGTTGTTGCAGATTTCCTGGTTCCAGAATCATTTCGTTCCCTCAGCTGTCCCTGTAGGTCAGGTCACATGTTCTGGTAAACCTCCAACAAGACAAATGTTATTCTTAGTTCCGCAGTGTTTTATCTCCATATAAATGGAAAAGTGTTACACCCTTAAAGGTCCGAGCTTGGTACATGGGCTCTCCTGTGTATTTCAGGCTATAAGCAACATTCTTTTTTTTCTAAACTTTTTTTTGGGGGCCACTTCTATTGATCTTTCATTTATTTATTTCCATTCATCTTTGTTCTTTGGCCTGTGTGGGCTTCCCATGGCAGTGGCCTCTCTCGCTGCAGAGCACCGGCTTGGTAGTTGGACACATCGGTCCAGCCACTCCATGGGACATGGGATCTTCCCAGGCCAGAGATCGAACCGGCGCCCCTTGCACTGCAAGGCGGCGTCCTTACCCACTGGACCACCAGGGAGGCCCGGCAACATTCTTTTTTAAAAAAAAAAAAAAAAACAACTTTTATTTTACTTTTAACTTTTACAGAGTTTTCTTGTTTACAGATATGTATGTTCTCAGATTAGTCGTATGTATATCCCCCCATCCCACCCCTCCAGACCGTCATACAGCACCCGTGAAGGATCTGCTTTTCTCACAGAGCAATGCCTATAGCTATTTTCTTCACATATGATAGTACAGGCCTTCAAGCTATTTCCTTTATGCCTCTCACCCACTGTTCCTTCCCCACAATGTCCATATGTCCACTGTCCACGTCTGTGTTTCCGTCGCTTCACTGCACTGGCAACATTCTTTTTTAAACACATATTTATTTGTTTTATTTGGCTGCATCAGATCTGAGCTGTGTCCCACAGGTGGGCAGAGCGTGGGCTTCTCTCGAGCTGGGGCTCCGGAGCGCATGGCCTTGACGGTTGTGGCACAGCATGTGGGATCTTCGTTCCCAGACCAGGGCGCTGTGGAGAGATCTGAGACTTGTCCTCAGATCTGTCCTCTGGTCTGCTCTGTCCCCACAGAGGCTCACCATGCTGGTGGGTCCCAGCTTCCTGGCCCTCCAGCCTCCGCTTGGGTTTGGCCAGCAGGGGGCACCAGTGGGAGATTTGGTGGGGGGCGAGTCAGGCTGGGTCGCGGTTTCTCAGTGCTCCTCCGCTTTGCGGGACTGTGGGTTGGCAGCATCTGTGCGCTTTGCCCTGTGGTCACAGTTGAGGTCAGGAGCCCTTCCGGGCCACAGCTCTCATGGTTCCCTAGAGCAACATCGCCTCCCCTGGCCTGCACCCTGCTGTCTCCCAGGTGACCCTTGTCCATTGCTGGTTCTCCAGCCCAGCTACACTTTATGCAGCTCTCTGCTGCTGCATCTTCAACTGGGCCCCTGTTTTCTGCCAAGATGCTGCTAGTTAGGTCTCAGGTCTGCTCCAGACTGGAGGGAGGGAAGGAAAGCAGAGAGGTAGAAACCCACGGGCAGCACCACCCAGCTCGTCACGGGTTCAAGCCCAGCTGAGTGGAGACTAGAGTCGGCAGGTTCCTCCCCATGGGGCCGTCCCCCTCTTAGGCATGAGGGCCCAGTGGCAGAACCCCTGCCGGGAGCAGGGCTCAGCTAGAAGGGACGTCTAAGGGTTTGCTGTGTGTCCTAAAGCGGGTGGCCGGGCAGAGGGCTATCGCGCATGCCCTGTTACTGCTTATCCCAGGCCAGCTGCCTCCTCACCCAGGCACCCACAGGCAGATGCCTGGAGCCAGGAGTTCAGCCTTCCACAGCACGGGCTCTCCTGGGGGCTTGGTGTGAGCCCCGGGGGCGAACTGGCACCCCTGTCTGAGTGCCTTTCCCCTGCTTCACGGTGGGCAGTGTTGGTGCCCGAGGAGCCTCAGCTCTGGGGTGAGGGGTTTTTGGCTTGTCCGGTCTCACACGTGGGCTCAGTAAGCGGCAGCGCTGAGGATGACCCATGCTCAAGAGTAGACCTGGCATTTCTTTTCATTTCCTGCAAAGCTATTGCTCCTATGAGGTCCAGGGGGTGGAGAGAATTGCAGAGTGAGGGCCCCCCCGGGCCTCCCCTGGCTCCCAGGTCCCCTGGAATAATAGACTCTTCACAGAACGTGCCAGAGCCCTGGCTTCCCCCATGCCCACTGCCCACGGGATGACGGCCTGGCAGCTCGGGCTGAAGTCCTCCGACAACTCGCTGGGTGCCTCGCCTTCACTCTTCCTCCCTGGGCTTCCACGGCTCTCACCGGAGACTCAGTCTTGAATTTTGTCTTGGTCGATCCACCTGTGAACGAGGGACCCCCCCTTGACTGCCTCCAAGGACCTGTTGTTTCAGAGGAGGCTGCCTCCTGCTCAGCCTCTTCTCCCACCCCTCCCCTTCCAGGGCTTTCAAGAAAGGCGAGGCACCGCCCCGATCTTATTTATGGCCGGCGTGCATGAGCAGAGTTCCTGGCCTAATTACAACGGCTCCATTACTCCAGGTATTCTCATGAGTGCGAGGATCTGATGAATCTCGCCTTTCCTCCTGCCACTGATAAAAATATCACTTGAGGATGTAGTGGAGGATTTGTCTCTCCTCAGCAGGCTCGAGGCGGGCAGCTTTTGCCAGGTGTGATAGTGTCTAGGGGGCAGCGAGATTCGTCTGCTTTGTTCTCTGCTGCATCCCCGGTAGCTAGAAGAGCACCTGCCCCACACCATGGGCTCAGAGATACGAGCTGAAAGGGTCCATTTCCTTGTGAAAAACATGTCTCCATTCTTGCATGTGCAATAACCCTCAGAAGTCATCTAACAGCTTATAGTGCAGACGGAGAAACTGAGGGCTAGACATGAGAAGGGACACGTCCCAGGTCATGATCGTGAGGTGTGACGGATCCAGGGCTGGGAGGAAACGTGTTCACTTCCTGGCAGCCTCTTCTCCCCCAGCCCACTTAGAGTTTGCGGCTGTGTCTGCATCCCGACATTTTTCTTTCTGCCTCAGTTTTTTTCCATACTGTTGGGTGGCACGTTAGGATTCCCCTGTTCAAACCTCCACCCACACTCTATTTTTCTCCTGAATTTCTTACGAGATCCCTGTTCTGCCCGCCCTTTTGCCGACAGGCTCAGCTTCCTCGGCCCCCAGCTGGAGCTGCCCACGGGTCTCCCCTCCCTAGCCTGTGTTAGGACGCAGTCCTGTGTTCTGCAGGGCTGGCTGCCCAGGCTGGGACACCACCGCAGCCAGGGTGCCGGCTCCTGGATGAGTCAGGAGAGAGACCCCCAGAGACAGAAGCAGAGGGCTTGCTCTCTCGGTGAACAGCATGACTGGGGAGTTGTCGGCAGCCTGTTTCCTACCTTGTGGCCTGAGAAATGGAGAAGCAAGCTGGGAAGCAAGCGAGGAAGGAGAAAGATGTGTAGAGAGGTGAGAGAGGGAGCGAGAAAGAGGAGGAAGATCAGAGGGGCGGGGGAGGGAGAAAAAAGAAAATTAAAATCTGATTCCCTCTGTGCGGCACCCATGTGTCCTAATAGTAAGTCAGACCTTCTGCAGAATCTTTAAAATGTCCTAAGTTGAGCCTCCTGAAGGCTGAATTGGATGCCATCAGCCGGCAGGCAGATGCCCAGTGTGGCTGCTGAATAACCTTGAGCCCAGGTCTGGGGCCCGGGCAGGAGGGGCGGAGAGGGGCTCAGTCCAGCAGGAAGACAGGACAGGTCACGAAGGTAGTTCATGACTTTCTAGCAACCGTGTGAAGAAGATGAAAATGGAAACAGGTGGCGTTCATCTGAACCCAATCTGTCAAGAATATTTTCATATTATCACTCATGAGATGCTTTGGCCTCTGGTTCTCACATCAAGTCTTTGAAGTCTGATTATCCAGCATATCCCAGTTCAGACCAGCTGAACTCCAGGTGCTCAATCATCATAAGGGTTAGTCCTACTGGCTTTTTTCTTTTTAAGATTTTTTTGGGGGGATGTGGGCCATTTTTAAAGTCTGTATTGAATTTGTTACAGTATTGCTTCCGTGTTATGTTTTGGTTCTTTGGCTGCGAGGCATGTGGGATCTCAGCTCCTCGAGCAGGGATCACGCCTATAGCCTCTGCGTTGGAAGGCGAAGTCTTCAGCCACTGGACCACCAGGGAAATCTCTCGTGCCTGTTGTGTTGACAGTGAGTATAGCTCCTCATCCTGTTGTGACCCGGGAGGCTGTAAGTTCCTGTTACTCATTCTTGAGCTTGGCAGAAACACACATGTCGCTCAGTCGTGTCCTACTCTTCAGAACTCTGTGATCTGTAGACTGCCGGGTTCCTCTGTCCGTGGGATTCCCAGGCAAGAATCCTGGAGTGGATGGCCATTTCTTCCTCCTGGGGATCTTCCTGACCCAGGGATCGAACCCATGTCTCCTGCATGGGCAGGCAGATTCTTTACCGTTCCACCACCTGGGACGCCTGGTAGAAACATGACCCAACAGGGTATTTTCCCCGTGTTTTCCCACCGCCACAGTGCACAGACCGGAGTGTGCATCTAGAGGGTTGTTCTGGGAGGGCTTTGGCTGGGGGCACTGATGATGGTTTTGGTGGGGGCGGGGGAGACAGGCAACAAATCAAGAAAGACCACAGTCGCTATTTTCTAGCTGCCACGCAAGCTCTGTTGAAGACTATGGGGCTGCCCCCTACAGGACGTGCCCTGAACCAACCCAGGGGGCCCCTGTTGACCTCATCGCTTTCTTGGATATGTGCAGTTATTCCAGATCGCCACTAGATGGCAGTACAGTGCCTCACTCTGCCCCATTTCTTATTGGCTGGTGCTAGGGTGCATGTTTCAGCTGAGCTGGCCGGTGAATGTTAGTTGCCCAGGGCAGGGTCTAGGATGTCCCCAGTTGGTACTCTGGGCAGTGGCAGTTGGCCTGAGCCAGGCTAGAAGGGACAGCCGGTACCTGAGACCGTGGGCTTTCCTCTCCATCCAGCAGAATCTCATCCTTGGGGAATTGGGGATAGAGAGAGGGGATAGACAGGGGTGGGGTGGGTGGTTAAGACAGGCGGAGGGGCGGTGGCCTCTGAATTGACCGTCCCCACAGACTGGCTCCTGTTAGATCTTTGAAGGTGGTCATTGATCACCTCCTGTCATGCCCTGGGAAGCTCTGGAAAGAGTTCCGCCCTCCATGCCTCAGATCTGAGTCTGTCTTGCTGGGGTTCTGATCTGAGGGTTAATACGTAAGTGTGGAAGTCAGTCAGTTATGTCCAACTCTTGCGACCCCGTGGACGGTGGCCTGCCAGGTTCCTCTGTCCATGGAATTCTCCAGGCAAGAATACAGGAGTGGGGTGCCATGGCCCTTCTCCAGGGGATCTTCCTGACCCGGTCTCCTGCATTGCAGGCGGATTCTTTACCATCTGAGCCACCAGGGAAGCCCCCTGAGGGTTAATACTGAGTCTTATTTCCCAGCTGGAGTGCAGGCAGGGCGCTCTTTCTCAGACTCCCAGGTGGCCTCTGAGGTTTGTACAGTACATGAGCTGACCCTGAGCTTCTCCAGGGTGCCCTATGGTGCTAGAGAACCTGCGTCTCATCAGAGAGTCCATACCTCTACCCCTGTGCCCCGCCCCAGAGGCTGATCTGTTTGGAGAGGAGCCCCTCTGGCTTCAGTTGGCTCCTTCCCAGTTTCTCCAGAGGAGGGTGAGGTCAGGCTTTGTGTCCTCTGCTTTCTTTCTTGGGGGGATTTTCTGGACTGGCTGGTTGAAGGTCCCCACTTGCTCAGGGCAACTCTCTGCATCCAACCCCCACTGGACCCGTTGCCCGTGGCTGTAAGAAAACACCCCACATTTGGTGGCTTAAAACACCACAAAGGTACCACCTGATAGTTCTGGAGGGCAGAAGCCTGAACAGAGTCTCAGGGGACCACAGTCAAGGGGTTGGCAGGGTTGTGTCCCTTCTGGGGGGTCTGGGACAGAATCCCATCCTTGCCTCTTCCAGCTTCTCTGGCCATCTGCATCCCTTGGCTTGTGGCTCCACATCAGTCCATCCCAGCCTCTCTTATCATATCTTGTCGATTCTCTGTCTCTCTCTTATAAGAACCTTTTAAAAATATTGAATTTTATTTATCTATTTGGTGGTGTCAGGTCTTCATTGCGGCATGTGGTATCTTTAGTTGTGGCATTTGCACTCTTCGCTGCAACTTGTGAGATCTAGTTCCCTGACCGGGGTTGAGCCCTGCACTGAGAGCGTGAGTCTGAGCCTGGACCTCCACAGTGAAGCATTGATCACCTCCTGTCATGCCCTGGGAAGCTCTGGAAAGAGTTCCGCTCCATGCCTAGATCTGAGTCTGTCTTGCTGGGGTTCTGATCTGAGGGTTATACTAAGTGTGGAAGTCAGTCAGTTATGTCCAACTCTTGCGACCCCGTGGACGGTGGCCTGCCAGGTTCCTCTGTCCATGGAATTCTCCAGGCAAGAATACAGGAGTGGGGTGCCATGGCCCTTCTCCAGGGGATCTTCCTGACCCGGTCTCCTGCATTGCAGGCGGATTCTTTACCATCTGAGCCACCAGGGAAGCCCCCTGAGGGTTAATACTGAGTCTTATTTCCCAGCTGGAGTGCAGGCAGGGCGCTCTTTCTCAGACTCCCAGGTGGCCTCTGAGGTTTGTACAGTACATGAGCTGACCCTGAGCTTCTCCAGGGTGCCCTATGGTGCTAGAGAACCTGCGTCTCATCAGAGAGTCCATACCTCTACCCCTGTGCCCCGCCCCAGAGGCTGATCTGTTTGGAGAGGAGCCCCTCTGGCTTCAGTTGGCTCCTTCCCAGTTTCTCCAGAGGAGGGTGAGGTCAGGCTTTGTGTCCTCTGCTTTCTTTCTTGGGGGGATTTTCTGGACTGGCTGGTTGAAGGTCCCCACTTGCTCAGGGCAACTCTCTGCATCCAACCCCCACTGGACCCGTTGCCCGTGGCTGTAAGAAAACACCCCACATTTGGTGGCTTAAAACACCACAAAGGTACCACCTGATAGTTCTGGAGGGCAGAAGCCTGAACAGAGTCTCAGGGGACCACAGTCAAGGGGTTGGCAGGGTTGTGTCCCTTCTGGGGGGTCTGGGACAGAATCCCATCCTTGCCTCTTCCAGCTTCTCTGGCCATCTGCATCCCTTGGCTTGTGGCTCCACATCAGTCCATCCCAGCCTCTCTTATCATATCTTGTCGATTCTCTGTCTCTCTCTTATAAGAACCTTTTAAAAATATTGAATTTTATTTATCTATTTGGTGGTGTCAGGTCTTCATTGCGGCATGTGGAATCTTTAGTTGTGGCATTTGAACTCTTTCGCTGCAACTTGTGAGATCTAGTTCCCTGACCGGGGGTTGAGCCCTGCACTGAGAGCGTGAGTCTGAGCCCCTGGACCTCCACAGAAGTCCCTCGACCTTTGTGGCTACAGGGGGCCCACCCCAGCAATGCTGCATTCTCTCCCAGCTCAAAATCACATTTGCCAAGTCCCCCTTTCCTTGTGTGGTAAGGATTGACTGGGGCCTGCCCATCTTTGGGGGGTCGTGATTCTGCCGACCACACTTTGTCTCAGAGGGCCTGCTGTCACATCCTCCCCACCTCCTAGCACAGGAATGGACCGTGGCTATTGCCTGTGGGCTGTGCAGTTTCCCATATGGTCTCACTGTCATCTGCCCTCACTTTTAGAATGTCCCCTCTAAAAACTTTCCTCAGAGTACCCCAAGCGAGGGCACTGGCAGATCCCTGCTAACGCTCAGCCGACACACCTGCTCGGTTCCCGTCATCTCTTCACCCATCTTTGGGTGGGTTCGTCACTCTCCTGCTCCTGGCCCGTGCTTGTTTAATCGGTGAGGAGTTTGAGAGATGGAGAGGTTATGCGACTTGTCCAGGGTTGCCTGGTGAGGCAGACAGGGATTTGCACCATAACTAACGCTGAATCCAGAGCAGAATTCTCTCCCCTGCTGTCCCTGAGTCCTGTAGCCTCACCTGGAATTTTCCCGTCCACTCACTGTTCACTCTGGGATTGTCGTGGTTTACATAAAATACAGGTGACTGCTCCTGAGCTCTCCTCTTGACTGTCCTCTTTTTAAACAATTTTATTTAGTTTTGGCTGCACTGGGCTTTCTCTAGTTGTGGTGAGTGGGACTCCTCCCTCGTTGTGGCGCATGGGCTTCTCACTGGGGGGGCTTCTCTGTTTGTGGAGCACGGGCTCCAGGGTGCTTGGGCTCAGTAGCTGTGGTGCTCAGGGTTAGTTGCCCTGCTGGATGTGAGGATCTTAGTTCCCAGACCAGGGATTGAACCTGTGTGCCCTGCATCAGCAGGTGGATTCTTTTTTTTTTTTTAAAGATGTATTTATTTATTTATTTTGGTGGGGGTGGGGTGCGGAGGGGAGCAGGCGGGCCACTTCCACTGGTCTTTCATTTGTCTAGTTTCATCCATCTTTGTTCTTTGGCCCGTGTGGGCCTCCCATCGCGGTGGCCTCTGTCGTCGCAGAGCACCGGCTCTGGTCTGGGCGTATGCGCTCCAGAGCTCCGGCTCAGTAGTTGGATACATCGGTCCAGCTGCTCCGCAGCACTTGGGATCTTCCCAGGCCAGGGATCGAACCAGCGCCCCTTGCACTGCAAGGCGGTGTCCTTACCCACTGGACCAGTAGGTGGATTCTTAATGACTGGACCAGCAGGGACAGCTCTTGGTTGTCCTCTTGTGTATGACATTGGGATGTCAGTGCTGTCACTTTGGTTGTCCAGTTAAAGCTGATCATGAGTATTGTCCGTTGGGTGGAATCATTCCCAGGGTCCTTCAGAGATCATCTCAGTGATAATCCGTCCTGCTACCCCCAGGGCCACAGCAGAGGTCAGCGTCGAATGATGGTCAAGAGCAAGGACTCCTGGACAGGCTTGACTTCCTAACCCAGGTTGACCACTTACCTGCTGTGTGATGTTGGGCAAGTTACTTAACCTCTCTGAGTCACAGTTTCCTCATTTGTACAGCAGAGATTATGATTGCTGCACCTTACGAGGTAGTTGGGAGGAGTACCTTTGTAAATGCCCATTCTGAAGTACTTAGCAAGGCTGCCCCTGACCGTGAGTGGCCCTGCTGGCTATGTTTAGTGTGGTGGTCACCACGCTGTCCCTTCAGGGTCACCTTGACATGCCCTTTGGCCGCACCCCAGCAGGCCAGCCTTCTGTTTGCCTTCGGAAAGCCTTGTGTTCCGGCGCCCTCTGGACTCTGGCGGAAGCCCTCCCGCCTGGCTCTAGGTGAGGGTGAATATTCACAGCCATCCTGTAGCCCTGCCAGCTCGCGCCCGTGTGCGCACGAGGGCTCCGTGGCCTCGGAGAGCCTGCTGCGTGTTCTGTGCCAGTGTGAGTGGCGTGACCTTTCCCGGACAGCCCCTTTTGGTAATAAATGTTGCAGATGGCCAGCACTGAATCTTCCGTTCTTTCGCAGCTACGTTTAAGGGCTCCTTGAGGAAATTCTTAGCAAGAAAAGCGACACCGATCTCAAAACTTGGCTTCGTCCTGCTGACCACTTTGTCTGTCTCTGTTAGAAGCACCTTTTCTCTTCCTGTGACTTCGCATCTCCGGCTGGCCCCTCAGGGCTGTGCTGGCAGGTCCCGGGGCTGGTGTCAGAAGGCCCGGTCTCTGGGACCTGTGAACGACCCTGAGTTCAGATCTGAGGCTGGAACGTGAAACGCTTCCTTTGGCCCACCGGGAGGGGAGGCTCGGCGGCGGGGTAGCAGCAGGAAAGAGGCTTCCTCTGATTCAATGAAGCCATCAGCTGTCTCTCCCCATGCTCCTTTCCCTCTCGGCCTTGTTTTGGTTCATTTAAGAACAGCTGCCCTCGACGGGAACCGATTTTCTGGCAGAGTGCAGAAGCCAGCTTCCCGGGAAGGCAGCTGGCACGGGAGTGGCAGGTTAGCTGGGGATTTAGAGCCGGGGGATCGTCAAAGTGCGCCCCCATCAGGCACGCTAAGTACCTTGGCTATTCTGGGGAGAGCTGGGACCAGCCTGGGAGCCTAGAACCATGGTAGAAGGAGCCTTGCGATAGAGCAGGTGGGCCGGCACCAATGTCTTTTATCCCTGGACACACAGATGGCCCGCTTCCCAGCTCCCCCTGCGGACAGGTGGGCCTGTGTGCTGGAGCTCTGGCCAGTGGAATGGGGGCGGAGGTTGTGCGCGCCGTTTCTGGGCTTGCCCCTAAGGCTCGCTCCTGATTGCCTTCCTATCTATCGAAAGATGATGCCGGAGAGTCTGTGACCACTAAACTAGGGTGTTTCAGTCCTCTCGCCTCCTCTTTTTGTGTCTTCCTCACATCCTTCCTGTCTCTCTTTTTTCTAATCCTTACATTCCCCTCCATTTCTCAGTTGTCTTCCATAAAATAGTTTACTTATTCCTTATGAGATTCTTGACTTTCAAGCTATTCAATAGACTGACACTTTCTGGAGGATCCATATATTCCTACCCCCACGGCCAAGAATCGGATCAGCAAAGCTGGTACCATTCCTCATGGAGGAGCCATTCTTTAGGGTGAAGATGCAGTCACGGGAGCGCTGGTAATACTGCCTCCAGCTGCAGATTCAGATCCTTCTTCAACATTGTGACAAATTAACTCCTGGTTATCTTTGAAGTAAAGGAACAGAAGCATGGATACTTCGTATCTCTCAGTATATTCCACTGCATTCCGGACATAGGAGTTCAGGTTGCTAGCAAGGAAGTGTGACTATGTCTTCTTCTCCAAGGCCGCCTTTTATGGAGCAGGCAGCCCCTTGTAGCCCACCACAAGGCAAGTGCGATACCGTAGTCGTCATCAAATTCATCAGGAAGAATTTCTTCCCGCTGAACTGGAGATTGTTCTGTAAGTAAATCTAAACAGGGGCATGCCTCTAATTAGAATGAGCATGCTACTGCCCAGCATGCACTGTGTTATTCCAGCCAGTTTTATTCTTTTTTAAATTGCCAATTTAAACATACTTCCATTTGAAAGATACGTGAAGATTATCTCTCAGTTTTCTTTTTTTATTATTTTCTTTAAGCTTTTTTCTTTTTTTTTTTTGGCCTCTTCTATTGGTCTTTCATTTATTTCCATATTTATTCTTTGGCCTGTGTGGGCCTCCCATCACAGCGGCCCCTCTCACCAGAGAGCACTGGCTCCGGGCGCATGCGCTCCAGAGCTCCCGCTCGGTAGTTGGACACATCAGTCCAGCCGCTCCGCGGCACATGAAATCTTCCCAGGCCAGGGATTGAACCGGCGCCCCTTGCGCTGCAAAGCAGTGTCCTTACCCACTGGACCACCAGGGAAGCCCTCTCAGCTTTCGATGTTGGCCTCAGTCTTACTTGAACAGAGCCTCTTTCACCAATGGGTTTGTTTTTCTGCCGCCTTCAGCCACTGCATTAAAAACTTCTCAGTAAAGAAACACCCACCCTGGTTTTGAGTAAGGAAAATTACTTCATATGTCTCACTCTCCCCTTCCTCCCCCTACCTACCACCTGTGTCAAGAAGTCTGTTTTCTATGTCTGTTTCTCCACTGCTGTCCATACAGAGATGTATGGAGAAAGTAACATGGAAACTTATATTGCCATATGTGAAATAGATAGCCAATGGGAATTTGCTGTATGACTCAGGGAATTCAGGGGCTCTGCAACAACCTAGAGGGGTGGAATGGGGAGAGAAATGGGAGGGCGGTGCAAGAGGGAGAGGACATACGTGTACCTGTTAATATTGATATTTGACAGAAAACAACAAAGTTCTGTAAAGCAACTATCCTTCTATCAAAAAAGTCAATAAAAAATGAAAACCCTTTTAAAAAGAGAAAAAGTGAAATCACTAAATGAAACGCGAACTGTCTAAAGAGACACATGAAGCTAGAAAGCAGACCTGAGGGAATCGAGTTATCTATCGCCTGTTCATTATCCGTGGGGGTTCACTGGGTCACAGTTTTGGGTCTTCCAAGGGAAAAATGAATCCAAATGGCTTAAAATAATAGAACCTGAAACCACACAGCACCCTTTTATCTTAATGAGAGTCCGATTCCTAATAGCGTTTTGTGTCAGACAGTTCTGAATTTTTTTTTTTTTTTTCCCCTGTAGAATTGTTTGTGAAGTGAAGCATTGTGCTTCTTGAAAAAGCACAGAATTATTGCGGGGGGGGAGGGGAGGAAGCCAAGCTTCTTTCTGGAATGAACTTTCTGGCAATCCACATGTAATGGAAGAAAGAGTATGCTTAAATTAAAAGTATCCTTTAGAACACATATTCAAACATTCACTCCGATTTAATGACTGTGTGTCCAACAGGGGTATCAGGCAGTTGAACAAACACAGCGTCTTGCCGTGGGTGCTGAACGCTGCGTTCATTCAGTGACTGCCGGGCACACACAGTCATGCTTCCAGGAACGTGCCACTTGCTAGATTGGAACTCTGCTGCCCTTCTTTTACCAGGATCGGGCCAGACGAGGGTCTAAGCAGGGCTGCTGTGGGGAAGGAAAACGGCCCTTTCTTTTAGGGCAACATCCAGATCCCTCTGAACCAGGAATATCTTTTAGGACCGAGTCTGATGTTCTCGATTTCGAATGTGATCTTTGTCCTGTTAGGGATCCTGGGCTTCAGCATGCGTAGAGCCCCCTGGCCGTCTGTTCTGTACTTCTTCCATCTTCCCCACACAGCTCAGTCACAGTTTGGGCTAAATCAGACTTTTATGTCTGTATACGTGTTTTCACTGCCAAGCCAGAGATCTGGCAGAGTGAGACTTCCTTTCACATCCTTGTTCGGCTTTTTGCTTTCATGGCGCTTTGTTGGTTCTCATCTGGTCTCCGTGGCTTTGACCATGAGGAATACACTGATGACGGCCAAGCTCCTGTCTCTAACTCAGGTCTCCGCCTCGAGCTCCGACCTCTACACCCAGCCACCTCCCCACCCTCTCCACGTGGACGTGCAGTGAGCGCTCAACCTTACTGGGTCTAAAACACAACCCCTTGTCTTTCCTCCCGCCCTTCCTCACCCTACACTCACCTGTATCCCTCCCTCGCTTGGTGAGCGGCCACTCCATCCTTCCAGTAGCTCAGGCATCCTTCACCTCCTCTCTTCTCTCTGACTCCACATTCAGTCTGAGAAAATTTGTTACCTGTGCCTGCAGATACATCCAGAATCCGGTCAGTGAGGGAAGGACTGCGTTTGGGAACAGACCTTGTTTATCTGTGGCTCTACACCCGATACCCCGGGATGGCATAGTTAATTGTCATTTTCTTTGTGAATTCATGATTGTTTTATTTCACTGTTGTTTTTCCAAAGATCTGTTTCTCCCTGGGCCCGCAGAGACTGCTTTGAACCAGGCTCATCAGAGGCAGGGAAGCTGCATAAGGAGGCAACACAGGGCTCAGGGCAGAGGGAGGCTGGAGGCGGGCTGAGCCCGGGGCCCTGGAAACCGGTGGGCATGTGTGCCTGCTAAGCCGCTTCCGTCATGTCCGGCTCTGTGTGACTCTATGGACTGTACCTGCCAGGCTTCTCTGTCTTTGGGATTCTCCAGGCAAGAATACTGGAATGGGTTGCCATGCTCTTCTCCAGGGGATCTTCCCCACCCAGGGATGGAACCCTCGTCTCTTATGTCTCCTGTTTGGACAAGCGGATTCTTTCGCGCCACCTGCGAAGCCCTGGAAGGTACAGACCAAATGCTAAAGAATGCAGCAGTCACAGCGCCCCAGCCAGAGACACGACTGGGTCCGCAGCCCCGAGACTGTTCCTCTCCCAGGAGGTGCAGGGCTCAGAGACCACCAGGCAGGCTGGGCCAGCACCTTCTACCCCAGCTGTGCCCAAATCCTCACATCCTCACCCCTGCCCGCCGCTGCCAGGCAACCGTCTCCCAATCCCACTGATTCCTTCCGCTGGGGCAGAGTGGGGGCAGAGGCATGGGCTCTGGGATCTGGTGGGTCTGAATTTCTGCTTGGGCTTTGCTATTTCTAGTTGCGTGACCTTGGCCTTCCTCTCCCCAAGCTGCCGTCTCTGCACCTGCAAAGTAAGAATCATCATCATGCTAGCTGCAGACTGTTGTGAGGATTAGAGAAGGTCACCGATAACACCGTGATTAGCACAGCGTATAATGTTAGCTTTGATTAAAATTGACGCTGTTGTCAGCTGTTGTCTTCGTCCTCATTTCAGCAGCCTGAGCCAAAGCTGTTGGCTATGAGAAAGGTGCCCAGTGAGGCTGCCCCGGTGGCTGAGTGGTAAAGACTCTGCCTGTGATGCAGGAGCTTCAGGAGATGTGGGTTCGATCCCTGGGTTGGGAAGATTCCCCTGGAGGAAGGCACGGCAACTCACTCCAGTTGCTCTTGCCTGGAGAATCCCATGGACAGAGGCGCCTGAAAGGCTGCAGTCCATAGGGTCGCACAGAGAGAGCGACTTACCTTGCACGCACACACACAGGGTGCTCAGTGAAGGGCGTCATATCCAGCCAGTTTTGGAATGCGCTCCCCATCACTGAAGGTAATCAAGAAGCTATCAGATGACTTCTATTGGGCTTTCTGCCCTGGATGTTGGAATAGCACGGGCCAGGGTGATTGGCCTGAGAGGTCCCTGGTCAGTTCTTGAGGAGAGGTTTTCACTCTGTGAAACCTTGAGCCGGGGACTCCATGTGTTAGCGTGCTGCCTGGCAATTAAAATCGGGAGTTTAATCTGGGAGGAGAGTCCCAGCTCCGGCTGCGGGGGTTTTGGAAGTTTTTTTTACAAGCGGATTCTCGCCACCTGCAAGCCCTGGAAGGTACAGACCAAATGCTAAAGACTGCAGCAGTCACCGCGCCCCAGCCAGAGACACGACTGGGTCCGCAGCCCCGAGACTGTTCCTCTCCCAGGAGGTGCAGGGCTCAGAGACCACCAGGCAGGCTGGGCCAGCACCTTCTACCCCAGCTGTGCCCAAATCCTCACATCCTCACCCCTGCCCGCCGCTGCCAGGCAACCGTCTCCCAATCCCACTGATTCCTTCCGCTGGGGCAGAGTGGGGGCAGAGGCATGGGCTCTGGGATCCGGTGGGTCTGAATTTCTGCTTGGGCTTTGCTATTTCTAGTTGCGTGACCTTGGCCTTCCTCTCCCCAAGCTGCCGTCTCTGCACCTGCAAAGTAAGAATCATCATCATGCTAGCTGCAGACTGTTGTGAGGATTAGAGAAGGTCACCGATAACACCGTGATTAGCACAGCGTATAATGTTAGCTTTGATTAAAATTGACGCTGTTGTCAGCTGTTGTCTTCGTCCTCATTTCAGCAGCCTGAGCCAAAGCTGTTGGCTATGAGAAAGGTGCCCAGTGAGGCTGCCCCGGTGGCTGAGTGGTAAAGACTCTGCCTGTGATGCAGGAGCTTCAGGAGATGTGGGTTCGATCCCTGGGTTGGGAAGATTCCCCTGGAGGAAGGCACGGCAACTCACTCCAGTTGCTCTTGCCTGGAGAATCCCATGGACAGAGGCGCCTGAAAGGCTGCAGTCCATAGGGTCGCACAGAGAGAGCGACTTACCTTGCACGCACACACACAGGGTGCTCAGTGAAGGGCGTCATATCCAGCCAGTTTTGGAATGCGCTCCCCATCACTGAAGGTAATCAAGAAGCTATCAGATGACTTCTATTGGGCTTTCTGCCCTGGATGTTGGAATAGCACGGGCCAGGGTGATTGGCCTGAGAGGTCCCTGGTCAGTTCTTGAGGAGAGGTTTTCACTCTGTGAAACCTTGAGCCGGGGACTCCATGTGTTAGCGTGCTGCCTGGCAATTAAAATCGGGAGTTTAATCTGAAGAGAGTCCCAGCTCCCTTGTTTGCCCTTTTAATCTTGTATGTTGCCATGGGAACGGCAAGTGATTGCAATCACCACTGTTTGTATTGTGAGCTCGCTCCCATCAATACAGCTTTTGAAAAATAAGAAATACAAATCGTGACTTTGGCATGCCACTCATTACTATTCAGAGCAAACCGCCGAGAAGCTCTGTCAAACGCTTCCTTCCCGGAGCACGGGCTCTGGTGTGGAAATGCCCAGCAGCCCAGCTCTGGGCTTGCTTCCTTTCTGCCCTGCTCAGCCAGGAGGCTGTGCAGAGGGTGGTCACCCGTGGCCTGGAGGAGTCTGGGCAAAGAATCGGCCACCGACTGCCCTCACTGCTCCCGTGGCACCCCATTCCAAGCTCGTTATTAATATGTCCACGGCTCCTAATCAGCTTACCTCCCCTTTCTGAAGGGAGAGACAGAGGCTGTCCAGGGCCAGAGTTCTTGCAGAGTGAGGGCAGGGGAAGAGCAGTGGCCAGCGCCGGCCTCTGAGAGGTTTATGACATGTCCGGCTCAGGGGTGCCTGCGGGGACTCAGCCAGCCTGCCTTCCCCAGCACCCCGGCTCTCTGGCTGGGTGCTCAGAGCTAGAGACCGCCGGGAGGGACATCACCCCAGCCTCCTTCGGGCGAACCCTAATGGCTCTGTCTCCCTCCGTCAGCTTTTAGAATGGATTGTCGAGAGAATGTGGAGCTGTTGGCCTAAAGGCTTGGAGATAATTGATGATAGCATTTTTCTTTGGGTAGGGAGAGACCCCAGAGAGCATCTGATCCCATGTCCCTCCTCCCCTCCCTGCCGCCGGTGGAGCGACTGAGAATAACTGGAGCCAGGAGGGCCTTGCCAGAGGTCATGCAGCAAGAGAGTGTCTCCCAGCTCCTGTCTCTTGGTTCTGTGCAAATTCTGTCTCATTTGCGAGGCATGTCCTCGAGTGCTATCCTCCATAAACTTAACAAAATTAAAACTGTTTTGTATTTGAAATACATACATACTCACGACCACTTTTCTTAGGTAAGGTGTAAGTTGGAATGCCATTCTTTTTCAACAATGAGTTCAACTCTAGGAATGGGTACTTTGTTGATATTATGTTCTCAACCCAGAGCCACAGGCTCGGGGAAAGGATAGATCTTCATTCAAAATCGGCCTTGACCTCCAGACCTGGTTTTGGGAATCTTCTAGCTGTGTGAACTTGGGCGGGGGAATCCACTTCACATCTTGGGCCCTCTGTATCCTCTTCTGTAAAATACGGAAAGTGGAACTTGCCTTCTCAACCTCATATCATTTGTAGGGCCTTCCCAGGAATTCATGGATATGGACACATTTAATCAGGTATAAAGAACTGTACTGAATGGTGGCTGTTATTTATGGTCACAGATTCTAAGGCTTAGGCCTTCCAGTTTCAGTGGATTAGAATGTATTCTCTAGACCAAGGGTCCACATAGTGGATCTAACTCTTTAGTCTTTTCCTTTGAATGAAAATGATTCCTCTTTGATATTTTGACATTGCACTCATCTAAGATTTCCTGGTGTAAATGATAAACCAATTAAACGTGAGAAGTACCCTGTTCCCCTCTACCCATACCTCCAGCATCTAGCTCTACAGCTAAACCAGGGGTTCATTCATTCATTCAGTAAGTCCAGGGGCCCCTCATGTACCAGGCCCTGTGCTGAGCTCCAGGGTTCAATGCACGATACATACCATGGCCCCTGTTTTGTGAAGCCATTATCAGCTCTCTGCCTCTCCCATCAGCTCCCGGGCAGGACTGTAGTTTTCGGGCCAGCATTTGGGGTGCCTGTTTGGAGCCTCAGAAAGAGAGCTGAAACCTTGTCTTGCATTTCAATGAATACGAACTGCCGAGGTCATGCCCAGGCATGACCCTGCCTCCTCCCTGCCGCCGGTGGAGCGACTGAGAATAACTGGAGCCAGGAGGGCCTTGCCAGAGGTCATGCAGCAAGAGAGTGTCTCCCAGCTCCTGTCTCTTGGTTCTGTGCAAATTCTGTCTCATTTGCGAGGCATGTCCTCGAGTGCTATCCTCCATAAACTTAACAAAATTAAAACTGTTTTGTATTTGAAATACATACATACTCACGACCACTTTTCTTAGGTAAGGTGTAAGTTGGAATGCCATTTTTTTTCAACAATGAGTTCAACTCTAGGAATGGGTACTTTGTTGATATTATGTTCTCAACCCAGAGCCACAGGCTCGGGGAAAGGATAGATCTTCATTCAAAATCGGCCTTGACCTCCAGACCTGGTTTTGGGAATCTTCTAGCTGTGTGAACTTGGGCGGGGGAATCCACTTCACATCTTGGGCCCTCTGTATCCTCTTCTGTAAAATACGGAAAGTGGAACTTGCCTTCTCAACCTCATATCATTTGTAGGGCCTTCCCAGGAATTCATGGATATGGACACATTTAATCAGGTATAAAGAACTGTACTGAATGGTGGCTGTTATTTATGGTCACAGATTCTAAGGCTTAGGCCTTCCAGTTTCAGTGGATTAGAATGTATTCTCTAGACCAAGGGTCCACATAGTGGATCTAACTCTTTAGTCTTTTCCTTTGAATGAAAATGATTCCTCTTTGATATTTTGACATTGCACTCATCTAAGATTTCCTGGTGTAAATGATAAACCAATTAAACGTGAGAAGTACCCTGTTCCCCTCTACCCATACCTCCAGCATCTAGCTCTACAGCTAAACCAGGGGTTCATTCATTCATTCAGTAAGTCCAGGGGCCCCTCATGTACCAGGCCCTGTGCTGAGCTCCAGGGTTCAATGCACGATACATACCATGGCCCCTGTTTTGTGAAGCCATTATCAGCTCTCTGCCTCTCCCATCAGCTCCCGGGCAGGACTGTAGTTTTCGGGCCAGCATTTGGGGTGCCTGTTTGGAGCCTCAGAAAGAGAGCTGAAACCTTGTCTTGAAAATAGATGCATTTTCAATGTAGACTAGACTCGGAATCTTCCAGGGCCGGAGTGGTGTCTTGTGCACCCTGCGGGTCCCCACATGGAACCCTGAGACTGCCATACAGAAGAGGCTCCGTATGAGCTGGCTGCAGCTACATTCCAGGGGTGGCCCTCCAGACAACTGCCAGGGACCCACACTTTCCCTTCTATCATGCAGCCCTGTGGCTGGGAACTGATTGCCCAGCCAGGGACTACATTTCCATCTAGGTAGGGACACATGAGTGGGCTTGCCAGGTGGCACAGGGGTAAAGAATTTGTCTACCAATGCAAGAGACACGAGAGATGCAGCTTCAGTCTCTGGGTCAGGAGCATCCCTGGAGGAGGAAATGCCACCTACTCCAGTATTCTTGCCTGGAAAATTCTATGGATAGAGGAGCCTGGTGGCGTCCAGTCCGTGGGGTCACCAGGGTCAGGCACTACTGAGTGACATACATACAAGAACACATGAACATACGTAGGTGGAAGTGATGTCACTTCTGGCTGAAGGACCTTAGGAAGTGGGTATTCCTTTCCTGGCTCTGTGTCCCTCTTGTCAGTGGGACATAAGAAACTATAGCCCATGGGCCAAATCTGCCCTGCTGTGTGTTCTTATACATAAAGTTTTATTGAAACCTGTTTGTTCTCATTTGGGTACTTTGTTTTGTAAATCAAGTTTTATAGATCGTGGCCAGGCCCATTCGTTTGGTGTCCTCGAGCCCCACTTTCTCCCCACATTGGCAGAGTTCAGACGTTGTGACAGGTGCAGCCTGGCCCACAAAGCCTAACATATGTACCCTCTGACCCTTTATAGGAAATGTTTGCAGAACCTTGCCGTGGAGGATGGCAGAGACACAAGATAGAGCGAGCTGGGATCCTCGAATCCTCAAGTGGAGGAAATCTGTCTCCCAAACAGGAACCCTCACTCATACGGGACTCTTAGGTGAGTGAAAGTTGATCTTTCATTGTGCTGAGACCTTACATTTTTGGTGTTGTCCACAGCAATGAGTGTGATCCTAATCGATCCCCCTGCCATGTAGGAAGCATGCAGGGTTTTATCCTGTTGAGTCCCTGGGGACAGTTGTGTCCAGACGTCTTAGTGAATTTGTATTTGAATCTGTGCCGAACGGACTTCCCGAGGTCAGGGGTGCAGCCACAGGTGGCAAGAGACAGAGACAAAACTAACCTGCTGCAAGTGTGGTGGGGAGGGTTATTGAAAAGATGCCCAAGCCCATCAGAGAGATGGAGATCACACAGCAGCTCAGGGGCATGATGGCCCTCCAGACAACTGACCAAAAGGCCCTGTGGCTGGGAAGTGATTGCCCAGCCAGGGACTACATTTCCATCTAGGTAGGGACACATGAGTGGGCTTGCCAGGTGGCACAGGGGTAAAGAATTTGTCTACCAATGCAAGAGACACGAGAGATGCAGCTTCAGTCTCTGGGTCAGGAGCATCCCTGGAGGAGGAAATGCCACCTACTCCAGTATTCTTGCCTGGAAAATTCTATGGATAGAGGAGCCTGGTGGCGTCCAGTCCGTGGGGTCACCAGGGTCAGGCACTACTGAGTGACATACATACAAGAACACATGAACATACGTAGGTGGAAGTGATGTCACTTCTGGCTGAAGGACCTTAGGAAGTGGGTATTCCTTTCCTGGCTCTGTGTCCCTCTTGTCAGTGGGACATAAGAAACTATAGCCCATGGGCCAAATCTGCCCTGCTGTGTGTTCTTATACATAAAGTTTTATTGAAACCTGTTTGTTCTCATTTGGGTACTTTGTTTTGTAAATCAAGTTTTATAGATCGTGGCCAGGCCCATTCGTTTGGTGTCCTCGAGCCCCACTTTCTCCCCACATTGGCAGAGTTCAGACGTTGTGACAGGTGCAGCCTGGCCCACAAAGCCTAACATATGTACCCTCTGACCCTTTATAGGAAATGTTTGCAGAACCTTGCCGTGGAGGATGGCAGAGACACAAGATAGAGCGAGCTGGGATCCTCGAATCCTCAAGTGGAGGAAATCTGTCTCCCAAACAGGAACCCTCACTCATACGGGACTCTTAGGTGAGTGAAAGTTGATCTTTCATTGTGCTGAGACCTTACATTTTTGGTGTTGTCCACAGCAATGAGTGTGATCCTAATCGATCCCCCTGCCATGTAGGAAGCATGCAGGGGTTTTATCCTGTTGAGTCCCCGGGGGACAGTTGTGTCCAGACGTCTTAGTGAATTTGTATTTGAATCTGTGCCGAACGGACTTCCCGAGGTCAGGGGTGCAGCCACAGGTGGCAAGAGACAGAGACAAAACTAACCTGCTGCAAGTGTGGTGGGGAGGGTTATTGAAAAGATGCCCAAGCCCATCAGAGAGATGGAGATCACACAGCAGCTCAGGGGCATGACGGGCAGAAGAGGGAGGCTCCCTGGGACCCGGAGCCGAACCCAGGGCCGAGTGTGAGGCGGGTGAGAACGGGGGCTGTGGACTCAGACAGCCCGGGTTTGAGCCTCACGCCGGCCGCGTCCTGGCTGGGTGATCTCGGGCAAGTTCCTTCACCGCGCTGAGCCTGCATCCTCACCTTGCCATCTGAAGTGGTTATGAGGGATAAATGACTTCCGACGCTAAAGAGCTTGATCAGTGGGCTAGCTTGGAGGCGGTGCGCTGGTTGTACAAAGGGGACACTGAGCCAAGGGTTTTGGAGATCGCTGCCCAGCTGGTGCGGCCACGGCTCCTCCAGCAGCCCACGGCAGAACCCCCCCCTCACTTCCTCCCGCTCACCACCTCCTGACCCAGTCCCATCACATCTTGTCCATTTTACCTCCAAGTATCTCTTAGATCTGTCTTATTCCTCTCTGCCTCCACCACCTCCTCCTTGTCCTTCCCGTCTGGACGCTCTGTAAGCTTTCCTGCCTGTCTCCACGACATCCCATGGCCTCCCTCAAATCTCTTCTTCTTTTTTTTTTTTTAAAGATTTATTTATTTATTTATTTTGGGGAGGGGGTGGGGAGGGAGGGAGCAGGCGGGCTACTTCTATTGGTCTTTCATTTGTCTATTTTCATCCATCTTTTTGTTCTTTGGCCCGTGTGGGCCTCCCATCACGGTGGCCTCTGTTGTCGCAGAGCGCCGGCTCTGGGCGCATGTGCTCCAGAGCTCTGGCTCGGTAGTTGGACACATCGGTCCAGCCGCTCCGCGGCACGTGGGATCTTCCCAGGCCAGGGCTCGAACCGGCGCCCCTTGCACTGCAAGGTGGTGTCCTTACCCACTGGACCACCAGGGAAGCCCAAATCTCTTCTTCTTGAGTCAGAATGAGGGAACTTCCCTGAGGCCCAGTGATTAAGACGTCACCTTCCAATGCAGGGAGTGCGGGTGTGATCCCTGGTTGGGAGCTAAGATCCCACATGTCTTGCAGCCCAAAAACCAAAACATAAAACAGAAGCGACGTTGTAACAAATTCAGTAAAGGCTTTAAAAAAGCGGTCCACATCAAAACCAAACAGAATGAGCAATGAAGCACACAAAGCCCCCCAAAACCAGCATGAGGTCTTTTCTAGGTGGGACCTGTTGGTGTTGCTCCCATCTTGTCATCGTAAGTTCCATCCTGATGGAGACAAAAGCTCCTTTTTTTTTTTCTATTTTATTTTATTTATTTATTTTTTAATTCTTTATTTTAAAGGTTTTACAGAGTTTTGTTGTTCACAGACGTGTATGTTCCCAGATCAGTCATATGCATATCCATGGTCCCCACCCGCCCAGATCCCCCCATCCCACCCCTCCAGACCTTCGCCCCAAGCCATTGTAAGCACTCCTATTCCCTTAGCACTATGACACTAGCTATCTTTTCCACACATAACAGTATAGGTTTCCATGTTACTCCCTCCATGCTTCCCCCTCCCTATTTCTTCTCCACAATGTCCCTATGTCTATGCTCTGAGACAAAGCTTCTTTCTGCAGGCACTGGCTCTGCCTCCTCCTCCTGCTGCCTGAATCCCCTCAGTTCGGTGGGATTGTTGTAATTAAACTCTCTTAAACTCCCCCAGAGCCCTTACACATGCTTTTCCTTCCACTTACAGCATGGAAAAAAAAAAAAAAAGACACTGGAAAAAAGGAGGGCAGACAGGATCTTCTAGGGACCCAGCTCTGACACTCCAGGTGCTCTGGGGAGGGTGGTGTTGAAGTGGCACCCTGCTGCCGTGGGCGGCTCCGCTGGCCTGGCCCAGGACCTTCCTCTCTGCTAACACTCGGAGTCCCACGAGCCGAGGAGACAGCCAGGGAGACAATTTGTTGTCCAAATGACCAAGTTCACTTCGGGCATATTGCAGGAAAAAAAAAGGCTATTTCCTAGTGTCTAAATCTCATTAAAAAAGCAATTTCGCAATCAATTACAGTGCAATTTAGCCACTAACTGTTTAATTATATTTAAAAAAAAAAAGACGAAGGAGCCGCAGAAGTGAGTTTGTTCTTTCTGTCTTCATATTTATGAGCCGGGCTGAAAGAGCTTGTCTTTGGAGGGCTCTGGAGTAGAATGAGTGGCCGGCTTGGCCCAATTACCTTACAAGTGAAACTTTCCAAGTCGATATATTATATTCGCCCGAGGAGGTTGTATCATGTGGGGTATACTGCAGGGGGAGAGATTCATATTTTTCTGAGAGTGCGGACCTTTCTTACTCTGTCTTGTGCTATAAAAATTGTATCATTCTAGGTGGGTTTTTTTTTTAATTAAAGGAACATTTCTATAAATTATTTTTTACTGTTATGGGAAGAATGTGCCTTCTGGAATGATCTCAGTTGAGGACTCAGGGGCTGAAATAGAGATCTGGGTCTGCAGAGGGCTGGGGGACGTCAAGCCTGAGGAGGGAGACGCTGAGCTGGCTGCAGGGGGATGGGGCTGGAGGTGGCCAGGTCTGCTGTCCCCGGAGAGTAAGTCTGGAGGAAGGATGTGGTATCGGGGGCCACGTGCAGAGGGGACCATGATGGGAGCCACGTGCTTTTATCTTCGGCGGCGGTGGTGGTGGGGGGTGGGGGTTGTGCTCCCTGGAGATGCTCTGTTGCTGATGAACATCAGTGTGGAATTCGAGGCATAGACATTTCCGCCTCCCGCGGAGTTCCTTCCCATCACCTCATCCTCAGGCCTGTACTCACTGAGGATACCCAGACTCCTCCGCTCTGCTTTCTGGTCCACATCCGCCTTCCCTCTTCTGGTGGATGCTTTCCAACCCGAGCACCGTGACCTCGAGCATCCCCTCCCCCTCCCTCCCGACGTCCTGCCGGCACAGTGCCACGGAGGAGGGTATTTACAGAGGACCCAATCATCCGGGTCCTTGGAACTATTCAAGGAGGTTTACTTTTGCTTTTCTTCTGCCTGTTGGGAGTCGTGAGGGCTGTTGCTATGCCTGGTCCTTTGGGGATTAAGCGGCAGAATGGCTATGGCAGGTATGCTGCTCGAAGAAAATCGTCCATTGGAAATGACCAAGTTCACTTCGGGCATATTGCAGGAAAAAAAAAGGCTATTTCCTAGTGTCTAAATCTCATTAAAAAAGCAATTTCGCAATCAATTACAGTGCAATTTAGCCACTAACTGTTTAATTATATTTAAAAAAAAAAAGACGAAGGAGCCGCAGAAGTGAGTTTGTTCTTTCTGTCTTCATATTTATGAGCCGGGCTGAAAGAGCTTGTCTTTGGAGGGCTCTGGAGTAGAATGAGTGGCCGGCTTGGCCCAATTACCTTACAAGTGAAACTTTCCAAGTCGATATATTATATTCGCCCGAGGAGGTTGTATCATGTGGGGTATACTGCAGGGGGAGAGATTCATATTTTTCTGAGAGTGCGGACCTTTCTTACTCTGTCTTGTGCTATAAAAATTGTATCATTCTAGGTGGGTTTTTTTTTTAATTAAAGGAACATTTCTATAAATTATTTTTTACTGTTATGGGAAGAATGTGCCTTCTGGAATGATCTCAGTTGAGGACTCAGGGGCTGAAATAGAGATCTGGGTCTGCAGAGGGCTGGGGGACGTCAAGCCTGAGGAGGGAGACGCTGAGCTGGCTGCAGGGGGATGGGGCTGGAGGTGGCCAGGTCTGCTGTCCCCGGAGAGTAAGTCTGGAGGAAGGATGTGGTATCGGGGGCCACGTGCAGAGGGGACCATGATGGGAGCCACGTGCTTTTATCTTCGGCGGCGGTGGTGGTGGGGGGTGGGGGTTGTGCTCCCTGGAGATGCTCTGTTGCTGATGAACATCAGTGTGGAATTCGAGGCATAGACATTTCCGCCTCCCGCGGAGTTCCTTCCCATCACCTCATCCTCAGGCCTGTACTCACTGAGGATACCCAGACTCCTCCGCTCTGCTTTCTGGTCCACATCCGCCTTCCCTCTTCTGGTGGATGCTTTCCAACCCGAGCACCGTGACCTCGAGCATCCCCTCCCCCTCCCTCCCGACGTCCTGCCGGCACAGTGCCACGGAGGAGGGTATTGGCTACAGAGGACCCAATCATCCGGGTCCTTGGAACTATTCAAGGGAGGTTTACTTTTGCTTTTCTTCTGCCTGTTGGGAGTCGTGAGGGCTGTTGCTATGCCTGGTCCTTTTGGGGATTAAGCGGCAGAATGGCTATGGCAGGTATGCTGGCTACGGAAGATAAATCGCCTATGTTGGTATTCTTGTTTTTAAAAACTGTCTAAGTTGATGTGGCATGTGGACTGGGAGATTCAGTAAACCCATGGAGAGAAATGATGCATTTCAGTCCCCTGGAGCATCCACGGCGTGGTTAGAGCCTGATGCCCACAAAGCTTCGGCTGTGGGTTATGTTCATAGGTATCTTTAAATTTCACAGCAAGAAATTCTGTTCCTTGACCGCAGGCTGTTTCTCCACGGTAGTTCAGTGTGAGCCCTAATGCTGACCACAGGCTGAGGGCGGATCCTAGCTCTGGGCCGAGTTAAGTCCCCAGTTCCAGGCTGAGCTCGGGCACCAGCCCAAGACTGAGATCTGGACGTGGGTCCTTGTGTGGTCAGCGCCGTGAGCCAGCGGTAGCCAAGCCTGGACCTTCCATCATCCTGAGCACATGCCGGCATCACAGGGAAGTCCATGGGGCTATGACTTTCACCCAGGTGCTGTACTCACAAGGCGCGGAGCCTCCCACAGGCGGAGAAAAGATGATTGAAGCTCTTCCGGAGCATAAGGGCTGTGGCTCAGACCTGTCGGGGGAGATCAGGGGAGGAGGAGGAAGGTGAGCATCTTATCAAACCCCAGATGGACCCAGCACTTGCCCAGCTCAGCCCCTTGGAAGATGGCACGGCCTCTTCCAACCTCCCACTGCTGTGAACCTACTGTGTGTTTTCCCCCCAAATTCAGATGTTGAAATTCACCACCCCAATAGGATGGTATTGGAGGTAGGGCCTTTTCTTTTTTCTTTGTCTTTGGCCACTTCTATTGATCTTTCATTTATTTATCTTTGTTCTTTGGCCTGTGTGGGCCTCCCATCGTAGTAGCCTCTCTCACCACAGAGCACTGGCTCTGGGCGCATGCGCTCCAGAGCTCCGGCTCGGTAGTTGGAAAAACATGGGATCTTCCCAGGCCAGGGTCCTTGGAACTATTCAAGGAGGTTTACTTTTGCTTTTCTTCTGCCTGTTGGGAGTCGTGAGGGCTGTTGCTATGCCTGGTCCTTTTGGGGATTAAGCGGCAGAATGGCTATGGCAGGTATGCTGGCTACGGAAGATAAATCGCCTATGTTGGTATTCTTGTTTTTAAAAACTGTCTAAGTTGATGTGGCATGTGGACTGGGAGATTCAGTAAACCCATGGAGAGAAATGATGCATTTCAGTCCCCTGGAGCATCCACGGCGTGGTTAGAGCCTGATGCCCACAAAGCTTCGGCTGTGGGTTATGTTCATAGGTATCTTTAAATTTCACAGCAAGAAATTCTGTTCCTTGACCGCAGGCTGTTTCTCCACGGTAGTTCAGTGTGAGCCCTAATGCTGACCACAGGCTGAGGGCGGATCCTAGCTCTGGGCCGAGTTAAGTCCCCAGTTCCAGGCTGAGCTCGGGCACCAGCCCAAGACTGAGATCTGGACGTGGGTCCTTGTGTGGTCAGCGCCGTGAGCCAGCGGTAGCCAAGCCTGGACCTTCCATCATCCTGAGCACATGCCGGCATCACAGGGAAGTCCATGGGGCTATGACTTTCACCCAGGTGCTGTACTCACAAGGCGCGGAGCCTCCCACAGGCGGAGAAAAGATGATTGAAGCTCTTCCGGAGCATAAGGGCTGTGGCTCAGACCTGTCGGGGGAGATCAGGGGAGGAGGAGGAAGGTGAGCATCTTATCAAACCCCAGATGGACCCAGCACTTGCCCAGCTCAGCCCCTTGGAAGATGGCACGGCCTCTTCCAACCTCCCACTGCTGTGAACCTACTGTGTGTTTTCCCCCCAAATTCAGATGTTGAAATTCACCACCCCAATAGGATGGTATTGGAGGTAGGGCCTTTTCTTTTTTCTTTGTCTTTGGCCACTTCTATTGATCTTTCATTTATTTATCTTTGTTCTTTGGCCTGTGTGGGCCTCCCATCGTAGTAGCCTCTCTCACCACAGAGCACTGGCTCTGGGCGCATGCGCTCCAGAGCTCCGGCTCGGTAGTTGGACACATCAGCACATGGGATCTTCCCAGGCCAGGGATCGAACTGGCGCCCCTTCTACTGCAAGGCATTGTCCTTACGCACTGAACCACCAGGGAAGCCCCTTTTCTTTTGTGAGTAGTAGTTTTAGTACTTATGTATTCATTTGGCTGTGCTGGGTCTCTGTTGTGGCATCCAGAATCTTCTGTCGCAGCATGTGAATTCTCAGTTGCAGCATGCGGCATCTAGTTCTCTGGTCAGGGATCGAATCTGGGCCTCTGGCACTGGGGCCATGGAGTCCTAGCCACTGGACCACCAGGGAAGTCCAGGGAGGTGGGAACCTTTGATGGGTGATTAAAGTTAGGTGAGGTTGTGAGGGTAGGGCCCCCAGGAGGGATTTCATGCCCTTCTGAGAAAGAGACACAGAGCTCTCCTGTCACCACACGAGGGCACAGCAAACAGGCAAGAAGAGGAGTCTTACCAGACACAATCTGTGGGGACCAGGATCTGGGACCTCCCAACCTCCATGAACCATGAGAAATGGCAGACTGAGATCCCTGCATCCCCCCTTATTGGCTGTAGGCGCTTTGTTTGACTTAGTTCCTTAGGGGCTGCCTCTGGGAAGCCATAAACAAATGAGGATATTGATGATGATAATGATGAAGGCCAGTACTCACTATGTACCAGGTTCACATGTTTGGCTGATGTGATTTCATAGAACCCTCACAAACAACTCTGTAGGGTCCATATTCTTATTTGTTTGACAGAGGAAGCGCAGGAAAGGTGCAAATTGAGGCCTTTCTGATTTCACAGAGGATGATGTAATCCCCACACTGCACTTTAGCAAGATCATCACCTATGTGATGAGGTTTGAGAGGAGAGCGGAGGCCTGGAGGCTGCCCCAGAGCCCCGCTCTGCAGTGAATCCTTAGGGAGGCCAACGATCCAGCCTCCTGCCTGTTGGTCTGAACATCCCAAGGTAGGGCCTTTTCTTTTTCTTTGTCTTTGGCCACTTCTATTGATCTTTCATTTATTTATCTTTGTTTTTCTTTGGCCTGTGTGCCTCCTCAGAGCCCACAGAGCACTGGCTCTGGGCGCATGCGCTCCAGAGCTCCGGCTCGGTAGTTGGACACATCAGCACATGGGATCTTCCCAGGCCAGGGATCGAACTGGCGCCCCTTCTACTGCAAGGCATTGTCCTTACGCACTGAACCACCAGGGAAGCCCCTTTTCTTTTGTGAGTAGTAGTTTTAGTACTTATGTATTCATTTGGCTGTGCTGGGTCTCTGTTGTGGCATCCAGAATCTTCTGTCGCAGCATGTGAATTCTCAGTTGCAGCATGCGGCATCTAGTTCTCTGGTCAGGGATCGAATCTGGGCCTCTGGCACTGGGGCCATGGAGTCCAGCCACTGGACCACCAGGGAAGTCCAGGGAGGTGGGAACCTTTGATGGGTGATTAAAGTTAGGTGAGGTTGTGAGGGTAGGGCCCCCAGGAGGGATTTCATGCCCTTCTGAGAAAGAGACACAGAGCTCTCCTGTCACCACACGAGGGCACAGCAAACAGGCAAGAAGAGGAGTCTTACCAGACACAATCTGTGGGGACCAGGATCTGGGACCTCCCAACCTCCATGAACCATGAGAAATGGCAGACTGAGATCCCTGCATCCCCCCTTATTGGCTGTAGGCGCTTTGTTTGACTTAGTTCCTTAGGGGCTGCCTCTGGGAAGCCATAAACAAATGAGGATATTGATGATGATAATGATGAAGGCCAGTACTCACTATGTACCAGGTTCACATGTTTGGCTGATGTGATTTCATAGAACCCTCACAAACAACTCTGTAGGGTCCATATTCTTATTTGTTTGACAGAGGAAGCGCAGGAAAGGTGCAAATTGAGGCCTTTCTGATTTCACAGAGGATGATGTAATCCCCACACTGCACTTTAGCAAGATCATCACCTATGTGATGAGGTTTGAGAGGGAGAGCGCGGAGGCCTGGAGGCTGCCCCAGAGCCCCGCCCTCTGTAGACGAAGCAGTGAATCCTTAGGGAGAGGCCAACGATCCAGCCTCCCTGCCTGTTGGTCTGAACTCATCCCAAGATTATGGCGGCTTCAGCTTCACGAGAGAAGGCTAAGAGGTGGCCATCACCTCCAGGCCCAGCTCCTTCCTGGCCAGTGCGCATCCCTGGTCAACCTGGCCAGCCTCGACCAGTCGGTTTCTACTTTTATCTAATTTCCAATCAGCCTGGCTCTGGGCTGCGCTGTCCAGACAGAACACATATATTATGTATTGATTTCCTTCCAAAGATGCAATGGCTTTAAGTTAATGTGGCCCTTTTGTGGCCCTGTGTAAACAGTCTGAGGAGCAAGAGGTTCGATATGAGGGGGACATCAGAGGGTCCTGACTCCAGGGTGGGGAGAGGAGGGCCTGTCATGACACTGGAGTGAAAACACCATCACCCAGCGTCAGAGGAAGGGGCAGGCTGGCCTCTAGGGGCTTCACATGCTACTGGAGGCTGGGCAGGTGGGTAGGTTGACCATGGGCGTGGGCAAACAGAAGCCTACTTGCAACCTTGATTATTGGCCAAGTGAGTATAGATTCAGTGTGTTGACTTGTCTGTCTTTGTCTTCCTCTCCCATCAGTATGGTTTCCTATAGGTGATTAAGCTGCATCGTGCTTTGCCAGATGGCATATTCTCCCACTTTCTCGGTCCTTCAGGGACTGTCAGAAATATGGGCCAAGCACTCTTACCTCAAAATTACATTAAGGAGTTTAATTAACAGAAATGACTCCATAACCCATATATCATACTTTTAGTGCATGCGCCATGTGTGGACACTGTACGAGAGCTCTCGGCTGGCTCCCTTGCCTCTGGGGACTCAGTCACATCACCTACCACTATCAAATCAAGCTGTGGTCTTCCCTTGTTCCTCAGAAAAAACCTTATCAGTGTGAGGGCACAGCCTTAAACATGAAATCCTGCAGTATCCCTCTCCTGATTTTGTTTCTCTTTAGAGCCCAACAGAAGTGTTCTTCAGCATTGTTCTTGATGTTGGATCTGGGCAGTCAACTGCCGGTCCACTACCTTCCAGCTCTCATGGCAGAGGATATGAGCCACATGGGTATGGGGGCTGCTCCGCTGCCTTCCCCTGGAGGGGCTGCATCCCCGGCTCGTTCCTGATTCTGATGTGGGCGGGAAACACAGAGACGCTCACATCAAGATCTGCTGGGAGCTGTCCCTGCTTGGTCACCTCCTCTGGGGCACCTTTTCTGTTTTCTTCCTTTTCTCTCCAGAACCTCACAAGCGGTCCTTTGGGATGAAGCTTTGTGTCTGATAATGCACCAGGAGCCTTTCTATAGCATGCATTTCTGGTCCATAGTTCTGGCATAATTGTCCCCAGTCTGATGGTTCTCAACCAATAGTCCCAGTCCCCAGGGGACAGTCAAACTCTAGAGTGCAGTTTGGGTTGGACCAGAGATGAAGGAGGTGCCGAGTTGTCCTCTAATGTTCTCAACAATTGTCTCTTGTCCTGTTGGATTTCAAATTCCAGCCAGTCATTCCTGTAGGTGCCAAACTTATTCACACGTGTGTGAACCTGGAACATGAGTACTTTTTTCCCGGGCTTTTAATCTACATGGAATCATCCAGGAATGCATCTGCGGTGTCGATCAAGGGAATTTTTGTTTTCTTCTGAAAACATTATCTGCCTTAAAGGACTGTCAGGGCCCCCCATCAGTATGGTTTCCTATAGGTGATTAAGCTGCATCGTGCTTTGCCAGATGGCATATTCTCCCACTTTCTCGGTCCTTCAGGGACTGTCAGAAATATGGGCCAAGCACTCTTACCTCAAAATTACATTAAGGAGTTTAATTAACAGAAATGACTCCATAACCCATATATCATACTTTTAGTGCATGCGCCATGTGTGGACACTGTACGAGAGCTCTCGGCTGGCTCCCTTGCCTCTGGGGACTCAGTCACATCACCTACCACTATCAAATCAAGCTGTGGTCTTCCCTTGTTCCTCAGAAAAAACCTTATCAGTGTGAGGGCACAGCCTTAAACATGAAATCCTGCAGTATCCCTCTCCTGATTTTGTTTCTCTTTAGAGCCCAACAGAAGTGTTCTTCAGCATTGTTCTTGATGTTGGATCTGGGCAGTCAACTGCCGGTCCACTACCTTCCAGCTCTCATGGCAGAGGATATGAGCCACATGGGTATGGGGGCTGCTCCGCTGCCTTCCCCTGGAGGGGCTGCATCCCCGGCTCGTTCCTGATTCTGATGTGGGCGGGAAACACAGAGACGCTCACATCAAGATCTGCTGGGAGCTGTCCCTGCTTGGTCACCTCCTCTGGGGCACCTTTTCTGTTTTCTTCCTTTTCTCTCCAGAACCTCACAAGCGGTCCTTTGGGATGAAGCTTTGTGTCTGATAATGCACCAGGAGCCTTTCTATAGCATGCATTTCTGGTCCATAGTTCTGGCATAATTGTCCCCAGTCTGATGGTTCTCAACCAATAGTCCCAGTCCCCAGGGGACAGTCAAACTCTAGAGTGCAGTTTGGGTTGGACCAGAGATGAAGGAGGTGCCGAGTTGTCCTCTAATGTTCTCAACAATTGTCTCTTGTCCTGTTGGATTTCAAATTCCAGCCAGTCATTCCTGTAGGTGCCAAACTTATTCACACGTGTGTGAACCTGGAACATGAGTACTTTTTCCTGGGCTTTTAATCTACATGGAATCATCCAGGAATGCATCTGCGGTGTCGATCAAGGGAATTTTTTGTTTTCTTCTGAACATTATCAACATTCACCATTTTGGAAATTCTGTTCACTGTTTTGGAAATCAATTGCTGATGGTGTTGCTGCTGCTCATAATGTCTGAGTCACCAATGGGGCGCTCCTGAGTGCCTCTGTGTGTGTAGACCTGCCTGTAAACATAGGAGGCTGATGACTTCATTGTGTCTTCCAGGGAAGTTATGCCCAACATTTGCATATCAAAATAGACATTGTTTTATTATAATTTATTTTCCTCTCATACATCCTGTATACTATGGGTACTGAATTATTTTGAGTTTTAAAACACTTGAGGTTGGTTCTATTTCCTCTGCTTTCATTCTGAAGATAGTAAAGGGTAGACTGTTTATGGCCACAAAACCCTGCATCTAAGTATGCATGTCCTTTGCAGTGGGAGTCCACCACTCTTCTTGTTTTTAGGGGAAGTCTATTTCCTCATCTCCTGGAATCTGGGATTGCCCTGAGACTGGCTTTGATCAATAGATTATGTGGAAGGGCTATTATATGACTTTCAAGGCTAGATCTGAAGTTGCTTTGCATTTTCTGGTGTCAGTATCTTGAGACCATAAGGCCAGGAGTAGCTTCCAAGCGAACGGAGGTGAACTGAGGTGTCCTCACTGACAGCCAGTCCAACGGCCAGACGTGAGCAAAACCATCCTAGAAAAAAAGTTCAGGATCCAGAGTCTACAATATACAATATGCAGTGACCAGCAGATGGTGAAAATTGCCTGGAGACAACGAAACATAAAATTGAAGCTTTGTGTCGGATAATGCACCAGGAGCCTTTCTATAGCATGCATTTCTGGTCCATAGTTCTGGCATAATTGTCCCCAGTCTGATGGTTCTCAACCAATAGTCCCAGTCCCCAGGGGACAGTCAAACTCTAGAGTGCAGTTTGGGTTGGACCAGAGATGAAGGAGGTGCCGAGTTGTCCTCTAATGTTCTCAACAATTGTCTCTTGTCCTGTTGGATTTCAAATTCCAGCCAGTCATTCCTGTAGGTGCCAAACTTATTCACACGTGTGTGAACCTGGAACATGAGTACTTTTTCCTGGGCTTTTAATCTACATGGAATCATCCAGGAATGCATCTGCGGTGTCGATCAAGGGAATTTTTTGTTTTCTTCTGAACATTATCAACATTCACCATTTTGGAAATTCTGTTCACTGTTTTGGAAATCAATTGCTGATGGTGTTGCTGCTGCTCATAATGTCTGAGTCACCAATGGGGCGCTCCTGAGTGCCTCTGTGTGTGTAGACCTGCCTGTAAACATAGGAGGCTGATGACTTCATTGTGTCTTCCAGGGAAGTTATGCCCAACATTTGCATATCAAAATAGACATTGTTTTATTATAATTTATTTTCCTCTCATACATCCTGTATACTATGGGTACTGAATTATTTTGAGTTTTAAAACACTTGAGGTTGGTTCTATTTCCTCTGCTTTCATTCTGAAGATAGTAAAGGGTAGACTGTTTATGGCCACAAAACCCTGCATCTAAGTATGCATGTCCTTTGCAGTGGGAGTCCACCACTCTTCTTGTTTTTAGGGGAAGTCTATTTCCTCATCTCCTGGAATCTGGGATTGCCCTGAGACTGGCTTTGATCAATAGATTATGTGGAAGGGCTATTATATGACTTTCAAGGCTAGATCTGAAGTTGCTTTGCATTTTCTGGTGTCAGTATCTTGAGACCATAAGGCCAGGAGTAGCTTCCAAGCGAACGGAGGTGAACTGAGGTGTCCTCACTGACAGCCAGTCCAACGGCCAGACGTGAGCAAAACCATCCTAGAAAAAAAGTTCAGGATCCAGAGTCTACAATATACAATATGCAGTGACCAGCAGATGGTTAAAATTTGCTGGAGACAAAGAAACATAAAATGTGACCAACTGTCAAAAGGAAAAACAGTCCATAGAAATAGACTTCAAAATGCTCCAGATGTTGGAAGTAGGTGATAGGTCTTTAAAAAGAAACTATTAAAATCTACAAAGTTTTAATCATAGTGAGCAGATTGGAGAAAGAAGATAAAAATCAGAACCAAATGGAAGTTCCAAAATTGAAAGCTGAAACATCTGAAATGAAAAATTTATTAATGAGCTTACTAACAAATTGGAGCTGCCAGAAGAAAAGGTGAGTGAAACAGAAGGTGGATCAAAAGAAATTAGCCAATCTGAAGAACAGAGAAAAAAATCAATCGAAATAAAATTCAACATGGTCTCCAAGACCTCTGAAACAAGATAAAATGGCCTCTTGTATGTGTAATTGGAGTCCTAGAAGGAGGAAAGAGATGATCAGGCAGAAAAAAATATATGGAAAAAAACAATGTTGAAAACTTTATGCAAACATAAACTTACAGATCCAGGAAACTTAGCTAACTGCACAGCTGAATAAACATAAAGAAAATTGCTACCTACGCACATTATCGTCAAACCACTGAGAACCAAAGAAAGGGAAAAAACCTGAAATCAGAGACAAAAACTTCTTTACATCCTGGGGAACAATGATCCAAATGAGAACAGACTTCTCATCAAAAACAATGGGGATCCTACTAGGACGATGGAATGCATCTTTCAAGTCAAGTCAAAAGTCTGTATCCCGTGAAAAACATCCTTTTCCTGTAAAAAACAAAGGCAATAGAAAGTCATTTTCAGCTCAACTAAAAATGAACAGACCTGCGTTTCACAAGATGCTGAAGGAAGTTTTTCAAATGAAGGGAAATGACACCAGATGGAGACTCAGTTATAAAAGAAAGGATGAAGAGCTTTGAGGATGGCGAAATGTCAGTAAATACAAGTATTTTTAAGGAAACATAAAAGTGTGGACCTCACTGACAGCCAGTCCAACGGCCAGACGTGAGCAAAACCATCCTAGAAAAAAAGTTCAGGATCCAGAGTCTACAATATACAATATGCAGTGACCAGCAGATGGTTAAAATTTGCTGGAGACAAAGAAACATAAAATGTGACCAACTGTCAAAAGGAAAAACAGTCCATAGAAATAGACTTCAAAATGCTCCAGATGTTGGAAGTAGGTGATAGGTCTTTAAAAAGAAACTATTAAAATCTACAAAGTTTTAATCATAGTGAGCAGATTGGAGAAAGAAGATAAAAATCAGAACCAAATGGAAGTTCCAAAATTGAAAGCTGAAACATCTGAAATGAAAAATTTATTAATGAGCTTACTAACAAATTGGAGCTGCCAGAAGAAAAGGTGAGTGAAACAGAAGGTGGATCAAAAGAAATTAGCCAATCTGAAGAACAGAGAAAAAAATCAATCGAAATAAAATTCAACATGGTCTCCAAGACCTCTGAAACAAGATAAAATGGCCTCTTGTATGTGTAATTGGAGTCCTAGAAGGAGGAAAGAGATGATCAGGCAGAAAAAAATATATGGAAAAAAACAATGTTGAAAACTTTATGCAAACATAAACTTACAGATCCAGGAAACTTAGCTAACTGCACAGCTGAATAAACATAAAGAAAATTGCTACCTACGCACATTATCGTCAAACCACTGAGAACCAAAGAAAGGGAAAAAACCTGAAATCAGAGACAAAAACTTCTTTACATCCTGGGGAACAATGATCCAAATGAGAACAGACTTCTCATCAAAAACAATGGGGATCCTACTAGGACGATGGAATGCATCTTTCAAGTCAAGTCAAAAGTCTGTATCCCGTGAAAAACATCCTTTTCCTGTAAAAAACGAAGGCAATAGAAAGTCATTTTCAGCTCAACTAAAAATGAACAGACCTGCGTTTCACAAGATGCTGAAGGAAGTTTTTCAAATGAAGGGAAATGACACCAGATGGAGACTCAGTTATAAAAGAAAGGATGAAGAGCTTTGAGGATGGCGAAATGTCAGTAAATACAAGAAACAATACTTTTTCTTTCTTTTATTGTTTTTAAAAGACAAATGACTGCCTCAAGGGAAAAGTTTAGCATTATATCGTAGGGTTTATAATACACAAAAATGGAAAAAACTGATAAGGGCACGTGATGAGGTGGGTAGATATAATTTTATTGTTGCAAGGCGCTTACACCAAAAAAATACTTTGGATTCCGCAGGTTTGCCGGTGTCCTAGCCTGAGTGATGGGGGCCAGCACAGGGCTGGCAGCCCCGTCCCTGGGGGAAGATGGAGGAGAGGGCAGGCAGCCAGGAAGCCCCTAAGACGCCGTTCTGCTCAGGACCGAGGTGGTCCTTGGGTTTAGGATAGACGTTTGGGGTCACTGAGACTAAAAGTCTCAGAGTAAGGGCTGCATGAACACTGAGGAAAACTAAAGCTCTTGAACTTTCAGAGTGAAAGGGAAGCTTTGAGATGAAAATCTTCCCTTCTTACATCTTACAGGTGGAGAAACTGAAGCCAGGAATGAGGACCCACCTTGCTGTGAAGGGTTGGCTAGAGAGTAGCTGTGTTCAGGATTTGAACCCATGCCTTGAAGTCGGCTCTCTTTCCCACACCTACCTTCCTAAGCCACTCCAAGGCTTCCTGCAAGGGCTGACCGTCCGTGCCCAGGCACTTTAGAATCTTTGGATTCTTCCTCATAAGAGAGACTTCCTCCTAAGAGAGATTGCAGAGTTGTTAATCACTTAACACCCAGAGCACAATGTGGTACCATTTCCTGGAGAAAAGCATTCCCCAGGACTCCCTGATACAACTAAGGACCCAGCAGGCAGGCTTCATCTTGTTTCCATCAGCATGACCTGCTTGGAATAGGACATCAGGCTTCTCCCTGGCACCTTATCACTAATAGGACTGGTCATTTTAGTGGGGTGTGCAGAGCCGTGGTGTGCACGCTCAATGTGGATGGGAGGATGCTGTTACCATGGCTGCAGCTCAGCTGGCTGCTGATCCCCTCAGCAGAGGAGTGGCTTTGCTGTTCAGGAGGGGAATATCCTGCAGGTCCATTTCACTCTGAGGCGGGGCATCCTCCCAGCCTGCTGCCCTGGCTGGAGGTGAGGGAGGGAGCAGCAACGCTCAGGCTGGGCCCCATTTGTTCCCCTCGTGTGGCTTTAGTTGGAGAAGGTGGAACAGTCAGAGTCATGCAGAGACTCCACTGGGCTTTTGTCTTCTTCTGGAAGCTTCTCTTATCGTAAATAACACATTTCATCTTAAATATGGATTTTTTTCTTACTGTAGATAAATTCAAAGGACATCTACAACCTTGCTTTTGAAATGATCAGGTCATACATACCTAATTTAGTGTTGGTTACAGAAAAATCCCATGGACAAGGGGGCCTGGTGGGCTACTTCCATGGGGCCACAGAGGCCAAGACAACTGAAGTCACGGTGCATGCACACAAGCTTTCTCAGACATTCTCCTGAATACTGGGAATTCTTGCAGGGTGACAAAAGCTAATCTATACATTGTTTTCAGAAGTAAGGAAATCTTTTACACATTAAAAAAAATATCTATGGATTTATTTATTAGTCTGTGCCGAGTCTTAGCTGTGGCCTGCAAGATCTTCTAGTTTCAGCATACGAGCTCTTCGTTGCAGCAGGTGGGATCTAGTTCCCTGACCAGGGATCGAACTCAGGCCCCTGCATTGGGAATATGGAGTTTTAGCCACTGGACCACCAGGAAAGTTCCACCTTTTACACATTCTAAATGTAGCCATGAATGAAGTCAACCTTCAAGTTCCATCCTGTTAATTTTAAGCATTCTATTCAATTTGCGTTTTGGTTTTCTTTTTGTGTTTTGGAACCAATAGTTCTTTTCCAGGCCTTAAGTATTTTCACAGGCTCTAGACTCTCCCCGCATCACACCTGTTGGATAAGGGGACCTCCTGTCAGTTTTGCCCCTTTGTTAGCTGGTCTCTTTGGGGGAGAGTGTGACCCTTTCTGAGCCTTCCTTTCCTTTTTGGGTCATTGAGGAGCAGAGTAAAGCAGACGCTGCATCCTCTGTTCCAAGAGGGCCTTTGAGAAACAGGCTGGATTGCAGGTAGAGCCAATCCAGGAGAGTCTAGAGCATGGACATACGGAACCTGGGGGCCAGATTCCCCCTACTTGGCAGGTGAGGAGTTAATCAGGCCTAAATCTGAGCCCAGAACTGGGGCCTTGGTTGCCTGAGCAACAGGTGCCTGCTCCCGTGTTGTGACTCAGAAGGCTGTGGGCTTTGTGAGTGGGCTCCAGTCCCCCACGACTTCCTGCCGGTGACACTGGATCCGAATTCAAGGCAGGCAGCCTGAGTCACAGCTGGAACTTCTGCCGCTTCATCCGGCCTGTCCTGGGGCCTGCGCCCCAGGCGGGAACTTGCCTCCCACTTCTAGGAGCTGGGACTGTGGGACAAGACTCTGAGTACAGCAGCTCTGGGATGAAGGATGGGAACAGACCCTTCCAGGCTTTTCGGGGTGTGCAGGATGCAGCCCCCACTTCTCAGCCCCTCACCGCAGACCCAGGAATCCCCACCACCCTCTCCTCTTCCCTAAACACTCTGTGCCCAGCTGGGCGGAGCTTCTCAGCAGTTCTCCAACATCTGCTTTCCTATTCCTGTGCGGCTGTTCATCCCTTTTCCTCCTGCGTTATCCGTCTGGGATCTTGCTGTTGACCATGCCTCTTTTCCTGGGAAGACATCCTTTCTCTCTTTGCCCCCATAGCTCCATGCTCAGCCCTCTCAGGATTTTCTGTCTTGTTTGAATTTTAGCCAGCCCTGCCTTATCTGAGAAGAGGTTGCTAGGAACCTTTTGGGCCACAGACGGTGGGATAGGCTGCTGTTTGTGCATATGTGCTTAGTTGCTTCAGTCGTGTCCGACTCTTTGAGACTCTGAGGACTGTCGCCTGCCAGGCTGCTGTGCTGCTCACCCAAAGTCATTTTCCTCTTGCTCCTGGCCACACAGCGGGACTACATTTCCCAGCTTCCTTTGCAGCTGCATTGCCCTGATGGTGGATTATTCCAACCACTGGAATGTGACCGCAGATACCCGTTCACTTTGGACCAAGATTATTTTTCTTCTTTTGCTTCTTCTTCTTCTTTTTTTTTGACTGTACCACATAGCTTGTGGGAGTTTAGTTCCCTGACCACGGATTGAACCTGTGCCGTAGGCAGTGAGAGAATTGAGTCCTAACCACTGGACCATCTGGGAATTCCTAAGATTTTCTTTCCTTAATGAAGGTTCTGCGTCATTTCCGTACAATGAAATGCACCCTTTCAAAGTGTGCCATTTCACACGATGAATGTCCTCACAACCAGACGGATGTAGACCGCCACCACTGCCACAGCCAAGTTATAGAAGAGTTCCATCATCCCAATGATTTTCTTGTATGCCTTCACTGTTAAAACTCCCCAGCCCCATCCACAGATCTGCTTTCTGTCCCCTTAGATGGCTTGGCACAATCTAAGATGTCACATAAATGGAATCACCCAACACAAAATATCCGGCTGGCTACTTTTGCTTAAAGTAATGTTTTGAAATCTCTCCATGTGGTTGCATGTAGCAGTAGTTTTTTTGTTTTATTTTTATGCGGAGTAGAGTTCCATTGTATGAATCTTCCACAGATTGTTGACACATTCACCTGCTCAAGAACGTTTGGTTTGTGTAGGGCTGTTGTAGATCAGGCTGCTGTGCATATTTGTGTCCATCTCAAGGTAAACATATATACTATCCTCTTGGCTACAGGACCAGCAGTGGAATTGCTGAGTCCTATGAATGCATGTTTAACTACAAGAAACCATACGAATGTTTTCCAGTGTGGATGTGCCATTCTACTTTCAGCCATACATGAAGGTTCCCACCATTCCACACCAACACCTGATGCCGTCAGCCCTGTTAATTTTAAGCACTCGGATGAGTGTGTCAGGGGATCTTCTGCTAGTTTTAATTTGCGCTTCTCTGATGACTAAAGCTGTCAAGCATCACTTTGATGTCCTTCTCGGCCATTTATAGATCTTCTCTGGTGAACACTTTAAAAACACTTCCTCGTTTAAAAATGTCTCCTTATGATTGCGTTCTAGGAGGTCTTTATATAATCTAGATGCCAGCCCTTTGTCAGATATATGGATTACAAAAGTGATTTCTTTGTGGTTTGTCTTTTTCATTTTGTTAATAGTGTCTTTTGAAAGGAGAAGCTTTTTTTCATTTTTATGCAGACCAATTAATTGGTTTGTCAATTTTTTTTCTTTGATGGTTTATTCTTTCAGTATCTTGTTTAAGGAACCTTTGTCTGTCCCAAGGTTGCTGGACCAAAATTTAAAAAAAAAATAGATGCATCTTTGCTGCCTCCTTCTTTGTCTTCCTTTGTCTGGAAGCAGATGAAAACAGGGACTGAAGGGGATGAATACACCATCAGATGAGAGGAATTGGGGATCAAATCACTGTATGAAGGAGAGTTCCCAGCCAGGACTGCCCTCCTTGGACTGGGCATTAAGGCAGAAAGGAATCCCTGTTGTGTTTGTCCCATTATCGTGGGTCTCCTTGCTATGGTGGGCCAGCCTGCCTGGAACCTCTCTCCACTGTGCAGATGGAGTTCTTAGCCTAGTCATCTCCAGCGGGGTTACTGCCCGTGATGAAAGGGCCACCACCACTCAGCACTCCTTTCGGTTCCTAAATGTCCCCACTGACCTTCTCCAAAGAGGCCAGCTGGTGAACTCAAAGGACGATTGGCAGGCATCTTCACTGAAGTGTTAAGGTGTGGTACCTAAGTAGCATTGAGCTGAGTGAGGTGGGGACAGATGGGGTGCCGTGTCCTCCCACCCCTTGTGCACCCAAAGCAGAGAAGTTATGATCTTTAGCCATCCTGTGGTCCTCTTCCTCACCATCTGGTCTCCCAGATGGGTCGTCCTTACGAATCTGTGTGGACACCCATTGGTTTTCATCTCTGAGGACTGTCTTCCAACCCCGCCTTCTATGCTGTTATCAAGTTTCTGAGGTTGGGTTGCGTCTTTGCCCCCAGTGGATAGTGTGTTATTGTATCAAGTGTTCTTATCAGGTCTGCCCTTAGTTTCTTGTATGCTTTCCTTTATCTATTTGAAACTGTGTTTATTAACCATAGGATATAAACAGAATAACATCTATAAACTATAAGTAAGCTATAAAAATTACTGATACAATGAGCACCCATGTATCATGACCCGATACAGGGAAAAAAGATTGATTCGGGTTTATGTATAGCTGTAAATAACAAAACTCTGTAAAAGTAAAATAAAGATAAATTAATAATAAAAAGTACCTTTGAGGTTCCCTCTTTGCCTTGACCGCTTCCCACCCTCCTCCCTTCCCTCCTAGGGGTGATAAGAATCCCCAGTGTTATGTTTATCATTCTCCAGGTTTTCTTTACAATTTCACCGCATGCTTGTGTCTTTATTTTTTAAAATTTTGGCTGCACCTCTCAGCCTGTGGGATCTTAGTCCCCCGACCAGGGATCAAACCTGTGCCCCCTGCATTGGAAGGCAGCATCTTAACCACTGGCCTGCTGGCAAAGCCCAGCTTGTGCCGTTTGAATTGTAATGTACGGCTAACACTTTAACATTTTCATCAGTAATGTATGAGCTTCATGAGGAATAATTGACATATCCTAAAATCCACCTTGTGTGATGGTATGGTTCAGTGATTTTTTGGAAGTAAATTTATAAAGTTGTGCAACTATCATCACTCCAGTTTTAGAATATTTCCATCTCCCCCCAAAAGATTCCTAGAACCCTTTCACTGTCGTTTAAAATATATACCCTCTAGTGGGTATGAAATGTATCTCATTGTGGTTTTAATTTGAATTTCCTAATGAATATTGATATTTAGCATTTTTCTTTTTTTTGTGCAATATCTTTTCAAGTCTTTGGCCCATTTTTAAAGTTGTGTTGTCTCTTTGCTATTGATTAGTAGGATTCCTTATGGAGTCTGCACATGAGTCTCTTGTTAGAGAAATGTATCATGGGTATTTTTCTCAGCTTGTAACCTGTTTATTCATTGGGTTAATAGTGTATTCTGATAAGCAGAAATTTTCCTTTGGACTCGTTTGACTTGTTAATTTTTCTCTTGTGATGATTATTTTTCGTGTCCTAAGAAGTCTTTCTTGGAGAAGGAAATGGCAACTCACTCCAGTACTCTTGCCCTGGGGATCCCTATGGACAGAGGAGCCTGGCAGGCTACAGTCCAAAGAGTCCAACAGGACTGAAGATACTGAGCAGGAAATCTCTGTGAGGAGGAAAAACTCACTCTTTCTGGGTATCTCTCCCCTGCTGCTCAGACCAAAGGTTAACAAAAGCGTGAGTTCCTCCCACCCACCCCCAAGCAATTCTCTGTGACCTCAGCTGGGTGTCCTATACCTTAACTCAGTTCTGACCCTGTCTACCTGGAGATAGTGGCAGGTCCTGCCGGGTCAAGGGTCAGTCCTCCAAGACTTCCCTCCCCCACTTCAGTGCCAGTCAGAAGTCCAGGTTATTCCTTTGCCTCTGCTGACTGCTATCAACTGGAAGGTTCTATGACCTCCTCCTTTACCTAATTTTAATTAATTTGCTAAAGCAGCTCACAGAACTCAGGAAGACAGATTACTTACTAGATGACTGGTTTGTTATATAAAAAAAATACAACTCAGGCGCAGTCAGATGGAAAAGATAGAATGAGGTGTGGGGGGAGGGGTGCAAGGTTTCCACGTCCCCTCTAGCGTCCCTCCTCTCTCACCTGCGTGTGTTCATCAACCCAGAATGCTCTCGGGATCAATCCTGTACTTTGGAGATTCTTATAAAGGCTTCATCAAGTAGGCATGATCAATCATTAACTCAATTTCTAGACCTTCTCTGGAGAATAGGGTTGGACCAAAAGTTCCAAGCTTCTGATCATGGCTTGATCTCTCTGATGACCAGGTGCCATCCAGAAGTCTCCCAATTGTCGCCTCATTAGAACGGAAGGCATTCCTGTGACCCAAGAAATTCCAAGGAATTTAGGAGCTCTGAGCCAGGAAGCAGACCTTTATAGGGATGTATTTCTTTATTGTCTCACAGTTTGTCTACCCAAGTCTCCGAGATATCAGCTTATGTTTTCTCTGAAAGCTTCGTGGTTCTAGCACTCTATTTAGGTCTTTGATCTATTGTTAACTCATTTTTGCATATGGAGTGAGGTAGCCATTGAAGTCTTTTTTTTTATATGGATATTCAGTTATTCTTTCACCATTAAAAAGACTTCCTTTCTCCTGTGGAATTGACTTGGTCAGAAATTCAGTGACCATATCTGTGGGCCTATTTTTTTTTTTTTTTTTTGGATTTCCTATTCTGTTCTATTCACTTACTCATTTATTCTTTTTTTTTTTTTTTTTTAATTTTGGGCGGGGGTCGGGTTGGGGAGGGAGGGGAGCGGGCGGGCCACTTCCATTGGTCTTTCATTTCTCTCTTTTCATCCGTCTTTGTTCTTTGGCCCGTGTGGGCCTCCCATCGCGGTGGCGTTTGTCGTTGCAGAGCACCGGCTCTGGGCGCATGCGCTGCAGAGCTCTGACTCGGCAATTGGACACATCCGGGTCCAGCCGCTCTGCGGCACGTGAGATCTTCCCAGGCTAGGGATCGAACCGGCGCCCCTTGCACTGCAAGGCGGTGTCCTTACCCACTGGACCACCAGGGGAAGCCCCTCATTTATTCTTAACTGAACTATACCGAACTGATCACTGTTGCTTAACAGAATTAAGCAACAGTGAAATTAGTTTATATCCCCCAACTTTGTTTTTTTCCAGCACTGTTTTGATTCTGCTAGGTACCTTGAATTGTCATACAAATTTTACAATCAACTTATCAGTGTCTTCAAAACCCCGCGTGGAGTTTAGGATTGTGAGCCATAGATCCATTTGTGGACAGCTGACATCTTAATAACATCAAATTGTCCAATCCATGAACACTGCATATGTTTATATTTATTTCAAGCTTTAATTTCTCTCAGCAGTCCTTTAGGATTTTTGGTGTAGTGGTTGCACCTTGATCACTAGATTCACCCCTAGGTATTTGCTTTTATTAATTCTATTGCAAATGATATTTTAAAAGTTCTCATTTTCCATTTTTTGTTGCTAGTACCTAGAATAATTATTGAATTTTTATATAGTGACATTATATGCTGCAAAGCCAAGGATTTTTTGTTTTAGATTCTATGTATGCACACAGTCTTTCTGAATAATGGCAGTTTTACTTCTTCATTTCCAATATTTATTATTTTTATTTATTTCCTTTCTTATTACAGCATCTAAAGTTTCCAGTATAATGTAGAAGATAATTATCTAATAATTTTGCTATTGATCTTAAAAGAAAAACATTCAGTGTTTCACTCTTAGGTAGAATGCTGTTATCTTTAGGTATTTAAAAAATGTGTTTCTTAAGGCTTAAGGAAATTTAATCCTAAGGCAGTAAGGACTTTCTTAAGGAAATTCTTTCATTATTTCACTTAGGAAAAACATAATGGATGTTGAATTTTGTCTAATGCTTTTTGTGAATCATGTAGCATGTGATTTGCCCTTATATGATCAATGTTGTGAATTATATTTTTCTTATTTATTCTGTTAATTTTGTGAACTTCATTGATTTTTTCATTAATTACATTGACCTTTTCCAAAAATTTAAACTTGATATTTTCCCAGACATTTTCCAAACGTTAAATTAACCCAGCATTCTTGTGATAAACACTACTTGGTTGTGATGTGTTGATATATTAAATATATAAAAAATATATTATATATTTTATATATATTATTCCAGTATATTTCATAGTTTGATAAGGATTCTATTCTCCCCAATCATGAAGAATGTTGGTCATCTATAAAAATCAATAAAAATTCTTTTTTAAAGTAATAATACCTTTGCCAATTTTGGTTTTAGAACTATTCTGGCTTCCATAAATGAGTTGAAAATATTCCTTTCTCCTTGATGCTCTAGAAAGAGTTTGCTTAATATTGTTATTATTTCTTTCTGAAATGTTTGACAAAATTCATTGGTAAATCCATTTGGACTTGGAACTTGTTTGTGGGAAAGCTTTTGATATAAGTTAAACTTTAGTATATAGAAGGTTTTTTAGATGTATGCTTTCATGCTATGTTAGTTTGGGTGAGTATATTTTTCAAAAAGCTTGTTTGTTTTGCCTGTCAATTTATTGGCATAAAGTTGTTCATAATATTCCCTGTTGTTCTTTCATAGATATAGAATCTGTGACAATATCACCTTTTCATTCTTGATATTATTAATATGTATTTTTTAATTAGTCTTCCTGGGAGGCTACCAATTTTAAATTTGAAACTTTTGCCTGTCAATTTATTATTTTTATTTATTTCCTTTCTTATTACAGCATCTAAAGTTTCCAGTATAATGTAGAAGATAATTATCTAATAATTTTGCTATTGATCTTAAAAGAAAACATTCAGTGTTTCACTCTTAGGTAGAATGCTGTTATCTTTAGGTATTTAAAAAATGTGTTTCTTAAGGCTTAAGGAAATTTAATCCTAAGGCAGTAAGGACTTTCTTAAGGAAATTCTTTCATTATTTCACTTAGGAAAAACATAATGGATGTTGAATTTTGTCTAATGCTTTTTGTGAATCATGTAGCATGTGATTTGCCCTTATATGATCAATGTTGTGAATTATATTTTTCTTATTTATTCTGTTAATTTTGTGAACTTCATTGATTTTTTCATTAATTACATTGACCTTTTCCAAAAATTTAAACTTGATATTTTCCCAGACATTTTCCAAACGTTAAATTAACCCAGCATTCTTGTGATAAACACTACTTGGTTGTGATGTGTTGATATATTAAATATATAAAAAATATATTATATATTTTATATATATTATTCCAGTATATTTCATAGTTTGATAAGGATTCTATTCTCCCCAATCATGAAGAATGTTGGTCATCTATAAAAATCAATAAAAATTCTTTTTTAAAGTAATAATACCTTTGCCAATTTTGGTTTTAGAACTATTCTGGCTTCCATAAATGAGTTGAAAATATTCCTTTCTCCTTGATGCTCTAGAAAGAGTTTGCTTAATATTGTTATTATTTCTTTCTGAAATGTTTGACAAAATTCATTGGTAAATCCATTTGGACTTGGAACTTGTTTGTGGGAAAGCTTTTGATATAAGTTAAACTTTAGTATATAGAAGGTTTTTTAGATGTATGCTTTCATGCTATGTTAGTTTGGGTGAGTATATTTTTCAAAAAGCTTGTTTGTTTTGCCTGTCAATTTATTGGCATAAAGTTGTTCATAATATTCCCTGTTGTTCTTTCATAGATATAGAATCTGTGACAATATCACCTTTTTAATTCTTGATATTATTAATATGTATTTTTTTTTAATTAGTCTTCCCTGGGAGGCTACCAATTTTATTAAACTTTTTCAAGAAACAACTTAGGCTCTGCTTATTTTCACTATTGTTTTGTCCAATTTTTATACCATTGATTTTCTTTCTTCTTATTGTTTCCTGTTTTCTGCTTACATTGAGTTTCATTTGCTCTTCTTTTTTTGCATCTATAGAAGCTGAGATCATTGGTTTTGTGCTTTTCTTCTTTATTAATATAGGCATTTAAAGGTCTGACTTTTTTTCCAACCTCTGCTTTAGCTCTATCCCCCAAATTTTGATGAGTTTTGCTTTCATTACCATTCAGTTTGAAATATTTTCCAATTTCCCTTGTTATTTCTTCATTGACCTGTGGGTTATTTTAAAAAGTGTTTTGTTTAATTTACATTTGGTGATTTTCTAGATGGCATACTGTTATTACTTTTAAATTCAATTTCATCACATCAGAGAATAAACTTGGGCTTTCCATCTTTAAAAAGAAATTTGAGACATGCTTTATGGCCAAGTATGTGACCTGTCTCACTGGATATTTCTTATATACTTGAAAAGGGTGTGAATTCTGTTAGAGTGATCTCTAACTGTTAGTGAGGTCAAGCTGGCAGATGTATGTGTGTGCTCAGTCGTGTCTGATTTGTTGGGACCTCATGGACTGTAGCCCACCAGGCTCCTCCATCCATGGGATTCTCCAGGTAAGAGTACTAGATGGGTTGTCATGCCCTTATTCAGGGGATCTTCCTGACCCAGGGATCCAACCCGACTCTTGTATCTCCTGTATTGGCAGGTAGATTCTTTATGAAGTCTCAGGTTGGTGGATAGTGTTGTTCAAATCTGTATTCTTACAGGTATGATGAGTGTGAGGATGGATTAGGAGGACATGCTCTGTTTTGGTGGGATTAGCTGTTGAAGATTTATTTGCAGGAAACTAAGTTTTGGTGTAAACACTTTTATTCATAACTCGTACACATTTGGCTCCAAAATCACTGCTGATGGTGACTGCAGCCATGAAATTAAAAGACTCTTGGCTCCTTGGAAGAAAAGCTATGACAAACCTAGACAGTGTATTCATTCAAAAGCAGAGACATCACCTTGCCGACAAAAGTCCATATAGTGAAATCTGTGGCTTTCCTAGTAGTCATGTCTGGATGTGAGAGCTGGACCATAAAGAAGGCTGAGCGCTGACGAGTTGATACCTCTGAACTGTGGTGTTGAAGGAGGCTCTTGAGACTCCCTGGGACTGCAAGGAGATCAAACCAGTCAGTCCTAAAGGAAATCAACCCTGACTATTCATTGGAAGGATGGATGCTGAAGCTGAAGCTCCAATACCTTGGCCACCTGTTGTGAAAAGAAGACTCACTGGAAAAGACCCTGATGTCGGGAAGAAAGAAGGCAGAAGGTGATGGGGACAACAGAGTATGAGATGGTTGGATGGCATCACTGAGTCAGTCAATGGATATGAATTTGAGAAAGTTCTGGGAGATAGTGAAGGAAAGGGAAACCTGGTGTGCCTCAGTCCCTGGGGTCGTAAAGAGTCGGACATGACTGAGCGACTGAACCGAAGCGACCTGTTGTAATAAGAGTTGATCTAAACCAGCAGGTGGACAGGGTGAGCCTCGGGTAGGATTACTTGGTTTGTTTACTTAGGCTACTAGCTAAGGACCCAGTGTATGTCTGTCCTGTTCTGGGGAGCTCAAGGAGAGAGTAAGGTTTCATCAGGAAGCAAGACAGTGCCTGGTGATTAAGCACACCCAGCTCCCCCTGCCTTTAGAGCTGAGCATACTCAGTGAGGCAGGGTCTGCTCTGGTGCCTTAGATAAGGGACTTGAGAGCCTTGGCACCGAGCATGCTCAGTGGGCAGTGAGCATGCATGCTTTTTTTTTTTTTTTTTTTTTTAAAGCTGTTCACCTCTAGTAGTTGATGTTCGTGTCCTGTGTGATTATTGGAGTTCAGGAGTTGTTAAAATTCTGTTGCCAGAAAATGGCAGAATTTAGCATCATCAGCACCGAGCATTCATTGTTCAGATGGGGAACCTGAAGACCAAAGAATGACAGGAAGTTGGTGAAGGTTGTGCCCTAAGTTGGTGCCATTGCAGGCATAAGTATTCAGGTCTCTTGCCTCCTCTCCAGGGTGTGGCCTGTTACACTGTTTCAGCACTGAAGCGCAGACCCAGTTAAAAGGTCCTAAAAAGTCCATATAGTGAAATCTGTGGCTTTCCTAGTAGTCATGTCTGGATGTGAGAGCTGGACCATAAAGAAGGCTGAGCGCTGACGAGTTGATACCTCTGAACTGTGGTGTTGAAGGAGGCTCTTGAGACTCCCTGGGACTGCAAGGAGATCAAACCAGTCAGTCCTAAAGGAAATCAACCCTGACTATTCATTGGAAGGATGGATGCTGAAGCTGAAGCTCCAATACCTTGGCCACCTGTTGTGAAAAGAAGACTCACTGGAAAAGACCCTGATGTCGGGAAGAAAGAAGGCAGAAGGTGATGGGGACAACAGAGTATGAGATGGTTGGATGGCATCACTGAGTCAGTCAATGGATATGAATTTGAGAAAGTTCTGGGAGATAGTGAAGGAAAGGGAAACCTGGTGTGCCTCAGTCCCTGGGGTCGTAAAGAGTCGGACATGACTGAGCGACTGAACCGAAGCGACCTGTTGTAATAAGAGTTGATCTAAACCAGCAGGTGGACAGGGTGAGCCTCGGGTAGGATTACTTGGTTTGTTTACTTAGGCTACTAGCTAAGGACCCAGTGTATGTCTGTCCTGTTCTGGGGAGCTCAAGGAGAGAGTAAGGTTTCATCAGGAAGCAAGACAGTGCCTGGTGATTAAGCACACCCAGCTCCCCCTGCCTTTAGAGCTGAGCATACTCAGTGAGGCAGGGTCTGCTCTGGTGCCTTAGATAAGGGACTTGAGAGCCTTGGCACCGAGCATGCTCAGTGGGCAGTGAGCATGCATGCTTTTTTTTTTTTTTTTCTTTTTAAAGCTGTTCACCTCTAGTAGTTGATGTTCGTGTCCTGTGTGATTATTGGAGTTCAGGAGTTGTTAAAATTCTGTTGCCAGAAAATGGCAGAATTTAGCATCATCAGCACCGAGCATTCATTGTTCAGATGGGGAACCTGAAGACCAAAGAATGACAGGAAGTTGGTGAAGGTTGTGCCCTAAGTTGGTGCCATTGCAGGCATAAGTATTCAGGTCTCTTGCCTCCTCTCCAGGGTGTGGCCTGTTACACTGTTTCAGCCATGGGCTGGAACCCGAGACAGTCCACCGTGAACAGAGAGGATCCAGATGCAGTTTTCCTTCGGCTTCATCTTTCAGGAAACCTATTTTTTCCCCAAGATCCTCATTAAGAGAGAGGTGGGAGGAGAGGGGACTGACTTATGGCCATCTCGCTGTCTCTTGGCACAGGAGGAGAGGGGACTGGCCATGGCCATCTCGCCATCTCTTGGTGGTGCTGGAATCCCCATTGTTTCCTCTGGGGACTGGTTTATTCAGGGGTAAGGTCACAGTTTGGGGATCCGAGCAGAGGGGAGCATAACTCAGAGATGTGTGGCTTAATTGCCCGGAGTGATTGAGAAGGCGGGGACGAGAAGGAAAGCCTTTAGGGGGAAATGGGTAATTGTTTGTGTACAGAGCTCATATTGCGCTTGTTACAAAATGTTTGCAAGCTGTCATGTATCGGCGGTGAGCATACATACGTGCATGTTTTAGTTACAGCAGTTTATCCAGCCTATCTCTCAATCTGTCGCAAAGTGGTGTTGCCACGAGGGCCTGATGGTTTGTTTTTTCTGCTTAAGCAAAACGTAAATTATCTGGCCCATTAATATCCGGGTGCTTTAATCTGTTATTAGAGTAGAAAAGTGAAAATCCTGCACCAAGATGAATGTTTGCTTTTAAGGTGATTAATAATGCACAGCTTCTGGGACATTCATCACTCTGCCAGAGGCCTCAGCTGATGAAGAAGGAAGGAAAGAGACCAGGAATATGGTGGGCTTGCTGTTCAGTGCCTCAGCCCATGACCCTTTTATCATCTCCCTTCCTCCAGAACCGGCCCTGGCTCCCTACTGTCTTTGCCATAAAAGCCAGACTTCCGGCGCTCAGTGAACTGGCTTCATCCCGTCTGCCTACCTGGAGCCCCTATGACGTGCTCTGCACTGTGGGGGAGGCAGGAGAAGGAGGGTGGGTGCCTCTGCTCTCAGAGGCTTTCCTGGGCATTCCGCTTAGTTGCTCTGTCGTGTTGGACTCTTTTGAGACCCCATGGATGGTGGCACGCCAGGCTTCCCTGTCCTTCACCATCTCCAGGAGCTTGCTCAAACTCATGTCCATTGACTCAGTGATGTCATCCAACCATCTCATCCTCTGTCGCCCACTTCTCCTTTTGCCTTTTATTTTCCCCAACATCAGAGTCTTTTCCAATGAGTCGTCTCTTCACATCAGGTGGTCAAAGTACTAGAGCTTCAGCTTCAGCATCCATCCTTCCAATGAATAGTCAGGGTTGATTTCCTTTAGGACTGACTGGTTTGATCTCCTTGTAGTCCCAGGGACTCTCAAGAGCCTCCTTCAACACCACAGTTCAGAGGTATCAACTCGTCAGCGCTCAGCCTTCTTTATGGTCCAGCGCTCACATCCAGACGTGACTACTGGGAAAGCCATAGCTTTGACTCTGTGGCTTTAACGGAGACAATAGTAGCTTAGGGAGAGGAATCCGTGCCCTCATGAGAGATGGAAGGAGTCTGGTGTTAGATTGATGGGTGGGAGCAGACGGCAAGGACTGTCAGAGCCAAGAGAGGGAGAAGCTGATGTACTGGGCTGGGAGGCCAGGAAATGCGTCCTGGAGGAGAGGGGCTACAGCTAGGCCTTGGAAAACAAGAAACCTGTGGCCCCAAAGCAAAACGTAAATTATCTGGCCCATTAATACCGGGTGCTTTAATTTTATTAGAGTAGAAAAGTGAAAATCCTGCACCAAGATGAATGTTTGCTTTAAGGTGATTAATAATGCACAGCTTCTGGGACATTCATCACTCTGCCAGAGGCCTCAGCTGATGAAGAAGGAAGGAAAGAGACCAGGAATATGGTGGGCTTGCTGTTCAGTGCCTCAGCCCATGACCCTTTTATCATCTCCCTTCCTCCAGAACCGGCCCTGGCTCCCTACTGTCTTTGCCATAAAAGCCAGACTTCCGGCGCTCAGTGAACTGGCTTCATCCCGTCTGCCTACCTGGAGCCCCTATGACGTGCTCTGCACTGTGGGGGAGGCAGGAGAAGGAGGGTGGGTGCCTCTGCTCTCAGAGGCTTTCCTGGGCATTCCGCTTAGTTGCTCTGTCGTGTTGGACTCTTTTGAGACCCCATGGATGGTGGCACGCCAGGCTTCCCTGTCCTTCACCATCTCCAGGAGCTTGCTCAAACTCATGTCCATTGACTCAGTGATGTCATCCAACCATCTCATCCTCTGTCGCCCACTTCTCCTTTTGCCTTTTATTTTCCCCAACATCAGAGTCTTTTCCAATGAGTCGTCTCTTCACATCAGGTGGTCAAAGTACTAGAGCTTCAGCTTCAGCATCCATCCTTCCAATGAATAGTCAGGGTTGATTTCCTTTAGGACTGACTGGTTTGATCTCCTTGCAGTCCCAGGGAGTCTCAAGAGCCTCCTTCAACACCACAGTTCAGAGGTATCAACTCGTCAGCGCTCAGCCTTCTTTATGGTCCAGCGCTCACATCCAGACGTGACTACTGGGAAAGCCATAGCTTTGACTCTGTGGCTTTAACGGAGACAATAGTAGCTTAGGGAGAGGAATCCGTGCCCTCATGAGAGATGGAAGGAGTCTGGTGTTAGATTGATGGGTGGGAGCAGACGGCAAGGACTGTCAGAGCCAAGAGAGGGAGAAGCTGATGTACTGGGCTGGGAGGCCAGGAAATGCGTCCTGGAGGAGAGGGGCTACAGCTAGGCCTTGGAAAACAAGAAACCTGTGGATAACCACCATCAAAGATACTAGTTAGTGAGTACGAATCATCACGCTAAGAGTTTTTGGTATATTCTTGCTCCTCCATCTCTCAGTTCCGTAACGCGGATATCATTATCCCCATTTTGTGGATAAGTAAACCGAGGCTCAGAGTGGAGAAGGCCTCTCCCTGGCCTTACACAGGGAATGAGGCGCAGACTCCAAAGGCTGCGCGTCTGAATTCAGTGCTTCTTACATCCTTCTGCGCAGGAGGAAGCTCCGGGGAGCAGAGAACCCGGATGGAGTGCGGTAGGTGGGGACAGGGAGGGAGCTGGCAGTGAGACCCCTGTCGAGGGGCCGTGTTACCCGACAGCTTAGATGTCTGTGCTCCCGTGACGCCCACTGTGATGAGCGCCCACAGGCCACGTGGAAAGGAGACAGAGAATCCTGTTATCCGGTTGAAGACCGTGCTGGAAGGCTGCAGGCGGCCCCTCTCAGCCAGGCTCTGGAGGCGCCATTCCTCGTGTTCCCGGTTTGTGTTCAGGAGCGTTGCTTCTGGAGGAAGCGTTTCTCCCACCCGCGTCTGGTGCAACAACCCCGTGCTTCTGCTGGTCTCTCCTTGGTGGTGCGCGGCCCCGGGGAGCCTTACACGAACCAGGAGGAGGTCTGGGAGCCACTGCCTGCACATCGCTGCTCAGGGACTTCTCCAAACACTGTTTATTATGGATAGGTCTGCCAATTGCATGTTTTTATAATTTCCCAGAGACTTCATTTTACGCTCTGCTGAGATCTAAAATAGACCGGTGCAAACGCTCAGACTTCCTTCTGCCTCTGGCAAGGTGAGGTCCAGCAGGTCAGGAAGATGCCCACGTGCTCTGCTCGGAAGGGGACGATGGTAAAGCCGACCATGGGGGTTAGAAAACGGCGCCTTACTCAGGACTCTTGAGGAGACCTTTGCCTCTGGGGTGGGTGTGTGTCCTAGCTCTGTGGGGATTACTTTTTTAAAAAATTAATTCATTAGTTAATTTTGGGCTATTTTGGGTTTTCACTGCTGCGGCCCCGGCTCTTCTCTAGTTGCAGGGGGCTACAGCTAGGCCTTGGAAAACAAGAAACCTGTGGATAACCACCATCAAAGATACTAGTTAGTGAGTACGAATCATCACGCTAAGAGTTTTTGGTATATTCTTGCTCCTCCATCTCTCAGTTCCGTAACGCGGATATCATTATCCCCATTTTGTGGATAAGTAAACCGAGGCTCAGAGTGGAGAAGGCCTCTCCCTGGCCTTACACAGGGAATGAGGCGCAGACTCCAAAGGCTGCGCGTCTGAATTCAGTGCTTCTTACATCCTTCTGCGCAGGAGGAAGCTCCGGGGAGCAGAGAACCCGGATGGAGTGCGGTAGGTGGAGACAGGGAGGGAGCTGGCAGTGAGACCCCTGTCGAGGGGCCGTGTTACCCGACAGCTTAGATGTCTGTGCTCCCGTGACGCCCACTGTGATGAGCGCCCACAGGCCACGTGGAAAGGAGACAGAGAATCCTGTTATCCGGTTGAAGACCGTGCTGGAAGGCTGCAGGCGGCCCCTCTCAGCCAGGCTCTGGAGGCGCCATTCCTCGTGTTCCCGGTTTGTGTTCAGGAGCGTTGCTTCTGGAGGAAGCGTTTCTCCCACCCGCGTCTGGTGCAACAACCCCGTGCTTCTGCTGGTCTCTCCTTGGTGGTGCGCGGCCCCGGGGAGCCTTACACGAACCAGGAGGAGGTCTGGGAGCCACTGCCTGCACATCGCTGCTCAGGGACTTCTCCAAACACTGTTTATTATGGATAGGTCTGCCAATTGCATGTTTTTATAATTTCCCAGAGACTTCATTTTACGCTCTGCTGAGATCTAAAATAGACCGGTGCAAACGCTCAGACTTCCTTCTGCCTCTGGCAAGGTGAGGTCCAGCAGGTCAGGAAGATGCCCACGTGCTCTGCTCGGAAGGGGACGATGGTAAAGCCGACCATGGGGGTTAGAAAACGGCGCCTTACTCAGGACTCTTGAGGAGACCTTTGCCTCTGGGGTGGGTGTGTGTCCTAGCTCTGTGGGGATTACTTTTTTAAAAAATTAATTCATTAGTTAATTTTGGGCTATTTTGGGTTTTCACTGCTGCGGCAGGCTCTTCTCTAGTTGCAGGGAGTGGGGGCTACTCTCTAGTTGAGGTGAGCAGGCTTCTTGTTGCAGTGACTTCTGTTGTTGTGGAAGTCCGGCTCTAGGGCTCACGGGCTTCAGTAGTTGCAGCTCCGAGGCTCTAGAGCACAGGCTCCATAGTTGTGGCTCACGGGCTTAGTTGCTCTGCAGTATGTGGGATCTTCCTGAGTCAGGGATTGAACCCGCATCTGCTACATCGGCAGGCAGACTCTTCACCACTGAGCCACCAGGGAAGCCCTGTGGGGAGCACTTTTAGCTGCCCCTAAGCTAGTAGAGGGGATAGTAAGGAGATTTCTGTCTGGGCTTCTGGAAAGGCTTCACCTGGCTTGAGGCATGGCCTGTTTGAAGATCAGAAACCATTTCCGCAACTCGGGGGAGAGTCCATCTGGAGGGACCAACAAGGATAAGCTAGTGCAAAGTTTGGAAGTGTCAAGTGTAGAATATCCTTGGGTGGTGGGGGCAAAGGGAAGAGATGATGACCCTAACCCAAACCCGGATCCCAGCCCTAACAGGTAGAGGCGCCATCTAGAAGCCTTGGATGTAATCTAGGGCATTTGTAATTTTCCCCCAGTTATTTTAATTTATATATTTATTGCCACATGGGATCTTAGTTCCCTGACCTAAGAGGGAGGATTGAATCCATGCTCCCTGCATTGGGAGCATAGAGCCTTAACCCCTGGACCTCCAGGGAAGTCTTTTCAGTTTTCAATTATGAAAGTAATAAGCATATTTGTCATAGACAGTTTCGAAATTTCAGAAACAAAGTAGAAATTAGTATCCCATGATTTTGCTATCCAGAAGCAACTTGGTTAGCATGTTGTTTCCTTTGTCTTTTTTTTTTCTATAGATTTTTCACATTCTTGAATTCATATGATATGTACAATTTGAGATCCTTTTATTATCTTACCAAAATGTCCCATACTTTCTTCTGTATTATTGATAATTTAAACTACTGTCTCTCCAATTATGTGCCCTCAGGAGATGCCCTCAATGTCCAGTATTGCTCTCTTTACAGCTTCATTCTCTTGAGCAGTAAGTCTCATCCTTGCCTGCAAAGTAAAATCCTCTGTGAGTGTGTGTGTGTGTGTGTGTGTGTGTGTGCACATGCTCAGTCACTCCAACTCTTTGTGATCCCATGGACTGTAGCCTGCCAGGCTCCTTTGTCTGTGGAGTTTTCCAGGCAAGAATATTGGAGTGGGGTGCCATTTCCTTCTCCAGGGGATCTTCCTGATCCAGGGGTTGAACCTGTCTCTTACATGTCCTGCATTGGCAGGCAGGTTTGTTACCACTGTGCTACCTGGGAATCCCACAATCCCCTGGGAGGCTTTAAAAAAAAAAACCCAGGACTCACTCAGACCAATTACATCAGAAACTGTGGGTTGTACTCAGAGATCAACACGTCTTAGATGTTGCCCAGGTAAGTCTAATGTGTGGACAAGTATGGGGCCCCTCAGACTGGAACGCTCCTTGTCATGCTGACCCCATTGGCCCGTGAAGTTCCTCACCTGTCCTGCTGTTCTCAGATTCACCATACTGGATGGACTCAGGTCTTGGGGAAAAATCTAGTGAAAGAAAAAGAGGAAGCTGCTAAAGTCCTGATAAATATATATGCCTCCCCCTTACTACCGTCATCCTTTAGTAGATTAGCTGTCTCTTGTTTTTAACCCTCCAAAGTCTTCTATCTTCTCTGGAAAACGACTCTTCCTCCATCTCACGTGGTTCTGGCAGGACTGTCCATTCCAGGACTTCCTGTACAGCTCTGCCGTCAGCAATTGGTCGAAGGAGAGGCCACGTGACTCAGCAGGACCAATCAGATTTCTCCTATACAGGATTGCCAGATAAAATACAGGATGCCCAATGAACTTTGAATTTCACCTGAAAAAAAAGTAATTCTTATAAGTATGTTACAAATAGTACATGGGGCACATTTAGACTAGAAAGACGCTTATTGTTTATCTGAAATTCAATTCACTGGGCATTCTGTGATTTAAAAAATCTGACCACCTTTCTTCTGTGGAATTTACTGTATCATTGCTGGGAGTGGTAGGGTCTCTCTCTTAGAGTTTGAGTTTATGTGTGACTTCCCAGATCACCTTCTTTAATTGGATCTCCACCTCCTCTTTCTCTCTAATATTTAGTCCCTTCTTGGTGCACACCACACTCTTGTATGCAGCTTTTTGTATATAGGTTTAATATCTATATCAAGGGTTCCTGATACAACATGATCTCCATCAGACAAGGGTCCTATCTGCATGGACCCCACTGTCCATCAACATTTATTTGTGAGGATTCTTGAGTCTTTGTTTGAGATTGCGCTTCTCCAGAGAGGCGATCTATTTGCTTTTGCAGTGCCTAAAATCATTCCTTGAGGGTTTTGCAACCTCACTGGTAGCATACTTTTTTTTAGGTAGTGTAATTTGGATCTCAAAGTTGTGAAAGAGGTTACTTGTTTTTACAAGAAGTTTTTTTTTTTTTTTTTTCCTTCAACTGGTGCCAGCCAGGGTCAAGAGAAATGAGTTTCCTTGCTGTCTCTTTGTGGAAATCCTGCTTTATTTCTTACTCACTTTCTGAGTGTGTAGCCCTTTGGGATCTCAGCTTTAAGTAGAGGCTTCAAATCAGAACTCCTGCCTTGGGCTGTGGTTGGGTTTTTATCTCCAGTCCCCTCCAACCTCCTGAGGGCTTCAGTGAAGAACTTCAAAGTCTCTGGGGTTTAGCCGAAACCCTCAGGGAGAAAGCTGACTTTAACACTCATTTTCTTTCCAGACTTCTTATTTCCCTTTGTTTTAGGGCTTTGCAGATTTCTTACTTTTGTGCCAGCTCAATAATGCATTTAAATAGATTTAAAAAACGTATCCAACCACTTAGCAGTTTCACTTGGGAGACTTTCACGGGTATCAGATCAGCACTGCCGTTGGAAACAAGCCATGAGGTTATTCGCTCTCAAGTTAATTTCTGATTGAAACCACCATGTGTGTGTGCTCTGTTGTGTCTGTTGATTTGCGAACCCGTGGACTATAGCCCACCAGGCTCCTCTGTCCATGGGATTTTCCAGACAAGACTACTGGAGTGGGTTGCCTCTCCAGGGCATCTTCCCGACCCAGGGATTGAACTTGTGTCTCTTGGGTCTGCTGCACTGGCAGGCAGATTGTTTACTACCAGCGCCCCCTGGAAAGCCACCGTGAGCTTTGTCCCTTCAGGTGTCCCTTTTCTTTCCTCCCTTGCACAGGAGGGAAGGGCTCTGTGGCACCAGAGTGGGAGTGTGGGGTGGGGGTACCTGATCCCAGTCTCCTTTCCCCAAATAGACACAGGGGAACCCGGTCCACCTGAATGACCACGCAGCCATGCCTCAAGGCTCACGGTGGTTTCAGGTCTGGCGACTCTTGTCCATATTGTATCTCTCTAGGGAGCTTTACCAGCACCCGGCCAGGGCCTGGAGTCACAGAGAAACATTCTTGCAAGGCTGGGTGGGCAGCGGGAACTCACTTTGGGGTTCCTCATCTCGTGACTGATACCGGGCCTGGCCCTGAGCACCTGGATTCTAGGGGACGGCAGGAATGGGAACATTCTTGACTGTGGAGCTGCAGCTGAGCTGAGTGAGGCAGGCTGTGAGAGTTTGGGGGTTGACGTGAGGGCTCGGGAACCTGGTGAGTGAGCGGAGTCTCCTTCTAGCATTCTGAGTCTCTTCGAAGATGAACCCAGGATTCAAATTTTGAGTGGCCTCATTCTCCCCACCCTCATTCTTTCTCTCCCTTTCTCTCTGCCTTTCCCCTGCTACTTTCCTTTAGCTTAAAACATTTGTGACTTTTTACTTACTTCAAAATAATGTTCTTTTTTCTTTTTTTAATAAAGGTAATATATGTTCACTATAGAATACTTAGAAAATGTAGAAAAGAACAAGAAGGTAATTAATGTTTATCCTAATTGTTATTTATAGCTATTACTTATATTTTTCTGTATATATGTATATCGTTATGACATATACATAATACATATATAGTCCAATAATTTCTATTGTGAAATGTAAATTTTTGTTATAAAATTGGATGATACTCTGAGGCATTATTTTGTAGACTTTTTTTCCCATTTATCTATAATATCATATTTGAATAATGTCTATAGCCCACCAGGCTCCTCTGTCCATGGGATTTTCCAGACAAGACTACTGGAGTGGGTTGCCTCTCCAGGGCATCTTCCCGACCCAGGGATTGAACTTGTGTCTCTTGGGTCTGCTGCACTGGCAGGCAGATTGTTTACTACCAGCGCCCCCTGGAAAGCCACCGTGAGCTTTGTCCCTTCAGGTGTCCCTTTTCTTTCCTCCCTTGCACAGGAGGGAAGGGCTCTGTGGCACCAGAGTGGGAGTGTGGGGTGGGGGTACCTGATCCCAGTCTCCTTTCCCCAAATAGACACAGGGGAACCCGGTCCACCTGAATGACCACGCAGCCATGCCTCAAGGCTCACGGTGGTTTCAGGTCTGGCGACTCTTGTCCATATTGTATCTCTCTAGGGAGCTTTACCAGCACCCGGCCAGGGCCTGGAGTCACAGAGAAACATTCTTGCAAGGCTGGGTGGGCAGCGGGAACTCACTTTGGGGTTCCTCATCTCGTGACTGATACCGGGCCTGGCCCTGAGCACCTGGATTCTAGGGGACGGCAGGAATGGGAACATTCTTGACTGTGGAGCTGCAGCTGAGCTGAGTGAGGCAGGCTGTGAGAGTTTGGGGGTTGACGTGAGGGCTCGGGAACCTGGTGAGTGAGCGGAGTCTCCTTCTAGCATTCTGAGTCTCTTCGAAGATGAACCCAGGATTCAAATTTTGAGTGGCCTCATTCTCCCCACCCTCATTCTTTCTCTCCCTTTCTCTCTGCCTTTCCCCTGCTACTTTCCTTTAGCTTAAAACATTTGTGACTTTTTACTTACTTCAAAATAATGTTCTTTTTTCTTTTTTTAATAAAGGTAATATATGTTCACTATAGAATACTTAGAAAATGTAGAAAAGAACAAGAAGGTAATTAATGTTTATCCTAATTGTTATTTATAGCTATTACTTATATTTTTCTGTATATATGTATATCGTTATGACATATACATAATACATATATAGTCCAATAATTTCTATTGTGAAATGTAAATTTTTGTTATAAAATTGGATGATACTCTGAGGCATTATTTTGTAGACTTTTTTTCCCATTTAATCTATTATGAAAAATGGTATCTCTCCGAGTATTCTTTGAAAAGATTATTTTGAATGGCCCATTGTGTAGATGGAATATGTATTTCGAATGATTCCATTATGTAGATGGAATATCAGGTATTAATCAAGCATTCTGCATCTGAATGTTTTTCTAATTTTTTCAGTCTTGTAACTAATTCCTTGAGGGACCCCCATGTGCATAAATTTTTATGTGTAGCTCTGATTTATTTCTCTATGCGTGTATTACTGTGCGTGGAGTTGCCACTTGATTTTTTGAGACTTCTGATAATCACACAATGCTGTTCTACAATAAGATGATATATATTTCTATGTACATAGGTCACATCAAATGTCAGGCAATATTGTGTTCTGCAAAATTGTGCCCTATACATGACATGCCTTCTGGGAAAACCACGGTTAAGGCGGATCACTCAAAATTTGTGCTGCGTTGTAATGGCAACCCTAATAAACAATAACATTCTAATAAAAGTGCTATTTAAAAATTCATTAAGTTTCCAATAAATAGAGCACCAGTGGTGTGCTCGAAAAGTTGCTGGCTGGAAGAGGGTGTAAAGAAAAATAGGAGATGATACATAACCGGGACAGGACAAAATGCATAAGGACACAGCATTACCAAGTAGTAAGTACCTTCAAAAGAGAACAAGCAGCTTAACCCAGCCAAGAGGAAGAGCACGGGTGAGCGGCCATGGACGGCACCCCGCTGAGGCTTCCTGAGCTCAGCTGTGAGAGCCTCCTCTGGGTTCAGCGGCTGGTTCTTGGTGGCTGAAAACATACCCTTTTGGAAAGAATTGCATATGAACCCATGCAACCTCTGGCTTCTATTTGCATCCTAGCTTTTTCTGCCAGTTGTGTCTGACCTCATTACAGAAGTATTGACTGCAGCTAACAGGCTGGACTGGGACCTTGCAGCTCAGGAGGACTGCACAATATACATCCACTGCCTAGTGGGGAAGGTCCTCAATTGCCATCTACACCACGCAGAGTGTTTGGGCCCTTTACCTTTGGCCAGTTTGATCGATTAAACATGGGACCTCATTTTTAAAATGTGCATTTTTTGAATTACCAGAGAAGTGGGACTGTTTTCCCACGTTCCTTCGCCCATCATCTGTCCTCTGTGAATTGGAGGGCCTGTCTGGTGCCCGCTGTTCTATCAGGGTGTTTGTATTTTTCTTATTGATCTTTCTTTATATATGAAGGTTATTAATCCTTTTTCTGTCAGGATGGTGTCAGATATTTTCTCAGCGTGTCATTGGCTTCTCAGTTTTGTTTATGATTCTTCTGAGGTACGGAGGTTTGACAATGTTGTCATGAAATCTAGAAGCTGTCTTCTTTTGCTGTGGTTTTTTCCCATTGCTTTATGTTTGGAAAATTCTTCCCTGTTCAGTAATCAGTTAAATATTTATGAATATTCCCTTTCAGACTTTTATTCTTTTCTGGATTTCTTTTTTCATTCTATGTACATAGGTCACATCAAATGTCAGGCAATATTGTGTTCTGCAAAATTGTGCCCTATACATGACATGCCTTCTGGGAAAACCACGGTTAAGGCGGATCACTCAAAATTTGTGCTGCGTTGTAATGGCAACCCTAATAAACAATAACATTCTAATAAAAGTGCTATTTAAAAATTCATTAAGTTTCCAATAAATAGAGCACCAGTGGTGTGCTCGAAAAGTTGCTGGCTGGAAGAGGGTGTAAAGAAAAATAGGAGATGATACATAACCGGGACAGGACAAAATGCATAAGGACACAGCATTACCAAGTAGTAAGTACCTTCAAAAGAGAACAAGCAGCTTAACCCAGCCAAGAGGAAGAGCACGGGTGAGCGGCCATGGACGGCACCCCGCTGAGGCTTCCTGAGCTCAGCTGTGAGAGCCTCCTCTGGGTTCAGCGGCTGGTTCTTGGTGGCTGAAAACATACCCTTTTGGAAAGAATTGCATATGAACCCATGCAACCTCTGGCTTCTATTTGCATCCTAGCTTTTTCTGCCAGTTGTGTCTGACCTCATTACAGAAGTATTGACTGCAGCTAACAGGCTGGACTGGGACCTTGCAGCTCAGGAGGACTGCACAATATACATCCACTGCCTAGTGGGGAAGGTCCTCAATTGCCATCTACACCACGCAGAGTGTTTGGGCCCTTTTACCTTTGGCCAGTTTGATCGATTAAACATGGGACCTCATTTTTAAAATGTGCATTTTTTGAATTACCAGAGAAGTGGGACTGTTTTCCCACGTTCCTTCGCCCATCATCTGTCCTCTGTGAATTGGAGGGCCTGTCTGGTGCCCGCTGTTCTATCAGGGTGTTTGTATTTTTCTTATTGATCTTTCTTTATATATGAAGGTTATTAATCCTTTTTCTGTCAGGATGGTGTCAGATATTTTTCTCAGCGTGTCATTGGCTTCTCAGTTTTGTTTATGATTCTTCTGAGGTACGGAGGTTTGACAATGTTGTCATGAAATCTAGAAGCTGTCTTCTTTTGCTGTGGTTTTTTCCCATTGCTTTATGTTTGGAAAATTCTTCCCTGTTCAGTAATCAGTTAAATATTTATGAATATTCCCTTTCAGACTTTTATTCTTTTCTGGTTTCTTTTTTTATATTTCATTTTAAAAATTAGTCTTGGACTCATTCTGATGGCTGGTATGATATGATGATCTAGTAACTAATTTCTCCCTTATTCCAGTTATTCCTAATATTTAAAAATTGTATGTATTCCTATCAATCAGCTTCTCATATTCCCATAGCATATATTAAATCTCTTCTTACTATCAACTAGGCCCATTTAAGGTTGACATATCCCATTTCATTAATCGGTATGCCAGTATTTCCCCTATTTCAGTTACTGTAGATATATATATACACTTTAAAAATACATTTATTTAATTTATTGTTTATTTATTTGACTGCGTTGGGTCTTAGTTGACACATACAGCGGATCTTTAGTTGTGGTATGCAGGGTCTAGGGCATTCTCCAGGCAAGAATGCTGGGGTGCATCGCCACTTCCTCCTTCAGGGGATCTTCCTGACCTAGGGATCAAACCCACATCTCCTGAGTCTCCTGATCAGAGGTGGAACCTGGGCCCCCTGAATTGGGGGTGCAGAGTCTTAGCCACTGAACCACCAGGGAAGTCCCACATTTATATACTTTATTTTTTGCAGGGAGGTGGGGAGGGGGCGAGGTTGGGGAAGGAGGGGAGCAGACGGGCTACATCTATTGGTCTTTCATTTGTCTATTTTCATCCATCTTTGTTCTTTGGCCCGTGTGGGCCTCGCATCGCAGTGGCCTCTGCTGTCGCAGAGCACTGGCTCTGGGCACATGCGTTCCAGAGCTCCGGTTTGGTCATTGGACACATCGGTTCAGCCACTCCACGGCACGTGGGATCTTCCCAGGCCAGGGATCGAACTGGTGCCCCTTGCCCTGCAAGGCGGTGTCCTTACCCACTGGACCACCAGGGAAGCCTATATACTTTATTTATTTATTTATTTATTTTGGCAGGGGGTGGGTTGGGGAGGGAGGTGGGTGGGCGGGCCACTTCTATTGATCTTTCATTTATCTATTTTCATCCTCTTTGTTCTTTGGCCCATGTGGGCCTCCCATCGTGGTGGCCTCTGTTGTCGCAGAGCACCGGCTCTGGGCGCATGCGCTCCAGAGCTCCGGCTCGGTAATTGGACACATCAATCCAGCTGCTCCATGGCACGTGGGATCTTCCCAGGCCAGGAAACGAACCAGCGCCCTTTGCACTGCAAGGCAGTGTCCTTACCCACTGGACCACCAGGGAAGCCCCAGCCCTATGTACTTTAGATATTTAAATATCTCAGAGTACAATCTAGCCTTACTCTTTTTCACCCAAAGTTTTCTTAGCTAAAAATTTCATTGGTTTCTTCTTCCATGTAAGTTTAAATGTATTCCCTGGGAGTTTTTTATTAGGCTTGTGTTAAACCGGGAGTCAACACCCATTTGTTGGCAATGGGCCAAGGACAAAATAGCTTAGCCTGTGTGGGCTACATGTAGTCTGTAGTTTCTCCTCCTCCTCTTTATTATTTTTAAAACATTTTTTACAATTGTAAAATATAAAAACCACAATTCAGGGGGTGTAGAAAAATAGGCTGTGGGCTGGATTTGGCCTGCCAGCTCTAATTTGTTGAGTCCTAATTTAAAACAGTTGGATGGACTTACTGGGGCAGCTGAAACAAAGCACCAGGCACTCAGTGGCTTAAAACAACATCAATTTATTGTCCTGTTGTTCTCGATGTTAGAAGTCTGGAATTAGTGTGTCAGCAGGCCAGTGCTCCCTCTAAAACATGCAAGGGAATCCTTCTTTGCCTCTTCCTGGCTTTGTTTTTCTGAAAATCTTTGATGCTCCTGAACTGATAGCTTGCAGTTCTGCATGCGTAGTTGTGTCTGCCTCCTGGTGATCCCACGGGCCGTAGCCCGCCAGGCTCTTCTATTGGTGGCATTCTCCAGGCAAGAATGCTGGGGTGCATCGCCACTTCCTCCTTCAGGGGATCTTCCTGACCTAGGGATCAAACCAATTCCACGGAAGACTTCCTCAGGAGTCTCCTGCATCGGCCTTGGCAGGTGGATGCTTTACCACGGAAGCCACCAGGGAAGCCCCGGCTTGGAGCCGCGTGACTCCAGTCTCTGCCTCTCTTGTCACATGGAGTTCTTTCGTGGTGCCTCTGCCTTCACAGGGCTGTCTTCTTACAGGGACACTAGTCTGACTGGATGAGGGACCCACCTTACTCCAGTGGAACCTCCTGTTGACTAATTATATCTTCAACATCCCTATTTCCAAATAAAGTCGTGTTTTCAGGTTCTGAGGTTAGGACGTCACCACATATTTTTAGGCAGGACACAATTCAACCCATAACACAAATAAATTTAAGAGAAGTACAAATTGAATAGACTAGAAATAGAGATCACCAAAGCCTAACCATTTGACCACCAGGGATCATCGAGTAGATTAGAGACAGATATCTTTTCAATATCAAATATTTCCATCCAACAATAGTATATATGTGTTCTATGTTAATTAATTTTGTAACATCAAATCATCCTTGCCAACCTGGTTAATCCCTATGTATTCATCAGTATAGGTTTATATTTGTCTTGCCCCTGTTTCCATAGGAATTTACATCTACCTTACTAAGCAAGCCTGTCTTTAGTTTTCTTTCTTTTTATGCTAAGTGTTATCGAGACCATGCTTCCTCCATAGAAGGAATAACTTCATTTTCCATATTTGTCTACATGGCGAGAGCAGTTTATATTGCATGGGAATCACCACTTTCTGGAAAGTCTGAAAGAATTCACCAGTAAAACCACCGGGTCCTGTGGCCTGTGCTCTACAATGACTACATGGCTACTGTTCCTTTTCTCAAAGTAGACAGATTCAGATCCGAGTCAATAGAACACCAGACTCAGAGCTCTAAAAATGCCCGTCTGCACCTGGGTATGCAAGAGGGGACGTCTCACGCTGAACTCAGAGAACAGACTTGAGATCCAGCTGATGGGCTCTTACCCTGCAGAGTATGCTTGTTGATGCAAGATATCAGGAGTTCCCCTGCAAGTGCATTGGCCTGGCTGTTGCCGCCCCATATATATCTGTGTGCATTGGAGCAAGTGTGCAGTGATCAGAGAGAGCATGAAGGAAAAACTGAATGTGTCATACGCTGCCAATGGGTCGTTTTTCCAGCAATCCTGAAACAGCAAAGTGGGGTCCGGGGCTGCTGACAATAGCTACCCTCTTAGCCTTCAATAAGAACCTGCCAACTGAGGCAGCTGACTTTCCCGTCCAGCCTAGCACACCAGAGGCTTGCCTGTTTCAACCCCAGCCCTCACCATGTTTCCCTGTTCCCCACAAGGCACGGGGCGCACCTGCTCCCATTGGGTACCCACAGGCGCTCGTGGGTGGAACAGTTCATCAGAGTATCGGATTTCTGGCCACTTGTTGGAGCTACTGCAATCCAATATGTTTTCCCATATGTTTGAACCTTTCTGCAGTTCTTCCATCTGTTTCTGAGAAATGTGAGGGAATTTAATGATCTTTTCTGGGGTTATTAAACCGACAGCTGTTGTCATTAATAGAGGACATTCTTTACTGCAGTGAACAAACGCTAGTCGTAACTTTAGCCTGTCGGGTCCGCTCTCGTTAATAGCTCGAGCGTTTGTCTCAAGACTGGGGTGACGAACGTGGGGGGCTCTGCTGCCAGCTTTGAAGATGATTCATCTTTAGAGTGTGAACGCCCTCACTTCTTTTTTGTACTCTAGGCAGCTTTTGAGGCAAAATGTATAATTGGCAGAAAAACAAAATCCAGTCCGCTGCCAGCCGTTGGCTTTCTTTGAAAACGAAGGAGCTGGAGTGAGGAAAAGGAAAGATTACGTTTTTACTGTGTGTTTCAAATTATGGTTCATTTTCTAGAACAGTAGAGGCAGAGAGAAACCAACGTGCATAGTTTGAATGGAAGGTTATCGGCACCGTCATGGATTGAGACCTCGGAAAGAGGGCTGGGTGCACACAAACAACAGGGAGGAGAGGGGCCCGCCCTCCACCTGTTCTGCTGACGGATCAGCCTTAGGGATTGATCTTTGGAGTTCAGCTAGCCTCATAGGGCCTGGTAGCAGAAGGGCGGAGGAATTTATTATCTCACCAGGTTACGATTCCCTGTGTGGGAGGCTGTAGGTGGAATGGGGAGGTGATGTAGCAGAGGGGCACAGCAAGCCCAGCCAGCCTTGTCTAGGTTCGCCAGGTTTTCTGGATGGGGTCCTGGGTAGAGGCAGAGAAACCCATGTTTAGACCCCATTCCTGAGCAGCTGGGGTGTGAATGGGTGCTGATCAGAGAAGGAACCAAGAAGGCCACCTCTACAAACCTGGCAGCACTTGGCAGTGGACCTGGGCCCCAGATCCTCCTCCCTACCTTGTCTCCAGCTGCCATCCAGATCCAGCAAGAGCCCGTGGGAGGAGGCGGGGGCTCAGCGGTCTGCTCTGGATCCTGGGTTAGTTCCTTGGAAAGGCTCTGGCGTCTGTGGGGGTCTGACAGGTCAGGAGAGCGAGCCTGCTTTAGCGACTGATGCCTGAAGTTCCTGCTTGCTCAGAGAATGAGGAGCCAAAACCCAGGAAGCTGAGAGGAAGCAAGAAGCTGAGAGAACCCAGCCGTTTGGAGTCAGAGAGATGAGGTGGGGAAGGGAGGGAACAGCTACCACTATAGGGTCACTACTGGTCTCCTTCTCCAGTGAGAGCGGGTTTCCTCTGACACCTCATTCATCCACTCATGAAAAACCCTGAATGGAATTCCCCTGTGGACGGATATTTTGCTCAACCCTGGGAATATCAAGGGCCTGAGGCTCCCAGGAACCCACTGCCTACCGGGGAGACAGATACTTAAGTGACCACTGAGGAAGGGTACATGCAGGGTGCAGTGAGGCATGGAGGAAGGGTGTTCATTAGCCTCTGTCTTGGTGTGGATCTGGGAAGGCTTCCTGGAGGAGGTAGCATCCTCCCTGGGTGCAAGAGGACAAACATAATTCAGCTAGTCCACAGCAGATAGGGGAAAGTATTGCACAGAAAGGGCAGCAGGTAAAAAGCCCCATAGTGAGCGAGAGATGGGAGCGGGAATGTCAGAGATGAGGAGGATCCAGAGATGAGGCTGTGTGAGAATCAGATTCTTGGGTGTGCTTTGTAGCCCAACGTCACGTGACTTACGAGGCCTGCAGCTTACGATAGTGTTTATAATCAGCTGTGATTTTCCTATCCGCTTTCACTCTGCTCTGTACGCCTGGTAGAATATAAAAACCTAGCCAAGCGCACCATAAATGTGGGTATTTTCTTACAAACTGGCTTCTCTGCTTAGAGATGTAATAACTTCACAGCATCTCTATAGCTTCTGGGGGAAAAGAAACAGAAACCATCTCTTGTCACGGTTGCCTTTGTTACCATCGGGTCCCCTCCAGGATCCATCCTTCAGGGGCAGCTTCTCAGCGAAAAGGGGTTTGTTCTATGATAGTTCACGTCTCATCTTTTTCCAGAATGAAGGATGCAAAGTTGGCTTCAAAGTGTTTCTCTCTCTAAGTTTCCAGATGATTCTGCGCCAGCCATTTGTCCCTGGCCAAAAGTGGGGGCCCACGTGTTTATGGTTGGGGGATTTAGACAGCGACACTCCCTGCCCCCACAGCCCGCTGCAGGCTCCTGTGTAATCTCCAAATTGCACGTGGGCATAGCGGTGCCTCTTGAGAAAATCCACCCCCGTCCGAGATTTCCCATGAAGAAGTCACCTGGCTTGGGAGGAATTTAGAGACAACAAATAAAATATTTCTCAGTCAAGCCAGACTTGGATCTCCTTTTAAAATGAACATATTTTCAAAGACCTCTTCCCCCACTTTCGAGTCAAGTAATTTCTATTGTAATGTTGCTTAAGTACGTACCAACAAGAAGGCTGGAGTAAAAGCCTCCTGCTTATGGCTCTCCTATGACTATAAAAGCCAAACAAATGGACATATTATAGAATGGCAAGCTACAGAATCAATGCAATTCAAACTAACAGCATTAATTTAATGGGATGTCACTTCATCAAACCTAAATCACCCTGCTGCCCGTGAGCAGGGGGCCTGAGCTGGCGGTGCAGCCCGTGGGAGCCTGGCAGGCTAACGGGAGCTGTTTTCTATTCCCCTCAGTTACACTCTGTGGAAGGGACGTCTTTGGCCTTACCTTGGCCCAAATGCTTCATCCACAGAGCACACACACTGCTGTCCTTTTCTTCTTTGTCCTCTGTCCTTAACAAAACAAAAACATAGCATGGCACTTGAAAGATGGAAGGCTGCTTTTAAGCTGCCCCCAACCCCAGCACTCAGGAGGACATAAGGAGCAGTAGGAAACAGGCCGGCCCTGGCCTTACAGAGCCCACGGAGAAAACCAGGCTTGCTCATGGAAGAATCAGCCCACACAGAATGGCAAGCACGGGATGCGATCTGGGCTGTGGCACCGGAGTGCTAACCCCGGACCTGAGGAAGAGAAGTCGGGCAGACGTGGACGATCTCAGAGCCGACTGTGGGGGCTCTGAGGACGGAGCTGACTGTGGAGTGCTTGTGGCCGTGTGGGGGACTCTGTGTCGCTGGGGTCCGGAGCTCCGGCTTCCGCTCTGTCCGGGAGGATGCCCCTCTCACGGGGCTCTGGCCGGATGCTGCCTGGAGGGGTAGGGGTAGACGGCCCTGCGGGACTCCTGCCTGCTGCCATCACCCTGCGTCCTTTCCCCGACACGCAGTGGGACGGCTTTCTGATCAGGTGGCTCCCCTAGGAAGGTGACACCAGGAGAGTTCAGCCAGTGCCGGGAGCATCAGCCAAAACAACTGTGAGGACAAGAAAGGCTTATTTAATCGACAAGCATTTAGGTACCCTGTCCCATGTGAGGTGCTGAGTGTGGAGCAATGCCAAGGAACCCAACAAGGAAGAGAAATCCATGTGTAGCCCACTGCAGTACAAGAGGAAAACGTGCTGGGTCCTTGCCAAGAAGGGAGGAGGTTACTCCAGCTCACATGTGGGCAAAATCTAGGTGGACTTCTAAGAGGAGATGGCCTCTAAGGACTGAATAGAATCTGGAGAGGTGGGGATGGGAGAGGAGAGTCTAGACAAGGTGGCCGCAAGAAAGTTTGAGACGTTAGGGGCTGGAGTCTGGCCTAGGAGAGAGGCCTGGCACGGACGGGCACAGAGCCAATAGAACTGGTAATGGGCCCTAGAGGACCGCGATGACCAAGCGATGGCCAAACAGGGGGACTGGGGGTGTCTCTTTGAGGCAAAGCCCCGCAGTTTTCCAAGCCAGGACTGACACCCATCTGATCAGTGGATCAGTTCCATCCCTCTGGGAGTGTGGGGAGAGGGCTGCCGTAGAAGAGGCAGGAAGTGAGGACCCCTGTCTAAGAGAGGAGACAAGGCTGTGGACCAAGTTGGGGGGACTTTGTGGATGGACAGAAAGGGCAGAGGGAACTGCAGCCCACGGCCTCCCATCTCCGGCTTGTTCCAGGTCCTCAGATTCGAACACGTGCAGAAGAGCTTCCTCCGCTGGTCTCAGGCGCTGGCGATGCCCCCGCCTTGCCCCCGGGGAGGGGTTTCAAAGTGAGGACTTTTGGAGGCTACCCATCACCATCGCTATTTGCCGTCTCTAACCCTATCTCCTCCTTCCAAGAGATTCTGATGCACTTGGCCTGCTCCCTGTCTCAGCCTGGAAGCCTGCTGTCTGATGGGCCCCTGCCTGCCCTGCCCCGCCCCTGCCTGCCACGGACCAGGAGGAAAAAAGGGTGACTGGAGATGGGGTGAAGCCCAGATCCACACCAGGAAATGGTTCACTCGACAGTTAGCATTGCTCTCCCATAGATTTGACCACAAATCACAGAGCATGAGGTCTGGCATCATCCATAAGGAGTTAGGAGAACCCCCTTCTGAGAAAGGGGACTCCTTGGGGCCATCTCAGGCACCCAGGCGCCATGGGTTGGCTAACCCCCGTCCCTGTGCCCCACTGCGGGCTGCTCTGGGACGGCAGTGGGCACCTCTGTGTGCTGTGTGCATCGGAGCCCAGTCCCACCTCACTGTTGCCTTGTGCTCTTCACCAGGAGCTGCTGGAGGCTAGAGACAGTCACCTGTATCTTGGAGGGCTGCCCCAAGAACCTGGCATGGAGTAGATGCCCCATGGATCTTTGCTAAGTTGAACGGAATTGAAGCTCTTCGTTTGTCGGTGATGGTTTCAAGTTTGGGCTCCAGGCACAGCTTGCACCAGCTGTTATTTCCGTGGTTTGGCGTCTGAGCTTTCATCAGGGCAGCCCAGGTGTCCCTCTGCCTTGCAAACCCTTCCCTGTGCAAAATCCCTGCTGCCCATTTTACCCCTGGATGACCTCTCTGCACTTGCCTGGTCCTTAGTGCCCTCCCTGCCTTGGCCTGCACGTCCTCGGTTCTTTTCTGGGTCTGCATTTCCCTGACCTGGATTTGAGCTGTGATCGAAGGGACTTTGTCTTGCTCCAGTTTCTCATTGACTCTACAGACATGTGACGAGGGCTTCTCCTGTTTATCACAGCGAACACGCTCTTCTAGGGCAGCGGGTGGGGGAATGTTTGCTGTTTAACCCTGTCCTGTCCACCGCTGTTGGTGGTGCCTTCTGCCTCTCTGGTGGGAATGTCATGCTGGGACTTGTGTTATGGCTTTCTCTGTAGACCAGTCACGCTTAAAAAATTAGTATATAATTGAGATCAATAAAAGTAATTTTCCAAATGTTTTTATTCATGCTTTGTGTAAGACTGAGAAAGTATCAGCCATCCGTCTCAAAAATAGGAAAATGATCATGGTTTATATTTTGGGTGGATGGGAAGGCTGATGGTCATTAGAGGCAGTGGGAACCCCCCTCCCAAGGTGCCTTCTTGGCTTTGCAGTGTGTTGGGTGGGTCCCATGCACTCCAGTATTTGTGGATTCTCTGAAATGGGCTGGTTGGGAAGCTTTTAGTATACAGGGCGTGGGGTGGGGTTGGGGCGCTTCCAACAGAGCCGTCCAGAAATTGTCTCATTTGGCTTCTGTACTCAGATCTGCTTAGTCTCTTGGGAATCTTCTTTAAACTCATGTGAAACCAACTTTTCATTACCTATCTGGTCTTAGAGAGCAAAAGCTCGGTTCCTATGCATCTCACCTCTGTATTCATGTATTCGTCCTGCAAATATTTACTGAGCACCTGTTAGGTGCCAGAGACCTTTCTAAGGGCCACGAACACACAGGGAGTGAACCAAACAGATCAAAACCCTCCTGTTCTCTGGAGGCAGGGAAACAGAAGGGGGTCAAAAGGGGACTTTCTGGGGGTGAGGGAATATTCTGTATCTTAGTAAAGGTTTGGGTTCTGGAGGTATATGTTTGTAAAAACTTGTTGAATGACGCCCTTGAGATGTATGCATGTCACTCTACGTAAACTTTGCCACCAAAAAGACGGAAGGATTGCACATGAACACTGAATTCCGGTTGCTGACTGCGTTCTGAATGGTTGGGGTGAAGGTGAAGGGCACTGACACTGTGAAATGCATCAAAAATAAGATGGCTCGATGGGTGAATACAGAGAAAGATGGCGTGATTGTTTGACATGTGCAAAAGCAAATGCTGCAAAATGTGCAGGACTGGAGAGGCTGAGTGGTGGCGTGTGAGTGCCCGTTGTGCAGTGTTTTTCAGCTGTTCTTTTTTATCACAGCGAACACGCTCTTCTAGGGCAGCGGGTGGGGAATGTTTGCTGTTTACCCTGTTCCAGTGGGGGGAATGTCATGCTGGGACTTGTGTTATGGCTTTCTCTGTAGACCAGTCACGCTTAAAAAATTAGTATATAATTGAGATCAATAAAAGTAATTTTCCAAATGTTTTTATTCATGCTTTGTGTAAGACTGAGAAAGTATCAGCCATCCGTCTCAAAAATAGGAAAATGATCATGGTTTATATTTTGGGTGGATGGGAAGGCTGATGGTCATTAGAGGCAGTGGGAACCCCCCTCCCAAGGTGCCTTCTTGGCTTTGCAGTGTGTTGGGTGGGTCCCATGCACTCCAGTATTTGTGGATTCTCTGAAATGGGCTGGTTGGGAAGCTTTTAGTATACAGGGCGTGGGGTGGGGTTGGGGCGCTTCCAACAGAGCCGTCCAGAAATTGTCTCATTTGGCTTCTGTACTCAGATCTGCTTAGTCTCTTGGGAATCTTCTTTAAACTCATGTGAAACCAACTTTTCATTACCTATCTGGTCTTAGAGAGCAAAAGCTCGGTTCCTATGCATCTCACCTCTGTATTCATGTATTCGTCCTGCAAATATTTACTGAGCACCTGTTAGGTGCCAGAGACCTTTCTAAGGGCCACGAACACACAGGGAGTGAACCAAACAGATCAAAACCCTCCTGTTCTCTGGAGGCAGGGAAACAGAAGGGGGTCAAAAGGGGACTTTCTGGGGGGGAGGTAATATTCTGTATCTTAGTAAAGGTTTGGGTTCTGGAGGTATATGTTTGTAAAAACTTGTTGAATGACGCCCTTGAGATGTATGCATGTCACTCTACGTAAACTTTGCCACCAAAAAGACGGAAGGATTGCACATGAACACTGAATTCCGGTTGCTGACTGCGTTCTGAATGGTTGGGGTGAAGGTGAAGGGCACTGACACTGTGAAATGCATCAAAAATAAGATGGCTCGATGGGTGAATACAGAGAAAGATGGCGTGATTGTTTGACATGTGCAAAAGCAAATGCTGCAAAATGTGCAGGACTGGAGAGGCTGAGTGGTGGCGTGTGAGTGCCCGTTGTGCAGTGTTTTTCAGCTTTCTTTGTCTGAAAAATGTTCATACTAAAATGTCAGGGGAAAAAAAAATGAATGAAATAAACATGAAAACCAAAAAGTTTGAAGTCATCCCTACCCTAGCTGAGTTTGCATTGGTTTGGAAGGAGGTAAGAGCATCTGCTCTGTTAGATGCTGGAGGTGATGAGTGCTTTGATGAATAAAGCCAGGGATGGGATGGGGGTACTGCCGGCGGTAGGGAGGTGAGAGGCACGTGTGATTTAAAATAAGGAAGGCCTGAGCTGATGAGGGAACCGGCTGTGGGGGAACCTGGGAGGCCATTCCATGCTGGAGGATGGCACCTGCAGAGGTCCTTAGACAGGTGTGCGGCATACTCAAGAAATCAGGAGGCTGGCTGACGTACAGTGGAGGAGGTGAGGAAGATGAGGCTGGAAAAGCATCTGGGCCTTACGGGTTCTGTAAGAACCTTCACTTCTACTCTAAGAGAGATGGGGAGGGACGAACCTGGAGGTCCAATGGCTAGGACTCCACCTTCCCAAGGCAGAGGGCCCGGGTTAGATTCCCGGTCAGTGGACTAGGTTCCACATGCTGCAACTGAGAGTTCACATGTCACAACGAAGACCTGGCCCAGCACACATCCATAAATGAATGAAATACTTTTGGTAGGCTTTTGAGCACAAGAGTGAAATAGTGAAATAATCAGACAGAGAGTGAGGAATCCAGAGACACACAGAGTTGGGCAAGGATGAAAGTAACCTCTAATTTACCAAGTTACCTCTAGTAACCAAGGCCATAAGTTGGGGCCAAAGCCCCAGAAGAGAAACAAGGACCAGCCCCGTCTTCATGTCACATCTACGTAAACTTTGCCACCAAAAGACGGAAGGATTGGAACACTGAATTAGGGTTGCTGACTGCGTTCTGAATGGTTGGGGTGAAGGTGAAGGGCACTGACACTGTGAAATGCATCAAAAATAAGATGGCTCGATGGGTGAATACAGAGAAAGATGGCGTGATGGTTTGACATGTGCAAAAGCAAATGCTGCAAAATGTGCAGGACTGGAGAGGCTGAGTGGTGGCGTGTGAGTGCCCGTTGTGCAGTGTTTTTCAGCTTTCTTTGTCTGAAAAATGTTCATACTAAAATGTCAGGGGAAAAAATGAATGAAATAAACATGAAAACCAAAAAGTTTGAAGTCATCCCTACCCTAGCTGAGTTTGCATTGGTTTGGAAGGAGGTAAGAGCATCTGCTCTGTTAGATGCTGGAGGTGATGAGTGCTTTGATGAATAAAGCCAGGGATGGGATGGGGGTACTGCCGGCGGTAGGGAGGTGAGAGGCACGTGTGATTTAAAATAAGGAAGGCCTGAGCTGATGAGGGAACCGGCTGTGGGGGAACCTGGGAGGCCATTCCATGCTGGAGGATGGCACCTGCAGAGGTCCTTAGACAGGTGTGCGGCATACTCAAGAAATCAGGAGGCTGGCTGACGTACAGTGGAGGAGGTGAGGAAGATGAGGCTGGAAAAGCATCTGGGCCTTACGGGTTCTGTAAGAACCTTCACTTCTACTCTAAGAGAGATGGGGAGGGACGAACCTGGAGGTCCAATGGCTAGGACTCCACCTTCCCAAGGCAGAGGGCCCGGGTTAGATTCCCGGTCAGTGGACTAGGTTCCACATGCTGCAACTGAGAGTTCACATGTCACAACGAAGACCTGGCCCAGCACACATCCATAAATGAATGAAATACTTTTGGTAGGCTTTTGAGCACAAGAGTGAAATAGTGAAATAATCAGACAGAGAGTGAGGAATCCAGAGACACACAGAGTTGGGCAAGGATGAAAGTAACCTCTAATTTACCAAGTTACCTCTAGTAACCAAGGCCATAAGTTGGGGCCAAAGCCCCAGAAGAGAAACAAGGACCAGCCCCGTCTTCCAGATTCTGACTTTGTTGGTCTCTGAGCCTGACCCCTGGCCAACTGAGTTTTGGAGCAGGATGTGATAAAACCCCTGAGCCTCTCAGGTGGTCAGTGGGTAAAGAGTCTGCCTGCAGTGCAGGAGATGCAGGAGGTACGAGAACATTCCTTAGGTCGGGAAGATCCCCTGGAGGAGGGAATGGCAACCCACTCCAGTATTCCTGCTTGGAGAATTCCATGGATAGAGGAGCCTGGCTGGTGACAGTCCGTGAGGTCACAAAGGGTCAAACACACTGAAGCCACTGAGCACACCTGGTGAAGCCTCTATTGGCACAGTGTGTCCAGCTGTCCCATCCTGCCTGCCTTCTCGGGGCCATGTGGGTGTCCCCGCAAAGGTTGTCCTCTCAGGGGTGTTGCTGATGTGCCCCTTCCGTAGGTCCTGGGCCTCCTCCTGGCCTCCCACTCCAAGGCTTGCCCAGGTTCTAACATCTAGATGCGTGGGACTAGGGCAAGGCACATAAGAAAGACTTTACCATCTTCTGGGGAGACTGACCACTGTGGTTCACCAGGGAGTGTCCAGGTTTTAATCCTGAGAAAGTCCTCAGGCCTAGGTAAACCAGGGTGGTTGGTCACCTTCCCTTCTGCCCACCTCACAGTCTTGTTTCCTGTAAAGTTTGTTTCTCTATTGCCCTCCGGACAATTGGTACATCAACATACTACCTTTGAGATGCTGTTTTATGATCTGTGATTGCTTCACCTAAAAGACATCCTCCCGTCTGTGCCTCCCTTTCTAGCATAGTGGTGAAGAATCAGAGACACTGGGCTCCCAAGGAAGGGACAGGTTCTTCCCCAAGTGTAATGGGCCAGTATGTAGGCCAGGCACCAGCTGGTGAGGCTCATGGGTCAGGCTGTTCTTGGCTCTGACCATCCTAATGACTGCAAGGCGCCACTGAACCTGGAAGCAGACAGGATGTCTGCAGAGAATAGACTCAGTGAAGCAAATCTCCCTGGTGAAGCCCACTGAATTCATAACTCTTGTCTTTGTGATGGGGCCAGACCTACCAGCATGAATCAGACCCAGGATGCTCTGTGAAGAAGAGAGAGAATGATATTGATTGCCCATGTTTTGTAATAACTAAAACTCAGTAATACACTTTGTTAATTTCGTACAGAAGGAAAAAAATCCCCACTGTAAATACAGGCTACAGGAGACAGGGGAAGAAATTATATCATTACATGTAAAGATGCTAATTCAACGTGTCTGTACGATAAATACCATAGCATCACATCAGCCTAGAACATGGAATTGCTTTTCTCTGCTTATTGGACTCAGCCCTTTCTGCCCTCTTATTGGATGGAGACTTTGATGAAGACTCAGAAAGAGTTTTTTGTTTCGGTTTCTTATTTAAAGCTGCAGAATAAAAACACAATTTAAATAAAAGGAAAAGCAATTACGTAGTTTGTGTATTTAGGAGACAGGCCGTGGAGGCATCTTTGTTCCACGGGGCTTCTGGAAATAGCATTTGAAGAAAAATTAAGTCTTTCACTTGTTAGAACAGGAGGAGATCAGATAATGGCGTTCTGATCAATCCCCCAATCACCTTTCAAGTTGCCGACTTTCTGGGTCACTGCACATGGCGCAGACACCGCAGTGGGGGCTGCACAGGCTTTTCAGAACTCAGCACTCCTCTCTCAAGGAGACGGAGTGTTTGAAATATATCTGTGATTGAAAATACTTAAGTGTGAGGCCTCCAGCGTTCTTCCCTTTCAAGGTGACAGTAATTGAAGGATGGCGCCGCACAATTCTGACATTTATAATTCGGCGTCGGAAAAGGTCAGCTTCCTTTTGGGTGTGCGCTGGAGTCAGCGGGAGAGGAGCTCTGGGAGGTCACATCGCGTTTTTTGATATTTTCGGGGATGCTTTGATTAATAACAGCTTCAATTTGCAATATGTAATTTTAACCCCCCCTCCACTGTATGACATGGCAGACTCTAAAGAAATAAAGCTATCATTTCCCTGACAGAAGGGCTTCAGTGGAGGCCCAAGAAAACTTAGGAGAAACCATCTCCATGAGAAGTAAGTCTTTCCCCTCATCAGTGAAGCCTGATGCTCTGTAGGGGGTTTTGAGGCCCGATCAGGTAGAATGCCATGGCAGGTGGTTGGGCTTTTCTCTGGGAGGCTGTGGGAAGCCATAGATGAGTCGTAAGTTGGAAGGGGTGTGGTTGAATTTGATCTCTTGAAAGTTCACTCTGGGTTGCCATCATGTGATGGATTGAGAATGAGTTGGAGGTGATAAGGGTGGGAATCCCAGGCCGAAGGGAGACTGTGGGTGTAGGCTTGAGTGAAGAGAGGGTAGAGAGAAAGAGTTCATAGCAGATGCCCTCAGTAGCCTGAATCGACAGATCTTGACAGCATGGAGGCATTCGGAAGAGAGCGCGTTGAGGATGACGCTGAGCAGCTTCTGGCTGACTGAATAACGTTCAAGTCTTTTAAAGAAATATCTATTTATTTGGCTGCGTTGGGTCTTAGTTGTAGCACGTGGGATCGTCACTGCATCATGTGGGATTTTCCAGTGCAGCACATGGGTTCTCCAGTTGTGGCATATGGGCTCAGTAGTTGTCTCATGCAAGTTTAGTTGCCCCACAGCCTGTGGGCTCTTAGTTCTCTGACCAGGGCTTGAACCCAAGTCCCCTACACTGTGTGGCAGATTCGTAACCACAGGACCACTAGGGAAGTGCCCATCAGATCTTTTTTAGGAGGTTCTGATCAGTGTGTCTGCTAAGATTTTCAAGCAGAGAGACTGTGTGCTTTGGAGTGGTGCCTGCTTGTGCCAGATTCCTTCATGTCAGAGACTAGACTCTGGCTGTGGTTCTGGGCATTGGGTCCCCTGGCAAGAGATTGTGCCCAGCTCAACACTGCCCAGGTAGGCTCAGGGCCCAGATGGCTGGCAAAGCCAGCGGTCCCAGGGATCAGCCACCCTTGGTGCATGGGGAGGCGGCCTGAGCTGGCTGCTGTTAGGGAAAATAAGACATGTCCCCTAGTCATGGAAGGAAACCATCTGCACTCATGCCAAGGCACTGTGACAAAGCCCATGTCCCTGAGATGACCAGAGGGGCTCAGGTGTGCTGCTGGGGTCAGAGTTCAGCTTCGATCTGAACAGAGAACAATCTCTGACCAGGTCTGGGCTTAGTCCGTGGCCAGGTCTGTATTAGTTAAGGGTCTTCTTTTACGTTTCAAATTCCCAGGAGGGGAGAGTGAATTTGATTAGCTTGGTTTGGGTCAGGTGCCCACCCCTCTATCAGTTGGCCATCTGTGGCCATGGGGGACCCCACTACCAAGTACTGGGGTAATTCACAGGGAAGGGGAACCATTACAAATGAGGGAGCCACTCTGCCTGTGTATTTTCAAAAACAGTGGAACATCCTGCCTGGGGTAATTCCTCTGGTATTTCTGACCCTAAACCTTCCCTCCCATCCCCCAATTACTCCCCATGGAGACTGGTGCCCAGGCTTGTAGACAAGCTGCTTTTTCTGGGAAATGTGGATCCGATGGGAGTCAGGAGTGTTTCTTCTTTCTCGGTCAGTGCTTCATATAAAGCGTGTTGAGCTTATTGACAAGCATGCAGACATTTCCACGGGCCCCAAGCCTTTCAATCTGGGGCCATCCTTTGGGAGACCTCATAGATCTCAGAGTTTCTGGCCCCAACCGTGGTCCACCTCAAGGAATTCCGCATATGGACTGTGTGCCTGGACCAGAGCGGTCAGCCTGTGGGTTGGTTGTAGCTACTGAGGTGTTATAGCAACAGGAACAATAGTGACTGTGGGTCCCTTGGTGGTCTGGTGGTTAAGAATCGGCTTGTCAGTTCAGAGGATCCATCCCTGATCCAGGAAGATCCCACATGTCATGTGGTTACTAGCCTGGAAATCACAACAACTGAGCCAGCACTAGCCAGCACTCTGGAGCCCACGAGCTGAAATTTCCGAGCCCATGCACCGCAGTTGTCATGGGGATGGCCCGGCCACTGCCCAGGTAGGCTCAGGGCCCAGATGGCTGGCAAAGCCAGCGGTCCCAGGGATCAGCCACCCTTGGTGCATGGGGAGGCGGCCTGAGCTGGCTGCTGTTAGGGAAAATAAGACATGTCCCCTAGTCATGGAAGGAAACCATCTGCACTCATGCCAAGGCACTGTGACAAAGCCCATGTCCCTGAGATGACCAGAGGGGCTCAGGTGTGCTGCTGGGGTCAGAGTTCAGCTTCGATCTGAACAGAGAACAATCTCTGACCAGGTCTGGGCTTAGTCCGTGGCCAGGTCTGTATTAGTTAAGGGTCTTCTTTTACGTTTCAAATTCCCAGGAGGGGAGAGTGAATTTGATTAGCTTGGTTTGGGTCAGGTGCCCACCCCTCTATCAGTTGGCCATCTGTGGCCATGGGGGACCCCACTACCAAGTACTGGGGTAATTCACAGGGAAGGGGAACCATTACAAATGAGGGAGCCACTCTGCCTGTGTATTTTCAAAAACAGTGGAACATCCTGCCTGGGGTAATTCCTCTGGTATTTCTGACCCTAAACCTTCCCTCCCATCCCCTAATTACTCCCCATGGAGACTGGTGCCCAGGCTTGTAGACAAGCTGCTTTTTCTGGGAAATGTGGATCCGATGGGAGTCAGGAGTGTTTCTTCTTTCTCGGTCAGTGCTTCATATAAAGCGTGTTGAGCTTATTGACAAGCATGCAGACATTTCCACGGGCCCCAAGCCTTTCAATCTGGGGCCATCCTTTGGGAGACCTCATAGATCTCAGAGTTTCTGGCCCCAACCGTGGTCCACCTCAAGGAATTCCGCATATGGACTGTGTGCCTGGACCAGAGCGGTCAGCCTGTGGGTTGGTTGTAGCTACTGAGGTGTTATAGCAACAGGAACAATAGTGACTGTGGGTCCCTTGGTGGTCTGGTGGTTAAGAATCGGCTTGTCAGTTCAGAGGATCCATCCCTGATCCAGGAAGATCCCACATGTCATGTGGTTACTAGCCTGGAAATCACAACAACTGAGCCAGCACTAGCCAGCACTCTGGAGCCCACGAGCTGAAATTTCCGAGCCCATGCACCGCAGCTACTTGAAGCCTGTGCATCCCAGAGCCCTTGCTCCACAGCAAGAGAAGCCATTGCAGTGAGAAGCCCACACACTGCAACTAGAGAGTGGCCCCCTGCTCTTGAAACAAGAGTAAAGCCCATACACAGCAAGGAAGATGAAGACCCAGCACAGCCAAAAACAAATACATCTTAAAAAATACAGTGATGGGCTTCCCTGGTGGTCCAGTGGGTAATGACACTGCCTTGCAGTGCCTAGAAGGTAAAGCTATTTTCACTTAGGCAAGGATCTAGAAAGAGTGCTTTTCCTAATCTATCTGAAAATGTTAATAGAGGAATGAAGATGAGTTGAAGATGATGTTGGAATGGAAGATGTAATGGTGAGTGGAAAGCTAGTAAGATTTAGAGTGAAAGATAAATAAATTTTTGATTGTTAAAAACAATGGCAATCTAGAATTAGAATCCCAGAGGATATAAATGTGGGAATAAACAGGAGAAGGGTAGAGAAAGCAGGGTTAGAGGGATAGGAAAGAGTTAGGGAGGGAGTAGAAGGAAGCAGAGAATATGCAGTTTTATTCTGTTTAAGGGGAAGACGTGGAGACATTCCTTCTAGACGTTGATAGATATAGTATGTTTAAATATGGCCCCAGAGTATTGAAGGGTATTCTCTGGAAGAGTAGAAAAAATTGCTAGAAGCAGAAATATTTCCCATTAGGCAGGGACAGCATGATGCAGATACTTTGTTCATTTGATAACAGGTTGGAAGTGGGGGAAAAAAGGAAAAAAGCAGAGTAAACAGAAAACAAACAAAAAAAATGACCAGCATCAGAACTTCCCTGCTAACAACAAAACTCTGTAAAAGCTAAAAAGCAAAAAAAAAAAAAAAAAAGGCAAAACAAAACAAAACAAAAATAACTTCCCTGCTGATCCAGTGGTTAAGAATCCATATTGCAATGCAGGCGACGTGGGTTTGATCCTTGTTTGGGGAACTAAGACCTCACTTGTTGCAGGTCTAGTAAGCCCAAGAGCTGCAACTAGCAAAGCCCTCAACTCAACTAGGGAAGCCTGAGTGCTGCAGTGAAGACCCAGCACAGCCAAAAAAGAAAAGAAAAGAAAAGGAACTGTGAGTGACACAAATATTCCCACTGAGAGAAATCCCAGGTTGGGTTTCAAAATTTAGCTCTATGCGATTTCCAAGATGCACATGTAGAACTAAAATGTTGTGGGGATGTGGAAAATAAAGAACTAGGAAGAGATATGCCCAGAAAATACTAACAACAACAGAAGGCAGATGTTTCCACGTTGACATTATATAACATATAATTCAAGATAAAAAGCACTAAAGGGATAAAGTGGGGTGGCTGGTATTGGTAGAAGATACAATCGACTGAAGAAGATATAGCAGTCATGAACCTTCAGCTGCCTAACACCGTGACTTCAAAATATGGTAAACAAAAACTGATGTGTCAAAATACAGGAGAAAGTTGATACATCTATAATCAGTATGGAGCTCTGTATCTCTGGAATCAATAGATTAAGGAAATAAAAATCACTTTATAGAAATTTTATTAACATTATTAACTGATTATATATATTTGTGCATGGATATGTACATATGTATGTCATTTTAGTTAATGAATAGAAATTGTTTTCAAGCACACATGAAGCATTAAATATTCATAAAAACTGACATGTATGAGGCTACAAATTCCAAAAGATTAGGGAGCTTAGTAGAAGTCACGGCAGAGAGGGAACCCTAATGCATGTTAGCTACTATTCTTTTTGCCGCAGTAATTGTTATTATTGATGTTATGTGTGCTTTTAGTAGAAGTATCGAGTGTAGAAGAAAAAAATCTGAGTTCTATTCCTAATTATATCACTAACTCTGCCTATGATCTGGGGAAAGGAATAATTAGGAAATGTGTCAATTAGAATCTTATTATATTTCAGCTGTCATGGTTAATAATTTGTTTCTTTCATTTAAGAAGTTTTGCTTGGATTACTTAGGATTCTCAGCACTACTAAAAAAATAAGGATGTTTGGGTCTCCTTGACCTTTATTACATCAGTCACAGTGGGGACCTAGGCTTCATCAAGAGTGTCTTGGTGCCTCCTTGTTGTTGAGTCGCTCTGTTGTGTGTGACTCCTTGAGACCCCATGAGCTGCAGCTTGCCAGGCTTCCCTGTCCTTCACTCTCTCCTGCAGTTTGCTCAGAACTGACGTCCGTTGAGTTGGTGATGCCATCCAACCATTTCATCCTCTGTTGCCTCCTTCTCCTCTTGCCCTTGATTCTTCTCAGCATCAGAGTCTTTTCCAGTGAGTTGGCTCTTCTCATCAGGTGTCCAGAGTATTGGAGCTTCAGCTTCAGCATCAGTCCTTCCAAAGAATATTCAAGGTTGATTTCCTTTAGGATTGACTGGTTTGATCTCCTTGCTGTCCAAGGAACTCTCAAGAGTCTTCTCTAGCACAACAGTTCAAAAGCATCAATTCTTTAGCACTCAGCCTTCTTTATGGTGCCTTATACCAGAAGATAAGCGGTCTCCCCAGCTGAAGGGCAAGAAAATGCCTTTTTGTGAGTCTGAAAATATGGCTCTTAGCCATGGAATTTAGAAACACAGTGCAACCCAGTCTAGATAGGTGTTAAAAAAAAAAAAAAGACAATGAAAATATATACAAAACTACAGAGAATGGTAGAAGGAGCCCCTGTGTACCTATCACTCACTTCCAATGGTCGTCAGCTCATGGGTGACATCTCGTAAAATAGATTTTTACGTGTAGCCTGAATGCAGTGGATGTGGGGTCTCAGGAAGTATTAACTCCTGGGATCCAGGGGGAGCTTGGCATCAGGAACAAACTCCAGTCTCAGTGCTGAAAAGCACAGGTGAAACTGACTTCGTGCAGAGCAACTGGTTACCTGCCCAGGAGGCATGTCTCTGAGAACCAAGGGCTCCAGCTTTGATAGAAGAAACAGATAAGAGGTCCCGAGTAGTGAACTCTTATTCTGAACTAGACACATGGTAGAGTACTCAACACTGTGACACACTCTGTTCTTTGTTCTTATAAATTCTTATGTCTATCACCCATTATGTTTTATTCTTCACAAAAATCCTAAAGGGAGGCATTTTTATTGTTTACAGACAAGGAAAGGAACTTCCATAAAGAGAAAGTTAAAGAGCTGGTAAGTGACTGAGCCTAGACTTGGACCTGGATCTGAGTGCAAAGATTGATACGCTCTGTCTCTCCCTTCTCCCTCATCCTTTAGGAGGTCTCAGTCAAACGGGAAAGAAAATGCAGCACTCTCTCTGCAGTTTGCTCAGAACTGACGTCCGTTGAGTTGGTGATGCCATCCAACCATTTCATCCTCTGTTGCCTCCTTCTCCTCTTGCCCTTGATTCTTCTCAGCATCAGAGTCTTTTCCAGTGAGTTGGCTCTTCTCATCAGGTGTCCAGAGTATTGGAGCTTCAGCTTCAGCATCAGTCCTTCCAAAGAATATTCAAGGTTGATTTCCTTTAGGATTGACTGGTTTGATCTCCTTGCTGTCCAAGGAACTCTCAAGAGTCTTCTCTAGCACAACAGTTCAAAAGCATCAATTCTTTAGCACTCAGCCTTCTTTATGGTGCCTTATACCAGAAGATAAGCGGTCTCCCCAGCTGAAGGGCAAGAAAATGCCTTTTTGTGAGTCTGAAAATATGGCTCTTAGCCATGGAATTTAGAAACACAGTGCAACCCAGTCTAGATAGGTGTTAAAAAAAAAAAAAAGACAATGAAAATATATACAAAACTACAGAGAATGGTAGAAGGAGCCCCTGTGTACCTATCACTCACTTCCAATGGTCGTCAGCTCATGGGTGACATCTCGTAAAATAGATTTTTACGTGTAGCCTGAATGCAGTGGATGTGGGGTCTCAGGAAGTATTAACTCCTGGGATCCAGGGGGAGCTTGGCATCAGGAACAAACTCCAGTCTCAGTGCTGAAAAGCACAGGTGAAACTGACTTCGTGCAGAGCAACTGGTTACCTGCCCAGGAGGCATGTCTCTGAGAACCAAGGGCTCCAGCTTTGATAGAAGAAACAGATAAGAGGTCCCGAGTAGTGAACTCTTATTCTGAACTAGACACATGGTAGAGTACTCAACACTGTGACACACTCTGTTCTTTGTTCTTATAAATTCTTATGTCTATCACCCATTATGTTTTATTCTTCACAAAAATCCTAAAGGGAGGCATTTTTATTGTTTACAGACAAGGAAAGGAACTTCCATAAAGAGAAAGTTAAAGAGCTGGTAAGTGACTGAGCCTAGACTTGGACCTGGATCTGAGTGCAAAGATTGATACGCTCTGTCTCTCCCTTCTCCCTCATCCTTTAGGAGGTCTCAGTCAAACGGGAAAGAAAATGCAGAGTAGACTCTGAAAGCCCATGTAGCATCACCCACAGATGAGTTTGAGAAGGCCAGGAATGAGCCCAGGACCTGTCAGGAGAGTCCTCCAGAAGCTTGGCACGTGCTTGGCACAGACCATCTGAGCCAGTGTCTGATCCGGGGACTCTTGTTATCTTGAAATCCTTGGTGATATGGCATCTTCTCCAGGCCACGAGGCAGGCTCTTTCCTGTATATCCTGCCATTTAACTCAGCTTTTTCTTACTTGCCAATGTTCCCACTTGCTTCTGCTTCAAAGTCTCAAACTGGACCCAATATTTCAATAAAAGCCTCATTTAAGTTCCACACTGTGGGAGGATTAATACCATGTTTATCGACCAAATTAATTATCGAGTGAGTTCTGGGGTCCATACATAATGATTTCAACATTGTCCTTATTAATGGGTTTTTCTCCCGAGGAATTGCAACTGCTATTCAAATCGGTTACCCTGTAGCAGCTACTGGAATTTCAGTGAAGGGCTCATTATTTTTGCATATTTCATGCTTCATTTTCTGCGGAAAATGATCCACATTAGCTAATTGTGGTTGTGTTGTTCAGGTCACGGCTGCATGGTATGAACTTGATATAGGAGTGATGAATCTCCCCTCCTTTGAGCTCAGAGAGGGTACCTCTCAGCTAGAGGGTGGAGGTGGTGGGAGGCTGAGAGGCAGCATCTGAAGACCAAATTAATGGGGGAAGGCTTTTTTAGGAGGGCCAGCACAAGACCATTGACTGGGAAGGAAGTTGGCTTTTATTGAGTGAGAAAAGAAACCCTTAGTCCAGCACAGATCCATTGGGAGCTTGGGGTGTACACACTCTGTTCTTTGTTCTTAATTTTTAAATTCTTATGTCTATCACCCATTATGTTTTATTCTTCACAAAAATCCTAAAGGGAGGCATTTTTATTGTTTACAGACAAGGAAAGGAACTTCCATAAAGAGAAAGTTAAAGAGCTGGTAAGTGACTGAGCCTAGACTTGGACCTGGATCTGAGTGCAAAGATTGATACACTCTGTCTCTCCCTTCTCCCTCATCCTTTAGGAGGTCTCAGTCAAATGGGAAAGAAAATGCAGAGTAGACTCTGAAAGCCCATGTAGCATCACCCACAGATGAGTTTGAGAAGGCCAGGAATGAGCCCAGGACCTGTCAGGAGAGTCCTCCAGAAGCTTGGCATGTGCTTGGCACAGACCATCTGAGCCACTGTCTGATCCAGGGACTCTTATTATCTTGAAATCCTTGGTGATATGGCATCTTCTCCAGGCCACGAGGCAGGCTCTTTCCTGTATATCCTGCCATTTAACTCAGCTTTTTGTTACTTGCCAATGTTCCCACTTGCTTCTGCTTCAAAGTCTCAAACTGGACCCAATATTTCAATAAAAGCCTCATTTAAGTTCCACACTGTGGGAGGATTAATACCATGTTTATCGACCAAATTAATTATCGAGTGAGTTCTGGGGTCCATACATAATGATTTCAACATTGTCCTTATTAATGGGTTTTTCTCCCGAGGAATTGCAACTGCTATTCAAATCGGTTACCCTGTAGCAGCTACTGGAATTTCAGTGAAGGGCTCATTATTTTTGCATATTTCATGCTTCATTTTCTGTGGAAAATGATCCACATTAGCTAATTGTGGTTGTGTTGTTCAGGTCACGGCTGCATGGTATGAACTCGGTATAGGAGTGATGAATCTCCCCTCCTTTGAGCTCAGAGAGGGTACCTCTCGGCTAGGGGGTGGAGGTGGTGGGAGGTTGAGAAGCAGCATCTGAAGACCAAATTAATGGGAAGTGAAGTTGCTTTTTATTGAGTGATCAGTGGAAAAGAAACCCTTAGTCCAGCACAGATCCATTGGGAGCTTGGGGGTGTGGTTCAGAAAGATGGAAAACCTGGCTCCCTTCTCCCAGTGATGGACGCCTTTACCATCTCTGTTACAAGGCCCTCCACAATCTCGTTTCTTCCCCCATTGTACTCTCTGGGTTCAGGCAGGGCTCTTTATCCTCCTATCATGTTGGAAAAATCTCAGGCTCTGTGAAGGAAAATGTCTTGTTCATGGCCACACAGAAGTAGTGACAAAAGGGACTTCCCTGGTGTTCTGGTCAGTGCTTAAAACTCTGTGCTTCCCAACCTAGATGCCCATCGATGAACGAATGGATACAAAAGCTCTGGTACATATATACAATGGAATACTACACAGCTGTAAAGAGAAATGCAGAAGAATCAGCCCTAATGAGGTAGCTGGATCTAGAATGTATCATAAAAAGTGAAGTCAGTCAGAAAGAGAAGGACAAATACAGTATATTAACACATATATATGGAATCTAGTAGGATGGTGATGATGGCACAAGCAGTGAAGCGACGGAAAGACAGACATAGACAGTGGACATATGGACATTGTGGGGAAGGAACAGAGGGTGGGAGGCGTAAAGGAAGTAGCATGAAGGCCTATACTATCGTAAGTGAAGAAAATAGCTCTAGTCATTGTTCTGTGAGAAAAGGGGATCCTTCAGGGGTGCTGTGTGATGGTCGGGAGGGGTGGGAAGGGGGGGATATACATATGACTGATCTGGGAACATGCATATCTGTAAACAACAAAACTCTGTAAAAGTTAAAAGCGAAATAAAGGTTTTTAAAAAAAAAAAAAAGAAAAGAAAGAAAACAACAACAACAACAACAAAAAACTCTGTGCTTCCACAGCAGGGTACGTGGGTTTGATCCCTGGTTGAGGGGAACTAAAATCCCACGTTCCATGGTGCTAAAAAAGAGAGAAAGAGAGAGAGAGAAAAAAGCTTAACAATGTCAAGTCTTAGATTCCTACTTCACCGCTCCATAGAGCTTATGTCTCCATAAAGTAAAACACATCACGTCTTACTGAATTGGTGTCCTGCACACATATATAATTGCTGGACTGCTCAAAATGACTTTGGGTGACCTTATGGTTTGGTTGACTCCATTACCTGAGAGCCAAGACTGAGCATGTGACCCCAGCCAGCCAATCAGAGTGTTTCACGGCCCATAGCTCAGTATTTGGTGCAGACATACATGGTCCACGTGAACTAAGCTGGACGAATGAGATCCTTGTCTAGAAGTTTTGCCAAAACTCTTGAAAAACAGTGTCTCTCTTCTGTAGTAAAACAGCAGAGAATGTCATTCTGGGATGGCATGTCACAAGACCAATGTCTTCAAGCAGTTTCCGAAAATTAAGCTAATAAGTTACTTCCTCCTGGAGAATCGACTGCAAAATTCTCTCATAAGTAGGGGTTAATTTCTCTTCCTTTGTTTCTGTGACAGCTACAACATGAATTTGTGTAATCTCACACTCTCTGCAGGAAATCATGAGGGGAAAAGTATTTGACAAACAATTATGAAGAAACTGATCTGAATACACAGAAGGTGTTACTGTACGTTGAGGGGTATGTGAAAGGTAAATAGTGAACTCAGGAGGCTCTCCTGAGGGCCTGTTGAAGGCACAGCCTGTCTTGTTGGCTGTGAGACCCACACACGTGAACTTCCCCTTCTGTGACCACTTCAGACTTGACGTTTCTTGTGACTGTGGGGGTTCTTCTGACTCTTTCGTGGGCTGGGGCAAAGGTGGGATGTGTGTTCACTTGGGTTCATAGCAGAGACCCTGGAGAATATTTGAGAGGGCCCTGGGTGGGGTCAGAGGTTGGGGTTTAGTCGGGACCAAAGGTCAGCTTGTTTGGGACATCAGCATAGCCCAGACAGAATGCATGTGGCTGGAGGGTGTAGTTTTCAGCCAAAGAATGGCTCAGCATATGCTGGTGGGGGTCAAGGAAGGGAAGACCAGTACGTGACTGCCGGCTTGATGGAGCAGGAAGCACCTTCGCTGTATCTGGTATGAGGTCTGTCCTTAAGTTTCTGACCCTCCTAGGTCTAGGATGTTAGAGTTTTCCTGGTCTGTGAGCCACAGACAGCCTTCAACATGGCCTTCTTCTTCCAGGGGGAGGTGAAACCGACAGTGGACTCATCCCCCTGCCTCCACCCTGATGGCCCCACTTTCACACATCACCATCACCTCTCTCTCTTGGATCACCGCACGCACCTCTTGAAAGCCAGGAGATAGGCTTGCATTTCGTTCATTCTTTCACCTTAGCTGAACAGGTGTGTGTGTGTAGATACACATATATATGTGTGTACGAGGCAGACCTGTCATGCACCTGTTCGTTTGTTTGCTTTTCCTGAAGATCTTGTGGGCTCTTTCATTATCCCAAGTAGTCACAGGCTCCATAGTACTGTCTGCTAGCGTCCATTCTTTCCTTCCAAGCAATGGACGGGTCCATAGCCACCAAGCTAAAAACTACATTTCCCAGCCTTCCTTGCTGCTGAGAAAAACCAAGTGACCCATGTGACAAATTTGGGCCAGTGTGAGGGGTGGGAAAGGGTGCACCATCTAGGTCACGCCTTAAAGACAGAGTCACATGACCTGGATTCCCTGTGTCCGTGGATTCCCAGTGTCCACGGTGGCCGGGGGCACCTTGCATATAGAGATGGACGCTCCATGTTGAGGTCGCTGGCGCTGAACATCCTGTCTGAGTCCCTGAACAGCCTCTGAGGGAGGGACCGTTTATCTTTTCTAGATCCCCACCTGCCTTTGTGAGAGAAGTAAGATATGTAAGCCCCCACATTGCCGAGTATCTTTGTTACCGTGGCAAGTCCGTGTCCTCGTGAGCGCCTTGTGCTCCCGGTGCTGGAGCATGGTGACGGCTGCAGCTGCCCCTCCCCCAAAGACTCCTTAGAGCGGGCTTCTCATCTGATCTTAGCAGTGGCCCCCGCGAGTCCGGGAGGGCACCCTGCAGGCACCACGTTTTGCAGATAGGAAAACGAAGGCCCAGAGAGAGAGGGCTTGGTTTGACCCAAGGTCACAGGTGCTGAGCGCCCGCAAGAACCCATGCCCCCGAGCTCCCAGTGTAGTGCTTGTTCCCTACGCCTGGCGATTGCCTGGAACGCTCCAAATCAAGACCATAATGTTGTTATTAAAATATTTACTTGCATGAAAAATTTCTATTACCTGAAACTCATGTATTATAGATGGAATCAGTAGCTTAGAAGGAAATAAACAAGAAGAATCACTTTAATAACAAAAGCTATGCAGATAAATTCCTCATTTCAGCATGCTCTTGGCGGGCCCAAATAAATATATCATTTTTATCAGGCAAGCGGTCTAGAAACAGCGTCTTCAGGAAATATGTCAAAATAATCTCTCTGACGGCGCTCCTTTCTGAAGGAGAGAAATAGGATGACGGCAGCCCAAGGAACGATTAAAAGGGGTTTCCTTATTGCCGCACAGGGTGTCGTAAGGAAGGGTGGTGGGAGCTCTGGACATGCGTGTCTCCAGGTTTCTTTCCAGCCTCCCTGGGGCGGAGCAGGAGAGTGAGACTGTGCACCAGGCAGAGGTCAAGACGGCACTCTCACTTCCTTACTGTGGGACGTTAGGCCGGAACCTTGCCCCCTCAGGTAGCTCCACTGGCCTATCTCATGGAGCTGCTTAGATATTTCTTATCAGATATAGAGTTCTATTTATAAATGAGTGACCCTACTTAATATGTTCATCGCTTTCTTAGTTAAGTCATAGATGGGAGGGGTAAAGGAAGAGAATTCTGGAGAATGAGGGTCCGATAATCATTGGCTGAAGAGCGTGTGCATCTGTGTGTGTATGTACCCATGCGTGTGTCCTTGCACACTCTTATTTGTGTCCCCTCCTATAGAAGCATCACTGTGCAACCAGACCTCCCTAGTTGAATCCAGAGCCATTTCAGCCTCTTGCTCTTCATGTCCTTTTGTGAACAGTCAGTGCCCACAGAGCCCTGGAACGTTGTTGCCCCTCCTTCCTTTTCCCTGCACCGACCCCGTTCTCCCACCTCGCCACCATTGCCTTAGACAGGATGCCGCCTCCGCTGATCACTGCCGCAGTCTCCATGTAGAACTCCCTGCCCCAGTCATTCCCCACACTTGTGACTGGTCTGGAATTCTCAGAGTACACCTTATGTGACTTCTCTGCTCGAAAACCTCCCATTGCCTACAGGATAACTAAATGCTACATTTAGACCTTGACACTTCAAGTCCTTTGTACCTGTCCTGCCCCAAGGCTGCCCAGCACTGTCCAGCGACTCAGCAGTCCCCAGCATGAGCTGTCTTTAAAGCGTCCACATCTACTCATGGTCCTATCTGTCTGCAGCTTCCTCTTCTTCTGCGATAGCAGCTCTTCCTTTCGGGGACAACTCTAGCGTCCCCGCCGCGTGAGCCCTTCTTGGACCACCATGGACAGAGGCACAGGCTTTCTCACCTGTGCTCTTCCTGTGGACCCTGGTTCAGACATGCCCTCTAGGCTGTGGTTATCCAACTGTGTGTCCCAAAGTCTAAGACAGGAAGGGGGAGAGCGGGCAGAGAGCCTGCTGTTCTGCTCTTACTGTGCAGCAGCCCTGTTCGCTAGTGAAACGTGGACTCTGATCATCTCCCTGCTTGGGGAGGACTGGGAAGCTGGCACGCAGAGATAGGAATTGGGGGAAAAGAGGCGAAAATGTCTCTCCTTTTCGCAGGGGTCTAATATTGTTGTTTGGTGACTGGACACTGTCAACCTTGCAGGTAGCTGGCCTATCTCATGGAGCTGCTTAGATATTTCTTATCAGATATAGAGTTCTATTTATAAATGAGTGACCCTACTTAATATGTTCATCACTTTCTTAGTTAAGTCATAGATGGGAGGGGTAAAGGAAGAGAATTCTGGAGAATGAGGGTCCGATAATCATTGGCTGAAGAGCGTGTGCATCTGTGTGTGTATGTACCCATGCGTGTGTCCTTGCACACTCTTATTTGTGTCCCCTCCTATAGAAGCATCACTGTGCAACCAGACCTCCCTAGTTGAATCCAGAGCCATTTCAGCCTCTTGCTCTTCATGTCCTTTTGTGAACAGTCAGTGCCCACAGAGCCCTGGAACGTTGTTGCCCCTCCTTCCTTTTCCCTGCACCGACCCCGTTCTCCCACCTCGCCACCATTGCCTTAGACAGGATGCCGCCTCCGCTGATCACTGCCGCAGTCTCCATGTAGAACTCCCTGCCCCAGTCATTCCCCACACTTGTGACTGGTCTGGAATTCTCAGAGTACACCTTATGTGACTTCTCTGCTCGAAAACCTCCCATTGCCTACAGGATAACTAAATGCTACATTTAGACCTTGACACTTCAAGTCCTTTGTACCTGTCCTGCCCCAAGGCTGCCCAGCACTGTCCAGCGACTCAGCAGTCCCCAGCATGAGCTGTCTTTAAAGCGTCCACATCTACTCATGGTCCTATCTGTCTGCAGCTTCCTCTTCTTCTGCGATAGCAGCTCTTCCTTTCGGGGACAACTCGAGCGTCCCGCCGGTGAGCCCTTCTTGGACCACCATGGACAGAGGCACAGGCTTTCTCACCTGTGCTCTTCCTGTGGACCCTGGTTCAGACATGCCCTCTAGGCTGTGGTTATCCAACTGTGTGTCCCAAAGTCTAAGACAGGAAGGGGGAGAGCGGGCAGAGAGCCTGCTGTTCTGCTCTTACTGTGCAGCAGCCCTGTTCGCTAGTGAAACGTGGACTCTGATCATCTCCCTGCTTGGGGAGGACTGGGAAGCTGGCACGCAGAGATAGGAATTGGGGGAAAAGAGGCGAAAATGTCTCTCCTTTTTCGCAGGGGTCTAATATTGTTGTTTGGTGACTGGACAACAACAACAAATGTTGTTGTTTAGTTGCTAACTTGTGTCTAACTCTTTTGTGACCTCATGGATGGTAGCCCGCTAGGCTCCCCTGACGCCATGGGATTTTACCAGCAAGAATACTAGAGTGGGTTGCCATTTCCTTCTCCAGAGGAGCTTCTCAACCCAGGGATTGAACCCACAGGTCCTGCATTGATAACAGATTCTTTACCATTGAGCCACAAGGGAAGCCCAGCCTAACAGTTCAAGCCCAAGCCAAGAAGCAAACTTTCCTTTTTCTCCTGAGCTGCCGCACCCTTGCCTTAAATCCCATGTGGTGCTCTTGTGTTCTGAGAGGCTCCTGCCATTTTTAGGAATAAAACATCTGACTGTTCGCAGTGAACCCATCTTTATGCATCCCCACATGCCTTCCTTCCCACATGAAACTTCCAAATATGTATGTATGTCTTTGCCACCCGGATGAGCAATGAAGGATCTAAGCTCTACCCATAGGGGTGTTCCTGACCCCAAGAGGAGGCTGTGAATATGCAAACATGCAGAATGTCCTCAGGAGGCTCCATCTTCAAGTAGGAAAATGCCAAGGGTGTGAGGTCAGAGGCTCAAAGCCAGTTCTTCTTGACTTGGATGCTTTGTTCGCTGCATAACATCTTGTGCCTGTGTGTATGTGTGTGCACATGCCAGAGTGCATACCTGTGTGTGTGTGAGTGCACATGTGTGTGTATAGATTTGTGCGTGTGCACACATGCAGGTGTGATTGTGTGTGTGTGCATGGCCTTGTAGGTGTAGGTGTGCAGGGTTAGTCATTTTCAGCCACGGGCCTGCAGGGTCACACAGGGGGGCGATTTCCCGTAATAATGACCGTGTACCCCAAAACTAGTCTGTCAAAGGCAGAAGGAATTTCCAGTCATTCCTCTCAACTCATGAGCTTGACAGAGGAGAGACTTGGACACTATCATTGGTTATTCTATTAGATGTGCCCAACAAAACTGTTCAACCAACACAATGATCCTACTATGCATAATACACCAGTGATTAACCCTGTAAACTGAGGTTCTTAACAACCCTCATCTATATTTTACGATTAATTAGGAGGCCCATGAGGGATTGACTCTGAAGAAGAAAATTACGCCTCTTCCCAGGGTTCTAGGGAGCTTTGCTCGTCAAGTAGCAACCTATTTTCCTCAGGAAATTAAACCAGGGCTCCATTATCTGATCGTTTCTAAATGAATAAAGGACTGGGTTTTGACATCATGGTCTCATTTCGGCAAGAAAGGGACAAACTGACAAGCTGTTTTGTCACATGCTTGTTTGAGCAGAACATTTTGAGAAATGTCTCTGGGTCTGCTTGGGAAGGGGAGCTGCTGGGTAGGAAAAATGTCCAAGATGACCAAAAGTGACGGGGCTATTTGCCAAGTAATCACCCCATGCCGGAGCCCAGGGAAAGAGGAAATGCATTTCTATTTTCTGTTTTTGAACCAGAGGGGGCCGTTCAGTGAGGGGAAGCAGAGTGCATTTGGTGAAAAATTACGACAATTCCGTGTGGCTATAGATGTTAGTGTCCACAGCAATATGAAAGCAACCAATTCTGTCTAATAAAATTTGCTCATCAGTATCAGGCTTCTATTGGGATGGCTTTTGAGCTCCCATATCTTTATCTTCCTTAGAAGCTGTCCTCCTGACTCTGGTTCCCTGGCAGCCTTTGCTGTCCCTGCACAGAGCTGGTTGGTGCAACAAGGCACAACGGATCTGACCAGTCAGATTCTTTCTACCAGAAACTGGTATTTGTGAAACAAGACATTCAGAAACTAGGAGCCCTCGACTTGAATGGCACTTGGTGAGAGCAGTCCAGTGACAGACTCCTCCGTTTTGGAATAAAAAGAGAAGGGAAAACCTGGAACCAGGCTTTGGGGCCAGACATTTCTGGGTTTGAATTCTAGCTCTGACTCCTGGGTTTGATCCCAACCTTGTGACCTTGAGCATGTGGCTTCATCTCTCTGAGTTCAGTTTCCTTATCTGGAAAATTGGTACAGAGGGGGAAAATGTTATTTCAGCAACTGTCATAAAGCCACTCTTGTTGATATTGAAATTTGTCTCTAGGATACATAGAGGTTGGCTAAGAAATATTGATGAAGTCAAAGGTTTTGAAAACTGACTTGAGGATATTGACCAAGAGAAGGAGAATAGTTCCTTACCCAACCCTCATCTATATTTTACGATTAATTAGGAGGCCCATGAGGGATTGACTCTGAAGAAGAAAATTACGCCTCTTCCCAGGGTTCTAGGGAGCTTTGCTCGTCAAGTAGCATCCTATTTTCCTCAGGAAATTAAACCAGGGCTCCATTATCTGATCGTTTCTAAATGAATAAAGGACTGGGTTTTGACATCATGGTCTCATTTCGGCAAGAAAGGGACAAACTGACAAGCTGTTTTGTCACATGCTTGTTTGAGCAGAACATTTTGAGAAATGTCTCTGGGTCTGCTTGGGAAGGGGAGCTGCTGGGTAGGAAAAATGTCCAAGATGACCAAAAGTGACGGGGCTATTTGCCAAGTAATCACCCCATGCCGGAGCCCAGGGAAAGAGGAAATGCATTTCTATTTTCTGTTTTTGAACCAGAGGGGGCCGTTCAGTGAGGGGAAGCAGAGTGCATTTGGTGAAAAATTACGACAATTCCGTGTGGCTATAGATGTTAGTGTCCACAGCAATATGAAAGCAACCAATTCTGTCTAATAAAATTTGCTCATCAGTATCAGGCTTCTATTGGGATGGCTTTTGAGCTCCCATATCTTTATCTTCCTTAGAAGCTGTCCTCCTGACTCTGGTTCCCTGGCAGCCTTTGCTGTCCCTGCACAGAGCTGGTTGGTGCAACAAGGCACAACGGATCTGACCAGTCAGATTCTTTCTACCAGAAACTGGTATTTGTGAAACAAGACATTCAGAAACTAGGAGCCCTCGACTTGAATGGCACTTGGTGAGAGCAGTCCAGTGACAGACTCCTCCGTTTTGGAATAAAAAGAGAAGGGAAAACCTGGAACCAGGCTTTGGGGCCAGACATTTCTGGGTTTGAATTCTAGCTCTGACTCCTGGGTTTGATCCCAACCTTGTGACCTTGAGCATGTGGCTTCATCTCTCTGAGTTCAGTTTCCTTATCTGGAAAATTGGTACAGAGGGGGAAAATGTTATTTCAGCAACTGTCATAAAGCCACTCTTGTTGATATTGAAATTTGTCTCTAGGATACATAGAGGTTGGCTAAGAAATATTGATGAAGTCAAAGGTTTTGAAAACATAGACTTGAGGATATGACTGGACACTCACAGACCAAGAGAAGGAGAACTGTTTTGTCTTTCTTCATGAGTTAAAACTATTAGTGTTTCTAGAAGCCATGGTGTTAGGGGAGGGGATGTTCTTTGTGGGATACAGGAGAGGAGCTGCAGAAGCTGGGGCAAGCAGGGGCTTCTGCAAAGCCTTGTCTGGTTTCTTTCTCTAAGGCTGCTCTCACAACTCGGAACCCAGAACCTAGAAGCCAGCAGCTCTCACACTACTTGCACATCCCTTCCTCTCAAGCTTGCACAGGCAGGGGGACTCGGGTTCGCTTTTGCCAGGAAAGCAGAAGCTTTCAGCCTGAGCTCCACGGTCCTTGGCAAGCTTCCACCCCTATACTGGCCAAACTAGACCCTTTAGTGAAAAGAAATGCTCTTCAGCCAACAGGCGAGTCCCTCTGGTGGACAGACTACCCAGTTTTTCTGGTTAAAGGACATTCCAGACTCTTTCAGGGACTTTCCCTCTTGGGGAAGTGAACTTACGCTTTAGTTCATAGCTCAAGAGTCTCCAGTCCCCTCGGCAGCAGACAAGTGTAGGGTCAGTTGCCTCTGCCTTTTCCACCTGTATCCCCCATCACATCACCTCCTTAATTTTTTCCCCAAATTCTCAAGGCTAGAATAAAATCCCTCACATTCATCTCCCCCATATTTCCAACTTCTTGTCCCAACCTTGACTGAATGCTTTCTAGGCATACTGCACAGCAGCCATCCAAGGACTGTCTCCTGGATCTCTTCCTGTTTCATGATTCCTTCATTTATCCTGAGCACATCCTCCAATAACTTCCTAAGAAAGGATACATGAGAAGTAAAGCTTCTGAGTCCTTGAGTATCTGAAGAAGACTTTGTACTCTTCTGGCATCTGATAGATACTTCCACTGAGTGTAGAACCTTAGGATAAAAATTATTTCCCTTCAGCACCTTGATGGCATTTTCCCCATTGTCTTCTGGCATTTGTTGATGCTGATAAAAAGTTTTTGGTGCCAGGTTAATTTTGTTCATTTGTGAGTGAACTTTTCTCTCTCTCTCTCTTTTTCTGGAAGCTTTCTCTCCAGAACAAAGGTTAGCATTTTTTTTTTGTCCTGTTAAGGGGAGCAGATAGTAAATCCTTTAGACTTTGTGGACCATATGGTTTTCACTCCCACTGCTTCATTCTACTGTTGAAGCATGAAAACAGCCAAAGACAGCACACAAATGACTGGCATGGCTCCGTTCCAACAAAACTTTATTTACAAAAACAAATGGCAGGCCTGATTTGGTACATAAGATGTAGTTTGCCGACGACTTCTGCTTTAAAAGATCCAAGAGCATTCTTTTTATCCTTGGCATTTTGAAATCTCCTAAGGAACTGTCTACAGATTGTTTCTAATCTCATGGATTATGCTCAGCCACCTGGTGGACAGTTCAGTTCTGATCGTCATAGCCTTCCGATCTAATAAATTCCTTGTTTTTATTTCTCTCTCTCCATTTTCTAAGAGTTACATGAATTATCTAATATCCATTGGACCTCCCAGATTTCTTCAGTATGCCTCTTATTTTTTTTTCCTCTTTTTGTTGTATATTCTGAGCTATTGGATTTGACTTTTAAAGAGTACCTTATATATTTAAAAAGTAGCTTTGGTGATATATTTTAAATTTCAAAGTGTTCTTTTTTTTTTTTTAAATATGGTGACTTTATTTCCATCTCCTTACACTCTCTTCTAACACATCTGTAAGAACCTTTATCTCTATAACACAAAATATCTTAGGAAAGAATGTTACATGACATAAGCAACAGTTTGGCAGAATTCTAGTTTATATCTCCCCCAAAAAACAAATTTTAAAATTCAAAAATAACAATCAGTTTTATTTAACATGTTACTTTACTACTTAAAATACCATGCTATAGTTAAATAATTCATCAACAACACTGTATACAAATAAAATATTACATAAAATATATTTAAGAAAATGTTTTGGTATTTGATTTGAACAATAAATAAAAACACAGGCACTTCTACACTGAACAGGAAAGCAGTCACTACTCAGGATAATTTTGTATAAGTAACATGTAACCATTATGGCAAGAATAGAATTCTGCAGTTTTAAACTGATGACCGTTCATGAAAAGGTCTGCAATTTCAATCTTTTCACTTAAAGTTTAAAAGTTACATAAAAGTTTTCCTGGTCCACAAAGAAAAATTATAAACATAATACGCTTGCCAGGGATAGTTCAATCTTCAGTTTGAAGATTATGGAATCACACTCATTATTTTCAAATACTAAAAAAGAGAACTATCATGATATCAACCAGCAAATCAAACTCAAGTTAGTTAAGCTTTCCTCTAATAACACAATAAACTGGATAAAAGTCACAGTGATCCCCATTTTGCAAAGTCGACCGACTGGGTTAACACAAACACTGTTGGGGTGGCAGGGAAGTCAACTTTTCCTAGATGATTTTAAAACTTCATCCAAATTTCACGTAAATAAATGTAATTGCATTTCACAAAAATCATTGAGTCATATAGAACAATGTCTTTGTAGCTAATAGGTTTATGAATACCTACATTGCAGATAACTTACTCATTACAATGAGAAACAGGATTACCATCATAAGGGCCAAACAAAAATAACTTGGGCTTCCCTGGTGGTCCAGTGGGTAAAGAGTCTGCCTTGCAGTGCAAGGGGCGCAGGTTTGATCCCTGGCATGGGAAAATCCCATGTGCTGGAGCAGCTGGACTGGTGTGTCCAATTATGAGCCAGCACTCTGGAGCGCATGCACCCAGAGCCGGTACTCTGCCACGAAAGAGGCCACTGCAATGGGAGGCCCACACAGGCCAAATAATTAAGATGGATGAAAATTAATAAATGAAAGACCATAAAAGAGGCCAAAATTTTAAAAACAAACAACAACAAAAAACAACTTATTTATTCTCTGATTGCTCAAATTTTGAAGAATCACTTTATTTGATAAAAGGTACAGTATCTTCTAGATTCTCCTCAAATATACTAGAGTTTTGTTTTTTAAATTTCTCTTCTATCTCCTGAATTATTTCTAATCCCTAAAATAAGTTTTTCTTTCTAATATGGTTGACTCATGCTCTTTTACAAATTTTTTCCTTCAATATCTAGTGTTCTAGTTGACAATTTAGGTTTGTAATTAGACCATTCATGTTTCTATTTAGAATAAACTATATACAGTTGATCAGGTGCTTTACAAGTATGAGGAAGGCATGTTAAATTGTGGAATTTGCTTTAAATATATTGGCCAAGGAGCTGGCTTTTGAGCTGGAAGACCCCTCTAAATGCCAGAGCACTGCTTTGGCTCTGTATCTCATTTCCATTTGTATGTGAACTTTCTGAGCCGCAGCTCCAGAGTTCTGGATGGCAGCCTGTTTCCTGGGTTGGGTCCATTTTCATGTAGACCCTTAAGTTACTCACACATGCCCACTTTGCAGCTTCCAGAAATGTATTTATATCTCTTGTCTGGTGACGGCTTGCCTCCTGTTGTGATATGGACTGATTCCTTTTATGGATCTTTTGCTTTTATTTGAATGGGAATCTCAGGTGAGAGAGGAAATTTGCATGACTGTGATTCATCTACAACTTTTGATGCCCCTGTTCTAGAGTGGTCTAAGGTCTAAAATTGAAAGCCTATCATGCAGATTTGTGCAGAGATAAGACAGTAAGGCTCCTGGCTGATTTTCACATCATAAACATTACATATGTTTTTCTTCCTAACTCCAGAATTTACAGGTGTCAGTAAGAGGGTTGGTCCTGGTTACCTCAAAGCCGAAGCGTTGTTTGCTTCTGCTAAGCCTTTTAGTTCATACCCATAAGTCAAGTTCGTCAGCGACTTTCACGTGACTAAACCTTTGATGAAGACAGGGAGCTTTAATGAACAAATAATTAGTTTTAAGAACCTAAGTCGACACAAAAGCACAACTAATGCCTTTTTAATTGCTTTTGCTCTCACATCTTTAGCAAACACATATCCTCTCCTCTGACAGAATCAGTTATCTGTCATCTGTAATGCTGGCGCCATGGGGAATGTCTTAGACAACAGGGATGCTGCCGGGCAAAGACCCCGGTCTTGGATGAATCCTTTTGCTCATGTTAAAAACTCTAGGGACAGGAGGTCTGATCCAGGGACTCCTGAGATACTTACAAAAATGGGGTCTTGGAGCTTCCCTGATGGTCCAGTGGGTAAGGACACCGCCTTGCAGTGCAAGGGGTGCTGGTTTGATCCCTGGCCTGGGAAGATCCCATGTGCCACGGAGTGGCTGGACCGATGTGTCCAATTACCAAGCCAGAGCTCTGGAGTGCATGCATCCAGAGCCGGTGCTCTGCAGTGAGAGAGGCCACTGTGATGGGAGGCCCACATGGGCCAAAGAACAAAGATAAATAAATGAAAGATCAATAGAAGTGGCCAAAAAAAAAAAAAAGAAAAAATGGGGTCTTCTGGACCAGAGCTTAAAAAAAAACAAGGGCACAAAATATCCAGAGATTTTAAGGAGCAGACTTGGGGGAGGAAGGATGGAAAGAGAAATGTCTTTTGTTATTCCTTAGTTGAAAAAAAAATCTATAGCTCAATCTCCAAACTTAGTCTTTAACACTATGGCGTGAAGATCACTTTCTTTGTTCTTTAGTTTCAGTGTGAAGATTCTATTTCTTTGTTCTTATGTATTTGCTGTGGGGTTTAGCCAGTGAACGAGTAATCCAATAAAAAAGAAACTGTGCGGGTGTACCAAGTGAATCTATGGGATGCTGTGACTGAGGAAAACAAGAGACCTTTTGGGGAGGTGAAGTTGGGTGTCTGAAAGTTGTACATGAAAGGATCACAAATTAGTTGGCAGAAACAAACAAAATTCTGTAAAGCAATTACCTTCCATTAAAAAACTGAATTAATTTAGAAAAAAAGAATGGGGTTGTTTAGTAGGGGAGTTTCACTCTCTATAGTACTAAGTTGTTTTAGTTTTTCTCTCAAGAGCATTGCTTTTGTAATAAAAATTAAAAGCATGCTTCCGTTTGGAGAAGTAAAGTATCTTGTTCCAAAGCCCAATGTCTTTTATGTCCCTTACTTTCTTTCACTCACTCACTCGATTGGCAAACATTACTGATGCACTAGCCTGGTATCTGCCCCGGGATCTGTTATGAATATTGTATTATATTATGAATAAGGAGACGGAAAGAATCAGTGCCTGGCTGCGAGGGTCTTACAGTCCAGAGAAGGGCCCAGCAAGTGTCTGGTCAAGAGGAGCTGCTCAGAAATTAATGGCTGAATGAAAGAATGAGTTGGTTCCATTAGGCACAATAGTACTACTGTGTAACCTGTGTTCCCATTTGTCATGACTTTGTTGTCATCTTCCTAGATGAACACAAGCAATCTGAGGGCAAGGATTTCCGTCTGTGTCCTTGGCGTCTAGAACAGTGCCTGGCACATAGTAGGAACTCAATGAAGACTTGTTGCTTAAATGAATGCTTCAAAACATCACTGTAGTACATCCCGGTAGGGTTACAGGCTCCTCTGTCCATGGACTTTCCCAGCCAAGAGTACTAGAGTGGGTTGCCGTTTCCTCCTCCAGGCGATCTTCTTGACCCAGGGATCGAAACTGTATCTCCTGCATTGGCAGGTGGATTCTTTACCACTGAGCCACCAGGAAGCCCAGGCAAATGATAGGGGTGGCCATTCAGTGTGTTTTCAGCTGTCCACCTTCTGGTAAATAGATGTCCACACTTTTCCAATTATTTCCTTCAATAAATTTGTATGTGTGGAGCTGCTGAGTCAGGGAGCATGTGCAATTTAAATTCTGATGTATAGCAACGGGTCAGACTTGGGGAAGTTGGTGCCATTTGCAGCCCTGCCAACCCTGGCACGATGATAAATGTTTTCCAGCCTGGTAGTTTCAGATGACTTCGCGCTGTCATGTTATTCTGCATTCCTTTGATCTCGGGGAAGGTTAAAACATCTCTTCATCTGTGTAACCCATGTGAAAGCCAAGGTCTTGTGGCCCAGCAGGAGGGAGCTTCATCAGAGAAGCTCAGACAAGTAGCCCAAAGTAATTAAAAGGGAATCAGGGGTTTCCCTGGTGGTCCAGTGGGTAGAGTCCGCTTTGTAGTGCAAGGGACGCTGGTTCGATCCCTGGCCTGGAACCCGAGGTTCTGCGGAGCGGCTGGACTGGTGTTTCCAATTACGAGCCAGTGCTCTGGAGAGTATGCGCCCAGAGCCGATGCTCTGCAGCGAGAGAGGCCACTGCAATAGGAGGCCCACACAGGCCAAAGAATAAAGATGGATGGAAATAAATAAATAAGAAAATGATAAATGAGGCCAAAATTAAAAAAAGGCGGGGGGGAATCAGGCTTTAGTGCTGTCTCTCAGAGAACATTAAAGGGACTCTAATTCAGAATTTAAAAGGCTCTTCTCAAAAGCTATTCCCTTTCCTCCCCGCTTCTCTCACCCCTGCAGACAGAAGTGGCTCTATAGGGCTGGGGGTGGGGAACATTCCTAAGTTAATAAGCTGTGTCCTGGTCACATGTATTTCAGTTTTTCAGGCCAGTTTATGCCTCTGGATCTTTTTCCTACTGTGGCAGCTGAGGTTTTCTTCTTTTCATTTGTATTATCTTTTGGCTTCATCACATGGCGTGCAAGATCCCAACCAGGATCCTGTGCCTCCTGCAGCGGAAGCTTAGATCCTAACTCCTGGACCTCCAGGGAAGTCTCTGGGTTTTTTTTTTTTTTTTGATTTGCACAAAACTCTTTACACATATGCTGGGACCAGATCAGGTAGGGGCCTCCCTTGCAGCAGGTGCGAGACAAAGCCCTGCGTCCTTGGCAGGCCTCCTCCACGGTGGGCTACTGGGAATTCTTGTGTCTTGAAAGAGTCCCTGAAGCCTATACATTTTCTTCTTTCTGCTTGTTCCCTGCCTCTACCCCTTCTTCTAGCCTCTGAGGGGTATCTTGGGATCTTAAGGGTATCTGTGTATGAAAAGTGGTGGAGTTACCATGGAGACCTAAGCTACATTAAATCACATTAGTGGATTGTGGCCTGCACCCTTTTTTAAATAAAATAGACTAGACCTGACTAGAACATATCCGAATGTAACACAGGTAGTAAAAGACCTGACTTTTTTTTTTTGGGGGACAGGCTATCTCGTGGAGTCAGACAAGTAGCCCAAAGTAATTAAAAGGGAATCAGGGGTTTCCCTGGTGGTCCAGTGGGTAGAGTCCGCTTTGTAGTGCAAGGGACGCTGGTTCGATCCCTGGCCTGGAACCCGAGGTTCTGCGGAGCGGCTGGACTGGTGTTTCCAATTACGAGCCAGTGCTCTGGAGAGTATGCGCCCAGAGCCGATGCTCTGCAGCGAGAGAGGCCACTGCAATAGGAGGCCCACACAGGCCAAAGAATAAAGATGGATGGAAATAAATAAATAAGAAAATGATAAATGAGGCCAAAATTAAAAAAAGGCGGGGGGGGAATCAGGCTTTAGTGCTGTCTCTCAGAGAACATTAAAGGGACTCTAATTCAGAATTTAAAAGGCTCTTCTCAAAAGCTATTCCCTTTCTTCCCCGCTTCTCTCACCCCTGCAGACAGAAGTGGCTCTATAGGGCTGGGGGTGGGGAACATTCCTAAGTTAATAAGCTGTGTCCTGGTCACATGTATTTCAGTTTTTCAGGCCAGTTTATGCCTCTGGATCTTTTTCCTACTGTGGCAGCTGAGGTTTTCTTCTTTTCATTTGTATTATCTTTTGGCTTCATCACATGGCGTGCAAGATCCCAACCAGGATCCTGTGCCTCCTGCAGCGGAAGCTTAGATCCTAACTCCTGGACCTCCAGGGAAGTCTCTGGGTTTTTTTTTTTTTTTTGATTTGCACAAAACTCTTTACACATATGCTGGGACCAGATCAGGTAGGGGCCTCCCTTGCAGCAGGTGCGAGACAAAGCCCTGCGTCCTTGGCAGGCCTCCTCCACGGTGGGCTACTGGGAATTCTTGTGTCTTGAAAGAGTCCCTGAAGCCTATACATTTTCTTCTTTCTGCTTGTTCCCTGCCTCTACCCCTTCTTCTAGCCTCTGAGGGGTATCTTGGGATCTTAAGGGTATCTGTGTATGAAAAGTGGTGGAGTTACCATGGAGACCTAAGCTACATTAAATCACATTAGTGGATTGTGGTCTGCACCTTTTTTTTTTGTAAATAAAATAGACTAGACCTGACTAGAACATATCCGAATGTAACACAGGTAGTAAGAACAAGCACTTCAGAATTTTTTTTTTAGAATGTTTTTACAAAAATATGTATGTATTTATTTTTAGTTGTGCTGGGTCTTCGTTGCAACACACTGGCTTCTCTCGTTGTGGCGAGCAGGGGCTGCTCCTTGCTGTAGTTGTGGGCTTCCTTGTTACGGAGCCCAGGCTCTAGGTGCGTGGGCTTCTGTAGCTGCAGCATGTGGGTTCTTTTGGTAGGTGTAGCACACAGGCTTCGTTGTCTTGCTACATGTGGAATCTTCCAGGACCAGGGATTGAGCCCATGTCCCCTGCACTGGCAGGTGGATTCTTATCCACTGGGCCACCAGGAAAGTCCTGAGAACAAGTTATTTTTTTTCTTTTCAAATGAAATGTGTATAAATGCATATGCTGGGTTCTTCTGTGAATATATTTCTTATTTGGGTTTGATTAAAATAATTGGAATCCAGTGCACTGGGGCTTTTGGTATTGGGCTAAGGGTTTGGGGCTCTGACTTTGGAAATCATGCTCTGTGAGCTGACTTGCAATTGGTAATCTGCTGTCTAGCCATGTTGTCTCAACTGTAATCCTGTTTCAGTAACCTCCTCTTTCTGCTTATCCAATTCAGCCCGTGTCAAGCAGTTGTTAGAACAACCCCGGCCACTTGGTTTGCTTGCAGCTCACATGCATGGTCCCCAACTGCCAGCTGGCATGCCACCTGCCGCTCATACCACGTCCTTACTCCAGGTCTCTGTTGCCTTGAGCTTAGAGATTTCCCCGGGCTCTGTTGAGAAGAGTTTCCACCTGCTGCTCAGAGGGACCATCTTTTTCTTGTATGGATCGTGAGTTATTCTCTTAGTGACCATTTTCCCTCCATCCATTCCAAGAGGAGACTCCACACCTCCCAGGTCTTCTTCCACGTTCTGTCTATTGTTGGCATTGCTGTGTTTGCAGAGCTCTGCTAAAGCCTGAGTGGTATGTCCCCCAGGTCCACATGTTGAAACCTAACCCCAGTGTGATGGTATCTGAAGACAAAGCCTTGGGGAAGTGCTTAGGTCGTGGGGGAGGGGCCGTCAGAAATGGTGTCAGTATTTTAATAAAGGAGACCCCAGAGAGCTCCCTCAGCCTTCTGCCCTGTGAGGGCACAGTGAGAAGGCAGCCAACAGTGAACCAGGAACAGGCTCTCGTCCGACTCCAGATCCACCAGTGCCTTGGTCTTCTCAGCCGCCAGCATTGATGAGAAGTAAATTCCTGTTTAGCCACCCCATCTATGGTATTTTTGTTTTAGCACCTGAGCTAAGATAGACTCTATTGTTTCTATTTCTTTGGTCATCTCAGTGTAGTTCTGAGAAGATGAGGGACTTTGTAAGATTCTGGAGCCACTTTCATTCCCCCCGCAGTCATTGCTTTCTTACTCCCTCTCTGGGTCTACTCAGTGATCACTAGCAAAACTCTTCAAATACAAAAGACCTGTGATGGTCTTTGGGGACATCCAGAAAAAGGATGTCTGTTGAAGCTGGTTCTCCAGCAACATCTGACTGTGGGAGAGCCTGAAAGGAGACAGCAGGGTGGGGTTACTGCAGGGGACGGTATGTTGATTCCTTTGCTAGAAGTCAGGCTTCCCTATTGGCTCAGTGGTAAAGAATCCACCTGCTAATGCAGGAGTTGTGGGTTCAATCCCTGGGTCAGGAAGATCCCCTGAAAGAGGAAATGGCAATCCACTCCAGTATTCTATCCTGGAAAATCCCATGGACAGAGGAGTCTGGTGGGTTACAGTTCATGGAGTTGCAAAGAGTCCACCATGACTTGGCAACTGAACAACGATAACTAGAAGTCAGATTCCAAGATGACTTAAATGAATTGGAACAATGGGCTGAAATTAAGGAAGAAAATTTGAAGTACAAGGGGTGAGCTCAAGACATGTTAACTCCTACACTTAGGTCTTAAAACTCAACTGCATATGTACATGAGGATGAACAGGCTTGAAGCATTTCACATGAAGAGGACTCAGGGCTTTGCTTGTTGGCAGGACAAGGCTGTCAAAACTTGAATGTCATGGAGAGGCAAGTGATGCAGATCCGGGAGCCTGGGATCCTTGCCGTTTCTGGACTTGAGCTGGTCTCGTATAGAATCATATATCCATTACCAGGGGCCACGATTGAAAGACTCATGTTAGACATGGAGAGCTCACAGAGGAGAATGACAAGGATAGAAAAACCCTGGAAATCAGGTCTTGGGAGAGGTGGCTGAAAAACATTATTTCATTTGCATAGGAGAACAGTTGTGGGGGACAGATGTAGCCATTGGCTTCATCTCCATCAAGGACCGCCATCAACATGGTGCATCCATTTCCTATTGCTGCTATAAGAAATGACCACAAACCTAGTGACTTATAACAGCATCAATTTATCATTCAGTTCTAGAGGTCAGAAGCCTCACGGGCCTAAAATCCATGTGTCAGTCAGCAGAGCTTTGTTGCTTCTGGAGGCTCTAGGAAGAAATCTGTTTCTTGTCTTTCCCAGCATCTGGTGGCCTTTGTTGGCTTCTTCCCTATTCCACCTGCGAAGCTGCAATCTTTTTTTGAGGGATAAAGTGATATTTTGTTTTTTAACTAATTAATTTATTTGGCTGTGCTGGGTCTTCGTTGTGGCATGTGGGATCTAGTTCCCGGACCAGGAACTGAACCTGGGCCCCCTGCACTGGAGTGTGGCGTCTTAGCCACTAGACCTCCAGGGAAGCCCCAGTATTTTATGTTTTTAAGTTTATTTTTTAATTTTATGAGGGAGTATACTAGATTTACAGTGTTGTGTGCCTGTGGGATGGAGGACAACAGGATCGTCTGTCCTAGTTGATGTTCCAGGCTTTTATTCCACATACATCATCCTCCAGCCTTCAGTGGCTTGAAAGCAGCAGATTTGAGCAGATGGCAGCGATTTTTCGGCATCCCGGATCTCAGAGGTGAGTCTAGCCACAGGGACAGCAGGGTCAGAGTGGCCACCAGAAGATCCTGCCGAGAAGCCTCTTTCCTGCTGGCCGGAAGTGGCCTGGGGCCCTGACCAAGAGGTGTTTACTGGGAACACACTCTGCTTGGAGCTGAACGGCCTCGCCTCGGTCACTGAAAGCATGTTCTAAACACGGCTCTTAATTACTCCTGTGTGGGGTGTGCTCCGTTTGGGGCCCACGACAGATGGAGAGATGGACTCCCCAGTGGGTCTGGAGCGTGGGCTTCAGAGAGTGCTAATGTGTCTCAGATCTCCTCGGTAAAGCACCAACTGTGGCAGCACTGTGGCTGGGGCCAGGAAATGGAAACACACTGCCAGGTGGTGGGGCAGGCTGCTTCTTAATTAAGGAGCCTCCCCAGTTGGTGGGTGACGGGAGTGGCTTGCAAATAGTTCATCTCCATCAAGGACCGCCATCAACATGGTGCATCCATTTCCTATTGCTGCTATAAGAAATGACCACAAACCTAGTGACTTATAACAGCATCAATTTATCATTCAGTTCTAGAGGTCAGAAGCCTCACGGGCCTAAAATCCATGTGTCAGTCAGCAGAGCTTTGTTGCTTCTGGAGGCTCTAGGAAGAAATCTGTTTCTTGTCTTTCCCAGCATCTGGTGGCCTTTGTTGGCTTCTTCCCTATTCCACCTGCGAAGCTGCAATCTTTTTTTGAGGGATAAAGTGATATTTTGTTTTTTAACTAATTAATTTATTTGGCTGTGCTGGGTCTTCGTTGTGGCATGTGGGATCTAGTTCCCGGACCAGGAACTGAACCTGGGCCCCCTGCACTGGAGTGTGGCGTCTTAGCCACTAGACCTCCAGGGAAGCCCCAGTATTTTATGTTTTTAAGTTTATTTTTTAATTTTATGAGGGAGTATACTAGATTTACAGTGTTGTGTGCCTGTGGGATGGAGGACAACAGGATCGTCTGTCCTAGTTGATGTTCCAGGCTTTTATTCCACATACATCATCCTCCAGCCTTCAGTGGCTTGAAAGCAGCAGATTTGAGCAGATGGCAGCGATTTTTCGGCATCCCGGATCTCAGAGGTGAGTCTAGCCACAGGGACAGCAGGGTCAGAGTGGCCACCAGAAGATCCTGCCGAGAAGCCTCTTTCCTGCTGGCCGGAAGTGGCCTGGGGCCCTGACCAAGAGGTGTTTACTGGGAACACACTCTGCTTGGAGCTGAACGGCCTCGCCTCGGTCACTGAAAGCATGTTCTAAACACGGCTCTTAATTACTCCTGTGTGGGGTGTGCTCCGTTTGGGGCCCACGACAGATGGAGAGATGGACTCCCCAGTGGGTCTGGAGCGTGGGCTTCAGAGAGTGCTAATGTGTCTCAGATCTCCTCGGTAAAGCACCAACTGTGGCAGCACTGTGGCTGGGGCCAGGAAATGGAAACACACTGCCAGGTGGTGGGGCAGGCTGCTTCTTAATTAAGGAGCCTCCCCAGTTGGTGGGTGACGGGAGTGGCTTGCAAATAGTTTGGGCACCTGCTGCATCCGCGTGCCGTGGAAATGCTTCTATACTTTGTGTGACGGGGTCCCAGTCTCCTTCCCCAGAATGATGGTGGCAATAATATGCCTTTATTGATAGTTAAAATCCACCAGGCACCGTGCACTATCAGACCCTTTACCCTGTCTTCCTGTTGAGTCTTCTAACAGCCCTGTACCTAGTTGCCCATTTTATGGAGGGGAATGCTGAGGCTAGAGGTTAAGTTGGTAAGTATATGTCAGCCCTCAAGGTTTCTAGCTAGCCAGCCCTGAATTCTCAGTCTCAGTTCATCATGGGTTAGATAGGGTAGTTCTAAAGACTTCACAGGACCATTGTGAAGATTAAATAAGTTATGCGAATGAGCATCTACCCATTTAGAATTTGCCATTTAGTCATGATTCGGTGCCTGTTTGAATACCTCTTGTGATGGTTAATTTTATGTGTCAACTTGGCCACAGCACCCAGATCGTTGATCAAGCATTGTTCTAGATGTTTCTGTGAAGGTATTTTTTGAAGATGTTGACATTTAGTAGACTTTAAGTAAAACAGATGGATTACCTTCCACGCGGAGGGTGGGCCTCATCCAATCAGTTGAAGGCCTTAATAGGAAAAAAAACCACTGACCTTCCTAGAAGAAGAAGGAATTTGGTCAGCAGATTGCTTTTAGACACAAAGTGGAACTTTTACTGGGAACACACTCTGCTTGGAGCTGAACGGCCTCGCCTCGGTCACTGAAAGCATGTTCTAAACACGGCTCTTAATTACTCCTGTGTGGGGTGTGCTCCGTTTGGGGCCCACGACAGATGGAGAGATGGACTCCCCAGTGGGTCTGGAGCGTGGGCTTCAGAGAGTGCTAATGTGTCTCAGATCTCCTCGGTAAAGCACCAACTGTGGCAGCACTGTGGCTGGGGCCAGGAAATGGAAACACACTGCCAGGTGGTGGGGCAGGCTGCTTTAATTAAGGAGCCTCCCCAGTTGGTGGGTGACGGGAGTGGCTTGCAAATAGTTTGGGCACCTGCTGCATCCGCGTGCCGTGGAAATGCTTCTATACTTTGTGTGACGGGGTCCCAGTCTCCTTCCCCAGAATGATGGTGGCAATAATATGCCTTTATTGATAGTTAAAATCCACCAGGCACCGTGCACTATCAGACCCTTTACCCTGTCTTCCTGTTGAGTCTTCTAACAGCCCTGTACCTAGTTGCCCATTTTATGGAGGGGAATGCTGAGGCTAGAGGTTAAGTTGGTAAGTATATGTCAGCCCTCAAGGTTTCTAGCTAGCCAACCCTGAATTCTCAGTCTCAGTTCATCATGGGTTAGATAGGGTAGTTCTAAAGACTTCACAGGACCATTGTGAAGATTAAATAAGTTATGCGAATGAGCATCTACCCATTTAGAATTTGCCATTTAGTCATGATTCGGTGCCTGTTTGAATACCTCTTGTGATGGTTAATTTTATGTGTCAACTTGGCCACAGCACCCAGATCGTTGATCAAGCATTGTTCTAGATGTTTCTGTGAAGGTATTTTTTGAAGATGTTGACATTTAGTAGACTTTAAGTAAAACAGATGGATTACCTTCCACGCGGAGGGTGGGCCTCATCCAATCAGTTGAAGGCCTTAATAGGAAAAAAAACCACTGACCTTCCTAGAAGAAGAAGGAATTTGGTCAGCAGATTGCTTTTAGACACAAAGTGGAACTTTTCCTGGGTCTCCAACCAGCTGGCCTAACCTGTCAGATTTTGGGCTCGCTGGCCTCCATGGTTACACAAACCCATTCCTTAAAATAAACGTCTCTCTCTCTCTGTCTCTCTGTATATATATGTCTCACACACACATCCTGTTGGCTCTATTAGAGAATCCTGACTAAAACACATTCATCGGAGGCTGTTTCAGTAATATACGGCTTATCCAAGTGGAATAATGTGCAATTCTTAAAAAGAATGATTCAGAACTGTGTCTTTTCATGTAGAAAAGTATTCATTTAAAAACAAATTTTACTGAGTACATGATGACACTTTTAGAGGAAAGGAAACCTGACACACACATGCGTTTATGTGTGTCTCTGTGTTGGGAGAAGGGTTGAAGGATCCGCAGTAGGTTGTTGATGATCCCCCTGCAGGATGGCGGTGGTGACCGTGGAGGGCTCCTGGGGTAGGGAGGAGAAATATTCACTTTTTCTTTCTACTTCTTTAGGGTTTGATTTTTACCATATATTATTTTTGTCGTTGAAAAATACAATGAAGTAGATAAGGATAGTATGAAAAGCGTGTTAATTTTGGATCGTTCTTCCTACCTGTGGAGGCCATGGAGACTTCACAGCATTAAGTCTGTGTGTATTCACTTTATGCTGATCTGTACTGAGGGGCCGTCCTGTCTGGAGGGAATTCACTGGAGTGTCCTGAGCCTGTTCGGGTTCCTAGGGCCTTGCCTACACAGTGCCCTGGTCTAAACGAATGTCCAAGGCCAAAAGCGGTTCCAAAGGAATCTCCTTCCCCAGTTCCTGGGCCTGGTTTCGGGGTTTGGGCAAGTTTGATGGCCCTCCATGTGCAGCTGGAGAAGCCAGAGGTTGAGTTCCCCGTTGCTAGAGGGTGCTCAGACTAAGTCCTCCGACCTCACAGCCTCATATGACAGCAAACTGCCTTGAACGCAGGATCACCTAGTGCTGGACGCTGTCTAAGGTGCTGAAAAGCCAATTGTGGCCAAGTTTCTATCCAGCACAGAGGGAGGCCAAACTGAAGCATAGGAGTCTGGAGCAGAGAAAGCGTTTTTGTGCGGCCATCAAGGAGTCGGTCGGCTCATGCCCTTATCATCCTCGAGTTCTTCCAAGGGTTTCAGCAAAACACTTTAAACGCCGGGTGAGGGAGGGGAGTCACAGGGTCTGTGATCAGCTTGTGGACAGTTCTTTGGATTAAAGGTTTAAGCAGGGGGAACCGTTCCAGAAGCCTAGAGGAGGTGGAAAGGCTGGCCAGAGTGGCCTGGATGTTGGAACACGGCCAGTTGACATCGTCAGAGAAATGTTAAGGAGCTCGAACCTCTTGCCTTCAATCCTTTTGCAGAGTCAGCTGCTTCCAATTGGAATTGGCTGTTGGTTTGAATGACTTAGCTGAATCAATACATGGCATGTCCCGTCTGCCAAAACCGATCACCCACTTCCACATCCAATGCAGATCAGAACCTTTTCACCCCAGACTTTGGAGGATGCCAATAGGAAGCAGGAGCTCTCACACCCTCCCCAAGCCAGCCCCCTCGAAGTAACTCAATCCAACACAGTTTATCGTTCACTGTTGTCAATTACAGGCAAAGTCCTGCTCTAGAATCAGCGTTTGAAGAAAGTCAGATAGTTCAGGCAAATGGAGAAGCCCAACAGCCACAGAATACATGCGTATGCATGAAATGAATGCACATCAAAGCCCTTGAGGACTTGTAAAACCTGCAGGTACTAAGCCCAGACACCAGTAATGTTGAACAATTCCAGTTGAGAAGCACTGTGCTAGTATCATGCAATGGATGTGTGTTCTATTAGCTACGTCCTGTGTCTAAAATGCTGGATGCAAAGCAAGGAGGGGTGAGTGCTCATGGCAGTGACACTTGGCCGTGTCCCAGTGGGGCTGGCACTCCACAGACCCAGCTGCAAGGGTTCCCAAGAGGATTTCCTCTTGTATCCCATGTCTTTTTTTTTTTTCAATACAGCCAGACCCAGAGACCTTTCTTTTGGTGTGGAGCACAGGCTCTAGGGTACATGGGCTTTAGTAGTTGTGGCTCACCAGCTCTAGAGCACAGGCTCAGTTGCCTCACAGCATGTGGGATCTGCCTGGACCAGGGATGGAACCTGTGTCTCCTGTATTGGCAAGCAGACTCCTAATCCCTGGACCACCGGCAAAGCTGTGTATCCCACATCTTTTCTGTATCTTAGGAACAGCTGATGAGAAAGTGGTGATAACTTGCTCACTGTAATTAGTGCTCTTGTCCCAGAGACATCAGAGTGTGTCTGGATAACTACAGGTGTCTAGGGGGCTGTTGGAAGGCACAAGTTCTGAACCAGAGCTGACCTGCAGGATGATGCATGCTGGGATTGGTTTTTCCTTGTTTCCTAGGTGTGCAGAGGAGCTGGTAGGAGAGACAGCCAGAGCTGAGGCCTGCCATTCTCATAGGGAAAAAGCAGTGTCTGGGTATCAGGAGGTCAGGGCAGTCAGTCCCGACGCTGATAGTAACTTGCACTGAGACTGGTCAGAATGGCCTTCCTCCCGGCTCTCCCATCTCTGGGCTTTTCCTGAACTGTGAGGAAATTGCTGATGCAAGTTCGTGTGCCTGACACACAGCGAGGCCAAACAAACTGGAAAATCAGAGTCTGGAGCAGAGAAAGATTTGCTGCAGGTCCATCAAGGAGTCGGGTGGCTCATGCCCTTTAAAACCTCAGGCTCGGGCTTCCCTGGTGGTCCAGTAGGTAGAGAGTCCACCTTGCAGTGTAAGGGGCACTGGTTCAATCCTTGGCCTGGGAAGATCCCACATGCCGCAGAGCAGCTGGACCAGTGTGTCCAGTTACCAGCCAGCTCTCTGGAGCGCATGTGCCCAGATCCGGCGCTCTGCAAAGAGAGAGGCCACTCCAATGGGAGGTCCACACATGCCAAAGAATAAAAGATGGATGAAAATAAATATAACAATAAAAGAGACATGATGGGGAAGAAAGCCACTTCAGACTTGCATAGTCTCTTTCACCCTTCTTCTGAAGGACCTCCCCCACCTCCCAAAGAAGACTATATAAACAAAAAAAACCTCAGGCTCCTCCAGGGGTTTCTTAAAAGCCAAGTGAGGGAGGGGAGTTGTGGCCTCTGTGGTTGGCTTGTGTAGTTCTCTGACCAGCTGATGGGGAGGTAGCAGGGTAGTGTCACAGGGGTGAACATTATTAGTCCTTGGGCTCCAGGAGGCCTGGGGCTATGTGCTCAAAGTCTTTAAGTAGTTAACTTTCCCCTTGTTAGAGAGGGTGGGGGAGGGTTACATCTGCACATCAACTCAGGAAATGTGCATCCAGTACTATCAGCTAGGTACTTCAGAGAGGAGCTAAAGCCCTGGATTTGGGGGAGGGCTTGTCCCAGGAAGGCACAAGTTCTGAACCAGAGCTGACCTGCAGGATGATGCATGCTGGGATTGGTTTTTCCTTGTTTCCTAGGTGTGCAGAGGAGCTGGTAGGAGAGACAGCCAGAGCTGAGGCCTGCCATTCTCATAGGGAAAAAGCAGTGTCTGGGTATCAGGAGGTAAGGGCAGTCAGTCCCGGCGCTGATAGTAACTTGCACTGAGACTGGTCAGAATGGCCTTCCTCCCGGCTCTCCCATCTCTGGGCTTTTCCTGAACTGTGAGGAAATTGCTGATGCAAGTTCGTGTGCCTGACATACAGCGAGGCCAAACAAACTGGAAAATCAGAGTCTGGAGCAGAGAAAGATTTACTGCAGGTCCGTCAAGGAGTCGGGTGGCTCATGCCCTTTAAAACCTCAGGCTCGGGCTTCCCTGGTGGTACAGTAGGTAGAGAGTCCACCTTGCAGTGTAAGGGGCACCGGTTCAATCCTTGGCCTGGGAAGATCCCACATGCCGCAGAGCAGCTGGACCAGTGTGTCCAGTTACCAGCCAGCTCTCTGGAGCGCATGTGCCCAGATCCGGCGCTCTGCAAAGAGAGAGGCCACTCCAATGGGAGGTCCACACATGCCAAAGAATAAAAGATGGATGAAAATAAATATAACAATAAAAGAGACATGATGGGGAAGAAAACCACTTCAGACTTGCATAGTCTCTTTCACCCTTCTGAAGGACCTCCCCCACCTCCCAAAGAAGACTATATAAACAAAAAAAACCTCAGGCTCCTCCAGGGGTTTCTTAAAAGCCAAGTGAGGGAGGGGAGTTGCGGCCTCTGTGGTTGGCTTGTGTAGTTCTCTGACCAGCTGATGGGGAGGTAGCAGGGTAGTGTCACAGGGGTGAACATTATTAGTCCTTGGGCTCCAGGAGACCTGGGGCTATGTGCTCAAAGTCTTTAAGTAGTTAACTTTCCCCTTGTTAGAGAGGGTGGGGGAGGGTTACATCTGCACATCAACTCAGGAAATGTGCATCCAGTACTATCAGCTAGGTACTTCAGAGAGGAGCTAAAGCCCTGGATTTGGGGGAGGGCTTGTCCCAGGAAGGCACAGCGGGGTCCTGCATGCTCACCTGAGAGTCAGTCCTTCAGTCACGACTGACTCTTTGGGGTCCCATGGACTGTAGCTTGTCAGCCTCCGACCATGGAATTTTGCCAGCAAGAATACTGGAGTGGGTTGCCCTTTCCTTCTTCAGGAGATCTTCCCAGCTCAGGGATCAAACCTGCGTCTCCTGAATTGCAGGCAGATTCTTCATTGCTCAGCGCCTGGGGGAACCCCCATAGGGTCCTTTTTGGTTACAAAATGAGGCCAGAGGAGCTTGTACATTCCCTCTCTGTTTTCACTAGTTTGTGATTATTTAAACATCAAGCTACAGTGAAACAAAAACAACCCAAATCATCATATCCACAGAACATCTAGTCTTCTCATAATTTTTAAAATTATGCAAGTAATACATGCTTATTATCAACACTCAGTAGACACAGAAGTATTCAGAATACAAAGTATTTTCTCTGAATCTGTATCTCAGAGGCAGCAACTATTAACAGTTTGGGGAATGATCATTCCACTTAAAGAGTTGTGAACTCCAAAAATTTAAATACTGGAAGGCTAGGTTGACCCTGAATTCAGACTTCAAAGATGCTGACGGGCCTCTATAGTTCTGTATGGACATGAGTGCACCAGGCAGAGACTGGAGCCTCTGGGCTTTGTTAGGGGCACAAGTAACAAAGGCTCTGGACTGGATGGGAGGCAACCAGGAAGGGCCGTCACATTCCCTTTCACAAAGACATTGATTGTGAGTTACAAGTCATTAGGCTGGAAATTGTATTTGCATGTTAATTCTTTAAGCTTCGAATGTTTTCATCCTGGCCTCAGGCTCTTGCACCATTTGCTAAAGAAATTCTGTCAATTCACCTTGTTTTACCTGCTTACGACCTGTGACTGGTCGACTCAGATTTTTGGTGTGGGAGTGTGTGTGAACGCACCCGTGCAATCGACTGAGGTAGAATTTTGGAAAAGAAGTGTTTCTCTTTGATTGTAACTGGCTTTCATCCAAGATGATGCCCAAGGGCCTTATCCACAGAATTTGGAATGATTGGGGTTTTTTTATCCTATTAAAAAAATGTTTTTTTTACAATTTTTTGTTGGTTTCTGCCATACATAACACAAATCAACCACAATCATGCATGCATTCCCCTCTCTCTAGAGCCTCCCTCCCCTACCCCCGTCCTATTCCTCCAGGTCATCACAGAGCACCAGACTGGGCTCCCTGTTTATACAGCAGCTTCTCACCAGCTCTCCACCTTACACCTGGTAGTGTGTATATGTTGATCCTTCTTTCTCCATTCGTCCCACTCTTCCTCCCCCACTGTGTCCACAAGTCCATTCTCTGCGTCTGTGTCTCCATTCCTTCCCTGCATCAATACCATTTTCTAGATTACACATGTATGTGTTAATATACTACATTTGTTTTTTGGATCTCTGTGATGGCAAAGCACCTCAGTCTACAGAGTAAGAACACACTGTCCTGTGGACAGACCTCCATGCCTTTGTGGGGAGCTCCTGAGAGGGGATAAGCTTTGAACTCAGCCAACATGGAATCTGCCTTGACTGGAGGCTGAGAAGGGTGAGCCCTGCCTCCAGGTTGGCAGTGAGTGGCCCATCCTTCCTGGGACTAGCCATCAGCTATGTGCCACAAAGCCAACTGGTGCTGATGTGCTGATGTGCTGAGGTCTTGGCCTTACTCTTGCCTCCAGAGGTGGCCAGGCTTTGTGGCTCCATTTATAATTCTGTTTTAAAAATAAGACAGAAACATTATACACATTATCCTCTCTACTGTCTTTCCCTCTTCAATACTTTGTATATCTCTTTGCATATCAATACATATAGATCAACTTCATCCTTTGTAATAGCTGTGTAGTATTCCACAGAATATGAAGTTTCCAGTTTCCTTTCTCTATGAGGAACACTACAAGAAACATTCTTGCTCATGCAGTTTTTGGATGGGTGCTTTTTTCTTTCAGTTGGAGAGATTCCCAGAAACACATTGCTCTTGGGTTAAAGGGACTCCATATCTTTCATGTTAATAAATCCTGCTAGATTACTTTCTAAAAGGGTTAAAGGAATTTTTCGTACCTTTCCAAGATGATGCCCAAGGGCCTTATCCACAGAATTTGGAATGATTGGGGTTTTTTTATCCTATTAAAAAAATGTTTTTTTTACAATTTTTTGTTGGTTTCTGCCATACACAACACAAATCAACCACAATCATGCATGCATTCCCCTCTCTCTAGAGCCTCCCTCCCCTACCCCCGTCCTATTCCTCCAGGTCATCACAGAGCACCAGACTGGGCTCCCTGTTTATACAGCAGCTTCTCACCAGCTCTCCACCTTACACCTGGTAGTGTGTATATGTTGATCCTTCTTTCTCCATTCGTCCCACTCTTCCTCCCCCACTGTGTCCACAAGTCCATTCTCTGCGTCTGTGTCTCCATTCCTTCCCTGCATCAATACCATTTTCTAGATTACACATGTATGTGTTAATATACTACATTTGTTTTTTGGATCTCTGTGATGGCAAAGCACCTCAGTCTACAGAGTAAGAACACACTGTCCTGTGGACAGACCTCCATGCCTTTGTGGGGAGCTCCTGAGAGGGGATAAGCTTTGAACTCAGCCAACATGGAATCTGCCTTGACTGGAGGCTGAGAAGGGTGAGCCCTGCCTCCAGGTTGGCAGTGAGTGGCCCATCCTTCCTGGGACTAGCCATCAGCTATGTGCCACAAAGCCAACTGGTGCTGATGTGCTGATGTGCTGAGGTCTTGGCCTTACTCTTGCCTCCAGAGGTGGCCAGGCTTTGTGGCTCCATTTATAATTCTGTTTTAAAAATAAGACAGAAACATTATACACATTATCCTCTCTACTGTCTTTCCCTCTTCAATACTTTGTATATCTCTTTGCATATCAATACATATAGATCAACTTCATCCTTTGTAATAGCTGTGTAGTATTCCACAGAATATGAAGTTTCCAGTTTCCTTTCTCTATGAGGAACACTACAAGAAACATTCTTGCTCATGCAGTTTTTGGATGGGTGCTTTTTTCTTTCAGTTGGAGAGATTCCCAGAAACACATTGCTCTTGGGTTAAAGGGACTCCATATCTTTCATGTTAATAAATCCTGCTAGATTACTTTCTAAAATGGTTGAAATAATTCATACTTCCAACAGGGGTTGTGAGTGTCCCATTCCTCACGTTCTTGCCAGCGTTAGATGTTATCAATCTTTGTAAGTTTGGAGGCTGAGAAGCAGGATCACATTTTTGTTTTCATTTGCATTTCCCTAAAGATGGATGAGCTTTTGCTTTAGTCCTTAGCTGGGCTCTATTCTCTTTGTATGGATGCATTGTCTTTGGGGATGACCTGAGTTGGGGTTACATCTAAAAACAGAAGGTGATGACCTTCTAGAAGGTTAAAGAGCTTGGGGAAGATTGGGCATGTCTTCTAGATCATTCTCTAGGTTACATGAGGGCTCCTGGTAGTATCTGGTGGTATTTCAGGCATGCAAATGAAAGGGAAGTGACTGTGGTCCAACCAGGACAGTCTAGAAAAATGGAACGAGGTGACTTCTCTATCGCCAGAGCTGAGCATAGGTGGGCGGGCTTGTCCAGAAGGTAATAAGTTCTTCATTTCTAGGAGGATTTAAGCAGCTACCAGAAGACCATCTTCTGTTTATTTATTTAGGACAGAATGGTGAATAAGACAGGCATGGTCTCTGCTTTCATTGGCCTCAGAGTCTAGAGAGGAAGTCATCTGCTTAATTATACATGATTATGCATATGTGTGTATAGTTACAAGTAGGACAAACACTAAAAAAAGGCAGGGGAAAATATTCATTTAGATCTTCTGCTCATTTTTTGATTGGGTTGTTTGGGGTTTTTGTTGTTGTTGTTGCTGAATTGTATGAGCTGTTTGTATATTTTGGAAACCAAGCTCTTGTTTGTCTCATAGTGTGCAAATATTTTATCCAGTTCCATAAGCTATCTTTTCAGTTTGGTTATGGTTCCTTTGCTGTACAAAAGCTTATAAGTTCAGTTAGATCCCAATGGTTTGTTTATGCTTTTTTAAAAAAACTATTGCTTTGGGAAAGTGTCCTAAGAAAACAGTGGTATGATTTATGTCCGAGAGTGTTTTGCCTATGTTATCTTCTAGGAGTTCTACAGTGTCGTGTCTTGAATTTAATTCTTTAAGCCATTTTGAGTGTATTTTTATGGATGGTGTGAGGGAGTGTTCTAACTTCATGGATTTACATGTGACCGTCCGGCTTTCCCAATACCATTTGATGAAGAGACTGTCATTTCTCCCTTGTCCATTCTTGCCTCCCTTGTCAACGCAGGGCACATGGGCCTCAGTCGTGGTGGCACATGGGCTCAGTAATTGTGACTTCTGGGCTTTAGAGCACAGGCTCAGTAGTTGTGGCTCATAGACTTAGTTGCTCTGCAGCATGTGGGATCTTCCCCGATCAGGAATAGAATCTGTGTTTCCTGCATTGGCAGGTGGATTCTTTACCACTGAGCCACCAGGAAAGCCCTACCATGTTGTTTTGGTTACTATAGCTTTGTAGTATTATCTGAAGTCTGGGAGAGTTCCTTTTCCTCCGGATTGTTTTAGCTATTCTCTGTCTTTGGATAGTACCATATACATTATAGGATTACGTGTCCTAATTCTGTGGAAAATCTCACAGATCATTAATTGGTAGAGATAGCATTAAGTCTGTAGATTGCTTTGGGTAGTATGGCCATTTAAAAATTTCTTTTTTTTTTTTTTTGACAGGAGATGTGGCATAAGTATTCTGCTATTACCAAAGAATAAAGTTTTAAAAATTTAAATAGAAATTCAATTCAAAGAGAAGAAAGAGGAAAGAAAGGGAAAAAATTCCTTTTTTATTTATTTGGCTACAATGAGTCTTAGCTGTGGTATGCAAGATCTTTTGTTGTGACAGAGAGGCTCTCCATTGTGGTCTGCGCGTTTCTCTAGTTGCAGCACAGAGGCTTACTTGCCCTGTGGCATGTGGTCTCTTAGTTCCCCTACGAAGGCTGAAACCCTTGTACCCTGCATTTGAAGGTGGTTTCTTAACCCACTAGACCACCAGGGAAGTCCCAATATGGCCATTTTAATAGTATTAATTCTTCCAATCCAAGAGGGTGGAATATCTTTCCATTTCTTTAAATCATCTTCTTATCTATGTTTTATAGTTCTCAGCATGTACGTCTTTCACCTCCATGGTCAGGTTTATTCCTAAGTGTTTTACTTTTTTGATGTGACTTTAAAAGAGATTCTTTTTGCTTGATATTTCCTGGCTCGTATAAAGAAATGCAGCAGCTGTCTGTAGGTTAGTCTTGTATCCTGCGACCTCGCTGTGCCGTGATTTCCGTGGACGGCTATCCATTTACAGATCTCAGAACAGAGGCCGGATCACGGTCCTCCCTCACAGAGAGGCCACCTGCATGACGTCTCCCTTCCAGTCCTCCAGGATCTGCTAAGAGCCCCTGCAGTTGATGGAAGGGTTGACCCCAAGAGATAGGCTGCAAGGCCAGGAATCTGTGAGTGTCACCCAATATGGCAAAATTCAGGAACTTGAAGAGTTTACCTTGGATTATCTGAGGGACCTTAGATGCCATCACGAAGATGCAATATTAAAGAAATGCAGAGAGCTACTTTATTTTTAAAAACATATTTATTTATTTGACTATGCCAGGCCTTAGTCATAGCACACGAGATCTTTAATCTTCGTTGCAACATAGGGAATCTAGTTCCCTGACCATGGATTGAACCCAGGTCCCCTGCACCTGGAGTGCAGAGTCTTAGCCACTGGACCACCAGGGAAACTCCTAGCAGAGAGAGAGGTCATCCAGACACACAGAGAAGGTGCCGTGAAGATGGAGGCAGAAGCTGGAGTGATGTAGCCTCAGGCCCGGGGTCACCGGAGATGGCAGGGGAAATTGGAAGAGGCCTGAAGGGGTCAGCTCCTAGAGTCCAAAGAGGGAGTGCAACTGTGATGATGCCTTGGTTTCAGACTCAAGTTGTAAGAGAGGACATTTCCAGGTTTTGGTTTTTTTTTGGCCACTTTTTGTGGGCAGTGGAGGGGGCAGGTTGAGGAGAGAGGGGGGCGGGTGGGCCACTTCTATTGGTCTTTCATTTATCTATTTTCATCCATCTTCATTCTCTGGCCTGTGTGGGCCTCCCATCGCAGTGGCCTCTGTTGTCGCAGAGCACCGGCTCCGGGCGCATGCGCTCCAGAGCTCCAGCTCGGTAATTGGACACATTGGTCCAGCTGTTTAATCTTCAAATTTTTTGTTTTATAGTTCTCAGCATGTACGTCTTTCACCTCCATGGTCAGGTTTATTCCTAAGTGTTTTACTTTTTTGATGTGACTTTAAAATTGATTCTTTTTGCTTGATATTTCCTGTCTCGTATAAAGAAATGCAGCAGCTGTCTGTAGTTTAGTCTTGTATCCTGTGACCTCGCTGTGCCGTGATTTCCGTGGACGGCTATCCATTTACAGATCTCAGAACAGAGGCCGGATCACGGTCCTCCCTCACAGAGAGGCCACCTGCATGACGTCTCCCTTCCAGTCCTCCAGGATCTGCTAAGAGCCCCTGCAGTTGATGGAAGGGTTGACCCCAAGAGATAGGCTGCAAGGCCAGGAATCTGTGAGTGTCACCCAATATGGCAAAATTCAGGAACTTGAAGAGTTTACCTTGGATTATCTGAGGGACCTTAGATGCCATCACGAAGATGCAATATTAAAGAAATGCAGAGAGCTACTTTATTTTTAAAAACATATTTATTTATTTGACTATGCCAGGCCTTAGTCATAGCACACGAGATCTTTAATCTTCGTTGCAACATAGGGAATCTAGTTCCCTGACCATGGATTGAACCCAGGTCCCCTGCACCTGGAGTGCAGAGTCTTAGCCACTGGACCACCAGGGAAACTCCTAGCAGAGAGAGAGGTCATCCAGACACACAGAGAAGGTGCCGTGAAGATGGAGGCAGAAGCTGGAGTGATGTAGCCTCAGGCCCGGGGTCACCGGAGATGGCAGGGGAAATTGGAAGAGGCCTGAAGGGGTCAGCTCCTAGAGTCCAAAGAGGGAGTGCAACTGTGATGATGCCTTGGTTTCAGACTCAAGTTGTAAGAGAGGACATTTCCAGGTTTTGGTTTTTTTTTGGCCACTTTTTGTGGGCAGTGGAGGGGGCAGGTTGAGGAGAGAGGGGGGCGGGTGGGCCACTTCTATTGGTCTTTCATTTATCTATTTTCATCCATCTTCATTCTCTGGCCTGTGTGGGCCTCCCATCGCAGTGGCCTCTGTTGTCGCAGAGCACCGGCTCCGGGCGCATGCGCTCCAGAGCTCCAGCTCGGTAATTGGACACATTGGTCCAGCTGCTCCACGGCACGTGGGATCTTCCCAGGCCAGGGATCGAACTGGCACCCCTTGCCCTGCAAGGCGGTGTCCTTACCCACTGGACCACCAGGGAAGCCCCCATTTCCAGTTTTAAGCCACCAAGTTTGTGATCACCTGTTACAGGAAGCAGTTGTAGCATCTAAGAGCTGAGCTCTCCAGCCACCAGATAAGAACCCAAGTCTGGGCTACATCTTGATGAAACAGACCATTGCCAGTCTCTTGGGAATGTCGGGGAGCTGGCTTGGGGGTCATGGTGTGCAGAGCGGCCAGGGTAGGGGTGGACAAGGCTCTGGTGAGAGTCAGCTGAGCCCCAGCCTTAAATCACAGGCTACCCGGAATCAGACTTCCACTGCATTTGAGAATCCTGGCCACTTCCCCTGCAGTCAGGAGCAGGGTTCTGCCAGGCAGCTGGTGTTTTGAGGGGGAAAATAGGCACGCAGAGCTTCTGGCAATGTGATGGGGAACGAAATTGGAGGCAGAGAGGGGCGCGCAGGACCGGCTTGGCGGCGGAGCTGGTGCTAATTCATTCCAACAGCCTTTCCCATTGGCTCAGCCTTTTCCAGCCTGCAAGGTGTTCTGTTGCCTTCCTCCGCAGATCCTGGCGAGAGCCCTGGGAGGCAGGCGGGGGTGCAGCCGTGTAGGAGAGGCAGGGTGGATGTGGACTGGCCTGGGCCTCACAGCTGGTGAGCGGGGGAGGCGGGAGCAGCTGCCTCAAGCCCGACGCTCACTTCGCAGCTTCAGGGAGCTCGGAGCGGAGCTCGGGCAGGTGCCACCAGGCAGGTGGGCCATCTGTTGGCTTCAGGGGACAGCTCCAGCGATCCATGATGCTTCCAAGAGGGGCTGCCACAGGCTGAGTTCCTCAGGAAGGGGACTCGGCACATGTACACTGTTAATCAAGAAAGATTTGGGGGAATTTATGTCTAGCGAAGGGAGCAGAAGGAGGTGGGATGGGGCAGAGGGATGGACGCAGTACCCTCTTCCTCAGCCAACCCCACAGAGAGCTTTGGAGAAGAGCTTTGCTCTTCTCAGAGCAGGGACCCTTCAGAAGTCCAGAAAGGCAGAAGGAGTCCCCAGCATGGCATCTCCCTATCTTCTTCTTGTAGAAGGGGGACACCTGGGCTCAGAGGAAGGCAAGGATGTGCCTCTGCTCAGTTTGTGCTGACTCTCCAGTCCTCAGTGCCCAGGGCTGATGGGTCCCCTCCCTGGCCCTGAGGCCATGGCCTCCTTGTTAGCCCCCAGGTGGGTCTGGAGGCTTCTTGCTCTAACTACCATTTCCAATATGCTGTGACCCACGTGAGCTGGTTGGCACAGAGATGTGCATGTATATCTGTTACTTTGCCTCCTGTACGTGTGGTAAATCGCTTCAGTTGTGTCCGATTCTTTGCAACCCCCTGGACTGTAGCCCACCGGGCTCCTCTGTCCATAGGGATTCTCCAGGCAAAAATACTGGAGTGAGCGGCCAGGGTAGGGGTGGACAAGGCTCTGGTGAGAGTCAGCTGAGCCCCAGCCTTAAATCACAGGCTACCCGGAATCAGACTTCCACTGCATTTGAGAATCCTGGCCACTTCCCCTGCAGTCAGGAGCAGGGTTCTGCCAGGCAGCTGGTGTTTTGAGGGGGAAAATAGGCACGCAGAGCTTCTGGCAATGTGATGGGGAACGAAATTGGAGGCAGAGAGGGGCGCGCAGGACCGGCTTGGCGGCGGAGCTGGTGCTAATTCATTCCAACAGCCTTTCCCATTGGCTCAGCCTTTTCCAGCCTGCAAGGTGTTCTGTTGCCTTCCTCCGCAGATCCTGGCGAGAGCCCTGGGAGGCAGGCGGGGGTGCAGCCGTGTAGGAGAGGCAGGGTGGATGTGGACTGGCCTGGGCCTCACAGCTGGTGAGCGGGGGAGGCGGGAGCAGCTGCCTCAAGCCCGACGCTCACTTCGCAGCTTCAGGGAGCTCGGAGCGGAGCTCGGGCAGGTGCCACCAGGCAGGTGGGCCATCTGTTGGCTTCAGGGGACAGCTCCAGCGATCCATGATGCTTCCAAGAGGGGCTGCCACAGGCTGAGTTCCTCAGGAAGGGGACTCGGCACATGTACACTGTTAATCAAGAAAGATTTGGGGGAATTTATGTCTAGCGAAGGGAGCAGAAGGAGGTGGGATGGGGCAGAGGGATGGACGCAGTACCCTCTTCCTCAGCCAACCCCACAGAGAGCTTTGGAGAAGAGCTTTGCTCTTCTCAGAGCAGGGACCCTTCAGAAGTCCAGAAAGGCAGAAGGAGTCCCCAGCATGGCATCTCCCTATCTTCTTCTTGTAGAAGGGGGACACCTGGGCTCAGAGGAAGGCAAGGATGTGCCTCTGCTCAGTTTGTGCTGACTCTCCAGTCCTCAGTGCCCAGGGCTGATGGGTCCCCTCCCTGGCCCTGAGGCCATGGCCTCCTTGTTAGCCCCCAGGTGGGTCTGGAGGCTTCTTGCTCTAACTACCATTTCCAATATGCTGTGACCCACGTGAGCTGGTTGGCACAGAGATGTGCATGTATATCTGTTACTTTGCCTCCTGTACGTGTGGTAAATCGCTTCAGTTGTGTCCGATTCTTTGCAACCCCCTGGACTGTAGCCCACCGGGCTCCTCTGTCCATGGAATTCACCAGGCAAGAATACTGGAGTGAGTCGCCATGCCCTCCTCCAGGGGATCTTCCCGACCCAGGGATTAAACCCATGTCCCTTGCGTCTCCAGCATTGTCAGGCAGACCCTTTACCACTAATTCCTCCTGGGAAACTCCACTTTGCCTCCTACATCACCCCAAATGGCTAGACATCCTTCCAGATGGGGGGATCTTGGCAGGGGAGGAGTTGGGCTCTACAGGGGTATCCTGGGGTTTGGGGACAGCTACAAAGGAGTGTGGGTCCCCATAACCTGTAGTCATGGCACTCTACAGGTTAAAGAGTGCTTTCACACTCTTGGATCCTCACCAGAAGCTTCAGAGTAAGATGATGACCTTTGTTTCACCTCTAGGATCACTAAGGGGCAGAAAGGTTCAGACTTCACCCGAGTCACGTGGGAATAGAGCTTGGTCCAGGTTCAAACTTAGGTGAGCCCATCTCAGAAACCCCAGGTCATTCTGTTGCCCAGACCAATGATTCTCAGACTGGAGCATGCAGCTGAGTTGCCTGGAGAGCTTGTAAAAACACAGCCCGCTGCGCCCACCCCTAGTTAAAGATTCAGTAGGTCTGGGGTGGGACTAAGGGTTTGTTTTTCTAACAAGTTCCCAGGTAATGCTGATACCCAATCTTTTTGAGCCTTGCATGCTCAGTCTTTCCGTCGTGTCTCACTCTTTGGGACCCTATGGACTGTAGCCCACCAGGCTCCTCTGATCATGAGATTCTCCAGGCAAGAATACTGGAGGGGGTTGTCATTTCCTCCTCCAGGGGATCTTCCCCACCCAGGGACTGAACCTGCATCTCCTGCATCTCTTACACTGCAGGTGGGTTCTCTACTGCTGAGCCACCAGGGAACCAGTTTGTAAAATGAGAAAAATAGTGGATGCTGCTCTTTGAGATTCTAAGGATTAGAGATGATGACTCAGAAGGGTCTGGAGGAAGGGTCTGGTATATGGCAGGTGCTCAGTGATCAGTAACTAGTAGTGTTGAGTCATTGAGAAGCACTAGGCCTCATCCCTTAACTTCAGTCCCTCAGCCCTGCACATGGGGAGAGCCTGGCAAGATGACATGGACCCCTCCTCCCCTGCTCCCTCCCCTCCTCCTCCCCTTTTCCCCATTTCCTCCCTCTCCTTCCTTCCCCGTCTCCGAACCCAGGGGCCTAGGATGCTCCACGTGTGAACAGATCTCTTATTAGATAAAAGCATCCTTGAGGAGGATCCGGGCAGGACAAGATCCTTGGAAGCTGAGTTTCCTGGCACCGGGCTTGATGTGCCCTCAATATCTGAAGGGCTGACCTTCATACTCCCAGCGATGCCTACCATGGCCTGTGCCACAAATTCAATTTCAAATAATCACATTGATTTAAATATCACCGCCTCTATCACTGTCTAATTTTTATTCCCGTCGTTTCTTCCTGCTTCTGTTGACAAGATCTCAGTCCTCCAGGGTGGCCATAAAATAGAGTCAAGGTACATCAGATTTCCTTCCCGAGGTGGTAAGTGCAGTAGAACAGAAATCCTCTTAGTGAAGAAAACGATGTCTTCATTTTTATGGTTGAAAAAAGTATGTGAGATCTCCATGATACAAGATGCTCGTTTGTAGCCAGTAACTTTTACTATGGTCCCCCCTCCCCAGCAAAGTGGCAACCAGTGAGGGTTTTCCAGGGTTGGGAAAAGACTGGTCAGGCAGGGGTCCAGGGATTTTCTACAAGTTCCCAGGTAATGCTGATACCCAATCTTTTTGAGCCTTGCATGCTCAGTCTTTCCGTCGTGTCTCACTCTTTGGGACCCTATGGACTGTAGCCCACCAGGCTCCTCTGATCATGAGATTCTCCAGGCAAGAATACTGGAGGGGGTTGTCATTTCCTCCTCCAGGGGATCTTCCCCACCCAGGGACTGAACCTGCATCTCCTGCATCTCTTACACTGCAGGTGGGTTCTCTACTGCTGAGCCACCAGGGAACCAGTTTGTAAAATGAGAAAAATAGTGGATGCTGCTCTTTGAGATTCTAAGGATTAGAGATGATGACTCAGAAGGGTCTGGAGGAAGGGTCTGGTATATGGCAGGTGCTCAGTGATCAGTAACTAGTAGTGTTGAGTCATTGAGAAGCACTAGGCCTCATCCCTTAACTTCAGTCCCTCAGCCCTGCACATGGGGAGAGCCTGGCAAGATGACATGGACCCCTCCTCCCCTGCTCCCTCCCCTCCTCCTCCCCTTTTCCCCATTTCCTCCCTCTCCTTCCTTCCCCGTCTCCGAACCCAGGGGCCTAGGATGCTCCACGTGTGAACAGATCTCTTATTAGATAAAAGCATCCTTGAGGAGGATCCGGGCAGGACAAGATCCTTGGAAGCTGAGTTTCCTGGCACCGGGCTTGATGTGCCCTCAATATCTGAAGGGCTGACCTTCATACTCCCAGCGATGCCTACCATGGCCTGTGCCACAAATTCAATTTCAAATAATCACATTGATTTAAATATCACCGCCTCTATCACTGTCTAATTTTTTTTCCCCGTCGTTTCTTCCTGCTTCTGTTGACAAGATCTCAGTCCTCCAGGGTGGCCATAAAATAGAGTCAAGGTACATCAGATTTCCTTCCCGAGGTGGTAAGTGCAGTAGAACAGAAATCCTCTTAGTGAAGAAAACGATGTCTTCATTTTTATGGTTGAAAAAAGTATGTGAGATCTCCATGATACAAGATGCTCGTTTGTAGCCAGTAACTTTTACTATGGTCCCCCCTCCCCAGCAAAGTGGCAACCAGTGAGGGTTTTCCAGGGTTGGGAAAAGACTGGTCAGGCAGGGGTCCAGGGGAGGTGTGTCACTAGAGTCAGTGCTGTTTATCCACCCCAGCATCAACTGTCATGACAGATGGTTGGAAAAACCTTTCAGAGTAGGAGAGGGGAGAGTGAGTAGACTGTGGAACAGTCATATAATGCGATTAAAAGCAATTAAAAGCAATGAACGAGATTCATGCAGTGATGCAGAGAAATCTCAAGATCATCCTATTGAATGGGAAGTGAGCTGCAGAAAACATTGGAGAATGGTTAAGGGGAATATTCCACCCTTGGTGCACATCAACACACACACACACACACACGGCAGTGCTACATCTCACCATGAGCTCCTATGTTGACAGAAAAAATTAACCATTGACCTGGAAAGGTGAACATCAATTCCTGATAATGGTTGCCTTCGCAGGAGGAAAGAAAGCAGAATTGAGAAGGGACTTTGAATCTGCACTGTCACATAAACATGAGATACAGGTAATGTATCTATGTCTCTAAATAAAAGGAGACAAAGGGGATAACATTAACACATTGCCAGTTGTCAGTGGTGGATAAATCCTGCACTCTAGAGCCGTCAAGCTGTGACTACAGGAGTCCATGTGCCCAGCACCTGTGCTCCACGACGAGAGAAGCCACAGCAATGAGAAGCCCACGTATCGCAATAGAGGAAGCCTGCATGTAGCAGCGAAGACCCAGGGCAACCAAAAATCAATCAAAAAGAAGTGTGCTTCAATTTATCTCTTAAAAAAAAAAATAGACTTGCCCTACACAAGTGGCTCCTCTGACCACCCCCTGCCCACCCCGCCCAGGATTCTCTTGACCTTCTGGCCCCTTGAATTGTCCTTACACACGTCAGGCTGACCTTTCCCACTGTGATCTCCTTCCTTCCTTTGCCTGAAATGTCAAGGAGGAGAGCATGGCATTGTCTCGACTTCACCTTGGCCCATGACCTTTCATAGGAAGTCTTCCCTGAGCTCCTCATCTCACTACAAGCCCTTCCTTTTGTCTTCTGGTGGCACCTATGGATCAGAGCAAGGGTGGCTTCCCTTCCAGGAGACCCAGTAGAGTAGTACTTGAGGATGTTTTTATGGGTCATGTTTGAAAAATTACATCCCAATTAAATTTGTGCTGATTTAATTAGAATAAGGAAGCTGAGGGATTTCTTAATCATTCCAGCTACTGGGTCCTGAGCACAACAACGTGTCTCTGGAATCTGTGGACTGTTCTCAGCACGAACAGATGAGAGGTTGACTGGACCCTCCTTTGTCTGCTTGTTGGTGAAATGATCTTAGGAGGCCTGAACTGGTCGTGTCCCTGAGATCACCAAAGTTCATGTATCTCCTGGAACAAAAGGGAGACTGTGGGCCAGAGAGGGGGCAGGGAACTGCTCAGGGTCACATAGAAGGAGCGGATGACTCCTGTGACTGCAGCCTCTCCTAAGGCCCCCCTCTGACCAGCGTGAGGTCCAGTGACTGAGAGCCTCTGCTTGGACTCTGTAAGGAGCAAAAGGCTAGACGTCAAGGCCTGGGAACAGCCCTCCTCTTGAGAGACATCTGGAGCACTGAAATGCTGGCGCATGGGGTCGGCAGGACCGTGACCTTCCCAGGGACATCCGCATCTTAGGGTCCCAAACCTGTGAATAAGTTACCTCATATGGACTTGGCAGGTATGGTAAAGTTAGAGATCGGGCTGAATAGAGGGTGACCAGACCGAGAGAAGCCACAGCAATGAGAAGCCCACGTATCGCAATAGAGGAAGCCTGCATGTAGCAGCGAAGACCCAGGGCAACCAAAAATCAATCAAAAAGAAGTGTGCTTCAATTTATCTCTTAAAAAAAAAAATAGACTTGCCCTACACAAGTGGCTCCTCTGACCACCCCCTGCCCACCCCGCCCAGGATTCTCTTGACCTTCTGGCCCCTTGAATTGTCCTTACACACGTCAGGCTGACCTTTCCCACTGTGATCTCCTTCCTTCCTTTGCCTGAAATGTCAAGGAGGAGAGCATGGCATTGTCTCGACTTCACCTTGGCCCATGACCTTTCATAGGAAGTCTTCCCTGAGCTCCTCATCTCACTACAAGCCCTTCCTTTTGTCTTCTGGTGGCACCTATGGATCAGAGCAAGGGTGGCTTCCCTTCCAGGAGACCCAGTAGAGTAGTACTTGAGGATGTTTTTATGGGTCATGTTTGAAAAATTACATCCCAATTAAATTTGTGCTGATTTAATTAGAATAAGGAAGCTGAGGGATTTCTTAATCATTCCAGCTACTGGGTCCTGAGCACAACAACGTGTCTCTGGAATCTGTGGACTGTTCTCAGCACGAACAGATGAGAGGTTGACTGGACCCTCCTTTGTCTGCTTGTTGGTGAAATGATCTTAGGAGGCCTGAACTGGTCGTGTCCCTGAGATCACCAAAGTTCATGTATCTCCTGGAACAAAAGGGAGACTGTGGGCCAGAGAGGGGGCAGGGAACTGCTCAGGGTCACATAGAAGGAGCGGATGACTCCTGTGACTGCAGCCTCTCCTAAGGCCCCCCTCTGACCAGCGTGAGGTCCAGTGACTGAGAGCCTCTGCTTGGACTCTGTAAGGAGCAAAAGGCTAGACGTCAAGGCCTGGGAACAGCCCTCCTCTTGAGAGACATCTGGAGCACTGAAATGCTGGCGCATGGGGTCGGCAGGACCGTGACCTTCCCAGGGACATCCGCATCTTAGGGTCCCAAACCTGTGAATAAGTTACCTCATATGGACTTGGCAGGTATGGTAAAGTTAGAGATCTGAATAAGGAGAGATTTTCCTGAATTGTGTAGAGTCATTGGCTATCCCAAATCCCCTGTGCTGACCCGTGAAATGGAGAAGCCAACACTTAGACTGTAGAGATGTTGCAGGAATTAGAGGTTATCTGGTTAAGTCAGAGGTCACCTGGTTAAGTCAGAGGTCACCTATTGCGGTGGCTGGAGAAGGTCTTAGGTCTGTGGTGGATCTTGATGGTGAGGATGACCTCAAGGACAACAGCGACGATGGTGCTGATGATAATGAGATAATGGCTTGGGGATGTGTCTGCAGGTCACACTGTGGTCTGTTTGGGGCCCAAAGGACTGGCTCATGTACTTCCGGAGTATCCAAATCAATCAACAGTTAAAGAATAAAAGTAGTTAAAGAAAAAACTAAAACCCAAATGTGTCTTTTGGCACAAAATGGAATTGGTGAAGTCTCCAAGGGAAAGTTTTCATTCAAATGCCACTGTTCGATCGGAATATTTAAAAATATCTTCCTACCGTGCGTATCCAGTTTCAGTTTCTTGGAATGAAAAGTCGGTAACTGAATTAAACAAACAGCTTTCTTCCCTGGCGTGTCACAACGCCCACTGGCCCCGTGGTGCAGGCACATTTGCTGTGGTTCCCTCCAGCAGAAGAAGCCCTGTGCCCACTGGCTGACCCTTGAGCCTTCCTCACCACCTAGGCTGAGTTCCCTAGGGATAAGAGCTCCGTCTTCTGTCCCTGAGCTCTTATAAAGGCTAATAGTACCTTAAGATCTTGACCTCTTCGTCTCTGTTTTTAACTCCCCAAGACAGGGCTTGGAGTTTTCCCCTGACTCTCCCCGGACAGCTGGTCCTGATGTGGGGCACACCGTACACTTTCTCTTCAAGGATGTGGGGTCTTGGATGACTGATGGACAGGGTGGTCTTGGTCAAGCCCAGGCAGCCCTCACTCACTTCAGTCAAGGGAAGGCGGTCCCCTTTATCGAGAGCTGACATTTTCTGCTGGGAACTGACTCTGGAAGGGGGTCCTGGGTACTGTGGACGTGAACAGGGTGGTTGGCGCAGCTGTCCGGGAAACCACTTTGTTCCTTCTCTTCATCTTCCTTTCTGCCTTGAGGCCAGGATCCAAAGCCGAGGCCTGGATCATGTGTCTGCACAGATCCTTTGAATTGGAAGGACTTCAGCTTTTGTTGCACGAATTGATACCTCTTAGAGACTGTATTCTGAAGCCAGTTAGAGGATCTTTTCTCTCATTTCTGCGCTGTCTTCTCCAGATCTGATGGGAGTGTATTCAACATCCTAAGCATGTGCCTGTGATCTGGGAGGGGTCCATGGCCCCTGTCACTCCATCTGAGCTTTGACAAAATGCCTTATTATGGTTGCAGAAAAATTCATCATGCCACAGCTAAAAGAACACTTCTGAGAAAATCACTGTCAGAAGGGTAATTGTACACAGTCACAGCCTCCCGAGCCCTTTCTCGCCGCCGCCCCTTTTATGTGACAGGAGAAGCTCCGTGAGACGGCAAGGAGTTGATGGCTGGGACCATGGGTCAGAGGCTGAGAAGATGGCATCTTTCTACACTGCAGAGCCTTCCTTGTCCCTGGGCTTTGCCCATGTTGCCTGCAGATGCTAAGATAAATCCCAGTTCCCTGACTTGGGCACTTAAAACTCCTTTCATCGGGTCCCCACCTCCTGTCTGTGTTTACCTCTAACCATTTCTTCCTTTGCCGTGCATTTCAGGAAGTTGCCTCCAGGCTTTCATTTGTACAGAAAACCCCTAATTATTCTTCAAGACGTGACACAAACCTTCCCTCTCAGTCACAGTCGCCCCTCTACACCTCCAGGCAGAGCCAGTCCAGCTCGTCTCTGGGTTGTTTTCATAACACTTGGCTCATCCTGAATGATAACACTTTTCACTTCGTATTTTAGCAGTTTACCCTGCATTCTGTCTTCATGGGTCTGCTGGCTCCCTGAGGACTGGGAACGTATCACGTCTTATTCTGGTGATCGTTGTCCAAGGATTGACCCTGTTCCTGGCACAGAGGTGCTCAGGATGTATTCATGGGATGAATGGTTGAACTCGTGGGTACATGGTAGGTTTTTAAAAAATTTTTATTGGGGTATATTTGTTTTACAATGTCGCATTAGCTTCAGGTGTACAGCAAAGTTGTTACACATTTTTACAGAGTTTCCTTGTTTTCAGGTATACATAATCCCCAAACAGTCATAGGTATATCCCTGACCCCTCTCCCCTGAGTCCTCCCTCCCTTCCTCCCCCCACCCCTGGAGGGGTTTTTGAGAGGACATCTGCTAAATTGTGCCTCTCTCTGTCTGCTGAATTCAGAACTAAAACAGAAGGCACAGAGTGGGAACAAGCAGCATCAAACGGTCACTAGCAAGGACCACATTAGAGGATTATCACTTAGTAAAGTCAAGAGGGCTCATTCATCCCTACCTCCAGTTTTGAACTTGGGACCACTCAACTAAGAGAAAAAAATCTATTCTGCAGACCAAGAGTCAATCTCCTACTAGTGGGGGTTGAGGAGCAAAAAGAAAAGGGAGTTAATCCCCCCTCTAAGATACTTGATTTATTTAATCAAAACAGTGGAACCTAAACATTGCCACCAAACAGATAGTTCACTCTGCCTATGTGGGAGTAGAGTTGGGACATTCAAGAGGTCAAGTGCATTTAGAGAAAGTCCCTCCTCCTAGGAATCAGGAGACAGGAAACATCTTTACCCTGTAACTGTAAATATCTTGGGCTTATTCTCCTTAAGCATCTTTTGTTTTCTACCTTATCTGAGCAAACACTCCCCATTTCCAACTCAGGCTTTCAGTGAAAATAATGTTTTTAAGTGTATCCTCCCTTTCCCTCAAATATTTTATCCTTTTTATTGTTCTTTCCCTCTCTTCTACCCTTCTTGAAAATAATGCACAGCCTTGGCAGAATGATACTCAATGGCTGCAGTTTCTGTAATTCTAGGGAGAGAAGCAGAGTCCGCCCCCACTTTTCTCAAGTAGTTAAGGTCTTGATATGTGGCAGACACTTCTCTTGTATAGAAGCCATATCAACAGGATCTATGACTTCAAGAGACTCAGAGACCAGTGGAGAAAGCGATGTGGGGAAAGAAAAAAATCATAATTGAAAGTGTGACAAAGTATAAGGGGAGCACAAGACACTGTGGGGATGGAGAGTTGAGGATGATCAATTTCATTTGACGTAGCAGAGGGCAGGAATTTTCTTTTCTTTTTAAAATTTACTTATTTGGCTGAATGGATCTTAGTTGGAGCACATGGGATTTGTCATGTGAGATCTTTTTTTTTATCTTTTATTTTTTTATATAATTGGTTTTTTTTAATTTTTATTTTACTTTTTACTTTTATAGAGTTTTGCTGTTTACAGATATGTATGATCCCAGATTAGTAATATCTCTATCCCCCCCCAACCTAACCCTCCAGGCCATCGCACAGCACCCCTGTAGGATCCACTTTTCCATGTGAGATCTTTCACTGTGGGGCACAGACTGTCTAGTTGTGGCATGCAGGCTCAGCAGTTGGGGCGCACAGTTGCTTTGTGGCATGGGAGATCTTAATTCCCTGACCAGGGATCGAACCCGTATTCCCTGCATTGCAAGGTGGATTCTTAACCACTGGGCCACCTAAAGGTCAATAGAGGGTAGTCCCTAGAGGGTAAGACTTTTCCTTGTAAAAAAAACTCGACTCATGGGTAATCAGTGAAGATTTCCTAAAGGTGACACTTAGGCTGAGTCTTATAGAGTTAATAATTGGTAGGAGTTATGCAAATGGAAGCGAGTGTGTGTGTGTGTGTGTGTGTGTGTAATATTTAAAGATCTAGCATGTCTAGCATGCATATGGGACCAGAATTATGAGGCAGCTTTATGTGTGAAGGAAGCTAAAAGTTGTGCAGTGTGGCTGGAGCACATGATTCTTTTTGGAGAGTGGCTAGGAAAGGGGATGGAGTTAAAAGAGGCCTGGGTAAATCAGGAGTCCAAGGGAACATTCTGGGAAACATCTGCGTTCAGGGAGTGAGTCACCTTGTGCAGCCTAGTGTTATTCTGTGCAGGCGACGACAGGGAGCCATGAAGAGAGGTCTCATTTCAGCACCACGGCCAGCAGCCAGCCCACATCTGAGGCTGATTCTCTGATTTAGCACTGCCTAAGGTCCCAAAGCGCTGAGGGCTAGGAAGTGGGAAGTAGCTGGAGCGTTGATGTTCAGAATCTGGTTATAATGAAGCGTGTATGCATGTTCAGTTATTCACAGATTAGTGCATGAGGGTGCTGTTAAGAAGTTGACTCTGGGATTCAAAATTAGGTAGAATGGGTAGGCATTTGTTCCCAAACATAAAGACATCATTATTTCTGAAGCACAGAAGAGCCAAACCTTGGGCCCCCATTGTATCATATGATGAAAATGTTCTCTTCCACGATGTGTTTTAATTATCGTTTTGGGTCTAGGCACCAGCTCAGAGACCAGAGTCCTTGGGCTCAGCTTGGAGCTTGGGGCCTCACAAAAGGAAGCTGCTCATTACAGTCTAGAAGTCAGAAAGTACAATTGAAAATTCTCAGCTCATTTAGATGGCAGTTCATTTGAACATTAATTTTTTTTATATGATGCATAAATAATAGCTAGTTCCAACAGACTTTTCTTTCCTTCTTTCTCTGGCAGATCTAAAAAGGCATTCTTTCCCCTTGGGCTGCCTGAGGTAGCATTTGTCATTTTCCTTTTCATCTGAGAGCATCATAGGGCTGGATATGAAGTTAAACCATTATTCAGCAATTCCAAAACTTCTTAAGTCATCAATTCTGTGACTTCTGAGAAAACAAGATTGGTTCAAAGAGGCTAGGGGTTTGCCTGGATTGAACAGAACTGGTGGAGAGAAGTGGCTTCTGACCTGAGATTCATGAGAGGGTCTCAGTAGGTCCTTGATGCCCAGGCACTATTTGCAAAGTGGTTTTGACATGTGTGTGACTATACAACATGATACCCTCGGCCTATGTGAAAGCCAGGATTTGAACCCAGGAAATGGGACTGCTTGATAGTTCACCTAGAGACATGTTCGATAAACAAGTACACAAGTAAGCAGAGTAACATAATTTCAGCGAGTAACAGTTTCAGGTGGTAATAGACTTTTAGATGGTGTGATAGGTAGAATAATGGGTGCCCTAAAGATGTCCACATCCTAATTCCCAGAATCTGTGAATATACTGGGTGATACAGTGAAGGAGATTTAAGGTTACAAATGGGATTAAAGTTCTTAATCAGTTAACCTGAAGATATGAGGTTGCCCTCCATAGCTGGGCAGGCCCGACGTGACCACAAGGATCCTTAAAAGTGGAGGAGGGGGCTTCCCCTGGTGGTCCGGTGGGTAAGGATACCACCTTGCAGTACAAGGGGCGCCGGTTCGAGCCCTGGCCTGGGAAGATCCCACGTGCCACGGAGCGGCTGGACCGATGTGTCCAATTACTGAGCTGGAGCTCTGGGGCGCATGCACCCAGAGCCGGGGCTCTGCGACGACAGAGGCCACCACGATGGGAGACCCACAGGAGCCAAAGAACAAAGACGGATGAAAATAGAGAAATGAAAGACCAATAGAAGTGGCCCGCCCATCCCCCTCCCTCCCCACCTCACCCCCCAAAAGATAAATAAATAAAATAAATGTTTAAAAAAGAAAAAGGGGAGGAGGGAGGCAGAAAGGTCTGTTAGAGGATGCTGTGTAGATAAGCCCAGAGAGATGCACCATTGATGCCTTTGAAGATTGAGGGAAGGGGCTATGAGCCCAGGAATATGCACAGAGCAGATTTCACAGCCTCTAGAACCTGGAAAGGACTAGGAAACAAATTCTCCCCTAGAGCCTTCAGAAGAGAAGCCACTCCTTACTGCTCCCGAAAAAATAGCATTGAGGTTCGAAGCTAAGACAAGGTGAAACGTAGGAAGCACAGGACCTATGATGATGATGATGAACTGGTGACTCCAGGAACAGAGAGGAGGCCAGTGTAGGGTTGTGGACCAGGAGCCTCAGTATCACCTGAGAAATGGTTAAAATGCAGATGCCTGGGCCCTGTCCCAGACCTGCTCGATAAGAGCCCCTAGGGGCAGAGCCCGGGAATCTGCTTTCAGTAAACTTTTTTTTTTTTCTGGCAACAAATAAGCACACTTACAGAACAGCTGAAAGTACAGCATCAAAGATGCTGCTTTCTTGAACTGCTTGAAAGCAAACGGTTGACCTGCTGCTCCATCACCCTCAAGGCTTTCGTGTGTGTTTTCTATAAATAAGGACCCTCTTTCACACCGCCTTCAAAATCAGGGGATGGGCGGTGACACATGGACGCAGCTCATCCCTAGAGCCCATTCACATTTCTCCAGTTGTCCCAATAATGTATTTGAAAGTGAATATACCTGTTTCAGAATTGTGTGCTGCGTTTAGTTCTCACGCACCTTGAGTCTGGAACAGGCCCTCCGTTTTTTCCTTGACTTTCAGGACTTTGACACTTCTGCAGGTTACAGGACAGTTATTTTGGGTCTGTCTGATGCTTCCTCATGATTAAATTCAGTTTATGCGTCGTTGGCAAGAATAGCACAGAAGTGGCACTGAGGTCTTCCGCTTGCAGCCTCTCTAGGGGGCATGTGATCTCCACTGGTCCCGTTCTCGGAGGTGATCATTTTGATGGCTTAATTAAGACAGTGTCTGTCAGGCGTCTCCACTGTAAAGTTATTCTTTTCCTCTTTGTCATCAGTGTTTTGCTGGATGGTGTTTTGAAAAAAAAGGGGGGGCAGAAAGGTCTGTTAGAGGATGCTGTGTAGATAAGCCCAGAGAGATGCACCATTGATGCCTTTGAAGATTGAGGGAAGGGGCTATGAGCCCAGGAATATGCACAGAGCAGATTTCACAGCCTCTAGAACCTGGAAAGGACTAGGAAACAAATTCTCCCCTAGAGCCTTCAGAAGAGAAGCCACTCCTTACTGCTCCCGAAAAAATAGCATTGAGGTTCGAAGCTAAGACAAGGTGAAACGTAGGAAGCACAGGACCTATGATGATGATGATGAACTGGTGACTCCAGGAACAGAGAGGAGGCCAGTGTAGGGTTGTGGACCAGGAGCCTCAGTATCACCTGAGAAATGGTTAAAATGCAGATGCCTGGGCCCTGTCCCAGACCTGCTCGATAAGAGCCCCTAGGGGCAGAGCCCGGGAATCTGCTTTCAGTAAACTTTTTTTTTTTTCTGGCAACAAATAAGCACACTTACAGAACAGCTGAAAGTACAGCATCAAAGATGCTGCTTTCTTGAACTGCTTGAAAGCAAACGGTTGACCTGCTGCTCCATCACCCTCAAGGCTTTCGTGTGTGTTTTCTATAAATAAGGACCCTCTTTCACACCGCCTTCAAAATCAGGGGATGGGCGGTGACACATGGACGCAGCTCATCCCTAGAGCCCATTCACATTTCTCCAGTTGTCCCAATAATGTATTTGAAAGTGAATATACCTGTTTCAGAATTGTGTGCTGCGTTTAGTTCTCACGCACCTTGAGTCTGGAACAGGCCCTCCGTTTTTTCCTTGACTTTCAGGACTTTGACACTTCTGCAGGTTACAGGACAGTTATTTTGGGTCTGTCTGATGCTTCCTCATGATTAAATTCAGTTTATGCGTCGTTGGCAAGAATAGCACAGAAGTGGCACTGAGGTCTTCCGCTTGCAGCCTCTCTAGGGGGCATGTGATCTCCACTGGTCCCGTTCTCGGAGGTGATCATTTTGATGGCTTAATTAAGACAGTGTCTGTCAGGCGTCTCCACTGTAAAGTTATTCTTTTCCTCTTTGTCATCAGTGTTTTGCTGGATGGTGTTTTGAAATTATATCCTTATGGGATGTCTCATTACATTTTCAATTTATTCATTTGCTGGTCTGTCTCTGTGTGAACTTACAGTTTCCCATTTTCTTCAGTGGATGATAATCCATTGCCATCATTGTTTAGCTTCCCAGGTGGCTCAGTGGTAAAGAATCCACCTGTCAAGGCAAGTGAGGCAGGAGACATGGGTTTGATCCCTGGATCAGGAAGATCCTCTGGAAGAGGAAATGGCAGCCCACTCCAGTATTCTTGCCTGGGAAATCCCACGGACAGAAGAGCCCAGTGGGCTATAGTCCACGTGGTTGTAAAGAGTCAGATATGACTGAGCAACTGAGCGTGTGCCACCATTGTTAAATTGGTATTCAGATGATCTCATATTTGACCAGTGGGAGACTATTCAAACTGCCCTCATTCTTTGAGCTCCTACCTGCTTTCAGCTGCAAGATTCAGGTTCATCTTGTACCCTCCCTTCCCCTCACCTGACATCAGCCATTTCTCCAAGGAACTCCTTTTAGTATTATTATTGTTGAAATATGGTATTTAGAAACCAAGGTGTTAGACATTTTCTTTGCTATTGGAGTGTCACTGCTTTAAGGATCTCTCAGAGGACAGAAATAAGAAGTATATGTAAGATATTATGTATATGTATGTGTAATATATATGTGTATATATATACACACATATATATTAAGGTTTAGTTTTTCTTTCTTTCTTTTTTTTTTGTCACACTGACAACTCATGTTCTTAATTCCCTGACCAGGGACAGAGGCTGCACTCTGCATTGGAAGCTCAGAGCCTTAACCACTGGACCTCCGGGAAAGTCTCTAAATATTTTTAAATGAATATTAATTTGATAAATATCTTTATTCCTGTATGTTGCTGCTGTTGTTTAGTCTCTAGGTTGTGTCTGACTCTTCTGTGACCCTCATGGACTGTAGCCTGTCAGGCTCCTCTGTCCATGGAGATTTTCCAGGCAAGAATACTGGAATGGGTTGCCATTACCTTTTCCAGAGTATCTTTCCAACCCGGAGATTGGGCTCCCACATTGTAGGCAGATTCTTACCATCTGCCCAAAACCTCGTCTTGTTGATTAAATTATTCCTTATGGGATGTCTCATTACATTTTCAATTTATTCATTTGCTGGTCTGTCTCTGTGTGAACTTACAGTTTCCCATTTTCTTCAGTGGATGATAATCCATTGCCATCATTGTTTAGCTTCCCAGGTGGCTCAGTGGTAAAGAATCCACCTGTCAAGGCAAGTGAGGCAGGAGACATGGGTTTGATCCCTGGATCAGGAAGATCCTCTGGAAGAGGAAATGGCAGCCCACTCCAGTATTCTTGCCTGGGAAATCCCACGGACAGAAGAGCCCAGTGGGCTATAGTCCACGTGGTTGTAAAGAGTCAGATATGACTGAGCAACTGAGCGTGTGCCACCATTGTTAAATTGGTATTCAGATGATCTCATATTTGACCAGTGGGAGACTATTCAAACTGCCCTCATTCTTTGAGCTCCTACCTGCTTTCAGCTGCAAGATTCAGGTTCATCTTGTACCCTCCCTTCCCCTCACCTGACATCAGCCATTTCTCCAAGGAACTCCTTTTAGTATTATTATTGTTGAAATATGGTATTTAGAAACCAAGGTGTTAGACATTTTCTTTGCTATTGGAGTGTCACTGCTTTAAGGATCTCTCAGAGGACAGAAATAAGAAGTATATGTAAGATATTATGTATATGTATGTGTAATATATATGTGTATATATATATACACACATATATATTAAGGTTTAGTTTTTCTTTCTTTCTTTTTTTTTTGTCACACTGACAACTCATGTTCTTAATTCCCTGACCAGGGACAGAGGCTGCACTCTGCATTGGAAGCTCAGAGCCTTAACCACTGGACCTCCGGGAAAGTCTCTAAATATTTTTAAATGAATATTAATTTGATAAATATCTTTATTCCTGTATGTTGCTGCTGTTGTTTAGTCTCTAGGTTGTGTCTGACTCTTCTGTGACCCTCATGGACTGTAGCCTGTCAGGCTCCTCTGTCCATGGAGATTTTCCAGGCAAGAATACTGGAATGGGTTGCCATTACCTTTTCCAGAGTATCTTTCCAACCCGGAGATTGAACCCAAGTCTCCCACATTGTAGGCAGATTCTTACCATCTGAGCCACCAGGGAAGACCCCTCGTCTTGTTGATTACATCTGCAAGCACCTTATTTCCAAGAAAGGTCACATTCTGGGGTCAGGGAGTTAGCATTTCAACATAAGGCTTTGGTGGGACCCAGTTCAACCCAGGACACATGGCTTCCATTGCCCTCAATGTTTTCTCTGTCCATCCTCCTGAATGTGACCAGCATCCCATGTCAGCTGCCACTTCTCCCTCTCACAGCACCTTCTTACCCTGCTCGGGCTCTGAGTCCCCCTTCTAGGCTACTGTCCCATCCCCTGTGCAGATGCTGTCCGCTCCCCACGGGCCGTGACACCCATGCCAGGCACCTGTCTGGGGGGACACCCTTCTGGCCTTGCTTGGGCCCTGATGTCCCACCCCAGGCTGCCCCGTCTCTGGTTGTCCCCTGAATCTGCCCTTTGCCACGTCTCTGACCCCTAGGTGGATGTCCTCCTCAGCCAGTCCGGTTCTGTCACCTCACGCCAGGATTGCCCATGGGGGTGGCATCCTCCTCACCTGCTCGGGGGCTGACATCTGGTGCTGCCTCCCTCCTAGCCTGTGAGGGAGGGTCCTGGCGCCCTGCGTGGGGCAGCAGCCCTGGCTGTAACCTCTCCCCCCTGCTCCTCCTGCCTCTGCTTCCTGCATGGGCCTGCCTCGCGCCGTTACTCCTGCTGACTTTAGGATTGAACCTTGGGAGGAGCGATAGCCTAGGAGGGATACTGGAGCCAGAGGGCCAGGAACCTCTTTCAACAAGCTTGCTGGTGATTTGTACACGTGCTTGGGAAAGTCTGCGTGCGACCCCTGGTCTAACTGTGGGTGAGCGCCGCAGCGTGGGTTGGAGAGGTGGGTGGCGCCGGGTCCTCGAAGGTCTTGGAGGTTTTACTTAGGAAGCTCGATTGTAGTTTGTGAAAGAGTTGACAAAAACAGGTTTATCCCGGGGCTGAAATGCCATCACCGATGATACAAATTAGCTCTAAAATGAATCTCTTCTGCTTATACAGGAGTGATCCTTTATCTAAATAAATCACTTACCCCTCCCCAGTTCCCTGTAGCTTTTAGCATGCTTAAGCGATCCCTTCTAAAGTAACAAGAGGGCTTCCCTGGTGGTCCAGTGGGTAAGGACACCACCTTGACGTGCAAGGGGCGCCGGTTCGATCCCTGGCCTGGGAAGATCCCACGTGCCGCAGAGCAGCTGGACCGATGTGTCCAACGACCGAGCCGGAGCTCTGGAGCGCATGCGCCCAGAGCCGGTGCTGTGCGACAAGAATGGCCACTGTGATAGGAGGCCCACTTGGGCCAAAGAACAAAGATGGATGAAACTGAATAAATGAAAGACCAATAGAAGTGGCCAAAATAATAATAATAACAAAATAATAAGAGAGCTTTCTTGACAGTCTGCCTGTTGGCAGCTCTGTCTCTCTCTCCCTTCCCAGCCACGCTTCTTGCAAACGCGGCTCTGCTTCTGTCTTCCCGTCCTAGAATGCTGTTCACACCTCAACCCAGTTCAGTCTGGCTTCCGAAACCCAGGAGGTTTGTTTTTATTCTGCCCGCGCTGAGAGGCCCCCGGAGGGCTTTAAGAAGAGGAGCCGCACTTGATTTCTGCTTCGGAAAGTTCCCTCTGGCTACTTTGAAGGGAAGGGGGTTGAAAAAGTCAAGAGAGGAAGCGCGACCGCCAGTTTGGAGGTAGAGGTGCTGTCGGCTGAGAGGAGGCTGATGTGGACAGAGTGCTGATAGGGGACCTCGTGAGGGGTGTATGTTGGGAGGTGGAGCTGGCTGGGTGTTCAGATGGGTGGGATGTAAGGGCGAGGGGAGGAGAGCAGATTCGCAGGAGACACCTAGAGCCTCGGCCACAGAAGCTGGGGAGAGGGTGGTCATTTCAAGAGATGACTAGATGGGAGCAGGTTTTGAGAAGAGGGAGTCCAGACGTTCCGGGGGGACCATATATGATGGAGATCCTTATCTACACTGTGATAGCAGATAACCCATTGAATATAATGTATCCATTTGGAATGCAGGGGTGGGGATAGGGCTGAAGGTGCAAATCTAGGCGTTGTTGGCTGATCGGTGACTCTCCTGGGGGGGTCAGGGGATTGGTGTGAGCTTCAAGTGTGACGTCACCGTGAAGTACTAAGGAAGGCTGGGACAAGGGTCCAGGGAGAGACCACCGTCTCAGCGACAGTCATCAGGGGAGGGTTTGCTGACCAACTGGGGACAGGCCATGGGTCCACCCTGATCCACACGCCTCTGATACCGACTCGCAGAACCGAGGGGACGTCCGCATCCTGCTGGACTGTGTCCGTGGGACAGCCGCTCACACGTGGGCTCCCGGCCTGGCCTGTCCGCCTCTCCGCTGAAGAATAAAGTCTGTTCCAGTCTGACGGCAGGTCCGAGGCTCCACTCAGAGCCCCAGCTGCAGAAGGCAGCCCCCGTCGCTCTCCACTTCTGAGATGCGACGATGTCCCGGCATCCGTGGCTGCCCCCTAAGAGCAGGGCACTTCGGAGTTTACAAATCGTGCTGACATCCGTGGCCCCAGCTAATTCTCACTCCAATCTTCAGAGGGCTGGAGAGATTTCTGTAGCCCTGCTTTCTATCTGAGGCAACTAAGGCCCAGCGGTTTGCTTGTCCAGGACCGCGTATCCAGGAAGTGGTAGGGTCAGGACTTCCAACCAGGGCTTCTAAAAGCTCAGTCCCACCTTCTGCCTCGGTCAGGATTCGCAGCTGCCCCCATCATGGCTAACATGCTGCCCACCAGGTCCTGCTTTATCGTGGGATGCATGTCTTGTTCTCTCATCCCAGCCTCATTTCTGACCCTTGAAGAGACTCCATTTTCCTAAGGACCTGGTTTACTTGGGGTTTTTGCCTCCTGAATGGTCCTTGCCCCTTTCCCTGCTGGCCAGGGCTCTGCTCTCCCAGTTCTACCTGTTAGCTCTGTTCTTCACGGCCCACGGGTTCTGAATGCTTCATTCTCAACCCTGCCCCTTCCAAGGAGGCCTCCCCGATGGCGCTGCCTTTCTCCAGACAACATCTGCCTAGAGCCTCGGCCACAGAAGCTGGGGAGAGGGTGGTCATTTCAAGAGATGACTAGATGGGAGCAGGTTTTGAGAAGAGGGAGTCCAGACGTTCCGGGGGGACCATATATGATGGAGATCCTTATCTACACTGTGATAGCAGATAACCCATTGAATATAATGTATCCATTTGGAATGCAGGGGTGGGGATAGGGCTGAAGGTGCAAATCTAGGCGTTGTTGGCTGATCGGTGACTCTCCTGGGGGGGTCAGGGGATTGGTGTGAGCTTCAAGTGTGACGTCACCGTGAAGTACTAAGGAAGGCTGGGACAAGGGTCCAGGGAGAGACCACCGTCTCAGCGACAGTCATCAGGGGAGGGTTTGCTGACCAACTGGGGACAGGCCATGGGTCCACCCTGATCCACACGCCTCTGATACCGACTCGCAGAACCGAGGGGACGTCCGCATCCTGCTGGACTGTGTCCGTGGGACAGCCGCTCACACGTGGGCTCCCGGCCTGGCCTGTCCGCCTCTCCGCTGAAGAATAAAGTCTGTTCCAGTCTGACGGCAGGTCCGAGGCTCCACTCAGAGCCCCAGCTGCAGAAGGCAGCCCCCGTCGCTCTCCACTTCTGAGATGCGACGATGTCCCGGCATCCGTGGCTGCCCCCTAAGAGCAGGGCACTTCGGAGTTTACAAATCGTGCTGACATCCGTGGCCCCAGCTAATTCTCACTCCAATCTTCAGAGGGCTGGAGAGATTTCTGTAGCCCTGCTTTCTATCTGAGGCAACTAAGGCCCAGCGGTTTGCTTGTCCAGGACCGCGTATCCAGGAAGTGGTAGGGTCAGGACTTCCAACCAGGGCTTCTAAAAGCTCAGTCCCACCTTCTGCCTCGGTCAGGATTCGCAGCTGCCCCCATCATGGCTAACATGCTGCCCACCAGGTCCTGCTTTATCGTGGGATGCATGTCTTGTTCTCTCATCCCAGCCTCATTTCTGACCCTTGAAGAGACTCCATTTTCCTAAGGACCTGGTTTACTTGGGGTTTTTGCCTCCTGAATGGTCCTTGCCCCTTTCCCTGCTGGCCAGGGCTCTGCTCTCCCAGTTCTACCTGTTAGCTCTGTTCTTCACGGCCCACGGGTTCTGAATGCTTCGTATTCTCAACCCTGCCCCTTCCAAGGAGGCCTCCCCCGATGGCGCTGCCTTTCTCCAGACAACAGTCACCTTGACCTCCTCCCCTGAGCGCCCACCTGTGTGCCTGTGTCGCATGATGCTACTACCAGTTAGGCAGCATGTGATTCTTCATACTGGGTCCCTCCTCCTAACTGATCCAACTGAAGTTACCTCCCTCTCAGGGTCTTCAAGGTCACATGCAATGTCTCTCCTTCACCAGGGAGCGTGATTCAGCTTTCTCTGATGCAGCAGAAGCCAATCAATCAAATACGCACGATGAGTCATAGACTCCCCTGGGACCTTAAAGGGCCCCTCTTTCAACCTACTGTCTGACGTTATTCTTCCTTCTCCAATGTTCTTTCCCAGCTGAGCCTCTCCTGACCCCTGAGGGCTCACCAGCTCTTAGGAAAAGGCATTCCTTCTTTGAACAGACACCTTCAGCATTTCTTTCCCTTTCTGCCTCAAAACGTGCCTACTGGCAATAGCCTTCCCTCCCTGAAAGCTCTCAGACTAGGGCTGATCCTGGGTCAGTGCGCCCATTCAGAGTGCAGGGACAGTGGTCTTGCATAGACTTCTCTTTAAACATTGCCTTCCCAGTCTCTGTATCATCCCAGGGCTCCTCGTTTATCCCAGCCTCCTTCGCAAGATGAGTCCCAGCTTCTTTGTCCTGGAGACTCTTTTCCTTCCCGCCTCAATGAAGAGTCAGACTGGGTTCCGTGCGTGTCTGTTGAGTGCTGTCTCTGTGGCAGGCTGTGGTCCAGGAAGTAAGAATACAACAGATGCCAGCCCGGCAGAGGCCACCTCCCAGTGGTCCTGTGCATCTACCATTGTATGACTCTGTACCCTTCCTGGTGTTTGTGACCACTGCACCCAAAGCTGTGGTTATATGTGAGTTCTAGGCTCTGCGTTAGGCACTGGAGATGCAAACATAAATATCTATTGCACCTGCCCCTCAAAGCGCATGGCTGCATTGGCTTAAACGAACTGTTAATAGGTTTGTAGTGCATCTGTCTCTCCTTCACACATGCAGACACACATCAGTCTCTGAAGGCTGCCAGTTTCTGATCCATGCATGCACATCTGTGTGTGTTCCAGGCATCAGTGCTGACCCGAGAAATTCACCTCCGTCTCCCCTCATGCTCAGCCCTGCTCCAGAGGATTCTGGGCTCTGAGTGTGTGTGCTCAGCCGCTCTGTGGGGTTCGACTCTTTGTGACCCTACAGACTATAGCTGGCCAAGGCTCCTCGGTGCGTAGGACTTCCCAGGGAAGAATACTGGAGTGGGTTGCTGTTTTCTCCTCCAGGGAACTTCCCGACCCAGGGACTGAACCCGCATCTGCTGGGGGTCTGGTGCTTGGCATGATCCTCAAGGGGAGCCATGGGACATAAGGATGGGTCTATTGTACTGCGTTGCTCTGAGCTAGATAAATAGTTATCTGCAGTCAATGTGGTTAAATAATCATCACACCGCATAATTCAGAAATCATGCTCCTTAAAAGCTCCCCATTTAATGCCCGACAGAAAATGCTAATCTGCCACACAAGATTGTGTTTTATTTTTCTAGACAGGAAGCATTTTCTTCAGTCACATAATGACTTTCCTTGACATAATAATGAAGGAATGTGAATTTAAAACAGCCCGGGATGCTGGAGCGTTCTTTGTTATCTAGGGGGCTGGCTGCATGGAAATAGCCAGGGTAACTGCCTACTGGCCGGGCTGTGTCTTCATTGAATTAACTGCTTACAAAGATTGAAATTTACCAAATTAAATTTTAGCGAGTAATTTCTGTTCACATAAATGGCTCAAATTAAATGGTCGTAGATGTAGCCAGGCTGTCACATGGGCCTGACATGATGTTAGTGGGGGTGGGGGTGCTATGTGGAGTCAGGCAGAACGAGGATGTGGGGAGCAGAAAACCTGTCCACAGGGTGGGGGTGAGAGGCTTGAATTGGTTGAGCTCTGAGATCCGGAAGGTCAGTGTTCAGATCTCAGGTTTCTCCTTCCCTGTTGTGTGACCTAGATCATGTCCCCCAGGGCTCTCTAGCCTCTGTTTCCTTATCTATAAAATGGGTGTGATGAAAGGCTATTTCAAGCTGAAAATGAACTGCATCTATAAAAGCATTTGGTTACCTGCCAAGGTCTGTGTCAATATCATTGGCTATTGCTATGTAGCTCCCAGCTTGAAGAAGCTGGATAGGAATGAATGAGGACTGGAAAAAGAAAAAAGAGCTCTCTTCTGGTACTCTGCATTTTTCAGGAGCTGAGATTGGCTCCTTCCAAGCCCCTCCCATGGCACAGACAAGATCCAAGAGAAGATCCAATGCCCCTGTAGAAATCGGTTTCGTTGGACACAACTACACAGTCAGTTGGGCTAATGGTTGAATGGATTGATTATACCAATTAGCAGTTGTGTTGCTGTGCATCTGTTTCTAAAGTAATAGATGAAAAGCAGAATGTTTGACTTCTCTGTCCTTGTTGAGGTTGAGGAAATAATGACCAGAAGCTGTATTTCCATCCCAGGTAGAGCACATGTGTGCAGTAGGTCAGACTGTTCTTTTGAAATATCCACCCACTCTTCCTTTCCTTTGAGGAAGTGTACATCCTTACTCCTGAGCTTTGGATTTGGCCATGCGACTCCCCTGAAATCTTCACAGATATGATGCAAGCAGGAACTTGAATTATGCTATGCAGCTGGGCACCTCTGCCGTGGCTGTGAAGGAATGTGAATTTAAAACAGCCCGGGATGCTGGAGCGTTCTTTGTTATCTAGGGGGCTGGCTGCATGGAAATAGCCAGGGTAACTGCCTACTGGCCGGGCTGTGTCTTCATTGAATTAACTGCTTACAAAGATTGAAATTTACCAAATTAAATTTTAGCGAGTAATTTCTGTTCACATAAATGGCTCAAATTAAATGGTCGTAGATGTAGCCAGGCTGTCACATGGGCCTGACATGATGTTAGTGGGGGTGGGGGTGCTATGTGGAGTCAGGCAGAACGAGGATGTGGGGAGCAGAAAACCTGTCCACAGGGTGGGGGTGAGAGGCTTGAATTGGTTGAGCTCTGAGATCCGGAAGGTCAGTGTTCAGATCTCAGGTTTCTCCTTCCCTGTTGTGTGACCTAGATCATGTCCCCCAGGGCTCTCTAGCCTCTGTTTCCTTATCTATAAAATGGGTGTGATGAAAGGCTATTTCAAGCTGAAAAATGAACTGCATCTATAAAAGCATTTGGTTACCTGCCAAGGTCTGTGTCAATATCATTGGCTATTGCTATGTAGCTCCCAGCTTGAAGAAGCTGGATAGGAATGAATGAGGACTGGAAAAAGAAAAAAGAGCTCTCTTCTGGTACTCTGCATTTTTCAGGAGCTGAGATTGGCTCCTTCCAAGCCCCTCCCATGGCACAGACAAGATCCAAGAGAAGATCCAATGCCCCTGTAGAAATCGGTTTCGTTGGACACAACTACACAGTCAGTTGGGCTAATGGTTGAATGGATTGATTATACCAATTAGCAGTTGTGTTGCTGTGCATCTGTTTCTAAAGTAATAGATGAAAAGCAGAATGTTTGACTTCTCTGTCCTTGTTGAGGTTGAGGAAATAATGACCAGAAGCTGTATTTCCATCCCAGGTAGAGCACATGTGTGCAGTAGGTCAGACTGTTCTTTTGAAATATCCACCCACTCTTCCTTTCCTTTGAGGAAGTGTACATCCTTACTCCTGAGCTTTGGATTTGGCCATGCGACTCCCCTGAAATCTTCACAGATATGATGCAAGCAGGAACTTGAATTATGCTATGCAGCTGGGCACCTCTGCCGTGGCTGTGAGAAGTGCTTTTGCCAAGTAGGAGCTTCCCTTTCATCTCGGACTCAAAAATAAACATACAAGGAATAGATCAGAGCTCACCTGGATGGCAAGGAACCGGTTCTAGCTGCACCACAGCCTAGGCCGAATGACTCAGCCTGGCCTCGCCTAGCTTACGCAACCTTTGCTTACATACAGATGTGTGGATGAGCCAAGTGCGGATGGGTCTGTGACGCGGAGGTTTTTGTGATTGGTTGTTACACAGCAAGAACTGACTGATACAAGGTGCTTTCCTCTCCACGGGCTCATTCAATCTGCAAAATCCACCTCTGATGATACAGAGAGGTTGAGTAGTTTTGCTTCTCTTGCTTGGGAAGAAGAAATGACTTATTACAGTCATGAAGCCAGTCAGAGACAGAACCCAGCCTTTTAGTGCAAAGTTGAGTATTCTTTCCCACATATGACAACCGCTACCCTACAGGGGCGTGGGGAGCTGGGGGAGATCCCCGGGTTCCCAGGGGCAGAAAGATAATCTTCTTCCACTTTATAGTCTCACCAAAGGCCAATCTGTCAGCCGGGCTGGAAGGGCTGAGTGACCGCCTAGAGGCAGTTAATGATTGACCTGTGATTCACACCAGGGCATGTCCTGTGATCTGGGTTGGTGCCAAATCATAGTGTCACTGGGCAGAGACAGAAAACAGTTTGTCATGTGTAAATTTAACAGGCAATAACGCCAGCTACTAAACAGTATATCATTCCTAACGACGTTGTCAGCCTGTAATCAGCCTAATTTATGCTGTCAACATGATGTAATAGTCCCACCCAGTGTGGGCCTTCGGAAAGGCAAGATCCAACAATGTGTGAACCCAGTGTGGATTTCTACTGGTTGTGACTCTGGAAATCCAATGAAGATGTTTGGTTCCCACTTTGGAGAATAGGAGGGAATGGATGTAAAATCCCAGCATAGGGCCTGATACGCTGTAGCCATGCAGTGAGGTGGCTGGTATTGTTCATGCTGGCATGCAGCTGAGCCAGAGAACATCTTGCCCTTTGAGCAGGAATGAAGGGAGATGCCAGAGCCCAGGGATGCGCTTGTTATGTTTACTCTTCCCTTTTGTTGATATTATTTCTTTTAAGAAAGGTTCTATGAAGTTTCCAAAAGCACCTTCTCATGCAGAATGAATACTTCCTCGAAGATAAGGACCAGGTGGCTCAGCAGTTAAGAATCCACCTGCTCATGCAGGAGACGCACGAGACACGGGTTCGATCCCTGGGTCAGGAAGATCCCCTAGAGGAGGAAACAGAAACCTGTTCAGTATTCTTGCCTGGGAAATTTCATGGACAGAGGAGCCTGGCAGGCTACTACTGTCCATGGGGGGTGCAAAGAGTCAGATACAGCTTAGAACTAAGCAGCAGCAGCAGATAAGAAAGGAAGGCACCTGATGCTGGGTAGGTGCTTAAAGAAGGAAAGATTTCTCCTCTTCTTGGCACGCCATGGATAAGGAAAGCCTGTTTTCCTCACCATAGTAAGTGGCAGTCTCAGCATCAGTTAGTAAAGCTGAAAATCTGGGCTTCATTCCTGACCCCTCTACTTCTATCTCCCATACGTGCCAAATCGCTTCAGCCGTGTCCAATTCTGTGCAACCCTATGGACGGTAGCCCACCAGGCTCCTCTGTCCATGGGATTCTCCAGGCAAGAATGCATCCACCACTAAAATATCCTGCAGGGACCTACATTTCTGCTCATCCCCCTGCTCCCAACCCATGCAAGCCACCAGGGGATCAGCCCCCACCAAGTGCTCTGTGTTTCTGTGCCCACCTTCCTCCGTTGTGTTAACCTCCACCCAATGGCTGACTTTATGGTTTTAGGTCGGATACTAAATCAAGACACTCCTCTGCCTAAAATCCTTGGCACTTAGACTAAAATCCAAAGTCCTGTCTGTGCTGAATGGATCCGTCAGGATTCAGCCAGGAACACCAAATCCGCACCAGATGCATATTAATAAGGGGACCTCAGTACAGGGGACGTACTAAGAAGGTGGATGGAGAGCTGAAAAGGCGGCAGGGAAAGGTGAGGTGACCCAGCAATTCGTCACTGCAGGGAGCCCCCGCCAGCCCTGGGGCGGCAGGGACGGAGGGAGGAGGTGGTATGACCTGAGTCCAGAAGGCACGGCCACCCGGTGGGAGCAGAGGGGAGATGAGCCTGGTAGAAGCTGGGGCAGAGGAGGTCAGCCGTTTCTGGGACTTCCACCCACAACAGAGTGAAGAAGGAATACCGTGGCTTTTTCCTTTTTCTCACCTTCCAATCTCCTCAGCCAGGCAATTCCATTTCTAGGCATTTCTTCTGGAGAGAAATGTGTCTGTGTACAAGGGGAATCACACACAAGCAGGGTTTCCACGGCACTGCTTGAAACAGCAGCCAGCTAGAAGGCAATCTAAGTGTTCGTCCGCAGGAAAATGGATAACTATTCCTCCATGTACCTACTGCTCAACAGTTCAAAGGTGCGGGGTCCTGGAAAACAAAAGCAAATGGAAACAGCTGAGCTGGCCATTTGCCGGTCTGCTGTGACATCTGCTCCCCATCCCCGTGCTGTTCTGCTTGGCAGAGTCCCCGAGCCCTGCACGGGGGCTTCCCAGGCATCCTTGTCATGAGTGTGCAGTTAGGCTGAACCACTGGCCGGAGATGGAAAAGTGTGAGGAAGACAGAGGCGAGCCATGTACAGTTTTATTAGGTGCTGACTGTTTGTCCTTAGAGAAGCCTGTACCCCTTTATCCTGTCGCTGTTGCGGAGAAGAATGTCCATTTCTCCACACCTCAACCCGTGTTTTTCCAAAAAGAATGTTAATTGTAGTACAGCTGATTTCCAATGTGTTAGTTCCTGGCGCATAGTAAAGGGCCTCTGTTATTCATAGATACACTCTTTTTCATATTCTTTTCCATTATAGTTTGTTCTAGGATATTTAATATAGTTCCTTGTGCTATACGGTAGGACCTTGTTCCAACCAGTGCTTTTTGCCACTTGAAAATCGAACAGGCAAGTAATGGAAGGTTATTGTTGCTTTAGATTGCATTTCTTTGGTTATGAGCAAGACTGAGCAATTTATTCTGTGTTCTTGGCCATCTATAGTTCCCATACTGTGGGGGTTTTTAGTATCTTAATTTCAATTTTAATTTTTCACTGAATAAAAAATCTACTATAAAAATTGATTTTAAAAGTTTCTTTGAAGGATCATTGCAGCTCAATGTGTAAAATGAAGCTTATATTACAAAATAATCTATCATTCCAGAAATTAGTATATATTTTACATTGATTACTATTGTTATTTGGTTTTTTGTTTCTGTTTCTGTTTTTTCCCATACTCTGGGTTGATTGCCTTTTCATAACTTCTGCCTGGCTCTCTTTTTCTTATTGACTTGTTGGGATTTTTCATTTATGCTAGATTTTTCCATTCTTTCTCAGTTGCACATATGACTAACATGGCCCAGAATGTCTTCTCTCTTCTTGGATCTGGTTTCTGGGAGCCCATAGATTTTTGCTCTGTGTTAACTTGGCAGTGTGCTGCCTCTTGAATTTGTCTTTCCCCCATTTGACCCCTGGGTTTGTTGTATTGTTTTATTCTGTATCTTCCCCTGCCCTTTTTTTTTTTTAATTCTATCCTCATTTTACTGATGTGTATTTCCAAGTAACTTTCTCACAGAAGAGATGCATGGGAGGTCACGGTTTCCCAAGTCCCGCGTGTTCCAGGCAGCTCTGTTTTCCCTTAGGCTTGACTCACAGCATCGTCGTGGGCTGGGTTCTCTTGCTTTACTTTGTAAATGATGAGTTTAGGGGTTTGCTTCTGCCTTTCCATGAGACCGTGAGATTTGGACTCTTCTCTGACTCTTCAGTGCTTGGGACAGAAGGACAGGTGGAAAGGCCAGGGAACCTTTGCTTCAGGACCCCCAGTTCCCCTCTGTTTCTGAGCACTGCGCCTCATGGGCACGCTCCACCCTGCGGGGGGGGGGGGGCTCCAGGCAGGACAGCCGCCCTGCCCCCACAGGGTTGGCCGTGCCCAGGGTGCCCACACTGAGTGCTGCCTGCTTAGCTGCCCCGTGCGCATGGCAGCCAGAAGGCCTGGTATTCCCTCTGCCTCCTCTTCCCTGCCCCAGGAAACACCTGCTCTGGGTCAGTCTGGAGGAAGCATACAGAGACCGAAGCTCCATTCTAGACCATCTCAATAAAGGGAATATCACAATAAAGCGAATCAGTTTCCCAGTGGATATGAAAGTTATGTTTATAGAAAGCAATCTTACAGTGACCAGATGGGGAGGAGGGATGTATTAGGAGTTTGGGATTAACAGATATCCACCGCTATATATAAAATAGATAAACAACAAGGTCCTCCTGTATAGCACGGGGAACTATATTCAGTATCTTGTAATAACCTATAATGGAAAAATATCTGAAAAAGAATTTATACATATATAACTGAATCCCTTTGCTATACACTTGGAACTAACGCAACATTGTAAATCAACTATACTTCAATTAAAAAATCAAAAACAGTTATGTTCACATTATACTGTGGTCTATTACGTGTGCAATAGTGTTGTGTCTAGGAAAAACCAATCTATATACCCTTAAAATTTTTGCCTGGCTCTCTTTTCTTATGACTTGTGGATTTTTCATTTATGCTAGATTTTTCCATTCTTTCTCAGTTGCACATATGACTAACATGGCCCAGAATGTCTTCTCTCTTGGATCTGGTTTCTGGGAGCCCATAGATTTTTGCTCTGTGTTAACTTGGCAGTGTGCTGCCTCTTGAATTTGTCTTTCCCCCATTTGACCCCTGGGTTTGTTGTATTGTTTTATTCTGTATCTTCCCCTGCCCTTTTTTTTTTTTAATTCTATCCTCATTTTACTGATGTGTATTTCCAAGTAACTTTCTCACAGAAGAGATGCATGGGAGGTCACGGTTTCCCAAGTCCCGCGTGTTCCAGGCAGCTCTGTTTTCCCTTAGGCTTGACTCACAGCATCGTCGTGGGCTGGGTTCTCTTGCTTTACTTTGTAAATGATGAGTTTAGGGGTTTGCTTCTGCCTTTCCATGAGACCGTGAGATTTGGACTCTTCTCTGACTCTTCAGTGCTTGGGACAGAAGGACAGGTGGAAAGGCCAGGGAACCTTTGCTTCAGGACCCCCAGTTCCCCTCTGTTTCTGAGCACTGCGCCTCATGGGCACGCTCCACCCTGCGGGGGGGGGGGGCTCCAGGCAGGACAGCCGCCCTGCCCCCACAGGGTTGGCCGTGCCCAGGGTGCCCACACTGAGTGCTGCCTGCTTAGCTGCCCGTCGCATGGCAGCCAGAAGGCCTGGTATTCCCTCTGCCTCCTCTTCCCTGCCCCAGGAAACACCTGCTCTGGGTCAGTCTGGAGGAAGCATACAGAGACCGAAGCTCCATTCTAGACCATCTCAATAAAGGGAATATCACAATAAAGCGAATCAGTTTCCCAGTGGATATGAAAGTTATGTTTATAGAAAGCAATCTTACAGTGACCAGATGGGGAGGAGGGATGTATTAGGAGTTTGGGATTAACAGATATCCACCGCTATATATAAAATAGATAAACAACAAGGTCCTCCTGTATAGCACGGGGAACTATATTCAGTATCTTGTAATAACCTATAATGGAAAAATATCTGAAAAAGAATTTATACATATATAACTGAATCCCTTTGCTATACACTTGGAACTAACGCAACATTGTAAATCAACTATACTTCAATTAAAAATCAAAAACAGTTATGTTCACATTATACTGTGGTCTATTACGTGTGCAATAGTGTTGTGTCTAGGAAAAAACCAATCTATATACCCTAATTAAAAATATGTTATTGCAGGGTTTTCCTGGTGGTCCAGTGGGTAAGGACACTGCCTTGCAGTGCAAGGGGTGCCAGTTTGATCCCATGGAAGATCCCATGTGCCATGGAGCGACTGGACTGATGTGTCCAACTACTGCGCTGGAGCTCTGGAATGTGTGTGCCCAGAGCCGGTGCTCTGCAGTGAGAGAGGCCACTGTGATGGGAGGCCCACACAGGCCAAAGAGCAAAGATGGATGAAAATAGATAGATGAAAGGCCAATAGAAGTGCCCCACCCCCCCCCCAAAATATGTTATTGCTAAACAAAACACTCACCATCATGTGAGTCTTCCGTGAGTTTTAGCAGTAACATCAAAGATCGCTGATCACAGTTCATTGTAACAAATATAATAATAATGCAAAAGTGTGAAATACTGTGAGAATTACCAAAATGTGACACAGAGCTCCGAGGTGAGCAAATGCTGTTGAAAAAAAATGATGCCACTAGACCTGCTCGACACAGGGTTGCCACAGTCCTTCAGTTTGTGAAAACCACAGCATCTGGGAAGGGCGATAAAGCAAAGTGCAATAAAAGGAGGCGTGCCTGGGTTACTGGTGGAGACCAGGGCTAGGAGGAAGAGGCTCACTTCCTGTGGGTTCTCACGCCCTCACGCCACATGAGGAGAGCCTTCCTTTAACTGTTTGTCACCTGTGTTTATGAGGGAAGGGGGATAACTTCGTAGAAACATAGTAACTCCTCCTCTCACCCCTTCCCTGCCCCCAGTTCAGGCAGCCACTCCTGCCGGGAATATCACAATAAAGCGAATCAGTTTCCCAGTGGATATGAAAGTTATGTTTATAGAAAGCAATCTTACAGTGACCAGATGGGGAGGAGGGATGTATTAGGAGTTTGGGATTAACAGATATCCACCGCTATATATAAAATAGATAAACAACAAGGTCCTCCTGTATAGCACGGGGAACTATATTCAGTATCTTGTAATAACCTATAATGGAAAAATATCTGAAAAAGAATTTATACATATATAACTGAATCCCTTTGCTATACACTTGGAACTAACGCAACATTGTAAATCAACTATACTTCAATTAAAAATCAAAAACAGTTATGTTCACATTATACTGTGGTCTATTACGTGTGCAATAGTGTTGTGTCTAGGAAAAAACCAATCTATATACCCTAATTAAAAATATGTTATTGCAGGGTTTTCCTGGTGGTCCAGTGGGTAAGGACACTGCCTTGCAGTGCAAGGGGTGCCAGTTTGATCCCATGGAAGATCCCATGTGCCATGGAGCGACTGGACTGATGTGTCCAACTACTGCGCTGGAGCTCTGGAATGTGTGTGCCCAGAGCCGGTGCTCTGCAGTGAGAGAGGCCACTGTGATGGGAGGCCCACACAGGCCAAAGAGCAAAGATGGATGAAAATAGATAGATGAAAGGCCAATAGAAGTGCCCCACCCCCCCCCCAAAATATGTTATTGCTAAACAAAACACTCACCATCATGTGAGTCTTCCGTGAGTTTTAGCAGTAACATCAAAGATCGCTGATCACAGTTCATTGTAACAAATATAATAATAATGCAAAAGTGTGAAATACTGTGAGAATTACCAAAATGTGACACAGAGCTCCGAGGTGAGCAAATGCTGTTGAAAAAAAATGATGCCACTAGACCTGCTCGACACAGGGTTGCCACAGTCCTTCAGTTTGTGAAAACCACAGCATCTGGGAAGGGCGATAAAGCAAAGTGCAATAAAAGGAGGCGTGCCTGGGTTACTGGTGGAGACCAGGGCTAGGAGGAAGAGGCTCACTTCCTGTGGGTTCTCACGCCCTCACGCCACATGAGGAGAGCCTTCCTTTAACTGTTTGTCACCTGTGTTTATGAGGGAAGGGGGATAACTTCGTAGAAACATAGTAACTCCCTCCTCTCACCCCCCTTCCCTGCCCCCCAGTTCAGGCAGCATCCACTCCTGCCAGGGATCTCTACGGGAAGCCATTGGGTGGATGGGGGTGAAGCTGGGGAGGTCAGAAGGCCCTGGAAGGTGGAGGTGGGGGCAGATGGAGCTGGGGTGCCCTGGCTCTGGAGAGGCAGGAGAGGAGGAGGAGCTTGCTCCGGGGAGGAGCGGCGAGACTGTGACTCATGTCTCCACCTGCATGGGTTCCATGAGCACCACTATAACCAGTCACTGAGGATGGTGGGACCCTCTAAACACAATTCCCAGGAGGAAGGGTAGCATGCTGGGGAGAGAGCAGGTTGGAAGAGCATCAGAAGCTCTGGATTTATGTCTTGACTTCATCACTGACCAACTGTGTGTGCTTGAGTATATCTTTAAGCTTCTCTGAGCTCTCATTTCTTATCTATCCAGTGAGTTAGTCTCTATAAATTTCTGTGCAAATGTGAAGGTGAGCTACGTATAATATTTGGGGGAGAGTTTTATATGCAATACTCTGGAATTTTTTTTTTAAATACATTTATTTTTAGTTACTGATTAGTTAATCCTCTAACACATAGCAAATAGGGCAACATGTATTTGAGCCTCACTGTTGTTCTTGTTCAGTCACTAAGTTGTATCTGATTCTTACAGTCCCATGGACTGCAGCTCGCCAGGCTCCTCTGTCCTCCACTGTTTCCTGGAGTTTGCTGAAATTCATGTCCAGTGAGCCTCATCGTTCACTGCCAGGTCGTGCTAAATCTGGATGCTTTTTTTAAAGTTACTAAACAATGTTAAACTTAATGCAAAGCAACAACAACTGTAACTGACTCAGAAAAAATATATATCACAAATATCTTTGCATTTTCATTCCTTGTAGTAAACGTTGAAAGTGGAAATTACAAATGACACATTATGAGTGTTGTTTATATAAAAGAAATAATAGGAAATACGGATTCAGTGATCCACGCCTGAAGAAAAACCTTGGCCTTACTGCAAAAGGTTGGCATTACATGTAATGTTTTTTTTTAATTCATCATCTTATTTATGCTTTCCAATGATCCCAGGTGGAAGATCTTCATAGCCTCCTTTAAGTAATTTATTTATGTATTCCTTTTTGGCTAGGCTGGGTCTTCATTGTTGCGTGAGGGCTTTCTCTAGTTTTAGTGAGCAGAGGCTCCTCTACGGGCTTCTTATTATAGTAGTTTCTCTTGTTGTGGAGCATGGGCTCTATGCATATGGGCTTCAGTAGCTGTGAGCTCTAGAGCACAGGCTCAGTTAGCTGGGGCACATGGGCTTAGTTGTTCCTCAGCATGTGGGATCTTCCCAGACCAGAGATCAAACCCATGTCTCCTATATGGGCAGGTGGATTCTTTACTACTGAACTACCAGGGAAGCCCCTTAATAGCCTCTTTGAAGATGAGAAAACTGAGCCTCAAAAAGGCTGATGACTTGACCAAGGCAACCTGGCTAAAGAATGGCAGAGCCTCAAAGGACCGGCATCTTCTGAATCACAATCCTGCCCTCTCTCTACCCATGAGCTCCTCTCTCCCTCAAGACTGGTGATAAGCATGTGCTTATTTGAAAACTCCTGGATGCTAGGTATTGGCTAGACAAGGCAGTGCCTTTGTTTTTCATTCTTCATTCAGATGTTTTGTTGCTGGACACACATGGTCTTCATCTCTGGTGCTGAATTCCACGCCAAAGACCACCATCTTGGGGAAATAATTCAGCCTCCCTGGGCCTTGGTCGCCTTCATAATTTTCATGGCCTCCTTTCTCTGGGTTCGCTAGAATAATGACAAGGTCTCTTTGAGACCACAGAGCTCACCTACGGGGTCACAGCACCTTCGACAGGATAAAAAACTGCGGAAACTCCCACACAGCGGCTCAAAGCTGGTGTAAAGCACAGAATCACCTAGTTCACTCCTTTCTCCTTTCTGGTGGGGAGACAGAGGCTCAGAGAGGGCAGTGGCTTGCCTAAAGTCACCAGCAGCAAAGATCTGACCTGAACTCACACAGCACGCATCTCTCTCACTGCCTCATGGGACGGTTGTTTGGGCATCTTGGGTCAGGATATTGGCATAACATCCTTGGAGATGACTTTGGCTTTCAGTTTTTGTGGTTAAAGCAGGAGCAGGCAAACATTTTCTGTAGGGGTCAGAGGAAATAATCCAGGCTTTGCAGGCTGTGTGATCTTTATCACGACCATTCACTTCTGCCCTTACAGTGAAAAGAAACCATAGACAAATAAACACTCATGGTTGTTTCAATAGAGCTTTATTTACAAAGACAGGGTGTGGGCCACATTTGGCCTGCAGGCTGTGGTTTGCCCACCTCTAGTTTAAAGATTTTTCCAGAATCTGGTCTGCAGTCCATGTAACATCTGAAATCCCCTCATTTTGTCAAAGAGAAAAAAATGCAGGATCATGACTAGCCATCAGGGTAGGGGAAGTCTGCCATGAAGACCAGAATCCATGTGTAAAGTGCCCGGGCTATGCTGGGCCTGTTGGGGCTACTGTTGGATTTTCTCTTTATTGAGAGAGCCAGTCATAGCATTATTCTGCAAAATGCAAGTGGCCAACAAGGAGGAAATTGACATGAATGAGAGGAGGACAGACCTCCTCTGCCTGTACACCTGCTGGCCAGGAACCCGCTCTGGGTTCTCAGAGCCCCTGTGCTTCTTGGATTACAGAGCATTTCATCCCATCTTGGAATTTTCCACTAAAAAATTAATTTATTTGGCTTTGCTAGGATCATTAGTTGAGCATTTGGGATCTAGTTCCCTGACCCAAGAAGCACACCCAGGCCCTTTGCATTGGGAGTGCAGAGCCTTCGTCCCTGGACCACCAAGGCAGTCCCAAAGCCCTTGCTTCAGAAGCGCCCATGCAAGCAACTCCTGTCCTGTGGCCGGGGCAGAGTTCTGGCCACGTTGGAGCTCACCTCCTAGGCCTGGACCCGTAGAAGGTCTCCTCTTCCTCTCTGCTTCCAGATAAGAAAGCGATGATGGAGAAGAGGGTGGAGCCTGGCGCTGGAACTGAAGCAAATTTGTTTCCTTTGTCTTCAGTCGGATGGTGCGATGGGAGCCTCTGCCATATGACACGACCAGCGACAGGGAGTGGTTTAAACAGAAGCTAAAGTTACATAAAATAAAAAATGTGATGCCTCTACTTTGGCTTCTAGAGGGAATGGCAGGGACCAGATTTATCCCTCTGCCTGAAATAATAGCAGCGACAACAGGAAGACAAAACATATGAAACAATGATTTCTGAGAGACTGGATATCATGAAATTAAGGGCTTCCATCCCTGAAAGATGACAACCACCAAGGGCCCCTGGTCTCCCCAGCTTCCCTCCTCAGCTGCAGTTCCCAGCCTGCAGTCACATCTCCCTCTTCGTTGTCCTGCCACACACACAACAGGCTTTGTATAACCAATACCAGCGCCACGACCCGGTATGGGGCGGGGGTGGAAACCCCTCACTGAAAACCCCTCACTGAAAAGGGTTTTGAGGGGTGGCTGTCTGGAGCATGGCTCTACCAGCCATTCATCAAGGACTTGTTCAATCACTCAGTTGTGTCTGACTCTTTGGGACTCATGGACTGCCGCATGCCAGGCTTCCCTGTCCTTCACCATCTCCTGGAGTTTGCTCAGACTCACGTCCATGGAGTTGATGGTGCCATCCAACCATCTCATCCTCTGTCGTCGCCTTCTCCTCCTGCCCTGTATCTTTCCCAGCATCAGGGTCTTTTCCACACAGGAGACCTGCGGCTCTTAGCTCTGTCCAGGTCCTGAAACTTCACGGAAGGCAGCTGGGCAGGGTAAGCTTCGATGCTGGGAGACCAGGGAGGATCCTGTAGCAATGGCCTAATGAGATGTCGAAAAGAAGGTCAGGATGTGGGCTCTGAGGACAGAGAGGAAGGGTTGGGTTCTGGTATCCCTTCTCTCTGATCAGGAGCCTGGAATTCCCCTTCCTCCCCTTCCTTCCCCGTTAAATGGAGGTGGCTCAGGCTTCATGTGTATTTCAGTCACAGGTATATTAATTTCACTGAGTTCTTAGGCCGTGATGGCTCTATGAATCCTGCCTTTCCTGAGCTAATGGGATGGCATAAATAACTCCAGGGGAAGCATTTGGCCTGGCAGCTCCCAAGTCAGGCCGGAGTTAATCAATCCTCTGCTGACGTGTAGCTGAAGGTTCCAACGAGGGGTCAGAGGTGGTGCCTGTCAAGGCCTAATCCCCTCCTACCAGATGCCTCTCCAGACAGCCTGGGTGCCTTCTGGTCACAGGCAGGCGGCACTGGGAAGTTAGGAATTGGATGTGCTCCTTGGCCCCGAGACAGACGGAAATTCGGCCAGCTCATGGAGTGCGTCAGGGCAGCTGTTCGCCTCTCCCTGCCCTGGTCTTGCAGGTCTCCTAGGAGAGGCTGGTTCTTCCTGCCACAGCCAGGTGGAGGGGGGCGGCCAGAGGAGTACCACGGCTGCCTGCCCATCTGTGTCTGCCTGGATCCTCGGCCACTGGCTGAGCTCATCCAGCCCTTCATCCCTCCCGGGAGACAGGATGGCCTGGGGTCTAGGCCGCGCCCCTGCGGCCAGATCACGGCTCCCTCTCTTGCTTGCCCGAATATTTTGCCCAAGGTGTTTAACCCCTCTGATCTGCTATTTCCTCACTGGTGAGGTTGGTGGGGAATAGGAAGAGCGATAATCTAGCCTGAGCCTACCCCACCGCAGGGCTTGTTGAGTGAATGAGCCCATGTAGAGTCTGAGACCAGTCCTGGAATGTCAAGAGTGCTCACTCTTAGCTGTTATCGGACCTCTATCCTTGGGGACATCGTGTGTCCTGGTGGGTTGGGAAGCATCCTCAGCAGCCCATGGGTGCCCTGGTCTTTCACCCAGCTTCCAAGGAGAAGGGCAGAGTTGAGAATCAGGGCCCTGGCCGCTCGGGCTCTGAGGCTCCTGCCAACTCAGCTGGGAACTTTCCAACTCTCAGCACTGGCTGAGGGGCAACCTCTACTCCTCAGCTGCTCTCTGATGGCGGCTGTTGCCATCTTGCATTGCTGCAGGCAATGGATGGGGTCTTCTGGGCTGGATCGCCTCTCACGCTGCCTGCTAAGCTCCATGCTTGGGGGGCTCTGAGGACAGTGGAGAGGGGGCTCAAGCACCGGAGGACACGGTGCTCCCCTCATTGGAGCCCAGGGCTTTACAGTCTTCCAAGCCCTTTAACCCTCTTTTGAGATCTCTTTGAAACCTGTTCAGAGCTCGGGGAGCTGGGTAGGTTAGGAACTCTCCCCCTTTCAGAGATGGAAATGTTGAGGTTTGCAGAGGGATGCAGCTTGCCCAAAGGCACATAACCAGGGCAGTGGGATCATCTCACAGCCGTCCAACTTATTCAGCCTCCCCAGCCCTAGACTCACGTGGTCCCCAGAGTCTCCTCTTAGCCTGCCAGCTTCTCCCAGAGAACACTGAGCTTAGGCTGCTTGTTGGGGACAGGGAGCAGGAGACCCCCCCCAACAAGGGCCACAGCAGGGACCCCTCCCCCCAGCAGCTTCAAACAAGAGCAGGAAATCTGATTACCAAAGGCCCCCATCATGGAACTGTTTTCAGAAGTCATTGGGATAGACCCATCTCCCAGAGACAGAGGTTCAGTTCATTAAGCTTAGATGATTAATTACAGGGCAATTAAATATTTGATTAAATTAATCCTAAGGTGTTTAAACATTGTTTTGCAAAGAATGTTTGCTCGTTAATTAGAATGGCTAAACGCAGGAATTAAGCAGGGCCGGGGGCTGCCTGAGAGACGGGAAAGGCTTCAGCTCGCTTCTCCGAGGCTCTTCTCTGCAGAGGTGGGAATTGTCTCCACCTGGGAGAGTTGTCTATGCCTGGAGTCGTGCCTGCCGCTCGGCGCCTCTGTGCTCATTTGTAAAAGTGTCCAGGGAGGATCCGGAAACAGGAGAGCCAACCCTGACTTAGTCGTTGCTAAGCCAAGTACTCTCGGGAGAGTTTCTGTTCTCTTGGCCTCCGGCCTCATTCTTTCCCTCTGCACTGTGGTGGCAGCTTCTGCTCCCCTTGGGCCACTGGGCCTGACTCTGAAGGACTTCGGTCCTAACAGGATCTGCATTTCCACTGCTAGCCAAGGAGAATGCCTGCTTCGTTTCTGGTCCCCATCTCTGCAGGCACACAGCATCTTCTGTGAGGCCCCTCTCTCTACTGGAGGCCCAGTTCTGGCCAGTTGAGGATTATGATGTTAAAAAAAACAACAACAACAGAAAACTAGATTTAGAGAGGGGAGACTTTATTCCCAAGAAAGACCATTGCAATCGGAAAGGTTCTGAGCTCATGAAGCATCTCAAAAATCCCATCGCAGAAGGGTTTTCTTTTACAGGGTGAAGGAGGAGCGAGCCAAGATAAGCAGCTCTTAGGGTGAAGGAGGAGGGGGAAGGCCAAGATGAATCTCCCCTTTCAGAGATGGAAATGTTGAGGTTTGCAGAGGGATGCAGCTTGCCCAAAGGCACATAACCAGGGCAGTGGGATCATCTCACAGCCGTCCAACTTATTCAGCCTCCCCAGCCCTAGACTCACGTGGTCCCCAGAGTCTCCTCTTAGCCTGCCAGCTTCTCCCAGAGAACACTGAGCTTAGGCTGCTTGTTGGGGACAGGGAGCAGGAGACCCCCCCCAACAAGGGCCACAGCAGGGACCCCTCCCCCCAGCAGCTTCAAACAAGAGCAGGAAATCTGATTACCAAAGGCCCCCATCATGGAACTGTTTTCAGAAGTCATTGGGATAGACCCATCTCCCAGAGACAGAGGTTCAGTTCATTAAGCTTAGATGATTAATTACAGGGCAATTAAATATTTGATTAAATTAATCCTAAGGTGTTTAAACATTGTTTTGCAAAGAATGTTTGCTCGTTAATTAGAATGGCTAAACGCAGGAATTAAGCAGGGCCGGGGGCTGCCTGAGAGACGGGAAAGGCTTCAGCTCGCTTCTCCGAGGCTCTTCTCTGCAGAGGTGGGAATTGTCTCCACCTGGGAGAGTTGTCTATGCCTGGAGTCGTGCCTGCCGCTCGGCGCCTCTGTGCTCATTTGTAAAAGTGTCCAGGGAGGATCCGGAAACAGGAGAGCCAACCCTGACTTAGTCGTTGCTAAGCCAAGTACTCTCGGGAGAGTTTCTGTTCTCTTGGCCTCCGGCCTCATTCTTTCCCTCTGCACTGTGGTGGCAGCTTCTGCTCCCCTTGGGCCACTGGGCCTGACTCTGAAGGACTTCGGTCCTAACAGGATCTGCATTTCCACTGCTAGCCAAGGAGAATGCCTGCTTCGTTTCTGGTCCCCATCTCTGCAGGCACACAGCATCTTCTGTGAGGCCCCTCTCTCTACTGGAGGCCCAGTTCTGGCCAGTTGAGGATTATGATGTTAAAAAAAACAACAACAACAGAAAACTAGATTTAGAGAGGGGAGACTTTATTCCCAAGAAAGACCATTGCAATCGGAAAGGTTCTGAGCTCATGAAGCATCTCAAAAATCCCATCGCAGAAGGGTTTTCTTTTACAGGGTGAAGGAGGAGCGAGCCAAGATAAGCAGCTCTTTGGAGGGGGGAGCTGGACAAATGAGGGCAAGTGACCAGTGGGTAGGCTGTGACAGGAAAGTGGTCAGTGATTTTCAAGAGAGACTGATAACGTGGCAGAGTTCAGGGACGTTCAGTTCTTTTCTATGCTTGCTCCGGCTTGGGGCCAAACAGAGATGGGGGAAGGAAAGAATTCCTCTTGAAGTGTGGGTCAGGACAAAGCAGAGGGTAAGCAAGGGGCAGTATGGGACAAAGGGTCGAGGTCAAAACCAGTTTTTTTTTTAATTGGAAAATAATTGCTTTACAATGTTGTGTTAGTTCCTGCTGTACAGCAATGCGTCAGCCATATGGATACACACATCCCCTCCGCCTCCCTCCCATGCCCCCATCCCACCCCTCTAGGCCAACACAGAGCACTGCACTGAGCTCCCTGTGCTATACACAAAGCCAGTTTCAGTGGGGGTAGGATGGGAGACAGACCATCACGTGCAGAGGTGTGAACACAGAGTAGAGGCAGCTCTTAGAAGCTTTATTGTGAGGAGGAGCAGAGCGAGGCTAGAGAGAGGTGGGGCCGGAGGACAGTGGCAGGGTGTTTTACAGGAGAAATCACGGAGCGTCTCAATGAAACAGCAGTGATGCATCAGGAAGCGGGGCTGTGGGGACACCGTCTGCCCTTGTGGCGGGCTGCCATCTCTGCTTGCTCCCTTCTGTCTCTTGTGGCCGTCTCCCAGGTCTCCTTCCTCTGCCCCTGGCGTCTTGGGGCCTCTCGCCACCCTGGGCAGCACCCATCCTAGGTTGGGGAACAGCCTGCAGGGCTCCCTGGGCAGATGGCCCAGAGCCCTGGACCTGCTGAACCTGCCGAGGGAGCCGCAGGCACTGCCGCTCCATCCACTGTGGGGCAAGAGCCCTGGGGCCCAGAGGCAGGAATCTCGAGTTCTCTTCTTGGTTTGGCTGGCCCACTGTAGGACCTGGAGCTGGTCACTCCTCCACTCTGGCAGGGTGTGAACGACCCCCTTCAGAGCCCAGTTCTTGCTGCGCCACCCCGCCCACAGAGAGACCCTGAGCGTCCACTGCCCCGCTCCCAGTCTCCTTCTGTGCTGCTGTTCATGTTTTGCTTAAGTCCCCTGCCACCCCATCCTTCCCTTCGTTCCTTGTCCAGTTTACACCCACTGCCCCTCAAAACCTTCCTTGATAGCATCCTAGGGTGGCCAAGCCTCTGCCTTCCCTCAGCTCCGAATGGCTCCTACTGCCAGCCCCGCCTCTCTTGGCAAGGCAGAGCGGGCCCTCATCTCCCTGCAAGAGGACTTGGATGCCTGGAACAGGGGCGTGGACCCGGAATCTTTTCCTTCTGTTCCACAGGAATTGAAAGCTGCTCACAAGTGAAGCTCCAGGAACACCTGGCTTCTCCTGGCAGAGCCGACAAACTTTCCACATGCAGAATCAGAGCGTTTTCCAACGGGAAGCCCCTCCCTTTCCTCCTACACCCACCCCTCTCTGCTCTGCTCAGCCTTCAGGTCACTAAGAGGGTAGGCACATTCCGTCTGATCTCTGAGAAACGAAACAAAACAGCCAAAGGCAGTGATGGGGGTCTTGCCCCCCACTCGTCTGAGACAGGAGACAGCCCTGGCAAATTCTACATGCCTGCAAGCTTCCAGTTACTTAAAACAAATGCACACTTACCTCTCTCGATTGTAGATGTTTGAATTCTCTATTTCAAGCTTGAGAGGAGAGGAGATTATCTTGCAGGAAGACAGTGTGAGGTGTAAAAGAGACGTGGGATTTAGAATCACGGTGGAGTTAACTTTGACATTTGTGCCCTGCCGGTTCCCAGGTGCTTGTTGTTCTTGTTTAGTCGCTCAGTTGTGTCCGACTCTCTGCGACGCCATGGACCATAGCCCAGCAGGCGTCTCCGTCCATGGGATTTTTTTAGGTCATTCCTCATCTCTGTGCCTCAGTTTCCATCTGTAAAATGGGGTTATTGGCAATCACCCCTGTCCACCTGCCTCATAGGTTTGGCATGAAATTCAAGCGAGAAGTCCGTGGGACGGTTCTGGAAATGTGTGGTCCGTGAGTGGGGTGCCGTGAAGGATCCCTCAGTTCGTCCGGAGCTGCTGCTCCCAGTGGGGCTGGGAGATGTTTCCCCGGGAGATCTCATGGTGCTGCTCCGGGCTCCATTTTAAGCCTGGATCCTGGTGAAGTGGGAACTGTTTTGGCTAACTGGAGCAGAACAAAAGTCTCCCCAGGCACAGCAGAAAGAAAGTCCCCGGAGAGCGCGTCATGCGGATGGACTGTGGCCGAGGCAGGGTGTCCGGGGATGTGGAAGGACTGGACCCGCCTCTGGGGCATTGCCACACCTACAGAGGGACATGGGACTAGAAGTGGACAACGGATATCAGTGACATCAGATATCTATCCCTTTCAATTGCTCCTCCGGTCTTTACAAGTTTTTAAAAATTTCGGGATCGCTCTCACAGCTGCTTGGCCCTGCCTCTTTCGTGACAGCCTTTGAAACCCTGGTGCCTGGAAAGGCAGAAAGAATTCGGTCTGAAAACATCTTTTATCTGCCTACATTTGCTGTAGTCACTGCACAGCTAGAAGCACTTCTCAAGCCTTTGTCAACGAAAACGGATCCTCCTGAAATGAGGACTTGTTCAAGTAACACCGGAGTTGGAAGTGAAAGACCTTGATTGGCATTCCAGCTCCGTCACCAGGGGGAGTGTTCATTCTTCATTCTGCATGAAGACCAAAAGGAAAGGTGTCAAATCATCTTAATAGTCATCCCCTTTGAATTCTCTATTTCAAGCTTGAGAGGAGAGGAGATTATCTTGCAGGAAGACAGTGTGAGGTGCAAAGAGACGTGGGATTTAGAATCACGGTGGAGTTAACTTTGACATTTGTGCCCTGCCGGTTCCCAGGTGCTTGTTGTTCTTGTTTAGTCGCTCAGTTGTGTCCGACTCTCTGCGACGCCATGGACCATAGCCCAGCAGGCGTCTCCGTCCATGGGATTTTTTTAGGTCATTCCTCATCTCTGTGCCTCAGTTTCCATCTGTAAAATGGGGTTATTGGCAATCACCCCTGTCCACCTGCCTCATAGGTTTGGCATGAAATTCAAGCGAGAAGTCCGTGGGACGGTTCTGGAAATGTGTGGTCCGTGAGTCGGGTGCCGTGAAGGATCCCTCAGTTCGTCCGGAGCTGCTGCTCCCAGGGGGGCTGGGGGTTGCTTCCCCGGGAGATCTCATGGTGCTGCGCCGGGGCTCCATTTTAAGCCTGGATCCTGGTGAAGTGGGAACTGTTTTGGCTAACTGGAGCAGAACAAAAGTCTCCCCAGGCACAGCAGAAAGAAAGTCCCCGGAGAGCGCGTCATGGGGATTGACTTTGGCCGAGGTAAGTTGTCCGGTGATGGGGAGGGACTGGACCCGCCTCTGGGGCATTGCCACACCTACAGAGGGACATGGGACGAGGAGTGGACAACGGATATCAGGGCCATCAGATATCTATCCCTTTCAATTGCTCCTCCGGTCTTTACAAGTTTTTAAAATTTCGGGATCGCTCTCACAGCTGCTTGGCCCTGCCTCTTTCGTGACAGCCTTTGAAACCCTGGTGCCTGGAAAGGCAGAAAGAATTCGGTCTGAAAACATCTTTTATCTGCCTACATTTGCTGTAGTCACTGCACAGCTAGAAGCACTTCTCAAGCCTTTGTCAACGAAAACGGATCCTCCTGAAATGAGGACTTGTTCAAGTAACACCGGAGTTGGAAGTGAAAGACCTTGATTGGCATTCCAGCTCCGTCACCAGGGGGAGTGTTCATTCTTCATTCTGCATGAAGACCAAAAGGAAAGGTGTCAAATCATCTTAATAGTCATCCCCAAACAATCAGATAATATTCAAACCTTTTTTTTTACAAAATATAATAATTTAGGAAGTAAAGGATTCTTCTTCAATAGGATAAAGCATACGATTTTTACCCCCAAATCAGCACTGATTAAGTTCAAAATTAGGAACAGGACCTTCCCTGGCGGTCCGGTGGTTATGACTCCACGCTTCCAATGCAGGAGGCTCAGGTTCAACCCCTGGTTAGAGAAATAAGATCCCATATGCCTTTCGGTGGAGCCAACAAATACATAAATAAATAAAACTTTAAGACAAAAGCAAAATTAGGAACAAAAATAAATTCCTATTCTCATCACACTGAAAATTAAGGAAAGGTTAACTGAGATCCTACCAAGTTTCTCAAAAGATTTGGAGGAGTTTCACTTGCTTTTGTTTGGCTGTCTTCATCCGTTCAGTAAGACGAGATAAAATAAAGCAGGGGGGACAGAGGTACCACGAGAACATCTGTATGGAGGGTGGATGCAAAAAGATCAGTAAAAATTTATGAATTAGGGCTTCCCAGTGGGCAAGGTGTCCGCCTTGCAGTGCAAGGGGCGCCAGTTCGATCCCTGGCCTGGGAAGATCCCACGTGGTGCGGAGCAGCTGGGCCAATGTGTCCAATTATGAGCCAGTACTCTGGAGCTCATGTGCCCAGAGAAAGTGCTCTGTAACGAGAGAGGCCACTGCAATGGGAGGCCCACACAGGCCAAAGAACAAAGATGGATGAAAAATAAATAAATAAATCAAGAAAAAGAGGTCAAAAATTTTTTAAAAAATTTTATGAATTATGTTTAAGGAGGAAGATGAATGCAGACTACATACATAAGAATGATTTTGGTCTTCTTGAGCACTAGCAAAAACTAGAAAACACAGTGAAGGCATTCATTTATAACAGAAACAAGCAATCTCACATGCTTAGGAATAAACATAATATATGCCTGGCCTTTATAAGGAAGACCGCAAACTCTGTGGGCTGGGGACAAGTCAGGATGAGCACACCAGCGATTGTGAAACTAACTCACCACCTTCAGTTAATTTACAAATATAAACTATCTCAAATCAATCCCAACCATGTTTTTCTGAATGCAATAGATGCTGGAAAAACAAACAGTGGAGGACTTCAAAGGTTATTCTCAAAAAAAAAAAAAAAAAAAGCAAATCATAAGATGAGCAGGTTCATCATTAGAATGCTTTATAAAATAATAATTTAAAAAGTAATTAAAAATGAATGATGTGGGGAAACTGGATAGCCCTGAAGAATTTTAATTTAGAGCCTCCTCCTTATACCAAGATAGACTATAGGTGGATGAAAGCGCTATCTTTAAAACAAACAGAAAAGTTAGCACAAAAACTGAAATATTTGTTTTTCTTTATGAAGAATGACCCCTCTCAGCTTTGAAGCAGTAGAAGAAAATGGGAAGGAAAAGAGCGATGGAAGACAGCAAGAACAGAATGAAAACTCCTCTCTGTTAAAAATGCAACAGAATGAGAAGATGTTTGATGAAAGGCAACTGCACTAGCTGGAATACACATAGGATTGCCACGAGAAGAGTGCATTAAAATTGATGTGAGAAAAAATATTACCATTCTGCTTAGATGTGTTACCTTGTTGTTTAGTCACTAAGTTGTGTCTGACTTTTGCGACCCCACAGACTGTAGCCCACCAGGCTCCTCTGTCCATGGGATTCTCCAGGCAAGAATTGGAGTGAGCTGCCATTTCCTTCTCCCGGGGGTCTTCCCAAGTCAGTAATTAGTGGAGTTACTTAAATCGGGGGATCTATTGTATATCATTTTATGCAGTTATTCAATTACGATAAATGTTTATTATGTATTTTTTTATTTTTATTTTACTTTTTACTTTTACAGAGTTTTGTTGTTTACAAATATGTATGATCCCAGATTAGTCATATGTGTTGTTAAGTGGACCCAAACCCCTCCTGTACACAAAATTATACACGTATACAAGTGCAATGAAGGAAAAGTGTGTGTCTCTGTGGACAGGCCCTAAAGGAGATTATAGACATTTTCATGTGCCTTGGTTGCTGTTGTTACGTAGTCCTAAGTCGTGTTGGACTCGTTTGAGACCCCATGGACTGTAGCCCGCCAGTCCGTGGGATTTTCCAGGCAAGAATCCTGGAGAGGATTGCTAGTTCCTTCTCCAGGGGATCTTCCCAACTCAGGGATTCAACCCGTGTCTCCTGCATTGCACGTGGATTTTGACCACTGAGCCACCTGGGAAGCCTTGCTTGTTAACTGTTGTTTTAATTTTTTAAAATTGGGGGACACCCTTCACGGTTTGTGGGAGCCACATTACAGGCTTTCTCTCAACCACAGCCCTCTCTCTGGTTGGGGCCAGCCTCGATGCTCAGTTCTCTGAATCTGGGCTAGACTTTGCTTCTTTGAACTAAGAGGGCATCTACACCAGGCCAGCAGCTTCCCATTCAGCAGCTCTGAGACCTGGGGGCGTGCCACCCATGGAACAGCAGCCCCTCAAGTGGCAGGACCTAACCAACCTCCCAGACAGCTTGTGACTGTGGTTCCCAAACTGAGCAGCTTCCGCCTGCTGACGGGGGCCACAGGAGCGTTAAAAATGCAACAGAATGAGAAGATGTTTGATGAAAGGCAACTGCACTAGCTGGAATACACATAGGATTGCCACGAGAAGAGTGCATTAAAATTGATGTGAGAAAAAATATTACCATTCTGCTTAGATGTGTTACCTTGTTGTTTAGTCACTAAGTTGTGTCTGACTTTTGCGACCCCACAGACTGTAGCCCACCAGGCTCCTCTGTCCATGGGATTCTCCAGGCAAGAATTGGAGTGAGCTGCCATTTCCTTCTCCCGGGGGTCTTCCCAAGTCAGTAATTAGTGGAGTTACTTAAATCGGGGGATCTATTGTATATCATTTTATGCAGTTATTCAATTACGATAAATGTTTATTATGTATTTTTTTATTTTTATTTTACTTTTTACTTTTACAGAGTTTTGTTGTTTACAAATATGTATGATCCCAGATTAGTCATATGTGTTGTTAAGTGGACCCAAACCCCTCCTGTACACAAAATTATACACGTATACAAGTGCAATGAAGGAAAAGTGTGTGTCTCTGTGGACAGGCCCTAAAGGAGATTATAGACATTTTCATGTGCCTTGGTTGCTGTTGTTACGTAGTCCTAAGTCGTGTTGGACTCGTTTGAGACCCCATGGACTGTAGCCCGCCAGTCCGTGGGATTTTCCAGGCAAGAATCCTGGAGAGGATTGCTAGTTCCTTCTCCAGGGGATCTTCCCAACTCAGGGATTCAACCCGTGTCTCCTGCATTGCACGTGGATTTTGACCACTGAGCCACCTGGGAAGCCTTGCTTGTTAACTGTTGTTTTAATTTTTTAAAATTGGGGGACACCCTTCACGGTTTGTGGGAGCCACATTACAGGCTTTCTCTCAACCACAGCCCTCTCTCTGGTTGGGGCCAGCCTCGATGCTCAGTTCTCTGAATCTGGGCTAGACTTTGCTTCTTTGAACTAAGAGGGCATCTACACCAGGCCAGCAGCTTCCCATTCAGCAGCTCTGAGACCTGGGGGCGTGCCACCCATGGAACAGCAGCCCCTCAAGTGGCAGGACCTAACCAACCTCCCAGACAGCTTGTGACTGTGGTTCCCAAACTGAGCAGCTTCCGCCTGCTGACGGGGGCCACAGGAGCATCTCAGCCGTGAGGCCAGAGCTTCCGGAGCCCAGCCGAGACCTTCCGTCCCACACTCAGCCCCCTCCAAGTCCCGGAAAGGGACAGAGAGCCGGAGTGTTTGCTGGGAGCCAGGCACCCACCGTCTGCTGACAGCTATCCCGGGGGGTGGAATCAGGCCTCCCCTGAGAACCACGCTTTCTGGACCCTGGAGCCCTGCCCTAAAGGGCACTCCCCCTGCTTCGCCCACCCCATGACTATAGGCCTGGGAGTTCGGGGCTTGGCTCTGAGACCCCGCCTCGCTCCTCCCACGCCAAAAGCCTCCGAAGTGCGTGTGCGCATGCGTGTGGTTGGATTTGTCTTATTTCTTCTCTCTTTCATGCTGTGTGAGTTTATCGATGGTCTCCTCGGTCCTGGTTTCTGTGGGGCCTGCCCTTGGGTCCTCAACCTTTAACTCAGAGCTTGTAGCCCCTGTCACTTCTCCAAGACCCTGTTTATGGGGCCCCGGCGCCCATTGTTAGAAGTGATAATAAGGATAAAAGACGGACCCCAGCAGGTGGACAGCCCTTTACAGTTTACAGAATCCTTCCATATATGCTTATTATCTATGCCCTTCATTCTTTATGTTTAATCCTTTTTTTAAAATTGGATTATAGTTGCTTCGACGGATGTGCTAGTTTCTGCTGTTCAGCAAAGTGAATCAGCTATATATATATATATATATATATATATATATATATATATATATATACACACACATATCCCCTCCCATTTGAAGGATAGTCTCCTCTCCGAGCTGACCTTAATTCTGACATTGATGGCATCCCTGGTTTCCACAAAAAATTTCACCCCACCAATTATGTCGTGATTTTTATAGATCTGTGAAAACATCGGGAGAGGTCACACAGGATGAGGCGTTTTGCTGGAAATTTCGCGGTGGATGTGTTTCTTTGGCCTCCTCCCCGCGTGTGAATCAAAGCCTGCTCCTTAGCCCGGAGGGCCTCTCGCGGGAGCAGGTGGTCAGCCAACAGCTGGGATGGTAGTTTGTTATCCCAGAAGCAAGGGGCTCTTCTTTCATTTACAGTGTAATAAACTCTTATTGATTTTAATAAAATTGAAAAATCTCTTTGTGAATGAAAACCCTGGGGTCCCACCCACATCTGCTGACTTGCTGTATTTTCTTCCCACCGTGGACATCATGATTCATGCCTGGGTGCCGCTGTGGTCGAGGGTTGATTTTCCCGGTAGAATAAATGGGCACCATAAAAAGTCACACGTCCAAGAACCTCCCGAGAGCCCCCCGAGATCCTGGCTGGGAGGGAGGAAAGTATCCCAGTGGGGCCGTCAGAGGCGCCAGAGGAGCGCTAGGCCGTCTGGGGAAGAGGGCAGAGGACCACCCATCACTCCATCCATGACGGCTCGGTCCCCAGGCCCCGTGGCTCTGCCGAGCTTCGTGCAGCGCCTTCCTGCGTCCATGCCTTCTCTGGGGCCGCTGGCTGCCTGTCTCAAGTGGAACTTCTCAAAGCAAACCACCGCCCATGGGGGTGCTCCGTGTGGCAACCAAGCACAGCGTCGCCCTTGACTCTTGCTCCTCGGAGGGCCTGCCGTGCTCGGCACTCCCACCTCTGCAGCCTCTCGGGATGTGTGACCTCCCTCCGGAACTGACCCCGCCCCCACTGTGCCTCCGCTCCGCTCTGTCTGTGGGCCACCCACCGGCTCCTTCTGCACAGGCTTCCACCCCGGCATTCGCTGCTGCCTTGTCTGTGCTCTCCTGGACCCTGACTGTACTTCTCTTTCTAGTTTTGAAGGTGACACATGGTACAGATGGTCTGTCACGCTCTCAAACACTTTAGTACTTAATCCTTATAACAACTCTAGTGGAGGTGGGCATTATTATCATGCCTTCTTTCACAGATAAGGAACAGGCTCAGAGAGGTTAAGGAATGTGCCAGAGGTCACACCGTGAGGAAGTGGCAGAGCCTCGACTTGAACCCTGGCAGCCTGGCTTCTGGGTCTGGGTTTGCAGCATCTAAGCCTCCATTATAACCTTTAGCCTACTTGGTAGTCTTTGATGCGAGGCTGCCAAGGTTGGAGGTCGCATGTCCATCATCCTCGTGTTCCATGGGGAAGGCAGCACGGGTCCTGACCACTTATTGTCAGCAGGGCTCCCCGTGACTCCCCTCTGGGGGTGGTGCCAGGGCAGTGGTGCTCATCCTAGACGCCATCGTCTCCTGTCTGTGTCTGTGCTACGTCACTTCAGTCGTGTCTGACTCTTTGTGACCCCATGGGCTGTAGCCCGCCGGGCTCCTCTGTCGTATGAGATCCTCTGGGCAAGAATACTAGAGTGGGTTGCCATTTCCATTTCCAGGAGATCTTCCTGACCCAGGGATGAAACCTACGTCTCTTGTGTCTCCTGCATTGGCAGGCAGCTGGGAAGCCCCATCTCTTGGCGATAGCCTCCTGAATGGTGCTCCTGCTTCCTTTCTAATGGAAGCGCTGCACCCTCCCTAGCCCTGTTTGTGAACTTTGAAAAAGTAAGAATAAATCAAACTCCATTTCTTTCTTTCTCCAGAACCCTCCCAATGGCTTCCCAGACGCCACCATGGACTGCAAGACCCTCCGTTCTCTGGCCTCAACTCTGAGCACACTCTTTCCACTTTTAAATCTCGGGCTCACTTATCTCCAGGTTACTCCTAGCACATGCTTAAAGGCCTTTGTGTCTTCTGTTGTCTCTCCTGAAATACACTTATTTAGACATTCCCTTCTTTCAAGTCTCTGATCAAATGTCACCTCCTTAGAGATCCTTTCCCTTCCCATCTTATTAAAAAGTACATTGTTCCTTTTCCCCATATTCCGAGGCTAGAGGCCCTGGGCTTCACTTTCAGCATGCCCACTAGAAGGAAGTGTTCATGTCTTTCCTTCCCTCATTGCTGTTATTCATTTCCCTTATTTCTTTTAGAAGCTGAGTTCTCTCTGAGATTTAATCTGGCCACATGGCCATTCAGGTAGAGACTTCCTTTCTCTGACTCCCTTGCAGCTAGGGGAACCCAAAAGGCTGCGCTTGGGCTGATGGGCCGTCTCTGTCCACTTGCCCCGGTCTTTTGTATTCTCTTTTCCCATCTCATAAACTGTAGCGTGGCCATGAAACTGAGCTAGCTATGACCCTACAGAAAGGACTACATCCTGGGGAATCCCAGAGAAACAAAGTGGGAGGATCCAGAGTTCCTGAATGATCCTGTGGGATCGAACTTTCCACTGACCCTGGCCTACCCGCCTATCTCTGTTAGGAGGCAGAGAGAGATTTCTGTTTTATTTGGGCCACTATTTGCTGATGTCTCTTTGTTACAACAGCGCACTTTGTATCCTAATTAATTTAATAATGGACCAGCTGTGAGAACTTGGGCAAGTGATTTCACTTCTCCTTGCTTCTGTGTCTGCATTGCTAAAGAGATAATAATACCTACTTCATGGTGGTGTTGGGAGAGTTCAGTGTATTAGTACCTGAATGGGACTTGTAACAAGCTCTCAATCCATGTTAACTGCCATTATTTATTCATTTTCATAACTCTTATTGCCTCCTGCCATGATAAAATGTATGTCCTCGCTTACTTGTTTTATTTTTTTAATTTGTATTTATTTACTTTTTGGCTGCCCTGGGTCTTCATTGCTTTGTGTGGGCTTTCTCCAGTTGCAGTGCGTGGGGACTCCTCTCTAGGTGTGGAGCACAGGCTTCTTACTGCGGTGACTTCTCTTGTTGCAGAGCACAGGCTCTAGGCACGTGGGCTTCAGTACTTGCAACTCACAGGCTCAGTAGTTGCAGCTCAAGGTCTCTAGAGCGAAGGCTCAGTAGTTGTGACTTAGGGGTTTAGTTGCCCCTCAGCCTGTGGAATCTTCCTAGACCAGGAATCAAACCCAGGGTCCCTGCATGCCAAGGTAGACTCTCAACCATTGGACCACCAGGGAAGCCCTTACTTATCTACTGACAATCTCCCTCCATTAGAATGTAAGCTCCTTCGTGCAGGGACCAGCCTCACTTTGCTCCTAACTGTAGCTCCAGCTTTAGAACAGTGCCTGGTACAGAGTTAAAAACTCAACGAATGTGTGTTAAATAAGTGAAAAGGGATGCATGCTTGTATTCATTCTCTCCTTCCTTCCCCTCCCTTATTAATGAATTCATTCTACTCATTCCAACTCAGAAGCATGAAGCAGGTTAGCTGTTCACGTAGCCATCTCATGAGCCTGGAATAAGCATCCGTTTCAGCTCCATCCAGCTGAACTGAGCCATGAGGCCTCTGCCGGCTGCTTAAGCACAAACTGCCAGGACCTCTCACGGATGCTCCCTTCCCTCCCGATCCACGCTGACAGCTCTGCACTCACAATTTCCTCCGCTGATTTCATTGCGAGATGGGAGACGAGCTGCTTCCCAAAGCCCCATTGCTCCACGGTCACCTGTCCCCAAACAAACCGCCAGCTCGCCTCCTCTTAGCCTTCTCCCTCTTCCTTCTGTTTCCCGAGTGTCCCTGCATCAGGGACCAGAGACTCACCGGCTTCTTGGCAAAGACATATGAGGGCTCTTCTTGCTCTAGAGGAGGGGTACCCTGGCCTTGCTCTGTTGTTCATGCCGAGGAGGAGGTAGAGACGCTGGAAGCCAGAGTGAGTTGTTCCATCAACAAAGGGTCACTGAGCACTTACCGTATGTCCTCGCTTACTTGTTTTATTTTTTTAATTTGTATTTATTTACTTTTTGGCTGCCCTGGGTCTTCATTGCTTTGTGTGGGCTTTCTCCAGTTGCAGTGCGTGGGGACTCCTCTCTAGGTGTGGAGCACAGGCTTCTTACTGCGGTGACTTCTCTTGTTGCAGAGCACAGGCTCTAGGCACGTGGGCTTCAGTACTTGCAACTCACAGGCTCAGTAGTTGCAGCTCAAGGTCTCTAGAGCGAAGGCTCAGTAGTTGTGACTTAGGGGTTTAGTTGCCCCTCAGCCTGTGGAATCTTCCTAGACCAGGAATCAAACCCAGGGTCCCTGCATGCCAAGGTAGACTCTCAACCATTGGACCACCAGGGAAGCCCTTACTTATCTACTGACAATCTCCCTCCATTAGAATGTAAGCTCCTTCGTGCAGGGACCAGCCTCACTTTGCTCCTAACTGTAGCTCCAGCTTTAGAACAGTGCCTGGTACAGAGTTAAAAACTCAACGAATGTGTGTTAAATAAGTGAAAAGGGATGCATGCTTGTATTCATTCTCTCCTTCCTTCCCCTCCCTTATTAATGAATTCATTCTACTCATTCCAACTCAGAAGCATGAAGCAGGTTAGCTGTTCACGTAGCCATCTCATGAGCCTGGAATAAGCATCCGTTTCAGCTCCATCCAGCTGAACTGAGCCATGAGGCCTCTGCCGGCTGCTTAAGCACAAACTGCCAGGACCTCTCACGGATGCTCCCTTCCCTCCCGATCCACGCTGACAGCTCTGCACTCACAATTTCCTCCGCTGATTTCATTGCGAGATGGGAGACGAGCTGCTTCCCAAAGCCCCATTGCTCCACGGTCACCTGTCCCCAAACAAACCGCCAGCTCGCCTCCTCTTAGCCTTCTCCCTCTTCCTTCTGTTTCCCGAGTGTCCCTGCATCAGGGACCAGAGACTCACCGGCTTCTTGGCAAAGACATATGAGGGCTCTTCTTGCTCTAGAGGAGGGGTACCCCTGGCCTTGCTCTGTTGTTCATGCCGAGGGAGGAGGTAGAGACGCTGGAAGCCAGAGTGAGTTGTTCCATCAACAAAGGGTCACTGAGCACTTACCAGATGCCAGTGTTGTGTTGAGTCAGACAGCCCCTGCCTGCATGGAACAGTGGTCCTAGGTGGGGAAACAGACATACATCAAGTAATCAAATGCACAGAGGTATGCCACACAAACTAGGATGCGTGTATTAAGACAAAATTCCTTGATATTATAAGAAAATATAGCGTGGAGCCCTGACCTGACCTAGGGGATCATGGAAATGATATTTGAAATGAGAAGAGGACAGGAGAATAGAATGTGGTTGGGGGACAGAGGTGGGGTGTGGGAGAGGAGAGAGCGTAACAAGCAGAAGGAACAGTATGTTCAAAGGACGTGTGGTTGGAGAAACAGAAAAGGATGTGTGGCTGGTGCACCGAGAGAAGGCTTGAGACCAGACGAATGGGCAGGGGCCAGATTATACAGAGCCTTCGTGTTCGAAGGAGGACTTTCTTCTCTCGAGTGATTTTGAGAAGAGGGTGGCATGATCCCATTTGTGTCTTGAAGGGGTCGGTCTGGCTGCCATGTGGAGAAAGGATTAGAGGAAGAGAGGAGCTGGAGAGACGAGTCAGCAGGCTCAGGCAGAAGCTCTGGCAAGAGATGAAGGCCGCCTAGGCTGGAGAGATGAGGGTGGAGAAAGAAAGCTTTGTTATGTGAGGATTTTCTCTAGTTGTGGTGAGAGGGGGCTGCTCTTTCTTGAGGTGCTCATTGCGGTGGCTTCTCTGACTTCAGAGCACAGGCTCTAGGGTGCCTGGACTTCAGTAGGTGTGGTGCATGGGCTTAGTTGCCCCAAGACATGGAAGGATCTTCTCAGATCAGGAATCAAACCCATGTTGCCTGCCTTGGCAGGTGGATTCTTAGCCCCTGGACCCGCAGGGAAGTCTTTTAGAAACTTCTCCATTGTTTGAATCATGTATGATGAGGAGGCATTCTTGTATTAGCGGTATAATTAAAACTCATTTTAAACAGTAGTACAAAGGGAAATCCCAACTTGGCTTCCATAGAATGAAGGCCAGAGGGAATAGCCAACCCCTAGCAGTCTCGGCCTCCTCTGCTCTGTCCCCTCCTGGCTAGGAAGTGGTCCCTCTGGAGTCCTGGGCTATTCTCCCTCAGCTCCCACGGCCCTCATCCCTCTTTGCCCAGGTGGCGGGCCCCAGAGGGCTGCATTGCGGGGTGGGTGGGGCAGGTGGCTGCCTGCTGGAGGCCGAAGTGGCCACGAGACTAGGGCCCGGCTCCTCCGTCAGGCCTCTGACCTCCTGTCTGAAAGCACATTGATGTCCCCATTCATTCCCATAAACTGGCAGAATATTTTCGAATAAATCATGAGCGTGACAGTTACATTCTCTAAACCACACTGGAAAAAGGATTATGGTATTTACTGTGGGAACAGGAAGATTGATTCTCCCCCAGAAAATCTGCCAGGTTCTTGATTTAGGGAGCCAGTGATCAGCACAGGTTAGTTCTGATTGATATTGGCTTGCCTTGCCCCACGGGTTTCTCTCTGGCTCCAGGGGCCACTTTGGGTCTTATGGCTTTGGGGCCCGGATTCTCCTGCTGGGTCTCTGCGAGGTGGCCCAGCAGTGGGTAGGCATGGGCAGGGCTCACTGCCCCATGGCTCTCCCAGCATGCCCTCAAGCCCGGCTCCTGTGGCCCCAGCACTTGCTGGATAAAACCCACACCCTGAGTGTGGAATTGCAGGACCTCTCAGGTGGAGCTTGTGCCTCCTCCATGGCTCTCAGTCCCATGCTCCCTGCCCACTGTGCACGTTCTAATTGTGGTTTTCTCACAAGGTACTTTGCACATGGCCGTCCCTTGCCTATGGTGAGGGACACGCATAGAAACCAGAGAGCTTCCATGCTCTTGGACAGCTCAGAGTCTAGTGCAGTACACAGATGCATAATCAGCCTTCCATGTAGGCTCCACAGCACCCGGGACTGACATGTCTGAGGGTGGACACAGGGTGGGCCGAGGGGCCGAGGACGAGGCACCATCCACACCTTGCCTCCTCTGGCCTCGCTGTGCCTGCAAGATCTCTGGGTCGCCTTATCGCCTCTTCTTGTCCTTGTCACCTGACTCATCATTCATATAGGTTGCATGTATGCTTAGTCGCTTCAGTTGTGTCCGACTCTTTGTGACCTCCATGGACTGTAGCCTTCCAGGCTCCTCTGTCCATGGGAGTCTCCAGGCAAGAAGACTGGAGTGGGTTGCCATTTCCTCCTCCTGGGGATCTTCCCCACCCAGGGATTGAACCCAGGTCTCCTATAGTGCATGCACTGCGGGCAGATTCTTTACCACCAAGCCACCGGGGAAACCCCTTTGTATATGTGACTTCAGTGTTTCTTTAGTGTTCAACACGTGGCCTGGGACACAGTGGGACTCAATATGCACTAACTGAACTTAATTATCGGTTGCCGTAGTCCTGGACTTAGTCCACTTGGGAGTGAGCTAGCCAAGGGCTCCAGGGACTTCCTACAGGAATGACTGGAGGCTCAGTGGCCTGTGTGGTCAAGGCAACGCATCCTGTAGGTTAGTGGGGTTTGGCACTAGCCATGGACTAAGGTATTCTTGAGACTGTTCAAGGATGAGCCTTCTACCTACTCCTTGTATCTTGCAACAGGCTCCAGTTTCCACTGTTTCCACTTAAAACCTACCCTTCCACATTTTCCCCAGGGACCAGAACCACTTTGCAGCAGGGTTCACGTGGAAGCAAGGAGGTTTTTTTTTTTCTCTCTCACAGCTTCTGCATCTCCCGCTCCAGCCCCTCCCTCTTCGTGGTGCGGGGGCAAGAAAGCCTCAGCTTCCAACGAGAACCCTTCAGTTCTTAGTTGAAAAGATTTGTATTTAGGTTAATGGTGATTTCACAGTTTTCCCCAAGAACAACCGGTGAGTGTGTGTGTAACTAAAAACCACATCGTGCTGATTTTCCTAAAATAAAGGAAGAGTTTGTTCCCTAAAGAGGTACACAAGATTCTTGAGAGCAAATACCAAAATGCTGCAATGTTTTCGGTACCAGGGCTCCCCCACTTCCCAGCTCAATGTGCTAAGTTTTCATGAACCTGAGTATCCAGTAGAAGGAAACAGACCCCTCGCCTCGTTACATCTGAGCCACCTGGAGAAGTACAGACTCCCAGGTAGGTAGGAGGGGCTTCCCCAGTGGCTTAGCGGTAAAGAATCCACCTGCCAATGCAGGAGATGTGGGTTTGATCCCTGGATCGGGAAGATCCCCTGAAGGAGAGCATGGCTCCCCACTCCAGTATTCCTGCCTGGAGAATCCCACGGACAGAGGAGCCTGGTGGGCTACAGTCCATAGGGTTGCAAAGAGTCAGACATGACTAAAGCAACTGAGCATGCAAACACACACAGGTAGGAATCCTGGGGTCATCCAGTGTGCCCTGAGAATTGAGAGGCCTCCTATGAACATTCCGTCAGATGACCACTCGGTTCTGGCTGCCATGCCTTTCACAGCAGGGAACTCCTGCACTCCTAGTCTTGTCCGTCTCTGTCCAGCTCTGATGGCCACATTGCCTTCCTTGACTTCCGCAGCAGGCTCCGTCCTAGCCCTGGGGCCACAGAGAAATCTACTGCACTTCCTGGGATCTCACACCTTGATCAAAGACTGAGAACATAGTCTTTGATCTGATCTTCTCCAGGCTGGGACTGATGGCCCCCATCACCACACCCTCAGCTCCCCAGGCCCAGGTCCGCAGCTGTCTGTTTTATGAGGTCTTCCGTCCTTCCCCAGTCTGACCCTCTCCTGGGGCTGTGGCTCATCCACGGGCTCCTTCCCATCACCTGCCCACTGTGGGCAGAGCAGGGGGTCCCATCTGTTGCCCCAGTTCTGGCAAATACATTTCATTTTCAGGCAACCTTATCTCTCATTGGCAGTTTCTGAGGCCGGTGTCATGGGCTGACTCTGATAGACCTGAGAGGTGACTCCCACAGATGTGAGCACTGTAACATACCTGTACTCATGCCTTTGAACATCAAGTACAATTCCTCTTGTCTAAATGGAAGCCAAGTGATTGGTGGAGGAGGAGAACTTTTCCCTTCTTCCCTCTTGGTTCTTTGACTGATCTAATAATGAAATTATGACGGCTCTTGTGGTCTAGTGGTTGAAAATCTGCCTGTGAATGGAGGGGACACAGGTTCGATCCCTGGCCCAGGAAGACCCACATGATGTTGGAGAGACGGGGTCTGTGTACTGCAACTACTGAAGCCCATGCGCCCTAGAGCCGGCGCTCTGCAACAAGAGAAGCCACTACCATGAGAAGCCTGCACAGCAATGAAGACCCAGTACAGCCAAAAATAAATGCATAAAAATTTTAAAATAATGAAATTGATATGAGACAGATGAACAAGAAAATGAAAAAGTGAAAGTCAAGTTGCTCAGTCGTGTCTGACTCTGCAACCCCATGGACAAGCCTTGGAGCCCATGGACTCCATGCAGGAATACTGGAGTGGGTAGATGTTTCCTTCTCCTGCGATTGAACCCACATCTCTGTCACTACAAACAGATTCTTTACCATCTGAGCTACCAGGGAAGCCCAAAGATAGAGTACCCCTCATACAACCCCAGGTAGGACTTCAACCCACAATCCCTGGCTTAAGAGGCCAGTCCTTATGCATTAGGCCTCTTGGGCTACTGATTAACAGGAGAAAAAACAAATTCATTTCATATGTATCCAATCCCCAAAGATATGAGTCTCAGAGAAGTGACCAAAGCAGACAGCTTTTATGTCTTTTAGCCAAAGAAACAATAGGTTTGTGAAGAATGGAGAAAACAAAGGGGCAGCTGATTAGTGAAAGAGTAAGAAGGCTTGTTACATAGCCTTCTTAGCCTAGAATTGCCTATCTCTGGTGAGAAGGATGTTTATCTACCTCCTGGTCCAGGGAAGGTACCTTGCACATGGGAGATTTATTTCCTGCTTTCAGGGGGATAAGGGAAGGTCAGAGTGTCCTTTCTGCACCTGCTGGTTCTTAAGTGACTGTAATTTAAAACAGTGACTCTGCCAGTTTGGCACATGGGGGATAATCTCATGCTCCCCTTCAGATTCTAGTGGCAGCACAAGGAGAATCCTGGCGGGGTAAAGGCTGGACGTCTATCTGCCACTCCTTCCCTGTTTGCTGATTGCCTCTGAACACCTTCTCCAAAGCAAGGCTGGACTGCCAGCACTTCTGTGTGGAAGCACACTGATTCACCAAGAACCAGTTTACCAATTTGGCTTCCCTGGTGGCTCAGACAGTAAAGAATCTGCCTGCAGTGCCAAAGATTGGGTTCAATCCCTGCGTTGGGAAGAGCCTCTGGAGAAGAGATTGGATTCCTACTCCAGTGTTCTTGCCTAGAGACTCCCATGGACAGAGATGCCTGGCGGGCTACAGTCCATGGAACTGCAAAGAGTTAGACATGACTGAGCGACCAACAGTCTCATACCTTTTTCATCCTTTGTAATTTGCAAACTATTTTTAAAATGTGAGTATTGCTCGAGCCATGGTGCCCTTTTTGGCCATCTGAGTCTCAGCTGCTTGCAGGTATTGAGTCTGGGAGGGGGCTTCACCTGGCACCCAGTTCTCCTGGGAGCAGAGGGTCATGCTCTCGTGTCTCAGCAAAGGTCTGCTGGGTCCGTAGCCTGGGCGCCTCGCTCCACTCAGGCTGTGCCAATCCGTCCTGGCTGAAGGGCTGTGAGCAGAAAAAAGTCACTGCAGCTACAGTGGAAAGGGAAACCAGAGGCAGGCAGACCCAGGGGAAGACCTGGGATGGGTGTCTCCTCCCGAAATAGATCTAGGCAAGAGCCAGGAGACATCGTAACAAAAAAGGAATAAGAGCTTCTAAGGAAAGCCAGCAGGAACAAAGTAAAGATTTTCAGAAACTGAAAAAAAAGTAGTTCTTGACTTTCAAATTGTATACATGAATTAGAAGATGGCCCCTTTTGAGAACTATAATCATAGTGGCTTACAAGATCAGGTCTAGAAGGATCTCAAAGCACAGAGCCTCGGTACAGAGAGAAGTCAGGGAGAAAGGTGGGGGAGTTTCTGATGGGCAAAGAGCACAGGTGCGGTGGGAGGGAGCGGAGTCATCACTGATCTCTTGCTTTCACGTAACAACAGAAGAATACAGAGTGTTTGTGCATGTAACGATCAGGAGAGTCGTCATTAACAGAAGGACGATCAAGAGAATTGTCAAAATAATGGAGGGGGGAGATAGGCATAAGCAGTTAACATGACAGAGCCAGATAAATTAGGAAAAGAAAAAAGAAAATAGCAACAAAGTAAAATAAACAGTAACCATCAGTAAAGAAGGAAGGCAGGAGACAAGGGCCAGGAGTTTCCACGAGACTGGATTGGCTGAGTTCCCTGATTCAAAGATGGAAAAGGCGGATTGTGTTCAGAAATCCCGCGTTGGGAAGAGCCTCTGGAGAAGAGATTGGATTCCTACTCCAGTGTTCTTGCCTAGAGACTCCCATGGACAGAGATGCCTGGCGGGCTACAGTCCATGGAACTGCAAAGAGTTAGACATGACTGAGCGACCAACAGTCTCATACCTTTTCATCCTTTGTAATTTGCAAACTATCTTTAAAATGTGAGTATTGCTCGAGCCATGGTGCCCTTTTTGGCCATCTGAGTCTCAGCTGCTTGCAGGTATTGAGTCTGGGAGGGGGCTTCACCTGGCACCCAGTTCTCCTGGGAGCAGAGGGTCATGCTCTCGTGTCTCAGCAAAGGTCTGCTGGGTCCGTAGCCTGGGCGCCTCGCTCCACTCAGGCTGTGCCAATCCGTCCTGGCTGAAGGGCTGTGAGCAGAAAAAAGTCACTGCAGCTACAGTGGAAAGGGAAACCAGAGGCAGGCAGACCCAGGGGAAGACCTGGGATGGGTGTCTCCTCCCGAAATAGATCTAGGCAAGAGCCAGGAGACATCGTAACAAAAAAGGAATAAGAGCTTCTAAGGAAAGCCAGCAGGAACAAAGTAAAGATTTTCAGAAACTGAAAAAAAAGTAGTTCTTGACTTTCAAATTGTATACATGAATTAGAAGATGGCCCCTTTTGAGAACTATAATCATAGTGGCTTACAAGATCAGGTCTAGAAGGATCTCAAAGCACAGAGCCTCGGTACAGAGAGAAGTCAGGGAGAAAGGTGGGGGAGTTTCTGATGGGCAAAGAGCACAGGTGCGGTGGGAGGGAGCGGAGTCATCACTGATCTCTTGCTTTCACGTAACAACAGAAGAATACAGAGTGTTTGTGCATGTAACGATCAGGAGAGTCGTCATTAACAGAAGGACGATCAAGAGAATTGTCAAAATAATGGAGGGGGGAGATAGGCATAAGCAGTTAACATGACAGAGCCAGATAAATTAGGAAAAGAAAAAAGAAAATAGCAACAAAGTAAAATAAACAGTAACCATCATGTAAGAGGGAAGGCAGGAGACAAGGGCCAGGAGTTTCCACGAGACTGGATTGGCTGAGTTCCCTGATTCAAAGATGGAAAAGGCGGATTGTGTTCAGAAACCAAGTGTGGCTTTCCATTGTTTTAAGAATCTCACCTTGGGAATCAAAACTGTCGGAGCCATTGTGGAGAACAGCATGGAGAGTCTTTAAAAACGTGAAAAAGACTTACCATATGATCCAGCAATCCAGGTCTTGGGCATGTATCTGGAGAGAACTCTCATTGGAAAAGCTCCATGGACCCCAATATTCACAGCTGTACAATAGCCAAGACATGGAAGCAATGTAAGTGCCCATCAACAGATGAATGTGTAAAGAAGATGTGGTGTGTATACACACAATGGAATATTAGTCATAAAAAGAATGGAATAATGCCATTTGTAGCAACATGGATGAACTTAGAGATCATAGTAGCTCAGACAAAGACAAATAACATATGATATCACTTATAGGTGGCACCTGAAAAATAATAATACTTTACAAAACACAAACAGGCTTATAGACCTAGGAAACAAATTTATAGTTACCAAAGGGGAAAGGGCGGGGGAAGGGACAAATTAGGAGTTTGGGATTAACAGATACACTTAGAAAATAGGTCAGCAATAAGGTCCTGCTGTTTAGTACAGGGAACTATATTCAGTATCTTGTAATAATCCATAATGGAAAAGAATGTGAAAAAGAATATATATGCTCCATATAATGGAATCACTTTGTTGTATTCCAGAAATGAATACAACATTGTAAACCAACTATACTTCAATGAATAAAAAAGAATCTCCCGTAAAGTGATTAAGATCGAAAATGAAGTGGTGGGCAAAAAGATGCTAAGAAACAACGGCCCCAACAACCATGACAAGAAATGGAAGCAACAGTAATACTGAAGTGAAATTGAAGGTAGAAGATGTTAAACGGATGGGCAGAAGGACGATCAAGAGAATTGTCAAAATAATGGAGGGGGGAGATAGGCATAAGCAGTTAACATGACAGAGCCAGATAAATTAGGAAAAGAAAAAAGAAAATAGCAACAAAGTAAAATAAACAGTAACCATCATGTAAGAGGGAAGGCAGGAGACAAGGGCCAGGAGTTTCCACGAGACTGGATTGGCTGAGTTCCCTGATTCAAAGATGGAAAAGGCGGATTGTGTTCAGAAACCAAGTGTGGCTTTCCATTGTTTTAAGAATCTCACCTTGGGAATCAAAACTGTCGGAGCCATTGTGGAGAACAGCATGGAGAGTCTTTAAAAACGTGAAAAAGACTTACCATATGATCCAGCAATCCAGGTCTTGGGCATGTATCTGGAGAGAACTCTCATTGGAAAAGCTCCATGGACCCCAATATTCACAGCTGTACAATAGCCAAGACATGGAAGCAATGTAAGTGCCCATCAACAGATGAATGTGTAAAGAAGATGTGGTGTGTATACACACAATGGAATATTAGTCATAAAAAGAATGGAATAATGCCATTTGTAGCAACATGGATGAACTTAGAGATCATAGTAGCTCAGACAAAGACAAATAACATATGATATCACTTATAGGTGGCACCTGAAAAATAATAATACTTTACAAAACACAAACAGGCTTATAGACCTAGGAAACAAATTTATAGTTACCAAAGGGGAAAGGGCGGGGGAAGGGACAAATTAGGAGTTTGGGATTAACAGATACACTTAGAAAATAGGTCAGCAATAAGGTCCTGCTGTTTAGTACAGGGAACTATATTCAGTATCTTGTAATAATCCATAATGGAAAAGAATGTGAAAAAGAATATATATGCTCCATATAATGGAATCACTTTGTTGTATTCCAGAAATGAATACAACATTGTAAACCAACTATACTTCAATGAATAAAAAAGAATCTCCCGTAAAGTGATTAAGATCGAAAATGAAGTGGTGGGCAAAAAGATGCTAAGAAACAACGGCCCCAACAACCATGACAAGAAATGGAAGCAACAGTAATACTGAAGTGAAATTGAAGGTAGAAGATGTTAAACGGGATGGGCAGCATGACAAACACAAACAGAATGAATAATACTAATAAACATGTGTAGAACTCTTGCCATATGCACAGGGCTGGGGGCTTTAAAGAATGATGCCATGTAACCCTCGCCACAGCCCAGGGAGGTAGATAAATCATTATCCCCATTTTACAGATGCATAAACTGAGAGTTTAAGCAGCTGGTCTAGTGTCTCAAAGTTGGAAGCCGTGCTCTTAACCAGAACCTTTCCTTTCCCCTCACTTCACTGGAGCAAATCACAACCTTCTCTCCAGGGCCAGCACCTGATGTGGAGTTAATCCTACCAATACTATGTGATATATGTGATATATAACCCATTTTAACAGTTTTAACAATTTCCAAAATATCACCAATTGATTTGTTTTCAATGCACTGATTCCGTCTCATTCATCACGGCCCCTGTGCTGCCTACATCTTTTACTTCCGTGATAAAATCTCTTCTAAACTCCATGGGGCCCTGCCTCCTCTGCCGTCATAAAGATGCATTAAAATGATTCAGGCGCATGCCCATCAAACCTTGATGGCCAGAATCAATGACTTTTCCCCCACGTGGGCCTCACAGATGCCTCCAGCCCTGTCGCAATTTCTGCACATTGAAACATCTGCGAGGCAGCAGGGGTTCAATGTGATTCAAATAATCTGGTTCGTAAGAGTGGACATCAAGGTAATTACAAAGTAACTTGATTAATTAAAAGCAAAACGTATTTACAGTGAAAAGGACTTTGCAGCCATCTCTCTTGGGTCGCTCAGCGTAGCCGAGGTGATATACTAGAGCAGAGGGTGAGGCAGGAGTAAATTCAGCTTTCTGTACTTTCAACAGCAATGCATACTTCAGATTCCTTCCTTTCCAATACTCCTTAGCAAGCTGCTCTGTCCCACCTAAGCCATGGCCATTCTGACAGGAAAAAAGGAGTGGAGACTCTAACACTGTGTTATTGCAGATTTAAGAAACAATAGCCAATATAAATAATATTTAGTGTGTTTAATTGATATCTAATGATCTTGATATTGAATTACCAGTCAAACCTGAAAGACAGTACATATCTGATATTGATAAGAACATCATTATCACTCAGCAGTTACTTACTACTCGTGCCAATCTCAGTTAATCACACACCAATGAAATGTATTTCCTATGAAAGCTGCAGTCCTCTTCTAACAATTAATTGGTCTCTAATCAGTGATGGTTATCTTGTTCAGTTCCTATTAGGGCGTGTGTCGGGAGGTAGAACTGGAGACGCCTAGCCTTCTGCATTTCCAGAGGCCCCTTTGGCTTTCTCGCCTCCCGGGGGTCCTCTGGGGAGGTATCTAGCCTAAGGTTGAAAGGAAGTGATGCTCTACTGAATATCAGATGATCACCTAGGGAGCTTATAAAAATTCTTATGCCCAGGCTACTCCTCACCTTCCCAAATCAAACAAAATGAATCATACGGCCAGGGAGTGGGACTCGGGGCTCAGTGATTTTTAAGCTCCCAGAGTGATTTCAGCGTGCATCGAGACTGAGAGCCGGGGTGAGTCAGACTTGAGGTACAAGGTGGATGGTTGGCACGGGTGGTGGGCCCCCTGCCCTGCCCCCTAAAGGTCAGACGTGAGCTCTAGTCCAGCCCCGCCCCAGGACACCTGGGCCAGGCTCCTGCAGTGCAATTCTATCCAGTCCTTCTTCACCCCATGGTCTCCACTCAGCTTTTTATGATCATCTTTCATTCTTTATTATTATTATTATTTTGTGTTAGAAAACAGTGGCTTTGCAATGTTGTGTCAGCTTCAGGTGCACGGCAGTATGCATCCGTTACACATAGACATACGGTGTCCTCTCTTTCTTAGATCTCCTTCCCAGTGAGCGTGACCGTCATTCAGTGTCCACTCTGAAAGTATGGACTCCTCCCCATTAGCCGAGCCCACCCGAGCTCGGTCGTGGCCCCACCTCCTCCTCTCCCACCCCACTCTCATCTCCTACCTTTTTCCCTAGGCCTTTATCCTTCCCCTTTGGGATGACTCTTCCCCCACCTGGCAGTGCCTGGGGCAGGGAGTCCCTTCTTTGTCCAGCCCCATTAGCACGGCGACAGCCACACTGGCTTGAGAGGCAGACCTGCTTCCCTGGGGTGGGGGTTGAGACGGCGTGGTCACCGGTAGACTCTGCAGTGCTCGGTAGACTGGTCTGTGGGCATTGCCTAAAAGTTCATCAAATGAGTAAAGTTTCAGAGGAGAGACACTCACTGGCCATGTGGTCTTTGAAAGAAGAAAGAAATGATACCACCTTGTTGGAAAACTGGGGCTTCCCTTGTAGCTCAGCTAGTAAAGAATCTGCCTGCATCTTAGAAGACCCAGTTCCTGGGTCAGGAAGATCCCCCGGAGAAGAGATAGGCTACTCACTCCAAGTTTTCCTGGGCCTCCCAGGTGGTTCAGATGGTAAAAAAAATCTGCCTACAATGTGGGAGACCTGGGTTCAATCCCTGGGTCAGGAAGATCCCCTGGAGAAGGAAAAGGCTGCCCACTCAGTATTCTTGCCTAGAGAATTCCATGACTCGTCCGTGGGTTACAAAGAGTCAGGCGAGAAATGTGTGAGGAGCCCACTTGGCTACTTAATGAGGCTCAGTTATCCCAGAGGAGCGGCATGATTGGACAGATACTGTGATAAGAACGGGAGAGTGAGGTTGTCCTCATGTACGGTGGGTAAAGGGTGCATATGGGGTGTTTGTGAGGATTAGGATCTTGTGTGTGCACGCAGCAGTGTGCCCACGCGTGTTTGTCTTGTCTTTGTGGGAAGGCCCCTCGTGTGGTCGTTTTGAACATCATTTCTGTAGGCAAAAGAGACTGCATCCTACACGAGTTCATTTATATCCAGTTCTAGATGAGGCTGACTGCCCGAGGCAGACAGAAAGCAGGACAATGGATGCCCGGGGATGCGGGGCAGCGAGGGTCAGAGGGAGAGACTGAAAACCCACCCAGGCACCCTTCCTGGGGTGACGGATGTGTTCATGGTCTTGAATGTGTGATGATTCTGTGGGTCTATACTGATATTGAAAAGCATCCAACTGTGCACTTTTCACTGTGAGGTTTACTAGAAATCAATTACATCTAGCTTTTAAAAATGAATGAAAAGGGACCAAAAGAAAAAAGTAATTAAGATCGCATAGGTCAGTCTGGGTTCTCGTCCTGGATTCCTAGCTGGAATGTCCGTGGGCAAGTTGCTTACGCTCTCTGTGACTCAGTTTCTTCTCTGTAAAATGGGAATAAGCATCTGGCCACCTCCAGAGTTGTATAAGAGAGGAATGTAATAAGGATATACAAAGTACTTATGCTAATGCCTGGCTTGTTTTCACTAGGTGGTAAGTGGTACCTATCATCCTCACTGTTAGTGGACACGCCTGGACGTGTGCAATAGATGTTGTGTGTATGTCCACACACACAACATGTACTAGAGTGTCTGTGTCGGAGCAGGAGTGTGAACTATGAGTCCGTGAGCCTGTGTGCCTCCAGGAGGGAGTAAACGGGGCCATGGATTCGTGAGTTCAGGTGTGAATCCTCCCTCCTCCAGACCACCATTACAACCTCTCTTCCTCCACAGGCTGCATGGGTATTGATTTTTTTAAGTTACTAAACTGCTACATTTACTGACTCATTCAGTCTTTTATCATATCCAATAATATAGTGCATTTTGGAAATCACATCGCCCTGGTTCCTTCATGGCTCCTGCAAATCAAATTTATTTTACCATCAAAGATGTCAGACGGAGTCGGCCCAAGGAAACAGGAACCTTTCTAGGGTGGCGGCACCCTGAAGCGGGCTGGAGTTGCCATGAAGGAGGCTAAAGCTCCCCCTGGTTCCAAGTGGAGGCACTTTCTGTGAATTCCCTAAAGCCTGGAGGGAGTCAGGGCATCGCCCAGGAGGACAGAGACCTTTGGACCTGCCCGGAGAGAAGGGGATTGAAGGAGGCCTTTGAGGACCGACTTGGCATCATCGCGTGACTTCTTGGAGCCCCGTCTGCAGTACTCTGTGCTGGGGGCTTGGGGGCAAGAGGCATGTCAGCATCCTTGCCCTCAGGGAGGTCACAGATGAGGGCAGCAGAGACCCAAGCCAGCCACTGGCTCCCGGGACGTCTCTCTAGACGAAGGCTGCACACACTGATGTGAGGACAGGATCCACCCGGTGGATGTGGGATAGGTCTGCTCTGGACTTGCCTTGAGTCCTAGTCCTGCCACCCAGCCCCTGTGCAGCCTTGGTTCGTTGGCTTAACTTCTCTGGGTGTCTCACCTGCAAACTGGGATCAGGGCACCTCAGGCGTTGGCCCCCACGTCCAGGTGCTCGGTGATAAATGTTAAGCCTGAATTTGAGTCTAGACCTCCTCTGGGGACTCAGGCGCAGGTGTTCCGGGTGCCATGTCTGGGGTACCAGGGGAGTAGCCACTACTCAGGACCACGAGACATCCCAGTGTGAAGGCATTAGAAAGGTCGTAGAGGATTTGTGTAAGGAGCTTTGGGACCGGGTTCAAGGAAGTGGAGCTTTGCTCTGGGTTGGCTGTTATCAGGAAGCAAAGATAATTTGGTGGTTTGATATCTCGATCATTTTTTTCTTTAAGGCGAGAAGAAGGGAGAGAGGAATGGCGGTCACTCACATGAGCCAGGATTGGGGAATATTTGATGATTTTCATGGTCTGAATAGTGTTCATGTGTTGTCTGTGTTCGACATGATTATAAGGAATTTACTGAAGTCAGAGTCTCTTTGTCTATGGTAATGTCCTGTGAAATCCTTTCTGTTCAAGAGGAGAACACCCGGGGAGCCTCCCTGGGGGATGACAGTGGTTGTTGCGTCTCTGGACCCCCAGTCTTGGCATGGGGACTGACCTGGGATAAATGCTCTTCCCATGTGTTTTTCCAAGGCTCCTGCAAATCAAATTTATTTTACCATCAAAGATGTCAGACGGAGTCGGCCCAAGGAAACAGGAACCTTTCTAGGGTGGCGGCACCCTGAAGCGGGCTGGAGTTGCCATGAAGGAGGCTAAAGCTCCCCCTGGTTCCAAGTGGAGGCACTTTCTGTGAATTCCCTAAAGCCTGGAGGGAGTCAGGGCATCGCCCAGGAGGACAGAGACCTTTGGACCTGCCCGGAGAGAAGGGGATTGAAGGAGGCCTTTGAGGACCGACTTGGCATCATCGCGTGACTTCTTGGAGCCCCGTCTGCAGTACTCTGTGCTGGGGGCTTGGGGGCAAGAGGCATGTCAGCATCCTTGCCCTCAGGGAGGTCACAGATGAGGGCAGCAGAGACCCAAGCCAGCCACTGGCTCCCGGGACGTCTTTTAGACGAAGGCTGCACACACTGATGTGAGGACAGGATCCACCCGGTGGATGTGGGATAGGTCTGCTCTGGACTTGCCTTGAGTCCTAGTCCTGCCACCCAGCCCCTGTGCAGCCTTGGTTCGTTGGCTTAACTTCTCTGGGTGTCTCACCTGCAAACTGGGATCAGGGCACCTCAGGCGTTGGCCCCCACGTCCAGGTGCTCGGTGATAAATGTTAAGCCTGAATTTGAGTCTAGACCTCCTCTGGGGACTCAGGCGCAGGTGTTCCGGGTGCCATGTCTGGGGTACCAGGGGAGTAGCCACTACTCAGGACCACGAGACATCCCAGTGTGAAGGCATTAGAAAGGTCGTAGAGGATTTGTGTAAGGAGCTTTGGGACCGGGTTCAAGGAAGTGGAGCTTTGCTCTGGGTTGGCTGTTATCAGGAAGCAAAGATAATTTGGTGGTTTGATATCTCGATCATTTTTTTCTTTAAGGCGAGAAGAAGGGAGAGAGGAATGGCGGTCACTCACATGAGCCAGGATTGGGGAATATTTGATGATTTTCATGGTCTGAATAGTGTTCATGTGTTGTCTGTGTTCGACATGATTATAAGGAATTTACTGAAGTCAGAGTCTCTTTGTCTATGGTAATGTCCTGTGAAATCCTTTCTGTTCAAGAGGAGAACACCCGGGGAGCCTCCCTGGGGGATGACAGTGGTTGTTGCGTCTCTGGACCCCCAGTCTTGGCATGGGGACTGACCTGATCACTCGTGACTGTTCTCAGTTCACAAACTCGGCTGTGGAAACAAAAGAAACGATTTTTCTAAAGCTCAACCGTACTTCTCTTCGGAGCTTTCCCTTCAGCTGGGTACTGGGAACTTGGTCAATTTCTTCCTGGCTATTTCTGTGGTTATATCTCTGTGTTCAGGAGGGCTGACACAAAGGTGGAGCAGAGCTGACAACGTGAAATGAAAATTCTAGGTGGTGCTGTCTTTGCGGGGTGAGAGAGAGGGTGGACAGCTGGAGAGAATAAAGGTCCTAAGGTTTTGTCTCAGTTGTGCAGAGGGATGTATTTACAGATTAATGTTATGAGTTGCTGAAGAATGGTGTGGTTTCAAAATAATTTACAGATATAGAAGCTAGAAATTGAATACATGGGACTTCCTTGGTGGTCCAGTGGTTAAGAGTCCATGCTTCCATTGCAGGGAGCATGGGTTCGATCCTTGGTCAGGGAACTAAGATCCCACATGTGTGTGGCGTGGCCCAGTAATAAATAAACAGAATAATTTATTTTAAAAATAGAGTATAGGATCTCCAACCCATGGAGGAGAAATATCTGTAATGACAACAAAAACTTGGTCTAGTAATAAAAACTGGGAAAAGAAAAGAAAAAAAGTCAGGACAATAGAAAACAGAATAAGACAGCAGAAATAAGTGTAAACATGTCATCAAGTACAATAATTGCAAGCATAGGAAACTAACCAATTAAGAGATTCTTAAACCGGGTTCAAGGAAGTGGAGCTTTGCTCTGGGTTGGCTGTTATCAGAAAAATTTTTTTCTCGATCATTTTTTTCTTTAAGGCGAGAAGAAGGGAGAGAGGAATGGCGGTCACTCACATGAGCCAGGATTGGGGAATATTTGATGATTTTCATGGTCTGAATAGTGTTCATGTGTTGTCTGTGTTCGACATGATTATAAGGAATTTACTGAAGTCAGAGTCTCTTTGTCTATGGTAATGTCCTGTGAAATCCTTTCTGTTCAAGAGGAGAACACCCGGGGAGCCTCCCTGGGGGATGACAGTGGTTGTTGCGTCTCTGGACCCCCAGTCTTGGCATGGGGACTGACCTGATCACTCGTGACTGTTCTCAGTTCACAAACTCGGCTGTGGAAACAAAAGAAACGATTTTTCTAAAGCTCAACCGTACTTCTCTTCGGAGCTTTCCCTTCAGCTGGGTACTGGGAACTTGGTCAATTTCTTCCTGGCTATTTCTGTGGTTATATCTCTGTGTTCAGGAGGGCTGACACAAAGGTGGAGCAGAGCTGACAACGTGAAATGAAAATTCTAGGTGGTGCTGTCTTTGCGGGGTGAGAGAGAGAGGGTGGACAGCTGGAGAGAATAAAGGTCCTAAGGTTTTGTCTCAGTTGTGCAGAGGGATGTATTTACAGATTAATGTTATGAGTTGCTGAAGAATGGTGTGGTTTCAAAATAATTTACAGATATAGAAGCTAGAAATTGAATACATGGGACTTCCTTGGTGGTCCAGTGGTTAAGAGTCCATGCTTCCATTGCAGGGAGCATGGGTTCGATCCTTGGTCAGGGAACTAAGATCCCACATGTGTGTGGCGTGGCCCAGTAATAAATAAACAGAATAATTTATTTTAAAAATAGAGTATAGGATCTCCAACCCATGGAGGAGAAATATCTGTAATGACAACAAAAACTTGGTCTAGTAATAAAAACTGGGAAAAGAAAAGAAAAAAAGTCAGGACAATAGAAAACAGAATAAGACAGCAGAAATAAGTGTAAACATGTCATCAAGTACAATAATTGCAAGCATAGGAAACTAACCAATTAAGAGATTCTTAAATTTGGTTATAAAAAGACAGCTGCCTGCTATTGAAGAGTAAATGGCTAAAACAAAATGATACCAGGATAGTAAAAGTAAAGAGATAAAACAATAATAGACCTGCAAAAGAAATTTCTATCTGACAAAATTGAATTCAAAGTGAAAGATACTACAGTACACAAGACACATTTCATAGTGTGTTTCCAACAATATTAACCCTGAAAGATATACAGCAAAGTCTGAAATAATTACAGGGAAAGGTTGACAAAACAGTAACATGGCGGGCGAATTTAGCACATCTCTGAAGGTGATCGGTTAAAAACCGTGTGTGTTCATGTATGTATCCCATCTCTTATCCAATGGCCCAGCAGGTAAAGAATCTACCTGCCATGCAGGAGACACGGGTACAATCTCTGGGTCAAGAAGATCCCCTGGAGAAGGAGATGGCAGCCCACACCAGTGTTCTTGCCTGGAATATCTCATGGACAGCTGAGCCTGGTAGGCTGCAGTGCATGGGGTTGTGAAGAGTTGGACGTGACTGAGCACGTACACTCAACTCACGTATATATATAAGTGTAAATGTGAACCCCACACATAAGGGAATACATGTGGGAAAAGGCTATGTATTAGATCCTGAAAGAAGTCTCCATAAACTTCCAAGAAAATTCATTATCAACAGAACCTCTAGCCAGCCGGCAATAAAATTAGTAATCAACAACAAAGAAATGATCTGTGTATGTGTTTGGAAACGAAAAACACACTTTTAAATTATCCACAGATTCCAAAAGAAATTTACAACAGAAATTAAGACGTATTCGGAATTGAAAATAAGGAAGGCACTCCATAATCAAGCCTGTCTGATGTCGTTTAACTGGTTCTTAGAGAGGTGATTTACACTCTTGAACGCGTTTATTAGGAAATTAGAAGAACTGCCCGTAACTTACAGCCCAAGCAATCAACTCAAGAATCTACGCAGAGAATAAGGGGCATGAGAAAGAAGGAAATAATAAATGTAGTGAGAGCCGTGAACAAACAATAAGGCAAATGGTGGATCATCCACAAAAAGAAAGACATCCACACAGGAAACATGACTTGCTTGGGAAGACCAGTACTTAAGAAAAAAGAAAACATGGTAAGATGGATCCAGAAAATGAGAAGGCATACATGAACCATATTCAGAATGAGAAGAGGAATGGTGCACAGGTAGACCCTTATCTCCTAAGTCGTGGACCTTACCGCAGTCTAAAATCTCTCCTTTTCTTTTTTGTTATTCTAAGCCCTTTTTCTGGAGAAGGAAATGGCAGCCCCTCCAGTATTCTTTCCTGGAAAACTCCATGGACGGAGAAGCCTGGTGAGCAAACAGTCCATGGAGTCTCAGATATGGAGCTTCCCTGATGGCTCAGTGGTGAGGAATCTGCCTGCAATGCAGGAGACCCGGGTTTGATGCCTGGGTTGGGAAAATCCCCTGGAGGAAGGACATGGCAACCCACTCCAGTCTTCCTGCCTGGAGAATCCCATGGGTGGAGGAGCCTGGCGGGCTGCAGTCCATGGAGTCACACAGAGTCAGACATGAGTGAAATGACTCGGCAGTGGCAAGCAAGCCCTTTTTAATTTGCCCGCTTGCTCGGCGTCCGAGTTCTGTGTGTGCATGCGTCCTTGTACGCGTGTGTCTGTGTACGTGTTTCAATTCTGGAAGCCACTTCAAGCAGAAGAGGAGTTTTACACAGATTCACTCCAGGACCACGTGTATGAGCATCCATCTGTTCTCTGGACAGGGGCTCGGGTGGAATGATATTTATCTAACTGGGCTAATTAGAGGCGCTCTCTTCCCGGAGGGATGGAAAGCCAGAAGGGGAGCTGAGCTGGTTTGCTCCAGCCATGCACACTGTGGAATTGGCCAGCCTCGTTGCTCAAAACTGCTTCAAAGGATGCAGCTGCTGCGTTTCATTTCCCTATCTATCACTCTGCCTCGTCAACACACTGCCCGCTCAGGGGGTGCAGAGAACACCAGTCCTGATCAGGCTTCATAAAATGTGCTACAAGAAGTCATCTCCCATCGAGTGAGACTTGCCTGCTTCTTTATGTTAACATAACTTTTTGTTTTAAAAAAAAACACTAATTCTTAGAAAAGTATAAAGGCTGGTTTGATGAGTCTGTGTGGCTGAACCCTCGACCTGCACCTTTATCCATATTCCAGACCCTGGCTGGCCTCCGTATTCACACCTAGGACTGCTCCCATGAGCTCACCCCCTTCCTTTTCCACCCGTGCTTGGTCAGGAAGGAGCTGAATGAATAAAACGAGCATTTATGAAACACGTACTACAGTCCAGGTTCCAGGTTGAGCATGAAAAATCCATTGAGGGGTGAGACGTATTCTTAGCTATCAAGAGTCGGGAGGGGAAGGTGGGTAGACTAGACGTCAGTTGAATGTGTGGTGTTCTCTGGAAGATGCAGGCAGGGCTGTGGGAGCCGGTGGCCTCGTGGCCAATCTCAAATGGCCTTGGGTGGGGCACTGGGGTGACTTGGAACTCCTTCATGTGACTCATCCCCTGTAGCCAAGTCCAAGGACGTTCTTTAGATCCTGGGAGAGGAGCAAGAGAGAAGGCGGCACCAGGCAAGGCGGGCAGAGAACTAGGTCCGGACTAGGCATGTCGTATGGGCTGCCATCGACCAAATACAGCCGATGACGAGGCCTGTTCACATTCCGTGGGACCAAGAGACCCATCCTCCGTATGGGGAGGAGCTGCGTGGGCACAGGAACGGCTTGGATACAGGAGGGGGAAGCCCCAGGGGAAAGGCACGGTTGTCCTCCGTCACCGCCGTCACCAACTCCAGCATCACTGTCTCCACCACCCGCCCCCTCTCCTCCATCTCCAACCTTGTGTCTGTGCAGCCATCCTGCGCCACACCCAGCTCTCTCGGAGGGTGTGACCGTGTCTCACCCACTCTGCACCCACATTTGAAGGGCAGGGATGAGCCATTTGCTTGATAGAAGAGGGAAAGACACAGGTTTCACTTTCTAGAGGAAGAAACTGGAACCCAGAGAGGTCAGCTCATCTGGAAAAGGACACACCGCTGGGCAGTGCGGAGGACCAGCCCCTGTCCCCGCCCCTTGTTGAAGGACGGATACTGTACCTCGACGGCATCAGCCAAAATGGCTGGTCTGTCTTTTGCTTTCTTCCCAGAAGGGGAGCCTTCCTCATGCAGAGTATCTTCCAAGATCTGGGCTGCCCGCCTCCCTGGGATCCCAAGGCTGCCCGCCTCACCCCCAACGCTTAATTAAAATGAAGATGAAGTGCCCTCCGTGACGGGTCACGCTCCGCGGCAGTCACGGTGCCAAGGACCCCGGCGGGCCTGGGATATGTGGAGAATTCTTCTCCACCTGCTGATCCGGCAGCGGCTTCCTCCGGGAGCCTCATTTATAATTCCTCTGGTAATTAAAACAACAGATGTTATAATTAAAAGGCTTCTCATTAAATCACGAGTAACTGAAGTTCGAGGTGGGTCCTCACTGAACGGTGTCGTCGAGTCACCTTTGGAGGGAATAATCAGCAGGTGAAAGGGGAGGTCTCAGCTGCCTCGGGACGCGCGCGGAGCTGCCGGCGGGGGCGGGGTAGGATGTTTGCCCCGGTTCCTGCAGTGCTCAGTACAGGCAGAAATTTTCCAGAACATCACCTACATCCATTTGCGGACTAGGTCCGGACTAGGCATGTCGTATGGGCTGCCATCGACCAAATACAGCCGATGACGAGGCCTGTTCACATTCCGTGGGACCAAGAGACCCATCCTCCGTATGGGGAGGAGCTGCGTGGGCACAGGAACGGCTTGGATACAGGAGGGGGAAGCCCCAGGGGAAAGGCACGGTTGTCCTCCGTCACCGCCGTCACCAACTCCAGCATCACTGTCTCCACCACCCGCCCCCTCTCCTCCATCTCCAACCTTGTGTCTGTGCAGCCATCCTGCGCCACACCCAGCTCTCTCGGAGGGTGTGACCGTGTCTCACCCACTCTGCACCCACATTTGAAGGGCAGGGATGAGCCATTTGCTTGATAGAAGAGGGAAAGACACAGGTTTCACTTTCTAGAGGAAGAAACTGGAACCCAGAGAGGTCAGCTCATCTGGAAAAGGACACACCGCTGGGCAGTGCGGAGGACCAGCCCCTGTCCCCGCCCCTTGTTGAAGGACGGATACTGTACCTCGACGGCATCAGCCAAAATGGCTGGTCTGTCTTTTGCTTTCTTCCCAGAAGGGGAGCCTTCCTCATGCAGAGTATCTTCCAAGATCTGGGCTGCCCGCCTCCCTGGGATCCCAAGGCTGCCCGCCTCACCCCCAACGCTTAATTAAAATGAAGATGAAGTGCCCTCCGTGACGGGTCACGCTCCGCGGCAGTCACGGTGCCAAGGACCCCGGCGGGCCTGGGATATGTGGAGAATTCTTCTCCACCTGCTGATCCGGCAGCGGCTTCCTCCGGGAGCCTCATTTATAATTCCTCTGGTAATTAAAACAACAGATGTTATAATTAAAAGGCTTCTCATTAAATCACGAGTAACTGAAGTTCGAGGTGGGTCCTCACTGAACGGTGTCGTCGAGTCACCTTTGGAGGGAATAATCAGCAGGTGAAAGGGGAGGTCTCAGCTGCCTCGGGGACGCGCGCGGAGCTGCCGGCGGGGGCGGGGTAGGATGTTTGCCCCGGTTCCTGCAGTGCTCAGTACAGGCAGAAATTTTCCAGAACATCACCTACATCCATTTGCGGAATCCTCGTAACAGTGCGATGGTGGCTGGAAGAGTGAGGAGATGTCTGGAGGAACCTGGGGTGGGGCTTAGGCAGGTGAGTGGGGGCCAGACCGCAGCAGGGCCATGGCGGGTGCTGAGGGAGCCTCCGTGCGCCTCAGTGGACAGCACTGATGCCGGAGCCCCTGCATCCTCTTGAGCCTGCCCAGCCGTCCCTCCCAGGGCCCTCTGCAGGGCAGCCCAAGCCCGCACGGCCCCAGGTGGCCTGAGCCAGGCCAGGGTGTCCGCCCCGCTAGCTTAGGGCAACACCAGATAGGCAGGGGGCGGGGTGGAGGCTGGAAGAAACCAAGGACATAACCAGTGAAGGGAGAGGGAAGGCGGTACCAGAGTGCTTTGATATCTGATGCTACCTGGCCCCTCCTCGAGTCTTTAATGTTTAAACTAGATTTTGAAGGCAAAGAGGAGCCAGACAGATAAAGGAAAGAGAGGAAATTCACTCTAGGGAAAAAGAGATTTGAAAAGAGATCCAAACTGGCATTTTGGAGTACGGTTCAGAAATAGGAATCTGAAGCTTTAACTATTCATAATCAATATATCACTTTAGGGTTTGAATAAGAAGCAAATCTGAGCTCTAAACAGAGACTTCCACACACGATCAAAGACGCTTGAAAAACACTTGAAGTGTAGGCCTTTTGCTGGTGGCTGCAATGGAGAGGTGCCAGGGACAGGAGATGAGGCAGGAAGGGGAGTGGACGCCACACCAGGAAGGGCCGTGAATGTCAAGTGGGGCCAGACTAGACGGCCCCGGCGGTGTGTCGAGCAGCGGCTTCCTCCGGGAGCCTCATTATAATTCCTCTGGTAATTAAAACAACAGATGTTATAATTAAAAGGCTTCTCATTAAATCACGAGTAACTGAAGTTCGAGGTGGGTCCTCACTGAACGGTGTCGTCGAGTCACCTTTGGAGGGAATAATCAGCAGGTGAAAGGGGAGGTCTCAGCTGCCTCGGGGACGCGCGCGGAGCTGCCGGCGGGGGCGGGGTAGGATGTTTGCCCCGGTTCCTGCAGTGCTCAGTACAGGCAGAAATTTTCCAGAACATCACCTACATCCATTTGCGGAATCCTCGTAACAGTGCGATGGTGGCTGGAAGAGTGAGGAGATGTCTGGAGGAACCTGGGGTGGGGCTTAGGCAGGTGAGTGGGGGCCAGACCGCAGCAGGGCCATGGCGGGTGCTGAGGGAGCCTCCGTGCGCCTCAGTGGACAGCACTGATGCCGGAGCCCCTGCATCCTCTTGAGCCTGCCCAGCCGTCCCCTCCCCAGGGCCCTCTGCAGGGCAGCCCAAGCCCGCACGGCCCCAGGTGGCCTGAGCCAGGCCAGGGTGTCCGCCCCGCTAGCTTAGGGCAACACCAGATAGGCAGGGGGCGGGGTGGAGGCTGGAAGAAACCAAGGACATAACCAGTGAAGGGAGAGGGAAGGCGGTACCAGAGTGCTTTGATATCTGATGCTACCTGGCCCCTCCTCGAGTCTTTAATGTTTAAACTAGATTTTGAAGGCAAAGAGGAGCCAGACAGATAAAGGAAAGAGAGGGAAATTCACTCTAGGGAAAAAGAGATTTGAAAAGAGATCCAAACTGGCATTTTGGAGTACGGTTCAGAAATAGGAATCTGAAGCTTTAACTATTCATAATCAATATATCACTTTAGGGTTTGAATAAGAAGCAAATCTGAGCTCTAAACAGAGACTTCCACACACGATCAAAGACGCTTGAAAAACACTTGAAGTGTAGGCCTTTTGCTGGTGGCTGCAATGGAGAGGTGCCAGGGACAGGAGATGAGGCAGGAAGGGGAGTGGACGCCACACCAGGAAGGGCCGTGAATGTCAAGTCAGGAAACCAAGAGGCGTCAGAGGTTTCGAGCTGAGGACTGTTGTTCTCAGAGGTGCGGTAAGGAAGCTCCCTCAGCCTTAGACCATGAAGATGACTAGAGGCGAGGACCTGAGGCAGGCCTCCGGGTGATCCCATTTATTCTCATGAACCTCAGAATTATAGCAGATGGCAGCGAAACGACCCTTGGAGCTGTCTCCAACCCGCTTCTTGCAGAGATGGTCACTGGAGGCTCAGAGAGGAGCAGCAATGGGCTCGAGGTCACACAGCAAGGTGTTAGTCCATCAGGATGTGAAGCAGGCGCTCGAGGTGAAGGGGGAGCTCGCCAGCTCTGTCTTTTGTGGCCCTGGGTGAGGAGCAGAAACGGAGTCAGGAATTGTGGAATCCCAGCACGTCAGGAAGTTTGTGTAAAAGGACGGCTTGTAATAAGTTTTCCCCTCTGGTGACAATGAAGAACAAAAGGGCGGGGGTGGGAGCTTGACAAGGGCTCTGATTAAAGCCAAATGCGGCCGTTTCCAACAATAAAGGCTGCTGGAACCACGGAGAAGAGTGAGGCAGAAGGCAGGGCTCCAGACCAGGCTGGGAGAGAAGGGGGTTCCGGAGGGTGACCGAGCCAGAGACGGAGCTGGAGGTCGGGAAGCCACCTGTCGGCTGCGGTCTCTTCTCTCGCAACCCCCAGGCTGTTCGTCAAAGGGAGTTTCTGCCCATCACTCCAAACTGCCTCCTCCCTCCCTCACCAGGCTATACCCCTTCTGTCCTCTTGTCAGGGGCTTCCTTGGCCTCCTTCATATTAGACAAGATGATTGTATGGCATAGATTGTGATCAAGGAATTGTCTGTGGTGTAAAATGCTTTAAAAAAAAAGAAAAGTGACTTCATTGAATTGCCTTGCCTTGGGATGTCTTTGGAGCGTCCCCGATGGTAAAGAATCCACCTATAATGCAGGAGCTGCAGGAGGCACGGGTTCAATCCCCCTGGGCTGGAAAGATCCCCTGGAGGAGGGCATGGCCAACCACACCCGTGTTCTTGACTAGAGAATCTCCACGCCCGTGTTCTAGCCTGGAGAACCCCAGGGGCAGAGGAGCCGGGCGGGCCACAGTCCACAGGGGCTCAAAGAGTCAGACACGACTGAAGTGACTTAGCATGCACCCACAGTACATCTTTGATTCTGTTTATTAAGACTGGCTTCAGAACTGTGGCATTTAAAAATACATCAGTTAAACATACATCAATAATTGCATTTAAAAAGTTACAGCCTGAACCCCAAACACCCTCCTGTGAAACTTTGTTCTGGTCTCTTGTCCTGGCAACTAAAGGCCTTGGCCTATGCATCACCTCCACCCTGAAGCCTTCTTAGATTGCATCAGTCTGCACTGCTGTTCTGGGACCAAGTCTGCAGAGCTTCTCCCAGAGGATGGATCTTCCTTCCCGTCCTCTTGGGTGTGTTCTCTGGGCAGACCCCTACCTACCACCCATGAAATCAGGACCCCCCAGCCCCAAATCCCAAGCACTCAGATCTTCCCTGGAGATGCCGCTTGGAATGTGGTCAGCGGAGGCTCTGGCTGATCCTTTGTGTATGCGCACAGTCTCTGCTCACACTCGCCCAGCTGCTCATGGCCTATTTTTTATGGCTTGTGCTTTGTCAGTACATGTCTTGCGCTCTGGAAGGAGTAGGGGTTCCAGGCAGAGAGGCCCTGTGGCACCTTCCTCTTACTCCTGCTTCTTCCTCCTGTAAGGCACGGCGGCACACAGGTGCCCAGGAGAAGGCAGGTTCTGATTAACCAGAGCGAGGTTTCAGCCCTCTCTTCCATGGGTCTGAGTTTCCACATCTCCCAAATAACAGGTCTGCATAACCTTCAAGTTTGCCTGAAGTGTCAGTGGATAGGAGATTTGAATAGGCGTCCGAATTTTGGAGTAGAATTCAGAAACAGGAATCAGAAGTCTTAAAATATTCATAACTGATAATATCACCTTAGGGTGTGAATAAGAAAATAATCTGAAATCTAAACAAAGACTTCCACACAAAGATGAATTCCAGCTTCTGAATAGGGAAACATTCAAGGGACTTCCCTGGCAGTCCAGTGGTTAAGACGCCACGCTTCCAATGCAAGGAGCGTGAGTTTGATCCCTGGTTGGAGAACTAAAGATCCCACATGCCATGCAGTGTGGCCAAAATTTAAAAAAAGAAAAATTTTAAATAGGAAAAATATCACCAGCCCATGGAATGCTGTTGTTTAGTCACTAAGTCATGTCGGGTTCTTTGTGACCCCATGGACTGCAGCTCAGCAGGCTCCTCTGGCCAGGGGGCTTCCCAGGGAAGAATACTGGAGTGGGTTGCCATGTCTTTCTCCAGGAGATCTTCCTGATCCAGGGATCAAAGCCCGGTCTCCTGCACTGGCAGGTGGATTCTTTAGCACTGATCCACCAGGGGAGCCCCATGGAATGTTATGTAGCCGTCAAATGGTTTTTCCGGTGGGCACTTCGTGATGGCAGAAAATGATGATGTTAAGTCGACCTGAGACGAGAAAAGCAGAAGAGAAACGTCTTGCACCTGTGATGCCAGCTACGGAAACACGGAGGGAAAGGGTCGGACTGAGTGGGTGCGAGGATGACAGGCCCTTCTTGATTTTTTTTTTTCTGTGTTTTTTGTGTCTTTATTGTAAACACGCGGACCCCGCTCCTCTCCGCCCAACACCCACATATGCACAGGCCCACGCACAAACACACACACACGCAGCCACGCAGGAAGAAAGGAACCCGTGTGCTGTCCTCCGTCTGAGCTCTTGGATGCCGCCAAGGGGGCCTGTGGGTCCCAGAGCGTAGCCTGAGTGGCAAAATGTTTCTGCCAGGGTAGCTTCCTGAATCTGTCCAAACAGGAAGCAGACTCCCTGAGGCTGCTCGGGGGTGTGTGGAAGGCGGCTGGCTGGCTGAGGAAACGCCCTCTTAAAAGTTTTATCTCTGACCGCTCAGGCCGCGTCTTCCCCTGAAAACACCGCTAGGTTTGTGGAGCAGCATTTCTCGGTTTCCGGAGAGGATGCTCCAGGGCGTTGTCCTCTTGCCCAGACATTATGCTTTGACCGCCTGGGCTGTCCCTGCACGGAAGGCTCGATTTAAGTTCTTAGCTGGAACACACCTCCCGTGGATTTTGGAGGGGAAGCACAGGTCATGGCTATTGTCACTCAGGAAATGACCCTGCTTTTTTTTTTTTTTTTTCTTTTTTGCCGTAGGGAATAACAGGAAGGCGCCTCAGAAGAAGGAAAAAGGCAAGGCTGTTATTATGAACCCCACCTAGGTCAACAGAAACTGTAAAACTGACCCCCTGAGACACTGGGTGGGGTTGCCCGAGGGCAGGCGAGCCCTGAGGCCCTGGCCACCTCCTCGCCTCCAGCCTCCCTTGAGTGGCCTCCTCTTGTGACACGTACCTCATGAGCCTAAGCAGGTGCATTTGGCACATCCCAGAAAGGAGCATGTTCGGTCCCTGCCCTGGGGCGACTGACAGTCTAATTGAGAAGACTGTGTCCTGGGGAACAAGAAGAGTTCCACAGGCCGAGGAGAGGCGGCTCCAGATGGCTGGGACGCCAGGGAAGACTTCCTGGAGGAGGTGGCATTGGCCCCAACTAATGAGACTCTGGCAGACCGTGAGGCTACAACCCAATCCTGAAAAGAGCTTCATCAAAACCTGGCAAAACGCCCCAAGCCTTTTCTGGATATGACTTGACTTCAGACCTACAGCATTTTGATCATTTCCACAGAAAGTGAATCAGAAATGTATGCGTTAATTTCCCCGTAAAAGTATACACTTGTACTTGGCGAAATGCAGGATAGGATATGATGGATACAAGGCAACCAAAGAGTTGTATGGGGTCCAGGGCCTCAGAAGTAGAGGATCTATCGGCCTGTATCTGGAGGCTGCATCTCCAACTCGCATGTAGCCGGGGCCTCCACAGCCCAAAGCTCAAGTCCAAAGAGAGGCCAGATCTCAACACACTCCTTCTATAGAGGGTCTGACACCAGCGAGCCCCATCCCGGCTGAGGAGCTGATTTCTTGACCAAGTAAGTAAACCCTGCTCCCATATATTTGTTCATGTTTGTTCTAAGCAAGGGTATGTAAGTATTAGTCACTCAGTCGTGTCCAACTCTTTGTGACCCTATGGATTGTAGCTCGCCAAGTTCCTCTGTGCATGGAATTTTCCAGGCAAGAATACTGGAGTGAGTTGTCATTTCCTCCTCTAGGGGATCTTCCTGGCCCCTCCCCCTGAAGTGGTTGTTACATCCCACGCTAAGAAACGCTGCCCATATTTACAGATCTGTGTCTATACACGGAGAGGTGTGTCTGGATCAACATTTGGTTTTTAATTGCCCCAGATCCAAGAGAAATCCAAAATTCCCTTTCACAACTGGAGCATTCCCTGCCTTCCTGTGGTATGAGAACGGTCCAGGGAAGGCGGTGCCCTTAGCCTTTGGTCATTGAACGAGCTTCCTTCCTGGCAGCCAGGGAGCTCGCTCCTGCGGGCATGTGCTGGATAAGCCATTCTTCAAAACAGAAATGCAGCTTGGGTCTGTTTACAGGGTTGATCTGGGAGTGCAGGTGGGGAGGTTTCCCACCCACTCTGTTGCTAAACCCCCAGTTCATGGCTGGTCACCACAATAAGTGCTTACCATCTGTCCTACTGTCCGTGGGTCAGGGCTTGGGAGCAGCTCGGCTGGGCGGTCCTGGATCGGGGTCTCACCTTGGAGGGCTCAGCTGGCCCTGGAGGTCCCCTTTCCAAGGTGACTCAGCCCTGTGGGCGGCAGGTTGATGCTGGCTGTGGGCAGGAGGCTTGTGTTGCTTTTCGTGTGAGTCTCGCCACGGAGCTGCTTGAGTGTCCTCACAGCATGGCGGCTCCCTCCCTCCCTCCCTCCCCTGCAGACTGACTGAAGAGAGGAAGGCGGAAGCAATGTCTTCCTTTGTGACCCAAGCTTAGAGGTCAGATACCATTACTTCCACGTGTTCTATTGGTTACACAGACCGGTCCTGACCCAACATACATGCACATGTGTGTACACACAATACACACATACACAAACACACACTAGGGCATGAAGCCAGGAGGTAGGGGTCACTGGAGCCCATCTTGGAAGCAAGAGATTCCGTTTCGAGGGTAACTCACACCCATCCACCTGCATGTCCCAAGAGGCAGTAAATGACCTAGATGCCCTCCTCTGTCCCCCTCTTGTTTTTTTTGGCCACTTCTATTGGTCTTTTCATTTATCTCTGTCCATCCATCTTTGTTCTTTGGCCCGTGTGGGCCTCCCATCCAGTGGCCTCTCTCACTGCAGAGCACTGGCTCTGGGCGCATGTGCTCCAGAGCTCCGGTTTGGTCATTGGACCCATCCATCCAGCTGCTCTGTGGCACGTGGGATCTTCTCAGGCCAGGGATTGAACCGGCGCCCCTTGCACTGCAAGACGGTGTCCTTACCCACTGGACCACCAGGGAAGCCCTTCTGTCCCCCTCTGAGTCCTCAGACTCTTTGCATGTGGCATGGTCCCTTGGGATGGGTCTCCCACCTTGCGACCAACCTGGGACTTACAAAGCATTGTGTTACAATCATTAGCCTGAGCCTCAGTCACCAAGGGAATGCCCGAATGCTTGGTGTCAGATGTGAATGATGCTTGAGTCCTGAGGAGAAAAAAAAGGCAGAAGAGCCTCATGGGTTAACAGGGGCGAGAGTGATGGATTAGGAACAAGGAGACTGGAGTTCTCCATTGGGAGGCCCATGGGCACCGTCGTGAGTCGGAGAAGGAAGGGCAGCCCCTGCGAGTGGCGGTCTGGTTACGTGGAGGCTCTGGGTCAGATAACTGGTCACCTCCCCACTGCCTGACCTGACATCTCTGAGCTCTGTTTCCTCGCGTGCAAAGGGCGCTGGGAGGGGAGTGCCCAGAAAGGCTTACCCCAGCGCCTGGCCTGCCGCGAGCGGTGGCTGCATGCTGACGGCTATTATTGGAGTATCATTCCCGCCACGCTAGCCTGCCACCCAGCCCTCCCCTGGGCCCGACCTGGGGCCCTGTGTGTTGCGGAGATCCTTTTGTTACCTCTCGCTCGCACCCCTCAGGATCCAATTTCTCATCTCGCCATCGCCGCCCACGGCCGCGCCACGGCGGATGACCACAGCCGCAGGACGCCAGCCGATTTACAGCTTTCAGAGTGTGGGTGTAAAAGCAGTTGGTTAAAAGGTTTAGGAGGAAGTGGGAGGGAGGCGGTCTTGACGGCTGCTTTTATTTTCTCCGTGAATCAGAAAGCAAGGTCATCCGCGGAGAGAGGGGCCTGGCCGTGGGTCCTGGGCCAAGAGGGGGCGGGGCAGGGGGGCCGGGGCGTCCCCGCTCTCAGGCTGACCGCATCCTAGGGACCACCTCGGAGAGGGCCTCCGGGGCTTCGTGCCTTGGGGAGCTGGGCTTGTGAAGTGCTTAGAACCGTGCCCGATGTACAGTAAGTGCTGTCTGAGAATCAGCTGTGGCCATTGCTGCTATTACGGTGGTTCTTACTGCTCCTCTGGGCATCCTTCAGCCGGGAGATGGGGAAGCGGCGGGGCAGCGTGGGCAGGCGGTGCCCAGCCATTGGGAGCCAGAGCAGTGGGGCTGGCAGGCATGTCGCTGGCCAGATTCCACCCAAGCTGCAGCGGAGGAGCCCTGGTCAAAGTCCCCGCCTTGGGCATGTAGGGCCAAGGGTCTAGAAGCCGTCAGAGCTAACCAAGGCTTGCTGATGAAGAACCCAGACCCAGCAAGAAGAAGGAACGTGCCCACATGCTGTGAAGGGTCCGGCAGAACTGGGCTGAGAACCCTGGGCTCCTGCCTCCTCTCTTTTTTCCACTCTCCTTCGCCTTTTCTTCTGTGTGTAGCTGGGCTGTCTCTGTGGAGCTCTCCTAGCACTTAGCTTCCCCTTTGATTGATATCTTGATTAGGGGCATTTCGGTCTGGGCCACAGCAACCTCCGTAGAAGTTTAGCTCTTTCACTCTTTGACAAGCACAATCTAAGAGCTGGGCTCTGTGCGAAGTGTGGCGTATTCCCAAATGAATGAGATGCTGCCAGCCCCTATCCGAGAGGGGTACGTGGGGCAGACAGGTGAGAAATTCACATACAAGCAAATACCCAGAGAGGAGGGTAGTCACAGTTCGCCGGGGAGTTCTGGCAGGAGCCCAGGGTCATGGTAGGCTGCTCCCTAGACAGAGTCAGAGCGGGCTTGCCCAGGAGCCTCGTTAGCTCTGTGGCTCGGCCGTGAACAAGGTACCTCAGTCCACCTTGCCTCAGTTTCCCTGTCTGTGAAAAGGGATAGTAACTGCATCGTCCTCATGGTGCTATTGTAAGGATTAAAAACCCATCTAAAGCACTCAGCAAGGGGCTGGCACAGAATAAACACTCAGCAAATTATGATTGTCGGTGTGGCTGTTCTTACTACAGAGGCCTTTTTAATGCCAGCTACTATGTGACCTTTCCAGGCCCAGACAGCCATTGGAAATGCTGGGGCAGCGATTGGCAGGCATGCTTGAAGGGAGATGGAGCTGGGCAGCCTTGAAGTCCAAAGCCAGGACCAATGGAGGCTGAGTCTATCTCAGGAGGCCCATGCCTCATAATCATAGCTGGCCAGAGAGAGAGAGAGAAACAGGGGCTCTTGTGGGGTCGTGAGCTCCCTGTCACCAGAGGTATGCAAGCAGATGCTGAACATTCACTTGGGAGAAATGCGAAATATGAGTGTGAGAATGGGTGTTGTCGGGGGAGGTAGGCAGTTTTCTTCCTCGAGTCTGAAGTGCATGGGCCCTTCCATTCTCGAGGGTCTGTTGTTCTGTGTCTCAGCCCATGGACTGCAGAAGGGCTGGGTTAAGCTGGGCTTCCCACTCCATCACAGCCTCATACAATAGCCATGCTCCTACCAGCTTCATGGTGGGGGAGTGGCGGGGAGAGGCTGAAAACCATCCCTGGGTGAGCCTCGGCTCGAAGCTAACCAGGGGGCAGGTGTTAATTAAAGCACGGATTAGCTGCCGGTCATGGGTATCAGCACCAGGGCTTAGAATTGCTTAATAAGAGAGTTTGTTACACTGTTTTGCCTCAAGAAGGCAATATTGATCAGGGATCCCTGGCCTGGAACTAATTGAATATTCACCCCCAAATTGCAGCAACTGATTACTTATAAGGCCATGTCTTTCATTGTTACCTGGGAAATTGCAGCCGGGGTTGGGGCAGACTGGAAGAGGTGGAGGAGAGGGGAGAGGGGGAGTGGGAGAGAAGAGCGGACAGAAGGAGGAAGAAAAAGGAAGGAGAACAGACGGCAGGGAGGGAAAGAGATGGAGGTGCTTTGGGTTTGTCTTTTTTTTTTTTTTTGGTTTTTGTGTTTTTTTGCCTGAAAAATCAGATGCGACAAGCCAGATAACGCCTTCATCTCGAAACAACTTCTTATCCCTTGGAGAGGAGCTTTTCTGTCCAAGTTTACCGGGACGTGTTTGCAGTGCTGCAATTTTAATGAAGGAAGCTTTCAGTATGTTAATCTTGGGAATAAACTAATATGCATTCGTCCCTCTCTGTGCTGTCTCCCTCCCCATGGCAGCCGTGAGGTGCTCTCAGAGCAGGCTCCTGATGCTGCTTGGGGGAGTCCTGCAGCTGCTGAGGGAGAGAGGAGGATCCTGGGAACTTGGCTGGAGCTGAGACACGGGAGGGCATGGGGCTCCACGGTCTGGGGGCTCTGCCGTTCTTGGCTGTCACGAAGTGGCCACCGGCACAGCCCCCACGTATCTGGAAGGGCGGCCTTCCTCCTCTGTGGCCCTTGTGTCTTTCTGGCCGCGAGCCGATGCTCTCCTCACCTCCACAGCTTCATCACAGACAGGGCTGGGCTCAGACTCTCCATGCCCACACCTCTGGTCACACGCCCTAATGGCCAAGGCTCACAGTTGGGCGAGACCATCAGGACAGTGGTGGCGAACACGCGAGACAACATGACACACGCAGCCGAAGAACGGAGCCCAGCGCGCCGACGCGAGCACCAGAGCCCCGTGCCTTTTGAGTGTGGGCTTGAAGGAGTAGCGTGAGGTCACCTGGCAGAGACAGGTGAATAGATAGTCCTAGGGGAAAGGTGGGAAGTCAAGGGCACAAGACATGGTGCGGTGTTTCTGAGACATCAAGGGTCTTGATGGAGGGCAGGTGGACGGGTGGAGGGGAGACATGAAACTGGCGGCTGGACCAAGAAGAGCCTCGGCGTTTAGACGTCACCCCGAGCACCATGAGAGTCCCCCCAGAGAAACCGCGGCAGAGAGCCCTGGGGCAGAGAGGTGCTATAGGCAGAGCATTAGTTCGGAGGCGCGGGAGGTTGTCGGAAGGGGGATCCAGCCAAAGGCCAGAGGCAGTTACAACCCCTAGGATTGGGGGCTGGGGGTAAGGGGGGGAAAGAGATGGAGGTGCTTTGGGTTTGTCTTTTTTTTTTTTTTTGGTTTTTGTGTTTTTTTGCCTGAAAAATCAGATGCGACAAGCCAGATAACGCCTTCATCTCGAAACAACTTCTTATCCCTTGGAGAGGAGCTTTTCTGTCCAAGTTTACCGGGACGTGTTTGCAGTGCTGCAATTTTAATGAAGGAAGCTTTCAGTATGTTAATCTTGGGAATAAACTAATATGCATTCGTCCCTCTCTGTGCTGTCTCCCTCCCCATGGCAGCCGTGAGGTGCTCTCAGAGCAGGCTCCTGATGCTGCTTGGGGGAGTCCTGCAGCTGCTGAGGGAGAGAGGAGGATCCTGGGAACTTGGCTGGAGCTGAGACACGGGAGGGCATGGGGCTCCACGGTCTGGGGGCTCTGCCGTTCTTGGCTGTCACGAAGTGGCCACCGGCACAGCCCCCACGTATCTGGAAGGGCGGCCTTCCTCCTCTGTGGCCCTTGTGTCTTTCTGGCCGCGAGCCGATGCTCTCCTCACCTCCACAGCTTCATCACAGACAGGGCTGGGCTCAGACTCTCCATGCCCACACCTCTGGTCACACGCCCTAATGGCCAAGGCTCACAGTTGGGCGAGACCATCAGGACAGTGGTGGCGAACACGCGAGACAACATGACACACGCAGCCGAAGAACGGAGCCCAGCGCGCCGACGCGAGCACCAGAGCCCCGTGCCTTTTGAGTGTGGGCTTGAAGGAGTAGCGTGAGGTCACCTGGCAGAGACAGGTGAATAGATAGTCCTAGGGGAAAGGTGGGAAGTCAAGGGCACAAGACATGGTGCGGTGTTTCTGAGACATCAAGGGTCTTGATGGAGGGCAGGTGGACGGGTGGAGGGGAGACATGAAACTGGCGGCTGGACCAAGAAGAGCCTCGGCGTTTAGACGTCACCCCGAGCACCATGAGAGTCCCCCCAGAGAAACCGCGGCAGAGAGCCCTGGGGCAGAGAGGTGCTATAGGCAGAGCATTAGTTCGGAGGCGCGGGAGGTTGTCGGAAGGGGGATCCAGCCAGGAAGGCCACGGAGAAGGCAGTTACAACCCCCTAGGATGTGCTGCTAAGGAGCCAGCTGATTATTCAAGAGAGTGGGCTGGGAAGAGTGGAGGGATGAGGGACTGGGTAGCGGATCAAGGGAAGGGGAGGCTGAAAGGAGGTCTCCGACCTGGGTAGCCGAGGGGGTGGCAGTGCCAAGGGGATGATGGGAAACACAGCCTCAGAAACAGGTTTGGGGAGGAAGCACTGGTCCTGCTCAGCTGTGCTGTCGGAGGTCCTGGGAGGTGCCCAGGGCACCTGGGTTTGGGGCACAGATGCTCAGAGAGGACAGGCCGAGGTGTGCAAGTGGCTGAGATAGATGTGGTTGTTGATGCCTTGGGAAAAGTAGGCATCCGCTGGCCCAGGGAAGTGCAGGGAGCGTTAAGAAGCCAGATCAGCCTGGAAGGAATAGTAACCCTGAAGGCAAGAAAGGAAAACTCCCACGGATAGAGACACCGCCATCCAAAGTCTAGGAGTGAGCGCGAGAGGCAACCTCGTATTTTCACTAGTTCTTGCTTCTGCAGACCCATCAAGAGAGGAGAGGCCTGAGTTTTAATAGTAATTTATCTCCATGTAGGCTTTTAAACTTTCATTTATCATTGTCACTGACAACACTTGGATTAATCTGTTGCTCAGCATCTTTGTCCCAGCTGCGAATCCCAGAAGGATAAAAAGGAATTGATATACATAAAGAACTGAATTTCAATTAATGCAAGCCCGCGCTAATTTTCCAACACATAACCCAGAAACATACACATTCATTACAATGTTGTCGTCGCCGAGCCTCGGGGGAAAATACGCCTACTGATTTTTTTTTTTTTATCTTCTGGCGTTGAATTCATCATCAAGGGCATCCCGGAGTGGGAGGGAGCCCGCTGGACTCCTCGCCCCGCTGCCAGGGGTCCGCATTCTGCAGAGGAATGGAGTGCAGTTTCAGAATTTGCTGGAAGTGTCTCAAGTGCTTTCCACAATTCTTCAGCAGCTTGGAGTTTGGGTCCCGGATGGTTTCTTGCAGAAAGGGTTGCTGAGGATCTGGAGGCGGAGGTGAATTCTGGAATTGAAATGGAGTCAGGGCCTGCCTATGTCACGGATCTGTTTCTTAACTCCTTGGGGGTAAGGGTGGGTGTCACGGAGGGGTGCAGTATAGAGGCATCTTTTGGAGGTGAGAGGATCCTGGTTCTTGGGACCTTTTATTCTGGCGAGGGAGATGAACCAAAATATGTGTATTAGTCACTCGGTCGTGTCCAACTCTTTGCGACCCCATAGACTATAGCCCGCCAGGCTCCTCTGTCCTTGGGATTTCTCAGGCAAGAATACGGGAGTGGGTCTCCATTTCTGACTCCAGGGGATCTTCTCGGCTCAGGAATTGAACCTGGGTCTCCTGCATTGCCGTCAGATTCTTTTCCCGGCTGAGCCACTAGGGAAGCCCTCCAAAATGTGGAAAGAGGGCAATGTCCTGAAGAGCTGAAAAGAGCGTCCCGCCCACCCATCCCCAGACCCTGTCACAGGCTGACCCAGACGTCCAGACCTGACCCGTACTTGTCCATCTCTGAGCCGCGGCTTGAGCAGTTCCATCGGTCAGGAGTGCTCTCTCCCCATAGCTTGTCAGACTCTTCCTCATTTGCCAAGACTTAGGTAAGGCTCCTCTTCTGGGATACTCGCTCTGGTGTCTACGTCAGAGCCACTTTTCTGTTTCCGCCCCAGCCCACAGGGGCACCAGTTCCCGGGGGCAGAGACACGCTACCCCCGCCGTCGTACCGTCAGGGTCTGGGTGGTGCCCGGCCGAGGAGGGCCCGGGGAGGCTCTTGTCAGGCACCCGCGGTGCCCGACAGCAGAGCGGCATGTCTGCGGGAGGAAGGGCCGCCGTCTCCTTGCCCGAAACCACCTTGGCAAGCATTGCTCTTAAGAGACTTGTGTCTGCCCAGGGGCAGCTGTTTTTCTTTTACTTTTGTAATAAATGATTTTGTTTATTTGTTTTGGGCTGTGCTGGGTCTTCAGTGCTGTGCAGGCTTGTCTCAAGTTGCGGCGAGTCAGTGGGCGACTCTCTGGTTGTGGTGCTCGGGCGTCTCATTGCAGTGGCTTCTCTTGTTGCAAAGCACGGACTCCAGGGCACACCGGCTTCAGTAGCTGCAGCACGGGGGCTCCGTCGTTTTGGCTCCTGGAACCTAGAGCTCAGCCTCAATAGGTGTAGCTCCTGGGCTTAATTGTTCCGCAGCATGTGGGATCTTCCTGGATCCGGAATTGAACCTGGGTCTCCTGCATTGCCGTCAGATTCTTTTCCCGGCTGAGCCACTAGGGAAGCCCTCCAAAATGTGGAAAGAGGGCAATGTCCTGAAGAGCTGAAAAGAGCGTCCCCCCCCCCCCTCCCCCGACCCCGGCACAGGCTGACCCAGACGTCCAGACCTGACCCGTACTTGTCCATCTCTGAGCCGCGGCTTGAGCAGTTCCATCGGTCAGGAGTGCTCTCTCCCCATAGCTTGTCAGACTCTTCCTCATTTGCCAAGACTTAGGTAAGGCTCCTCTTCTGGGATACTCGCTCTGGTGTCTACGTCAGAGCCACTTTTCTGTTTCCGCCCCAGCCCACAGGGGCACCAGTTCCCGGGGGCAGAGACACGCTACCCCCGCCGTCGTACCGTCAGGGTCTGGGTGGTGCCCGGCCGAGGAGGGCGCGGGGAGGCTCTTGTCAGGCACCCGCGGTGCCCGACAGCAGAGCGGCATGTCTGCGGGAGGAAGGGCCGCCGTCTCCTTGCCCGAAACCACCTTGGCAAGCATTGCTCTTAAGAGACTTGTGTCTGCCCAGGGGCAGCTGTTTTTCTTTTACTTTTGTAATAAATGATTTTGTTTATTTGTTTTGGGCTGTGCTGGGTCTTCAGTGCTGTGCAGGCTTGTCTCAAGTTGCGGCGAGTCAGTGGGCGACTCTCTGGTTGTGGTGCTCGGGCGTCTCATTGCAGTGGCTTCTCTTGTTGCAAAGCACGGACTCCAGGGCACACCGGCTTCAGTAGCTGCAGCACGGGGGCTCCGTCGTTTTGGCTCCTGGAACCTAGAGCTCAGCCTCAATAGGTGTAGCTCCTGGGCTTAATTGTTCCGCAGCATGTGGGATCTTCCTGGATCCGGAATCGAACCCGGGTCTCCTACACTGGCAAGCAGATTCTTTACCACTGAGCCACAGGGAAGCCTTATATGCGTGGGGGCGCTTTTTCTAATCTGTCTTTTTTTCCAGTTGACAAAGGCACCCTGGCCCTGCCTGCCCTAGGCTGACTCACCCAAGAACATGTCCTCACCCCGGGCCTGAGAGATGTTCTGGGAGGCACACGGCTATCTTCAAGACCAGGGCCCTCCTGCCAAGCCCAGATGAGGCACTTTCAGCCAGCTCATTAGGATTCCCTGTCCTGTCCATGGCCCCCCAGCTTCTATGACTGGCAGGAACAAGGCCCTGTTTAAATTGGCTTGGCCCGGGTATAGGGAAGAGTCGGAAAGCTCACAGCACGTGGCTCTCAATTTGGAATCACAGCTTGTGTGTGCTCTGTCCTCCTCTGGGGGCCCCCTGTGCCCAGAGGGTGCCCTTTGCCCCTTTCCATTTGGCTGTTGGCCCCTTGGCAGAGGAGTCATCTCTGGTATTTTCCTTCCAGAATGGAAGGAGCCGTGTCTGTGTTTGGTTCTGTGTTTATCAAGGTAACTGAGGGCTGTGGCAGACAGATCAGTGCCGTGACAGTACATATGTGTGGGATGAGTCAAAAGGTGTAGCTCAGCCTCAGATGTCTTGCCTGTAAAATGGGGCCAACGACGGCCACATCTCAAGATGGTCGGGAGTAACGAATGGGTTGTTAGATGGGCAGGGGAGCTAGCATAGCTCCAATCCCCAAGTGGATCCTCAGAAGCTGACCCTCCTACCCCCGGACGGCCCCCTGGGAAAACAAAAGCTTTGAGGACCCGGGTGGTAGGTGTCCGGGCTCAGCGGCACGTGACTCGGCCACTGTGACCGCTTGCCAGCGCTCCAGCAATAGGCGCCCCCTCCTGCCCCGCCCCCGGCGACGACAGTCAACAGGTGCAGCCTCTGTTTGCCGACAACCATCAGGGTGTCCCGGCAACACTCTGCACGGGAGGAACACATTGTCTGCGTCGGAAGCCAGGCACGGGTTGGGGCTTCTGCACACATCCTCACACAAAGAGCGTGCCGTAATTAGTATAATTATTAGGGGGTTAATGAAGCTGCGAACAGCACATCAAGTGCACATTTAAACAGAGCCTTTTGAAAGAGTGGGTGGAGACGTTTGCCTGTTCCACTTTCTCCTATTTTTCAGAATTGGGTTTGAATTAAACATGGGGGGAGAATGCACTTGCTAGCCTCCCTCCCAGCCCACCCCAAGCCTCGGTCTCCTGATGACTGTTAGTGGCGTCTGCATGGGAGGACGCATCCAGAGGGGTCCAGGGCGTCTCCCCATCCCTATCTGGTCGGTGACCAAGGCTGCTAATTCCACCTCGTTAGCTTTCACGGACTTGACCTCTCATCTCACTCCCACCGAGCAGGGTGAGGCCCCACCGTCTCCTTGCTGACAGGAAGCCTGCCTCCTCGCCAGCCTCCTGCCAGACCCCCTGGAGAGGAAGCTAGCCCCCCGCGCCAGTACTCTTGTCTGGGACAGCCCATGGACAGAGGAGCCTGGTGGGCTACAGGCCATGGCATTGTGGAGTCAGACACGGTTGAGCAGCTCAACAGCGACACTCCCACGTGCTTCTTCTTGGTCACCTTTTGGCCTGGGCTGGCTTGTCCAGAAGCAGGTCTCAAGATGAAGATTCATGTGAAGCAGGTGCACTTAGGCGGTGCTCCCAGGAGAAGACAGTGGCGGGCTGGGGTGAGACCAGGAAGGGCAGAGAAAGAAAGGGAAGAAGACCAGGTTCCGCAGAGGGTGAGTTGGTTCAGTAGCAGCAGTCTGCAGGTCACGACGCAGGAACTGGAGTATTCATGCCCCAAGTGGATCCTCAGAAGCTGACCCTCCTACCCCCGGACGGCCCCCTGGGAAAACAAAAGCTTTGAGGACCCGGGTGGTAGGTGTCCGGGCTCAGCGGCACGTGACTCGGCCACTGTGACCGCTTGCCAGCGCTCCAGCAATAGGCGCCCCCTCCTGCCCCGCCCCCGGCGACGACAGTCAACAGGTGCAGCCTCTGTTTGCCGACAACCATCAGGGTGTCCCGGCAACACTCTGCACGGGAGGAACACATTGTCTGCGTCGGAAGCCAGGCACGGGTTGGGGCTTCTGCACACATCCTCACACAAAGAGCGTGCCGTAATTAGTATAATTATTAGGGGGTTAATGAAGCTGCGAACAGCACATCAAGTGCACATTTAAACAGAGCCTTTTGAAAGAGTGGGTGGAGACGTTTGCCTGTTCCACTTTCTCCTATTTTTCAGAATTGGGTTTGAATTAAACATGGGGGGAGAATGCACTTGCTAGCCTCCCTCCCAGCCCACCCCAAGCCTCGGTCTCCTGATGACTGTTAGTGGCGTCTGCATGGGAGGACGCATCCAGAGGGGTCCAGGGCGTCTCCCCATCCCTATCTGGTCGGTGACCAAGGCTGCTAATTCCACCTCGTTAGCTTTCACGGACTTGACCTCTCATCTCACTCCCACCGAGCAGGGTGAGGCCCCACCGTCTCCTTGCTGACAGGAAGCCTGCCTCCTCGCCAGCCTCCTGCCAGACCCCCTGGAGAGGAAGCTAGCCCCCCGCGCCAGTACTCTTGTCTGGGACAGCCCATGGACAGAGGAGCCTGGTGGGCTACAGGCCATGGCATTGTGGAGTCAGACACGGTTGAGCAGCTCAACAGCGACACTCCCACGTGCTTCTTCTTGGTCACCTTTTGGCCTGGGCTGGCTTGTCCAGAAGCAGGTCTCAAGATGAAGATTCATGTGAAGCAGGTGCACTTAGGCGGTGCTCCCAGGAGAAGACAGTGGCGGGCTGGGGTGAGACCAGGAAGGGCAGAGAAAGAAAGGGAAGAAGACCAGGTTCCGCAGAGGGTGAGTTGGTTCAGTAGCAGCAGACTGCAGGTCACGCCGCAGGGAACTGGAGTATTCATGCCCCAAGACCCACCACCAAAGGTTAGGCCATGGTTCCCGAACGGCGCCGGGGCACTCAGGCTGCCTTGGGATATCTTAATTTTGAGGACACCCCAGCTAGAGTGGTCAGATGCCACACGGGACTTAGTTCAGGGTTTCCGTGTTACATTGCCCTACATTCTTTCGGACAACATCATCTCTTCGTGAAACTGGATCTTAGGTGAAACTGGCGCTTAGGTGAACCTGGCAACTGCAAGGAAAAGCAAGTAGTGTGGGAACATCAGCGTCGGCAAGGACATGAAGGTCACGTCCAGTCTGACTCTAAGAACTGAAAAGTCGTGCCTTGCCCGACAGGCACGCATGTCCCATGAATATGAAATGGTGGTTACCGATGAGTGAAGCAAGAAGGTTATTTTTTGTTTGAATTTGTATACATTATATTCTTTTTAATGTTTATAATGTTGGCATATGCAAATCAGCCATAATTATACCTGTGTTCGCTCCCCGGAGAGCTTCCCTCCCCTCTCCCGTCCCACCCCTCGAGGTCATCACCGAGTGCCGGACTAGGCTGGCCATGGCACACAGCAGCTTCTCACCAGCTGTCCATTCTACATTGTATTTTTAAATAGCTACTAAACTGTTAGGATATAAATACTTCTTGTCTGGATCTCTCGGAACTGTTAGGTAGTTCTTTTGGCCTTGGAGTAAGTGCTGTGAAAAAATTATGGAGACATCAAGGACTCTCTGAACTGTGAACGTTCCGGAGCCTCTGGGTTAAGGGGCTGCTCCAGGGAGGATGTAAATTTCCAGGCCCTTCTGGCTCTCTGGGTTGCAGACAAAGAGCCTAGAGCATCCCCGAGGGCAGCCCTCGAGCGAGACAGGTGCGGGTTGTTAGGAGGCAGGCCCTGGAGGAGCCGGTGAGTGTGAAAACTGGTACAGGGACCCGAGCGGCTAAGAGCAGGACTGGGCTCAGCCACGCTGGTGCTTCTCAAGAAGTGACGAGAGCGTGAGCCCCCTGGGGATCTTGTTCAATGCAGATTCTGGCCCAGGAGTTCTGGGGTGGCGTTGTCGCCCTCGTAATGTGCCAGATGTTGGAACAAAGCATAAGATATTGTGGGGAACGTTGCCTCCAGCTCTAGCACTGTCCCAGATGTGGGGACACACTCCTACCCAGAGGTTGGGAGTGAGTGATCAGTTTCAGTGACCCCTGATGGGAACAAGCGCGGCTGCTGAGCCTGCCTCTGGTGGGGGACACTGGCTCCCGCTCCCTGGTCCCCCACCAGGTCAAGTCCACGGTCCACCTCCCTCTGAGCTTAGCTCTGGCAGGGGACACTGGCTTCCGCTCCCTGGCTCCCCAGCAGGTCAAGTCCATGGTCCACTTCCCTCTTCCCCGAGGGGAGCTGACTGCACAGCCAGATGCCCCAGGGACCCTGCCCACGTTCCTCCTGAGGGGTGCTCATTCTTTCAGGCTGCTTCCTCCATACCACCCACATCCCTTGAGTGGGCAGAGGACAGAAAGGGTGTGGCTATGGGTTTTGGCATCAGAAGGATCTGGGTTTGATTCTGGCTTCACCTTTCAACTAGCCATGTAGGTAGATTTCTTACATTTATTTTTCATTGGATAATTGCTTTACCGTGTTGTGCTGTGAAGTGAAAGCCCCTCTGTCATGTCCGACTGTTTGCAACCCTTGGACGAGACATGGAATTCTCTGGGCCCGAATACTGAGGTGGGTAGCCTATCCCTTCTCCAGGGGATCTTCCTGATCCAGGCAGCAAACCGGGGTCTCCTGCATTGCAGGCAGATTCTTTACCAGCTGAGCTATACGGGAAGCCCAGATCAGCTAAGTAAACATACATTTTCTCGCTCTTGAACCTCCCTTCCAGCCCACCCCTCTAGGTTGTCACAGAGCCTGGGTTGAGCTGCCTGTGTTATGCAGAGACCCCATTAGCGGTCTATTTTACATATGGTGATATATGCTTCAATGCTGCTCTCTCCGTTCATCCACCCTCTTTCCCCAGGTGTCCACAGGCCTGTTCTCTCTGTCTGCATCCTTCTATTATTGTTTCCCTTCCTCTATTCCAGCCACTGAAACTTCCCCGAATTACGGCGGGAGCTGGGGGCTAGCCACGCTGGTGCTTCTCAAGAAGTGACGAGAGCGTGAGCCCCCTGGGGATCTTGTTCAATGCAGATTCTGGCCCAGGAGTTCTGGGGTGGCGTTGTCGCCCTCGTAATGTGCCAGATGTTGGAACAAAGCATAAGATATTGTGGGGAACGTTGCCTCCAGCTCTAGCACTGTCCCAGATGTGGGGACACACTCCTACCCAGAGGTTGGGAGTGAGTGATCAGTTTCAGTGACCCCTGATGGGAACAAGCGCGGCTGCTGAGCCTGCCTCTGGTGGGGGACACTGGCTCCCGCTCCCTGGTCCCCCACCAGGTCAAGTCCACGGTCCACCTCCCTCTGAGCTTAGCTCTGGCAGGGGACACTGGCTTCCGCTCCCTGGCTCCCCAGCAGGTCAAGTCCATGGTCCACTTCCCTCTTCCCCGAGGGGAGCTGACTGCACAGCCAGATGCCCCAGGGACCCTGCCCACGTTCCTCCTGAGGGGTGCTCATTCTTTCAGGCTGCTTCCTCCATACCACCCACATCCCTTGAGTGGGCAGAGGACAGAAAGGGTGTGGCTATGGGTTTTGGCATCAGAAGGATCTGGGTTTGATTCTGGCTTCACCTTTCAACTAGCCATGTAGGTAGATTTCTTACATTTATTTTTCATTGGATAATTGCTTTACCGTGTTGTGCTGTGAAGTGAAAGCCCCTCTGTCATGTCCGACTGTTTGCAACCCTTGGACGAGACATGGAATTCTCTGGGCCCGAATACTGAGGTGGGTAGCCTATCCCTTCTCCAGGGGATCTTCCTGATCCAGGCAGCAAACCGGGGTCTCCTGCATTGCAGGCAGATTCTTTACCAGCTGAGCTATACGGGAAGCCCAGATCAGCTAAGTAAACATACATTTTCTCGCTCTTGAACCTCCCTTCCAGCCCACCCCTCTAGGTTGTCACAGAGCCTGGGTTGAGCTGCCTGTGTTATGCAGAGACCCCATTAGCGGTCTATTTTACATATGGTGATATATGCTTCAATGCTGCTCTCTCCGTTCATCCACCCTCTTTCCCCAGGTGTCCACAGGCCTGTTCTCTCTGTCTGCATCCTTCTATTATTGTTTCCCTTCCTCTATTCCAGCCACTGAAACGATGTATCCACGCCCTTTGCAATGAGACCTTGAGCTAGCTCCCAGCTGAAGAGGTGAAATAGATTTCCCTTTCCCCTGATGCAGGGCTTGGCCATGAGACTTTGTTTTGCCAACAGGCTGTTATGTATTTGCATGTCTTGTCTTGGCATGTTGCTTTGCCACCATCTGCCACGAGGGGCACGTGTTGTGGGTGACCACAGATCCCGGGAGAATGAGGAGGCTCGGGAAACAGACCAGCCCACAACCTGGAGCCAAGCCCAGCAGAGCCACAGCTGTCAGAGAGAAGTAAATGCTTGTTGATTGGGTTTTCGGATTATTTGTTACATAGCATGATTGCCACAATCGTTGACTAATGGGCTATGGGACCTTTGGCTGGTTACTTCTGTTAATATTCTCTGTGGGATGCAGTTTCCTCAGCTGTTTTAAAAAATGGGCAGTAACACTTGCCCTGTGTGATGTTCTACTAGGCTATGGCATGGGGCGCCCAGCTTAGGGCCTGATCCATAGAAAGGTCTGAATAAAAGGTGATTTTCCCAAGAGGGTAGGGTCATTCTATAAGAGGTTGATTCAACAAAAGGATTATCAAGGGCCCAATGCTGATGGCTCAGGGCCAGGTGCCATGAGGGGATGGATTTTAAGCCCTGTTTTTCTTACCTGACTCATCTGGTCTCAGCTAGGTCTTTGGGCAGACAGCCTGGCCAGGTTCGGGAGGGGCAGAGAGGGGTCTGAAATCTGCTCCCATAGGTCTCAAGCTTCCCACCTCATCACTGAACCTACATCTTCCCTTCTTGACCATGAGTTGACTTCTTTCATGAGTTTCTGGGCGACTTGCCCAATCTTTTGTGACTTCAGCTAGAGATCAGATGTGACATTTCCTCTGTAGCAGCGGTCTCCAACCTTTTGGGCACCAGGGACCAGTTTCGTGGAAGACAGTTTTTTCATGGACCTGGGGAGGGGGTGGTTTTGGGAGGAGAAGGTGAAGGGGGCGACAAAGGACAAGCTGGTTGGATGATATCACCAACTCAAGGGACATGGGTTTGAGCACACTCCGAGAGGTAGGGAAGAACAGGGAAACCTGGCATGGTGCAGTTCATGGGGTCACAAAGAGTCAGGCACGAATGAGCAACTGAATAACAAAGCCTATTACATTCATTGTGCACTTCATTTGTATGATTATTAATTGGGATATATAATGAAGTAATTATGCAGCTCACTCTAATGCAAAATCAGATCGTCCGGCATTAGATTCTCCTAAGGAACGTGTCACCTAGATCCCTCATGTGCGCAGACGACACGCACAATATAGACAGTAGGGCTCGAGCTCCCATGAGAATCTAACGCCACTGCTGATGTGACAGGTGATGAGAGAGATGGGAAGCAGTTGTGATACAGATGAGGCTTCTCGCTTGCTTGCCCACTGCTCTCTTCCTGCTGTGCGACCTGGTTCCTAACTGGCTCCAGACGGGTCCGTGGCCTGAGGGCTGGGAACCCCTGTTCTGTAAGACCCTAGTAACAGCAGGAATTTCACACGTATCATCATACTGGAGACCCAGTGTGTTCTCCAGACCCCCAGGATGCCCTCCCTCGTTTCCTGCTGGGGCACCCCTCCAGATCCTCACTCCTTCACCAGGGGTTGGGGTGCACCTCCTGAGGCGCCTCACAATGAGCCCTGCTCCTGGGACATTCAGTTGTTCTGTTTGCAGCTCCGTTCAGGAGTTTCTGCAGAAACGTAGGGGCAGGGGCTCCCACTCGTGCACCGGGGCCCTTGGTGGCTCTTGGAATGCTTCCGAGGTGGGGGTCAGTATTGACTGAACTCCTGGCCTCTCAGCAAATCTAGACTTGACGGTGATGCCACTGGCTGAGACAGGTCAGAAGGAGTCTGATCAGAAGTCAGGAATGAGGTCTAAGCAGTGGTTGGATAGTGCCTGGGACTTTGGGTGGTGAGATGATAAACACATGTATGAGGGGCTGAGGAGCAGACCTTCTGTGTCACAGAGGACATGGTTTTCCCCTGAAGTAAAATTGCATTTCTTGTTCTCTGCTCAGACTATGAAACTCATATATGCTAATTTTAGAAAATTAAAATGATACAAAAACAGGTATTTTAAAACAGGTGAGTAAAGTTGCCCCCAAATGACCACAGTTAACATTTCAGCGTACGTGGTTTCAAGCTGATCTTTCTTTATTCATGCGTGTGTGCGCACGCGTGTGTGTGTGTGTGTGTGTGTGTGTGTGTGTGTGTGTAAAACTTTGCTGTCTACAGCCCCAGCTGCTTTCTAAGGGCGGTGGGTTTTGTTTCGTGAGAGACTCCTTCTGAGCTGACTCTGAGCCTCCTAATGGATTTGGATACACGCAACAGTGGCCTAGATGTGGATCTGGGGGGTGGGGGCAGTAGAAGACCAAGCGGCTCCGCTTCCTAAAGTGAGGAGCACTTGGCACTCCTAGGACCTATCAAGAGCTAGAGAGAGCGGTGGAGCTGAAAATAGAAAAATAAAGGAGCAAAGCTCAAGCCAGCAGGAGGCTGGAGCCCTGAGTGTGGGAGAAACCAAGGTGCTTTTGAGAAACAGGGACACCTTAGAACCGACTTTCCGTTGCTGGCTTTGTTGCTATGAAAAGCCTTCAAGGAGCTGCTGTACGTCTTGGCTTCATACAGAGCTCTCGTGCAATTGATTAGGGGAGGGCCCGCTTCGGAGGGGGTTGAATCCACATCTGAGTCGTCATAGTGTGGAACCCACACTGGGACACGGGACAGTGAGACTTGAGCTAATTCAGCGGAAGGATGAGGGTGGGATCGGGCAGGGAGGGATGGAGGATCCCCACGTGAACACACATCCTCCAGGAATTCATAAAAATATTGGCATCGGGAATTCTCCAGTTGGTGGCTGGGGGTCCCAGCCAGCCTGTTCTGGTTAGGGGGCTGTGGGCTGACTTTGGACGTCTGGGACACATGTTTATGTTTCTCGGTGTTCTTTAAATGGGATTGTTTTTGCCCTTGCTGTTTTACATCTTGTTTTCAAACTCAGTCCTGTGTCTTATGCATCACGGCTTGTCGATAAGGATATAACTCACTCTTTGGAATGTCCAGAGGATCAGGTATTGCCGAGAAACTAGCAGTGTATTTGCCACTTAACAGTCGGGCGTCGTGGTTTCAAGCTGACATTTCTTTAAATTTTCCCATTGCGTGTAGCTGAAACTCATATATGCTAATTTTAGAAAATTAAAATGATACAAAAACAGGTATTTTAAAACAGGTGAGTAAAGTTGCCCCCAAATGACCACAGTTAACATTTCAGCGTACGTGGTTTCAAGCTGATCTTTCTTTATTCATGCGTGTGTGCGCACGCGTGTGTGTGTGTGTGTGTGTGTGTGTGTGTAAAACTTTGCTGTCTACAGCCCCAGCTGCTTTCTAAGGGCGGTGGGTTTTGTTTCGTGAGAGACTCCTTCTGAGCTGACTCTGAGCCTCCTAATGGATTTGGATACACGCAACAGTGGCCTAGATGTGGATCTGGGGGGTGGGGGCAGTAGAAGACCAAGCGGCTCCGCTTCCTAAAGTGAGGAGCACTTGGCACTCCTAGGACCTATCAAGAGCTAGAGAGAGCGGTGGAGCTGAAAATAGAAAAATAAAGGAGCAAAGCTCAAGCCAGCAGGAGGCTGGAGCCCTGAGTGTGGGAGAAACCAAGGTGCTTTTGAGAAACAGGGACACCTTAGAACCGACTTTCCGTTGCTGGCTTTGTTGCTATGAAAAGCCTTCAAGGAGCTGCTGTACGTCTTGGCTTCATACAGAGCTCTCGTGCAATTGATTAGGGGAGGGCCCGCTTCGGAGGGGGTTGAATCCACATCTGAGTCGTCATAGTGTGGAACCCACACTGGGACACGGGACAGTGAGACTTGAGCTAATTCAGCGGAAGGATGAGGGTGGGATCGGGCAGGGAGGGATGGAGGATCCCCACGTGAACACACATCCTCCAGGAATTCATAAAAATATTGGCATCGGGAATTCTCCAGTTGGTGGCTGGGGGTCCCAGCCAGCCTTCTCTACTTAAGAAGCTGTGGGCTGACCTTGGACGTCTGGGACACATGTTTATGTTTCTCGGTGTTCTTTAAATGGGATTGTTTTTGCCCTTGCTGTTTTACATCTTGTTTTCAAACTCAGTCCTGTGTCTTATGCATCACGGCTTGTCGATAAGGATATAACTCACTCTTTGGAATGTCCAGAGGATCAGGTATTGCCGAGAAACTAGCAGTGTATGTTGCCATCCCCTGTTGATCTGCGTGTAGGTGATTTCCAATTCTTCTGTGATAACATTCCTCAGTGTACATCTCTGCACGTCCGTGGCGGTGGCTACTTAAAACCCTGGTCTCGGGTTTGAATACCAGAAAACATATCCTAGCGTTGATTTTTTTGCATTCTAAGAATCCGTCGTTGGAAGGCATTCCTAGGGTGCCCCCATGAGCTCTGCAGGTTGCAGAGGTGGTGACTGATGTTCGTACAGATGACCTGGTTCATTAAGCTGGGGATGGCACATCAGCCTCTCAGAGACAACACGGTTTAGCCCAGGAGAGTCAAAGAAACGCAGAACCAATCGTTCCCCCGCCTTTGTTTTTTTAAAAGCAAGTTTTATTTATGTGGTTGTGCTGGGTCTTAGTTGCAGCGTCTGGGATCTAGTTCCTTGACCAGAGATGGAACCCGGGCCCCCTGTCTTGGGAGTGCAGAGTCTTAGCCACAGGACACCAGGGAAGTCCCCCTTCCCCCACCTGTGACATTGGGACGGGGCCCACCTGGATCTTCAACGCACTCTCACTTCACAACTCTGACCGCTGGGAAGAGGACAAAGGCTACTGGGGGAAATGGATTCTGTGTCCCTGAGAAATGAATCAATTCAGGCAGGGAATTACCGTTTGGTTGTCAATTACAAGGAATATCAGAGCTGGAAGCCTTCTTACAGATTGTTCAGTCTGTCTTCATTTTACAGATGGGATAACGGAGGCCCATGATCATGCAATTTGCGAGAAAATAGAAAACACTAAAGTTATGCTTCATGTTTTATATATATTGTTAAGTCTAGAATGTAATAACAACCCTGGGTGGTAGGCATCTGTTTGTTTTTTTTTTTCTCCCATTTTTCTAAGTTGCAAAGACAGGGGAAGCGGGAGAAAGTGGACTGAAACCCTGGCAGTCTGGAGGGAGAGTCTGCACCGGAAGTCACTGGGGTCTGGTTGTCCCCTGGAACTGAGTGGGGGGAGGGGAGCCAGAGTCTCCCGCCCCGTTCTCTGCTTTGTCCTGTTGTTCGGCAACTCTCGCACAGAGCCGATACCTGGAGGGGTTCGGGGGCACCCACCTCTGTGTCCAAGTGTCTGTCTGTCACATCCGTGAGCCCCGGGGGGCGTTCGAGGTGGATTGTACAAATGAATAATTCAATGAAAGTGAATAATTTCCATGGCAACCTTGCCAGCACGTGACCGGCTCCTCTGCCTCCAAGGGCCGGCTTCACCCTAATAAAGAGACACATTTGTCAGACTCCACAGGGCGAGCTGGGATGAGGCTTTCTTTTCAGGGAGCTGCAGTGAAACTAGGTCGGCGGCTGGCAGCAGGGCCAGGGCTTGTAGGAACCTCCTTTAAACATACTGTGGGCAGGTAGGGGGTTGGTGGAAGGCCCAGGGTGCCTGTCTTCCCTGGTCGGAGAAGGGGGACTCAGGGTCGGCGGTCTGCAAGTTTTATTTATGTGGTTGTGCTGGGTCTTAGTTGCAGCGTCTGGGATCTAGTTCCTTGACCAGAGATGGAACCCGGGCCCCCTGTCTTGGGAGTGCAGAGTCTTAGCCACAGGACACCAGGGAAGTCCCCCTTCCCCCACCTGTGACATTGGGACGGGGCCCACCTGGATCTTCAACGCACTCTCACTTCACAACTCTGACCGCTGGGAAGAGGACAAAGGCTACTGGGGGAAATGGATTCTGTGTCCCTGAGAAATGAATCAATTCAGGCAGGGAATTACCGTTTGGTTGTCAATTACAAGGAATATCAGAGCTGGAAGCCTTCTTACAGATTGTTCAGTCTGTCTTCATTTTACAGATGGGATAACGGAGGCCCATGATCATGCAATTTGCGAGAAAATAGAAAACACTAAAGTTATGCTTCATGTTTTATATATATTGTTAAGTCTAGAATGTAATAACAACCCTGGGTGGTAGGCATCTGTTTGTTTTTTTTTTTCTCCCATTTTTCTAAGTTGCAAAGACAGGGGAAGCGGGAGAAAGTGGACTGAAACCCTGGCAGTCTGGAGGGAGAGTCTGCACCGGAAGTCACTGGGGTCTGGTTGTCCCCTGGAACTGAGTGGGGGGAGGGGAGCCAGAGTCTCCCGCCCCGTTCTCTGCTTTGTCCTGTTGTTCGGCAACTCTCGCACAGAGCCGATACCTGGAGGGGTTCGGGGGCACCCACCTCTGTGTCCAAGTGTCTGTCTGTCACATCCGTGAGCCCCGGGGGGCGTTCGAGGTGGATTGTACAAATGAATAATTCAATGAAAGTGAATAATTTCCATGGCAACCTTGCCAGCACGTGACCGGCTCCTCTGCCTCCAAGGGCCGGCTTCACCCTAATAAAGAGACACATTTGTCAGACTCCACAGGGCGAGCTGGGATGAGGCTTTCTTTTCAGGGAGCTGCAGTGAAACTAGGTCGGCGGCTGGCAGCAGGGCCAGGGCTTGTAGGAACCTCCTTTAAACATACTGTGGGCAGGTAGGGGGTTGGTGGAAGGCCCAGGGTGCCTGTCTTCCCTGGTAGGAGAAGGACTCGTCTTTCTGGCTGGGGAGGGGTCTAAAAATCAGTTCTGGAAAACTCTTGAATCTGGGAGCAAGAAAATGTAAAGTCTTGTGTTCCTCCACAATTTACAAGCAACACCCAGGCACTAGGGTGCAGAGCGCTTTCAATATCCCTTTGTGACGAGAAAAGGAAATGGAGGCCGGAAAATTGCCTCCTGGAACTTTACCTAAGGGGACTTAGCTGGTGACCAAGCGTGGACTCAGACCCAAACGAAGTGGTCTGTCTGTGGGGGCCCGGATGCTCTGATTAGCTGACCCGTCACGTGCACACCGCATGGAAGCTGAGCTCCTGAGCTGCAGGGGCCCATGCCATTCACTGTCCCTGTCAGTTTTCCTATGGAAACCAAGAAGTGTACATTTATGCGCTGGATTAAGTTGGGAGACCATTGGGATTGTGTCTTGTCTCAGTCTGGGAGAGGGATTGGAACTCAGTCTGGAGTGATATCACATTGGGGGCAGAGTTAAGGGATTAGCCTGGGATGAGGTCAGACTGCGACCTCTTGATTCCGAGGTCTGATCCCTTTCCTCTACATCTTCCTTAGGCGTTTATGTAGAAGAGGAGGTTTTGTGGTTTTCTGAGACCCAATTTTCAACGTTTCAGGTCTCTCCTCCAACATCCTACGGGTGTCTGAGAACTCACCTCGTTTCACACACTATGTTCCTAGAGGTCGAATCAGATCCCAGGTTAAGGGCTCATCTGGTTAAGAACTTTTTCCTGCAGGACTGCTGGCCCCTATTCCCACCCTCTTTGTCCCCAGCTTCAGACACGCAAATCCAGGCTGTCACCTCTGCTTCTGACCGACTGACTAGAAACCCGAGATCCCTGTGACCTACTCTCCTGGGGTTTGATTGATGAGCTAGAGTGACACACAGAACTCAGAAACATTTTACTTACTAGATCACTGACTCATGATAAAAGGCTTTAACTCAGAGCTTCCCTGGAGGTCCAGTGGTTGAAGAGTCTGCCTTGCAGTGCGAGGGGCACCGGTTCGATCCCTTTCCCGGGAAGATGCCATGTGCCACGGAGCAGCTGGACAGGTGTGTCCAATTATGAGCCAGCTCTGGAGCGAGAGAGACGACTGCAATGGGAGGCCCATATAGGCCAAAGAATAAAAAGATCAATGGAAATAAATATAAATAATACAGAGGCATGAAAGAGAAAAAGGGGGAAAAAAAGAAAAGGCTTTAACTCAGGAATAGCCAGACAGAAGAGAAGGCAGAGCAAAGTGTGGGGAAGGGTGTGAAGCTTCCATGCCCTCACGCTGCCCAGTGAGGCATCACTGTCCCCAGACCGCTACATGGCCATAACCCAGAAGCTCTGAAACTCTTCCTTTTTGTTTTTTCTGGTGGCTCCGTTCCAGAGGCACGGTTGATTCAATCATTGGCCATTGGTGGTTGATTCAACCTGCAGCCTCTCTCGTGTCCCAGGAGGTCAGGAGGTGAGACTCTAAACAGAGGGTTGGTTGCCTTGGCAACCAGCCTGCATCCTTAGGTGAGTTCCAAAAGCCTCTCCATTAACATAACAAAAGAAACCTTGATCACTTGCCTCACTTGGGAAACTCCAGGCAGAATTCTCGAGCTCTGAGCCAGGAACTGTGGATGAAGACCCAATTCATATGAGAAATACACTCCGGTCACTGAAAAGACCAAATACATGTATATATATTTCTTATAAATCACCATTTATAAGGAAAAAGCAGGAGAGGAAAGATCCTGGGAGCCACCCCCAGGGAGGGGTTCCCACATTCAGCCCTTTGGACGACAGCCACGGGAGAGTAAGATGAAGTGACAGTCGGCGGGCCCAGTCTCTCTTTTTCCAATTCAGCCACGTCTGCCAGCAGCAAATATCATCATTTCAGGCCGTGGGAGGACTGCTGCTGCGTGGGACCTTTGTCACATCAGTGTAAATCCTCTCACAGTTCCCTCCTGCCCTGGAAAGACGCTGCTTTAAATTACATTGTACACACCGGCTTCCCTCCTCATCCTGAGCACATGTGTTTTACTTGACGGCGGCCCCCAGATGCTCCGATTTGGTGGGGTGGGGGGTGCTTTTGCAGCCATTCCGCATAGATGCTTTCCTCTTGTCTCCCTTCGTGGGTCAGCTCCGATAGTAGGGCCAGTAGTCGTAACTGATACTGACCCAACACTGACTCAGTACCCAGCACTCCGTTCCTCTTTAGGTAGAGTATTTCATTCCATGCTTATAATCACTATGTGAGGCTGATTTTTCTTTTTTTTTTTTAATTTTTTTTGAGGAGAAGCTGGGGTGGGGAGGGAGGTGGGTGGGTGGGCCACTTCTATTGGTCTTTCATTTGTCTATTTTCATCCATCTTTGTTCTTTGGCCCGTGTGGGCCTCCCATCACAGTGGCCTCTGTTGTCGCAGAGCACCGGCTCTGTGCGCATGCGCTCCAGAGCTCCGGCTCGGTCATTGGACACATCAGTCCAGTCGCTCCGTGGCACGTGGGATCTTCCCAGGCCAGGGATCGAACCGGCGCCCCTTGCATTGCAAGGCGGTGTCCTTACCCACTGGACCACCAGGGAAGCCCTGATATTATTATTATTATCCCCATGTTATACGCGTGGAAATAGAAGCTCTGAAGAGTTCAGGGGTAGAGAGTTAGGGCTCCGGGGTGGGCTCTCCAACCCCAAATGTCCACTTGCCTAATGTGCTGCCTCTCTTGCTCGGGGGAGGGAGGTCTTGGAGCCCCACGCGGAGGGGTCGGGTGCGGGACAGCTCCACAGCCACTTTAGGATGAGACCTGTGTCCAAAACCCACCGAAAGCACCGGGTACCCGTCATAGGACCAAGTTCGAAAGGCAGCCATTCTCAACCAGGGGTGAGGGGTTCCCACATTCAGCCCTTTGGACGACAGCCACGGGAGAGTAAGATGAAGTGACAGTCGGCGGGCCCAGTCTCTTTTCCAATTCAGCCACGTCTGCCAGCAGCAAATATCATCATTTCAGGCCGTGGGAGGACTGCTGCTGCGTGGGACCTTTGTCACATCAGTGTAAATCCTCTCACAGTTCCCTCCTGCCCTGGAAAGACGCTGCTTTAAATTACATTGTACACACCGGCTTCCCTCCTCATCCTGAGCACATGTGTTTTACTTGACGGCGGCCCCCAGATGCTCCGATTTGGTGGGGTGGGGGGTGCTTTTGCAGCCATTCCGCATAGATGCTTTCCTCTTGTCTCCCTTCGTGGGTCAGCTCCGATAGTAGGGCCAGTAGTCGTAACTGATACTGACCCAACACTGACTCAGTACCCAGCACTCCGTTCCTCTTTAGGTAGAGTATTTCATTCCATGCTTATAATCACTATGTGAGGCTGATTTTTCTTTTTTTTTTTTAATTTTTTTTGAGGAGAAGCTGGGGTGGGGAGGGAGGTGGGTGGGTGGGCCACTTCTATTGGTCTTTCATTTGTCTATTTTCATCCATCTTTGTTCTTTGGCCCGTGTGGGCCTCCCATCACAGTGGCCTCTGTTGTCGCAGAGCACCGGCTCTGTGCGCATGCGCTCCAGAGCTCCGGCTCGGTCATTGGACACATCAGTCCAGTCGCTCCGTGGCACGTGGGATCTTCCCAGGCCAGGGATCGAACCGGCGCCCCTTGCATTGCAAGGCGGTGTCCTTACCCACTGGACCACCAGGGAAGCCCTGATATTATTATTATTATCCCCATGTTATACGCGTGGAAATAGAAGCTCTGAAGAGTTCAGGGGTAGAGAGTTAGGGCTCCGGGGTGGGCTCTCCAACCCCAAATGTCCACTTGCCTAATGTGCTGCCTCTCTTGCTCGGGGGAGGGAGGTCTTGGAGCCCCACGCGGAGGGGTCGGGTGCGGGACAGCTCCACAGCCACTTTAGGATGAGACCTGTGTCCAAAACCCACCGAAAGCACCGGGTACCCGTCATAGGACCAAGTTCGAAAGGCAGCCATTCTCAACCAGGGGTGATTTTTGTCTCCCAGATTTGATCAAGAGGGAGATAGTTTTGTTTTGATGACTTGGGGTAGGGTGGCGGGAGGGAGTTGCTCTGGCAATCTGGTGGGCAGCAGCCAGGGAAGCCGCTCAGATCCTGCAGTGCACAGGGCGGCCCTCCCAACAGCCATGGATTCCAGGGTGTCAGCTGTAGTGCACTTGGGGAGCCCGGACTGGGACAGGATTGAAGACAGAGAGTACGATTGCAGAAACAGAGTCAACCAAGTCGTCTGCAGACCCACAATTTTTTTTCAAAGTTATTTTTAATATTTTCACAGAGTTTTGTTGTTTCCTGCCACACATCAACCCAAATCCACTAGAGACATGTATATGCCTCCTCCTTCCCGAATGTCCCTTCCACCTCCCTCCCCATCCCACCCCTCCAGGTCGCCAGAGAGCCCCTGTTTGAGATCCCCTAGTCTCACAGCCTAGTCTCCTCCCTCACCCCAATGTCCGTAAGTCTGTTCTCTGTGGCAGACACACAGGTTTTTTTTCCTTTCCCCAAAGATTTTTTCTTTTTTAATTTTATTTTGCTTTTTACTTTTACAGAGTTTTGTTGTTTACAGACACGTATAATCCCAGATTAGTCGTATGTATATCCCCCACATCCCACCCCTCCAGGCCATCACACAGCGCCCCTGCAGGATCCTCTATTCCCACAGCACAATGACCATAGCTATCTTTTCAATATACAACAGTATAGGTTTCCATGTTTCTCCCTTTATGCCTCCCATTCACTGTTCATTCCCCACAGTGTCCATGTGTCTGTTCTCCATGTCTGTGACACACAATTTTAACAGGAATGGTTTCCTGGTGCTCCCTTGTGTTCCAGGCAGGGTTCTGAGTACTTTTTATAGGCCCACTCACCACTCCCTTCATTCTCAATATGACTCTGGGAGGAAAGGGATTTTTTTTCTTTTTTTTTGATGGTACCGGGTCTTTGTTGCTGCATGGGTTTTTCTCTGGTTGTAGTGACCTGGGTCTACTCTCTAGTTGCACAGGCTTCTCATTGCGGTGGCTTCTCTTGTTGCAGAGCATAGGCTCCGGCTTCGGTAATGGTGGTGCACGGGCTTTAGCTGCTCCAAGGCATGTGGGATCTTCCCAGACCAGGGATCGAACCATGACCCCTGCCTGGGCAGGCAGCTTCTTAACTACCAGGGCAGTCCTCTTTCTTTAAATCCGGAGGCAAACTTCCTTGGCACATGCTCAAACTGGTCAGGCTGGCCCAACAGGGGTCCGCACCTCTCCTGGCCTGTGTGCCTGACAGACCCAGGAGAATGAGGATGAAGCCCGACTTCCAGAGGAACAGCCAAGAGGAAGCAGCCCTCTCCTGATGGGACTGTGGCGTTAAACAACAAGCGCCTCATCTCCTCCCCACATTACCTCACCCCAGGGGGTGTTTCCCGCCCATGATCACATGGCGTGGTTGGCTGGATCTCCATTTGTCACAGCAAGCATCAGGCATATGGTAATGGCCCCGTAAAACATGCCCTGTTGGGTCTTAATGTCTATTTAATGATACCTGCTATGCTGCTATGAAGGCTCCCATAACTGAACTCATAATGGGAGACAAGGGGATATTAGATTTTGGAGAAGGAGAGTGCTCTGAGTGACAGACTGACTCTCCCTGGGAGGTTGATGCCCTGCTAGGATGGGTGGAGGCGGCTGGTGTGGAATCACAGGGCTTAAGCAGGAGGCATTCTAGGAGATAAGCTGGCTGAAAGCTCTCTTGATTCTAACAGGAAGGCAGGGAGGCTGAGACCCGGAGGCAGAATGGCAGCAGTGATTCTAACAGGGACACGTGGAATATCAAGCTTGATTTATAGTCAGACTCTTCCCTGTCATTGATGTATGTTCAAAATGAACCCCAATTGCTCCATTTCTTGTTTAGGGAAAGTTGGGAAACCAGAAGCTGGTTTGAGCAGGAAATAAATGGGATTAGTCCACTCCCTTCATTCTCAATATGACTCTGGGAGGAAAGGGATTTTTTTTCTTTTTTTTTGATGGTACCGGGTCTTTGTTGCTGCATGGGTTTTTCTCTGGTTGTAGTGACCTGGGTCTACTCTCTAGTTGCACAGGCTTCTCATTGCGGTGGCTTCTCTTGTTGCAGAGCATAGGCTCCGGCTTCGGTAATGGTGGTGCACGGGCTTTAGCTGCTCCAAGGCATGTGGGATCTTCCCAGACCAGGGATCGAACCATGACCCCTGCCTGGGCAGGCAGCTTCTTAACTACCAGGGCAGTCCTCTTTCTTTAAATCCGGAGGCAAACTTCCTTGGCACATGCTCAAACTGGTCAGGCTGGCCCAACAGGGGTCCGCACCTCTCCTGGCCTGTGTGCCTGACAGACCCAGGAGAATGAGGATGAAGCCCGACTTCCAGAGGAACAGCCAAGAGGAAGCAGCCCTCTCCTGATGGGACTGTGGCGTTAAACAACAAGCGCCTCATCTCCTCCCACATTACCTCACCCCAGGGGTGTTTCCCGCCCATGATCACATGGCGTGGTTGGCTGGATCTCCATTTGTCACAGCAAGCATCAGGCATATGGTAAGGGCCCCCGTAAAACATGCCCTGTTGGGTCTTAATGTCTATTTAATGATACCTGCTATGTGCTATGAAGGCTCCCATAACTGAACTCATAATGGGAGACAAGGGGATATTAGATTTTGGAGAAGGAGAGTGCTCTGAGTGACAGACTGACTCTCCCTGGGAGGTTGATGCCCTGCTAGGATGGGTGGAGGCGGCTGGTGTGGAATCACAGGGCTTAAGCAGGAGGCATTCTAGGAGATAAGCTGGCTGAAAGCTCTCTTGATTCTAACAGGAAGGCAGGGAGGCTGAGACCCGGAGGCAGAATGGCAGCAGTGATTCTAACAGGGACACGTGGAATATCAAGCTTGATTTATAGTCAGACTCTTCCCTGTCATTGATGTATGTTCAAAATGAACCCCAATTGCTCCATTTCTTGTTTAGGGAAAGTTGGGAAACCAGAAGCTGGTTTGAGCAGGAAATAGCAAGGGAGGTGGGGAGATTTATTTCTCACCTTCTCAAGAGTTGAAAATCTCACACCCTCTTCCCCTTCCTTCTTTTCTCCCTCTTTCCTCTCTCTGTCTCTGTCTTTCTCCTTCCCTCTCTTGCTCTTTCTATATCCCCTGGCCTCCATGCTCACCCTCAGGTAGGGAAAGGCTGAAGAGATCTTAAAGGAAAGAAAGTTTTGTACAAGAAGGTAGACACTTTGCTTCCCTTCCATATCAAAATATTACCCTGGAAATGGTGGCAGTTCTCAGAACACTTAGATCTCTATTCCGTTCATTCATTCATTCATTCACCATAAATTGGGCTCAACGTTTATTATGCCAGGCAGCAATTTCCAAAGACGACCATACCAATGGCTTGTGTAACGAAGCCTCACCAAGAGCTGCGGTCTAATTCTCCACTCCTTGCATCCCTGCTGGCTTATGACCGACTTGTAACCAGTAGGACGTGGTTGGCCATGCTGTCGCATGATTTATGAGACCATGTGCAGCTCCCTCCTGGTCTCCTGGGACACTCTGTCCAGGCAAAACCAGCCACCTTGCGGAACCACACTCAGAACCTCCAGTCAACAGCACCATCTGAGCTCCCAGCCCACAGCCAGTATGAACCGCTCGCCACAGGAGGGGGCCATCTTGGACTTCACAGGGCTGCATTTCCAGCTGCAAGGTGACTGCAGACGGCCCCAGAGACCTCAAGCAAGAACTGCCCAGCTGAGCCCTAGGGGGGTGGAAAACCCCAACAAAAGGGCTTAGATTTTGGAGAAGGAGAGTGCTCTGAGTGACAGACTGACTCTCCCTGGGAGGTTGATGCCCTGCTAGGATGGGTGGAGGCGGCTGGTGTGGAATCACAGGGCTTAAGCAGGAGGCATTCTAGGAGATAAGCTGGCTGAAAGCTCTCTTGATTCTAACAGGAAGGCAGGGAGGCTGAGACCCGGAGGCAGAATGGCAGCAGTGATTCTAACAGGGACACGTGGAATATCAAGCTTGATTTATAGTCAGACTCTTCCCTGTCATTGATGTATGTTCAAAATGAACCCCAATTGCTCCATTTCTTGTTTAGGGAAAGTTGGGAAACCAGAAGCTGGTTTGAGCAGGAAATAGCAAGGGAGGTGGGGAGATTTATTTCTCACCTTCTCAAGAGTTGAAAATCTCACACCCTCTTCCCCTTCCTTCTTTTCTCCCTCTTTCCTCTCTCTGTCTCTGTCTTTCTCCTTCCCTCTCTTGCTCTTTCTATATCCCTGGCCTCCATGCTCACCCTCAGGTAGGGAAAGGCTGAAGAGATCTTAAAGGAAAGAAAGTTTTGTACAAGAAGGTAGACACTTTGCTTCCCTTCCATATCAAAATATTACCCTGGAAATGGTGGCAGTTCTCAGAACACTTAGATCTCTATTCCGTTCATTCATTCATTCATTCACCATAAATTGGGCTCAACGTTTATTATGCCAGGCAGCAATTTCCAAAGACGACCATACCAATGGCTTGTGTAACGAAGCCTCACCAAGAGCTGCGGTCTAATTCTCCACTCCTTGCATCCCTGCTGGCTTATGACCGACTTGTAACCAGTAGGACGTGGTTGGCCATGCTGTCGCATGATTTATGAGACCATGTGCAGCTCCCTCCTGGTCTCCTGGGACACTCTGTCCAGGCAAAACCAGCCACCTTGCGGAACCACACTCAGAACCTCCAGTCAACAGCACCATCTGAGCTCCCAGCCCACAGCCAGTATGAACCGCTCGCCACAGGAGGGGGCCATCTTGGACTTCACAGGGCTGCATTTCCAGCTGCAAGGTGACTGCAGACGGCCCCAGAGACCTCAAGCAAGAACTGCCCAGCTGAGCCCTTCTGGAATTTTTGACCCACAAACATGTGAGCAAAATAAAATGATTGTTGTGAACCTCCAGGCTTGGGAATCACTTATTACGTGATCGTCAATGAAAAACTTTCAAGGACGAATACAGTTCAGGCCTTCCGCTTGACAGATGACTGGAAACTCTGTACTCACTGCCCAAACTATGCCATGGCGGGCGCTTTAACACAGCTGCACACCTCGGAGTCTGCCAGGCAGTCAGGGAGGAAGGGAGCTTCCAAAATGGCTCAGTGGTGGAGAACCTGCCTGCCAACGCAGGAGAGGCAAGAGACACAGGTTTGATCCCTGGGTCCGGATGATCCCCTGAAGAAGGAAATGAAAACCTGCTCCAGTATTCTTGCCTGGAAAATCTCATGCACACAGGTGCCTGGTGGGCTATAGTCTATGGGGTCACAAAGAGTCAGACATGATTGAGCATCTGGGCACATACACAGGGAGGAAGGACCTTCAGTGAGGAAGTGATGGCATGTGGAAAGGCAAGAATGCATCCCAGGAGGCCAAAGAGGTGCCATCTTGATGCCAGGATGGGTGGCTCTGGCACACCCTCTGAGATGCAGAGCAGTGTATGAGGGGGTACTCAGAGCCCCTGGCTGAAAACAGTGCATCTTCCTAGAAGATGGATGAAGCCCATTAGGAAGTAAGCTAAAACATCTTCATATGAAAGCCAACAAGAATATATTACAAAATGCAAGTGCAAAAGCGACATGATTTTTTTAAGGATTGAATTAGAAAAGTTCAAATACATTTTCTACCTTCTCAGGTCTCGCTGAGGCCTCCAGGGAGGTTACAGCCTGCTTAGGCGCTCTTTGATGGAGACTTTGAGAAGCTCGGTGGAGGTGACGTGTTCCTCTCAAGAGGTTTTCTTCTGGAGGTGTGATGTAACCAAACTCAATTAGACAGATTTCTCTGGAAACTACTTGGGGAGGCGGTCTGGGCAAGACTGAACGCAGGAGCCCTGTTGAGAGCCCCAGGGCGAGGCCTCTGGAGCGAGAGGGCATGGGGTGAGAAGAGGGGTCTACTTGAAAAGACCCTTCAGACTTCCAGCTGGCAGCACTCTTACCCACCGACTTGGTCCGATGTGGATGTTTCTTTCTTCAAGAATGTTTCCATCTGATCTGGATTAGAGGGCCTCCTAAGTGGTCTGACCATTTCTGAGTGGCCCAGACCTTTTTATGTTTTGGCTGCATGCACACATAACATGTGTGATCTTGCTTCCCCATCAAGGATGGAACCCGCACCCTCAGCACTGGGAGAAGTCTTAACCACTGAACTGCCAGGAAAGACTGACAGATGGTCTTGACAGCACCATGGGACTGTTGCCTGGTGTGGTCATAACGTTAACATGACAAATGGCATTTATCGAATGCTTCCGGCATGTCAGGCCCTTGATCTGTTTTCAGTTGGGAATGTTTTCACTTGTGTAGAATAAAAACCAACCTCCGCAAAGAGTGGCTGAAGCAAGAAGTACTTTAAGCAAGAGCTATTTCTCCCACAACAAGTCTGGAAGTACGTATAGAGAAGAGAGTTTATACAGATGCCCTAGGATATCCATTGAAAGTCAAGTTCCTTCTGGTGTTCTGGGTGTTCTGCTCCACCGTCCCAAGTGGGTGGTTTCATCTTCATGGTCTCAAGGAGGTTGGATGTTCCATGTGTGTGTTTTCTGACAGGAAGGCGAATGAAAAGCATTTCTCATGAAATGTCCCTTTATTCAATCTTGTCTTTGCTAAGACTTCTATCTACATATCACTGGCCAGAACTGAAGCACCTGCCACCATAGCTGCAAGGGAGGCTGAGAAGGGGAGTATTTCGGCAGGATACCTTGCCATTCCAACAAAATCAGGGTTGTTTTAGTAAAAAAAAAAAAAAAAAAGGACTATGCATATTGGGTAGGCAACTGGCTGTGACTGCCAAAAACCTACTAACTTATGTAAATCTCACAACAATTCCATGATACACCTTTTGTAATTTTATTACTTTTAATTATGATTTTTATGAATTTTGGAATTTTATGGATGAAGAAATTGAGGGACTGAGAAGTTAGGTGAAGTTTTTGTAAGCTTACACCTATCTGTAATGACCTATGAAGTGATTACAGATCACCTGAGCTTCCCAGGTGACTCAGTGGTCAAAAACCTGCCTGCCAATGCGAGGAGACACAGGAGATATAGGTTCGATCCCTGAAGAAGGAAATGGCAACCCACTCCATTATTCTTGCCTGGAAAAATCCTATGGACAGAGGGGCCTGCAGGCTACAGTCTGTGAATTGCAAGGAGCTGGTCACAACTGAACGACTGAGCATGCACAAAACTCTCCTATGAAACCCTAAGTGACCGGAGGGCAGGACCATGTATTTATTCTTTTACGTACTCTGCTATATCCCTAACACTGACAGAGTATTAATTGGGTTGATGACTGGATGCTCTACTGACAACCTGATTCAAACCCTGGCTCTTTCATAGTCCGTGTAGACTGTTGCCTGGTGTGGTCATAACGTTAACATGACAAATGGCATTTATCGAATGCTTCCGGCATGTCAGGCCCTTGATCTGTTTTCAGTTGGGAATGTTTTCACTTGTGTAGAATAAAAACCAACCTCCGCAAAGAGTGGCTGAAGCAAGAAGTACTTTAAGCAAGAGCTATTTCTCCCACAACAAGTCTGGAAGTACGTATAGAGAAGAGAGTTTATACAGATGCCCTAGGATATCCATTGAAAGTCAAGTTCCTTCTGGTGTTCTGGGTGTTCTGCTCCACCGTCCCAAGTGGGTGGTTTCATCTTCATGGTCTCAAGGAGGTTGGATGTTCCATGTGTGTGTTTTCTGACAGGAAGGCGAATGAAAAGCATTTCTCATGAAATGTCCCTTTATTCAATCTTGTCTTTGCTAAGACTTCTATCTACATATCACTGGCCAGAACTGAAGCACCTGCCACCATAGCTGCAAGGGAGGCTGAGAAGGGGAGTATTTCGGCAGGATACCTTGCCATTCCAACAAAATCAGGGTTGTTTTAGTAAAAAAATAAAAAAGGACTATGCATATTGGGTAGGCAACTGGCTGTGACTGCCAAAAACCTACTAACTTATGTAAATCTCACAACAATTCCATGATACACCTTTTGTAATTTTATTACTTTTAATTATGATTTTTATGAATTTTGGAATTTTATGGATGAAGAAATTGAGGGACTGAGAAGTTAGGTGAAGTTTTTGTAAGCTTACACCTATCTGTAATGACCTATGAAGTGATTACAGATCACCTGAGCTTCCCAGGTGACTCAGTGGTCAAAAACCTGCCTGCCAATGCGAGGAGACACAGGAGATATAGGTTCGATCCCTGAAGAAGGAAATGGCAACCCACTCCATTATTCTTGCCTGGAAAAATCCTATGGACAGAGGGGCCTGCAGGCTACAGTCTGTGAATTGCAAGGAGCTGGTCACAACTGAACGACTGAGCATGCACAAAACTCTCCTATGAAACCCTAAGTGACCGGAGGGCAGGACCATGTATTTATTCTTTTACGTACTCTGCTATATCCCTAACACTGACAGAGTATTAATTGGGTTGATGACTGGATGCTCTACTGACAACCTGATCAAACCCTGGGCTCTTTTCATAGCTAGCTTCCCTGTCTTCTGTCTCATGATAACGAAAAGAGAGATCAGAAGGAAATTCCATCCTGGCACACCTTCCTCCAGGCCAAGGTCAGCTCGGATTTGATTACGAAGACTGAGGTTTGCCGACTGCCATCCCATGCTTGGCTGAGCACACCAGGACTTAACAAGGTCTGAATTGTTTCAGGGAGTGTTTTTAACAAGTTGTAAATGTATTTCACCAAGTCCCATTGCTGTATATAATTGATGCAGCTGATGGAAAGCAATCATGATCCTGTGAATCATTTCTGCCTGTTTATAAGTACGTCTCCTTCACCATCTTCCAGAAGGATGTGCAAAACAAACTTTAAAAGAAAATGTATTTGATATTGACATATGGTAAGGCTGTCTTGCCTTCCACTTCCTTACTGGCTCGTGTGATATGTGAAAAAGAAAAAGGCAAACTCCTAATTACTATAGGTTTTACTTTTTAAAATACCCACAGATAATTGCTTTTAAGTATAAAGAAGGCATTTACAAGAATGATGATTTTATTTCCACTTGGTTTGCTTTAAGATAAGCAGTGTAGCTAACACCTTCGGGTGTAATTATTTGCTTTCACGTCTGTCTCTCTCACTTGAAGAAATATTAATAGAATGCATCTCATTCCAATTTATAGCCACCCCTACTTGCCCCCCATTGCCCTTGCTAAGGCTTAGCACAAGTCTTCATTTATTCATTGCATGAACAAAATGCATAAAGGAATAAACCTTTCAGAAGGAAAACAAAAAACTCTGAAAGGGAAGTATTTCTTGCTCGTAGTGACTGAGGTGGTCTAATCATCTATATGGTAGTTGGACTTGAGGGGTGAGGGTAGAGGACTTGAACTAGCAAGCTTCTATCAGCCAGTTATTGGTACAGACAGACTGCATAACAAACCACCCCAGAACTCAATGGCTTAAAATAGTAAGTGGTTATTTTCACAGCCTTGGATCTGCAGGTGGATTATAGCATGGCTGATTTAAGGTGGGCCCAGCTCCAGCTTACAGGGCAGACTCAGGTCTTTTGCACCTGTGTTTTTTCTGAGACCCTGTCAGAAGCGGCAGTACCTACCCAGCACGTAGTCTCAGGTGGACCACTGGAAAAAATAAAAAAAAGCATGAAGCCATCCTGGCACACCTTCCTCCAGGCCAAGGTCAGCTCGGATTTGATTACGAAGACTGAGGTTTGCCGACTGCCATCCCATGCTTGGCTGAGCACACCAGGACTTAACAAGGTCTGAATTGTTTCAGGGAGTGTTTTTAACAAGTTGTAAATGTATTTCACCAAGTCCCATTGCTGTATATAATTGATGCAGCTGATGGAAAGCAATCATGATCCTGTGAATCATTTCTGCCTGTTTATAAGTACGTCTCCTTCACCATCTTCCAGAAGGATGTGCAAAACAAACTTTAAAAGAAAATGTATTTGATATTGACATATGGTAAGGCTGTCTTGCCTTCCACTTCCTTACTGGCTCGTGTGATATGTGAAAAAGAAAAAGGCAAACTCCTAATTACTATAGGTTTTACTTTTTAAAATACCCACAGATAATTGCTTTTAAGTATAAAGAAGGCATTTACAAGAATGATGATTTTATTTCCACTTGGTTTGCTTTAAGATAAGCAGTGTAGCTAACACCTTCGGGTGTAATTATTTGCTTTCACGTCTGTCTCTCTCACTTGAAGAAATATTAATAGAATGCATCTCATTCCAATTTATAGCCACCCCTACTTGCCCCCCATTGCCCTTGCTAAGGCTTAGCACAAGTCTTCATTTATTCATTGCATGAACAAAATGCATAAAGGAATAAACCTTTCAGAAGGAAAACAAAAAACTCTGAAAGGGAAGTATTTCTTGCTCGTAGTGACTGAGGTGGTCTAATCATCTATATGGTAGTTGGACTTGAGGGGTGAGGGTAGAGGACTTGAACTAGCAAGCTTCTATCAGCCAGTTATTGGTACAGACAGACTGCATAACAAACCACCCCAGAACTCAATGGCTTAAAATAGTAAGTGGTTATTTTCACAGCCTTGGATCTGCAGGTGGATTATAGCATGGCTGATTTAAGGTGGGCCCAGCTCCAGCTTACAGGGCAGACTCAGGTCTTTTGCACCTGTGTTTTTTCTGAGACCCTGTCAGAAGCGGCAGTACCTACCCAGCACGTAGTCTCAGGTGGACCACTGGAGTATAAAAGAAACTCAACCAAACTCAACTGGAGAAGAACATGGCAAGCCTCTGATTGCGTCCCAAATACTAACATCTTATGCACAAGTCCTATGGTCCACCCAGAATCAAGATGTGAGAAATAACATGAGGCCATGGAAAGGGTGTTCAAGTAACATGTGTCAGGAAGCAGTGAAGCGATAGAAGCAGTCAGTCAGTCTACCATGAAGGAAGCCTTAAGAGTAAAGAGGAGAGAAGAGAGAAGGGAGATGACAGGCAGAAAGAATTAATAGGAGTTGGGGGCAGATAGGATGTTGAGGAAAGGCGAGGAAATCTGTCATATACCTATGTTACCGAGCCAAGATTTTAGTCCCCTGAAAGGATAAGAGCCACTACCGTAGACTGGGCATTCCTGAGCTCAGGACACATCTCAATGATCTTCCAGTATAATGGTGTCATCATAGCACGGAAGTTATTCTGTAAAACTATCATTTCCTAAGAGGAAAGTAGAGATGAGAGTAGAGAATGAAAAGCCACGTGGAGGTAAGATGGGCTGGTAACCAACCCATCCTGTATCAGCTGTGGGCTCCAGCCCCAGCCAGCCAGCTCATCCCTCACCTGGCCTCTGCCTGCCGGGCCCTGCTCTTTGGCCATGACCCTCACCAGCTCGCTGATCATGTTCTCCAGGCTAAGTCCAACACCTGCCAGCTCTCCTTTCACTTCTCTCCTCTGTGGGACACTGTCAGCTGCTCCCCTCTTGAAATTCCCATTCACTGGGATTCTTCTCAGTGATTTTCATTGACATCGCCCTCCTCTCTCCCTGCATCTTTTTTTCACTGGCTCTTTTTCCCCTGGCTCTTTTGAATTTCCAAGGAGGGAACTGTTGGCGACGGAGATAGGGAAGAGGAGTAGTTGGCAGTAAATGGTCCAAAACTCTTTTGCCTTGGAAACAGCTAGAGCCTGATGCTAACAATGCCTGCTGTGATGTGGAATTGGATGGATGGCAAGCTCATCTGAGAGTGACTGCCTTGTTTGAACAGTGCCACTGCCTCCAATAATAAATACAGCCAGTATTGGCCACATCAACATTTCTGACGCCCCCCCTGAGCTTCTGGGGGGAGGTTTTGGCGTTGAATCATCCGGGTCTCCCACACAGCCCCAGCATGGGGTCCGGCATGTAGGAGGTGCGCTCTCCTGGTGGTGTCAGGTCGGCATGGATCGTGTATGCAGAGGCAAAAGGGGACAGCTGTGAGTTAAAAAGCTAGAAACCTGCTTCTCCCTCATCACGACAACCTTCCGCCTGCCTTTCCACACCAGCTCTCCGCCCTTCATCTGTCGGTGTGCCACTAAAATTGCTCCTGTGTCCCCTGGTGGCTCAGATGGTAAAGAATCTGCCTGCAGTGCAGAGGACCTGGGTTCAAACCCTGAGGCAGGAAGATTCTCTGGAGAAGGAAATGGCAGCCCACTCCAGGATGATTGCCTGGAGAATCCTGTGGACAGAGGAGCCTGGCTGGCGGCAGTCCATGGCTCGGAAAGAGTCGGACATGACTGAGCAGCTGTCACCTTCACTGGTCTGAGTGGCCATTCCCCTCCCCACCACCTTCCACCCTTTGTTCACTTGCATGCATTCGTGCCAAGTCGCTTCAGTCCTGTCTGACTCTGCGGCCCTATGGACGGCAGCCCTCAGGTTCTGTCCATGGGATTCTGCAGGCAAGACTACTGGAGTGGGCTGCCGTATCCTCCTCCAGGGCATCTTCCCGACCCAAGGGTTGAACCTGCATCTCCAGCGTCCCCGGCATTGGCAGGGTTCTTTAGCGCCACTTGGGAAGCCCTCTTCATTCAGTTCAGCTCAGATGCCACTTCTTCCATGAAGCCTTCACTGACTTTCCAGCAGAAAGTACCCCTTTGCCTCTGAACTCCCCTAAGCCCTCTCTCTGCATCTCTTCTGGCGCATTTTACTTTTCCTTTCCTCCTGCGTCACTGTGTCTTCTGTCTGTCGCTTACATATTGCCTGACCTGATGGGCCATTCCCTGTCATGGGAGAGTTTCAAATTACGCGTTTCCCTAGTATTGAGCTAATGCTTTGAACAGAGTAGGTTCTCAGTAAATCCGTCAGTACTAGACACATGAGGGTAGGTGTGACCGTCGCGGGGGAGATCTGATATGGTCTTAAGGACTCCCCTCTCAAAGCCTGTAGCTTCAGAAGAGAGAAGAGTAAAATGAGTTTTTATTGAATCTGTCTCCTGTTTGCAGAAGTATTTTGTGGTCTCATTCATTGGGCCAATTACGTTTATGAAGATGAATTACGACAGGCGAGAACCCACTTGCCTGCATTACTGTGTGTTAACCGTGTAATTAGCGGCCAGCGTCTAGGAGGGGAGTTTGGTGGATATTTCCATCAGAAAAAAAGAAAGCCACATTATGATCCATAAAAAACAATGAGCAATGATCATTACCTTTTTATTGGTCATTTAAAAACATTTGCTGATAATTCTCCCCCTGCTTAATAGGCATATGTTTGCTTCCTTCAAAATATATCCGTAGAATTATTGCAAAAAAAAAAAAAAAAAAGCCTATTACATAATCATTCAGCCTCCTTCCATCATGAAACCTTAATGAAAGATTTTCAAAGACGCGAAGTGTGGAGTTCAGCAAGGGAATTAAACAAGTGGTACAAGTTACCCTGAACTAGCAGGTCTTTCCTCAGAATGTGGCCTAGGCCAGGCCCCAGACAAACTACTGCCTTGTCCTCAAGCCAAGAGAGAGTCACACCTGAGAGGATTTATCCTCTGTTTTGCATTTCAATTAGAACTGGATGAGTCCTTGTGACTAGTACTCCTGCCTTTCCATAGATAATCAAGAAGGGGCTCTCGGTCCTTTCAGGGTGCATGGACTCCAGCCAGGCCAAAGGTAGACCCGCGATTTCGTGTTGTTGTTTTGTCACTAAATCATGTCCGACACTTTTGCGACCCCATGGACGGTCGCCCAGGCAGGACAGATGGGTGGATGGATACATGAATGGATGGTTAGATGGATGCAGGGGTGGTGGATGAATGGATGGGCGGGTTCTGTTGAATTGGATGGGACTTCCCACATCCCATCCAATTCCTATTCCGTGGGATGGGACTTCCCACATCCTATTCCGTGGGTTCTGGTGGAGACTGTACCTCGTGGCTGTTGGTTCCCAGCTCTTATGGAAAGGGAGCCAGACTCTTGGGCTCGCAGGGAGCTAGTTACAGTCTCTGGGTCCAACTCTCAAGTTCAGAAAGGAAAACACTTTCAAGTGTTTTCAAAACCACTTTAGGGAATTATTTCAACATTCCTAAGTAGAAATTCAGTCCTCCCTGTGAAATGTGTTTTCTGTTCCTTCTCGTTCTGTTCGGCTATGCAGATTTGTTTTGTGGCCCCTGTAGGACCCTTGGCATCTAGGTTCACTTGCCTACTGTATGCAAGGCCAGAAAAATGCCAAGGCTGAAAATGGAGATTGAAGAGGCAGTTGGAAGCCTCTCAGAGGGAGGAGTCCAGCTCGGCAGCCTTTAGGACATGCTGGTTTCTCTCCACAAACAAGATCCACTGATTGACTTGTGCTTTCAAGTGCTGGAAGCCTGACCAAACTTCTCAGCATGTGTGTGTGTGTGTGTCCATGCATGTGTGAGTGAAAGTCTGTATGCACTCATGTTCTCAGAATTCTCCCTGTGGGGGGAAGGTGGGAGAAGGAAGCGTGGATAATGCTGTAGGACTTGCCCCTCTCCTTCTGACCGTCAGGCAGCACTGGGTGTTTGCCAGGAGGCTGGTGGACCAGGTCGCACTCTGCTTGTTTGCTCCTGGCTGAACCCCAGGTGAATACGGCCCCTCCCTGAGCTAAGCGTGTCTGGCAAGCGCTTACCCAGCCCCTAAGGCGTCTCTGGAATCGTGGCACAGGTGGCTTTCCCCTCATTCCTGCACCAGTGACCTCCGTTTTGCCAGCACCTGTGGCAGCGCGACAAGCAAAGCCCAGCTGCACCTTGGCGTCCACTCTGCCCGGGTGGCGCTCCATCTGCCCTTCCCTTCCTGCATCCCATTTGGCTTCCTCGGGCTCTTCAGACATTTCCTGCCTGCACTGCTCTCTGACTTTGTGTGGCAGCTTTCAAACCAATATTTGTCCCTGGAGAATCATGGGAGGGACTGTGAAAACGAGCCAGAGTCACCCATCCTTGCTGGCCTGGCGGCAGCGCTAACTTCTCGTTCTCCCGGGAGTCATCAAAGCGTCATCCGGGACCCAAAAGGGTGAACCATGTCTCTCTGTCTCCCTTAGGAACGTGTCTAGAATGACACCCAGGGGTGTGGCTTCTGTACTAAGCGTGCTGATGGAATTTTCCTGAGTGGTTGGGGTGGGCAGGGAGCGCCGTTGGATGTTGGAGGAAACTGTTTATGGATCATTGCTTAGATTCTAGGAAACGGCTTGTTTTAATCAATGGAGTGGATCATTTTTCTATATGTGTGTGATTTCCGCCTCTCATTACTCATTTGCTCATTGATGTGTTTGATTTGTCACTCGACAAACTCTGCAGGAGCACCAAATGGAGCCACTGGGTGAGAGCAGGGAGCTCTGGGCACCCGAGGCTCATCTCCCCAGCTCCCTCATCTCCACAGTGTTTTCAAGCCCTCGGTTCCTTATCTGTTAAATACAATTAAATATATATCTGCGTCATGGGTTATTCTGAAGGATTCAGTAAGATCACCATTTAAATCCTCCATACATGTTAGCTACCATTCCTGTCGCTGATGCTGGCAGCGTTCCTTTTCACCAGCGTCAAGGGGGAGGTTGGGGAACCAGAGAGAACGCTGTCCCTGTCCTAAGAAAGCTCACAGTCCAGCGGCAAAGGCAGATGCATGGATATGAAAAGGGCCAATGAGGGTTGGCGGCAGAACCGTGGGAATGGACGCTGGGAATTACAGAAGAGGGACCGTGAACCCCACCTGGAGGAACAGAGAAGGCTCCTTAGAGGAGGCCAGTCCATTCGAGTGGGCCTAGAGCGGCACTGAAGATGGTCACAGTCAGAGGCCGGGAAAGAACGACATTCCAGGGAAATGGAAGTCCATGAATGTGGGCAAAGGACAGCTAACCGCTATCGCGGAGCATCAGATGAAGGTGACAACAAGGAAGAGGATGGCCAGTGGGCCTAGAGCCCAGCTGCACCTTGGCGTCCACTCTGCCCGGGTGGCGCTCCATCTGCCCTTCCCTTCCTGCATCCCATTTGGCTTCCTCGGGCTCTTCAGACATTTCCTGCCTGCACTGCTTCTGACTTTGTGTGGCAGCTTTCAAACCAATATTTGTCCCTGGAGAATCATGGGAGGGACTGTGAAAACGAGCCAGAGTCACCCATCCTTGCTGGCCTGGCGGCAGCGTTTAACTTCTCGTTCTCCCGGGAGTCATCAAAGCGTCATCCGGGACCCAAAAGGGTGAACCATGTCTTTTGTCTCCCTTAGGAACGTGTCAGAATGACACCCAGGGTGTGGCTTCTGTACTAAGCGTGCTGATGGAATTTTCCTGAGTGGTTGGGGTGGGCAGGGAGCGCCGTTGGATGTTGGAGGAAACTGTTTATGGATCATTGCTTAGATTCTAGGAAACGGCTTGTTTTAATCAATGGAGTGGATCATTTTTCTATATGTGTGTGATTTCCGCCTCTCATTACTCATTTGCTCATTGATGTGTTTGATTTGTCACTCGACAAACTCTGCAGGAGCACCAAATGGAGCCACTGGGTGAGAGCAGGGAGCTCTGGGCACCGAGGCTCATCTCCCCAGCTCCCTCATCTCCACAGTGTTTTCAAGCCCTCGGTTCCTTATCTGTTAAATACAATTAAATATATATCTGCGTCATGGGTTATTCTGAAGGATTCAGTAAGATCACCATTTAAATCCTCCATACATGTTAGCTACCATTCCTGTCGCTGATGCTGGCAGCGTTCCTTTTCACCAGCGTCAAGGGGGAGGTTGGGGAACCAGAGAGAACGCTGTCCCTGTCCTAAGAAAGCTCACAGTCCAGCGGCAAAGGCAGATGCATGGATATGAAAAGGGCCAATGAGGGTTGGCGGCAGAACCGTGGGAATGGACGCTGGGAATTACAGAAGAGGGACCGTGAACCCCACCTGGAGGAACAGAGAAGGCTCCTTAGAGGAGGCCAGTCCATTCGAGTGGGCCTAGAGCGGCACTGAAGATGGTCACAGTCAGAGGCCGGGAAAGAACGACATTCCAGGGAAATGGAAGTCCATGAATGTGGGCAAAGGACAGCTAACCGTCTAGATCGCGGAGCATCAGATGAAGGTGACAACAAGGAAGAGGATGGCCATGTGGCCAGATTACAGAGGGCTTCGACTGCCAAGCCAAGGCAGGGGTCGGGGAAGAGGGAGTGCTGGCATCTAGGTTTTATGTTTTTGGCCTCGGGCAGCGATTCCAGCACCTTAAGCAAGGGAACAATAGGATCTGAGTGTTGCCAGGGGTACAACCTGCCATTATAAAAATAAATACATTCACCCGAGACTCTGAGGAAATTGGCAGGAATAAGCAGCCAGATTTTCAGTGCTTTGCCTGTGTATGTTAGCTTCCTGCCACAGGCAAAGGGGCCAAGAAGAATGATGTCACGGGGGCCATGGGATGCCTCGTGTTCAGAGCAGGCGGCCAAATTGTGCCTAGCAGGCACTGTGAAGCAGGGGAGGTAAACAGGAAGGCATTTAGCACGACATCTCATTTCCTCCAATCCCTGCGGTCCCAGTGGGCTCCTGGAAATCTGGGCAAATTATAAATGGGCAGCTGAGGTGCGGAGGGACCAGTAACAAAGCCCGTTAGCGCCAGAGGCATCATCCGAGGCTCAGTTTCCTCATCTGTAAAAGGGGAACAATGGTGACTGTCTCACAGGATTGTAGTGAGGACTCAGTGGGAAAAGGTGTAGGACGTTTTAAGCATCACATCAGATACGCACTAAGTGCTCATGTTAGAGCAGATGAGGTAGATGTTTAAAGGGGTTTGGGGACTTCCCCCGTATTCTCATGGTTAAGATTAACTCTGCCCACCAATGCAGAGGACACGGCTTCAGCCCCTGGTCTGGGAACTAAGGTCCCACATGTCATGGGGCAACTCAGCCCGTGTGCCGCAATTGTGGAGCCCATGACCTCTAAAGCCTGTGCTCCGAAGAGAGAGAAGCCGCTGCGATGAGGAGCCCGAGCCGTGCAATGAGAGAGTAGCCCCTGCTCGCCTCAACTAGAGAAAGCCGAGATGCAGCAGCAGAGACCCAGCATGGCCAAAAATTAATTAGTTAGTTAAAAGAATAAAATAGGGCTTCCCCTGGTGGTCCAGTGGGTAAGGACATCGCCTTGCAGTGCAAGGGGCGCCGGTTCGAGCCCTGGCCTGGGAAGATCCCACGTGCCGCGGAGCAGCTGGACCGATGTGTCCAATCACCGAGCCGGAGCTCTGGAGCGCATGTGCCCAGAGCCAGTGCTCTGCGACAACAGACGCCACCGCGATGGGAGGCCCACAGGAGCCAAAGAGCAAAGACGGATGAACATAGAGAAACGAAAGACCAATGGAAGTGGCCTGCGTGCTCCCCTCCCTCCCCAACCCGATCCCCGCCCAAAATAAATAAATAAATAAATCTTTAAAAAAAAAAAAAGAATAAAACAAAAGGGGCTCTGGGGACTTGAAAATGATCGACACACAGGTCACACCTTCCCACGCCTTTTGTTTCCCACTTCTTCCTCTGTCAGATCTTGGAGTTCCACCCTGCCCGGGCTGCCAACAGCTCCAGGACAGACTGGAGAGGAGAAGAGGTACAAAGACATCGCCTCGCCCAGGAGGGTTCGTTGTCGGAGAAAACAAAAGCATATCATGCAGTTTTCACCACTTTTCTCCTAAGAGGGTAAAATAAGCATCATACATCTTCTTTTTCCCCCAGAACCTTACAAATTTTAGCAGTAAATGGTAAAACACATCAGTGAATTTCCCCATGAATATTTATTGAAATTGCACTTTTAATACAAAGCCATTTGAAAAGTGAAACTCCGAGGAAAATGCATTTTGTGCAGCGTTGATCTTAAAATATTTACTATGAATATGCTCATCCTAGGAATATTGCACACTGCTTTTTATTATTTGTTCTGGATGAAATCGCCAGGATTGGGCCAAGATGGTTTTTACAAGCTGAATGGTATTGGCAGGACGATCCCCTGTATGGCATTCAGCTTGCTTTCTTTCTAGTCCTTGATTTGTTGGTTTCTGGCAACCATTCCATAGACGTCTCTGGAATTCAGAAATGACGAATGGATGGAGACTAGAGACACACACCTGGAACAGGTGAGCTCTGAAAACATAGTTAGAAATGCGCGGACATTCAAGCGCAATGAGAGAGTAGCCCCTGCTCGCCTCAACTAGAGAAAGCCGAGATGCAGCAGCAGAGACCCAGCATGGCCAAAAATTAATTAGTTAGTTAAAAGAATAAAATAGGGCTTCCCCTGGTGGTCCAGTGGGTAAGGACATCGCCTTGCAGTGCAAGGGGCGCCGGTTCGAGCCCTGGCCTGGGAAGATCCCACGTGCCGCGGAGCAGCTGGACCGATGTGTCCAATCACCGAGCCGGAGCTCTGGAGCGCATGTGCCCAGAGCCAGTGCTCTGCGACAACAGACGCCACCGCGATGGGAGGCCCACAGGAGCCAAAGAGCAAAGACGGATGAACATAGAGAAACGAAAGACCAATGGAAGTGGCCTGCGTGCTCCCCTCCCTCCCCAACCCGATCCCCGCCCAAAATAAATAAATAAATAAATCTTTAAAAAAAAAAAAAGAATAAAACAAAAGGGGCTCTGGGGACTTGAAAATGATCGACACACAGGTCACACCTTCCCACGCCTTTTGTTTCCCACTTCTTCCTCTGTCAGATCTTGGAGTTCCACCCTGCCCGGGCTGCCAACAGCTCCAGGACAGACTGGAGAGGAGAAGAGGTACAAAGACATCGCCTCGCCCAGGAGGGTTCGTTGTCGGAGAAAACAAAAGCATATCATGCAGTTTTCACCACTTTTCTCCTAAGAGGGTAAAATAAGCATCATACATCTTCTTTTTCCCCCAGAACCTTACAAATTTTAGCAGTAAATGGTAAAACACATCAGTGAATTTCCCCATGAATATTTATTGAAATTGCACTTTTAATACAAAGCCATTTGAAAAGTGAAACTCCGAGGAAAATGCATTTTGTGCAGCGTTGATCTTAAAATATTTACTATGAATATGCTCATCCTAGGAATATTGCACACTGCTTTTTATTATTTGTTCTGGATGAAATCGCCAGGATTGGGCCAAGATGGTTTTTACAAGCTGAATGGTATTGGCAGGACGATCCCCTGTATGGCATTCAGCTTGCTTTCTTTCTAGTCCTTGATTTGTTGGTTTCTGGCAACCATTCCATAGACGTCTCTGGAATTCAGAAATGACGAATGGATGGAGACTAGAGACACACACCTGGAACAGGTGAGCTCTGAAAACATAGTTAGAAAAGCGCGGACATGAAGCGGAAGGAGCTTCAAGGTCATCTTGTCGACTGCCTTCACCTGTGCATGAACGGGATGGTGCCCGTAAAGACTGGATACCATTTCTCAACCCATCTTGTCCAGCTGAACCTGGACAAGAGTGATAATTCCTGAAGTCTGTGCAGATGCAGGGGAATAAGCATTTCATACATTAGTAATAGGAATATGAATCGTTAGAGTTTTTTGAGAGTGGGCCACCAGGATTGATTAAAATTATAAATACAGGACTGTCCCCCGGTGAATAAGAATCCAATGCAGGGCACATGGGCTTCCTCTCTGGTCTGGGAAGATTCCACAGGCCATGGGGCAGCTCAGCCCCTGTGCCACCACTGCTGAGCCCATGTGCTACAACTGCTGCAGTCTCTGTGCTCCACAACGAAAGAAGCCACCACAGTGAGAAACCCACGAACCACCGCTGAAGAGTAGCCCCCACTCACTGCAACTAGAGAAAGCCCTCACGCAGCCATGAAGACCCAGCATAACCCAAAATAAAGACCTTAAAAAAAAAGTGTAAGTACACACACCCGTTGAGTCAGCAGTTTCACTTTTGGGAATCTGTCCTATAGATCTAAAAGCCCTTGTGTAGAAATGCGTATGTAGAATCATGTTTTTTGCAGTGACCTTCACTAGAAATGGCCTGGACATGGAGCAATGTGAATAGGACAGTCCCTGATTCGGTAGCCTGGGGGTCTCTCAGTATTATTCATGGCTCCTTTCATGATAGCGTGTATCTTCAAAACATGGATATATGTTCGCATGTATGACTATCTTAAAAGTAGGATAAATAAATAGAAAATAGAAGTTTTAAAGAGATGAGATAAAAATAAAGAGAGAGAAAACTTTGAATATTTTTCTTTATGCCAGTGGGGTGTTTTTGTGGTGCTCTGTTTGGGAGGTTACTAGAGAATACCGTGCTACCTTCCTACAGGAGTGACATTGAATTTGGGGCCATCACCTGATTTTGCAACAATGTGATTCTATAGTGCAGATTGTTCTGCCTTTTTATCCTCCACTAACTGAGGCACTATACCTCATAGATACAGATATAGACATGCGTTCTTTTACATATTCATAAGACTATAGGGAAGAGTATGAATGGATTATACCAGGTTCTCATTATGGGGACTCTATTGGGGGCAGGACAGGAAGGTTAAAAAAGAAAGGAAATTGGGGGAAAAATGATTTTAAGAGAGACTACAGCAAAATGGGGAAAATATTCAAATATTTAGAATATTGAGAGAGAGAGAGAGGAGGTTTGGGCAGAGGGTCCCTGGACAGGTCTGCTGCGGTTGGGATAAGCCCTGCTTAGGGCCCTGAGGGCCGGAGAGCAAACCGGGTCCAGGAGGCTTCCTCCGTCAGAACTCACTGGTGTCAGAGACGGCCCCGCCGTCCTTGGCTACTGGGCCGTTTGAAGGGAAAATTGAATTATAATCCTAACATCTTTTGTACATCTGAAAATTTGTCATAGTAATTAAATACTAATAAGGCGAGGGAGATTAAATGGATAGTTTCCTTAAAGATTACACGCCACCACCCAAGGTCAGGTGGAAATTTTAAGTAATGGAGGGGTGTCGTCAGCTCACTCCGGCTGAACAAATGTCACGACCAAAGCAAGGAGTCGTTCAGTTTTCTATATTTGAACATCTCATTAGAGCCGTGTCATTCAAAGACGTATCGGGTGGCAGAGAGGTGACATTTAAGGTCTCTCATGGAAAGCCAAGCCCTTCATTATCTGATGGAGGTTAATGTGGCTGTGGAACAGGGGAAGTCTGGGTGTACCAGGAAATAATGGATTATGCTAAGAGCTGGTTTCACAGGTGACCGCGTGGAGCTAACCCTCCCATTAGGATGTCTGGCCAGAGTTTTCCTGCCTTGCTGGTTCCCTGGCAGGCTGACTTGGGGGACCGGGACAGTTCTGCTTGGTATCAAGAAGTGATGCCTGATGGGACTTCCCAGGTGGTCCAGTGGCTAAGACTCTGTGCTCCCCAATGCAGGGGGCCCAGGTTTGATCCCTGGTCAGGGAACTAGATTGCACCTGCTAAGAGTCTGCGTGCCACAACTAAAGATCCTGCCCAGTGCAAGGAAGACCAAAGATCCGGTGTGCCTCAACTATGACCCAGGGCAGCCAAATCAATAAGTAAAATACATATTAAAAAAATACAGCAGTGTTCCTATCTTCACTGGTTCAAAAGCCAGTGAAACTGTAAATATAGCTTTTTGAGTGAATAAAAAGTGTTGCTGAATTGAATATCAAATTTTAAAAAAGAAGAGGAAGAGAAAGAATGGAAGGAATAAACAAAAATCTTTTTTAAAAAATTCCTTAATTTATTTTTACTATGTTGAGCCTTTTTTCCTGCGAGGGCTACTCTCTAGTTGCCGTGCACGGGCTTCTCCGTGCAATGGCTCCTCTTGGTCTGGGGCACGACTCTAGGGCTCGTCGTTCAGTCGTTGCAGCTCCCAGGCTCCAGAGCACAGGTTTAGGAGTTGTGGTGCATGGACTTAGTTGCTCTGCAGCATGCGGGATCTTCCTGGATCCGGGATCAAACCCGTGTCTCCAGCTCTGGCAGGCAGATTCTTTACCACTGAGCCACCAGGGAAGCTCAACAAAACTCATTTCATGTTAAGAGGATTTTATTTCTCCTAGGGCCCTGCCCCATTCTGGAGGAGACTCGACAGAGACGGGCTTTTCCAATATCTGGGCGCTCGTCCCTTGTGGTCAGGATGGCTGGCATGTGGGTCAAAGGGACAGGCGTCTGTCAGCAATGGTAGCCCACACCTGAGGTACCCACAAACACACACACAGCCTGCTGGGCTCGGGTCCACCAAAGACACTTATCCAGTAATATCTTGGAGAAGCAGGGCCTGTCTGTGGCCGGGGCTGTTTGGGATTTAGGAATGAAAAGTCTGAGCTTGTATCTGTCTAACCTCCGTCCTACGAAAAGTCCTTCCTCCCTCTGAGCAGATCCTCAATTCCTGGGGAGGCTTGATACATGGCCCTTAACACTGACCTCAGGTGCCCACCAAAAAAAATCCTTGGCAACGAATTAACTGTGACATGAATGGCGTCGCTTCCAAATGAGCTGAGTGTGCACACTTGCCTCATTTCCGGAAACTTCGATAGAGTTATAGGGACGCGGAACAAGGGCAATCCGGTGGTTTCAGGGAAGGAGCCTATATTCAGCTCCTAGCCACCCGATGCCCACTCATTCTCAAAGCCTCATAGGGGACCCATCCTTGTTCCCAATCTCATGTTCTCGTCTGTAAAAACTTCGAATACATATTAAAAAATGTTCCTCATTAAAGCCAGTGAAGCTGTAAATATGGCTGTTTGAGTGAATAAAAAGGGTTGCTGAATTGAATATCAAATTTTAAAAAAGAAGAGGAAGAGAAAGAATGGAAGGAATAAACAAAAATCTTTTTTAAAAATTCCTCAATTTATTTTACTATGTTGAGCCTTTTTTCCTGCGAGGGCTACTCTCTAGTTGCCGTGCACGGGCTTCTCCGTGCAATGGCTCCTCTTGGTCTGGGGCACGACTCTAGGGCTCGTCGTTCAGTCGTTGCAGCTCCCAGGCTCCAGAGCACAGGTTTAGGAGTTGTGGTGCATGGACTTAGTTGCTCTGCAGCATGCGGGATCTTCCTGGATCCGGGATCAAACCCGTGTCTCCAGCTCTGGCAGGCAGATTCTTTACCACTGAGCCACCAGGGAAGCTCAACAAAACTCATTTCATGTTAAGAGGATTTTATTTCTCCTAGGGCCCTGCCCATTCTGGAGGAGACTCGACAGAGACGGGCTTTTCCAATATCTGGGCGCTCGTCCCTTGTGGTCAGGATGGCTGGCATGTGGGTCAAAGGGACAGGCGTCTGTCAGCAATGGTAGCCCACACCTGAGGTACCCACAAACACACACACAGCCTGCTGGGCTCGGGTCCACCAAAGACACTTATCCAGTAATATCTTGGAGAAGCAGGGCCTGTCTGTGGCCGGGGCTGTTTGGGATTTAGGAATGAAAAGTCTGAGCTTGTATCTGTCTAACCTCCGTCCTACGAAAAGTCCTTCCTCCCTCTGAGCAGATCCTCAATTCCTGGGGAGGCTTGATACATGGCCCTTAACACTGACCTCAGGTGCCCACCAAAAAAAATCCTTGGCAACGAATTAACTGTGACATGAATGGCGTCGCTTCCAAATGAGCTGAGTGTGCACACTTGCCTCATTTCCGGAAACTTCGATAGAGTTATAGGGACGCGGAACAAGGGCAATCCGGTGGTTTCAGGGAAGGAGCCTATATTCAGCTCCTAGCCACCCGATGCCCACTCATTCTCAAAGCCTCATAGGGGACCCATCCTTGTTCCCAATCTCATTGTTCTCGTCTGTAAAATAAGGGTTTGAACTGTGGGCAAGTCAGAAACCACATTTTTCTTCCCCTCCAGTGGAAGTCACATCCACCTCACTGAGCCATGTGGGGTGACCTGGAAGAACATAATGCACTTTTACTGATCATCACTGGCCATGTCATCAAGTCATGGCTCTCTCTTAGCCTAAAAAGAACATCTTGGGTACTAAAGACACCTTGCATTCAGTTAATGCTTATCCTTCCAGCACCAACTGGAATTGTTTTCATTTTTGTTTGATATCAAGATTCCTCATTTTATATCAGCAATGATATTTATTATGTGGGTAGGTATGCCTCTATTTCCCATGGCAGGGAGCGAGAGTTCTGCAAGGCTTTGCACAGCAGAAGTTCTCAGGAGGGACCTGAATCTATCTTCAGTCACAAAAGGGAGCCTTGGAGGGGCTTCCCTGGTGATTCAGCCATACAGAACCTGCCTGCCAGTGCAGGAGATGTGGGTTCAATCCCGGGGTTGGGAAGATCTCCTGGAGAGGGGAATGGCAACCCATTCCAGTATTCTTGCTTGGGAAATCCCAAGGACAGAGGAACCTGGCAGGCTGAAGTCCACAGGTGACTTCATTTTGTACCAACTTAAAAATGCTGCTGGCGCTTTTAGTCCAAGGGATCTTGAGCCCATGCCCCCCACACCTCTGTTCCCATCCTTTCTCTCTGTAAAAGAAAAAAAAAAAATGCTGCTTGTCTTACTGAGCACAGCTTCCAACTGAGCATCTCACACCAACCCCCATTCCTGTAAAAAGCAGCTTCCTAATCTGACAGGTCATTCTTGTGTGTATCTTCATCTTCATCTAGTTCAGCCGTAGAGACAGAGAATATCAGAAGCCCGGGGCCTCTCGGTCCAAGCCCTTTGTACAGCCCAGACAGAAACCAAACTCTACCCAATGCAAATGATAAAGGGAGTTTATTGGCTCATGTAACAAAACCATCTGCAGCCAGGGCCAGTCACAGGCAAAGACAGATGCTGTTCTTACTAGCATCACCAAGGACATGGTTTCCTTCTGCCCCCTGACTCTCCCTTCGGTTGTCAGCTTCATGCTGGGAGCAGTCCCCTCCAGGATCCCAAGATGACCACGGTCAAGATCCAAAGTCACCTACTTCCTCGTTCACATCTAGCAAGGTGGATAAAAGGGCCTTCACCCCACATTTACAGAAAAAGTCTTGAAATTCCCTCTGGCTCCATAGTCTTAGCAAGCCTGACGGTCCCTGTAGCCAGAGAGATGGGCTGAGGTGTGGGCTTAGTCCGGGTCATGCGTCCCGCCCCGGAAGTGATGATAGAGACCGTTAGAGCAGATCTTAACCCGCCCCTGCCAACAGGCATCAGGAGCTGCTGGGGAAGGGATGGGGAATGAACACCAACCAACAGCCTCCAACTCACCTCTCACTTTACAAATGGGGAACTGAGACCAGAGAGAGAAAAGGCTTTGTCTTCAGATCACAGGAGAGAAGAACTGGGCCCACAGCCCCTCTCATCTGCAGAGCTTATTCTGTTTCCACTCGCCTCTCCTGCAACCTTGTTCAGGCCGACTCGGGACCTTTCGAGTGGTCATCAATGTGGGTTCAGACCAATCAATTTCTCCCTAAACCTTAATGAACTGCTTTGGAAGTATCACATTTTAAACACTTCCAGCAACTTTCCAGCCGAAAGAAAACAAACCAAAGTCCCAAGAATTCTTGCACCCACAGAGACCAACCCCAGAACCTCCATTTTCCCTCTGGGGGCTCCCTAAGACCCTAGTAGCTCCTGCTACTTTTAAGGGGAAAAAATGCATTCTGGTGTGCAAATATTCTTGCATATTCATGCACTCTAATTTTAGCTACAAGGACCTCATTCTAAGACGCTCACATAATTAAGCAGCTTTCTTCCCAGGGTCTGGAAGCCTGTCTATTCTTCTCTCTCATTAACACATCACTGGGATTATCAAGAATGAGTTTTAGGTTTTTTTTAAATTATATATTTTGGTTTTCCCAAATTGATCCACAACGGGAGATGCAATCCATGAAAATTACATGTTTTAACACAGGTCTGCGTAACTCCACAGCCTTGCTATTAAAATTGGAATCTGTAGATGGAGTTTCTCTGCTCTGGTCTGATTAGTTCCATCTGCCATGCCTCTCCTAAATACAAGCCTCTTTTACTCTTTGGCTGGCTGTTACAGCATCCTCTTTACGGAGCAGCTGAGAGCTTAGAGATGAGACCTACCTTGGAGACAGACAAATTGACTTTCCCCTCAATGACCGACACACCCCTTGCCTGCGCTTCTCAGGAGCTGGGTGATGGCTGCTGAGAACCATCAGCATAGGGGGCCTTAGCATCTCCTTGCTCACCCAACATCAGGGATCAGGTGCCAAGGTTCAGATGCCTTGCCAGGTGGACTGACTCAACGTGACCTAGATGCACACTGATCCCGTCATTCCACTCATCTGCATGCCTGGCTAAGGTGCACAGTCAAATCCAAGGCCCTCTGAGCAGGTGGCCCTCCACCTGGAAGGCACGGAGGCCTCTGGGTGCCTGGCACCAAGGACCAGACGCACCATCCTCCAGGAAGAATGGGCTGGCGCTACTGTTGTCCTGAGCCCGGGAGTGGTGGGGGAAGCCCAGGGGGCCATGCCCGGGCTGCAGTCCTGGTCGGTCCTCCAGCCACTCACTGCCTTTTGCAGACTCCTTGGCATTTGAGTCGTCTCTCTGGAGATGGCCTGGGTGGCCAGGAGAGTGAGGGCCATGGCCGAGGAGCCAGTCTCTGGAGGAGACCAGCTCCCCTCTTCTCCTGCCCGCAGGGCTGTGGTCTCACTTGAGACTCTAGGTTCACTCTGGGATGCAGGTATTGCCTGGCCCCCTTCCCAGGCAGTGTGGAAACTCCTGGGGTCTCAGCCGCCTCTCATTTGACCGGGAGCCATGTGGTATCTAATTTTAGCTACAAGGACCTCATTCTAAGACGCTCACATAATTAAGCAGCTTTCTTCCCAGGGTCTGGAAGCCTGTCTATTCTTCTCTCTCATTAACACATCACTGGGATTATCAAGAATGAGTTTTAGGTTTTTTTTAAATTATATATTTTGGTTTTCCCAAATTGATCCACAACGGGAGATGCAATCCATGAAAATTACATGTTTTAACACAGGTCTGCGTAACTCCACAGCCTTGCTATTAAAATTGGAATCTGTAGATGGAGTTTCTCTGCTCTGGTCTGATTAGTTCCATCTGCCATGCCTCTCCTAAATACAAGCCTCTTTTACTCTTTGGCTGGCTGTTACAGCATCCTCTTTACGGAGCAGCTGAGAGCTTAGAGATGAGACCTACCTTGGAGACAGACAAATTGACTTTCCCCTCAATGACCGACACACCCCTTGCCTGCGCTTCTCAGGAGCTGGGTGATGGCTGCTGAGAACCATCAGCATAGGGGGCCTTAGCATCTCCTTGCTCACCCAACATCAGGGATCAGGTGCCAAGGTTCAGATGCCTTGCCAGGTGGACTGACTCAACGTGACCTAGATGCACACTGATCCCGTCATTCCACTCATCTGCATGCCTGGCTAAGGTGCACAGTCAAATCCAAGGCCCTCTGAGCAGGTGGCCCTCCACCTGGAAGGCACGGAGGCCTCTGGGTGCCTGGCACCAAGGACCAGACGCACCATCCTCCAGGAAGAATGGGCTGGCGCTACTGTTGTCCTGAGCCCGGGAGTGGTGGGGGAAGCCCAGGGGGCCATGCCCGGGCTGCAGTCCTGGTCGGTCCTCCAGCCACTCACTGCCTTTTGCAGACTCCTTGGCATTTGAGTCGTCTCTCTGGAGATGGCCTGGGTGGCCAGGAGAGTGAGGGCCATGGCCGAGGAGCCAGTCTCTGGAGGAGACCAGCTCCCCTCTTCCCCTGCCCGCAGGGCTGTGGTCTCACTTGAGACTCTAGGTTCACTCTGGGATGCAGGTATTGCCTGGCCCCCTTCCCAGGCAGTGTGGAAACTCCTGGGGGGTCTCAGCCGCGCCTCTCATTTGACCGGGAGCCATGTGGTATCAACGATCGCTTAGAAAGACCCTGGGGCTTCCAGCTTAGAGCTGAGCCAACTGATGCTTTAGGAGGTTCTGAAGCGGCCTGGGCGTCAGTGTGAGTTTGGGGGAAGACTCAGAACTCAGGGGCCACCAGGAAGGGGATGCTCAAAGCCATTCCTGCAAAACTGAAGGCTCAGCAGGCTTCCCTCTGAGCGAGGGCCACTCCTGCAGCCCCTCAGCTCCGCCTGCCCCACGGGGGTGCTCTCGGCTCCAGGCTGCCAGTTAGGAAGCAGAGGTTCCCACAGTCTCATGACCGGCTTCCCCTCCAGATGCAGAGGTCAGACCAGCGGGGCGCCCAGGCCTGGAGAAGCTGCAGAGGGGGCCCGGGGCTGCCCAAGATCAGGCCCACCTCCCTCCCTCCCTCGCAGGGGTCAGTGTGCAGCCGAGCTCGCCACGGCCCTCCCTGGGTCCCCTGTGTCCTGGGCCACGCTCCCGGCTTCACCTCCGTCCTCCACACCTCTCTGGCTCTGCAGCCCCATTTCTGAGCCCAAGACATGTGTCAAAGGGCGACCCAGAAAGGTAGTTAGCATTAGCACCTCCGCCCCTCCAGGCTGAGCCCTCAGTGGCTGCGAGGAGAGTCCCTTTCTGTGTCCCCTCTTCTGTTCTCCTGCGTCCACTCCCACCCTCCTGCTGCACAGACTCAGAGAGACATGCCCAACCTCCACTCCCCTGTTTTCAAAACACACAAGGGTTTTCCAAGCCTCTGAGCCTTCGTGCATGCTGTTCCCTCTTCCTCAATTACCCTTCCCCTCTGCTCCTCTGGACTCATTCCAAGAGATTCTCGAGACCAGTTCAAAGCCCCTGTGAGGCATTCTCTGACCCCCTCTGAACCCACACAGTACCACACGCTCCTCTCTTGCTGGGTTTCTCCCTCCCATTCTCCATCCTCTTGGATCCTGAGCTGCGGGGTGCGGGCCACCTTTTCAGGAGGCCTGTAGGCTTGTGCACGCCAGGCGTCGGTGCCCGGGAAACCCTTTCCCTTTTTGGGATGAGCAAATGGGAAAGATGTCGGTCTCACAGCAAGGGTGACAGGGTGTGACCGAGAGGCCCGGTGACAGGAAGTGGAGGGGGACCTGCAGAGGGTCTGAGAGGGCTTGCCTGGGGTGATCGGGCAGAAGCTGCAGCCACGGGCTTCTCCCCTCAGGGTCTGGAGGCCGTGCCAGCCTCTGCTTCTCCCGACCCGGGGCTGGGGGATCCCAGAGAGAGCTGTCAAGATGGGCGGGGCAACCAGGCCAGGGCTCCTCAAGGCTCTTCCCTCCTGGGTCTGCCCGTGCCCATCCCAAGACCCCACCACCGCCGGCACTGCTGGCACTGCTGGCTCTGGGGTCTAGGGCTCTCCTGGAGGCCCAGCCCCCTCCCTGCCCCGTCTCCTCGCCCTTCACCCTGCTTCTGGATGTGGCGCGCGTTCCCAGCTTTATGGGAAACGTCGGAGAAAGAAGCCAGGCAAGGAGGCGCCACTTCAAGGAGAGCTGATATTGGACTGGGCGGGGGGAGGGGGTATGCACAGAGCTTGTGGCCCGTCCTGAGGTGGGGGTGTGGGTGGGCAGCTCCCCTCTGCCCCTGGTGCCACCAGCCCATCCACAGAGAAGGGAGAGGCCGGGCTGCAGAGCTGGACTTCCGGCCACACCCCCTGGGGAATGCAGCTACGCGGTCAGGGCTGCCTGGCCTGGAGCCCACAGTCTATGAGCCCACCTCCAGGTCAGGGTCCTTGCTCCTCGGAGCACTACGCCCGCCCGGCCCAGCATCCGCCGTCCAGGCCCCTGACCAGCAAGCCTGCGTGGGCTGGCCACAGGAAACCTGGGTCCTCTGAGAGTCCAGGGTGCACGTGTGGATCCATGTCTCAGAGGGACAGGCAGCCCCTGTGACCACATCACCTGGCATCTGGGCGCCTGCAAGTCTGGGAGGGTCAGGCAGGCCCAGGGGGGCGGCTGAGGCGCGTTAAGGGGGCACTGTGAGCAGGGAGTGGCCGGTCTAAGCGGGTCTGGCGAGCAGTGCGTGTCCCTTGGCGTCTGCCCTGTGACATCCTGCTGCCTGGGGCTCGGGTCTAGGTGGCCATGGGCGGGAGGGACGCAGCCCCAGGGCTGCCCTCCGCGTAGGTGGCAGCGAGCGGTCTGAGCACGTTCGCAGCCCCGTGAGGGCAGCCGGCTCCCGGCAGGGTGGACGGCGCGGGCCGGGGCCCTATCATCTGGGCACGTACTCCCGGGGCAGCCCGGCCCAGTTGTGGTCACGCAGGGCCTGGTCCACTGTCCGGATGTAGCCGTTGATCAAGTCCTTCATCTCGGGGGTGAAGGGCTCCGGGTCGTGGGGGCGCTGGCCGCGCCGCCGGAAGCTGCCCTCCTTGTTGTTCTCCACGCAGAGCAGGCGCTCCTCGCTCACGGACACGTTGAGGAAGGCCACCATCTCCCGCAGCGTGGGCACCAGGCTGCGCCGCAGCTCCTCGTAGTGGACCACCAGCAGCCGCTTGCCGTACTTGAGCCAGTCCAGCACGTGCGAGGACCACCACGAGGCGTAGCTGTTGACGAAGTCCGGCCACTCTGGGCGGGAGGGAAGGGGCCCAGCAGGTCAGAGCCCGGCTCCGAGGGGCTGGGCCTCGCCCCCAGGATGCTCCATCACCCACCCCCCACCTCAACCCCCGGGACTAATCTGCCCGAATCCCCCCACCAAGGAAGTCCCTCCTGGTGACCTCGTAGTTACTATCTGACTATACCAAGTGACCATTACTATCAGGCTGGGCTCTGAAGAGCCACAGCCTGCCTGGGAGATGTGACCTCGGGTCCACCATCCTGCACCCGTGTCCTTGGAAATACACCCTGACAGGTGGGGACTGCGTGTTCTAAGAACTGGTTCTGTCTCTTGTAGGATCCTATGGGACCATCCCGGGGAAGGAAGGGGCCAAGGGTTCGGGTCTAGGGGACACAGCAGAGTTAGACAAGCAAGTGTCATCCGTTGAGATGCCCCGCAATTCACCTTGATGTTGCCTTGACAACCGTGCGCATACTCCAGTCTGAGGGATGAGGGGCCAGCAGTGTGCAGGGGCGGGGGGGGCAGCTGCTGGGCCTCCCGGTGAGATAAAGACGCTGTGCAGGCCTGGTTTTCCTGTCCCAGGTCCTCCTAGGCAGCTTCATGAATGGGGCGCCTCATTGATGCTTATTGTCACGTGGGTGTGATCATGGTTTACCCAGTGACTACAATGAGGCCATGGATGGGGCTGCCGCACTCTTTGGCAGATGATCTGCTCCATAAGGCTTTTTCCCCAGCAAATTTAGAAAGTCAGTTCCTCCCCCAACCAGTGAGGAGAAGGGTGCCAGTGTCAAGAATCACCCCAACAAAAATAGTTTCCTTAACTCGGCTATTGTGCTGTGCTCAGTCATACCCAACTCTTGCAACCCTGTGGACTGTAGCCCGCCAGGCTCCTCTGTCCATGGAATTTTCCAGGCAAGACTACTGGGGTGGGTTGCAATTTCCTCCTCCAGGAGTTCTTCTGAACCCAGGGATCAAACCCTCAACTCTTGCGTCTCCTGCATTGACAGGCTGGAGCGCCAACCTCAACTGCTGTGGGAAGCATTTATTTTCTCTACCCTTCTTAACGGCCCCAGGAGGTAGGGACCAGAGGGTTTTAAGGTGAGAAAAGCAAGTCTCAGGAGACAAGTTTGCAGCTTACCCAGGGCCACTGGGCTGGTCAGAAGTGGGCCTCGCCCCAGGATGCTCCATCCCCCCCCACCTCAACCCCCGGGACTAATCTGCCCAAATCCCTCCACCAAGGAAGTCCCTCCTGGTGACCTCGTAGTTACTATCTGACTATACCAAGTGACCATTACTATCAGGCTGGGCTCTGAAGAGCCACAGCCTGCCTGGGAGATGTGACCTCGGGTCCACCATCCTGCACCCGTGTCCTTGGAAATACACCCTGACAGGTGGGGACTGCGTGTTCTAAGAACTGGTTCTGTCTCTTGTAGGATCCTATGGGACCATCCCGGGGAAGGAAGGGGCCAAGGGTTCGGGTCTAGGGGACACAGCAGAGTTAGACAAGCAAGTGTCATCCGTTGAGATGCCCCGCAATTCACCTTGATGTTGCCTTGACAACCGTGCGCATACTCCAGTCTGAGGGATGAGGGGCCAGCAGTGTGCAGGGGCGGGGGGCGGGGGGGGCAGCTGCTGGGCCTCCCGGTGAGATAAAGACGCTGTGCAGGCCTGGTTTTCCTGTCCCAGGTCCTCCTAGGCAGCTTCATGAATGGGGCGCCTCATTGATGCTTATTGTCACGTGGGTGTGATCATGGTTTACCCAGTGACTACAATGAGGCCATGGATGGGGCTGCCGCACTCTTTGGCAGATGATCTGCTCCATAAGGCTTTTTCCCCAGCAAATTTAGAAAGTCAGTTCCTCCCCCAACCAGTGAGGAGAAGGGTGCCAGTGTCAAGAATCACCCCAACAAAAATAGTTTCCTTAACTCGGCTATTGTGCTGTGCTCAGTCATACCCAACTCTTGCAACCCTGTGGACTATAGCCCGCCAGGCTCCTCTGTCCATGGAATTTTCCAGGCAAGACTACTGGGGTGGGTTGCAATTTCCTCCTCCAGGAGTTCTTCTGAACCCAGGGATCAAACCCTCAACTCTTGCGTCTCCTGCATTGACAGGCGGGAGCGCCAACCTCAACTGCTGTGGGAAGCATTTATTTTCTCTACCCTTTTTAACGGCCCCAGGAGGTAGGGACCAGAGGGTTTTTAAGGTGAGAAAAGCAAGTCTCAGGAGACAAGTTTGCAGCTTACCCAGGGCCACTGGGCTGGTCAGAAGCCTGGGCGGGCTCGGAGCGCAGCCTGCCTACATCCTTAAGGGGAGTCAGCGGGAGGCAGGGATGGCTGGGCTGGGGGCTGGCCTAGGGGAAGGGGGACAGGGACAGGGAAGGACACCCACCAGCCTTAGCTGCTCCAGAGTCCCACAGGGACAGAAGCAGGAGCCTGCCCAGCCTCGGGTCCCGTGTCTGATCATGCCACCCGCTCTGCTGGACACAGCTGTATTTCTGACAGCTTCATCTTGCTTCACTCACTACCCTGGCTTGCGTCTCTCTAACTCATTGCCCGGAGGTTACACTGTGTGCCAGCCTCGAGAGTGGTGATCGTGACCCCTTTAGCCACCCTCTGGCGCCCTGCCCAGTGCCTGGCACACAGGGAGGCGGGCTTCAGTGAGTGTGTGTCAGCAAGGGATCCCAGCAATGAAATGGGGCAGCCGGTCCCCGCCCGCTGGCCCCTTCTGCTCACCTTTACTTTTCCAGTTGCGGTCAGCCGCGTAGCCCAGGTGTCCGGCGCATTTCCGGTTGAACTCGGCCACCAGGGACCTGTACGGGTTCCGGATGAGCAGGATGGCCGAGTCGAACATCTCAATCTCCCTCCGGCCACTCTCGTGGGTCTTCACGCAGATGGTCCGCCGGCTCCGCCAGTGGTCCTTCTCGCCCTTGAAGCCTGCCCGGGAGAAAGGCATCGTGGAGCCCTCGCTGCCACGGCAGCAGACAGGTCTGAGCGCTCAGCTGTGTCCCCAGGGAGAGCTGACACGGGACACCGCAGAGGGCCCCCGGGCTGCCTCCGTCTCTGGGGCCTGACCCTTCCTGAGAGACAGGAGAGCCTGAGGCATCTAAGTGGGGAAAGATGGTGTCCGCATGAGAAAGAAGGCCAGGCACCTCCTCTAGGTCCCGGAAGTGAGGAGGCAGACGCCCAAGGACGCATTTATTTGGGCATCTTCACAGCCTTGCAGATAACCCTGTGAATGACCGTAGCTGCAGGCCTAGCCAGATGAAGAGACTGAAGTGCAGAGTGGATATGTGACGTGTTCAAGATCACCCAGGGCCACAGAAACAGAGCCAGGTGGCTTTGTGTGTCCCTGGAAGCCCTCTGCCTTCTACCCGTCTCCCCACAGACGGGGCAGGGTGCCCATCAACAGGCTTAAGAGCAGTCAGCAAGCAGCTGGAGCCCCACCTTCTGACCACCTGCCATGGTCCTATAAGGTTCCAGTCTGGCATCCACGGAGACTCTCCCCAGCCCTACACAGAGGCACGCATTTATCAACAAAGCTGTGTGCCTGTTGCGTGTTGGACTTTGTGTAAAGGGGTGAGATTCCGAGCCTGTCTTTCCGCTGACAGTCTAATGGGAGGCAGGTGGCTCAGTGGTAAAGGAGCCACTTGCAGTGCAGGAGACACAGGTTTGATCCTTGGGTTGAGAAGATCCCTGGAGAATGGAATGACAACCCACTCCAGAGTTCTAGCATGGGAACCCTCACGGACAGAGGAGCCTGGTGGGCCCCAGTCGATGGGGTCACGAAGAGTCGAATACAACTTAGCGACTCAACGACCACTATTTGGTGGACAGCCCAACTGTAATACAGAGCACAAGGGTTTATGGGAACAAAGCGTAGGGGACCAGTTTGGGAATGTAGACGGAGATCGCAGAAGGCTTCCTGCCAAAGTGTGCCCTGCACCTCGTCTCCTGGCCACATCCCAACGTAGCCCACGCCATCAGCTCCATAAATGTGCATGAGCTGGTCTTCAGCTCTTGAAACATAAATGAGTCCCCCACCACCCCCATGAATGGCCGGGAAGCATCTGTGCCTACAGCCAGCAGCGAGGGACTCTTTGATGCCTGGAAAATGCAAGTCTCTTTTGAATCCAGAAGTCTGGGGTCACCCGCTGAAACTCAACACACATTTCAAACTCATCTCTACCATGGGCCCAACACCAAACGTCTTTGCTTTGATTCATTCTGTCAAACAGCTGGGAAGTTCCAGGAAAGAATGAGCCAATCCATGGGCCGCGGAAGCATGAGATCTGGTCTTTGACACCCCGAGACCCAGGGTGCCTTTTGTACTGTCTCAGCCTATTTCAACCACGGCCACTCTCCCTTATACCTCAGACCAGGCTCACCCACGACCGGTTTGGCGTGTGGGCCCTGGAGCGGCCTTGAGAATGTCACGTGTGTGTGTGTGTGTGTGTGTGTGTTTGTTCGTTGTTCTGACAGTGCTCTGAGACCTGCAGCTCTATCTAAGCCATCCGGTAGGACTCAAAAGATGCATCTGGGTGTCTCCTAAGCCCTTCGGGGGCCGCATTACCCTAACCCTTGATACCTGGCTCTCGAGCCCCTGGGTCACTTAGCCGCTTGCCCACTGAGACAGCCAGCTCTCTGAATAAGGTAAAGGCCTTTAGAGGAGCATGGTGGGCACGGCCGCCTGTGCACAGTCGGGGGTTCCTGGGGGACTAGACCAGCGTGGGCAGGACCACATGCGTCATCTGGCCGCCTCACCCATAGGTGCTGTGATACCAAGGTTCCCAACGATGGGCCTCCTTGGTGGCGCAGGGGTAAACAATCCACCTGCCGATGCAGGAGACACCAGTTTGATCTCCTGTCCGGGAAGGTCCCAAGTGCCGCAAAGCAATTAAGCCCGTGAGCCACATCCACGGAGCGAGCCGTGCCCCAGAGCCCATGCCCCGCAACAAGAGAAGCCACCACAACGAGAAGCCCTCATGCCGTAACTAGACAGTAGCCTCTGCTCGCCACCGTGAGAGAAAAGTATCGGCAACAAAGACTCAGCACAGCCAGAAGTAAAGAAATAGAAAAGCCAACCATCGGGGCTTGTGCTATCTAACACTAATGATCTAAAAAACAAAACAAGAAAAACACAAAAAACGACTCCCAGGGAGGCTGAGACCAGGTTGGTTATATGGATGCCTTGGCTTTTTTCTAACCAGACCAAGAGAGCTGTGCTTGGTTGTGGACCTCAGGAACCTTCTGCTCCTCTAGGCGGTTCCTGGTAGGATCCTCTTTTGCTAAACCAAACTCTGAGCTAAGAATCCCAGAGAAACTGTTGTAACATTTGACAACAGAGAAATCTATTTCACCAAATATAGATCCCACTTGGCTTATCTGAGGTTCTTAGTCTTAAACAGTGCGCAGATTTGAGCCGTTTTAAAGTTCATTTACTTGACATAATGAGGCCTCTTATTTCTACAAGAGAAATATTAGAAATCATTAGAGTCTTGAAGATTTTTTGGACCTAGTTTTAAGAAATAGTATTTTGATAAGCTACATGTGCCTTGGAAAAAAGAAACGAAATGAACAGATGAAGTCAGTTTCCCCTAATTATGGAGCGTTATAAAAATTAAGGAAAATTTTTAAAAATGTTCATAGAGAAGGAATCTAAGCAACTAAGGCTTTGCTTTGAATCCAGATCTGATCTTGTGGATTTTCTCTCAAAGTGTGGTCCTAGAGCTGGCTGCTTCAGCATCACCCAGGAGCTTGTTCGAAATGCCAGTTCCTAGGCCTCATCTCAGATTAATCAAATCATATTCTCTTGGTAGGGTGGAGGGTGCAAACCAAAAATCTGTGTTGAATTCATAAGCCCTCTGGGTGATGCTTAGGGCTTCCCAGGGGACTCAGGGTGGTAAAGAATCCACCTGCCCACACAGGAGACACAGGAGAGGCAGGTTCAATCCCTGAGTCGGGAAGATCCCCCTGGAGAAGGGAATGGCAACCCGCTCCAGTATTCTTGCCTGGAGAATCCCATGGACTGAGTCTGGCGGGCTACAGCCCATAGGGTCGCAAAGAGTTGAACACAGCTCAGCGACTGAGCACGCACACACTCATTCAAGTGCGAGAAACACAGAGCTAGGACTCTGAGGAAAAGCTGGGCTGCAGAGGCTGCTCTCTGGGTGCTGGGAGCCGCCTCCTCCCTCCCCGGCAGCCCTCACTCACCCTTGTTGTAGAGAGTTCCGTCGAAGTAGTAGCTCCCTGTATAGAAGCCGGTGGCGTGCTCGATGAGATGCCGTGCCCATGTGTTCCCAGCTCCCGGGAAGCTCGAGAGAGCCACAAACACCTTGGATTTGGTGGGCAGGAACCTCCGGTCCGTGCACCGAGTATCTGAAAGTCCAGAAGTCGTCTCAGGGATCCCCGTTTCCACAGTGACTCTCAGACTCACTGCCAGACTCCCCTTGGCAGGAACTGCCGGCTTGAGGCTCCCATTTAACATATGGGAAAACTGAGGCTCAAAGAGGAGGAGGGATGTGCCACCTGGGCCTTGGCTGCACAGGTCTATCTATGGCTGGCCAGAGAGAGCCCAGTGATGACCAGACCTCCCACTGGAAGAGTCTGGTAGGAATCAGTGTGCTGTGGGCTCCCCACTTTGTCTTCAAAGTAGTCACAGGCAAACCCTCCTGGCCCTACTCAGATAATTCCAGATTCTGCAGGGTGGGTGGGGTGGCGGTCGTAGCCAGGCAGAACAATGCCACACACCAGGTAGAGCAGCAAGGAACCAGGATTCAGAATTCCCTGCCTTAGTCTCTGTGCCTCCTCTTCCAGGAGGCCCTTCAGGGTTGTGCCAGGGGCATATGGAACCCTCAGGCCTCATCTCAGATTAATCAAATCATATTCTCTTGGTAGGGTGGAGGTGCAAACCAAAATCTGTGTTGAATTCATAAGCCCTCTGGGTGATGCTTAGGGCTTCCCAGGGGACTCAGGGTGGTAAAGAATCCACCTGCCCACACAGGAGACACAGGAGAGGCAGGTTCAATCCCTGAGTCGGGAAGATCCCCCTGGAGAAGGGAATGGCAACCCGCTCCAGTATTCTTGCCTGGAGAATCCCATGGACTGAGTCTGGCGGGCTACAGCCCATAGGGTCGCAAAGAGTTGAACACAGCTCAGCGACTGAGCACGCACACACTCATTCAAGTGCGAGAAACACAGAGCTAGGACTCTGAGGAAAAGCTGGGCTGCAGAGGCTGCTCTCTGGGTGCTGGGAGCCGCCTCCTCCCTCCCCGGCAGCCCTCACTCACCCTTGTTGTAGAGAGTTCCGTCGAAGTAGTAGCTCCCTGTATAGAAGCCGGTGGCGTGCTCGATGAGATGCCGTGCCCATGTGTTCCCAGCTCCCGGGAAGCTCGAGAGAGCCACAAACACCTTGGATTTGGTGGGCAGGAACCTCCGGTCCGTGCACCGAGTATCTGAAAGTCCAGAAGTCGTCTCAGGGATCCCCGTTTCCACAGTGACTCTCAGACTCACTGCCAGACTCCCCTTGGCAGGAACTGCCGGCTTGAGGCTCCCATTTAACATATGGGAAAACTGAGGCTCAAAGAGGAGGAGGGATGTGCCACCTGGGCCTTGGCTGCACAGGTCTATCTATGGCTGGCCAGAGAGAGCCCAGTGATGACCAGACCTCCCACTGGAAGAGTCTGGTAGGAATCAGTGTGCTGTGGGCTCCCCACTTTGTCTTCAAAGTAGTCACAGGCAAACCCTCCTGGCCCTACTCAGATAATTCCAGATTCTGCAGGGTGGGTGGGGTGGCGGTCGTAGCCAGGCAGAACAATGCCACACACCAGGTAGAGCAGCAAGGAACCAGGATTCAGAATTCCCTGCCTTAGTCTCTGTGCCTCCTCTTCCAGGAGGCCCTTCAGGGTTGTGCCAGGGGCATATGGAACCCTCAGGTAAAAGCACCCCAAGCCCCCAGGGCTGTGCCGGGTCACAGTAGGTGCTTGATGAAGGTGACAGTGACCTTCCGCACCTGCTCCCTACACTTCTCCTCCCCTAAAATCAGCTGGGGCAGATATGCCTCTCAGACAAGGAGTATGCTTGGGGTCTGGGCGTAACCTGGTCCCCAGGTACAGGCTGGCTGGGGAGGCCCTTGCGGCCACTGGGCTGCATGCCGCCAAGCCCCGCCGCCTCACCATGTCAGCCCGCCGGCCCCCGCCTCTGTGCTTTTCCTCCAACCTCCTTCCTCCCCAGATTGAGATGAAGCTCAGGTGTTCTTCACACCGAGCCCGCCGCCTCCTCTGTCCAGCCTCCAGGGATGCTGGAGGCCTTCCTGTTCCCATGATCCCAAGACAGGCCCACCCACCAAGACGCCTTGCCCCTCCTGGGACCCTATCCTCAGTCCAAACGCCCAGACCAAGTGCAGGCGAAGGCCGGCACACTAGTCCACGCCTGGGGCAGAACTCACCCTGCACAGGCGTCTGGTAGACCTCGCAGTACTCCGCCAGCCTGGGGGCCTCAGCCTCCTGGCCACACCGCGAGCTGTCCACGGCATCCCGCAGGTTGAACTGGGGGGTGGGGTAGGCACAGTAGCACTCCCAGCCCCGGAGGACCGCCAAGGGGAACTCCTGCCGGGGAGGAGAGACAGAGATGCACGTAGCCTCCTTGAATGAAGGGCCACACCGCGCCGCTCCGGCGCTGGCCGCTCTCTGCGGAGGTCCTGCCAGCTGCACGGGATCAACAGGGGTGTCCGTCCCTCCTTCCAGCCCACACCCGGGGAGACAACGCTCAGAGAGCTGGGACTGTGCCTCCAGCAGCTCACCGCCGGCAGGGGACAAGTCCACAGCTAACAGCACAGTGCGTGAGCAGTGCTTCTACGGAGGGGGCACTCCAGTGGGGGCGCTGGGGGAGCTGGACCTGGGAGACGCGGAGGTCGTCCTGAGTGCCAGGGAGGGAATGGCCTTCCAGGTCAGGGAATCACAGGAGCGCACGTGAGCAGGGGGCTTAGAATGGCATAGAGAAGCCCAGCCAGGCAGCTCGGTGCAGCGCTCAGCCTATTTAACCAACAGACCATGAGCCCCCCACACAGTCTGGAATGCCTGCCAGCCCTCCCTGGAAAGAGGCCGACGTAACCCTTGTTCCTGCAGTCCTGCTGCGGGGTGGGGTGCAGGGTGACTGACAGATCCCCCCACGACATCTCTCCAGGGAGGGTGGAAGGGCAGCCCCCAATCCCTCTGACGTGCTCCACTCGCTGGGAGCTTCCTGAAATCTGCCAGAGTTCGGAGACCCAGCTGAATGTGTTTTGTTTTTTTTTTTAGTACTTATTCGGCCGGTCTGAGTCTTAGTTGCCACATTCGAGATCTTTAGTTGTAGCATATGGGATCTAGTTCCCTGCTCAGGGATCAAACCTGGGCCCCCTGCATTGGGCGCCTGGAGTCTTCGCCACTGGACCACCAGGCAGGTCCCACCTGGAAGTCTCTAACATACGTTTTCTTGCTTTCCTCTGGGCAGAGGGTTGCAGCCACCACTGGCAAGCGCTCGGGCGCTGGTGTCCGGAAGGCCTGAGTGTGAATTCAGGTTCCCAGGCCGGGTAACCTTGAACCTCTCTGAATGCCACCATTGAACAAAGGTAATAACCACTTTGGGCACTGGTTATGAAAACTAGATGTGAGAGGGCATTCGGTCGTGTCTGACTCCTTGTGACCCCCCAGGGACGGTAGCCCGCCAGGCTCCTCTGTCCATGGGATTCTCCAGGCAAGAATACGGAAGTGGGTTGCCACGCCCTCCTCCAGGGGAGCTTCCCGACTCAGGGATCAAACCCGCGTCTCCAGCATTGCAGGCAGATGCTTTACTTGCTGAACGATCTGAGAAGCCCCAAACCAGATGAGAAACGTCCAGTTTGCCCAGCACCGGGCCTGGCACACAGGAGGTCTTCTCACAGAGGAATGGGCCGTCCGTTCCCCTGGGGGCATCAGCCGCAGCTCGCTCAACAGTTCCTCCACCCGCCTCTCCCACACCTACGATGGGAGCATCTGCTACGTACGGGGCATCACAGAGCGGGACACTCGGCCCCATTTCCACTCTGCCTCTCCGGGGCATCTTGCAAACAAGTGATGGGATCCCCTCCCCGCGCCTCCCCCCAGCACAGAGAGGAGAGGAGAGGAATCTGTTGAGTGTGTGTGAGAGAGTGGGAGGCAGTGAGTGGAGAAACCGTCTCACTGCTCGGGGAAACGCTGAACAAACCTTTTTATTTTTTGCCCACAGCAACATCTCATAAATAAATAAATAAAGGAAAATCAATAGGTTTTCTGAGCGTGGCTTGGCAGAGCCGAGCTCGGCACTCAGAAAAAAAACAATGGCTGGTGTCCCAGCCAGGGGAGGGTGAGGCCGAGCCTGGGGGCCCAGCGGTCCCTTAGGAGGGCGGGGGAGGGGCTGTCCCGGGTGGAGAGTGTTCTCCTGGGCACAGGGGGGCTGCTCCCCCAGGGACTCATAGCCACCAGGAAGGTTCGTCCCCGCCTCCCACCTCCTCTGTCAAAATGTCAGGGGCGGCTTTGCCTCTGATAGAACTGCTTCTGCTAGAAGGCCCCCGGGATTTCACCAGGAGCCAGACCCATGTCCCTCACAGCTCCTGCCACGGGAAGACAGGAGAGAGGATGCTTTCACTGTTCTTACACGCCCCTAAACACACACACACACACACACACACACAGCCTGCTTCCAGAGCTCGGTGCTCCCTTTTGCACTAGAAAAGCTCTTCAACATTCTAGGAGATCATAAACAAGTCGCTTCCTTTTCTGAAACCTTAGCTTCTCCATCTGTAAAATGGACCCATTCCTTGAGGCATTCTGCCTAGAAGATATGGAGAATCTCATTTCTCTCCCTCTGATCCACCACGAGGGCCAATAAGCCTAGGACATCTATCCCCCCAGGACTTTCCTGGATGAGGTGGACATTGAGGATTTCTCCCAGAATGGGGGATTGGAGGGAGGCGGTCACTCTGAGTGTCCATGAGTTCATGTTCAGGGGCACCAGGGAGGACGCATCGGGTAGGAGAGAAAACACAGTGTTTGCATTCCAACAGACCTGACTCCAATCCTAGGACCACGGTTGAGTATCTGTGTGACCTCAGAACCAGTCACTGGGCCCATCCAGGTCTCGGAGGCCTCACCGGTCATTGGGGGCCAATAATATTCATGCCACAGAGTGTGGGGGGATGGGGGGAAGATGATGCTTGAAAAGGACCCCACATAGAGCAGGTGCTCCCTACTCCGCTCTCTGAAGACCTCTGATTGTACTAGAAGCAGGCTGTGGACCACCCTCCAGACACTCAGAGCGCCCAAGAGTTAGGTTCCTAAAATTTCTCCTTTGGCTCCCCCCTCCAGGGCTCCCAAAGCTCAAGATCAAGTAAAGGTTGGAAGCCTCTCCCCCAGGAGCATTTGCATTTCTTAGTCATTTTCATGTTGTTGTTGTTGGAGTATAATTGCTTTACCGTGTTGGGTTAGCTTCTGCTGTACAACAGAGCGAACCAGCGGCATGCACACACATCCCCCTCCCTCATGGGCTGCCTTCCCTCCCGCCCTCCATCCCCCCATCCAGGTCACCACAGAGCACCCCGGTGAGCTTCCTGTGCTTTATAACAAGTTCCCACTGGCCATCTCTTTGACACAGGGTCGTGTGTCCACGTCAAGCCCTGTCTCCCAATTCGTCCTGCCCTCTTCTTCCTCTGCCGAGTCTGCACGTCCATTCTCCGTATCTCCAATTCCATTCTCCACGTCTGCATCTCTATACCTGCCCTGCAAATAGGTTCGTCACAGTTTGACAAAGTACCATTGACATATCCACGCTATCATGTGGAAGACAGGGATCTCGTGGGAAGCTGCTGTCCAGCTCAGGGAGCTCAGTGAAAACCTTCCTTTTCTGAAACCTTAGCTTCTCCATCTGTAAAATGGACCCATTCCTTGAGGCATTCTGCCTAGAAGATATGGAGAATCTCATTTCTCTCCCTCTGATCCACCACGAGGGCCAATAAGCCTAGGACATCTATCCCCCCAGGACTTTCCTGGATGAGGTGGACATTGAGGATTTCTCCCAGAATGGGGGATTGGAGGGAGGCGGTCACTCTGAGTGTCCATGAGTTCATGTTCAGGGGCACCAGGGAGGACGCATCGGGTAGGAGAGAAAACACAGTGTTTGCATTCCAACAGACCTGACTCCAATCCTAGGACCACGGTTGAGTATCTGTGTGACCTCAGAACCAGTCACTGGGCCCATCCAGGTCTCGGAGGCCTCACCGGTCATTGGGGGCCAATAATATTCATGCCACAGAGTGTGGGGGGATGGGGGGAAGATGATGCTTGAAAAGGACCCCACATAGAGCAGGTGCTCCCTACTCCGCTCTCTGAAGACCTCTGATTGTACTAGAAGCAGGCTGTGGACCACCCTCCAGACACTCAGAGCGCCCAAGAGTTAGGTTCCTAAAATTTCTCCTTTGGCTCCCCACTCCAGGGCTCCCAAAGCTCAAGATCAAGTAAAGGTTGGAAGCCTCTCCCCCAGGAGCATTTGCAGTTCTTAGTCATTTTTCATGTTGTTGTTGTTGGAGTATAATTGCTTTACCGTGTTGGGTTAGCTTCTGCTGTACAACAGAGCGAACCAGCGGCATGCACACACATCCCCCTCCCTCATGGGCTGCCTTCCCTCCCGCCCTCCATCCCCCCATCCAGGTCACCACAGAGCACCCCGGTGAGCTTCCTGTGCTTTATAACAAGTTCCCACTGGCCATCTCTTTGACACAGGGTCGTGTGTCCACGTCAAGCCCTGTCTCCCAATTCGTCCTGCCCTCTTCTTCCTCTGCCGAGTCTGCACGTCCATTCTCCGTATCTCCAATTCCATTCTCCACGTCTGCATCTCTATACCTGCCCTGCAAATAGGTTCGTCACAGTTTGACAAAGTACCATTGACATATCCACGCTATCATGTGGAAGACAGGGATCTCGTGGGAAGCTGCTGTCCAGCTCAGGGAGCTCAGCTCGTGCTCTGTGATGGCCTAGAGGGCTGGGGTGGGAGGCAGGCTCAAGATGGAGGGGATATATGGATCCATCTAGCTGACTCATATTGTTGTACAGCAGAAACGAGCACAGCGTTGTAAAGCAATCCTGTTGTTGTTCGCTCGCCCCATCGTGTCAGACCCTTTGTGACCCCATGGACCGCAGCACGCCAGGCCCCCCTGTCCCTCACCACTTCCCGGAGCTTGCCCAAGTTCACGTCCACTGCAGTCATACTCCAATTAGAAAAAAGAATCAGACAGTAAGTATTAAAAATAAAAGTATGTCGGGGGGCTCCTGGTAGTCCAGTGGGTAAGGACACCGCCTTGAAGTGCAAGGGGCACCAGTTTGATCCCTGGCCTGGGAAGATCCCATGTGCCGCGGAGCGGCTGGACCGACGTGTCCAACTACTGAACCAGAGCTCTGGAGTGCATGCGCCCAGAGCCGGTGTTCTGCAATGAGAGAGGTCAGACCAAAAGAACAAAGATGGATGAAAATGAATAAATGAAAGACCAATAGAAGTGGCCCCAAAAATAAAAGTATGTCGGGCTTCCCTGGTGGTCCAGTGGGTAGAGAGTCCGCCATGCAGTACAGGGGCACCAGTTTGATCCCTGGCCCGGGAAGATCCCATGTGCTGTGGAGCGCCTGGACGGGTGTGTCCAATTACGAGCCAGAGCTCTGGAGCGCATGTGCCCAGAGCCAGTGTTCTGCGACAAGAGAGGCCACTGCAGTGGGAGGCCCACAGAGGCCAAAGAATAAAGATGGATGAAAATAAACAAAGAAAAAAACAATAAAAGAGGCCAAAATGAAAAGAGGTATGTCAATAAAAATAAAAGAGTGCTCTGACCTTGATGTACCCTAGTCTGTTTCATGAATGGCTACCAGGACCCACGCATCTCCTTCCCACCAGCGTCCTCAGCCCCGTCCCACTCATCCCTCCCTCCTCCTAGTCTGATTTCCATCATCACAGATGAGTTCTGTCTTTTCTAGAATGGCCTATAAATAGAATCCCTCGGCGCCTATCTTTGTGAGTCTGGCTCCCTTCAGAAAAATATCTTTTAAGTCCACCCGTGTTGTTTTATCTGGTGGTCGATGGCTCCTTTTTATTGCTGAGTATTATTCCGTGTGTGGACATAACAATGTGTGGATTCATTCACTTGATGAACCCTGGGCTGCCTCCAGCTTTACCTGTGATGAATCACGCTGCTGGAGCCCTTCCTGGGCAAGACTTGCAGTGGATACACATCTTCACTGCCCGTGGGAAAATGCATAAGGACGTACGGCTCCTGCTTTATTTTTCTCCACGGCGCTTGTCGCCAGTCAACATAGTATTATCTGTCACTTAATTTGCCTGGTTTATGGTCTGCCTTTGGGGCTTCCCTGGTGGCTCAGATGGTAAAGAATCAGCTTGTAAGGCGGGTGACCTGGGGTTCAATCTCTGGAAGATGCCCCTGGAGAAGGGAAGGGCAACCCACTCCAGTGTTCTTGCCTGGAGAATCCCAGGGACAGAGGAGCCTGGCAGGCTACAGTCCATGGGATTGCAAAGAGTCGGACAGGACTAAATGACTCTCTCTCTCTCACACACACACACACACACACACACAGACACACACACACACAGACACACAGACACACAGACACACAGACACACACACACTGTCTGCCTTTACCCATAAGAATGTAAGCCGGGATTTTTGCCTGTCTGGTGTGTTTCGCTGAACTCTCAGTACCCAGACACCATGTCGACAGCATGGATGCTTAATAAATGTTGGATGGAGAAACCAATGAATGGATGTCCTTTCCAGGTCTCAACTCTCCCCAAGGTCGCTGGCAATGCCCTTGGACATGAGCCTTCTCTTGGTCATTTGTGCCCCGGGCATGAATAACGAGAAGAAAAGTCTATTCCATCACAGCAAACCCTCTCCAGCAACAGAAACCCCAGGCGGGGCTCTGCCATCGTGAGATCTCTGTTCAGACAAGAATATTTCACCCACATAGTAATCATAAAAAGAGTCTGCTCAGGGCGGGCTGGCTCTGTCTTGCTCCCTGGTGGCAAAGGCTGCTGCGGACGTCGCAGGCTCCTGTGTTCCAGGGCCGGGTCCACGCTGCCCCGACCAGTGACCTGAACCTTTCTGCTTCCTTGAGTGGATTAAACTGTCAAGTTTCCCGGTGTTTGCAGAGCAACGGGAGAGCTGCCGACAGTAATGTGGTTTTATTTACAACATAACCTCTTCAGCAACATCACTGGATTCTGAAAACACGGAACAATTTTCAGCCCCTTGGGGATGTCTAAGGCAGGATTTCCATAAAATTAAATATTGATGAATCTTATCTCTGCCCGTGGGAAAACTGGACGACGGCTCCTGCTTTATTTTTCTCCACGGTGCTTGTCGCCAGTCAACATAGTATTATCTGTCACTTAATTTGCCTGGTTTATGGTCTGCCTTTGGGGCTTCCCTGGTGGCTCAGATGGTAAAGAATCAGCTTGTAAGGCGGGTGACCTGGGGTTCAATCTCTGGAAGATGCCCCTGGAGAAGGGAAGGGCAACCCACTCCAGTGTTCTTGCCTGGAGAATCCCAGGGACAGAGGAGCCTGGCAGGCTACAGTCCATGGGATTGCAAAGAGTCGGACAGGACTAAATGACTCTCTCTCTCTCACACACACACACACACACACACACAGACACACACACACACAGACACACAGACACACAGACACACAGACACACACACACTGTCTGCCTTTACCCATAAGAATGTAAGCCGGGATTTTTGCCTGTCTGGTGTGTTTCGCTGAACTCTCAGTACCCAGACACCATGTCGACAGCATGGATGCTTAATAAATGTTGGATGGAGAAACCAATGAATGGATGTCCTTTCCAGGTCTCAACTCTCCCCAAGGTCGCTGGCAATGCCCTTGGACATGAGCCTTCTCTTGGTCATTTGTGCCCCGGGCATGAATAACGAGAAGAAAAGTCTATTCCATCACAGCAAACCCTCTCCAGCAACAGAAACCCCAGGCGGGGCTCTGCCATCGTGAGATCTCTGTTCAGACAAGAATATTTCACCCACATAGTAATCATAAAAAGAGTCTGCTCAGGGCGGGCTGGCTCTGTCTTGCTCCCTGGTGGCAAAGGCTGCTGCGGACGTCGCAGGCTCCTGTGTTCCAGGGCCGGGTCCACGCTGCCCCGACCAGTGACCTGAACCTTTCTGCTTCCTTGAGTGGATTAAACTGTCAAGTTTCCCGGTGTTTGCAGAGCAACGGGAGAGCTGCCGACAGTAATGTGGTTTTATTTACAACATAACCTCTTCAGCAACATCACTGGATTCTGAAAACACGGAACAATTTTCAGCCCCTTGGGGATGTCTAAGGCAGGATTTCCATAAAAATTAAATATTGATGAATCTTATCTCTCTGCCAACCTCCTTGCTCCCTGTACCTCCTCCCCAAGCTCCCATGAGAGAGAGACAAAGAGGCAGAGAGACAGAGAGAGCACGTGTCCAGAGAGAAAGGAGAAAATGAACTGAGACAGCAAGGCAGAAAAATGGGAGCACAGACATGGGATTGCTTCGGGCAGAGGAGTCCAAGAGGGAGCCGGCTCAGCCTGTGTCCGAGGGCGTGCTCGTCCCGGTACTTCCTCTGCAGCCCGAGTCTGGGTGTCCAGGTGTGGGCTTAGGTGGCACGGGGGCGGTGGTAAGGGTGGGCGTTCAGCCTGGATCCAGGTCATGATACGGCCAGAGCTGGGCTCTCCAGGCGGTGGGGCCTGAGACAGTGTGCTCTCCCCTGTGTCCGACCCTTAGCGACCCTATGGACTGTAGCCCGCCAGGCTCCTCTGTCCATGGGACTCTCCACGCAAGGAGACTGGAGTGGGTTGCTATGCCCTCCACCAGGGGCTCTTCCTGACCCGGGGATCGAACCTGTATCTCTTGTACCGGCAGGCGGGTTCTTTCTTTACCACTAGTGCCACTTGGGAAGCCCCAGGAATCCTGGGCTTTGGATCTTACTTGCGTGACTGCCAACCCACTCCTCGGCAGTGTGGGCCTTGGTTTTATCATCTGTAAAAGGGGGCGTAGCTTCATGATCAAGGGCTCCGGTGTGAGATTAAACTGAGATGAGAAAGTCTTGTCTTTAAATTGAGACTTTCTTGTCTCAATTTAATCTCACATCAGAGAAAGTCTCTTTCTTGGTAGTCTCAACTTCTCCAGCTGTAAGGGGGATTTAAAGATGGAATGAAATAGGGTCATCTCTTGGCATCCACAGGGAGTGGGTTCCGGGACCTGCTGCAGATGCCCAAACTCTCAGATCCTTAAGTCTGTGGTTCTGCACCTGAGAATTCAACCAATGGCTGATGATGTATACCGTGGTGCATTTTCATTGAAAAAAATCCACGTGTCCGCGGACAAGTGGAGTTCAAACCCGTGTTCTTCAAGGAACAACCACACGACTAAGGTGCCTTTCAGAGAGGAGACTCTCGGCAGGCCGGTGAGTCTGAGTCCAGGGGAGGCTAACGCATGCCGTGGAGGCAGGGGTGCCGGGCCCTCTCTCTGTGTCCCGTCTTCTCCATGGGAAACACTGACTCACCAGCCCCCTTCCATGGGTCCGGCCTCAAAGGGGCCACCTCAAGACAGTCTGGGGAAAAGAACGTCAGAGTGTCCCCTAGGGGGTGTCCCCTTGGGTGATGGCCCGCCACAGCCTGGAGCCCCAGACAGCAGAGACAGGTCCTCATTCATAAAACTCAGACTCGGACAGACTCAGACCCAACTGTTGGCAGAGACTTGAAATTTCATGCCCAGTGGAGGGAATGGGGCCACGCAGGATGGGCGGCATCTATGAGAGCCAAGGGGGTTTAGTCGGCCCACCGCCCCCCAGAGAACAAGGAGGCTCAGAGTTAATGGGCGCCTTTCTATTGCACGCTGGGGCTGGGTTAGCACCTTCATTAAATGGACAAAGGGAAAACCTTAGAAGACACATCGATGGGAAAACATCCAGGTGATTACAAGAACTCGCACACCCCAAAAGGGGCTAAAAGAGAGCCAGCACAGAGGGTAACAGCTCTCCCTGCAATGCCTTTCTCGGTAGAACCACTAGCAGGGGCTGGGAGAACAAACCTCCGATCACAAGATGTAATCGCTTCACACGTTAGTAACCTATTTGCAGATGGTGTCGGATTTCACGCCATCAGCCCCGCCACGGAATGAGTGCGTGCTCCCACAAAGGGCCTCTCTGCGTGTGCGCCAATAACGGGGCTTCAGAATTAATGACCCCGCATCCACGTGGGCCGCACAGCACACAGCTAAGCTCACTCTCACCTTCTGTCCACATGAAGGAGGTGACAGGATCTGGAGGACTGAGAATGAGTAGGTTTTCTTCCATCTCCAACATGGTTGCAGAAAATGAGACAAGATCATTTTACTGTGTTTAAAACCACATTTACATAGGTCAAGTCGCTCTTGTTGGCAGACACTCAGATCATTAAGATGCTGATGTGGCCCCAAATGTTCTTTCCTCATCAAACGACCCTCTGGGAGCTCCCCAAATCCATTGTAACTAACTAGCAAAAAAAATTTTTTAAATAACTGGCAGAGATTTTCATTGGGAGCCACAAATAGACCTCAGAGGGTGCTCAAGGTGGGAGCACGGCACAAGGAAGGTGACCCCTCTTCTCCTGCCTTTGAGCCCCACCTCTGGCATCTGCTGCTCCTGCCCCTCCCCGCCCCCCCTCCGCATGGCCAGCTCCAATGAAGCCTGTAGCTGCCCCTCTCTGATTTAGCTCTGCCCCATTGAACATTCGCTATGAGCATTTGCCATCATAAAAGTCTCTGAAAACATTTTCAGTGGCCATATTATAGTCCACGGATGGCCGTGGCATAATGCAGCCGTCCCCACATTGCAGGACATCTGAGCTTGTCCCGCAGCCAAAGGAGGATGAGATGAAGCCGCCGCTGGGACATCTCTACAGCCTCAGGGCCGCCGGCCTTTCTGGAGAGGAAGACCTTGGCACTCCAGGCAGGAAAGTATGGCCAGAAATCCCCGAATTCGCCTCTCTCCCTCACCCTCCGTGTCCAGGAAAGAAGAAAGCCCTTCCAGCAGGTAGATCCCTGGCCTCTGCAGGCCTGGGTCTGCTCAGCGTCCAGCTGGTCCTGTGTCCACCCACAGGCCAGAGGCAGAATTTGCTCCTTCATCCTCCCTAAATAGTTGTAGAAGCTCATCGATCACCAGGATTCAGATGCGTGAGACATGTGAGCTGGATGTGGGCATGGCTGAGCCAACAGGTTCCAGGTGGCCCTTCTGGGACAGTGGTTCTTGATGGGGGCGCTGCAAGGGACCCCTAGCTATGTCTGGAGAGGCTCTGGGTCGTCACAGCTAAGCATGGAGGTGCTAGTGGTCTGTAGCAGAGTAGAGGGAAGCTAAATCGCCTACCGTGTACGGACAGATCTCCACAGAAAATTATCCGACCTGATCGATGACAGTTTCAAAGAGGAGCAACCCCGCCCTAGAGGGAGGGCAGGGTCCCAGCCCAGCTCCCGCCAAGAGGGGACCATGTGGAAGGCTTGCCTCCGAGTCCCACCCACAGCCACAGGGTAGGAGGAGGGAGAAGGGAGGAGCAGACAGTCTGAGGACCAAAGGCTCACTGTCTTAGACAGATGACGGTTTTCCCTGCGAGCACCTCTTCAGCTTCATTCCTTGTTCCACCCATCATGGCACAAGGGAAAGGGTGCTCAAGGTGGGAGCACGGCACAAGGAAGGTGACCCTCTTCTCCTGCCTTTGAGCCCCACCTCTGGCATCTGCTGCTCCTGCCCCTCCCGCCCCTCCGCATGGCCAGCTCCAATGAAGCCTGTAGCTGCCCCTCTCTGATTTAGCTCTGCCCCATTGAACATTCGCTATGAGCATTTGCCATCATAAAAGTCTCTGAAAACATTTTCAGTGGCCATATTATAGTCCACGGATGGCCGTGGCATAATGCAGCCGTCCCCACATTGCAGGACATCTGAGCTTGTCCCGCAGCCAAAGGAGGATGAGATGAAGCCGCCGCTGGGACATCTCTACAGCCTTAGGGCCGCCGGCCTTTCTGGAGAGGAAGACCTTGGCACTCCAGGCAGGAAAGTATGGCCAGAAATCCCCGAATTCGCCTCTCTCCCTCACCCTCCGCGTCCAGGAAAGAAGAAAGCCCTTCCAGCAGGTAGATCCCTGGCCTCTGCAGGCCTGGGTCTGCTCAGCGTCCAGCTGGTCCTGTGTCCACCCACAGGCCAGAGGCAGAATTTGCTCCTTCATCCTCCCTAAATAGTTGTAGAAGCTCATCGATCACCAGGATTCAGATGCGTGAGACATGTGAGCTGGATGTGGGCATGGCTGAGCCAACAGGTTCCAGGTGGCCCTTCTGGGACAGTGGTTCTTGATGGGGGCGCTGCAAGGGACCCCTAGCTATGTCTGGAGAGGCTCTGGGTCGTCACAGCTAAGCATGGAGGTGCTAGTGGTCTGTAGCAGAGTAGAGGGAAGCTAAATCGCCTACCGTGTACGGACAGATCTCCACAGAAAATTATCCGACCTGATCGATGACAGTTTCAAAGAGGAGCAACCCCGCCCTAGAGGGAGGGCAGGGTCCCAGCCCAGCTCCCGCCAAGAGGGGACCATGTGGAAGGCTTGCCTCCGAGTCCCACCCACAGCCACAGGGTAGGAGGAGGGAGAAGGGAGGAGCAGACAGTCTGAGGACCAAAGGCTCACTGTCTTAGACAGATGACGGTTTTCCCTGCGAGCACCTCTTCAGCTTCATCCTTGCCCTACCTGGCACCCTTAATTCCAGAACCAGGTCAGCAGTCAACTTAGGTCACAGTATTGCCAAGGCATCTCTGCAGATGGCCCTGAGGACCACTGCCTCCCAAAGGAATCTGCCAACTAACTCCCCCACCTGGGAGCGTCCTACCCGCAGCTAGGATGCCCACACACCAGTCATCCCCCCACCGCCGTCCATAGCTCCCTCTTATCCACGGAAAAGCATCTGGACTTGGTGACGGGCATCCCAGGCCCATTGTCATCTGTCTCTGCCCTATCTCCCACCACAGAGCCCGGCACGCTGGGCAGGCTGGCTGCCTTTCCATCCCCCTCACCCCCGCCCAGCTGTTGCCTAGTTTTATGATTCCTCATCTGCTCTTTGACCCTGCCTAGCGACCACTTGCTCTACGATTTCCCTGGTGGCTCAGACAGTAAAGAATCTGCCTACAAAGTGGGAGACCTGGGTTCGACCCCTGGGTTGGGGAGATTCCCCGAAGAAGGGCATGGCGAGCACTCCCGTATGCTTGCCTGGGAAGCCCACATGGACAGAGGACCCTGGTGGGCTACAGTCCAGGCGGTCGCAAAGAGTCAGACACGGCTAAACGACTCACAATCCTTCCAGAAAGTCACCGTCCTTTTCCCTAAGCCTCCCTCCCAGGCTTCTGCATCCCCATCAGGCGCTGGGCTTACTCTGCCGTATGTCAGGGTCACTTCTTCCTGTCTCAGCCCCTCTTCAGCGGGAACTGTCACCCCACGTCAGTGTATGGGGCCCCTGTCCCACTAAGTGTGTCCTGCCAAGAGCTGCTTTCAACTTGAAAGCTGGCCGTGACTGCTCTGCACAGCTGCACTGTTCTGTGGCCTGATCGAGCAGTTTCAAGAGGAGCAACCCCGCCCTAGAGGGAGGGCAGGGTCCCAGCCCAGCTCCCGCCAAGAGGGACCATGTGGAAGGCTTGCCTCCGAGTCCCACCCACAGCCACAGGGTAGGAGGAGGGAGAAGGGAGGAGCAGACAGTCTGAGGACCAAAGGCTCACTGTCTTAGACAGATGACGGTTTTCCCTGCGAGCACCTCTTCAGCTTCATCCTTGCCCTACCTGGCACCCTTAATTCCAGAACCAGGTCAGCAGTCAACTTAGGTCACAGTATTGCCAAGGCATCTCTGCAGATGGCCCTGAGGACCACTGCCTCCCAAAGGAATCTGCCAACTAACTCCCCCACCTGGGAGCGTCCTACCCGCAGCTAGGATGCCCACACACCAGTCATCCCCCCACCGCCGTCCATAGCTCCCTCTTATCCACGGAAAAGCATCTGGACTTGGTGACGGGCATCCCAGGCCCATTGTCATCTGTCTCTGCCCTATCTCCCACCACAGAGCCCGGCACGCTGGGCAGGCTGGCTGCCTTTCCATCCCCCTCACCCCCGCCCAGCTGTTGCCTAGTTTTATGATTCCTCATCTGCTCTTTGACCCTGCCTAGCGACCACTTGCTCTACGATTTCCCTGGTGGCTCAGACAGTAAAGAATCTGCCTACAAAGTGGGAGACCTGGGTTCGACCCCTGGGTTGGGGAGATTCCCCGAAGAAGGGCATGGCGAGCACTCCCGTATGCTTGCCTGGGAAGCCCACATGGACAGAGGACCCTGGTGGGCTACAGTCCAGGCGGTCGCAAAGAGTCAGACACGGCTAAACGACTCACAATCCTTCCAGAAAGTCACCGTCCTTTTCCCTAAGCCTCCCTCCCAGGCTTCTGCATCCCCATCAGGCGCTGGGCTTACTCTGCCGTATGTCAGGGTCACTTCTTCCTGTCTCAGCCCCTCTTCAGCGGGAACTGTCACCCCACGTCAGTGTATGGGGCCCCTGTCCCACTAAGTGTGTCCTGCCAAGAGCTGCTTTCAACTTGAAAGCTGGCCGGCGTGACTGCTCTGCACAGCTGCACTGTTCTGTGGCTCCAAACAATGGGACCCAAGGAAACAGCCCCACCCCGGCCCCATCCGACATCACAGGGGACGCGGGACCAGAGCCAAGCCGTCAGCACAGATCCTGACACCTGCAGGCCATTTCTGAGAACCCTGGATGCCCCTTCCTCCTTGTTCTCGCTGAATAGTTCACAGCACGGATGCCCAGAGCCGAGGAGGTAACCTTCCCATGAACTACTTCTCAAGGGGAGACGTTCAAAGCGCTAAGGTGCAAAATGGAATAAGATACCAAGAATCGGCAGGTCTCTTTTAGCACATGCTCGAACGTGAGATTGCAGCGAGCTAGATTTGTGTCTGTACATCTGAAGAAAGGCTGGAAATCGGAGCTGAAGCGTCTAAAAGCTTCACATTCTGTGTCTGGACCCCTCACGCCCTGCCCCAGGGAAGGTGCCCCCAGAATACCACCTTGGAAACCATCCTCCCCAACAGCAGAGTCTTCAGGGGTACCCTGCTCCCCTCCCGCGTGCGGAGCTCAGGGGGAGGCGGTATAACACGAACGCCTCCTTTACCGAGGGCCGCATGGCCAAGTTTACTCACAGAACGAGGATCCAGCCCCGCTTAGGACGTGAATCTGGCAGACCCACCCCCGGCGGCACAGACCTACCCACCTACAAGGATCATCATCGCAGCCTTGTTTGTAAAAGCAAAAGATCGGAAACAACCTAAATGCTTTACAGCGGGGGACTGGTTAAATAAATTATAGGACATCCATGTAATGGCATAGTAGAGTGGAAAAGCACTTCCTGGGCCAATTTGGAGCAATCTGTAAGACGGAGGGAAGGCGTGGGGGGCAGGGCCATGTGTGGGGCGCGTCCCCGTCTGTGGGGTTTGTAACGCCGTCATGACTCTGTGAAGGAACAACTGGCTGAGTATTCATAGACGTTCTTGAGCGTGGACGGGAGCGGTCGGGTCCATCTACTGTGCCCGCGGAAGGACAGCACGGAGCACACAGAGGGGCGGGAGCAAGACGTTCCCCTGGACACCCTTTCAAGTCTTATTACCACGTGTTCCACGTGAGTATGTTGTCTATAGAAAATGATTCAAAGCACCAAAGACGTGCAGTTGTGATGCTGCCCGCTCGCTCCCTCTCGCTTCTTTTCCGGTCTCCTCCTGGACAGCTCATCCACCTGTCCCCTTCCCCATCAATGTCCCACTCAGAGGCAGCAGCATGAAAAGTACGGGGCAGGGTGTCAACCGTGGTCCCAGCGGTGACGAATTTGCTGCCCAATGCAGGAGACCCAGGTTCAATCCCTGGTCCGGGAAGATCCCACATGCCAAGGAGCAGCTAAGCCCATGTGCCACAACGACTGAGCCCGCACGCCCAGAGCCTGCGCTCTGCAACAAGAGAAGCCACTGCAATGAGAAGCCCTCGCACCACTGTGAAGAGCAGCCCCTGCTCGACGCAACTAGAGAAAGCCTGCACACGACTAAAGATAAATCAATTAATTGAATTATATGTATAAGAAAGAGTGGGATGTAAAGCTGGTCCTTCCATGCCTGATTGTGAGACCACTCCCTCCTGCAAACCTGCGCTGGCTCTGCAGCAAACTGGGGTCAGACGATCCTCTCACAGGGTGCTGGGAGGATCAGAGCTGACCACCGGGCGACGGCTGCAACCCAGCCCCTCCCGCACGCAGGAAGACGTCTCTGTGCCTGTTGGCCGGGAGGCCGGCAGGTCTGGACCAGCTGAGTTCCTCTGATTCCAGTGGCGGGAGGGTCCTTCCAGGCAGCTACTCTGAGCTGCAGGTGTGAAGGAAGCCCAGAGAGGGAGGCTTGCTTCCCCGCAGTGTGAGGGAGCAGGTGCTCCTGCCGCCTCTTCTGGCTCTGGTCCCCTGCAGGGGGAGAGGGAAGGAAGGGGTCCCCAGGCCAGCTGTCTGTGAATCAACCAACGGTCTTGTTGGCTCCCAGGACTGTGTCTCATGAGTATGGGCACCCAAGACGTCCTTAGCTGTGGCTTTGGAGCTGCCAGAGACGCATGAGAGTCACTTCAAAGGCGGCTCTTGTGCTTGAGGAAAGCACGCCGGAAAAGGCTCTGTCTCCTCGCACCAAAGGGAAGCATCTCAAGAGGGCTGAGGGCCCGGAGCAGAGGGAAGGCGACTCCTGGGGGTGGGGGCCCATGGAGCATGTGCTCCTTTGTGTCCAACTCCATGCGCTTTCCCTGAAGCCCACGCCCTGCACCCTTCAAAGCCCCAGAAGGCTATGGAAGGAAGCAGGATTCGAACCCTGGCTCGCCCCCTTCCCGGCTGTGTGACGTCAGGCAGTATGCTTAAGCTCTCGTTTCCCCACCTGCCAAAGGTCTTTGTCCAGCCCCAGATCTCAAAGCCCTTTGGGCAGCCCGCGGGTCCCCTCATTCACACCCCACCCCGGTCCTGCCAGACCCCATCTGGCCTTGATCACTGCCTCCTACCCGAGAGCTGCCGTGCGGTGCAGGGACCGTGGCCCTCGGTGCCCGGCCCGACCCTTGCGCAGCGTGGCACTCCACGCTTCAGTCCAGGCTGAGCCAATGGGACGCGAGTGACTACAGCCCCCGAAGTCGGATTCCTGACCCAGCGCTGTCAGCACCAATAACAGGAAATCCATCAGCACTCCCCAAGCCCCAAGCCAGCATCCTCCTTCTTCCAAACCAAGTCCACTTAACATCTGACGCTCGTGCCAAGAGCTCACGAAGGGAAAGGCACGATCCTTCCAGCTTCACAACCTTCGCTGACAATTTCCCACCCAGCCATCGCTGGCCGCACCAGCGGGCTCCCTGCTGGCGTCCTGGGCAACTCTGCGGCACGGCCCGCCGCCCTCCTTCCTCAGCTCCCACCTAGGCTCCAAGGTCAGACAGCTGCAGTCCCCCCACGGGCACCTCCCCTCCCTGAGGTCGCCACGCGGGCGGGACGGCCGAAGGACAGGGCTGTGGAGTCGTAACTCCTCTTACCTTCTGGGAGCAGAATCCGGAGCAGGTGTCCACGGTCATGTTGGGCTGAAGCAGGGCGTCGGGAAGGCGTGCGTGATGTTCTCCGGCAGTCGGAAGCCCAGTCCTCCTGCAGGGAGGGAAACGGGGTCCAGTGAGAAAGGTGCCCACCCGCTCTGGAGCCGTTAGGGCTGAGGGCCCGGAGCAGATGAGAGTCACTTCAAAGGCGGCTCTTGTGCTTGAGGAAAGCACGCGGAAAAGGCTCTGTCTCCTCGCACCAAAGGGAAGCATCTCAAGAGGGCTGAGGGCCGGAGCAGAGGAAGGCGACTCCTGGGGTGGGGCCCATGGAGCATGTGCTCCTTTGTGTCCAACTCCATGCGCTTTCCCTGAAGCCCACGCCCTGCACCCTTCAAAGCCCCAGAAGGCTATGGAAGGAAGCAGGATTCGAACCCTGGCTCGCCCCCTTCCCGGCTGTGTGACGTCAGGCAGTATGCTTAAGCTCTCGTTTCCCCACCTGCCAAAGGTCTTTGTCCAGCCCCAGATCTCAAAGCCCTTTGGGCAGCCCGCGGGTCCCCTCATTCACACCCCACCCCGGTCCTGCCAGACCCCATCTGGCCTTGATCACTGCCTCCTACCCGAGAGCTGCCGTGCGGTGCAGGGACCGTGGCCCTCGGTGCCCGGCCCGACCCTTGCGCAGCGTGGCACTCCACGCTTCAGTCCAGGCTGAGCCAATGGGACGCGAGTGACTACAGCCCCCGAAGTCGGATTCCTGACCCAGCGCTGTCAGCACCAATAACAGGAAATCCATCAGCACTCCCCAAGCCCCAAGCCAGCATCCTCCTTCTTCCAAACCAAGTCCACTTAACATCTGACGCTCGTGCCAAGAGCTCACGAAGGGAAAGGCACGATCCTTCCAGCTTCACAACCTTCGCTGACAATTTCCCACCCAGCCATCGCTGGCCGCACCAGCGGGCTCCCTGCTGGCGTCCTGGGCAACTCTGCGGCACGGCCCGCCGCCCTCCTTCCTCAGCTCCCACCTAGGCTCCAAGGTCAGACAGCTGCAGTCCCCCCACGGGCACCTCCCCTCCCTGAGGTCGCCACGCGGGCGGGACGGCCGAAGGACAGGGCTGTGGAGTCGTAACTCCTCTTACCTTCTGGGAGCAGAATCCGGAGCAGGTGTCCACGGTCATGTTGGGCTGAAGCAGGGCGTCGGGGAAGGCGTGCGTGATGTTCTCCGGCAGTCGGAAGCAGCCCCGGTAGGTGACGGTCCTCCCTGCAGGGAGGGAAACGGGGATCCAGTGAGAAAGGTGCCCACCCGCTCTGGAGCCTGTCCCTGGGAAAACGATGGCTTCGGCCCCCGAAATAGCTGGGAAGCCACTCAGGAGGAGCCGATTTCGAATTCGAGAGGGTAACCTGCCCAGACAGGCTGTGAACAAGTCGGGCTTCTGAGAGAATCCACCAGGGTCACCGACAAGGGACCGCTTGGCTGTAGCTGCTGAGCTCATGCCTTGCTACTCCCTCTGGCCTTTAGGGAACAGGGCCCTACCTCCCTCCCTTCCCCACTCCTTCCTTCCTCCCTTCCTTCTGTCTCTCTTTCCCTTTCGTCCTTTCTTCCACAAATCTGTTGATTATTATTATTTTTTGCCACGCTGCGCAGCATGCGGGATCCTAGTTCCCCAACCAGAGACTGAACCCATGACTCCTGGTGAGTGCCTCCCTGCAGGTCATGGGGGGAAGCTGCATCTGGGTCACCCCTTTGCACCCCACACCAAGCCCGGACCCTGACACACAGCAGGTGCCCAATGCATGCTGACAGGTAACAGTGCGGCGAAGCTACAGCAGGTCAGTGATGGAGGATGTGGCTAGTAGAGCCTCTGGACTTCTGTCACTTGGTGCTGTCCCTTCCACACCCTTCTCCCCCGCTCCCCAGAGGAGAGCTCCAGGGCCGCTTAGGGAGAGGGTGCCCCCAAGATGGAGCCACGGATGAGCTGCTTGGCACCTCCCTCTGATCCCAACCTGAAGCTCAGGCCAAATGGAAAAGTTTTTCTATCTTTGGTAGATGTTTTTAACCTAAAATTTCATGGATGTATGCGTGCTTAGTTGCTCTGTCATGTCCAACTCTTTGCGACCCCGTGGACTGGAGCCCGCCAGGTTCCTCTGTCCGCGGGGATTCTCCAGGCAAGAATACTGGAGTGGGTTACCATTTCCTTCTCCAGGGGATCTTCCCGACCCAGGGATCGAACCCGGGTCTCCCGCATTGCAGGCGGATTCTTTACCGTCCGAATATACGGATGCATATTCCAGTGAAACTGAATCCAACTTTACACAGAAGTTTCAATCCAGTTCCTTACCCTGGCAGACTCAGCCCCGGTAGGTGACGGTCCTCCTGCAGGGAGGGAAACGGGATCCAGTGAGAAAGGTCCCCCTCTGGAGCCTGTCCCTGGGAAAACGATGGCTTCGGCCCCCGAAATAGCTGGGAAGCCACTCAGGAGGAGCCGATTTCGAATTCGAGAGGGTAACCTGCCCAGACAGGCTGTGAACAAGCCGGGCTTCTGAGAGAATCCACCAGGGTCACCGACAAGGGACCGCTTGGCTGTAGCTGCTGAGCTCATGCCTTGCTACTCCCTCTGGCCTTTAGGGAACAGGGCCCTACCTCCCTCCCTTCCCCACTCCTTCCTTCCTCCCTTCCTTCTGTCTCTCTTTCCCTTTCGTCCTTTCTTCCACAAATCTGTTGATTATTATTATTTTTTGCCACGCTGCGCAGCATGCGGGATCCTAGTTCCCCAACCAGAGACTGAACCCATGACTCCTGGTGAGTGCCTCCCTGCAGGTCATGGGGGGAAGCTGCATCTGGGTCACCCCTTTGCACCCCACACCAAGCCCGGACCCTGACACACAGCAGGTGCCCAATGCATGCTGACAGGTAACAGTGCGGCGAAGCTACAGCAGGTCAGTGATGGAGGATGTGGCTAGTAGAGCCTCTGGACTTCTGTCACTTGGTGCTGTCCCTTCCACACCCTTCTCCCCTGCTCCCCAGAGGAGAGCTCCAGGGCCGCTTAGGGAGAGGGTGCCCCCAAGATGGAGCCACGGATGAGCTGCTTGGCACCTCCCTCTGATCCCAACCTGAAGCTCAGGCCAAATGGAAAAGTTTTTCTATCTTTGGTAGATGTTTTTAACCTAAAATTTCATGGATGTATGCGTGCTTAGTTGCTCTGTCATGTCCAACTCTTTGCGACCCCGTGGACTGGAGCCCGCCAGGTTCCTCTGTCCGCGGGGATTCTCCAGGCAAGAATACTGGAGTGGGTTGCCTTGCCCTCCTCCAGGGGATCTTCCCGACCCAGGGATCGAACCCGGGTCTCCCGCATTGCAGGCGGATTCTTTACCGTCCGAATATACGGATGCATATTCCAGTGAAACTGAATCCAACTTTACACAGAAGTTTCAATCCAGTTCCTTACCCTGGCAGACTCAAAACCTCCTTTTCTGTCCTCTGCGGAAACTAAAACCTAAGCCGTGCGGCCCGGAGAGCAGCAGCTCCCGCCTCCCTCCATGAAGACACAGGGCCGCACAGCATCGTCAGCCACCTTCATCTCACGGCCGGGATTCCCAGCTCTTGCTTCCTTCCTGGAGCCAGGGATTGCCTTACTCTCTCTCTCTTTTTTTTTTTTTTTGGTGGGAGGGTGGGTTGGCGAGGGAGGGGAGCGGGCGGGCCACTTCTATTGGTCTTTCCTTTGTTTATCTATGTTCTTTGGCCGGTGTGGGCCTCCCATTGCAGTGGCCTCTGTTGTCACAGAGCACCGGCTCTGGGCGCATGTGCTCCAGAGCTCCGGCTCGGTAATTGGACACATTGGTCCAGCTGCTCCGCGGCACGTGGGATCCTCCCAGGCCAGGGATCAAACTGGCGCCCCTTGCATTGCAAGGCAGTGTCCTTACCCACTGGACCACCAGGGAAGCCCTGCCTTACTCTCTTGATAGTTCAGCTATGCATTCACGACAACACTTGCTTAATTTTACCCAGCATTTCTAGGTGTCTGATAGCTAGGAAACATTCCAAATACCCCGTCCACCCCGCTGCAAATCAATGTTGACCTCTGCACTTGACAAAGTACCCTGTGGGACCTGAGGCTGCCCTGCACGTCTGAGTAACACCTCAACGAAGGCTCTGGGCCTCCGGATCGGGTTCTCTCTCCTGCAGGGGGCAAGGAAAGGTGTGACTCGGTCATGAACTCGAACCATCTCAGGCAGGCCCTAATCCCACACCCCTTGCCAGGAGCCTGTCAGGGAAGGTGGTGGGGAACGGAGAGCACAGGTTCCGTCCCAAGGAGTTTGGAGGAAGGGCTGCGGACACAGAGGGCAGGGAGCGCGGGGGCGGACGGGGCTCAGGGAGGGGCTGGCGCACTCACGCTTCCTAGAGCCGGGCTGCAGCTCCTCCACGCGGTACACGGAGAGCCGGCCCACGCCCCCACACACGGAGCTCTTCTCCCCTTTGCACTCATGGTTGCACTCCTCCGGCGCGACACTCACTGCCGGGAGCCGGTTTCCACAGTAGCACTCAGCCCCGGCCTCCAAGCCGGCGTAGATGTAGGACCTGCAGGCAGAGCAGGGCCTGGGGTGAGTCCCAACCGCGGCCCAGGGCACGGAGGTCTGTATCCAGGAACGGCCGTTGGGTCTAGGGTCAGGATAAGGGTGAGTCCTGGAATCTCAGGACAGGAAACCCCTGGGGTCTCCTAACCTTGAGCCCCGAGCTCTTTCCGCCATCTCATTAATAAACTTTGTTCTGGATAACGGGGATCTGTTGGATCGAGCTCCTAATCATACGTCAGCGGCTGCAGCACCACCTCCAGGATGCTCTCTGGGATTGCCTCAACCTCATTTCCAGCAGAGCCAACGGCCAGGGCCCCTACTTACCGCTCAGCGCATGCGTCCTGGCAGTGGGAGATGGTCATCTTTCTCAAGTCAAAAAACACAGCCCCCTTCAGAGTCCGCTCCTGGCCATCATCACTGAAGCACCCCACGTAGGTGCCTGCAGGGGGTGAGGGAGAACCAGAGCACAGACTCAGACGCCCAGAGAGAGGAAGGGTCCTAATCCTGGACTCCCCGTTGGTCTTGCCCTTCCCAGCTGAAACACTTCTCAGAGAAGCCCAGAGGATGAGGCTGCGGTCCAGCCTTCTCTGTAGAGCCTCTGGACACATCCACCTTGTTCCCTTCCTGCCCTCTTTCTTAGCTAATAGCCAACTGTGCCCCCAGACACGTGGCCAGGAGTCTAGCATCAGCCGGACTCTCACTTTATTCCACCAATCCTCCCCGACCAAGTCTGGCTGGTTTTCTCGCTTCACTGGGACCCCACCTCTCTTCATCGCTACCCTGCCTAAGCTGGGAGAGGCGTGTCTGCCTCCACCAATGTCCCGATAGGCAGATTCTGTCCCCTCCTGTGATCCGGAGGAAGGAAAGAGTCTGATCTTAGCTAATATAAAGATCTTGCAAACACGGAGGGCAATTTCAAGAGAAAAAATGTCTGCTGGACATCCCTGGCTGTCCAGTGGTTAAGACTTTGCCTGCCTATGCAGGGGGGGCTCGCCACACACGGACCCCCCCCTTCTCCCTTTGCACTCATGGTTGCACTCCTCCGGCGCGACACTCACTGCCGGGAGCCGGTTTCCACAGTAGCACTCAGCCCCGGCCTCCAAGCCGGCGTAGATGTAGGACCTGCAGGCAGAGCAGGGCCTGGGGTGAGTCCCAACCGCGGCCCAGGGCACGGAGGTCTGTATCCAGGAACGGCCGTTGGGTCTAGGGTCAGGATAAGGGTGAGTCCTGGAATCTCAGGACAGGAAACCCCTGGGGTCTCCTAACCTTGAGCCCCGAGCTCTTTCCGCCATCTCATTAATAAACTTTGTTCTGGATAACGGGGATCTGTTGGATCGAGCTCCTAATCATACGTCAGCGGCTGCAGCACCACCTCCAGGATGCTCTCTGGGATTGCCTCAACCTCATTTCCAGCAGAGCCAACGGCCAGGGCCCCTACTTACCGCTCAGCGCATGCGTCCTGGCAGTGGGAGATGGTCATCTTTCTCAAGTCAAAAAACACAGCCCCCTTCAGAGTCCGCTCCTGGCCATCATCACTGAAGCACCCCACGTAGGTGCCTGCAGGGGGTGAGGGAGAACCAGAGCACAGACTCAGACGCCCAGAGAGAGGAAGGGTCCTAATCCTGGACTCCCCGTTGGTCTTGCCCTTCCCAGCTGAAACACTTCTCAGAGAAGCCCAGAGGATGAGGCTGCGGTCCAGCCTTCTCTGTAGAGCCTCTGGACACATCCACCTTGTTCCCTTCCTGCCCTCTTTCTTAGCTAATAGCCAACTGTGCCCCCAGACACGTGGCCAGGAGTCTAGCATCAGCCGGACTCTCACTTTATTCCACCAATCCTCCCCGACCAAGTCTGGCTGGTTTTCTCGCTTCACTGGGACCCCACCTCTCTTCATCGCTACCCTGCCTAAGCTGGGAGAGGCGTGTCTGCCTCCACCAATGTCCCGATAGGCAGATTCTGTCCCCTCCTGTGATCCGGAGGGAAGGAAAGAGTCTGATCTTAGCTAATATAAAGATCTTGCAAACACGGAGGGCAATTTCAAGAGAAAAAATGTCTGCTGGACATCCCTGGCTGTCCAGTGGTTAAGACTTTGCCTGCCTATGCAGGGGGTGTGGGCTTGATCCCTGGTCAGGGGGCTAAGATCCCACGCTACGCTGCCAATCAAGAAATAAGTAAACAGAAGCAATATTGTAACAAATTCAATAAAGACTTTAGAAATGGTCCGTATCAAAAAATAAAAATACAAGAAAAGAAAGAAAAGAAAAACTCAGCCATTGCAGGGGGCAGAAGCCTGCATTGCAGGAGGTGTATAAGCAGCTTCTGTTAACATGGAAGAGAGCTGTTGTATGTGAGAACCATTAGGGCACGGGACCCCAAGCCCTCACCAGGTCAGGCGTCTCCAACACAGTCCTGGAAGGGGCCATGACGGGCAAGACTCCACAGAGCAGTGACAGAGCTGACCCATCGACGGACGCATCAGTGAGAAACAGCCCTGCCCTGCCTCCCCAAGCCGGGGAGCTGCCTCCCAGAAACTTACAGCAAAGCCTGGAGAACTCCAACACGAACAAGTGCACTATGTATATAAATTCACATGCACCGCAGCGCATTGAAGGCACTGAGCATTAGGAGTTTGCAAACATGCCATCACACCGTCCGAGCTGTGAACACACCCCCACGATAGCTAAGCCGAGATTGGGATCGGGCACCTGTGATAAAGATGCAGCCCATCTCCGGGGAAACATCCGGCTTGGCTCTGGGATGGCCCCCGTGGTGCCTGAGCAGCACACCGCAGCCTCCGGAAGCCAGGCTTCTCCAGGAAGCCCTCTGCCCAAGGCCTCCCAAAAGCCGGCCAGCTCCCTAGCGGCTTCGCGGGGAGGAGTAACCGCCCCGTCCACCAGCGTGGGAGCTCCTTGATCAGACGAGCCTGGCGTGGACTCCTGCCAAGAACCTGGCCCGAGTCAGAGGCTCAGGGCCACCGGCTGAGTGGTTTGGAGGCCTGAGTCTGGCAGCCAGCATTCCTGGGGCCCGAATCAGGGAGGGGCTTTCTCGGGCGTGAACAGCATGTGTAACTCGGTCTCTGACTTTAACGAAATCCCTTCAAGCCCTTCTGGGCCTCGGTTTCCTCAACGGTCAAATGGACCAGTGCACCCCTCCCCCTCTCCCTGTTCATCCTCCTTGCCCGTGTCTGGTCGTGCCCCCGCTGTGTCCAGTCTTTGCTTCCTACCCATCCTTGAAGGCTTACAGCCCTGACCTCTGCAGCCCACTGGGGCCTCGCCTTCCTCTGCATTGTCACACTGTGGGCTCCGGTGCTCAGTCGTGTCCAACTCTTTGCGACCCCGTGGACTGTAGCCCACCAGGTTCCCCTGCCCATAGAATTAATATGACTTAATTGTCCTATTAAGTATCTGAACAACTTGCTGCCACCCAAATCCTGACCCGTATGTGTCCCATCTCTGCACCAGGATCTAAGGCTTGTTGAAAGGCAGGGACCACAACCTCCCCTTAGCCAGTGACGTGCCAGAGTCAGGCACGAGGCCAGCAGTGGATCAGAGCTCGTAAAACCCATGATGACATCCTACGAGAGTGCAAGAGGGGGCGCAGAGAGCACAAATGCGACGTGGGGCTGGTCCCACTGGCTATACCGATGTGCAATTCCCGGGGCCCCTGGTTAAAACAGGCAGGCAGGGGAAGATGGCCAATGGCAGGAAAGGGGACTCTCTGCCACACCAGGAATGGTAGCATTAGGAGTTTGCAAACATGCCATCACACCGATAAAGCTAAGCCGAGATTGGGATCGGGCACCTGTGATAAAGATGCAGCCCATCTCCGGGGAAACATCCGGCTTGGCTCTGGGATGGCCCCCGTGGTGCCTGAGCAGCACACCGCAGCCTCCGGAAGCCAGGCTTCTCCAGGAAGCCCTCTGCCCCAGGCCTCCCAAACGCCGGCCAGCTCCCTAGCGGCTTCGCGGGGAGGAGTAACCGCCCCGTCCACCAGCGTGGGAGCTCCTTGATCAGACGAGCCTGGCGTGGACTCCTGCCAAGAACCTGGCCCGAGTCAGAGGCTCAGGGCCACCGGCTGAGTGGTTTGGAGGCCTGAGTCTGGCAGCCAGCATTCCTGGGGCCCGAATCAGGGAGGGGCTTTCTCGGGCGTGAACAGCATGTGTAACTCGGTCTCTGACTTTAACGAAATCCCTTCAAGCCCTTCTGGGCCTCGGTTTCCTCAACGGTCAAATGGACCAGTGCACCCCTCCCCCTCTCCCTGTTCATCCTCCTTGCCCGTGTCTGGTCGTGCCCCCGCTGTGTCCAGTCTTTGCTTCCTACCCATCCTTGAAGGCTTACAGCCCTGACCTCTGCAGCCCACTGGGGCCTCGCCTTCCTCTGCATTGTCACACTGTGGGCTCCGGTGCTCAGTCGTGTCCAACTCTTTGCGACCCCGTGGACTGTAGCCCACCAGGTTCCCCTGCCCATAGAATTAATATGACTTAATTGTCCTATTAAGTATCTGAACAACTTGCTGCCACCCAAATCCTGACCCGTATGTGTCCCATCTCTGCACCAGGATCTAAGGCTTGTTGAAAGGCAGGGACCACAACCTCCCCTTAGCCAGTGACGTGCCAGAGTCAGGCACGAGGCCAGCAGTGGATCAGAGCTCGTAAAACCCATGATGACATCCTACGAGAGTGCAAGAGGGGGCGCAGAGAGCACAAATGCGACGTGGGGCTGGTCCCACTGGCTATACCGATGTGCAATTCCCGGGGCCCCTGGTTAAAACAGGCAGGCAGGGGAAGATGGCCAATGGCAGGAAAGGGGACTCTCTGCCACACCAGGAATGGTTGAAGACCCAGAGACCTCGTATTAGAGAACACTGAGGCTGCAGAGAAAGCCACGAGCTTCAGTGCCTGCCGCAGGGCGTGAGCCTCTTGAGGTCATCTTCACCAGGACGCCCACCAGCACACATCTGGCCATACCCAGTGTCCGTCCCGCCTTATCTTTATCCCAGGCCCCCCAAGCATCGCTCTCTTTACATAAATCTCGGAATTACTGAGACCAGAAACCTTTCACCCAGGTCAGCGAGAATCAATTGCTCTCTTCAGCCTGCCTACTTAGTAAAAGACAACTAATATTTGGGAGGTTTCTGATATGTGTTGCTCAGCAAAGAAGAAATTCTATTACAGTTTTCAAGTCAACATCCAAAACACAAGCTTGGGGGTTGTTAAACATGTATCACCGTTGATGGGAAGTTCACCAGAAGATTCTAAAGGTGCCTGGGCTCAAGACCCCTGGAGGCGGAGACTGGCCCACACACATGGTGGTAGGGAGGAAACCGCCTTTGGGAACAGCCTTTGATTCAGATCCAGGCTCTGCGACTTATCTGGCTGTGGGCCTTGGCATGCACAGCCTCCACTTCCCCATCTGTAAAATGGGGGTATGGTCCCACAGAATTCATGGGGTGGTTGTGAGGATCCCACGAGACAACACAGAATGTATCTAATGCAGGTGTGCCCTGCAGTACAGACTCAGGGGTGGTTGTTTCTGTTGTTAACATGTCATTATTAATAGTAAATACTTTTCGATTAGTTGACTTCCCCGAAATGTAGATCCTTCATCATTAAAATGGCGATAGCCCCGCCGATATCATAAGGCTGTTTGAAGATGAAATTAAACGAGATAACAGATGCCCATCTAGGCAGAGCCACGCTTGGCACAGAACAGATGCTCAGATAAGTGACAGACACTGTTTTTCTCATCCAACTCTCTAACCTGGGGCTGGGCGTGCCGATGGCTGTGTCCATATTAGCAGAAGACATTAATAAGAGAGGGAAAGAAAGGGTTTTGAGCACTCAGGCTAGTGTTCCTCAAAAACAAGCAGAGGCTAGCCAAGCTCACAGCTGGCCGGTGGGCAGAACTGACCAGTCTGGAGGGGACGCTCGTGCCCGGCTGGCCCCATCTCTGTAGCAAGACCCAGATGCCTCCCCGCTGGCTGCCAGAGAGGAGGAGGTAAGCCTTTTTTTTCCTGGAAAAATAATGAATGACTTCTCTAACTCCCTGACAGAGGCGAGAATGTGCGAAAAGAAAGGGCTTCCCGGGGAAGCACTGGGACACATTCTGAGGCGAATTTATTACTTTCGGCTGAAACGGAGGCAATGCATTATTGTCTGTGACTCCGCGTCTGTTCATTTGCACATCAAAATGGACATGCCGTGAGGCTATTAACGATGGCTTTGGAGATATTGGAATGTCTTTGGAAATTACTATCAATAAAAAACAAACTGGCGATGGAGAAGTTACTATTTTTCCCCTAGTAAACTTACTGACATTTTATTCCATTATGGATGTTGTCCAAGGTATAATGAAATGCTCCGTGATTGATGGGGCCTCCTGCGGCTTCCAAGACTTGCCGGATCCCCTTACAGGAGAATGGCGGGCTGCCCAGGGCCGCAGAGATACGCCCTCTTTGTCTGTAGCCCCGGCAGCTGTCCCCAGGGGCGGGCCTCTACCAGGGAGGGCCTCACAAGAGTCCCAAGAGCAGAAGCAGGCACCCAGAGGGTTCCCAGGCCCAGTGCCCCCTCTCCCCCACTTTCTCTGAAGATCTTCAGGCAGGTGATACCACAGCCTCTCCCAGAGGGTGAATTCTTCCTCCAGTCCTCGGGGATATTCAAAAGACTGAATAACAGACGGGAGGCACTGACTCTTCTGAACGGATACCATTCAACACCCGAACCTGATGGGTTCCGACTCAACTAGGCATTAACCCTTCACTTGGCAGGTGCAGGGGTCACCAGGGAGGGTCAGCCAGAGTGCAGAAGGTGTTCAGGGACTTAGGACAGAAACCAGTGCCGTAATGGGGGATGCTCTATCCTATTTAGATCTCACTGCTATCTGTTCAGTTTTTGCTACAGTCCTCTGTTACCTCCTTCAAAGATGACGTAAGGGGGGCTTCCCTGGTGGTCCAGTGGGTAAGGGCACCGCCTTGCAGTGCAAGGGGCGTCGGTTCGACCCCTGGCCTGGGAAGATCCCACGTGCCCTGGAGCGGCTGGACCGATATGTCCAACTACCGAGACAGAACTCTGGAGCACATGCGCCCATAGCTGGTGCTCTGTAGCGAGAGAGGCCACTGTGATGGGAGACCCGCACAGGCCAAAGAACAAAGATGGAAATGAAAGACCAATAGAAATGGCCAAAAAAAAAAGAAAAGAGAGATGACGTAAGGGGTGCCTGCTGATTCTCCTTCATGCACATCTTCTACACACAGAACTATAACCATGTCATCCCGAGTCTCCTCTCTTCTGACCGGTCACCCTGAAGCCCCGTAACTAAGAACTCGTCACTTCCACGTAAAGAAGGCTATTAACGATGGCTTTGGAGATATTGGAATGTCTTTGGAAATTACTATCAATAAAAAACAAACTGGCGATGGAGAAGTTACTATTTTTCCCCTAGTAAACTTACTGACATTTTATTCCATTATGGATGTTGTCCAAGGTATAATGAAATGCTCCGTGATTGATGGGGCCTCCTGCGGCTTCCAAGACTTGCCGGATCCCCTTACAGGAGAATGGCGGGCTGCCCAGGGCCGCAGAGATACGCCCTCTTTGTCTGTAGCCCCGGCAGCTGTCCCCAGGGGCGGGCCTCTACCAGGGAGGGCCTCACAAGAGTCCCAAGAGCAGAAGCAGGCACCCAGAGGGTTCCCAGGCCCAGTGCCCCCTCTCCCCCACTTTCTCTGAAGATCTTCAGGCAGGTGATACCACAGCCTCTCCCAGAGGGTGAATTCTTCCTCCAGTCCTCGGGGATATTCAAAAGACTGAATAACAGACGGGAGGCACTGACTCTTCTGAACGGATACCATTCAACACCCGAACCTGATGGGTTCCGACTCAACTAGGCATTAACCCTTCACTTGGCAGGTGCAGGGGTCACCAGGGAGGGTCAGCCAGAGTGCAGAAGGTGTTCAGGGACTTAGGACAGAAACCAGTGCCGTAATGGGGGATGCTCTATCCTATTTAGATCTCACTGCTATCTGTTCAGTTTTTGCTACAGTCCTCTGTTACCTCCTTCAAAGATGACGTAAGGGGGGCTTCCCTGGTGGTCCAGTGGGTAAGGGCACCGCCTTGCAGTGCAAGGGGCGTCGGTTCGACCCCTGGCCTGGGAAGATCCCACGTGCCCTGGAGCGGCTGGACCGATATGTCCAACTACCGAGACAGAACTCTGGAGCACATGCGCCCATAGCTGGTGCTCTGTAGCGAGAGAGGCCACTGTGATGGGAGACCCGCACAGGCCAAAGAACAAAGATGGAAATGAAAGACCAATAGAAATGGCCAAAAAAAAAAAGAAAAGAGAGATGACGTAAGGGGTGCCTGCTGATTCTCCTTCATGCACATCTTCTACACACAGAACTATAACCATGTCATCCCGAGTCTCCTCTCTTCTGACCGGTCACCCTGAAGCCCGGTAACTAAGAACTCGTCACTTCCACGTAAAGACCCAGGCCCTCTGCATGCGCCTCTCTCATGCCTCACTCACACCGTGTGGGAATCATTTGGATGCATATCTGATTCTGCCACCAGACGGAACTCGAGTGCAAAGTGAGTAGCACACATGGAGACTCACATGTGTTAAGTGTGGGCTGAGAAAAATAGAAAGAAGAACCGTGGCTTATTTGCCAAGGTCATAGAGCCAATAACTGGCAATACCAAGAGACAAACCCAGGTCTGTAATTCAAAATCTGTGCTCTTTCCATGCTTTCTTTTAAAAATCACCATGGCAACCCTGATAAGTCATTTCCACTTTAGTCTAAATGAGTTACACTGGGGTTGCCAACAGAGAGACTCAGTGTCTTGATGTGCTGGGGGGCTTTTACAGAAATCATATCTCTATGAAAGGAGCTGCAGAAGCAGTTCCTCAGTTCTCCCTCATTCTTACACGGAAGCCCTGCTGAGGAATCCCACACAAGGGCAATGACCTAGGGGATTTCAGATGAGACTTCCTCCTATGGAAGTTTCTTTTGTATAAAGCACAGTCCCCCACTCTTCATTGTGCTGGGCCCCCATCTTCTCTATGGTGCCCCTGAGGACTCCAAGCTCCAGCCACACTCGAGAGAGCAGATTTCATGTGATTTGTGGCATGGGATCACATGAAGTGATGACTGAGATGCGGCAGCACAGACTGAGGTCAATCACCACCCAGCCGCGGCTGGGACACTCCCTGGTGCTCACTTCCCACAGGCTCAGTTACCCTGGTGCTCACTTCCCACAGGCTCAGTTACCCTGGTGCTCACTTCCCACAGGCTCAGTGACCCTGGTGCTCACTTCCCACAGGCTCAGTGACCCTGGTGCTCACTTCCCACAGGCTCAGTGACCCTGGTGCTCACTTCCCACAGGCTCAGTGACCCTGGTGCTCACTTCCCACAGGCTCAGTGACCCTGGTGCTCACTTCCCACAGGCTCAGTGACCCTGGTGCTCACTTCCCACAGGCTCAGTGACCCTGGTGCTCACTTCCCACAGGCTCAGTGACCCTGGTGCTCACTTCCCACAGGCTCAGTGACCCTGGTGCTCACTTCCCACAGGCTCAGTCACTGGCTCTTGCAGAGTCTGAATGGCTTGGTATAAAGAGCCCCACCTGACTTGGAGCCAGGCTGACCCCACGATGGAGTCCCAGCAGCGTGACTCTGGTGGCTCTGGTGAGCATCCTTCCTGGGTCCCCAGGCCTCGCTGTCTCCAGGCTGCATCCTGACATGCAGGTTCTACCCGCACTCCAAGTCCGCACCTTCTCCAAAACATACCCTTGACTGACCACCTCTGCCCCCTCACTCTCCACTCCCTCCCAGTGTTCCTAGGGGCACCCCCCAAACAAACCACCTCCATTTGAATCCTACTTTCAGAGATGGCTTCCAAGGAACCCAAACGAAGAGAATGATCTTGGGGAATTTACTTAACAAGGTCCGCACCTCCGTTTCTTCACCTGTAAAATGGAGCTGTAATAATAATGCATGCATGTGAAGTCGCTTCAGTCGTGTCTGACTCTTCGTGACCCTGTGGCCCGTGGCCCGCCAGGCTCCTCTGTTTACGGGATTCTCCAGGCAAGAATCCTGGAGTGGATTCCCATGCCCTTCTCCAGGGGATCTTCCCAACGCAGGGATCAAACCCATGTCTTCTCTGTCTTCTGCCCTGGCAGGAGGGTTCTTTCTCACTAGCGCCACCTGGGAAGCCCCGTAATAATAATCATAGTGCCTGTAAACACTACCCTTACGGGTGAGCAGTCACTGCTCCGCTATTACCTACTCTCATTAAATAATAATAGCTGCCACTTCTTGAGAGCCAGGGACAACACGAAGCCCCCAGCGCCATGGTCCTCAGCGTCGGTGTGCATGAGAACCACCTGGAGACCACGCTGCTCCAGACGGCAGCCCCCGCGCGCACCTCTCCTCCTGGCGTTCGGGACTTGAGGAGTCTGAGAGCACCAGAGGCCCTACACTTGCCACTGGCTCCCAGCTGGCGCGGGGCCCCCACGCAGCCAACCGATGCTCTGCATGATCCCATTCATCCTCACCACAACCCCGGGCCGGGTACCTTCATGGCCAAGGGACACAGAGAACTTAAGAGACGTGGTCCCCCAACTTGGTTTGGGGCTGAGCCAGTGCTTCAAGCTGAGGCCCGTCTCAGCTCTAGGATGTTCGCGCATCTCCACCGCCAGGCGCGGGCAGCCCAGCTGGGGAGCGGGCCAGACTCCCAGGGGCTTCCCAGGCCTCTCCTGTCGGTGGAGAGGCCAGGACGTGGGCGGGCCAGGGGCCCTCGGGGCCTCCTTCCCAGGCTGCTGCCAGGGCCAGGGGGCGGGGACATCAACCCTGTTGGCCCCAAACGGGGCTTCCAGGAGCAGCTCCCGTTAAGTGCAAGGGGACCCGGGCCGAGCACCTACCTTGGCTGCTGGCGACTGGCCGGGGGGCCTCGGGGCCCAGGGCAGGCGGCCCCTGGTGGTCCCCCATGAAGTGGTGGAACCAGCGGCGCCGCAGCTGGCGCAGCTCCGAGTTCCGGCGGCGGAGCCAGCGGGGGCCGGGCCGGGGCCGGGCCAGGGGCCCCCGGAGCACGTCCACGCCAAGCAGCAGCTCCGGGCTGACCCGGGCGTTGTGCAGGGCTTGACTGTCCAGCAGGCCCACGCCCAGCGCCACGGCGGCCACGGGCAGGGCCTGCAGGGGCCCAGGGGCCCGGGGGCCCGGCGACAGGCCCACGCGGGCCCGCTGCAGCAGCAGCAGGCTGCCGGTCATCAGGTAGGCGGCCGTGAGGAAGAGGAGCAGAAACTGCGTCCGGCGGAGAAACTTCTGGAGTCGGAAGAAAGGTTTGGCCATGCCCCTGGGCGGCAGGGCTCCCGGCTGGAGCCCCGGGACGGCTCCTAGCACCCAGGCGGGAGGGAGGCCGGGGCCTCTAGAGGCGTCATCCCCGCGTGCCGGCGTTGCCCTGGGCTCTCCCGGGGTTACTGCGCCTTCTGCCCCGTTTCCAGCAGGTGCTCAAATAGCAGTCTCACGGAGCTCTGGCCCCGAGTCCTGCGGCTGCGGCTGCGGCCCGATTGTCAGGAACTTCGCCATCCCTGGGCTCGAGTGACCCTCACGTCCCGGCTCAGAAACCTGGGAAAGACGAGAAAGGGCACTCAGATGCAATAGGAGGGTCCACCTCTCCCACACTGCCCCTGGGTCGGGAGCCGCACGCCTCCATGCTCTGTTTACCAAAGGGACTGGCCGTGCTGCCAGAGCAGAGGACGGAGAGCTAGGTTCTGATCACAGCTCGGCCACCACACGACTGTGTAACATCAGGTGGGCTGCTTCACCCCTCTGAGCCTCAGTCTCCTCATCTGTAAAATGGGACTAACCCTTTACCCCAGAGCAGTAAGATCGCCCACTCAGGACGGCAGGAAGGAGGGAAAACAGCAGCCGTGGCTTTCAATGAATCCTTGCTATGTGCCAGACCCTGAGCTAGACACGTCAGGTATCATCTCATTTAATTCACACACGAACCCAGCAATACTTTGTCTTACCCCTGTTTTACAGAGGAGGAAACTGTGGCAAAGGCAGGCAAAGTAACTGTCCCAAAGTCTCACAGCCGAGGAGGAGAGGAGCCAAGGTTTGGGACAGCCTGTCCTCTGAACCCCACGCAGCCCAGCCTGGAATGAAACCCCGTCCCCTGTATGGGCACCCAGGCTGGGCCAAGCGTCTACAGCAGGTGCTCGATCCACATGCGTCTTGGGGCTGTCTTTTGGAAATGCTTCTGCAGATAGGGGTCGGTTTTAACCCAGGAGAGGGCAGGAGGGAGGGGGGAGGCTTGCGCTGTCTTCCGGAGGGCAGGGCTCCAGGGCAGGAGAGCCCCTGAGGCCGTGCACCTGTCCGCAGAGGCTGGACGCCCGGTGCGGGCAAGAAGGGAGGGCTCTCAGAGTGGCCTTCCCGGGGCGCCCCTCCGCTTCCCGGGCCTCAGCTGTCACGCTGGGCTTTCATCTCCTTCGGCGGCGCCTCTGAAGTGCCCTGTCAGGGGTCGGCAAAGGGTTCCGCAGCTGCCGCGAGCCGGGCTGCTGAATGAGGACAGCTCTGAGCACAAGGGCAGGCTTGTCTCAGGGTGAAAGGCTCCGAGCAGCATGACGAAGCTGCTGCCTGTAACTAACGAGGCCCGGGACCCCTGCCAGGGCCCCGCGGCCCCTCAATGGCTGCTCTGTAGCCTGGGGACAGTGGCTGGGTGTGAGAGGAAAGACAACGTTTGGGCTCTTATGGCCTGGCGTTCCAGGATCTGGGGGGCGGGGTGTCAGACCAGCATGACCCTTTCTGATTCAGCGCTGAGAGCTGCCAGGTTCTGAGGCTTCCGGGTAGGGCAGGATCCGGGACTATGGGGGGGTCCAGTGGGTCCGTTAGGCTGGGCCAGGGGTGGCAGGCTAGGGAATCAGCACATGAAGGTGGAATTAAATGCTGAGTCTGTGAGTCGTTTCAGACAGGTCCCCAGAGCTTTTACATTCTCTCTAAGCTGGCGCGTGCCAGGCCCACCCCAGTCAGCCTCGTCAGATTTGTAAAACCGCAGAGAAAATCCTAAGAAATCCGGACTGATCTCCCTGCCTCCAGCTTTGGCCCCTCCAATCCAGCCTCCGCAGGGCTGCCCGGGTGATCCTCCTAACACACAAATCTGATCACGGCACTCCCCTGCTTAAAACCCCTTTCAATAACTCCCCGTGGCTTCGGGATAAACTCCAAGCTCCTTAGCACGACATACAAGGCCGCCTTCCTGATTCAACCCAACCACCTCCTCTCTGGCCAGGCCCTTTCCTTCTGCTTCCGGAATGGTGGGCACATGTGTGTGTAAACACACACAGACACACACAGACACATCCCCGCCACGGTCCAGCAGAGCCACCACGGCACATCTGCCCTGGTGCCTTTGCACACCTGGCATTTGATGTCTTTTCCTTCCTCGTTGCCCAGTGAGTGCCTGTGTATCTCCAAGACTCAGCCAGGTGTCACTTCCTCCAAGACGCTCTCCCTGACCACCACCCACCCACGGGTACAGATTTCTCTGTCTGCCCACGCTAACCCTCATTCCAGCTCTTGCCCTCCTGGGATGGCCTTCATTGTCCCTGTACTTCTTAGTCATCTTTGCAGAGCTGTGACTCGCTCCAGGCCATACCCTAGGGATGCCTTCCAGTAACCGCAGCTCCCAGCACGAGGCCCAGCAGAACACATGTCAGCCCTCTCTGGCTCTGAACACATTTTCCAAGTGGATGAGAAGATGCACTGATAGGAAGATCCTGATGTTAGAAACCTGCTCCCCTGGGGGTCTTCTTGCTGTTCAGTCGCTAGGTCCTGTCTGACTCTTTGTGACCTCATGAACTGCAACATGCCAGACTTATCTGTCTTTCACCACCTCCCAGAGCTTGCTCAAACTTATGTCTGTTGAGTCAGTGATGCCATTGAGCCATCTCGTCCTCTGTTGCCCCCTTATCCTCCACCCCTCAGCCTTTCCCAGCATCAGGGTCTTTTCCAGTGGGCTGGCTTTCCACACCAGGTGGCCAGACTTTTGGAGCTTCAGCATCATCAGTCCTTCCAATGAATATTCAGGGTTGCTTCCCTTTAGAATGGACTGGTTTGATCTCCTTGCTGTCCAAGGGACTTTCAAGCGTCTTCTCCAGCACCACAGTGGGGGTGTTCGGGCCACGAACTCACATATTCCGCTAACCCAGAGCTGTGGGGCCTCGCTGGAGAGATGGGAGACGGAGCGCTCCATGAACACGAAGGACACAGCTTCCCAAGTCCGGCCCTTAGCGGTGCATGGGAGTTAACAAGGGGCCTGGGACTGACAGGTGATCTTTCCTGTGTTGTCATCTTAGGAAGATGAGCTTCCTAACTGCTTGCAGAAGGCTTCTGGTCCAAGACTGGGCCTCTATCTGTGAAAACTCCTATAAACCTAAAACAAAAGGGGAGAGAGGCCCCCTGCTGTGGGAAGAAAGGATGCGATGGAGTCAAAAGGCGGGCAATGAGTCCACAGTTCAGAATTCTGAAGGCAAGACGCCGCCTGAATTCCATACACGTTTGTATACAGGAGCTGTGACCACACGACCAAGGGCACAGCGGGGTGAAGGTGCTGTCCGCCTTGATCATTCCGGAACTGAGGGCTCACACCTGGTTCGCCAACTTGTGGTGCCCCCCCAACCCCAACTAAGTTCTCTCTGGAGTTACCCCTTCCCAGAGGAGCCTCCCCTGGTCTGGGGAGGTGGACACTGGGCAAGGGGACAGGAAACAGCTGCTTTCAGGCCAGAGCACCACGACCCCTTGCTTGCTATAAGACAGGCTGCCACTCTGAACGTTTCACATTGCAAAGCTGATTCCCAGCCCAGAACACCTGCTGCATTTATTTGCTGCACCACGGGGCATGTGGGATCTCAGACTCCTGACCAGGGGCTGGATGCGGATGGGGTTGGGGGCGGCGCTGCGCACCCGAAGCCTTCGGAGCCCGACCCCTGGCCCACGCTTCTGTTCTACTTCCCGCGGATGCTATTCAATGGCCAAAATATATTTGCCAATTGTCCTCCACTCTCTGCCATGCTCACCTCTCCCCCAGGGCACCCATGGGCACCCATGGCACCTGATTTATCGCCTTTCCCAGCATCAGGGTCTTTTCCAGTGGGCTGGCTTTCCACACCAGGTGGCCAGACTTTTGGAGCTTCAGCATCATCAGTCCTTCCAATGAATATTCAGGGTTGCTTCCCTTTAGAATGGACTGGTTTGATCTCCTTGCTGTCCAAGGGACTTTCAAGCGTCTTCTCCAGCACCACAGTGGGGGTGTTCGGGCCACGAACTCACATATTCCGCTAACCCAGAGCTGTGGGGCCTCGCTGGAGAGATGGGAGACGGAGCGCTCCATGAACACGAAGGACACAGCTTCCCAAGTCCGGCCCTTAGCGGTGCATGGGAGTTAACAAGGGGCCTGGGACTGACAGGTGATCTTTCCTGTGTTGTCATCTTAGGAAGATGAGCTTCCTAACTGCTTGCAGAAGGCTTCTGGTCCAAGACTGGGCCTCTATCTGTGAAAACTCCTATAAACCTAAAACAAAAGGGGAGAGAGGCCCCCTGCTGTGGGAAGAAAGGATGCGATGGAGTCAAAAGGCGGGCAATGAGTCCACAGTTCAGAATTCTGAAGGCAAGACGCCGCCTGAATTCCATACACGTTTGTATACAGGAGCTGTGACCACACGACCAAGGGCACAGCGGGGTGAAGGTGCTGTCCGCCTTGATCATTCCGGAACTGAGGGCTCACACCTGGTTCGCCAACTTGTGGTGCCCCCCCAACCCCAACTAAGTTCTCTCTGGAGTTACCCCTTCCCAGAGGAGCCTCCCCTGGTCTGGGGAGGTGGACACTGGGCAAGGGGACAGGAAACAGCTGCTTTCAGGCCAGAGCACCACGACCCCTTGCTTGCTATAAGACAGGCTGCCACTCTGAACGTTTCACATTGCAAAGCTGATTCCCAGCCCAGAACACCTGCTGCATTTATTTGCTGCACCACGGGGCATGTGGGATCTCAGACTCCTGACCAGGGGCTGGATGCGGATGGGGTTGGGGGCGGCGCTGCGCACCCGAAGCCTTCGGAGCCCGACCCCTGGCCCACGCTTCTGTTCTACTTCCCGCGGATGCTATTCAATGGCCAAAATATATTTGCCAATTGTCCTCCACTCTCTGCCATGCTCACCTCTCCCCCAGGGCACCCATGGGCACCCATGGCACCTGATTTATCGCCACATCCCCAGATCCTAGCTCGCAGCTAGCAGGGCAGTGCCCGTAAATGTCTGTTGAGCGACGGTATCGGAGAAAGACCTGGGGGCGGGGGGACGGAGTGCTGAGCCACGTGCAGCATCTGTGCAAGGGCTCAGAGCCAAGCCCCGAGGCAGCTGGAGGACAGAGGCAGCCCGCACCTGGGGGCACATCTAGCCACTGCTCATCCGCAGTGCCCACTGCACCCCAAAGCCAGGAGGCCCTCCGTGAGAGCCAATCAGCCTTGAGCAAGTCACTGCTCAGGCTCCTCATCTGTGAAAGGCGGGTAAATCGGCCTTGTCATGGGACTGAATCCCACGAAGAGGAAACCTCTTCCCTACAGCTGGTGGCTTGCGAACGCAAAGGAAGGAAACCTGGAAACGCTGGAGGAGAGGCCCGCAGTGGGTGAGCTGTAGGGAACGTCGGCCCTCCTCACCGCCTGTTGGCCTTCAGCTCCCTGTCGTGGGATCATATACCATTCTAACCTGTAGCGCCTGCATGCGAAGACAGGTGTTCGCACTGCCTGCTTTTTCTTTCTTTCTTTTTGAATATGTATTTATTTGTCGTACCATGAGGCATGTGGGATTTTAGTTCCCCGACCCAGGGATTGAAACTGTGCCTCATGCATTGGAAGCATAGAGTTTTCACCAGTGGGCTACCAGAGAAGTCCACGCTTGCTTTTTCAATGCCAAAGAATCCACCTGCAATGAGGGAGACCTGGGTTCGATCCCTGGGTGGGAAAGATGTCCTGAGGGTGGGGGGGGGCATGGCAACCCATTCCAGTATTCTTGCCTGGAGAATTCCATGGACAGAGGAGCCTGGCGGACTACAGCCCATGAAGAGTCAGAGTTCAGAGGGAGTGACTGAACTTCCACCCTTCTTTCTTTGCAGCATGTAATAACTAGGCTACACAAGGCTGTGTGTTTCACCTGCACCACCTCATTTGCTCTGTGTCTCCTGTTGAGGTGGATGCCCTGATCCCTCCCATCCGAGAGCCTGGGTCTTTAAAGCTCAGCTGGTCAAGGCCAGACACCCCAGGGCCAGGGTTCGGATGCCGGCTCCCAGCCCCCAAAGCCCACCCCGTGCCCACTAAGCTGCACGCCTCTCTTCCCACCCCAGCATCACAGAAGGCAAGACTGATTCGTGAAAGGAGGTGGGCGTGCCTCCATCGGAGCTCTCGGCAAGCATGCCAGGAGGAAGCTCCCAGCCACAGCGCCACACGGCGTCCCCCCCAGCCAGACCTCCCAGATGCCGCCACGCGGTGACCATCCCAGCCTCTGGAGCCCTTCCCCTCCTCCGCCGCTCTGGACTGTTTCTCCCCAAGGCACAGTTCCCCTGGGAACCATGAAAAGTGCTTCAGGAGAATGATGGGGAGTGGGGGCCACCCTGCCTGAGGCTCCAGCCTTCGCAGGAGGGAGGCGCAGAGCCCCAGGTTGGGCAGGGTGGACAACAGCTGCGCTGCCCGGGGGCCTGGCCCAAGAGCCAGCCCAGAGGAGACGAGGGCCCAGGGGCGGGAGAAACCTCAGCTTCTTCCCAGGAATGAGAGAACATTGGGACAGAGGGGCTTCGGGGGGTGTCTGGGGGGGAGTGGGAACCTAGCACAGGTGGGGAGGCAGACAACTTGAGCTGTTACTTTGTTGTCACCTGAGCCCCAGCGGACCGGGGCTCAGTCTGCTGGGCAGGTGGCACCAGGCTGAGGTTTCCACGGGCCAAACAGGAGAGCGGTGGCGACAGCCCGGAGAGGAGAGGAGGCAGCTGCTGGGGCCTGAGGGCCGGAGACAGAGCAGAGATGGCCCAGGCCCGACCAGCAGCCACTGGGGTTCAGTCACATGACTCTACCACCCCCTGAGCCCCGCCAGAGAGGACAGACAGGGGAGGAGAGACAGGCCAGTAGCCCGAGCGCCACCATGGCCACCGCTGTGTGGGCTGTAGCCAGCTGGGGATCCAGAGCCTTGAGCTCTTAGCGGGGTGAGCCCCAAACACCAGAAACAGGTGCCACGTGTTGCTCCCCAGACAAGGAGATGGGCATTCGTGGTCCAGCAACTCGGAGCCCCCGGCTCCATGATAGGCAGGAGGGTGTCTCGGCCCGGAGCCTCAGCAGAGCCCCACTGAGAGCCTCCATCTGGGCTCCGCGCCTGACATCTGGACCCCGCCCCCTCTCCCAGCGACTGTCCCCTCCCAGCATCCCCACAAAGAGATCTTTCTAACACCAAGAAGTAGCAAAGCTCCAGGCGGCAATGGCTCCCCAGGACGCGGATGACCGAGTTCAAGCCCCTCAGCCGGGCATTCACTGGCCCTTCCTGGTTCAGGCTCCCAGCAAATTCCTTTCAATATTCCTTGCAGAACTCGACACCCTACGGGCCATCAGGCGATGCTTCCCGCCCCGACACATACCCTTCCATCGGCCAGGGATGCTAACGAGTGCCCCGTCTCGTGGCTCAGAAATGCTTTGCAGACACCAAGCTCAGCTCCAATGCCACCTCCCGCATGAAGCCTTCCTGATCCCCAGAGCAGAGCTCGACCGGGAGGCTGGATGCTCTGGGTCACGTGTTCTGCCTTGAGGCCCAAGTACACCGCCCACTTCTCCTCCCAGCCTATGGGCCCCTCCTAGACTCAGGCAGTGCGTGTCGGGTCTAGGGCAGATTCCAGAAATCTGTGCCCCCTGCTCGCTCCCCAGTGCTCAGAGGCATGCTGCGCTCACCCCCCGGGTCCCAAGCCTCTGGGTCTTGGAGGCTCAGAAAGAAAGCAAAGTCCCCACTACATAGAGGTCTGCTGGACCCTGGGATGGGACAAAGTATGGGAATTGGGAATGTCACAGAGTTCCTGCCTTTGAAGAGGCAAATCTTTTGATCTTCTGAACTTCAGAACATAAGGGAAAAGTTCCAAAATAAGAAGAGGGTTGATAAAAACGTATAAGACATAATAGTACAGTCAAAACTCCAGTCAAAGCAAAGGAGGTAGGGGGAAGGGAGAATCCTCCAGTAAACCCCGTGCCAGGGCTCATATGAAAGTGAAACCATGGCCACCGCTGTGTGGGCTGTAGCCAGCTGGGGATCCAGAGCCTTGAGCTCTTAGCGGGGTGAGCCCCAAACACCAGAAACAGGTGCCACGTGTTGCTCCCCAGACAAGGAGATGGGCATTCGTGGTCCAGCAACTCGGAGCCCCCGGCTCCATGATAGGCAGGAGGGTGTCTCGGCCCGGAGCCTCAGCAGAGCCCCACTGAGAGCCTCCATCTGGGCTCCGCGCCTGACATCTGGACCCCGCCCCCTCTCCCAGCGACTGTCCCCTCCCAGCATCCCCACAAAGAGATCTTTCTAACACCAAGAAGTAGCAAAGCTCCAGGCGGCAATGGCTCCCCAGGACGCGGATGACCGAGTTCAAGCCCCTCAGCCGGGCATTCACTGGCCCTTCCTGGTTCAGGCTCCCAGCAAATTCCTTTCAATATTCCTTGCAGAACTCGACACCCTACGGGCCATCAGGCGATGCTTCCCGCCCCGACACATACCCTTCCATCGGCCAGGGATGCTAACGAGTGCCCCGTCTCGTGGCTCAGAAATGCTTTGCAGACACCAAGCTCAGCTCCAATGCCACCTCCCGCATGAAGCCTTCCTGATCCCCAGAGCAGAGCTCGACCGGGAGGCTGGATGCTCTGGGTCACGTGTTCTGCCTTGAGGCCCAAGTACACCGCCCACTTCTCCTCCCAGCCTATGGGCCCCTCCTAGACTCAGGCAGTGCGTGTCGGGTCTAGGGCAGATTCCAGAAATCTGTGCCCCCTGCTCGCTCCCCAGTGCTCAGAGGCATGCTGCGCTCACCCCCCGGGTCCCAAGCCTCTGGGTCTTGGAGGCTCAGAAAGAAAGCAAAGTCCCCACTACATAGAGGTCTGCTGGACCCTGGGATGGGACAAAGTATGGGAATTGGGAATGTCACAGAGTTCCTGCCTTTGAAGAGGCAAATCTTTTGATCTTCTGAACTTCAGAACATAAGGGAAAAGTTCCAAAATAAGAAGAGGGTTGATAAAAACGTATAAGACATAATAGTACAGTCAAAACTCCAGTCAAAGCAAAGGAGGTAGGGGGAAGGGAGAATCCTCCAGTAAACCCCGTGCCAGGGCTCATATGAAAGTGAAAGTGTTAGTCGCTCAGTTGCGTTTGACTCTTTGCAACCGATGGACTGAAGCCCACCAGGTGCCTCAGTCCATAGAATTCTCCAGGCAAGAATACTGGAGTGGGTTGCCCACACCCTCCCTCCTCCAGGGGATCTTCCCAACCCAGGGATCAAACCCAGGTCTCCCACACTGAGGGCAGGTTCTTTACCAGTTGAGCCACCGGGGTTCCTACAAGTAAGACTGAACCTGTGAGAACCACATTAGAGACGGCCAGGCGCTCACATCTTCTCAAGTGTGCCGAATGCATCAACACGTCATCAGACGAGTGAGGGACCTTCCCATAAACTTGTAAAGTCAAAATCAGTATCATCTCCATCACAGAGATGCTGAATTTGAGACAGAAAGAGAGCAAATTACCTGGACAAAGCCAAACAGTTATGGCTAAGACTGAACTCGAGGTTTCAGATTCTGGGGTTGTGGCATTATCTACCCCATCACACGGCCTCCAGCCATTCAGCTCCTAGCTGCCAGGGCTGCACAGAAAGACGGGAGACCTCCATGGGAGGGTGGTATTTCCCCTTGTTAGTGGTTGGTCTGGAGCCCAACCCACTCTTGCAAGAGCCAATCACAGACTCCTGTAGGCTATCGCTGGGTCCCTTTTTAGTAGCGTCCACTTTTGTTCAAATGTGCTTGTATGTTCCTCTCACTGACTGGCAAACTCTTGAGAGTTGTCCAGCCCCCACTGAGGGATCTGGATAAATCTTGGCAAGTGGATAGAGCAGTCAGCCAAACTCACTCTCACCCTCCTCTGGCTCTGTGCCCGCCATGCCTGAGGTCACTGGGGTGGAGGAATTAGGCTGGAGTAGGGGCATCTTGGGCTCTCCTGTCCCCAGAACCCTCCTGGCCCCCTCAGGAGTTTCCAGCAGTAAGAGACAGAGAAGAAGAAAGCTTTAGAAGCTTCCAAGAGGCTCGCAGTATTTGACCCACACATAGTTCACTCCAGCCCATTCTTCCAGCTCTTCTCACATCCAAACAAGGAACTACAGCTCCTCCTAACCACGTTCTCCAAAAACACCCGCCCTCCCAACAGCTTTCCAGGTGATCCGTCAACACGTATCCAACTCTTTGCAACCCCGTGGGCTACAGTCCGCCAGACTCCTCTGTCCATGGAATTTTCCAGGCAAGAATACTGGAGTGGGTTGCCATTTCCTGCTCCAAGGGATCTTCCTGACCCAAGGATGGAACCTGTGTCTCTTGTGTCTCCCGCATTGGCAGGCAGGTTCTTTACCACTGCACCGCCTGGGAAGCCCGATGTGTCAACACGCTGATGATTAAAGCTGAGAGGAAGAGAGATTCAAAGCAGCAGTGTGAAAAGAAGCCCAGGGAGAAGGCAGGCCAAGGCCACGTTCAAGTTCTCCCTCCCCCGATGTGCCGGGCCTGCCTCCAGCCCAGCTCTGTCCCTGCTGGTGGGTCTGCTGGTAGCTCACATCCTATGGATCAAGGTCTCAACACGGAGCTGCATTTCTGCTTTGTAAACAAGATCATCTCCAGACAGAGAGAACACACGTATGGACACCAAGTGGGGAAGCAGGGTGAGAGGCATTGGGAGACAGGTTTCAGATTTTTTCCAAAAGCTGCCAGGCCCTGCACAGAAAGACGGGAGACCTCCATGGGAGGGTGGTATTTCCCCTTGTTAGTGGTTGGTCTGGAGCCCAACCCACTCTTGCAAGAGCCAATCACAGACTCCTGTAGGCTATCGCTGGGTCCCTTTTTAGTAGCGTCCACTTTTGTTCAAATGTGCTTGTATGTTCCTCTCACTGACTGGCAAACTCTTGAGAGTTGTCCAGCCCCCACTGAGGGATCTGGATAAATCTTGGCAAGTGGATAGAGCAGTCAGCCAAACTCACTCTCACCCTCCTCTGGCTCTGTGCCCGCCATGCCTGAGGTCACTGGGGTGGAGGAATTAGGCTGGAGTAGGGGCATCTTGGGCTCTCCTGTCCCCAGAACCCTCCTGGCCCCCTCAGGAGTTTCCAGCAGTAAGAGACAGAGAAGAAGAAAGCTTTAGAAGCTTCCAAGAGGCTCGCAGTATTTGACCCACACATAGTTCACTCCAGCCCATTCTTCCAGCTCTTCTCACATCCAAACAAGGAACTACAGCTCCTCCTAACCACGTTCTCCAAAAACACCCGCCCTCCCAACAGCTTTCCAGGTGATCCGTCAACACGTATCCAACTCTTTGCAACCCCGTGGGCTACAGTCCGCCAGACTCCTCTGTCCATGGAATTTTCCAGGCAAGAATACTGGAGTGGGTTGCCATTTCCTGCTCCAAGGGATCTTCCTGACCCAAGGATGGAACCTGTGTCTCTTGTGTCCCCCGCATTGGCAGGCAGGTTCTTTACCACTGCACCGCCTGGGAAGCCCGATGTGTCAACACGCTGATGATTAAAGCTGAGAGGAAGAGAGATTCAAAGCAGCAGTGTGAAAAGAAGCCCAGGGAGAAGGCAGGCCAAGGCCACGTTCAAGTTCTCCCTCCCCCGATGTGCCGGGCCTGCCTCCAGCCCAGCTCTGTCCCTGCTGGTGGGTCTGCTGGTAGCTCACATCCTATGGATCAAGGTCTCAACACGGAGCTGCATTTCTGCTTTGTAAACAAGATCATCTCCAGACAGAGAGAACACACGTATGGACACCAAGTGGGGAAGCAGGGTGAGAGGCATTGGGAGACAGGCATCAACATATATATACGATTGATAGTTTGTATACAGTAGATAACTAATGAGAACCTACTATATAGCTCAGCGAACTCCCGTCAGTGTTCTGTCGTGATCTAACTGGAGAGGAAACTCCAGAAAGAGGGCATATGTGCATATATACAGCTGATTCACTTTGCTGTACAGTAGAAACTCACACAGCACTGTAAAGCAACTATCCTCCAATCAACATAGATGGGGAAATTAATAAATAAACACTGAGCTGCCCCAGAGTTCTCTGCCCTGGCCCCAGTGCAGCTCCAGAGGGAGGATCAGGGAGACTGGCCTTACCAAGGCTCACCGGGGTCTGCGCCAGAGAGGAGCACAAGCTGGGCGTGTCTACAAAGAGAAACACACCTTCCCCCAAGCCCCTGTTGGGTCCCAGCTCCATCCCAGCACCCGGAGACTCTGGTGAGGCGGACTCTAGAGGGCAACGGTTCTGCAGTTCACTCCCCAGTGCTCAGAGCCTCAGGTTTCTGCAGCCGGTGGCCCACAGCACCACAGCAGGGACGGCGCAGAGGTCCAGCCAGCTGCTTAATCCAGGCATCTCCTCACTTCTAGCCAGACACGCGGTGAGGCACAGGACAGCACCCCACAGGACTCCAGCTGAAATAAGGGACCCCCTCACCCCCAAATAAGGCACTGTGGAAGCTGTGGAAATGGTCCTGCTGAAGACTGGGGGAGGCTGTGGCGGAGGAGGGAAGATGAGGCTGCCAGGCTCAGCCCACCAGCCCAGCTGAAGGCTGCCAAGCTTTCTTTAGCGAGTGTGCACTCGTCCCTCGTGGAACTGCTGAGATCTGGTGGCCCAAGGGGGCACCGTCTCCAAGGCCAGAGCTAGGTGTATGCGGAGGACGTTGAGGGGAATACTTGAGGGAAACTCCCCCCACTTTGCCCTATCTCCAGCACCTGCAGCCACCAGGTCGAGGTTGCTGCAAGCAGAGTGCAAGCCAGCCAGCTTTCTGCCGCGGGTACTCCTCTCGCCACCAGCCCCCACTTCCTGTGCCTGACAACCCAGGCAATTCAGAGGAGAAAAAGAAAACGCTTCCCCTACCCGCTTCCCGGTGCCCCAGCCCCTGACGTTCCCACATGGGATAATGCAAGTGCTCCATAAGCCGAAGCCCGCCCTTCCAGCAACAACAGCTGACAGGGTCTAATGTTCGAAAAGTACAATGGAGTTCCGAGTCTGTCCCTATTGGAAGCAGCTGGGGAGCACGCCAGCGTGGGCAGCAGCAGGATCCCAGGGCAGGGCTGGGGGGCTGGGACTCTCATGTCCGGCCTTCCCACTGCCCCGAAAAGGGTCAGAGTCGACCTCTCTGCTCCTGCCTCCCCAGAGGGGTGAGCTGGCACGGAGCAGGCATCATGGATGGGCACAGATGCTCCCGGAAAACAGACACCCAGGAGGTTACCCGGAGGCAGAGGACCCCCCGGTGGCTTCTCACGAGAAACGAAAAATGCAATTAGCAGCCTCCAGTCTCCTTCTACACTTAGAAAGCCACGAAGCTCTACTTGGCATGATTTTCCGGACAAAATACAGACGTTTCGCCTTTGCCCATGCCTCCGTTCAAGTTCACCGAGAGACGCAGAGAACCCCTCTGCTGACCGGAAGCCTGGCGCGCCAGGACCAGAGGGAGCCGCCGCCGGGTAGACGTCTCCCCTTAGGAGCGGCCTCGCGCACCCCAAGTCCTGTCCTCACCCCGCTCCCCGGGCCGGATCCACGGCTCCCTCCCAGGATATCGAGGGTCTCTGGGGGTTCCAAGGCAGGGACGCGGCTCGAGAAACTGCTGTGAGCGCCTCCCCATCCCGCTCGTTCCGAAGTCCCCCTCCACCCAAACGCACACACTCCGGGAGGAAGCCTCCCCGGGCCCCGCAAGAGGCGCCCCCCAGCCAACGCGCCCCGGAGCCGGAGCAGGTGCAGCCCCGCCGCGCTCCCGGCCGCGTCTGCACAAACTTGTTGGCCCGCGGCTGGGGGCACCCCGCCCGCGGCCGGCGCAGGGGTCCCGGCTGGGGCGCCCGAAGGCGGCACTCACCTCGTGACCGCGGCCGGCGGGGGCGCCCGCCTCCCCGGGGCGCTGAGCCCGCAGCCCCGCAGTGCCCGGAGCCTAGGCACCCCCGGCGCCCGCACGCCCCCGGGCGGCCCGCGGCGAGGGGCGGCCCGATGCGCCCCGGGGACCGGGCGCCGCCGCCGGGCTCCCTGGGCTGCGGACGTCCGCGCGGAGCCGCGGCGGTGGCGGAGCCGGCGGGCGCGGAGCGGGCGGCGGGCGAGCGGGCGAGCGGGCGAGCGGGCGCCCGGCTCTGCACATGCTCACTCGCGCGGCCCGGGGACCGCGGCCGGCCGCCGCCGGGTCCTAGAGGCGGCCGCTCTCCCGCCGCCCGCGGGAGGGGTCGCCCAGGTCCTAGGGACCAGCCCACCCGGCGCAGCCACGCGCGCTGCTGGGAAACGGAGACGCTGACGCCCACTCCCCCCGGCACACGCGCACGCACACACATACCGCCTCCCTCGCTGTCATACACGAGGCGAAGGCGCTGGCGCTCACATCAGCACACGTCTACACAAACACGCTGAGCACTGCCCCGTAGAGAAGCAAGCTCCCACACTCGCTCAAACACACACGTGGGGACACGCGCACACGGAGGCCCCCACACGGAATCCCTGCTTCACAGCTGTGGCACCCACACGCCCACAGAACGCGCATCCACAGGGCTCTGTCCTAGGACACTGGACAGGCGCACGTGTACACGCTGTCACCCAGTGTTTAGCACTCTGAGAGCAAGTCACGGAGGCAGACAGACACACGGGGTCACGGGCCCAGGCAGAGCTAGACGCTGACCCCCGCATCCTTATGCACACGCACACACACATTGTCTGAGATAGTTACCCAGGGAATCACTACAAATTCACCGACACCGTCTCCCATGCCTACACACGGGCAGGGCTCTACCGCCAGCTGCTGCCCTGCCCCACACAGACCGACAGAAACAGACCCACACCTGGGAATAGTGGCCCATACCCTGGCATTCACCGACAGACACACGGTGGTGTAGAGTCATGCTGGACACTGGCCCTCAGACACGCCCGCGGCCGGCGCAGGGGTCCCGGCTGGGGCGCCCGAAGGCGGCACTCACCTCGTGACCGCGGCCGGCGGGGCGCCCGCCTCCCGGGCGCTGAGCCCGCAGCCCCGCAGTGCCCGGAGCCAGGCACCCCGGCGCCCGCACGCCCCGGGCGGCCCGCGGCGAGGGCGGCCCGATGCGCCCCGGGGACCGGGCGCCGCCGCCGGCTCCTGGGCTGCGGACGTCCGCGCGGAGCCGCGGCGGTGGCGGAGCCGGCGGGCGCGGAGCGGGCGGCGGGCGAGCGGGCGAGCGGGCGAGCGGGCGCCCGGCTCTGCACATGCTCACTCGCGCGGCCCGGGGACCGCGGCCGGCCGCCGCCGGGTCCTAGAGGCGGCCGCTCTCCCGCCGCCCGCGGGAGGGGTCGCCCAGGTCCTAGGGACCAGCCCACCCCGCGCAGCCACGCGCGCTGCTGGGAGACGGAGACGCTGACGCCCACTCCCCCCGGCACACGCGCACGCACACACATACCGCCTCCCTCGCTGTCATACACGAGGCGAAGGCGCTGGCGCTCACATCAGCACACGTCTACACAAACACGCTGAGCACTGCCCCGTAGAGGAGCACGCTCCCACACTCGCTCAAACACACACGTGGGGACACGCGCACACGGAGGCCCCCACACGGAATCCCTGCTTCACAGCTGTGGCACCCACACGCCCACAGAACGCGCATCCACAGGGCTCTGTCCTAGGACACTGGACAGGCGCACGTGTACACGCTGTCACCCAGTGTTTAGCACTCTGAGAGCAAGTCACGGAGGCAGACAGACACACGGGGTCACGGGCCCAGGCAGAGCTAGAAGCTGACCCCCACATCCTTATGCACACGCACACACACATTGTCTGAGATAACTACCCAGGGAATCACTACAAATTCACCGACACCGTCTCCCATGCCTACACACGGGCAGGGTTCTACCGCCAGCTGCTGCCCTGCCCCACACAGACCGACAGAAACAGACCCACACCTGGGAATAGTGGCCCATACCCTGGCATTCACCGACAGACACACGGTGGTGTAGAGTCATGCTGGACACTGGCCCTCAGACACGCACACACACTGAGGCAGGTGCTGCAACAGATGCACAAGTGTAGAACTAGTAAGGGCTGGATCCAATCTGGAGGATTTTCCCTCCACACCCCACCCCGCTCATCAGAAACCCCCAAGCCACAGGGCCGCCCCTGCTCCTCTGGGCCCCTGTCTCACCCCGCACTGGCTGCTGAGGACCAGCAGAGGCTGTGGGAGCAGGCGGCCCTGGCAGGGCTCTACCTGGCTCTTCCTGAAAGGGAGTTGCATGCCTCTGACTCCCACTAGAGGCAGCGCTGCTTGGCAAGGCTTGAAGGAGCTGGCGTTCAACAGGTGGAGGGCAGCGGGTGGGGAGAGGATTAGCCTAGAGACCAGTCGGAGCCCCGCTCTATGTAGGTCAGTCAAGCGGCACCCAGAGGGGCATGGGAGGTGCTTGGGTTAGCCAGGCTAGTCAGGCCAAGTGCTGCAATTAGGAGAGTCAGCGCCCGTCCTGGGACAAAGGTGGGGGTTGCTGGAGCCAGGGAGGAACTGAGAGAGGGCACGGGGAGTGAGGGGGGATGCTTGCAGGAAAACCCGATACACGCCCCTCTCGGAGCATGAATGGGCGCGCTGCTATTATTGTTGTAGCTACTCAGGTGCTAAGTTCTGTCTGACTGTTTGAGACCTCACGGACTGCAGCCCACCCAGCTTCCCTATCCTTCGCTGTTGCCCGGAGTTGGCTCAAGTTCACAGGGTGAATTTGAGTAGCCACTGCTACTATTATTGCCAACAACAATAGCCCACTGTACATGTTTACAGTGCCTTTTGATTTTCAAAGCCCTGTCTAGGACAGCTCCATCATCTGTCGAACGAGATGGGATGTGAAAGTCGTTCAGTCGTGTCTGACTCTTTGTGACCCCGTGGACTTTCGCCCGCCGGGCTCCTCTGTCCGTGGAACTCTCCAGGCAAAACTACGGGGGCGGGTTGTCATTCCCTTCTCCAGGGGATCTTCCCTACCCACGGATCACATCATTTGTGGGAGGTAAAATGCAATGCAATGAAAAATGCAAACGTGGGCCTTGGTTCAAGAATGAGTAAGAAATTCTGGAAACGAGAACAGAACATGAAACCGGGTATGGAGTCCTTCTGAGCTCAGGCCCCATGCCTTGCACAGATCTGGTGCTAGTGAAGTTGGCCTAACTCTTTTGTATGCTTGGTCTCACTTAAAACTCAAAATAGGTGGTCCACGCCTTCATCACTGTCATCAGTAAATTAGAGAAAAGCACCCATTCTTGGGCTTTTGTGAGGATCGAAGAAAACTCCTGGTGAGCCGGTAGCCCCGTCTGCCACGGGAGACACACGTAATGCCTTTCAGTCAACATGGAATGAAACGCTTTCTCCCAAGGCTTTGCGACGATCCAGAAATGCCACCTGTGCACTGCTTTCTTGATCCACGGGCTTATGGTCCCTTCTCATCCTCCGAATGTCACATCCCCAGAGGCCTGGCCAGACGTCCCCACCGAGGCACCCGCTTCACTGGCCAGTGCCCAGGCTGCAGAAAACAGACCCCACCCTCACCTTGTGGGTTTCCTTGCTCATCATCTGTCTTCTCCCCCCAGACGCTCCCAGCCCCCAGAGCTAGATTCAGCCTCCACGAAGCCATGCACATTTCCACCTCATTCGAAACGGTGTCCTGCCGGGCCAGCCAGCAATCGAACAGGTCCTGAAGAGAGTGGCAGATAGGCTAAGAAAAGAAAGAAGGACAGAAAAGATGGGGTTGAGAGGGACAGCAAGAAGGCAGACAACTCTACAGGTTGCTGACAAGTTGCTGACAAGTTTATTGAATTCGCTCATCCCTTTTATACTTCAACAAGTAATTGTGTACACGTGCTTTAGGCCAGGTGTCGATCATAACACGTGCCTTAGGCCAGGTGTCGATCATAAACTAGGTGTTACCTCCTGGTGTGTTATTACAATGGTTCTGGGTCATAATGCCCCTCAAGCCCTTTTCACCTGTAAAGAGGCTCCAGGTGTTCTTTATGATAGCTAAGGAACATCTTCACAACACCTGGGGTGGCGGGACAGAGAGCTATGCTGTTAGGATCTCCCACCCACGATAAATTTGTGGAGGTAAAATGCAATGCAATGAAAATGCAAACGTGGGCCTTGGTTCAAGAATGAGTAAGAAATTCTGGAAACGAGAACAGAACATGAAACCGGGTATGGAGTCCTTCTGAGCTCAGGCCCCATGCCTTGCACAGATCTGGTGCTAGTGAAGTTGGCCTAACTCTTTTGTATGCTTGGTCTCACTTAAAACTCAAAATAGGTGGTCCACGCCTTCATCACTGTCATCAGTAAATTAGAGAAAAGCACCCATTCTTGGGCTTTTGTGAGGATCAAGAAAACTCGTGGTGAGGCGGTAGCCCCGTCTGCCACGGGAGACACACGTAATGCCTTTCAGTCAACATGGAATGAAACGCTTTCTCCCAAGGCTTTGCGACGATCCAGAAATGCCACCTGTGCACTGCTTTCTTGATCCACGGGCTTATGGTCCCTTCTCATCCTCCGAATGTCACATCCCCAGAGGCCTGGCCAGACGTCCCCACCGAGGCACCCGCTTCACTGGCCAGTGCCCAGGCTGCAGAAAACAGACCCCACCCTCACCTTGTGGGTTTCCTTGCTCATCATCTGTCTTCTCCCCCCAGACGCTCCCAGCCCCCAGAGCTAGATTCAGCCTCCACGAAGCCATGCACATTTCCACCTCATTCGAAACGGTGTCCTGCCGGGCCAGCCAGCAATCGAACAGGTCCTGAAGAGAGTGGCAGATAGGCTAAGAAAAGAAAGAAGGACAGAAAAGATGGGGTTGAGAGGGACAGCAAGAAGGCAGACAACTCTACAGGTTGCTGACAAGTTGCTGACAAGTTTATTGAATTCGCTCATCCCTTTTATACTTCAACAAGTAATTGTGTACACGTGCTTTAGGCCAGGTGTCGATCATAACACGTGCCTTAGGCCAGGTGTCGATCATAAACTAGGTGTTACCTCCTGGTGTGTTATTACAATGGTTCTGGGTCATAATGCCCCTCAAGCCCTTTTCACCTGTAAAGAGGCTCCAGGTGTTCTTTATGATAGCTAAGGAACATCTTCACAACACCTGGGGTGGCGGGACAGAGAGCTATGCTGTTATTAGCCCCTGTTGCCAGGGCAGCTCCCAGGGCTATGTTTCCTTAAAGGAAACCCCTTGAAACAGGGCAGCTCCCCGCAGTGTCCTTAGCATCTAGCTTAATTCTTAGCCCACATTCTTATGCCTAACCATATATTTATTAGATAAATAAGTGATGGGTGTTAAACATGCAATGTGCCTAGTGTGATGTATTTTAAGGAACCCAGGCAGTTTTCCCTGTATCTTCCCAAGAACTCAGAGACTGCTTCCTCCTTGCAGGTCACAGACAGATCCGTGTTTGTGTCTGGCCACCGTATAATGGTCCATCGGGTGTTATGGGCCACCAGGGAGGCCAGGACGGAAGCGTGTGGATGGCTCGTGGTGCCGCCTCCCCCTGCCAGGGGCCTGTGGTGGGACCTGGAAGTCGGTGCCCCTCTGATACCTTTGGGCATCTGCGTCTGAGCATCCTCCATCTTTGACTGTGGAGCTCTTGGCTGCTGCTCCATCAGGACCCTGGCAGGTGACACGGAGCTGACCCTCCCAGAGCCACCAGTGAAGGTTGCTTTTTGCTCCTGGTGGAGCCCTGTGTCACTGAGAAAAAACATTCAGGGACCCAGAGACCCTTTGGCAACACCTCAAAAGCTGGGGATGCTGTGTCTTCTTTCCCCCACCGTCACGCTGTGACTCACTGGTGCCTCCTCCGTGGACCCAGACCTGGAACTGGCTTCACCACTTTGCTGCACGGCCTGTGTACCTGCTCTCTCCCCTGAGCGCCGCAGAGACTTAAATATGCCTCTGCGAAGAAGCCAGCGACACAGATGGTAGTGGTGCCCCTGCTGAGCTGTGCCTGCAGATACCAGAGTGGAGAGGGTGGGGGGATCTGAAACCAGCGTGGGAAGGGAGGGTCCGTCTGGTCTGAGAGCAGCAGGACTTCCAAGGCAGGGGCCCTGAAAGGTTCACCAATCCTGAGGCAGCAGGGAGAGACTGGGATTAGAATGAGGAGGAAGACTGAGTTCCTTTCCTTAAAAACAAAAAAATTATTTATTTATTATTTATTTGACTGTGCCAGGTCTTAGTTGTGGATCGTTTAGTTGCAGCATGCGGGATCTAGTTCCCCCGACTAGGGAGTGAGCCCAGGCCCCCTGCAGGAGTCCTAGCCTAGCTGCTGGACCACTAGGGGCATCCCCCTCCCCGCCACCGAGTTCCTTTTCTGATTAGACCAGAGTAGGCTGCGTGACCTCCCACAGAACTTACCTTTCCATGTCCTGGTCTCTGTTTCTGTGAAATGGGCGGGGTTGTCTAATTCACATGGAAGGGGCTTTCTTTGACAGAGGCTGAAGGAATTTAAATAAGAAGGCTCAGAGACTGCTTCCTCCTTGCAGGTCACAGACAGATCCGTGTTTGTGTCTGGCCACCGTATAATGGTCCATCGGGTGTTATGGGCCACCAGGGAGGCCAGGACGGAAGCGTGTGGATGGCTCGTGGTGCCGCCTCCCCCTGCCAGGGGCCTGTGGTGGGACCTGGAAGTCGGTGCCCCTCTGATACCTTTGGGCATCTGCGTCTGAGCATCCTCCATCTTTGACTGTGGAGCTCTTGGCTGCTGCTCCATCAGGACCCTGGCAGGTGACACGGAGCTGACCCTCCCAGAGCCACCAGTGAAGGTTGCTTTTTGCTCCTGGTGGAGCCCTGTGTCACTGAGAAAAAACATTCAGGGACCCAGAGACCCTTTGGCAACACCTCAAAAGCTGGGGATGCTGTGTCTTCTTTCCCCCACCGTCACGCTGTGACTCACTGGTGCCTCCTCCGTGGACCCAGACCTGGAACTGGCTTCACCACTTTGCTGCACGGCCTGTGTACCTGCTCTCTCCCCTGAGCGCCGCAGAGACTTAAATATGCCTCTGCGAAGAAGCCAGCGACACAGATGGTAGTGGTGCCCCTGCTGAGCTGTGCCTGCAGATACCAGAGTGGAGAGGGTGGGGGGATCTGAAACCAGCGTGGGAAGGGAGGGTCCGTCTGGTCTGAGAGCAGCAGGACTTCCAAGGCAGGGGCCCTGAAAGGTTCACCAATCCTGAGGCAGCAGGGAGAGACTGGGATTAGAATGAGGAGGAAGACTGAGTTCCTTTCCTTAAAAACAAAAAAATTATTTATTTATTATTTATTTGACTGTGCCAGGTCTTAGTTGTGGATCGTTTAGTTGCAGCATGCGGGATCTAGTTCCCCCGACTAGGGAGTGAGCCCAGGCCCCCTGCAGGAGTCCTAGCCTAGCTGCTGGACCACTAGGGGCATCCCCCTCCCCGCCACCGAGTTCCTTTTCTGATTAGACCAGAGTAGGCTGCGTGACCTCCCACAGAACTTACCTTTCCATGTCCTGGTCTCTGTTTCTGTGAAATGGGCGGGGTTGTCTAATTCACATGGAAGGGGCTTTCTTTGACAGAGGCTGAGGAATGAAATGAGAAGGCTTTGAGGTCAGTACTTGGGCAAATGAAATCGTTTTGCTGGGATGTAGTGTTTTAATCTGCAAAATGGGAAAGGTCTGCTTTCTAATGCAGCGTTCCTGACCCGGGGCACATATTCCGTAAGTGACAACAAGGACGATTCTTCCAGCTGGTGGTGGCTATGCTGACCGCTCTCCTGGCTGGGGGTGGGGTGGGGGGCCGATGTGGCAGGTGTGGGCCAAGGGTTTGTTGGATTCGGTTTAGAACGGCCTGACCCCGCCTACTTCCGGTCAACCACGGGCTGGGGCTGAGGAACAGAAGGCACTGGAGGCCAGCCGAGGGCAGAGGTCAGTCAGGTTAGATGCGGGACTCATGGGCTCAGTTATCAGCCAGCAGGTGTAAGGGTTCTGGGGCGACCAGTTGGCTCTGGTGGAGAGGGTAGCAGCACGGACTCCCACTCCGCTCCTCCTGCCTGATGTGCATGTGTGTGCTGAGCCGAGGAATCACCCCACCTTTGTTCCATGTTTATGAACGTCTCTGTCAGTCCCTCATCAAAGGCTTTGAACTTAGGAGCTGTCATTTCAGAGAAACTGCAGGGGCCCCTCAAGCAGATGGCAGCCATTCAAGAGGAGATGGGTTCATGTTAATGAGCCTCTTATGCGGGAATAGGTTTAGATGTCTAGAAAAGTTGCGAAGACGGCAGGGCATTCTGGTGAACCCCTCACTCCGTTTTCCCCGTTGTTAACGTCTTATGTGACCAGGCCTTTGTCAAACATCTGATATGGCCAGCAGCCTTTGTCACAGCTGAGAGGTTCAGCTTGGCACCCTGCGAGTGACTAGACTCCAGCCTTGGTCTGTGTTTCACCACTTCTCCATTCGCCTCTTTCTCCTCCATGACCCACCTCCAGGGTACCATGTGTCGGGGACGCCATCTCCTCACCCACGTCTTGTCGGGGTCCTAGCCTAGCTGCTGGACCACTAGGGGCATCCCCCTCCCCGCCACCGAGTTCCTTTTCTGATTAGACCAGAGTAGGCTGCGTGACCTCCCACAGAACTTACCTTTCCATGTCCTGGTCTCTGTTTCTGTGAAATGGGCGGGGTTGTCTAATTCACATGGAAGGGGCTTTCTTTGACAGAGGCTGAGGAATGAAATGAGAAGGCTTTGAGGTCAGTACTTGGGCAAATGAAATCGTTTTGCTGGGATGTAGTGTTTTAATCTGCAAAATGGGAAAGGTCTGCTTTCTAATGCAGCGTTCCTGACCCGGGGCACATATTCCGTAAGTGACAACAAGGACGATTCTTCCAGCTGGTGGTGGCTATGCTGACCGCTCTCCTGGCTGGGGGTGGGGTGGGGGGCCGATGTGGCAGGTGTGGGCCAAGGGTTTGTTGGATTCGGTTTAGAATGGCCTGACCCCGCCTACTTCCGGTCAACCACGGGCTGGGGCTGAGGAACAGAAGGCACTGGAGGCCAGCCGAGGGCAGAGGTCAGTCAGGTTAGATGCGGGACTCATGGGCTCAGTTATCAGCCAGCAGGTGTAAGGGTTCTGGGGCGGCCAGTTGGCTCTGGTGGAGAGGGTAGCAGCACGGACTCCCACTCCGCTCCTCCTGCCTGATGTGCATGTGTGTGCTGAGCCGAGGAATCACCCCACCTTTGTTCCATGTTTATGAACGTCTCTGTCAGTCCCTCATCAAAGGCTTTGAACTTAGGAGCTGTCATTTCAGAGAAACTGCAGGGGCCCCTCAAGCAGATGGCAGCCATTCAAGAGGAGATGGGTTCATGTTAATGAGCCTCTTATGCGGGAATAGGTTTAGATGTCTAGAAAAGTTGCGAAGACGGCAGGGCATTCTGGTGAACCCCTCACTCCGTTTTCCCCGTTGTTAACGTCTTATGTGACCAGGCCTTTGTCAAACATCTGATATGGCCAGCAGCCTTTGTCACAGCTGAGAGGTTCAGCTTGGCACCCTGCGAGTGACTAGACTCCAGCCTTGGTCTGTGTTTCACCACTTCTCCATTCGCGTCCTCTTTCTCCTCCATGACCCACTCCAGGGTCCAGGGTACCACGCTGTGTCGGGGGACGCCATCTCCTCAGTCTCTTCTGTCCTGACAGTTTCATTCTTTCCTTGATGTTCATGACCTTGATAGTCCTGGGACATACTGCCAGATAGCCTGTGAAACGTCCAGGTGTTTCAACCCCCTGCACTGGAAGGGGAAATCTTAACCACTGGACCACCAGGGAAGTCCCTCAAGTGACATATAGTGATACCGTCTCTGTGTGTGAGTCTATCGGCCATGATCCATTACAAGAGACCTGGTCAGCATCCTCAAGAAAGGAGACAAGAAGGAGGGGTTACCGTGAAAGAATTTTCAACAGCACAGGGGTGGGCAGATGGCCAGTGACTGAAATCAGATTCTGAAGGAAATACAATGTCAAGTTCCAAATGGAATACCGGCTGATTCCCTGAGGCGCACCTGATACGCAGGGTCCACTCACTACCTGTGCTTCTCCTCATTCCAGACATGCTAGATGCACAGAAAGTGGGGAAGGAGGGCTGCTCCTCCGAAGCCCTCACTCCAGTCCTGTCCCTCCCTTCTCCCCACCCTGCATGTGACCCCACCCTGCGTGTGACCCCACCCTGCGTGGGACCCCACATTCATCCACTCAGAGAGCTGGCCGTCTCTCCTCACCCCAGCCTGACTGAAAACAGCACGCTGACGGCAATGGGCACAATCAAGTCTCCAAAAACACCTTCATCAAGGGAAATTAATCCTTTGTTTGGACATATTTTTTAAAAAAACTTTTATTTTACTTTTAACTTTTACAGAGTTTTGTTGTTTACAGATATGTATGTTCCCAGATTAGTCACATGTATATCCCCCCCTTCCCACCCCTCCCGACCGTCAACCAGCACCCCTGAAGGATCTCCTTTTCTCACAGAGCCATGACTACAGTTATTTTCTTCACTTATGATAGTACAGGCCTTCATGCTACTTCCTTTACACCTCCCACCCTCTGTTCCTTCCCCACAATGGACATATTTTTTTAAGAAAGAAAAACACACGGACTTAGAGAACCAGCTATGGTTGTCGGGGGATGGCAGGAAGGACGGTTAGAGAGTTTGGGGTGGTCATGCACACATTGCTATATTTAAATGGATACCCAAGGACCTACTGTAGAGCACATGGAAATCTGTTCGATGTTACGTGGCCCCCTGGGTGGGAGGGGAGCTGGGGGAGAACAGACGCATGTAGATGTCGGGCTGAAAACCTAGGGACATACTGCCAGATAGCCTGTGAAACGTCCAGGTGTTTCAACCCCTGCACTGGAAGGAAATCTTAACCACTGGACCACCAGGGAAGTCCCTCAAGTGACATATAGTGATACCGTCTCTGTGTGTGAGTCTATCGGCCATGATCCATTACAAGAGACCTGGTCAGCATCCTCAAGAAAGGAGACAAGAAGGAGGGGTTACCGTGAAAGAATTTTCAACAGCACAGGGGTGGGCAGATGGCCAGTGACTGAAATCAGATTCTGAAGGAAATACAATGTCAAGTTCCAAATGGAATACCGGCTGATTCCCTGAGGCGCACCTGATACGCAGGGTCCACTCACTACCTGTGCTTCTCCTCATTCCAGACATGCTAGATGCACAGGAAGTGGGGAAGGAGGGCTGCTCCTCCGAAGCCCTCACTCCAGTCCTGTCCCTCCCTTCTCCCCACCCTGCATGTGACCCCACCCTGCGTGTGACCCCACCCTGCGTGGGACCCCACATTCATCCACTCAGAGAGCTGGCCGTCTCTCCTCACCCCAGCCTGACTGAAAACAGCACGCTGACGGCAATGGGCACAATCAAGTCTCCAAAAACACCTTCATCAAGGGAAATTAATCCTTTGTTTGGACATATTTTTTAAAAAAACTTTTATTTTACTTTTAACTTTTACAGAGTTTTGTTGTTTACAGATATGTATGTTCCCAGATTAGTCACATGTATATCCCCCCCTTCCCACCCCTCCCGACCGTCAACCAGCACCCCTGAAGGATCTCCTTTTCTCACAGAGCCATGACTACAGTTATTTTCTTCACTTATGATAGTACAGGCCTTCATGCTACTTCCTTTACACCTCCCACCCTCTGTTCCTTCCCCACAATGGACATATTTTTTTAAGAAAGAAAAACACACGGACTTAGAGAACCAGCTATGGTTGTCGGGGGATGGCAGGAAGGACGGTTAGAGAGTTTGGGGTGGTCATGCACACATTGCTATATTTAAATGGATACCCAAGGACCTACTGTAGAGCACATGGAAATCTGTTCGATGTTACGTGGCCCCCTGGGTGGGAGGGGAGCTGGGGGAGAACAGACGCATGTAGATGTCGGGCTGAAAACCTGAAACTATCACAGCATTGCTCATTGGCTACACCCCAGTACAAAATTAAACGGTTTAAAAAGAGAGAGAGAAACATGCTTGATTCTTTCTGATCCACTTCCTCTCCCTCCCCTTTGTAGGCATTTCTATTACGTGCCTTAAACACAGCTGTGCTGTTGTGCTGGCAACTGGAGTGGCCGCATCCAAACCATGAGACGATGAGGAAGCCCTCCCTGTGGGGCGGAGCATAGAGACGGAAGAGGCCCGCCTGGACCAATGGAGGACCCCCTTTCCTCTGGACACATGTTAGAAAAATAAGATTTATTAGTATATAGAAAAATCCTGCTCCCTTAGGAGCTTTATGTGGTTTCTTGCCTCCCCTGTGAGCGCAGGATCGAGAAGGTCCGTATAACCCAGTCTGCTCACCGAGTGAGTGGAGCTCTACCGATCCTACATACGTTGAGTTTCTGCCTTCTGGAAACTTCCGTGTACAGGCAGATGGATGAGTGGGAAGAGGGTGGGAGAGCTGGAGGCATGCAGGTCGATGTAAGGAGTGGCGGATAGACAAGGGGCGATGGTGAGCAGGAAGGTTTGAGCTGAGCTGAGCTCCATGCGAGCCGGGCGCTCCTTTGTCTTCAAGTTCATGGCTGTCTCCTTCCTCTCTCCCGCCGTGAATAGCCTCACCTCCTCAAAGCCCCTTCATGTGCTAGCCCTGCTGGGCACCTTGCCGGGCTGTATATCCCCCTTCCCACCCTCCCGACCGTCAACCAGCACCCCTGAAGGATCTCCTTTTCTCACAGAGCCATGACTACAGTTATTTTCTTCACTTATGATAGTACAGGCCTTCATGCTACTTCCTTTACACCTCCCACCCTCTGTTCCTTCCCCACAATGGACATATTTTTTTAAGAAAGAAAAACACACGGACTTAGAGAACCAGCTATGGTTGTCGGGGGATGGCAGGAAGGACGGTTAGAGAGTTTGGGGTGGTCATGCACACATTGCTATATTTAAATGGATACCCAAGGACCTACTGTAGAGCACATGGAAATCTGTTCGATGTTACGTGGCCCCTGGGGGGGAGGGAGCTGGGGAGAACAGACGCATGTAGATGTCGGGCTGAAAACCTGAAACTATCACAGCATTGCTCATTGGCTACACCCCAGTACAAAATTAAACGGTTTAAAAAGAGAGAGAGAAACATGCTTGATTCTTTCTGATCCACTTCCTCTCCCTCCCCTTTGTAGGCATTTCTATTACGTGCCTTAAACACAGCTGTGCTGTTGTGCTGGCAACTGGAGTGGCCGCATCCAAACCATGAGACGATGAGGAAGCCCTCCCTGTGGGGCGGAGCATAGAGACGGAAGAGGCCCGCCTGGACCAATGGAGGACCCCCTTTCCTCTGGACACATGTTAGAAAAATAAGATTTATTAGTATATAGAAAAATCCTGCTCCCTTAGGAGCTTTATGTGGTTTCTTGCCTCCCCTGTGAGCGCAGGATCGAGAAGGTCCGTATAACCCAGTCTGCTCACCGAGTGAGTGGAGCTCTACCGATCCTACATACGTTGAGTTTCTGCCTTCTGGAAACTTCCGTGTACAGGCAGATGGATGAGTGGGAAGAGGGTGGGAGAGCTGGAGGCATGCAGGTCGATGTAAGGAGTGGTGGATAGACAAGGGGCGATGGTGAGCAGGAAGGTTTGAGCTGAGCTGAGCTCCATGTGAGCCGGGCGCTCCTTTGTCTTCAAGTTCATGGCTGTCTCCTTCCTCTCTCCCGCCGTGAATAGCCTCACCTCCTCAAAGCCCCTTCATGTGCTAGCCCTGCTGGGCACCTTGCCGGGGCTACCCTTCACCCCTCTCCATCCTCCCCTTAAACTGCCAGGGCTCTCCTCCTCCAGGCTTTCCCATGCTCTCTGCCATCTCCCCCCATCAGCCCAAGTCATCCCATCTCTGGGGTCCACTCGCTCTGTTTCCTTTGCCTGGAATGCTCCCCCTCCAGGGGGCAATCTGTCACTATTTCAAGGCCTGGGACAATCGTCCTCCTTGACGTCTTCCAAGATGGCACATCCAAATGGAATCCCTCACCCCCAACAGGGTTCCCACAGCTTTGTGCTCGGGGTAAAAGCCAGGATGGGGAACCACAGCAGTCACCTAGGAGGAAACCGTGTGTGTGTATGTGTGTACACGTGGGGGGGTGGTCAGTGGGTAGAACCATTCAGAGCTTTACCGCCCCAGGGAGTATTTATGTCATTCCCTGTCTGCCCTTGGTGAGTGTAGCAGGGGAAGGTGCCATCACTTAGGGAGAATCATGGTTTGCTGAGTCCTCGGCATGTTAGGTATGTGGAATTTATGTAATCCTCCTCACAGCCCTATGAAATATGTACAGCTTTAGTCCCATTCTACAGATGAGAAAATTGAGGTTCAGAGGAATTAAGTGACTGACCCAAAAATCACAAACCCAGAAAGTAGAAAAGCTGAGCTGGAGCTCAGCTCTAGTTGACCTCAAAGGGCTCCGCCCCCTGGGCTCTAACTCTGCCCCTCGTGTCCACCTACCTGTCCAGCCCCTCATCCCATCCACGGGCCACACAGGGACAGCCGCTGGTCTCCTGCCCCTGCACGGGCATCCCAAGGCCAACACACCTGTGTGTGTCTTCCACCTCGGGTTATGGAGGAATCCTCTGGAAAGGGTGCTGCTGAGTTGTTACTAAAAGAGGACGCAGCCAGTGTCATTGCCAGAGCCCAGAGGATCATGGGAAGAGGAGAGGGACAGAGGGAGGGCGGGACAGCCACTGCTCTCCAAGAGATCCTTGAGCTAGAGCAAGGGATCCTCTAGGGAGAAGGAGGGAAAAGAGCTGTCGAGGGAAGAAATTTCCAGTCCTGCCTTGCAAGCACCTGGGTGCCAGATGTCCCAGACGCATGGGCTCCCCCTCAGGAGAAAACTATTCTATACTAGGACACACATGGGAGTGGAGCAAAGTCACCTGGATAAATAAACTGTTCCCCACGTTTCGCCTGTTTCCTTCTGCTTTTTTTCATGTGTGTTCCCTGAGGGGAACCGAGGGAGAGAGGTGCTAAGACGGAAGAGAAATGCACTGGAGCAAGAAACTCCCCCGTCTCTCAAAGAGCAGACAGACTCTGCTGTTCACCAATCACGTGACTGTGTGTCTCTGAGCAATACTCTTTGCTTCTCGAAACCTCAGTTTTCCCTTCTGCAAAATGGAGACAATGAGACGGAAAGGAGATAAAGCGTGTGGGGATGTGGGGTAGGGTGGACCTGTGCTTCCCACCTTACATGCACCGAGGTCCTTATTTCTTTTCCTTTGGATGTGTTCGCACAATGTGTAGTCATTGTTTCTTTGGGGTATAAAGAATCCTCCTGCAATGCAGACCTGGGTCCAATCACTGGGTTTGAAAGAGCCCCTGGACGAGGAAATGGCCACCTAGGCCAGTATTCTTACCTGGAGAATTCCATGGACAGAGGCGCCTGGCGGGCTCCAGTCCATGGAGTCGTAGAGTCGGACGCAGCGGATCGACTAACACTTTCACATGTTCACTTTTCTTTGGGTACCTCTCGGGTTCATGTCTGCTTCTGAGACTAGACTTTGAAACCCAAAGGCAGAAGTCATTCTAAAGTTCACGATGACTGCTTCCCCGGGACCTAGGATGGCGCCTGCCCTGGGGCAGGGCTTGGGCAAGATGAGAGCAGTGAATGATGCTCGGAGGTCCCTCCGGCTTCTCAATTCGTCCGCGCCTTCGAGGGTGGTGCCCGAGACTGGTTGTTGCACCCGCGCCTGGGAGGATGGAGCACTGGAGGATTTGGGGGCCCTTCGGACCCTGAGGGTGTCGTCTGTCTGATTCAGATGTGTCCTGTCCACCTTGCTTTCATCAACTGGGGCAGCTCAAGAGATCAAGGGGTATGCTTTGGAGGGACAGGTGTAGCGATAGAAGGGAAGACTTCAAAGAAGCAACGCTGATGGCTGGAGGGAAGAGAAAGGTACTTCAGGATGGGGCGAGGCCGTGCAAGTGGGCTGAGAGGAGCGCAGCAACCTCACCGGGAGTGCTCAGGGAAGGGGAGAGAGCCTCTGTGGCTGGCAGGTGGCTGAGGGCAGGACGCGGGGAGTGTGTTAGGAGAACCTGAAGAGATTTGGCTTCTATCCGGGAGTTAGGTGCTGGAGAGCCCAGGAAGTTGTCCATCCATGGGTAGAATCAGCGATATGGGAGATGGCGTTCAGTGGGTCCTGACCAGTCTGACCAGCGTCTGCAGACCTACCTGTTACCGTGGCAACCAATGGTGGGGCGCCTGGAGGGATCTCTGCTTCTAAATGACCCCCTGAGTCTAGACAATGAGACGGAAAGGAGATAAAGCGTGTGGGATGTGGGTATCCTGTGCTTCCCACCTTACATGCACCGAGGTCCTTATTTCTTTTCCTTTGGATGTGTTCGCACAATGTGTAGTCATTGTTTCTTTGGGGTATAAAGAATCCTCCTGCAATGCAGACCTGGGTCCAATCACTGGGTTTGAAAGAGCCCCTGGACGAGGAAATGGCCACCTAGGCCAGTATTCTTACCTGGAGAATTCCATGGACAGAGGCGCCTGGCGGGCTCCAGTCCATGGAGTCGTAGAGTCGGACGCAGCGGATCGACTAACACTTTCACATGTTCACTTTTCTTTGGGTACCTCTCGGGTTCATGTCTGCTTCTGAGACTAGACTTTGAAACCCAAAGGCAGAAGTCATTCTAAAGTTCACGATGACTGCTTCCCCGGGACCTAGGATGGCGCCTGCCCTGGGGCAGGGCTTGGGCAAGATGAGAGCAGTGAATGATGCTCGGAGGTCCCTCCGGCTTCTCAATTCGTCCGCGCCTTCGAGGGTGGTGCCCGAGACTGGTTGTTGCACCCGCGCCTGGGAGGATGGAGCACTGGAGGATTTGGGGGCCCTTCGGACCCTGAGGGTGTCGTCTGTCTGATTCAGATGTGTCCTGTCCACCTTGCTTTCATCAACTGGGGCAGCTCAAGAGATCAAGGGGTATGCTTTGGAGGGACAGGTGTAGCGATAGAAGGGAAGACTTCAAAGAAGCAACGCTGATGGCTGGAGGGAAGAGAAAGGTACTTCAGGATGGGGCGAGGCCGTGCAAGTGGGCTGAGAGGAGCGCAGCAACCTCACCGGGAGTGCTCAGGGAAGGGGAGAGAGCCTCTGTGGCTGGCAGGTGGCTGAGGGCAGGACGCGGGGAGTGTGTTAGGAGAACCTGAAGAGATTTGGCTTCTATCCGGGAGTTAGGTGCTGGAGAGCCCAGGAAGTTGTCCATCCATGGGTAGAATCAGCGATATGGGGAGATGGCGTTCAGTGGGTCCTGACCAGTCTGACCAGCGTCTGCAGACCTACCTGTTACCGTGGCAACCAATGGTGGGGCGCCTGGAGAGGGATCTCTCTGCTTCTATATGTATGAATTTGACTCTCTCCTCTCAAGCTGAGTCTAAGACAAACAGCTGTGGCCACCTGTTTCCCTTAGAGTCCCCAGGTAGGAAGCCATCTCAGCACTCCTAGTAAGGAAAGGCCTGGCTCGTGACCCCAGGGCTCCTTCTGGTGCCCCTCTCCTCACCCACCCGAGGGATGACAGGGCTCAGCTGTGCCTCTAACCAGCTTCCACCCCATCCCGACCACGCTCTGAAGAGCAGGGAAATGGGAAGTGACAGCCAAGGCCAGGAGTCACTAAGTCTCCGTCACCTCGATTTCCAGGCAGATGGAGCTGGTGCTGAGCGAACACGGCACTTCGGAGACACCCCTGTCCCGGTAGGAGCCACCTGAGCCATGCTGGGGCCTGGCCCCGCCCACTGCCGCCAGGCCCCTCCCTCTGCCCCGCCTCCCCGCCCTGCCCCTGGATCCCTGCGTCCAGCGGCAGCCCCAGGCCGACCCCAGAGCCACCTGTTACAGGCACAGGTCTGGCTGCTCCACACCAGCCACAAGCTATCTCTACTCATCACTATGACCGTCTCCTCAAAAGAAACGACTTTTCTCAATGTCTTTTTTAAAGATAGCCTCCGTGGGAATTACCCCGTGACTTAGGGGTTAAGAGTCCTTGCTTTCAGTGCCCTGGGTTCAGTCCTGGTCAGGCAGCTGAGACCCTGCAAGCTGCATGGTGTAGCCAAAATAAAATAAAGGTATCTTTGGAAAGGTTTGCGTACGATAACATCCAGCAATTCCGGGGCCAGACTCCCAGGAATAATTAATTACTCCATCTGTGCTCAGTGCCTCAGTCTTCTTTTAAAAAATTTTACCCACAGACAGAGGGGTTTCTGGCTACCACGTCTTTCCCCAGACAGCCCTGCCTTTTGAAACAGGCTCGACAGTCCTGTTTGTTATGGGACAGACTTTGGAAGGAAGCTTTTCAGAGGCAAATGCTGCAGAAAAATAATGACCTCTCACATGCAGGCATTTGTTGGCCAAGTCGCTCTCCTCCTTAGGATCCTTCAAGCCTCCACCAGATCAGCGTCTGCAGACCTACCTGTTACCGTGGCAACCAATGGTGGGGCGCCTGGAGAGGGATCTCTCTGCTTCTATATGTATGAATTTGACTCTCTCCTCTCAAGCTGAGTCTAAGACAAACAGCTGTGGCCACCTGTTTCCCTTAGAGTCCCCAGGTAGGAAGCCATCTCAGCACTCCTAGTAAGGAAAGGCCTGGCTCGTGACCCCAGGGCTCCTTCTGGTGCCCCTCTCCTCACCCACCCGAGGGATGACAGGGCTCAGCTGTGCCTCTAACCAGCTTCCACCCCATCCCGACCACGCTCTGAAGAGCAGGGAAATGGGAAGTGACAGCCAAGGCCAGGAGTCACTAAGTCTCCGTCACCTCGATTTCCAGGCAGATGGAGCTGGTGCTGAGCGAACACGGCACTTCGGAGACACCCCTGTCCCGGTAGGAGCCACCTGAGCCATGCTGGGGCCTGGCCCCGCCCACTGCCGCCAGGCCCCTCCCTCTGCCCCGCCTCCCCGCCCTGCCCCTGGATCCCTGCGTCCAGCGGCAGCCCCAGGCCGACCCCAGAGCCACCTGTTACAGGCACAGGTCTGGCTGCTCCACACCAGCCACAAGCTATCTCTACTCATCACTATGACCGTCTCCTCAAAAGAAACGACTTTTCTCAATGTCTTTTTTAAAGATAGCCTCCGTGGGAATTACCCCGTGACTTAGGGGTTAAGAGTCCTTGCTTTCAGTGCCCTGGGTTCAGTCCTGGTCAGGCAGCTGAGACCCTGCAAGCTGCATGGTGTAGCCAAAAATAAAATAAAGGTATCTTTGGAAAGGTTTGCGTACGATAACATCCAGCAATTCCGGGGCCAGACTCCCAGGAATAATTAATTACTCCATCTGTGCTCAGTGCCTCAGTCTTCTTTTAAAAAATTTTACCCACAGACAGAGGGGTTTCTGGCTACCACGTCTTTCCCCAGACAGCCCTGCCTTTTGAAACAGGCTCGACAGTCCTGTTTGTTATGGGACAGACTTTGGAAGGAAGCTTTTCAGAGGCAAATGCTGCAGAAAAATAATGACCTCTCACATGCAGGCATTTGTTGGCCAAGTCGCTCTCCTCCTTAGGATCCTTCAAGCCTCCACCAGATCAGCCAGGAACCCCTTCCCCAGCCCCAGTCCTGACTCAGCCAAACACATCACCCACACTTTGCCCGCTTTTGCCCCAAGTGTGACCGTTGGCCCCTGAGTCAGGTTTTCTGACTCCCCATAGGTGGAGATTAGGTGCCCCCAAGTCCCACACAGAAACACACAGGCCCAGACAAGCGTACACACGTACACACACATGCACGAACGTGGACGTCCAAGTGTGGGTCTCTCTGTTGTGTCCAGCTCTTTGTGGCCCGGTGGATGGTGGCCCGCCAGGGTCCTCTGTCCTTGGGATTCTCCAGGCAAGAATCCTGGAGTGGGTGACTTTTCCTCCTCCAGGGGATCTTCCCCACCCGGGGACTGAACCCACATTTCCTGCATTGCAGGCAGATTCTTCACTGTCTGAGCCATCGGGGAAGCTCACGCGTGTACATATACAAACAGAGATACATGCACTGTGCGGACAGCGCACACCTACGTGCACAGCTACACACGGGCACACTCAAGGGCACAGCAACACGTGCACACACGTGGACCTGGGTACACACAGATGCACATGCACACACACACACACACGTGCTTTTGTGTGTGCTTGTTTTTATCATAACAGGGATGAAGTGAAAATGCTAATTGCTCAATTATGTTCAACCTTTTGAGACTCCACGGACTGTAGCCCACCAGGCTCCTCTGTCCGTGGGAGTCTCCAGGCAAGAATATGGGAGTGAGTAGCCATGCCCTTCTCCAGGGGATCTTACTATCCAGGGATGGAACCCCAGTCTTCTGCATTGAAGGCAGATTTTCTACCTTCTGAGCCACTAGAGAGGCCACTTGTTTCTTTCCATGGTGTCTTTGGGCCTCCTGTACGAGGCCCTCCGTCCTCACTATCAGCTCCTGGGGCATTGGACAGGGCAGCGCCCAGGGAGAGACGGATGAGCACACTGGGTGGTCTGCAGGCACAGCCCCGGGACCTTCTGTGGGACTGTGGATGGGTCCCTGTCCCTCCCTGAGGCTCAGTCCCTCACAAGGACGTTGGGAGGGGCCCCCGTGGACCAGGTGGGCTCGGTGCATCTGGGAGACGAATCCAGAATTCCCACTGCAGCCAGATCCGCCAGCCCAGCCTCCCAACCCAGCTTATTTACGACGCTTTTAGCTCCAAGCAGGCCCATTTCCGAAGTCCTCTCTGGGATATAAATTATCTTAAAGGGCTGATTTGTATCACTGTGGTTGGACAATGCTTAACCAGAAAGCACTCCGGCCTTTCAGCAGTTTCAATCCAGGGAGAGCTATGGATTTTTTTTTCACCCTAATTGAGCACTTCAGAAAGAGGGGAGAGGCTGAAAAACCTTCAATAGGTTGCATTTTTAGGGAAAGCAATTTTGACTTATTAGGCGCTGTTGGCTTCAGAAATATGCTCACTAATGACTTCTATTTAAATATTTCCCTCCAGCTGAGACTTTAAAAAAAATACTGTGTTAATGGATTTGACATCCCCTAAATGAGTATTTTCCCACCTCGGCCTCTGAACTTCCTTGGCCAGATCTTCTCAAATAGTCAAGAGGTCCCAAGCAGGCTGTGTTAAGAAAATCTCTGTCAGAATTAGCTATAGAAATGGTCATTTCCACTTTTCTCTTGTTAGGGCCAACAGGGATCTTATCTTCTAGGTGGAAGTTTAAACCTAGGTGGAATCACTGGTTCCTCAGAGCCTTTCCGAATTAAACCAGAAGCCCAGAGGCCCATCCTGCCCCCATCTGATACCACAGTACCTACCCTACTCCCTTTTGAACTCCAGTCAGGAAATTCTAGGTGAGTGCATGCTCTGGGCTGGTACACTGGACCCGACATCCAGAACAACTGCATCTACATAAAGGCTCTGCTGTGGTCATTTTGAAATTCCCGTTTTTAAAGGACTTACAGCCTTCCCAGATGGCTCAGTGGTAAAGAATCCACCTGCCAATGCAGGAGCCACGTGAGACGTGGGTTCGATTCCTGGGTTGGGAAGATACCCTGGAGAAGGGAATGGCAACCCACTCCAGTATTCTTGCCTGAAAAATTCCATGGACAGAGGACCCTGGCAGGCTATAGTCCATGGGATTGCAAAGAGTCAAACGTGACTGAGTGACTGAGCACTATTATATATAAATTTTTTTTTTTTCAACTTTATTTATTTGTTTTTGGCTGGCTGGGGTCTTCATTGCTGCATGCATGGTGCAGGAAGCAGGACTACTCTCTAGCTGTGGTGTGTGGGCTTCTCATTGCGGTGGTTTCTCTTGTTTCTGAGCATGGATTCTTTCCCTAAAAGACCACAAAGGATCCCTAGCGGCCACGTGTTTCTCAGCTTTGCCTCCTCCAGTCTGGTGCCTGGAGCCTAAACGGTTGTTTAATAAAGGAAGGTGTGAATAGTGACGGAAGAAGCTTGCATTTCCAACCCCAAACGCGATACTATGCAGGGATCTATGGGGCTCCCCGGGGAGAAAGCCTGCCTGCACCCCTATGTCTTTGATTACAGAAAACAGCCTTCATTCAGCCTCTATGACCTTCTCGGACGTCCAATGGGCAGATTCAAGCAGTTGTTAATTAGGGAAGGGAGAGGAGGCGGGACCAGGGAGAAGCTAACCGTCAAATCAGCCTTGGGGCAAGGTCCTATTTCTCCATCGGTGGATGCACACAGCAGTATCTCTGAGCTACTTTGCAGAGATAGAAACTCCCTCCAGGTGGGAGGAGTTAAAAATTAACCGTGGTAGGATGCCCACTAGCAGGTAGATCTCAGACCCGCTGGACCTGAAGGTCAATGATGCTGTTTCTCACGTACCTCACCACCAACCCGTCAGAAGAACCTGTGTGAGCTGATCACTCCTGCTACTAGAAAAACCCACCCAAAAGGGTACCTACCCTACTCCCTTTTGAACTCCAGTCAGGAAATTCTAGGTGAGTGCATGCTCTGGGCTGGTACACTGGACCCGACATCCAGAACAACTGCATCTACATAAAGGCTCTGCTGTGGTCATTTTGAAATTCCCGTTTTTAAAGGACTTACAGCCTTCCCAGATGGCTCAGTGGTAAAGAATCCACCTGCCAATGCAGGAGCCACGTGAGACGTGGGTTCGATTCCTGGGTTGGGAAGATACCCTGGAGAAGGGAATGGCAACCCACTCCAGTATTCTTGCCTGAAAAATTCCATGGACAGAGGACCCTGGCAGGCTATAGTCCATGGGATTGCAAAGAGTCAAACGTGACTGAGTGACTGAGCACTATTATATATAAATTTTTTTTTTTCAACTTTATTTATTTGTTTTTGGCTGGCTGGGGTCTTCATTGCTGCATGCATGGTGCAGGAAGCAGGACTACTCTCTAGCTGTGGTGTGTGGGCTTCTCATTGAGGTGGTTTCTCTTGTTTCTGAGCATGGATTCTTTCCCTAAAAGACCACAAAGGATCCCTAGCGGCCACGTGTTTCTCAGCTTTGCCTCCTCCAGTCTGGTGCCTGGAGCCTAAACGGTTGTTTAATAAAGGAAGGTGTGAATAGTGACGGAAGAAGCTTGCATTTCCAACCCCAAACGCGATACTATGCAGGGATCTATGGGGCTCCCGGGCAGAAAGCCTGCCTGCACCCCCTATGTCTTTGATTACAGAAAACAGCCTTCATTCAGCCTCTATGACCTTCTCGGACGTCCAATGGGCAGATTCAAGCAGTTGTTAATTAGGGAAGGGAGAGGAGGCGGGACCAGGGAGAAGCTAACCGTCAAATCAGCCTTGGGGCAAGGTCCTATTTCTCCATCGGTGGATGCACACAGCAGTATCTCTGAGCTACTTTGCAGAGATAGAAACTCCCTCCAGGTGGGAGGAGTTAAAAATTAACCGTGGTAGGATGCCCACTAGCAGGTAGATCTCAGACCCGCTGGACCTGAAGGTCAATGATGCTGTTTCTCACGTACCTCACCACCAACCCGTCAGAAGAACCTGTGTGAGCTGATCACTCCCTCTCTGAACCATTACTATGAAACATCTCACTATCTTCTGCAAGGTGGCAGGAGACACATGGTTTTGAGGTGGCATTAGCCCACTGTGGGCCCCTTGGCCTGGCAAGGGATAAAGCGATCCTTTTCTACACCACCCCAAACTCTGTCTTCGAGGTTCAGTTCAGCGCCGGTGTCCAGAGACGCTGAGCGTCTGGCATCAACACCACCAGGCACTCTCACAGGCATTCTGTCCGCTGCAGGGACTTAGCGAAACAGCCTGTCCTGGAACCAAAAGGCCGTGCATCCCAGGGGTGCTGGAGAGCCCGCCCTCCAGCCCCACACTCCCTGGCAGGTTGGTCCGGTTCCCCAGCCTGCATCCAGTGCAACATCTCCTGTTTGCACCTGAGACAAAGCAGGGCTCTCAGTCTTCTTGACTATGCAGCAGGCAGCTTCAGGATTTAAGTTGATTTCGGCAGGAGGGAACCTGCTCACTCAACAGATTCTCTCCTCCCAGAAATTATTAAAGGAGCAGAATTAAATTCACGGGGGTCAGAGATCAGGCACGTTGGAAACAAGGCAATCCCAGCAGAACCTGCGCTAATTGTCGGATATGCTGGAAGAGCAGAGAAGCTGCTGAATTATTTACTTGGGTCCTACTATCAAAGCAAATAACAGAGAATCTGCTTCATGCCAGTGAGCCATGAGCTCAGGGTGGGGCGGTCGGTGAATCTCCACACAGGAGTCTCTGGACTGGGCACTCCCTGACCCTCACTCGCCCTTCCCTGCCTGATGAGGAGGCAGGGGAAACAAGAGAAGGTCCCTGAGCAAGATACCCCAAGCTGAGCAACTCCAGCTCCCTGACTGGTGAATTCACCACTTTCAGAGAGTGAAATGTGTGTCCCATCTGTGAATCCAGCTTCATGTTCCCCGTCCTTGATCCCCATCTCAAACTGTATCATGCGGGAATGCCTTCTCCCCTAGCCTGGTTTCCCAGATGGAAGGCTTTTCCAGAACTCCTGCCTGGGCCCCTGGAGATGGAACTGCGCTGCTCTCCCCCAGCCGGGGGCCAGCCTGACTCAGTGCAGCCACAGATGGGCAGTTGTCATAGCCTTCAACCTGACTGATGCAGGACAGAGAGATTTGTGGACTTCCATCTTTTTTCTGTGTTGGTTCGAAACCCAGGTGGGCGATGCATGCGTGCTAAGTCGCTACAGTCATGTCTGACTCTTTACGACCCTACGGACTGTAGCCTGCCAGACGCCTCTGTCCATGGGGATTCTCCAGACAAGCGGTGTGGAGTGGGCTGCCCTGCCTTCCTCCAGGGGATCTTCTGGATCCAGGCATTAAACCGGCGTCTCTTACGTCTCCTGCATTGTCAGCCGGGGTCTTTACCACTAGCGCCACCGGGGAAGCCCTCAGGTGGAGAATGGAGACGTCAGTTCTTAGAGGAGGCTGGGATCTCCCGCACTTATTGCCTGCATCAGGTAACCCTCTGAAACCAGTATATCCTTTGGCCTGGTACCTTTCTGCCTACTCCAGAAGAGCTGCCCCACAACTGTAAAAGCAAACAGACAAACTCAGTTGGCCTAATCTAAGCTTCTAGAAACCACCAAGGTCAAAATGTCCCGCTCATACACAGAAGTCCAAGGTCACAGCAGGCTCTGGCGGCCCCAAATCCATTCTAGGGATGTGTTTGGCTTTCTGAATTCCAGTCTTTTAAAATATTTGTTTATTTATCTTTGTCTCAGTGGTGGCATGTGGGATCATATTAGTTCTCTGCCAGTGAGCCATGAGCTCAGGGTGGGGCGGTCGGTGAATCTCCACACAGGAGTCTCTGGACTGGGCACTCCCTGACCCTCACTCGCCCTTCCCTGCCTGATGAGGAGGCAGGGGAAACAAGAGAAGGTCCCTGAGCAAGATACCCCAAGCTGAGCAACTCCAGCTCCCTGACTGGTGAATTCACCACTTTCAGAGAGTGAAATGTGTGTCCCATCTGTGAATCCAGCTTCATGTTCCCCGTCCTTGATCCCCATCTCAAACTGTATCATGCGGGAATGCCTTCTCCCCTAGCCTGGTTTCCCAGATGGAAGGCTTTTCCAGAACTCCTGCCTGGGCCCCTGGAGATGGAACTGCGCTGCTCTCCCCCAGCCGGGGGCCAGCCTGACTCAGTGCAGCCACAGATGGGCAGTTGTCATAGCCTTCAACCTGACTGATGCAGGACAGAGAGATTTGTGGACTTCCATCTTTTTTCTGTGTTGGTTCGAAACCCAGGTGGGCGATGCATGCGTGCTAAGTCGCTACAGTCATGTCTGACTCTTTACGACCCTACGGACTGTAGCCTGCCAGACGCCTCTGTCCATGGGGATTCTCCAGACAAGCGGTGTGGAGTGGGCTGCCCTGCCTTCCTCCAGGGGATCTTCTGGATCCAGGCATTAAACCGGCGTCTCTTACGTCTCCTGCATTGTCAGCCGGGGTCTTTACCACTAGCGCCACCGGGGAAGCCCTCAGGTGGAGAATGGAGACGTCAGTTCTTAGAGGAGGCTGGGATCTCCCGCACTTATTGCCTGCATCAGGTAACCCTCTGAAACCAGTATATCCTTTGGCCTGGTACCTTTCTGCCTACTCCAGAAGAGCTGCCCCACAACTGTAAAAGCAAACAGACAAACTCAGTTGGCCTAATCTAAGCTTCTAGAAACCACCAAGGTCAAAATGTCCCGCTCATACACAGAAGTCCAAGGTCACAGCAGGCTCTGGCGGCCCCAAATCCATTCTAGGGATGTGTTTGGCTTTCTGAATTCCAGTCTTTTAAAATATTTGTTTATTTATCTGACTGCTTTGGTCTCAGTGGTGGCATGTGGGATCTTTAGTTGCAGCATTCGAACTCTTTGTGGCTGCACATGGGATCTTAGTTCTCTGACCAGGAATCAAACCCAGGCCCCCTGGGAACACAGTCTTAGCCACTGGACTACCAGGGAAGGCCCTAAATTCCATTTTTTAAAAAAATTCCCCATTGCACCAAAGATTGAGAATCTTTGAGGGCACCTCTAATAAATGGTATTCCTCCCAGGGTTTGAACAAGTTGAGAAATAAAATAAAAACGAAAGACAAAGCCAGGGATTCCTCTGGCGGTCCAGTGGTTAAGACTTCAACTTTCCGTGCAGAGGGTGCAATTTCAATCCATGGCAGGGGAGCTCAGATCCCTCGTGGCTCAAGGTCAAAAAAACAGCATAAAACGACAGAGTCAATATTGTACCAAATTTAATAAAGACTTTAAAAAATGGTCCACATTAAAAAAAAATCATGTTACAAAAATGAGAGCTGGGCTTTCCTGGTGGTCCAGTGGGTAAAGAGTCCACCTTGCAGTGCAAGGGGTGCTGGATAGATCCCTGTCCCAGGAAGACCCCTGTCCCAGGAAGACCCCACATGCCACTGAGCGGCTGGACTGGTGTGTCCAATTATGAGCCAGCGCGCTGGAGTGTGCATATGCCCAGAGCTGGTGCTCTGCAACGAGAGAGGCCACTGCGGTGGGAGGCCCACACAGACCAAAGAATAAAGACAGATGAAAATAAATAAATAAAACCAATAAAAAGAGGCCAAAATTGTTTTTAAAAACTGCAATGACAAATCTCTCTTTAAAAAAGAGAGAGAGAGAGCCAAATTATCAGGTTTGCTGCTACTAAAGAAGAGGTAGAAAATGTAACTTTAGGCGTATGAGGCAAAGGGCTTGGGGGTATAAACTTCCAAATCTGCCAGCTGTGTCCAAGACTCAGGCAATCAGCCCAGTTTCGTATATGGAGGGTCCCGCTCGAGTGAGGCTTAGGTCTTCAAGGAGCAGAGGAGGGTTTTCTGTTTTATTTTTTGTTTTCTTTAAAATAGACTTTAGGGCTTCCCCGGTGGCTTAGTGATAAAGAATCCACCTGCCACTGCAGGAGATCCAGGTTTGATCCCTGGGTCTGGAAGATCCCCTGGAGAAGGAAATGGCAACCCACTCCAGCATTCTTGCCTGAAAAACCCCATGGACAGAGGAGCCTGGCGGGCTACAGCCCATGGGGGTCGCAGAGAGTCGGATACGACTGAGTGACTCACACTTATTACTTTCATAGCACTTATTCCAATAGTGCTTCCTCCTGTCTGTCTTCATGGCTGTCTCGCACATATGAGATCCTCAAGAAATTAATAATAATCATTAAGGGGGTGAATGAATGAAAGGTAGGGACTACGTTTGTCTTCTTTTCTGTTGTGTTTGCAACTTTGGGCAGGGTGACTGACCCAAACATTTGTTGAATCAATGAATTAACAAAGCAATCTATGAGTGAATCAGTGAAGGGTGAGGTCATGTCTGTTGTTGGGTTCAACACTGGGTCCTTTGTTCCTGGCCAAGTCCCTGATAACTGGCAGGGACTCGGTAAATTCAGTCCCTGTCCAGTGATGGTCAATGCTAACTTGAGAGTTAGGGCTGAAAGTGTTCTACCTTGGATTGGGACTTAAAGCCAAAACTTAGTTTGGGAGTCGGACCCACGTAAGCAGGATTTGAACTGGCCAAAGTTTCACTCTGGACCTGCAGACCTGGCCAAAATCCTGTCTGTGGGCTCTAACCCATGTGTTTGGGACTTGATCCAGCTAAACCCTGTCTAGGGCTTGAGCCCACGTGGCTGGGGCCCGACCTGGGCCAAAGCCCTGCCTGGGACTTGAACCCACATGGCCGGGACTCAATCCCAGCCTAAAACCCTGTCTGGGACTTGAACCCACGTGGCTAGAACTTAATCCAGCCAAAATCCTAGTCTCGAGCAATCTTTGAATTAAAATCACTCACTCAACGTCTAGACCCACTGAGGTTCAGGTTCTTCATGTCTCTTTGCAGAGAAGAATTCAGCGAGAGACAAATGATAAGTAAGAAATGGATTTATTCAGATTCAGAGAAAAGCACACTCCACAGACCTGGTGTGGGCCATCGCAGAGCGAATGCAGTGGCCCCCAAAACGCAGCATTCTTAACTTATATGGGCTCAGTAATTCCATATGCTAATGAGTGGGAGGATTATTCCAGCTCTTTTAGGGAAGGGCAGAATGGTCATGGTGCCTCTGGGTGAGTCATTTAACTGGCTGACTGAGGATCAAGGTCTGGTCTGCCATCTTGGACCCATTTGATTCTAATGGGTGTGTGCTGTGTCCTTGGGCTATGTCATTCTTTTCGAAAATTGTGTCCTGCCCCTTTCCCTAACCCTTCCAGGGCCATACCCTAACTGCGAGTCCAGAGGAAGCAAGATCATTAAGGGGTGAATGAATGAAAGGTAGGGACTACGTTTGTCTTCTTTTCTGTTGTGTTTGCAACTTTGGGCAGGGTGACTGACCCAAACATTTGTTGAATCAATGAATTAACAAAGCAATCTATGAGTGAATCAGTGAAGGGTGAGGTCATGTCTGTTGTTGGGTTCAACACTGGGTCCTTTGTTCCTGGCCAAGTCCCTGATAACTGGCAGGGACTCGGTAAATTCAGTCCCTGTCCAGTGATGGTCAATGCTAACTTGAGAGTTAGGGCTGAAAGTGTTCTACCTTGGATTGGGACTTAAAGCCAAAACTTAGTTTGGGAGTCGGACCCACGTAAGCAGGATTTGAACTGGCCAAAGTTTCACTCTGGACCTGCAGACCTGGCCAAAATCCTGTCTGTGGGCTCTAACCCATGTGTTTGGGACTTGATCCAGCTAAACCCTGTCTAGGGCTTGAGCCCACGTGGCTGGGGCCCGACCTGGGCCAAAGCCCTGCCTGGGACTTGAACCCACATGGCCGGGACTCAATCCCAGCCTAAAACCCTGTCTGGGACTTGAACCCACGTGGCTAGAACTTAATCCAGCCAAAATCCTAGTCTCGAGCAATCTTTGAATTAAAATCACTCACTCAACGTCTAGACCCACTGAGGTTCAGGTTCTTCATGTCTCTTTGCAGAGAAGAATTCAGCGAGAGACAAATGATAAGTAAGAAATGGATTTATTCAGATTCAGAGAAAAGCACACTCCACAGACCTGGTGTGGGCCATCGCAGAGCGAATGCAGTGGCCCCCAAAACGCAGCATTCTTAACTTATATGGGCTCAGTAATTCCATATGCTAATGAGTGGGAGGATTATTCCAGCTCTTTTAGGGAAGGGCAGAATGGTCATGGTGCCTCTGGGTGAGTCATTTAACTGGCTGACTGAGGATCAAGGTCTGGTCTGCCATCTTGGACCCATTTGATTCTAATGGGTGTGTGCTGTGTCCTTGGGCTATGTCATTCTTTTCGAAAATTGTGTCCTGCCCCTTTCCCTAACCCTTCCAGGGCCATACCCTAACTGCGAGTCCAGAGGAAGCAAGCGTGAGAAGATTGCTGAAAATGTTGAGGGAACTGGAGATGTGCCAGTCTGTCTTCAAATGTCTTTAAGCATCTGACAGGCTGTCATGGGAGGACGAGACAGGCACACTCTGGGATTCCCCAAGAAATCAACGGAGGAAGTTTGAATAAGGCAGATTTCGGAACAATTTAAACATGAAAGGAACCTATGTGTTCTGTGCACTAATCACGTACAAGGCATCCGCAGGTTGTTGTTTAGCCTGTGTTCCGTTACGTTTCATATCTTCCTAAACCAGGTGTGCTTTCCCCACGCTTAGATGTGGCTGGCTCAGAGTCACGCAGCCAGAACAGAAGAAACCAGGATGCAAACTCAGGACCAGCTGCTTCCATAGCCTACACTTCTTAGAGCAGGTTCCCACCCCGGCCAAAAGTGTAACCTGCCTTGTAAGTTAGTGTGCTCTCCATCACTGGAGGCGGTCAAGTGAGACTTGGTCATTCACTTGGTGAAGCCAGGAGAAACTACACAAAAGATCTGCAAGGACAGATTGAACTAGAATTTCTCTGGTAGTGGGTTTGCCCGCTCTTGTATTGAGCTCAGTATGATAATGGATTTTGAGATAATCGTTTTGGTCTAGCAAGCTTGCTTCAGAGGTGATCAGCCTGTCCCCTAAGCCACATCTAAAAGTCTATCGCACACACCTGACATTAAGTGTAAGGATGACAAGTAGATTTTATTTTATGCTTCAATTTGACTAAAGAAGAATTCAGCGAGAGACAAATGATAAGTAAGAAATGGATTTATTCAGATTCAGAGAAAAGCACACTCCACAGACCTGGTGTGGGCCATCGCAGAGCGAATGCAGTGGCCCCCAAAACGCAGCATTCTTAACTTATATGGGCTCAGTAATTCCATATGCTAATGAGTGGGAGGATTATTCCAGCTCTTTTAGGGAAGGGCAGAATGGTCATGGTGCCTCTGGGTGAGTCATTTAACTGGCTGACTGAGGATCAAGGTCTGGTCTGCCATCTTGGACCCATTTGATTCTAATGGGTGTGTGCTGTGTCCTTGGGCTATGTCATTCTTTTCGAAAATTGTGTCCTGCCCCTTTCCCTAACCCTTCCAGGGCCATACCCTAACTGCGAGTCCAGAGGAAGCAAGCGTGAGAAGATTGCTGAAAATGTTGAGGGAACTGGAGATGTGCCAGTCTGTCTTCAAATGTCTTTAAGCATCTGACAGGCTGTCATGGGAGGACGAGACAGGCACACTCTGGGATTCCCCAAGAAACCAACGGAGGAAGTTTGAATAAGGCAGATTTCGGAACAATTTAAACATGAAAGTAACCTATGTGTTCTGTGCACTAATCACGTACAAGGCATCCGCAGGTTGTTGTTTAGCCTGTGTTCCGTTACGTTTCATATCTTCCTAAACCAGGTGTGCTTTCCCCACGCTTAGATGTGGCTGGCTCAGAGTCACGCAGCCAGAACAGAAGAAACCAGGATGCAAACTCAGGACCAGCTGCTTCCATAGCCTACACTTCTTAGAGCAGGTTCCCACCCCGGCCAAAAGTGTAACCTGCCTTTTAAGTTAGTGTGCTCTCCATCACTGGAGGCGGTCAAGTGAGACTTGGTCATTCACTTGGTGAAGCCAGGAGAAACTACACAAAAGATCTGCAAGGACAGATTGAACTAGAATTTCTCTGGTAGTGGGTTTGCCCGCTCTTGTATTGAGCTCAGTATGATAATGGATTTTGAGATAATCGTTTTGGTCTAGCAAGCTTGCTTCAGAGGTGATCAGCCTGTCCCCTAAGCCACATCTAAAAGTCTATCGCACACACCTGACATTAAGTGTAAGGATGACAAGTAGATTTTATTTTATGCTTCAATTTGACTCCATTGGCACGGACTCCCTGGAGCGCCATTCGATTCTAAAGCTTTGCTTCTCCTCCCTGGGAATGGTGTTTTGGGCAGTTAGCAATGCCTGTCCTGACTGCAGGACAGGAGCGGGCAGACCTTGGCCACATCCGTGCCATCCTAACTCCAGGATGGACAGCCACAGTGGCTAATAGAGGCAAAGCCACATTCATCGATGAAAATACCAAAGTACGTCGTCTTAGAGCCAGGAAAGGGATTCATTTCCAACATGAAGATTTGAAGCCGTCCGGATCCCAATTCCTAAACATCACTCAACTTGCTTTCTTGTGTGCCTGTCCTTTAATTAGGAGGTTCTGCAAACACTTCAAAGCTGAGCAGTTCCCTGGCCAGCCCAGCCCAGTGGCTGTCCCTGCCAGCTCCCCAGTTCCCTGCCAGCCTTGCTTTCCCCTGAGCACCAGGCTGAGTTTTGATCATGCAAATAGAAATGGATGTTTCCCACTGTGCAGTAAATAGCCTGTCTCCATGCTCAGCCTACATCTTCATCCTCCAAGCCAATTAGAGATAGGACTTCCTCAACTGGGGAAACACCTCTGTTCACGCCTTTCTTGGATGCTGGGGGGATCCTGTGCTTCCCCCATCCCAGTCTATCCAGGCTTCCAGAAAATTCAAGAGCCTTGCTTGGACAGGGGACTTCAGGAGTCTGTGACATCCCTACCCGCCCACTGCACACACATCTTTCCATAGGTGCTACAGTGTTTAAAAAGTGGGGGTGGACGGGTGTTGCTGGTAGTCCAGAGGTTGAGTCTACCTGCCCATGCAGGGGACACGGGCTCGGTCCCTGGCTCAGGAAGATACTCCATGCTACATGGTTAACTGAGCCCATGCATCTCAACTGCTGAAGCCCTTGCACCCAAAGCCCATGCTCCACAAGAGAAGTCACCGCAATGAGAAGCCCACACATGAAAGAAAGAGTAGCCCCGCTCACTGCAACTAGAGAAAGCCCATGCAAAACAATAAAGACCCAACACAGGCAAAACAGAATAATTTTTTAAAAGAAAGGCGGGAGTGGAGCCTGATAGTTTGACGTTTGATTCCAGATTTTGATTCTATCATGTACCTGCTGTGTTCCTTTGGGGAAATCACTAACCTCTCTAGGCTTCACTTTCCTCGTCTCTAAAATGGGAATAATGCTATCACTAGGAAGTTTCCCTCCCCAGTTCACGCCACTGTTAACTATGAATACCCATCAGGGACATCCGTGCCTCGCCACCACCATGGTTTACATTCAGATCTCAGCAGCCCTGCCCTGTCTAGGGGTTGTGCTTGGTGAGGCAGAAATGTGAAGAGATGTTCAGTCGTCTTGGAGCAGGCTTTCTCCTTCCTGGAAAGAATCCCTGAAGGAGGCCCCCATGGCCATGGAACAAGGGCCCATATGGTGCAAACGATCCTAGAAGAATGAAGGGTCTTTTTTCTGAAGTTTAACTCAGGTTGCACCTCCCAGGCTTCCAGAGCTGGTGACTGGGAGGAAGATGGGTACATCAGGGGCTTCTCGGGGAACATATTCCAGGAGCCTGACTTCTTCCACACATCAGAAGTTCAGGGATACTGTCTGGGAGGGTCCCGATTTCGTCTGTGAGTCGAAAAGGACACCTCAGCTCCAGAGGTGGCACCTCGGGGGAAGGGCGTGCGCTGGGCTCGACCTCAGAGCCCTGGGTCTGTCTGACCCCGAGGGTGGCCGTGGCGGGAAGCCCCTCGTGCTCAGACACTCTAGCGTGCGCTCCAGGAGAAATCGTGGAGGCAGAGAGCGAAAACTAGGAAGACGATCTCGGGAGCTGAGAAAGAACCGTTGCAGCCTACAGAGAAGGTAAACCCGCTGCGTTCAATACAGTGGCCACTAGCTCCATGTGGCGATTGACGATTAAAACTAAACTAATTAAATGGAAATAAAATTGAATCTGATTCCACAGTCATGACTAGCCACATTTCAAGGGCTGGGTTGCCCCTTGTGGTTAGCGGTTACATTTACCAGTGCAGAATTAGACACTGCTTTCAAGACTGCAAAAAAATGCCCTCTGGCACTTCTATGGCAGTCCAGAGGCGAAGGCTTGCGCTCCCGATGCAGAGGGCCTGGGTTCGATTCCTGGTTGGGGAACTCGATCCCACATGTTGCAACTAAGAGTTTACACATCACAAGTAAGAGTTTGCATGCCACAATGAGGATTGAATGTGTTGCAACTAAGACTTGGCACACTTAAATAAATAATTTGTATTTAAGTTCCCTTGAAGAAAGAAAGAAAAGAAGGTCTCCAGAGCTGTGTTTTCATTTTGGCAAGAAGTGTTTGTCTAAGGCAAACTTGGCTAACCAAAAATGGCTGGTAGGGTAGGGTGAGCTCTCCTTCCTGAGGTTGATGTAAGTGTCCAAGGACACTAAGGATCTAGAGGGGTCCCCACACAGTGCCTAGAAAGGGGAGCTGATGGTAAGTGCCATCCTCGTGGGCTCCGTATCTTTACTGACCTGTGGGGCTCAGTTTGCTCTGACCCTGCCAGTGAGGAGCAGACCAGAGGCCTCCTTGGAGTCTCAGACCCTCCGCAGCTTAGCCCGTACCTTGGGCAGTGGCTTGGGCTGCCGCAAGAGGATCTGACCCCAGAGCTCACCCCACCCTGCCATGTTCGGTCCGCCAAGCTTGCCCTGGACAGGCTGCTCTTGCCAATATAAAAAAAACAGCCCTGGAGACTTTGGGGGTAACCATGGAAACTGCCCCCTGAGTAGGATTATTGTTACTTTTTCAGAAAGTTTTCTTTTCCTGCAGCTTTTGGATACTCCAAAGTTCACTGAATTTTCAAGTGTGGTTTTATTATATCTCAGAGCTAAATGTTTTTGCGGTAGAAACCCTTCCCCAGTCAAGTAATGCAAGTTGACAGGAAGGAGTCTAGAACAACTTTCCCCTCACCCCCACGGTCTATTTTTACCCCCAGTGAATGTGATAATTGGGGCCAGGTGATCTAGCAGCCTTGGTGATGACCAGTTTTATTTCTCCGGGTCTCCTTCCAACTGCTCCATCCATCAGAGGGAGTGAGAGGCATGTGGGATCCTCAGGAATTCATGTCTGTGGCTGAGCTTCTGGGCACCCAAGTTGGGATAAATGATGGAGAAGTCCAGCACGCCAGCAATGGGACTGTAGGTGAGACGTTTCCTCTCGTGCATCCCAGGTTCCTGACAGTAAAGGCGGTTCGTGGCACCCAGCTACCAGCCCAGCATACTGGACAGCATCTAATAAGCGCTCTGTAACAGAATGAATGGATAGATGGACGGATGAAAGAATGAGTGAATAATCTAAGTGATTAGTTCCTTGCTGCGTCTCTTGGAAAGCTCAAATGAAGGAATGATTATGGAAGTTCGTTATAAGGTGCAAAGTGCGCTTCAGTGCGTGGATTGCTGTTCTTGTGGTTAATAAGACCACTCGCTCAGTCTGAGAAACCGCCTCCTGTCCAGCCTGCTCGGCAATGATTGGCTTCTTCACGCCCTGTCTCTAACGTCTTCACTCCTCTGGCACTCCCCTGACTGCCCAAAGGTTCAGACTCCGTGCTTCCAATATAAGGAGCACAGGTTCTATCCCCGATTTGGGAACGAAGATCCCGTGTGCTACACAGCACAGCAAAAAAAAAAAAAAAAAAACCCGTTACTCCTCGTGGAAAGAATGCTATGGCCCCTTGTCTGGCTCTCTCTTACTTCCAGAAAGCCCTGCTAAGCTGGGAGTCTGAGCTTAGCCGAGCCTGAGGGAAGGAGCTGCTGAAGGGAGGGCGGGGACACCCTGGGGAAGAAAATCCCGAGGGTGAGGGGAGTGGAGAAGGTCACCTGGAGGGGATATCCAGCAAGAAGACAGTGTGGACCAGAATCCTGAGGGACGCTGCCTTTGAAGGGGTGCTTTCTCTCTGCTGACCTCTAAGGACAGGCTATTTATACCCACAGCATCCGTACCGGGGCTGGACCAAAGCAGGCGCCCAGTGAATGCTGGCTTCATCCGTGAGCAGCACCGTCTTGAGAGGCTTTGTCGAAGCCGCTCTGGCACGGATGCCGTTCCCCCTGTTATCCTGCTGATGTGAGTGTCTAAAATTAGCTGGTCGATACTGTAAATACTGCTGAAAGGTCAGGCCTCCCACAGCCCACGGCAGGGAAATCGCAACACTGAGTGACTTTGACCAAGTGAGAAAGCACAGCTGTTTAAAACTGTAAAGCTGGTCTGGAAAGAGCTCAGGGCTGGATGATCTGAGTCCTCCCTTCCTTGACCACCTAGGACCAAAGTCACCTCGTCCTGCTCATTCCAAGGACAGCCCCCTGTGCCGTCCACCTGGCCCCTGCCCCTGCTCTGGCCTCACCATTTCACCTGGAGGGTTCTCAGTATCCTTTCCCATTGAGTTCTCAGACTGTCTTTCCACCCCTAACTGGCCTGTGTGCATGCATGTGTATGCTCAGTCGTGTCCAGCTCTTTGCAGCCCCATGGACTGTAGCCTGCCAGGCTCCTCTGTCCATGGGATTTTTCGGGCAAGAAGAATGGAGTGGGTTACCACTCCCTTCTCCAGGAGATCTTTCTGACCCATAAATTGAACCTGGGTCTGCTGTATTGCAGGCAGATTCTTTACCATCTGAGTCACAAGGAAAGACTGCAGCCTTGGGTGAGGGAGCCTCTATAGAAGCTACCTAAAGAACAGACATCATCATCCTCATTAGTTTAAAATTTACGAAAGGATTGGTATCTGCCAACCATGCCCAGGACCAAGCACTTGACACATATCAATTCACTTATTCCTCAGAACCATCCTGGGACAAAGCTACTAATTTCATCCCTGTTGTACAGATGGGAAAAACCGAGGCTCAGAGCAGTGACCGCATTGCTTCAGGACCACAGCTACTAAAGAGCAAATCTAGGGCTCCAGCTCAAATGTGTCTACCTCTCTTGTCTTCATTCTTGACTTCTGCACCTTGTTGAGCAGTTGGAGATGGACGAGGCACAGCTCTCTTGGGGAGCTCAGTGTCTTAGGGGAGACAAATCAGTGCAGAGAGCAATTAGCAAACAATGAGGTACGTGCAATGCAGACCGAATGAAGTGCTGTCAGAGACGGTGGGGCAGTTGGAGAGGATTCACTGCCTGAGTGAGGACCTGGCCAGGAGCTGGCTGCCCAAGGGTGAACAGGCAGGAAGGGCATTTTGAAGAGTATATAGGGGCCTCTGGGACACTAAGTGAGATGGAGTTCTGGCTGGGATATCAGGAGAAGGAATGGGGATGAATCCAGGGCACCCAGTGGGCTAACCATCGTCTCACCCTGAGAACCTCCTGAACTGAGCCCTGCTGTGTCCCCCGAGGCAGCTCCTGCGAGGAGCAGTGCCCTTCTCCAGGTGTTCCGCCCTGGCCTCGGGGCGTCCTCCTCGACTCCTCTCTTTCTCTTCCATCTTCCATCTGGCCCATCAGCAGATGTACCTCAGTCTACTCTCAAACTCCGTCCAGACTCTGTGCACCTCCCTCTCCCTTGCTCCAGCTCCTGCAGCAGTAGCACCCCCTTATCTTGCCCTTGAACGGTTGCCACAGGCTCTGAACTCGACCTTCCCTGTAGAGTCGATCTGCCACCATGGTCAGAGTGCCTCTTTTTAAAAAGAAGTCAGATCAAGTCGCCTTTCTGCTCAAACACCCCAAGCTCCCATCAGACTGAAGCAGAGAAAATTGGGGCTTACAGCGAGAAGAGAAACTCAGGGCAATGGAATCTGTGGCACCCTGCGAGGGAGCCTCTATAGAAGCTACCTAAAGAACAGACATTATCTCATTAGTTTAAAATTTACGAAAGGATTGGTATCTGCCAACCATGCCCAGGACCAAGCACTTGACACATATCAATTCACTTATTCCTCAGAACCATCCTGGGACAAAGCTACTAATTTCATCCCTGTTGTACAGATGGGAAAAACCGAGGCTCAGAGCAGTGACCGCATTGCTTCAGGACCACAGCTACTAAAGAGCAAATCTAGGGCTCCAGCTCAAATGTGTCTACCTCTCTTGTCTTCATTCTTGACTTCTGCACCTTGTTGAGCAGTTGGAGATGGACGAGGCACAGCTCTCTTGGGGAGCTCAGTGTCTTAGGGGAGACAAATCAGTGCAGAGAGCAATTAGCAAACAATGAGGTACGTGCAATGCAGACCGAATGAAGTGCTGTCAGAGACGGTGGGGCAGTTGGAGAGGATTCACTGCCTGAGTGAGGACCTGGCCAGGAGCTGGCTGCCCAAGGGTGAACAGGCAGGAAGGGCATTTTGAAGAGTATATAGGGGCCTCTGGGACACTAAGTGAGATGGAGTTCTGGCTGGGATATCAGGAGAAGGAATGGGGATGAATCCAGGGCACCCAGTGGGCTAACCATCGTCTCAACCTGAGAACCTCCTGAACTGAGCCCTGCTGTGTCCCCCGAGGCAGCTCCTGCGAGGAGCAGTGCCCTTCTCCAGGTGTTCCGCCCTGGCCTCGGGGCGTCCTCCTTGACTCCTCTCTTTCTCTTCCATCTTCCATCTGGCCCATCAGCAGATGTACCTCAGTCTACTCTCAAACTCCGTCCAGACTCTGCGCACCTCCCTCTCCCCTGCTCCAGCTCCTGCAGCAGTAGCACCCCCTTATCTTGCCCTTGAACGGTTGCCACAGGCTCTGAACTCGACCTTCCCTGTAGAGTCGATCTGCCACCATGGTCAGAGTGCCTCTTTTTAAAAAGAAGTCAGATCAAGTCGCCTTTCTGCTCAAACACCCCCGAAAGCTCCCATCAGACTGAAGCAGAGAAAATTGGGGCTTACAGCGAGAAGAGAAACTCAGGGCAATGGAATCCGTGGCACCCTGCGTCCCTGGTCTCTCCTTCTCACCTTTTTTCCTCTTCCCTCTGGCCATGCCAGCCAGTCACCAACTGTTCCTGGAAACTTCCGTCTGTCATCTCTACGTCCCCACAATGGTTGCGCCCCTGTCTGGCATCCGAGTGCCCACCTTCTCACTTCCTGCAGGGACCGGGTTAAGCCACCTTCCCCCCAAGGCTACACCCTCTCTAAAACGTCATCCCTCCTTCCCCAACCATGTTTCAGATCCCCTTTCCCTGACTTACATTTTCCTTTTATTTATTTATTTTTAGTTTAGTTTTTGATTGACATGAAGTTGAATGACAATGCTGTGTGAATTACTGCTGTCCAGCAAAGTGACCAGCTCTACATACAAACACGTGTGTATTTACCCAGCACTCATCTCAGTGTGTCTAGTATCAAAGCTATTTGTTAGTCAGTTTACTTCTGCCTCCCATTAGGTTGTGAGCTCTTGGAGGGCACAGAATAGGGAGTTCCCAGGCCAGGGGGTCTGTCACTCCCTGCCCAAAGCTGTGCCCATGATGGGCACTTGATAAATGTAGCTTTAATGGGATTACGATAAAAGAATCAAGGGGAGCCGCTATGTCTCCCTTAACTCCTCTTCCAATCAGATGTCTAACTGCTTCTCCAGGATAGGAATTAATTGAATCAAGGCCCATTTTCCTGGAGAAAAGCAGCCAATTTAGGATTTTAGAAATAATTGCAGTTCTGTGTTATGTCCCATTTGAAGGAGAAGAGGAGACTCAGATAAGCAAACTCACAGCAAGCAGGCAGAGGTGTCCCCATTGCTCTTAATAAAGGATGCACTTCATCTCTTAAGATCACGTTCAAAGTACCCTCCTGCCAGCTAAGATTCCTTCCGGTCCCTAAACAGCCCCACCCTCCAATGGGGGTTCAGAGCCAGAGCCGCGGGCCTCCTGGATCTGCTTCAAAGCCTGGCTGCCTGCACAGGCTTCAGGGTGGGGTTTGCTCAGCCTTTACCTGACTGCTGGAGGCCTCGCTTCCTGGGAGCTCCAGGTCATCAGCTGTTTCCAGGAGCTACTCACAGCCCATCTCCAGGTGCATCTCCAGCATGGAGCATCACATTGGTTCCCTTTCTGGGGGTCCCTGCACCCCCAGGTTCTCATCCAGTGCACCTGAAGATTCATCCGAAGATGCCCTTCCTTCTATTTTGACTTGGAAAACCCCTACTCTTCCTTCAGACCCAGCTTAAATATGGTCCAGTGGGTGAGATGCAAGGGGAGACAGCCACGGTGGGGTGTGGGAGGTGCACAGCTCTGTGGTCCTATGTGTATCGTGGTGCCCATTGGAGCTATGCACGCAGCAACCTTACAACCTGACCTTCAGGGTAGAGATCTTTCCATCAACAAAGACCGGGTAAGCATGAGGCTAGGAGACCTTCACATGGCCATGTGGGATCCTACTGAGTCAGTCCTGGGCTCTCAGGGATTCTAATGGAAGGCCATCAGCAGAAAGTGTCGACTGATACGATTCCATTTTCCCTCCGTAAGTCACTAGTGTTAGTCAAAGCTATTTGTTAGTCAGTTTACTTCTGCCTCCCATTAGGTTGTGAGCTCTTGGAGGGCACAGAATAGGAGTTCCCAGGCCAGGGTCTGTCACTCCCTGCCCAAAGCTGTGCCCATGATGGGCACTTGATAAATGTAGCTTTAATGGGATTACGATAAAAGAATCAAGGGGAGCCGCTATGTCTCCCTTAACTCCTCTTCCAATCAGATGTCTAACTGCTTCTCCAGGATAGGAATTAATTGAATCAAGGCCCATTTTCCTGGAGAAAAGCAGCCAATTTAGGATTTTAGAAATAATTGCAGTTCTGTGTTATGTCCCATTTGAAGGAGAAGAGGAGACTCAGATAAGCAAACTCACAGCAAGCAGGCAGAGGTGTCCCCATTGCTCTTAATAAAGGATGCACTTCATCTCTTAAGATCACGTTCAAAGTACCCTCCTGCCAGCTAAGATTCCTTCCGGTCCCTAAACAGCCCCACCCTCCAATGGGGGTTCAGAGCCAGAGCCGCGGGCCTCCTGGATCTGCTTCAAAGCCTGGCTGCCTGCACAGGCTTCAGGGTGGGGTTTGCTCAGCCTTTACCTGACTGCTGGAGGCCTCGCTTCCTGGGAGCTCCAGGTCATCAGCTGTTTCCAGGAGCTACTCACAGCCCATCTCCAGGTGCATCTCCAGCATGGAGCATCACATTGGTTCCCTTTCTGGGGTCCCTGCACCCCCAGGTTCTCATCCAGTGCACCTGAAGATGCATCCGAAGATGCCCTTCCTTCTATTTTGACTTGGAAAACCCCTACTCTTCCTTCAGACCCAGCTTAAATATGGTCCAGTGGGTGAGATGCAAGGGGAGACAGCCACGGTGGGGTGTGGGAGGTGCACAGCTCTGTGGTCCTATGTGTATCGTGGTGCCCATTGGAGCTATGCACGCAGCAACCTTACAACCTGACCTTCAGGGTAGAGATCTTTCCATCAACAAAGACCGGGTAAGCATGAGGCTAGGAGACCTTCACATGGCCATGTGGGGATCCTACTGAGTCAGTCCTGGGCTCTCAGGGATTCTAATGGAAGGCCATCAGCAGAAAGTGTCGACTGATACGATTCCATTTTCCCTCCGTAAGTCACTGAGAGCTTCCGATTCTCATCATGTGCTGAGGCCAACGTCCACAGGCAGATGACCTCTCCTGAGTCTAGGAAGGGCACGAGAAAGAAGGAACTGTCATCAGGGAATCTGATGAGGTGCTGATTACAGCTCACCACGCTGGATTTCCCTTTTAAATTATTCATAAACAGACGTTTAAATGTTTGTGTCCAGGCAGCCATCTAAAAACTAAATAAGCTGGTACAGTTAGAAAAAAGCGCCCTGTCAGAAATACCAAAACTGGACTTGACAACTGATTATTCTATGAATGAATTTATTCTGTTTTCAGTACCTTAGCTAGCCTTGTGATGAAAGCCTTGTGACTTAGCTAGACTTGTGGTGAAAGGAAGGAAGGTCCGTGTGCATTCTGCTGTTATTTATTCAGCCCTCTATCCCGCTGACCCAAGTGGTGGACCTGCTTATCGCTGTGGCTCTGAGCAATGCTATCAGTATTCTCCTAAGGCCCGAATTCCTCACCCTTCAACCCAGGCACTGGGTTCTCTGGAGTCCTATTCGTAGAAGATTCTAGAATCTTGTTTCCATCAACTGTTGGTTAGAGAAAATTGAGACTTTCCAGAAAGTCTTACTTAGAGTCAGCAGATCTCGCATTTGGGAGTTTATCTAAAGAGATATGTGGGACATCCCTGATGGTCCAGTGGTTAAGAATCTGCCTGCCAATGCAGGGTGCATGGGTTTGATCCCTGGTGCAGGAAGATTCCACGTGCCTTGGGGCAACATTTGCGCCATAGCTACCGAGCCTGCACACCACAAGAAGACACAACAATGAGAAGCCTGTGCACTGCAACTAGAGAGTAGCCCCTGCTTATAGCAACTAGAGCAAGCCCGAGTGGAGCAGCGGAGATCCAGCGCAGCCCAAAATAAATAAATTTTCTAAAATAAATAAAGAGATACACGACATGTTCAAAAAGATAAAGGCATGGTTCCAGGGCTTAGGATGAAGCAGTGTGAATAGACAGGGGGTTTTTAGGGAAGTGAAAGTACTTTGTATGGGGGCTCCCCTGGTAGCTCAGTGGTGAAGAGTTCGCCTGCCATTGCAGGAGACACAGGTTCAATCCCCGATCCGGGAAGATCCCACATGCTATGGAGCAACTAAGCCGGTGAGCCACAACTATGGAGCCACTAAGCCGGTGAGCCACAACTATGGAGCCTGTGCTCTAGAGCCTTGGAACCGCAATTATGGAGCCCATGTGCTGCAACTACTGAAGTCCATGTGCCCTAGAGCCCGAGTTCCACCACAAGAGATGTCACCGCAACAAGAAGCCTGCTCACCTCAACAAGAGCGTAGCCCCCACTCCCTGCAACTAGAGCCTGTGGCAGCAGTGAAAACCCAGAAGAGGCAAAAAAAAAAAAAAAAAGCTCTGTATGGCACTATAATGGTGGGTGCATGTCCTTATCCATTTGTGGTGACTGTCTAGAAGTTGAGGAGACAATTCTAAAATGTACACAAAATTCAAAAGGCTAAGAATGTTCAAGGCAATCTCGTCACTATCAGAGAGCAAGATTTTTTAAGTAAAGGGATAGTGGCTAACAAAGTATGGCCCAGAGATAAGCAAATAGAGATCACATAGACTGGCCCACCTACCTGCTAGATGAGTATGTGAACACACAACTGTCTTATGATAACAATGACATTGCACAACAGTGAGGGGAAAACAGTCATCTCATTAAATACTGATAGTCAGCTACTGGATGTCCAAAAAAAACTCCCAAAAAAGGTGAAAATTGAAACTAAAACAAGAATTTGGTAAGCCTCAGCTCACCCTGTCCCATTCCCAAATCCACGTGCCTTGGGGCAACATTTGCGCCATAGCTACCGAGCCTGCACACCACAAGAAGACACAACAATGAGAAGCCTGTGCACTGCAACTAGAGAGTAGCCCCTGCTTATAGCAACTAGAGCAAGCCGAGTGGAGCAGCGGAGATCCAGCGCAGCCCAAAATAAATAAATTTTCTAAAATAAATAAAGAGATACACGACATGTTCAAAAAGATAAAGGCATGGTTCCAGGGCTTAGGATGAAGCAGTGTGAATAGACAGGGGGTTTTTAGGGAAGTGAAAGTACTTTGTATGGGGGCTCCCCTGGTAGCTCAGTGGTGAAGAGTTCGCCTGCCATTGCAGGAGACACAGGTTCAATCCCCGATCCGGGAAGATCCCACATGCTATGGAGCAACTAAGCCGGTGAGCCACAACTATGGAGCCACTAAGCCGGTGAGCCACAACTATGGAGCCTGTGCTCTAGAGCCTTGGAACCGCAATTATGGAGCCCATGTGCTGCAACTACTGAAGTCCATGTGCCCTAGAGCCCGAGTTCCACCACAAGAGATGTCACCGCAACAAGAAGCCTGCTCACCTCAACAAGAGCGTAGCCCCCACTCCCTGCAACTAGAGCCTGTGGCAGCAGTGAAAACCCAGAAGAGGCAAAAAAAAAAAAAAAAAGCTCTGTATGGCACTATAATGGTGGGTGCATGTCCTTATCCATTTGTGGTGACTGTCTAGAAGTTGAGGAGACAATTCTAAAATGTACACAAAATTCAAAAGGCTAAGAATGTTCAAGGCAATCTCGTCACTATCAGAGAGCAAGATTTTTTAAGTAAAGGGATAGTGGCTAACAAAGTATGGCCCAGAGATAAGCAAATAGAGATCACATAGACTGGCCCACCTACCTGCTAGATGAGTATGTGAACACACAACTGTCTTATGATAACAATGACATTGCACAACAGTGAGGGGAAAACAGTCATCTCATTAAATACTGATAGTCAGCTACTGGATGTCCATATGGGAAAATGAATGTGGACCCCTACCTCACAACAGACATGAAAATTAGTTCCAGGTGAAGCGTAGATTCAAACAGAAAAGCTAAAACAAGAAAGCTTGTGTGCTGTGCTAAGTCACTTCAGTCATGTCCGACTCTTTGTGACACTATGGACTGTAGCCCGTTAGGCTCGTCTGTCCATGGGATTCTCCAGGAAGAAATACTGGAGTGGGTTGCCATTTCTCCTTCAGAGGATCTTCCCGACCCAGGGATCGAACTCTAGTCTCTGACATCTCCTGCACTGGCAGGTGGGTTCTTTACCACTAGTGCCACCTGAGAAGCCCAATAAAGACGCAATAAAGGAAACTATCTTCATAGCCTTAGTGGGTGAGATTTCTCAAACAGGACCCCAAAGCAATGCCCTTAAATGAAATGATTGATAGGTTGGACTACATGAAATTTCATTCATCAAGTTACCCATTAAAAATGCAAAAAGCGGGCTTCCCTGGTGGTCCAGTGGGTAAGGACACCGCCTTGCAGTGCAAGGGGCACCGATTCAATCCCTGGCCTGGGAAGATCCCATGTGCCGCGGAGTGGTTGGACAGATGTGTCCAATTACTGAGGCAGCGCTCTGGAGTGCATGTGCCGGGAGCCGGTGCTCTGCAACAACAGAGGCCACTGCGATGGGAGGCCCACCCGGGCCAAAAGAATGAAGATGGATGAAAATGGATGGATGAAAGACCAATAGAAATGGTCAAAAAAAAAAATAGTAAAAAGACAAGCCAATGCAGGAAAAGATGTTTTCAACACATATAACCAACAAAGGACTAGTAGAGAATATGTTTAGAACATCTACAAATAAATATAAGATAATAGAAAACCAGGTCAATTATTTGAACAGGTGCTTTATAAAAGGGGATATTTAAACAATCAATAAATTGGAATTGTATTCAAAAATCTTTGGTTATGGAGGAGATGCACTGTAAGACCACTGTTACAAGTCAGTCTAAAATAAAAAGGACTTTAAGTACTGACCAAATGAGCAATGACTTCAGTGCACCTATACTGCTTGTGGGAATATAATTTTGCACAAGCATTTTAGAAAAGATTGGTAGCAGGTGAAAAAATGCATCCTTTATAACCAGCAATCCAGTCCTGGACGTGAAACAAACGGAATATCCATTTATGTCTGTAAAAGATACACATAAAAGTGAGGACTTCTGTGGTGGTCCAGTGGCAGTTCCAATGCAGAAGGAGCAGGTTCAATCCCTAATCTGGGAGCCAAGATCTCACGTGCCTTACGGCCAAGAAACCAAAACATAAAACAGAAATACTGTAACAAATTCAGTAAAAATTTTAAAAGTGGTCTACCTCAAAAAAAGTCTTTTTCAGAAAGATCTGTAAAAAAAAAAAAAAAAAAAAAAAGTCTCCATAACAATGTTACCTGTGACAGGCAAAAATTAGAAACACCTCCAATACCCGTTAAGGTAGAATAGGCAGATACATTGTAGTATATTCAGAGCATGAGATATTAAACCACAATGAAAATAACCAAGTCACTGAGAGTCACAATCATGCAGCGGAATCTCACAGTGCTGAACAACAAGCCAGACGCAGAAAAACACATACCCTTTGGTCCCATTTATGTAAAATCCTAAATTAGGTCAAATTAACCCAAGGTCTTGGGAGTTAGGATAATGACTTCCTTGGGAGAAGATTGACAAGGGCAGTGGGGGGCGGGACACAAACGAGCTTCTAGGAGGCTGATGATGTTCCGTCTCCTGATCTGGGTAGAGCTTACAGGATGTGGTCACCATGAGAAATGTTAACTGTCAATCTGTGTATTTTTCAGAACATATGCTCTGCTCCAATAAGATGGTGCATATGTATAAGCATATTGTATATAAATGTATATGTACTGAAAAGAATATACCAGACTTTGATCTGGAGGCACGGCAAACAGCCCAGGAGTAGGAAAGTGACAGTCTTAGATTCACTATGAGGTAAATGTTTGCAGAACACCCCTGTCAGGCAGTGAGTCCTCCTGGTGGACCTGGAAGGAAAAGATGATGCGTAGAGACTCTAGTTTCTCCCACATTTTCCTTTAAAATCAAGGGGATGAAATTGTCACCCAGTCTCTTACCCAATTGGTTACCCCAACCACTGAGCTTGTGGAATATAATTTTGCACAAGCATTTTAGAAAAGACGGTGAAAAATGCATCCTTTATAACCAGCAATCCAGTCCTGGACGTGAAACAAACGGAATATCCATTTATGTCTGTAAAAGATACACATAAAAGTGAGGACTTCTGTGGTGGTCCAGTGGCAGTTCCAATGCAGAAGGAGCAGGTTCAATCCCTAATCTGGGAGCCAAGATCTCACGTGCCTCACGGCCAAGAAACCAAAACATAAAACAGAAATACTGTAACAAATTCAGTAAAAATTTTAAAAGTGGTCTACCTCAAAAAAAGTCTTTTTCAGAAAGATCTGTAAAAAAAAAAAAAAAAAAAAAAGTCTCCATAACAATGTTACCTGTGACAGGCAAAAATTAGAAACACCTCCAATACCCGTTAAGGTAGAATGGGCAGATACATTGTAGTATATTCAGAGCATGAGATATTAAACCACAATGAAAATAACCAAGTCACTGAGAGTCACAATCATGCAGCGGAATCTCACAGTGCTGAACAACAAGCCAGACGCAGAAAAACACATACCCTTTGGTCCCATTTATGTAAAATCCTAAATTAGGTCAAATTAACCCAAGGTCTTGGGAGTTAGGATAATGACTTCCTTGGGAGAAGATTGACAAGGGCAGTGGGGGGCGGGACACAAACGAGCTTCTAGGAGGCTGATGATGTTCCGTCTCCTGATCTGGGTAGAGCTTACAGGATGTGGTCACCATGAGAAATGTTAACTGTCAATCTGTGTATTTTTCAGAACATATGCTCTGCTCCAATAAGATGGTGCATATGTATAAGCATATTGTATATAAATGTATATGTACTGAAAAGAATATACCAGACTTTGATCTGGAGGCACGGCAAACAGCCCAGGAGTAGGAAAGTGACAGTCTTAGATTCACTATGAGGTAAATGTTTGCAGAACACCCCTGTCAGGCAGTGAGTCCTCCTGGTGGACCTGGAAGGAAAAGATGATGCGTAGAGACTCTAGTTTCTCCCACATTTTCCTTTAAAATCAAGGGGATGAAATTGTCACCCAGGCTCTTACCCAATTGGTACTCACCACTGATCCTTAATAACGTGTCCTTTGCTGAACATAAACCTGTGCCTCCCCGTGACTTGATGATGATTTTCTTGCCTTGGGAATTGAGGGGATTGTTTTCTTGTTTTCTGCTTCACCACCCTGTAGTCCAAACACAGCGCTTTTTGGAGAGGTGAAAAATCAATAGAGGGCTTGAGTTTACGGAGTATGATCTTATGACTTTCTATCAAGAAATAATTTCTAGAATTGAAATTTGGAAAGTGAAACAAATCACTGAATGCACACAGATTTGGGGATATTTTCTTGCCCATCTTCACCTTTGTCCCATCTGCCTATGAGTTTCAGTGCTGGGTCTTTCCTCAACATTATACCAAAACACGCACACACACACACACACACACAGAGGCTTCCTGGCTCTCACCCTACACTCCTCCCATCATTCACTGCATTCTCTCTTTTATTCTGTATGTGGGATTCTCATTCCCAGATCGGGGACCTGAGCTGTGCCCCCTGCAGTGGAGGCTCAGCATCTAACCACCAGACCACCAGGAAAGTCCCATGTTGTACCCTCTTTGGGTGTCCCTTGGCTAAGGCCATGTTGTTGGCCTCTATATACAAGATAATCTCTCTGGTCCCTCCCCTTTCTCCATCCCAAATGCTGGTTCCCTGAATCCACCTGCCTCTTCTGGAAGCAAACATGTGGGCACAGGACCAAAAAGGCAATGCTCAAAGTCCTTTGATCCAGGGCTTCCCTGGTGGTCCAGTGGGTAAGGACACCGCCTTGCAGTGCAAGGGGCGCCGGTTCCATCCCTGGCCTGGGAAGATCCCACGTGCCGCGGAGCGGCTGGACCGATGTGTCCAATTACAGAGCCTGAGCTCTGGAGCACACGCGCCCAGATCTGGTGCTCTGCGACAACAGAGGCCACTGCGATGGGAGGCCCACGCAGGCCAAGGAACAAAGATGGATGAAAACAGATAAATGAAAGACCAATAGAAGTGGCCCACCTGCACCATTCCCTCCCCAACCCGCCCCTTCAAAAAAAAAAAAAAAAACAGTCCTTTGATCCTGTTAAGGATTCAGTAAATTGAACTCTGGGGCACAAAGAATCAGCGTGGGCCCCAGCATGGCCTCAAGGTTTTAGCGCCATCCTCTATATGCTGTGAGTAGTTTCTCTGTCTGCAGGTGATGCAGAATGGGTCAGTCCGAACTTTGAAAGCTCTGTTCCTCCCCATCTCCACCAGCACCTGCCTGGGCTGCCAAAGTCCTCTTCCTGCCTCTAGCTGCCTTCTTGCTGCTTCCCTCACTCACTCATTCATTTACTCCTCATCTATAACTCACACACAAGTTCTAGAGCTCGAAAAGAACCCCCCAAAGTGTATCACGGGCTAACCATTCACCATCGAGATTTGTGATTTCTTTGGCGATGTCCACGGCCAGAGAATGCACAGCCCTCTTGAGGAGTAACCCCAGATCTGAGTGTCCGTTGGTTCAGGAAGGGTTGCCTGACCCCTGAAGGCTCTGAAGCACCCATAGTCATCTAGCTCAAGCACCCACCTCTGCTAGATGCCTCTTACAACCCCTCACTCCGCCCCGGGAGACAGAGCAGCCAGAAGTTAGAGTGTGCCCTCAGGCTGCTGTAGGGCCCTCTTGGTGTCTGAGGCACCTGTGGAAGCCCCAGGGATGAGACTGGATGGCAGCCGTGTGACTCTCATGACAGTTACGTTAATGCTGCTCTTGGCCCCTGTTCATCACATTACCCTGGCTTCCTTTCAGCACGGAGGCTGTTCAGCGAAGGGTATAATTTCCTGACTCTAATGCATGACAAGGTTTCACTTAAAGGCTAAAATAAAATTTCCTTGGGAGGCTGACACTGGGAAGTCACAGATATGACGTGGTCTACAGGGACACTCAGGACTGGGTAGATCAGAGAGAACTCAGAGGAGTTCCTGGCGTGCATAAGAATAGCAGAGTCTCCCCGGTGACTTGCAGGTGCTGGGGCCACGGCCAGCGTCAGGGTTCAGCAGGGGCCACGGTGGAAGCAGAGCGTGGCCAGAGTCAGGATGCTTTTTCTCATCACAGCGTGTGGTAGTCCTAAACTGAACCGGCCCTTTCGTGACTGCCGTCAGCGGCCGTGGGAACATCCGCTCCACGCTCTAGCCACTGACCCTTCTGGTCACCATTTCCTCCAATAAGGAGCCTTCCCAAAGCTGGAAGTGTCACCAGCCGTGCTTGTGGATTCAGCGAAAAATGGCACAGCCCATTGAATCCCGTGGACCCAATGGAGCCAGAGGCTGGGAGCAAGGCTGAGTCTGCCAAGGTTATCGAGGAGTCAGGGACCTACAACAGTTCTTAAATGAAGGAAACAAGACAATGCCAGTGGTGGAAGGAGGACTCCACCTTCTCCCCCGGTCATCGAATTGCCGTCCTGATGGGGGAAAGATGCAGAAGGACAGTGGGGACAGAAGAGGGTGAGACCCTTGGGCGAGGCTCCTTTCCTGGGAAGCGGTCCCACACCAGACACCAGCCTCTGGGCAGGCACGGGTCCAGAGTAGAACTCTGTCTGCTCCTGCAGCTCTCTGCTGAGACCTCCTTCTAGAAATATGTGGAAGCATCCTGGCCACTACCTTGCCATCTTCCATCCTGACACAGTGACTAAAGCAAAGCATACGCTTGGGTGTCCAAGAAGACTCTAGGAAGAAATGGACATTCTCCAGCTCTGGCCTCAGGAGGAGCTCAGCAGACCCCGCCCAGGCACCCACACAAGGACACACCCTTCGGGGACAGATGAGGCCACAGTCCCACCAGCCCCCAGCCTGCGCTTGGCACTGGAATGTGCTGGGGGACTGGATGGTGAAGAATTCATCTGCGCTCCAGGTCCCAGGGAAAAGGCTTTTGTTATTCCCGGGAACGACACGGAGGGGCTGGGGGCTGGGCACCAGCCAGTTCTAGGATTCCAGAACTAGAGACCCACCTCCACTTCTGTCTAGGGCTGGGAAGACGCATGACTCTGAAGTCACCTCCTGGATGGGAGTGAGGGGGAGCTAGATGGCGCCAGGGCTGGTGCTCACCGAAGGGCTGCAGAGCTCATCAGAGATGGACTAGACACCCTCTCCCACCAGAGACCCCTGCACGGTCCACTTATAAAGCTGTCCCTGGGCAAGTCCTCCCTCGACCCCCGACCTTGCTTCTAGGTAAGGACGGAAGCACCGTGTGCAGCAGATGAGCTGAGATTCGGGTCTAGGTTGAAGACCTAGCACTGCTGCTGCTTAGTCACTTCAGTCGTGTCCGACTCTGTGCCACCCCATGAACTTCGCCTGCCAGGCTCCTCCGTCCATGGGATTCTCCAGGCAAGAATACTGGAGTGGGTGGCGAGTCCAGAGGCTGGGAGCAAGGTGACTGCCAAGGTTACAACGGGATTCTTAAATGAAGGAAACAAGACAATGCCAGTGGTGGAAGGAGGACTCCACCTTCTCCCCCGGTCATCGAATTGCCGTCCTGATGGGGGAAAGATGCAGAAGGACAGTGGGGACAGAAGAGGGTGAGACCCTTGGGCGAGGCTCCTTTCCTGGGAAGCGGTCCCACACCAGACACCAGCCTCTGGGCAGGCACGGGTCCAGAGTAGAACTCTGTCTGCTCCTGCAGCTCTCTGCTGAGACCTCCTTCTAGAAATATGTGGAAGCATCCTGGCCACTACCTTGCCATCTTCCATCCTGACACAGTGACTAAAGCAAAGCATACGCTTGGGTGTCCAAGAAGACTCTAGGAAGAAATGGACATTCTCCAGCTCTGGCCTCAGGAGGAGCTCAGCAGACCCCGCCCAGGCACCCACACAAGGACACACCCTTCGGGGACAGATGAGGCCACAGTCCCACCAGCCCCCAGCCTGCGCTTGGCACTGGAATGTGCTGGGGGACTGGATGGTGAAGAATTCATCTGCGCTCCAGGTCCCAGGGAAAAGGCTTTTGTTATTCCCGGGAACGACACGGAGGGGCTGGGGGCTGGGCACCAGCCAGTTCTAGGATTCCAGAACTAGAGACCCACCTCCACTTCTGTCTAGGGCTGGGAAGACGCATGACTCTGAAGTCACCTCCTGGATGGGAGTGAGGGGGAGCTAGATGGCGCCAGGGCTGGTGCTCACCGAAGGGCTGCAGAGCTCATCAGAGATGGACTAGACACCCTCTCCCACCAGAGACCCCTGCACGGTCCACTTATAAAGCTGTCCCTGGGCAAGTCCTCCCTCGACCCCCGACCTTGCTTCTAGGTAAGGACGGAAGCACCGTGTGCAGCAGATGAGCTGAGATTCGGGTCTAGGTTGAAGACCTAGCACTGCTGCTGCTTAGTCACTTCAGTCGTGTCCGACTCTGTGCCACCCCATGAACTTCGCCTGCCAGGCTCCTCCGTCCATGGGATTCTCCAGGCAAGAATACTGGAGTGGGTGGCGATGCCCTCCTCCAGGGGAATCTTCCCAACCCAGGGGCGGAACTCAGGACTCCTGCATTGCAGGCAGATTCCTCACCACTGAGCCATCAGGGAAGCCCCTGAAATATATATATATATTTGAGACTCCATGGACTGTAGTTCACCAGGCTTCTCTCTCCGTGGAATTTTCCAGGCAAGAATACTGGAGTGTGTTGCCGTTTCCTTCTCCATAAGATCTAGCACACTGGCTATGAAATTGGGGAAAGCTGGGATCTACAGCAAAGGAAAAACCTTAGACAGCTTGGAGAAGACCCCGTTTTGGCCAATAGCTTTCTAGGTGATCACGAACAGTATTGTTTTTCTCTCCAAACCTTCACTTCCTCTATTTGCAAATCTCCCCTTGGAAACTAACAATAATCTCTGAGACACTTTCATCTCAGAGACTTGGGAAGAATCCAATACGCATTTGGTATAAAACCAGATCTGTAGAAAATTCAGGCAGGCAGAAGTCTCCTCCAATCCAGCCAGCTCATCAGCACTTCAGGCTTCAGTCCTTAACAAAAGTTAAGACTCAGAGCTAACTGGCTGTATTCGAACTACCCTGTCAATAACTCACAGCCCAACAGGTCTCTTCAGAGGCTTGAAGCCTGGGCTCTGGCAGTCTTCAAAGAGGCAACACCAATTATTTTTAATATTCATGGAGCGAATCCATCTGGGGGGAGGTTTAGTGCTCAGCCTAACAGCTGGACGTGCAGGTTGCCGTCAGACCTAATTTTAGAGTTGTTTTGACATTTTTCTAGGGTTTAGTCACTGGTGCCTGGGATCAGAGAAGCCCAGAAATAGGGGATGTTACACTTTGAAATGTGTGTCTGGGAGCTTCCCTGGTGGTCCAGTGGTTAAGAATCCGCCGTGTAATGCAGGAGACATGGGTTTGATCCCCAATTCAGGAACTAGGATCCCATGTTTCAAAGGGCAGCTAAGCCTGTGCCATAACTAGAGAGAAGCCCGTGCACAGACGAGCCTATGTGCCAAAACTAAGACCCGCCGACACAGCCAAAAATAAATAAAACAAAATTATGTGTCTGTCCAGTTACTTCGGAATCATGAAGAAACTTCTTAGATAGAAAAGGCCATGAGCTAATTTGGAAAACAGTTTCTTTTCTAAAAAAAAATTTTTTATGTGGATCATTTTTAAAAGTCTTCATTGAATTTGTTATCACATTGCTTCTGTCCTATGTTTTTTATTTTCGGCTGTGAAGTGTGTGTGATTCCAGCTCTCCAACCAGGAGTCAAGCCTGCGCCGCCTGCCCTTGAAGGCAAAGTTGTAACCACTGGACCTCCAGGGAAAGTCCCAGGAAACAGTTTCTTTAAAGGTAAACATAGTGGGAAATCATATGAATGAGAAAACATAAACCGAAGAAAAGCGCTAAACATACGTTTACCTTTTGGACTTGATATTTCCTTCCTAGATATTTATCCAAGAGCAATGAAAACTGATGCCCACATAGATCGTTCATGAGAAAGTTCATAGCTTTTTTCATGATAGATCAAAACCAGAAACAACTCAGATGTCTGTCATTGAGAGAATGGATCAGTTGGTGGAGCTGTCCAATGGAATATTACTCAGCAAGGACTAAGCATCTATTGAAGCATACTGCAACACAGAAAGCACTTTCCAGATGGCTCAGTGGTAAGGAATCTGCCTGCCAATGCAGAAGAGGCAGGAGACAGGGGTTCAATTCCTGGGTTGGGAAAATCCCCTGGAGGAGGAAATGGCTACTCACTCCAGTATCCTTGCCTGGAGAATCCCATGGACAGAGGAGCCTGGCGGGCTACAGTTCATGGGGTCACACAGAGTTGGACCCGACTGGAGTGACTAACCAGGAGCGGCAACAGTATGATGACCTGACTGCCAGCCAGGATGCGTGGATTCCAGCGACCCCTTCCCCTTCCCCTAACAAAGGGTTCTGCCACCCCTTCCCCTAATAAAGTGCCCACCGTGCCTGATAGGTACACGGGGCACGGAGGAATGCGCAGCGCTCGAGTCTTCGTCTTTGTCACCCACTGCACTGTTCTGTGCTCTGACCCTTTTATTTTTCAGCCGTGTAGGATGCAAGCTCCTCTGGGCCCCGGAGAGGGCTGGGCTGCCAACTTCTCATGGAGTAATTAAATGACAAATTACCTGCAGGCTCTCAGCTGGAAAACCTGTAGGAGCGCAGCCTTTCCATATTCATAGGATTTAATCAGATCTGAATGCTTGGAAGAACTTCATAGCCTTTGGTGCAGAGGCCTGTAGTTGCAGACAGGGAAACTGAGGCTCAGAGCAGGACAGTGGCTCATTTAAGGAGACACGAGGTTTTTGTGGGGTGGGATGCTGATCATCCCCTTCTCAAGTTTCCGTGGAGAGAAGAAGCCTCCATTCCTCTGGCCAGAGTGGGCCAGGCTTAGAGGAATATTTCTCATCATTCCAGTATCCTGGCCTGCAAAATTCCATGGACAGAGGAGCTTGGCAGACTACAGTGCATGGGGTCACAGAGAGTTGGACACGACTGAGCATATACACAGGCATGCAGTCCCTTTTCCAGGAAGAGGAAAGCCTTTCATATTGGAGAGATGAGATTAAAGACCTCAGGCCAAGCACTGCCCAGTTTTCCTCCTAGACTGCGGTCACCTCCAACTGCTTCCTCCGGGCCGTAGGCTCTTGGGCAGGAGGCTCCCTCCTCCCACCAAACAGTCCGTCCCGCGGAGGAGGCTCAGATTCTCTACGTACTCCAGCCCTCAGTAGGTGGATTAATGAAATTCGGAAGGAAAAAAAAAGAGAAAATCTCATATGTCATATGTTGAGCCCAGTTCAAGATGAGTTCATCAACCCGCCTCTATTGATAATACAGTTGATATTGTATTTTGATCCTTACATGGCTTCTTGGGGCCATTTTCAGAGTCAAAGTTAATTGCCACCCTCAGTCTCAACCTGGAGACAAGTGGCAGTGCCCAGGGATAGCCCCCCCCCTCAAACAATTCCTCCAGAAGTGGGGCAGGAACTGGGGAAGAGGAGGGGTCAGGACTGGCGCCCCCCATTTCTTGTCTGGATGACCAGATGGATGCGGTACCATCCAGTAAGACACCAGTTCCTCAAACCCATTCTCACGTGTAATTTCCATCTCCTAGCCAAAATTCCACCACTTTCCATGCAAGAAAACACATCTTTCTTGCAAGTGAGTAAGATTACGACAAGGATCACCTAGAATTCTCGCCAATTTTTTAAGAAGAAATCATTTGCAAATTTTCATTTAATTCATTTCTTATTGAAATACACGGGCACGGAGGAATGCGCAGCGCTCGAGTCTTCGTCTTTGTCACCCACTGCACTGTTCTGTTCTCTGACCCTTTTATTTTTCAGCCGTGTAGGATGCAAGCTCCTCTGGGCCCCGGAGAGGGCTGGGCTGCCAACTTCTCATGGAGTAATTAAATGACAAATTACCTGCAGGCTCTCAGCTGGAAAACCTGTAGGAGCGCAGCCTTTCCATATTCATAGGATTTAATCAGATCTGAATGCTTGGAAGAACTTCATAGCCTTTGGTGCAGAGGCCTGTAGTTGCAGACAGGGAAACTGAGGCTCAGAGCAGGACAGTGGCTCATTTAAGGAGACACGAGGTTTTGTGGGGTGGGATGCTGATCATCCCCTTCTCAAGTTTCCGTGGAGAGAAGAAGCCTCCATTCCTCTGGCCAGAGTGGGCCAGGCTTAGAGGAATATTTCTCATCATTCCAGTATCCTGGCCTGCAAAATTCCATGGACAGAGGAGCTTGGCAGACTACAGTGCATGGGGTCACAGAGAGTTGGACACGACTGAGCATATACACAGGCATGCAGTCCCTTTTCCAGGAAGAGGAAAGCCTTTCATATTGGAGAGATGAGATTAAAGACCTCAGGCCAAGCACTGCCCAGTTTTCCTCCTAGACTGCGGTCACCTCCAACTGCTTCCTCCGGGCCGTAGGCTCTTGGGCAGGAGGCTCCCTCCTCCCACCAAACAGTCCGTCCCGCGGAGGAGGCTCAGATTCTCTACGTACTCCAGCCCTCAGTAGGTGGATTAATGAAATTCGGAAGGAAAAAAAAAAAAGAGAAAATCTCATATGTCATATGTTGAGCCCAGTTCAAGATGAGTTCATCAACCCGCCTCTATTGATAATACAGTTGATATTGTATTTTGATCCTTACATGGCTTCTTGGGGCCATTTTCAGAGTCAAAGTTAATTGCCACCCTCAGTCTCAACCTGGAGACAAGTGGCAGTGCCCAGGGATAGCCCCCCCCTCAAACAATTCCTCCAGAAGTGGGGCAGGAACTGGGGAAGAGGAGGGGTCAGGACTGGCGCCCCCCATTTCTTGTCTGGATGACCAGATGGATGCGGTACCATCCAGTAAGACACCAGTTCCTCAAACCCATTCTCACGTGTAATTTCCATCTCCTAGCCAAAATTCCACCACTTTCCATGCAAGAAAACACATCTTTCTTGCAAGTGAGTAAGATTACGACAAGGATCACCTAGAATTCTCGCCAATTTTTTAAGAAGAAATCATTTGCAAATATCATTTATCATTAGTTACAAACCAGCAGCATAACACCTGTGCCTGCTAGTGTACTGAGCTACTTCCCTGAGGACTTCCAGGTCTGAAATAAATCCCTTGGGGGGTAAAAGAAGCCCCGTGTGGAAACTGGTGGCAGCAGAGAAGTTAGAAGTGACCAAAGGTACTGGCCGTGACAAGGAGTTCTGACTCACCCACCCAGACGGGGATTTCGTGTCTCCAGTCTCCAGACTGCGGGGTCTGTGGCCGGCAGCACGAGTGAATCATGGGCATTACTCCCCAGCTGTCCTCCCTTCTGTCGTTTCTCCTTCTCCCATTCTCCTGTCTCTGTGCAGGAGGCGAAGTCTCTGAGAGTCGTATCTTCACAGCCATCTCCCAGACAGGGAGGATGCTGAAGATCTAGATGTCCTTGGCATGTGATCCCACAAGGTCCATGCCACACCTCATCACTCACAGGTAAATGGCTTGAGAAGCAGACTTGTATGCGGCTGAGAAAAGAGAAGGCATCTGAATGTTGAATCATGAAACCCAAGCTTGGGTCCCAGCTTGAACCCTCTGAACCTTAGCCTCCTCATTCATCTCACATCTCTCAAAATTTGCATGTGTAAATCACCATTTTGCAACCAACAATGTAACAACTGATACGGACAAGAATCAGTTGCTTAGAATGGATGCTAAAACCATTGGGTGAAATGATCTGGGGAAATGGGAGAGTCGCACAATGTCCGGGTATCATTCCACAGTTACTTGTTAATTACAAAACGAAAATGTACTTCTGTAGTGTCAAAGGCTGGTGGATACCACCTTAACCAAGTGATCAAAGGTGGCACATATCAATAACATGTATCTCTTGATATGCTACAATGGACATTATATAGCTTCAGCAAGAAAATGTGTGTGGAGGGGTGCGTAGAAAGAGAGGGTTGAAAATTAGTGAATCTAGATGAAGGGTATATTATTTCTTTTAGTATTCTTTCAACATTTTTGGTAGAATTGAAACTTTTTGAAATAGAGAGCTGGGGAAATCTGAGGCAGCATTCAGTTGGAGTGGATTTCACCTAGTGTTCGGGTACCTCCAGTCCCAGCCCCACCCCAGCCCTGGAACCTCGTTAGGAGAGCTCGGGGAAATCTGAGGCAGCATTTTATTGGATGATTCCTGGTAAGATTACGAAGGATCACCTAGAATTCTCGCCAATTTTTTAAGAAGAAATCATTTGCAAATATCATTTATCATTAGTTACAAACCAGCAGCATAACACCTGTGCCTGCTAGTGTACTGAGGTACTTCACTGAGGGCTTCCACGTCTGAAATAAACCTTTGGGGGTAAAGAAGCCCCGTGTGGAAACTGGTGGCAGCAGAGAAGTTAGAAGTGACCAAAGGTACTGGCCGTGACAAGGAGTTCTGACTCACCCACCCAGACGGGGATTTCGTGTCTCCAGTCTCCAGACTGCGGGGTCTGTGGCCGGCAGCACGAGTGAATCATGGGCATTACTCCCCAGCTGTCCTCCCTTCTGTCGTTTCTCCTTCTCCCATTCTCCTGTCTCTGTGCAGGAGGCGAAGTCTCTGAGAGTCGTATCTTCACAGCCATCTCCCAGACAGGGAGGATGCTGAAGATCTAGATGTCCTTGGCATGTGATCCCACAAGGTCCATGCCACACCTCATCACTCACAGGTAAATGGCTTGAGAAGCAGACTTGTATGCGGCTGAGAAAAGAGAAGGCATCTGAATGTTGAATCATGAAACCCAAGCTTGGGTCCCAGCTTGAACCCTCTGAACCTTAGCCTCCTCATTCATCTCACATCTCTCAAAATTTGCATGTGTAAATCACCATTTTGCAACCAACAATGTAACAACTGATACGGACAAGAATCAGTTGCTTAGAATGGATGCTAAAACCATTGGGTGAAATGATCTGGGGAAATGGGAGAGTCGCACAATGTCCGGGTATCATTCCACAGTTACTTGTTAATTACAAAACGAAAATGTACTTCTGTAGTGTCAAAGGCTGGTGGATACCACCTTAACCAAGTGATCAAAGGTGGCACATATCAATAACATGTATCTCTTGATATGCTACAATGGACATTATATAGCTTCAGCAAGAAAATGTGTGTGGAGGGGTGCGTAGAAAGAGAGGGTTGAAAATTAGTGAATCTAGATGAAGGGTATATTATTTCTTTTAGTATTCTTTCAACATTTTTGGTAGAATTGAAACTTTTTGAAATAGAGAGCTGGGGAAATCTGAGGCAGCATTCAGTTGGAGTGGATTTCACCTAGTGTTCGGGTACCCTCCAGTCCCAGCCCCACCCCCAGCCCTGGAACCTCGTTGGAGGCTCCCACTGCTGCTCTGAATGGCCTTCCCACTCGGGGATCTACCTGTATCCGGAGAGAATGCTTGAGGAATTGCACTCTCTGGAGCCTAGAAGCTTCTTTCATTGGATTGCATTCCCCTTCCTGGGGTTTCATCATCTTGCAATGGATCTTGGTGATATCTGATAGGTTTTTTGGACTTTCCAGGGTAAACTGGGGGCCACACAGCAAGACTGGGAACTGTAGTCTATGAGGCACTAGGGTTTCTGTGCCACTGAACCGTGGCAGATAGGTCTAGCCACAACCAACGGCTCTGGGGTCCTCACCAATAACAGAAGCCTCAGATTCACAAGATTAAACATCTGGACTTGAGTTTGTGTGTGCTGTGTTCATATTCAGTTACTCAGTCATATTTAACTTTTTGTGACCCCATAGATTGTAGCCTGCCAGGTTCCACTGTCCACAGAATTTTTCAACCAAGAATTCTGGAGTGGGTTGCCATTTCCTTCTCCAGGGGGTCTTCCTGATCCAGGGATCAAATCCATATATCTTTTGTCTCCTGCATTGACATGGCAATTTTTTTTTTACCACTGTGCCACCTGAGAAGCCCAAGGGCTGGAGTTTACAAATCATTAAATCCTAATACCCATGTCATACTGGAATTGTCTTTGGAATATTCTCCCCACGCCCAAAACAACCAGAGGCAAGTTGCTGCTTGCATACTCCTACTGACAGACTGCTCATTACTTTTCAGGATAGCCTGTCTCACATGTGGTCAGTACTGTCTGAGAAGCAGAAATCTTCTTGAAGCGTCTACCATCCAATCTCAACACTGCCTTCGGAGGTCTCAGTATACACCTGAATCCTGTCTCCCCAAGAGAATGCAACAGAAATGGGTAGACAGAGGCTGTGGCCCTGTTGCCCTCATGCAGCTCTGCTCCTGGCAAGCTGTCTGCTACTTCATCTATAAATAACTTCCTCTTCTCCTCCTCCCCCTGGCTACCCCCACTTGTCATCATGCGCATTATATTCCTGTTCGCTACCCTGCAGGCTCCCAAGTCTCCCTTCATTACCAGGCTCTACAATGTCTGGCTTGGACCACCTCTTCGGCACGGCTCCAAACCGTACCACCTGCAGAAGTCACCAATCCCGCTGGGGATCTATGTGTTCCTCTTCTCAAGGACGAGTCTTCCTCTTCACGCAAGGCTGGAACTAGCATCACGTACCTCCTGGGTCTTTGCCGACCCCTTTATCTTTCCCATCAATCCCATGAGATCAGCACAAACACTCCCAACTTGCAAATGAGGTGAGAGGCTCGGAGAGCTTCCATAAGGACTTGCCAACTCGTAAATGAGGATGACAGGTTCGTGGTCCCAAGTCTACGGAATTTCTAGGTCCAGGCTTATCTTCCACATCACGAGGTGCAGCTGGGGTCCTCACCAATAACAGAAGCCTCAGATTCACAAGATTAAACATCTGGACTCGAGTTTGTGTGTGCTATGTTCATATTCAGTTACTCAGTTGTATTTAACTTTTTGTGACCCCATAGATTGTAGCCTGCCAGGTTCCACTGTCCACAGAATTTTTCAGCCAAGAATTCTGGAGTGGGTTGCCATTTCCTCCTCTAGGGCGTCTTCCTGATCCAGGGATCAAATCCATATATCTTTTGTCTCCTGCATTGACATGGCAAAATTTTTTTTACCACTGTGCCACCTGAGAAGCCCAAGGGCTGGAGTTTACAAATCATGAAATCCTAATACCCATGTCATACTGGAATTGTCTTTGGAATATTCTCCCCACGCCCAAAACAACCAGAGGCAAGTTGCTGCTTGCATACTCCTATTGACGGGCTGCTCATTACTTTTCAGGATAGCCTGTCTCACATGTGGTCAGTACTGTCTGAGAAGCAGAAATCTTCTTGAAGCGTCTACCATCCAATCTCAACACTGCCTTCGGAGGTCTCAGTATACACCTGAATCCTGTCTCCCCAAGAGAATGCAACAGAAATGGGTAGACAGAGGCTGTGGCCCTGTTGCCCTCATGCAGCTCTGCTCCTGGCAAGCTGTCTGCTGCTTCATCTATAATTAACTTCCTCTTCTCCTCCTCCCCCTGGCTACCCCCCATTGGCATCATGCGCATTATCTATATTCCTGTTCGCTACCCTGCAGGCTCCCAAGTCTCCCTTCATTACCAGGCTCTGCAATGTCTGGCTTGGACCACCTCTTCGGCTCAGCTCCAAACCGTACCACCTGCAGAAGTCACCAATCCCGCTGGGGATCTATGTGTTCCTCTTCTCAAGGACGAGTCTTCCTCTTCACGCAAGGCTGGAACTAGCATCACGTACCTCCTGGGTCTTCGCCGACCCCTTCATCTTTCCCATCAATCCCATGAGATCAGCACGAACACTCCCAACTTGCAAATGAGGTGAGAGGCTCAGAGAGCTTCCATAAGGACTTGCCAACTCGTAAATGAGGATGACAGGTTCGTGGTCCCAAGTCTACGGAATTTCTAGGTCCAGGCTTATCTTCCACATCACGTAGGTGCAGCGCGGCTTGCCCCCAAGGATGGGCTTGACAGAGCCGAACGGGTGACAGCCATCCACCCTGGAGGGGCAGGTGTCGGCTCCAGAGCCCAGACAGGGGACTCCTCATCTCCCACACCTGCCCAGACGTGGACATGCATGGTCACAGCTGATGGCTACTGCGTTTTGTTTCTGGACTCAACCCTCTGCCTGCTCCCATACAAGCATCAGACTCTAAGTGTGGTGCGGGAACACCAGTGACCCCTCAACCCTGCACAGTATTCCTGTGTATTCGTTCTTCATGGTGACAAAACCAGTCACTCCAGAACTTGGTAACTTAAAACAACAGATACTCATCTCTTTACAGTTTCTGTGAGTCAGGAATCTGGCGACGGCTGAGCTGTTTCTGACTCAGGGCCTCACAGGCTGCAGCGAAGGTCTGGGCGGGTGCGTCCATCGTCTGAGGCTGGAGGGTTCGCTTCCAGCTTCCTCCTGGGAAGGCAGGGAGGTGGCTTCAGTTCCTCTTTCTCTAGGACACTGACAACGCAGCAGCTGGCTTCTCCCAGAATGAGTAATCCAGGAGAGAGAGGGGACTCAGGAGGGAAGCCATAGTTGTCTTTATGAATCCTTTCATCATCTGACTCTAGAAGTGACAGACCATCATTATTATTGAAATAGTCTCTTGGTTATACAGGCGAACCCCTTTCCTACGTAGGAAGGGACTATACAAAGACATGAACACCAAGAGGCAGGGACCATGGGCGCCATCTTGGAGGCTGGCTCTCACATCCCTGAAACAGCGTAGTTTTCCCTAAATCGTGTCTGACGTCTGTGATCTGCTCAGGCACATTTGAAAAGCCAGAGCAGTTCCAAAGATACATGTGTACACATATCTGCTTACACACATACACACATACCCATGCACACACACACTCCTTAAAGAGATAATCATACTGCCTTCCTCAGTCATTCTTTTTTTTTTTAAACATTTTTTTTTTTTAATTTTCCACCATCTTCCTAAGTTCTGCCATTTGCTTTTATTGCTCTTTGTTGGTGGTGGTGGTGGGGAGGGGGGCAGGTTGGGGTGAGAGGGGGGCGGGCGGGCCACTTCTATTGGTCTTTCATTTATCTATTTTCATCCATCTTTGTTCTTTGGCCCGTGTGGGCCTCCCATTGCAGTGGCGTCTGTTGTCGCAGAGCACCGACTCTGGGCGCATGCGCTCCAGAGCTCCGGCTCAGTCATTGGACACATGGGTCCAGCCGCTCCGCGGCACGTGGGGTCTTCCCAGGCCAGGGATCGAACCGGCGCCCCTTGCACTGCAAGGCGGTGTCCTTACCCACTGGACCACCAGGGAAGCCCAGTCATTCTGTTTTTTTTCCCTGAAATTTATTGTTATTTATGTGGCTGCATTGAATCTTAGTGGAGGCACACAGGCTTAGCTGCTCTGCGGCACATGGGATCCTAGCTCCCCCACCAGGAACCGAACCCACACCCCCTGTGTTGGAAGTCAGACTCTCATCCACTGGACCATCAGGGAAGTCCCCCCTCAGGCATTCTACAGTGATGCTTTTGAGCAACATTAGGTGATGAGCTGCCTGAGTGGAGGCACCTCAGTCTTCCCTGGTGGCTCAGACTGCAGAGAATCTTCTGCAATGCAGGAGACTGGGGTTTGACCCCTGAGTGGGGAAGGTCTCCAAGGGAAGGGGTCCCCAGAGGAGGCACCTTGAAGATGGCTGCTGGGTCAAAGGGAGTTCAGATTTCCTTAGACAAAAGGACAAGGACTCAGGGGCAGGCAGGAGGAGAGGTTGTTATGACTGTGTCCACGCAGGGAGGGGAAGGAAGCGGGGAGAGGAGTGGGTATTAATAGTCAACAAGTGGATCATCTCTGATTGGCGATCTCTGTTCCGCTCCAGAACGGAAACACTTGAAACAGCTATTAGCGTCAGCGTTGACAATAGCTGTCCGTGAATGTGGGAGTCTGACTGTGAGCGAGGCGGAGGGGAGGGGAGGAACTCTACCTGTAGGGGGGTCGATCGAGGAAATTAGTCATTTTTATATTCTCTGCATCCATGGCTATTCCTGGATCCTCACTCTGTCTTTGGAGATTTTTCCGACTCTTGCTTCCAATTTAACATAGTCACATTTTTTTCTTTTCTAAAATTGTCTTAATTAGTTTAGCTAGTGGTTTACTTACTTCATTACTTTTCCCCCTGAAGTACCGGTGCTTATATTTATTAGTTCTACTGTTTTTAATTCATTAATGTGTCTTTATCTTTGGCAATTTCTCCTATTGCTTTCCCTAAGTTTATTTTGTTTTTCTTCTTTCTAACTTGTGGAGCTCAGCCCTTAATTTACTTTCCTTTCTGAAATGAATAAGTATTTAAGATCATGACTTGTCTTCTGCCTTAAATTTAACCTTATCTGATGTGGAGTCTTGGATTCCTGTATTCCTTTTGCTTCATTTGCCAGGTAGGGGGCTAAACCATTCTTTATTTTCTCATCTGTCATCGGTCCTTGGTTTTAGATGCATTCGTCTACAGCTTATAATCTGCTATTGCTTTTACAAGACATCTGAGAGTTTCCTTTTTAACAGGAGTGTTTATGTCATTTGCAATTACAACTAAGACATGCTTGTTTGTTCTCAGGCTGTGTAGCAAACATTTTAAAAATAAACAGTAAGAAGCATTAAAAATAAAAAGAACATTAAAAAGATGACAGGACTGTTTTCTTTATTTTTTTTTTTTCAAAGGTTTTCCTTCTGGTAAGTTGGAAACATTCAGTTCTTGTGCGTGTTTCTCTTAATGGTGTCAATGTTCACATCGTGGGCTGTGTTTCCGTCAGTCCTCTCCAGTGGACCATTTGGGTCCCCTTGGCTGCACCTGTCTCTTGTTCCAGGCTTCACTGTGGCAACCAGCTTCAAGCAGGCACAACCTGAAGGAGCCAAGAGACATCAGGAGATCACACGCCCGCCACACACAAGTGCAAAGGCATTTACACTTCACAGTGAAAGCTTTAGTCACTCAGTTATGTCTGACTCTTTGTAACCCCATCGATTGTAGCCCGCGGCTCCACTGTCCATGGAATTGTCCAGGCAAGAATAGTGGGGTGAGTGGCCATTTCCTTCTCCAGGGATCTTCCCGATCCAGTGATCAAACCACATCTCCTGCACTGCAGGCAGCTCTTTTAAAACATTTTATATTCTCTGCATCCATGGCTATTCCTGGATCCTCACTCTGTCTTTGGAGATTTTTCCGACTCTTGCTTCCAATTTAACATAGTCACATTTTTTTCTTTTCTAAAATTGTCTTAATTAGTTTAGCTAGTGGTTTACTTACTTCATTACTTTTCCCCCTGAAGTACCGGTGCTTATATTTATTAGTTCTACTGTTTTTAATTCATTAATGTGTCTTTATCTTTGGCAATTTCTCCTATTGCTTTCCCTAAGTTTATTTTGTTTTTCTTCTTTCTAACTTGTGGAGCTCAGCCCTTAATTTACTTTCCTTTCTGAAATGAATAAGTATTTAAGATCATGACTTGTCTTCTGCCTTAAATTTAACCTTATCTGATGTGGAGTCTTGGATTCCTGTATTCCTTTTGCTTCATTTGCCAGGTAGGGGGCTAAACCATTCTTTATTTTCTCATCTGTCATCGGTCCTTGGTTTTAGATGCATTCGTCTACAGCTTATAATCTGCTATTGCTTTTACAAGACATCTGAGAGTTTCCTTTTTAACAGGAGTGTTTATGTCATTTGCAATTACAACTAAGACATGCTTGTTTGTTCTCAGGCTGTGTAGCAAACATTTTAAAAATAAACAGTAAGAAGCATTAAAAATAAAAAGAACATTAAAAAGATGACAGGACTGTTTTCTTTATTTTTTTTTTTTCAAAGGTTTTCCTTCTGGTAAGTTGGAAACATTCAGTTCTTGTGCGTGTTTCTCTTAATGGTGTCAATGTTCACATCGTGGGCTGTGTTTCCGTCAGTCCTCTCCAGTGGACCATTTGGGTCCCCTTGGCTGCACCTGTCTCTTGTTCCAGGCTTCACTGTGGCAACCAGCTTCAAGCAGGCACAACCTGAAGGAGCCAAGAGACATCAGGAGATCACACGCCCGCCACACACAAGTGCAAAGGCATTTACACTTCACAGTGAAAGCTTTAGTCACTCAGTTATGTCTGACTCTTTGTAACCCCATCGATTGTAGCCCGCCGGGCTCCACTGTCCATGGAATTGTCCAGGCAAGAATAGTGGGGTGAGTGGCCATTTCCTTCTCCAGGGGATCTTCCCGATCCAGTGATCAAACCCACATCTCCTGCACTGCAGGCAGATTCTTTACCATCGTACTACCTGGGAAGCCCCTGTATTGGACCAGGGCCCAGCCATATAACTTCATTTAAAATTAATACCCTGTAAAGATCCTACCTCCAAATACCGTCATATTCTGATATACCAGGGTTTAGGACGTCCACATGTGAATTCAAAAGAGTGGGAAGACAAATTTAGCTCATAAAAGATACAGTTCCTATGATTTCCCTGAGCCCTGTCCCAGGAGACAGAAGAATCATTTGCACTCGGGGGGAAGCCAGCTGGATTATAATTGCTGTGTGCTTGGAACGTCCCCGATGGTCAAGTAGTTAAGAATCCACCTTTCAAAGCAGGGGACTCGGGCTTGATCCCTGGTCAAGGAACAAGGATCCCACACACCGCGGGGCAACCGAGTCCATACGCCACAACTAGAGAGCCTTCCCACCACAATAATAGATTCCCCCGCGCTGCAACTAAGGCCCATCGCAGCCAAAAATGAATAATACGTAAATAAAACAGCGAGCTCTCATTTGGACGAATCTTATGCGCTTTTCTGCTCCCTGTGTCATCCTTTAGGTCCTTCGCTTCTACTTCCTGGGACTGAAGTCCCTGCTACAGTATATTCCACAAGCCTTTGCCGAAGGCTGTGCTTCCTGGGAGGCCAGAACAAGGTCATATTTAAACCGGGAGTTCTCCTGGCTCTCTATACAAGTGATGAGAACCTGAGTATGATTTATGTCCCCACTGCCTCCCCTCTTGTCTCATGTCCCAATGCTGATGACCATATTGTGTTTGAATACTTTCTATAGACATCGTTATATCTTTCAGTAGCATATGTACATACCTGTCAGTTGCTGCCTCTCTCTGGGTCACATCGTTTAACCCCAGCTTCTCTGAGAGATGAAGAAATCTGCATGCTGCCTTCCTTCTCACTTCGTATCCCATCTTCTGTCCAAATGATAACACTTATACATTGTTACCACACTGGTGTATAGCACATTGAACACAGTACATGTTGATTATCAGTGTCCTTTATTTCCAGCTCCGCATTTTCATGGAAACGTTATGCTTGAGCAGGACCCCATGGGGTTTTCCTGGGACAGATCCTCCCCTATATCCTGAGCTTTAGCTCCTCTCTGAACAGTATCTGGTACACATTTTCTGAGTTGTTTTGCAGATGTAATATCCCCCACCAAATGGAAGAATCACTCGATGAACCATCCTCCTGGAGCCTAAGGACTGATAAAGACACCACCCTGCTGCCTCACCAGCAGCCAGTCAGAGAACTGTGCGTGAGCTGATTGCTTACCCAGCAATTCATCCCACCTCACCTGGCTTTTAAAAGTACTTTGCCAGGCTTCCCTGGTAGCTCAGTGGTAAAGAGTTTGCCTGCCAATGAAGGAGACATGAGTTCCATCCCTGATCCAGGAAGATCCCACAGGCTGCGGAGCAACTAAGCCCATGAGCCACAACTGCGGAGCCTGTGCTCTAGAGCCTGGAACCACAACTATTGAGCCTGTGTGCCCTAGAGCCCGAGTTCTACAACAAGAGAAATCATCACAACAAGAAGCCTGCCCACCTCAACTACAGTATCCCCCACTCCCTGCACTAGAGAAGAGCCTGTGGCAGCAATGAAAACCCAGAATAGACCAAAAAAAAAAAAAAAAGTACTTTGCCAAAATACTGGCGGGGCGGGGCGGGGAGGGCCTGAGACTTTTCAGGATAAGAGCCACCTTGTCTCCTTGCATGGCCTTGCAATAAAACTTTCTCTGCTCCAAAATCCAGTGTTTCAGTTTGTCTGGCCTCACTGTGCCTGGGGCACATGAGTTTGAGCTACCAACATTGCTCAGTGTTTGTCCCTTTTACCATGACTTCCTTGTAGTGAACTAGCACCTAGTATGTGCTCTCTTCCAAGAAGAACTGATGGTGATTATAACATGTTTAATGATAATCATGTCTTGCTCTTTTCTGGATCGACAGCTTAGCAGGGAATAAAATTCTTCATAGGTGACCCTGGGGGAGATTTGATTAGTATCAGCTGCTAAATACCATTTAGGTGACCCTGCCTTATACATTGTTACCACACTGGTGTATAGCACATTGAACACAGTACATGTTGATTATCAGTGTCCTTTATTTCCAGCTCCGCATTTTCATGGAAACGTTATGCTTGAGCAGGACCCCATGGGGTTTTCCTGGGACAGATCCTCCCCTATATCCTGAGCTTTAGCTCCTCTCTGAACAGTATCTGGTACACATTTTCTGAGTTGTTTTGCAGATGTAATATCCCCCACCAAATGGAAGAATCACTCGATGAACCATCCTCCTGGAGCCTAAGGACTGATAAAGACACCACCCTGCTGCCTCACCAGCAGCCAGTCAGAGAACTGTGCGTGAGCTGATTGCTTACCCAGCAATTCATCCCACCTCACCTGGCTTTTAAAAGTACTTTGCCAGGCTTCCCTGGTAGCTCAGTGGTAAAGAGTTTGCCTGCCAATGAAGGAGACATGAGTTCCATCCCTGATCCAGGAAGATCCCACAGGCTGCGGAGCAACTAAGCCCATGAGCCACAACTGCGGAGCCTGTGCTCTAGAGCCTGGAACCACAACTATTGAGCCTGTGTGCCCTAGAGCCCGAGTTCTACAACAAGAGAAATCATCACAACAAGAAGCCTGCCCACCTCAACTACAGTATCCCCCACTCCCTGCACTAGAGAAGAGCCTGTGGCAGCAATGAAAACCCAGAATAGACCAAAAAAAAAAAAAAAGTACTTTGCCAAAATACTGGCGGGGCGGGGCGGGGAGGGCCTGAGACTTTTCAGGATAAGAGCCACCTTGTCTCCTTGCATGGCCTTGCAATAAAACTTTCTCTGCTCCAAAATCCAGTGTTTCAGTTTGTCTGGCCTCACTGTGCCTGGGGCACATGAGTTTGAGCTACCAACATTGCTCAGTGTTTGTCCCTTTTACCATGACTTCCTTGTAGTGAACTAGCACCTAGTATGTGCTCTCTTCCAAGAAGAACTGATGGTGATTATAACATGTTTAATGATAATCATGTCTTGCTCTTTTCTGGATCGACAGCTTAGCAGGGAATAAAATTCTTCATAGGTGACCCTGGGGGAGATTTGATTAGTATCAGCTGCTAAATACCAGTTGCCCTCTCTGTAAGAGGGCTGCACAGCCTTGCCCACTGCCAGGTAACAGGCAGTGCCTTGTAGTAGGTGGGATGTATTTCCCCCTGCCCCCACTCCAACTCGCATTATTCACGAGACTCCCTTTGGCTCATCAAGTGCAAACAGAAGAGCGCTGTGCCAGTCAGTAAGCAGAAGAGCAAAGCGCCATTGTGTGTTTCTCCTGGATTTTTTGTTTTGTTTTTTACCAAGAGAATGGGATGCCTCAACCAGGAGTTGCCTTGTCAGCCTGGATACTGGGATGAAGAAAATATTTTAACTGTATTTTAAAAATTTTATTTATTTACTTATAACTATTTTGGGCTGTGCTGGGTCTTTCCTGTGGCCCAAGGGACTTAGTTGCTCGGGATGTGGGATCCTCTTCCCCCAGGGATTGAACCTGTGTCCCCTGCATGGCAAGGCAAATGCTTAACCACTGGACCATGAGAGAAGCCCCAAGAAAATATTTAGAATGAAGAGAATACATGGAAAAGGAGCTACAGCCAGTCCCCAGCTGCCATAGCCCAGATGTAATGTAAGCATAAAATCAGCTCTCACGGCTGCAAGCTCTTGAGACCTGGTAACCCTTGTAAACAAGGCCTGAAAGTTACAGTGAAGTCACATCTCTCTCTCTGAGACTCATGGGAGAGCTGTGGAATTCTCCAGGCAAGATTCCTGGAGTGGGCAGCCATTCCCTTCTCCAGGGTCTCTTCCTGACCCAGGAATTGAACCGGGGTCACCTGCATTGCAGGTGGATTCTTTACCGCTGAGCTACAAGGGAATCCCTGTAAACACAACATGTTCTAGTAAAAACTGCCTGATCTTTTCTGCTAAGGGCTCTGCAGATTTCTCTGTCCATTGCCTTCAAGCCCCGAATATGCTTGCAAACTCCAAGGGCAGTCTGATCTTCTCCTTTACCAGTGTTTTGTATTGGTGGCTTGAATGTTTGTTGTAATTTTAATCTTTGAAATCCAGAAACATCATTATGATACATCTGCATTTTAGTCATTGAGTTGCAGGGAATAAAATTCTTCATAGGTGACCCTGGGGGAGATTTGATTAGTATCAGCTGCTAAATACCAGTTGCCCTCTCTGTAAGAGGGCTGCACAGCCTTGCCCACTGCCAGGTAACAGGCAGTGCCTTGTAGTAGGTGGGATGTATTTCCCCCTGCCCCCACTCCAACTCGCATTATTCACGAGACTCCCTTTGGCTCATCAAGTGCAAACAGAAGAGCGCTGTGCCAGTCAGTAAGCAGAAGAGCAAAGCGCCATTGTGTGTTTCTCCTGGATTTTTTGTTTTGTTTTTTACCAAGAGAATGGGATGCCTCAACCAGGAGTTGCCTTGTCAGCCTGGATACTGGGATGAAGAAAATATTTTAACTGTATTTTAAAAATTTTATTTATTTACTTATAACTATTTTGGGCTGTGCTGGGTCTTTCCTGTGGCCCAAGGGACTTAGTTGCTCGGGATGTGGGATCCTCTTCCCCCAGGGATTGAACCTGTGTCCCCTGCATGGCAAGGCAAATGCTTAACCACTGGACCATGAGAGAAGCCCCAAGAAAATATTTAGAATGAAGAGAATACATGGAAAAGGAGCTACAGCCAGTCCCCAGCTGCCATAGCCCAGATGTAATGTAAGCATAAAATCAGCTCTCACGGCTGCAAGCTCTTGAGACCTGGTAACCCTTGTAAACAAGGCCTGAAAGTTACAGTGAAGTCACATCTCTCTCTCTGAGACTCATGGGAGAGCTGTGGAATTCTCCAGGCAAGATTCCTGGAGTGGGCAGCCTTTCCCTTCTCCAGGGTCTCTTCCTGACCCAGGAATTGAACCGGGGTCACCTGCATTGCAGGTGGATTCTTTACCGCTGAGCTACAAGGGAATCCCTGTAAACACAACATGTTCTAGTAAAAACTGCCTGATCTTTTCTGCTAAGGGCTCTGCAGATTTCTCTGTCCATTGCCTTCAAGCCCCGAATATGCTTGCAAACTCCAAGGGCAGTCTGATCTTCTCCTTTACCAGTGTTTTGTATTGGTGGCTTGAATGTTTGTTGTAATTTTTAATCTTTGAAATCCAGAAACATCATTATGATACATCTGCATTTTAGTCATTGAGTTGGCCAAAAGGTTTGTTTGGGTTTTTCCACAAAACCTTACAGAAAAACCCGAATGAACTTTTGGCCCACTCAATATTTTCATTTTTATTTGTTCTGGGGTGGAGTATGTCCTTTCAATTTGTTGATCCAGGTTTTATTCTAGGCAAGCTTTCTTCCACAGATATGAATGATATTTTCATTTTGATATCACTGAAGAATGAAAAAAAAGGAACAAACAGGACAGAAAAATAAGTTTAATGATAATAAAAGGTATATATCCTTGAATCCTTTTATGTATCTGCAAAGGTTTCTTTTTCTTTTTTTTTTTTTAAGATTTATTTATTTATTTATTTTGGGCGGGGGTAGGGTTGGGGAGTGAGGGGAGCGAGCGGGCCACTTCTATTGGTCTTTCATTTCTCTGTTTTCATCCGTCTTTTGTTCTTTGGCTCCTGCGGGCCTCCCATCGCGGTGGCGTCTGTTGATGCAGAGCGCTGGCTCTGGGCGCATGCGCTCCAGAGCTCCGGCTTGGTGATTGGACACATCAGTCCAGCCGCTCCGCGGCACGTGGGATCTTCCCAGGCCAGGGATCGAACCGGCGCCCCTTGCACTGCAAGGCGGTGTCCTTATCCACTGGACCACCAGGGGAAGCCCTCTGCAAAGGTTTCTATTCCATTTTTTTCTGCAGTGTTTGGTCTTCCACAGTTAATGCTTATCTCTAATCCTTTTTAATATTTTTCTTTCATTCACTTGCATTTGATTTTCTCATGTCTACGCCTTTGGAAATTTTTCTCCTTCTTATTGCATATTCTAATTTGACTTGATTCTTATTATAATAAAGATAATTCTAATGATAACAACAATTATATAGCACTCACTGTGTACCCACTCCAGTATTGTTTTTTTCCTCCTCCAGTATTCTTTCCTGGAGAAAGCTATGAACAGAGGAGCCTGGCAGGCTACAACCTGTCACGCTGCAAAGAGCCAGATACAATTGAGCAACTTTCACTATCTCTGTTTACCAGGAACTATTCTAAATGTTCTACAAATATTTATTTATTATATTCATCCAGAAACATCATTATGATACATCTGCATTTTAGTCATTGAGTTGGCCAAAAGGTTTGTTTGGGTTTTTCCACAAAACCTTACAGAAAAACCCGAATGAACTTTTGGCCCACTCAATATTTTCATTTTTATTTGTTCTGGGGTGGAGTATGTCCTTTCAATTTGTTGATCCAGGTTTTATTCTAGGCAAGCTTTCTTCCACAGATATGAATGATATTTTCATTTTGATATCACTGAAGAATGAAAAAAAAGGAACAAACAGGACAGAAAAATAAGTTTAATGATAATAAAAGGTATATATCCTTGAATCCTTTTATGTATCTGCAAAGGTTTCTTTTTCTTTTTTTTTTTTTAAGATTTATTTATTTATTTATTTTGGGCGGGGGTAGGGTTGGGGAGTGAGGGGAGCGAGCGGGCCACTTCTATTGGTCTTTCATTTCTCTGTTTTCATCCGTCTTTTGTTCTTTGGCTCCTGCGGGCCTCCCATCGCGGTGGCGTCTGTTGATGCAGAGCGCTGGCTCTGGGCGCATGCGCTCCAGAGCTCCGGCTTGGTGATTGGACACATCAGTCCAGCCGCTCCGCGGCACGTGGGATCTTCCCAGGCCAGGGATCGAACCGGCGCCCCTTGCACTGCAAGGCGGTGTCCTTATCCACTGGACCACCAGGGGAAGCCCTCTGCAAAGGTTTCTATTCCATTTTTTTCTGCAGTGTTTGGTCTTCCACAGTTAATGCTTATCTCTAATCCTTTTTAATATTTTTCTTTCATTCACTTGCATTTGATTTTCTCATGTCTACGCCTTTGGAAATTTTTCTCCTTCTTATTGCATATTCTAATTTGACTTGATTCTTATTATAATAAAGATAATTCTAATGATAACAACAATTATATAGCACTCACTGTGTACCCACTCCAGTATTGTTTTTTTCCTCCTCCAGTATTCTTTCCTGGAGAAAGCTATGAACAGAGGAGCCTGGCAGGCTACAACCTGTCACGCTGCAAAGAGCCAGATACAATTGAGCAACTTTCACTATCTCTGTTTACCAGGAACTATTCTAAATGTTCTACAAATATTTATTTATTATATTCATCCTGACATCTATTTTATGATGTGGGTGCTATTATTATCCTTATCCTGAGGCACAGAGAGGGGAAGACACTTGCTAAAGGTCACACGGCGAGTGAGTGGCAGAGACAGGCTGTGAGCCCAGGCACAAGTCTTTATATTCTCTTCTGCTTATTCTCTTGTCCCATTCCTCCCTACTGGTTTGTTTTTTATCCTATCATTTATATTCACATGTATTAAACTCACTTTTTTGCAGGGGGTGGGGTGCGGTGGGGAGGGAGGGGAGCAGATGGGTCACTTCTATTGGTCTTTCATTTGTCCATTTTCATCCATCTTTGTTCTTTGGCTCATGTGGGCCTCCCATCGCGGTGGCCTCTGTTGTCGCAGAGCTCCGGCTGAGTAATTGGACACATGGGTCCAGCCGCTCCGTGGCACGTGGGATCTTCCCAGGCCAGGGATCGAACCGGCGCCCCTTGCACTGCAAGGCGGTGTCCTTACCCACTGGACCACCAGGGAAGCCCTTAAACTGACTTTTACCCCCTTCTCTTGCCACCTTCTTTTCCCAGATTTTTTTTTGTATGGAGAACACCTGACTCACCATTTTTACCTGTTTTAAGGCATAATCTTTCTGGAGTTCTCCATCCATCTCTTGATTATTATCATCCTTGCTTCTTTTGTTCCCTAAGTTCTTTTTCAGAGTGGCTGTTTTTGTCTTTTCTTTTGTGTGTGTATGTTATTTATGATTCCTCTTTCAATGCAGAGGGTGTAGTTCTTGCTCGTTGGCTCTGTGTGAACAGACGGTTGGGGTCTGGGAGGAAGCTGAGGGTAGTCAGGTTTCTGCTTAGTGTCTCAAGTTTCTCATTCATTCTCTCCCCAGGGTACACCTGTGCTCTGAACTAGTAGGAAATCTCCTTGGCTCATTGCGAAGTCACACCCTCGCCCCTCACCCTCCCAGCATGCCACTCACGGATTTTTGGGATCTCTTGATTATCCTTTATTCCTCTGCTGCATCTCAAGGCTGCTTGCATGCACAGCCTCCCTGCCATTTTGAAACTTGCTGATTGGCTCTCTGTTTACCAGGAACTATTCTAAATGTTCTACAAATATTTATTTATTATATTCATCCTGACATCTATTTTATGATGTGGGTGCTATTATTATCCTTATCCTGAGGCACAGAGAGGGGAAGACACTTGCTAAAGGTCACACGGCGAGTGAGTGGCAGAGACAGGCTGTGAGCCCAGGCACAAGTCTTTATATTCTCTTCTGCTTATTCTCTTGTCCCATTCCTCCCTACTGGTTTGTTTTTTATCCTATCATTTATATTCACATGTATTAAACTCACTTTTTTGCAGGGGGTGGGGTGCGGTGGGGAGGGAGGGGAGCAGATGGGTCACTTCTATTGGTCTTTCATTTGTCCATTTTCATCCATCTTTGTTCTTTGGCTCATGTGGGCCTCCCATCGCGGTGGCCTCTGTTGTCGCAGAGCTCCGGCTGAGTAATTGGACACATGGGTCCAGCCGCTCCGTGGCACGTGGGATCTTCCCAGGCCAGGGATCGAACCGGCGCCCCTTGCACTGCAAGGCGGTGTCCTTACCCACTGGACCACCAGGGAAGCCCTTAAACTGACTTTTACCCCCTTCTCTTGCCACCTTCTTTTCCCAGATTTTTTTTTGTATGGAGAACACCTGACTCACCATTTTTACCTGTTTTAAGGCATAATCTTTCTGGAGTTCTCCATCCATCTCTTGATTATTATCATCCTTGCTTCTTTTGTTCCCTAAGTTCTTTTTCAGAGTGGCTGTTTTTGTCTTTTCTTTTGTGTGTGTATGTTATTTATGATTCCTCTTTCAATGCAGAGGGTGTAGTTCTTGCTCGTTGGCTCTGTGTGAACAGACGGTTGGGGTCTGGGAGGAAGCTGAGGGTAGTCAGGTTTCTGCTTAGTGTCTCAAGTTTCTCATTCATTCTCTCCCCAGGGTACACCTGTGCTCTGAACTAGTAGGAAATCTCCTTGGCTCATTGCGAAGTCACACCCTCGCCCCTCACCCTCCCAGCATGCCACTCACGGATTTTTGGGATCTCTTGATTATCCTTTATTCCTCTGCTGCATCTCAAGGCTGCTTGCATGCACAGCCTCCCTGCCATTTTGAAACTTGCTGATTGGCAGGGTGATGTGTCTCCCTCCCCTATGGGGCTCTGTCTCAGAGCTCTCTCTACAGTATAAAGCAGGGCTTAGGAAGGCCTAGCAGCCTTCAGCTTCCTGGGTGGCTCAGATGGTAAAGAATCTGCCTGCAACGCAGGAGACTCAGGTTCGATCCTTGGACCAGGAAGATCCTCTGGGGAAGGAAATGGCCACCCACTGCAGTATTCTTGCCTGGAGAATGCCTTAGACAGAGGAGCCGGGCGGGCTACCACCCATGGGGTTGTAGAGAGTTGGACACAGCTGAGCCACTTACACGTTCACTTGCTCTTCCTGGCCATGGGTCATGAATTTTGATCCTTAGGGTCCCACTCTGCCTGACTCTCATGGAGTTTTGTAGAAGCAACTCACACACCATCCTCCCTCCCTGGTCCAGTTCTCACTGCATTTGCCGTCTAGTCCCATGCACTGTAGTTGAGGATTATGGGTGTTTCTGAGTTTCATCAAGGATAAAACTAAACTTCTCTTTCAAGAAAGAAGGGGATAGAGATATCTTGCATCAAAATCCTCACCCACTTAATGTCTTGTGTCAGAGAGGATATGGATCTCTGACCCTGGAAGGGTAAGACTGCGGGGAACATGCCCCATCCTTTGATATATCCATGTAATGTGACGCCATCCATTCCTGAGCAAGATCTGCCCTGCACACAACCCAGCAGGGACTGGGAGCTGCTTTCTTTGGCAACAAAGGCTTTTCAGTATCATGTACGGTGGCACATTAAAGGGTGACACCGATGAGGGGATGAGAGGAATTTAGAGTCTCCATCCCTTGGGTCAGGGAGGGAATGGTGCTCATGACCCCTTGTGGAACAGCAGCCCATGCTGGGCTCCCAGTGCCGCTTCATCCCCTGGGCTGGGAAAAGAAGGGACTGCTGGTCCAATGTCCTCTCTTTCTTCCTCTTCCCCTGTGTCTTCTCGTCTCCCTTCCTCTCCTTGATTATCCTATTCCCATCCTGCGTGACTGCCGAAGGCATGAGAATCACGGGGAGTCAGGAAGAAACCTCTGGAGTGCCAAGACGGTGGTGGAAACCTGTATTTCCAGGGAGGTGGTGTCATGAGAGGAACAGTACACAAGGGAGGGAAAAGAGAAATTTAAATTTAGGCCCTAGTTTTAGGTCAGAAGTAGGGAGGCTTTTGCAGTTTGGAAAGAGGAAGGAAAAGTCTGAATTTGGGAGTTAGAACTAACTGGATCTAAGCTCTCAGCTGTACCAGTTCCTCGGAAGTATCTCAGGCAAAGTGATGTCCCTTCTTTAAAAAAAACTTTCTGAAGTATAGTTGATTCGCAATGTTGTGTTAATTTCTGCTGTACAGCAAAGTGATTCTGTTATATAAATTCCTTCCCACTATTTTTTTTATCACAGGATATTGAACCTAGTTCCCTGTGCTATTCAGTAGGACCTTGCTACAACTTATCCATCCTTTATATATGTTAGCACGAGTTCCCTTCCTAACTCTCAATCTCTTAATCAATCAAATGGGAACAATAATACACGTATATTACAAAGTCATTGTGAACATTAATGGAATGATTATCATTCTAGAAAGTGGTGGGCTTAAATTAATATAGAATTCCTCCATCTACAAATATTTAGAAATGCTAAAAAAAATACAAACTAATCAGAATTCACAAAATAATACAGAATTCACAAAAAAGGAAACCCCCCCGGAAATAAGAGTAATAAGCATATGAACTCAAAGATACAATGTCACAGTTCCACGTGTTTAGCAGAAGCTATAGAAGAGTCTATAGCTACATTTTTCTTAAAAACCCCAAATTGGAAACAGCCCAAGTGTCTACCGTAAGTAAAGTGGATAAATCATGATGTATTCAAATAACAGACCAATGTAGACAACTATAGAAAGAAACTACGGTGATACAGGACAGAGCGGATGAAGTTTACAAGCAATTTTGAAGGAAAGAAACAAGACACAAAGGAACACATACAATCTGAGTCTCTTTGTATCAAGTTCAGAGAGAGAGAGAAACAACTCTTTTGGGGCCCTGGATACATATGTCCGGGTGAGTTCAAACATCTATTACAAGCAAACAAGTGATCAGACTTTATATCACCTGAAAAAACATGATGAGTCAATGTAACATGAGACCCTAGATAAGGCTCTAGATAGACAAAACTGACAAAATCCAAATAGAATCTAGTGTTTAGTTAATAATTATGTGCCTATGTTAATTTTTTTTAGTTTTCACAAATGTATCATGATTATAAAAAATGTGTTTATTAAAGGCAACTAGGCAAAGGATATATGAAAATTCTCCATAGCATCTTTGAATCTTTTCTGCAAATCTAAAATTATTCCAAAATACCATTTGTTAGATGCAGTGATCCCTCTCCTGACTGTTTATCTGTTATTGCTCGTGTGCAGTCGCTCAGTCATGTCTGACTCTTTGTGACCCCATGGACTGCAGCCCACCAGGCTTCCTTCCCTGTCCTTCACCGTCTCCTGGAGCTTGCTTAAGCTCATGTCCTTTGAGTCGGTGATGCCATTCCATCATCCCATCCTCTGCTGCCCCTCCCTCTGCCTTCAATCTTTCCCAGCGTGAGGGTCTTTTCCAGTGAGTTGGCTCTTCACATCAGGTGGCCAAGTATTGGAGCTTTGGCTTCAACAAGAGTCCTTCCAGTGAATGTTCATTGATTTCCTTAAGGAGTGACTGGTTTGGTCTCCTTACTGTGCAAGGGACTCTCAAAAGAGTCTTCTCCAGTACCACTGTGGTGTTTAGGAAAATGTGTGAAAGCCGTGGTGTTTAGGGAAAAAAAACAATGACATATATGCAGAACAAATAAAATCAAATCCTGGCATTTAGTAATGCATCCTGGGGTGGGAAAACTGCAAGGAAAACCCAGGAAGTCATTAACATGAAAGTCAAGGTGATAATTAATGTTGGTGGGGAGCGACCTGAGGGTAGATGCTGAGGATGCTGGCAATGCTCTATTTCTTTTTTTTAAAGTATTTATTTATTTATTTTGGTGGGGGTGGGGAGGGAGGGGGTGGGCGGGCCACTTCCACTGGTCTTTCATTTGTCTAGTTTCATCCATCTTTGCTCTTTGGCTCATGTGGGCCTCCCATCGCGGTGGCCTCTGTTGTCGCAGAGCACTGGCTCTGGGCGCATGCACTCCAGAGCTCCAGCTCGGTAATTGGACACATGGGTCCAACCGCTCCGCGGCACGTGGGATCTTCCCAGGCCAGGGATCGAACTGGCGTGCCTTGCACTGCAAGGCAGTGTCCTTACCCACTGGACCACCAGGGAAGCCCAATGCTCTATTTCTTGAACGGGGTCCTGGGTACATGGGTGATAAATTTGTATTCCATTTGTGATAAATTATAGAACTATACTTTTGTTTTCTGACTTTTTTATGTGTTCTATAGGTCACAACAAAGGTTAGAGACAAAGCAAATGCACGAAATAGAAGGAATGGGTAAAAATGTTCCATAATTGATGAACTGCATGCATTCTCAGATAGAAGACTTTTGAAACTGAAGAAGATTCTTTAAAAAAAAATAAATCCACACCTAGACAGATGACTTCAAAGACGAGGAAAAAAGCAAATAGGGCAAAACATGAACAATTTATTAAGTCTGGCAATTGGGATCTTGGAGATGGCATGGTTTTCTGAATATACGGAATATTCTATAATTTATTCTTTTAAACAAAAAGCACTCATAAGAAAATATAGATACATATGCATGCGTGCCAAGTCACTTCAGTCATGTCTGACTCTGTGTGATCCTATGGACTACAGCCTGCCGGGTTCCCCGTGGGATTCGCCAGGCAAGAATACTGGAGTGGGTTTCCAGACCCTCCTCCAGGGAATAATCCCTACCCAGGGATCAAACCCACGGCTCTTACATCTCCTGCATTGGCAGGGAGGTTCTCCACCACTAGCACCACCTGGGAAGCCCAGCTTCTGAATAGCACCTCCCAATTCACAAGGCCACCCCCGTGCCCACTGGCTGACACGATCGATCTTCATCACCACTCTGGGCACGCTAGTATGAGAGCAGGAAACTGGGACTCCTCAAGGGTTCACTGGCAGAGGTGGGATTGCAGCCAGGTCTCCTAGCCTCCCATGCTGCCCCCTGTATATATTGCTCTCTACCCACGTGGGACAAGGAGAGAAAACAAGCCAATGTTACACACAAAGTGAGTGTTCAAAATTCCAAACGCTGAGAGAATGAAGGCTCTGTTTTCATACTTCAGAAACAAAAACAGATGCCTTTCAGGAAACCATAAATACCCCTCCCCAGTGACTCCTGTCTCCTCTGCACCCCAACTTCAAAAAACGGGGCCACACAGTCGCTTCTGCTTTTGAAAGAAGCTCACAGCACGAAAGGAGAAGGGGCAGAGTCTGACATTGGAAAGCTGGAAGTTATAAACTTTTTATTAAGGCGGATTCTGCTTTTATCATTAGCGTGTAATGAATTATTCTCAGCTTTCAATGCCCTGGTAATTGTCTCTCCAAAGAATCTCATTAAACATTGCAGGAGACTTTTGATCATTATTAAGAGAAGTGATAACTTGGAATAATCTTCCATCTCTCAGTTGAGGCTGCAAACATGAAGCATTAAGACAGATAATTAATGACAGGTGGAAATCTTCAGGGACAGCCACCAGCGATGTCTTGCCTTTGTTCTTCCCAGCAGGCCCTCTTAGGTGAGGGGGAAAGTTTGCCAACTAGAGTAAGACCCATTCTCCGACCAGGAGCTTGAACTCCTGCCCCACCACTTTCTGGCCGTAGGTCTACAGGCACATTTCTTCTCTGAGCATCCATTTTTTCCTATGGGTTCCTTTAACTACTAGTGAGAGAGAATGACCCCCAAACCTGAAGCACAGAAAATGTTCACAAAATACCAAATTCTACTGTTATCAGTCAAGAAATATGTATTTAGACATTTTCATTCAAACTCAAAATTGTGAAAATTTGTTTGGAAGCTCCAACAATAGCCAACATGAAATCACGGTGTCCCATTTGAATCAGGATTCTTCGGTGTTACTCTATGTCATTATATAGGAATAACACATCATGGTCTTACGCCAGGTACTAAGTTAGAACCTTTAATGTGTAATTTGATGGTATGACAATTCTAGGAAGTGGGAACCGTTATTCCCATTTTACAGATGAGGAACAATGAGGTCAGAGGTATGAACTGATTGTCCAAAGTCACTCAGGTAATAAACAGAGGTGGGATTGCAAGGTCCTAGCCTCCCATGCTGCCCCTGTATATATTGCTCTCTACCCACGTGGGACAAGGAGAAAACAAGCCAATGTTACACACAAAGTGAGTGTTCAAAATTCCAAACGCTGAGAGAATGAAGGCTCTGTTTTCATACTTCAGAAACAAAAACAGATGCCTTTCAGGAAACCATAAATACCCCTCCCCAGTGACTCCTGTCTCCTCTGCACCCCAACTTCAAAAAACGGGGCCACACAGTCGCTTCTGCTTTTGAAAGAAGCTCACAGCACGAAAGGAGAAGGGGCAGAGTCTGACATTGGAAAGCTGGAAGTTATAAACTTTTTATTAAGGCGGATTCTGCTTTTATCATTAGCGTGTAATGAATTATTCTCAGCTTTCAATGCCCTGGTAATTGTCTCTCCAAAGAATCTCATTAAACATTGCAGGAGACTTTTGATCATTATTAAGAGAAGTGATAACTTGGAATAATCTTCCATCTCTCAGTTGAGGCTGCAAACATGAAGCATTAAGACAGATAATTAATGACAGGTGGAAATCTACAGGGACAGCCACCAGCGATGTCTTGCCTTTGTTCTTCCCAGCAGGCCCTCTTAGGTGAGGGGGAAAGTTTGCCAACTAGAGTAAGACCCATTCTCCGACCAGGAGCTTGAACTCCTGCCCCACCACTTTCTGGCCGTAGGTCTACAGGCACATTTCTTCTCTGAGCATCCATTTTTTCCTATGGGTTCCTTTAACTACTAGTGAGAGAGAATGACCCCCAAACCTGAAGCACAGAAAATGTTCACAAAATACCAAATTCTACTGTTATCAGTCAAGAAATATGTATTTAGACATTTTCATTCAAACTCAAAATTGTGAAAATTTGTTTGGAAGCTCCAACAATAGCCAACATGAAATCACGGTGTCCCATTTGAATCAGGATTCTTCGGTGTTACTCTATGTCATTATATAGGAATAACACATCATGGTCTTACGCCAGGTACTAAGTTAGAACCTTTAATGTGTAATTTGATGGTATGACAATTCTAGGAAGTGGGAACCGTTATTCCCATTTTACAGATGAGGAACAATGAGGTCAGAGGTATGAACTGATTGTCCAAAGTCACTCAGGTAATAAACAGTGGAGCTGGGATTCAAACCCAGGCAGTCCCCTTCCAGCACCAGTGTGCTCCACCACCTCACATTTATCTTAACCTTTTGGGGTGCAAAGTGAACTTTCTGAAAGCAGAAAACCAATGACCTCAGAATCCACTCCATTCAATCCGAAGTTTCTCCCATATGAGCCAAAGACAATTCCATGATTTCCCAGTGGATTTTCTAATACATTTCTAAATGTCCAGTCTTTATCAGCCTGCTTCTAATTCTTAGTCATAAGGCAGATTGTGCTTTCTGAAAATAGCCTGTCCAATATCTTACATCCCACATGCGCTTCCTATAATCTGATCCTCTTCCCATTCTGTAGTGGGTTCCATGTTCCCTCCCCTTAAATGAGTGAGGGTTTGTTGCTCTGTGACTTTCAAGAGGAGATCATAAGGGCTTCCACACGATTCTCTTCGGAGGTGCTTGCTCTGGGAAGTCATCATCACGCCACGAGGAAGTGCAGGCTTTCTGTGACAAGACCCATGGCGAGAAACTCACAAGGAAAGGCACTGCCACCCTGAGACTTCAGAGGTAGCTAAGATCCAGGCAACAGTCCATGCCCACCTGACAACTATGTCAGTGAATAGCCATATTGAAGGTGGATCTTCTGACCCTCTGTTGAGCCGACCTAGCTGATGTCACATGGAACACAGACACATCTTTCTCACCAAACTCTGCCTCAGTTAGATTCACACGTTAAATAGTGTTTCAGGCTACTACAGACTGGGCGGTTTGTTCAGCAGCTACAGATAAACTAGAACAGGTTCCAAGCTCTGTTTGCTTTTCAGACCCATATTTTCAACTGCTTTCTGCACGAGTTCACTTGACCGTCCCCAGGTCACTTTAGCTTAATGTATTTAGGAAGTCCTACTTCCACTTTGAACATAGAAGTGAACATAGAAATGCCCCCAGACATGCCACTTCCATCCTCATTATGCAAACAAACCAGATCATCTATGAAATCACAGCTTGTTTTGAGCCCATCGGAGAACTGAGCTCATAAGGCAGCCAAGTGATCTGAATGCCAAAGCATAGTCAGCTTCTTTGAGGAGTGACCGCATGGAATGCTTCACCTTCAGAATGCCATGGGAAAGGACATAGCTACTACAGATTTAGGTGAGAAGAAACCAGCTAAAATTGTCATAAACCCTTACAGGTTTAGTGTGGGCTTACATGAAAGACCCTGATGCTGGGAAAGATTGAGGGCAAGAGGAGAAGGGGGCAACAGAAGATGAGATGATTGGATGGCATCACTGACTCAATGGACATGACTTTGAACAAACTCTCAGATAGAGTGAAGGACTTGGGGAGCCTGGCATGCTGCAGTTCATGGAGCCACAAGGAGTCAGACATGGCTTAGTGACTAAACAACAACAGCACAGGGGAAGTTTGCCTTTCCTAGTAAAGTTTCCCCTAAGGGTCTCTGCAGTGTGCTCAAGAGAAAACCTAGACGCAGGGTGGGAAATGTGGGAAGGTTTGAATAAGGCAGCACAGGCATGCAGGTGATGCTCTGCTGCAGCTGGTCATCGACAAACACCCCTTCTCACTCCCGCTTCTCTCTCATAAAAGAAGTTGTAAGATACTGGGAGGAGTGAAAGAAAATCCTCCTGTTCCCAGGCCTTATGGGCTTCCTAAGTGACTCGGTGGGTAAAGAATCCACCTGCAATGCAGGAGACTCAGGCAGATGAAAGTTGGATCCCAGTATTGGGAAGATTCCCTGGAGGAGGGCATGGCAACCCACCGCAGTATTCTTGCCTGGAGTATCCCATGGACAGAGGAGCCTGGTGGGCTACAATCCGCAGGGTCCAAAGAGTTGGGGAAAACTGAAGTGACTGAGTCTGCGTGCTCAAGCCTTAAGCAAAGACATTCTTCTTTTGAGGGAAGAGGTAGAAGCCACACCACCTGATCACAGGGAGGGCAGAAGCAGACATCTTCGGCCTTTGGGGAAGGGAGAGGAAACAGGCCCAGGGTCTTGCTCTGATACAAAGCACAGGTCTGCCACTTCCATCCTCATTATGCAAACAAACCAGATCATCTATGAAATCACAGCTTGTTTTGAGCCCATCGGAGAACTGAGCTCATAAGGCAGCCAAGTGATCTGAATGCCAAAGCATAGTCAGCTTCTTTGAGGAGTGACCGCATGGAATGCTTCACCTTCAGAATGCCATGGGAAAGGACATAGCTACTACAGATTTAGGTGAGAAGAAACCAGCTAAAATTGTCATAAACCCTTACAGGTTTAGTGTGGGCTTACATGAAAGACCCTGATGCTGGGAAAGATTGAGGGCAAGAGGAGAAGGGGGCAACAGAAGATGAGATGATTGGATGGCATCACTGACTCAATGGACATGACTTTGAACAAACTCTCAGATAGAGTGAAGGACTTGGGGAGCCTGGCATGCTGCAGTTCATGGAGCCACAAGGAGTCAGACATGGCTTAGTGACTAAACAACAACAGCACAGGGGAAGTTTGCCTTTCCTAGTAAAGTTTCCCCTAAGGGTCTCTGCAGTGTGCTCAAGAGAAAACCTAGACGCAGGGTGGGAAATGTGGGAAGGTTTGAATAAGGCAGCACAGGCATGCAGGTGATGCTCTGCTGCAGCTGGTCATCGACAAACACCCCTTCTCACTCCCGCTTCTCTCTCATAAAAGAAGTTGTAAGATACTGGGAGGAGTGAAAGAAAATCCTCCTGTTCCCAGGCCTTATGGGCTTCCTAAGTGACTCGGTGGGTAAAGAATCCACCTGCAATGCAGGAGACTCAGGCAGATGAAAGTTGGATCCCAGTATTGGGAAGATTCCCTGGAGGAGGGCATGGCAACCCACCGCAGTATTCTTGCCTGGAGTATCCCATGGACAGAGGAGCCTGGTGGGCTACAATCCGCAGGGTCCAAAGAGTTGGGGAAAACTGAAGTGACTGAGTCTGCGTGCTCAAGCCTTAAGCAAAGACATTCTTCTTTTGAGGGAAGAGGTAGAAGCCACACCACCTGATCACAGGGGAGGGGCAGAAGCAGACATCTTCGGCCTTTGGGGAAGGGAGAGGAAACAGGCCCAGGGTCTTGCTCTGATACAAAGCACAGGTCTGCTACTTCTGGGAGAAGAAAGGGTCTTGTTCCAACCTTAAACACAGAGCACTATTTGGCTGCCACAGACGAGGGGAATAGGACTGTTGATAAGATCCCATCCCTGAGGTTCAGGTGCAGAGTCGTGTTAGTTGCTCAGTAGTGTCTGTCTCTTTGAGACCCCATGGATTGTAGCCTGCCAGGCTCCTCTGTCCATGGAATTCTCCAGGCAAGAATACTGGAGTGGGTATCCATTTTCTTCTCTAGCAGATCTTCCTGACCCAAGGATTGAACCTGGGTCTCCTGCATTTCAGATGATGCTTCACTATCTGAGCCACCATGGAAGCCCCCAGGTGCAGAAGGCCTGACTTAAACTAAGTGAAGACATTTCATAATCAAATTGCTGAAAAGCTAAACATCAAAAATAAAATAAAATCTTGATGATAGAAAAAAGAGAAACATTATATACAGAAAAGCCAGTACAAGCATTTGACGGAAGAATGAAATGATGCAAGCCAGGAGACAACGGAGTGACAACTTCAAAGTACCAATAGAAAAAAAATCATCAATCTAGAATCCCAGGTCAAGCAAAAATGCCTGCAAGAAATGAAGGTGAAATCAAACATGTTTCGAAAAGTGAAAGCTAAAAGAACACATTGCAGCAGACTTGGACTATAAGATGTTGTAAAGGGAGCTCTTCTTAAGAACTATAATGCCAGATGGAAAGTTGGATCTATACAAAGAAATGAAGTACAACACATAGTGTAAAACTGTGGATAAATGTCTTTTATGTCATTTTTTAAAATGATTTTTTACATTGCTTTAAAATATAATTGACTGTTGAAGCTAAAGCCGTCATAACGTATCTGGAGCTCATAGTATAGGCGGATAGTAAACTGTATGTCAATGAAACTGGGAGGGAGGAAATGGCAATATGTATAGAGACTGTATTGAGCTAAAGACGTATATCATAAACCCTAAAGCCATCATTAAAAAGTGAAAGAGAAAGGAAACAAACCAAGAGTGCATATAAAAATAAACTATGAAAAATACCCCACTGATCCAAAAGAACATAGGATAAAAGGGGAAAAAGGCAAACAAGAAGAAAACGTCTAACAAATAGCAAACAACCAGCAAGATTCATGAGAGCCTTTTTCCCTTCAGTTTTCTTTCCTCCCGAGCCTGATGTAATATTTAGGTGACAATGCAGCACTCTTGGTGAGCCTCAGCCTGTTTAATCAGCACCCAGCATTCTGCAGGTTGTTTCTGAAGGTGCCAAGGCCACGGGTGGGGGAAATGGGTCCTCCTCCTCCCTCATTAGCTCACAGTCCCAGAAAATCACATGCTCCAGATTCTTTACAGAAGGCTATTGATTTTATCAAGGATGGATCAGAGTAAAGTCTTTTATATGAAGACAGGATTGCTCAGAGCTGCTTAGCAAATGCAATACCACCTGGGAAGCAAAGACCCTGTGTCCTCCCCTCCCCTTAGGTCTGGCTCCTGTTCCTCATCCCAGAGCTCCAGTGTGTTTGTTTTCAGGCTAAAATGGAATTTTAAGTGTAAGGTGTTCTTCGGATAAAATCAGGTGTTTTGAAAAAGCAAAAGACGAAAAGAGAAAACTAGCAAAACCGTATATTTCAGTATGGATATTTAAAACAACTGGATCAGTATTTGAATTAAATATAAATAGCCTAAGAAACTCAATTTAAAAAAAAAATGTCAGTAGACTATCAGATAGAGATTATGGTTCCAAAATCTTTGTATTATTTTGGAGAAGGGTAAGGATACTAATTAACTCTAAATTTTGGTTAAGTATATATACTAAAAATTTGCGATAATCACTGATATAGTAGATTGTGCAGTTTCCCCACCTGTGAAGGACAAAACAGATACAAGAAAGTAAAAACAGATAAAGCAACAAAATAAGGAAAAAAGAAATGTCAGGTCTGATGAACAAAGGCAAAAGCAACTCTGTCCTGCCTGCAAAGACGCACATTTTTAAGTACAAAATCAAATAGAATAAAAAGAAAAGAATGGAAATATATCATGTGAAAACGAATCAAAAGGAAGTTGAAGTGACTATATTAATATTAAGACAAGTAGACGTCAGAACAAAGAATAGTTCTAAGAATAAAAGAAACACCTCATATTTAAAGGGACTCCTTGGTGGCTCAGGGATACAGAAGCCACCGGCCGTGGAGGAGACGTAGGAGGTGTGGGTTCAATTCCTGGTTTGGGAAGATGCCCTGGAGGAGGGCATGGCAGTCCTTGCCTGCAGAATCCCATGAACAGAGGAGCCTGACATATCCCAGTCCTCACGGTCGCAGAGTCAGGCCAGACTAAAATGACTGAGCTTGCAACTTGCTTAAAATTAAAAAAAAAAAAATCTTAATGTGTATGCACTTAACTTCCAAATAAATAAAACACACACTGATAGAACTGTAAGGAGGAGGAATAGACAAATTCACCATTATAGCTGAAACCTCACCAGTCTCTCAGTAATCAATAGAACTTGTAGACAGAAAATCAATGGGGATATAAACAACCTCAACACCAGAATCAGAGAACATGGACCTAAACCCTCTTCTCAAAAGAGGAGTGAAGATTTTAACTTATTTTATGAGACCAGCATTATCCTGATACTTAAGCCAGTCAAAGAAATTACAAGAAAGAGGAAACTCTAGACCAGTGTCCCCCAGACCAACTTTTGCGTGCAAACATCTTTAACAAAATATTATCAGTTAAATTCAAATATCTATTAAAAAGATAACATGACATGATCTAACCAGAATTATCCCAGAAATTCAAGATCAATTCAAAGCCAACCAAGATCTCACACAGGGCTGCATTGTTTTCCTACCACTTCCTGCATGTCTTGTCGATGGAACCACTCCTTGAGTTAACAACATCATTATGAGGGGGGTGGGACCATATATATAATGTCCCAGTAAATGTTGTCTTGTTGTTTAGTCACTCAGTTGTGCCTGACACGTTTGTAACCCCATGAACTGTAGCCCACCAGGCTCCTCTGTCCATGGGATTTCCCAGACAAGAGCAGTGGAGTGGGTTGCTCTTTCTTTCTCCAGGAGATTTTCCCGACCCAGGGATCCAACGCTCCTCTCCTGCATTGGCAGGCAGATTCTTTAGCGCTCAGCCATCAGGAGAGCCCTAAACTAGAAGGCTCCAGTTGAGGGAAAAATCCAGGGAGTAACTGCCACGGAGAGAATGGAGTTAGACCTCAGACAAATAACAAGGCTATGAAAGAGAAGAATGTAGGTTACATACAATGGCTAATTGATGCTGAGTAGTTAAGGGAGAGTTCCTGGGCATTCCTAGAGAGTCTGCCCTGACTGTAGTTGAATTCGGGGGTGGCTCTTGGAGCAGACGGTTGTAAGGCTGCATTTTTTTTACATCTCTACCCCTCAGCATTGCTCCCTGGATGGAATTTTAAAGGGAGACAGGGCAGAGACGAAGTTTTAAGGCACTCAGCATAAGCTAGCCCAGGATCCAAGCGTTCGTCTGAGCACCCTGCCCAGAGTGTTTTCTGTCCTTCCTATGGTTCAGGAGGGTTAGTGAGAGTCACAATGTGGACCAGCAAATGAAAGAAGACTCGCGGGTTTTGCACGATTGCCGTGAGGACTGGCCAGCCGATACATCTGTGTGTGTGAAGCAATAGGGTCCCCCAGTAAGAGGAATGAGCGTATACCTCCTGCGTGTGGGACTTTAGGACAGGGCAGCGCCTTCTGGGGGTTAACGGTGGGGGTTCAGCACCTGGAACCAGAAAAGCTCCTCCCTGAGGCCGGGCTGCTAATTGGAAATTAGTATGGAAAAGGGTGAGCCAGCAGAAGCAACAGGAAGAAATTCAAATATAGCAGAACAGAGACCCAAGAGCCTGCGTGATAGGAACCAGAGCTTACAAGGAGCTGGGTCGGGGTGGGGTTCTGGGGAGGCAAATCGTCCCTGTATTAATGTCCTAGGTATCTTAAACTAACAGAGGTTTATTCTAGAACATTTCTGGAGGTTAGAAGTCCAAAGTCAAGTTGTCAACAAGGTTGGCTCCTTCCAGAGGGTTCTGCGGGAGAATCTGCCCCAGGCACATCTCTTTTCTTCTTATATGGACCCTGGCCATATTGGATTGAGGTTTTCCAGGTGGTTCAATGGGAGAGAATCTGTCTGCCAATGCAAGAGATGCCAGTTTGATCCTTGGGTCGGGAAGATTCCCTGGAGAAGGAAATGGCAACTAGTTCCAGTATTCTTGGTTGGAGAATCCCATGGACAGAAGAGCTTGGTGGGCTATAGTCCATGGGGTCATAGACAGTCAGACACAACTGAGCATACACACAGATTGGATTAGAGGCCCACCCTAATGACCTCATCTTAATCGAATTACTTCTACAAAGAGCTTATTTCCAAATAAGGTCATATTCACAGGTATGACGGCTTGATATTTTTTAGGGAGACATAATTCATCAAATGTTAGTTGCTCAGTTTGTCCTCTGCCCATGGGATTCTCCAGGCAGGAAGACTGGAGTGCATAACCATTTCTTTTTCCAGCGGATCTTCCTGACCCGGGATTAAATCCAGGTCTCCTGCATTGCAGACAAGTACTTTATCCTCTGAGTCACCAGGGAAGTCACAATTCCATTCATAATACCCCTCAAACACAGAGAATTGTGAACCCAGCAAGCAGAAAGAGCCTATCTGTGAGGGAGCTGAGTGAGAGTGATGTTAGAAATCTAAGCAGGCGTCAGCCCCACCAGTGACAATCAACCCCAGCCCCGCAGATTATGGGCTGTGGGTTCTGTTGAGTGAGATGGGCAAGACCAAAGCCGCGAAATCCCAGGCCTTAGTGAGTATCCCAGAGTACAGGGTGGACTGCCAAGTTCAGAACTACAGGAACAAGCAAGGCAGGAGGTCAAGGTGGGACTGGAACCAGCAGGAGGGCCATTTCTGGGCTGAATCCCTTCCTCGGGGCTGCTGGAAGCTCTGGCAGCCTGGGTCCCTCTCATCTTGTATGTGGCAGGTAAGGGGTCCCTGCTAAGAGAAGAGAAGAGCTGGAGGGGGGCGGGAGGGGACAGGAACCCAGGACAAGGCTGATAGTCTCCCCTGAGTGATGAACTCTCAGAGGGAAGTCATCCCTTCATGATGTCCCCGCTTGAGCCCAAGCTCTGCCTGTTAAACCATGCCAGGGTTCCTCTACACGGAACTGCAAACCCTTTGTCGTCCTGGCCTCTCCTCCACAATGACTCCCTGGCTTGAGCAGGCTTCTGCCCGCATCAGGGATGGGACGCATGGAGAAGACCATGCCCTCTAAAGTCGTTGGCAACCACAACGGAAGTCATTGGGGGTCGACTCTAAGGTAGGGGCTGAAATTATTCAAGCTCTTAAAATGGGATAATAAGGTAACTTTCCTCCTCCTGCGATGAGCTCATTTAATTGTAAAGATCTTAATAAATTCAGCCTGATTAACTCCAACCTTGTGGGGGAAGGTTATCCAGTGTTGTGGAATTTTAAAAGAGCTTATTTCCAAATAAGGTCATATTCACAGGTATGACTTGATATTTTTTAGGGAGACATAATTCATCAAATGTTAGTTGCTCAGTTTGTCCTCTGCCCATGGGATTCTCCAGGCAGGAAGACTGGAGTGCATAACCATTTCTTTTTCCAGCGGATCTTCCTGACCCGGGATTAAATCCAGGTCTCCTGCATTGCAGACAAGTACTTTATCCTCTGAGTCACCAGGGAAGTCACAATTCCATTCATAATACCCCTCAAACACAGAGAATTGTGAACCCAGCAAGCAGAAAGAGCCTATCTGTGAGGGAGCTGAGTGAGAGTGATGTTAGAAATCTAAGCAGGCGTCAGCCCCACCAGTGACAATCAACCCCAGCCCCGCAGATTATGGGCTGTGGGTTCTGTTGAGTGAGATGGGCAAGACCAAAGCCGCGAAATCCCAGGCCTTAGTGAGTATCCCAGAGTACAGGGTGGACTGCCAAGTTCAGAACTACAGGAACAAGCAAGGCAGGAGGTCAAGGTGGGACTGGAACCAGCATGAGGGCCATTTCTGGGCTGAATCCCTTCCTGGGGGCTGCTGGAAGCTCTGGCAGCCTGGGTCCCTCTCATCTTGTATGTGGCAGGTAAGGGGTCCCTGCTAAGAGAAGAGAAGAGCTGGAGGGGGGCGGGAGGGGACAGGAACCCAGGACAAGGCTGATAGTCTCCCCTGAGTGATGAACTCTCAGAGGGAAGTCATCCCTTCATGATGTCCCCGCTTGAGCCCAAGCTCTGCCTGTTAAACCATGCCAGGGTTCCTCTACACGGAACTGCAAACCCTTTGTCGTCCTGGCCTCTCCTCCACAATGACTCCCTGGCTTGAGCAGGCTTCTGCCCGCATCAGGGATGGGACGCATGGAGAAGACCATGCCCTCTAAAGTCGTTGGCAACCACAACGGAAGTCATTGGGGGTCGACTCTAAGGTAGGGGCTGAAATTATTCAAGCTCTTAAAATGGGATAATAAGGTAACTTTCCTCCTCCTGCGATGAGCTCATTTAATTGTAAAGATCTTAATAAATTCAGCCTGATTAACTCCAACCTTGTGGGGGAAGGTTATCCAGTGTTGTGGAATTAATTTTAAACAGAAGCAAAAAAAAAAAAAAAAATAGAGCAAGAAAAAGAAAACCTCCAGTGTGGAATGGGAGGAAGGATATTTACGTGCAGGAAGGCAGCTCTGAGGAGACCACTGCAGGGGCCCAGGCTGCTTCTGAAATCTCACAGCACGGGCTTTGATTAATAATTCACCTTCCCAAACTTGGTGGAGCCTCAGGCAAGCTCCCCAGGCCCAGGATCAGCTTGACTGTGCACCCTAGCGCTGACAGTGAAGGGTGAATCCTGGGACCCCCCTGCCCCGCTGTGCCTTCTGTGCCCCTGTTTCCACTGGGCACAGGACCCAGAAGGCCAGTTTCCTATCTCGGCTCCTCTACTTACAGCTGCCTGACTGTGGATAAGTGGATCCCTTTGGGCATCCTGTACCACGGGTGACAATCCTCGCTGTAGGAGGATTGTCTATGGGGTGCCTCTCCCTGTCTCAAGAGTGTGTCAGCCGCCAAAGCTGTCGTTGCCGTGTGGCCCTGGGGCTGGCGTGTGCTTTCTGAGGTTCTCTAGCCCTGCTCTCCCCGTGGACCCAGCTGAGCCGCATCCCTGGTGCTTCCCATCTCTGGCCTCTCTGGTCAGCCTCTTGAACACATCCCCCTTGACTCAAAGGGCAGCTTGGGTGATTTAGAAGAGGAGCCTGTTGGTCAGGCTGCACCTCCTGTGGCATGTATGCTGTCCGTGTGAAAGGCTTTATGTTGAAAACTCTGGCCAGCCTTAGATTCCTCTTGTAGGGAAGGGGACCGAGGGTCTTAGAGAAGGCTACTGACCTGTGGGGAATGGCCCAGGAAGCCTGATGGAATAGCCACACTTGGGGACTTCCCTAGGGGTCCAGTGGCTACACCTCCTGGCTCCCAGTGCAGTAAGGGGCAGGCTTCATCTCTGGTCAGGGGAGTAAATCCCACACTCTGTAACTAAGAGTCCCCAAGGGCAACTAAAAATCCTGCATGTCACAACCAAGACCCGGCACAGCCAAGTGAATAAACCTTGAAAAGAGAGAGAGAGTCGGGTGTGTGCTCTCTTTGCCGTGGGAGGACACAAGAAGAAGATGCTCATCTGCCAGGAAGAACACCACACCTGCCAGCACCTTGGTCTTGGACTTCCTGGCCTTCAGATGTGTAAGAAACAAATATGTATTATTTGTCAGCCCCATCTATAAGAATTTGTCAGATACACTCTCGGCTGACCAAGGCAGCCCCCCAAGTTCTCCGCTCTCTCCTTACCCAGCTTAAAAGCGTCGCTTCGTGCAGGTGAGTGGCCCAGAGGGACGTCTTTTGGCTGGCGGGTGTCCTGCGAACACATGGCAGGGCCGCCACCTTGACACATCAGCTGACTCTTAGATGGACGCGGTGATAGAAGTCACCACTGGCTGCCAAGCTGTACTGTACCCCCAGCGTGAAACTCCTATGGGATCTGCCTTTGGGAAGTAGCACATCCTTGGCCTCGGTGTCCCCGCTGTAGCCTGTGGCTCAGAGGGAGTGCTGGGGAGGCCACCCAAGGCACACCTGGCTTCAGACCCAGGGCCGTTGGCTCCCTGAGAGCAGCACTGCGCCGACTTCCATAAACAAGGACATTCATCTTTGTCAGCCTTAATGAGCCGCATTTGTCAGACAGGAGCCAGAGAGCAGCTGTGTTGGATGGAGCCGAATCACTTCAGCCAAGGCTCTGGAGGCGGCAGCCCCTGGTGCTGTAGCGATCATGGCGTTTAACTTCGGAAGGGGCCTGGAGGACCCCCGTGGTGGGGGAGGGCTGGCTGCCCTTGACGGTTCCTATCGGGGCAGAGCGTGTGCGCTGGCACATCCTGTGTGCATGCTGGCTGGTGCGTCTCTCCCTGATGAGCATCTGTTTCTGGGACCGCTTAGGCTGCAGGTGCCTGGGCAGGAAGAGAGAGACAAGGGCGGGGGCAGCCTCTGTGGGCAGCAGAATGCTGGCCCCGGAAAAAGGACTCTGTTCAGAGTCATCCCTTTTGGGTCTACCAACTTGTTTCCGTTTAGGTTTCTTTTGCAAAGACTTTCGGGTGCCAGAGGCAGAAACCTGTGCCAGGTGAGTTTAGGCAAAAGGGTGTGTGTGGACCTGTGCGCTGTGAGGTTGGACAGCTGTGCCGCAAGCAAGGTGGGAAGCAACTGGGCTTCATGAGCTAGTAAGTGCCTCTGGGAGCTCAAACACATCTCGGACGCCGTGGCCTCTGCATGCTTCCTCGGCTGGCCGGCTCTGTGCCCTCTCCCTGTGGGCCTTCTCCATCAGTGGGAAATTCGGAGACAGCAGCTCAAGGTTTACCTCTCAGGGTTTCCACCACTGGAACAGGGTTGATATAAGCGTTTTGTCCCCAAACATTAACAAAAATAGCCAACACAACATTAGGAAACATAACATAAAGGCATTATCCTCCAATCAAAAGAAGAAGAAGAAAAAAGAACCATGCAAGTTCAGTCTCATCTATGGGCCATGAAAAAAATTTTAGTGGTATTATAAAAATAGAAAAGAAAAGGAAAGAACAAAATAGAAAGCATCAAGTTGTGTCATGTATAATAGAGGCAGATAGTGTTTTTCACAACTTGTTCTAGTTTTATACCACAGTGTGTGTGTGTGTGTGTATGTGCTGGATTATGATGTGAAATGTATTGTTTCACTTTAAAAATACATTTTTTACAGAGGTTCATGGTCAAAAACATTGGAAAGCTGCAAGGAGAGTGACTGGGGCGTGTTTTGCCACCTGCAGGAGGCTCCTGTCACTCACAAGTACCTCGATTGTGCTGGGTGCACCTGAGAACCTGGGGCTCGTACAGCAAATATGCGGAGTCCACCAGGATCCTGGCCTCAGGGACACTTGACTGTCAAAGTCCACAGAGTAAGATTGCCTGGCCAGCCCAGCATTCGTCCCGTTGTCTGTTCTGAATGCCACATAGAGCCCTGACCATTAGACGGGTAGAAACCAGTCTCTCAAAATCCTACCACCCCTCCCTCCTCTGGAATCTCCTTCCCACCCTCTAGGTCATCACAGAACCAGCTAGATAGCCGCTTCCCATTAGCTATCTGTCTTATTACATGATCTGGCCCTTGGGTCTACCAACTTGTTTCCGTTTAGGTTTCTTTTGCAAAGACTTTCGGGTGCCAGAGGCAGAAACCTGTGCCAGGTGAGTTTAGGCAAAAGGGTGTGTGTGGACCTGTGCGCTGTGAGGTTGGACAGCTGTGCCGCAAGCAAGGTGGGAAGCAACTGGGCTTCATGAGCTAGTAAGTGCCTCTGGGAGCTCAAACACATCTCGGACGCCGTGGCCTCTGCATGCTTCCTCGGCTGGCCGGCTCTGTGCCCTCTCCCTGTGGGCCTTCTCCATCAGTGGGAAATTCGGAGACAGCAGCTCAAGGTTTACCTCTCAGGGTTTCCACCACTGGAACAGGGTTGATATAAGCGTTTTTGTCCCCAAACTTTAAAAAAAATAGCCAACACAACATTAGGAAACATAACATAAAGGCATTATCCTCCAATCAAAAGAAGAAGAAGAAAAAAGAACCATGCAAGTTCAGTCTCATCTATGGGCCATGAAAAAAATTTTAGTGGTATTATAAAAATAGAAAAGAAAAGGAAAGAACAAAATAGAAAGCATCAAGTTGTGTCATGTATAATAGAGGCAGATAGTGTTTTTCACAACTTGTTCTAGTTTTATACCACAGTGTGTGTGTGTGTGTGTATGTGCTGGATTATGATGTGAAATGTATTGTTTCACTTTAAAAATACATTTTTTACAGAGGTTCATGGTCAAAAACATTGGAAAGCTGCAAGGAGAGTGACTGGGGCGTGTTTTGCCACCTGCAGGAGGCTCCTGTCACTCACAAGTACCTCGATTGTGCTGGGTGCACCTGAGAACCTGGGGCTCGTACAGCAAATATGCGGAGTCCACCAGGATCCTGGCCTCAGGGACACTTGACTGTCAAAGTCCACAGAGTAAGATTGCCTGGCCAGCCCAGCATTCGTCCCGTTGTCTGTTCTGAATGCCACATAGAGCCCTGACCATTAGACGGGTAGAAACCAGTCTCTCAAAATCCTACCACCCCTCCCTCCCTCTGGAATCTCCTTCCCACCCCTCTAGGTCATCACAGAACACTGGGTTGAGCTTCCTGAGCTAGATAGCCGCTTCCCATTAGCTATCTGTCTTATTACATGATCTTGTGTATAGATGTCAATGCTACTCTCTTGGCTGGTCCTTCCCCTGCTATGTCCACTAGTCCTTTCTCTACATCTGTGTCTCTATTCCCGCCCTGCAGATACATAGGCAGAACGAATCAACAGGTTGATAAACTCGCACAGCCTCACTGAGTCTTCATTATGGATGCCCTTGAACAGCCATTTTTAGAGCAAAACTTCATAGAGAGTCTATCTTCTGGATGCCAGGCCCTGGTCTGGACTATTTTCACCTTGATCTTCATAGACATTCTATTTTATTAATTTATTTAAATGCTTATGCAATCTTTAATGGTAACTTTTAATTTCCAGTTATTACATGATATTGCCGATAGTCCCCATGGTATATGCTACATCCTTGAGCCAATGTGGACCTCCCGCTCCCCACCCCTAAGTCAGACCTGGCTTTCCCCACGTGGAGATGAGGAACCTTCCAGCCGAGCCCTTCCCTAATTCCTGAGCACACAACGGGGAGACGCAATACACTGTTGCTGTCTTGACTCAGTAAGTGTTGGCTATCTTGCTACAGCACCGTAGACAGTGAGTTTCAAGAGCTCCAGACTTCCAGAGCTCAGCCTCCAGGTCCCGGGGATGCCCTCTGTCTCCTTCCTTCATCTGAAGGAAGTCAGGCTGCACCCTCCGCCCCAGGAACTCTACTGAGAAAGAGCCAGGCCTGCTCCTCTGCGCTCCCGCTTCTGCTGCCGGGGCCCCACGACTTGGGGCAGAATCCTGACTATATAAACCGGGGGGATGCCATCAGTAAGACCTTTGTGGGCTTCCGCACTCATCTCTTGCATTGCCCCAGGAGGCTCCTGCACCACATCCTCGTTGTGCTGGGTGCCAACCTGGGGCCTACAGCAAATATGGAGTCCACCAGGATCCTGGCCTCAGGGACACTTGACTGTCAAAGTCCACAGAGTAAGATTGCCTGGCCAGCCCAGCATTCGTCCGTTGTCTGTTCTGAATGCCACATAGAGCCCTGACCATTAGACGGGTAGAAACCAGTCTCTCAAAATCCTACCACCCTCCCTCCTCTGGAATCTCCTTCCCACCCCTCTAGGTCATCACAGAACACTGGGTTGAGCTTCCTGAGCTAGATAGCCGCTTCCCATTAGCTATCTGTCTTATTACATGATCTTGTGTATAGATGTCAATGCTACTCTCTTGGCTGGTCCTTCCCCTGCTATGTCCACTAGTCCTTTCTCTACATCTGTGTCTCTATTCCCGCCCTGCAGATACATAGGCAGAACGAATCAACAGGTTGATAAACTCGCACAGCCTCACTGAGTCTTCATTATGGATGCCCTTGAACAGCCATTTTTAGAGCAAAACTTCATAGAGAGTCTATCTTCTGGATGCCAGGCCCTGGTCTGGACTATTTTTCACCTTGATCTTCATAGACATTCTATTTTATTAATTTATTTAAATGCTTATGCAATCTTTAATGGTAACTTTTAATTTCCAGTTATTACATGATATTGCCGATAGTCCCCATGGTATATGCTACATCCTTGAGCCAATGTGGACCTCCCGCTCCCCACCCCTAAGTCAGACCTGGCTTTCCCCACGTGGAGATGAGGAACCTTCCAGCCGAGCCCTTCCCTAATTCCTGAGCACACAACGGGGAGACGCAATACACTGTTGCTGTCTTGACTCAGTAAGTGTTGGCTATCTTGCTACAGCACCGTAGACAGTGAGTTTCAAGAGCTCCAGACTTCCAGAGCTCAGCCTCCAGGTCCCGGGGATGCCCTCTGTCTCCTTCCTTCATCTGAAGGAAGTCAGGCTGCACCCTCCGCCCCAGGAACTCTACTGAGAAAGAGCCAGGCCTGCTCCTCTGCGCTCCCGCTTCTGCTGCCGGGGCCCCACGACTTGGGGCAGAATCCTGACTATATAAACCGGGGGGATGCCATCAGTAAGACCTTTGTGGGCTTCCGCACCCTCATCTCTTGCATGCTAATCTGCCTGGGGAGTCACTGGACACCCATAGATGCTTTTCGTGGCTTGGAGGGGAACCAGAGAGAAGGAAGCTACCAACTGAGAAGGCGAATGTGCCGGGCATGGAAATAGACATAAAGAATCAGAAAAGCACTTCCTCGCATGTCGACAGGAGTCTCAGGGCACCCTGCCTGCCTGACAGTGGAGGGAGAAACAGAGCCTTGAAATCAAAACACGTTACTTCTTCAGAGGAGGCTTTATTTCACTCAGGCCCAACACCACACAGGGAAGGAAAAAAGAAACCCCACCCCGAGAGGCTGTACCTTGAGGGCTGAAGGCCAAGGCCAGGGTGGGGGGAAAGTAGAGGGTTGTGGGGTGGGGGAAGAGGTAGGCACTGTTTGTTCCTATTTACTCGAATTAATATGATGTTGAGCAACAGCCTCTACATAAAAGCCCCAGTTAAAATTAGCAGGTAGTTCATCCTGGTCTAACAATACGGAATAATTAATATCCACACTCATGTGCTTTTTTTTTTCATAAACAGTAATTAAAGAGAAATATTACATCGCCGCACCTGTTTTTCTCGTTCGGCTTACCACAGTGAGTAAACGCCATCTTTTATGGATGAGAAGAGACTCATGCTGCAAAAGGCAGAGGAAGAGCATGAAATCCCCTCCAGCCTCCCCAGAGATGTGTGAGAAACCACGAATTATTAAACCATATGGACGGCATAAAGCGAGTGGGCCGTTCGCACTGCGGGCCCCAGGCCTCATTTCCCTCTGACTTTCGTCTCCTCTGAAGGGTTTGGGGCTGTTGGAGGGCGGGAGCAGTCCATCTTGTCTGCCTGGATGACAGAGCCACCTGTGAGCTGGTCTTCCTGAGGGCAAGAAGAGAATGCATTTCTGTGACCTGTTTCCACTGCTTTCCGACAGGGCCTGAATTCTGCCTCCAAGCGCATGGGTCAAGAGGGCCCGGGAGGGAAGATGAAGCAACCCAAGTTCAAAGGCTCCAGGCCCCTCCCAGACTCCAGCCACCTCCAGCCAACCTGCCCTACTTGGGGTCAAGAGCTTCGGCCACACTGACAAGGTGAGGTCAGGGCAGGAAAAGGCACAAGAAGGTTCATGTTGGAGAGCACTTTACAGTTTGTTCTTTGCAGCTCTTACACTCATTATGCAGAGTTATTCTATTCTCCTGCTGAACCCCAGCAGGGCTCTGGCCACAGCTGCCCGCGGCCTGGAAATTCTGATCCTGCCTGGGGTCTCTGATGCCACCAGCAGCCTGGGCGCCTTAGCCAGGGTGCCCAGCCCCACCCCGCAGAGTGGGTTTTGTTTTGTAGATACTGTCTGTCTGTTTATTAAACCTGCTAGGTGTCTGGATCCATTCTTGAACTCCTGGAAAAGGGGCCAGATGTCAAAATCCCGTGGGCATCTTCCGACTTGTTGCTCAGGCAGGAACAAAGCTGTGGCTGGAGACCAAGAGTCCCAGGAGAGGCCTTGGAGGAGACAGTTCATAGACACAGACACAGCCCCCTTTATTAAGCTTCCAGTGGTGCACCCTGGGCCCCACCGGCGCTAACCGTGCCTGGTGCTGCACCAGTATGTCAGTAAATGTACTCACCTGTAACCCCCCAGGGACTTCTTTGGTGAGTCAGTGGTAAAGAATCTGCCTGCCCGTGCGGGAGACAAGGGTTCGATTCCTGGGTCGGGAAGATCTCCTAGAGAAGGAAATGGCAACCCACTCCAGTTTTCTTGCCTGGAGAATCCCATGGGCAGAGGAGCCTGGTAGGCTGCAGTCCATGGGGTCACCAAGAGTCAGACACGACTGAGCAACTAAGCACACACACACACGATGATAGAAGCAGGTGCTGGAGTCAGGAGCACATCGTTGTCCCTCGAGGCCAACTCCTAATCGGGGAAGCCTGCAGGTCCAAGGACTGAGGGCTGCCTCACGGCTCCTCTTCTCCATCTGCCGGTGCCCACAGGTGGCACGGGCCATCCATGAGAATTCACTGAGGGCCCTTGCCTGGGCAGGCTGGGGTGGAGGGTTCCTGGGTCCCTTACTTTCGCACCCCCGGGGGCCCGGGAGGGAAGATGAAGCAACCCAAGTTCAAAGGCTCCAGGCCCCTCCCAGACTCCAGCCACCTCCAGCCAACCTGCCCTACTTGGGGTCAAGAGCTTGGCCACACTGACAAGGTGAGGTCAGGGCAGGAAAAGGCACAAGAAGGTTCATGTTGGAGAGCACTTTACAGTTTGTTCTTTGCAGCTCTTACACTCATTATGCAGAGTTATTCTATTCTCCTGCTGAACCCCAGCAGGGCTCTGGCCACAGCTGCCCGCGGCCTGGAAATTCTGATCCTGCCTGGGGTCTCTGATGCCACCAGCAGCCTGGGCGCCTTAGCCAGGGTGCCCAGCCCCACCCCGCAGAGTGGGTTTTGTTTTGTAGATACTGTCTGTCTGTTTATTAAACCTGCTAGGTGTCTGGATCCATTCTTGAACTCCTGGAAAAGGGGCCAGATGTCAAAATCCCGTGGGCATCTTCCGACTTGTTGCTCAGGCAGGAACAAAGCTGTGGCTGGAGACCAAGAGTCCCAGGAGAGGCCTTGGAGGAGACAGTTCATAGACACAGACACAGCCCCCTTTATTAAGCTTCCAGTGGTGCACCCTGGGCCCCACCGGCGCTAACCGTGCCTGGTGCTGCACCAGTATGTCAGTAAATGTACTCACCTGTAACCCCCCAGGGACTTCTTTGGTGAGTCAGTGGTAAAGAATCTGCCTGCCCGTGCGGGAGACAAGGGTTCGATTCCTGGGTCGGGAAGATCTCCTAGAGAAGGAAATGGCAACCCACTCCAGTTTTCTTGCCTGGAGAATCCCATGGGCAGAGGAGCCTGGTAGGCTGCAGTCCATGGGGTCACCAAGAGTCAGACACGACTGAGCAACTAAGCACACACACACACGATGATAGAAGCAGGTGCTGGAGTCAGGAGCACATCGTTGTCCCTCGAGGCCAACTCCTAATCGGGGAAGCCTGCAGGTCCAAGGACTGAGGGCTGCCTCACGGCTCCTCTTCTCCATCTGCCGGTGCCCACAGGTGGCACGGGCCATCCATGAGAATTCACAGTGAGTCTGGAACTCACCACATTTCAAAGAAGCAGGGTGAGCTCAGAGGGCAGGCTGGGGTGGAGGGTTCCTGGGTCACACCTGGGTATGACTAGGTAAGTAGTGTGGGCAAACGAAAGAAGGCAAAGCCATGAACAAGGGACCAGAGATTGCCAGGGGCCACGACCAAGATAATAGGACCTGTCGGCAAGTTGGGAGGACTGAGGTGGACGTGCGGAAGCACCCATGATTAAGGCAAAATGAAAGGAAAGAGAATGATTGAAGAAGCTTGGAGGGGCTGGATCCTGTTAAGTCTTTGTTCCGAGAGGGAGTCGCTCTCCCTGCAAATATTCTGCAACATTCCGCACGTGGCTTGTCTGCTCCCCAGCCCAGTGGCTGAGACCACCCGTGACCCACAGCTTAGCACCTGCGGCAGAGCTGATCTTCAGTCAATGACCTGGCTCTTGAATCTAACTGATTTTGACTGGTTCACCCACCTCTGACCACAGAAGCGATACACTTTGAATTTTTGTCATTATAAGCACTCATGCGGGGCTAATGGGAGCAATTTGGCCAAATGTATTAATAACTTCAAAAACATTCAAAACTTCTGACCCAGTCATTGTCCCCCTGGGAATCTAGGCTAAGGGGATCATCAGAGATGTGGACAAGGATTCCGCTCAAAGAAGATCATCACTGTGTAATTTCGAGGAGAAAACAACAAAGAATAAATTGCTTAAATGGTTGTGTGTAGAAAAATCTCCGTATCATGAAATATGGTGAGGTCACTGAAAGTAATTTCAAGGACATTTTTGAGTGGTGAGATGACTGTGACATACAATTGCGTGAATGAAAAAAATAATCTGAGTTTGAGAGTTTTGACGGTCACTACTTTTTTATCATATATATATATATATATACATATATATATATATATAATTTACATTTTCTAAAATTTCCACAATGATCACACAGTACTTTTAGAAGAAAAGAAAGAATTGTTGCCTATTTCGGGCCTTTCAAGAGCTGGTTTTCTGAAACCCGTGTCCCTCATTAACCCCACGGAGGCTTGCAAAGCCGGCTCCACGCGTTCCTTGTCAGACCTTGCCTGGCACAGCCCAGCAGGAAAGTTGTGTGTTTGGCTCTAATTCCAAATCCCAATAAAAACATCACAGCTGCTTTTCTTCAGAATTCTCATCACTGCAGAAGGGAGACCTTTCCCCACATTTTTTTTTTTTTTTGACTTTTTAGTTTCAGTTCTTTTTTTTTTTTAATTAATTAATTAATTAATTTATTTATTTATTTTTGTACATGTATGTTCCCAGATCATTCATATGCATATCTCTTGACCCTCCCCCCACGCAGTTCCCCCCCCCCCATCCCTCCAGACCCTTTCCCCACATTTTTGATTCTCCACTGCACTGCCCATGTGTCTTTTCATGTAAATACTAAATATACTTTAATGGAGCCAGATTATTACTGATGTTAAAGATCTGGATAATACAGGCATCATCAGCTGAGTTCTCAAATCCTGAGTTCAGGTACTCACAAGGCTCTACAGATTGTGGGGTGGGAGAGGGAGGTGGGGGTCATAAATCCGGTTTAGCATTGAGAATTGTCTCAGTTCAGCATGGAAAAGCAAATTCAACTTGGCTTAAATGGGAATTTATTGTTTCATGGAAACACAAAGTCCAGAGGTAACAGACTTCCGGTTCAGTTTGATCCAGAGGTCCATGGTGACATCAAGGCCTTGCTTGGTACCATGATTTTCTACTGTTTCCTTGGCTCGGTTTCGAGCATCTATCCACAGGGCTCGACTCGGAAGAGAAGATGCCATTGTCCCCGCCTCCCTGACAGGAATACTGAGACTTTCTCTGACTGAGCAGGATCCACTCAAATGCTCACCCCTGAGCTGAGACAGAGAGATGAAGATTGATTATCATACTATCAAGTGCCTGAACCAAGCGGGGGACAAAGGTAATCAGTTCCATGAAAATCACATGGGCCCCCAAACAGAAGTCAGAACCTCTAAACAATAGAAAACTAGTACCCAGAGTTACACATGTGTCCGCCATGGGAGAATTGTTCTTTGACATTTCTTTGGGGAGAATATCTAAGGGTTGTTTTGCGAGTATCCATTACAGAAATATTAATGGATGTTCAGCTGTAGTAATTCAGTCAGCAAACCATTAATTTACCAATCGAGTTAAATAAAGTATTTTAATTTGTCATTGTTTCTGGCACTTCAGGAAAATTAGTGGTTTAAACAACACTGACTTGAAATACTGGAGAGGCCCAAGGAAACAAAGATTAGGAAAACCTAACCGTGGCTTTTCTTCTGGAGAAGAAAAGAGAGGAAGAGCTCAGTCAATAGACCCACAAAAGCCATCCGCGAGGAGAAACTCCCCCCTCAGGATCTCCCCGGACTGTACTCAAATCCTCCCCAGACTCCCCTACCTTCTCTGCTAAACATTTCTTCTCAAATGTCCACGGTCCTCTGACATGCTGTCCTCTGGGAAGTCTTCCTGACCCTCTCTCCACTTAGTGGCACTCAAGGTTCTTTCCTGTGAATTCAACCCACACTTGCTACCTTATTCTGGAGTGCTGGGCTCCCATCTGCTACCATGTAGACCATAATAACCTAGGGGTTGAAAGGCTGAAATGAGGAAGGGGTGGAGGAAAGGACAGTGATCACCAGAAAGTCCTAACAGTGGTCTAAGTCATGTCTGCCGAGTCATGTCTGACTCTTGGAACCCCAGAGGAGCCCGCCAGCCTCCTCTGTCCATGCGATTTCCCAGGCAAGAATACTGGAGTGGGTTTCCATTTCCTCCTCCAGGGGATCTTCCCAACCTGCTGTGTTTCTTCTACACTGCGGGCAGTCCCTTATATTGCAGACAGATTCATTACCGCTGAGCCACCAGGGATGGGAGTGGTAAGGATGGCCAAAGGATATTGTAACTCTTCTGGGGACGAGCCTTGGGGAGAAACACAGGAAGGGAACTTTGTCCTACGTGGGAATTGATGATGGACAGAAGGAGGGTCACAACCTAGAGAGTCAAGGAACGGAGTAGGAGACTCCATCCCTTCAGGGCTCTCTGGAGATTCAGAGACGGTCAGGGGGATTTCCACCACACATGCAGGGCTCCTGGGAGTTGGTCCTTGAAGTCTTAAAGGATGGGAGACTGAGTATTAGACATCTGACATCTGGGTTATTTTCTGGTTAAAAAAAAAAATGAAATTATCCCCCCTTTTAAAAAATGTCCCATTCTAAACATCTAGAAGTTTCCTCCTATGAAGGACACCAGAAAGTGCTTTTTTAAGCAAAATCATGTCACATTGCAGAAAGCATTTCCATGTCAGAATCAATCACTCCCCCATCCTCCATCTCTCTCTCTCTCCCCATGTCTCTTGGCTACCGGTTGCCCTCCCTCCCACCCCACCCCATGAAGGCTGCTCTGGCCACAGTCTATTGGCACCTCTGATCCAGGACACGGGAAACCCCCTTCATCATTTACCTCGGGGGTCAGCAAGCTATCACTCATGGCTTATCCCAAATCCCAAAGCCAGTCAGCCACCCGCTTTTGTGCAACCGAAAACAATGTTCAACACCCCACCCCAATTCTGTCCTCTGGGAAGTCTTCCTGACCCTCTCTCCACTTAGTGGCACTCAAGGTTCTTTCCTGTGAATTCAACCCACACTTGCTACCTTATTCTGGAGTGCTGGGCTCCCATCTGCTACCATGTAGACCATAATAACCTAGGGGTTGAAAGGCTGAAATGAGGAAGGGGTGGAGGAAAGGACAGTGATCACCAGAAAGTCCTAACAGTGGTCTAAGTCATGTCTGCCGAGTCATGTCTGACTCTTGGAACCCCAGAGGAGCCCGCCAGCCTCCTCTGTCCATGCGATTTCCCAGGCAAGAATACTGGAGTGGGTTTCCATTTCCTCCTCCAGGGGATCTTCCCAACCTGCTGTGTTTCTTCTACACTGCGGGCAGTCCCTTATATTGCAGACAGATTCATTACCGCTGAGCCACCAGGGATGGGAGTGGTAAGGATGGCCAAAGGATATTGTAACTCTTCTGGGGACGAGCCTTGGGGAGAAACACAGGAAGGGAACTTTGTCCTACGTGGGAATTGATGATGGACAGAAGGAGGGTCACAACCTAGAGAGTCAAGGAACGGAGTAGGAGACTCCATCCCTTCAGGGCTCTCTGGAGATTCAGAGACGGTCAGGGGGATTTCCACCACACATGCAGGGCTCCTGGGAGTTGGTCCTTGAAGTCTTAAAGGATGGGAGACTGAGTATTAGACATCTGACATCTGGGTTATTTTCTGGTTAAAAAAAAAAATGAAATTATCCCCCCTTTTAAAAAATGTCCCATTCTAAACATCTAGAAGTTTCCTCCTATGAAGGACACCAGAAAGTGCTTTTTTAAGCAAAATCATGTCACATTGCAGAAAGCATTTCCATGTCAGAATCAATCACTCCCCCATCCTCCATCTCTCTCTCTCTCCCCATGTCTCTTGGCTACCGGTTGCCCTCCCTCCCACCCCACCCCATGAAGGCTGCTCTGGCCACAGTCTATTGGCACCTCTGATCCAGGACACGGGAAACCCCCTTCATCATTTACCTCGGGGGTCAGCAAGCTATCACTCATGGCTTATCCCAAATCCCAAAGCCAGTCAGCCACCCGCTTTTGTGCAACCCGCGAAAACAATGTTCACACTTGTAGATGGTTGGCCAAAACAATGACAAGAAGCACACAAGGATGTGTGAACATGACACAAAATTAAAACAGGGGCTTCTGTAGATGGTCTGCTGGAACACGTGTGTCCACTGACGAATTACCTGTGTCTGTTTTCCGGCGGCAGCAGCGGAGCTGAGCAGTTGCAACAGATGCCTTTTGACCTGCAAAGCTGGCAATATTTACTCTTGGCCATCTGCAGAAAATGTTGGTTAACCCCTGCTATAGATATTTAAACTCGGCTCTGCTCTGGAGAAGTCAGACATCTCGATGACCTCTCTCTCTCTTCGACTCCACCAGTGACAACTCACTGAGACAGACTAGACAAAAGAGACCTGCTCTCTGCTCTCTCCTGTGGACAGCTTCCCCGACTCGCCCTTGGGGAGGGGTTTCTGCCAAGCCCAGGACCTGGGTAAGAGGCTCTCACTCTGACAAGGTCACCTCTGGAGGGCAGAAGTTTCAGACACGGATTGCTCCCTTGCCCAGAGGCCCCGCCCACCCTGGTCCAAAGTGGTCCATCTTCGTCTCCCCTCCCAGAGCAGGAAACTTTCCTTTGGCCTCTAGACACCAAGGCTCTTTCCCTTTCAGGGAGTCTGACGCAGCCCTTGTAGCTCCTGGACTTCAAATGGACACTGATCACCAACGGCAGCCGCGATTTTCAAAAAACTCATTTGAAATTGAAAAATGGGGATGCGATCACCCAGCGTCTGAATGAACGCTGTTCTTTAACTCAGGCAGAGAGTTGAAGTTGCTATTCAGACCTGAAAGTTCCTTTTGATGGTTCAAACAAGGAGAGGAAACGGCTTCAAGTGTGTTCTTCGAAGCTAATCAAGCCTGTGGTGGTACTCATTCCTGCTGTTTGGGTTCATGGGAGGGAGCCTCTTGTTTGAAAGACATCCTGGACAGCATGTGTCTTAGCCTCCGCTTTGAAGCAGTTTTCAAAGTTGGCGGAGTCCCTGTCGGGCCCTTGTGAAGTGTGCTCAGACTTGAGCGGGCGTTGTGGCCTCCAGGGTGGTCCTGGAGTCACTTGCAAGGAGATCGGACTTGGTGTGGATAGAAGTGGTCCTGACTCACCCTGCTCCCGCTTCAGCTGTGCACACTTGGCCAAAACATGGGTCTCTCTGAGCCTAGGGTTCTTCCTCTGTGGAATGAGACTATTCAGAGCCTACGGCAGAAGAATTTGCAGATGAAGTAAATGATGTCAAGTTTACAGGCATGCAGATTGTACAGAATCCACCACAAACCATGGTTGAAACAGCCCTGAAACAAGCATCTTGTTTCCCTTGGGAACTGGAACTCTCTGGAAAGAGAAAAGTCAACTTTGTGTTTTCTTAGCACCTTTGCTTAAAAACTGACGAAGGCCATCTGCTAAGCTTCCCCCAACACACGCTAATAAGCACCACTAGCAAATAATAACAGAACTGCCGTAGGTACAGCGGACTTACAAGCACCGGGACAAATGCTTTGCACAGTGATCCGCTGGATTCTCGCAACAACCCTGGAAAACAGGTTTTTTTCTCACTGTGTTTTCTCACTTTTTAGGTGAAGACCTGAGGCAGCTAGTGAGCTGTGAAGACAGGAACAGAACCCATCACATAAACTATGCTTCTATATTGTCTTCGATAAAGAGACAAATGCACGTGAACTGGGACAGTGGACATGGGGCAAATTCTGGGCGACGGTGAGGGTCAGGGAAGGCTGGTGTGCTGTAGTCCATGGGGTCGCAAAGAGTTGGACACAACTTGTCGACTGAACACCACCAACCACAAAGAGACAAATAGTGGGTGGATGTGTGGACAGACCAGTGAATGACTAAATGAATACATTAGTACTTTACATCCAGGGTGCCCAAGCTAACAGCATTTGCAGAAATTTAGAGAGGCCATCTACTAAGGGCTGGCTCACAGCCAATGCAGATGGTCTGGGGAGGTGTGTCTGCCTGCTGTGTCCATCCAGTGCATCGCTGTGCCCACTGTCCTGTCCAAGTCCTTGGAAGCAAAAGTCAAGGTGCCAGAGAAAGGCCCAGAGCTAAGGACTCAGAAATGTGACCGAAAGGACAAACCCATGTGATGATAAGCAATGAGGTTTTCAAAGTTGGCGGAGTCCCTGTCGGGCCCTTGTGAAGTGTGCTCAGATGGGGGGACTGGAGTCACTTGCAAGGAGATCGGACTTGGTGTGGATAGAAGTGGTCCTGACTCACCCTGCTCCCGCTTCAGCTGTGCACACTTGGCCAAAACATGGGTCTCTCTGAGCCTAGGGTTCTTCCTCTGTGGAATGAGACTATTCAGAGCCTACGGCAGAAGAATTTGCAGATGAAGTAAATGATGTCAAGTTTACAGGCATGCAGATTGTACAGAATCCACCACAAACCATGGTTGAAACAGCCCTGAAACAAGCATCTTGTTTCCCTTGGGAACTGGAACTCTCTGGAAAGAGAAAAGTCAACTTTGTGTTTTCTTAGCACCTTTGCTTAAAAACTGACGAAGGCCATCTGCTAAGCTTCCCCCAACACACGCTAATAAGCACCACTAGCAAATAATAACAGAACTGCCGTAGGTACAGCGGACTTACAAGCACCGGGACAAATGCTTTGCACAGTGATCCGCTGGATTCTCGCAACAACCCTGGAAAACAGGTTTTTTTCTCACTGTGTTTTCTCACTTTTTAGGTGAAGACCTGAGGCAGCTAGTGAGCTGTGAAGACAGGAACAGAACCCATCACATAAACTATGCTTCTATATTGTCTTCGATAAAGAGACAAATGCACGTGAACTGGGACAGTGGACATGGGGCAAATTCTGGGCGACGGTGAGGGTCAGGGAAGGCTGGTGTGCTGTAGTCCATGGGGTCGCAAAGAGTTGGACACAACTTGTCGACTGAACACCACCAACCACAAAGAGACAAATAGTGGGTGGATGTGTGGACAGACCAGTGAATGACTAAATGAATACATTAGTACTTTACATCCAGGGTGCCCAAGCTAACAGCATTTGCAGAAATTTAGAGAGGCCATCTACTAAGGGCTGGCTCACAGCCAATGCAGATGGTCTGGGGAGGTGTGTCTGCCTGCTGTGTCCATCCAGTGCATCGCTGTGCCCACTGTCCTGTCCAAGTCCTTGGAAGCAAAAGTCAAGGTGCCAGAGAAAGGCCCAGAGCTAAGGACTCAGAAATGTGACCGAAAGGACAAACCCATGTGATGATAAGCAATGAGGCTGAAAATCCATCTGAATCTCAAACTCATCAATCCTGAGACACAGCGCCACCCACAGCTCTGCTCTAAGCTCTTGGCAACACTACCTCCTCCCTTTTATTTCTCTGGCGCAAAAGAACGTCACTGCTTCCTGAAGGTTCCAATCTCTGGGCCACCTCTGTGTACCTGTTTCTGCTCTTTCGTTCTCCCCATATCCAGGTAACTCGTCTCTCACGTTGTTTGTTGTTGTGGTCCAGCTGTTAAGTCATGTCTACTCTTTACGACCCTGTGAACGGCAGCATGCCGGGCTTCCTGTCCTTCACTGTCTCCTGGAGTCCACTGAAACACATGGCCCTCCTTGAGCTGGTGATACTAACCATCCATCTCATCCTCTGTCGCTCCCTCATCTGCTACATTAAATCCCCTCCATTTGAAATACCTAATGTGACTGCTGATTTCCTGACTGCCTCACCCATCTTCCTCACTTAGCCTAAGTGACTCTCAGATCCCTGATGAACCCACAGATCCGAATTCAGGTCATCTGTTCCAAGATCCATGTTCTTCCGCCTGCACCATCTTTGGATCATTCAGACCAAAAAGAAGTGTGTGGAAGAAATGCATGAACGTGCTGACAACCACAGGCACTGAGTATTCTCACTCTGGACCCACAATGGCTTAACTCCTTGCTGCCTGAAAGAGTTCAAACTACCCATCTTTCAGCAAGATGCCCAAAGCCTAGGCCCTTGTCCAAATTCCCCTTGTAGCCCAGTCTGCAATTTCCTCTGGACAAAGTGACTGCACTACCCTTTTACTGGGGAAGATTAGTCTTCTCAGCCGGGTGACAGGCACCAAATGGGAGGTGAAGGGCTCTGCCCTTTCGCCACCATCTGTTAACATAACCCCAAGCCACTCTCGGGTTTGTGCTGTAACCGCTTGGCTTGTTCTGAACGGGCTGCCAATGCTTTGATTGCTTTTCTCTCGGCGTGTGCCCTCTGAGGGCACCCGTGTCCCCGCCTGCTTCTCCTGCCTCTTTGGAGGAAGCATCGGATGTGATAGCATCGGCTGGCTGAGCAGAGATCTGGGAAGAACAGTGGCGATGGTATCCAACCAGAATCAGCCTCAAGGGTGGGGATTACACACTTAGGACTCTGTTTCTGATTACTTTGTGGGTTTCTGGTCACATGTAGTTCTCAGCCTGGTTTGTCATGAATATATGGTCTTTAGGGGTTGAGTTGAATTCAATGAGATGGCTTTTTCGCTGCAAAAAATAGGACCTGACAAATTCAGTGGAATGGGGTCCAACATCCCAAGTAAACTCTTGCCTTTAGCTCTGTTTGGGAGAGAATAGGGGGTGGGGGCATGACCCACCCCTGCCCAGGACCTTTGTACCGTCTCATTTATGCATTTCCTGAATAAGGTGAAACGAACATCCCTGCCCAGGGCAATGACTTCTTTTCAAATAGTTTGACACCACTAACATGACAAGAGCCAAGAGAGGCAGGAAATTCAATCCCTTCCGATGTCTGCCAAGAAGATTAACCACCTCAAAGAAATGAGAAAAGTGTATTCTTAACTGTGACATAAAGAGATTGTTATTCAGTAGTTAACGTCCATTGATGTTTGGCATCAAGTGTCAAAAATTAAATCGGTCATCTGTTCCAAGATCCATGTTCTTCCGCCTGCACCATCTTTGGATCATTCAGACCAAAAAGAAGTGTGTGGAAGAAATGCATGAACGTGCTGACAACCACAGGCACTGAGTATTCTCACTCTGGACCCACAATGGCTTAACTCCTTGCTGCCTGAAAGAGTTCAAACTACCCATCTTTCAGCAAGATGCCCAAAGCCTAGGCCCTTGTCCAAATTCCCCTTGTAGCCCAGTCTGCAATTTCCTCTGGACAAAGTGACTGCACTACCCTTTTACTGGGGAAGATTAGTCTTCTCAGCCGGGTGACAGGCACCAAATGGGAGGTGAAGGGCTCTGCCCTTTCGCCACCATCTGTTAACATAACCCCAAGCCACTCTCGGGTTTGTGCTGTAACCGCTTGGCTTGTTCTGAACGGGCTGCCAATGCTTTGATTGCTTTTCTCTCGGCGTGTGCCCTCTGAGGGCACCCGTGTCCCCGCCTGCTTCTCCTGCCTCTTTGGAGGAAGCATCGGATGTGATAGCATCGGCTGGCTGAGCAGAGATCTGGGAAGAACAGTGGCGATGGTATCCAACCAGAATCAGCCTCAAGGGTGGGGATTACACACTTAGGACTCTGTTTCTGATTACTTTGTGGGTTTCTGGTCACATGTAGTTCTCAGCCTGGTTTGTCATGAATATATGGTCTTTAGGGGTTGAGTTGAATTCAATGAGATGGCTTTTTCGCTGCAAAAAATAGGACCTGACAAATTCAGTGGAATGGGGTCCAACATCCCAAGTAAACTCTTGCCTTTAGCTCTGTTTGGGAGAGAATAGGGGGTGGGGGCATGACCCACCCCTGCCCAGGACCTTTGTACCGTCTCATTTATGCATTTCCTGAATAAGGTGAAACGAACATCCCTGCCCAGGGCAATGACTTCTTTTCAAATAGTTTGACACCACTAACATGACAAGAGCCAAGAGAGGCAGGAAATTCAATCCCTTCCGATGTCTGCCAAGAAGATTAACCACCTCAAAGAAATGAGAAAAGTGTCTTCTTAACTGTGACATAAAGACATTGCTATTCAGTATGTTAATGAACAGTCCATTGATGTTTGGCATTTATCAAGTGTCAAAAATTAAATTTAGCTGTCCTGTGATTTTAATTAGCAGTAACCCAGTTAAGCCAGCAGGTAGCTGCTGTGGTTCAGGCAGACACCTTCCCCTGCATATCTTTTACCAAATAACGTGCAGTGGAAGGAATAGGCGGGCGGCACAGAGGCGCTTCCCGAGAAGGTGGTGTTTCAACTTGACTTTGAAGAAGTTTGACATCTCAAAGGGGATACGCTCGTTTTAGGTAGAATGAAGAGCACGTGCAAAAGGGAAGAGAGTTGAAAGAACAAGACACATTCTCAGCATAGCAAATAGCCCCGTCTGCCTGGAGAGGGCTGGGGAGAGGAGAAGCCCAGGCAGACAGGGGCTGGGCTCTGAAGGGTCTCAAAGCTAAAGCAGAAATCATGGTGTCGTCATGGGGAGCGGTTGAAAGCTTTGGGACAAAACCCTTATCTGTCAATATGTTTGCAAAATGTATGTTTATATGTATGACTACAAAGAAAATATACCTAACCCATCACGGTAGCTACAGCTGGAGAGAAGAGTGGCCTTGGATGGAACACAGACCTTCACTTTATTGTTAGAATTTTTACCAATAAATGAGTGCATTGTGTAATGAAAATAAATTTAAAATATTTTCATACAATTTTAAACAAATGTATGAGGACCACACATTGACCCAGCGTTGCTCACCTATAAGAAAACATAGCTTTTTTTTTTGTCTTTGTGTGCTCAGTCATATCCGACTCTTTTCAGCCCCATGGACTGTAGCCCTCCAGGCTCCTCTGTCCGTAGGATTTCCCAGGCAAGAATACTGGAGTGGGTTGCCATTTTCTGCTCCAGAGGGTCTTCCCGACCCAGGGATCCAGCCTGCATCTCCTGCATCTCTTGCATTGCCAGACGGATTCTTTACCGCAGCACCATGACTGATCTAATCTTCTGACCATCCTGCATCCCTCTGGCTAACAGAAGTGCAGGAGCAGAGGAAATGGACAAACATTAAGCTTTCCAATCAATAGTGTCTTGGTCTCTGAAAATTTGATGGTCTCCACCGAACAACGAGTCCCTTTCCGATACCATCTTCATCTCTCTGATTTCTTCCTTCCACCTCTGCTCCTCTCTGAAAGAGAAGCTTCCTTTCCTTGGACTTCCCTTAAACAAATCTCCTTTTCAGGACTTTTCAGTCTTAACACAGGAAAGGAATCCCCTCTGTTATGAGCTGAAATTCATATGTCAAAGTCCTAAACCTCAGTACCTTAGAATATGCCTGGATTTACAAAAAGGGCTTACCATCCCCCCACCCCCAAAAGGGCTTCCCAGATGGCCCTAGTGGTAAACAATCCACCTGTCAATGCAGGAGATATAAGAGACGGGGGTTCACTACCTGAGTCGGGAAGATCCCCTGGAGGAGGGCATGGAAATCCACTCCAGTATTCTTGCCTGGAGAATCCCATGGACAGAGGAGCCTGGTGGGCTACAGTCCACGGCAAAGAGTTGGACACGACTGAAGCAATTTAGTATGCACTCACATGTTTAGAAAAAGAGCCTTTGAAGCGGTAATTAAGTTAAAATGAGGTTACAAGAATGGGCCCTAATCCAATTGGAGTGGTGACGTTGGAAGAAGAGGAGATTATGACACACACACACGAAGGACCCTGTGAAGACACCAGGAGCAGGCGGCCAACTGCAAACTCAGGAGAAACCAACCTTAACAGTACCTTGATCTGAGACTTTGAGTTTCTAGAATCATGAACAATTATATTTCTGTTATTTAAGTTACTCCATCATGGTTCTTTGTTACGGCCACCCTGGCAAACTGATATATTCTCTATACCCAAGGATCTCTGTAAGATAAGCCTCCAGGCCTAGTTCTCTTCATGGGTGTGCTTTGGAACAAACACAACTCCTTGCGGCCCCATGGGCTGTAGCCTGCCAGGCTCCTCTGTCCATGGAATTCTCTAGACAAGAATAACATAATACTCAGCCATTTCCTTTTCCAGGGGATCTTCCCGACCCAGGAATCGAACCTGAATCTCCTGCACTGCAGGCAGATTCTTTACCATCTGAGCCGTGAGGGAAGCCCCAAATTAGGAATTGCAGAGCACACAAATACCACAGTTAACAGTTAACAATAATCCCCATTATATAGATTCCAGAACAAATCATCCATTTGGGAGACTAACTCTAATCGGAAGACATATGGTAGGACTCTTGGAATATGGACAAGTGGGCACACATGGCAAGTGAAATAACAGGAAGAAAAAAGTATTTAGAAGGTCAGTAAGGAACCATCTAGAATGCTCTTATTATAGCTATTATCTTTCTGCTGTAACTCAGTCCTTTTTTGGTCTGTATATATACTAGATAGATGATAGATAGATAGACAGATAGATATAGAGAGAGATAAACAGATAGATAGAGAGATATACAGATAGATAGACAAACCAAATATATACACATAGACATATCAAGTGTTGATGCATACACATCAAATATATTTCCATGTGTCTCAGTAACATTCTACCTTTGCTTTTAGTACCCTCCCCAGTAGGACTACAACCTATACACTCTGGTGTATAGGACTGGGGCTCTGAAGAGTGATCCTAAGGAGTAGAGGAGCAATCCTGAAAGCCTCTCCCAGCATGCACTGCGAGCATCCCTTGTACCTGCTCCCCAGTCCCGCCCTCACCTTCTGAATGAGCAGCAGAGCATTTCCATTCTTCCTTTTGCCTGAATCAGAAAGTCTCTGCAAACTGCTTCTCAGCCTAAACAGCTTAAAGCATTGTTTCTCAGAGAAAGAGGAGGCTGCTGGTTCCCAGGCCCCCTCAGACAATCCTCGAATCTCAGCCCTCACTTCCATTCCTTTTATGACACCGAGAGTTATCTCGGTGATCAACCCCAAGCTTCCTCGTCCACTCTAAGTCCTGCAGGCAGTAGGAAGTGGGATCCCAAGGATCTCTGTAAGATAAGCCTCCAGGCCTAGTTCTCTTCATGGGTGTGCTTTGGAACAAACACAACTCCTTGCGGCCCCATGGGCTGTAGCCTGCCAGGCTCCTCTGTCCATGGAATTCTCTAGACAAGAATAACATAATACTCAGCCATTTCCTTTTCCAGGGGATCTTCCCGACCCAGGAATCGAACCTGAATCTCCTGCACTGCAGGCAGATTCTTTACCATCTGAGCCGTGAGGGAAGCCCCAAATTAGGAATTGCAGAGCACACAAATACCACAGTTAACAGTTAACAATAATCCCCATTATATAGATTCCAGAACAAATCATCCATTTGGGAGACTAACTCTAATCGGAAGACATATGGTAGGACTCTTGGAATATGGACAAGTGGGCACACATGGCAAGTGAAATAACAGGAAGAAAAAAGTATTTAGAAGGTCAGTAAGGAACCATCTAGAATGCTCTTATTATAGCTATTATCTTTCTGCTGTAACTCAGTCCTTTTTTGGTCTGTATATATACTAGATAGATGATAGATAGATAGACAGATAGATATAGAGAGAGATAAACAGATAGATAGAGAGATATACAGATAGATAGACAAACCAAATATATACACATAGACATATCAAGTGTTGATGCATACACATCAAATATATTTCCATGTGTCTCAGTAACATTCTACCTTTGCTTTTAGTACCCTCCCCAGTAGGACTACAACCTATACACTCTGGTGTATAGGACTGGGGCTCTGAAGAGTGATCCTAAGGAGTAGAGGAGCAATCCTGAAAGCCTCTCCCAGCATGCACTGCGAGCATCCCTTGTACCTGCTCCCCAGTCCCGCCCTCACCTTCTGAATGAGCAGCAGAGCATTTCCATTCTTCCTTTTGCCTGAATCAGAAAGTCTCTGCAAACTGCTTCTCAGCCTAAACAGCTTAAAGCATTGTTTCTCAGAGAAAGAGGAGGCTGCTGGTTCCCAGGCCCCCTCAGACAATCCTCGAATCTCAGCCCTCACTTCCATTCCTTTTATGACACCGAGAGTTATCTCGGCGGTGATCAACCCCAAGCTTCCTCGTCCACTCTAAGTCCTGCAGGCAGTAGGAAGTGGGGGGCTTTGTCCCTCTGCACCATGGAAGAGCAACGGAATTGCTTGTTTGGGACAGAACAATGGCTGAAGAGCCAGGGGCCATTTGGGATGTCCGTTGCCTGTACTCAGGTAATATCAGGCCAAGCTACAGAGAGACCAGGTCAGGATCAACACTGAGGACAGAGGCCTCTTTACCTGCCAGCCTCATAGTCTCTTTCCCAGCTCACCTTCAAGTACCCAGGATCCCCGAGCAACAGAGAAAACAAAAGGAGCTTTGCTTGTTCGGGAGCTGTGGTGAGGGAGTGACCTGGGAGAGCCACTGGAGCAGCTGTGCTCCTGCCTGTGGCTTAGACGGTTACTTTTCCTGTTGTAGCAGAAGCCCTTTTAGTCAAAAGTAATTCATCTCTTTTTAAAGTGACAGGTAGCTGAACTAGTTTCTTTGACTTTCAGCAAAACCACACCAGGTACAAGAAGCCCCATGCACAGAAGGAAGGAATTAGTCAAATGCAACATTTGGGACCCGATTCTTTAGCAGACGGACAGGAATTAGGAAAAGGGGCTCAGGCTCTCTGAGTCTTTCTTTTTTTAATATAGCTTTCAGAAAACACACCTCTCCTGCAAGCTACAGAAAATTCAGAATAACACTTTCCAGGTGGTCCAGTGGTTAAGTATCCACCTGCCAATGCAGGGGATACAGGTTCCATCCCTGATTCAGGAAGATTCAACATGCTGCAGGGCAGTTAAGCCCGTGCGCCACAACTACTGAGCCCATATTTCCTTAGAGACCGTGCTCTGCAACAAAAGAAGCCACCGCAATGAGAAGCCTTCACACCACAACTAGAGAAAGCCTGTGAACAGCAATGAAGACCCAATGCAGCCAAAAATAAAGAAAAAGAAAAAGATTTTCGAAGAAAAGGAAAACCAGAATAGACTCATTAAGATAAAAAGGAAAAGTCCTTGCCACAGAGCAGAAGGATTTGAAGTAAGCAGCAGGCGTGGGTTGTTCCAGAGTTCAAGTGATACTGCTAGCAAACTCTTTCAGTGTCTTAGTAAGGCTCTCTGTGTTTGTTCACCTTTCTTATTTGGTCTCTTCCTTCATGGCTGAAAACTGACCACCAGCAACTTCTGGGACCATATAATTCCAGGTTCAAATTTAGTGGGCAAGGGAAGACAGAAGAGATCTTTGTCCCCCTGCCACAACCATGAACATCATCGGTCTGTCTGTTTGTCCTAGCTCCATCAGGAGACAGCCATGAACCAACCATCAACATCTAGAGAATGAGGTTCATCCACTGGTTTGAGCCTGGGTTATATGCCCCAGCCTGACCCATAGCTGAGAGGGAGGCAATCACACGCCATAAACATAGCTGGTGCTGCTGCTGGGAGACCAGGGAGGGCGAAGCGGATGCAAGAGAACACAGCCATTGTCCTTCACGATGACTAACACTTGAGTTCCAGCTGTGTGCAGGGGCTTTCTACACCATCCTCTCGCTTGTCCTCACACCACCACATTCATTTTGCAGATGCAGGGTCTGTGTAAGGACAGAACTTGGCCCACGTTACCCAGCTCAGAAGCGACAAAGGCAGGATTTGAGACTAGGACTCCTAAGCCTCTGCTTTCAGCAGGTACGGCCTCTAGGCAGCCTGCTGGAGGTCTATAAAGAAGACTGTCTCAGATGCCCCGAATGGAGACCCCTAACACCATCAATGGTGCCCAACGCTTTTTCCCATGACAAAGAATTTTCGCTTTTTTTAAAACATGAGTTTAGTCTAGGTTTTCCTAATGCAGACTGCCATCACTACTAGCACAGTTGGTCTGTTTTCGGAAGGTGAGCTTGTGTGGACTCCCTACGAACGGAACTCCTGCAAAGATCAGATAGTCCATCTGTTCCTCATAGCTCTACCCCACCAGTCTTAGACACATCAGCAAGTTCAAATTCACCTTAAGAAATAGTCATGTATTTTTCAGGTGAACCACCACCAGCCCCATCCCTGACTCCTTTCCAATAATCCCTGTTGCTTTCCTTCCTGTGCTGAATCAGGAAGCTTCCTATCTTACCTAAACCAGATAGAGCCCCTCCAGGGAGCCATCGGGCAGAACAACTGCAAAGAACCCCCAAAGCTGGATGCAAGCATCCATCTTCACAACGAGCTGACTGAGGTCACTGCCAGAGCCAGGGGAAAACAATACTAGAGCAAAGATAAGCTGGGTGAGTGGTGGGGACAAATGACAGCCGGCCTGACTGCTTCAAATGTCGGAAATTTAGGCCATCAAAGCCAAGTAAGTAAGTCTCAGTCGCTCAGTCATGTCTGACTCTTTGTGACCCCATGGACTGTAGCCTGCCAGGCTCCTTGTCCCTGAAATTCTCCAAGCAAGAATATTGGAGCGGGTAGCCATTCCCTTCTCCAGGGAATCTTTCTGACCCAGGGACTGGACCCAGGTCTCCCGCATTGCAGGCAGATTCTTTACCATCTGAGCCACCAGGGAAGCCAAGTAGAGAAACTCAGATCCCAAGTTCAGCAGTTCAGAATATAGACACACAGTAAGACCTGTCCCCTCTGCTGTGAAAGCTTCTGATGAGGGCTCCTCCCTGCAGCCAGCACAGCGAGGAGAAAGAAGGAAGCGTTTTACTTTCACCGGGAGAAGGAAGTATTTTACCTATTTACACTGTGCTCAGATGCCCCGAATGGAGACCCCTAACACCATCAATGGTGCCCAACGCTTTCCCATGACAAAGAATTTTCGCTTTTTTTAAAACATGAGTTTAGTCTAGGTTTTCCTAATGCAGACTGCCATCACTACTAGCACAGTTGGTCTGTTTTCGGAAGGTGAGCTTGTGTGGACTCCCTACGAACGGAACTCCTGCAAAGATCAGATAGTCCATCTGTTCCTCATAGCTCTACCCCACCAGTCTTAGACACATCAGCAAGTTCAAATTCACCTTAAGAAATAGTCATGTATTTTTCAGGTGAACCACCACCAGCCCCATCCCTGACTCCTTTCCAATAATCCCTGTTGCTTTCCTTCCTGTGCTGAATCAGGAAGCTTCCTATCTTACCTAAACCAGATAGAGCCCCTCCAGGGAGCCATCGGGCAGAACAACTGCAAAGAACCCCCAAAGCTGGATGCAAGCATCCATCTTCACAACGAGCTGACTGAGGTCACTGCCAGAGCCAGGGAAATCAATACTAGAGCAAAGATAAGCTTTCGGGTGAGTGGTGGGGACAAATGACAGCCGGCCTGACTGCTTCAAATGTCGGAAATTTAGGCCATCAAAGCCAAGTAAGTAAGTCTCAGTCGCTCAGTCATGTCTGACTCTTTGTGACCCCATGGACTGTAGCCTGCCAGGCTCCTTGTCCCTGAAATTCTCCAAGCAAGAATATTGGAGCGGGTAGCCATTCCCTTCTCCAGGGAATCTTTCTGACCCAGGGACTGGACCCAGGTCTCCCGCATTGCAGGCAGATTCTTTACCATCTGAGCCACCAGGGAAGCCAAGTAGAGAAACTCAGATCCCAAGTTCAGCAGTTCAGAATATAGACACACAGTAAGACCTGTCCCCTCTGCTGTGAAAGCTTCTGATGAGGGCTCCTCCCTGCAGCCAGCACAGCGAGGAGAAAGAAGGAAGCGTTTTACTTTCACCGGGAGAAGGAAGTATTTTACCTATTTACACTGTGCTCAGATACAGTCCCTCTTTCAACCTGTGCCTCTGCTGCCTCCCCTCCCACAACTCCCATGTACTCCTTTTTAAAAAATATTTCATTTATTGATTTGCCAAGTCTTAGCTGTGGCATGTTCGGTTCAGTTCAGTTGCTCAGTCACGTCCAACTCTTTGCGATCCCGTGGACTGCAGCTCACCAGCCTTTCCTGTCCTCCACCACCTTCGGGATCCTCCTCAAACTCACGTCCATGGACTCAGTGATACCCTCCAAGCATCTCATCCTCTATCGCCCCCTTCTCCTTCTGCCTTCTGTTTTTCCCAACATCAGGGCTCTTTTCCAATGAGTCCTCTCTTCGCATCAGGCGGCCAAAGTACTGGAGCTTCAGCTTCAGCGTCATTCCTTTCAATGAATGTTTAGGATTGATTTCCTTCAGAATTGACTGGTTTGATCTCTGTGCAGTCCAAGACATACAGGATCTTTTAATTGCAGCACACGGGATCTTTTTAGGTGTGGCATTCGAACTTTTAGTTGAGGCCTGTGGGATCTGGTTCCCTAACTAGGGATGGAGCCCAGGCCCCCTGCATTGGGATTGCAGTCATAGTCACGAGGACCACCAGGGAAGTCCTCATATACTTTTTTTTTCAGTTAATGGCTTTCGACAGGCTACAAATATCAACGTTTTTGATTTCCCTCCTTTCATCTGATCAGTCTCGAAGCCAGAGGCTCTCAGACTTGCTGCACTTTAGCGTCACCTGTGACTTTTTGTTTTGTTTCAGATACAGATGCCTGGGCCCCATCCACCTCTGGCAGAAGTCTCAACTCTTTCCCACTGTGACCTGTAGGGGAAAAAATACATTTTATATCATAGTCCAGCACACTTACATCTAAAGGTATGGGAAAAAAGGCATTTTGATGTTTTTCTACACTATTGTTTTCTTCCATCGCTGTTTCTAAAGGCCGAGTGTGATCTACTCAGGGCGCATGTAAATCGGAAAACACTTGTTTGAGACGTTAGTTTTGTCATCTGACTGAATTTATTCTTCTTCCCGTTTCAGACTCCTAACCCAGTTCTTTGCAATTCCTCGCTTCGGGGATTTTCTCTTTTTTCGCAAGGCAGAATGGAGACACTGCCTGAAGTCAAAGGATTTTCCAGACTTTTGTAAAAACCTAATCTCTTTGATGAGATTATGCTTGATGTGGTGGACAGGGAAAGAAAGAACTGGCCTGGGAGGGTGACAGGAGGTTAGAAACTGATTTCCACCAGGACGGAAGTGGGAACAAGGATGTGGGTTTTGGAGTCGCTGGAAGCGTTTCCTGGGAAAGTGGCAAGGTCCCCCTCCCCCGCAGTGGCTACAGGGCCTCCTCTGCAAGGCTGGGCTTTAAAACCTCCCATGTGGGTGTGCCAAGTCACTTCAGTTGTGCTCAACCCTTTGGTACCCCATGGATTGTAGCCCTCTAGGTTCCTCTGTCCATGGAATTCTCCATGCAAGAATATACTGGAGGGCTTCCCCTGGTGGTCCAGTGGGTAAGGACACCGCCTTGCACTGCAAGGGCTGCCGGTTCGATCCCTGGCCTGGGAAGATCCCACGTGCCGCGGAGTGGCTGGACCGATGTGTCCAATTACTCAGCCGGAGCTCTGCGACAACAGAGGCCACCGCGATGGGAGGCCCACATGAGCCAAAGAACAAAGACGGATGAAAATGGACAAATGAAAGACCAATAGAAGTGACCCATCTGCTCCCCTCCCTCCCCAGCCCAACCCCCGTCCAAAATAAATAAATAAATAAATAAACAGAACTAAGAGGGACTTCCCTGGTAGTCCAGGGGCAGAGACTCCTGTGCTCCCGAGGCATGGAGCGCAGGTTCAATCCCTGGATGGGGAACTAAGATCCCACACGCCACCACTAAGACCCAGCACAACCAAATAAATGCATATTTAAAAAAAAATAAAATGGAACTAAGAGGTGTAATAGTGCTTTTACTCCTGGGTTCATGAAATTCGACGCATACCCATCAGACCTTAATCCGACTTCCACTCTTTCCACACCACATTCTTCCATCCCCGTCTCCCCCTGTCTAGTTCACAAGAGACTAGAGTCAAGCTCTTCCCTTTTTCCAAACAGAAAGACAAGACCCATCGTGGGTGAAGGACTCAGTAAGCTAAAAGGGGAATAGGGCTTCCAAATCTACTTTCCACCATAGCCCACTGCAGGAGTAGGGAATGCCCCACCAAGGGAAAAACCTGCAGGGGGCGGGGAACCAGTGCTGCTCACAGAGGCTCCCAGGCAGTCCAGCAATGCCTGCCTGGACACAATAGGTCAGGGGGCCAATGGCCAGCATCCACCCACATGGTGCCCTGGAAAGCACAGGAGCTTGGGCAGTGTTACCCTGTGAGGCTGAAAGGGGGTCCAAGGACCCCAGGGTAGGGGGCAGGCTGGAGGGCAGAGTTCCCTCAAGATCAGCTGAAAGCTAGACAGAAGCACATTAAATATTTTTAAGAGCAAATTTGGAGTGTACATCGATTCGAATCTGGCAGCGCCAAAGGGAAGGTGGAGACCCCACCAATAGGAGCGAGGGGAGGAGTTGACAGGAAGAAGCAGAAGTGAAGCAAATATTTGATGGGCCAGAGGTTCTGACGTGGCGGCTTTACTGGGGAAGCCTGGGTGACCGTGTGTGACTGCTCGGTCTCACGTTTCAGTGTCTCTAATTCGAGAGCGCTGACTCTGGCCGAAGTTTAGTTGGCCTGTGCAGCTAACAAACCATCAGGCTCACGCCAGTTGAATGGCCTCTGATTTAACTGCTTTAACAGGTCCCAGTTCCTTACGTTTGACTATGGGGCCGGAAGTCCGCGGAAAATGCTCCAGTGTTCCCTACAAAGGTTAACCTCCGTGCACTGGGTCCAAGCTCACCCTCGATGCTCAGATGTCCTTAGGTGTTTAAAACTGAGTGTCATCCATTTTAAAACCTGTGCCAATTAAAACTTTCTAGAAAACCTATTTCTTAAGGTAGGTCCTTCTATCCTTTAAAACCTGTCTCTCCAGGATACTGAAGACCTTAGGACATGACAAAATGGCAAGTTTTACTTATTTACTTCAAATGGTGGTGAAATTCACGTTACCTGAAATGTGCCATTGTAACCATTTCTAAGGATACAGTTATAGAGCGTTAGGGTCATTCATGTTTCTCTGCAACCATCATTGCTATCCAGCTTCATAATTCTTTTCATATTCTAAAATTGAATCCCTGCACCTGTTAAACACTACCAACCCGTTCTCCCTACCCCTAATCCCTGGCAACCATTATTCTACTCTTTTGTCTCTAAACATTTATTTATTTATTTATTTTGGCGGGAGTGGGGAGGGAGGGGGTTGGATGGATCCACTTCCACTGGTCTTTCATTTGTCTAGTTTCATCCATCTTTGTTCTTTGGCCCGTGTGGGCCTCCCATCACAGTGGCCTCTGTTGTCACAGAGCACCGGCTCTGGGCGCATGCGCTCCAGAGCTCCGGCTCGGTCATTGGACACATCGGTCCAGTCGCTCCACGGCACGTGGGATCTTCCCAGACCAGGGATCGAACTGGCGCCCCTTGCAGTGCAAGGCGGTGTCCTTACCCACTGGACCACCAGGGAAGCCCTCTTTTGTCTCTATTCAAGAGTACTCAAGTACTCTAAGGTACCTTACATCTGGGTAGTATACCTCATATACTCTAAGATATCTTACATCTGTGTGGTACCTCATATACAACGTTGGTCATTTTGTGACTGGCTTATCTCACTTAGCAAAATGTCATCGAAGTCCATCCACATTGAAATGGGTCAGAGCCTCCTTCCTTTTTTTCTGAGTCGTATTCCATCATATGCTTTCTTTACCCATTCGTCTACTGATGGACACGTGGGTCGCTTCCACCCTTTTGACTTCTGTGACTAATGAATGCTGCTGTGAACGTGGATGTACAAGCATCTCTTTAAGACCCCATTTCTGATGCTGGTGGGGTATGTGCATAGAAGAGGGATTGCTAAATCATTTCATAATTCTATTTTTAATGGTGTAAGAAACTATCACACTGTTTCCCACATTGACTGAAACTGCATTTCTGAGGGAATTTTCTAATGTTTAAAATGATCAGGGCATGAAGCTGATTCTTCTTGCCTGGAGAATCCCACGGACAGAAAAGCCTGGGAGGCCACAGTCCATGAGTTTGCAATAGAATCAAGCACGACTGATCGACTAAGTTAACAAAAGATTAAATGAGTGAACGCATGTAAAGCACTAAGAACTGCGTCTGGCACTAGCTGATTTTGGAGGCGTTCTGCACTCTGTTACTATGACCAAAGCCGTTTCAGGAAAGCGTTCTCCATCATTCTCCCACGTTTCTGTAAGCAGGGGCTTGACAGCTTCTGTCTTGGGCTACCTCTGCAAGCGCATCCGCATAACAAACAGCCTTATAGTCATAATGTCTGTCTCCAGGGCAGAGGGCAGATCTGATAGCTGTCTAAGACAATAATGAGAATGTTTCCCTCCAGGGTAAACATTGAGCAGGTTATAAAACACTGGAGCTGCCTGAACTCAGACGCTTTAACAGGGACACACACCTATTCCATGCGCAGTCCATATCTGGATGACTCTGCATCACCCCGGCAGAACGGGGTGGGGGGTTAAGTGGAATCACTGCACACAGGAGACTCAGGCTGCCTGCTGGGCTGAGAGTCCTAAAGTCTCTGGTTTGACAATCCAAGACTTCTACGAGCATGCATGAAATGGTGACGTGCTAAACTGTGAGCTTTCCAACAACTCAAAATTTTAGAGTCCTTGACAATCAGAAGTTGAAAGTTGGTTGCCCTTGCCCACAAGTAAGATTCATCAGTGGTGATTTCTGGGACAACCTTGACCCGTATCATCAAACTCATTCCCAGCCTCCGTCCAAGCCTTCATAAATCCCTTATTCAAGAAAGACCTTGTTCTGTCCCATGTATGTGTTAAGTCACTTTAGGCATGTTCGACTCTTTGTGACACTATGGACTGTAGCCCACTAGGCTCCTCTGTCCATGGGATTCTCCAGGCAAGATGCTGGAGTGGGGCTTCCCTGGTGGTCCAGGGGGTAAGGACACCGCCTTGCAGTGCAAGGGGCACTGGTTCAATCCCTGGCCTGGAAGGATCCCACATGCCACGGAGCGGCAGGATCGATGTGTCCGATTACTGAGCCAGAGCTCTGGGGCACATGCGCCCAGAGTTGGTGCTCTGCAACGAGCGAGACCACTGCAATGGGAGGCCCGCACAGGCCAAAGAACAAAGATGGATGAAAATAGATAAATGAAAGACCAATAGAAGTGGCCCGCCCACCCTCCTCCCTCCCCAACCCGCCCCACCGGCCAAAAACAAGAGAATGCTGGAGTGCATTGCCATGCCCTCCTTCAGGGGATCTTTCTGACCCAGGGATTGAACTCACATCTCTTATGCTGCCTGCATTGACAGGCAGGTTCTTTGCCACTAGCTTCCAACCTGGAAAGCCCATATATGTGGATAGACCTGGGGAATTCAAACCAAGTCTCAGAGCTCACCTTGTCCAAGAGTCCACGAGACTCAGATGGTTCCTGCTCCATGCTACACCCTCCCCATCCCCACGGAGCCAAGTGACAGGTTTTGCTGTGCCCTGGATGCTTGGTGTATCAGAGAATGATATAGTCCAGCCCAGCGCTCTTCAGACTGCTGGGACTAAATTACACAGCCATGGTTGGCTAAGGCACCAGGCAAGCCTGACCTTTGTGTAGCCATTAGCAAACCCAAAGGAGGACCCCAGGAGAAACTGATGCAGGTCTGAACCTGTGCTGAGGAGTACCAGATTCACCTCTCTGCTGCAACTTCCTCAAACACACTGCTTGGTCTGGAGGATTTCAACAAGCCAGGCGGCACTGTGCTGAGCTCTGTTACAACAAGCCTGTGAGATACCAGGCCCATTATCAGAGATGAGAAACTTTCAGAGAGAAGGCACTTGCCCAGGATCACAGCTAGTAAATGGCAAAGGCAGGATTTGAACTGTTGCCCCTCCAAAGGGTGAGCGATTTCTTCCCATTGCCCCGGCGGGATGCTGCAGGACATCTTCTCCTCACCAGGGCGCTGTTTCTCTGCAGGGTTCCCACGTCAGCCTGTGGATTCCTCAAAGGTCTCCTTTCCCCTGGGACGGAAAGCACCCAGGCACAGGTGCCAATCCCCCAGCTGAGAAGGTTTGCTGGCTGGGTGTTAATTAGCAGGTACTTAACATCTAGAAGTCATTAATGCACCTGAAGTGTTTGACAGCAAATAAAGCACTGAACGGGCTTCCCTGGTGGCTCATCGAGGCGACTGACCACTCTGGAGCACATGCGCCCAGAGTTGGTGCTCTGCAACGAGCGAGACCACTGCAATGGGAGGCCCGCACAGGCCAAAGAACAAAGATGGATGAAAATAGATAAATGAAAGACCAATAGAAGTGGCCCGCCCACCCCCCTCCCTCCCCAACCCGCCCCACCGGCCAAAAACAAGAGAATGCTGGAGTGCATTGCCATGCCCTCCTTCAGGGGATCTTTCTGACCCAGGGATTGAACTCACATCTCTTATGCTGCCTGCATTGACAGGCAGGTTCTTTGCCACTAGCTTCCAACCTGGAAAGCCCATATATGTGGATAGACCTGGGGAATTCAAACCAAGTCTCAGAGCTCACCTTGTCCAAGAGTCCACGAGACTCAGATGGTTCCTGCTCCATGCTACACCCTCCCCATCCCCACGGAGCCAAGTGACAGGTTTTGCTGTGCCCTGGATGCTTGGTGTATCAGAGAATGATATAGTCCAGCCCAGCGCTCTTCAGACTGCTGGGACTAAATTACACAGCCATGGTTGGCTAAGGCACCAGGCAAGCCTGACCTTTGTGTAGCCATTAGCAAACCCAAAGGAGGACCCCAGGAGAAACTGATGCAGGTCTGAACCTGTGCTGAGGAGTACCAGATTCACCTCTCTGCTGCAACTTCCTCAAACACACTGCTTGGTCTGGAGGATTTCAACAAGCCAGGCGGCACTGTGCTGAGCTCTGTTACAACAAGCCTGTGAGATACCAGGCCCATTATCAGAGATGAGAAACTTTCAGAGAGAAGGCACTTGCCCAGGATCACAGCTAGTAAATGGCAAAGGCAGGATTTGAACTGTTGCCCCTCCAAAGGGTGAGCGATTTCTTCCCATTGCCCCGGCGGGATGCTGCAGGACATCTTCTCCTCACCAGGGCGCTGTTTCTCTGCAGGGTTCCCACGTCAGCCTGTGGATTCCTCAAAGGTCTCCTTTCCCCTGGGACGGAAAGCACCCAGGCACAGGTGCCAATCCCCCAGCTGAGAAGGTTTGCTGGCTGGGTGTTAATTAGCAGGTACTTAACATCTAGAAGTCATTAATGCACCTGAAGTGTTTGACAGCAAATAAAGCACTGAACGGGCTTCCCTGGTGGCTCAGTGGAAATAGCCTGCCAGCCAATGCAGGAGACGCAGGTTCGATCTCTGAGTCAGAAAGATCCGCTGGAGAAGGAGATGGCAACTCTCTCCATGGGAAATCCCATGGACAGAAGAACTTGGTGGGCTACAGTCCATGGGGTCATGAACGAGTAGGACAAAACTTAGCCACTAAACAGCATCAACAACAAAGTCCTAAATGCCTGGCCGGGCCCACCTCCCGTCGCCTGCCATGGCACCGACTTCTTGGCAGGTCACGGCTTTCTTCTCCTGGCCCTCTCCATCCTCTGAGACCCACAGAAGAAACAAGTCTGTCTCTGACCCCTGGCTATCATCTTCTGTGCCCAAGGCAGTGCTACACTTTCAAGGGCTATATCTATTATGGATAATTCTGTACTTACTAATGCTCAGCATTCGGTTGAGCCACTAACCTGGCCTCAGGTTGAAAGTCAAGGCTGCCTCTCCAAGTGGCGTGTCTCAGGAGATGAAGGTATTCTCTGCATCCTCACCTCCACTCCTTTAGGTCCACTAGTTGGATGATAGAAGAGGCAGCTCAGAGCCACGAGGTGAACTCTCAAGAGCCCGCACCTCTCACCTCCCATTCACTCCAGCCTGAGGGAAACCGTGCCCTCCCTCCTGCTTCCTCCAGCCCACCCACTCTCTCCTCTGACCGCCAGGGCTCTGTGCTCTGCAGCAAGGGCACTAACACCCCTTGGGCTGCACTGGGTTCCCATCAGGTCCCAGGGACAGACAGGCACAGTACGCAGCCTTCCAAGCACTCAAGGATAAAGGAATATTTTCTTCATCTACTCATTTAGTATTTATGTATTTCTTCATTGTTACCCATTTTAAATTGAAGTGTGGAATATATATATATATATATATATATATATATATACATATATATATACACACACATATATATATACATATATATATATATATATATATATACTTTTCAGATTCTTTTCCATATTAGTTTATTAAAAGATATTGATGGTAGCTCCCTGTGCTATATAGTAGCTCCTTGTTTTTTCTTTTATATATAGTGCTGTGTGCGTGTTTATCCCAAACTCCTAACTTATCTCCTCTACCTTCACTGTCCCCTTCGGTAACCATACATTTGTGTTCTGTGTCTCTGAACCGTTTCTGTTGTGTACACAAGTTCATTCGTATCATTTTTTAGATTCCATATATAAGTGATATCATACGATTTGATGTTTCTCTCTCTGACTTATTTCACTTGGTATGATCATCTCTAGGCCCACCCATGCTGCTGCAAATAGCATTATTTCATTCTTCTTTATGGCAGAGTCATCCATGATGTATATGTACCACATCTTCATCCATTCATCTGTCGATGGACACAGGTGGTTTCCATGTCTTGGCTATTGTAAACAGTGCTGTCATGAATATTGGTACATGTATATTTTCAAGTTAGAATTTCTCTGGATACATACCCAGGAGTGGGATTGCAGGATCATAGGACAGCTCTGTTTTCAGTTTTTTAGGGAACCTCTGTATTCTTCTCCATAGTGGCTGCACCAGTGTACATTCCCATCAACAGTGTAGGAGGGTCCCCTTTTTCTTCACTCCTCTCTAGCATTTAGCATTTGCAGACTTTTTAATGATGGTCATTCTGACTAGTGTGATATCTCATTGTCAAAGTTAAAGGAATATCCTCTGAAGCTTTTGACACCTCAGGTCCTGGCTGAGGGCTTCGACATCACAGTGAAAGTGTCCTGAGGCATTGACCGCTCACCTTCCTTTAAGATGAGATTTATATAACATGAAAGTAATTGTTTTAAAGCATACTGTTCCCATCAGGTCCCAGGGACAGACAGGCACAGTACGCAGCCTTCCAAGCACTCAAGGATAAAGGAATATTTTCTTCATCTACTCATTTAGTATTTATGTATTTCTTCATTGTTACCCATTTTAAATTGAAGTGTGGAATATATATATATATACATATATATATACACACACATATATATATACATATATATATATATATATATATATACTTTTCAGATTCTTTTCCATATTAGTTTATTAAAAGATATTGATGGTAGCTCCCTGTGCTATATAGTAGCTCCTTGTTTTTTCTTTTATATATAGTGCTGTGTGCGTGTTTATCCCAAACTCCTAACTTATCTCCTCTACCTTCACTGTCCCCTTCGGTAACCATACATTTGTGTTCTGTGTCTCTGAACCGTTTCTGTTGTGTACACAAGTTCATTCGTATCATTTTTTAGATTCCATATATAAGTGATATCATACGATTTGATGTTTCTCTCTCTGACTTATTTCACTTGGTATGATCATCTCTAGGCCCACCCATGCTGCTGCAAATAGCATTATTTCATTCTTCTTTATGGCAGAGTCATCCATGATGTATATGTACCACATCTTCATCCATTCATCTGTCGATGGACACAGGTGGTTTCCATGTCTTGGCTATTGTAAACAGTGCTGTCATGAATATTGGTACATGTATATTTTCAAGTTAGAATTTCTCTGGATACATACCCAGGAGTGGGATTGCAGGATCATAGGACAGCTCTGTTTTCAGTTTTTTAGGGAACCTCTGTATTCTTCTCCATAGTGGCTGCACCAGTGTACATTCCCATCAACAGTGTAGGAGGGTCCCTTCTTCTTCACTCCCTCTCTAGCATTTAGCATTTGCAGACTTTTTAATGATGGTCATTCTGACTAGTGTGATATCTCATTGTCAAAGTTAAAGGAATATCCTCTGAAGCTTTTGACACCTCAGGTCCTGGCTGAGGGCTTCGACATCACAGTGAAAGTGTCCTGAGGCATTGACCGCTCACCTTCCTTTTTAAGATGAGATTTATATAACATGAAAGTAATTGTTTTAAAGCATACTGTTCCATGGCATTTAATACATTCACAATGTTGTACAACTACCGCCCCTATCTAGTTCCAAAGTATTTCTATCACCCCCACCCCAAAAGAGATCCCATTCCCATAAGAAGTCATTCTCCACTCTCTCCTCCCCCAAGGGTAAGTCTCCAATCTATTTTCTGCCTTTGTAGATTTACCTGTTCTTGATACTGCATATAAATCAGTTCATACAATGTGTAACCTTTTGTGTCTGGCTTCTTTCAGGAAACATAATGCTATTGAGGTCCATCCACATTGCAGCATCAAATGAACATTTGCACATCTGTATTCATAGCAGCACTATCTACAGTGGAAACAACCCAAATGTCCATCAGTGGGTGAACAGATAAAGAACATGTAGTATTTCCGTACAGTGGAGTATTCCTCAGCCATAAAAACGGATAAAGTTTCATAGAGACCAGAAATAGAAAGGCGATTGGGTTAGTTACTGGTCAATGTAGACAGAATTTCAGTTGGGGAAATTGAAAACTTTCTAGAGAAACTGATGGAGGTGTCATGGTGGAGATGGTCACAAACAATGTGCATGTATTTCATACCACTCAATGTTCACTTAAAAAATGGTCAAGATCAATTTTGTTATGCATGCTTTACCATAATATAAGAAAAGGAATGGGAACTGACATATGTTACAATGTGAGTGAACCTTGAAAACATCATGCCTGCTCCCCACCTCCACCACTTTTGTTCCATGTTTTGTTGTTATACAGAGTAAGCCTTGCAGGAATTTCCAAAAAGGACAGCTCTTGTTTTCAGTTTTTAGGGAACCTCTGTATTCTTCTCCATAGTGGCTGCACCAGTGTACATTCCCATCAACAGTGTAGGAGGGTCCTTCTTCTTCACTCCCTCTCTAGCATTTAGCATTTGCAGACTTTTTAATGATGGTCATTCTGACTAGTGTGATATCTCATTGTCAAAGTTAAAGGAATATCCTCTGAAGCTTTTGACACCTCAGGTCCTGGCTGAGGGCTTCGACATCACAGTGAAAGTGTCCTGAGGCATTGACCGCTCACCTTCCTTTTTAAGATGAGATTTATATAACATGAAAGTAATTGTTTTAAAGCATACTGTTCCATGGCATTTAATACATTCACAATGTTGTACAACTACCGCCCCTATCTAGTTCCAAAGTATTTCTATCACCCCCACCCCAAAAGAGATCCCATTCCCATAAGAAGTCATTCTCCACTCTCTCCTCCCCCAAGGGTAAGTCTCCAATCTATTTTCTGCCTTTGTAGATTTACCTGTTCTTGATACTGCATATAAATCAGTTCATACAATGTGTAACCTTTTGTGTCTGGCTTCTTTCAGGAAACATAATGCTATTGAGGTCCATCCACATTGCAGCATCAAATGAACATTTGCACATCTGTATTCATAGCAGCACTATCTACAGTGGAAACAACCCAAATGTCCATCAGTGGGTGAACAGATAAAGAACATGTAGTATTTCCGTACAGTGGAGTATTCCTCAGCCATAAAAACGGATAAAGTTTCATAGAGACCAGAAATAGAAAGGCGATTGGGTTAGTTACTGGTCAATGTAGACAGAATTTCAGTTGGGGAAATTGAAAACTTTCTAGAGAAACTGATGGAGGTGTCATGGTGGAGATGGTCACAAACAATGTGCATGTATTTCATACCACTCAATGTTCACTTAAAAAATGGTCAAGATCAATTTTGTTATGCATGCTTTACCATAATATAAGAAAAGGAATGGGAACTGACATATGTTACAATGTGAGTGAACCTTGAAAACATCATGCCTGCTCCCCACCTCCACCACTTTTGTTCCATGTTTTGTTGTTATACAGAGTAAGCCTTGAAAACAACTTCCAAATAGTTTCTGGATTTGAACTCCACATTGGTTGCCCTACCCACTCTCACTAGTATGTGTGGCAGCTATCATCACCATCACCACCATTACCATCACCATCACTGTCATCAACATCACCATCATCACCCCCATCATCACCACCATCACCACCGCCATCACCATCATCACCACCATCACCACCATCATCACCACATCACCATCACCACCATCATCATCACCATCATCACCACCATCACCATCATCATCATCACCATCACCATCATCATCACCACCATCATCACCACCATCACCACCGCCATCACCATCATCACCACCATCACCACCATCATCATCACATCACCATCACCACCATCATCATCACCATCATCACCACCATCACCATCATCATCATCACCACAATCAACACCACCATCATCACCACCATCATCATCACTGTCATCAGCAGCATCATCACCACCATCACCACCATCATCACCACATCACTATCACCAACATCATCATCACCATCATCATCACTGTCATCAACATCATCATCACCATCATTACCACCATCATCACCACCATCACCATCATCATCACCACCATCACCACCACCATCACCATCATCACCACCATCATCACCATCATCATCACTGTCATCAGCAGCATCATCACCACCATCACCACCATCATCACCACATCACCATCATCACCATCATCATCACCATCATCACCAACATCATCACCATCATCATCACTGTCATCAGCAGCATCATCACCACCATCACCACCATCATCACCACATCACTATCACCAACATCATCATCACCATCATCATCACTGTCATCAACATCATCATCACCATCATTACCACCATCATCACCACCATCACCATCATCATCACCACCATCACCACCACCATCACCATCATCACCACCATCATCACCATCATCATCACTGTCATCAGCAGCATCATCACCACCATCACCACCATCATCACCACATCACCATCATCACCATCATCATCACCATCATCACCAACATCATCACCATCATCATCACTGTCATCAGCAGAATCATCACCACCATCACCACCATCATCACCACATCACCACCACCATCATCATCATCACCATCATCACCACCATCATCATCATCATCATCATCATCATCATCATCATCACCATCATCACCATCATCACTACCATCATCATCATCATTATTCCCATTTAACATCAGAGGAAACAATGAGTAAAATGTCCAGAGTTTCCATTTTTCAAGATGAAGAAAACTGGGGAGATGGACAATGGTAATGTTGCCCAACAATATGAATGTATCTAATGATCCTGAACTTTACACCTTAAAATGACTAAGACAGGAAATTTTGTTTGGGGTATTTGCCACAACTTTTAAAAAGTCGGGGAGGAAGAGGATTTTTCATGAGTTAATTTCACAAGACTCCGTAGCTATCAAGTGGCAGGGACAGGCACTGAATCACTAAGGCTGGAAAACTGGACAATAGTCTCAGACGGCCAGGACTCAGCCAGAGTCATGGGGAAGTCCTGGGCCTGAAGTCTAGGGAGTGGGCTGTGGGCCGGGCTCTGCCTTGGGCCCTCAGGGTGACCCTGGGCCAGTCCTTTTCATTCACTGGTTCTTTGGGGGCTCTGAAAGCAAAGAAACTGATTCAGAACGTGTGCCTGTCATCAGAGAGTACCCTTACAGATGCCAAGAGCAGCCTTGCAGAGGGAAGTCAGCTCCCTCAGTCCTGGCCCAGCATCAGATCTAGGGACGGAGCTCCTAATTCAAGCGGATGCACCAGGTGCCAAGAGGCGCCCGAGGTGCTCCCCGCCTGCAGAGACAATAATGCTTTATGACTCTGAACTCACCGGAAGGTTAGCTAAGTCAACACGGGGACTTGAGCGTTTGTTTAAATCTCGGTCCAAGAATCTCTCCACTTGTCGCTAGAAGATAATGAGTTCTGAGCCACGCCAGAGTCCGGCGCTCTGTGAGGTTGACACGATCTGCTCTTTGAAGAGAAATCCACGCATATTAATAACCAGAAAGGAAGAAGCAGAGCACACCAGCATTGTTCACTCGGAGTACTGCTACGTGCTCAGCACTGGAGATAGACAGAGGGAAACAGAAGAGGCAGGTGCCCAGCCTCCAGGAGTCTGCCTTCTGGTGGTGGATCCTGCCAAGGAGTCAACAGGGATCACAAGTCAGAAAAGAAAATACCATCAAGAGTGTTAGGGTTGTTGCTTTTCCAAGTGCTATCAGGAGGAGATTGAGCCAAAGCCTGAGTGACAAGTGGAAGCTACCGTGAAGGCAGCTGCAGAAAGAGCACTGTGGGCAGACCGACGAGACAAGGCACACACTCAGAGATGGGAATGTCTTTTATCGGTCTTCTTTTCACTTATTTTCATCCATCTTTTATTCTTTGGCCTGTGTGGGCCTCTCATTGCAGTGGCCTCTGGCGTTGCAGAGCGCCAGCTCTGGGCACATGCGCTCCAGAGCACTGGCTCATATTGGGACACACCAGTCCAGCCACTCCACAACACGTGGGATCTTCCTGGGCCAGGAATTGAACTGGTGTCCTTTGCACTGCAAGACAGACTCTTTACCCTTTCACTGGACCACCAGGGAAGCCCTGATTTGGATTTTTAATTGCATTAAAAGATTACTTATCTTGACCACTGGGTTTTCTGGTGACCTCCTAATTCTGCTCTGGATGTGGGTACTGACCACATCTTAGTCCACCCAGTGATCAGCCTCCCATGTCCATCCCACACTCTTGCTGCATCTCTGTCACTGGACGTTCTATATTCTCCTCCTTGCTGGATTTTACTAATGGCTGGAGTCAGGGGAACAACTCTCCTGGTAGTTGGCTGCAGAATTTCTCACCCACCTTCCTCCTCAGACTCCCCGCCTGCAGAGACAATAATGCTTTATGACTCTGAACTCACCGGAAGGTTAGCTAAGTCAACACGGGGACTTGAGCGTTTGTTTAAATCTCGGTCCAAGAATCTCTCCACTTGTCGCTAGAAGATAATGAGTTCTGAGCCACGCCAGAGTCCGGCGCTCTGTGAGGTTGACACGATCTGCTCTTTGAAGAGAAATCCACGCATATTAATAACCAGAAAGGAAGAAGCAGAGCACACCAGCATTGTTCACTCGGAGTACTGCTACGTGCTCAGCACTGGAGATAGACAGAGGGAAACAGAAGAGGCAGGTGCCCAGCCTCCAGGAGTCTGCCTTCTGGTGGTGGATCCTGCCAAGGAGTCAACAGGGATCACAAGTCAGAAAAGAAAATACCATCAAGAGTGTTAGGGTTGTTGCTTTTCCAAGTGCTATCAGGAGGAGATTGAGCCAAAGCCTGAGTGACAAGTGGAAGCTACCGTGAAGGCAGCTGCAGAAAGAGCACTGTGGGCAGACCGACGAGACAAGGCACACACTCAGAGATGGGAATGTCTTTTATCGGTCTTCTTTTCACTTATTTTCATCCATCTTTTATTCTTTGGCCTGTGTGGGCCTCTCATTGCAGTGGCCTCTGGCGTTGCAGAGCGCCAGCTCTGGGCACATGCGCTCCAGAGCACTGGCTCATATTGGGACACACCAGTCCAGCCACTCCACAACACGTGGGATCTTCCTGGGCCAGGAATTGAACTGGTGTCCTTTGCACTGCAAGACAGACTCTTTACCCTTTCACTGGACCACCAGGGAAGCCCTGATTTGGATTTTTAATTGCATTAAAAGATTACTTATCTTGACCACTGGGTTTTCTGGTGACCTCCTAATTCTGCTCTGGATGTGGGTACTGACCACATCTTAGTCCACCCAGTGATCAGCCTCCCATGTCCATCCCACACTCTTGCTGCATCTCTGTCACTGGACGTTCTATATTCTCCTCCTTGCTGGATTTTACTAATGGCTGGAGTCAGGGGAACAACTCTCCTGGTAGTTGGCTGCAGAATTTCTCACCCACCTTCCTCCTCAGACTCTGCACAGGCCCCCATTCCTTCGGGAAGGGTCTGCAGGCCCCAGAGACCCTCGATTCCATTCCGGGATCCTGTGAGAACAGAGACAATCTTCTTCCAACACTGGTGACCTTTAGCCTAAGCCTCTCTGAGGCTTTCTTCCTCAAAAGAAAAGGCTCCATTTCATCCACTCTGGGGTGGTCTCCAGACCTGCTTTCTGGCTGAAAGGTGCAGAAAACCTGTCCATTCCTTTTAGCCACCTTGTTGTGCAGATGGGAAAACTGAGGTCACAAAGGAAAGACACTTACCCGGAGTCTGAGAGAGGATCCGGGCAAAATCAGAGCTTAGCGAGCTGACCCAAAACCAGACAGCCACTCTCAGTCACAGACTCCAAACACTACTAGGAAGGTATTCCCGTGAGGATCACCTCTCATCCTACCACCTTGCCCCCAAACTGTTCCCAGAGGGAACAGCAGCTAGTCACTCAGATCTGAATTTGAATCCTGGCTTGTCCCTTAAGACTGTGCAGCTTTGAGGGAGAGGGTCCACCTCTGAGCTCCAGACTCTGGATCTGTAAAATAAACCCTTGGCTTCCTGATGGCAGCAGAGCACAGGGTTGAAGTCCGCGGGCTGGGGCTTGAGTCTGCAGGTTGCCCTACTTAGGGCTGTGTGACCTGAGGGGGTCACCAGAGCACCTTGACCTCCATGTCTCCAGGGTTGACAATTATACTTACATCCATGTGGCTGTGAGTCCTTGACACCATGCCTGGTGCCTGGATGTGTGTAGGTCCATGTGCTTTTTTGTGCCCAGCCATGTACAACTCTTTGTGACCCCATGAACCGTAGCCCTCCAGGCTCTCTGGCCATGGAATTCTCCAAGCAAACATACTGGAGCGGGTGCCATTTCCTACTCTAGGGGATCTTCCCAACCCAAGGATTGAACCCACGTCTCTTGTCTTCTGCATTGGCAGGTGGATTCTCTACCACTGTACCACCTGGGAAGCCCTAATGCTCAGTGGCAGGTAGCTATTCTCCTCCTTGCTGACTAATGGCTGGAGTCAGGGGAACAACTCTCCTGGTAGTTGGCTGCAGAATTTCTCACCCACCTTCCTCCTCAGACTCTGCACAGGCCCCCATTCCTTCGGGAAGGGTCTGCAGGCCCCAGAGACCCTCGATTCCATTCCGGGATCCTGTGAGAACAGAGACAATCTTCTTCCAACACTGGTGACCTTTAGCCTAAGCCTCTCTGAGGCTTTCTTCCTCAAAAGAAAAGGCTCCATTTCATCCACTCTGGGGTGGTCTCCAGACCTGCTTTCTGGCTGAAAGGTGCAGAAAACCTGTCCATTCCTTTTAGCCACCTTGTTGTGCAGATGGGAAAACTGAGGTCACAAAAGGAAAGACACTTACCCGGAGTCTGAGAGAGGATCCGGGCAAAATCAGAGCTTAGCGAGCTGACCCAAAACCAGACAGCCACTCTCAGTCACAGACTCCAAACACTACTAGGAAGGTATTCCCGTGAGGATCACCTCTCATCCTACCACCTTGCCCCCAAACTGTTCCCAGAGGGAACAGCAGCTAGTCACTCAGATCTGAATTTGAATCCTGGCTTGTCCCTTAAGACTGTGCAGCTTTGAGGGAGAGGGTCCACCTCTGAGCTCCAGACTCTGGATCTGTAAAATAAACCCTTGGCTTCCTGATGGCAGCAGAGCACAGGGTTGAAGTCCGCGGGCTGGGGCTTGAGTCTGCAGGTTGCCCTACTTAGGGCTGTGTGACCTGAGGGGGTCACCAGAGCACCTTGACCTCCATGTCTCCAGGGTTGACAATTATACTTACATCCATGTGGCTGTGAGTCCTTGACACCATGCCTGGTGCCTGGATGTGTGTAGGTCCATGTGCTTTTTTGTGCCCAGCCATGTACAACTCTTTGTGACCCCATGAACCGTAGCCCTCCAGGCTCTCTGGCCATGGAATTCTCCAAGCAAACATACTGGAGCGGGTGCCATTTCCTACTCTAGGGGATCTTCCCAACCCAAGGATTGAACCCACGTCTCTTGTCTTCTGCATTGGCAGGTGGATTCTCTACCACTGTACCACCTGGGAAGCCCTAATGCTCAGTGGCAGGTAGCTACTGTTACTGCTGGTATTTTTCCAATCCTTCATCTAAAGGCTGGTTGCCCACACCTTCTTGTCCCTTTTTTATCTGGGCCAGGGGTCAGCAGAATTTTCCCATGAAGAGTCAGAAAATAAGGACTTTAAGCTTTGAGGGGAACGTAGTCTCCATCACAACTACCCAATTCTGTAGCACAAAAGCAGTCCCCCACAATATGTAAATGAATGGGCATGGCTATGTCACCAAGCCATTTTATTTACAGAAACAGGTGGCCCATCAGATTTGGCAAACCGCTCAATTGGCCAGCTCCTATTCTAGGCCACGTACAACTCTGTCTCCAAGTAAGCCTCCTTCTCCGGCACATAAATTCTTCTCATGCAGAATAGGAAGCTCTATCTTTATAATATTGTATCTTGAACACATCTGCATATTAATCACTTTGTAAAAATTTTTAATTGGAGGATAATTGCTTTACAATATTGTGCTGGTTTCTGCGATACATAAACACGAACCACTCACAAGTATACATATGTCCCCTCCCTCTTGAGCCTTCCTCCCGTCTCCCACGACAACTCCTCTAGGTTGTCACAGAGCATTGAGTTGAGCTCCCTGTGTCAGGCATCTGCCTATTAATCACTTGTAGTGGCTACAGAGCATTGTATGCAGAGCTCATGTTGTAACAGTGAAATATATAATTACATACATATTTACTAAGGGCATGGTAAATATTTAACAAAATCTATAGTGGTTATAGGGCTTCCCAGAGCACCTTGACCTCCATGTCTCCAGGGTTGACAATTATACTTACATCCATGTGCCCTTGACACCATGCCTGGTGCCTGGATGTGTGTAGGTCCATGTGCTTTTGTGCCCAGCCATGTACAACTCTTTGTGACCCCATGAACCGTAGCCCTCCAGGCTCTCTGGCCATGGAATTCTCCAAGCAAACATACTGGAGCGGGTGCCATTTCCTACTCTAGGGGATCTTCCCAACCCAAGGATTGAACCCACGTCTCTTGTCTTCTGCATTGGCAGGTGGATTCTCTACCACTGTACCACCTGGGAAGCCCTAATGCTCAGTGGCAGGTAGCTACTGTTACTGCTGGTATTTTTCCAATCCTTCATCTAAAGGCTGGTTGCCCACACCTTCTTGTCCCTTTTTTATCTGGGCCAGGGGTCAGCAGAATTTTCCCATGAAGAGTCAGAAAATAAGGACTTTAAGCTTTGAGGGGAACGTAGTCTCCATCACAACTACCCAATTCTGTAGCACAAAAGCAGTCCCCCACAATATGTAAATGAATGGGCATGGCTATGTCACCAAGCCATTTTATTTACAGAAACAGGTGGCCCATCAGATTTGGCAAACCGCTCAATTGGCCAGCTCCTATTCTAGGCCACGTACAACTCTGTCTCCAAGTAAGCCTCCTTCTCCGGCACATAAATTCTTCTCATGCAGAATAGGAAGCTCTATCTTTATAATATTGTATCTTGAACACATCTGCATATTAATCACTTTGTAAAAATTTTTAATTGGAGGATAATTGCTTTACAATATTGTGCTGGTTTCTGCGATACATAAACACGAACCACTCACAAGTATACATATGTCCCCTCCCTCTTGAGCCTTCCTCCCGTCTCCCACGACAACTCCTCTAGGTTGTCACAGAGCATTGAGTTGAGCTCCCTGTGTCAGGCATCTGCCTATTAATCACTTGTAGTGGCTACAGAGCATTGTATGCAGAGCTCATGTTGTAACAGTGAAATATATATATATACATACATATTTACTAAGGGCATGGTTAAATATTTAACAAAATCTATAGTGGTTATAGGGCTTCCCAGGTAGCTTAACTGGTAAAGAACCTGCCTGCCATGCAGGAGACCGTGAATTGACTCTTGGGCCAGGAAGATACCCTGGAGAAGGGATAGACTAACCACCCCAGTATTCTTGGGCTTCTCTGGTGGCTCAGACAGTAAAGAATCCGCCTGCAATGCAGGAGACCTGGATTTGATCCCTGAGTTGGAAAGATCTGCTGGAGAAGAAAATGGCTACCCACTCCAGTATTCTTGCCTGGAAAATTCCACGATCCATCTATAGGGTTGCAAAGAGTTGGACACGACTCAGTAACTTTCACATAGCGTCTAAATATAGTGTGACATGGATTACTCAAATTTTATTTATTATTTTACTTGACAATATTACCTCACCATGTATGGCAAGATGTTAGGAACTGAAGACACAGCAGTCGGGGATACCTACAAGCTCCCTGCCCTCAGAGAGCGCACATTCTCACCACCGCTGTTCCAAGTTTTGTCCTTAGTTTTCTGGAATATTCTTTCCCTCTGCTCTCAGATGAAATGTGTCAAAACGTATGTCTCAGTTGGGGGGTCTGAAATCAAGTTTTCTTGATCATAAATACCCATTTTATTTCTGGTCATTTCTTTTGGATAAATGCCCAAGACTGGTGTCACTGCCCCAAGGGCATGAGCTTTTTAAGATACAGGTGATCAAAGTGCTTCCCAAAGGGAGATGCCCAGTTCATACCCCGCCACCAGCACTGTGTGCACTGTGGTTACACCTCAACCAAGTCAGTCCTGGCTGTGATAATTATATTTCATAATGTGCACTAATTTAACAGGTGTAAAATTGAATCTCATTCTAATTTGCATGTCTTTGATAGTTACGAAGGTTGAATGCTTTCCCTAATAAATACACACTTGGATTACTCCATTTGGGCATTTCTTTATTAAAAGCATTGCACGTTAGCCCTGTATTGTACACCGGACACTTGCCAAGTGCTGAGGCCTCAGAGACACCTGTATCAGCACAGTTTCCATCTTTGAGGATCCAATGAAGAAAGCAACTATGTCAACCCACAGTTAAGAAGCAACAGTTAGACTCAGACATGGGACAATGAACTGTTTCAAAATTGGGGAAGGAGTACATCAAGGCTGTATACTGTTACCCTGCTTATTTAACTGATATGCAGAGTACATCATTTGAAATGCTGGGCTGGATGAAGCACAAACAAATCAAGATCTCTGGAAGAAGTATCAATAACCTCAGATATGCAGTTGACACCACCCTAATGGCAAAAAGGGACGAAGAACTAAAGAACCTTTTTTTTTTTTTGAATGTCAGTCACTGTTTTTTAAAAATTTTTATTTATTTATTTACTTCGGGCTATTCTTGGTTTTCACTGCTGCCACAGGCTCTTCTCTAGTTGCAAGGAGTGGGGGCTACTCTCTAGCTGAGGCTTCTTGGTGCAGTGACTTCTCTTGTTGTGGAACTGGGGCTCTAGGGCTCACGAGCTTCAGTAGTTGCTGCACATGGGCTCCATAGTTGCAGCTCCGAGGCTCTAGAGCTCAGGCTCCATAGCTGTGGCTCACCAGCTTAGTTGCTCCACAGCATGTGGGATCTTCCTGGATCAGGGATCAAACCCGGGACTCCTGTATTGGCAGGCAGATTCTTTACCACTGAGCCCTAAAGAGCCTCTTGATGAAGGTGAAAGAGGAGAGTGAAAAAGCTGGCTTAAAATTCAACATTCAAAAACAAAGATTATGGCATCTAGTCCCATCACTTTATGGCAAATAGATGGGAAAGAAAATGAAACAGTGACAGACTTTTCTTGGGTTCCAAAATCACTGTGGATAATGGCTGCAGCCATGAAATTAAGAGATGCTTGCTCCTTGGAAGAAAAGCTACAGTTTATAGACCGTAGTCTGGCTGTGATAATTATATTTCATAATGTGCACTAATTTAACAGGTGTAAAATTGAATCTCATTCTAATTTGCATGTCTTTGATAGTTACGAAGGTTGAATGCTTTCCCTAATAAATACACACTTGGATTACTCCATTTGGGCATTTCTTTATTAAAAGCATTGCACGTTAGCCCTGTATTGTACACCGGACACTTGCCAAGTGCTGAGGCCTCAGAGACACCTGTATCAGCACAGTTTCCATCTTTGAGGATCCAATGAAGAAAGCAACTATGTCAACCCACAGTTAAGAAGCAACAGTTAGACTCAGACATGGGACAATGAACTGTTTCAAAATTGGGGAAGGAGTACATCAAGGCTGTATACTGTTACCCTGCTTATTTAACTGATATGCAGAGTACATCATTTGAAATGCTGGGCTGGATGAAGCACAAACAAATCAAGATCTCTGGAAGAAGTATCAATAACCTCAGATATGCAGTTGACACCACCCTAATGGCAAAAAGGGACGAAGAACTAAAGAACCTTTTTTTTTTTTTTGAATGTCAGTCACTGTTTTTTAAAAATTTTTATTTATTTATTTACTTCGGGCTATTCTTGGTTTTCACTGCTGCCACAGGCTCTTCTCTAGTTGCAAGGAGTGGGGGCTACTCTCTAGCTGAGGCTTCTTGGTGCAGTGACTTCTCTTGTTGTGGAACTGGGGCTCTAGGGCTCACGAGCTTCAGTAGTTGCTGCACATGGGCTCCATAGTTGCAGCTCCGAGGCTCTAGAGCTCAGGCTCCATAGCTGTGGCTCACCAGCTTAGTTGCTCCACAGCATGTGGGATCTTCCTGGATCAGGGATCAAACCCGGGACTCCTGTATTGGCAGGCAGATTCTTTACCACTGAGCCCTAAAGAGCCTCTTGATGAAGGTGAAAGAGGAGAGTGAAAAAGCTGGCTTAAAATTCAACATTCAAAAACAAAGATTATGGCATCTAGTCCCATCACTTTATGGCAAATAGATGGGAAAGAAAATGAAACAGTGACAGACTTTTCTTGGGTTCCAAAATCACTGTGGATAATGGCTGCAGCCATGAAATTAAGAGATGCTTGCTCCTTGGAAGAAAAGCTACAGTATATTTAAAAGTAGAGACACCACTTTGCTGACAAAGCTCCATATAGTCAAAACTATGGTTTTTCCAGTAGTCATGTACAGATGTGAGAGCTGGACCATAAAGAAGGCTGAACACTGAAGAACTGATGCTTTTGAACTATGGTGCTGGGAAAAGACTCTTGAAAGTCTCTTGGACTTTAAGGGGATCAAACCAGTCCATCCTAAAGGAAATCAACCCTGAATACTCACTGGAAGAACTGATGCTGAAACTAAAGCTCCAATACTTTGGCCACTTGATGCTATGAGCTGACTCATTGGAAAAGAGCTGATCTGGGGCAAGATTGAGGGCAGGAGAAGGGCACAACGGAGAATGAGACAGTTGGATGGCATCACCGACTCAACGGACATGAGTTTAAGCAAACTCTGGGAGGGAACGAAGGACAGAGAAGCCTGGAGAGCGGCCGTCCATGGGGTCACAAAGAGCTGAACAGGGCCAAGCAACTGACTAACAGCAAACTCACAGTCCCAATGCGGTAGAATGGGTCATGTGCTCGAGAGAGACCCAGGGACTGTTGGGGGAAGAAGAGGGACCAGAGAGATGACACAGAAGAGCACCTGACCCAGACCGTGAAAGAGGTGCCTTGGCTGTTCTGGACAGGCGCTTGGTGGCCCGTTGAACAAACCGGAAAGACTTTCCCACTTATGTCCAGCCATCTGCTTCTTGTGCTGCGTAATGTCCCAGTGCGTGCCTTGTTCTATTCGTGCGCCTGTGCATCTGTGACTGGTGCCTACCTGCACTTGATCTTCGGAGATGCTGCTTGTGCCTTTGGCTGTGGACCTGGGTGCCACCGGCTTCCTGGGAAGGGCAGGTGGGCATGGATGTGCCGGGGTACTGGGCTACGGGTTCTGCATGTCTGAGTCAGGCAGATGAGACCGGGCTGGCCTGGGTTCCTGCGGGTGGAGGGATGGGGGATTTGCAAGGGCTTCCGCCGGCGGAGGTGCTCTGCTGGGCTGACCTCTGTTAACAACTGGCCTTGCCCCAGCCAAGCCAGCCTCTGTCTTCCATAGGGTGGAGAGGGCTGCCCTGGCCTCTCCGATGACCTCACCCCAGTCAGACATAGTATCTTCTTGGAGGTTTCAGTCTTTGTCCACTAAATGCCTGCTGAGCCCAGAACCTTTCCCTTTTCATAGCCTCTCTGGGAAACCCCAGAAACGGGGAGGATAAACAGAGCTCATCCTCTTGAGTCACACAAGAGTCTGTGAGGATCCCCGCATCAGGAATGCTCCCCTTGCACCTGGCCCGCTCCTGGCCATCAGCGGCCAGCATGAGCAGCAGCGTTGCCCTGCATAGGTACTGCCACATCTGGGCCTCTGATGGCCCCTGGAGGAACAGCCGTTGGCCCCAGAGGTGGAGAAGGGACAGAATTGGCGTTCCCTGCTCTGTCGGAGGGCTGGGTGTCCGGTAGTCCTCTGCTTAAAAGCCTCCACAAGTGCCTGTTGACGGCCTTGTTTTGCTACTGGAAATAAATCGCCAAGACAAGGCGAGTGCTTCACTCCCCGCTCCTAACTCAGCTCCCTCCCCCTGCTATAAACCCAGTTAGCATTTGTACAGAAGTTTATTGAGACATAATTCACAGGCCATACAATACACCATTTAACATGTCCTGTTCAGTGACTTTTATTCTATTCATCGAGTCCGGCAACCATCGCTACCATCTAATCTTAGAGCATCCTCATCCGACCATTAGCAGTCATTCCCATTCCACCTTTCCCCTCAACCATAGCCCAAAGGCTCTCTGATCTCATGTCTGTCCCCATAGATTTGCTGACCCTGGGTATGCCATGTGAGAGAACCATATGTGGTCTTGGGTGACAGATTTCTTCAACGTAGCATAATATTTTCAAAGCTCATTTACTTTATACTATGAGTGAGTACCTCAGTTCTATGGATTGCTGAATAATATGCCTCTGGGCAGATACCACCACTTATTCATAGATCCATCAGCTGATGAACATTTGAGCGGCTTCCCCTTCGGGACTGCTGTCAGTGCTGCCGCTGTGACTGTTTCTTCACAAGCGTATATGTTCGTGGTGTATGTGTTCGTTCTGCATGGGTACACACTTAGAAGGGGAGTTGCTGGATCACAGGGTAACTCTGTGTTTCCCTTTTTTGAGGAGCTGCCAAATGTTTCCAAAGCAGCGACATCATTTTCTGCTCTCGCCAGCAGTGGACGAGGGCTTCCATTTCCCCACATCTTCCCTGACCTGTCTTACGTTCCATTTTTCAGTCACAGCCGTGTGTCCTGGGTATGAAGTAGGATCTCATTGTGCTTTTGATTTGCATTTCCCTAATGCAATTTGGTGTGAAACGTTTTTCTATCAATTTCCATATCTTTAATTCATGCTCATGTATATGTACGAAGCTTTGTTGTTTTTTGAAATATATGCTGGCATTCCCCACTTTTCGGAAGGTTTGCTTTTCACCACTTGTCTTTTAGGAAAGACCTATATTAGTCACTGTTTTCGCTAATGGAAAGAAATCCGAAGAGGATTATCACTGTTATCCAAAAAAAACCCCAGAAAGTGGAAAACCAAAATAGCGTTCAGCATTTGTTTTGCAGCCAGCTGTTCTAGAGGCAGCTCGCTCAGAGCAACGAGAGCTGCACCATCGACCTCCTTCCCTAGGAGCCACCTCAGCCTTGCAGCATCCAGCCCGTGTACATTTGAACTATGTCTGTGAGTCCCTATGTGTTACCTTAATTTATTTGGTGCATCCGTTAGCAAGATATATTCTAAGCTAACTGCTTCTTCTGTTTGTATCATTTTGACTTATGGAAGGCTCCGAGGAACACTCTCCTTTGGTGAAGTGGGGAAAACCTATACACACAGGAGTTCATTTATCCCTGATTATCTGCAGCTCTGCAATGCAAGAGACCCCTGTTCGATTCCTGGGTCAGAAGGATCCCCTGGGGAAGGGAATAGCAACTCACTCCAGTGTCTTTGCCTAGAGGCTTTCATGGACAGGGGAGCCTGGCCGGCTACAGTCCGTGGAGTTGCAAAGAGTCGGACACAACTGAGCGACTTTCACCCCTTGTTTCCTTAATATGCCTTGGAAATCTTTTCACATCAGTAGCACACATCTGTATTACTCCATACTAGGGCTATATCACAATTTTTAAACAATCCCCTGTGAATATACATTTAAACGGCTTCAAAATTTCACTATCACAATTAATGCTTCAATGTAAACATCCTTGGGGCATCCTAGGTAGGTCAGTGGTAAGAATCCACCTGCCAATGCAGGAAACTCAAGAGACATAGGTTCGATCCCTGGGTTGGGAATATCCCTACAGTGGGAAATGGCCACCCACTCCAGTATTCTTGCCTGGAGAATTCCATGGACAGAGGAGCCTGGCAGGTACCAGTCCCTGGGGTCACAAAGACTGGGACGCAACCACCCCACTGAGCACACCAACATCCTTTGCAATCTGGTTTTGCATATGAGCTGCTGCAGGTTTCCTAGAAGTAGAGTTGCTCCTTTAAAGAATCAGAACATTTTAAAGTATGGTAAGACCCAAAAAGGGCGATGCCCAGTGTGACTATAACAATGTACACCACTAACAGATTTTGAGAATAGCTGTTCAGGACTAGTATCTATCGGAGTAAGTTAGAATGGAAAGAAATCCGAAGAGGATTATCACTGTTATCCAAAAAAAACCCCAGAAAGTGGAAAACCAAAATAGCGTTCAGCATTTGTTTTGCAGCCAGCTGTTCTAGAGGCAGCTCGCTCAGAGCAACGAGAGCTGCACCATCGACCTCCTTCCCTAGGAGCCACCTCAGCCTTGCAGCATCCAGCCCGTGTACATTTGAACTATGTCTGTGAGTCCCTATGTGTTACCTTAATTTATTTGGTGCATCCGTTAGCAAGATATATTCTAAGCTAACTGCTTCTTCTGTTTGTATCATTTTGACTTATGGAAGGCTCCGTAGGAACACTCTCCTTTGGTGAAGTGGGGAAAACCTATACACACAGGAGTTCATTTATCCCTGATTATCTGCAGCTCTGCAATGCAAGAGACCCCTGTTCGATTCCTGGGTCAGAAGGATCCCCTGGGGAAGGGAATAGCAACTCACTCCAGTGTCTTTGCCTAGAGGCTTTCATGGACAGGGGAGCCTGGCCGGCTACAGTCCGTGGAGTTGCAAAGAGTCGGACACAACTGAGCGACTTTCACCCCTTGTTTCCTTAATATGCCTTGGAAATCTTTTCACATCAGTAGCACACATCTGTATTACTCCATACTAGGGCTATATCACAATTTTTAAACAATCCCCTGTGAATATACATTTAAACGGCTTCAAAATTTCACTATCACAATTAATGCTTCAATGTAAACATCCTTGGGGCATCCTAGGTAGGTCAGTGGTAAAGAATCCACCTGCCAATGCAGGAAACTCAAGAGACATAGGTTCGATCCCTGGGTTGGGAATATCCCCTACAGTGGGAAATGGCCACCCACTCCAGTATTCTTGCCTGGAGAATTCCATGGACAGAGGAGCCTGGCAGGTACCAGTCCCTGGGGTCACAAAGACTGGGACGCAACCACCCCACTGAGCACACCAACATCCTTTGCAATCTGGTTTTGCATATGAGCTGCTGCAGGTTTCCTAGAAGTAGAGTTGCTCCTTTAAAGAATCAGAACATTTTAAAGTATGGTAAGACCCAAAAAGGGCGATGCCCAGTGTGACTATAACAATGTACACCACTAACAGTTTTTGAGAATGTAGACAGATGTTCTAAGGACTAGATCTATCTATACACGGAGTAAGCCTTCCCTGGAGGCCATGCTTTCCTGTATTCCTTTTCTCAGAAGTATATGAGCAAAGAACAACTTGGTAGAGATGCTCTAGAGAGTTCAAATAAGGGAGCGGCTGAACCAGACTGTTTTTAACATCTTTTCCCACTCCAAGAGCTCACGAGTCTATGAAATGCCTGTATGAGATGAAGGCTTTCCCAGCTCGTATCTGCTGTCACTTCCACTCAACCTTGGCTCACAAGTGTATTCCAAATATAACCGGGGTCCCAGACAGACCAGTCTCTGCTCAGGATCAGTTCAAAGAATATGCAGCCAGACAGAAAAATATACCTGAAAGCAATTGCACATTATGCTTACTCTCTTGAGAAACCTCTAAAGGGAGACTGTGTACGTGTATTCAGGGAGGTCAGAATATAACCTCAGTGTTCAGCAAAGTAGCTTAACAATTCTTTCTCCTCCAGCTGCCACTCTCAATATCCATGTACCTGGCAGCTGTCTCTCAAACACCTTTTTCTTTCCCCCATACTCAATCTCAATGCAAAATTCTCCTCCCCTTCCAGCTCTTTTTCTCTCAGTTCCTGTGGTCTTTCCTCCTGGGAATGGCTCGCCCTTTTCTGATGCAAATCTCCTGCCTTTCCCTCTGCAGTCCTCAGCCTTTCTACCTGGGTCCCACTCTGCCTTTAGAAGAGCTGAGCTGGAAAGGCAGAGCTCTGCTTAGTAGGCAAGGTTGCCAGGAAACCAAATGGGCAAAACAGAAATTCTCTTTAGCCAGAGAAGGAAGGGAGTGAGAACAGAAATGTTCACACATTTTGTCCCTTCGTAGGTTTTTAAAGAGTCAGACATGACTACAGTCACTTTGCATGCACACACGCAGGTTCTAAACACACACACCTGTTTGGGATGGTGAAGAAGAGCCTGACGAATTCAATCAAACAATGTGTGTTTTGAAACAACCACTCAGTAACTGTTGTCACTGTGCTTGATGGGAGGCAGCCCAATTCTTTTTTAAAGTAGTTTTGAGTAAGACCCAAAAGGGCGATGCCCAGTGTGACTATAACAATGTACACCACTAACAGTTTTTGAGAATGTAGACAGATGTTCTAAGGACTAGATCTATCTATACACGGAGTAAGCCTTCCTGGAGGCCATGCTTTCCTGTATTCCTTTTCTCAGAAGTATATGAGCAAAGAACAACTTGGTAGAGATGCTCTAGAGAGTTCAAATAAGGGAGCGGCTGAACCAGACTGTTTTTAACATCTTTTCCCACTCCAAGAGCTCACGAGTCTATGAAATGCCTGTATGAGATGAAGGCTTTCCCAGCTCGTATCTGCTGTCACTTCCACTCAACCTTGGCTCACAAGTGTATTCCAAATATAACCGGGGTCCCAGACAGACCAGTCTCTGCTCAGGATCAGTTCAAAGAATATGCAGCCAGACAGAAAAATATACCTGAAAGCAATTGCACATTATGCTTACTCTCTTGAGAAACCTCTAAAGGGAGACTGTGTACGTGTATTCAGGGAGGTCAGAATATAACCTCAGTGTTCAGCAAAGTAGCTTAACAATTCTTTCTCCTCCAGCTGCCACTCTCAATATCCATGTACCTGGCAGCTGTCTCTCAAACACCTTTTTCTTTCCCCCATACTCAATCTCAATGCAAAATTCTCCTCCCCTTCCAGCTCTTTTTCTCTCAGTTCCTGTGGTCTTTCCTCCTGGGAATGGCTCGCCCTTTTCTGATGCAAATCTCCTGCCTTTCCCTCTGCAGTCCTCAGCCTTTCTACCTGGGTCCCACTCTGCCTTTAGAAGAGCTGAGCTGGAAAGGCAGAGCTCTGCTTAGTAGGCAAGGTTGCCAGGAAACCAAATGGGCAAAACAGAAATTCTCTTTAGCCAGAGAAGGAAGGGAGTGAGAACAGAAATGTTCACACATTTTGTCCCTTCGTAGGTTTTTAAAGAGTCAGACATGACTACAGTCACTTTGCATGCACACACGCAGGTTCTAAACACACACACCTGTTTGGGATGGTGAAGAAGAGCCTGACGGAATTCAATCAAACAATGTGTGTTTTTGGAAACAACCACTCAGTAACTGTTGTCACTGTGCTTGATGGGAGGCAGCCCAATTCTTTTCTTAGGTGGCCTGGTGTGAATGTGTGTGCTGACACAGAATAGAAGGTACGAGAAAGCCCTTGGGGCTGATGGATATTTATCCTAGAGAGGAAAACGGAGATCCAGAGATAAAGATTTATCCAATGTTGCACAGCAAGTCAGTTATACCACCAGAGATGGGGCTTCCCTGGTGGTCCAGAGGGTAAGGACACCGCCTTACAGTACAGGGGGCGCTGGTTCGATCCCTGGCCTGGGAAGATCCCACGTGCCATGGAGCGGCTAGACCAGTGTGTCCAACTACTGAGCCGGAGCTCTGAGAACATGCGCCCAGAGCCAGTGCTCTGCAGTGACAGCACTGAGATGGGAGGCCCATGCAGGCCAGGGAACAAAGATGGGTGAAAATAGATACATGAAAGATCAATGGAAGTGGCCAAAAAAAAAAAGACAGAGATGGGGCTAGAACCAGGTCCCCCGCTAAGGATCAGCCTCATAATTTGCAGGGCCTAGTGGGAAATGATGAGCTTCCCTGATGACTCAGAGAGTAAAGAATCTACTTGCAATGTAGGAAACCTGGGTTTGATCCCTGGGGTGAGAAGATTCCCTGGAGAAGGAAATGGCTACCCACTCCAGTGTTCTTGCCTGGAGAATCCCATGGACAGAGGAGCCTGATGAGCTAAAGTCCATGGGTTGCAAAGAATTGGACATGACTGAGCAGCTAACACTAATGCAAAATGACATGCAAGTCACCTCTTAAACAGTGATTAAGAATTTGAAGACAGCTACAGCAGGGTATTTAACCAAGCATGGAGCACTCCGTCAATGCCCAGGTCACAGGTTCGTGAAGTTAGACCTGCCCATGACCCCCAGCCCTGGGCTCTCCCCTTCCAGCAGCAAATCTCACTTTTGGTAAAAGGTAGGGAAGGAGAAAGAATGACATGTGAGTGTGGACTGGCCCACAGGTTCACCAAGTCAGTGTTTCTCAAAGTTTGCTACATGATGGGGAGTTTGTAAACCTCCCGTTTGGGATGGTGAAGAAGAGCCTGACGAATTCAATCAAACAATGTGTGTTTTTGGAAACAACCACTCAGTAACTGTTGTCACTGTGCTTGATGGGAGGCAGCCCAATTCTTTTCTTAGGTGGCCTGGTGTGAATGTGTGTGCTGACACAGAATAGAAGGTACGAGAAAGCCCTTGGGGCTGATGGATATTTATCCTAGAGAGGAAAACGGAGATCCAGAGATAAAGATTTATCCAATGTTGCACAGCAAGTCAGTTATACCACCAGAGATGGGGCTTCCCTGGTGGTCCAGAGGGTAAGGACACCGCCTTACAGTACAGGGGGCGCTGGTTCGATCCCTGGCCTGGGAAGATCCCACGTGCCATGGAGCGGCTAGACCAGTGTGTCCAACTACTGAGCCGGAGCTCTGAGAACATGCGCCCAGAGCCAGTGCTCTGCAGTGACAGCACTGAGATGGGAGGCCCATGCAGGCCAGGGAACAAAGATGGGTGAAAATAGATACATGAAAGATCAATGGAAGTGGCCAAAAAAAAAAAGACAGAGATGGGGCTAGAACCAGGTCCCCCGCTAAGGATCAGCCTCATAATTTGCAGGGCCTAGTGGGAAATGATGAGCTTCCCTGATGACTCAGAGAGTAAAGAATCTACTTGCAATGTAGGAAACCTGGGTTTGATCCCTGGGGTGAGAAGATTCCCTGGAGAAGGAAATGGCTACCCACTCCAGTGTTCTTGCCTGGAGAATCCCATGGACAGAGGAGCCTGATGAGCTAAAGTCCATGGGTTGCAAAGAATTGGACATGACTGAGCAGCTAACACTAATGCAAAATGACATGCAAGTCACCTCTCTTAAACAGTGATTAAGAATTTGAAGACAGCTACAGCAGGGTATTTAACCAAGCATGGAGCACTCCGTCAATGCCCAGGTCACAGGTTCGTGAAGTTAGACCTGCCCATGACCCCCAGCCCTGGGCTCTCCCCTTCCAGCAGCAAATCTCACTTTTGGTAAAAGGTAGGGAAGGAGAAAGAATGACATGTGAGTGTGGACTGGCCCACAGGTTCACCAAGTCAGTGTTTCTCAAAGTTTGCTACATGATGGGGAGTTTGTAAACCTCCCAAATGCCACAGCTTCCCTGGGAAAAATTAAATCAGAATCTCCCTGAAAAGGAAACAAGCATCAGTATTATCTTAAAAGAACTTCCCAGACGATTCCAATACGCAGCCACGTTTGAGATCCATGGATCCCCAGAAGTGCAAGCCTGAAGAAGGAGCATCCTGAGCTGGGGGAACCCAGAATGCTGCCTGGCAGCCAGGCCCTCATCCCATCCCTGGAGCAGGGGCTCAGCCCCAGTGCAATCTAGTTACTGTCTCTTCTCATTAACACTGCCAGAGCTCGCACTATGGAGATGACTGAATACATAAATAAGTAGGTCTGAGCCCTTCTTAGCTTATTCAGGTTTCCCTGATAAGTATGTATTCAGGGAAATTTCTAAGAAGTGTAATATTATGTCTCTTCAGAATTGTTCAAGTCTATTGGGAAAATAAATATTGAAGAGGCTCATCAGATGCGTTCTGCTGGCTTGGCAGTCAAGAAAAAGCTTCAAGTCCAAGCCCTGCGTCCTTGCACCATCGAGGAAAAGGCATCAGAGGCGAAAGGAGTCTTTCCCACCGCCCTGCCTGACACACACGCTGGCTGCAAAGGGACACCCTCTGCCCACTCCCTGGACTGTTGGCAGCTGTGCCCAGTTCCAGCTGCCAGTCCAGCCCATCAGCCACCCAGTGGGCCGACTTCGGTGAGATGCTCCTGCTCTCTGGATCTCCGTGTCCTCTTCTTCCAGAGACTGCAGGCCCCTAGGGCAGCCTGCTCCCTTCACTGGACTGCTCAGACGTCTAAAAAGTTCTGCCTGACCGCGCTGGTCTCTGTCTGCCCACTCCGCATCTTGCCACGGCCACCTGCTGGGCACAATGACACCTGTTTCCTTGACCCAGAGAGAGCCCTGTGGGGTTCCATGGTGGGGCCCAGATTTCTGACCCTTTCTTCTGTGGTTTGAGCCACCACACTCCAACTGAGCTGACTCCCCCACCCCTTCCTCAGCTGCCTTCAAAGTTGACATCACACTAGCTCTAAAAGAGACCACAAAGAAAGTTTAGAAGCTCGCCTGTGGAGACACTGGTTGGCAAAGCTTGAGTCACGGACTCTTTCAGACACAAGGGGTTTGCCTGTGGTAGACCTTTGCCAAGAATCTCCTGAAAAGGAAACAAGCATCAGTATTATCTTAAAAGAACTTCCCAGACGATTCCAATACGCAGCCACGTTTGAGATCCATGGATCCCCAGAAGTGCAAGCCTGAAGAAGGAGCATCCTGAGCTGGGGGAACCCAGAATGCTGCCTGGCAGCCAGGCCCTCATCCCATCCCTGGAGCAGGGGCTCAGCCCCAGTGCAATCTAGTTACTGTCTCTTCTCATTAACACTGCCAGAGCTCGCACTATGGAGATGACTGAATACATAAATAAGTAGGTCTGAGCCCTTCTTAGCTTATTCAGGTTTCCCTGATAAGTATGTATTCAGGGAAATTTCTAAGAAGTGTAATATTATGTCTCTTCAGAATTGTTCAAGTCTATTGGGAAAATAAATATTGAAGAGGCTCATCAGATGCGTTCTGCTGGCTTGGCAGTCAAGAAAAAGCTTCAAGTCCAAGCCCTGCGTCCTTGCACCATCGAGGAAAAGGCATCAGAGGCGAAAGGAGTCTTTCCCACCGCCCTGCCTGACACACACGCTGGCTGCAAAGGGACACCCTCTGCCCACTCCCTGGACTGTTGGCAGCTGTGCCCAGTTCCAGCTGCCAGTCCAGCCCATCAGCCACCCAGTGGGCCGACTTCGGTGAGATGCTCCTGCTCTCTGGATCTCCGTGTCCTCTTCTTCCAGAGACTGCAGGCCCCTAGGGCAGCCTGCTCCCTTCACTGGACTGCTCAGACGTCTAAAAAGTTCTGCCTGACCGCGCTGGTCTCTGTCTGCCCACTCCGCATCTTGCCACGGCCACCTGCTGGGCACAATGACACCTGTTTCCTTGACCCAGAGAGAGCCCTGTGGGGTTCCATGGTGGGGCCCAGATTTCTGACCCTTTCTTCTGTGGTTTGAGCCACCACACTCCAACTGAGCTGACTCCCCCACCCCTTCCTCAGCTGCCTTCAAAGTTGACATCACACTATCTCTAAAAGAGACCACAAAGAAAAAGTTTAGAAGCTCGCCTGTGGAGACACTGGTTGGCAAAGCTTGAGTCACGGACTCTTTCAGACACAATTGCTGCTGCTGCTTAGTCGCTTCAGTCGTGTCCAACTCTGTATGACCCTACAGACTGCAGCCCGCCAAGTTCCTTTGTCCAAAGTACCCTCAGGCAAGAATACTGGAATGGGTTGCCATTTCCTCATCCAGGGGATCTTCCCAACCCAAGGATCGAACCCAGGTCTCTTCATTTCAGGCGAATTCTTTACCGACCAAGCCACCAGGGAAACCCACAAGCATCTACATCATGCTTTAATTCCTAGGATGATCTTTTCCTCTTTCTAGGTGGAGTACAACGGACTGGTTCCAAATTGGGAAAGGAGTACGTCAAGGCTGTATACTGTCACCCCACTTATGTAACTGATATGCAGAGCACATCATGTGAAATGCTGGTCTGGGTGAAACACAGACTGGCATCAAGATTGCTGGGAAAAATATCAATAACCTCAGGTGTGCAGATGACACCTCCTTATAGCAGAAAGCAAAGAGGAACTAAAGAGCCTCTTGATGAAGGTGAAAGAGGAGAGTGAAAAAGCTGGCCTAAAACTCAACAACTAAATAATGAAGATCAGAGCTTCCCTGATGGTCCAGTGGGTAAAGAGTCCGCCTTGCAGTGCAAGGGGCACTGGTTCGATCCCTGGCCGGGGACGATCCCACCTGCTGCAGAGTGGCTGGACTGGTGTGTCCAGTTACGAGCCAATGCTCTGGCATGCACGTGCCCAGAGCCCGTGCTCTGCAAGGAGGGAAGCCACTGCTATGGGAGGCCCACACAGGCCAAAGAATAAAGATGACTGAAAATAAATAAATAAATAAACAATAAAAAAGAGGCCAAAATTTAAAAAAAAAACCTCAATAAATAAATAAATAAATAAAGATCAAGGCATCTGGTCCCATCACGTCATGGCAAATAGATGGGCAAACAATGGAAAACAGTGATAGACTTTATCTTCCTGGGCTCCAAAATCACTGTGGATGATGACTGCAGCCATGAAATTAAAAGACGCTTGCTCCTTGGAAGAAAAGCTGCGACAAATCCAGACAGTGTCTTTCCTGTGTGCAGAATCACTCCTGAGTCATCCTTGACTTCCACCACCAAATACAGGCCTTTTAGGAAGAGTTGGGTAGAAGTTGGTTGGATGGACGATGAGATAGATGATTGCAGGCAGGGTAGATGGATGAATGGACAGATAGGCGGACAGAAGGATGGATGGTTAAATCGTGAATGCATGTCTGGATTAACAGGTGAAAAAACATTCTGAGGAAGACAGATGGAAAGTGGATGGATGGATGGAGAGTGGATAGGTGGATAGAGGGGCAAGATGGATGGATGAATGCGTGGCTGGATGGTGGATGGATGGTAGGAGATGGATAGGTAGATAAATGGATGGGGTGGATGGGTTGATGTCATCAAGAAACTCAGTTTGATTATATTGATTGGGAAATGAATCTTTAATGCCCAGAAACCCTTCCCAACCACAACCAATCTTTCCCTCTGTTCCAAGAATTGATGCGATTGTTCCCTGCCCACCACCACGTTCCCATAGCGGCCATTTGTTTTAAGTGTCCAGGGCAGCGTGGTGACGGTGCAATTAGTCCTCGTTAGCAGCCACTGTAACCGGACTGTAATTTCCAGGCTGTTGGACGGTAATTGCACAGCTATAGCTCGGTGAGGCTATGCACCTGTAATGACAAGCCAGGCCTCTTCCTCTCTCCACGCTGCTCCAAATGCCAACAAGCAGGTGAGCTCCTGAACTGCATTCATATGACTCCAGCGTGGCCGGGGACGATCCCACCTGCTGCAGAGTGGCTGGACTGGTGTGTCCAGTTACGAGCCAGTGCTCTGGCATGCACGTGCCCAGAGCCCGTGCTCTGCAAGGAGGGAAGCCACTGCTATGGGAGGCCCACACAGGCCAAAGAATAAAGATGACTGAAAATAAATAAATAAATAAACAATAAAAAAGAGGCCAAAATTTAAAAAAAAAACCTCAATAAATAAATAAATAAATAAAGATCAAGGCATCTGGTCCCATCACGTCATGGCAAATAGATGGGCAAACAATGGAAAACAGTGATAGACTTTATCTTCCTGGGCTCCAAAATCACTGTGGATGATGACTGCAGCCATGAAATTAAAAGACGCTTGCTCCTTGGAAGAAAAGCTGCGACAAATCCAGACAGTGTCTTTCCTGTGTGCAGAATCACTCCTGAGTCATCCTTGACTTCCACCACCAAATACAGGCCTTTTAGGAAGAGTTGGGTAGAAGTTGGTTGGATGGACGATGAGATAGATGATTGCAGGCAGGGTAGATGGATGAATGGACAGATAGGCGGACAGAAGGATGGATGGTTAAATCGTGAATGCATGTCTGGATTAACAGGTGAAAAAACATTCTGAGGAAGACAGATGGAAAGTGGATGGATGGATGGAGAGTGGATAGGTGGATAGAGGGGCAAGATGGATGGATGAATGCGTGGCTGGATGGTGGATGGATGGTAGGAGATGGATAGGTAGATAAATGGATGGGGTGGATGGGTTGATGTCATCAAGAAACTCAGTTTGATTATATTGATTGGGAAATGAATCTTTAATGCCCAGAAACCCTTCCCAACCACAACCAATCTTTCCCTCTGTTCCAAGAATTGATGCGATTGTTCCCTGCCCACCACCACGTTCCCATAGCGGCCATTTGTTTTAAGTGTCCAGGGCAGCGTGGTGACGGTGCAATTAGTCCTCGTTAGCAGCCACTGTAACCGGACTGTAATTTCCAGGCTGTTGGACGGTAATTGCACAGCTATAGCTCGGTGAGGCTATGCACCTGTAATGACAAGCCAGGCCTCTTCCTCTCTCCACGCTGCTCCAAATGCCAACAAGCAGGTGAGCTCCTGATGCCATATTAGCGCGTGGCGATTTTCATTACTAAATGACTCCAGGGCTGTCCAAATGAGGAGAGCAATTAGGCCCATCAGGGGAAGACAAAGCCTCCCTTGATGAGCGTAATGATGACATGGGCGGAATCGCTATTGCCTGAGGCAGAGTGTGAAATCAGAGAGCCCCAGGCTCCACTGTGGTGCCGATCAGTCTGGCTCGGCCCAGTCCCCTTTGCCTACCCTGGGTATTCATCACTGCCTCCACTGGGGGCCTCGGCGTCCACTGAGAAGAAACAACTAGTATTTTCACATAATTAGAAGAAATTGCATCTCCAATACCCCTTCCTGAGATTAGTAGTTATAGGGTGGAAGCCTTCCAAGAAAAATGTTAGTCATTGAAGAGGAGTTAAATAACTGAGAATTAGTGGCTGAAAACTCCTTGCTCCTTAGCACAGCAATTAAGGTCCTCTGTGACTTCACTGGTGCCTCCTTCTTCAGCCATCGAATGCCTACAGTTTTTGTGGAAACACTATCCACTACCATGCCTCTGGGTGTTTGCACAGGCTGTTCCACCCACCTTGACTGTGCTTCCCTTCATCTGCCAAACCCACTCAGGGGTCACTCACTGACCCTCAGCTTATCCACTGAAGCCCCGGGGTTCCCATGCATGCCACCCCCACTAGACTATGAAATATCTTCATCTCTCTAGCACCCAGAAATCTGAGATTGTTCCAGGTGAAGCATCACAAACTATTTGTTGTTTCTCAGTCGTTCAGTCATGTCCATCTCTTTGCAACCCCCTGGACTGCAGCACGCCAGGCTCTCCTGTCCTTCACCATCTCCCAGGGCTTGCTCAGACTCCTGTCCATTGAGTCAGTGATGCCATCCATCCGTCTCATCTTCTGTCATCCCCTTCTCCACCCGCTCTCAATCTCTTCTAGCATCAGGGTCTTCTCCAATGAGTCGACTCTTCAAAGGCATCAGGTGGCCAGCGTATTGGAGCTTCAGCTTCAGCTTCAGCTTCAGTCCTTCCTATGAATATTCAGGGTTGATTTTCTTTAGGATTGACTGGTTTGATCTTCTTGCTGCGCAAGGGACTCTCAAGAGGCTTCTCCAGAAACACAATTTGGAAGCATCGACAAACTATGGTCTCCTGTAACAGAGCAGATCTCTCTGGAGCCCTCCTGGGACAGACCCTCCCCCCATATCCTGTGCTTTAGCTCCTCTCTGAAGTACCTAGCTGGTAGCATTGGATGCACATCTCCTGAGTTGTTTTGCAGAGGCAAAATACTCCACTCTCTCCAACAAAAGGAACTCACATAGCTCCAGGCCTCCTGGAGCCCAGGAGTGACAAAGTGAACCCCAGTGACATCACCCTGCCTCACCCTCAGCCAATCAGAGAATTGTGCACAAACTCATCACAGATTCTACCCCTGCAACCTGAACTGGCTTTTAAGAGTGCGGTGTGGAAACCCTTATGGGAGCTCAGGGCTTTTTAGAGCTTGAGGAAATGGCTCTGCCAGAGTCAGGCAGTGGGACTGAGCCAGAGCTGGGGCCAAGCGCCAAGTCTCTGGCCCTCTTGGCAGTACACCACCACCCTTCCAGGGCCTGAGGTCGAATAGCACGCCTCCTCTCTGGAGGACCCTCCTCTCTGGCCTGGGAAGGAGACACTGGAGAATCCAGAGACTGGCACAGAGGGCACCCTGTGAATATATAGGAGGTGGCCAGGTGTCAAGTCCCGTGGGCCCAAGGAAGGTATTAGTCCCTGAGACATGTCTGCCGCTGCAGCCCCGTGGACTCTAGTCCACCAGGCTCCTCTGTCCGTGGGGTTCTCCAGAGAAGGGTACTGGAGTGGGTTGCCATGCCCTCCTCCAGGGGATCTTCCCGACCCAGGGATCGAACCCAGGTGTCCCTCATTGCAGGAGGATTCTTTACCACTGAGCCTAGTACAGAATAAAAACCTTAAAAAAAAAAAAAAAAAGGCAAAACACCCAGGAACTCACATAGCTCCAGGTGGCTCACATAGCTTGCCACCCCAACGTGATCCTTCCCATGACCCCGCTTTTCTGTGTCCCGCTTCGCAAATATAACAAGTATGTTAACACCCTCCCTTCTTTCTGTTTTTGTTGTCATATCTTTAACTTTATACGTATGTTTTGAGTGCTGCTTACAATGCTGGCATTTGGTTGTAAACCGTCACTTTTCCTTTCTCAAAATTAGGAGAGGAAAACGTGAGCTGAGCTGGTTTCCTCCTGGAGACGAGGCAAGTCTCCTTCAGGTAGCTGCCTCGTATCGCCTCTCAGCCTAGCAGGTCTACTCCACAGATCATCTTCCAGCAAAGCCTTTCCTCAGCTTTCATTTGTCTAAAAATGACTCCATTTTACCCTCATTTTTAAAGGATGTATTGCTGAATATAGACAGCCAAACTGCCTGAGTTGACAGGTTGGGCTTTTTCCTTTAATCATTTTAATAACATTGTTCCTTTGTCTTTTGACCCCCACTCTTTCTGAGAAGTCCATAGCAGTTCTAACTATTGTTACTCTACATGGAATGTGTCTTTCTTTTCTTTCTGGCTCTTTTCCAGATTTTCTCTATATTTAGCTTTGAGTAGTCTGCCCACAAGATGGGGACATGTGAATTCATTTTTCTTAGGAGTCTCTAAACTTTTTGCTACTGTAAATCTATGCTTTTCTCTTTAAAATCAATTTGGGAAATGCTCAGCTATTTATTTCTTGAAATATTTTGTTGTTGTTCAGTCACTTGGCCATGTCCTGACTCTTTGTGACCCCATGGACTGCAGCCCACTAGGCTTGCCCATCCTTCACCATCTCCCACAGTCTGCTCAAACTCATGCCCGCTGACTTGACAATGCCATCCAACCATGTCATCCTCTGTGGTCCACGTCTCCTTCTGCCCTCAATCTTTCCCAGCATCTGGGTCTTTTCCAATGAGTTGGCTCTTCACATCAGGTGGCCAAAGTATTGGAGTTTCAGCTTCAGCATCAGTTCTTCCAATGAATATTCAGGGTTGATTTCCATTAGGATGGACTGGGTTGATCTCCTCGCTGTCCAGGGTACTCTCAAGAGTCTTCTCCAGCACCTAAGTTCAAAAGCATCAAGTCAACGGCGCTCAGTCTTCTTTTGTCTTATTCCTAACCAATTCCATTACAGTCTCTTTTTAGAATTTCTACTACGTGTATGTTACGTTATCTGATCTTGTCCCATGCCCTTCTGAGGCTCTGTTCACTTTTCTTCTATCATTTTCCTGTCTGTTGTCTCCAGTTGGATCATTTCCGGTGATCTATCTTCAGACTCATAGATCTGTACTCCGATCACCTCTAGACGGCTATTAAGCCCATCCAGTGAATTTTTTTGTTTGTTTCAAGTACTATAATTTCTAAAATTTTTAAATTTCTTTTTAATTCCCTTTTCTCTGTTAAAATTCTCTGTTTGTGGACTCATTAAGACTGCATTTTCCTTTAGTCTTTTGAGTATATTTATATAGCTGCTTTAAAGATTATGTCTGTTAAGTCGAATATCTGAGCCATTTCAAGCTAATTTTCCATGAGGTTTTTTTTTTTTTTTTCTCGACTATAGGCTCCATTTTCCTGTTTCATTTTTGTTTTGGTTTTTATGGGTTTTTTTTTTTTTTTTTTTTTGGTATCTGTGCAAGTGTGCATGTGTGTGCATGTGTGTGAGTGAGTGAATTCCTTGCCCACAGGCCGTTTCCAGTCTCAGTGCACTGAGGGTGTCGAAGTTCTAGCCCCCACGTAAGTGGTCTGTCCACTTATTTTCTAAATTACATTAATAATTATAGTGATTTTTAATTTGCCTGGTCTTATCAAAACTAAGATAAAATTTCCTTTATACCTACATGGCATTTATATTTAATGCTTTGGATGTGTTTAGAAAGTGGAGCAGGAAAGCCCTCATATGTGCTGCCCCTGACTTGACAATGCCATCCAACCATGTCATCCTCTGTGGTCCACGTCTCCTTCTGCCCTCAATCTTTCCCAGCATCTGGGTCTTTTCCAATGAGTTGGCTCTTCACATCAGGTGGCCAAAGTATTGGAGTTTCAGCTTCAGCATCAGTTCTTCCAATGAATATTCAGGGTTGATTTCCATTAGGATGGACTGGGTTGATCTCCTCGCTGTCCAGGGTACTCTCAAGAGTCTTCTCCAGCACCTAAGTTCAAAAGCATCAAGTCAACGGCGCTCAGTCTTCTTTTGTCTTATTCCTAACCAATTCCATTACAGTCTCTTTTTAGAATTTCTACTACGTGTATGTTACGTTATCTGATCTTGTCCCATGCCCTTCTGAGGCTCTGTTCACTTTTCTTCTATCATTTTCCTGTCTGTTGTCTCCAGTTGGATCATTTCCGGTGATCTATCTTCAGACTCATAGATCTGTACTCCGATCACCTCTAGACGGCTATTAAGCCCATCCAGTGAATTTTTTTGTTTGTTTCAAGTACTATAATTTCTAAAATTTTTAAATTTCTTTTTAATTCCCTTTTCTCTGTTAAAATTCTCTGTTTGTGGACTCATTAAGACTGCATTTTCCTTTAGTCTTTTGAGTATATTTATATAGCTGCTTTAAAGATTATGTCTGTTAAGTCGAATATCTGAGCCATTTCAAGCTAATTTTCCATGAGGTTTTTTTTTTTTTTTTTCTCGACTATAGGCTCCATTTTCCTGTTTCATTTTTGTTTTGGTTTTTATGGGTTTTTTTTTTTTTTTTTTTTGGTATCTGTGCAAGTGTGCATGTGTGTGCATGTGTGTGAGTGAGTGAATTCCTTGCCCACAGGCCGTTTCCAGTCTCAGTGCACTGAGGGTGTCGAAGTTCTAGCCCCCACGTAAGTGGTCTGTCCACTTATTTTCTAAATTACATTAATAATTATAGTGATTTTTAATTTGCCTGGTCTTATCAAAACTAAGATAAAATTTCCTTTATACCTACATGGCATTTATATTTAATGCTTTGGATGTGTTTAGAAAGTGGAGCAGGAAAGCCCTCATATGTGCTGCCTCCAACACCATGACCACACATCAAAAGCATTTTTAATACTGACAGCTATTAAAAGAAAATGGCAGGGCTTCCCTGGTGGTCCAGTGGGTAAGGACACCGCCTTGCAGTGCAGGGGGCACCGGTTCGATCCCTGGCCTGGGAAGATCCCACGTGCTGAGGAGCGGCTGGACTGATGTGTCCAGCCACCAAGCCGGAGCTCTGGAGCACGTGTGCCCACAGCCAGCGCTCTGCAGCGAGAGAGGCCACTGCGATACTGCAATGGGAGGCCCACACAGGCCAAAAGGAACAAAGATGGAAATAAATGAAAGACCAATAGAAGCAGTCAAAAAAAAAAAGCTTAAAAAAAGAAAGAAAGAAAGAAAATGGCATGAGCTTTTGGAGTTAGTGAGCTGCTCCTGCTGCAAAAGTTTGAGGAAAACTTCTAGGCCCATCTGCTGGGAGAGGTGTAGAAGGGAATTTCTACATGTTGTGGAAGGGGATAGAACAGATGAACCCTAAGGATTTGTTCAAACATATAACTTATTCAACACGAAAGTACCTAGCACAGGGCTAGAACCCAATTTATGCTCCGTCACTTCAGTCCTATCCGACTCGTTGCGACCCACTGGACTGTAGCCTGCCAGAGAGCCCTGTCCATGGGATTCGCCAGGCAAGAACACTGAAGTGGGTTGCCACGCCCTCCTCCAGGGCATCTTCCTGACCCAGGAATTGAACCCACATCTCTTATGTCTCCTGCATTGGCAGGCGGGTTCTTTACCGCTAGCACTGCCTGGGAAGTAGGCATCAGACAGATGCTTGCAGAGTAGGCAAGTCACATATGCCATTATTATTAGAACCAAGTTCAGCCCAGTCTGTTGTGGCCTCTCCTCAGGGTCCTATTTACCTTTAAGCAGCAAAGAGCTTTAGTCACAGAGCCCAGGCTTGAAATCCGCCCCCCTCCCCATTCAGAATAGAAAAGAAAACTTTTCTCAGCTGAAAACCACATTTGCTGCTTATAAAAATAATTCAGAGTTTTATTTCTGCTCCAACCACCTTTTTTTGAAACTTTGGATGTGTTTAGAAAGTGGAGCAGGAAAGCCCTCATATGTGCTGCCTCCAACACCATGACCACACATCAAAAGCATTTTTAATACTGACAGCTATTAAAAGAAAATGGCAGGGCTTCCCTGGTGGTCCAGTGGGTAAGGACACCGCCTTGCAGTGCAGGGGGCACCGGTTCGATCCCTGGCCTGGGAAGATCCCACGTGCTGAGGAGCGGCTGGACTGATGTGTCCAGCCACCAAGCCGGAGCTCTGGAGCACGTGTGCCCACAGCCAGCGCTCTGCAGCGAGAGAGGCCACTGCGATACTGCAATGGGAGGCCCACACAGGCCAAAAGGAACAAAGATGGAAATAAATGAAAGACCAATAGAAGCAGTCAAAAAAAAAAAGCTTAAAAAAAGAAAGAAAGAAAGAAAATGGCATGAGCTTTTGGAGTTAGTGAGCTGCTCCTGCTGCAAAAGTTTGAGGAAAACTTCTAGGCCCATCTGCTGGGAGAGGTGTAGAAGGGAATTTCTACATGTTGTGGAAGGGGATAGAACAGATGAACCCTAAGGATTTGTTCAAACATATAACTTATTCAACACGAAAGTACCTAGCACAGGGCTAGAACCCAATTTATGCTCCGTCACTTCAGTCCTATCCGACTCGTTGCGACCCACTGGACTGTAGCCTGCCAGAGAGCCCTGTCCATGGGATTCGCCAGGCAAGAACACTGAAGTGGGTTGCCACGCCCTCCTCCAGGGCATCTTCCTGACCCAGGAATTGAACCCACATCTCTTATGTCTCCTGCATTGGCAGGCGGGTTCTTTACCGCTAGCACTGCCTGGGAAGTAGGCATCAGACAGATGCTTGCAGAGTAGGCAAGTCACATATGCCATTATTATTAGAACCAAGTTCAGCCCAGTCTGTTGTGGCCTCTCCTCAGGGTCCTATTTACCTTTAAGCAGCAAAGAGCTTTAGTCACAGAGCCCAGGCTTGAAATCCGCCCCCCTCCCCATTCAGAATAGAAAAGAAAACTTTTCTCAGCTGAAAACCACATTTGCTGCTTATAAAAATAATTCAGAGTTTTATTTCTTATTTTTTACATTTCTGTATTGATTCCCGGCCTTCTTGTTTTATTGTACAATAACAGGCCTCAGGACAGAGAATATATTATCACCAAACCTAAAAGAATCTCTTCCCAGGGAAATGCCCGGATCCCATGGGCTGTGCCCCACCCGGATCCCCAGTTCCAAGCAACAGCAGCAAGTATTCAAGAAGGCATCCAGGTTCCCTTTCTGCCGCCAGCGCCCTCCAGCTCAGAAAGCCCACTGGACCACCACCAAGGTCTTGCTTCTCCCTTCTCACCCCCGTGGAGCTGACTGTTGGATGGAGTCTGCACTTGCCCCGCCCAGGGAAGGAACAGGTGGGCCTCCAATCCCATTGGAGCTAGTGGGCTATCATCAGCATCCCCACCTAATGGGACTCCCATGGCCCTCTCTGGCAGACACCAGGAACGGGGTCCCAGTCGTGTGCTTTGTGAAACCGCACATTCCCCCATCCCCAAATACAACTAAATGAGCGAGCAATGGTTCCATAAACGTTCATCTGATTAGCCTGATCCCAAGGGGAGGGATACACAGACGGGCAGAGTGTGCGGGGCGCGCGCTCGGGGATCCCCATCCATCTCTGTCACCCGAGGTGCCCATGCTCGTTTGTCAGGCCCTGACAGGCGCTCTGGTCGGTGCAAAGGGAGTAACAGTGGGCCTCTTTGTTCTGTACACACGTGCAGGACCCAGCTGCCTCCCTCCTCCTGCCAGCAGCTGGGCAAGTCGGTTCTGCAAAGCCAGGCGGGGGGTGGGGGTGGGGTCTTTAGGTGAAGAATGAGGACAGGGGCTTCAGAGAAGGGAGGAGCCAGGAGACCTGGAGACAGAAGGAGGCAACAGTTGAGAAATTCTCGAGACCCTCGTACACTCTGACTTCCTCTGCAAAAGGGTCTAATTGGCTTCTCACCTCCACCCCTGGACAGGCAGTGAGCGGCCCGCGGCCCCTCCCCTGGCCACTGGAGTGAGATGGAGGCAGGGGAGCTAGGTGGGAAGGGAGAGCAGGCAGATGGCCCCCAACAGTTCACTCTACAGAGCTGGGTACCCAAGACTGAGGGACTACCCCAAATCGCCACTCCTCCCCACTCCCCAGCTAACACCTTGAGAGCCTGAGAAAATGCTGGATGATCACATGTGGGCGCAAGAATGGACTGTTTCCATCAAGGGTCATCCCAGACTCTCTGCAAGTCAGAAAACCCAGCCTCACCTTCACAGGGAAGAAATCTTCTTTGACCACTTTTTCCCTCAATATGGAATCCCATTAAGGAAAGGACTCCCAGGCTGGTCTAGGCTGAGTAGAGATAAGATCATGCCTCATCATCCCATCTCTGCACTCAGGTGAAAGAAGAAATGTGTCCTAGATCCAGAAGCAAAAGAAGGTAGAAACAGCCTCTAATGAAGGAATGCGCCTAACCCTGGAGGCAGACAAGAATCCAGCCTCAGTTTTCCTTTCCCATAAAATGGGGCTAATAAGTCTTACCCTGTGCTCCCCAGGGTCTGTTCTCAAGATCTGGAGAGTTCACCTACGAAAGTGTGGGACACAGTGTGGGCCTTGCAGAGCATGAGCGGGGCCAGTTGGGCCTGGCAGATGCCTGTTGCTCCCAGGTCTGAGGACAGGGCCAGGGCACGTGCTGTGCAGTTGCCGTGTGTTTGGTTTGCTCGGAGGTGAGCCAGGAACCCAGAGCAGACAGGAGGCTGGCTGTACCCGTGAGACACAGACGAGTGTGCCCCGGAAACCCAGGCGTCATATCCAGACCCCAGGGAGCCCAGACCTGGTCATGGGGGAGACCCGACCTTGGCCCCATGCACACTGAACTCAGACTCTGTTCCCTTCCGACCTTGGATGGACATCTGACCTTGGGCACAGTTTTGCCCGATTCTGGCTGTGTCTTCCCATCCTTCTCCCTGCCTAGCCCCGGGGGGCCTTGGGGGAGATGGTAGACCGAATGGAGGGGACACAGATACACACATTTGCACAACCACCAGGCTGTCCTTGCCCACCTCCCACATGCGGCAAGTGGGGAGTGCTGGCAATGACTACACTCGCCTCTGCTCCAGCCTCCACTCCCAGTCCCTTCCATCTCCTTTCACAGAAATACATTGCCTTTACTTCTGTGCCCAATTTAAAAAAAAAATCAGCCCATCGAGGGAGGACAGCAGACCCTGGCCCTCAGCTCCGTGATCGGAATCCATGTGCTTTGTGGACTTGGTCCTTTGTACCCTTTTCCAGGGTCCTGGAGATTCCCCAGCCACAGAGGACCCTTCAGGCCACTTCGTGGAGATGCCATTCTGGATCTGCATCTCCTCCAGCTCCAGCCGCTGGCCTCAGCTACGATCTGTGCTTCCTCCTCCAGAGCCTCCTGCTTCGGCCAGACTCTGCCCCCAAGCCCTACGAAGCATCCCCGCTGCCTTTCTCCCTGCTAGAGAGTCAGACACCGGCTGTCACGCTGAGTCCTGCTGGCTGAGTTCAGTGTCCTCGTCACCATCACCAAGGCCAGGCTGACCGCTAGGCCATTGTGGACTGGACTCCCCAACCCACACCTCTGTCCACGGGCTGCCAGGGCAGGCTCAACTCCTTCTAGGCGTGGGGGTTGGAGAGGAAGCATGTTTCTCCTTGGTTCAACTGCCGATGGATCAAGCTCAGGGCACAAGGTGCTACCAGAGGGGTAGGAACTCAGGGAGAAGAAGCTCCATCCACAGCCAGTTCCCTGGCCATCCTCCACCCGAGCCCAGAGAAGGAGCTGTGGACAGGGCATCCATGAGATCCATGAAATGCTGCCAGGAAAGAAGAGACCATTAGAGACTGCAATGCCAGTGCACGGGGCTGGATTCGGAGGCCAGTGTTCAAAAGCACAGTTTCACATGGCTGGACTCTCTGCAGAGAGGAAATGATTTTAATCAGCTGAAAGAACATGGAGGTCATCCATCTTCCATTGTTTAAGAGGAGAATTCATCTTAGGAGTGGGGTGGCGAGGCAGTGAGGGGAGGAAAGTTGGGGCAGATTTAAATGATCAGGAGAGAATTCTCCCTAAAAGAACTGAACAAGACGGGGCTGCAGGCCCCGAAGGCACTGGTCGTCATAATCCTGTGTGCGCCCTTCTCAGCAGTGGGACCAGGCGGTAATGATAAAAATCACTACAGTGCCCTTTACAGATTACAAAACACTTCTGTATCCATTGTCTTATTTAATTCTCATAAAAACCATCTGAGGTCAGCAGTATTCGCTCTGTGTATCTCAGGAAAGCCGGGAGTCACAGACATCCTGCTGAAATGGCCTTCAGCACGGCGTCTTCAATAGCTGGTTCAAATAAGCTTTACGGTTCCGTACTTCTTTTTAACCTTTTTATTGATGCATGGCATACGTACAGGAAAACCGCCTGGTGGCGTTCAGGACACACGCCCCCCAAATGTGGCACCTTGACATACGGGATATTTTAAGCTGAAGAAGTTGGAGAAAAACGGCAGAAGCTGGAAGGTCACTCAGACCTTCTTCTTCACCCCTCCTCCTCTGAAACAGGTCATAGAGCCTTCACGTAAGAGGTGCCCTCCCCATATCTTGAGGAAAGGACCATCTTTGTCCTTCCAAAGAGATGCCAAGAAGAATCTTAACGGACAGACCTTGCTAAATTGTCCCCAGTTTCCTAACTACCCTCATACTCCTAACCCTATCACAGCCTCCCCGGCTGCCCACTCCTCATCAAACCCAGCCTAAAATGCCCAGCTCTGTTTTTCTGTCTTCATTTCCTTGTGAAGACTCTCGTGTCCGGTAGAACTTACATTCCATAAAGTTGCCTGTTTTTCTTCCCTGAATCCGTCCTCGTTGGCTTAATTTTCCAATTAAGGGCCCTGAAAGGCTCAAGGAAAGCTTTTTCCTCCCGTTATGCCCAAATACATACTGAATTTTCACTAAGGAAACACAGCTGCCACGAGTAGAACCCTTCCTGCTTCTCCCCAGTCACATCCTCCTTTTCCCCCAAGGTAACTCGGTATCTGTCCTCACAGATGAGTTCTGCTCTACGTTCCTATTCTATAAACGCAGTCATTCAGGACCGGCCTCTTCTTCACCGTTCTGTTTGTTACATGTCATTCATCGCCACGGCTGGATCCTCCGTTGTCTGAGCATCACACAATAAATGGCCCTTTCCACTGTTGGTGGATATTTGAGTGATTCGACATCGAGGAGGGGACTTCCTACGTCATGGTGTGGGTACTCTGTTTACATGTGGTTTTCCAAACGGTTTGGAAAGCAGCTTTGCCGAGTTGCTACACAGATGGGTGCGCCCACCACGGCATCAGAGTTTTGGTCACTCTGGGTCATTCCCCAGCACTTTGTGCTGTCTCTTACATTTCAGCCTTGCTGGTGGGTGTGCGATGGCATCTTGTTGGGATTTTAATCTGCAGTTTCCTAACTACTAAGGCTGAACTCCTTTTCAAATGCTTTTCAGCCCCTGGGACAGCCTCTTGCGTCCAGTGGCTGTTCAAGCATTCTGTCCATTTTGTTCATTTTCATTTTTCTTATTGATCTGGACAAGTCATCTCTAGATTCTGAAAACGAAGCCTTCATTGGAAGCCTAAGTCACAGAGGGGAGGACGGAGAAGGTTTTCTTTGACCCCAGAGAATTGTCGCATGAAATTCTACCTTTCCCATAACCCAAATTCTCCGGTGTCCTTGAGTCTATTTCTAGAGTCTCTACTGTTTCATCCACCTGCTTACTCCTTCTCCAGTATCAAACTGCTTTAATTGCTGAGTTTCAGGTGTTTTAGTATCTATTCAAGCTGGTTCCACATCAACAGCCTTTTTTCTCAGGATTTTCCCAGTTATTCTTTGCAGGGTTTTTTCTTCCCAGATAAACTTTGGTTTTATTTCACTGTATTTTTAAAAAATCCTAAAACAGTTAATTGGAATTTCATTAATCAATTCATTTTGAAATCACGCTTCCCTGTGATGTTGAATATTATTACTACTCAACAACAAGGACTTGCTTCTGATTTGAAGTGTCTCTCAGTAGAGAGTACAAGTTTTCTTTGCTGTTGCTTAGTTGTTAAGTCATGTCCGACTCTTCCAACCCCATGGAACCCACCAGGCTCCCCTGTCCTGGGACTTTCCAGGCAAGAATACTGGAGTGGGTTGCCATTTCCTCCTTCAGGGGATCTTCCCGAACCAGGGATGGAACCTACATCTCCTGCATTGGCAGGTGAATTCTTTACCACTGAGCCACCAGGGAAGCCTGAAGTCTCCTTTACAAGGATATTAATCAGCTCAGGGGGATTCCCTTGTAGGTAGCTGGTAAAGAATCCCCCTGCAATGCAGGACACCCTGGTTCCATCCCAGGTCAGGAGAATCCCCTGGAGGAGGAAGTGGCAACCCACTCCAGTACTCAAGATACAATCCCATGGACAAAGGAGCCTGGGGGCTACAGTCCATGGGGTCCGAGTCAGAGATGACTGAAATGACTGAGAGCGAGCACACACACCTTCTCACTAAGAAGGTCCTTCTAATGGCTGAACTCTTTCAAATGCTTTTCAGCCCCTGGGACAGCCTCTTGCGTCCAGTGGCTGTTCAAGCATTCTGTCCATTTTGTTCATTTTCATTTTTCTTATTGATCTGGACAAGTCATCTCTAGATTCTGAAAACGAAGCCTTCATTGGAAGCCTAAGTCACAGAGGGGAGGACGGAGAAGGTTTTCTTTGACCCCAGAGAATTGTCGCATGAAATTCTACCTTTCCCATAACCCAAATTCTCCGGTGTCCTTGAGTCTATTTCTAGAGTCTCTACTGTTTCATCCACCTGCTTACTCCTTCTCCAGTATCAAACTGCTTTAATTGCTGAGTTTCAGGTGTTTTAGTATCTATTCAAGCTGGTTCCACATCAACACCCTTTTTTTCTCAGGATTTTCCCAGTTATTCTTTGCAGGGTTTTTTCTTCCCAGATAAACTTTGGTTTTATTTCACTGTATTTTTAAAAAATCCTAAAACAGTTAATTGGAATTTCATTAATCAATTCATTTTGAAATCACGCTTCCCTGTGATGTTGAATATTATTACTACTCAACAACAAGGACTTGCTTCTGATTTGAAGTGTCTCTCAGTAGAGAGTACAAGTTTTCTTTGCTGTTGCTTAGTTGTTAAGTCATGTCCGACTCTTCCAACCCCATGGAACCCACCAGGCTCCCCTGTCCTGGGACTTTCCAGGCAAGAATACTGGAGTGGGTTGCCATTTCCTCCTTCAGGGGATCTTCCCGAACCAGGGATGGAACCTACATCTCCTGCATTGGCAGGTGAATTCTTTACCACTGAGCCACCAGGGAAGCCTGAAGTCTCCTTTACAAGGATATTAATCAGCTCAGGGGGATTCCCTTGTAGGTAGCTGGTAAAGAATCCCCCTGCAATGCAGGACACCCTGGTTCCATCCCAGGTCAGGAGAATCCCCTGGAGGAGGAAGTGGCAACCCACTCCAGTACTCTCGCATACCGAATCCCATGGACAAAGGAGCCTGGGGGGCTACAGTCCATGGGGTCGCCGAGTCAGAGATGACTGAAATGACTGAGAGCGAGCACACACACCTTCTCACTAAGAAGGCCTAGAGTTGGATAATCCCCTGTTGGAGGTGGGGGTCGGGGCTGGGGGAAATTCCTGTATATGGTAAGATGTTTAGGAGAATCTCTGACCTCCACCCACTAGTTGCCAATAACACTTCCCTGCTGAATGTGACAGCCAGAGATGTCTTCGGACAATGCCAAATGTCGTCTGGGAGGTACCGTCAGTCAGAGTTGAGAACCACGGGCCTCAGGGAAAGTAGCTAGAGTCGCCTGACTCGGGAGCTGCTTTTGAGAAAATCAGCAAAAGGCATCTGTCTTCTCTGGGCTCTTCATTCAAGAGTCCCCAGGCCTGTCAGGCCTTTTCAGCCTCATCTTTTCCGTCCCTCTTTGACCTCATACTCTCAGAAATCTAGGATTCTCCCGCAGGCCATCCTTTGCAGGTGGTGTTTTCATTTCATATGCCCTGGGTACAGCAAGAATACTGCTAGTCTTTCACTGTTAAGCTGATTTGAGCTCAACTTTTTCAATTACGGTAAGAAAATATCAGTCTGAACTAGAGTATTTTTGGTTGCCAGTTATAGAAAACCCATCGAGCTGCCTCGGACAGTAAGGAGAATGTTTTGTGTAAGAATAGCCGAGTGGTAGTGTATGCTTCAGGTGCAGTCTGATCAGGGCTCCAGTTTCACGGCAGCTCTCTGAGCTACGTCCTCTTCTATGCTCTGGCTTTGTTGTCTGGTTGGTTTTCCTCTTGAGAAAGAAAAAAAAAAGATTATCCTGTTCAAGATCTGACATTTGCAGACCATATAATCTAGAAGGGTAGACAACTTCTCTTCCTTGAATTGTGAAGAAATTGAAATCCCTGAGGTTTCCTCTGACTGCACCAGCCTAGGCCTCTTTATTCATATTTGAAGCAATCATTGTGGTCAAGAAATGACTTACTGGGTTACTGTCCCTCCTTAACTATTCCTTGTGGCGATGGAATTATACTAACCAATTTAGGGCTAAGGAGTCTCCCTTAGAGCAGAAGTGAGAGTCAGTACAACTGAAAGTCGTGGCTCCCCCAGTAGGGCAGTGGATGGACCCTGGAGAAATGTACTTCTGCCCCCATATGTGGACTTCTCCTGTGGCTCAGTGGTAAAGAGCCTGCTGGCAATGAAGAAGTCATGGGAGACATAGATTCCATCCCTGGGTAGGGAAGATCCCCCAGAGGAGGGCATGGCAGTCTACTCTAGTATTCTTGCCTGGAGAATTCCATAGACAGCCCATAGGATCGCAAAGATATGGACACACTGAAGCAACTTAGCACACACACACATGTACGCACTCCCATATGTGAAGTTAGTTTATTGTTTGTTTTATATTTTTTTTATTTTTTATTTATTTATTTATTTATTTATTTATTTATTTATTTATTTTTGTACATGTATGTTCCCAGATCAATCAGATGCATATCCCTTGACCCTCCCCCCACCTAGGTTCCCCCAATCCCTCCAGACCATTGCTCCAAGTGGTTGTAGGTACTCCTATTCCCCTAGCACAATGACAATAGCTATCTTTTCTACACATGACAGTATAGGTTCCCATGTTACTCCCTCCCATATTGTTTGTTTTAAATTAGGAGTGAATATTGGATTCAGTTAAAATTCCTTTTTGGTATCTAATTGAGTTGGTCCTATGGTATCTTTTCCCTCTGGTACATTAATGTATCATATTAATTGATTTCATAACTTGGAAAGACCTTCTAATCGTAGGAAGAATCTCATTTGATGTTATTATTTTATTCTTTTAATAGGCTGTGGAAATTTCTGCCATTATTATTTTTTTTTTAGATTCCTGTTCAAGATCTGACATTTGCAGACCATATAATCTAGAAGGGTAGACAACTTCTCTTCCTTGAATTGTGAAGAAATTGAAATCCCTGAGGTTTCCTCTGACTGCACCAGCCTAGGCCTCTTTATTCATATTTGAAGCAATCATTGTGGTCAAGAAATGACTTACTGGGTTACTGTCCCTCCTTAACTATTCCTTGTGGCGATGGAATTATACTAACCAATTTAGGGCTAAGGAGTCTCCCTTAGAGCAGAAGTGAGAGTCAGTACAACTGAAAGTCGTGGCTCCCCCAGTAGGGCAGTGGATGGACCCTGGAGAAATGTACTTCTGCCCCCATATGTGGACTTCTCCTGTGGCTCAGTGGTAAAGAGCCTGCTGGCAATGAAGAAGTCATGGGAGACATAGATTCCATCCCTGGGTAGGGAAGATCCCCCAGAGGAGGGCATGGCAGTCTACTCTAGTATTCTTGCCTGGAGAATTCCATAGACAGCCCATAGGATCGCAAAGATATGGACACACTGAAGCAACTTAGCACACACACACATGTACGCACTCCCATATGTGAAGTTAGTTTATTGTTTGTTTTATATTTTTTTTATTTTTTATTTATTTATTTATTTATTTATTTATTTATTTATTTATTTTTGTACATGTATGTTCCCAGATCAATCAGATGCATATCCCTTGACCCTCCCCCCACCTAGGTTCCCCCCCCCAATCCCTCCAGACCATTGCTCCAAGTGGTTGTAGGTACTCCTATTCCCCTAGCACAATGACAATAGCTATCTTTTCTACACATGACAGTATAGGTTCCCATGTTACTCCCTCCCATATTGTTTGTTTTAAATTAGGAGTGAATATTGGATTCAGTTAAAATTCCTTTTTGGTATCTAATTGAGTTGGTCCTATGGTATCTTTTCCCTCTGGTACATTAATGTATCATATTAATTGATTTCATAACTTGGAAAGACCTTCTAATCGTAGGAAGAATCTCATTTGATGTTATTATTTTATTCTTTTAATAGGCTGTGGAAATTTCTGCCATTATTATTTTTTTTCTCATGATTGTGTTCAGTGAGATGAGTCTGGAGTTCTCTAGTTTTGTGCTAATTTTGTCAAATTTTGGTATCCATGTTACGATAGTTTTATAAAAAGAATCTGGGAGCCATCCTTATTTCTCCCGGTTCTGGAAGAGTTTATATAGTATCAGGTTCATCTGTTACTTGAACACTTGAAAGAGTTTACCTTTCAGACCATCTGGATCTGGCACTTTTGTGGAAAGGTTGCTTTTTAATAACATTTTCAATTTCTTCCATTGTTTTTAGTCTATTCTAGTTTCCATCTCTCATGAAGTCAATCCTGATCATTTATAGTTCCTGGAAAATACCATTTTTCACCCATCTTTACAAATTTAGTTCTACTGAATTTTTTTGGCAAACAACAACAAAAAAAATGTTTTTAAGAATTAAATAATGCCTTTGCTGCAACATGAATAGACCTAGAGATTGTCACAGCAAGTGAAGGCAGTCAGACAGAGAAAGAGACCTATCCTATGGTATCCTTTATATGCAGAATCTCTTAAGTGAAATAATACAAATAAACTCATTTGCAAAACAGAAATAGACTCACAGACTTAGAAGATGGTGCGTAGGGATAGCTGAGAGTGTAGGATGGACATGGGCACACTGCTCATATAAAATGGACAACCAACAAGGACCTACCATACAGCAGAGGGAACTCTGCTCAATGTGACACGGCAGCCTGGATGGGAGAGGAGTTTGGGGAAGAATGGATCCATGCACGTGTATCGCTGACTCGCTTTGCTGTCTCCCTGAAACTATCACAACATTGTTAATTAGCTATACTCCAAGATAAAATAAAGTTTTTAAAACCTTTTTTTTTTCAATTTCTTTTAGATTGGTGGTATTGTCTCTTATTTGTTTCCAGTATAGTGTATTTGAGCTACTTCTCAATGACTTATCAGTTTTAGCGTGTGATCTCCCATACACGTGTGCTCAATCACTCCAGTCGTATTGAACTCTTTGGGACCCTATGGACTGTCGCCCGCCAGGCTCCTCTATCCATGGGATTCTCCAGGCATGAATTCTGTAGTGGATTGCCATGCCCTTCTACAAGGGATCTTCCCAGTCCAGGGACCAAACCCATGTCTCCTGCATTGCAGGCAAATTCTTTACCACTGAGTCACTGGGAAGCCCCCTCTCCCATACCTACTACTTCTTAAATTTATTTATCAGCCCTATCAATTTTGTTTTCTAAGTCAGTCATACGTTTGTTAACCTTGAATGAATTTAGTTGATCTTTCCTGACTTTTTCAATTGCATGCTTCATCTGTTTGTTTTAGTTCTTTCATTCACTGATTTTAATTATTTCTTGTGCAACATGTCCCTAAATGGCAGAACTGGGCTGAGTGAACAATATTCCCACAAACTATACCAAAAGTGAGATCAAAGATGCGGCCCAGTGCAGAACATTTAAACACAGTGCTCAAGAACTGGTTAGATAAGGGACCACAATAAGACTGCAGCAGGATCGAGCCACAAGATTTGGGACTCAGCTGCAGACAGCATTTATCTTCAGCAGCTGTGCTCAGAGTCAGACCCCCCACTCCAGAGAGCACCGTGGACAACGCCGTCTCGAGGCTGAGTTGGTGGATGGGTTAGAGGGGAGTTTGTGGGTTTTCTGTAGACAGGAACCCAGAGCAGTGATTTCTGATCCAACCTTAAGAAAGCAGAGATGACTGCGCCTAGATAGCCACAGCACTGCCATCAGATGAGGCTGAGGGAGGCCAGAAGGACCGGACGAGGAGGCCTCGCCCAAGCAACAGGAGCTGTGGCCAAGGAGGCGGCAGAGGAGCCTCTTAAGAAATGAGGAAAGTACTCATACTGTAGAGTTTGCTCCCACCACATTCCAGGTACAGAGCCTGTGAACGCATCTTAGGACAGTAGTGACCACGTACATGTTTTTGTGACCCCATGTCTTCTCCCCTTTTCCCTCAGCATCAAACCAAAATAGGCTGGGGGCCGGAGTGGGAATGGAGGTGTTTTAAAATGAAAAGTGAAAGGTGCTTGGGCGTGTCCAACTCTTTGTGACCCGCGGACGAGCCAAGGAATTCTCGAAGCAAGAATACTGGAGTGGATAGCTGCTGCCTTCCCCAGGGGATCTTTCCAACCCAGGGATCGAACCCAGGCCTCCCACATTGCAGGCGGGTTCTTTACCATCTGAGCCACCAGGGAAGCTCTTAAGACTACACTTACACTCTAAAGTGATTATAAGGAATTTTAACGACCTGAAAGTCATCTGAAGAAGATTGAGTGTGTGCATGTATCCATTAGGTGTTAGGGGAAGAAGAACCACCCAACCAACCAGATTACAGGGATGCTTGGAAATAAAGATGTGTTTCTAATTAAATGAGAATTCAAGAAGTCCCGCTTGTTGAACATACTGCTTATACTTGTTTGGTTCTGTAAGTGCTTAAAGAGTAAGATTTTCCTTCACGTGGTATTTCTAAGCATCATTACCTAGTGTTTTCATTCTCATATATAGGCCTATGTTCTAGACGGTCGTCAATGTCAGCTTTAATTTATTCTTTGACCCAGGAGTTATCTTCAAAAGGGTTTTTCTTTCATTTCCAGGCATTTGATTTGCTGGGCTTTGTTTTCCCTTCATCCTCTGGAAACCTTTCATATCTTCTGTCTATCCCCCTATTATTTGAAATGTCACAATCATTCGTGTTAATGTAAGCCTATTGTGATTTATTGTACTGGTCCTTCAGACAGCGGCCTCCCTATTTCTGGGGAATTTTCTCATATTATTTCTTTCATCAGCTTCTGCTTTCCATTTTCTCTTTTCATTCTGGTATTTGTATTAGATCCTGGACCACTGGATTGATCTTCTAACACTGCTTTTCACTCGTATTTCCCTATTTTTTTATGATCTCCTTTCTGAAACATTTCTTCTAATTAGACTCCAACCCTTCTACTCATTTGAAATAAAGAAGAAATCAGAAATTGAAAACATCAAAACTGAGCCCACATGCTAGATCTCTGACAGTGGGCACCTGGTAAGCCTCCTGCAAAGCACCTGGGCCAAACCTAGCAAACCATGAATATTCAGGCCCAGGGATGCCTCCCACTGACATTTTTCTCAAAGAAACTGCAGTCGAAAATGTCCATCACAGCATTCCTTATAATTGCATAAGAACAGACATAATTTAAATGTCCAACAGTATGAGTTTGGTTCAATAAATTATAATCCATCCACAGATGAAAGAGTCCACATACTTTCAAAGTGATGCTCATAAAGATTAGAAGGAAAAATGGCATAGACATATATGCACTACCAGGTATAAGATAGCTGTGAGAAGTTGCTGCATAACACAAGGGCCCAACCTGGCACTCTGTGATGACCCAGAATGATGGGTTGGGAGGGAGTTGATACATGTATAATTACAGCTGATTTGCACTGCTATAGGACAGAAACCCACACTACATTGTAAAGCAATTTTCTTCCAATTAAAAAATAAATTAAACAAAATAAAGACTAGGAGGAAATAGGAAACAATTCTGATGCTCTGTGGAGAAAGGGATAAAAAAATACTCAAATTTAGAAATTCGACAGAGAAAAAGACCGAAAGGAATATATCAAAATACAAATCAGAGTTAGTTTTAAAATGAGAACTTTGGTGACTTTTTTCTTATCCCCTAGTCAACAAATTTTTCTATAGTGATATTACATTCCCTTTCTGATCAATTCCTATATACATAAGAAGGCACATTTTCAGCTGTATAACTTATTTATAAGAACCAAGCCAGCATGATAAAAACTCTCACAGCTTCAACCCATAAATGATTCAGAATCTGGGAGTACTTAGTCTGGAGATGGACAGACTAACGGGTCTTGATCACCATCCTTCAGCCCACGAGAGCTGTCCCTTGGGAGAAAAATGAGCTTTGCTCCATGTAACGGCAGAGTTGAATGAAGGGTCATGGGAGACCATCTGTTTGTTCTGCAGAAGGTTCTCCAAAGATAAAATTTCCAAACAATAGACGGGGCTGCCTGTCAGGTGGGGAACACCCTGTAACTGGAGGTATTTAAGCCTATGTCAGGGCAGGGGTTGTCTGATACGAAGAAGGAGGTTGAAGGAAGGCGGGTAAAAAATCAAGATGAGGCAGAAATATAGTAAGTGACTAACAGGGGCCAGAGGAGTCAATGGCCCCAGACGCCTTTCCTGGACCACTCCTGACTCCTAGTGGGTTTCAGCAAAGATAACCGCAGATGGGAAAAATCCCACAGGCTCTCATAAATGCCTTAGAACAGCAGCACCAGAGGATCCTAGAGGTCATTTAGGCTCCTAGCCTCCTGTCACCAAAGAAGAAATGGAGATTCAGAGAGGGCACGTGTGTGCTGGGGACACACAGCAGGTCTGTTTAGAGCTGTTTGGATTGCAGGCACCGGTCTGCTCACTGACTCTCAGACCATCCCACCCACCACTACGCCACCTGCCAGGCCCCACTCTCACCCGACACCTCCTGGCATTCCTGGTTCCCTCCAGAGAGGAGGACCAATGTGGCCAGGGCTGTGATCTCACCTAGAGAGAGAAAAACAAAAACATCAAGAGTCAGAATGAAAAAGTGACGGCTCTTCTGGTCTACCTCTCTCTTCTTGCTCTGAATCACACACTCGCGCACGCACACACACACACACAGGATGGCTTTTATGGGAAGAAATGAATAACCCCTGGGTTGCTCATTGTTCTTTTACTCTAGTGACAAAACGCACTCATGATTACTCTGGTTTCATATAAAACCGATATTTGATGGAAGGAGATATTTGTTTGGAAATAATGAAATGTCTGTCGGAGCCCGGGCACCATACTGGCCCGAGGTGAGAGTGGAATGCACCTCGCCTCATATTTCATTCCTCCTGTAATAGAAACAGTCGTGTCCATGTCACCGGAGCTGAGAGGAAGGAGCCAGAGCATTTCCTGAGGAAACCCAGGGAAGAGCTGATCAATAAAATCCATCAGACTCAGTGCACTCTTGAAGCACTTTCTGTGTTCATTTATCCTGGACCTGGGAGTGATTATGTCAGGTCTTTTTCCCAAGGACTCTGGCAAAATAAAACAACTTTCCATCCCGAATCCTTTTCATGAAAAAGGTTTTGGTTTCTTCAAAGGTATGTTTTGCTGTTTATTTTGGACAGCGCAGGGGCCATTCAGGATGACTTTATCATTGGCAACAGGTGTCCTAACGATGCATCGTTAGTGACCTCCATCCCCTGCCTATCCCCCACTCTGGTCACATGGAGCACAGGGACAATTGTCAGAGGCCACCCTGGTCTTTCTGAGCGCCCAGACCAGGAGCTGATTTCCGGTCTCAGAATGCCCAAAGCGAATGCATTAGCAGCCTTGGGGAGGATTGTCCGTTCCTAGAAATAGAAAAGGTGAAAATGCCCACTGAAAAGTCCTCTGCTTAAAAAAAAAATCTAAGATAATTGTTGAATCAAGTGCTATTCTAAGAAATAATACAGAGGGACTTCCCTGGTTATCCAGTGGTTAAGAATCCACCTGCCAATGCAGGGGACACAGGTTCCACCCCTGGTCAGGGAACTAAGATCCCACCTGACGAGGGACAACTTGAGCTTGCACACTGCAACTAAGACTTATTGCAGCCCAAACTAAATAAACAAAAATTAAGAAAAAGAATCTATCACATTTTAAAAGAAAACTAAGAGAGCCCTGTCCACTTGGCCTAGTCTGCAATACTCAACTCATCACCACCCAGAGACAGACATCAATGACAATCCCCCTGGGACTTCCCTGTGGCCCAGTGGATAGAGAGTCCGCCTTGCAGTGCAAGGGGCACCAGTTCGATCCCTGGCCAGGGGAAGCTCCCATGCACCGTGGAGCGGCTGGACCGGTGTGTCCAGTTATGAGCCTGCGCTCTGGGGCACACGCGCCCAGAGCCGGTGCTCTGCAGTGAGAGGGGCAACTGCAATGGGAGACCCACATAGGCCAAAGAATAAAGCTGGATGAAAATAAATAAATTTTAAAAAATGACAATCCCCTGATCTTGTTCAGATTCCCTCCATTTTCCTTGTACTCATTTTGTGTGTGTGTCTGTGAATTCATCAACTGCATGGACGTGAGTCTGAGAAAACTCTGGGAGATAGTGAAGGGCAGGGAAGCCTAGCACATTGCCGTTCATGGGGTCACACAGAGTCAGACATGACTTAGCGAATGAACAACAAAAATTAAGTTCAATACCATCGTATTTCCTTGTAGTGATAATGTTAGTAGCGGTCACTCTGTCATCTTATATACAACTCCACACTCAGGACACTGACTTTTCTCCTGCATTTTCAAAACACACTCATCACTTCCCAACCACGACCACCCCTAACCCCTAGCAACCACTCATTTGCTCTCCATCTCTGTAACTTAACAGTTTCAAAAACGTTATAGAAGTGAAATCATACAGTATGTAACCTTTGGGGATCAGCTTTTTCATTCAGCACAGCTCTCCGGATGCTCGGCCAAGTTGAATTGACAGTGTATTCCTTTTCGTGGCTGAGTCCATGGTGTGAATGCACCTGTTTGTTTCACCTTACCTATCAAAGGACATCTGGGCTGATTCCAGTTTTCAACTTGCAAATAAAGCAGCCGTGAAAATTTGTGTACAGACTTGTGTGTGACCCTAAGTTTTCATTTCTCTGGGATAAACAGCTAGGATGCCTGGTTGTATGGGAGTTTGGTAGTTACAAGTTAAGTTGCCAAAGAAACGGCCAGACTGTTTTTCCTAGTGGCAGCACCATGTCACGTTCGCACCAGCCACGCCTGAATGATCCAGTTGCTCGGCATCCTCGCCAGCATTTGGTATTATCCTTATTTCATTTATTTTAGCCATTCTAATAGACGTATAGTGATAGCTGATTGTGGTGTTTTTTTTAAAAAACTGCTCTAATTTATATTTTTTTTAGGGGGGAGAGGTGGGGAGGGAGAGAGGCAGGCGGGCCCTTCTATTGATCTTTCATTTCTCTATTTTCATCCATCTTTGTTCTTTGGCCCGTGTGGGCCTCCCATCGTGGTGGCCTCTGTTGTCGCAGAGCACCAGTTCTGGGCGCATGCGCTCCAGAGCTCCAGATGGGTAATTGGACACATCGGTCCAGCTGCTCCGTGGCACATGGGATCTTCCCAGGCCAGGGATGGAACCGGTGCCCCTTGCACTGCAAGGTGGTGTCCTTACCCACTGGACCACCAGGGAAGCCCCTGATCGTGGTTTTAATTGGCTTTTCCCTAATAGGTACAGGTATTGAACACCCTAGATTCGTTTTCCAGCTGTATATTTCCTTCAGTGAAATGTCTATTCATGTATTTAGCCTATTTTCTAGTTAGAGTGTTGTTTTCCTTTTTCATGTTTTCTTTTTTTTTCTTTTTTTAAACTGTCATTCTCTGCAAATCGCCAAACTGGTCCTGCCTCATGGGTAGCTATGGTGAAAGGTTCCTACTCTCCAAGGAGGGAAAAGCCAGAAATCTGAGAGAACACCCAACTCACCCTGATCTCCTCTTTCCCCCTCGCTCTTTCTCCCCCATCTGTGCATTCCTGTGGGGAAAAAGAACCTCAGGAGGTATTCTGATCCCAGCTCTGCCATGCCCCGTTGTGAAGTCTGGGGGCCCTTTCACCCTCTCTCTGACCCTTTGCTTTCCCATCTGTAAAATAAGGAAGTTGAAGCTGGCAAGCTCTAATATCCTCATCCACTTTCTTTCTGGTGTCTGTCTCTGGGGTTGGCACACCCCTGATCATTCTGCAAAGAGAGAAGTTGCTGTTGTGAGCATGTGCTATTCGGAGCTTCCCAGCACGACCCTCCCTTCTCTTGGTTAGCAACTCGGGGTTTTCAGGCAGGCATCTTCTCTCCCCCACACATCCTGGGTGCTTCAGAGGAAGCTGCCTCCTTCCCCCAGCTCCCACTCCCCCACCCTCCCCCTCGCTGGGACCACGCGCCAGCCCTCAACTAAGCCATGTGCTCCATCCCCTTGGAGATGTCTTCCCTAACTGGATCCAACCAGCTGAAGCCTGGCGATTCTGTTCCCTGGCTAGGGGCAAAAAATACCCTTCTTCTAGTGGCACATGAACCAGGGAGCAAACAGTCCTCCGAGCTGGCAGGCATCTCGGGTCACGGGAGGAGACGCCTATGGAAAAGGAACCATCACAGAGAAGGGGACATAAAGAGTACCTGGGTCTTTGTCACAAACTTGTCAGGAGAACCCTGAAGACTCAGCCTATCACGAGCCAAGATATTATCTTTAACCAGCTGGATTTTCTATTACTCACATCCAAAAACTCCTAGTGCGCACAGATGGCCTCCCAAAACTCTGACAATTTGGAGTAATTCAGAGACATCTTCCTGTTTCCTGGCAAAGGGGTCCCGCTTTAAAGCACTGTTGCATGAACTGACAACCGTGGGCAGTGCTGGCCCTTCTCCCTCGTAGTTTTATTTATTTACTTTTTTATCTTTGAGGCTTTATTGAGCTATAACTGATACACAAAAAACTTATCTTACAGATACATTTGGATAAGTTTGGGCATATAAATACACCTGGGATACCCTCACCATGATCACAGTATTAAACACATCCATCCTTTCCAAAAAATGCATTTGTGTTCTTTGTGCGGTTTGTGGCTGCTGTTTCTGTGTTTTCATTTGGGAGCACGGGGATTCTCTTTTCCTCTGGTGGTAACCACACTTCACATGCAGTCTCTCTTCTTAACATACTTTAACATGCACAATACGCTATTGTCACCCTGCAGGCCCAGAAAATGCAGACCTTCAGTAGTCTACCTGCCCCTCTGAAGACCATCTGTCCTGATGGGCAGACAAGGGAGACAGGGTCTCCGTTCTCCATCAGCAAGGCGCCATCCCAGCAGCCGGGTCTTTTCCAATGAGTCGCCTCTTCGCATCAGGTGGCCAGTGTATTGGAGCTTCAGCTTCAGCATCAGTCCTTCCCATGAATACTCAGGGTTGGTTTCCTTTAGGATGGACTGGTCTGATCTGCTTGCCGTCCAAGGGACTCTCAAGAGACTTCTCCAGCACCATATTTCGAAGGCATCAGTTCTTGCGGCGCTCAGCCTTCTTTATGGTCTAACTCTCACATCTGTAAGTGAGTACTGATAAAAACACCAACTCTATCATCTTACTGATCAGAGCCCCACCCTTATGACCTCATTTGACCTCACCCCCTCAGAGGTCCCATCTCCAAATCTAGTCACACTGGGGGCGGTGGGATAGGGCTCCAACATACAAATGTAAGAGAGAACACAACCATTCAGTGTCTAACATTTACTTTACGCTTGGTGGTGAGATGAGCTGAGTCCAGAAGGCTGCTGCCCCACCCCCACTCCTTCCCCTGTGATCATTCTGGAAAACAAGACGTGTCTCCTTACAGCAGAGAGACGGGCAATATTGAAATTGCTCCCCTAATCTTTATGCGATTGCCTTCTCCCTGATAGAAATATTGCCTCTTGCTGAGTATTTATTGTCTGCTTCTCTGCAAAGTATTGACTTTATGTAACAGTTTGATATACATCAAATCCTTTACGGATTTAATAAACTCCTCTGGTCAGCCTTCTGTTGTGAACACAATGAGATTTATGGTCGTCTTGGTGTAAAACCCTTTTTCCTTGAAATTTTCTACTTCCAGATATCAAAAGATAAGAAGGCGGGCATTTATCATTTTGGAAATCGTACCCCATGTCGGCCTGCCAGGTATTAGTCAGAAATGACTAGTGGTTAAAGGACTAAAATATGACAAATGTTTGACAACTAAACAGCTGAGGCTGGGAGGAAAGCGAGATTTAAAATACAAATTCCTCCTCCTTCCCTCCAAAAAGGACTTTTCTTCTCAATTAATCACGCAAGCCTCTGGGGCAGAGTGCACACTAATTTGAGTTGGATGCATAACCTTGAGAGGACTCAACAGGAAAGGCTGAGAAGCTGAGTCAATGCAGGACCCATGTAGCAAGTGCCTTTTCTGTGCCAGTTGAGGGCCAAGGAGTCACAGAGGCCACGATGCTCGAGGGGGTGGGAGCAGGGAGGCAGGAGGGCACCTTTGTGGGGACGACCTCTTCCTCTAGGGACTCCTGCACCTTCTACATCCATCTCTGAGGTACCTCAGGTCACCCCAGGTGTTCAGTTGCTTCAGTCCTGTCCAACCCTTTGCGATCCCATGGACAGGAGCCCGCCAGGCTTCTTTAGACTGAATCGGACCCTTAGCACCTACAGAACACAAGATCAAATGATTGTTGGTCAAGTGAAAGATACGTGAATGAGTAATGAGTGCATGAATGAATGAGTGAATGAATCTCGTCTCAATTGTTTGGAAGCAGTAAAGACAGGAACAAGGTGACCAGTTGGGGAACAATCGAACTCTATGGGCACTCACAATTCTCCTTGATCTCAAAAGAAACGTTCCGGAAAGAATCACGGGTTTAACAAGGAGTTGGAGAAAATCAAGAGAGAGAAGAGCCCCTTTGACGTTCTAGGTGCTTTTTCGAAGAGCCTATGGGACAGGGTAGAAGAAATAGGCTAGAGATTTATTGAGTCTCCAAGCCTCCCGTTAAAATTCAGTGCCATGAGGGAAGTGGGTTTCCGCACCTAATTGTCTTCCGCACAGTAACTGTGTGTCAGTCTTTCTAAGAGCCTATTAATTCTGTAATTTAGTGTGGCAAGAACAGAGGGACCAGCAGAGCCTGTCTGGGTTTTTTTCTCTCCTCATTGACTACCTGTCATCCCGCATGAATGCGAGAGTGGCTTCCTCCTTGAACACTGGAAATAGCCCCCAATTTAAAAGTTTTTATAGTCAGTTAGATAATTAGGGGGAAAAAATACTTTGCCTCTGTTAGCAAAAATGAGGCCCACGACACAGAGTGTTATGATCATTAGCTGAGGCTGGGAGGAAAGCGAGATTTAAAATACAAATTCCTCCTCCTTCCCTCCAAAAAGGACTTTTCTTCTCAATTAATCACGCAAGCCTCTGGGGCAGAGTGCACACTAATTTGAGTTGGATGCATAACCTTGAGAGGACTCAACAGGAAAGGCTGAGAAGCTGAGTCAATGCAGGACCCATGTAGCAAGTGCCTTTTCTGTGCCAGTTGAGGCCAAGGAGTCACAGAGGCCACGATGCTCGAGGGGGTGGGAGCAGGGAGGCAGGAGGGCACCTTTGTGGGGACGACCTCTTCCTCTAGGGACTCCTGCACCTTCTACATCCATCTCTGAGGTACCTCAGGTCACCCCAGGTGTTCAGTTGCTTCAGTCCTGTCCAACCCTTTGCGATCCCATGGACAGGAGCCCGCCAGGCTTCTTTAGACTGAATCGGACCCTTAGCACCTACAGAACACAAGATCAAATGATTGTTGGTCAAGTGAAAGATACGTGAATGAGTAATGAGTGCATGAATGAATGAGTGAATGAATCTCGTCTCAATTGTTTGGAAGCAGTAAAGACAGGAACAAGGTGACCAGTTGGGGAACAATCGAACTCTATGGGCACTCACAATTCTCCTTGATCTCAAAAGAAACGTTCCGGAAAGAATCACGGGTTTAACAAGGAGTTGGAGAAAATCAAGAGAGAGAAGAGCCCCTTTGACGTTCTAGGTGCTTTTTCGAAGAGCCTATGGGACAGGGTAGAAGAAATAGGCTAGAGATTTATTGAGTCTCCAAGCCTCCCGTTAAAATTCAGTGCCATGAGGGAAGTGGGTTTCCGCACCTAATTGTCTTCCGCACAGTAACTGTGTGTCAGTCTTTCTAAGAGCCTATTAATTCTGTAATTTAGTGTGGCAAGAACAGAGGGACCAGCAGAGCCTGTCTGGGTTTTTTTCTCTCCTCATTGACTACCTGTCATCCCGCATGAATGCGAGAGTGGCTTCCTCCTTGAACACTGGAAATAGCCCCCAATTTAAAAGTTTTTATAGTCAGTTAGATAATTAGGGGGAAAAAATACTTTGCCTCTGTTAGCAAAAATGAGGCCCACGACACAGAGTGTTATGATTTCATTACCGCTCAGAATAACTGGGCTCGTGAGAGGGCCCTGTGAATGCCAAGTCCTCGACACAGAGGTGACCCAAGGGGCTCTTCTGTGTGGATGGAGCCGCTGTCAAATAAAAGGGTGATTTATTCACGTGGCCCCCAAACCCGTGAGCAAAGCGCCTGCATGCATTAGATACATGGCCGGGTTTGCCTTGCCCTGGCTCTCTGCTTCTCCCCTACCCTCCTCATCAAAGCCCTCCTCCAGTCTCTGTTTTAGTCCATGTTTAATTAGGATTCCAAGCAGGTCAGACTTCCTTAGAGAAGGGATGCTTTGCAGCACGGGGCAGGCAGGGCTTCCACAACACAGCGGGAATCTGGCAGCTCATGAGTCACCGTGAACGTGCATGGCCGTTCTGCACTCTCAGAGGCCACTCCTGACCTGATCACTTTCTCTCCATGACAACTGTGAAGCAGCAAAGATCAGATGTGGGCAAAATAGCACATGTTAGCAAAAAAGACAGACGCAACCTGCCTCTACCACTGTCTTGCTGGGGTCTTGGGGTCTGTCTCTGGCAGAAACTCTAAACCATCACTTCCTTCCTCTCTTCATTCATAAGGCACATATATACAACGGCTGCTCTCTATAAGTCCCTCTGCTGTGTCCTAAGCACACGCGGATGGACCAGACCCATGTCTGCCCTCCAGGAGTGATGCCCAGATGGGAAGGGTGGTCCATCAGGTGACAGGGAAAGCCTGTGCTTCCAGCCCAGTCAGTAAAGAGCATTTCACATCCAGGAAACTGCTGGGGGCTGCTTGCACCTGAGTACTCAGAGCCTGGAAGAGAGGTTGACCTGAGAAGCCACAGAAGGTTGCAAATCCATATTCCTTTTGTATTTCATCGAAGGAATTTGCTTGTTTGTTTTTTCCCTGAAGATAATGAAGTATGAGGTGCCCATTGTCTCTCTTCTGTATAGTTTTGCAGTTTGGGTTTTTATTTTGTCTTTTTTTTTTTTTGTCTGTTGTTTTTGGGGGGATGTACACTGAATGCGTATATAGTATAAGAATTTCAAATATTGACTTGTTCCCCTTTAAAACTTTTCCTTAATTGACTTTCTGATTTTGATAGCAATATGATTATTCAGCAAAATTTAGGAATACTGAAAATGTACAAAAAGTTTGGACAAAATGACTCATAATCCAAGAGTATTTTTGAGTACACTCAACCCAAACTAAAAATCTCTTCCTCCATCTTATGCACCACCCTCTCCTGTATTCACAACAAAATCACAGTGACCTTCTACCAGCCTGAACCCAGGTACGCACTTTTTCTCTCTTTTTAAAATTTTTATAGATATGGCCAAGTTATCTGAGAACTGTTATATCATTTTCACTAGAGGTGATAAACCTGCCTATTTCCCTACATTATCCATCTTAAAAAATTTTTAAGAAAAAAGCATTATTTATCTTAAAAAATTTTTTTCTCAGGGGTATAAATCAAAAATGGTTGGACTTTCTTGGTGGTTCAGTGGGTAAGGACACCGCCTTGCAATGTAAGGGGCGCTGGTTCGATCCCTGGCCTGGAAAGATCCCACAAGTGTCAGAGTGGCTGGACCAATGTACCCAACTACCAGCCAGAGCTCTGGAGTGCATGCGCCCAGAGCCAGTGCTCTGCAGCGACAGGGGCCACTGCAATGGGAGTCCCACATGGGCCAAGAACAAAGATGGATGAAAACAGATAAATGAAAGATCAATAGAAGTGCCCCCCTAAAAAAAACTGTTTTAAAAAAAAAAGCTTTACTTGCACATTTTTAATTATTAGTGAGATAAACTGGCATTTTCTGTTTGTTGATTATTGAAGGTTTTTTTCCCTTCAGTCTTCTGTGGATTGATGGCCTATTCATTTATTTTCCCCCATTGTATGTTTGTTGTCAACTCATTTATTTGTAAAAGTCTCTCCTATATTTTAACTTTGAAAAATTAACTGATGAAACAAATTTTAAATACGATAAATAGACATTGTGATTTTTTGCAGAAGAAATGATTATTTGCATGTATTTATTTACGTGAAAAAAAGATTTACCCTGTACCAAGTTAAAAGTCCCAGTTGGAGGAAGGGAGAACATACACAGCAAAATCCCAGAGATGATAGCAATGTACCAAAGAAAAAAAATGCTTAAGAGGGAAAAAGTCTGAAATACTATATACTAAAATGTAAATAGTGGTCCTAAGGGCCATGGTGGCGCTAATAGAAAAGAACCTGTTTGCCAGTGCAGGAGACATAAGAGATGCAGGGAAGAAGTGGCAACCCACTCCAGTATTCTTGCTTGGAAAATCCTATGAGTAAAGGAGCTTGGCAGGCTATGGTCCATAGGATCTCAAGGAGTCAGACACAGCTGAGGCAACTAAGCACACAAGGGGCAGAATTACAGATGACTTCTGCTTTATATGGTGTAGTAACTTTTTAATCCATTTGTTGTTGTTTAGTCGCTAAATTGTGTCCAACTCTTTTGCGACCTCATGGACTGTATGTAACCTCCTAGGCTCCTCTTGCATTTAAAACACATACAAACACACATACATGTGTGTTTGAATCTATAATATATGTTGTAGATTTTCTTGATCATTCTGGTGCTTGTCTTTGGATTTTATTTTGCCATGTCAAAGGTTTAATGTTTATGCAATTAACTGTATAAATCTCTTCCTTCATAGCTTTGAGACTTTGTGTGTTGCTTAGAAAGGCATATCTAGTGCCAAGATTATAAAATTATTCTCCTAAATTTTCTCTTGGTTCTATTATGATTTGGGTCCTTTTTTTCTTATTTAGATTTGTTTTGGTCCATTAGGAGTTCACCTTAATGTAGGTGTGAGATAAGAATCTAAAATGTATTTTGTTCCAAGCTGATAACAAATTGCCCAACACCAATTTATTGAATAGATCATCTTTTTTGCCCTTGATTTAGAATACATCCTTTATTGTCTAATACATTGTCTTACAAATTTGAGTCTGTTCTTAAATTCTCTGTTCTGCTCTATTCTATTGATTTGTTGGTCCATTTATGTGCTAATGTGTTTTAATTATTTCTGTGACTTCATGGCACAATTCTAAGGAGCCAATATTATGGTACTTCCCTGCAAGAAAAAGAAAGTGAAAAATAACGGAGGGAGAAAGATAAATTGAAAATACCCAAGAGTGGTCCCTGGGGGAGGGGAAGACAAAAAGATGGGGTGAGAAGGAACCCAGAGTGACTTCAACAGCACGGGTCATGTTCTAATGCTTAAGCAGGGGGCTGGATCACCGGTGTATGTCTTATTATTTATTATGTTTCATAGTTAATATTATAAATGTTCTTTTTATATGTTAATTATTTCATTGTAATGAAGAATACTGATAGGGGAGACTTTCTGGTTCAAGATGTTGGACTAAGACAACGCTCAAATCCCTCCTTTCTGCTACAAATTCCTAAGGAAAAACACATACACACATGCTCAAACATAAGAAAGAGAGACCCCTGTAGATTTTCAAGACAAATCAGTTGAGGAAAATCTCCACCACGAAAGACTAACCACACACTCCAAAGGAAAAGAGATCCAACAGACGCCTCCGAGAAGGATTACATAAGTAACAAGCATCATAACAGACTTACAGAGGTCAAGAAAGGAGCCACAACCGTGACACGAGAAATAAAATGATGAAATAAAAAGGAAGCGGCTATGAAAAGGAGCCAATTAGAAATGAGAAAGAGAGCTCGTGAAAATTTAAGACTCCATAGAGAAACTGACAAGAATGTTGAACTGAGCGAAAGAGCAGAAATTGAGACCGCAAAGATCAAACAGAACAGAGCCAAACAGAGATGGGAGATTTAAACATATGAAAGAAAAAGTTGAAAGACAGGAAACTAAACTCCAAAAGCTCCAAAACAGGTCTGATCAGAGCTCACAGAGACGTCGGTGCTTGAAGAGATAACAGCCAAGAATTTCTCAGAACTTAAATAAGACATGATTCCCTGGATCTAAAAATTCTACCGAGTGTTAAGCAAGATAAATTAAAAAAAAAAAAAATCCATACCTAGACTCATGACAGTAAAACTCAGAATATTGAGGATAAAGAGAAAATTCTTGAGGATATTGAAGAGAAAGATTACCAGAGAAGAATAAGAGGCAGCCTTCCCCCAGAGACCACATTGCTGGGTACTCGAGTGCCTGAGGCCAATCTCAGCTCCATCCCATCTCCCTGTGAGGCCTTAAGCACCTTATTCTGCCTCAGTTTCCTCTGCAAAAGATGGATGGTACCAATACCTCCCTCATAAGGTTGCTAGAGGATTAAACAACCGAATACGTGTGAAGCCCTTAAATCTTGGCACGTGGTAAAAGACTGAGAACTGTTAGCGTTTGTTAACTGTATTTCCTATTCTCATCCTTGTCCAGTTTCTCCTAAGCAACACAGGATGTCAGAAGACAATAGGAAACAAATGTCTGCTGATGAGGTAGGTCTTCTCAGTGGACTGAAAAGAGGACAGAACGAGATCTGCATTGCAGATCACTCACCATGGGTTGGGGAATTCTCATACATCATCTTATTTAATCTTTGCAACACCTTTTCTTTTTTTTTTTGCTGCAACAGATCTTAGTTGAGACACGTGGGATCCTAGTTCTCCAGCCGGGGAGAGAACCTGCATCTCCTGCACTGGAAGCCAGAGTCTTAACCACTGGACCACCAGGGAAGTCCTTCTTGGCATCACCTTTGAGATGAGTCATAATGTCGTCAACATTCAGAAGAGACAATTGAGTCTCTGAGAAGCTCAGGGATTTGCCCAAGGTCCCTGAGCTGGGACACAATGGAGGCAATGGACTCAGACGTCTGATTGTAAAGCCTGGGCTTTGAATAGTCCTATAGGAAGACTAGGGGATGCCAGAATCCTGGCCTTGAGTCTGGTCCTGGAGCTTTTGCCTCTAGAAACACCTCATCTGGCCTCAGAAAATGCAGCACTGCCTTCAAACAGGAAGAAAATAAACTATCCTGATTTCTTACAACAGCTTCAATAACCAACATGACATTGTGAAGGACGTGCCAGTATTTGTAATCTCCCCTGACAAGTTGTTAAGTATTTATAGAAACATCCTCTCCTGGTCCTGCTTAAGGAAAGTACTGTATCTAATTTCCTCTGGAGACATGTGCTGGGGGAAATCACAAAGATAATCTGTCATCATAAATAGCAATAAATAGTCACCCTGAAAGAGTTGCTTGCTTAGCAGAGTTGCTTGAATATTAGATTTTCTTTTTATCGTACCTTTGTGATATGATAAGCCCTGAGGGGTCATGAATTAGGAAGGTACTGGGTTCCAGACTTCTAGGGATGGACGGGAGGAAGCTCAAGTCTGGCCAGTACCCCTTTAGCTCAGGACACAAACACAGGATCAGTATGGGGACGCCACAGACAACGAGAAGAAGAGGTAATATCCAGGACACAAAGCTCTCTGAGGACCCCAAGAACCAAAAAGGTGTAAGGATCTTCAGCATTTGTCTTTTAGATGAAATGCAGTCTCATGGAAATCAGGAAGCTCGCGATCTGGGCTGCAATTTTTTCTCCTAGGCTTGGATGACGTTAGCCAAAACTTCTCCCCTCTCTGGGACTCAGTCTTCCCCATGCGCCAAAAGGAATAAAAAGCTGAAGCCCTAGGGGCTCAGTGGTAAGGAATCCTCCCACCAAGACAGGAGACATAGGTTTGACCCCTGGTCCAGGGAGATTCCACATGGCACAGAGCAACTAAGCCCAAGCACCACAACAACTGAACCTGTGTTCTAGAGTCTAGGAGTCACATCTACTGAGCAGTGAGCCCTAGAGCCTGTGATCACAACAAGAAAAGCCACTGCAATAAGAAACCCACAAACCTCGATGAAGAGTAGTCCCTGCTTGCCACAACTAGAGGCAAGCCCATGCAGCAACAAAGACCCAGCACAGCCAAAAATAAATTAAAAAAAAATTTTTTTTTTGAAGTGAAGAAGTTTATCTATGAGGGTTACTCTTGCTCTGATATTCTCTAAGAAGGACTCTGGAAAGGGATAAAGGCACAGGGAGCATGGCTTCTGGTCCAGAGGTTCAGAGCCAGGCCAGCGGATTCTCAGCAGGTTATTGGGTCCAGATGCCCCTGCCCAGAACCCAGGCTGGCTGAAACACACTCTGTCCCTCTTGAGCAAGTACAACTTTCTAAAGGTGTTCAGATTTAGAAAGAAACTCCCCTCTGCTTATGGAGTGGGGTTCCATTTCCTTCTCCAGAGTATCTTCCTGATCCAGGAATTGAACCTGTATCTTATTGGCAGGCAGATTATCACTGAGCCACCTGACAAGTGCCACTTAGCACGTAGTAGATACTTAATACAGGTCTGTAAAAGTACATCCCAGGAATCTCATATGCTATTAACTGACGTGTCTTTGGTTCGTGAGTAGGAAAAAGAGGAGGAAAAAAAATCTCTTCCAAATTTAGTCAGTAACACATTATTTGTTACGGCACATCTATTCAACAGCAAAACTGATGGACTTCCTGCTGGTCCAGTGGTTAAGAATTGGACTTCCAATGCAGAGGACATGGGCTTGATCCTGGTCACAGAACTAAGATTCCACATGTTGCAGAGCAAATAAACCCTTGCGCAGCAACGAGGGAAATGCCTCATGCCACAACCAGAGAAAGCTCAATTGTTGCAGTGAAGACCCAGTACAGCCGTAAGTTAATAAATTAGATGTTTAGTGGCCATTTGAATATTTTCTTTTAAAAAAATATATAAAGCAATGGTTAGAAATTGTGTAGAAAAGAGACCACCGAGAATCCTATATTTAGAAAGTCCTGCTTAAAAGTTGGCCCTTGGCTGGCATCTGGAACCCTGAATGGCAAACAAGTCCTTATACTGCAATAAAGCTTTCCCTGAAAGAGAACAGGGACTCCTTGTCCTTCAATCATGTGCACAAATCATATGATTTATGATAACAGTCCCTGGTGGTTCAGACAGTCAAGAATCTGCCTGCAGTGCAGGAGACGTGGGTTCCATCCCTGGGTCGAGAAGATTCCCTGGAGAAGGAAATGGCAACCCACTCCAGTATCCTTGCCTGGAGAATCCCACGGACCAAGGAGCCTGGTGGGCTACAGTCCATGGGGATGCAAGAGTCTGACACGACTGAGCGACTAACACATCATTTATGATTTGTGATGAGCACGTACTAGAAGGCTTAAATTTTGGTACGTTCCAGGAAGAAGGTTCCCCAATGAAAATCTGGATCTCTATGATGAGCCCCTTTCAAGTACCTTTAAAGGTGTTCAGATTTAGAAAGAAACTCCCTCTGCTTATGGAGTGGGGTTCCATTTCCTTCTCCAGAGTATCTTCCTGATCCAGGAATTGAACCTGTATCTTATTGGCAGGCAGATTATCACTGAGCCACCTGACAAGTGCCACTTAGCACGTAGTAGATACTTAATACAGGTCTGTAAAAGTACATCCCAGGAATCTCATATGCTATTAACTGACGTGTCTTTGGTTCGTGAGTAGGAAAAAGAGGAGGAAAAAAAATCTCTTCCAAATTTAGTCAGTAACACATTATTTGTTACGGCACATCTATTCAACAGCAAAACTGATGGACTTCCTGCTGGTCCAGTGGTTAAGAATTGGACTTCCAATGCAGAGGACATGGGCTTGATCCTGGTCACAGAACTAAGATTCCACATGTTGCAGAGCAAATAAACCCTTGCGCAGCAACGAGGGAAATGCCTCATGCCACAACCAGAGAAAGCTCAATTGTTGCAGTGAAGACCCAGTACAGCCGTAAGTTAATAAATTAGATGTTTAGTGGCCATTTGAATATTTTCTTTTAAAAAAATATATAAAGCAATGGTTAGAAATTGTGTAGAAAAGAGACCACCGAGAATCCTATATTTAGAAAGTCCTGCTTAAAAGTTGGCCCTTGGCTGGCATCTGGAACCCTGAATGGCAAACAAGTCCTTATACTGCAATAAAGCTTTCCCTGAAAGAGAACAGGGACTCCTTGTCCTTCAATCATGTGCACAAATCATATGATTTATGATAACAGTCCCTGGTGGTTCAGACAGTCAAGAATCTGCCTGCAGTGCAGGAGACGTGGGTTCCATCCCTGGGTCGAGAAGATTCCCTGGAGAAGGAAATGGCAACCCACTCCAGTATCCTTGCCTGGAGAATCCCACGGACCAAGGAGCCTGGTGGGCTACAGTCCATGGGGATGCAAGAGTCTGACACGACTGAGCGACTAACACATCATTTATGATTTGTGATGAGCACGTACTAGAAGGCTTAAATTTTGGTACGTTCCAGGCAGAAGGTTCCCCCAATGAAAATCTGGATCTCTAATGAGTTTCTCTGGCAGCCAACATCTCACATGTATTGTTACAACCTGTTGCACAACTTGTGTTGTTGGCAGAGTTAAGTGCATCCCTAGGATTCCAAGGGGAGGTGACTTTGGGAAGCTGGCGCCCTGCTTCCTCCAGTCTCTGCCTGTGTGCCTTTTCCTTTGTTGACCTCTTTGTGTACTTTTGCTTGACTGAACAACAGCTGTGAGAGCAGCTACATACTGAATTCCATGAGTCCTTCCAGCAACAAATCAAACCTGGAGATGACCTTCAGGGCTTCCAACAGAAGTGTCATGTTTAACATTCAGTAGGCAAACAGGCTCAAAACAACCAAACCCCAATTCAGAACACACATTTGTTTCTTATTCTAATCAATCTACCACATCCCTTTTACCACCACCAATACAGAAATGTATATAATTCACATAAATATCCAAAAGTTAATTTTTAAATTGATAAATCGCAGAAGAGAAAAATGACAGTGACAAACAGATGATAGTCATTTCCATATTGACCTATCTTAAGAGTCTAATCAATGGCCACACTGTTCGTCCTGGCTGTCAAATGCATTATTCTCAACCTGTGGACCACAGGCTGTCTTGAATTCATAGAGGTACTCCATAGTCTCTGTACATAGAAAAACTCTTATGTGTGTGGTTAATAATGTATATCTCATAACTCTGATATGTTATATAGAGGTACGAACATTTTTGAAATGTATATGGGTGCTTGAGGTTAATAAAAACATGAATTTATTTAAAAGTACCATTGTATTTGGAGTAGTGAATGTGGCAATATACAATTCTACAAAATGAAATAAACTGGTTTAAAAAACCTATGAAAGTCCAGGAAAACAATAGAAAATGATGTTCGTATTTCAGAAGTGGTGAAGAAATTTAGAATAACATGAATAAACAAGATTTGAGTGAAAAAAAAAAGTAAATTAGAGGAAAAGTGCCAAAAAGAAAGACCGTTTTAAAGGGAGAAACTGTCCCGCGAAACTCTGAACTCAGAGGTATCAGAGAGAAGAAAGTGGACCTTGGTTATTCAGAGAAAGATTATTTGGGGAGCAGCTCTCAGGGCAGCCGGACTGATCGGCCCCTTCCCTCGCCCAGGAGTGTGAACCGTGGACTTCCCTGGTGCTTCAGTGGTTAACAGTCTGCCTGCCGGGCTTCCCTGGTGGTCCAGTGGGTAAGGACACCGCCTTGCAGTGCAAGGGGCGCCGGTTCGATCCCTGGCCTGGGAAGATCCCACGTGCCGCGGAGCGGCTGAACCGATGTGTCCAATCACCGAGCCGGAGCTCTGGAGCGCATGCACCCAGAGCCTGTGCTCTGCGACGACAGACGCCGCCGCGATGGGAGGCCCGCAGGAGCCAGAAAACAAAGACGGATGAAAATGGAGAAATGGAAGACCAATAGAAGTGGCCTGCCCGCTCCCCTCCCTCCCCAACCCGACCCCCGCCTAAAAATAAATAAATAAATAAATCTTTAAAAAAAAAAAAAAGAGTGAAATATACAAATTTCCAGGGCAATGAAGAAATAAGAGAAGAAGCAATATAACATTCAAAATGAGAAATTACATCTAATTACAGATATGGGAAAGACTTTTAAAACTACAAGAGAACACCAATCACTTTATTCAACAAATTTTAAAATCTAGGAGTATTACCTAAATGTATTCAAGTAGAGATAGAAATTCTGAATGAATTAATTGTGGAAGAAATTAAAATAGTAGTCAACAATTGCCTCACAAATAGATACTACTCCATCAGAATTTGAGGTCCAATTCCAAAGCAGAAAATATCTAACTATACAAAATATTCCTAAGTATACCAATATCTTCCTTGTTTATTTTACCACAACCATGATGCCAAAGTCGAATGAAGGCAACCCAAAAAAATACTCTACAAGCTCATCTCCTTTAAGTTCTTAAATGTGAACATTTAAAAAATTCATTAGCATATCAAATGCATCACTCTATTAAAAGAGTACTACATTATCACTGAGAAGAATTATTACCAGACATGTAAGAACAATTCAATATTATGAAATCTGTAATTGTAAGTCACCATATTAATAAAGTGAATGACTGAAAACAAGATGATCTCAATTAAGGGTAGAAATGCATCTGATCAAGTTCAACATTCTTTTTTCTGAGATGCAATTGACATAAATGGCAATGTTTAAGGCATACAACGTGATGGTTGGTTATGTGTTTATATTACAAAATGATCTCTACAATAAATCTACTTATCCATCACCACACATAGCTACCAAAAATTTTTATTATGGTTGAGAACTTTTAAGATTGCCTCTGTCAGCAATTTTCAAATATATGGTATAATATTTTAACTATAGTCACCCTGCTGTATGTTATAATCCCAGGACTTATTTATAACTGGGAATCTGTACCTTTGGTCCTTTATACCCTTTTAATTCATTCAACACTCTTCAAGACTTCAGTGCACTCAGAATGGAAGAAAACTTTCTTAACCTTACAAAATTCTTCTGTTGGTAACCTCAAATTAACATTACAAAACATCTGAAATATGTCCTCAAAAAAGAGATTAAAAATACAAAGCTGATTGCTATCACTATAATTATACACCATCGTGCTAGAATTTCTAGTGACTATGACAAGACAAGAAAATTAAATGGGAAATGTAATCACTGGGAAAGAAGAGGGGGATTTGTCAGTATTTCCAGATCATATAATTGTCTCTCTGGAAAATCCAGAGAAAATCAAATAAAAAGGCACAGGAACTAATGTTAGTGTTTGTTAAGTTTGCTTACAGTTAAGGTCAAAATTTTAAATCAGTAGCTTGAAAATACACAGAAATGAACAATCTAAAAAATGTAATGGCCTAGACCAGAAGTTGGCATATGAACCAAATCCACCCAAAACCTGTTTTTGCAATGAAGCTTTATTATAATATAGCGATATATATGCATATATATCTTGTATATGTATGTTTGTTGTTGACTAGTCACTAAGTCATATTTGCCTGTTTATGTCTCCCATGGACTACAGCACACTATGCTCCTCTGTTCTCCACTGTCTCCTGGAGTTTGCTCAAATTCATGTCCATTGAGTCAGTGATGCTATCTAACCATCTCATCCTCTGCTGCCTCCTTCTCTTTTCACCATCAGTCTTTGCCAGGATCAGAGTCTTTTCCAATGGGTCTTTCTATTCTTATCAGACGGCCAAAATATTGGAGCTTCAGCTTCAATGCCACTTCTTCTGGTGAATATTCAGAGTTGGTTTCCTTTAGAATTGACTAGTCTGATAGATATGTGCATACATATTACACACACACATATATACACACACATACATATCTATACACATTTATACACAAATATACCACACATATACATATATATACAATGTTTATATATATATATGCTGGTTTGATCTCTCTACATAAATATATACATATACACATATCTTGTGTCTATATGTCAATTTTATCTATAATGAAAATAAGAAAGAGTAGCTATTTGAAGTTTTCTACTATAAATAGGTTAATACATACATTTACAATTAGTGACAAAGTATTATTTGCAATAAGAGCAGCATTTTGAATCCCTAGGACAGAAAGAACTATTCAATAAATAGTTTAAAGAAAACTATATCTGTTCGAAAAATATAAGCTACATACATAACTCACATCGTAAATATAAACTCCAGTCAGATTTAAAAGATGAACATAAAAAAAGAACCTATAAAGGGCTTCCCCTGGTGGTCCAGTGGGTAGGGACACCGCCTTGCAGTGCAAGGGGCGCCGGTTTGATCCCTGGCCTGGGAAGATCCCACGTGCCGCGGAACAGCTGGACTGATGTGTCCAATTACTGAGCCGGAGCTCTGGAGTGCATGCTCCCAGAGCCGGCGCTCTGCGACAACAGACGCCATCGCGATGGGAGGCCCGCAGGTGCCAGGGAACAAAGATGGATGAAAACAGAGGAATGGAGGACCAATAGAGGTGGCCCGCCCGCTCCCCTCCCTCCCCAACCCGACCCCTGCCCAAAATAAATAAATAAATAAATCTTTACAAAAAAGAACCTATAAAAAGGTTGGAATAAAAATATGAATTCCTATAATCCTGGTGCTGGAAAGATTTTCCCAAAACAAGACATATAACCTTGAAGCCACATAATAAAAGATTAGCATATTTAATCTCATAAAATTTAAAACACTTTCTTGAAAAATGGTACTTTCCATACAAAGTTAAATTACAAGCAGCAAATGAGAAGACATTATAGGTAACACATTTAACACGCAAAGAATTTATAGCTATAATACATCAAGATCTTAAACAAGTCAATTCTTTAAAAAGACACACAACACAATAAAAATTGGACAAGGTATATGAATAGGCAATTCACTGAAGAAAAATACAAATGTCAATAACCATATGAGAAAACACATAGCTTCCACTAGGAACCAGGGAAATGGAAATTAAAACAATAATGAGGGATGATTTTGCACTCATTATACTGCCAAAAATTAAAAAGATTGATTGTAACAAATGTTAGCCAGAATATGGAGAAACAGGTGCTTTCAGATACTCACTGGAGGCAACATGAGCTGTGAGGTCATCTGGAAGTCTTCAGGCAACATCGACCCATGCTTAAATACGCATTCCCTTTATGCCAGCAATTTTACTTCTAGAAACAAAGCCTGGAGAAATACTGACCTGTGTGAAAAAATATATATATTACACAACAATAGCTGTTGCAGCCTGGGTGGTAATAGTAAAACTGCTGGAGGTTGGGGAATTCGTAAATGAGTGTCAATAGGAAAATAGTTAAATAAATTCCATAACAATGGAATTCTCTACAAATGCTAAAATCATGCAGTAGACTTTTGTGTGCTGACACAGAAAGATGCTCAAGATGGATTATCAAGTAAAATCAAGTTGAAAATAATTTGTAGAGTATGATACCACTTTTGTTTACACACACACAGACACACACACACACACACCCCTAAAGAACAACAGGAAAACTAGAACAGACCTTTGGGTACTGAGAGTGGTTATCTGTAGGAAAGGGGAATGAGTCATAAGCCAAAAATGCATGACTTTCATGTGTGGAAGTAATGTTCTGTCCAGTACTGAGACTGAAGCAGACTGTGTGTTTAGCACTTTCGAGGGCAAGTTGGAGACCTTTTCTGAGAGGCTGGAGGGAAGGTTGGGGCCACAGGTCCCTGATTGGGGACATCCTGGCATGAATAGGTTCCTTGTCCGAGATGAAGCCCTATTGCTTGCAACATCCAATTAAAACATGGCCCCGGACTGATTTGTTATCCTTTATTTCTCAGCTGTATGACTTGATATTTGTCCTTAATGAGTCATGTCTGCTGATGGTGTCAGATTAGCCATGCCGCCAATCTAACCCACCTGTGATTTCTTAGGACCAGGGGAAGCGAAGGAGTAAGTGATACCTGGTGAGTCAGCATGAGGCGAGGAAGAGGTCTGTCTGGCTTTGAGAGCTAAGTCTCTCCCAGGATATTTGCACTGGCTCATCCCCTTTGCTATACACACTAGAGTTTTCATTCACACGCAATGAACCTTGACTCGTGTCTGGAAATTTTAATTCACCATGGTTTTCTCTGTACTGCTTCAACCATATAAAAGTAAGAGCAAATTAACATAATACCTATGAAATATATAATTAGATAAATAAATATCCCCAAAGTATAGCCCCTTATTAATCAGTTTCTTGAACGTGAAAACTCAAAGTGTTAGTTGTTCAGTCGTGTCTGACTCTTCGCGACTCCATGGACTGTAGCCTGCCAGGCTCCTCCGTCCATGGCATTCTCCAAGCAAGGATACTGGAGTGAGGAGCCATTCCCTTCTTAATCAACAGCTTTTAGACAGCTCTCCGATCCGGAAGCTTAGAAAACATTTTGATGTCAACATAGGCTTTTGCAATTCAGCGCGGTAGACTGGGCTACCTCACGTGTGTGCTTTTCACGACTCTTCTAGTGCAGAAAAGGAACTGAAGTGGAAAGGGGATGATGTGGAAATAAATTAGCTTTCAGTCGTGGAGCATAAATCTCAAAAAAGGAAGGACCATCCCCAAAGCCTGACTCACCTTGAGATGCACACTCCCCCCAGAGCCCTGAGCACACAGACATACGCCTCGGGGCACCAGTCCACCACCCTGACTCCGTGGGCCTGCAGGCCACAGGTCTTCCTTGCAGAGGGGTGCCCAGAACCCTTTACTCCCACTCGAGCTGTGCTCTCCTGGCAAAACCCCAGCCTGACTGAACCCAATTATGACACTTCTCTCAGCCAGCATCAGGACAGCTAAATGCTGGCAGAGAAAATCACTTTGAATGAACTGATTAGTTACCATTTAGATTCACACTGCTGACAAAATTCTAACAAGAGCAGAGAGCCAGAAGCGAGACCTGCAGGAAATGGCCTTCTACATTTTCTCCCCTTTAACCTCCTCCCACCCCCATTTCAGCCCAAGAGGGTATCTTGCTCTTCACAGAGGACCAAAAGGAAACCTTCAACAGAAACTCCCTCCTCTTGCTCTCTCCTAACCTGCTCCCGGGTCCCCACCCCTAAACCCTCTCTCCTGACTCAGTGAAGAATGTCTCTATTCCTCTCCGGCATCGCTGGGGTCTGGACTTCATCCTCCCTCACCTTCTGCAGGAGTTTGCACCTCTCCTTAATGAACCCAGGTCATTTCACGCCTCTTCGTCAAAACTCCTGTGTCTCTCTTTGCACTTTGGAAGAGCATCTGAAGTCTCCGCCTTGGGTGTCTGGGCAGTGGGCTCCTGTCCCCACCGCTAGGTCACCTGCAGCAGAAGACAGGTCTAGCCCTTCTTTAAGGCTCTCTGATCCTCAGTCTAGGGGCTCCTCCACCCTGGCAGCAACAGACACCACCTAGGGGCTAGAGAAGTTAGTGCCCCTGAGGACCAGCAAAAGAAGGAAGATTCTAGTTAGTTATCTGTTTTATACATAGTGATGCATATATGTCAATTTCCCAATCCACCCCACCCTCTCCTTTTCCCCTTTGGTGTCCATATTTTTGCTCTCTACATCTATGTCTCTATTTTCTGCTTTGTAAATGAGCTCATCTGTACCATTTTTCTGAAATGCTCCTTTCAACAGTCCAGTCTTGAATGGCCTCTGTGTCCTGGGCTCTGGATTCTTGGATTCTTCATGTAAGCCTGGTTTTACTGAACAAAACCCAATTTCAGGCAATTCCAGTACCTCCCTTCCCTCTTCCAAAGAAGATCAGCTCTAGGTTATACCCATAGCACTCGAACGGTGCCTGATATATGCTCAATAAATACTGAATTAAATGAAACACTCCTCTGTAGTCAGACTTCATTTGCTTGACTCATTGTTTTTAGCAGTTGAATTCTGATATGCCTGAGCATGGTCTGCTTCTTATTTATTCTGCTTTGGACTTGCTGAAATGCATGAATCTGTATGTCTTTACATTAAAATTTGGAACGTCCGGGCTTTGATGTCTATAAATAGTTTTTGTCCCATTTTCTCCTTCCTCCACGTCTAGGATGCCAATTATTTGTATGTTAGTGATTTTGAGATTGCCCTCATCCATCCCTGAAGCTCTGTTCTTTTTTCCTAATCTTTTCCCTCTCCCTTCTTCAGATCGAGTCATTTCTACTCTGTCTTCAAGGTCATTTACTCTTCCATTGCCTCCACTCCGCAGTGAAGTTCACCCAGTGAATTTTTTATTTTAGATATTTATTTCTTGGTTCTAGAATTTGCATTTTGTTTTTTTTTTTTATAGCATCTATATATTTGCCAAGCTTTCCCATTTTTGATTCATTATGAGCACTCTTGCTATGATTATAGTAGCTGCTTTAGTGCCTTTATTTGCTAATTCCAGTATCTAGGGCACCTCAAGGTTGGTCTCAATTGACTGTCTTTTGCTTTGAGAATTGAAGCCATTTTCCTGACGTTTCATATGTCGAATAATTTTGCACTGTATCTGAATTTTTCAGGTTACATTCTGACGACTCTGGGTTCTCCCTATTACTCCAAGAAGTGTTAATGCCTGTTTAACGGGCATCTAATGTAGTTAGATTCATGCGTCTCATATGCAGTGGACAGAAGATCAGATTTCATTTCAGTTCCTTGGCCATAGTTGCAAGCCACTCTGATCAGCCAGAGACCTGGGGTAGAATTTATTTACAGAATTGGGGCCTCCCTGCCTGAATTTTCTCCTTTCCAGAATTCTTCCCTCACTTTCCAGCAGCTGTTCCTCTGGCTCTATTCTCCATTCATCAGGCTGCAAAAATGGCTTACAGTCAGAATTTTCACTGCCTTACGCTCTATCGTGGCTACAGTTTACCTTAGATTACAAGTCATGAAAATGGGACTCATCTCATGCTGGTCCCTTCTTCCAAGTTTTAAGTACCCTACAAAATCTACCTACTTTTGTTCATTCCTCAGAGTCTTCAGGATGTTTATATTTCATCTATAGTTTATTACCCGAAGGAGGTTTAGTCCATTAGGCTAACTCTACCATACTGGAAGAAAAACCCAAACATGACATACACACAGACTTTAGAACATGATTGGATGCCTCAATTTGTTTGTATACACAGTTATTTGTCATATAGACTCAAATGCCATAAAAAAACACAATAGGATTTGGGGACGGCAAGAAGGGGACCAAAAATAAAGCCAGATGGGTAGAGGAAAAGTGTATCAAGACCTTTCCAGATGAGGAAAGCTTCAGCAATTGAAAGAAATTCTGGAATTTTCTTGCTGCCAAGGAAAACAAGGGGAATAATATGGATTTCACATGCTTCTGAGACTGATCAGGGAAAACCTACAAATGCAGTGAGGAATTTGCTTTCCTGGTCTTGAACTCCATAGAGTGATATGGGCCCTCTTGTTGGAGTGGTACTTAGGTACACAAAGCCACGCCTGGTGTTTAAAGATTAAATGATGCAAGAAAAGCATCTCCCATAATGAGCCATGAGGATGATATAATGATGATGAAAATGGGGGTGGGGTTGGTAATGACGGCCATGCTGGCAGTGAGAGAACTCCTACCTCGATCTTGTGTTTTAAAGAAGGACCACTTTCACCCACTGATTTTTAACCCAGTATATCAGTTAGTTCAGTGAATATTCATCAGAAGGACAGGTGATGAAGCTGAAGCCCCAATACTTTGGCCACCTGTTGGGAAGAGTCAACACATTGAAAAGACCCTGATGCTGGGAAAGATTGAGGGCAGGAGAAGAGGGTGACAGAGGATAAGGTGGTTGGATAGCATCGCTGATTCAAAGGACATTGGAGTTTGAGCAAACTCCAGGAGTTTCCAGAATTCTTCCCTCACTTTCCAGCAGCTGTTCCTCTGGCTCTATTCTCCATTCATCAGGCTGCAAAAATGGCTTACAGTCAGAATTTTCACTGCCTTACGCTCTATCGTGGCTACAGTTTACCTTAGATTACAAGTCATGAAAATGGGACTCATCTCATGCTGGTCCCTTCTTCCAAGTTTTAAGTACCCTACAAAATCTACCTACTTTTGTTCATTCCTCAGAGTCTTCAGGATGTTTATATTTCATCTATAGTTTATTACCCGAAGGAGGTTTAGTCCATTAGGCTAACTCTACCATACTGGAAGAAAAACCCAAACATGACATACACACAGACTTTAGAACATGATTGGATGCCTCAATTTGTTTGTATACACAGTTATTTGTCATATAGACTCAAATGCCATAAAAAAACACAATAGGATTTGGGGACGGCAAGAAGGGGACCAAAAATAAAGCCAGATGGGTAGAGGAAAAGTGTATCAAGACCTTTCCAGATGAGGAAAGCTTCAGCAATTGAAAGAAATTCTGGAATTTTCTTGCTGCCAAGGAAAACAAGGGGAATAATATGGATTTCACATGCTTCTGAGACTGATCAGGGAAAACCTACAAATGCAGTGAGGAATTTGCTTTCCTGGTCTTGAACTCCATAGAGTGATATGGGCCCTCTTGTTGGAGTGGTACTTAGGTACACAAAGCCACGCCTGGTGTTTAAAGATTAAATGATGCAAGAAAAGCATCTCCCATAATGAGCCATGAGGATGATATAATGATGATGAAAATGGGGGTGGGGTTGGTAATGACGGCCATGCTGGCAGTGAGAGAACTCCTACCTCGATCTTGTGTTTGTAAAGAAGGACCACTTTCACCCACTGATTTTTAACCCAGTATATCAGTTAGTTCAGTGAATATTCATCAGAAGGACAGGTGATGAAGCTGAAGCCCCAATACTTTGGCCACCTGTTGGGAAGAGTCAACACATTGAAAAGACCCTGATGCTGGGAAAGATTGAGGGCAGGAGAAGAGGGTGACAGAGGATAAGGTGGTTGGATAGCATCGCTGATTCAAAGGACATTGGAGTTTGAGCAAACTCCAGGAGATAGTGAAGACAGGGAAGCCAGGCACGCGGCAGTCCATGGGACATGGACACAGACACGACTGAGCGACTGAACAACAACATTGTTAAGTCAGAATGTCAAATGCCACTCTCTTAAGCCAGCTCTAGGGTGAAACTATCTCCCAGGAACCAGCAAACCCAGCCTCCCAGGGGCAGAACGCTATCTGCTTTCTGGTCTAGTTGTCGGCCATTTGGACCCTTAGACACTTCCACAGAACAAGCGCTCAGGAAAGGCCTGGGGAGCCGGCACTGGGAAGGGCCTCTGGGATCTTCCATTCAATCTGCACATAAGTGCCGGGTGCTTTGTTCTGAGGAATTAATCAGAGAAGCAATGATCTGGAGAAGGCTCCTGGGGAAGGGGGAAGCATGGTGCATGTTAATCAGCCTTGCGTGCAAAGCCAGGGCGAGGCCTGGAAAGCCCCACATAGCAGCCCCTGAGTTCCCAAGCCCTTCTCCTGCTAGTCCAGGGGCCACCAATGGGGACGGGGCTCTCCTCTGAGCCTGCAGGGGTGGGGGAGAGGGACGCCTGCACACCTCCATCATGAGGGTCAGCAGCTAAGCCGCAGTTCTGTCTGGGACTGTGTCTTAAGAAGGGTCATGCGCAAGGGTTATTCTGGGAAGTCAGGGCTTGATCAGCAGATCGGTGGCCACCATCAGGATTGAGGTCGAGGTCATGGATTGAGGTCAGCATGTGGCAAGGATGAGGAATGAGCACATGGCCAAGATCAGGGCTCAGCCTGCGGCTTATTCTGTAACAAGAGAGAAGACTCAGTCATGTTCCTGGTCAGGGGTTAGCTGAGATTAGAGTCGTACAACGGGACTCTGATTAAAAACTCTGAAGTCCCCTCAGCTAGGGAGGCTGTCGGCTCTGGGGGTGGTGGGGGAGCTCTCAGAACCCACACATTATTAAAGTGTGCGTTATAATAAGAGCCATCCCAAATAACTCAAGCTTTTGTTCTCCTTCATTGCTGAATCAGATTCTAAATGTTTTTAAAAATTCTTCTGACAGAGGATAAGGTGGTTGGATAGCATCGCTGATTCAAAGGACATTGGAGTTTGAGCAAACTCCAGGAGATAGTGAAGACAGGGAAGCCAGGCACGCGGCAGTCCATGGGACATGGACACAGACACGACTGAGCGACTGAACAACAACATTGTTAAGTCAGAATGTCAAATGCCACTCTCTTAAGCCAGCTCTAGGGTGAAACTATCTCCCAGGAACCAGCAAACCCAGCCTCCCAGGGGCAGAACGCTATCTGCTTTCTGGTCTAGTTGTCGGCCATTTGGACCCTTAGACACTTCCACAGAACAAGCGCTCAGGAAAGGCCTGGGGAGCCGGCACTGGGAAGGGCCTCTGGGATCTTCCATTCAATCTGCACATAAGTGCCGGGTGCTTTGTTCTGAGGAATTAATCAGAGAAGCAATGATCTGGAGAAGGCTCCTGGGGAAGGGGGAAGCATGGTGCATGTTAATCAGCCTTGCGTGCAAAGCCAGGGCGAGGCCTGGAAAGCCCCACATAGCAGCCCCTGAGTTCCCAAGCCCTTCTCCTGCTAGTCCAGGGGCCACCAATGGGGACGGGGCTCTCCTCTGAGCCTGCAGGGGTGGGGGAGAGGGACGCCTGCACACCTCCATCATGAGGGTCAGCAGCTAAGCCGCAGTTCTGTCTGGGACTGTGTCTTAAGAAGGGTCATGCGCAAGGGTTATTCTGGGAAGTCAGGGCTTGATCAGCAGATCGGTGGCCACCATCAGGATTGAGGTCGAGGTCATGGATTGAGGTCAGCATGTGGCAAGGATGAGGAATGAGCACATGGCCAAGATCAGGGCTCAGCCTGCGGCTTATTCTGTAACAAGAGAGAAGACTCAGTCATGTTCCTGGTCAGGGGTTAGCTGAGATTAGAGTCGTACAACGGGACTCTGATTAAAAACTCTGAAGTCCCCTCAGCTAGGGAGGCTGTCGGCTCTGGGGGTGGTGGGGGAGCTCTCAGAACCCACACATTATTAAAGTGTGCGTTATAATAAGAGCCATCCCAAATAACTCAAGCTTTTGTTCTCCTTCATTGCTGAATCAGATTCTAAATGTATCCTATTTTTATAACAGAGAACCTGGGCTTTTTCTTCATCCAAGTTTCTGGAAGGTATAGGAAAACACAATTTCTGGATATGAAACCAGACACCTAGCCAGCTCTTCTCGGGCGTCTCCCTTGCCTGCCAGCTTCCCCCGCCTCAGGCTCCCTCTCTCTGGAGCATTCCCCTCCAAGCCTTCCCAACCCCCACCCCAGGCCATCCTCACTCTCCCCACATGCAGGCCTGGAAGGGGTCCCCTTGCTGAACCTGGCATTTTACATTCACCGCGCAACTCTCTCGGAAACAGCTTCCTAAAGAAATGTTGCTCAGGACTTCCTGGTGGTCCAATGGCTAAGATGCCGTGTTACCCATGCAGAGGGCCCGGGATCCGTTCTTCGTTGGGGAACTAGATCCACATGCCACAACGAAACATCTCACATGCCAGATGCACCGCGTTCATCCACGAACAGCTCAGGTTGAGATCAGTCCTTTATACTGAGCTGCAATCTATCCATCTTGGTAAGAGTTAATGAGACAATCACCCGGCCCTCCTTGTTAGAGCCTCCAACCACTCCCCAGCTCTGTCTAGAAGCCCTAATTCCATTATCAAATGGTCAACCCTGGGGAATGAACTTTTAAAGGCTTAAAGCAAGGTAGGTTAATTAAAATCCTTGATCGAAGCCCCATAAACCACATACAACTTCTTTCTCTTAATTATCCTGGATGATCTCACAAGCATTAAAGCCAAAGGGGAGACAATGAAGGGGCTGAGCAGTGGGTAGGAGGCGAGGAGCTGGGAGGAGGGTCCCCCGAGAGCAGCAGCCGCTGGGATGGAAGCTGCCGTCTGACGCTGCCATCAGCTCTCCACACCTGGACACGAGAGGCAGAGAAACCTACCCTTGCTGGTCTCAGTTACTTACCCCGCACTTCCTGTGTCAGCTTCTCCCCTCAATACTGGTGAGGCAGGAGATAGATGGGCCTTCGGGGCAAACAGCTGGAGTTCGTCTCTCCACAGTGGAAATACCAGGACAGTCAAGGAAGGAGGCGAAGCCCTGCCCGGATAGAAGATGAGAGACCACATCATTCTCATTCTCAAAGTCAAGAGGCCTCCCTGACTACAAGTGTGCAGGAACTCTCCCTGGAGGTTAGAAGGGGAGTGGTGCTGAGCAGTGGTAACTACCCACAGGCCTCTGCGGTGGAGTCCATCTTGGGTAAGAAATGCATGCACACACAGGGGAGGATCTTGAGATATACCAAATATGGATTCTGGAGCAGGCAAATCAAAATGACTGGCCAAAGGAAACCAAGAATAAATGCCCATATAAGTGATTTAAACTACTGTAAGGACATGACTCTCTCTTTGAGCCTGCCTGTGTGTCTGACCACACATACTGAACTCTTTTTCCTCCTAATGAACACTTTACTTGTTTCACTATTTTCTGTCTTTGTGGGAATTCTTTCTCCACAAAGTCGAAGAGCCAGGCTGTTGTCGCTGACCACTAGTTTAATGGTTAGTATTCGGTACTTTCATGGCCATGACCTGAACTCAGTCTTCTGGCTGGGAACCAAAGCTCTGCTGCAAGTTGCTGCAGGTTGAGACCCCTGAGGTCACTGAGAGCACAAGAGCGAGACCGAACCTGCCACTGAGAAAGGGACCAGAGTCTCTTGGGGAGACAGAGAAGATGCTTGTCATATGCTGTGCTAAGTATTTCTGAGCAGAGCAGGCAGCACAGGGGCTGTGGAATCACAGAGCAGGAGCCCCCAGCCCAGCCTGGGAAGGTTGGGGAATGCTTTCTAAGACGGTGATCTTGAGTCAGGACGAGAAGGATATGACAGTCAGAGAAAAGTCAAGGGAAAATCCTGGGCTGGACAGAGAGGCCTGGAGGTGAGAGCAAGGACAGGAAATAAGGTTACAACATGGATTCCAACTGGATCACTGGTTACTGCCCAGAAGTGGGGTGCCTTGTCCAAGGGCCAGGGGTCTCTGCACCCTTTTCTACGCATGAGCAGTAGAGGGGGCTGCTAGAGCAGGAAATCAGGGGAGGAAAGGGGTCACCCAAAAAAGCAGGGGCCAAGGGCCAGGAACATCCGAAGACAGGTCTATCTCAGCATCCCACAGCCCAGACTATCTACCTCTCTCGCAGATCAAGGGGAAATCAATGTTTTCCTGAATCACCACCATCCTGGCTCCAAAGCTTTGCTGCTTCTCCAAGTAGAAGACTGAAATGTCAAAAGATAAACTGAGACATATTTAAAGTCTAAAGAGTTTATCTGAGCAAAAATCCATTCAAACTTGGCAGTTTCAAACTGAGCCTGGTTAGCAGGGCTCCACCAACAGGAACTGGAGGCAAGACTTTTTGAAAAGACATGGGAGCACATCTAAGAAATGATCTGGTGATGTTTTAAGTGGTGGCCTGATTTGGGAGAGCCTTGTTGGCTGTGATGGGTTGGGCTTAGGTTTTGATTTCCTAACCGAGGGGCACATGCAGGCTTCCGTTTGTGCTTATGGCTAAGGTGTCAGGACCTCTCCCGTCTGATGGACTCTCGTCTAGTTAACATACCAGCAGTGACTAAGGGAAGGTTCTGGTGACTCATACTCACTCTTCTTCCTCCCTCTCTGTGCTCCTGCTGTTTCCTCCACCTCAGAAAGAGCTGGAGCTCCTGCTCACCTTTCTAGGTATGATTCAAATGCCCCCTCTTCCAGGCAGCCCTTCTGGCTGGTCCTCCCTATCTGAAATCTAGGGATTGCTCTTTCTCCAGGACTCAGCTCCGCAGCTGTGCTGCAGTCTAGCCTTTACCATCAACTGAGTCCCAGGAAGCAGGTTTCTATCCCTACTCACCTTCGGGTTCAGTTCAGTCACTCAGTTGTGTCCAACACTTAATGACCCCAAGGACCGCAGCATGCCTGGCTTCTCTGTCCTTCACCATCGCCCAGAGTTTGTTCAAGCTTCTGGTTACCCTGACTTTCTTCAAGTCACTCGATTCCCCTGGAGCCTCCTCATCTGTAAAACAGGAATAGCAATCTGCCCAGAAACCCCCTGGGCGTCTTGTTGGGATGCAGACTCAGATTCAGTGGGTCTGGGAGGAGGCTAATATTCCATCCTTCCAACAAAGTCTCAGGTGATAAATTGCTGCTGGTCCAGGGCCACCCTTCCAGTAGCAAGATGAGATATATCCAGTTCCTGTGAGGAATCCAGACGGTTCTAAAGGGCCAGCCCATATCAGAAACTCAATAAGTTGGAGGGGGGTGTTTTGGAGGTTTTTTAAAATGCTATTATTAGACACTTACATCCAGGGCCCAGACTTAATCAAACCTGTTTGGAACTTGAACCCATGTGGCCGGGACTCGAACCCAGCCTAAAGCCTGTTTGGGACTTGCCCTGCCCCTGGGATCCCTAGATCAGGTATTCAAGAGACTTTTACTCCCTGATAGGCAGGGTCAACGCCCATACTCAGCCTTGAAGCAATTACAGAAGATGGACCTTCGCCCTTCTGCCTCCCATAAGAATATGGGAGTAAAATCTCTTGGGGAGTGGGGGGAATGTAAGGGTAAGGAGGGAAATGGGCAGGGCACAATTTTTGAGAAGAATGACAGCCCAAGGACACAGCATAAACCCATTAGAATCAAATGGGTCCAAGATGGCAGACCAGAACTTGATCCTCAATCAGCAAGCTAAATGACACACCCAGAGGCGCCATGACAGTTCCATTCCTTCCCTAAAAGAGCTGTAATAATCCTCCTACTTATTAGCATATGGAATTACCCAGCCTATAAAAGCTAAGAACACCATGTTTTCGGGGCCACTGGATTTGCTCTGCCATGGCCCACACTCTGTCTGTGGAGTGTGCTTTTCTCTGAATCTGAATAAATCCCTTTCTTACCTAAAAAAAAAAAAAAAAAAAAAGAAATGCTATCATGCTATCATTATGTCCACCACGTGGGCCTGACAGGCAGTAAATGCTGGAAATGAGGGTGGCTAGTATTGTTACATGTTATTTATTTCCCTGGCTACCTTGCTAGTGTCCTGAGGGCAGGATATGTGTCTAATTGAAATGCCTTCTGCATAGAAGGGCTTTCCCGGTGACTCAATGGTAAAGAATCTGTCTGCACTGCATGAGACGTAAGACATGTGGGTTCTGTTCCTGGGTCAGAAAGATCCCCTGGAGGAGGGCATGGCAACCCACTCCAGCATTCTTGCCTGGAGCATCCCATCACAGATAATGGAGCCTGGTGGGTTATGGTCCCTAGGGTCACAAAGAGTCAAACAGGATGGAAGTAACACAGCACACAAGCACACACAGAACGCAAAAGCAGGGCTTCCCTGGTGGTCCAGTGGGTAAAGAGTCCGCCTTGCAGTGCAAGGGGCGCCGGTTCAATCCCTGGCCCAGGAGGATCACACGTGCCCTGGAGCAGCTGAATCCGTGTGTCTGACATCAAGCCAGCACTCTGGGATGCATGTGCCCAGAGCTGGTGCTCTGCAACAGGAGAGGCCACTGTGATGGGAGGCCCACACAGGCCAAAGAATAAAAGGATGGATGAAAGTAAATATAAACAAAAAAGGCATGATGGGGAAAAGAAAAATAAAGCAAAAGTATGCAGCTGGGGAAAAAAGAACAAAACCGTTTCTATCAAGCTTTAGGGGGATCCACTCTCTCCTGGGTTCTGAATATATATGCAGAAAATCGTGGCCAAGGAGAGGTGCCCAACTCCCACTCCCACCCCCACCGCTGCCTGCAATGTCATCCTGTAGGAAGAGCGCCACGTCCCCCAGTAGCTTCTCTCCTCTGAGATCAGTTTCCAATGGGCAAGGAGTTCCCTGCCTCGGCGCATCTGTAAACAGAAGGAAACAGTTGGCTTCATAACCTTGGGGGAGAAAAGGCAAATAAAGGAGTCTCGAGAGATTTACCAGGGATCCCAGGAAGGTGTACAACATATGTCGTAACCTATTGGTCCTTGACAGGCTCTAGCAACAAGGAGGCCCTTTCCCTCGTGCACAGGCTGAGGCCAGGTTGATGAGAACCTGCTCACCTCCTGCCTCAGGGAGTAGAACGGTCCTCCCTCCCCAACCCCTGTGGGGCTCCATCTGCAGAGCCTCCATCTCGAGCCTATCAAACCAGCTGCGGAGGGCTCTGCGTCCAGCTGTGGGCCTCCTCTGCCTCCAGCCCCTCCCCTCAGACGCAGGTGGGAGCCCCGGTGTCAGACAGCCCTTCCCGTCCTCAGCGGCAGAGCCCAGCCCTGCTTCCCAGGGGCCTGGAGCCCTTCTCCCTTCAAGGACAGGGAGGTCAGATCTATCACTCGCAGGCTGGAGAGGGCAGTCACAGACTGAAACAGCAACACTCCAGGGGTCCTGATACACCTGGAGTTGCCCCGGGGACTTTGAAAGTATTCAGATGCTGAGATGTTCTTCCAGGTATACAGAATTCTGGGGTGCTGCCTAGGCATCGGGATTTTTAAAAGCTCTGGGGTGATCTTAACGAGCAAATGAGCATCCAAGGGCAAGAATCACTGGCTTAGGGCTTCCCTGGTGGTCCAGTGGGTAAGGACACCGCCTTGCAGTGCAAAGGGCGCCGGTTTGATCCCTGGCCCGGGAAGATCCCACGTGCCGCGGAGCGGCTGGACCGATGTCTCCAATTACCAAGCCGGAGCTCTGGAGCGCATGCGCCCAGAGCCGGTGCTCTGCGACAACAGAGGCCACTGCAATGGGAGGCCCACGCGTGCCAAAGAACAAAGATGGATGAAAATAGATAATGAAAGACCAACGGAAGGGGCCCGCCCTCCCCCCCCTCCCCAACCCGCCCCCCTCCCAAGAAAAAAAAAAAGAACCACTGGCTTAAAAAAAAAGTTAACACTCAGATTTAACTTTCAAAGCAGCTTTCACTGTATAGCATGCAGGACTTTGCTCAGTGTTATGTGGCAACCTGGGTGGGAGGGGAGTTTGAGGGACAACGTGTGCTTGGATGCTCAGTCACGTCTGACTCTTTGTCACCTTATAGGTGGTTAGCCTGTCAGACTCCTCTCTCCATGAGATTCTCCAGGCAAGAATACAGGTTGCCATTTCCTCCTCCAGGGGATCTTCCTGCCCCAGGGATCCAGTGTACCTCTCCTGTGCCTCCTGAACTGGCAGGCAGCTTGTCTACCATGCAGCCACCAGGGAAGCCCTTAGGGAGGAATGGACACACACATTTGTATGGCTGAAGCCCTTCCTGTTCACCTGAAACTGTAACATTGTTGGTTAATTGACTATACCCCAATAGGAAATAGAAAGTTTAAAAAAAGAAAGAAACCCTCTGTTCTCCCCTCCCTCAGACGCAGGTGGGAGCCCCGGTGTCAGACAGCCCTTCCCGTCCTCAGCGGCAGAGCCCAGCCCTGCTTCCCAGGGGCCTGGAGCCCTTCTCCCTTCAAGGACAGGGAGGTCAGATCTATCACTCGCAGGCTGGAGAGGGCAGTCACAGACTGAAACAGCAACACTCCAGGGGTCCTGATACACCTGGAGTTGCCCCGGGGACTTTGAAAGTATTCAGATGCTGAGATGTTCTTCCAGGTATACAGAATTCTGGGGTGCTGCCTAGGCATCGGGATTTTTAAAAGCTCTGGGGTGATCTTAACGAGCAAATGAGCATCCAAGGGCAAGAATCACTGGCTTAGGGCTTCCCTGGTGGTCCAGTGGGTAAGGACACCGCCTTGCAGTGCAAAGGGCGCCGGTTTGATCCCTGGCCCGGGAAGATCCCACGTGCCGCGGAGCGGCTGGACCGATGTCTCCAATTACCAAGCCGGAGCTCTGGAGCGCATGCGCCCAGAGCCGGTGCTCTGCGACAACAGAGGCCACTGCAATGGGAGGCCCACGCGGGCCAAAGAACAAAGATGGATGAAAATAGATAATGAAAGACCAATAGAAGTGGCCCGCCCTCTCCTCCCTCCCCAACCCGCCCCCCTCCCAAGAAAAAAAAAAAGAACCACTGGCTTAAAAAAAAAGTTAACACTCAGATTTAACTTTCAAAGCAGCTTTCACTGTATAGCATGCAGGACTTTGCTCAGTGTTATGTGGCAACCTGGGTGGGAGGGGAGTTTGAGGGACAACGTGTGCTTGGATGCTCAGTCACGTCTGACTCTTTGTCACCTTATAGGTGGTTAGCCTGTCAGACTCCTCTCTCCATGAGATTCTCCAGGCAAGAATACAGGTTGCCATTTCCTCCTCCAGGGGATCTTCCTGCCCCAGGGATCCAGTGTACCTCTCCTGTGCCTCCTGAACTGGCAGGCAGCTTGTCTACCATGCAGCCACCAGGGAAGCCCTTAGGGAGGAATGGACACACACATTTGTATGGCTGAAGCCCTTCCTGTTCACCTGAAACTGTAACATTGTTGGTTAATTGACTATACCCCAATAGGAAATAGAAAGTTTAAAAAAAGAAAGAAACCCTCTGTTCTGAAGAGGGGATTAAAAAAAAACAGCTTTTAAATATGTGCCTGGAACAACAGTCAGAGCATATATGATGTGTAAGAAAAGCAGTTTTCTATTTAAATGCCACCAAAAAAAAAAAAAAATCAAAGTCTGGGAGGGCCAAGAAAATAAGAGTTGGAAGGATGCTGGACAGGAGGTGAGAGCAGTTTTTCCACAAAGGCAATCCCAGGAGAAATGAGCAATTAGAAAGGAGATCAAGCAAGGGAGACACAGATGAATCTCCCTCAACACTGAACAAGGCAGAGAGCAGAGGGTTTCCTCTGTTTCCCACTTGGGACCTTGGCAGCCGCCTGGAGGAGAGAGGGGATGATATCAATAGGAGAGAAGTGGGGGCAGAGAGATCCCTCCTTCTGAGTTGTCTTCCTATGTGGCCCAGATATCTGCCCTCTGTCCTCATCTAAAGCCTAAGTGAAGTGAAAGTCACTCAGTCGTGTCCGACTCCTTGCAACCCCACGGGTGAGCTATGGAATTCTCCAGGCAAGAATAATGGAGTGAGGAGTTATTCCCTTCTCCAGGGGATCTTCCCAACCCAGGGATCGAACTCAGGTCTCCTGCATTACAGGCGGATTCTTTACCATCTGAGCCACCAGGAAAGCCCTAAAGACTACTATTGCACCCAAAGCTCATGGGCTTCTGCAGCTCCAGTGCCAGCTTGGGGAGGAGTCCATTCCTCCTGGGCTGTGGAGGGCAGTCACATCCTAGAACCCAATTCTCTGTCCTGATACACGCTGGGGTCACCTGGGGAGGGGGGGACTTTAAAAGTATACAGATGCCTGAGAGGCTCTTCCAGGCATTCTGAACTTTGAGGTGCTGTCTGTGTGTTCTGGGGGTCACCAGGAGCAAGTTCAGAGGCTGCCACCATCCAAAAACCAAGGTACCTGAGAGTAGTAAAGAGACCAAGCACCTGTCCCACAAAGGGGTGGGAGATGACACCAGAGGCGAGATGCTTTCCCCTAGAGGGGACTGAGCGGCGAGTTCCTTTAAATCAAAAGTTGGCTTGTTTCTGCTGAGTGGAAGTGGCGACACCCAGGAACAAGTGAAACTTAGTATAAAAAATGAAGAAAGTTACATTATTGCACATCTGAGCATAACCGTAAATCTTAAACCCACCGTGAGGTTCATCCAGAAAAGAAGAAATATATACCGCCAATGAACAGGAAGAGATGCTGGGTCTCAGCAGTATCCTAGAAGCACAAATCAAAACACCATTCAGGCCCCCAGATGGGAGTGTCTTAAAAATCTAATGCTCATATTGGCGAAGGCAAAGAAACCAGCCTCTGCTCTGTTGATGATGAAAGGTGTGTCATCTTTTGCAGGGACACTCGGGTAGTGAGAAGTAAAAGAATTGCAATAAGCACACTTTAGGTGCACAAGTCTAAGAATTTAACCAAAGGAAATAATCAAGGATTATAGAAATTTGGGGAATGGACTTGTTCATGTGAGTTTTTATGTATATGATCCTAAAAAATTGGTAAACAAAACTAAAACATCTGATAATGCAGAACTGAACCAAAGCATACGCATTAGGGATCTTCCCAACTTTCAGTGGTCCGACTCCTTGCAACCCCACGGGTGAGCCATGGGATACTCCAGGCAAGAATACTGGAGTGGGCAGCTGTTTCCTTCTCCAGCGGATCTTCCCAACCCAGATTGAACCCAGGTTTCCCGCATTACAGGCGGATTCTTTACCATCTGAGCCACCAGGAAAGCCCTAAAGACTACTATTGCACCCAAAGCTCATGGGCTTCTGCAGCTCCAGTGCCAGTTTGGGGGAGGAGTCCATTCCTCCTGGGCTGTGGAGGGCAGTCACATCCTAGAACCCAATTCTCTGTCCTGATACACGCTGGGGTCACCTGGGGAGGGGGGGACTTTAAAAGTATACAGATGCCTGAGAGGCTCTTCCAGGCATTCTGAACTTTGAGGTGCTGTCTGTGTGTTCTGGGGGTCACCAGGAGCAAGTTCAGAGGCTGCCACCATCCAAAAACCAAGGTACCTGAGAGTAGTAAAGAGACCAAGCACCTGTCCCACAAAGGGGTGGGAGATGACACCAGAGGCGAGATGCTTTCCCCTAGAGGGGACTGAGCGGCGAGTTCCTTTAAATCAAAAGTTGGCTTGTTTCTGCTGAGTGGAAGTGGCGACACCCAGGAACAAGTGAAACTTAGTATAAAAAATGAAGAAAGTTACATTATTGCACATCTGAGCATAACCGTAAATCTTAAACCCACCGTGAGGTTCATCCAGAAAAGAAGAAATATATACCGCCAATGAACAGGAAGAGATGCTGGGTCTCAGCAGTATCCTAGAAGCACAAATCAAAACACCATTCAGGCCCCCAGATGGGAGTGTTTTAAAAAATCTAATGCTCATATTGGCGAAGGCAAAGAAACCAGCCTCTGCTCTGTTGATGATGAAAGGTGTGTCATCTTTTGCAGGGACACTCGGGTAGTGAGAAGTAAAAGAATTGCAATAAGCACACTTTAGGTGCACAAGTCTAAGAATTTAACCAAAGGAAATAATCAAGGATTATAGAAATTTGGGGAATGGACTTGTTCATGTGAGTTTTTATGTATATGATCCTAAAAAATTGGTAAACAAAACTAAAACATCTGATAATGCAGAACTGAACCAAAGCATACTGCATTAGGAAATACTTCATGAAATGTTAGAAATCATTAAAATAATTTTAGAAATATATCTATTAACTTGGAAAGTTGTTTATAATACACTAGTCAGTGAGGAAGCACATTAGAAAACGTGTTTATTGATTTCTAATCATTGTATATACACATAATATGCTATGGGAGTGTACTTGGTTGTATCTGACTCTTCGACCCCATGGACTGTAGCCTGCCAGGCTTCTCTGTCCATGGAATTTCAATATATTCATTTATAATTCAAATATGTGAAAAAATGGAAGGACTTACCTCTACATTGGCTTAACATGGGTTTTCCTGGGGTAAAGGCATTATTAGTCTCATTGTATTCTCCTTTTTATCTTAGCAATATTTTCTAGTTTTTCTACGGTACACATGTATCATTTCTAATTTAAAAAAAGAAACTTCCCATGAAAGATGATGGATTAAACACACACATTTAGTTCTGTTCTATTTCAAACCCCACTAAAACCTCAATAAAATGATTTTCCTTTAAGGGATAAACCCATAAAGCTTTTTGGTTTTGTTTTGTATGTATATGCGAATGGATAAAATTGTAAAACTGCAAGACTCAAATTGAAAGGAGCTGCCAGAGGCCCAGCAATGTGTATAAAATAAGTCCATGCAAAGGCACATGCCCACCAACATCAGAACATAGGGGACAGGCTCCGCATGTTCCTTGGAAGGTTCCCCAAGCCTCCAAATTTCATACAAAGGATGAAGTAGCAGGACGGCTTGAAACTTAACAGCAACCCCGTAAAACTAGAGAATGAGGAGGCAATACCTTTCATATTCTGAAAGAAATGATTTCCAGCTTGTTAAGTCTTTACCCAGCCAAGCTCTCAGTTGTGTGCTCAGATTAAATAAAAGTACTTACAGACCTGCAAGATGTCAAAAAGAAAAAAAGAAAAAATCTACCTCCTAGGTGTCTTACTCAAGAATACAGGGAGAGGCGTTTCAGCAAACAAGGGGAGTACACAGAGAAGAGAAATATGGAATCGAGGAGACAGGAGCTTCAGTAGGGAAAAGAGGCAGCAGGCATCTCCAGGGTGCTGGGGTAGGCCCCAGGGGATACCCAAGCAGCAAGCTGAGGGAACACACAGTTCAGATAGAGATTAGACAAACAAATGGAAAGCACAGGATCCCCAGTATGTCTCAACTCCTTGAGATGTAGACCATTGGCAAAGAGCTTAGTGTTGGGCTGTTAATAAGTCTGTAGACCATCAATGAAATATATTTTTAAAAACCAAGCTAATTATGAACTGCATGGAAACCAAAAATGGTTGAGCAGAAAAGGATAAGTAAGGTTAAGATATTACAGGATCCTGCTGTCAAGGGACTTAGAGGGGCCTCATGACATGAACATTGCAAGGTGATCTCACCAAATCCATTGCAGACTCCTGCGGGCAGAGGAAATGGGGCAGCAGAGGGGGGCGACAGAGGAACATCATTGCCATCCACAGGAGGAAACCAGAAGATGGTGCCTACAACTGAAAAGTCAAGAAGGAGCTACAAGTTCCGTATTCAAAGAGAAAGGCCAAAAAGAATGGACTGAAAGGTTAGAAAGTGTTGCCTTTGGCGATGGGACAAAGGGAGAGGTACTGTTTCTAGTAACAAGCTTCACAGACCTATTAGGCTCTTCAGATATAACTTTGACTTAAAAAAAAAAATTGTACTTTTTTTTTGTGTTGGATAGTTGAATGGGAAGATTTATGGAGTCTCTTTCAGCTATAACCATCTCTCACCGGAGGCTATCTATTTTAGGAATCACAATAGCAGCTTTTTTGACCTTGAGGGCTTTGGGGGAAACTTGTCAGATTGTGAAAGGACCCCTTAAGTCGGCAAATGGGTCAGATTCTCATTTCCTCTGTGTACTTGGGTTGGGTTCATCTTGTCACAATTGCCCCGAGCCACGTGATTGAGTAATAAAGCATAGGACTGAGGAGATGGGGAGGCAGGCAGCTTCCTGCAGACTCACCCCCGACTCCCACCCCAGACGGACCCCTGACCCTGGCCAGTCAAGGGCCACTCCTGCCCCCCCAGGGACTCTCTCAACCCCCCTCATCCCCAGCATCTCACTCTGCATCTTCGCAGAGCGGCTGATGCACTCCCTGCAATGGCCCAGAACCAGATCAATCAGGCACAAGCATCGTCTCCACCAGCTGTTCACCACCGTCAAGGCGTCTGTATGCACCCCCATCCGCAGTGTGCACTGGGGGCCATGGCCTTGGGCTGACTCACTGCCGGGACAACACAAGTGACAGTAGGAGCCACCAGCTTGGCCACTTGGTAAGCACAGCGGCCAGGTGTTTCTCCACTGCTGAGTTAGCGTTTGTTACTCTTAAAATAACACGGTGCCATGCAGCATTAATTCAGGACAAGGAGCTGCAAATTCCAGGCCCCTTTGAAGGCTGAGTCTCACAAAGAATTAATGGGCGTTAGTTCAACAGGGCACCAGCAAATCAGGCTGTCGGACGAATTCCAAAATGCTGCGTTCTGCCCTGGTCAGGGCCTTCCACAGGCACGACATGACCTCAGACCACAGCCTTGCAGTGCAAAATATGTAACAGCACATATTCGCCGAGTGCTCACCCTGTGTCCACATGCTGTGCCAAGCACCTTACCTGTATTACTGCACTTGATCTTCTCAAAGAGCCTTTAAGATAGACACAATTACTATCTTCACTTTACAGAAGAGAAAACAAGCTTACCAAGGCACATTCCCTTAAGATCACCCGAGTGGGAAGGGATAGCGCTAAACTGTGAAGCCATGTATTGGTGGAAGCTCCCAGAAAGACTCTCTTTGGAGGCTATCAGGGTCTCAAATTCACCACTTTGTAACCAGGTGCTTTTCTCTTGTTCAAACAGTGTCCTCCAAACTAGATGAAATGTATAGCCCTTAAGCATAAAACTGGCAGATTAAAAAAAAAAAAAGAATACGATGTTTCCACTTGAAGGAACATCGATGGACTTGGAGGGCATTATGCTAAGTGAAATAAGTCAGAGAAAGACAAATATTGTATGATATCACTTATACACAGAATCTTAAAAATACAATGCTCTAGTAAATATAATCAAAAAAGCAGACTCAGAGAGAAAGAGCTAGTGGTTATAGCGGGTGGCACGCTACGGGGGATCAAGGGGTGGGGGCTTAAGAAGCACATATAAACCATTGTGTATAAAAAACAGGCTACAAAGATACATTCTACAATACAGGGAATATAGCCAATCTTTTATAATAACTGTAAATGGAGTACAACCTTTTATTCTACTCCTATCATTTATTATAGTAGCATACAGCAACTATGTGCTATACCGTGCTTAGTCACTTCAGTTGTGTCCAGCTCTTCGCGAACCCATGGACTGCAGCCCGCCAGGCTCCACTGTCCATGGGATTCTCCAGGCATGAATCCTGGATTGGGTTGCCATGCCCTCCTCCAGGGATCGCATTGCAGGCAGATTCCTTACCAGCTGAACTACAGGGAAGCCCAACATCAACTATCCTTAAGTTAAAAAAGTAAAATTAAAATAAAAACCATAAGACGGGTAGACGCAGCTTGATGCTAATGAAGCTGTTTGACGTCAGGAGCAAGTGCTTTGCTTGTCATGTAACAGAAACATCATTGAAGAGGATTGCCAGACTCCCTGCTCTTCAACAACCCACTGGGTGCCTGGCTGTTTTCCGGAAGTGTTAGAATGAGACCCGGGATCAGCTTCCAGGATAGCGTTGCTGGCACCGTGATCTTGTCAAGACCCTCAGCTGGGTTGGTCCCACCTGGCTCAAGAGGGAGCCCCACTTGCATAGCAACCCACAGGCTTGAGGTGTCCCCCGTCTCATGCCCTGCCCAGATATCAGGTGCCCTGCCAGGGGGTGGATGGGGGCTTCCACTCCATGGAGGGACCTAGGGAGGGTGGGCCAGGCCAGCTTTGTAACCAGGTGCTTTTCTCTTGTTCAAACAGTGTCCTCCAAACTAGATGAAATGTATAGCCCTTAAGCATAAAACTGGCAGATTAAAAAGAATACGATGTTTCCACTTGAAGGAACATCGATGGACTTGGAGGGCATTATGCTAAGTGAAATAAGTCAGAGAAAGACAAATATTGTATGATATCACTTATACACAGAATCTTAAAAATACAATGCTCTAGTAAATATAATCAAAAAAGCAGACTCAGAGAGAAAGAGCTAGTGGTTATAGCGGGTGGCACGCTACGGGGGATCAAGGGGTGGGGGCTTAAGAAGCACATATAAACCATTGTGTATAAAAAACAGGCTACAAAGATACATTCTACAATACAGGGAATATAGCCAATCTTTTATAATAACTGTAAATGGAGTACAACCTTTTATTCTACTCCTATCATTTATTATAGTAGCATACAGCAACTATGTGCTATACCGTGCTTAGTCACTTCAGTTGTGTCCAGCTCTTGCGAACCCATGGACTGCAGCCCGCCAGGCTCCACTGTCCATGGGATTCTCCAGGCATGAATCCTGGATTGGGTTGCCATGCCCTCCTCCAGGGATCGCATTGCAGGCAGATTCCTTACCAGCTGAACTACAGGGAAGCCCAACATCAACTATCCTTAAGTTAAAAAAGTAAAATTAAAATAAAAACCATAAGACGGGTAGACGCAGCTTGATGCTAATGAAGCTGTTTGACGTCAGGAGCAAGTGCTTTGCTTGTCATGTAACAGAAACATCATTGAAGAGGATTGCCAGACTCCCTGCTCTTCAACAACCCACTGGGTGCCTGGCTGTTTTCCGGAAGTGTTAGAATGAGACCCGGGATCAGCTTCCAGGATAGCGTTGCTGGCACCGTGATCTTGTCAAGACCCTCAGCTGGGTTGGTCCCACCTGGCTCAAGAGGGAGCCCCACTTGCATAGCAACCCACAGGCTTGAGGTGTCCCCCGTCTCATGCCCTGCCCAGATATCAGGTGCCCTGCCAGGGTGGTGGGTCACTGAGAACCTGGGAGCCAGTCAGCCGCTTCCACTCCATGGCAGAGCAGGAATTCTTTCCTAGGTAGACCTTCTGTCCTTGGGTTTCTGTGGGGTCCACCTGGAGAGTGGGGCACAGATCTCTGCTCCCAGGTCCCTCAGACCTCTCAGGTCACACTGCCTCCCCTGGGCTCTTTCAGGGGAAACTGAGGCCCTCTTCAGGGACTCATATACAACCATACTCTCAACCTTTCCACACACCATATTTTTTCCCTTCTCCCTGCATTTGGAATTTTTTCAGTTCCAGTGACCAGATGGCAACCTGCTAGACTTAAATGTTTTTGTGTCTAAATGTCCAAAAGAGCTTTCTGTTCTGTCTAATAGCATTATTTTAGAGCATAACATTCAGGAAGAAATTCACAGCTGCTTCCATTTTCACCATGCCATGCCCCTTCTCTGAAGCAAGGACTACAGAATGATGGGACTTCTTAGAACTGGAGGGAAGGCTCCACTGAAGGAGGAAAAGAAAGGTCTGTAATATTTTATAATGACTTTCCTGCCATGCTAAGCTCTCCCTTTGTTAATAAATTGATTTACTTATACAGTTGCATGCTGTAGCAGCTCATACTGACGCTGAGAGCTAATTGTTCCATTTTCAAGACATCCACAAGCAGACTGTTAATCCATTCATAACTTGAAATAGGCCATGGTGAACGTATTTACATCATGAAAAGCAGCCAGCACTGCGAATGGGGGCACCTCTCTCTCCGCCTCAGAGCTGGATGTTCAACATCTGCTAGAACAGCACCACTTGATGCTCATGAAGCTGTTTGACGTCAGGAGCAAGTGCTTTGCTTGTCATGTAACAGAAACATCATTGAAGAGGATTGCCAGACTCCCTGCTCTTCAACAACCCACTGGGTGCCTGGCTGTTTTCCGGAAGTGTTAGAATGAGACCCGGGATCAGCTTCCAGGATAGCGTTGCTGGCACCGTGATCTTGTCAAGACCCTCAGCTGGGTTGGTCCCACCTGGCTCAAGAGGGAGCCCCACTTGCATAGCAACCCACAGGCTTGAGGTGTCCCCCGTCTCATGCCCTGCCCAGATATCAGGTGCCCTGCCAGGGTGGTGGGTCACTGAGAACCTGGGAGCCAGTCAGCCGCTTCCACTCCATGGCAGAGCAGGAATTCTTTCCTAGGTAGACCTTCTGTCCTTGGGTTTCTGTGGGGTCCACCTGGAGAGTGGGGCACAGATCTCTGCTCCCAGGTCCCTCAGACCTCTCAGGTCACACTGCCTCCCCTGGGCTCTTTCAGGGGAAACTGAGGCCCTCTTCAGGGACTCATATACAACCATACTCTCAACCTTTCCACACACCATATTTTTTTTCCCTTCTCCCTGCATTTGGAATTTTTTCAGTTCCAGTGACCAGATGGCAACCTGCTAGACTTAAATGTTTTTGTGTCTAAATGTCCAAAAGAGCTTTCTGTTCTGTCTAATAGCATTATTTTAGAGCATAACATTCAGGAAGAAATTCACAGCTGCTTCCATTTTCACCATGCCATGCCCCTTCTCTGAAGCAAGGACTACAGAATGATGGGACTTCTTAGAACTGGAGGGAAGGCTCCACTGAAGGAGGAAAAGAAAGGTCTGTAATATTTTATAATGACTTTCCTGCCATGCTAAGCTCTCCCTTTGTTAATAAATTGATTTACTTATACAGTTGCATGCTGTAGCAGCTCATACTGACGCTGAGAGCTAATTGTTCCATTTTCAAGACATCCACAAGCAGACTGTTAATCCATTCATAACTTGAAATAGGCCATGGTGAACGTATTTACATCATGAAAAGCAGCCAGCACTGCGAATGGGGGCACCTCTCTCTCCGCCTCAGAGCTGGATGTTCAACATCTGCTAGAACAGCACCACTTACGCGCACCTCCTTCTACCAAGAATTGAAGGTGGATTTTCCAAAGTTGAGTGTGTCAAGACTGGTAATCACTGCCAGCCCCACTTATGCCTACTTCTAATGGAAACTTTTCTACCCACGGTTTCTGCTGAATAAGCTGTCCTGTTTTATAGCTCATGTCCCCATGACCCTGACCCATTCTTCCCCACACAGAGCCGTGGCTGACTGCCCTGGGCTGAACCCTTGACATGATGCCAATCTATTCAACTGGCCAGAAAACCGTGTCTTGGAGGTGCTGGCTCAAAAGATGAACCTATAGAGGGTTCAGTGGAGATGCCATTGGAAATGTGTAACTTTGCCTTGATTTCTTGCTGCAACAGCCACAGCTGTGACTTGAGGGCATGTGGTTTCAGGTCATCCTTGCCTCCACCACCAGGGCAGGAGGGACTCGTCCAGATTCCTCAGGGGTGCACTGCAATGGACCCCCTTGAGCCTGCTCCACAGGCCTCCTGCCTCCCATCCTAGGACTTGTTCTTTGCTGCTGAGACAAGAGACAGCACCAGACCCAACTGGATTTCCCGTGCAAACAACCCAGAAACGTCAGGAAGGAACACCCTTGGGGTAGGCAATTTTTAACCCAAGGGAGGTGGGAGCCAACAGATTAATTCCTGTCCCTTCCTCCCCTTAGCCTCTAGCCTCGAGCAGTCCTCTCCATCTTGGTGCTATTGACTCTTTGGGCTGGCTGATTCTTCTTGGCGGGAGCAGGGTTGTGTGCATGGTAGATGTTTAGCGTCACTTTTGTTCTCCACCCACCAGCTATGAGAGCATTCTTGTTAATCATGACAGTCAAAAATGTCTGCAGACCTTGTCAGATGTTCCCTAGGGGACAAAACCACCCCCAGAGAGAACGACCATCTAGACAGTCCAGAGACGCTCTCTGAGATGACCTGCGGCACCCAGGAATCAACGTGTTGACTCTCATCTCATCTACAAGAGGGGAAACAGAGCATGGAGAATGTCAGCACTTTGTCCGAGGTCCCTGGTTAGTCCGTGGTAAAGCTGGAGGGCTCTCAAGGGCTCCACTGCCTGGGCGCCACCTAAACTAGGACTCCAAGGTTTCGACCTAAGTGGCCTTCCAGCATCTGTTATTCTCTTCTTAGGGGTTTCGGACACAGCTACGTCCTTTCGCCACGGCTCACCACACAGTCTTATTTATCAAAGTCACCAATGGGCAAGCAGGGCCTTGGCCCCGCAGTAGCTGGGCTTCGCCCCTTCCCAGTCCCATCTGATAGCCATACCAGTCCTCAGAGGTGGTGGGCGCTGCCCTCAGGGATGAGGTACCAACGACAGCCACTCTAACCACCCCGCTCCCAGAGCCCCAGCCTCTGAAACCCATCTCTGCTTCTCTGCCACATTGCTCCAGTCTCCAACAAGGGCGGCTATTTGGGGTGAGAAATGGGGCAGGCAGAGAAAAATTTCATTTAAGCAATTAAAGAATCACTGCATTTTTCATGATTAACTTCATGTTCTCAGACTGAATGCAAAAAGCCCCGTTAGCAATGGGAATAGCATTTCCATTAATTCGTTTTATTGCCTCCCATCCTAGGACTTGTTCTTTGCTGCTGAGACAAGAGACAGCACCAGACCCAACTGGATTTCCCGTGCAAACAACCCAGAAACGTCAGGAAGGAACACCCTTGGGGTAGGCAATTTTTAACCCAAGGGAGGTGGGAGCCAACAGATTAATTCCTGTCCCTTCCTCCCCTTAGCCTCTAGCCTCGAGCAGTCCTCTCCATCTTGGTGCTATTGACTCTTTGGGCTGGCTGATTCTTCTTGGCGGGAGCAGGGTTGTGTGCATGGTAGATGTTTAGCGTCACTTTTGTTCTCCACCCACCAGCTATGAGAGCATTCTTGTTAATCATGACAGTCAAAAATGTCTGCAGACCTTGTCAGATGTTCCCTAGGGGACAAAACCACCCCCAGAGAGAACGACCATCTAGACAGTCCAGAGACGCTCTCTGAGATGACCTGCGGCACCCAGGAATCAACGTGTTGACTCTCATCTCATCTACAAGAGGGGAAACAGAGCATGGAGAATGTCAGCACTTTGTCCGAGGTCCCTGGTTAGTCCGTGGTAAAGCTGGAGGGCTCTCAAGGGCTCCACTGCCTGGGCGCCACCTAAACTAGGACTCCAAGGTTTCGACCTAAGTGGCCTTCCAGCATCTGTTATTCTCTTCTTAGGGGTTTCGGACACAGCTACGTCCTTCGCCACGGCTCACCACACAGTCTTATTTATCAAAGTCACCAATGGGCAAGCAGGGCCTTGGCCCCGCAGTAGCTGGGCTTCGCCCCTTCCCAGTCCCATCTGATAGCCATACCAGTCCTCAGAGGTGGTGGGCGCTGCCCTCAGGGATGAGGTACCAACGACAGCCACTCTAACCACCCCGCTCCCAGAGCCCCAGCCTCTGAAACCCATCTCTGCTTCTCTGCCACATTGCTCCAGTCTCCAACAAGGGCGGCTATTTGGGGTGAGAAATGGGGCAGGCAGAGAAAAATTTCATTTAAGCAATTAAAGAATCACTGCATTTTTCATGATTAACTTCATGTTCTCAGACTGAATGCAAAAAGCTGTTAGCTGAGCATTTCCATTTCTGTACCTGACATGAGCAATGGGAATATTTGTTCTGCCCGGGAGGATTACACCTTCCATTAATCTCCGTTTTATTGAAAGTTTAAATAACAGACAGACACAATGTGATCAATTAGCAGTGTAATTCCAAGGAGATGTCATAGTAAAATTAAATCTCGAGCACATCCGCGGCAAAGATGCCTGCAAGTTCTCTCCAGCCTCCCTTCACCATTGCAGTGTGTATATTTTAATTGAAAGTTTATTCTGCTATGTGCCTCGTCTACTAAATTTTAATTTAACATTGTAATGAGAAGGGTGTTTCTGAGGAGCTCTTCACAGACAAGTTGAGGAGGTTTCACAAATTAGGAGAACGAACGAATTGGCGGCACTTTCCAGGCAGCTGTGAGGAAGAGGAGACGTTCCTCACCTCCGCCCTGAGTCCTCAGAGAGAATCCCAGGGTCCAGAGAACCAGCCCAGTGGACATTTAGCATCTGACATCTGGACCAAAAGGTGACCACACCATATAGGAAGAAATTTCAGGCAAAACAAAGGTCTGTCCCCTCTCCCTTCTCCTGCCTGCCAGAACCCCTTGAGCGCCCCCTATAGGCAAAACCCAACAGGACACTAATTGGCTAAGTGAGAATGTAGTCTCAGGTCCAGTCTTGCAAAGGAGAGTGTAGTAGGGCAGGTCTGGAGGGGAGAGGCAGTCACTTAGCAACCAATATCATACTTTGAGGAATATGACTTTCCCTCTCTGACCTTTATATTCCTCTGCAAAATGAGGGTAATAATACCAAAGTCTCAAGGTCATGGTAAGAATCCAGTGAATTGGACTGGGAGGGTCTTTGACGTGCACAATACGGAAGTGGGAAGGATTGTCTTTTTCTACTGCTTCTCAGAAAAATCACAAGGTAACCCTTCTCCTTCTGAAAGGGTGATTTCAACCAAAAAGCAAAATGTCATGTAGGTGAGGTTGCAGAACTCCCTTGGCTGGATTGAGAAGTGATCTGAGACTCAGACTGAGGGAGGAGAAGGAAGGGCACAGAGCTTGCATTATCCCCAACAGACAAGAGCAAGCACCGGCCTGTTCCATTTCATTGAAGTTAGAAGTCAGTCATCATGAGGGTCGCTTCACCAAGCTTTGAACTAGAACTCTACTAGACTGTATCTAACTTGCTGTCGCAGCCCGGAAACCTGCCAGCGCCTGCTCCAGGCCTACACTCAAGAAATGCCTGTCTTGGAAGTGATGGGAAGGCGAGAACTGAAGTCATTAGGTCCACTAGTGACAACTGCTGGTGGAAGATGGTATTGCAGCTCAGTTGCATGAGACCCCGTTCACGATTTAAAGGGAGTCCTTCTTCAAAAGCTGCGAATGTGGAATCGGGGAGTTTCCTCACAACAACAACAACAAAAAGGGGGCGGGGAGGGGATAAAAATGCTGACATTCAGAATTTAAAGAGTTGAGTGGCAAAGAGGAAGAAAGAGATGTCTCTCTGACTTAATTCTTCCCCCTCCCTTCTTGCTCACTCCGTTTCAACCACCCTGCCTTCCTGCCTTCCTTAAACATGCCAAGGAGGCTCCCATTCTGGCCATTTGTCCTTGCTGTTCCCAAAATGTGCTCTCAGGATTCCCATGGCTTGCTAATGTCACCTCCTCCAATGAGACTTCTCTGACCACAGCATCTAAAACGGCAACAATTCTTCTCACACTGGCTTCCCTTTTCTCCACTGCACTGATGACATGCCGTTATTTTAAATATCTGTTCACTTTTTTGATCTGTGTCTCCAGAATACAAATTCCCTGAGGGTAGATGTCTGTACTCTTCTTTGCTGTATCCCAGCACCTAGGATGAGATGATACAAGTCACTCAAAAAGTATGTAATGAGGACTTCCCTGGTGGTTCAGTGGTTAAGAACCTGCCTATCAGGCAGAACCTGCCTATCGACATGAGTTTGATCCCTGGTCCAGGAAGATTCCACATGCCACGGAGCAACTAAGCCTGTGTTAATGACTATTGAGCCCAAAATCTAAAGTCCATGCTCTGCAATGAGAGAAGCCACCACAATGAGATCCACTCCAAAAATTCAAGATCTAGGAGCCCTAGACAGACACTGGGCTCCACCCTGTTCCCTTTGCATGGAGCCCCAGCATGGCTGCCAGCCCCCTTTCAGGGAGGTTTACTCCCCTCAGGCTTACACACAGCCCAAAGGAGCCTGCTTCTTAAAAACACCTAAGGAAAGGCAGCCTAGAATCAGAAGACACTGTCATTGTTCCCTTGTGGTAACTGCATTGGCAGTAAACCTAACCCAACAGCCTCGGACACAGACATTCAACAAACATACACAGAGCTAAACTGAGATCTGTAGAAACGCCTGGGGCAGAGACCCCCATTCGGTCATGAACCCCATTCCCAATTCCTCCTCCACAATAGGGCACCCTCCAGGGTCGCTGGAGTCCGCTGGATGCTCATGTGGAGGGGTTGCCTGTGGAAGATGAGCCTGACTGGCCATTCCATGAATTCACAGCTTTGCCTGACAGCTAACAAGCTCTGTGGCCGGGAAGTGCAGCAGAGCGAAGGCCCAATTACAGCAGAGGAGAGCCTCATACAAAGGGCTTAAATGCGCTAACAAGGCATTTCGGAAGGCCAGGGAGCCCCTAATGGCCTGCCTGCTGTCAGAGAGGGAGCAAAAGGCTGGAAGTGAACAGGCCTCTCCTTGCTGCTGCCTGATGATGTTTGTCACGAACCACTCTTGTTCAGAACGAATCTGGTTGTCAAAAACGAAGAAAGGCAGGGGGACGAGGGGGAATGGGCATCAGTGTCAGGCAAGGAGACAGGCCCAGCCACCAGGGAATTTCTGTAAAGCACAACTCTGGATAGCTTTCTTTCCCTTCCTCAAATGACTTCGTGGTCCCCCATTGCTTCCCAAATAAAATACCAGCTGCCCTAGCCCCATCTGATGATCAGAAAAGTTCACTTCCCTATAACTGAATTTCTCAGGGATAGTATGTGCTTCGTGGGCACCAGAATTGCCCAAGCTCTAGCTTCAAAGGCAGAAGTATATGTACCCACCCCTGCCAGGCCCCTGGATTAGAATCGTGGGGTGGAGTAGGGACTGGATTCTGAGGCATAACCAGCTTCCCTGGGTGGTCCTCAACACAGTCATTCATTCTGGATGACTCGATAGTTCTTTTCTGCCAGAATGTTCCATCCAGTGGTCCATGTTGCTTAACAAGCAGTCAAGGATCAGTGGATTCTGCTAGGCATTTCTGCTTTGCCACCAATCGGGTAAAGCTGGGAGGAGATGGGCTGACACCACAACATTCCCAGGCAGAGAAGAGCTGTGTTCCCCTCCTCACCTCAGAGTCATGGCCAAACACCCAGCCACCTGGCGTCTTCCCAGAATCCCTTGTGGCTGTGTTTCAGCCTCAGCCAAAAGTCTAGCTTGGGTCCCTTGGAGGATGAGGAGGGAAAATGTTTTCTTGCCTCTCTTCTCCACCTCTTCAGTCGTCACCCCAAACCTCCAAACCCAAAAGGCATGGGTCGCTGGAGTCCGCTGGATGCTCATGTGGAGGGGTTGCCTGTGGAAGATGAGCCTGACTGGCCATTCCATGAATTCACAGCTTTGCCTGACAGCTAACAAGCTCTGTGGCCGGGAAGTGCAGCAGAGCGAAGGCCCAATTACAGCAGAGGAGAGCCTCATACAAAGGGCTTAAATGCGCTAACAAGGCATTTCGGAAGGCCAGGGAGCCCCTAATGGCCTGCCTGCTGTCAGAGAGGGAGCAAAAGGCTGGAAGTGAACAGGCCTCTCCTTGCTGCTGCCTGATGATGTTTGTCACGAACCACTCTTGTTCAGAACGAATCTGGTTGTAAAAAACGAAGAAAGGCAGGGGACGAGGGGGAATGGGCATCAGTGTCAGGCAAGGAGACAGGCCCAGCCACCAGGGAATTTCTGTAAAGCACAACTCTGGATAGCTTTCTTTCCCTTCCTCAAATGACTTCGTGGTCCCCCATTGCTTCCCAAATAAAATACCAGCTGCCCTAGCCCCATCTGATGATCTGAAAAGTTCATTTCCCCTATAACTGAATTTCTCAGGGATAGTATGTCCCTGTGGGCACCAGAATTGCCCAAGCTCTAGCTTCAAAGGCAGAAGTATATGTACCCACCCCTGCCAGGCCCCTGGATTAGAATCGTGGGGTGGAGTAGGGACTGGATTCTGAGGCATAACCAGCTTCCCTGGGTGGTCCTCAACACAGTCATTCATTCTGGATGACTCGATAGTTCTTTTCTGCCAGAATGTTCCATCCAGTGGTCCATGTTGCTTAACAAGCAGTCAAGGATCAGTGGATTCTGCTAGGCATTTCTGCTTTGCCACCAATCGGGTAAAGCTGGGAGGAGATGGGCTGACACCACAACATTCCCAGGCAGAGAAGAGCTGTGTTCCCCTCCTCACCTCAGAGTCATGGCCAAACACCCAGCCACCTGGCGTCTTCCCAGAATCCCTTGTGGCTGTGTTTCAGCCTCAGCCAAAAGTCTAGCTTGGGTCCCTTGGAGGATGAGGAGGGAAAATGTTTTCTTGCCTCTCTTCTCCACCTCTTCAGTCGTCACCCCACAAGCTTCTGCTGCATCTCAGGGGTCCCAAAGATCCTCCCAAGCCAGGCCTCCGGTGACCCACAGCTTAGAGGAGCAGAAGAAATCCACAGGTGTGGACCGTGTTGCAGCACACAGGTGAGCCAAGGCTGTGGCCGCCCAGAGGAAGACACATTCACATCAGCATGGAGTCTTCAGCAAGGACTGAATCCCCCTGGGGCTTGAAAGATGAGTGACTGTCACGGGCAAGGCAAGGCCATTAGCAGACTCCCGAGACTGCTGAGCCCCAGAAGTTTTCAACCTCGGAAGCAGAGTGGGAAGCCGTCTGAGCTCTCCCCACACCTCTGGGGGACAACAGGCCTGAAAGATGCAACGTACGCAGCTGGGCCAGGCCAGGCCACCCCTCGGAGGGGGCTTAATCATGACTAACAGGACAGAGGCACAGATGGCTGCCTGGCAGGACCCGCTTCTTGAGCCGAAAGCTCTCTCATATTGGGCTTGAATTCACAGAAGCATAAAACAGGCAATTTGGACTTGACCTCAGAGGTGACTCTTCAACACTGGGAAGTATCAGTCTGGCCCAGCAGAAATAACAATCTTTTAAATTTGCCTAACATTATATAGTTACACTTCATTTCATTTGCCCGGTACCTGCCGGTGTAATCAGTGTTCACACTCACCCCTGTCATTGCCCAAATGAATTCTCTGGGTCATGTGGTATACAGCACACATCCAGCCACCAGCCAGGCCTGTTTGCCCTCATCATGTGGTGCCGGGGCGGCTAAAAACCTCTGGGTTTGAGCTTTCGGGGGAGCCAAGATTCTGGTCCTTCTGCAGAATAAACTGTCCTCGGTCACTGAAGGGAATCGGAGATAATAGGCCATCCTAAATGGGCCTTTTGAGGAGGAGAAATCAAGGATCAGTGGATTCTGCTAGGCATTTCTGCTTTGCCACCAATCGGGTAAAGCTGGGAGGAGATGGGCTGACACCACAACATTCCCAGGCAGAGAAGAGCTGTGTTCCCCTCCTCACCTCAGAGTCATGGCCAAACACCCAGCCACCTGGCGTCTTCCCAGAATCCCTTGTGGCTGTGTTTCAGCCTCAGCCAAAAGTCTAGCTTGGGTCCCTTGGAGGATGAGGAGGGAAAATGTTTTCTTGCCTCTCTTCTCCACCTCTTCAGTCGTCACCCCACAAGCTTCTGCTGCATCTCAGGGGTCCCAAAGATCCTCCCAAGCCAGGCCTCCGGTGACCCACAGCTTAGAGGAGCAGAAGAAATCCACAGGTGTGGACCGTGTTGCAGCACACAGGTGAGCCAAGGCTGTGGCCGCCCAGAGGAAGACACATTCACATCAGCATGGAGTCTTCAGCAAGGACTGAATCCCCCTGGGGCTTGAAAGATGAGTGACTGTCACGGGCAAGGCAAGGCCATTAGCAGACTCCCGAGACTGCTGAGCCCCAGAAGTTTTCAACCTCGGAAGCAGAGTGGGAAGCCGTCTGAGCTCTCCCCACACCTCTGGGGGACAACAGGCCTGAAAGATGCAACGTACGCAGCTGGGCCAGGCCAGGCCACCCCTCGGAGGGGGCTTAATCATGACTAACAGGACAGAGGCACAGATGGCTGCCTGGCAGGACCCGCTTCTTGAGCCGAAAGCTCTCTCATATTGGGCTTGAATTCACAGAAGCATAAAACAGGCAATTTGGACTTGACCTCAGAGGTGACTCTTCAACACTGGGAAGTATCAGTCTGGCCCAGCAGAAATAACAATCTTTTAAATTTGCCTAACATTATATAGTTACACTTCATTTCATTTGCCCGGTACCTGCCGGTGTAATCAGTGTTCACACTCACCCCTGTCATTGCCCAAATGAATTCTCTGGGTCATGTGGTATACAGCACACATCCAGCCACCAGCCAGGCCTGTTTGCCCTCATCATGTGGTGCCGGGGCGGCTAAAAACCTCTGGGTTTGAGCTTTCGGGGGAGCCAAGATTCTGGTCCTTCTGCAGAATAAACTGTCCTCGGTCACTGAAGGGAATCGGAGATAATAGGCCATCCTAATGAACAGCTCATGCGGCCCGGTTCAGTGGAGCAGAGTGGACCTGACAGGAAATGTCTCATCTCCAAACACAAATGCGGTGTCCAGCTGAAAGCCAGCGTCCCAGGGGACACTCTTGCCTGAGCAAGAGCTGAGTGCCTGCGACTGGAGGCCAAAGCCCAATTACCCCAAACTCAGCCATCGAGCCTTCCCCACAAACAGAGCTGGGCCGGGCCTGGGGACCCAAAGGGTATCTTGGGACAGGGATGGAGGGTGCTAGGAAAAGGGGCCTCAGGACTCCTGGCTCCACAACCCTGTGGAACTTGGAGGACACCATGGATTAGAGTCTGACTCACGTCTGAAAAATCTAAGAGGACAAAAGCTTGACTGAACTGAGCCAAGGCTGCATCGAAGAGAGCTGAGATGAGGCAGCTCTGGGGTGGGGGTGGGGGCTCATAAGACACTTCAAGAGAGTCACGTGGAGGGGCAGTGGGACCTCCAAAGATAGTCTGTGGGCTTCCCCGGTGGCTCCGTGGGAAAGACTCCCCCTGCCGATGCAGGAGACGCTGGTTCGATCCCTGACCTGGCAACATCCCCACATGCCAAGGGGCCACTCAGCCCGTGTGCCGCGACTACGGAGCCCATGCCTCAGAGCCCATGTTCCACAACAAGAGAAGCCTCCACAGTGAAGAGCAGCTCCCATTCACTGCAATTAGAGGACGCCTGCATAGCAACAAAGACCCAGCACAGCCAGACGTAAATAAATATTTTTTTTTTTTTAAAGTCTGTGAGTAAGATGAGCAGGACTGTGAGATCAATGGAACACCATAACTGCCCTCCACACAGGGGCTGGCGAGCGAGATGGCACAACTGGGATGAGTGGGATATATAAATGATAGGTTCCAACGACTCACTTTTTTATAGTAGGATGCCACAGTCGCTCCCCGGTCACTCCCGCTAGCTGTGGCCTCGTAGGGACCACAGTGTCCTGCCAGAGTCCTCGACTCAAGCTGGGCCAGCAACTTGCCACGGCCATAGGTGGGCTCCTGGAACAGGGCAAAGGGCCTGCTCCATTAGGCTTGCCCTCTTGCCCTCCAGTAATCCACCATGGGAAACACTCTCCCCAGGGGGCCCCGAACCTGGGCCTCAAAGCGAATGTGGAGGAACCGGAGCCATGAACCAGACCCACAGCGTGGAGCTGACCCACCAGCCCAGCCCAGCCTCAGTTGAAGATTCACGGTCAACCTTCAGACCCACGACCGGGAGAATAAATGCTGGGTTTAGAGCCATGGAGTTGGGGAACCATCTGTTATGCAACAGCATCCAGCAAAGGCTGATGTACCAGGGATTTGAAAGCTTTCAAAACCCCTGGTAGAGAAAGGGTCGGCTGTAAGCAACAGCCAACGCTAGACCATTCCTGCCCTCTGTCTTCTTCTCCCAGCCCACCCCACCACCCCCCCAGGTGCCTCGTTAGCTAACAGGATGAGGAGGGGAACGTGTGACCATCAGAGCTATGTATCAGCTTGGCTAGGCAGCAACCCTCAGTTCTTCAATCTGATACTAAACTAGGGGTTATTACAAAGGCATTTTGTGTCTGTGGGGGTGTGTGTGCACATGCTCAGTTGTGTCCGACTCTGTGACCCCAGGGACTGTAGCCTGCCAGGCACGGTCCTTGGAATTTTCCAGGCAAGAATACTGGAATGGGTTGCCATTTCCTTCTCCAGAGGATCTTCCCATCCCAGGAATCAAAACCCAAGGTATTTTGTACATGAAATTAAAGTCCATCATGAGTTGACGTTAAGGAATTCTTTCCTAAAATATATGAATGGGCCTGATTCCATCCTTTGAACACCTCAAGAGCAGTGCTGAGACTTCCCTAGAGGAGAGGAAATTGCACCTCCAGAGAGCAGAGAGCTCGTGCCGGGGAGCTCACCCTGCTCTTCCTGATGGCTTGCTCTACAAATTTCATCTCTGCCCAACCAGGCCCATAACTATGTGAGCCCATCCTGAGCAACAGACATCTGAATACCCATTTCACACAGCTTTTGTGTTTCTGGTTGAAGTCTGACTGATACAGATTTTGGTACCTGAAAGTGAGGGGTCACTGTAACAAACACCCAAATATGTTGAAGTGGCTTTGGAACTGGACAGGGGGCACAGGGTGGAAGAAAATTGAAGAGCATGATAGAAGCAGCCAAGACTGTCTACAACAGATTGTTAGTAGAAATATGGGTGTTAAAGATTCTGCCAGTGAGGTTCTAGCAGGAAGTGAGGAGCATGGTAAGAAAACCTATATCTTCTTCACGAACACTTAAATCGTCGCGAACAGACTGTTGGCAGAAATATGAACGTTAAGGATGTTTCAAGTGAGGGCTCAGAAGGAAATGAGGAACACGTTATTGGAAAGCGCAGGAAGGGGGATCTTTGCTGTCTAGTGGCAGACAGCCTGGCTGAATTGTGCCCTACAGTGCATGGAAAGCAGCACTGGTAGGAGATGAGCTTGAAATCTGAACTGAGATTTCCCAGCAAAGTGTTGAAGGTGCAACCTAGTTTCTTCTGGCTGGTTCTTGTAAAAGTTAAGAGGAACGAGAGAAATTGCAGAAAAGAATCGTTCGGAGAAATGATTTGGGAAAAATCTCAGCCTATTCACGTTGCAGATGATACAATCAGGGGCTTCTCGACAGGGAAAGCATGCCCCGGAGACAAGGAGGTATGACAATGGAGGCAGAGATTGGAACGATGTGGGGCCACAAGCCAAGGATGGGCAGCCTCTAGAAAGTAAAAAAGGTAACGAAATGGATTCTCCCCTAGAGCCTCCACCAGGGATGCGGTCTTGTTGACCCATTTCAGACTTCTAAACTGTAAGATCATAAATCTAGAACTTTAAGATAATACCTTGGGGGTGCTTCAAGTCACTAAATTTGTGGTCACTTGTGACACAGCACTAGGAAACTAATACAGAGAGATTAAAAGAGACAGGTCTCCGGTAACTCCTTTTTCTGATTACAAGCTTGAAATGCAGTTTGGAGCTTTAGGTATTTCTCCAGGCTGGACACTTTAAGGCCTGAGCTGAAACTGTCTTGAGGGCTAAAGTGACCAGAGGATATTTTATGATCCAAGCGGAAGCCCAGAAGTGCGGGGCTCCAGGAGATCCCTTCAGGAGCAGGGGGCACTTTGGTCCACACAGAGGGTTTCCAGGGGAAACCTGAAGGGGTCCAAGACTCCTGCTCATTCTGTAAAACGCGGATGCTTGGACATTCAGTGAAGAAGAAAGATGTGGGATTTGATCCCAATGTGAGGAGGATGAGGGGGAAGTGGCAGGGTTCCTGGAACCCACAGCGGGAACTCAGAGATGCCTTCACCATGGACACAGCAGGATCCCACGGGAGACAAAGATGTTGCTTCATCACATCATCTCCTCCAGACCCTCCTTATGGGCGCCGTCACCTGGCTCTTCATTCTGTGAACTCCCTCCCTCCTTCCCCTGGACGGTGCTTTCACCCTTCTCGAACTCTGGGAGCTACAGCCTCACAGAGTGGGTGAATCACACAAATTCCCTCAAGTCCAGGAGCATTGGGAAAATAATCCACTGAGGTCCCACCCATGCAGTCCAGGTCTATTTTGCTGAACACAGAATAAGGGACACCTTGGGATGCCACAGACCCCACACGGTGAGGCAGAAGGCTGAGCAGTTTCTATAACCCGACAGGACTGATTCCATATAGAACTCAGCCACTTTCCAACCGTGTATCTAGAACAAGAGCCTGAACTTCTCTGGGTCTCAGTCTCCTTATTACAAAGATCATGGCACCCAGCTCATGGGGCTTTGGTGAAGGTTAGAGGGGAGAATGTGGGCTGAGGGGTAAATGCTCGGTGAATAGCAGCTGCGATAAGAAGAATTAATGTTCTGACAGGCTGGGCCACCCCGGCCTGCCTCATCAGTGCCCTCCACTTCAGCCCCAGTCCCCACCCACCACCACCCCCGCCTCCGCTGATGCCAGGACTCCCCTCCTGAAAGCCCCACGGCCACAAACAGTTAATGCGATTATTGCATTTAGCCCAAATTTGCAATCGCTTCCTCACTTTAATCACTTTGAAAGTGTTTCAAATTCCCTTCCTACGTGACTGAAATCAAAGTGGCACCTGTGAAGGCAGAAAGCCTGGCTGCTAGTGCGAGGTGGAGATGTAAAACAGTCAGGCTTTGATGGGGAGAAATCACGTCTTTCTTAATTCCTTTTCCCCTATAATTACCAGGCACGACCACGTGGGTTAACAGCAAAAATAACTTGCACAGAACGAAGTCATTGGTACAGTCCTGGTTGGAGCCCTCATGGGCGACCCCAAGGGGATGCTCCAGTGGCACCCCCTCCCAGAGGCCTTCCTCCTCAGCTCTCCGAGGTCACTGACCCCCAGGCGCCAAGCATCATTCAAGCCAACGAGAGTCACTCAAGAGGTGTCCTTTCTGCCACCTCCTCCACCCTGTGATTGTCTTCTTCTCCCCTTTCCTGGTCTCACATCCCTGTTGCTGTTTTCCCTGTCGTGCCTCCACCTCCCGTCTCCTTTGCAGTCTCCCTCCCTTTGACCCCTGGTCCAACTGGGCTCCCCGAGATCCTCACAGTGTCTCTCTTCACCTCCTTCCTCCTCTGCGCCTTTTCCTCTTCCTATCCTTGTCTCTTCTCCCTCCCCTTTCACTCCTACTGTTCCAGAGAGCACACATACCCTGAAGATTCTCAAACCAGCCTCCCCGCCTTGATCTCCAGACCCAAGGACCCCCAACACCTAGATGCTGGCTCAGTGCAACCACTGGGATGCCCTGCTGGGTCTAAACCTGCTCCAGCACACCGACCCTTCCCAGCATGAAGACCCATCACCAGACTGAAACCTTCAAAGCGCCTCCGTCTTCTTGTTCTCCTGAGTCCAGATCCAATCTCATCTGAAGCCACCATCTGATACAATGGCAAGAGACAAGGTTTAGAGAAAATTACAGAAATTTTGGAGTCGTATGAACCCGAAGTTCAGATTCTGGCTGTGAACTGGGGCCAAGTTATTTCAGTGTCCTTATTGATAAAATGGCAATGATACTTCCTACCACCAAGAAGACCTCTTTTCTTCTTGGTCATGCCACCTGGCTTACGGGATCTTAGTTCCCTGACCAGGGATTGAACAGGGTCTTCAGCCCTGAAAGCGTGGAATCCTAACCACTGGACAATGAGGAAATTTCCTAATCATTGTTGTTAGAACTGAATTATATACTATCTGAATATGGTTAATAAATCCTCCCCCTCCCCTTCCTGCTGCCTCTGCCTGGAGGCAGGCACCAGTTTTCACCAAACCAATGGCAACAATCTCAGAACTGGTTTCTCTGCTTCCAGACATTCCTCTTCCCACCCATCAGCCACCCCACTGCCAGAAACTTCTTAAAATTCATTTCTGACCAGGTTTCCCTGCTTAGAACCCTCCGTGACTGCCTGTGGTGCGAAGTTTAAATCCCAAAGCAAAAGCAACATGAATTGGACGGAGCGAGCAGGACGCTGAATGTGGAGTGATCCAAGCTAATTCCACTCCTCACTCGGCAACTAACGAACAGTTTAGACTTTGGCCCTTGGTTTCTATGATTTGATGAGACTAATATATTTCCTAACTTACAACATTGCTGTGGAAATTAAATGACTAAGCTCGGGAAAGCACCTACCAGAGTTTTAGCACAAAGGAGGTGTTCAGCAGGTTATGGATTTCGTCCCCTGCCCCCCTCCCCTACACCCTTAGGGTGACAGGATTGAGGGGGTCTGGATTGACATAATGCTTCATGAACAACCTTCATTATCAAGTTTCTTTCTTTTTTCATCTTTCAACAAAATCTCTGGATGACAAAGAAGCAAAATTTGGCTGTCACTGGAGGGAACCTGCAGCTATAAGCCACATGGATGAAGCCAAATAAATCTGAAATATTGACCACTTGCCTCTCCATGAGAACCCAAACCAGACAATGGGGACAAGGCTCCAGCTTGAAGAAGATCTCAGAGTGAGGTATCTCAGAGGAGGGGCCCACCCTGTGGGCAAGAATTCCTACAGGGGACAAAGTAGCGGTTGACGTTCATTGCTTGATTCACTAAGAAACACATTGTGATGTCTATTTTTCCCTTAAAAATATGTTTATATACTGCTCACGTTTCCATTCCATGGATCCACAGTCGGTGAAGAAAATGTCCACGGTTCTTGCCTTTTAATCTGAGAGAAGTCATTTTCATCTTAAGTATTTTTTCAGATTGCACATCGGGGTTCACTATTAGTACTGTGAACTTGGTTTCGGTCTAGACTTGCCATCCTCCATCACTCAGAGCCTTCGGAGCCCTTGCTTTGTACAGAATCACCCTCCTGGTATCCACAAAACTCCTCCCTCCTTCCTCTCGATCAACAGCTCACTGCCACTGTTGTGGCAGAACGGATGGCCCGCCTACATCCATCCATCCTGCCATTTCCCCTCTTTTTTAATTGGACTTCGACAGGTCTTTTTTTTAACTGTGTTAAATGACACATAACATAAACCCTCCAGCATTTCTCCATCCATCCTGCCATTCCACTGGAGTTTAAATCCCAAAGCAAAAGCAACATGAATTGGACGGAGCGAGCAGGACGCTGAATGTGGAGTGATCCAAGCTAATTCCACTCCTCACTCGGCAACTAACGAACAGTTTAGACTTTGGCCCTTGGTTTCTATGATTTGATGAGACTAATATATTTCCTAACTTACAACATTGCTGTGGAAATTAAATGACTAAGCTCGGGAAAGCACCTACCAGAGTTTTAGCACAAAGGAGGTGTTCAGCAGGTTATGGATTTCGTCCCCTGCCCCCCTCCCCTACACCCTTAGGGTGACAGGATTGAGGGGGTCTGGATTGACATAATGCTTCATGAACAACCTTCATTATCAAGTTTCTTTCTTTTTTCATCTTTCAACAAAATCTCTGGATGACAAAGAAGCAAAATTTGGCTGTCACTGGAGGGAACCTGCAGCTATAAGCCACATGGATGAAGCCAAATAAATCTGAAATATTGACCACTTGCCTCTCCATGAGAACCCAAACCAGACAATGGGGACAAGGCTCCAGCTTGAAGAAGATCTCAGAGTGAGGTATCTCAGAGGAGGGGCCCACCCTGTGGGCAAGAATTCCTACAGGGGACAAAGTAGCGGTTGACGTTCATTGCTTGATTCACTAAGAAACACATTGTGATGTCTATTTTTCCCTTAAAAATATGTTTATATACTGCTCACGTTTCCATTCCATGGATCCACAGTCGGTGAAGAAAATGTCCACGGTTCTTGCCTTTTAATCTGAGAGAAGTCATTTTCATCTTAAGTATTTTTTCAGATTGCACATCGGGGTTCACTATTAGTACTGTGAACTTGGTTTCGGTCTAGACTTGCCATCCTCCATCACTCAGAGCCTTCGGAGCCCTTGCTTTGTACAGAATCACCCTCCTGGTATCCACAAAACTCCTCCCTCCTTCCTCTCGATCAACAGCTCACTGCCACTGTTGTGGCAGAACGGATGGCCCGCCTACATCCATCCATCCTGCCATTTCCCCTCTTTTTTAATTGGACTTCGACAGGTCTTTTTTTTAACTGTGTTAAATGACACATAACATAAACCCTCCAGCATTTCTCCTTAGAGGGAGCTATCTGCCAATTTTAAAAAGAGAGTGTGCCATCTGGCATATTTCCTGATAGAACTCTGTCTCTTTGTTCAAAGAAAGGGGCTGACCTACCACACCGTCTTACTCTCTTCTCAGATCTCTCTCTGTTTCTGTGTTGGAAGGGGACAAAGAGAAGGGAAGGGTGAGAGGGGAGGATCTGCCTGGGGAGGGCCCACTCCTCAGCATTTTCCTTTCAAAGAGTTGCCTCCCAGTCTGAAAAAGAGAGACAGACACCCTGCATTTCTCCTCTGAGGACTTTCTTTCTGTCTGAAAAAGTCTGGCCATTGAACATTTGTCTTCATTGATTGAACACTGTCTCTGTCTGGAAAAAAAAAAAGGCTTTCCCTCCAGTTTTCCCCCATAGAGTGCTGGTCCTCCGTCTTAGCCCAAAGGCCTGACATCTAGCATTTCTCCTCATAGAACTCTGTCGCTGTGTTTGAAAGTCAACTGACCATTCCAAAGTCTCCTCACAGAGTACTGACTCTGACTGAAAAGGAGGTCAGAGGCTGTGGCATTTCTCCTCCTAGAACACTGTTTCTCTCTCTGAGGTGAAGGGTTGGACAACCAGCATTTCTTTGCATACAGTGATTTCTCACTGAAGAGGAGGACTGGCGACCCAGTCTCACTCCTTATAGAGCTGTGCCCCTCTGTCAAAAAAGGAGGACTGGGGCTTCCCTGGTGGTCCAGTGGGTAAGGACACTGCCTTGCAGTGCAAGAGGCGCAGGTTCGATTCCTGGTCCGGGAAGATCCCACGTGCCACAGAGCAGCTGTACTGATGTGTCCAACTACCGAGTTGGAGCTCTGGAACGCATGCGTCCAGAGCCAGTGCTCTGCGATGAGAGGGGCCATGGCGATGGGAGTCCCACACAGGTCAAAGAACAAAGATGGATAAAAATGAATAAATGAAAGACCAATAGAAGTGGCCAAAAAAAAAAAAAATGTGTAAAAAAAGGAGGACTGAATTCCCTTCTATTTCTCTTCAAAGAGTGCTGTCTTTGTGTGGGAGGAGGCCCGAGCTTCCAGCATATCTACTCACAGAAGATCGGCTCCTTGTTCGAAAGAGGAAACCAGCCGTCCAGCATTTTTCTTCATAGAGAGATCTCTCTGTCATAAAAAGAGAGCAACACGCAGGCATATCCCCTCACAGAGCACTGTTTCTCTTTCTGAAATAAAAGACCAGCATTTGGCATGTCTCCTCATTGTGCTCCTCTCCTGTGTCAAAAAAAGGAGGGTTAATCCCAGGGCATTTCTCATCACAAAGCTCAGAGTATGTCTCTGAGGTACAGACCCAACTGCCCAATGTTTCTTCCTAGACTGCTCTCTCTTGCTGAGGTAGAGGGCCAGTCAACAGATAGGCATTTCTCCACAAAGAATGCTGACTGTCTGAGATGGAAACCGGCTTTGGGGCATGTCTATGTTTAGGGTGCTTCTTTCTGAGGTGAGGGCCACCATCTGGCCTTTCTTCTCATAGAGGGCTGTCTCTTTGTCTGAAAATGAGAGCCATTCATACAACTTCTCTCCTTATAGAATGCTGTTTCTTTCAGAGGTGCTCTATCTTAAAAGGCTGGCCATTCAGCATTTGTCTTCATTGATTGAGTGCTGTCTCTGTCTGAAAAGTCAGACTTTCCCTCGGGAGCTTTTCCCCATACACCTGCTGATTCTCCATTTGAGGTGGAGGGTCTGACATCCAGCATTTCTCTGCAGAGGGCTCTAGCCTCTGAAAATTCAGTTGACCATCCTAAATGTCTCCTCATAGTGTGCTGTCCCTGACTGAAAAGGAGGTCCGAACCTCCAGCATTTCTCCTTGAGAGAATCGGCTCCTTGCTTGAAAGAGGGAGCGGGCCATCCAGTATTTCTCTTTATAGAGAACTGTCTCCGTACTAAAAGAAGCAGGTTCGATTCCTGGTCCGGGAAGATCCCACGTGCCACAGAGCAGCTGTACTGATGTGTCCAACTACCGAGTTGGAGCTCTGAACGCATGCGTCCAGAGCCAGTGCTCATGCGATGAGAGGGCCATGGCGATGGGAGTCCCACACAGGTCAAAGAACAAAGATGGATAAAAATGAATAAATGAAAGACCAATAGAAGTGGCCAAAAAAAAAAAAAATGTGTAAAAAAAGGAGGACTGAATTCCCTTCTATTTCTCTTCAAAGAGTGCTGTCTTTGTGTGGGAGGAGGCCCGAGCTTCCAGCATATCTACTCACAGAAGATCGGCTCCTTGTTCGAAAGAGGAAACCAGCCGTCCAGCATTTTTCTTCATAGAGAGATCTCTCTGTCATAAAAAGAGAGCAACACGCAGGCATATCCCCTCACAGAGCACTGTTTCTCTTTCTGAAATAAAAGACCAGCATTTGGCATGTCTCCTCATTGTGCTCCTCTCCTGTGTCAAAAAAAGGAGGGTTAATCCCAGGGCATTTCTCATCACAAAGCTCAGAGTATGTCTCTGAGGTACAGACCCAACTGCCCAATGTTTCTTCCTAGACTGCTCTCTCTTGCTGAGGTAGAGGGCCAGTCAACAGATAGGCATTTCTCCACAAAGAATGCTGACTGTCTGAGATGGAAACCGGCTTTGGGGCATGTCTATGTTTAGGGTGCTTCTTTCTGAGGTGAGGGCCACCATCTGGCCTTTCTTCTCATAGAGGGCTGTCTCTTTGTCTGAAAATGAGAGCCATTCATACAACTTCTCTCCTTATAGAATGCTGTTTCTTTCAGAGGTGCTCTATCTTAAAAGGCTGGCCATTCAGCATTTGTCTTCATTGATTGAGTGCTGTCTCTGTCTGAAAAGTCAGACTTTCCCTCGGGAGCTTTTCCCCATACACCTGCTGATTCTCCATTTGAGGTGGAGGGTCTGACATCCAGCATTTCTCTGCAGAGGGCTCTAGCCTCTGAAAAATTCAGTTGACCATCCTAAATGTCTCCTCATAGTGTGCTGTCCCTGACTGAAAAGGAGGTCCGAACCTCCAGCATTTCTCCTTGGAGAGAATCGGCTCCTTGCTTGAAAGAGGGAGCGGGCCATCCAGTATTTCTCTTTATAGAGAACTGTCTCCGTACTAAAAGAAGGGGGTGACAGACAAGCATGTCCTCACAGAGCACTTTTTCTGTTTCTGAAATAAAAGGCCAGTGTTTGGCCTTTCTCCTCATTGTGCTTCTTCCTTGTGTCAATAAAGGAGAGTCAATCCCAGGGCATTTCTCTTCATAGAGCTCAGACACGGGTAGGTAAAGGAGACCTGGGTATCTGGCATAGTCTCCTCAGGAGCACTCTCTCCTCTCAATCTCTCTCTCCTTTTTTCTCTCTCCTTTCCTTTCTTTCTCTCTCTCTCTCTCTCTCTCTCTCGGTTGGAGTACCAACCATCAAGCATATTTCCTCATAGAGTCCTGTGTCTTTCTCTGAGGTGGGGACCTGACCACTCAGTATTTCTCTTCAGAGGGCTGTCTCTTTGCCTGAGGTAGAGGGCCAGTCAACAGATAGACATTTCCCCCCAAAGAATGCTGGCTGTCTGAGATGTAAAACTGGCTTTAGGACATTTCTGTGAATAGGAAAACAGAGGGCTGTCTTTCTGAGGTGAGGTCCACCCATCTGGCATTTCTCCTCATAGAGCACTGTGTTTCTGTGAAGGATGCTGGGCTGGCATTGGGCATTTCTCCTCATGGAGAGCTGTCTTTCCCTTTGATAAAGCATACCCAACCACCAAGCATTTTTCCTCTGTCAGCGCTGTCTCTCTGTTAAAGGAAGAGGCCAAGCCTCCGGCATTTCACCTCAGAGAGAGCTGTCTCCCTGTCAGAAAAAGAGAACTAGTCATCTGTCTTTTCTTCTCAGAGTACATTCTGAAAATAAGGCCAGCCATTATAGATTTTGCCTCATAAAGTGCTGTTTCCCTTTCTGGGGTAGAGCCCTGGTGATCTGCTATTTCTCCTCAGAGTGTGGTCTATCTGAGGTGGAGAACCAGCCAACAGGCACTCCTTGTAACAGAGGTCTGTCTCTTGGTTTGATAAAGTGAGCTGGCCATCCCGAATTCCTCCTCACGGAGAGTTCACTGTTTGCGTCTGAAGAAGAGGGCCGGCTCTCGAGCTTGTCTCCTCCCAGAGAGCTGTCTCTGACTGAAGGGACTATGGAACTCTCATGCCTTCCTCCTCCTGGAGCTGTTTCTCTGTTTGATAGGAAAGGCTGGCCGTTAGGCATTTCTCCTTCTCCTAGAGGACTGTCTGCCTGAGGAAGGAGGAGGGCCGACCTTCTGGCATTTCTCCTCAGAGGGAGCTACCTGCCAGTTCAAGATGGAGAGCGGGCTATCTGGCCTTTCTCCTCATGGAGCACTATCTCTTTGCCCAAAAAAAGAAGAGCCAGCACACCACACTGCCTTATTTCTCTAAACCAAGCTCTTTCTCTGTCTCCAGGCTGGGGCGGGGTTGGGAGTGGGCACAAAGGTGGGGGCATAATTAGGGTTAGCCATCTTTAAGACACCCTGTGTCTCTCCTCAGAGGGCTTTCTCTCTGGAAAAGGCTGCCCATCCAGCGTTTGTCTTCATTGAGCACTTTCTCTGTCAGGAATGGTGGGCCTTTCCTCCACAATTATTGCCTGTAGACTACTGGTCCTCTGTCTGAGGCCGAGGGTCTGGCATTTGGCAGTTCTCCACATAAAGCTCTGTCCTTTTGAAAAAGTCAACTGGCCATCCCAAACGTCTCCTCAGAGAGTGCTGCCTCTGACTGAAAAGGAGGTCCGAGGTTGCAGCATTTCTCTCCTGGAGCACTGTTCTGGCTCTGAGTTAAAGGGCCAGACGGTTGGCACTTTTTTCATACAGTGCTCTTTCTGAGGAGGAGAGCTAGCGACCCAGCCTCTCTCCTCATAGCGTCCTGTCCCTCTGTCAAAAAAGGAGAGCCAAATTCTCACTATTTCTGTTTGGAAGTAGGAGAAAACCTTCCGTATTTCTCCTACTAGCCAGTTGTCCCTCTCCTTCTGTGTGTGTGATGTGTGTGTGAAGAGGGTCTCTCTCTCTCTCTCTCTCTCTCTCTCTCTCTCTGCAAGTACAGTTCTCTTTGTCCATCTGTGCCTATGGCTCTGATATATCTATGTGTCTCTTTCCAAATCTTTTTGTCTCTGAATTTGTGTCTCTGCCTCTCTCGTTCTCTGTATCTCTCTCTTCCTCCCTGTGTGTCTCTGTCTCTGTCCCCCTCTCTTTGTCTCTTTCAAATCTCTCTGTGTGTTTCTGGGTCTGTCTCTCCATCTCTCTCTGTCTCTCTCCCTCACTCTTCTCCTCAAAACCACATGTGACCCTGTCTCCTCTCCCAGTTCATTGCAGGGGAAAAAATTCAACGATTATTCTTTGCTCATGCAAGGAGCTCGACAGCTGGAACAAACATTGAGAAATTCAGAATTAATTGGGTACTGAGTATTTGCCGGCAGAAAAAAAAAAATTGTTGAGATATACATGAAACAAAAGACAACCTAGCAACTGCGGAAACCTCAGCTCATAGCAACAAAAGCAGTCCTAACAAAGCATGACAACGCCAGCTCGGCACAGCGCTGTGAGAGCCGTCAGGAGCCAAGTGAGGCCATTCTGGGGCACCTTGGGCCCCCGAGAGCCCAGCCACAGCCTCCCAGGACCTCTGTGATGGAAATCCCAGAGATCTTCCCCTCCGGCCTCACACACGCCCCATTCACTCGTTCTTCAGAAAATGTTCTCTTAAGCACCTACCTGGACACTAAGGAAGTGAACTTCACCCAGATAGGATCCGTAGGCAAAGAACACCCAGTGTGGTCAGGAAGGAAGAGCAAACAGACAGAAAACTATAATAAAATGCGAGAGCTCCAGTCCCTGGCACCACGGGGCCCAACCCATCTGCATCCGATTCTGCATGTTTCTCTCCTGGAGCACTGTTCTCTCAAAACCATAAAGTGCTCTTTCTGAGGAGGAGAGCTAGCGACCCAGCCTCTCTCCTCATAGCGTCCTGTCCCTCTGTCAAAAAAGGAGAGCCAAATTCTCACTATTTCTGTTTGGAAGTAGGAGAAAACCTTCCGTATTTCTCCTACTAGCCAGTTGTCCCTCTCCTTCTGTGTGTGTGATGTGTGTGTGAAGAGGGTCTCTCTCTCTCTCTCTCTCTCTCTCTCTCTCTCTGCAAGTACAGTTCTCTTTGTCCATCTGTGCCTATGGCTCTGATATATCTATGTGTCTCTTTCCAAATCTTTTTGTCTCTGAATTTGTGTCTCTGCCTCTCTCGTTCTCTGTATCTCTCTCTTCCTCCCTGTGTGTCTCTGTCTCTGTCCCCCTCTCTTTGTCTCTTTCAAATCTCTCTGTGTGTTTCTGGGTCTGTCTCTCCATCTCTCTCTGTCTCTCTCCCTCACTCTTCTCCTCAAAACCACATGTGACCCTGTCTCCTCTCCCAGTTCATTGCAGGGAAAACATTCAACGATTATTCTTTGCTCATGCAAGGAGCTCGACAGCTGGAACAAACATTGAGAAATTCAGAATTAATTGGGTACTGAGTATTTGCCGGCAGAAAAAAAAAAATTGTTGAGATATACATGAAACAAAAGACAACCTAGCAACTGCGGAAACCTCAGCTCATAGCAACAAAAGCAGTCCTAACAAAGCATGACAACGCCAGCTCGGCACAGCGCTGTGAGAGCCGTCAGGAGCCAAGTGAGGCCATTCTGGGGCACCTTGGGCCCCCGAGAGCCCAGCCACAGCCTCCCAGGACCTCTGTGATGGAAATCCCAGAGATCTTCCCCTCCGGCCTCACACACGCCCCATTCACTCGTTCTTCAGAAAATGTTCTCTTAAGCACCTACCTGGACACTAAGGAAGTGAACTTCACCCAGATAGGATCCGTAGGCAAAGAACACCCAGTGTGGTCAGGAAGGAAGAGCAAACAGACAGAAAACTATAATAAAATGCGAGAGCTCCAGTCCCTGGCACCACGGGGCCCAACCCATCTGCATCCGATTCTGCATGGAGGATACCGAAGGCAGGTGGTTCACAGAGTTGACATTTAGAACGTAGCTGGAAAGAGGCATAGAAGCTCGGCCGGTGAAGAAGGAAGAACGGGCACTGTATCTAGAGGAACAGCACGTGGGAAGGCAAAGAGAGGTGAAACAGCACAGCGAGTCCAGGGTGCATCGGGAAACCACAGCGCGGGTGGTTCCTCGAAAAGTTCAACCTAGAACCACCATATGACCACACAGTTCCACTCCTAGATATAGACCCAAAAGAATCAAACATAGAACCTCAGATAGTTGTATACAAATGGTCCTAGTAACTCGACTCTCGAGAGCCAAAGGATGGAAACAACGCCAATGTCCATCCAGGGGAGTACGGATAAACGGGATACGGTGTACACGGACAACGGAATGTTATCAGTCACAGAGGAGAATGAAGTGCTGACACGTGCCACAACATCACTGTCCAACACTTTGCAACCCCAGAGACTATCTCAAAAACACTATTCTCTGTGAAAGAAGCCAGGCACAAACAGTCACATATTGAGTGAGTCTATTTGCCCAAAATGTCCAAAAGAGACAGATCCATAGAGGCAGAGAGTAGACCAGTGGTTGCCAGGGGCTGGGGATGGAGAGAGGGGAGCGAGTGCTAGGAGGGAAGGGGTTCCCCTTGGGGTGATGAAGTTGTCTTAGGGCTGGATATTGGTGACGGTCACACAACACTGTGAATGTACTAGATGTCACTGAATCGTACATGTTTAAATGGTTAGTGGTTACTCTTAAGTTATGTGAGGTTTACCTAAATAAATAAAAATAAAAGTGGAGAAATCCTAGCTGAGGTGTAGCCCGAAGGCACGAGTTGAGGTGGGGCCAAATCACCGAGAGCTTTCAGTGCTGCTGCATTTTGCCTTAGGGGTGACGAGGGGCTCTTAAGGACCTCAAGCCAGTCTTAGAACATTCAACCAGAGGCATGATGTCTGTCATTTCAGGTACGTTTGGACACTTCCTGGGGTTACAAACAGGAAAGGCCAGGAGGAATGCAGGAGAGGCAGCAACACCCATCAGGACACTGATGCCAGATGCGAGTGTTTTAAGGGACAGTTAAAAAGGTGTGTGGTTAACAAGCACAACCGAAGGATGAGCTCCAAAGTTTCCACAGGAATGTGGGTGTGAACCCAGAAAGCCCCTTAGAAGCCTTGAGAAGGCTGTCTGCTTCAGGGAGGTCTTGGCAGTTTGTCTTCTGGGTCTCCCCAAAGCCCAGGTTCTGAGTTCCTAGTGGGTGGGGACTGGAGAGGGGTGGGGGGCAGGAGGATCGGGATCCTGAGACCTGGGTCATTGCTTTGTAGCCAGGCTACTCTGGGAGGAGCCGGGGAAGGTGCAGCCGGGGCGTGTATCCCACCACCGCTACCCACTCCCTCCGGAAGGACTGTCCGTCTCGGAGATTTCCGTTCCCTCTGGGGCCAACTTCCAAGTTCTGTGCTTTAAAGATTTGTTTTAATTAGGCCCGCCTTAGTCAGAGGCATTGAACGTTATCTCCATCTCAGCTGGATCCCTTCCTTTGCTTCTTTTCTATTGACTCTCAGAAACTCTGCCAGCCGCATTCGCGCTTTGATTATTTTTTCATAAAGGAAAAAAGCAGAGCTGGTTGTCAGAGGCAAGGCGCCTGCCCCTCTGGAGAGAAGAATGGAAAATGGCGGGTGGGCCCTGGGCTGACTCTTCGGGCGTTTTAAGGCATTGCTCCACGCCTCCTCCCCCAGGCTGGCCCTCATCCATGCATTTCCCTGGCTTTGATCATGAGTGGCACTCCTGGAGGTGCCTGGCACACAGCAGGCCGAATTTAAGGATGTCAGGGACCAGAAATCCGCCAGACCTGCCAGTGCAATCCAGGCAGCTGAACACGGGCAAAAGGCAAAGGTCCAGGTGGGTGGGCAGGAGCCCACGACAGACAAGCTGGAACCAGAGGTGGAGTGTGGCAGTGAAGGGATCCAGGGCTCAAGCCAAGTCCCTCGTTGCCAAAAGGAACCCCATCTATGCATCTACTCATCTACGTCCTCACTGTTCATGTACCAGGTCATCCTGCCATCATCCAGCCCTCACCCATTCTTCCACCATGCCGTTTCCCACCCATCCATCCAATTACTGTCTACTGAGTATCCACTCTGCCAATTCAACAGAAGATTGGTTGGAAAATCAAAACATTAATAGATGAGGTCCAGGGAACAAGGAGTCCCCAAACTCCCAGAGGAGCTAAAATACATGAAATTGGAAATCAGATGAAACATAAGATGCCTGGGGTCCTAGAGGAACTGGAGTCAGATTTTAGATAGCGCCATGCCATCACAGCAGGAGACCCTGAGCGGGAGTGCTCACAAGGTCAGAACTGGACTGCCTTCCAGAACAGGCGACCAAAGCTTTAAGATCCCTTCTGGCTGAGCCCGGGATGGACCCTGGAGCTTCAGAGGAGCAGAGGTGGGGTGAGGGCTGAGCCCCAGTTGTGAGACGGTGAGGCTTCAGGACAGGAAGAGGAGGGATGTCACCCTGACCACTAGACTGACAGGTGAGAAGGTGAAGTGAGACGTTATGGTGGAAGAAAGTGGAGTGGAGACAGGTCAAGCTACCGACTCTGCCCCTCAGAGGGACACAGGCCTCAGGGTCCAAGTGGAGCATCGGAGCCCAGAGGGAAGGAGATCTCTGCCGTCCTGGCGTGGTGCTGGTGGAGCCCCATGAGCCCCGCTGCACTGCGTACAACCTCCCCAGGACTGAGACGCAGCCCTAGGCTCACTCAGGACCACGAGGAAGTGAGGCAGGGAAGCGTTCCTGGGCTAGCCCCTGGTGCCTCCTCTCGGTCCAAAGGCCAAACATGCCACCAGCCGACTCCCCACCAGCCAGGGGGGCTGGCCGCTGCTCGCCGAAGGTCAAGGGGAAACGGCCCTCCCCTTCCCAAAGCGAAGGGGATGTCGCAACTCTGGGAAGGCTCAGCCAAGCTATAGGGAAAGGTCACAGTGGAATAAATTATAGAGATTAAAAGAATGCCTCAGATCTATGGAGGCTGGGCCTGCACAGCAGCCCCTCGGTTTTCCTCTTTCATGATCGGCCTCTGATTCTGGGACATAGAATTACAAGCTCATTGATAATGATCAGTGATTTACCCCAGAAAGCCCAGCCCTAATTAAGAGCGGGAGAAGCTGACACTGCTTTTCAACTTTTCACCAAGGTCCACCAAGGAAATTACCTGTTTCTGCAGAGCAAATAACATCAGCGGCACTGGGGCCAGGTCAAAATCAAAACATTAATAGATGAGGTCCAGGGAACAAGGAGTCCCCAAACTCCCAGAGGAGCTAAAATACATGAAATTGGAAATCAGATGAAACATAAGATGCCTGGGGTCCTAGAGGAACTGGAGTCAGATTTTAGATAGCGCCATGCCATCACAGCAGGAGACCCTGAGCGGGAGTGCTCACAAGGTCAGAACTGGACTGCCTTCCAGAACAGGCGACCAAAGCTTTAAGATCCCTTCTGGCTGAGCCCGGGATGGACCCTGGAGCTTCAGAGGAGCAGAGGTGGGGTGAGGGCTGAGCCCCAGTTGTGAGACGGTGAGGCTTCAGGACAGGAAGAGGAGGGATGTCACCCTGACCACTAGACTGACAGGTGAGAAGGTGAAGTGAGACGTTATGGTGGAAGAAAGTGGAGTGGAGACAGGTCAAGCTACCGACTCTGCCCCTCAGAGGGACACAGGCCTCAGGGTCCAAGTGGAGCATCGGAGCCCAGAGGGAAGGAGATCTCTGCCGTCCTGGCGTGGTGCTGGTGGAGCCCCATGAGCCCCGCTGCACTGCGTACAACCTCCCCAGGACTGAGACGCAGCCCTAGGCTCACTCAGGACCACGAGGAAGTGAGGCAGGGAAGCGTTCCTGGGCTAGCCCCTGGTGCCTCCTCTCGGTCCAAAGGCCAAACATGCCACCAGCCGACTCCCCACCAGCCAGGGGGGCTGGCCGCTGCTCGCCGAAGGTCAAGGGGAAACGGCCCTCCCCTTCCCAAAGCGAAGGGGATGTCGCAACTCTGGGAAGGCTCAGCCAAGCTATAGGGAAAGGTCACAGTGGAATAAATTATAGAGATTAAAAGAATGCCTCAGATCTATGGAGGCTGGGCCTGCACAGCAGCCCCTCGGTTTTCCTCTTTCATGATCGGCCTCTGATTCTGGGACATAGAATTACAAGCTCATTGATAATGATCAGTGATTTACCCCAGAAAGCCCAGCCCTAATTAAGAGCGGGAGAAGCTGACACTGCTTTTCAACTTTTCACCAAGGTCCACCAAGGAAATTACCTGTTTCTGCAGAGCAAATAACATCAGCGGGCACTCGGGGGCCCAGGCTCCCTCACCTACACGCTCTGGCTGAATTAATATGCAGAGAGAGTTGCTTCAAGGGTTTGCAGTTTGCTGGTAATTGGGGCACTGCCGGAGGCTGGGGGGAAGCCGCATGCCCACGTGTGAACACAGAGCTGCACTGTCTGCTCTTGCAAGGGACAGAAGCTTTACGATCCCATCTGGCTGGGCCCAGGAACCAACCTGGAGCCTTCAGAGGAGCTGAAGAGGTTGTAAGAGTTCAGGACATTCCTAGGAATCTGGGCTCATCTTGTCCCTGGAACCCGGCACTATCCTAATCCTCTCAGCTCGGAGTCGCAGGTGAGGGAGCAGAGAGGTGGGCCAAGCAGAATGTTCAGACATGGGCAGGGGGCAGGACAGAAGGGCAAGAATAAAAATTTATATCATTGAGGGTTCATAAAATTGTCAAAGAGGCTTGGAGGTAAGCCTTATATCTGTACCTAGGTAGTATCTAGGATTCTTCCCAGCTTGATTTTCATTCAAAAATATTATTGATCTTAGTAATACCAGCTCAGCAGTAATTCTGATCATATGGGTCTCTCATCAAGAAACTGGTATTCTGTCTAATAAAAATAGTCAACAATAACAATTGCTATTGAAAGCTTACTAGCTGTTGTCTTCGCTAAGTCTGCCATAACAAAATACCACAGGCTGGGTGTCTTAAAGAGCAGAATGTATGTCTTACAGCTCTAGAAATTGGCAAGTCCAAGATCGAGGTGTTGGCCAATTTGGTCTTTTGTGAGAGCGGTCGTCCTGGCCAGCACATGGTCACTTTCTCACTGTGCCCTCACATGGTATACATACTTGGAGACACAAAGAGCAAACAAGCTCTCCAGGATCTTTTGTTATAAGAACACTAATCCCATCATGAAGGCCCCTTCTTTATGACTTCACCTAAACCTAACCACCTCCCAAATGCTTATTTCCAAAAATACATCTGATTCTGGGACATAGAATTACAAGCTCATTGATAATGATCAGTGATTTACCCCAGAAAGCCCAGCCCTAATTAAGAGCGGGAGAAGCTGACACTGCTTTTCAACTTTTCACCAAGGTCCACCAAGGAAATTACCTGTTTCTGCAGAGCAAATAACATCAGCGGGCACTCGGGGGCCCAGGCTCCCTCACCTACACGCTCTGGCTGAATTAATATGCAGAGAGAGTTGCTTCAAGGGTTTGCAGTTTGCTGGTAATTGGGGCACTGCCGGAGGCTGGGGGGAAGCCGCATGCCCACGTGTGAACACAGAGCTGCACTGTCTGCTCTTGCAAGGGACAGAAGCTTTACGATCCCATCTGGCTGGGCCCAGGAACCAACCTGGAGCCTTCAGAGGAGCTGAAGAGGTTGTAAGAGTTCAGGACATTCCTAGGAATCTGGGCTCATCTTGTCCCTGGAACCCGGCACTATCCTAATCCTCTCAGCTCGGAGTCGCAGGTGAGGGAGCAGAGAGGTGGGCCAAGCAGAATGTTCAGACATGGGCAGGGGGCAGGACAGAAGGGCAAGAATAAAAATTTATATCATTGAGGGTTCATAAAATTGTCAAAGAGGCTTGGAGGTAAGCCTTATATCTGTACCTAGGTAGTATCTAGGATTCTTCCCAGCTTGATTTTCATTCAAAAATATTATTGATCTTAGTAATACCAGCTCAGCAGTAATTCTGATCATATGGGTCTCTCATCAAGAAACTGGTATTCTGTCTAATAAAAATAGTCAACAATAACAATTGCTATTGAAAGCTTACTAGCTGTTGTCTTCGCTAAGTCTGCCATAACAAAATACCACAGGCTGGGTGTCTTAAAGAGCAGAATGTATGTCTTACAGCTCTAGAAATTGGCAAGTCCAAGATCGAGGTGTTGGCCAATTTGGTCTTTTGTGAGAGCGGTCGTCCTGGCCAGCACATGGTCACTTTCTCACTGTGCCCTCACATGGTATACATACTTGGAGACACAAAGAGCAAACAAGCTCTCCAGGATCTTTTGTTATAAGAACACTAATCCCATCATGAAGGCCCCTTCTTTATGACTTCACCTAAACCTAACCACCTCCCAAATGCTTATTTCCAAATACCATCATACTGGGGAATCTGAGTTGTAACCTGTGAATCTAGGGGAAATATACCTGCACATAGTAAACATTTTCCATGCAATATTGCTTTTAATCTCACACACCGATGAGAAGAGTGTTAATTATTGTCCCCATTTTACAAGTAAGAAAGTTGGAGGCTTAGAAAAGTTAGGTAAATTTGCCAAAGCCACAAAGCAATAACTGGAGAGCACAAGGACTTAATTCACCAGGAGGCAGGCAGCAGGAGATGCCCAGTCTCAACCTAAGTTAGAGCCAGCCTAGAACTAAGCTGTATCTGGGCCAGTCTGAAGGTCTGGTGCATCTGTTTCCATAAGGGATAGAGGAACTTCTTGTGGAAGAGCTCACTCCAACAAGTCAGACCCACACACAAAATTCAAATACCAAGAGCCCACGTGTGGGAGGAGTGATTCTGAGTATGGGTCATGTCAGTCAGTGACTCAGAGAATGACCCTTGCAATCTTAGGAGAGAAGAGATGCTGTTGAAGCTTAAGAAAATCCTGGAAGAACTTCTCCATGGTCATTTCTGGGGACATCAAGAGCCCACGGCACCCTGGCAGTGACTCCCACAGGCGACGAAAGGACCACACCCTTGGTACCAACTTCAGTTCACAGGCTGGCAGTCCTGACCAAGGCAGCATGGGCTCTTACACAGTTCCTTCGCCCTCTCGGTGGACAAAGTCGCAAGACATCACCATCAAGAACAGCACAGAAGGAAAAGACATCTGATCATATGGGTCTCTCATCAAGAAACTGGTATTCTGTCTAATAAAAATAGTCAACAATAACAATTGCTATTGAAAGCTTACTAGCTGTTGTCTTCGCTAAGTCTGCCATAACAAAATACCACAGGCTGGGTGTCTTAAAGAGCAGAATGTATGTCTTACAGCTCTAGAAATTGGCAAGTCCAAGATCGAGGTGTTGGCCAATTTGGTCTTTTGTGAGAGCGGTCGTCCTGGCCAGCACATGGTCACTTTCTCACTGTGCCCTCACATGGTATACATACTTGGAGACACAAAGAGCAAACAAGCTCTCCAGGATCTTTTGTTATAAGAACACTAATCCCATCATGAAGGCCCCTTCTTTATGACTTCACCTAAACCTAACCACCTCCCAAATGCTTATTTCCAAATACCATCATACTGGGGAATCTGAGTTGTAACCTGTGAATCTAGGGGAAATATACCTGCACATAGTAAACATTTTCCATGCAATATTGCTTTTAATCTCACACACCGATGAGAAGAGTGTTAATTATTGTCCCCATTTTACAAGTAAGAAAGTTGGAGGCTTAGAAAAGTTAGGTAAATTTGCCAAAGCCACAAAGCAATAACTGGAGAGCACAAGGACTTAATTCACCAGGAGGCAGGCAGCAGGAGATGCCCAGTCTCAACCTAAGTTAGAGCCAGCCTAGAACTAAGCTGTATCTGGGCCAGTCTGAAGGTCTGGTGCATCTGTTTCCATAAGGGATAGAGGAACTTCTTGTGGAAGAGCTCACTCCAACAAGTCAGACCCACACACAAAATTCAAATACCAAGAGCCCACGTGTGGGAGGAGTGATTCTGAGTATGGGTCATGTCAGTCAGTGACTCAGAGAATGACCCTTGCAATCTTAGGAGAGAAGAGATGCTGTTGAAGCTTAAGAAAATCCTGGAAGAACTTCTCCATGGTCATTTCTGGGGACATCAAGAGCCCACGGCACCCTGGCAGTGACTCCCACAGGCGACGAAAGGACCACACCCTTGGTACCAACTTCAGTTCACAGGCTGGCAGTCCTGACCAAGGCAGCATGGGCTCTTACACAGTTCCTTCGCCCTCTCGGTGGACAAAGTCGCAAGACATCACCATCAAGAACAGCACAGAAGGAAAAGAAACCCAGCTCCACGAGGTCCCTGAAAGGACTCACTACAAGCACAGAATCCACGTGCTGGTCACCCACAGAATTCTCTAGGAGGAACTGAGCCCAGACCTGCAGCCGTTCCCGCATCCAAAGTGAGAATTGACTCTTATAGGGATCTCATTTGCGCCTTCTTCTGCACCAGACCCAGAAAACATGAGCTGCATTTATACCCTTTTCTTGCTTTCCTCACTATACGAGTCAGCTCAAGCTGCCATGACAAAATACCACAGAGACTGGGTGGCTGAAACAACAGACATTTATCTCTCACAGTTCAGTGGAGGCTGAAAGCCCGAGATCAAGGTGCCCAAAGATTCCGTCTCTGGGAGAAGATGCTCTTCCTGACTTTCAGAGAGTTGTCATCTTGCTGTGTCGTCACACGGCAGGGAGAGAGTTCTGGGGTCTCTTCCTCTTCTTGCAGGGTCCCAGCCCTAACAGATTAGGGAGCCTCCCTTATGACCTCAGTCAGCCTTCATTACACCCTCACAGGTTCCACCTCCAAATACAGTCACATTGGGAGTTAGAGCTTCACCGTACGAATTCAAGAGGGACACATGTAGCCCATCACATGGACACACACACACAATCCTCACCCACTGAGCCTGAATAGCAAGGTCAGCAGGTGTTGCAGTTCCCAGTTTGGACATGAGTTATTGGAGGCTGAGAGACTTTGGTAACTTACCCAAGACCATAATGAAAATTTTTTCACTTGACCGAAATCATCATGAGCCCACGTGTGGGGGGTGATTCTGAGTATGGGTCATGTCAGTCAGTGACTCAGAGAATGACCCTTGCAATCTTAGGAGAGAAGAGATGCTGTTGAAGCTTAAGAAAATCCTGGAAGAACTTCTCCATGGTCATTTCTGGGGACATCAAGAGCCCACGGCACCCTGGCAGTGACTCCCACAGGCGACGAAAGGACCACACCCTTGGTACCAACTTCAGTTCACAGGCTGGCAGTCCTGACCAAGGCAGCATGGGCTCTTACACAGTTCCTTCGCCCTCTCGGTGGACAAAGTCGCAAGACATCACCATCAAGAACAGCACAGAAGGAAAAGAAACCCAGCTCCACGAGGTCCCTGAAAGGATTCACTACAAGCACAGAATCCACGTGCTGGTCACCCACTGAATTCTCTAGGAGGGACTGAGCCCAGGTCTGCAGCCGTTCCGCATCCAAAGTGAGAATTGACTCTTATAGGGATCTCATTTGCGCCTTCTTCTGCACCAGACCCAGAAAACATGAGCTGCATTTATACCCTTTTCTTGCTTTCCTCACTATACGAGTCAGCTCAAGCTGCCATGACAAAATACCACAGAGACTGGGTGGCTGAAACAACAGACATTTATCTCTCACAGTTCAGTGGAGGCTGAAAGCCCGAGATCAAGGTGCCCAAAGATTCCGTCTCTGGGAGAAGATGCTCTTCCTGACTTTCAGAGAGTTGTCATCTTGCTGTGTCGTCACACGGCAGGGAGAGAGTTCTGGGGTCTCTTCCTCTTCTTGCAGGGTCCCAGCCCTAACAGATTAGGGAGCCTCCCTTATGACCTCAGTCAGCCTTCATTACACCCTCACAGGTTCCACCTCCAAATACAGTCACATTGGGAGTTAGAGCTTCACCGTACGAATTCAAGAGGGACACATGTAGCCCATCACATGGACACACACACACAATCCTCACCCACTGAGCCTGAATAGCAAGGTCAGCAGGTGTTGCAGTTCCCAGTTTGGACATGAGTTATTGGAGGCTGAGAGACTTTGGTAACTTACCCAAGACCATAATGAATTACAACTTAATCTTTTTAAAACATTTCTCTTATGACTCGAAATCATCATGTCCTGCTACATTCCCATATCACGTGTCCTTCCAGAGTGTGATGAGCGTATCCCACTGCAGTCACCCGGGGACTCAGCTCTCCCCAGTGCTGCCCTCCACCATGGAGGGCGCGAGCTGGGGGGCCAGCATCCCAGCTTCCTGGCCCCCTGGACACATAACTTTAAATGTGTGTCCCCCGTGATCTCCAGAGCTGCCCAGCAGGACCCCATCACCACCACCCACCACGGTGGTACCCTGCTCGGTAACACAGTGCATGGACCACCCTCCCCCAGCTTATCTCCCCACCCTCAACCTGAGGTCCTCCCCAAGACAAATTCCTTGCACTCAAATCCTTGTCTCAACATCTTCTGCTGGGAAATGCAACCTAAGCCCATGTTTCTGAACAAAATTTAGAAATTATAACCCTCCCAAAAGAGGGGATATATGTCTACATACGGCTGATTCACTTGGATGTACAGCAGAAACTGACACAGCAGTATGAAGAAATTATACTCCAAAAGAAAAAGAATTATGCTCAATTCCACTCAACAAATGGTTTGAGTGCCTGGGTAAGCCAGGTTCTCTGTTAGGCATTAGCAATTAATGCCAAGCCAGATAGACCATTTCTAAACCTCGTAAAATGTATAGTCTAGAAGAGATTAAAATCATCTCTGTCTTACAAACTAGAAAGAGCCACTGTTATTTTTTCCAGACACTGACCATTTTAATCTTGTGATTCCATGTAATCCTATACATATCTAGTTACTAAATCTGTATTGTGCCATATAGTTTTGAATCCAGATTTTTTTTTTCTTGTAATGGTACAAGTATTTTTCAATGCCTCTAATTAGTCTTTGAAACATGAGTTTTCATGGCTGTGAAATAGTTCCTTATCTTTACCAGCATTTATTTAACCATTCCCCAATTGTTTCCAATGTTCCATGATTACAAATAACACCGTGATAAAGTTTAAACTGACTCTCGGTATGCTGTGATATAATCAGATTAGCACTTTAGAAAAATCACCGTGGCAGCTCTGGGGAGGTGGATTCAAGGAAAACAGGAGCAGCAAGACCAGTGGAACTGACTGAAATATTCCAGGCCAGAGAGGATGAAGCCTAAATCCCACCATTGGCAGGGAAGTGAAGCAGGTGGAGAAAAGGGATTAGAAAAGCCAGCCCTCTGAGCGGCTTCTTCATCTCCACTTACATGCTCTTTTTGTCAGTTTAGAGCTTATGTGTTCTTAATTGTCACCTTATGAGTCTTGGTTTCCCTACTTAATTGACAGTCCCTTCAGGGAGAAGCCTGTCCTCCAAAGTCCCCTAGGACCTAATACAGGTCTAGACACATGTTACTGGAGTGAAATGTCCTTCTTCCTTTGAGAGAAATAGTTCTGAGAACATAGTTATGCTTCTCAGAACAGACTTTAGATACAGAAATGATAAAAAGCCACCAATGCGGGCACTTATATCAGTCATCCAGGGAACCTGGTAAGGTGGGCAGAAATGGTCTTTTGAGCAGGAAAAAGACTTGATCATTGGACCCAAGACAGGTCAGTCATCTCTGCTCCGCCAATAAGCCATGACCTGGAGGATGTTCTGGGAATCAGCGATAGAAATTCTGAAAGAAATGCTCCTGTGTACCATGCAAACTGAGGCAGGGGGGTGAGAATGAGCCAGGGGCAAAGCAGACTTCCTGGAGCCTGCCTTTGGGGTGTCCTGGGGAGAGAAAGGGTGGTAAGCGTGAGGTAAGGACAAGTATATAAAACCCAGACGGGAGGGAGAAGAGACTTCCTCCCCCAGGAAAGGGATTTTCCAGAAGGGTGGAAGAGCAGTAAAGTGAAAGTTCAGTGGGGCTTGGAGCAGCCCCAAGAACAACCTTGGTGTCCTGAGCATCATCTGTCCAGCCAGGCCCTGTGTGGGGTGCTGGAGACATGGTGGTGAACAACAAAGGCAGGATCTCTGCCCACCTGCTGCTGACAATCTTCCAGGAGCCAGCTAAATGGTGTCAAGGAGACCAGATCCCAGGCACCTCCCTATAAATGATCTCATGTTGTCAGCTCACAACCACCCTGTGAAATTGGTATTATGATACTTTCCATTTTACAGATGGACACATCGAGGCTCAGAGACATTGTTCACCAGCCAAACATCGCAGCTGGGGAGTGATAGGATCCGAACGTGAATGAAGATACAGCTCACTCCAGAGTTCTCCTCTGCTTTCAGCTAGAACAGTGATTCTCAAACAAAGGCAAGGTCTTTCTCCAAGGATGTTTAGCCATATTTTTGATGGTCAGAACTGAGAGAGATGGACTACAGGTGCCCCGTGGGGAGAGACCAGGGGTGCGGTTAGAAATTCTTCGATGTACAAGATAGGCCCTCACAACAAAGCATTACCAGACCCACAGTATCAGAGATGCCAGTGGGGAGGAGTCCTGGGTTGGTATATTCACCACGAACACAAGAAGCCAGGGCTCAACCCTCCCCTGAAACTCTCAGGATTTATCTGAATGCACAGCGAGTCTGACAAATGAAGCCAGCTCCAGGCCCCACATATGAGTGGCCGTGGGGACCAGAAGACCAGCCCTAAGACCCAAGGAGAACACGATGGGTAAACGCGCCGGGTCCCGGATAGATGACCCCTGCAGGAGGAACAGGGGGTGAGAGGGGAGCTCCCAGAGCGGCTGCCCCCTGCCCACACCTGCCAGATGTTTGTCCTCGGCGGCGTATTCGTCAGCCCCTTGAAGGATACAAAACCACAACCAGTGCTCGGAGCGTTTGCTCTCCCCGGACAGCACTGAGCTAATAATTGTTTTAGCAAATGGCTGAGCTGTTCATCTTCCCTGGCAAAGGGGATTTGTTTTCCTCTTGGGAAATCATGGAGATTCTAAATCAGAGAGCCCTCCCTCTGGAGGACCAGCGTCTCCTTTAAGGCCCAAGGCACAGGAAAGCATTCTCGACATTGAAGAGGCAGGAGCAGAACCACGTGGGGGCAGCCCTGGCTGTGGTCCTACTGTGCACCAGGCTTGATAGGCCTGGCCTCGTTCATAAGAACCCTGAGAAGGATGGGACTGATTTGGGAGGGAGGGATCCCATTTTACAGAGAAGAAAATTGCAACACTGAGAGGTTAGGCAACTTGTCAAAAGTCCCATAGTTTGGGAGGGACATGGATGGAACGTGAAGCCCATGTGCAGCTGACTCAAAGCCCCTCCACATGCAGGTTCCTGCTGCACCAGCCGTGGAGCCTTGTCCACGGAGCAGAGCCTCATTCACCTCCCTGATGAGATGAGCAGAGTCCTGCAAGGAGTAGGGACTGAGGTGCCAGTCCGCAGAAATCTCTACAGATTCTGATCCTGCCAGGAATCTTTGTTACAAGTTCAGAAACCCAATTCAAATTGGACTAAACAGTATAAGAATTTATCCACTCAGGACTTGGAAACTCTTGAGGAAGGCAGACTCCAGCACTGGTTGGATTTGGTGGCTAACCAATATTATCAAGGACCTGCTATTCTCTGTTTCTCCTCTCTGCCTTCTTTCACGCCAACTTCCCTCCTGGTGGCAAAATGGCTGCAGAAGTTCTAGCGATCACTTCTATATGCCACCATCTGGAGAGAGGATTAGCTTTCAGTAGATCTCTCAGGCCAGTAAAGACTCTTCTTACTTATAACCACCTGGGTAACTTCTTACATCTTGGTGGCCCACTTTGGGTCACCGTCCCATCCTTGAGCTAATCTTTTTGACCAGGGGAAAAGGCCTTACAGAGACTGACTTAAGCCTGGGTTCACTGAACAAGGCACTATAGCAAGGGGGTGAGATTTTTACCTAACTGAGCAAAAAAAATTAGAATAAACTCTTGGAAGCAGAGCTGGGTCAATGCCCTAAAAACAAGATCACTGCATGTAGCCATTTCACCCATGCATGAGGGACAGGGGAAATTTGGGGGAGGGAACACCAGGTCTAGGACACCAAGCAGACCAGGTTCTAGACACCAAGCAGACTGAGGGTCAGGAGGTTGAAGGACATGGCTGTGACGTGAAGCCTGCTTGAGAGAGTCAGTCAGTACAGCTGTAGGTAGTGAGGCAGAATAAGGAAAAAGGCATGCAGGTGTCTTCAGATACACAGCCAGTTCCAGAACGGTCCCTCCCTCCATGGAATAGGGGCAAGACCCCTCTAAGATCAGGATATGGAGTGGTCCAGCAGAAAGACAGAGAGAGACTGAGGGTCTGGATGCAGTGGTGTTTGCTTTGAGGACAGGCAGAAGCTCTTTCAGGGATGAATGACTCTTACACCCAGGCTATCTATTTCTATAAACCCATCGGCTCCATGAGAGCAAGAACTGAGTTCTTCATCACTGTCCTTAGAACCCAGTATACAGCTTGGCATATAGTAGGCATATTGCAGAAGGGTTGAATTAATTAGCATAACCAAGGTTATGAAAAGGTCTGTGGAAAGAAATAGTGAGGCAGTCACATCAGGCTCAAGAGACAGAAAACACACACATACCCGAAAAATAGCCTCTGTGTGTATGTGTGTGTGTATGTGTCTCTCTTGCCCCATCTCTCCTGTCTCTCCCGCCCAAGTGTTCTTTCATTTCCCAAGATCACGACACATTTCAGGAGACGGGCATACAAAGGAGCCTGAGCGGAGAATCACCCTCAGATTGGATCAGGGGTAGCTTATTGCCTTTCTCCAGATAATTCACTCAAAGAAGTGGCAGCCAGGAGATAATCCCCAAGCCAGCAAATGGCCACCTCAAAGCCAGTGCTCCAGGGATGAAGGGAACCTGTCCTTCGCCAGCTCCAGACCCAGGGCTCAAGTAGGGTCCTCAGAAGGTGCTGGTTCTATCTTGGGGTCAATACCGTCCCATCCTTGAGCTAATCTTTTGACCAGGGAAAAGGCCTTACAGAGACTGACTTAAGCCTGGGTTCACTGAACAAGGCACTATAGCAAGGGGTGAGATTTTTACCTAACTGAGCAAAAAATCAGAATAAACTCTTGGAAGCAGAGCTGGGTCAATGCCCTAAAAACAAGATCACTGCATGTAGCCATTTCACCCATGCATGAGGGACAGGGGAAATTTGGGGGAGGGAACACCAGGTCTAGGACACCAAGCAGACCAGGTTCTAGACACCAAGCAGACTGAGGGTCAGGAGGTTGAAGGACATGGCTGTGACGTGAAGCCTGCTTGAGAGAGTCAGTCAGTACAGCTGTAGGTAGTGAGGCAGAATAAGGAAAAAGGCATGCAGGTGTCTTCAGATACACAGCCAGTTCCAGAACGGTCCCTCCCTCCATGGAATAGGGGCAAGACCCCTCTAAGATCAGGATATGGAGTGGTCCAGCAGAAAGACAGAGAGAGACTGAGGGTCTGGATGCAGTGGTGTTTGCTTTGAGGACAGGCAGAAGCTCTTTCAGGGATGAATGACTCTTACACCCAGGCTATCTATTTCTATAAACCCATCGGCTCCATGAGAGCAAGAACTGAGTTCTTCATCACTGTCCTTAGAACCCAGTATACAGCTTGGCATATAGTAGGCATATTGCAGAAGGGTTGAATTAATTAGCATAACCAAGGTTATGAAAAGGTCTGTGGAAAGAAATAGTGAGGCAGTCACATCAGGCTCAAGAGAGAGAAAACACACACATACCCGAAAAATGGCCTCTGTGTGTATGTGTGTGTGTATGTGTCTCTCTCTTGCCCCATCTCTCCCTGTCTCTCCCACCCAAGTGTTCTTTCATTTCCCAAGATCACGACACATTTCAGGAGACGGGCATACAAAGGAGCCTGAGCGGAGAATCACCCTCAGATTGGATCAGGGGTAGCTTATTGCCTTTCTCCAGATAATTCACTCAAAGAAGTGGCAGCCAGGAGATAATCCCCAAGCCAGCAAATGGCCACCTCAAAGCCAGTGCTCCAGGGATGAAGGGAACCTGTCCTTCGCCAGCTCCAGACCCAGGGCTCAAGTGTGAGGGCTCCTCAGAAGGTGCTGGTTCTATCTTGGGGTCAATGGACGGGGGCAACGAGGAGAATGAATCAAGGTACCTGTAGGACAAGCCCAAGTCCTGTCTGTTGTCACAGAGACCCACACTCCTCAGTGTCTCTCCAATGACCAAGCAACAAGGGCTGAAGCCATGACTTCCTAAAGATCTTCCAGTAAGGAAGTCCATGAGACGGGGGCAAGACGAACACACAGTGACAGAAAGAGAGGACCAGGGAGAACGAGAGGGGCGTGGAGAGAGACAGAGGAGGTGGCAGCAGGGGCGAGGGACAGATAAAGCATAAGAGCCTCTGAGAGGTGCAGACACAGACAGGGGCGTGATAGGGACAGAAGCTGTGGGGAGGAAGGGAGGTGCCGGGGTGGAGAGGGGAGAGAGGGCCAGAGAAGGCTCAGGGATCGGAAACAGGGAGAACTCCAAGTAGACGAAGGGCAAAGACCATGAGAATGAAAGACAGTGATGGAGGGGAGGGAAACACTCTGAAAGAAGGGTGGACCAAAGTAGCCATACTTTTCTGTCCAGCCTTCGAGTCTTTGGCTGTCTGACTTCAAAAGAGGGGAGAGAAGACGGAAGAAAGGGGTAGAGCGATGGGGAAGGGGAAGGCTGAGAAATTAAGGAGCTGTGGGCAGAAACGAGGAGGTGAGAAGAGAGGGTATGTCAGAGCATAAACTCGGAGCAGGCAGAAGGGAGAGGGCGTGAGAGGAGCAGGAAGAAAGTCAGCATGTTTGTCTTGGGGTCCCTGAACCTGCCTTATCGGTAATGAACACGTTTCAGCTGCACCAAAGGACAGGCTGTGCCTTCAAGGAGTCTGGGGCTCAAGTCCCCAAAAGAACAGGAATGGTGATGGGGAGTGGGAGTCCCCACAGCTGGGTCTGGGGATCTGGCCCCTCTGGGGGGTAGCAGCAAGCACAGGGACCTCATTTGCTCTCCCAGAGGTGGTCCATAGTGGCTGGCTTCATTTCTTGACGTTCTTCTGCAACTGACTTTCTGATTCTGTCTGGCACTAATTATTTTTAAATGAACGTGTATTAAACTGACTTTTATTTTGAGACTTATCAGAGAACTTCACAGCCCCTCTGGAGAACATCAGTGGTATCCTAGGGGAGCTGTAAACGGAGCTGGGAACCCTTCTGAGGCAGACGTGTGCCATCTGTCAGCTCCAGCGCTGCCGCTAACCACCAGTGGGGTGGGACCCAGCGGGGGAGAGCAGGAAGAGACCCCGAGGAATGGCAAGTTTTCACCCAGAGGCGAGGGGGCCCGTATACGGCCAGCCTGGTGGAGGGGCCAGGTCAGGGCTTCGCAGGTGACGGTAGCAGCTTTATCTGTGGCCAGTGTCCTCGGTCGAGCAGAGTCCAGTCTCTAAGGTCGAGTCGTGAGGCCACGAAGATGTCTCCGGGAGTCCCGCCCTGGTTCAGCCTGCATCACCCGCCTGTTATCCCCCATCACACAGTTCCCGTCAAAGCTGGTGCCCAAGGCTGCATCCCATCAGGCTCACATCACCAGCCTCCAACCTCCCAGAGAGCTCCTCCTCCAAGCCCCGGCCTCTCCTTTTGCCACCAGTCTCCCAGAAATTCTATAGTTTTGTAAAAATCAAACCTGCCCAGTGACAGATGCTGTCATCCACAGAAGTTCCAAGAAGGGGCCCTCCCGTGTCCAGCTGCCCAGAATGCCATTCCATGGCAAACGTCTTCCTCAGGGGTCTGGCTAAGAACAATCAGGGTCAAGGACAGATCAGCTCACCGGATTGATCCATCAGACTCTAAGAAAGGGAAGTCTGAACGGAACTCTGAGAGGGCGTGAGAGGAGCAGGAAGAAAGTCAGCATGTTTGTCTTGGGGTCCCTGAACCTGCCTTATCGGTAATGAACACGTTTCAGCTGCACCAAAGGACAGGCTGTGCCTTCAAGGAGTCTGGGGCTCAAGTCCCCAAAAGAACAGGAATGGTGATGGGGAGTGGGAGTCCCCACAGCTGGGTCTGGGGATCTGGCCCCTCTGGGGGGTAGCAGCAAGCACAGGGACCTCATTTGCTCTCCCAGAGGTGGTCCATAGTGGCTGGCTTCATTTCTTGACGTTCTTCTGCAACTGACTTTCTGATTCTGTCTGGCACTAATTATTTTTAAATGAACGTGTATTAAACTGACTTTTATTTTGAGACTTATCAGAGAACTTCACAGCCCCTCTGGAGAACATCAGTGGTATCCTAGGGGAGCTGTAAACGGAGCTGGGAACCCTTCTGAGGCAGACGTGTGCCATCTGTCAGCTCCAGCGCTGCCGCTAACCACCAGTGGGGTGGGACCCAGCGGGGGAGAGCAGGAAGAGACCCCGAGGAATGGCAAGTTTTCACCCAGAGGCGAGGGCCAGTATACGGCCAGCCTGGTGGAGGGGCCAGGTCAGGGCTTCGCAGGTGACGGTAGCAGCTTTATCTGTGGCCAGTGTCCTCGGTCGAGCAGAGTCCAGTCTCTAAGGTCGAGTCGTGAGGCCACGAAGATGTCTCCGGGAGTCCCGCCCTGGTTCAGCCTGCATCACCCGCCTGTTATCCCCCATCACACAGTTCCCGTCAAAGCTGGTGCCCAAGGCTGCATCCCATCAGGCTCACATCACCAGCCTCCAACCTCCCAGAGAGCTCCTCCTCCAAGCCCCGGCCTCTCCTTTTGCCACCAGTCTCCCAGAAATTCTATAGTTTTGTAAAAATCAAACCTGCCCAGTGACAGATGCTGTCATCCACAGAAGTTCCAAGAAGGGGCCCTCCCGTGTCCAGCTGCCCAGAATGCCATTCCATGGCAAACGTCTTCCTCAGGGGTCTGGCTAAGAACAATCAGGGTCAAGGACAGATCAGCTCACCGGATTGATCCATCAGATCTGCTCTAAGAGGGGGAAGCAATAGTGAACATGCAGCCATCACTGAGTCTGAACGGAACTCTGACTCCTCAGGGCATCCTCGTGACCACCCTGGAGGTAGATATTTAGTCTATCGTCTCCCTTTTGCAGATTAGGGAGGGCAGGCTCAAGAAGAGGCGTAAACTGTTCAAGTGGCAAAATAAACTGAACCTCCACTTACCTGGAGGCAGGAGGGTTGTGAGCAGGACTGTCTGTCAAGCATCGAATGAGGTATTTAACCAGATGGGCTCTGCAGTCTCGCTCAGCCCCAGCTTCCGTGGATCTAAGGCTGAAAGTATCACACGCGTGTGCGCTCAGTCACTCAGTCGTGCCCAATGCTTTGTCGCCCCATGGACTATAGCCTGCCAAGCTCTTCTATCCATGGAATTTTCCAGGCAGGAATACTGGAGTGGCTTGCCATTTCTTCCTCCAGGGGATCTTTCCGACCCAGGAATCGAACCCACGTCTCTTATGTCTCCTGCATTGGCAGGCGGGTTCTTTGCCACTAATGCCCCCTAGGAAGCCATATATATATATATATATATATATATGTATGCAGCCAAAAAAGAAAAAGAAAAAAATTACAGCCACATATATATGGCTGCGTGCTGCAGCTAAGACCCAGCACAGCCAAATAAATTTAAAATTTTTAAATAAATTTTAAAAGAGAGACGCAGGATGTGGACTGTCACTAGTCAGTGTAGTCAACGTGGGGACTGGAATCAGAGAGCAGTGCCCAGGGAAGCTGGCCGTACCTTGGAAGAACGAGGACCACTGACCTCCAGGACACCAGCCACTGAGGTCTCCTGCCCAGGGTCGTGACCCTCAGTGCTCACGAGAAAGAGCTACCTTCCTACCCAACCCCACGTGGGCCATACAACAGTGCAAGAAATCTCAGTGCTGAAGATGGGTGTGCAGTTTGAGATTCACTGTATGCAAGAACTTGAACCAATTTGATTTCACTCCTGAAGGACAAAAGAACTGTAGGCTGAGAATTCTCAAAAACTTCTAAGAAGCAGCAATGACTTCTAGACCCGTCCTTCACTGCCCTTGGCCAAGGCAGACCCTAGGCTGGAAGTCCTTAAGACGGCTAAGGGGGTGATCTGAGTGATACAGGGACGAGTGGGCGGGGACGTGGGAGGATGTGAGATCGGCACTGGACAATGGGGGTGATATCCACATGTCCTGCAATCTCTTCTCAGCTCTGGCAGAGCTCCCTAATGAATCCTCATTTTCAGAGCATTCTTGGCATAATGTTAGCATCTTCAGGTGCCTTCAAATGTGAACTGAGATCCTGAAGGTGAGTGGACCACAGCGGGAGAGATTATGGATCACTTTCCTGATATTGTTTTCTATTAGCTGCAAGCTGAGGTCTCTATCACAAATGGGTCTTGTACTCAAGGAGAGAGCAACAAAACGGTTAAAGTTTGGCTACTGACTGAGTTAGAAACAATCACCAGGCATTCTTGGAGCAAGGCATTAGCTTCACGGCCTGAGGTCGGCTTCACCGGCCAGCCAACTCATTAACACTATTCTACCTCAGTGGCTTCCAACTCAAGAACCATGGCACACTGCAAAGGACTCTTGAATCCGTATGTACTCCAAGCATTGTCTGCAACCTCAATAAATTTTATGCTTATGTATCAATTCACAGTCAAGTTTCTAGCACATACAGATGCTTCAGAGTTCTTGCATTCGAGGTAGCTTTTCTTTTTGTTTATTTATTTATTTTTAAAGACTTATTTATTTATTTATTTTGGTGGGGGTGGGGTGGGGAGGGAGGGGAGCAGGCAGGCCACTTCTATTGGTCTTTCATTTGTCAATTTTCATCCATCTTTGTTCTTTGGCCCTGTGGGCCTCCCATCTCAGTGGCCTCTGTTGTCGCAGAGCACTGGCTCTGGGCGCATGTGCTCCAGAGCTCTGGCTCGGTAATTGGACACATCGGTCCAGCTGCTCCACGGCACGTGGGATCTTCCCAGGCCAGGGATCGAACCAGCGCCCCTTGCACTACAAGGCGGTGTCCTTACCCACTGGACCACCAGGGAAGCCCCAGTAGCTTTTCTTAACATAAAGTGTTCAATCAAAAAGTCATGGTCGGGACGTCCCGGGCAGTCCAGTGGTTAAGACACCAGGCTTCCACTGCAGTATGCCAGGAATTAAGATCCCACTCCCACAGAGTACAGCCAAAAAATAATAGAAAAATAAAGAATTACTGCAAATATTGCTACTAACATGTGAATCCACAGCATTCTTTCACCAAAAAAAGGAGTCCCTGTACCCGACAAGATGACAGCCAGGGCTCTTAACCCCAACAGGGTCCCCTGTGCCAAAGAGCAATTTGTTTTGGAAGAAACAAGAGGAATTAGATGGTCTGAGGGGTTAGATACACTTGGATGTGAATAGAGGTGAGAGTGACAGTGGATACGATGGATCAGGAGAATGGGCGAATTGTAGCTTAGACATTGCACAAGGGTGCATGGTATGGGCCTGGTGTACAGGTGGGTAGGAATAGCTCTGCGTAAGAGTGAGCGTGGGCGGGTGTGAATGGGTGTGGGTGAGTGTGAGTGTATACAAGTGAGTGAGTCTGAATGGACTTGAGGGGGAGAGACGGTGATGCTAGTCAGTCGTCCAGCCCCTCCTCACACCTTCCAGCCACTTCTTGCAGTGAGACAGGACCCACATGACTCGTCAACAGGCCATGGGCGGAAGTGACCTGTGCCCCTTCCAGGCTAACACACGCCAGAGCCAATTTGTGACCCTCTAGCTGTCTCTTCAGGCACTGCAGTGACCACAACAGTCCATATGGCGGAATTTCATCACTTTGTGTCCCTGAGGGATCATGCTGTTTCAACCTTGCCCCCTGCTAACCAAGGCTGGATATGTCATATCCATGAGAAACAAACTGTAGTTGTACTAAACTACTGAGATTTCAGAGTTAATTTTCCTGCAACGTGACCTAATCTGTCCTGGCTAACACAGAGGTTTGAGGAGAATGGGTGACTGAAGGGGGAGGACATGCGGTGATAAATGAGTACAGGAAGAATGTCATTCATTCAATCCATTTATGCAACAGATCTTTATGAGAAAGGTACTAGGGATTCACTGGGCTTCCCTGGTGGCTCCATGGTAAAGCATCCACCTGCCAATGCAGGAAACACAGGTTTGATACCTAAGTCGGGAAGATCTCCTGAAGAAGGAAATGGCAGCCCACTCTAGTATTCTTGCCTGGAGAATCCCATGGACAGAGGAGCCAGGCAGACGACAGTCCGTGGAGTCACAAGAGTCAGACACGAACAAGCGACTCAACAACTAGGGATTCATTAGTGAACAAAATGATCAAAATACTGGTCCTAGGAAAGAGCTTCCATTCTCGTGGGGGAAGAGACAAACAGTAAACACAATTAAATAAATAGCATAGTGAAAGTGGATCCGCACTGTGGGGAAAAAATAAGGTATCTGAACTGAAACTCTGCCTACCAACAGTTGTACGGTTAGACTACCCTTAACAGAAACTGGGCAGAAGAGGTCTCAGGAACCAAGTCTGGGCTAAGGTCATGACCTCTCTCCTGGCCTGGCCTGGAGAACTTTCTTCTCTGCATGAACCCCTGAGAGAAAGGATGAAGGAGACCTGCGTTCTAACCCAACCTCTTCTACCTAAGACCGCTGAAGCTTTTTAAGCCATCACTTTCTGTATCTGTAAAAGCAGTCCCTTCCTTAGACCTTGCCCCTTTTTCCTTCACCTATCCTATGATAGGTACTCAGAGCCCCTCCTTCCACAGGATGCCAAAGGCTAGGGGGAAATAAGGGGCTGAGGACACTTAAAAGCAGGAGGATATGCCCAGGAATAACTCCTGCACAATGGGGCTCTCCCCTCCCAGGGATCGAACCTGGGTCTCCCACACTGTGGGCAGATTCTTTACCATCTGAGCCACCAAGGAAGTGGGGAGGGAGAAATGGTGGGAACCTGTTGTTGCTTCCCTTTGCTGCAGCCTAAGAGCACAGATGAGCATTCACTGTTCTCGGACTTTGATTTATTCTCTCTAGGATAAAATCTCCCAGTTGGATAAATTACTAGCAGCGTCCCCTCCCCTCCCCCACTCACCTCCTAGAACCTTACAAAGTAAATAAGAAGCACTTTGCTGAACCTGACTTAGTAGGAGAGAAGGAAGGGGTTTGGAGAAAGACATTTGAAACCACATGTCACGGACAGCACCTGACAGACAGTCTCAGATCCCTGGGAGGAAGATGCAATGCAGACCTTCACTTGATTGTGTTGAAATTAAGTACAGATCATTAAAACCCAACATTTATGTGTAATAATTCTGTAGGAGCAGCTTTGAATAATTGAAGATGCATTTAATTTACTGTATTACTCTGTTGCAAGTACTAACAGTGAGACAATAGTAATTTTTAAAGTTGAGTGAACAACGATTAATGAATTTGCAACATGGAAGTTCCTTGCTACCAAGCTTCATTCTCCATGCACAGACCTTAGCTCATGCACCTGCACATTTGGTGACCAAATGTATTTGAAATTTCTCCTCGCTCCCTGTGGTTTCAGACTCCTCCTGCGCACCAGGTTCCAGCCACTAATCACAAGTTCTGATCCCTACCTTCCTTTCAAGATTGATTCTGTAAGCTCATCAAAGCCTTATTTATCTCCAGATAATTTTTTAAATATCAACTTCACAGTGAAAATATTGACAATTATGTCAATAGTATCCGACTCTACAGATCCGTCTTCCCTGTTTGGGGTGTGTGTGTGTGTGGTATGTGTGTGTTCTGTTTTCATTCCCATGTGTTTCAACAGCCGGGAGGGGGAACCACTGAACCAGGAGCCCAGGTACAGCACTGCGAGAGGGAGGTGGTATGCAGAATCCTTGTCCTATTTCTGGCTTATTAAGAATCTCGGAACCTTGTTGTGATACTTTGCAGGTCCCTTGTAAATATCCTTTTTCTAATAAAGGAAGACTATATCTAGATTTAAGAGGTTGTTTTTAATAGGGAAGGGAGTCTTTTTTAACTTTTTATTTAGTATTGGAGTATAAGGGCTTCCCTGGTGGTCCAGTGGGTAGGGAGTCCGCCTTGCAGTGTAGAGGGCACTGGTTTGATCCCTGGCCAGGGAAGATCCCGCATGCCAGGGAATGATTGGATCAGTGTGTCCAGTTGCAAGTCAGCACTCTGGGGCACATGCGCCCAGAGCCAGTGCTCTACCGCGAGATTGGCCACTGTGGTGGGAGGCCCACATGGGCCAAAGAATAAAGATGGATGAAAATAAATGAATAAATAAAAACAATAAAAGAGGCTAAAATTTTTTAAAATACATTGGAGTATAACTGATTAACAATGCTGTGTTAGTTTCAGGTGCACAGCAAAGGGACTCAGCCAATATGTAAGCATGTATTCATTCTCTCCCAAACTCCCCTCCCTTCCAGGCTGCCATTTAACATTGGGCAGAGTTCCCCTTGCTATACAGTAGGTCCTTGTTGGTTACCCATTTTAAATATAGCAATGTGTCCTTGTCCATCTCAAACCTGGGAATGCAGCCTTATTTTATAGTTGTGCTTAAGAGTCCCCCTACCAATGCAGGAGATGCCATAAGCTGGCTTCGATCCCTGAGTCGGGAAGATCTCCTGGAGAAGGAAACAGCAGCCCACTCCAGTGTTCCTGCCTGGAGAGTTCCACGGACAGAGGAATCTGGTGGGCTACAGTCCATGGGGCCCCAAAGAGTGGAACATGACTGAGCGACTGAGCACTAGCTTCTTGGATTAAAGATTAATTTGATTTTAAGCTCTTTCATTTTTATAAAAGTAGTATTTATGGCTATACATTCTCCTTAGAACACTATTTTGAACTCACAAATTTTGCTACACGATATTATTTTTCTCAGCATATTCAATTTCCATTCTGATTTCTTCTTTAACCCAAAAGTAGCTCAAAATATTCATGTGGCTTTCTAAAACTTTTACGTATATTCAATTGTTTGGTTATCTTTTTAATTCTACTGCATTTTGCATATGGAAATAGCTTATTTAAATCAGCCTGTATGAAAATGGGCTGCTTCTGCCTTTTGGAATTTATTGAGATTTTCTTGGTGGCCCGGTTTGGGTTGATTTTTAATCTAAAACATAATTACAAGTAATATAATTGAAAAAAAAAAAAACTCCGTTGGGTTAAGTACAAAACTAAGACAATCAAAGCTTTCTTTTTCTATTCATTTCCTGTTTTCTTAATTTTTTAAATCTATTTGCTATGTCAATTTATGAGTGAAATACGAGATTCTGTCCATTTTTTTCTAGCATTCACATTTTAGTCGGTCCTCAAAAATGTTTAAATAGAACTACCATCTGATCTAGCAATCCTATTCCTGGGCATATACCCAAAGGAAATGAAAACAGTATCTGACACCGTATCTACACACCCATGTTCAATGCAACATTATTCATAAATAGCCAAGATATGAAAACAATCTAAATATTCTTCAACAGATGAATGGATAAAGAAAAGTGGGGGGTGTGTATGTATATATATATTACTTAGCCATTAAAACAAGAAGAAGGGCTTCCCTGGTGGTGCAGTGGGGCACCAGTTCAATCCCTGGCCCAGGAAGGTTCCACATGCCAGAGCACATGCACCCAGAGCCAGTGTTCTGCAACGAGAGAGGCCGCTGCAATGGGAGGCCCGCACATGCCAAAGAATAAAGATGGATGAAAAATAAATGATGACTTAGAGACAAAAAAGAAAAAAAGGAAGAAGAGGAAGAAAATCCTGCTTTCTTCAACAACATAAATGGAACTTACGGGCATTCTAAGTGAAATAAGCCAGACAGGGAAAGACAAACATGTATGGTATTATTAGTATTAATATATGGTAATTATGGTATGGTATGGTAAAAAATATGGTAATATCAATTAGTATATTGGTATTAATATATGTATGGTATTATTTATATGTGGAATATTCTTAAAAGCTGATTTCATGGAAAATGGGAGTAGAATTGTGGTTGCAGGGACTGAAGGAAGGGGAAAATGAGAAGATATTGATCAGAGAGCACAAACTTTCAGTTATTAGAAAAATAAGTTCAGAATAGCTAATGCACAGCACAGTGACTATAGTTAATAATAGGGTATTCGATACTTGAAAGTTGCTGAGAGTAAACCTTAGGCATTTGGGGGACTTTTCTGGTGGTCCAAAGGCTAACAATCTGCCTTCAATGCAGGGGACGCAGGTTTTTAATCTAAAACATAATTACAAGTAATATAAGTGAAAAAAAAGAATTCTCCGTTGGGTTAAGTACAAAACTAAGACAATCAAAGCTTTCTTTTTCTATTCATTTCCTGTTTTCTTAATTTTTTAAATCTATTTGCTATGTCAATTTATGAGTGAAATACGAGATTCTGTCCATTTTTTTCTAGCATTCACATTTTAGTCGGTCCTCAAAAATGTTTAAATAGAACTACCATCTGATCTAGCAATCCTATTCCTGGGCATATACCCAAAGGAAATGAAAACAGTATCTGACACTGTATCTACACACCCATGTTCAATGCAATATTATTCATAAATAGCCAAGATATGAAAACAATCTAAATATTCTTCAACAGATGAATGGATAAAGAAAAGTGGGGGGTGTGTATGTATATATATATTACTTAGCCATTAAAACAAAAAGAAGGGCTTCCCTGGTGGTGCAGTGGGGCACCAGTTCAATCCCTGGCCCAGGAAGGTTCCACATGCCAGAGCACATGCACCCAGAGCCAGTGTTCTGCAACGAGAGAGGCCGCTGCAATGGGAGGCCCGCACATGCCAAAGAATAAAGATGGATGAAAAATAAATGATGACTTAGAGAAAAAAAAGAAAAAAAGGAAGAAGAGGAAGAAAATCCTGCTTTCTTCAACAACATAAATGGAACTTACGGGCATTCTAAGTGAAATAAGCCAGACAGGGAAAGACAAACATGTATGGTATTATTAGTATTAATATATGGTAATTATGGTATGGTATGGTAAAAAATATGGTAATATCAATTAGTATATTGGTATTAATATATGTATGGTATTATTTATATGTGGAATATTCTTAAAAGCTGATTTCATGGAAAATGGGAGTAGAATTGTGGTTGCAGGGACTGAAGGAAGGGGAAAATGAGAAGATATTGATCAGAGAGCACAAACTTTCAGTTATTAGAAAAATAAGTTCAGAATAGCTAATGCACAGCACAGTGACTATAGTTAATAATAGGGTATTCGATACTTGAAAGTTGCTGAGAGTAAACCTTAGGCATTTGGGGGACTTTTCTGGTGGTCCAAAGGCTAACAATCTGCCTTCCAATGCAGGGGACGCAGGTTCAATCCCTGATTGGGGAGCGAAGATCCCACGTTCCACAAGAAAGGCCCTGTGTGCTGCCACTAAGACTTGGTGCAGCCAAATAAATTAAAAAAAAAAAAAATCTTGGGCATTCACAACACACACACAGAGAGTTAACTATGTCAGAAGTTAGGTTGTGGGGTGGGTCTACCCCATGTTCATTGACCACCATCTTGAACTGGTTATCTAGTTACCTTTAAAGTTTCTTTATTCTCAATTTGCCAGCCCCTATCCACAGAGGCTGTTATTTTGGGGGTGGATCATGAAACTGAGAACAGATAGTACTGTGGCATTCATGCATTTGTCTCTGTTAAGCAAACAGGAGTGCTTTGGCGGCCAAATATTTTGACAAAAGCTTTGCAATTTCCTTCTTGCAATCTCCCTAAGGAATAGTTTTTCTTAATACCAGAGCGTCTGTGGAGCACGGTTGGCCTAAATATATGAATACCATGAATCGTGTCTTCCTCATTCTTTGAGAGCCTGAATAACTTTTTGAATATCAAATTTTGCCAATTTCACCTGATCGGGTACTGCATATTTGTATATTTCTATAAATATTTCTGAGCTGTGTTCTGAGATGCAGGGAAGTTACTTGAAAACAGTTTAATCCTTTTGGGTTTTGCTTCTCAGATTTGTCAGTCAGGACCAGAGCAGCGCTCACTGCTCCCTCCTGCTGAGGCTGGAGCCGTCTTCGAGCTCCACTCAACCCCTTGTGAATCACAAGGTTTCTAACCTAGTTGGTGGGAAGACGCATTCTTCTCAGCCCTGTGCGAGCACCCGGCGTAAGCCTTTGGATGGTGCTTTCTGGGGGCAGGTAATTTCCTCACATCCAGGTCCTGCTCCGTTCTCAACTGGGTACTCAAGTGGGAGCCTGGAGACCTCCAGAGTCCTCTGTCTGTTCATCTCTCTCCTCTTCACATCTCCCGGACTCTCGGTACCAGCTCCTCAACTCAAGAAATCTGTTGGGCTCTACCTTGGTTTCCCTCCTTGGGTCAAACCCTGGAAACCCAATCAATATGGATGGAGGAAAGATGAGAGGAGCTTGGGCTTCCCAAGCGGCGTTAGTAGTAAAGAATCTGCCTTCCAGTGCAGGAGATGGAAGAGACGCGGATTCGATCCCTGGGTCAGGAAGATCCCCTGGAGGAGGGCATGGCAACCCACTCCAGTCTTCTTGCCTGGGTAATCCCATGGACAGAGGAGCCTGGTGGGCTACAGTCCATGGGGTCTCAAAGTCAGACACGACTGAATCAACTGAGCACACAGAGAGAGAGAGAGAGTTCCAGATACCAGGATGCAAGATAGATAGTCAGAGTCCTGGTATTAAAAAAAAAAAAAAAAACCTTATAAGGAGCTTAGACTTCATTCTGGAGGAAATGAGAAACCATCCAAACAAACATGGTGAGATGAAAAGAGTCAGATTTCAGGGGCTTCCCTGGCAGTCCAGCAGTGAAGACTCTGCCTTCAGATGAGGGGAAGGAATAGGAAGGGAGCTTGGGATGGACATGAACACAGTGCTATAATTAAAATAGATAACCAGCAAGGACCTGCTGTAGAGCGCAGGGAAGTCTGCCCAGTGTTAAGTGGCAGCCTGGATGGGAGGGGAGTTTGGAGAATGGATACATGTACAAGCGTGGCTGAGGCCCCTCCCTGTCCACTAAAACTATCACAACACTGTTGGTCAGCTCTGCCCCAACACAACAATCAAATACTACTCAGACGTTAAAAAGAATGACATGTTTCCATTTGCAGTAACGTGGATGGACTTGGGGCATATTAAGCTAAGTGAAATGGGTCAGCCAAAGAAAGGTAAATGCTGTGTGATGTCACTTATATGTGGAATCTAAAAAGTCCAATGAACTAGTGAATATAACAAAAAAGAAGCAGGGAATCACAGATAGGAGAGAAAGCTAGTGGTTACCTGTGGGGAGAGGGAGGTGGGAGGGGACCTAGAGGAACAGGGAATTAACAAGTACAAACTATTAGGCATAAAATAAGCTACAAGGGTATATTGTACAACATGGGGAATATAACCAGTACTTTAAAACTATAAATAGAGCGAAATTGAAAGTGTTCATCACTCAGTCGTGTTCGACCTCTTGCAATCTCATGGACCGTAGCCTGCAAGACTCCTCTGTCCATGGAATTCTCCAGGCAGGAATACTGGAGTGGGTAGCCATTCCCTTCTCCAAGGGATCTTCCCAACCCAGGTCTCCTGCACTGGGGACAGATTCTTTACCATCTTTACCATCTGAGCCACCATAAATGGAGTATCACCTTTAAAAAATATGAATCACTACTTTGTAACTTATATAATGCTGTACAGCAATCATACTTCAATTTTTAAAAAGGAGGAAAAATGAGTTCCTATCATCAGCTTTCTTTCTATTCTTTGTCCCCAGAAACAAAGTCAGAAGTTATCCTTCCCCCATCTGGAAGTCCAAAGCACTCTCTCTTTTGAAAGGCATGCTCACATTCTGTCTCCTGTGACCTTTATTTCTGAGAAAAGCCTGCCTTCCTTCCAGACAGAGAGTTGCCCAGGGAAGGAATAGGAAGGGAGCTTGGGATGGACATGAACACAGTGCTATAATTAAAATAGATAACCAGCAAGGACCTGCTGTAGAGCGCAGGGAAGTCTGCCCAGTGTTAAGTGGCAGCCTGGATGGGAGGGGAGTTTGGAGAATGGATACATGTACAAGCGTGGCTGAGGCCCCTCCCTGTCCACTAAAACTATCACAACACTGTTGGTCAGCTCTGCCCCAACACAACAATCAAATACTACTCAGACGTTAAAAAGAATGACATGTTTCCATTTGCAGTAACGTGGATGGACTTGGGGCATATTAAGCTAAGTGAAATGGGTCAGCCAAAGAAAGGTAAATGCTGTGTGATGTCACTTATATGTGGAATCTAAAAAGTCCAATGAACTAGTGAATATAACAAAAAAGAAGCAGGGAATCACAGATAGGAGAGAAAGCTAGTGGTTACCTGTGGGGAGAGGGAGGTGGGAGGGGACCTAGAGGAACAGGGAATTAACAAGTACAAACTATTAGGCATAAAATAAGCTACAAGGGTATATTGTACAACATGGGGAATATAACCAGTACTTTAAAACTATAAATAGAGCGAAATTGAAAGTGTTCATCACTCAGTCGTGTTCGACCTCTTGCAATCTCATGGACCGTAGCCTGCAAGACTCCTCTGTCCATGGAATTCTCCAGGCAGGAATACTGGAGTGGGTAGCCATTCCCTTCTCCAAGGGATCTTCCCAACCCAGGTCTCCTGCACTGGGGACAGATTCTTTACCATCTTTACCATCTGAGCCACCATAAATGGAGTATCACCTTTAAAAAATATGAATCACTACTTTGTAACTTATATAATGCTGTACAGCAATCATACTTCAATTTTTAAAAAGGAGGAAAAATGAGTTCCTATCATCAGCTTTCTTTCTATTCTTTGTCCCCAGAAACAAAGTCAGAAGTTATCCTTCCCCCATCTGGAAGTCCAAAGCACTCTCTCTTTTGAAAGGTATGCTCACATTCTGTCTCCTGTGACCTTTATTTCTGAGAAAAGCCTGCCTTCCTTCCAGACAGAGAGTTGCCCAGGGGACGGACACTGTGTCTGACCCACCTCTGTCTTCCCCTAGACTGCCCGGTTCATGTGAGATACATAGTAAATGTGCTTGGTGAAAAAGGATGAATGAGTAACTGAATGAATGTCACAGCAGTTACATCAGAAGCTGTGAGTGAGAGAAAATTAATTTGCAGATGGAATTATTACATTGTGTACCCAATCTTGCAAAACAATGAGGCACAGCTTGTAGGAGTTTCAAACACTTTTTCAGAAATTTAATTGCCAGTTAATTTTCCTGCAAAACAATAACCTCTATAAGCTAAAGGAAACAAGACACAGCTCTGAAAACCTCGCTAGGCTCTGCCTGGAACAGCAGCGGCTTTTTCTGAATTAGAATCTTGAGTGTGCATGCTGCCATAATTGTCACTGTCTGGCCACGAGCAGGAGGCCTGTACCCTGGTTTTTCCTCTCCTCGTACCCCACAGAGAAGGCATGGATCCCCCCCGAGACTACAAAAGGGGGGGTGGCCTGAGCCCTCCTCAGTCGTCTCACCAGGTTCTCTTGTGATCAGAGCTCAGCCTGTGGCCAGGGTGAGAACTCAGTCTGTGACCGTGATGAGGATTCAGTCTGGGTGATAGGATTGGGGCTCAGTCTAAGACATCAGAGTTCGGTCTGTGACCATGATCAGGGCTCAGTCTGGGTGATGAGGTCTGGGGCTCAGTCTATGACATCAAGGTTCAATCTCTGACCATGACCAGGGCTCAGTCTGGATGAGGAGGGTTGGGGCCCAGTCTAAGACATCAGAGCTCAGCCTGTGACCATGCTCAGGGCTCCATCTGTGAGGAGGGCTGGCGTTCAGTCTGTGACCACAATCAAGGCAGTCTGGGGCCAAGATCCAGGCTCAGCCTCCACTCACAGTCACAGCTCCGGTCACACATCTATACAGGTGCAGCTGAAATTAGAGATGAACCAATGAGATAGACATGACCCCAACAGCTGAGGTGTCTGCCGCACTGCTCAATAAATAATGACTGAACTGATTTAAATAGATGCTAGATGATTCCTCAGAGGTCTAAGATGAGGTGGGACATGGGGAGGAGTCGGGAGGAGAGGGAAAGGAAGATGTCATTAGCCCTCACGAAACCATGACCCAGAACTCTGGAGTAACGAAAGAGTTAAATCTTTCCCTAACTGCCCGGTTCATGTGAGATACATAGTAAATGTGCTTGGTGAAAAAGGATGAATGAGTAACTGAATGAATGTCACAGCAGTTACATCAGAAGCTGTGAGTGAGAGAAAATTAATTTGCAGATGGAATTATTACATTGTGTACCCAATCTTGCAAAACAATGAGGCACAGCTTGTAGGAGTTTCAAACACTTTTTCAGAAATTTAATTGCCAGTTAATTTTCCTGCAAAACAATAACCTCTATAAGCTAAAGGAAACAAGACACAGCTCTGAAAACCTCGCTAGGCTCTGCCTGGAACAGCAGCGGCTTTTTCTGAATTAGAATCTTGAGTGTGCACGCTGCCATAATTGTCACTGTCTGGCCACGAGCAGGAGGCCTGTACCCTGGTTTTTCCTCTCCTCGTACCCCACCGAGAAGGCATGGATCCCCCCCGAGACTACAAAAGGGGGGGTGGCCTGAGCCGTCCTCAGTCGTCTCACCAGGTTCTCTTGTGATCAGAGCTCAGCCTGTGGCCAGGGTGAGAACTCAGTCTGTGACCGTGATGAGGATTCAGTCTGGGTGATAGGATTGGGGCTCAGTCTAAGACATCAGAGTTCGGTCTGTGACCATGATCAGGGCTCAGTCTGGGTGATGAGGTCTGGGGCTCAGTCTATGACATCAAGGTTCAATCTCTGACCATGACCAGGGCTCAGTCTGGATGAGGAGGGTTGGGGCCCAGTCTAAGACATCAGAGCTCAGCCTGTGACCATGCTCAGGGCTCCATCTGTGAGGAGGGCTGGCGTTCAGTCTGTGACCACAATCAAGGCAGTCTGGGGCCAAGATCCAGGCTCAGCCTCCACTCACAGTCACAGCTCCGGTCACACATCTATACAGGTGCAGCTGAAATTAGAGATGAACCAATGAGATAGACATGACCCCAACAGCTGAGGTGTCTGCCGCACTGCTCAATAAATAATGACTGAACTGATTTAAATAGATGCTAGATGATTCCTCAGAGGTCTAAGATGAGGTGGGACATGGGGAGGAGTCGGCGGGGAGGAGAGGGAAAGGAAGATGTCATTAGCCCTCACGAAAACCATGACCCAGAACTCTGGAGTAACGAAAGAGTTAAATCTTTCCCTGACCCATTTAAGCAAGTTCTTGCCCAAGGAGCTGGATTTGTTACCTTGGGCTGCACGGTCACCCAAGTAGAGATCACAGAGCCCCAGACAGCCCGCCTGGAGACATTTGCCCCCAGGCCAGATTCTGTCAGCTCTGGGAGCTGTCACCTACTTGACTACCACGGCTAAGTGGGTCAGCATTTCCCGGCCACTCTGCTGATTAATAGTGTGAAAAGTGGCCATCTCTCTGGCGGTGGCTGGGGCACCCTGACTCAAGCCCGAGAGATGCCTCTGTGCCAGCAATGAGCTCATTCCGCGAGTGCCTGGGAGGCTCCAAGCGTGTTAAATTTCTCCATCACTCCTCTCTTTGGGTGCTCATGAATTCTCTGTGTCGGTTCGGCCCTGCTCGGTCTCCCCTCTCTGCCTCCACCAGTGTCCCGTCTGAAGGACACCTTTGAAATGAGGGATGAGATGTAATGAAGCTAGATATAAAATTAATCAAATATGACACAAGAATTGATGTGGAAGGCGATCCCGCTGGCGTATTATTCACCTCCTCGGGATGGCGTTTCTTTGTTTACTGTTTGCAGCATCTGTGAAGGACTTGGGCAAGGTGCAATCCCAGGGATTACTCTTCAGAATGAGGACTGGAGAGGTAGAGATCAGTTACTGAGGAGAGTGGATCCAGTACTTTAGTGCACTGGGAATTTTGTCAGTTGATTTTCTTTGTTCTGGTCTAGTTATAAAAAGTGTCCAAAGATACCTTCAAAAAACTGGAGTGCGGGCTTCCCTGGTGGTCCAGTGGGTAAGGACACCGCCTTGCAGTGCAAGGGGCACCAGTTCGAGCAATGGCCTGGGAAGATCCCACGTGCCACGGAGCGGCTGGACCCATGTGTCCAATTACCGAGGTGGGGCTCTGGAGCGCATGCGCCCAGAGCCGGCGCTCTGCAGCCAGGAGGGCCACTGCGATGCGAGTCCCACACAGGCCGAAGAACAAAGATGAATAAGAATAAATAAATGAAAGACCAATGGAAGTGGCCAATAAATAAATAAATAAACTAAAAAAAAAAAAAAACTGGAGTGCTGTGTATTACAGCAGAAGTCATTCGTTTCTTTGTCCATTCATTCACTCCCTCATTCAGTGCTATTTATTGAGCATTGACTCTGTGCCTGATCCCATGCAAGCCAACGAAACTAATAATAGTTATTACAGTCATAAAAGTAATTGTTGTTAGCTTACAGTGAAGGTTTATCATGCGTTGGACCTTGGTCTGAGCACTTTATAAGCATCCTCTTATGTCGTTCCTCATACTCTAGGAAATAGCTACTATTAGTGTTCTCATTCGACAGATGAGGAAACTGAGCCTCAAAGCAACTCTGTAACCTGCTCAGAGTTTAGCAGGTGGTCAGTGTTTATAGGTCCATGGCACAAGCAAGGCCATTCCGATCTTCCTCCCCATCCCTGACAGCGTAGAGAGTGACTGAAAGATTCAGACATGAGCTGGGATCCATTCAACCCCCAGGCAGAGCCCCGACAGGACATTCCCATTCTTCTGCCGCTGGGGTCGCCATGGTTCTTTTCTTACGCCAAGAGTATCCCCCGCCCCTTGTTGCAGCCTAAGTTATCCAGAACTGGCTTCTGTTGCTTAAAGTCAAAGAACCCTAACCCATCAGGGTGGTTAACTCCCCATCAGAGGTGTGGAGGCCGTGTAGACACGTGGTAGGCTACAAGGAAGGGATTCACATATAAAATGGTGTGTGTTAGGTTGGTGGAAGGTCCATGGGGCCTAGCTGTTCCAGGAGGCAGTGATCACAAAAGATTTCCTGCTGGCTCATCATTGGCGCCAGCTGCACCCGGAATCTTCCCGCCCAGATCGAGTACAGCTGACTTACGTTTTTAAATGCCTTTGCACAGGTGCAAGACCTTGCCCCTCCCCTGACTTACATTTTCACCCTAAGCAGATAAAAGCCCTTCGCCCCACCTCTGGGCGCGACTTCACGGGCCCTGCTCATGGGCCCATGAACCTTGCCCGGGAGCAGGATCTCAATAAAACTTAACTTTTTGCTTATAATTTGGCCGATTTGCCTGTCTCTTGCTGCGCCGAGATCTTACAGTGTGATGCTACATTTTCCGAAGTTGGCTCAGATGATGTCTGCTGCCCTATATCCTCTTCCGGAAGCTTGCCTCTTCTCCACTGAGTAATGAGATCAATATTCCCTCGTCTTGGAACTGGGCAGACGCTTAAGACTGTGTCAGCTGATAGAGCGTGATAGAAGTAACATAATGTGATCTCCAAGGCGAGAGCTCACAGCACCCATACCCTCTGCCTTGTCTCTCTTGGGATGCTTCCTGTTGGAACCCAGTCACCATGCTATGTGCAATCCCAAAGCAGCCTACAAAGAGAAACCACATGTGGAAGCCAAGCACAGGGGCCCTAGCACAAGGCTCAGATTGCCTGTGTCAGTTTTCAATATGAATGAAGACATCTCCAAAGTCATCGAGTTCCAATTCTCCCCACCACCACCAGCAGCCTTCAAGCCTGCCTGGCTGAGGCCCCAGACATTGTGGAGCAATAAGAGATACACTGTCCTTGCTGGGTCCTGTCCAAATTCCTGACCCACAGACTCTTTAAGCATAATATTAACAAAATGGCTGCATTACACCATTCAGTTTTGTAGCCTTAGCAACTGGAACTGATAGTGGTTGGAAGAGGTGACCTTTAGAGTCAAATCCAACCTGGATCTCACGGTCCAGTCACTTCCTACATGAACTGCTCCCCACCCACAAATATCCCAAAGTAGGGCTGCCCATGGATAAGGACCTTCCACTCTGGGGACCCCAGTGCTTCAGAGGCCAGTGTCTGAGTGACAGCTCAAGACCAGGAACTGAAAAACCAAGCCCACATCCTCAGAAGATCATCCATTTGCTAAAACATTTCAGGCCTTGATGGCAAGAAGCCCCTTCTAGGGATGTATCTCATTTAGAAACTAGAAGAACAAGAGGAGACTCATAAATTCCTCTGAAGGGTGCATCCTATTTGTTATTCAGGAAAAGAGCATTTGTATCTAAGGAACATCAAACAAATCGTTATGGGCCGGGGAGAGACAGAGCAGGTGAAATAAACAGGGTATGCAAAGATGATACCATCGAAAACAGAGCAGCAGGCCGATTTGCCTGTCTCTTGCTGCGCCGAGATCTTACAGTGTGATGCTACATTTTCCGAAGTTGGCTCAAATGATGTCTGCTGCCCTATATCCTCTTCCGGAAGCTTGCCTCTTCTCCACTGAGTAATGAGATCAATATTCCCTCGTCTTGGAACTGGGCAGACGCTTAAGACTGTGTCAGCTGATAGAGCGTGATAGAAGTAACATAATGTGATCTCCAAGGCGAGAGCTCACAGCACCCATACCCTCTGCCTTGTCTCTCTTGGGATGCTTCCTGTTGGAACCCAGTCACCATGCTATGTGCAATCCCAAAGCAGCCTACAAAGAGAAACCACATGTGGAAGCCAAGCACAGGGGCCCTAGCACAAGGCTCAGATTGCCTGTGTCAGTTTTCAATATGAATGAAGACATCTCCAAAGTCATCGAGTTCCAATTCTCCCCACCACCACCAGCAGCCTTCAAGCCTGCCTGGCTGAGGCCCCAGACATTGTGGAGCAATAAGAGATACACTGTCCTTGCTGGGTCCTGTCCAAATTCCTGACCCACAGACTCTTTAAGCATAATATTAACAAAATGGCTGCATTACACCATTCAGTTTTGTAGCCTTAGCAACTGGAACTGATAGTGGTTGGAAGAGGTGACCTTTAGAGTCAAATCCAACCTGGATCTCACGGTCCAGTCACTTCCTACATGAACTGCTCCCCACCCACAAATATCCCAAAGTAGGGCTGCCCATGGATAAGGACCTTCCACTCTGGGGACCCCAGTGCTTCAGAGGCCAGTGTCTGAGTGACAGCTCAAGACCAGGAACTGAAAAACCAAGCCCACATCCTCAGAAGATCATCCATTTGCTAAAACATTTCAGGCCTTGATGGCAAGAAGCCCCTTCTAGGGATGTATCTCATTTAGAAACTAGAAGAACAAGAGGAGACTCATAAATTCCTCTGAAGGGTGCATCCTATTTGTTATTCAGGAAAAGAGCATTTGTATCTAAGGAACATCAAACAAATCGTTATGGGCCGGGGAGAGACAGAGCAGGTGAAATAAACAGGGTATGCAAAGATGATACCATCGGAAAGTTATCTAGAGAAAAACAAAATGTCCTGAGCCAGCTGAGAATTTCATTAAACTGAGTCTTTGTTAAAAGTAACACTCTGTTCTTGTCACCGCTGCAATTGGGCCATTCCTTTCCCGAAAGTGGAATGGTACTCACAGTGGGGACAAGGGCAGTCGAGACTCTCTCTGTCTCTGTCATGTGTGTGTGCGTGTCCTCGTCGCCAGCCCTCTGCTGCAGTGTCTTTGTGCTGAGACAGAGGACAGACTCCTGAGTCAGGACGCCTGGGCTCAAAGCCTGTGTGGCTTTGGGACAGTTATTCACCCATGCAAGCCCTCAGGCTTCTCATCTAAAAAGAAAAAAACAGATCATAATAATATCCGTCTGGTGGGTTGTTGCTATGGGTTTAATGAAACCCGCTGGGCCTAGTGGTTGAGAATCCATCTGCCAATGCAGGAGGCACTGGTCCGATCCCTGGTCCAGGAAGATCCCACGTACTGGGGGACAACTAAGCCCACATGCCACAACGACTGGAGCTGGTGCCCTAGAGCCCGTGCTCCATTACAAGAGAAGGCGTCACAAGGAGAAACCTGTGCAGTGCAGCCAAGAGTAGCCCCATCTCACTGCAACTAGAGAAAGTCCACATGCAGCAGTGAAGACCAACTGCAGCCAAAAATAGATAAATGAAATAAATAAATAAAGGGTTTTTTTTTAAGTATTACAATTTGATTATTGTCTTTATCATTATTACTGCATGATTTTCCAGATCTGTAGGTCGCTTGGTTGACAGGGTCCCATATTTCTGATTACTTTTATTTCTTTCCCCACCTCACTAATGACCAACAATTCCTGTTCCATCTGTGTCTGAAATGTGATTCTTCCCTCATCCCTGGCTGAAGAGAGTTGGGCATGACTGAAGTATCATGGAAGAGACAGGAAAGCTAAGAGCCTAGCTGGTCTGTGGTAGGTCTGGTGATTAATACTGGCTTCTGTAATGAATGACTTCAAAGGGGCATCCTATTTGTTATTCAGGAAAAGAGCATTTGTATCTAAGGAACATCAAACAAATCGTTATGGGCCGGGGAGAGACAGAGCAGGTGAAATAAACAGGGTATGCAAAGATGATACCATCGGAAAGTTATCTAGAGAAAAACAAAATGTCCTGAGCCAGCTGAGAATTTCATTAAACTGAGTCTTTGTTAAAAGTAACACTCTGTTCTTGTCACCGCTGCAATTGGGCCATTCCTTTCCCGAAAGTGGAATGGTACTCACAGTGGGGACAAGGGCAGTCGAGACTCTCTCTGTCTCTGTCATGTGTGTGTGCGTGTCCTCGTCGCCAGCCCTCTGCTGCAGTGTCTTTGTGCTGAGACAGAGGACAGACTCCTGAGTCAGGACGCCTGGGCTCAAAGCCTGTGTGGCTTTGGGACAGTTATTCACCCATGCAAGCCCTCAGGCTTCTCATCTAAAAAGAAAAAAACAGATCATAATAATATCCGTCTGGTGGGTTGTTGCTATGGGTTTAATAAAACCCCGCTGGGCCTAGTGGTTGAGAATCCATCTGCCAATGCAGGAGGCACTGGTCCGATCCCTGGTCCAGGAAGATCCCACGTACTGGGGGACAACTAAGCCCACATGCCACAACGACTGGAGCTGGTGCCCTAGAGCCCGTGCTCCATTACAAGAGAAGGCGTCACAAGGAGAAACCTGTGCAGTGCAGCCAAGAGTAGCCCCATCTCACTGCAACTAGAGAAAGTCCACATGCAGCAGTGAAGACCAACTGCAGCCAAAAATAGATAAATGAAATAAATAAATAAAGGGTTTTTTTTTAAGTATTACAATTTGATTATTGTCTTTATCATTATTACTGCATGATTTTCCAGATCTGTAGGTCGCTTGGTTGACAGGGTCCCATATTTCTGATTACTTTTATTTCTTTCCCCACCTCACTAATGACCAACAATTCCTGTTCCATCTGTGTCTGAAATGTGATTCTTCCCTCATCCCTGGCTGAAGAGAGTTGGGCATGACTGAAGTATCATGGAAGAGACAGGAAAGCTAAGAGCCTAGCTGGTCTGTGGTAGGTCTGGTGATTAATACTGGCTTCTGTAATGAATGACTTCAAAAATCTGGATGACTTCATGAAAAGACGCTCAATAGCGCTCATTATTAGAGGAAAGAAAATCAACACTGCAATGAGGTGTCACCTCCTACCGTCATTATGGATATCATCAAAAAGTCTACAAATAACAAATACTGGAGAGGATGCAGAGAAAAGGGAACCCTCCTACACTCTTGGTGGAAATGTAAACTGGTGCAGCCACTATGGAGACGAGTATGGAGGTTTCTTATAAAACTAAGAACAGGGCTTCCCTGGTGGTCCAGTGGGTAAGGACACCGCCTTGCAGTGCAAGGGGCGCCGGTTCGATCCCTGCCCTAGGTAGATCCCACGTGCCGCGGAGCAGCTGGACTGATGTGTCCAAGTACCAAGCCAGAGCTCTGGAGCGCATGCGCCCAGAGCCGGTGCTCTGCAACAGTGGAGGCCACTGCCATGGGAGGCCCACACGGGCCAAAGAACAAAAATGGATGAAACTAGACAAATGAAAGACCAATAGAAGTGGCCCGCCCGCCCCCCTCCCTCCCCACCCCACCTCACCCTCAGAAATAAACTAAGAACAGAGCTACATGAGCCATGTATCCTACTCCTCAGCATATATCCACAGAAAACTCTAATTCAAAAAGATACATGCACACCAGTGTTCCCAGCAACACTGTTTACAATAGCCAAGACCTGGGGAAGCAACTTAAATGCCTGACAGACGAATAGACACAGAAAGCACAGTACATATATATATGTACATATATACATAAACAATCAAATATTAGCCATAAAAAAGAATGAAAGAATGCCTTTTGCAGTCACATAAATGGACATAGAGATGATATACTAAGTGAAACCAAACAGAGAAAGAGAACTATCCTATGATATCACTTACGAAAGTGTTCTCCCTTGGATTCAGACTTAAACCCAGGGCCCAGACCTGATCAAACCGTGCTTGGGACTTGAACCCATGTGGCTGGAGCTTGAACCCAGTCAAAACCTTGTTTGAGACTCGAACCCACGTGGCTGGCCCTTAAACCCAGCCACAAAACCCTGCTTGGGACTTGAACCCATGTAGTCAGGACGCAATCCTGGCCAAAAACCCTGCTTGAGACTTGAAACCATGTGGCCGGGACTTAATCCAGCACTCACCCAACGTCTGGATCCACTGAGGCTCAGGTTCTTTGTGCCTCAACGCGGAAGGAATTCAGTGAGAGGCAGAGTGATTAGGACAGGACGCTTGTAAGAGGAGCAAGCAGGCAGGTGGGAAAGCTCTGCTCTGCCCTCCCAATTGGGTGGGCAGCAATATATATGTAGGAGGGTAGAGGACCACCTTCCTCAAGTAGACGTAGATGCAGACGTAAGGCATAAATTATTAGCTCCTCCTTCGCTAGCTCTTCCTGTTTTATTGAATAAGGAGCAGCTTTCTTGAGTTATCATTAATTTACTGGCCTCCCAACTTTTCCCAGGTTTTACTCTTCTACCTACAGTCCTCTACTAGGACTTTACAACTACCTAACTTCCATTCTGTCTCTATCACTTATATGAGGATCAAAAAAAAATGACACAGGGCTTCTCTGGTGGTCCAGTGGGTAAAGAGTCCACCTTGCAATACAAAGGGCACTGGTTCGATCCCTGCTCCAGGAAGATCCCACGTGCCAAGGAACTGCTGGACCTGTGTGTCTCAATTACGAGAGAGACCATTGTAGTGGCCACACAGGCCGAAGAATAAAGATGGATGAAAATAAATAAAAACAGACTCACAAACATAGAAAACAAACTTACAGTTATCTAAGGGGAAGAAGTGGGGAGCAATAAATCAAGAGTTTGAGATTAGCAGACACACATATAAAACAGATCAGCAACAAGTCCTCCTGTACAGTACAGGGAACTATATACAATATCTTGTAATAACCTATAATGGACGACAAGCTGAAAAAGAATTTATATACATATATTATTTATGAATACATATGTATCCACATAAGAATATGTGTGTGTGTATATATATATATATATATGAATCACATCACTGTATACCAGAAATGAACACAATACTGTAAAACTATACTTGAATAAAAAAAAACTCAGTGACTTAACAAAACACAGGCTTGGTTTCTTGCTCCTGTCGACAGCCAAAGCAAGCTAGAAGGTTGCCCTTGAGGTTCTCCTCCAAGTGGGGTTCAGGTATCCAGGCTCTTTCCATCGCATAAAACCACCATCTTGGGTAGACGGTAGGTTACGTAGGATGCATTTAAAGCAGCCCTAGAAACAGCTTGCATCTCTTTTGCTCATACTCCATTGGTTATAACTCATTGTGTGATAAGTAATAACAATGATTTTGCCACAAAGACTAAATTCTAACTTCACAGAGACATGTGACCGTTTTTTTTTTAATGTATAGGGTCTATCAGGACGCAGACTCAGTATGTCTCCAATGTTTTTATTCTCAGGGCTGGAGTGGTACTAATGACCTCTTCTCTGTCCACTCCCTTCTCATCATCCCGCTCAAGTCCAGGTCACCGTCCTTTCTTCCAGGTCTTCTGAGTATCCACCTTATTGTTCTCCCTGCCCCCGTTCCTGCCTTCTCTTTTCCGTCCTGCACAATGCAACCAGGTTGACTGCTCTAAAATACAAATCTGAAGCCATCCCTCTCATATTAGACGCTACAATAGCTCTCCATTGCTCTTCAAAAGAGTCTAACCCTGGAGTCCCTCCTGCCTCTCTCCCCAGCCTCACCTCTCTTCACTCTTCTTGAATTCTGGGTTCCAACTTGACATTCCAACAGCTTCCCCAATGCACCGTGCTTTCTCATCCCTGAGCATCATGGCCTGGAAGCATAATGTTTACCTACCATCCTAGCGCTACTGCAAATATACTCTTCACCCTTACACTGGGTGAGGGCTCTTCCTCTTCACTCCCATGGCATCTCTCTTAAACCTCATCCTTCTCATTTGATGTTATCCAGAATTCCTAACCAAACTCCAGACCCTAAGAGGGCAGGGATCGTACTTATGGCCCGTCCACTGCTGCTTCCCTAAGCAGTCACCATGCTCCACACAGAGTGTGTGTTAGCCACTCAGTCGCATGTGACTCTTTGCTCTTCTGTCCATGGAATTCTCTAGGCAAGAATACTGGAGTTGGGGGATCTTCCTGACCCAGGGATTGAACCCAGGTCTCCCGCACCGCGGGCCGATTCTTTACCATCTGAGCCACCAGAAAAGCCCCATAAGTAAGTACTCAGTAAATACTTGAGTTCATCAATCTACTAGAGCAATCAGTGATATTCTACTGCACCTTCTTTACCTCCCTGACTTCCTCTCCTTCGTAGAGACTCGTCAAAGTCTCCTGTGCGTTTTCTGGTGTCTAAACCAGGACTTCACATGCAGTAGAGAGAAATGAAGAAATGACTCATACTGACAAAAAAAAAAAAATGTGGCTAACTTATTTCTCATTTTCATCAGATGGTTTTGACAGCATGTGAAACCAGACAGTGCGTGAGCCAGAAATTAAGCAGAGGTGATGCTGGGGGCCAAATTCAGTGCGAGTTGAGTCGTAGGATCCGTTTCAGGCCTTGAAATTGTCCAAGGCAGCCCTGGGAAGCCGTCATTTCATTAAACGGGCCCTGGGGAGAGTCAGGTATTTTCTTCTGAGATTCAACCCTCTGTGGTAGTTAATTAGTTGTAGCTTTGGGTAATTGGCTTTTCTCCTCAGGATAATATTATCCGAGACCTGAACCAGTGTAGGCTGCCCAGGAGCCGATAGCAGATCCAAGCCCCCAGCAGCATCCCCCCGTCCACCCAAGCTCCAGGGAGAATCCAGGTGGGAAAAGCCAAAAGAGAGTGCTGCTCCAGATCACAGAGAGAAGAGAGGTTGTGATTTCACAGTCCATTTTCCCGAGCATGAAGGGAAAGTCAAACAAAGCAACCGTTTGGCAACAGATGGTGAACAAGATCAGCTGGGAAAATCTCTTCAGGGCTGAAAGGAAACCCTACAGAGTTGCCTCTGTCTAGGGTGTCAAGGTTCCCACCTGCTTGGGACATCTTCATTTTCTAACCTAAAAAGCTGTATCCGAGGAAAGATGAGATCCAAAGAGTTGTCTCACACCATTCGTCTGAGCCAGCAGGAGGGTTTCTCAGAAAACACGGGAATCAAAGCTAAATAGAGTCTTAGCCTAGTCACCATTCAGGACCCACTGTGGGGCGGGGGAGGGGAGGTGAGGCGAGTGGGAGATGGGATGCAGATACTGTTTCCATAGGGACCACTATAGTTGCTGGGCCATGAGTTAGGACACAGGCCAAGAGTGGTCTCAGGCCAGGATGGGGGCAATTATGGTGGAGATGTAAATCCACGTCACAAATGCCACCGGGTGCAGCCACCTCTGTCTGTGGAAGGGTTTCCCACATCTCAGTCACACATATGTCTCCAAGACATACTGACATCAGGTGCTTCCTGGTTATAATGCAATTTGGAGTTGGCAGATGCAACTGGGATAAACCGTAATGGACAAGAATGGTTTTTAGAAAGCATACATGTGTAAAACTGAATCAGTTTGTTGTACAGCAGAGACTGGCACAAGCCTGTAAATCAACTCTGTGGTTGTGGTCCAGTTGCTAAGTTGTGACCCCACAGAGGTGGAGCCCGCCAGGCCCCTCTGTCCATGGGATATCCCAAGCAAGAATGCTGGAGCGGGTTGCCATTTCCTTCTCTAGAGGATCTTCCCAACCCAGAAATCGAACCCATGTTTCCTGCACTGGAAGGTGGATTCTTTACCACTGAACCACCAGGTAAGCCTGTAAGTCAACTGCACTTCAATTAAAAATGAAACTTCACAAACTCTGTAGCTATAATACCACTAGTTAATATTTTTGAAAAATGAAACACTATCAAAAACAAACGGGTAATTCCTGGTATAATGCAACGAGCCGTGAATATCACGTCCATGGTGTTCATAAGAAAACTTTAGACAAACCCAAACTGAGAGACAGTCTACAAAATAACTGGCCAGTCCTTGCAAAATCATCAAGATTACAAAAGGCAAAGAAAGCCTGGGAAACTATCCCAGATTGAATGAGATTAGATAAACAGGATTACAAAAAGGGATGTAGGATCCTGAATTAGATCCTGGACCCAGCAAAAGGATTTTAGTGGGAAGACTGGCAAATTTTCAATAGATATTAGTCAACAGCATCAAATCAGTGTTAACTTCCTGGTTTCAATAATGGTACAATGGTTGTGTAAGATGTTACCAGTAAGGGTAGCTGGGTGAAAGGTTTACCTGGATGCTCCATACTATCCCTACCACTCTACTGTAAGTCTAAAATCATTTCCACAGAAAGAAAAAAAAAATCTGACCACAAACTTTTATTTTTCACAATTCTTTTTCTTTAGTTTCTACCAGTTCATAGTTGCTGGGAGACTTAAGTAAGACACTCTCTAAAGTGTTCAGTACAGGGCTTGGTACAAAAAACAAAAAGTAGTCAGTAATGTTTGTTTCGGTCATTTTATAAAAAGTCAGAATCTGGAGCTTCCCTGGTGGTCCAGTGGGTAAACAGTCCACCTTGTACTGCAAGTGGTGCCGGTTCGATCCCTGGCCTGGGAAGATTCCACGTGCCACGGAGTGGCTGGACTGATGTGTCCAACTACCAAGCCTGCACTCTGGAGTGCATGCGCCCAGAGCCAGTGCTCTGTGACAAGAGAGGTCACTGGGATGGGAGGCCCACACAGGCCAAAGAATAAAGATGGATGAAGATAAATCAAGAAAAAAAAAACAATAAAAGAGGCCAAAATTTAAAAAAAAAAAATCAGAAGCTGGTGCAATTGACAAAGGAGCCAGAGCTGTCTCGGCACGAGCATCACTGCCTTCCAGGTGGTTCCTGCATTGGACGCTGGGGGAGAACTAAGCATCAGGATGAGGCAGAAGGTTATTTTTCATCATCCTTTCGCAATGTTTGAATTTTGTGCAGCTTGCACGCATTGTGTCCACAAAAGAATCAAACACACCTTTACACCCCTCTGGTCCACAAGGCATTCTCACATCAATGTGAAGCTCAAACAAGAGTGAGGCAGGCAGAGGAGGGACCGTGACATCCCTCCCTCCACCTGCTCTTTATGAACGAGAAGGAAACTGAGAGCCCGCCAAGTCAAGAGACTTACCCAGGGTCAGACAGCTGAAACAGGGTGAGCCTGGAATTGACGCCTCATCGACCTCCGAACAAAGCATCTACAATACCTTGCAGCTTGCTGTGGTCCAGTGCCCACTAGTGAAGGGTCGACTCTGCGGGCCCATCAGGACAAAACACCTCCGCTCCAACGCACACTACGTGGGAGAGGCTGAATATGGATCTTCCCTCAGAGAGCATCTTGCTCAACCTAGCCATTTTACAGATGAGCCCAGAATCACAAAGAGATCCCTCCACTTCCCTGTGTCTTAGACGGGACCTTAATGCCCACCTGAGAAGTAGTTTGAGAAACCAAAAAAAAAAAAAAATTGCTGATGAGCAGGCTTTGCAGCCCAGAGATGGTGAGGCATGATTTCAGGGACTCACATGCCCAGCATTCATAACCCATAGGCAAGCCAATACACTAGCCCAGGAGGACAGATATTGACCCAGGCTACAGTAGCTGAGTTCTCAGAAAGGGAAAGCAACCACTTTCAAGAAAAGCTAAAGGACCTTGAGCCACTAGGGTGGGGAGCAGGTTGCTCTGCTTAGCTTTGTGCAGCAAATACTATGTCTGAGAGCCGTTCCAGGCGTATCGCCTGCCTGAGCTGGACGGAGCTCCTCCACAGCCCAGCACATACGCCGCTCCCTGACGGAAGCCCTAGCCTGCTCCCACCCTGGTGGGTTCCTCCAAGTGAGTCTCCTTCCCCACAGTGTTCCCAGAGGACAGTGTCCCTCTGCCCTTCACCTCCCTCCCGCCATCACCACTCAGATGGCAACAAAGAAACCAGTGGGAGGCAACAAACGGAGGCTCCAGATGCTGGTGGGGAGATGAGCTGTCCCACGGCACACCGAAGGTTATTTTTCATCATCCTTTCGCAATGTTTGAATTTTGTGCAGCTTGCACGCATTGTGTCCACAAAAGAATCAAACACACCTTTACACCCCTCTGGTCCACAAGGCATTCTCACATCAATGTGAAGCTCAAACAAGAGTGAGGCAGGCAGAGGAGGGACCGTGACATCCCTCCCTCCACCTGCTCTTTATGAACGAGAAGGAAACTGAGAGCCCGCCAAGTCAAGAGACTTACCCAGGGTCAGACAGCTGAAACAGGGTGAGCCTGGAATTGACGCCTCATCGACCTCCGAACAAAGCATCTACAATACCTTGCAGCTTGCTGTGGTCCAGTGCCCACTAGTGAAGGGTCGACTCTGCGGGCCCATCAGGACAAAACACCTCCGCTCCAACGCACACTACGTGGGAGAGGCTGAATATGGATCTTCCCTCAGAGAGCATCTTGCTCAACCTAGCCATTTTACAGATGAGCCCAGAATCACAAAGAGATCCCTCCACTTCCCTGTGTCTTAGACGGGACCTTAATGCCCACCTGAGAAGTAGTTTGAGAAACCAAAAAAAAAAAATTGCTGATGAGCAGGCTTTGCAGCCCAGAGATGGTGAGGCATGATTTCAGGGACTCACATGCCCAGCATTCATAACCCATAGGCAAGCCAATACACTAGCCCAGGAGGACAGATATTGACCCAGGCTACAGTAGCTGAGTTCTCAGAAAGGGAAAGCAACCACTTTCAAGAAAAGCTAAAGGACCTTGAGCCACTAGGGTGGGGAGCAGGTTGCTCTGCTTAGCTTTGTGCAGCAAATACTATGTCTGAGAGCCGTTCCGCAGCGTATCGCCTGCCTGAGCTGGACGGAGCTCCTCCACAGCCCAGCACATACGCCGCTCCCTGACGGAAGCCCTAGCCTGCTCCCACCCTGGTGGGTTCCCTCCAAGTGAGTCTCCTTCCCCCACAGTGTTCCCAGAGGACAGTGTCCCCTCTTGCCCCTTCACCCTCCCCTCCCCGCCATCACCACTCAGATGGCAACAAAGAAACCAGTGGGAGGCAACAAACGGAGGCTCCAGATGCTGGTGAGAGAGCAGAAGTGAGGGGGGGCCTGCAAGTCCCACGAAAGCCGTTTTCAACTTTGCATCAAATGGAAATTTCTGTGAGCTGCGCTGAAAGCTCCTACAATGACTAATGTCGCCAAGCGAGCTCTAGGAACAAATGGATGCTAATTATTTTGTGGAAGGCGAGACAAGTGGAGAATTTAAACAGGGGGTCCAACTACGCAGATGGAAGGAAATCTGAAGGCTTGGGAAGGCAGGGCCTGGCCCCCCGGCACAGCTCGGAGCCTGGCAGCTCACAGGCCCAGGATCTGCAAAGATAGCTCCCTGCACCAGCTCAGCCGGCCTCCCGGGCACCCACTGGCTTTGCAGCTGAACAAAGCCGGGCTTAGTGAGCCTCCTCAGGGCAACACCAAGTCCAGGTGGCTGGCATGGAGGGAGCAACCCCCAGCAGCCCCACAGGGATCCCCGTCACTGACATCCCAGAACTCTGAGACTAAGACGTTTAATGCCTCTTGCAAGCCCACTCCCAGGGAGGGGATGCCAATAGGCATGCGCTTGCTTTGCCAAGACAGGCAGGAAAAGGCTCAAAACAAGAGAAACGTGGAGTCAGTTTCCCACCTCTCTCACCCCAGCCTGACCAAAGGGTCCTGGCCAGGTTAGCTCCTTCCCTGGAGCCATCCTCCCAGCCTGGGAAGCGGTGGTCAGGGTGCTTTACACGAGCCCAGTGAACAGCTGGACGGTTCCAGCTTACTCCTCACAGTTCCCTTGCTAGAATGCTCATCCCTTCCCCCCACTCCTGTGGACCTCGTTGGTGCCAGCACCACCCCCAGCTGGGATCAATGCCCCCTACCCCCATTCCCCATGCCTAGCCCGCACTGCATTTCGAGCCTGGAAGTAGAAACTGACTTTGAGTTCCTTGATCCCATCCACCCCAAGTGCCCCCAGGAGATGCACCTGACCCAGAGTCCTAAATGAGAAGGAAATACAAAAAAGAAGGGATACACGTGGCATGGCAACCTCCTCCAGTATTCCTGCCTGGAGAATCTGTTGACAGAGGAGCCTGGCGGGTGACAGTCCATGACGTCACAAAGAGTTAGCCATGACTGAGGTGACTTAGCATGCGCACATACATATATATACATATACCTGATTCACTGGGCTGTACAGCAGAGACTAACACATTGTAAACCAACCATATTCAAATAAAAACTAATTTTAAAAATGTTTTGGTGAAATTCTTCAAGCAGTTTAGGGTCAGGGTGGACATGAGCCACCTGTCTCCTTCTATGGCCCTGCAATAAATCTTTCTCTGCTTCAAACTCCGAGCTTTCAGTTTGTCTGTCCTCGCTATGCATTAGGCACACAGCCTTGGGGTTGCTAACAAGACCAGCATAACAATTTAGGAAAATCTTTTAAAATCATCTCAAATCCCCTCTTTCTAGAGAACATCTGACCTGGTTCTTCTTGCTCATCTTTGTAAGATTATGTAGAAATTTTTAAGAGAGACTGAAAGAGGGAATTCCTTGGCAGTCCAGTGAGTGGACTCTGTGCTTCCACGGCAGGGGGCATGGATTTCATCCCTAATTAAGGGATTAAGAATCTGCAAGCCACGCTGAGTGGCCAACAACAACAAAATAAGACTGAATAGATGATAGATAAATAATATTCATATATGTATTTGACTTCCCTGGTGGTCCAGGGGTTAAGTATCTACGTACCATTCAATCCCTGGTCTGGGAAAGAGCCCACATGCCTCAGGGCAACTAAGATTGTGGACCACAATTACTGAAGCCCACGAACTCTAGAGCCCATGCTTCTTAATAAGGGAAAGAGCCTGTGCCACAGCTAGAGAAAGCCCATGCACAGCAATGAAGACTCAGTGCAACCAAAAATAAATAAATCATTTTTAAAAATTAAATGAATATATGTATTGCCTATTGACTGCCTAGTTTGTATGGTCTTCTCCTATCAGTAACCAATGTTGCAACTGGACCAGCCATTGTGATTCTTATTATGGTTGCAAGATGCTCCTTGGCAATCGCCATCAAGAAGCTTGGAAAAAAATAAGGGTTTATTACTTGTAAGACCTGGAAATTACACAGCCTACCTGGGGCCACAGAACAAGATCACAGAGGGAGAGAGAGAGAACGCACATTGCACGAGTCTGGGGTTCTTCCTTTTCTGGGGTCAAGGGTGGGGACCTTGGGTTTCTACAGCTCACTCTCTATTGGTGAATTTAAAACAGAAAAGTGGAAACTTGAAGTAAGAAGAGAAAAAAAAAGAAGCTGATCAAATGGCCAGTTACTGAAATCAACAAAGATCTCTGAAACAAAGGTGCTTCCACGGGGGAAGGTGACCTGATGTGGCTGCTGAAGAGTTTGTTTTCCATAGCTAGCTTTGGAGTAGACAGTGAAAGTCATGTCTGACTCTTTGCCACCCCGTGCTCTGTAGCCCACCAGGCTCCTCTCTCCATGGAATTCTGCAGGAAAGGATACCAGAGCGGGTTGCCATTTCCTTCTCCAGGGGGTCTTCCTGACCTGGGAATCTTCCAGAACCTGGTTCTCCTGCATGGCAGGCAGATTCTTCAACATCTGAGCCATCAGAGAAGTCCCAGGCTTTGAAGTAGATGCCTCTTTCAATGGATGCCTTCAAAATCAAAGCTTAAGTCAGGCACTTATATTACACAAAGAAAGGGAAAAAATCAGATCAGTTAGGGCTTAGCCTACAATGCTCTGCTTTCTTCATTAGACATTATATCATAAACATTTTTGATATCAATAGAATGCCTTATCTCATTTTTAAATGATTCATAATAATTTACTAAATGGTTATACCATAGTTTACCATTGTATTTTAATGGCCACGTATTAAGATTGAATCTAATTTACTGAAGCCCACAAACTCTAGAGCCCATGCTTCTTAATAAGGGAAAGAGCCTGTGCCACAGCTAGAGAAAGCCCATGCACAGCAATGAAGACTCAGTGCAACCAAAAATAAATAAATCATTTTTAAAAATTAAATGAATATATGTATTGCCTATTGACTGCCTAGTTTGTATGGTCTTCTCCTATCAGTAACCAATGTTGCAACTGGACCAGCCATTGTGATTCTTATTATGGTTGCAAGATGCTCCTTGGCAATCGCCATCAAGAAGCTTGGAAAAAAATAAGGGTTTATTACTTGTAAGACCTGGAAATTACACAGCCTACCTGGGGCCACAGAACAAGATCACAGAGGGAGAGAGAGAGAACACACATTGCACGAGTCTGGGGTTCTTCCTTTTCTGGGGTCAAGGGTGGGGACCTTGGGTTTCTACAGCTCACTCTCTATTGGTGAATTTAAAACAGAAAAGTGGAAACTTGAAGTAAGAAGAGAAAAAAAAAGAAGCTGATCAAATGGCCAGTTACTGAAATCAACAAAGATCTCTGAAACAAAGGTGCTTCCACGGGGGAAGGTGACCTGATGTGGCTGCTGAAGAGTTTGTTTTCCATAGCTAGCTTTGGAGTAGACAGTGAAAGTCATGTCTGACTCTTTGCCACCCCGTGCTCTGTAGCCCACCAGGCTCCTCTCTCCATGGAATTCTGCAGGAAAGGATACCAGAGCGGGTTGCCATTTCCTTCTCCAGGGGGTCTTCCTGACCTGGGAATCTTCCAGAACCTGGTTCTCCTGCATGGCAGGCAGATTCTTCAACATCTGAGCCATCAGAGAAGTCCCAGGCTTTGAAGTAGATGCCTCTTTCAATGGATGCCTTCAAAATCAAAGCTTAAGTCAGGCACTTATATTACAAAAAAAAAAAAAGGGAAAAAATCAGATCAGTTAGGGCTTAGCCTACAATGCTCTGCTTTCTTCATTAGACATTATATCATAAACATTTTTGATATCAATAGAATGCCTTATCTCATTTTTAAATGATTCATAATAATTTACTAAATGGTTATACCATAGTTTACCATTGTATTTTAATGGCCACGTATTAAGATTGAATCTAATTTAGTGCTGCTATACACATTTTTGTCTCTATCTCTAATCGTTTCCTTAGGATGGATTTCTAGAAATGGAATTCCTAAGACAAAGAGCATAAATATTTTAAGGTTTTCATAGACACTTGCCAAATGGTCTCTAAAAAATTATTCTTTCATCACCTATGTTTGAGAATTCTTGTCTTACCACAGCCCATATCCAATGCACCATTAAAAAATTAAATATATCTCCTACACACACACACACATGAGCTCTCAAGGCTCAGAGTTGCCATTAACATAAATTTTAAAGCTCTGATTTTAAATGCAGTTGAAATTAAAAGAATGCTCTTGGCCTAACCCTGACCTCTAGGACAGACAGAGCTCACATCTGAATCTCTGGCCCACCCCCGACGGCAGTCACTGCCAGGAATGGATTGGAGTGCCCGAAGCCTTTGCAGCCCCCTCCCCGCTCTCTTCGCTCTCTGCAGTGCTGGTCCATGGCTGCCTGGGAGGTGGATAAATGGCTCTGTTGGCCGCCCTGTTCCCAGAACCCACTTCCTAGCAATGTAAGGGGGCCATCTGTCATCCTGCCACAGAACTCAGCTCTGCCAGATATTTCACACCACTTCCGCTACCAAGGACGAGGCTCGGAAGGGCCAATTCAAACCCTGGGCTCCATGGATCGAGAAACAGACCACCAAACCCGGAGCTGGGGGACCCAGCGTCTTCCTCGCTGTGTGGCCCTGGGCCAGCTCTGGGCCTCTCTGACGCTCTGGGTCTTCATCTCTAAAGAAGGAAGCTGGACCGTACCATCTACAACATCCACCACCTCCCTTTCTCTGAGTCCCAAATAAGGAAATGGCCATCTCGGCCCTACTGACCAGCCTCCCCTGCACTGTAAATGGACAGAGCTAAGTCACATTCCTGGTGAAGCAGAGGCAGGCAGGGCAGCGTGGGATGGAGCAGAGATTGGAGACACAGGAAACAGTTAGAGAAGCTTGGGCAGGCTAAAAGGGATCTGGGAGAAGTCGGCCTGTCAAACAGTACAACAAGAGGGGATGGAGCAAAGACTGAATAATTTACTAAATGGTTATACCATAGTTTACCATTGTATTTTAATGGCCACGTATTAAGATTGAATCTAATTTAGTGCTGCTATACACATTTTTGTCTCTATCTCTAATCGTTTCCTTAGGATGGATTTCTAGAAATGGAATTCCTAAGACAAAGAGCATAAATATTTTAAGGTTTTCATAGACACTTGCCAAATGGTCTCTAAAAAATTATTCTTTCATCACCTATGTTTGAGAATTCTTGTCTTACCACAGCCCATATCCAATGCACCATTAAAAAATTAAATATATCTCCTACACACACACACACATGAGCTCTCAAGGCTCAGAGTTGCCATTAACATAAATTTTAAAGCTCTGATTTTAAATGCAGTTGAAATTAAAAGAATGCTCTTGGCCTAACCCTGACCTCTAGGACAGACAGAGCTCACATCTGAATCTCTGGCCCACCCCCGACGGCAGTCACTGCCAGGAATGGATTGGAGTGCCCGAAGCCTTTGCAGCCCCCTCCCCGCTCTCTTCGCTCTCTGCAGTGCTGGTCCATGGCTGCCTGGGAGGTGGATAAATGGCTCTGTTGGCCGCCCTGTTCCCAGAACCCACTTCCTAGCAATGTAAGGGGGCCATCTGTCATCCTGCCACAGAACTCAGCTCTGCCAGATATTTCACACCACTTCCGCTACCAAGGACGAGGCTCGGAAGGGCCAATTCAAACCCTGGGCTCCATGGATCGAGAAACAGACCACCAAACCCGGAGCTGGGGGACCCAGCGTCTTCCTCGCTGTGTGGCCCTGGGCCAGCTCTGGGCCTCTCTGACGCTCTGGGTCTTCATCTCTAAAGAAGGAAGCTGGACCATACCATCTACAACATCCACCACCTCCCTTTCTCTGAGTCCCAAATAAGGAAATGGCCATCTCGGCCCTACTGACCAGCCTCCCCTGCACTGTAAATGGACAGAGCTAAGTCACATTCCTGGTGAAGCAGAGGCAGGCAGGGCAGCGTGGGATGGAGCAGAGATTGGAGACACAGGAAACAGTTAGAGAAGCTTGGGACTGACTCTCTGGGTCCTGCTAAAATCGAGCCAGATCTGGGAGAAGTCGGCCTGTCAAACAGTACAACAAAAAGAGGGTGCACTGGATGCCAGAGGAGGCTTCCAGCGCTTGATGACCCCGACAGCGCTCCCTGCCGCCTTCACAAAGGCTCGGCTCCAACAGCTGGAGATGAGAACAAAGCCCAGCCTGCTGTCTTTTCCATGGAAACCTGTGTTTCCAGATGCTCCTTTCCCGCTGAAAATTTCCTGAGGAAAAGAAGTAGGAGAAAGGTTCAGAGGATGGGAGTGGGGGGGGTCTACAGATTTAAGAAATAGGAACAGCTGGTCTCAGAGACTCCTGGAAGGAGAAAAGCGCCTTTTGTTCTCTCTTTTCCCCTGTGTTCCTGGGTTTAAATGAAAGCGGCTGCTTGATGGATCGGCAGTATCTCTTAAAACGGACAGCAAACAAGGTGCTTCTGAGCCCATGCCCGGGTGTGTCTCTGCCGGCCTGACATGGAATGAAAAATGCAATTCTATTTATTTCATTGCTTTTTGGACTCTGACTAGGGATTTGGTCTTGTTCTAGTAAATTGCTACTTGCAAGAGCCTCGGGTGCCAATGCAATTCCTGGAAGTGAGGGATAAGATTGAGCACAGAGGGCTCAAAATAACCGGGTGCTCCAATGAGGGCTTTGTTCGTTGGTGGGGAGGAAAATGGTCCTGATCTGGAAGGTGGTTCCAGGCCCCAGGCTCCAAAGCGTGATCCTAGACTCGGAACTCTGCCAGGGGACAGGAGGGCTCAGCGGAGTGGACTGGGGTTCTAGGATCCCTGGGAGGAAAGGGCGCAGTATAGGAGGCTCCAGAGACCCCCACATTCAGCCATTAAAGAGCTAAGGGCTTCATCTCAAGGGCTGCCGTACTCTCTTTTGAGTCCCAAATAAGGAAATGGCCATCTCGGCCCTACTGACCAGCCTCCCCTGCACTGTAAATGGACAGAGCTAAGTCACATTCCTGGTGAAGCAGAGGCAGGCAGGGCAGCGTGGGATGGAGCAGAGATTGGAGACACAGGAAACAGTTAGAGAAGCTTGGGACTGACTCTCTGGGTCCTGCTAAAATCGAGCCAGATCTGGGAGAAGTCGGCCTGTCAAACAGTACAACAAAAAGAGGGTGCACTGGATGCCAGAGGAGGCTTCCAGCGCTTGATGACCCCGACAGCGCTCCCTGCCGCCTTCACAAAGGCTCGGCTCCAACAGCTGGAGATGAGAACAAAGCCCAGCCTGCTGTCTTTTCCATGGAAACCTGTGTTTCCAGATGCTCCTTTCCCGCTGAAAATTTCCTGAGGAAAAGAAGTAGGAGAAAGGTTCAGAGGATGGGAGTGGGGGGGGTCTACAGATTTAAGAAATAGGAACAGCTGGTCTCAGAGACTCCTGGAAGGAGAAAAGCGCCTTTTGTTCTCTCTTTTCCCCTGTGTTCCTGGGTTTAAATGAAAGCGGCTGCTTGATGGATCGGCAGTATCTCTTAAAACGGACAGCAAACAAGGTGCTTCTGAGCCCATGCCCGGGTGTGTCTCTGCCGGCCTGACATGGAATGAAAAATGCAATTCTATTTATTTCATTGCTTTTTGGACTCTGACTAGGGATTTGGTCTTGTTCTAGTAAATTGCTACTTGCAAGAGCCTCGGGTGCCAATGCAATTCCTGGAAGTGAGGGATAAGATTGAGCACAGAGGGCTCAAAATAACCGGGTGCTCCAATGAGGGCTTTGTTCGTTGGTGGGGAGGAAAATGGTCCTGATCTGGAAGGTGGTTCCAGGCCCCAGGCTCCAAAGCGTGATCCTAGACTCGGAACTCTGCCAGGGGACAGGAGGGCTCAGCGGAGTGGACTGGGGTTCTAGGATCCCTGGGAGGAAAGGGCCGCAGTATAGGAGGCTCCAGAGACCCCCCACATTCAGCCATTAAAGAGCTAAGGGCCTCAATGTCCACGTCACCACACTTCCCATCACACTGCTGACATGTCTCTAATTGGTCCTCCAGGAGACGGTGTAAATTGCTGCGTCGCTTGCTAAAATCAAGATGCACTATGCAGACGCACCATGGAAAGGGCCCGGAAGCAGAGACAGAAGCTCTGAGTTGGGGTCCACACCTTGTCACTGGGCTGTGTGAACCTGGGCAAATCCCACCCCCTCTCTCAGGATGCTCATCTGTAAATCGAAGATGTTACATTCCCAGACCTCCTTCCCAGGATGCTTGTGAGAGGGGAGGGGAAACAGAGTGGAGTAAAAGGAAGTGCCCCCCAAACGGGTGAGCCTTGTCCAACTGTGCGATCATTTGACGTGTTTTTCACACTAGAATGGGCTGCTAATTCTCCCAGGAAAATTCTTCAGTCTGACTGGTTTTCTGTAAAACCACCCTGACTTCCAGGCTTGACTGTTTTCCTTTTTTTCCCTTACAACTCAGTTATTTAGTTAAAGGTCATCATTCAACTCAATAACCTGCCATCTTTAAGCTACATTTCCCCTTGGCTTCCCACTTAGGATTCTAGGATTTCAAGGCAGGAACAGACCCTGCATGTGAGGTCGTGGGAGTTCCTGGTGGGTCTCTCCAAGCGTTTCCTCACTGGTCACCCGGAATCATTCCTGCCAGCCCTCGATGACATCTTCCTTAGGTCTTACAGCCCCACCTTTAGACGATAAGGGGATCCCGGGTACCAGTTCCCACCAACCTCAGAGAAGTCAGGAAGCCCCACTGGGGGCCACTAGATTTCCTGGACACCCTGGGCAGGCTCGTGAGTGTGGACGTAGGTGAGGGCATGGGCATGAGCACAGACCAGAAGGGAGCCATCGAGAGCCCCTCGCGGATCAGTTCCAGGAGGAACTTGTGTGTGAGGTGAGTGCCGAGCCCGTCAGTGTCTGGATGTCTGGCGAGGACACAGGTGTTTTCCAGGAGAGTCAGAGGACCTTCCAAAGAAGGCAACCTGACGTTGGGCAGGGACGCTGCAGGGGTGTCGCCAGGTCCCCAGGTTCTGAAGCACCTCTTCATCACCCTCCACGTGTCACCCAGGCTCTGTGCTCAGACCACCCCACCTCCTCTTTTCCCAGCCCAGCTTTCCCAAAGCCTCAGGGGGCCGATCCCTCCTCTGGATCCCCAGACCCAGGCTTCTCCCCAGGCAGCCTTTCAGGGAGTACGCGGGTGAGGTGGGCCTGCTTCAGCGGACCGTGCTCGAACTGCCCTTCACCTGGCAGAAGCCTCACCTGTGACTCGATCAAGGCGTTTCACACGGTGGCAATTCCTCTGTTATAGGAGCAGCCCAACAGACAGATGCCCTTGGAACAATCTTGGCAGCTTGTACAGCTCTGTCCTCTTATTACAAGCAGCATCCAGGAAGCCTCCCTGAACTGTGCTAAGTGGGAAAATTCTCCTGCAGAGGACCGCGTAGTGTGGCACTTATGAGACCTACAGCCGGGTCAGCTGCCTGGATTCATATTCCAACTCTACCAATGACTGGTTGTATAAAACGGGGAAACCTGAGGCTTCCCTGGTAGCTCAGTGGTGGAGAGTCCGCTTGCCAATGCAGGAGGCACAGGTTCAGTCCCTGGTCCAGGAAGATCCCACTGGCCACGGAGCAATGAGCCCTGTGCAACACAACTATTGAGCCTATGCTCTGGTCCTGGAGGCTGCAACTACTGAAGCCCTAGAGCCTGTGGTCTATAACAAGAGAAGTCACCACAACAAGAAGCCTGCTTATCACAACTAGAGAGGAGCCTCTGCCTGTCCCAGCTGGAGAAAGCCTATGCGCGGCAATGAAGACCCAGCATGGCCCAAAATAAAATAAATAAAATTATTTTTTAAAAGATTGGGAAAGTTGGGTTTCCCTGGTGGTCCAGTGGGTAAAGAGTCCACCTTGCAGTACAGGGGGCACCAGTTCCATCCCTGACCTGAGAAGATCCCACATGGCGTGGAGCAGCTGGACTGGTGTGTCCATTTTCGAGCCAGCGCTCTGGAGCGCATGCGCCCAGAGCCAGTGCTCTGCAGTGAGAGAGGCCACTGTGATGGGAGGCCCACACAGGCCAAAGAATAAAGATGGATGAAAAATAAATGATGACTTAGAGGCAAAAGATATATGTATTTAAAAATTTTTAAAAAGAAATTGGGAAAGCTAATTTCTCTGTGCCTCCATTTCCTCGTCCATAAGTGGGAATAAAAACAGGACTGGGAGTTATTGTGGGGATTAAATTGAGTCAATTAATGTCATGGGCTTAGAATATGCCTGGCCAGGGGAGGGCCTCTGTGAGCACTGGCTTCGGTGATACAACCCTCTGAGGGACCCCACAGGGCACAGTTCGGTGGCCCTGTCTTTACTAAGCCAACCTTGACTCCAACCAGACTACAGGTTCCAAGTGACGGTGCAGGTGCTGCAGGCGGCACCGTGCTCGGCCCAGCCATGCCGGCTGCTCCAGGAAGCGCCCAGACCTAGGAGCAAAGCACCTGCTCCCCTATCATCTGGGGAGCCCGCGTGAGCATGCATCATTGTTTGTTTTGCCGTCAAGTAGAGTCAGAGAAGAAAATACACATATATTTATTCTGAAATAAGAACAGACTTCATTGAAGAGTCCACCAGAGCCAGTAAAAAAGAACGATGTGTTTGGTATTTGGAAGAAGAGAAAAAAGGAAGCAGGAGATGAAGTGCGGCGAAAGGCGTTTTAATGCTCCTGGTAACTGATTTATAAATTCCGTGGAAGGCTCTGCGCATTTGCTTCTTTACTGAACTACGGCCTCTCCATTTTCCCATTTTATCATCTTGGCAGAAACGGCCTTTCTCAGAGCCGCCACTTCAAGCACTTCACTGGGGGCCGCGGGGCAGCCTGGGACGAGGCGGATGCGGAGAGCCCGGGTCGAACCTTCAGGGAGAGTCCTGCCGGACGCTGCTTAGCTCCAGGTCTCCCCCGCCCCTGCCTCTCCTTCCCCTTCACCTCCTCAGCTCTGACACCCGTAAAGTTGGGAGTCTGAAAATTGCTCCCCTAACACAACAGTCCTTGACTTCTGGGGGCTCCCCGGATAATCAGATGATGGTTTCCCCTTTGCAGGGTATCGTCTTTCAGGCTTTGCTTCAGTTCCTGTTCAAAGCAGGATAAACCCAAGCAAAGGGCAAATTTTGTAGAGTTTTTAAAGATCTTTTTATTTTATTTTATTTTATTTTGGGTGGGGCGGGTTGGGGAGGGAGTGGGGTAGGCGGGCCACTTCTATTGGTCTTTCATTTATCCATTTTCACCCACCTTTGTTCTTTGGCCCGTGGGCCTCCCATCGCAGTGGCCTCTGTCGTCCCAGAGCACCGGCTCTGGGCGCATGCACTCTGGGAGTTATTGTGGGGATTAAATTGAGTCAATTAATGTCATGGGCTTAGAATATGCCTGGCCAGGGGAGGGCCTCTGTGAGCACTGGCTTCGGTGATACAACCCTCTGAGGGACCCCACAGGGCACAGTTCGGTGGCCCTGTCTTTACTAAGCCAACCTTGACTCCAACCAGACTACAGGTTCCAAGTGACGGTGCAGGTGCTGCAGGCGGCACCGTGCTCGGCCCAGCCATGCCGGCTGCTCCAGGAAGCGCCCAGACCTAGGAGCAAAGCACCTGCTCCCCTATCATCTGGGGAGCCCGCGTGAGCATGCATCATTGTTTGTTTTGCCGTCAAGTAGAGTCAGAGAAGAAAATACACATATATTTATTCTGAAATAAGAACAGACTTCATTGAAGAGTCCACCAGAGCCAGTAAAAAAGAACGATGTGTTTGGTATTTGGAAGAAGAGAAAAAAGGAAGCAGGAGATGAAGTGCGGCGAAAGGCGTTTTAATGCTCCTGGTAACTGATTTATAAATTCCGTGGAAGGCTCTGCGCATTTGCTTCTTTACTGAACTACGGCCTCTCCATTTTCCCATTTTATCATCTTGGCAGAAACGGCCTTTCTCAGAGCCGCCACTTCAAGCACTTCACTGGGGGCCGCGGGGCAGCCTGGGACGAGGCGGATGCGGAGAGCCCGGGGTCGAACCTTCAGGGAGAGTCCTGCCGGACGCTGCTTAGCTCCAGGTCTCCCCCGCCCCTGCCTCTCCTTCCCCTTCACCTCCTCAGCTCTGACACCCGTAAAGTTGGGAGTCTGAAAATTGCTCCCCTAACACAACAGTCCTTGACTTCTGGGGGCTCCCCGGATAATCAGATGATGGTTTCCCCTTTGCAGGGTATCGTCTTTCAGGCTTTGCTTCAGTTCCTGTTCAAAGCAGGATAAACCCAAGCAAAGGGCAAATTTTGTAGAGTTTTTAAAGATCTTTTTATTTTATTTTATTTTATTTTGGGTGGGGCGGGTTGGGGAGGGAGTGGGGTAGGCGGGCCACTTCTATTGGTCTTTCATTTATCCATTTTCACCCACCTTTGTTCTTTGGCCCGCGTGGGCCTCCCATCGCAGTGGCCTCTGTCGTCCCAGAGCACCGGCTCTGGGCGCATGCACTCCAGAGCTCAGGCTCGGTAATTGGACACATGGGTCCAGCTGCTCCGCGGCACGTGGGATCTTCCCAGGTCAGGGATCTAACCGGCGCCCCTTGCACTGCAAGGCGGTGTCCTTATCCACTGGACCACCAGGGAAGCCCTGTAGAGTTTTTAAATGTGTTTCTTTTGTAAAACACCCATCTTTTTGGAAAGGGGAAAAGGGACATATTTCAAAATGCTAACAGCGCTTATACTGAAGTAGTGACTACATGGATAACTTTCCTCCATTTTCCATATTTTCAGCAGGTGGATACATTTTACGAAGAGCAAACACAGAGCAAAACTCTTTCTCTTTGTTCTTTCTTACGAAGAGCAAAACTGTTTCTCAGTTTTGCCCCCACCCTTCAGTGTATTGTGTTTTCCTGTAGCCTGATGAGAATCATGCGGGAAATCGAGGCCACAGGTTTCCCAAGGGCCCCTCGTTCTTGAGGAAATCAGCAGAAGTGGCCGCGGGCCACAGGTTTCAGGAGCGCTGATAGATGTCCCTTCATGTCCCAGAGAAAATAGTAGTGACTTTTCACATTTGCTTATGCATCTGCAGAGCTCGTTGCCCCACATTAATGCTCGTCCCAGCTTGGACTCCCTGGCTGGGCTGCAATGCAGTGATTAGGATAGAAGCTGCTGGAGCCACATCGCTGGGTTCAAATCCTGGGACCTGAGCAGGTCACTTAACTCTGTGCCTCCGTTTTGCCTCCTGTGAATAGGGTACAGGGACAAAAGGCTTGTCTCTCAGGGCACAGGGAAGATTAATAAAGAATCCAGGCAAAGCCCTTAGAGCACTGCCTGACTGCTAGTACACCTATAGAAATACGGTCTGCAGTGATGATTCCCCTTGCACCCCATGCAGCTCACTCCCTTGTATCAGTTGCTCAGATGTTACCTCCTCCAAGAAGCCTTCCATGACTCTCCAATACACCTCCCACCCCACTGCACTTGGACGTGCCTTACCCGCTACACGGCTGGATTTTCGTTCATAGCATTTCAATCTGTGCCCCCCACCCCTGAGAGGTCCTTTACTTTCCTTACACTCTGGAGTAACTCCTAGTGCCTGAATAGGATTGGCTCATAGTGGCCACTCAATATTGGCTTGAATAAATGAATGAATGCATTTCATCTCCATGGCCTCACGTGAAACCCGCTTTATATGGAAGGAAACCGGCTCGGAGACATTAAGTGACGTGTGCTGGCACACAACTAAAAAGTGATTCAGCATAGCCTTGCCGCTGGGTCCCCTGACCCCAGGCCCGGGGCAATAGGCACTCGCGCAGACGTGGAGGGGCCTGACTTTTTCTTTCTCAATTTGGAAGCCTCTCTCCTCCCCAAGGCAAAGTCTTCACATCGTTCATGGATATAAATTGACAGTTTCAAAGGCTTAATCCTTCCACACTTACTGCAAACCCATACACACACAGAAATAAATAAGTTCCTCTTTTAAGAGGAAAAAGAAGGATTTTCATGGCATCATAAAAACGACGTTTTACTTATTACAGATTCTTTTTACGAGAGCTCTGCTAAACTCACATGAAATTGGGCTCTAGGCTCATGGAAGAAGCAGAAATTTCTTTCTGTGTCCCAGAGAAAATAGTAGTGACTTTTCACATTTGCTTATGCATCTGCAGAGCTCGTTGCCCCACATTAATGCTCGTCCCAGCTTGGACTCCCTGGCTGGGCTGCAATGCAGTGATTAGGATAGAAGCTGCTGGAGCCACATCGCTGGGTTCAAATCCTGGGACCTGAGCAGGTCACTTAACTCTGTGCCTCCGTTTTGCCTCCTGTGAATAGGGTACAGGGACAAAAGGCTTGTCTCTCAGGGCACAGGGAAGATTAATAAAGAATCCAGGCAAAGCCCTTAGAGCACTGCCTGACTGCTAGTACACCTATAGAAATACGGTCTGCAGTGATGATTCCCCTTGCACCCCATGCAGCTCACTCCCTTGTATCAGTTGCTCAGATGTTACCTCCTCCAAGAAGCCTTCCATGACTCTCCAATACACCTCCCACCCCACTGCACTTGGACGTGCCTTACCCGCTACACGGCTGGATTTTCGTTCATAGCATTTCAATCTGTGCCCCCCACCCCTGAGAGGTCCTTTACTTTCCTTACACTCTGGAGTAACTCCTAGTGCCTGAATAGGATTGGCTCATAGTGGCCACTCAATATTGGCTTGAATAAATGAATGAATGCATTTCATCTCCATGGCCTCACGTGAAACCCGCTTTATATGGAAGGAAACCGGCTCGGAGACATTAAGTGACGTGTGCTGGCACACAACTAAAAAGTGATTCAGCATAGCCTTGCCGCTGGGTCCCCTGACCCCAGGCCCGGGGCAATAGGCACTCGCGCAGACGTGGAGGGGCCTGACTTTTTCTTTCTCAATTTGGAAGCCTCTCTCCTCCCCAAGGCAAAGTCTTCACATCGTTCATGGATATAAATTGACAGTTTCAAAGGCTTAATCCTTCCACACTTACTGCAAACCCATACACACACAGAAATAAATAAGTTCCTCTTTTAAGAGGAAAAAGAAGGATTTTCATGGCATCATAAAAACGACGTTTTACTTTTCATCTCACAGAGCCTGTCTGGGCTTAGTTATGCTTGGGAGCCCGAGAAAGACTCTGCGCTAACACTCACATGAAAAATTGCCGTCTCCACAGCTGCCTGAGGCTCATGGAAGAAGCAGAAATTTCTTTCTGTGTCCATCTGTGTGTGTCCAGCCATCATCAATCACCCCCGGAACGGGGCCTGAGTGGGTAAGGAGGGTCCATAGTCCTCAGTCAATGGCAAAGAGATCTGGTGAAACAAAGAACATGTAGGCATGGGGGGAACTATAAATGCTACAGAGGTTCAGAACACCAGCACATTTTCACAATGTTTAAACCTATTATTAGGATCCCAAGAGCCCCAGGGCCCTAATGCTAGACTGGTTTCGAGTATATGTTTCTTCTTTCTCAGGTCCATCTGCTGCTGCTGCTGTTTAGTTGCTAAGCCACGTCCAACTCTTTGCAACCCCATGGACTGTAGTTTGCTAGGCTCCTCTGCCCATGGGAGTTCCCAGGCAAGAATACTGGAGTGGATAGCCATTTCCTTCTCCAGGGGATCTTCCCAACCCAGGGATCCAATTCAGGTCTCTGATTCTTTACCGCTGATCTACCTGGAAAGCCCTCCCAGGTCCACCAACACCCACCAAATACAGATGGGGGTTCTACTTGTATGCATGCATTCACTCATTCATTCTGTGCTGTTCAATAATCTATTCCCCGTCTCTGTCTTCTGGGCTCCTGTAGGATAACACCATGGCCTCGTTCTTGGTTGGGACTACGTGACTAATGCTGGCCAATCCGTTTGAGCAGAAGTGATGATTGTCACATTGGAGTTAGAGCATTTAATTGCCAATGTGAGGCCCTCCAGAATTCCAGCAATATTGGAAGGGTGCCCACAGTCAGCCTGGAGTCAGGGTGAAGGGGCAGGAGCACCACTGCTAAACGTTCACAATGAACATACAGATTGAGCAAGAAAAGAACTTCGGTTTCCACGAGTCACTGAAGTTAATCTCCAAGCCCCAGTCCTGAGTCTCTGATGTAGAGGCCACAATTATTCCTATTCCTCCACATTGATGTGGAGGTTAAGTGAAATCATGGGAGAACTGAGCACAAGAGTCTACCTTGCTTCAATCTGGTCCAGCTTCGGTAACAAAATCCACACCCTTTGTGAATGAAGCAACAGAGATATCACAACGAAGAGTCTGAATGCTGCAATGAAAGATTCCACACTCTGCCACTAAAGACCCCACATGCTGCAACAAAGATCAAAGATCCCATGCGCCACAACCAAAATCCAGCACAGCCAAAAAAAAAAAAAAAAAATCCTAGTGAGAAGGTGGGCATCTACCAGTCAGAAAGACCAACCAGGCTAGCAAACGGAGCTCAGATTTCCAGCCTCTGGACTATAGAGAAATCAATGTTGCTTAAGTCGCCCAGTCTGTGGTTCTTTGTTGTGGCAGCCCAAACTAAGGCATCCTGTGTATGCCATGGAGTGCTACATGAATGGTTTTTGCAACTTCCTGGAAGTTATGCTGTAATTAAAAGTTTTCAGGGAGTGGGTGGTAGGGGAGTAATTCCTTCTGGGGAGGGGGAAAAAGTCTTCACCAACGGAGGCAAAAATCAGCAACTCTCCCCTCTTTTACCTTCTGACAGCCCCGCCCCAGCTTCTGCTCAGCCAAGCCCCACTCTCCGCAGCCCCACGGCTGGGCTCGGCTGCTCTCAGCCCTCGGGTGCCCTCAGCCCTCGCCACGGAGTAACCTCCACTGCCCCGGGTTTGCAAATGCTCCGGCTCCCGGCTCAGCCCTCTCACCTAGTCTCTGTAAGTGCTCACCTGCTTGACCTGCACAGGTTCTGAACAGAAGCGCCTTCCCAGTCCCAAGCCAGGAGGCAGATGGTGTGCCTCGGCCCCCTTTTGACCTCCTTTCTACTTAGCCAGCCTGACCCCTGCTCCCTGACCCCCCTCCGTGTGAAAAAATACGCATTTTCTGCTGACCCAGATTCTGTGCCTTTGATGGTGAATAAGAAGTTGGACTTTACCCCCAGAGATTGAAACTCTGCAAAAGGCTCGCTTAGATCCGGGGAGAAAAAGAAAACAGGTCAGCTCAGGTCTGGGGCCTGTCTCTGTGGAAGAACACTGACCAGGGAGTGACCTGGGAAGCTCAGTCAGCAAGGGGGGCCGGTAAGTAATCTGGAGACTAGCACAAGAGTCTACCTTGCTTCAATCTGGTCCAGCTTGGTAACAAAATCCACACCCTTTGTGAATGAAGCAACAGAGATATCACAACGTAAGCAGCTGAACTCCAGAAAAAATATCACAACGAAGAGTCTGAATGCTGCAATGAAAGATTCCACACTCTGCCACTAAAGACCCCACATGCTGCAACAAAGATCAAAGATCCCATGCGCCACAACCAAAATCCAGCACAGCCAAAAAAAAAAAAAAAAAATCCTAGTGAGAAGGTGGGCATCTACCAGTCAGAAAGACCAACCAGGCTAGCAAACGGAGCTCAGATTTCCAGCCTCTGGACTATAGAGAAATCAATGTTGCTTAAGTCGCCCAGTCTGTGGTTCTTTGTTGTGGCAGCCCAAACTAAGGCATCCTGTGTATGCCATGGAGTGCTACATGAATGGTTTTTGCAACTTCCTGGAAGTTATGCTGTAATTAAAAGTTTTCAGGGAGTGGGTGGTAGGGGAGTAATTCCTTCTGGGGAGGGGGAAAAAGTCTTCACCAACGGAGGCAAAAATCAGCAACTCTCCCCTCTTTTACCTTCTGACAGCCCCGCCCCAGCTTCTGCTCAGCCAAGCCCCACTCTCCGCAGCCCCACGGCTGGGCTCGGCTGCTCTCAGCCCTCGGGTGCCCTCAGCCCTCGCCACGGAGTAACCTCCACTGCCCCGGGTTTGCAAATGCTCCGGCTCCCGGCTCAGCCCTCTCACCTAGTCTCTGTAAGTGCTCACCTGCTTGACCTGCACAGGTTCTGAACAGAAGCGCCTTCCCAGTCCCAAGCCAGGAGGCAGATGGTGTGCCTCGGCCCCTTCTGACCTCCTTTCTAATTTGCCAGCCTGACACCTGCTCCCTGACCCCACTCCGTGTGAAAAAATACGCATTTTCTGCTGACCCAGATTCTGTGCCTTTGATGGTGAATAAGAAGTTGGACTTTACCCCCAGAGATTGAAACTCTGCAAAAGGCTCGCTTAGATCCGGGGAGAAAAAGAAAACAGGTCAGCTCAGGTCTGGGGCCTGTCTCTGTGGAAGAACACTGACCAGGGAGTGACCTGGGAAGCTCAGTCAGCAAGCGCCGGAAGGGCCCTTCGGCTCGTCTTGTCCAGAAGTTTCAAGGTATATTTCCCTTTCATTGTTTAAGCTGTATGGAGGTATAACTTCCATACCATAAAAATTCACCTTTCCGGGGGTGCCATTCACTGACTATTTACAGAGTTCTGCATCCATCCCCAAAGCCTCATTTTAGACCATCGCCAATGTCACTGCAAAGATATACAACTGTGCAAATTATCAGAAACTCTCGTCCCCCATCCCCTTCCACGCTTGGTTGTTGTTCAGTCGCTAAGTCGTGTCCGACTCTGCAGCACATCACTCATGTCTACTGAGTCAGTGATGCCATCCAACCATCTCATCCTCTGCCACCCCCTGCTCCTCCTGCCCTCAATCTTTCCCAGAATCAGGGTCTTTTCCGGTGAGTTGGCTTTCCCAGCCTAGAAAACCATCATCTACTTTACAGCTCTTTAGACGCGCCTGTTCTGAACATTTCACATACATGGTACCATACCACATGTAGAGGTTTTTTTTTTTAATTTTGGCCTCTTTTATTGGTTTTTTTATTTGTGTATTTTCATCCGTTTTTATTCTTTGGCATGTGTGGGCCTCCCATTGCAGTGGACTCTCTCATTTCAGAGCACTGGTTCTGGGCGCATGCACTCCAGAGCACTGGCTCATAATTGGACACACCAGTCCAGCTGCTCTGCGTCACATGGGATCTTCGCCGGCCAGGCGTCGAACCGGTGCCCCTTGCACTGCAAGGTGGACTCTTCACCCACTGAACCACCAGGGAAACCTGATGTAGAGTTTTCTATGTGATTTATTTCCCTTAGCAAACTATGTTTGAGGTTCGTGCACGTGGTAGTGAAAGTCTCCTACCTTGGACTGAGACTTAAATCCGGGGCCCAGATCTGATCAAACCCTGCTTGGGACTTAAAGCCACATGGCTAGGACTCAGTCCAGCCAAAGCCCTGTCTGGGACTTGAATCCACGTGGCCAGGACTCAACCCTGGCCAAAACCTTGCCTGGGACTTGAACCCACATGGCTGAGGCTTAACCCTAGCCAAAACCCTGCTTTGGACTTGAACCCACGTGGCTGAGGCTCAGACCTGATCAAACCCTACTTAGGACTTAAACCCACGTGACTAGGACTCAATCCAGCCAAACCCCAGTCTGGGACTTGAACCCACATGGTTGGGACTCAATCCTGGCCAAAAAGCCCTGTCTGGGACTTGAACTCACATGGCCAAAACTTAATCCAGCCAAAACCCTAGTCTCAAGCAATCTTTGAATTAAAATCACTCACCTAACATCTGGACCAACTGAGGCTCAGGTTCTTTGTGCCTCAATGCAGAAGGAATTCAGCGAGAGGCAGAGAGATAGGCAAGAAGTGGATTTATTAGGATAGGACGCTTGTAAGAGGTGCAAGTGAGCAGGAGGGTAGAAGACTGCCTTCTTCAAGTGACGTAGATGCAGGCGTAAGGCATACATCATTAGCTTCCCTTCACTAGCTCTTCCTTCATTAGCTATTTATATTGTAAGCTATTAAAAATTTATTAGCTTACTGGCCTCTGAACATTTCACATACATGGTACCATACCACATGTAGAGGTTTTTTTTTTTAATTTTGGCCTCTTTTATTGGTTTTTTTATTTGTGTATTTTCATCCGTTTTTATTCTTTGGCATGTGTGGGCCTCCCATTGCAGTGGACTCTCTCATTTCAGAGCACTGGTTCTGGGCGCATGCACTCCAGAGCACTGGCTCATAATTGGACACACCAGTCCAGCTGCTCTGCGTCACATGGGATCTTCGCCGGCCAGGCGTCGAACCGGTGCCCCTTGCACTGCAAGGTGGACTCTTCACCCACTGAACCACCAGGGAAACCTGATGTAGAGTTTTCTATGTGATTTATTTCCCTTAGCAAACTATGTTTGAGGTTCGTGCACGTGGTAGTGAAAGTCTCCTACCTTGGACTGAGACTTAAATCCGGGGCCCAGATCTGATCAAACCCTGCTTGGGACTTAAAGCCACATGGCTAGGACTCAGTCCAGCCAAAGCCCTGTCTGGGACTTGAATCCACGTGGCCAGGACTCAACCCTGGCCAAAACCTTGCCTGGGACTTGAACCCACATGGCTGAGGCTTAACCCTAGCCAAAACCCTGCTTTGGACTTGAACCCACGTGGCTGAGGCTCAGACCTGATCAAACCCTACTTAGGACTTAAACCCACGTGACTAGGACTCAATCCAGCCAAACCCCAGTCTGGGACTTGAACCCACATGGTTGGGACTCAATCCTGGCCAAAAAGCCCTGTCTGGGACTTGAACTCACATGGCCAAAACTTAATCCAGCCAAAACCCTAGTCTCAAGCAATCTTTGAATTAAAATCACTCACCTAACATCTGGACCAACTGAGGCTCAGGTTCTTTGTGCCTCAATGCAGAAGGAATTCAGCGAGAGGCAGAGAGATAGGCAAGAAGTGGATTTATTAGGATAGGACGCTTGTAAGAGGTGCAAGTGAGCAGGAGGGTAGAAGACTGCCTTCTTCAAGTAGACGTAGATGCAGACGTAAGGCATACATCATTAGCTTCCCCTTCACTAGCTCTTCCTTCATTAGCTATTTATATTTAGTCAGACCTGCTATGTTGAAAAAGGAGCAGCTTTCTTGAGTTATCGTTAACTTACTGGCCTCTCAACTTTCCCTAGGTTTTACCTTTCAACCTACAGTCCCCTCCTAGGACAACTAACTATTCCATTATATCCCTATCAGTACATGTATCAGTGCTTTATTTCTTTTAAATGTCATGATATGTTTTTGTGTGGGCATACCACATTTTACTTATCCACAGGTGGACCCTGGGGTTGTTTCCATTCATTTGGCTGTTATGAATGGTACTGCTATGAACAGTTGTATGCAAATCTTTTTTATGGATGTCTGCTTTCTTCTCTCTTGAGTAGGTACAAATGAATAATTGGGGCAGCATTTGGAATTGAAGGATAGAAAAGTAGAGATGGCTGAAGAAGGGAAAATGAGGAGAAGACACAGCACAAAGTATGGAGGCCTTCCTTATGAGACAGCATTGTCGTGGAGGAGGGTCGTTTGGACTCTAAAGTCAGACCCAAGTTCAAATCCTTCCTCTGCCACTAACCAATTCTTCAACTTTTGGCCAAGTTGTTAACTTCTCCAGCCTCAGTTCCCTCATCCACAGATATTGATAGTAATGCTTAACTCACTGGCTAATGTCAAGATCAAAAGAGACAGCTTCAGGCTTCCCCTGGAGGTCCAGTGGGTAAGGACACCGCCTTGCAGTGCAAGGGGCGACAGTTCGATCCCTGACCTGGGAAGATCCCACGTGCCACGGAGCGGCTGGACCCATGTGTCCAATTACCGAGCCGGAGCTCTGGAGCGCGTGCGCCCAGAGCCAGTGCTCTGCAACGACAGACGCCACCACGATGGGAGGCCCACATGGGCCAAAGAACAAAGATGGATGAAAATAGAGAAATGAAAGACCAATAGAAGTGGCCCGCCCGCTCCCCTCCCTTCCCAACCCGACCCCCGCCCAAAACAAATAAATAAATAAATCTTTAAAAAAGAGAGAGAGACAGCTTCATCTAAGTGTCCAAGCAAGAACGTTCCCCGGCCCCCCCCAGGGGGTCATTGCTCTGTCTTAAGCAGCAGTGAGGAGCAGAGCTGGCCGAGGCTTAGCTATTTATATTTAGTCAGACCTGCTATGTTGAAAAAGGAGCAGCTTTCTTGAGTTATCGTTAACTTACTGGCCTCTCAACTTTCCCTAGGTTTTACCTTTCAACCTACAGTCCCCTCCTAGGACAACTAACTATTCCATTATATCCCTATCAGTACATGTATCAGTGCTTTATTTCTTTTAAATGTCATGATATGTTTTTGTGTGGGCATACCACATTTTACTTATCCACAGGTGGACCCTGGGGTTGTTTCCATTCATTTGGCTGTTATGAATGGTACTGCTATGAACAGTTGTATGCAAATCTTTTTTATGGATGTCTGCTTTCTTCTCTCTTGAGTAGGTACAAATGAATAATTGGGGCAGCATTTGGAATTGAAGGATAGAAAAGTAGAGATGGCTGAAGAAGGGAAAATGAGGAGAAGACACAGCACAAAGTATGGAGGCCTTCCTTATGAGACAGCATTGTCGTGGAGGAGGGTCGTTTGGACTCTAAAGTCAGACCCAAGTTCAAATCCTTCCTCTGCCACTAACCAATTCTTCAACTTTTGGCCAAGTTGTTAACTTCTCCAGCCTCAGTTCCCTCATCCACAGATATTGATAGTAATGCTTAACTCACTGGCTAATGTCAAGATCAAAAGAGACAGCTTCAGGCTTCCCCTGGAGGTCCAGTGGGTAAGGACACCGCCTTGCAGTGCAAGGGGCGCCAGTTCGATCCCTGACCTGGGAAGATCCCACGTGCCACGGAGCGGCTGGACCCATGTGTCCAATTACCGAGCCGGAGCTCTGGAGCGCGTGCGCCCAGAGCCAGTGCTCTGCAACGACAGACGCCACCACGATGGGAGGCCCACATGGGCCAAAGAACAAAGATGGATGAAAATAGAGAAATGAAAGACCAATAGAAGTGGCCCGCCCGCTCCCCTCCCTTCCCAACCCGACCCCCGCCCAAAACAAATAAATAAATAAATCTTTAAAAAAGAGAGAGAGACAGCTTCATCTAAGTGTCCAGCAAGACGTTCTGCACAGGCTCAGTGGGGAGGAGCAGAGCTGGCCGCTCAAGCGTTCCCTCACACCCTCATCTCCAAAGGTCCGTGGACATCCATTGCTCTGTCTTAAGCAGCAGTGACAAGGCCTGAGGCATGTATGTGCCTTCTCGAGTTAAAGCCATGTTAGGCAGACATCACAGGTTTCTCTGCTGTCTCTCATGGTGGCTGAACCAGAGTTTCTATGTCTTTCCTTCATCTACAGCCATGTGGCAGCACCGCCCACATGAATAGGACGTGCCCCAGGCCCCCAGACTCCATAGAAGGCTTGAGAGTCTCAAAGACCTGTTCCTCTTAGAATAAGTCACCCTTGAGGGAGAAATTCTATGCATCCCACTATACTAGCCCCCAAGAATAGGTCCAGTCTGTGTGTGGTGGGATGCGGTGGTTAGAAGCAGTCACCTTGAGCCAACCGCGGAACTCTCCAAGGCTTCATGTTCTCATCGCTAGGAGTGACGGAAAGCTACAATGAGGATTAAATACACTGACCTATTTAAAAGCACTTAGCACAGAGGCTGGCCCAGAGGAGGAGCTTTACTAAATGCAAAGCCAAGATTACATGTTCCCATCTGGACTGAAGCCTCCATGAACACAGGGTAGGTAGCAGCTCTGAGGACCCTGGTGTCCTTGGACCCAGCAGAGCCTAGCACATAGAGGTACTCCAATCAGTACTCGGGAATGAAGGCATTCTCACAGTCCTCCACCTTTGCCCAGTCATAGGGCAGGTCACTCTGGACCGACATTGAGCTTGAGCGCTCAGCACTACAAAAGCCAGGACTGTCGGTGATGCTCCAAACATGTCTGCCCTTCAAGGCTGGAGTCAACACCAGCCATAGGGGCTGACTGAATGAAGAAGCTTTGGGGATCAGACACGGGGGGTCTGGAGAGTGACCTTAAGCAAGTTGCTTATTCTCCCCGTACCCTGGCTTCTCACCTCATCAGGTTATTTTATGAATTAAATGAGCCAGGAGATGTGAAGGCCTTAACCCAATGTCTGGTGCAAAGTAGTCGCTTAGCTGATGGCTAGTTATTATTATTAGGATCATTAAGAATTACCAAGAACAGGTGTTCATGGGAAACTATATTTGATAGCGTGTGATAAACCATAATGTAAAAGAATATATATGTATATCTGAATCACTTTGCTGTACAGCAAGAATTAACACAACAGGGGGGAGGGTCCAGGGATATGCATATGAATGATCTAAGAACATACATGTAAAAAATAAAAATTAAAAAAAAAAAAAAGAATTAACACAACATTGCAAATCCACTGTGTTCAATAAAATTAAAAATAAAAGAAAGGTGCTCAGAACAGGTTCCCCTCCCATTAAGCGATGAGGAGCATCAACCTCTGTCCTGCCCTTTATGCAAAAAGACAAAAGCACGTTCGATCGGGGCTGGAGCAAAAAGCTCTGTCTGAGACACCGGAGAAGGTAAAAGTGACTTCATTTCCATTCATCTTCCCTGGGCTCTTTTGTCTGACACCAGCAACAGAGCTTTAAGCATTTGATATTGGCTTGTCCTGATTCATTACCCTGGTCTCTCCCCGTGCACCCACCTCAGCTAGCTGCGTGGTAAAGCTCTGATCCGGATGGACTGGATCAGAACTTCAGGGCTCAGAAGCCACCAGAATGTTCCTGGGTTGCCTCTCAGCCACCACTTTGGCTGGCTGAGTCGTTTCTTTCCCTGACTGGCTTTTTCTCCGCCATCCCCTTAAAAAACGACCAGCTCTCCGTCCTCTGGACATGTCCACCGGTTAATGGCTTTCAAAACACCAAATTGCATCAAGTACGAAGGCCTCTGCAAGTCCCATCTTCAGCGAGGAATTTTCCCCTGTTTGGTTTGGACGTCCAGTGGAGCATTAGACAGCAGTTTAATCATTATTACCGGTGCTGCACTGCGACTCTCTGGAGAAGCACTAAACTGGAATGAAAAGGAACTGACATAATTAGTCTGACACAGTTCAATAGGGAACTATTACACCAAAGGTAATGAGCTCCGATGATATGTTAATGTTATCGTAAGAAATTATGCTGGTGCAACAAAGTGGTTTGGAGTTGGGGGGAGGGTGGGAAACAAGTTTGGAATGTTCCCAGGCAATAGGCGGATGGAAAAAGGATAGGAAAGCCCTCTTTCCCTGTTTCCTTTGGCCCCGTCTTGCCAGTGGTCCCTGGAGGCTCAGGGCCCGTGATCAGCACTGCAGGACGTGCAGGGGCCACGTAGGCAGGGCTGCCTCTGTCAAAACGCACAAGTGGCTGGATATTTGTTCAACTAGGAAAATAAAAACTCCAGAAAATTACTCTGAGCACTAAAAATCGATGGTGGAATAATGTAATAACAGCCCTTACTGTGTTCAATAAAATTAAAAATAAAAGAAAGGTGCTCAGAACAGGTTCCCCTCCCATTAAGCGATGAGGAGCATCAACCTCTGTCCTGCCCTTTATGCAAAAAGACAAAAGCACGTTCGATCGGGGCTGGAGCAAAAAGCTCTGTCTGAGACACCGGAGAAGGTAAAAGTGACTTCATTTCCATTCATCTTCCCTGGGCTCTTTTGTCTGACACCAGCAACAGAGCTTTAAGCATTTGATATTGGCTTGTCCTGATTCATTACCCTGGTCTCTCCCCGTGCACCCACCTCAGCTAGCTGCGTGGTAAAGCTCTGATCCGGATGGACTGGATCAGAACTTCAGGGCTCAGAAGCCACCAGAATGTTCCTGGGTTGCCTCTCAGCCACCACTTTGGCTGGCTGAGTCGTTTTTTTCCCCTGACTGGCTTTTTCTCCGCCATCCCCTTAAGAAACGACCAGCTCTCCGTCCTCTGGACATGTCCACCGGTTAATGGCTTTCAAAACACCAAATTGCATCAAGTACGAAGGCCTCTGCAAGTCCCATCTTCAGCGAGGAATTTTCCCCTGTTTGGTTTGGACGTCCAGTGGAGCATTAGACAGCAGTTTAATCATTATTACCGGTGCTGCACTGCGACTCTCTGGAGAAGCACTAAACTGGAATGAAAAGGAACTGACATAATTAGTCTGACACAGTTCAATAGGGAACTATTACACCAAAGGTAATGAGCTCCGATGATATGTTAATGTTATCGTAAGAAATTATGCTGGTGCAACAAAGTGGTTTGGAGTTGGGGGGAGGGTGGGAAACAAGTTTGGAATGTTCCCAGGCAATAGGCGGATGGAAAAAGGATAGGAAAGCCCTCTTTCCCTGTTTCCTTTGGCCCCGTCTTGCCAGTGGTCCCTGGAGGCTCAGGGCCCGTGATCAGCACTGCAGGACGTGCAGGGGCCACGTAGGCAGGGCTGCCTCTGTCAAAACGCACAAGTGGCTGGATATTTGTTCAACTAGGAAAATAAAAACTCCAGAAAATTACTCTGAGCACTAAAAATCGATGGTGGAATAATGTAATAACAGCCCCTTACAGATTTTTCAATGCAGCACGGTTTACAATGTATTTTCACGGCCCTTATGGGAAGCCGAGGGTACAGTCAAAAGGGAAGAACTCTGCCGCTTACTAAATCATGGCCATCGTCAGGTGACAATGTCTGTAGGCCTCTGTTTCGTCACCTCCACAGCAGGAGCAAGGATGCCTACCTTCAAACCTGAAGTCGTGTTCAGGGAGCTCCCATGACCCGGCTGGTGTGCAGTTAATCCTACGCCAGTTAGTTGTCTGTGGACTTGAGAAAGGCTTACAAACTCCAGCTCTGAGGGATGTGAAACTTTCATGAGAAATTATTAACGTTCAGCCTCAGAAGAGGGAATATGGGCTATATGTTGTCCCAAACAACAAGAACTGTCAACATTTTGTCCCAGCAAATGTCAACATGGTTAAAATCTAAAATAGCGAATTAACCCCATCATTCGTGTTGACTAGAGTCCTGGTCAAAGTTGGTGTAACACCTATTAGGAAGGCTTTATCAAAAAGATTAACAAAGGGCTTCCCTGGTGGTCCAGGGGGTAAAGAGCCCGCCTTGCAGTGCAAGGGGCACAGGTTCAATCCCTGGCCTGGGAAGATCCTACGTGCCAGGGAGCGGCTGGACCCCTGGTTCCAATTATGAGCCAACGCTCTGGAGCGTATGCACCCAGAGCTGGTGCTCTGCAATGAGAGAAGCCACTGCAATGGGAGGCCCACACAGGACAAAGAATAAAGATGGATGAAAATTTTAAAAATGAAATAAAGATGGATGAAAATAAATAAATAAATAACCAATAAAAAAGGCCAAAAATTAAAAAGAAAAAAAGAAAAGAAAAAGAGTAAGGGTTAGCCAGAATGGGGAGAAAAAAGAAACCTTGTATAATGTTGGCAGAAGTGTGAATTAGTAATTTTTATGGAAAGCAATAGGGAGGTTCCCCAAAAATCTAAAAACGGAACACCCATCTGATCCAGCAATTCCACTACCGGGTATATATATCCAAAGGAAGTGAAACCACTGTCTCAGAAAGATAGCTATGCTCCCGTGTTCACTGCAGTGTTAGGTATAATCGTCAAGACTCTGAAACAATCTGTGTCCACTGACAGATGAATAAAGAAAATATGATGTACATGTACAATTTTAAAAAAGAAGGAAATCTTGTCATTTATGACAACATGGTTAAATCTACTATGCTAAGTGAAAAGGCCAGACACAGCAAGACAAACATTTTTATACGGAATCTAAAAATGTTCACCCTGTAGAAGCAGAGAGTAGAACAACGGTTTCCAGGGCTCAGGGACCAGGGAAACGGGGAGATGGTGGTCAAAGGGTACAAAGCTTCAGATATGCAGGATGGATACATTACGGAGATCTAACACACAGTATTTCATAGCACTGTATAGTACACTTGATGTTTGCTGAGAGAGTAAATCTTCATTGTTTTTACCCTCCACCAAATAACCATGTGAGGTGATGGATGTGTTAATTAATTTGATTGTGAAAAACATTTCACAGTATGTATGTATATCAACATATCATGCTATAGCAAGTTCTCTTCTGGACCAGTGATGAAGACTCCACCTTTCCGATAAATGAGATGCAGATTTGATCTCCAGCCAAGAAACTAAAATCTCACAAGCTGCACAACACAGCCAAAAATTCAAAAGTTTACAACATCATGCTGGAAACCATAAACACAGAAAATATTCATTTTGTCATATATACCTCAATTAAACTGGACAAAATAAAATAATCCCAGATAAGCAAAGTTGGTGTGACAGCTCAAGTTTGGATTTAAGCATCATGTAATCCAATTTTTTTTTTTTTATCTGAATTCTCTAAACACGAGGATGAAAAAAAGAAAGAAACCTAAACCCAACTCCACGTATCTCTGTGATCCCAGCTTTCTCCCCTGGTTTCCTTTCTTCAAAATTAAAATAATAATTAGGACTCGCACGTGTATGTATACAGCCGACCATTTACCTGTTTATTTCACATCCATTGCCTCCTCCTCTCTAAACAATCCCAGTTATGGTAGGGAAGGCATTTTCCTCAATCCCATTTTACAGATGAGAAGACCAGGACTTCATAGGTCAAGTGCTCCACAAGATCACACAGTGGAAGAAGGTAGGGCAGGACGTCCCTTGAGTTTTGATACCGAGCCCCGAATCAAGAAGGCTCTGTCATCAGGTCATTCCCCACTCTGTACCTCTCCTCGAACTTCAGCACCTTGGTGCAAGCATTCGTGGAGATCTACCACATAGAAAAGTTCCTTCTCCCCATTCTAGAAGTGTCCCTTGCCATCTAGGGAAGTGGGAGAATCGGCCACAAGGCCATGCCTGATCCATGATCTGGGAGGCCCCACTTTGCCTAACCACCCAACTGCCCCTCATGACTCCCCATCCAACTTCTCATACCAAACCTACACGGAACACGGGTGTGATGAAGACCTAGTGTGAGCAACAACGGCAGGTGCTGACAGATTTCAGCTATGTCCCTCTGCACAACCGCAGCAGCAGGAATGTCTTAGAAGCTCTGGTTGTCAGGCCCCCTCACAGACCTACTGTGTCAGAATCTCCGGGCGTGCAGCCAGGCGTCCAGTCTCACAAGCCCCCTGAGTGATTCCGATGCCTGGTGACGTGTGAGAATGACTGGACGATGCCTCTTCTCCTTGTGTGCCACGGGAAGAGAAGCGGGGCATGGGGTGGGGCCATCCTTGTCCATATCTCCCCTTACATCACAGCCCCCTGGACCCTGGATGCAGGAACTGTAAGCTCGGACCCAAAAGAGAAGCTCACTTTCTGCCCTCTTCCCAGGCTCAGTGCAAGGATGAATCTGAACAACAGTTTTGCATGGAGGAGAGAGGCTGTCCCAGGAGTCAGGCCACCTGGTCTTAAGTCTCTGCTTTGTCCCCAACTTCCTGGGCGTCCCTACAGGTGCCTCTCTGGCCTCAGCCTCCAATTTTTTTTTATCTGAATTCTCTAAACACGAGGATGAAAAAAAGAAAGAAACCTAAACCCAACTCCACGTATCTCTGTGATCCCAGCTTTCTCCCCTGGTTTCCTTTCTTCAAAATTAAAATAATAATTAGGACTCGCACGTGTATGTATACAGCCGACCATTTACCTGTTTATTTCACATCCATTGCCTCCTCCTCTCTAAACAATCCCAGTTATGGTAGGGAAGGCATTTTCCTCAATCCCATTTTACAGATGAGAAGACCAGGACTTCATAGGTCAAGTGCTCCACAAGATCACACAGTGGAAGAAGGTAGGGCAGGACGTCCCTTGAGTTTTGATACCGAGCCCCGAATCAAGAAGGCTCTGTCATCAGGTCATTCCCCACTCTGTACCTCTCCTCGAACTTCAGCACCTTGGTGCAAGCATTCGTGGAGATCTACCACATAGAAAAGTTCCTTCTCCCCATTCTAGAAGTGTCCCTTGCCATCTAGGGAAGTGGGAGAATCGGCCACAAGGCCATGCCTGATCCATGATCTGGGAGGCCCCACTTTGCCTAACCACCCAACTGCCCCTCATGACTCCCCATCCAACTTCTCATACCAAACCTACACGGAACACGGGTGTGATGAAGACCTAGTGTGAGCAACAACGGCAGGTGCTGACAGATTTCAGCTATGTCCCTCTGCACAACCGCAGCAGCAGGAATGTCTTAGAAGCTCTGGTTGTCAGGCCCCCTCACAGACCTACTGTGTCAGAATCTCCGGGCGTGCAGCCAGGCGTCCAGTCTCACAAGCCCCCTGAGTGATTCCGATGCCTGGTGACGTGTGAGAATGACTGGACGATGCCTCTTCTCCTTGTGTGCCACGGGAAGAGAAGCGGGGCATGGGGTGGGGCCATCCTTGTCCATATCTCCCCTTACATCACAGCCCCCTGGACCCTGGATGCAGGAACTGTAAGCTCGGACCCAGAGAGAGAAGCTCACTTTCTGCCCTCTTCCCAGGCTCAGTGCAAGGATGAATCTGAACAACAGTTTTGCATGGAGGAGAGAGGCTGTCCCAGGAGTCAGGCCACCTGGTCTTAAGTCTCTGCTTTGTCCCCAACTTCCTGGGCGTCCCTACAGGTGCCTTCTCTTCTCTGAGCCTCAGCCTCCACATCTGTAAGATGGGTGTTGCACTGAACACACAGTAAGGTCCCTTCTACCTCCAACACTCCAGAGACACTAAGGAGCTTGGGAGAAATGACAGTGGACACCCAGGGAGTGAGGCCTCTGTCCATCCTTCCTTCCCTCCATTCGGGCTCTGGGTGGGGAGGTGGAGCCCGTTCCACCCCACTGCTCCCGGGAGACCAGCACCCACTTGTCCCCTGCAGATTCCCCAGCCTGGTCCACGTCAAGCTCCTGATAGAATTTCAGATGCTTAGTCATACTTTTTTGAGTAAATATCATGGTAAAAAGACATGACATTTCCGGGGCCAGTCTTCAGCATTAATAAAAGATTCCAAGAACAGGGTGACCTTTTCACAAAGGATTTGTAAATGCCAAAAACTACATAAAACCTCTCTTTCTGAGGTAGACAGGATTGTCACAGCTCAGCATTTATTCCCTCGCATGTGAGGCTGGCTCTTTTTTTTCTCCCAGTTCCATGGGCTAGCTGGTTAGAAGCTGTGAGGGCTGTCTGGGGGAAGTGGAGGGGGAGGAGGGTGAGAGAGGGGGAAAGAAAGGGAGAGGAAGATGAAGGAGGAGGCGGGGCGTGGGGTGTCATGAGAGCTCACGGCCACTTAGGAGACCGAAGTGGAACAAAGCATTTAAACTACCATCATTTTTCAGGCCCCTCACAGACCTACTGTGTCAGAATCTCCGGGCGTGCAGCCAGGCGTCCAGTCTCACAAGCCCCCTGAGTGATTCCGATGCCTGGTGACGTGTGAGAATGACTGGACGATGCCTCTTCTCCTTGTGTGCCACGGGAAGAGAAGCGGGGCATGGGGTGGGGCCATCCTTGTCCATATCTCCCCTTACATCACAGCCCCCTGGACCCTGGATGCAGGAACTGTAAGCTCGGACCCAGAGAGAGAAGCTCACTTTCTGCCCTCTTCCCAGGCTCAGTGCAAGGATGAATCTGAACAACAGTTTTGCATGGAGGAGAGAGGCTGTCCCAGGAGTCAGGCCACCTGGTCTTAAGTCTCTGCTTTGTCCCCAACTTCCTGGGCGTCCCTACAGGTGCCTTCTCTTCTCTGAGCCTCAGCCTCCACATCTGTAAGATGGGTGTTGCACTGAACACACAGTAAGGTCCCTTCTACCTCCAACACTCCAGAGACACTAAGGAGCTTGGGAGAAATGACAGTGGACACCCAGGGAGTGAGGCCTCTGTCCATCCTTCCTTCCCTCCATTCGGGCTCTGGGTGGGGAGGTGGAGCCCGTTCCACCCCACTGCTCCCGGGAGACCAGCACCCACTTGTCCCCTGCAGATTCCCCAGCCTGGTCCACGTCAAGCTCCTGATAGAATTTCAGATGCTTAGTCATACTTTTTTGAGTAAATATCATGGTAAAAAGACATGACATTTCCGGGGCCAGTCTTCAGCATTAATAAAAGATTCCAAGAACAGGGTGACCTTTTCACAAAGGATTTGTAAATGCCAAAAACTACATAAAACCTCTCTTTCTGAGGTAGACAGGATTGTCACAGCTCAGCATTTATTCCCTCGCATGTGAGGCTGGCTCTTTTTTTTCTCCCAGTTCCATGGGCTAGCTGGTTAGAAGCTGTGAGGGCTGTCTGGGGGAAGTGGAGGGGGAGGAGGGTGAGAGAGGGGGAAAGAAAGGGAGAGGAAGATGAAGGAGGAGGCGGGGCGTGGGGTGTCATGAGAGCTCACGGCCACTTAGGAGACCGAAGTGGAACAAAGCATTTAAACTACCATCATTTTTCAGCCACATCTCACGGCATGTGTGACTTTAGTTCCCCAACCAGGGATCGAACCCACACCCCCTGAATTGGGAGAGTCTTAACCATTGGACCACCAGGGAGGTCCTCACCTTCCATCTTTTACCCAGAGGACTATACTATGTCCCTTCTATTTAGACCAAGGAAAGAGTGGTTCCTGCCAGCAACCAGCCAGCACAATGAGAACTCAAAAACGTGTCTGAGTGGCTGGTCAATCCTACAGGAGTCCTAGGCTGACTCCATCTGATGTAGATAAAAGCCAGATCCCCCTCTATCTCTGGCCTTCCTTCATCCATGTTTCACAGACCCACAGAAGGCAGGCAGGTGCCCCAGTCTATGGAGATTTGGGGTCAGATTCCACAGTTCCACGCTGGCCTCTTTCCAGGATTCAGTCTCCTCGTCTTTGAAAGGGGCTTCCCTCTTAGAGGTGAAGCGATGACTCCTCCGCGTCACCAGACACAAAAAGATGGGACCATGAGAAGGAGCCATGCACATCATGGTGCCTCACCTGTTCTTCCATCTTTCTCACTGGCACAAGTTTCTGCAGCTATGGGGGCTTCCCAGGTGGCTCAGTGGTGAAGAGCCCACTTGCCAGTGCAGAAAGCCTGAGACTCAGATTTGACCCTTGGGTCGGGAAGATCCCCTGAAGGAGCACCTGGCTATGTGCTCCAGTATTCTTGCCTGGAGAATCCCATGGACCAAGGAGGCTGGCGGGCTACAGTCCATGGGATCACAAAGAGTCGGACACAACTGAAGCAACTTAATAGGCATGCGCTGCAGTTATGGGGCAGGCAGAGGACTCTCAGCACTTTCAGAAGCAGACTTCGCTCCTCAAGATCGAGAACTGTATTAAATCCTTCCCACTCCACAGCAGGGACAGCTGCCAGGGACCTAGAGGGAGGGGACACACCCAGAGGGGACACCTTGGCTTGACGTTGTCTCCAGAGCATCCATGAGGACCTGGGCCCAGACAATCGCTCCCCACTGCTGCCTTCTCGGGGACGGATGCTTGATGCGCTACCATTGGCTGCCTCTTTGCTGGGTTCATGGGGTAATGATGCTTGACAGATCCTAATTTTCTTTTAAGGAGACGTGCATTACAGCGGAGGAAATAATAATACACATCGGTGACACGAGGCAATCGTCCAGTTAGTGAGGATAGAGTGGATTTCACTGCCCTGCTCGAGCGCCTGAATCATAAAGGATTTTAGAAAGTCTGGAATCTAGGAGGTCTGCAAAGAGCTTTTTCAATTCAGTGATCCCACTAGTAGGGCTACCGTGGATGAGCAAGGGTGGTGCTGACCTGCCAGCAATGGTCCACGGAGAAGCCTGACCCCTGCCCCCCAGGAACCTCAAAGGAATGAGAGAGGAGTCCTCACAACAGCCCTGGCGATTAGGTAACAGGAAACAAAAGCCCAGAGCGGGTAAGAAAGTTGTCCCAAGTCAAATTTCTTACCGCGGAGGAGGTGCTACAAAGCCATGAGATTGGAGGAGGAAACAGAAACCAAATCATGCCTGGTATTCCCAGCTTTTTCCAGAAATTAAAGTGATCCATTGAAGAATTCTGAAGAGTTACTACAGTCTGGTTCTCTTTACAGGGATAAAGAGAATTCTCTGGTTGCTGCTAGAGAATGGGTTGAAAGAGCAACACTTAGAGACAGTGAGCCCAGGGAGGGGCCCAGGTAACCATCCAGGTAAGAAAAGGTGACGATATGGTGCTGGGATGAAAGGAAGAAACAAAATCAAGAGATAACGGGAAATCGATGGCCTCAGTGACAGGAGAAGGTATTTCTGGGGCCGGAGAGGGTCCTGGCCAATATAAGACCCCATAGAGCCAGAACAAAGGGATGGCTTTGGGCCCCGGTCAAGATGCATAGATCCAGACAGCAGAACTAAAATTGTCTCCATTTGAGTGAGGCTAAGCAAGGAGAATCAGAAAGACATTCAAACCCCTGGAAAGGTCAGGATGCCAGGGAAATGAGTGTCATGATGGTGGGGAGCAGGGGGAGTGGGGGATCTGGACAGAGGTGGGGGCAGGTGGCAGGCTCTCAGCCCATCACATGGGGTCTGGCACCCTTTGGTGGGGGGATTAGGTCCAGGCCAGGGGCAACAGCACTCAAGGGCAGCTGCCGTGACAACCCAAACTGACAGGGTCACGGGGCCGAGCCTGCTGGAAGGTTTAACATCCAGACACGGGACTCTCAGAGTCGCAGCTGCTCCGGCAGGCGGCCTGAGGGCCTCTGTCTGACTGCAAGGTCTGTGTAGCCATCAGCCGCGTGGCTGCCAAGAAAGCAATTGCCTTCTCTGACTACATTAATAGGAGTTTAGTGTCCGGATCGATGTGGCTAAGAGTCCCACTGCAGTCGGTACTTGTCAGGCTGTATCTGGAGCCCGGGCGCTGGGAGGAGCTGACTCAGAGACTTCAGTGAACCCGGGTCTGAAAAGCTGCCCGTGGCAGGTGACAGCGGCCCCGCCTCCACGGCTATAGGCCCCACCTCCCCTGAGACTGTCCCACCTCCAGCCAGAATTATCTGGGAGACGCCTGTAGTGGCAGAGGTGCATGTCCAGAGGAGCCAGGTCGTCTCAGATGTTCAGAGAACTCAGAACTTAAGACTTGCATGTTATGGACACATGGCTGTATTGAAAATGGATAACCAATGAGGACCTTCTATAGAACAGGGAACTCTGCTCAATGTCATATGGCAGCTGGCATGGGAGAGGGATTCAGGGAGAATGGATACGTATATGTGTGAAAGTGTTCTACCTCGATTTGAAACTTAAACCCAGGGCCCAGACCTAATCGAACCCTGTGTGGGACTTGAACCCACATGGCCGGGGCTTAACCCCAGCTAAAACCCTGTTTGGGACTCGAACCCATGTGGCTGGGGCTCGAACCCAGCCAAAACCCTAGTACTTAAAATCACTCACCCAATGTCTGGACCCACTGAGACTGAGGTTCTTCATGTCTCTTTGCAGAGAAGAATTCAGCCAGAGACAAAGTGATAGGTAAGAAATAAATTTATTCGGATTCAGAGAAAGCACACTCTATACAGTGTGGGCCATCGTAGAACGAATCCAGCAGCCCCGAAAACATGGCGTTCTTAGCTTTTATGGGCTGGGTAATTCCATATGCTAATGAGAATTATTACAGCTCTTTTAGGGAAGGGGTGGAACTATCATGGCACCTCTGGGTGTGTCATTTAGCTTGGTGACTGAGGATCAAGGTCCGGTCTGCCATCTTGGACCCATTCGATTCTAATGGGTTTATGCTATGTCCTTGGGCTATGTCATTCTTTTCAAAAATTGTGGCCTGCCGCTTTCCTTCCTAACCCTTACATGTGTATGGCTGAGTCCCTTCACTGTCCACCTGAAACTATCACAACATTGTTAAATGGCTATGAAAATGTGAAAGTGTTAGTTGCTCAGTCGTGTCCAAGTCTTTGCAACCCCATGGACTGTAGCCCGCCAGTCTCCTCTGTCCATGGGATTCTCCAGGCAAGAATCCTCTAGTGGGATTTCCTTCTCCAGGGGATCTTCCCAAACCCAGGGATCAACCCCGGGTCTCCTGCATCGCAGGCAGATTCTTTACCATCTGAGCCACCAGGACCAAATATAAAATAAAAACTTTTTTTTAAAAATCAAGTTTACGGGCTTCCCCTGGTGGTCCAGTGGCTAAAGACACAGCCTTGCAGTGCAAGGGGCGCCGGTTCGATCCCTGGCCTGGGAAGATCCCACGTGCCACGGAGCGGCTGGACTGATGTGTCCAATCACCGAGCCGGAGCTCTGGAGCGCATGCGCCCAGAGCCGGCGCTCTGCGACGACAGAGGCCACCACGATGGGAGGCCCGCAGGAGCCAAAGAACAAAAAAAAAAAAGGAAGAAAATAGAGAAATGAAAGGCCAATAGAAGTGGCCCGCCCACTCCCCTCTCTCCCCAACCTGACCCCCGCCCAAAATAAATAAATAAATAAATCTTTTAAAAAAAAAATCAAGTTTACGTTTTTAAAAAAAGACTTGAAAAACATAATGATTTTTAAACGTTGGTCCTAATGCTCTCATAAACGCAGTACAGGTTGATGGTGTCCATGGACTGGATGGATCCTGCAGCCCTGCCCTGGGGCTGTCATCTAACAAGGCCTCTGTGATGGCTGATGTCACGCGTCATCTAGACTGGTCACGGGCCCCCAGATGAAACGTGATTTCTGAGTGTGTCTCACGGGCTCCTTCCTCCATCTGCAACGCCCATCGCTCGGCCACTTCCTCCCACATGACATCCCCTTTCTGAGCTTCACCCTCCTGCCTCCCTCTTACCGTGACCCATGTGGATAATCCAGGATAATCTCATTTTGAGCCTCTTGACTTAATCTCATTGAAAAAGTCTGCCTTGCCATATACACGGGTTCCAGGGATGAAGACATAGACATTTGTGGGGGGAACCATGATTCTCTCTACCACACTCCTCTTCCTTCACCCACCCCAGTGTGCTCATTACTTGTCCACCGTGATGCGTGGGTCGGGCCTCTGGATCCCTCTAGCTGTGGTTCCAGCTGGAGGGGACGGACAGGCAGAAAGATATCCCACAGAAATTCAGATGAAGCAGGGAACGACAACATAGCACTAGCACATTAAGTGTGTGTGTGTGTGTGTGTGTGTGTGCAGAGCAGGAGAGGCAGGAACCCCCGGCCCACAGGTAGGTTCTCAGCCCCTTCTCCTGCTTCCGGTCCCATGGAGACGGCTGCCCAAGCCCCTTACTCTGAGTCCACTCTCCGAAGTGTTAGGTCAGCATCTTTCCCCACCCCCAAGTCACTTACCAAATTGGATTAGCTATGGACAGAGCCCATTAAACAAATGCACCTCCCAGCCTTGAGTTACTGGAAGAAAACAAGAGATGTTTTCCTTTCTGAGAAGGTATCATTCTTCGGGTGCTCACGTGCAGAGACTCCCCTCCTGCAAGTCTTCTGTGTAACCTGTCTAGTTGGACCAGGGGACTTTGCTACTCAGAATCTCAGAAGAGTATCAGTGCTGAGAAGGGACCAGGAGTCCATGCAGCCCAGAGAGGACCAAGAACGCAAACAGGCAATGCCACCTGTCCACAGACACCTGGGGGGCCAAAAGCCTGGCTTCTCACTCCGGGGAACCAAGAGTCAGACGATGCTCAGAAGCTGAGACCGTCAGGAGCAGGACGGTTGACAACAATAGGCGGAAGGACCTTAGGTGCATTCCAACCCAAGGCTTTGTGATTGTCATGTCATCTAGACTGGTCACGGGCCCCCAGATGAAACGTGATTTCTGAGTGTGTCTCACGGGCTCCTTCCTCCATCTGCAACGCCCATCGCTCGGCCACTTCCTCCCACATGACATCCCCTTTCTGAGCTTCACCCTCCTGCCTCCCTCTTACCGTGACCCATGTGGATAATCCAGGATAATCTCATTTTGAGCCTCTTGACTTAATCTCATTGAAAAAGTCTGCCTTGCCATATACACGGGTTCCAGGGATGAAGACATAGACATTTGTGGGGGGAACCATGATTCTCTCTACCACACTCCTCTTCCTTCACCCACCCCAGTGTGCTCATTACTTGTCCACCGTGATGCGTGGGTCGGGCCTCTGGATCCCTCTAGCTGTGGTTCCAGCTGGAGGGGACGGACAGGCAGAAAGATATCCCACAGAAATTCAGATGAAGCAGGGAACGACAACATAGCACTAGCACATTAAGTGTGTGTGTGTGTGTGTGTGTGTGTGCAGAGCAGGAGAGGCAGGAACCCCCGGCCCACAGGTAGGTTCTCAGCCCCTTCTCCTGCTTCCGGTCCCATGGAGACGGCTGCCCAAGCCCCTTACTCTGAGTCCACTCTCCGAAGTGTTAGGTCAGCATCTTTCCCCACCCCCAAGTCACTTACCAAATTGGATTAGCTATGGACAGAGCCCATTAAACAAATGCACCTCCCAGCCTTGAGTTACTGGAAGAAAACAAGAGATGTTTTCCTTTCTGAGAAGGTATCATTCTTCGGGTGCTCACGTGCAGAGACTCCCCTCCTGCAAGTCTTCTGTGTAACCTGTCTAGTTGGACCAGGGGACTTTGCTACTCAGAATCTCAGAAGAGTATCAGTGCTGAGAAGGGACCAGGAGTCCATGCAGCCCAGAGAGGACCAAGAACGCAAACAGGCAATGCCACCTGTCCACAGACACCTGGGGGGCCAAAAGCCTGGCTTCTCACTCCGGGGAACCAAGAGTCAGACGATGCTCAGAAGCTGAGACCGTCAGGAGCAGGACGGTTGACAACAATAGGCGGAAGGACCTTAGGTGCATTTCCATCCCATCCCCCACGCCCCCGGGAGCTCCAGGGGGCCCGCTTTTTGGCCAAGGAACTGCTGCAGTCAAGTAAGTGAACTGAACTCAATGAATAAGGCAGCACCTGTCCAGTTCAGAGAACACATTCTGATTTCAGACAGAAGAAACAGCAAGAGCTTCCCTGGTGGCTCAGGGGTAAAGAATCCACCTTCCAATGAGGAGTCACAAGAGACTCAGGTTCTAGCCATGGTCCAGGAAGAGCCCACATGCTGAGGCACAACTAAGCCCGTACACCACAGTTACGGAACTGGTGCTCTAGAGCCCTTGAGTGACAACCGTGGAACCCACGGACCACACCGACTGACGCCCCTGCGCCCAGAGACTGTGCTCTGCAACAAGGGAAGTCACTACGATGAGAAGCCCACGTGCTGCCAACTCAAGAGCAGCCCCCACTCACCACAACTAGAGAAGAACCCGCACAGCAGCAAAGACCCAGCACGGCCAAAAATAAGTTAATTAATTTCATTATTTTTAAAAGGAACCTCAACTCCTGGCTCCATAAACACTCATTAGGTTGGAATCTCAAGCAAGTCATTTAGCCGCTCTGTTCCTCGGTTTACTCATCCATAAGAAAAAACCTTCCTCTTAGAGTTGTTAGGGAAATTAATGTGACACTGTGCACAAAGCAATTAGCACAATGCTTGGCTTCTAACGGTTATTATTATTAATATTTGTAACATTTAGCACATGAGGGCAGAACCAGACAAGCAACCTGGAAGATTTGTCATGGATTCTTCAGGGTGACACCAGAATGGCTTCAACCCTTCCTGCCCGTGTCTGGGGGCCCCTTGGACCTCGCCTGGAACGAACCAAAAATCAGAGGAGTGCCTCATCTAGTTCTGGTCCCCCCAAACAGGCAAAAATCTCAAGTCTTTCCCATAAGAGGCTAGTCCATAACCAAAAACAAACAAAAAAAGGTTTATCCCTGATTTTTGCAGTGCTGATATCTAAAAATGTATCACGATCTTTGAATGGGTGCTTCCACTGTGAATGGACTCACACTAACTCAGGGACTTGGGTAGGTTTGGCCCAGGTTTTCTTTAAATTCCTGTTGTGGTTTTTTTCCCATATGAAGTCTGCCTCCGTTGAACTTCTTTACAGGGCAGCTCTTTCCTAAATGTGTTCAGTCTTCCTTTCACAGTAAGACCACGCAGAATGGCTTAGAGGGGCAGAGAAACAGATTCAAGGTTAAGCTTCCATGAAGTGAAGGGAAGTGAAAGTTGTTCAGTCGTGTCCGACTCTTTGCAACCCCACGGACTGTAGCCTGCCAGGCTCCTCTATCCATGCTACTCTCCAGGCAAGAATACTGGAGTATGAGCTTCCCCTGGTGGTCCAGTGGATAAGGACACCGCCTTGCAGTGCAAGGGGCGCCGGTTCGATACCTGGCCTGGGAAGATCCCACGTGCCGCGGAGCGGCTGGACTGATGTGTCCAGTCACCGAGCCGGAGCTCTGGAGTGCATGCGCCCAGAGTCGGCGCTCTGCGACAACAGACGCCACCGCGATGGGAGGCCCACAGGAGCCAAAGAACAAAGACGGATGAAAACAGAGAAATGAAAGATCAATATAAGTGACCAGCCCGCTCCCCTCCCTCCCCAACCCAACCCCCGTCCAAAATAAATAAATAAATAAATCTTTAAAAAGAAAAAAAAGAATACTGGAGTAGGTAGCTGTCAACTACAAACTGGCATTTACCAACTACACTGCCAATGTCTGGACAACAAGGACGTTTGCTGTCTGCCTCTGCAGAGACCAGACCCCGTGCTGTTGAGACCTGCTGACCTTCCATTCCAACCCTGATGGAGATCAGGCTGGGGTAGAGGCACTCCGTGCTCCAGGGAATCTGGTGGGGCAGGTCTTATATAGGTGGATACTTTTAGGAATAGATTTTATTATCTCAATCCTTGCATCGCCTCATATTTAGAAAAGCTCTAAATCTCTTCATGGTGATGTCAGATCCTCATGACTAACTGGGACCCTTTGTAAAATGACTGTTTAATGATATGAAACTCCCCCTCACCAAAATCCTTAAATATTGACCCTCCTCCTACTGCCTCTTTGGAGCCTCTCAGAGCTATCTGGGGTGCTGCCTCCCGGGCTGCAGTCCTAATTATGCCCCAAATAAAACTTGACCCACAACTCTCAAGTTGTTCATCTTTTTAGTCGACATACCACTCCCGTCTCCAGGGGATCTTCCCAACCCAGGAATCAAACCTGGATCTCCCACACTGCTGGCAGATTCTTTACCGTCTGAGCCACGAGAGAAGCTAAACTTCCATAAGGAACATCTAAAATTGCCCACAGAACTGACCTGAAGTAGATCCTCGTGGCTGATGCTGTCGTGCACTGAATGGCAGCATCTCAGGGAGAAGGCACTAACCAGGATGTCCAGGACAGGAAATGCGCCACCTGGGAACCAGACCACCCCCCAGGGATGAGAGCAGTTTGATGAATCCACCAAAAACCCATCACAGTCTTTGGAACTCCGTGAACGTAGATTGGGATCTTATCTCTAGCATTCATGTTATTTAGACTTTCTGAGCCTCAGTTTTTTCCTCCATAAAACGGGAATGCTTAGAACCCACTTCATCTCTGTATTGTGAAGTTTAAAAGGCCAGGAACTGAACAGGCCCTTGGTGTCTGTGACTTTGTTTCCTGTCCCTGAGTCCACGGGCACCAACTCGGGACTGGAGTCCAAGGATGGGGGTAGCCAGCAAGGGCAAGGATGGTTTCAGCATCTCTATAGGCTCTACAGGGGGTCTATAGAGACCAGAGGAGGAGCTGGGAATGGCCCCAGGTGTTGGAAAATGGGAAAAAGGATCTCTGGGGTGGGAGGTGGGAAGAGGAGAAGAGCTGGGGTTCTGGGCGGAATCTGAGGTCTGTTTGCATAGCTATGGCCCCACCCTAAGGGTCTGATAAGCTGAAGGCAAGGCCAATACTGAGATCACAGCAGGAGGCTGGAACTACGCAACATCTCCAGCCCCTCTAGCCCCTCTTGGGCTAGATCCTGGCACCTGGCCTCCAGCCAAGCTTACCTCAGGATCTGAAGGCCTGGATAAAGAAAGAGGAGGGTTTTCTGGGAGGGAAAGGGGTAAGCCCTGTGTCCCACCTCCCTGTTCCCACTTCTGCCCACAGTAGGTGGGGACCCGACTTTGCAAACTTAGGCTCCTTCCTTACCACGGAGTCCAGCTCACTAAGTAGCTATGACCTGTAGCCCTGCCTGCCTAAGAGCACACGAGCATGGCCATGGCCAGAGAAAGAAGTCCAGGTGCCTTTTAGTTTCAGCCCGATTGTGCATCAACACCCCCTCCCTTGGCAACCACACTCTGCTGGGTCCTCTGGCAGCCAGCCTCTCCTGCCGCTTGGGAGATGCCAAGTCCGACGGCTAAGGCATCACCAAACACACATCCCTAAACGCTGACTGACCTGATGGACCAGAGGTCTCCTTAAAAGAAGAAGCTTCAGGCTTTCCTGGTGGTCCAGTGGGTAAAGAGTCCACCTTGCAGTGCAAGGAGCACAGGTCCGATCCCTGGCTGGGGAAGATCCCACGTGCCGCGGAGCAGCTGGACCCGTGTGTCCGATTACGAGCGAGCACTATGGGGCGCATGCGCCCAGAGTCGGTGCTCTGCAACGAGGGAGGTCCCTTCAATAGGAGGCCCACACAGGGCAAGGAAAGATGCTGGATGAAAATAGATAAATGAAAGACCAATAGAAGTGGCCTTCCCGCCCCCCTCCCTCCCCAACCCACCCTGCCCCGCCCCCACCTCGCCAAAAAGAAGAAGCCTTGGGCTTTCCTGGTGGTCCAGTGGGTAAAGAGTCCACCTTGCAGTGCAAGGAGCACAGGTCCGATCCCTGGCTGGGGAAGATCCCACGTGCCGCGGAGCAGCTGGACCCGTGTGTCCGATTACGAGCGAGCACTATGGGGCGCATGCGCCCAGAGTCGGTGCTCTGCAACGAGGGAGGTCCCTTCAATAGGAGGCCCACACAGGGCAAGGAAAGATGCTGGATGAAAATAGATAAATGAAAGACCAATAGAAGTGGCCTTCCCGCCCCCCTCCCTCCCCAACCCACCCTGCCCCGCCCCCCACCTCGCCAAAAAAAGAAGAAGCCTTGGGCTTTCCTGGTGGTCCAGTGGGTAAAGAGTCCGCCTTGCAGTGCAAGGAGCACAGGTTCTATCCCTGGCCCGGGAAGATCCCACGTGCAGAGGAGCAGTTGGACTCGTGTGTTCAATTATGAGCCAGTGCTCTGGAGCACATGCACCCAGAGCCAGTGCTCTGCAATGAGAGAGGCCACTGCAATGGGAGGCCCACACAGGGCAAGGAACAAAGATGGATGAAAATAAATAAGTAAAACAAACAAACAAAAAACAATGAAAGAGGTCAACATTTTTAAAAAAAAAAAGAAGAAGAAGCAGAAGAAGCCTCAAGACAGTCACTGAATGGCTGCGAATCCTGAGGCTGCGCTCTCCAACCCAGAGAAGCTGGCCTTGAAACAGCAGCTTTGTCTCCAGGCCTGGGACTCTGGAAACTTCAGAGCTTCATTGCTCCCGTATAGATACGTGGCTAGCCCTGTGGGCTTACAAACTGTGTCCCCTTTTCCAATCCCATTAAATCCCCCCAACAACCCTGATAAGCAGGCAGAGCAATAATGGGCCTCCGCATTGCACAGAGCAGCCGAAGCTCAGAGAGGCTTGGTGACTTGCACAAGGTCACACAGCCAGAAAGTGAGATAGAAATTGCATGCTCTCTTCCCTTGGCCTCAGCTGCACCTTGGGTGAGCTCCCCATCAGCTGCCTGAGCAAGCTGAAGCTGTGAAAGAGCCTTCTTGGGAGGCTGCATTTGTTCATTCATGCGTGCATGCTCCGTCGTGTCTGACCCTTTGTGACCCCGGGGACTGGAGCCCGCCAGGCTCTTCTGTCCGTGGGATTCTCCAGGCAAGAATACCGGAGTGTGTTGCCATTTCCTCTTCCAGGACATCTTCCCAACCCAGGGATCGAATCTGCACCTCCTGTGTCTCATGCATCAGTAGGCAAATTCTTTACCACCACCTGGGAAACCCAGATTGCATTTGGGGATCACCCAAAGTCCAGGGCCAAGTCCTTTGCAGATGTGTCACAGGTTCTCTCGAGGGGAGACCCTGCGTGGTTATTTGGGCAACATCAACCTCAGACTTACAACATTAGCCTTTTCCTTCCCCATCACAAGGAGAGCAATATGCCCACATTGGGCAAAGGCCACTTTCATTTCTCCCTTGACTTAAGCAGCAGAAAGAGCAGCGTGCTCTGTGGCAAGCTTTCCAGTGGAGTCTTGGTTCTGCCACTCAAATTGTGTGGCTTTGAGTAAAGCAACTTGGCTCCTGAAGCCCAGGAGTCATCTTTAAAATGGAAATGATGCGACTTCCCCTACCCTCATCTCAGCAAACCTCCAGCTTCAGACCTGGAGGCTTAGATTCCCACCTTTTCCTCTCAGCCACTCCTGGAATAGAAAAGGCCCACCAGCGATCTGCTCCCCAGCCAGCCTGGTCCCAGTCTCAGCTCAAACCTAGTTTACCAGCAGCCTGAAGAAGACGCTCAGTTCCATGGCAAAACAGTACAAGTTACTGTCTGACCAAATTGACTTGTCAGTCACCTGCCCAGACAGGGCCCAGGAGATCCCCTGCTCTGCACTCAGGAAAGAACAATTTGTAAGCTTTGAGGCCAGGAGGGAAAACACCCCGTCAAGGCCGAGCAAGGAGAGAAAGACACTGTCCAGGTTTCCATAGCAATCCCGGGAGAAGTAGGAGGAGCGCTTGCAGGCAGAATACAGAGATGGCAGCCGGCAATCACCCCGCTCCCTGTGGGCCCGCTGGCCCCCATCACTCAGGGAGCCAGCTCCAGCCCCAAAGCCACCAGTCCTCAGACCCTTATTCCAAGCAGACATCCCACCCGGAATCCCTCACACCCTCTCTCCAGGGTCTGCTATGATTTGGGAAAGGACTCTTAGAATCTTGTTCAAACATTACTTAAAAATAAAATATATATACATATAGATATATATGTATGTACATATATGTATATAAGTAGTTTGTTGCTGTTTAGTTGCTAAGTCGTGTCTGAGTCGTTGAGACTCCATGGTCTAGAGCCCACCAGGCTCCTCTGTCCATGGGATTTTTCAGGCAAGAACTCTGGAGTGGGTTGCCATTTTCTCCTCCAAATTTCTTCATCGAGTCACTGTTCTTTCCTAAGCCTCTCATAAAAATAAGAATAAAGAGTTCTGGAGAACATTGTTGCGAGAGTTAAATAATATGATGCAATATTTAATAGATGTGAACATATTCTTTTTCCTCAAATTTTCACAGCTTCTCAAAATTTGCAAAGAGCTTCACCTGCATTATCACAGGGAACTCTTGCACTGAGCTGTAATCACGCCCGTTTGGCTGGGAGGGAACTGGGGCTTAGAGATGCGTGACTTCTCCAAGCTCCTGTCTGTAACGGCACAGGCTGGACCTAAACCAATGACTTGGGACTCTTTGTCAAGTCATTTTCCAAACTGTCATTTAGAAAATGGGGGAATTCTTACTTCTAAAGGAGCAAACATAAAAGATTTTATTAAGGAGAATGGAAGAAAGAGCAAGAAAACCAGTATGTTTGACAGAGAAAGAATAAACATGTGATCTAGGGCAGACACAAACCTAGAGAAATCCTCTGCTGCTGGGCCGAACACACAGTAAGAAGAAGCATGGGTGTGAGAAAGGCAGACGATCATACAATAAAAGGAACAGCTGCTTTGGGGACTTCCCTGGTGGTCCGGTGGCTAAGATTCTGGGCTCCCCATGCCAAGGGCCCAGGTTCAATCCCTGGTTAGAGAACTGGATCCCCCATGATGCCACCAAGAGTTCGAGTGCCCCAACTAAGAAGCCACACGCTCTAAGGAAGACCATGGCTACCAAGGCTCGGCATAATCAAGTAAATAAATATTTTATTAAAAATAGCTGCTTTTTTTCAAGATTTTCTCTATGTTAGACACTGTTCAGAGAGGTTACATTCAAAGTATATCATGTCCTCTTCAAAAAAGTCTTACGAGAAAGGTTCTTCTATCAGTTAGGATGTTTTAGGTTGCAAGTAATAATATTTTGTAAAAAAAAAAAAAAAAAAAACCTAAAAGTCGTTTTGCCACTAAAGGAGCTTTCTGGTCAGGATGGCATTTGAAGTTCACTGTGTGGGCTCTCCCTCTGATCCCAACACATGGCACTCATAGATAAAATATAAATAGTGAGAACTGAAAATCCATAGCCACTTTCAAAAGCAAGATACATATCTCTCTGGACTAGATATGGTAGGAAAGAACAAAGAGAAAAGGCTGAAGAAGCTGCAGATCTGATGGGGCTGGGGCCAAAAGGTAGGTAGAGGTAGCGGGGAGCTCTATCTTGTTGGTACAACGGACTAAAAAGGCAGGAGGTAGGGATTCTGATCCAGGCTCACTGGCCTGGCATGGGGTTTTCCTACCCGTGAAAGGAGTTGGAAACCAAACTGCAATGTACTCTAGTCTATGTTAGGGTTTGCATGAAGTCTGTGATGAGGAAGATGGGCATAAAGAGGGGCCACCTTCTAGCCAGGATCTCGGCAAGCCAGCCAGGCTCGTGGATCTCAAAGGAAAGGAACCTCAGTCGCCCAAATGAGGGTAGACCCTTGGCCAGAGGTCTTAGGGACAGGGTTGGAGATGACCACAAAAGAGGGATAGGGCATGGGGGTCTACCCAGGCCTAGAGAGAAGCGAGAGAGCCTCAGGGAAGAGTTCACATGTTACAGCAAAGATTTCTTGTGCTGTAACTAACACTTGATGTAGCCAAATGAATAAATTTTTTAATGCCTTAAAAAAAAAGACTGAAAGTGAAATCAAGACATTTCCAAACATAAAAGACTAAATCTTACCACTCAAGGAAACTAACTCAAAAAAGTGACAAAGATCGTCCTTTAGCAAGAGGAAAAGAAAGATCAAGGGGAATAAAATGTCATACTAGAAACAAAAGTAAAATTGGAAATCGGTAATGTATCCTCATATGCTTAATTAATTGCTAAATAATGCTACTGAATTATAATTACTATATATTAACAACATCAATGGGCTTCTCTATTGGCTCAGATGGTAAAGAATTCACCTGCAATGCAGTAGATCCAAGTTTGACCCCTGGGTCAGGAAGATTCCCTGGAGAAGACAACATCTACCTACAAAGATTTAGAGGTTTTGTGGGTGAAATATGCTAAAGGTTTTATCTGAAGAAAAATAGAAATAACTTCCATACAAAAAGTAATAGCAAGAGAAATGTTAGAAATATAAAAGTCACTGCTACAAGGATAGAAATATTAATACAATTTACAGTTTCCAGGCTACCAGGAGTAGGGAGAAATAGGAAAAGAAAATTTTAACAGTCTAATGACAGCTGAAAAGTAGAAAAATTCTTTTGCCACTTCCCTGGTGGTCCAGTGGCTAAGAGTCCATGCTCCCAATGAAGAAGACCTGAATTTAATCCCTGGTCAAGGAACTAGGTGGGTTTCCCTGGTGGCTCAGTGGCAGATTCCACCTGTGATAGCAGGATCCTCAGGAGACTTGGATTCAATCCCTGGGTCAGGAAGATCTCCTGGAGGAGGGCACGGCAACCCACCCAGCATTCTTGCCTGGGGAATCCCATGGACAAAAGAACCCAGTCCATAGGGTCGCAAAGAGTCAGACATGAGTGAAGCGACTGAACATGCACGCAAAGAACTAGATCCCACATGCCAAAACTAAGACCCAGAGAAGCCAAATAAATAAACAAATAAGTAAATAAATAAATGATCTGGTACAGTCAAATAAATACATAAGAAAGTAGAAACATAGAATAAAAAATACAAAATAAGACGATAATGCATAATATAATAGTAATCACCAAAAAAAAGTTAATAGATCAGAATCATCTGTTAAAGAAAAGACTATCAGATTCAGTTTTTAAATCCAATTATATGTTGCTTACAACTGACAGAGAAAATCTAAAATTAAGAAACCAAAAAAAAAAAAAAATTCCAAGCAGAAAGTAAAAGAAAGCTAATATATGAATACTAACATGAAATAAAATTTGAGGCAAAAAACAACAGAGAAATTAAAAAACAAAAAAAGCAACAGACAATACGTAAAGATTTTTTTTTTTTAAGATTTATTTATTTATTTTGGGCGGGGGTCGGGTTGGGGAGGGAGGGGAGCGGGCAGGCCACTTCTATTGGTCTTTCATTTCTCTATTTTCATCTGTCTTTGTTCTTTGGCTCCTGTGGGCCTCCCATCGCGGTGGCCTCTGTCGTCGCAGAGTGCTGGCTCTGGGCGCATGCACTCCAGAGCTCCGGCTCGGTGATTGGACACATCAGTCCAGCCGCTCCGCGACACGTGGGATCTTCCCAGGCCAGGGATCGAACTGGCGCCTCTTGTACTGCAAGGCGGTGTCCTTACCCACTGGACCACCAGGGGAAGCCCTACGTAATGATTTTTAAAAGAGCACATCCACCAAAGAAACAGAATAAGCAGGAACTTTTATTCCTTGAAGTATCTTGTCTCAAAATACATAAAGTAAAAACCAGAAGAGTTACTAGACATCCCCAAATTGCTCCCAATGAAGAAGACCTGAATTTAATCCCTGGTCAAGGAACTAGGTGGGTTTCCCTGGTGGCTCAGTGGCAGATTCCACCTGTGATAGCAGGATCCTCAGGAGACTTGGATTCAATCCCTGGGTCAGGAAGATCTCCTGGAGGAGGGCACGGCAACCCACCCAGCATTCTTGCCTGGGGAATCCCATGGACAAAAGAACCCAGTCCATAGGGTCGCAAAGAGTCAGACATGAGTGAAGCGACTGAACATGCACGCAAAGAACTAGATCCCACATGCCAAAACTAAGACCCAGAGAAGCCAAATAAATAAACAAATAAGTAAATAAATAAATGATCTGGTACAGTCAAATAAATACATAAGAAAGTAGAAACATAGAATAAAAAATACAAAATAAGACGATAATGCATAATATAATAGTAATCACCAAAAAAAAGTTAATAGATCAGAATCATCTGTTAAAGAAAAGACTATCAGATTCAGTTTTTAAATCCAATTATATGTTGCTTACAACTGACAGAGAAAATCTAAAATTAAGAAACCAAAAAAAAAAAAAAATTCCAAGCAGAAAGTAAAAGAAAGCTAATATATGAATACTAACATGAAATAAAATTTGAGGCAAAAAACAACAGAGAAATTAAAAAACAAAAAAAGCAACAGACAATACGTAAAGATTTTTTTTTTTTAAGATTTATTTATTTATTTTGGGCGGGGGTCGGGTTGGGGAGGGAGGGGAGCGGGCAGGCCACTTCTATTGGTCTTTCATTTCTCTATTTTCATCTGTCTTTGTTCTTTGGCTCCTGTGGGCCTCCCATCGCGGTGGCCTCTGTCGTCGCAGAGTGCTGGCTCTGGGCGCATGCACTCCAGAGCTCCGGCTCGGTGATTGGACACATCAGTCCAGCCGCTCCGCGACACGTGGGATCTTCCCAGGCCAGGGATCGAACTGGCGCCTCTTGTACTGCAAGGCGGTGTCCTTACCCACTGGACCACCAGGGGAAGCCCTACGTAATGATTTTTAAAAGAGCACATCCACCAAAGAAACAGAATAATCATGAACTTCTATGCCTTGAAGTATCTTGTCTCAAAATACATAAAGTAAAAACCAGAAGAGTTACTAGACAGTATTGATGGCCAATATCCAATTATAGAAGACAAGTTTAGTGTACCTCCTTACAAAAAAAAATAGGTCACACAGCAAGAATATTGATTATTTGAACCACATAATTAAAAAATTGATCTAATAGATAAATCTGGAAACCTGCTTCCAGTGAACATGGAATATTAATTCTTTTCAGCCACACCAAGCACATTATAAAAATTGACTCTGCACTAGGTCACACATCCAGTATTGACAAATTGGAAAGAATCCATGTCACACAGACGCTTCTCCAATCAATGCAATTATATTTGAATTCAACAGTGAAAGTAGTTGTAAAATGCATTTAAAAAAGAAAAAGCACACTCCTGACCAACATGGATTAAAAAGAAACTCACAGTAGAAATTAATGAAATATTTAGAAGCAAAGGACAGTGACTGTACTTCATGTAAAATTTGTGAGACATGATTAAAATCAAACCATTTGTGATTTTTAAAAAAAGAAGAAAAGTCTAAGCAAAATTCAAATAGAATATAATTTCCACAACCTAATAAAATGTACATACCAAAAACTTCCAGTAAACCTTACATGTCATGATGAAATTTTAGGTTCTTTCCCAATGAAATCAGAAAAAAATATAGCAGTGCTTCATGGCTGAGATGGGTAAGAATCTGCCTGCAATGCAGGAGACCCAGGTTCAATCTCTGGGTTGGGAAGATCCCCTGAGAAAGGAATGGCAGCCCACTCCAGTATTCTTGTCTGGAGAAAGGAGCCTGGTGGGCTACAGACCACAAAGAGTCAGACACGAATGAGACTTTCATTTCCATTGGCAGCACTATTCAAAATTGTACTGGAAGGCTAGTTAATTCTAGAGAGACAGAAAGACACAGAACTAGAAAGGAAGCTATAAATAAAAATTTGTCATTATTTGTAAATGGTATGCTTATCTGCATAGAAAAATACTTCATAGATACTCAAAATACATAAAGGAAGAACTGGAAGTGGGTTTCCCTGGTGGTCCAGTGGGTGAAGAGTCCGCCTTGCAGTGCAAAGAGCACCAGTTTGATCTCTGGCCGGGGAAGATCCCATGTGCCGCGGAGCCGCCGGACCGGTAAGCCAGTACTCTGGAGCGCATGCATCCAGAGCGGGTGCTCTCCAACGGGAGAGGCCACTGCAATGGGAGGCCCACACGGACAAAAGAATAAAGATGGATGAAAATAAATAAATAACAAAAACAATAAAAGAGGTCAAAAATTTTTTTTAAATGAAAAAAACACCCACAAATTCTTCTCAGAATAGTTGTTGGGTTTATTAAAAAAAAAAAAAAAAACTGAAAGAGTTACTAGACAATATTGTTGACCAATACCCAATCACAGAAGAAGACTTTAGTGAGTGAGTGAATGGGTGAAGGAAGGAGGTTTGGTTCCACTGGATCAGAGAGAAGAACTTCTCGATCCCTGGAAACTCAGAGCCATGAGAGGCCAGCTGCCCTGTTCATTAAATCACATAGCTCTATGCCTCAGAAGTCAGGAAAAAGCCTTTCTGTCACAGATATTTTGCATGAATCTTGGTTTTCAAATACTGTATGGAAATCTCATCATCTTGGTTACTGAGGCGGTTTTGTTTGTTTGGTGTCCCCTTTAATTCTGGGAGTGTCCCACTCTCCTCACTCTGGTTCCCGCCGAGGCTGATGGGGCCTCATGCATTGACACGGCCGGCTCCCACCCCCCAACCCGTGGATAGCAAGCCTCAGGGCTGAGAGACGCCGGATCTATTAAGGGATCCCCTGCTTCAGCGCCTCCCACATGCGTGTCACTGCTGTCGTTCCGTCAGTCAGACGTGACAAGACAAGGCTGACAGCCTTCCTGTCTGAGTACGAGGAGGTGGGAGGCGGAGCTGTGCCCAGGAGCCAATTTCACACCAAACGCAAGGGGAACTGGTTTCTTTCACCAGCTGGAGCAGGTGCTTTTTGCTGTTCAGCTGAACAGCCTTCTCAGAAGCACCGGCCCTCTTCTGGGGACCATGGTCCTCAGGAACCCCCTCCACCACCTTCTGAAAAACAGCTACACTCCCATAGACACCCCAACTCATCCCCATCCTCCCCAGTCCTAGCCCAGGAGACCGACCCTCATGCAGCAGCCCTCACTGATGCTAACGGGGCAGGTGGTAGATCTTAGGCAAAGAGCAACCTCCATTCAAATTCCAGCTCTGCCACTGACTGACTGTGTGACCCTGAGACCTGACCCTGAACTGTTTTCCCGAGCTTCCATTTCCTCATCTGGGAAAAGGAGATCTGCACACCTGCATCCAGGGTTCATGAAAGGATTCCATGGAGATGATGCCTGTAAAGTGCTTGGCACGGTGCCCGCCACAAGCTCTTCTCTGTGAACGGTGGCTGTGGCCATCCACAAACCTGTCCTCAGTGGTATTAAATAAAGATACAAGCCCTATGATGTGGGAGGGAAATGAAAGGGACTGGCGTGTTGCTGTAACAGGAGAATTTTATACAGGAGGCAGCTCTGAAACTGGGTCCAAGGAAATGAGAGGAGCTGGCAGGCAGGGGGACAGAAAGGATGTTCTAGGGTGAGCGCGTGTGTGAGCCCGTAGGACCTGAGAGGGCAGAGTGGAGCGAGGGGAGCACGGGGAAGTGGAGAGACCCCATGAGTGGTTAGACAAGTGGCTGAGGGTCAAGGGAGGGGCTGATGACATCATGCCAAGGAACTGGTTGTGCAGTGGGCAGTCAGGGACGTTCCAGAGGATATGGTGCGGGGAGAGGACAGGGTGGCTGTTCAGAGGACTGTCTGATTGTGAGCCTCTCTTATTTGCCGGTGACACCTCTCATCCTCCTTAGATTGTGAGCTCCAACAAGGTAGGGGCTGGCCAGATCCTTCTCCTGGTCCCCACTGTACAGCAGGTGACCCAACGCTGAGTCCTCAGCGAATGAAAGAAGGCGGGTAAGCTTCCAGAAGACCTAAAGCACCTCTCCCTGATCTCTCCCTCCGCCCAAGGATGGGATCCAGATCGAATGCAGGGTGGGACGTTCACTCGCCAAAAGGGAGGAGGCATGGTCTGGTTAACTGGATTTCAGAGCACCGATTGGCCTGATACTTCTTGAGGCAGGATTTTCATCTGATGGAGAAGCTTCTCCTTACTGTTGGCCAACACGCTTCTGTGCTTTAAGGCCTCTCTCCGACTCAGCAGTGTGATGGTTAATCTAATGGAGTAACTTGGCTGGACCAGGGGCACCTAGATACCTGGTCAGACATTCTTCTGCATGTCTCCATGGGGGCATCTTGGGACGAAATGAACATTTAAATCAGCAGATTGAGTCAAGCAGTTTGTGCTCCCCAGAGTGGGTGGGTCTCATCCTGTCAGCTGGGCCTGAATAAAACAGAAGGCTGACCCTCCCCCGCAAAAGAGAGAATTCCTCCTGCAAATGGGATTTTTCCTGCCTTCAGATTCAAACTGGAAAACTGACTCTTCCCCGGTCTTCTTAGGCTTTCAGATCCAGACTGGAACGAACCTGTGAGGATCACTGGAGTCCCCAGCTTGCTGACTCACCCTGGAGACTGTGGGACTTGTCAGCCATTATCACATGAGCCAATCCCTTTTAATAACATTAGGAAGTGTGTGCAAGCATGTATGTATACTGTATGCATATACCACCGGGCGTGTGTGTGTATAAAGTATCCATACTGTATTCGGGCTTCCCTGGTGTCTCAGACAGTAAAGAATCCACCTGCAATGCAGGAGACCTAGGTTCAATGGGAAGATCCCTGGAGAAGGGCATGGCAACCCACTCCAGTATTCTTGCCTGGAGAATCCCATGGACAGAGGAGCCTAGTGGGCTACAGTTCATGGAGTCTGAGCCTGGGTCATGGGAAGGATAGCCCTTCCACTCAGGTTGGTGCTATTCTGAGAACGTTCACTCTGGAGCAGTCAGCCACCCTGCTGTCAGGAAGCTCAGACCAGCCCACAGGGAGAGACCATGTGGAGGGGAACCAAGACCCCCCGCCGAGAGTCAGCAGCCACAGCTAACATGGGAATGAATGAGTCTTTGGACGACCTTGGGAATCTTAAGAATAGGATGAAGTCCCTGGGTCCTCAGATCATAGTTCCATCTCATGTCATTCCATCATGGGGAAGTGACAGGAGGAAGGAGAGAAGGAAGCACAGGATGAGGAAGGGAGCAGGCGGGATGGCAGGCCAAAGCAGCTGTGGATCAAAGAGACTTTGCTTTCCTAAAGAGTTCTCCCCGCATCCTTGTGGGACAAATGAGTCTCTGCCTGACCTGATGACAAGGTCAGCCTGGTCAGACAGCTGTACCGGGATTGTCAGGAAGGTCTTTGTGTTCTAATGACCGTCCTCTAGTGGCAAAGCCAAGCCAGCCTGAGCGTACTGGCAGCCAGGTCCAGAGTGGCCTCCAGCCTGGAGCTTTCGCCAAAACAGAAGGCTGACCCTCCCCAAAAGAGAATTCCTCCTGCAAATGGGATTTTCCTGCCTTCAGATTCAAACTGGAAAACTGACTCTTCCCCGGTCTTCTTAGGCTTTCAGATCCAGACTGGAACGAACCTGTGAGGATCACTGGAGTCCCCAGCTTGCTGACTCACCCTGGAGACTGTGGGACTTGTCAGCCATTATCACATGAGCCAATCCCTTTTAATAACATTAGGAAGTGTGTGCAAGCATGTATGTATACTGTATGCATATACCACCGGGCGTGTGTGTGTATAAAGTATCCATACTGTATTCGGGCTTCCCTGGTGTCTCAGACAGTAAAGAATCCACCTGCAATGCAGGAGACCTAGGTTCAATGGGAAGATCCCTGGAGAAGGGCATGGCAACCCACTCCAGTATTCTTGCCTGGAGAATCCCATGGACAGAGGAGCCTAGTGGGCTACAGTTCATGGAGTCTGAGCCTGGGTCATGGGAAGGATAGCCCTTCCACTCAGGTTGGTGCTATTCTGAGAACGTTCACTCTGGAGCAGTCAGCCACCCTGCTGTCAGGAAGCTCAGACCAGCCCACAGGGAGAGACCATGTGGAGGGGAACCAAGACCCCCAGCCGAGAGTCAGCAGCCACAGCTAACATGGGAATGAATGAGTCTTTGGACGACCTTGGGAATCTTAAGAATAGGATGAAGTCCCTGGGTCCTCAGATCATAGTTCCATCTCATGTCATTCCATCATGGGGAAGTGACAGGAGGAAGGAGAGAAGGAAGCACAGGATGAGGAAGGGAGCAGGCGGGATGGCAGGCCAAAGCAGCTGTGGATCAAAGAGACTTTGCTTTCCTAAAGAGTTCTCCCCGCATCCTTGTGGGACAAATGAGTCTCTGCCTGACCTGATGACAAGGTCAGCCTGGTCAGACAGCTGTACCGGGATTGTCAGGAAGGTCTTTGTGTTCTAATGACCGTCCTCTAGTGGCAAAGCCAAGCCAGCCTGAGCGTACTGGCAGCCAGGTCCAGAGTGCTCAGCTGGAGCTCCGTGCACAGAGCAAGCCTCACTTGCCAAGCCCCGAGTCCATGAGGGAAAGGAAATGATTGTTGGAACCCCAGGGTGAGGGCAGGGCAAGAGAATGACATTGGGTTGGAAGCCAAACCATCCAGAGACATGTGTCTTGGGCAACTGGCAAGCACAGGGGCACTGGGTCCCAGAGAAGTGGGCTTGGCGGGCTCCAGGCAATGCCTCTGTCCACGCCCCTCCAGCTGCCCTGCTTTGACTGGCTCGCATGGCCATGCCCGTGAAGAAACACCTGCTGTGGGTGAGTGGCAATGCCCCATATTAAACATATCACCACTAGGTGTGACACGGGAATCTCAGGGCTTGGGGTTCCAGTTCACACTTGATGAAGAGGAAAGCGACACAATCAGGTTGGTTGGCTGAACTAGCCCTTCCTGCCCCCTTTTCAGCCCTTTCTAGGCCTCAACCCCGGGAAGTATGTCACCCACCCATGACTTGGCACCTGCCGGGGGCAAGCTGGCCAAGGTCATGCTTCACTGAAGCCTCCCAGCTCAGCCCCCAACGTAGACACTGGAGCCAACATTGCCCATCCAACTGTGCTCACAGCCAAGAAGATGAAATCCTGGCCCTTCCAGCCCTGGAAAGGGCCCCCCCGCTTGGCAAAGCAGGCGGGGTCCACAGAAGCCTTGGCAGATGCCGACAGGCAGCCCGGAAACAAGCCCATGGAGAGGCCCAGGGATAGCTGTTCACCCAGTGAAGTCCTCCCAGACTCACATCATGTCCTGGAGTCAGAAAAGATGTGGGGCTGTGTCAGCTTGGTTCCAGCTGTTCTCAGAATTCCATTTCCTGCATGCTTTCAAGTTTAGTGTAGTGCAGTGCTAGGTCTCTTCAGTCGTGTTCAACTCTTTGCAACCCTCTGGACTGTAGTCCACCAGGCTTCTCTGTCCATGGGAGTCTCCAGGCAAGAATACTGGAGTGGGTTGCCATGCCCTCCTCCAGGGGATCTTCCTCACCCAGGGATCAAACCCACATCTCCTGCAACTCCTGCATTGCAGGCAGATTCTTTATCACTGAGCCGCTTGAGAAGCCCGCTTCCAAGTTCAGGGTGGCCTTAAAGATCCATACGATTTGGGAGGCAGGAAGACTCTAGGCACTGTTTCCATTCATACGCAACCGCCTCTCACTGATTGATGCGGGGAACACCTGGCTTACCTCCTCCAGGTCCTCCTGGCTCTCTTCCTTTCACTTTTGCGTGTCTTGGGCCAGGTGTACGTTCAGCTTGGCAATAAAGGATGCCAGCTTCTTCTCCACATCACCTGTGCCATCAGGACTGGAGGCCACGGGAAACAGATACAGTTAACAGTGCGCTGGTAAGTATCAGACAACCAGCCCTCTAGGTGCAGTTCCAGGGTGAACCTTGATTGATTTTCTTGTTGACATAACAAATAAGACCAAAGTGAAACAAGGAGGGTAGGTGAAGCATTTCACCTGCTCGTCAGTGTTGTAAGCCGCATCTTTGCTAAGTTGAAAGGCAATTTTGAATATTAAAAGAATATTCCCTTTATCCACAGTGTAACTGTACCAACATTAGGCATTTTTAAGTTTAATTTGTTTTATTTATGTTCTGCTTCATCACCTGCTTAGGTCTAAGCAACTAACAAAATAATTCACCAAGGCCTGATTTGAGCACTTGCCAATTTCAATGGTATAAATATTCCCACGGGGGCTAATTGCAAGCTCCCAGCATGGAACCACTGAACACGAAGTTGGGAAGAGGGATATAGTGGCGTCCCACTCTACAGTATTTCCACCACACGGATAAGGCTAATATAAATTATCCCAAGAATATAGGTAAGAAGACATAGCAAAATAATTAGATAGCAGTGAGCTCGATTTTCAATGCAATTTATTTAATTGTAAGTTTATATAATTTAATTTTTATGAGTCTGTTTAACAACGGGTTAGAACTCCTAAAAATTTAATAATCAGCTCTCACAAGACAGTCTCAGCGACTCTAGGTCTCTTCAGTCGTGTTCAACTCTTTGCAACCCTCTGGACTGTAGTCCACCAGGCTTCTCAGTCCATGGGAGTCTCCAGGCAAGAATACTGGAGTGGGTAGTCATGCCCTCCTCCAGGGATCTTCCTCACCCAGGATCAAACCCACATCTCCTGCAACTCCTGCATTGCAGGCAGATTCTTTATCACTGAGCCGCTTGAGAAGCCCGCTTCCAAGTTCAGGGTGGCCTTAAAGATCCATACGATTTGGGAGGCAGGAAGACTCTAGGCACTGTTTCCATTCATACGCAACCGCCTCTCACTGATTGATGCGGGGAACACCTGGCTTACCTCCTCCAGGTCCTCCTGGCTCTCTTCCTTTCACTTTTGCGTGTCTTGGGCCAGGTGTACGTTCAGCTTGGCAATAAAGGATGCCAGCTTCTTCTCCACATCACCTGTGCCATCAGGACTGGAGGCCACGGGAAACAGATACAGTTAACAGTGCGCTGGTAAGTATCAGACAACCAGCCCTCTAGGTGCAGTTCCAGGGTGAACCTTGATTGATTTTCTTGTTGACATAACAAATAAGACCAAAGTGAAACAAGGAGGGTAGGTGAAGCATTTCACCTGCTCGTCAGTGTTGTAAGCCGCATCTTTGCTAAGTTGAAAGGCAATTTTGAATATTAAAAGAATATTCCCTTTATCCACAGTGTAACTGTACCAACATTAGGCATTTTTAAGTTTAATTTGTTTTATTTATGTTCTGCTTCATCACCTGCTTAGGTCTAAGCAACTAACAAAATAATTCACCAAGGCCTGATTTGAGCACTTGCCAATTTCAATGGTATAAATATTCCCACGGGGGCTAATTGCAAGCTCCCAGCATGGAACCACTGAACACGAAGTTGGGAAGAGGGATATAGTGGCGTCCCACTCTACAGTATTTCCACCACACGGATAAGGCTAATATAAATTATCCCAAGAATATAGGTAAGAAGACATAGCAAAATAATTAGATAGCAGTGAGCTCGATTTTCAATGCAATTTATTTAATTGTAAGTTTATATAATTTAATTTTTATGAGTCTGTTTAACAACGGGTTAGAACTCCTAAAAATTTAATAATCAGCTCTCACAAGACAGTCTCAGCGACTCTGGCACATCACTGGTTCCAGTCGTCCTCATCATTTCCAGCTTGTCTTTGCTTTCCCCAGTTTCACCTCTAGTTTTCCTTTCTACCAGTCGCCTCTGCTGGCTTCAAGTGACTCCAGACCCAATGGCAAACACAGAAGCAGCAACCTTACTCGGAGGGCTTAATCGGCTCCCACAATTACATAAAGGCTATTTCCTATAATATAGCCCTAATTCTGGAAAACTCAATGTGTTTCTGCTTCTGTGATTGAACGCTGACTGATACAGAAACAAGGGGAATTCATGAAGCCATAGAGGATGCTGGTCACTCCTGAAGCAAGCTCCAGCAATCAGTGACCATTTCTCAGTGTAGCCAGGATGAATCCGTCTTCCAAGCTGCCCCTATATCAGACACACCCACACGCCCCCAAGAAAACACACATTCCCTACAGTAGGCATGAGACGGAAAGATGTGGGATCAGGGCTTCAACCGTTATTCCCAGCCTGGCAGGGTAACCCAGGCAATAGGGACAGGATGATCCAAGACAAGCCCTAAGAGGCTGTCCCAGCAGCAAAACTGACCCGGCCTCAGGTGGCTGGGCCTCAGTGGACCTCTGGGGTGTCCCAGGATGCCAGAATGTATGGGGAACAGAGCCGTGAATCCTTATTACCGCTCATCAAGGTGGAAGGGTCGTCCTTGTTTAACACTTGCTCACTCGTTCATTCATTCACACACACACTGCCCTTTGGTGCCAAGCCTCAGAATGGACCCTGGAGGCACAGTGATAAAAGCAGTGACTTCTCTTTTTTAATTTAAATTTTATTTTTAACCAGAGGATAGTTACTTTACAATATAGTGGTGGTTTCTGCCACATATCAAGGTGAATCGGCCATAAGTATACCTATATCCCCTCCTTCCCCTCTCCTTTCCCATCCCACTCCTCTGGGTTGTCACAGAACACCGGCTTTAGGTCTCCTGTGTCAGACAGTAAATCCCCACTGGCTATCTATATCATGCATGCTTTTCTTAAATACTGGAATGGAGTCGAACAGGAAAATGGCATTCGAAGCAAAACTGGAGAAATCCAAATAAGGGCTCTAGCTCAATTGATGGGGCTTCCCAGGCGGCTCAGTGGTGCAGAATTCATCTGCCAGTGCAGAAAACTCGGGTTCAGTCCCTGGGTGGGGAAGATTCCCTGGAGGAGGAGGAGACAGCCACCCACTCCGGGATTCTTGCCTGGGAGACCCCATGGACCAAGGAGCCTGGCGGACTATAGTCCATGGCATTGCAAAAAGTCAGCCACAACTGAGCGATTGAGCATGAGTCTAAGTTCAATTAATAGCACTATGTGTTAATATCTTCATTTTGACAGAAATACCGAGTTATGTAATGTGCTCACATCAGAGGAAGTGGGTGAAGGGGGTACAGGGACAGGCTGGACTACCTTTACAACTTCCATGTAAACCTAGAATTACTCCAAACTGGGTTTTATTTTAAAATGTAGGGATAAAAGTAAACACTCCACCTTTACCAACCCACCAAGGCCAGGGATCATCAGATGGAAAACAGACCAGAGCAAGACCAGGCTTCCCTTCGAGGAAGCGGGTGAAGGACTGAGTTATTCCCTAGAGCCTGGAGCAGAGACCAAGCCCAAAGCCTGACCAAAGACTCAGGCACTGGGCTCAGGAACCGATCAGAGCAGGAAAATGGAGCCTTGATGGGTCAGAGCCTCTGCATGTAAATGCAACAGGATACTCAATCCCGCGGAATTGAAACATTTCTAGGGGGTGAAATTTAAATGTTGCAGCTACTTCTCCACACAGGTGAATTGTTCCGGGAAAACTCCCCTGACCCCTGTATAAAGCCCAGTGCCTTTCCAGGGAGGGCTGCAACTGGACAGATTCCTGGCCGACACACTGACTGCTCCTGCCAACACTCCTTGGCAAGCGGAAGGTGTCTTGGAGATTGGCTCCCAGGGCGGCTTCTTCGCAAATATGCCGACGTTGCCCTCTTCCATTGTGACGCACAAACCTGTTGAGATCTTTGATGATCCTGACTGAGATCAATCAGCAAGAAAAGATACTGCGAGGTTGAGAGCCAACCTCGGGGGACAGGGCAGCCAACAGAGGCGACCCAAGCGAATATGAGAGAGTGTGGGTCTTGGCGCCAGTGTTCGGCTGAGGCTGACGTGACCCCCGTTGCCAGCCCACCAAGCGACAAGCATGTGACTGAGAACACAGGAGTGAACCAGAGAACCGGTGGCTCGGGAATCCCAGGGTAGAGCACCTTGAAGCAGGAGTACCAAGAAGGAAAGAGAACTTGTGTCCCTGAGAATGACTTGATCAGTCTGCAGATCTGAACCAGCAAATGGAGCATCGTGAACAAGAAGAGGAGAACACTGTCTTGAGCTGGGCCAGGTTTCTGCACCTATTTCATGTTGCAACAGCAAGGATGGCATCTGCTAGTGGCCTGTCTGCTGGGAGACTGCTTGTAGTTCTTCGTTCTATCAGCCCAAGCATACAGAAGCTGGACTGACCACTGTGGACAGGGTGTATTCTGAGATTTCTTTTATAGTTCAAAAATCCCGAGGGATTTGCTCAGATATTTTTTCAATATGGCAAGTAGTGAGCTAAATCTGTTTTTAGTTTAAAGTGGCCCAAAAAATAGCTGAGGAAACTCAATCGTCAGAGACAAGACCAGGCTTCCCTTCGAGGAAGCGGGTGAAGGACTGAGTTATTCCCTAGAGCCTGGAGCAGAGACCAAGCCCAAAGCCTGACCAAAGACTCAGGCACTGGGCTCAGGAACCGATCAGAGCAGGAAAATGGAGCCTTGATGGGTCAGAGCCTCTGCATGTAAATGCAACAGGATACTCAACCCATGAATTGAAACATTTCTAGGGGTTGAAATTTAAATGTTGCAGCTACTTCTCCACACAGGTGAATTGTTCCGGGAAAACTCCCCTGACCCCTGTATAAAGCCCAGTGCCTTTCCAGGGAGGGCTGCAACTGGACAGATTCCTGGCCGACACACTGACTGCTCCTGCCAACACTCCTTGGCAAGCGGAAGGTGTCTTGGAGATTGGCTCCCAGGGCGGCTTCTTCGCAAATATGCCGACGTTGCCCTCTTCCATTGTGACGCACAAACCTGTTGAGATCTTTGATGATCCTGACTGAGATCAATCAGCAAGAAAAGATACTGCGAGGTTGAGAGCCAACCTCGGGGGACAGGGCAGCCAACAGAGGCGCCCCAGCGAATATGAGAGAGTGTGGGTCTTGGCGCCAGTGTTCGGCTGAGGCTGGCGTGACCCCGTTGCCAGCCCACCAAGCGACAAGCATGTGACTGAGAACACAGGAGTGAACCAGAGAACCGGTGGCTCGGGAATCCCAGGGTAGAGCACCTTGAAGCAGGAGTACCAAGAAGGAAAGAGAACTTGTGTCCCTGAGAATGACTTGATCAGTCTGCAGATCTGAACCAGCAAATGGAGCATCGTGAACAAGAAGAGGAGAACACTGTCTTGAGCTGGGCCAGGTTTCTGCACCTATTTCATGTTGCAACAGCAAGGATGGCATCTGCTAGTGGCCTGTCTGCTGGGAGACTGCTTGTAGTTCTTCGTTCTATCAGCCCAAGCATACAGAAGCTGGACTGACCACTGTGGACAGGGTGTATTCTGAGATTTCTTTTATAGTTCAAAAATCCCGAGGGATTTGCTCAGATATTTTTTCAATATGGCAAGTAGTGAGCTAAATCTGTTTTTAGTTAAAAGTATGAAATGTGACCGAATTCACACCCACACTTAAAAGCTGAGCATCTCAGCTGAGGAAACTCAACTCGCTCTAGAATCCTTCCTTGATTAACCTCTACTAGGTCCAACCTTGTCATCGATCCCAGAAGGGTTGGCTTAGTGTTTGGAGCCCAAGACTTTAACAGCATACTTGATTTCTTCAAAATAGAAGCAAGTACCATCAGTTGATGTCTGTGGCTTGGAGGTGAAAGATAAGGCTGCAGATGCAAGAAGGTGGGAGGAGGTTCTCCGGCTCTTGGCAGAATCCTCACGCTGGGTCCTTGTTGCCGTGTAGAGGTGCCTCCTGGACTTCTAGAAGCATCTTTTTCAGGCACAACTCTGCCCTCTCTGGACAGACAAGGCGGCAGACACCTGGTCTCCTTAACCTCTGCTGCCCAAAAGTGTCGGCGAAAGTCACAGAAGGTAATTGGTCCGAAAGAGCTCAGAGCAGATGGTGGACTCCCTGAGGCAAGGAACTCCAAACCCTCTTCCTCCGAGTGTCCTCCGGTGTATCCAAGGTCAGCCTCTCAAAATCCCAGGATGGATCTGCCAACTCAAGCCCTGCCATCTGCCTGGGTCTCCGTTAATCCATCAGGACCACAGGGCTGCAGGGACATAGCCACAGCTTATCCTGCAAGATAGGGTCGGGGGAAGGGCACAAGAAAGAGACGAGAACTTTGGAGTCAAACAGACCTGAATTCCTTTTCCAACTCTTCTCTCTCACACTAGCTCAGTGACTTCGGGCAGGACACAAAACTCTGTGGGGGCCTCAATGTCTTCATCTTTTAAATGGGACAATACTAGTAACTACCTCATTTGAATCTTACGGATTACATACAAAAATGCCTGTACTTAGTAGAGTCTGGCCTGAGAAAGCACTCAAAAACTGTGAGTTATTGGAATGTGCACAGTACTTCATTTCCAAATTCTCACCCCATTTTCTGTTTGATCCTCACAGCGATTCTATGAGGAAGCTGAAGTATATTATATTTATTTTATTATTTATTTATTTTTGGCTGCACTGGGTCAACATTGCTATGTTGGGGGCTTCCCTGGCAGTCCCAGTGGATAAAGAGTCCACCTTGCGGTGCAAGGAGCACCAGTTCGATACCTGGCCTGGGAAGATCCCATGTGCTGAGGAGCGGCTGGGCTGGTGTGTCCAGTTACTAGCCAGCGCTCTGGAGCACATGTGCCCAGAGCCGGTGCTCTGCAACTGGAAAGGCCACTTCAATGGGAGGCCCACACAGGCCAAAGAACAAAGATGGATGAAAAATAAACGATGACTTAGAGGCAAAAAAAAAATGCTAAAAGAAAAAACCCTTGCTATATTGGCTTTCTCTACTTGTGGAGAGAGGGGGCTACTCTCTAGTTGCCGTGCCTGGGCTTCTCCAGGCATTGACTTCTCTTGCTACAGAGCATAGGCTCTGGGGCACCCAGGCTTGAGTAGTTGCAGCCGGTGAACTCAGTAGTTGAAGCTCCTGGGCTCTAGAGCACAGTCTCAATAACTCAGGCACACAGACTTAGTTGCTCTGCAACATGTAGATCTTCCCAGGCCTGGGATTGAACCCACGCCTGCATTGGCAGGCAGATTCTTTACCACTAAGCCACCAGGGAAGCCCGCTTGAGGTATATATTTTGCTCTCAGTTTCAGATGGGGAACTGACCGATCCTGTGTTGAAATCACACATAGTTAGTGAAGGGCCTAATCCGGATGATCCAACTGCTCCTCTCTCTATCACACAGCTCGGGTGACTTAGGGGTCGGGGAAGGGCACAAGAAAGAGACGAGAACTTTGGAGTCAAACAGACCTGAATTCCTTTTCCAACTCTTCTCTCTCACACTAGCTCAGTGACTTGGGCAGGACACAAAACTCTGTGGGCCTCAATGTCTTCATCTTTTAAATGGGACAATACTAGTAACTACCTCATTTGAATCTTACGGATTACATACAAAAATGCCTGTACTTAGTAGAGTCTGGCCTGAGAAAGCACTCAAAAACTGTGAGTTATTGGAATGTGCACAGTACTTCATTTCCAAATTCTCACCCCATTTTCTGTTTGATCCTCACAGCGATTCTATGAGGAAGCTGAAGTATATTATATTTATTTTATTATTTATTTATTTTTGGCTGCACTGGGTCAACATTGCTATGTTGGGGGCTTCCCTGGCAGTCCCAGTGGATAAAGAGTCCACCTTGCGGTGCAAGGAGCACCAGTTCGATACCTGGCCTGGGAAGATCCCATGTGCTGAGGAGCGGCTGGGCTGGTGTGTCCAGTTACTAGCCAGCGCTCTGGAGCACATGTGCCCAGAGCCGGTGCTCTGCAACTGGAAAGGCCACTTCAATGGGAGGCCCACACAGGCCGAAGAATAAAAATGGATGAAAAATAAACGATGACTTAGAGGCAAAAAAAAAATGCTAAAAGAAAAAACCCTTGCTATATTGGCTTTCTCTACTTGTGGAGAGAGGGGGCTACTCTCTAGTTGCCGTGCCTGGGCTTCTCCAGGCATTGACTTCTCTTGCTACAGAGCATAGGCTCTGGGGCACCCAGGCTTGAGTAGTTGCAGCCGGTGAACTCAGTAGTTGAAGCTCCTGGGCTCTAGAGCACAGTCTCAATAACTCAGGCACACAGACTTAGTTGCTCTGCAACATGTAGATCTTCCCAGGCCTGGGATTGAACCCACGTCCCCTGCATTGGCAGGCAGATTCTTTACCACTAAGCCACCAGGGAAGCCCGCTTGAGGTATATATTTTTGCTCTCAGTTTCAGATGGGGAATCTGACCGATCCTGTGTTGAAATCACACATAGTTAGTGAAGGGGCCGGGACTGAAATCTACCCATGGCTGCTGTATGTGTTAAATAATCATATTTTCACTTCCTCCTTCCCCCAAGCTCTGAGCCCTCCCTCCACCCATCACCTGCTAAAGGGGATCAAGAGAGATGAAATCCCAAGGCTCTCATCATTGAATTCACTTTAAGGGACATTAAAGAAAGCAGCTTTGAGGGATAAAGTGGCACAGCTTTTTGCCACCCTTTGCCTTGAGAAGGGTTTCCATGGAGAAAGCTCCTGTGTTTCCGGAAGGCAAGCCCCCAGCTCCCTCACTGGGGAGCAGCTATGAGCCACTAGAGCAAGAGAAATAAATCCACTTCCAGTCCGCTTTGCTACAGTCCAGAGACCAGGAAGGCCCTGCTGTTTCAGCCCCATTCCCAGCCCCGGGGAGGCTGTACGAGCATCTACAAGACAGGAGTAAGCGTGCTTCTGCGGAGGAGGCAGAAAGGCAGCTGCTCTCACAATCACAGGGGGTCTTGTGGGTGACAGGGGGTCTTGTGGGTGCTCTAAAGAAGCCAGTGCCACTAAAGGGTGTCCTTCCACCTGCACCAGCAGCTGGAGGGTCCGGGCTGAGGGGCTGCTCAAGGAAAGCCTTTGCTATCCATCTCTGCTGCCCAGTGAGGGAGGGAGACCTGGACCTACTGTCCTCGTCAGGTCCATGGAAAGCTGCCTACTCCTGGGCCTAAAGGAGGGTTAGAGAACATCGCCAACTCCCACTGTGCCACCTGGGAAGCCCAGTTACTTTTTTACTACTACCTTCTACATCCTGAAATACATCTGTGAAGCAGCTGGCTTATAGACTCACCTTCCCCTCCTGCACTTTAGCTAAACAAGCCTTGGAAACACCAAGATTGTTCTGGCCTCAGGGCCTTTGCACTTGCTGTTCTTCCTACCTAGAACTCTGCTCCCCTGGGCTTCATTAACAAACCCCCTTCATTGCATTCAGAGTGGTTTCAGTATCACTACAAGTTCCAGCATCACTACTTTGCTCTTTGTATATCTGCTGTATCCCCTCACCAGGAAATTTTTAATTTTATGGGGAATCTGACCGATCCTGTGTTGAAATCACACATAGTTAGTGAAGGGGCCGGGACTGAAATCTACCCATGGCTGCTGTATGTGTTAAATAATCATATTTTCACTTCCTCCTTCCCCCAAGCTCTGAGCCCTCCCTCCACCCATCACCTGCTAAAGGGGATCAAGAGAGATGAAATCCCAAGGCTCTCATCATTGAATTCACTTTAAGGGACATTAAAGAAAGCAGCTTTGAGGGATAAAGTGGCACAGCTTTTTGCCACCCTTTGCCTTGAGAAGGGTTTCCATGGAGAAAGCTCCTGTGTTTCCGGAAGGCAAGCCCCCAGCTCCCTCACTGGGGAGCAGCTATGAGCCACTAGAGCAAGAGAAATAAATCCACTTCCAGTCCGCTTTGCTACAGTCCAGAGACCAGGAAGGCCCTGCTGTTTCAGCCCCATTCCCAGCCCCGGGGAGGCTGTACGAGCATCTACAAGACAGGAGTAAGCGTGCTTCTGCGGAGGAGGCAGAAAGGCAGCTGCTCTCACAATCACAGGGGGTCTTGTGGGTGACAGGGGGTCTTGTGGGTGCTCTAAAGAAGCCAGTGCCACTAAAGGGTGTCCTTCCACCTGCACCAGCAGCTGGAGGGTCCGGGCTGAGGGGCTGCTCAAGGAAAGCCTTTGCTATCCATCTCTGCTGCCCAGTGAGGGAGGGAGACCTGGACCTACTGTCCTCGTCAGGTCCATGGAAAGCTGCCTACTCCTGGGCCTAAAGGAGGGTTAGAGAACATCGCCAACTCCCACTGTGCCACCTGGGAAGCCCAGTTACTTTTTTACTACTACCTTCTACATCCTGAAATACATCTGTGAAGCAGCTGGCTTATAGACTCACCTTCCCCTCCTGCACTTTAGCTAAACAAGCCTTGGAAACACCAAGATTGTTCTGGCCTCAGGGCCTTTGCACTTGCTGTTCTTCCTACCTAGAACTCTGCTCCCCTGGGCTTCATTAACAAACCCCCTTCATTGCATTCAGAGTGGTTTCAGTATCACTACAAGTTCCAGCATCACTACTTTGCTCTTTGTATATCTGCTGTATCCCCTCACCAGGATAATCTTATCTGTTTATTATTTTCTGTTTTTCCCATTAGAATATAACCGCATCAGGGGAGGGACTCTATTCATACTTGGGTTTCTAGCTCCTAGAGGAAGACACCCAATTAATATTGTTGAGTGTGGGGTTTTTGGTGTGTGTGTGTGTGTGTGTGTATGTTTTGGCCATGATACGTGGCTTGTGAGATCTGTTTTCCAACTGGAGATTGAACCTGGGCCTCTAGTGAAAGCACCGAATCCTAACCACTAGGCAACCAGGGAACTCCCGGTATTGTTTCTTTTTTTTTTAATTTTTTTTAAATTTTGGCCTCTTTTTATTGATTGTTTATTTCTTATTTATTTTTATCCATCTTTATTCTTTGGCATACCATTGCAGTGGCCTTCTTTGTTGCAGAGCACCGGCTCTGGGCGCATGTGCTCCAGAGCACTGGCTTGTAATTGGACACACTGGCTTGTAATTGGACACAGTGGTCCAGCTGCTCCGTGGCATGTGGGATCTTCCCAGGCCAGGATTGAACCAGTACCCCTTGTACTGCAAGGTTGACTCTTTACCCACTGGACCACCAGGGAAGCCCCTAGTACTGTTTCAATGAAAATTGAATGAATGAACTGTCCCTCCTGGAACCAAAGACCATCGATCAGATGTTACCTAGGAGCTAAGAGCTTTAAGCGAGAAGCTAAGCAAACAGTACTCCCGATTTTATCCAAGACCTATGCTGGAGGCCATGTGGGGGACAAAGGGGATCTTCTATAGATCTTGTAGTATTTTGCTATTAGAAGTCACATGATGGAGAAATCACAGCGTCTCCATCAAGCGGCCATCTCTAGTGAAGGCCCTGGTGAATCCACTGTATCCCCCTAGTGGACACCATGGGGCACGGCACAGGTTCCCCCATCAGGTCCAAGGCCAATGTTCATTTCCCCAGTTTCCGGGAATGTTGGCGGTTGATGACTCTCAGATGAATTATTCTCCTGGAATTTCCCTCAACTGAAGAGAGCAGCATTATGCAAGGTCTCTGCTCCCTGGCTTCATTAACCCCTTCATTGCATTCAGATTTTAATCACTACAAGTTCCAGCATCACTACTTTGCTCTTTGTATATCTGCTGTATCCCCTCACCAGGATAATCTTATCTGTTTATTATTTTCTGTTTTTCCCATTAGAATATAACCGCATCAGGGGAGGGACTCTATTCATACTTGGGTTTCTAGCTCCTAGAGGAAGACACCCAATTAATATTGTTGAGTGTGGGGTTTTTGGTGTGTGTGTGTGTGTGTGTGTATGTTTTGGCCATGATACGTGGCTTGTGAGATCTGTTTTCCAACTGGAGATTGAACCTGGGCCTCTAGTGAAAGCACCGAATCCTAACCACTAGGCAACCAGGGAACTCCCGGTATTGTTTCTTTTTTTTTTAATTTTTTTTAAATTTTGGCCTCTTTTTATTGATTGTTTATTTCTTATTTATTTTTATCCATCTTTATTCTTTGGCATACCATTGCAGTGGCCTTCTTTGTTGCAGAGCACCGGCTCTGGGCGCATGTGCTCCAGAGCACTGGCTTGTAATTGGACACACTGGCTTGTAATTGGACACAGTGGTCCAGCTGCTCCGTGGCATGTGGGATCTTCCCAGGCCAGGGATTGAACCAGTACCCCTTGTACTGCAAGGTTGACTCTTTACCCACTGGACCACCAGGGAAGCCCCTAGTACTGTTTCAATGAAAATTGAATGAATGAACTGTCCCTCCTGGAACCAAAGACCATCGATCAGATGTTACCTAGGAGCTAAGAGCTTTAAGCGAAGCTAAGCAAACAGTACTCCCGATTTTATCCAAGACCTATGCTGGAGGCCATGTGGGGGACAAAGGGGATCTTCTATAGATCTTGTAGTATTTTGCTATTAGAAGTCACATGATGGAGAAATCACAGCGTCTCCATCAAGCGGCCATCTCTAGTGAAGGCCCTGGTGAATCCACTGTATCCCCCTAGTGGACACCATGGGGCACGGCACAGGTTCCCCCATCAGGTCCAAGGCCAATGTTCATTTCCCCAGTTTCCGGGAATGTTGGCGGTTGATGACTCTCAGATGAATTATTCTCCTGGAATTTCCCTCAACTGAAGAGAGCAGCATTATGCAAGGTCACCCCTTTCTCCCCAGGGGGTTGTTGTTGTTGTTTTGTTGCTAAGTCGTGTCCGACTCTTTGTGAAGCCACGGACTGAAGACCAATAGGCTTCTTTGTCCATGGGACTCTCCAAGGCAAGAATGCTGGAGTGGATTGCCATTTCCTTCTCCAGGGGATTTTCCCAACCCATGTCTCCTGGGTGGCAGGCGAATTCTTTACCACTGAACCACCAGGGAAGCCCCACCCTCCCAGGGGATAACTGCATCCAATGACTAGTCATTTTCAAGTTCCCAAAGGCCAGCTCCTTTGCCTCAATCCAGGACAGTGCTAAGGACCATCCATGCTCCCAGGCTCCCTATGGGATGAGCCAAAGCCTCATCAGAGCTCATTACAGCTCAGCTCCTCTCTCTGTCCAGTCACCCTTTCTTTGCTCCTCTCCCAAGACACTGATGACAAGGACATTCCCTCATAATTGTTCAACATTCATCAATACATCTCAGAGACATGTCCCAGGAAATCTGACCCAAGGCACCATAGCAGCTCATGCACCCCATGTCATCTCTGGGCAACAACAAGGAGAAAGCTCTTCCTCAGACTAATTATAATACGATCCCCCTTTGGTGTTCTCTCATCCCCGGTCCCTTTACTCCTTCTCTCAGGCCCACACAAAGCAAGTCAAATCCCTCTCCTCCCAAACAGCTTCTCAGATGTTTGAAACTGGATGTCATCACCACTTACCTAGATGGGAGCCATCCTTTCACTAAGCACACATATATCAAATCATCACAATGTACGTTTTAAATATTGTATGATTTCATTTGTCAGTTGCATGTCAATAAAGCTGATAAAATGAAAGAAATTGGCCGTCATTTTCTGAAAGCCTGCATCCACCCTCTCCAGGCTCATCAATTCCACTTCCTTTGACCATTCTGACACTGAGCACCCACCTCTTCCTGCCTGCTCTTACAAATCCTCTATACCCTCATGGAAGCGTATCAACTTTGAAAAAAGAAACTGTGCTGTGTCTATGGGACACGCTTTCCAGCCCACCACAGCCACACACAGCAGGTCCACCTTGATGCTAGTGACTGGAACACCCTTGAATTGGGAAACACATGGAGTTTCTCTTCCATTCTGGTTCCTCCTTCTAAAACCTGAGTTATTTCCTTTGGAAATGAATGAGTGTAGGCAGACTATCTCCCAACTTGTGTACAATTCCAGCTGAGTCTTTTCATCAGAGACTTTTCTCTTTTGTTCTAAACTATAAATGTTGGCCAAAAAGAATCTGGTTTTTATGTCACCCCACCGGTGTAATAGCCAAAGGTCTCACCAGTAGCAAAGACAATCTTCTTTTCTATCCCTGACTTCGGTCGAGTTACAAATCTAATGGATATTGCACTGTTGGGGGGATAAGAACACATTGTAAAGCAGGCTATTGTCTTTAAGAGGGAAAAAATATCTCATATTAATGGGCGAAACACATGTTACTATGACTACAGTTTTTAAAAGAGTCTGAGCAAGCCAAATGTCTTCTATTATCCATAAGGAAAAGATAATGTTTTGTCATCAACTCACGATGTGCCCTGCATCAAGACACAGTGACTTTTATCTGAATGTATGGAAGGGAACGGCAGTTCAGTGCATTTTGTCAGCATCGTTAGCTGCTCTGGAGAGACTATTGAAACTCTGGTGATGATGGAGCATCCGTAATGCTGCAGACACGTTTTCCTGACGTGCTAATTTTCTCTGCATTGTGCCATCTAGCTTGGGGATCCTGGCTGTACATCAGCACCACGGTAATGTGGTCATCAGCTCTAAGCGACCTGCCTCGGCTAAGACAACGGGCTCAGAGAGGCTCCCATCTCCAAGGAGATTTGCACTGAAATGAGAAGGGCTTTTAACTATCTCAGGCTCCAAGATGCCAAACAGGGGTGCAGGGGGCAACGGAGGGAAGGGAAGGAGGCTTTCAGTGCAGAGAGCTGCTTCGGAGGAACACGGCCTACGGAAGGAAACGAGAGGCAGACATAATCAGAAAGGGAGCAGGAGATTTCCCTGATGGCCCAGGGGTTAAGAATCTGCCTTCTGGGGCTTCCCTGGTGGTCCAGTGGGTAAGGACCCCGCCTTGCAGTGCAAGGGGCGCCGGTTCGAGCCCTGGCCTGGGAAGATCCCACGTGCCGCGGAGCGGCTGGACCGATGTGTCCAATCACCGAGCCGGAGCTCTGGAGCGCATGCGCCCAGAGCTGGTGCTCTGCGACAACAGAGGCCACCGCAATGGGAAGCCCACACGGGCCAAAGAACAAAGATGGATGAAAAAAGATAAAGGAAAGACCAACGGAAGTGGCCCACCTGTCCCTCTCCCTCCCCACCCCACCGCCCCCAAATAAGTAAATAAATAAATATTAAAAAAAAATAAAAAAAGAATCTGCCTTCCTGGTCTTCCCTGGTAGCTCAGTGGTGAAGAGTTCGCCTGGCAGTGCAGGACCCACGGGTTCAATCCCTGATCCAGGAAGATCCCACATGCTGCAGAGCAACTAAGCCCATGAGCCACAACTATGGAGCCTGTGCTCTAGAGCCTCGGAGCCGCAACTATGGAGCCCATGCCCTAGAGCCCGAGTTCTACAACAAGAGAAGTCACCACAACAAGAAGCCTACTCATCTCAACTAAAGGATAGCCCCCACTCCCTGCAGCTAGGGAAGAGCCTGTGGCAGCAGTGAAAGCCCAGAATAGCCAAAATAAATAAATAAATAAAAATTTTAAAAATAAAAAAAGAATCTTCTTTCCAATGCAGAAAACATAGGTATGACCCCTGGCTGGGAAACCAAGATCCCATCTACTGCAGAGCAATTCGGCCCGAGAACCACAACCAGAGAGTCTATGTGCCACAACAAAAGATCCCACAGCATGCAAGGAAGATCCTGTGTACCACAACAAAGACCCACCGTGGTCAAATAAATAAATACATAAATGAATAAATCTTTTTAAAAAGGCCACCTGCTACATTTGGCTCTTTGAAAAGATCAATACAATAGACGAGGTTTCCCTGGCTCATTTTTTTTTCAACCCAAGAAAGCTGGACCTCTAAGTCTATGATTAGGGAAGAGGAGCTCTCAGGCAGGCCTACGGAAGGAAACGAGAGGCAGACATAATCAGAAAGGGAGCAGGAGATTTCCCTGATGGCCCAGGGGTTAAGAATCTGCCTTCTGGGGCTTCCCTGGTGGTCCAGTGGGTAAGGACCCCGCCTTGCAGTGCAAGGGGCGCCGGTTCGAGCCCTGGCCTGGGAAGATCCCACGTGCCGCGGAGCGGCTGGACCGATGTGTCCAATCACCGAGCCGGAGCTCTGGAGCTCATGCGCCCAGAGCTGGTGCTCTGCGACAACAGAGGCCACCGCAATGGGAAGCCCACACGGGCCAAAGAACAAAGATGGATGAAAAAAGATAAAGGAAAGACCAACGGAAGTGGCCCACCTGTCCCTCTCCCTCCCCACCCCACCGCCCCCAAATAAGTAAATAAATAAATATTAAAAAAAAATAAAAAAAGAATCTGCCTTCCTGGTCTTCCCTGGTAGCTCAGTGGTGAAGAGTTCGCCTGGCAGTGCAGGACCCACGGGTTCAATCCCTGATCCAGGAAGATCCCACATGCTGCAGAGCAACTAAGCCCATGAGCCACAACTATGGAGCCTGTGCTCTAGAGCCTCGGAGCCGCAACTATGGAGCCCATGCCCTAGAGCCCGAGTTCTACAACAAGAGAAGTCACCACAACAAGAAGCCTACTCATCTCAACTAAAGGATAGCCCCCACTCCCTGCAGCTAGGGAAGAGCCTGTGGCAGCAGTGAAAGCCCAGAATAGCCAAAATAAATAAATAAATAAAAATTTTAAAAATAAAAAAAGAATCTTCTTTCCAATGCAGAAAACATAGGTATGACCCCTGGTTGGGAAACCAAGATCCCATCTACTGCAGAGCAATTCGGCCCGAGAACCACAACCAGAGAGTCTATGTGCCACAACAAAAGATCCCACAGCATGCAAGGAAGATCCTGTGTACCACAACAAAGACCCACCGTGGTCAAATAAATAAATACATAAATGAATAAATCTTTTTAAAAAGGCCACCTGCTACATTTGGCTCTTTGAAAAGATCAATACAATAGACGAGGTTTCCCTGGCTCATTTTTTTTTCAACCCAAGAAAGCTGGACCTCTAAGTCTATGATTAGGGAAGAGGTCTGAGCTAGACATATAAAATGTGAACGTCCTCAGCAAATCAATGCTGTTTTAGCACGTGAGAAAGGATGAGCTCACAAAGGGCATAAGGATAGCTAGGGAGGGGAAGAGGCACCAAGATGGAGCCCTGGGGTCCTCCCACGTGTCACAGTCTAGGGGATGGAGAGGAAGCAGTTAAGGAAACTGAGAAAGGACAGCTGGTGCATCCTGAAATCCAGGGGAAAGGGGCTCCAAGTGAAAGTGTTGAGTCGCTCGTTCGTGTCCAACTCTGCAATCCCATGGACTATAGCCCAACAGGCTCCTCTGTCCATGGGGATTCATCAGGCAAGAACACTGGAGTGGGTTGCCATTTCCTTTTCCAGAGAATCTTCCTGACCCAGGAATCAAACCTGGGTCTCCCTCATTGCGGGCAGATTCTTTATGATCTGAACCACCAAGGAAGCCCTACAAGGCTTCAAGGAAGGAAGGCAATCAACCAGTGGTTCTTGGTCGGCAGCCAGTAGGGAGACATGGAGTATTTGCATCCAGCGAACTCCAGGAAATGGTGAAGGATAGGAAAACTGGACATGCTGCAGTCCATGGGATTGAAAGAGTTGGACACGACTGAATGACTGAACAACAACAACAGAGTCATATCTGGTCTGAGGTGTGTTTTAGAAAGAAACCTGGAAGTGATGTAGAGCAATTTGGAGATAAGGGAAAGATGGGAACACATCAAACCAGTCAATCCTAAAGGAAGTCAGCCCTGAATATTCACTGGAAGGACAGATGCTGAAGCTGCAGCTCCAACACTTTGGCCACCTGATGTGAAGAGCAAACTCATTGGAAAAGACCCTGATGCTGGGAAAGATTGAGGGCAGAAGGAGAAGGGGGTGGCAGAGGATGAGATGGTTAAGTGCAATGGACATGAATCACAGCATGCAAGGAAGATCCTGTGTACCACAACAAAGACCCACCGTGGTCAAATAAATAAATACATAAATGAATAAATCTTTTTAAAAAGGCCACCTGCTACATTTGGCTCTTTGAAAAGATCAATACAATAGACGAGGTTTCCCTGGCTCATTTTTTTTTCAACCCAAGAAAGCTGGACCTCTAAGTCTATGATTAGGGAAGAGGTCTGAGCTAGACATATAAAATGTGAACGTCCTCAGCAAATCAATGCTGTTTTAGCACGTGAGAAAGGATGAGCTCACAAAGGGCATAAGGATAGCTAGGGAGGGGAAGAGGCACCAAGATGGAGCCCTGGGGTCCTCCCACGTGTCACAGTCTAGGGGATGGAGAGGAAGCAGTTAAGGAAACTGAGAAAGGACAGCTGGTGCATCCTGAAATCCAGGGGAAAGGGGCTCCAAGTGAAAGTGTTGAGTCGCTCGTTCGTGTCCAACTCTGCAATCCCATGGACTATAGCCCAACAGGCTCCTCTGTCCATGGGGATTCATCAGGCAAGAACACTGGAGTGGGTTGCCATTTCCTTTTCCAGAGAATCTTCCTGACCCAGGAATCAAACCTGGGTCTCCCTCATTGCGGGCAGATTCTTTATGATCTGAACCACCAAGGAAGCCCTACAAGGCTTCAAGGAAGGAAGGCAATCAACCAGTGGTTCTTGGTCGGCAGCCAGTAGGGAGACATGGAGTATTTGCATCCAGCGAACTCCAGGAAATGGTGAAGGATAGGAAAACTGGACATGCTGCAGTCCATGGGATTGAAAGAGTTGGACACGACTGAATGACTGAACAACAACAACAGAGTCATATCTGGTCTGAGGTGTGTTTTAGAAAGAAACCTGGAAGTGATGTAGAGCAATTTGGAGATAAGGGAAAGATGGGAACACATCAAACCAGTCAATCCTAAAGGAAGTCAGCCCTGAATATTCACTGGAAGGACAGATGCTGAAGCTGCAGCTCCAACACTTTGGCCACCTGATGTGAAGAGCAAACTCATTGGAAAAGACCCTGATGCTGGGAAAGATTGAGGGCAGAAGGAGAAGGGGGTGGCAGAGGATGAGATGGTTCATTAAGCATCAGCAACTCCATGGACATGAATCCACGCAAATTCCAGATCACGGAGGACAGAGGGGCCTGGAATGCTGCAGCCCATAGGAAAGGAAAGAGACGGACATGGCTTAGTGTCGGAACAGCAACGATGAAGGAGGATGCTGGAGGAACAAAGTTCACTTTAATAAACAAGAACAGTTTTTTTTAAGGACTATGGCAACTTCTTTACTGCCTCTATTTGGTCCCAATTTATTCTTTATAAGGAGTCTCAGCACTGCTACTTACATTTGTCAGAAGTCTTTTAAAAAATAATAAATGTTGGGCACTGCCCTTGCAGTCCAGTGATTAAGATTTTGCCTTCCAGTGCAGAGGGTGTGGGTCTGATCGCTGGTGTGGACCTAGGATCCCACATGCCTGGTGACCAAAAAACTAAACATAAAATAGAAACAGTATTGTAAAAAAGGCAATAAAGACTTTTGAAAATAAAAACAAATGTCAAAGCCTGTGGGCAGACTTCTGTGCCAGGTCCCCCGAAGGAAGGGTCAAAGCTTCTCAGAGGTGTTTCCTTGGCTTCTTCAGCCCGGTGGCGCCCACTGCAAGGAGTCTTCTTCCTCTTTGCTACCTTCTTTTACTTCTTATAAGTGGTTTGATTCTCACAGTGTTTACTCTGTGACCTGTGAAGAAAACGTGGTCTCCTGGACAAACAGGTCGGGGATTTCGCTGCTGTGTATCCCCTGGAAGTGCAGTTTTAAGGCATCGTTAAAGTACCAGCCAGTGGGACATCTGTGTGGAGGCGTATCACATGGTCTGCTGGTTGTGTCGGTTGACGTCTGAGCCTTCATCTGGGAGTTTGCATGGCGATGACTGAAGGTTGTGTCCCCTCAAGATTCATTTGTTGGACTTCCTGGGTGGCTCTATGGTAAAGAATCTGCCTGCCAATGCAGGAGACAGGAGTTCAATTCCTGATATGGGAAGATCCCACAGGCCACAGAGCAACTAAGCCCATCCTAGAGCCCATATCCTAGATCCCGTGTTCCGCAACAAACAAAAGTCCGTCCACTGCATCCAGAGAGTAGCCCCCAGTTGTCACAACTAGAGCAACAAAGAGCCAGCTCAGCCATAAATAAATAAACATACAATTTCTTTTAATTCATTTGCTGACATCCTGCCCCCCTCCAGTGGTATGATATTAGGAAGTAGGCCCTTTGGGAAGTGATCAGATGGAAGCTTCGTAAATGGAATTCGTGCCTGTATAAAAGGGGACTATCTCATTTAATTCTCACAACGGCCCTAAGAATAGGGAGCTTCCACTGTTAGATGATCTTTTTAAAGGTTAAAAAACTGAGATGCAGACAAGCTAAATAATTTGCCCCAAATCACATAGCTATGAATCGTGGTTCCAGAGCAGAGAACCGAGGCAGCCTACTTGCAAAGCCTGGTTCCTAACCTCCCAGACCAAAGAAGGGGCTCAACCGGACCGAAAGGACAGCCTCACACCCGTGCCGTGGGGCACCCCACAAGAGCCTGAGGCACAATCGACTCTCTTCCACAAAACTCCATCTTGAAAATGTTACCGAGGCATTTGCTTCTGTGAAAGCCAGACGAGTGGAACTATAATAAATTCTGGTTTGAGTAAAAATAAAATGTTTAAACTTAAAACAATGTTGTCAGTGTTAATACACCTACTTCTCTATTTTTCAATATTTAAATGAACCCTTTAAAAGAACACATAAAAACACACACATCAGAATGCACATCTTCCTGTTGCCTTGGCTCCAAGATGGCTTGGCATCTTGCTGTCAGAGCTTATCTCCATGCAAAATTCTGAAATTTTGTTCACCATGGGTCTTTTTGTCTTACTTGTGTCTTCTAAAAATGCTATTTCTTTTGGTTTTGAGTTTGAAGGTACCCCTTACGTTTTGCACCCGTTCCAAGTGTCTCTCTCGCCTTGCCCCAACAGGGGTTGGTGAGGAACAAGGGGGAATCAGGGACAAGTATACAGCAGACCCTTCACTTTAAATTCCCCATCCCTGGCATCCAGGGGCACATTTTTCAGCCCAAGGACCCAGAGGGACCTGAAGTTCCCCCTACCTTGCTCCTGTGAAAACCCACAATTTTACTCAGAAACCCTAATAAATAAATAATGTCCCAACGGCAACACCCAAGGTGTCAATCCACTTTTAAGCCTTCAAAGAATCGGCTCCAAATGCTTTTCTTTGTCTTCCTCAAGGCAAAATTTTATACTTAACCATCCTCCTCACCTGACCTGGAAGACAGAGGCTCGGCTAAGATTTGCCTTTGCATTCTGACCCAGGGAACTCCAGCCCAGGTCATAAGGAGGATGGCGGTGTGCCAGCCAGAAAAATCCTTGAAGATAGTCTTAAAGGGGAGAGATACATCTCAGAAAGCCTTGAGAACAAAGGTACATCATGTCTTTACTCATTACAGGCAAAAACTGGAAACAACACAGCTGTCCCACAGCAAGTGAACAGATAAAGGAGCATGGGTCATTTGTAGAGATGTGGATGGATCTAGAGTCTGTCATACAGAGTGAAATCAGAAAGAGAAAACCAAATATCATATATTAATGCAGGTACATGGGATCTAGAAAAATGGTACAGATGAACCTATTTGGAGAGCAAGAATAGAGAGGCAGATGTAGGGAACAGACATGTGGACACAGAAGGGGAAGGGGAGGGTGGGATGGGTGGAGAGGGTAGCATTCGTATATCCACGACCATGTGCAAAATAGAGAGCTGGGAGAAGTCGCTGTATAGCCCAACGAGCTCAGCTCTGCGCGTGCTCTGCGATGACTGAGAGGAGTGGGATATGGGTGGGGGGAGGTCTAAGAGGAAGGGGATGGATATGCGTATGCACATAGCTGATTCACTTCACCATGCAGCAGAAACTCACAGACCGTGTAAAGTGATTATATTCCAATTTTTTTAAAAGGAACTATGGTCTGTGTATACAGTAGACCATGACTCAGCAGCAAAATGGTAAAAACTACCAATACGTCATGCACAGCAAGAATGAATCTCAAAAACACTGTGCTGCGAAATGTACTCGCAGATCCCATTTATGAGTTCAAGATTAGGCGATACTCGTCTGTGGTGATGGATTTCTCAGCAGTGGTTACCTAGGGGAGAGGAAAGGGGATGAGACAGGATATTGACTGTGAAGCGGTGTGGGGGAGATTCCTGGAGTAACAGAAATGTTCCCCACATTGATTTAAGGGGGTGAGTCTATACATATTAAACATTCATTAAGCGGAGACTTAAGAATCGGCTCCAAATGCTTTTCTTTGTCTTCCTCAAGGCAAAATTTTATACTTAACCATCCTCCTCACCTGACCTGGAAGACAGAGGCTCGGCTAAGATTTGCCTTTGCATTCTGACCCAGGGAACTCCAGCCCAGGTCATAAGGAGGATGGCGGTGTGCCAGCCAGAAAAATCCTTGAAGATAGTCTTAAAGGGGAGAGATACATCTCAGAAAGCCTTGAGAACAAAGGTACATCATGTCTTTACTCATTACAGGCAAAAACTGGAAACAACACAGCTGTCCCACAGCAAGTGAACAGATAAAGGAGCATGGGTCATTTGTAGAGATGTGGATGGATCTAGAGTCTGTCATACAGAGTGAAATCAGAAAGAGAAAACCAAATATCATATATTAATGCAGGTACATGGGATCTAGAAAAATGGTACAGATGAACCTATTTGGAGAGCAAGAATAGAGAGGCAGATGTAGGGAACAGACATGTGGACACAGAGGGGGAGGGGGGGGGTGGGATGGGTGGAGAGGGTAGCATTCGTATATCCACGACCATGTGCAAAATAGAGAGCTGGGAGAAGTCGCTGTATAGCCCAACGAGCTCAGCTCTGCGCGTGCTCTGCGATGACTGAGAGGAGTGGGATATGGGTGGGGGGAGGTCTAAGAGGAAGGGGATGGATATGCGTATGCACATAGCTGATTCACTTCACCATGCAGCAGAAACTCACAGACCGTGTAAAGTGATTATATTCCAATTTTTTTAAAAGGAACTATGGTCTGTGTATACAGTAGACCATGACTCAGCAGCAAAATGGTAAAAACTACCAATACGTCATGCACAGCAAGAATGAATCTCAAAAACACTGTGCTGCGAAATGTACTCGCAGATCCCATTTATGAGTTCAAGATTAGGCGATACTCGTCTGTGGTGATGGATTTCTCAGCAGTGGTTACCTAGGGGAGAGGAAAGGGGATGAGACAGGATATTGACTGTGAAGCGGTGTGGGGGAGATTCCTGGAGTAACAGAAATGTTCCCCACATTGATTTAAGTGGTGGTCACAGTAGTCTATACATATTAAACATTCATTAAGCGGGAGACTTAAGATTTGTGCATTTTACCATGTATAAATTATTCCTCAATTTAAAAATACATAAAAATAATACATAAAAAATAATTTAAAAGAGAAATGATTGATGTGTGTTTGTCTGAGTATAAATCTATGTAACGATGTTAAAGGGCAAGTTTCGGCTGAAACCTAATGCTATAGATCAACACTGCCCAGTGGAATTTTCCTCAGGGATGGGAATGATCTATATCTGCACTGTCCAGTAGGGTAGTTAGTTACTCACCGCATGTGGCGAGTGGGTCCTGGGAACGTGGCAGGTGCAACTGAGGTGCTGAATTTTTTCTGGTCTCATGCCTTATGGAATCTTGGTTTCGTATCTCTCTATATATATGTATAACTAACTAGCACGGCACAGGCACCATCTGCTCAGAAAAAGTGCTGACTTTAAACCCATCGGGGTCAGCAGGTGCTGAGAGACAGCCCTCCGTGTGCCCACAGCCTGAGTGGAGAGCAATGGGCTCTTCTGGGTGCTTGGCACTCCTGGCACCATGTCAGTTGCTGTTTTACACTGAAAACCTGTACTGGAGATGGTCCTTCAGTCACTAAGTCGTGTCCAACTCTGTAACCCCACAGACTGCAGCAAGTCAGGCTCCCCTGTCTTTCACAATCTCCTGGAGTTTGTCAAATTCATGTCCATTGAGTCACCAATACCACCTAACCCTCTCTTCCTCCTGCCACCCCTTCTTCCTTTGCCTTCCGTCTTTCCCAGCCTCAGGGTTCTTTCCAGTGAGTCTGCTCTTCCCATCAGGGGAACAGAGGACTGGAGCTTCAGTTTCAGCATCAGTCCTTCCAACAAGAGTCAGGGTGGAGTTCCCTTTAAGATGGACTGGTTTGACCTCCTTGCAGTCCAGGGGACTCTCAAGAGTCTTCTCTAGCACCACAATTTGAAAGTATCCATTCTTCAATGCTCAGCCTTCTTTTTCCTTAAAGGTTTTTTGAGGGGGTCCCTTTAATTGACATCTCAGGATATTGACTGTGAAGCGGTGTGGGGGAGATTCCTGGAGTAACAGAAATGTTCCCCACATTGATTTAAGTGGTGGTCACAGTAGTCTATACATATTAAACATTCATTAAGCGGGAGACTTAAGATTTGTGCATTTTACCATGTATAAATTATTCCTCAATTTAAAAATACATAAAAATAATACATAAAAAATAATTTAAAAGAGAAATGATTGATGTGTGTTTGTCTGAGTATAAATCTATGTAACGATGTTAAAGGGCAAGTTTCGGCTGAAACCTAATGCTATAGATCAACACTGCCCAGTGGAATTTTCCTCAGGGATGGGAATGATCTATATCTGCACTGTCCAGTAGGGTAGTTAGTTACTCACCGCATGTGGCGAGTGGGTCCTGGGAACGTGGCAGGTGCAACTGAGGTGCTGAATTTTTTTTCTGGTCTCATGCCTTGTGGAATCTTGGTTTCGTATCTCTCTATATATATGTATAACTAACTAGCACGGCACAGGCACCATCTGCTCAGAAAAAGTGCTGACTTTAAACCCATCGGGGTCAGCAGGTGCTGAGAGACAGCCCTCCGTGTGCCCACAGCCTGAGTGGAGAGCAATGGGCTCTTCTGGGTGCTTGGCACTCCTGGCACCATGTCAGTTGCTGTTTTACACTGAAAACCTGTACTGGAGATGGTCCTTCAGTCACTAAGTCGTGTCCAACTCTGTAACCCCACAGACTGCAGCAAGTCAGGCTCCCCTGTCTTTCACAATCTCCTGGAGTTTGTCAAATTCATGTCCATTGAGTCACCAATACCACCTAACCCTCTCTTCCTCCTGCCACCCCTTCTTCCTTTGCCTTCCGTCTTTCCCAGCCTCAGGGTTCTTTCCAGTGAGTCTGCTCTTCCCATCAGGGGAACAGAGGACTGGAGCTTCAGTTTCAGCATCAGTCCTTCCAACAAGAGTCAGGGTGGAGTTCCCTTTAAGATGGACTGGTTTGACCTCCTTGCAGTCCAGGGGACTCTCAAGAGTCTTCTCTAGCACCACAATTTGAAAGTATCCATTCTTCAATGCTCAGCCTTCTTTTTTCCTTTTTTTTTTTAAAGGTTTATTTGTTTATTTATTTGAGGAGGGTGGGGTGGGGAGGGAGGGGAGCAGGCGGGCCACTTCTATTGGTCTTTCATTTGTCCATTTTCATCCATCTTTGTTCTTCGACCCGTGTGGGCCTCCCATCGCGGTGGCCTCTGTTGTCGCAGAGCACCGACTGTGGGCGCATGCGCCCCAGAGCTCCGGCTCAGTAATTGGGCACATCGGTCCAGCTGCTCCGCGGCACGTGGGATCTTCCCAGGCCAGGGATCGAACCGATGCCCCTTGTACTGCAAGGCGGGATCCTTACCCACTGGACCACCAGGGAAGCCCTCAGCCTTCTTTATGTCCAACTCTCACATCCGTGTGGGCGGGGTCTCTGGAAAATCCCCTTGGGTTCTCAGCTCCCCTATATATGCCACTCTGTAAGAATGTTTCTTCCCTTTGGCTATCTGATTATCCCCAGTTTTGTGAGATGCCTACAAGCCTTAAATGAAGAGCAGACTGACACAGCACCGTCGTGATGCACCGGTCTAAATTTAGACCCCATGCTCTGCTGGAAATGAAAAAGCATGTTTGCATTTTCATAATAGAATTAGAAGATTGGTTGATTGCATGTGCATGGCCATCCACGCCCCAAATACCCGGCTATTCTCAGTGAGAGCTACGACTGGACAGCCTCATACATCAGGAACTACCGTCAGAAACTAGTAATAGAAACTGGAAATAAACATTTATTTCCCTCTCACGTAAAAGAAGCTCCAAGATAGGTAATGCTGAAAAGTTTCCACAGTAATTAAGACTCAAGATTTTCAAATCTGGGCTTCCCTAGTGGTCCAGTGGGTAGAGAGTCCACCTTGCAGTGCAAGGGGCACCAGTTCAATCCCTGGCCCAGGAAGATTCCATGTGCCTCGGATCAGCTGGACTGGTGTGTCCAATTGCAAGCCAGCGCTCTGGAGCGCATGCACCTAGGGTTGGTGCTCTGCAACAAGAGAGGTCACTGTGATAGGGAGCCCACACATGCCGAGGAATAAAAGATGGGTGAAAATAAATATTAAAAAATTAATAAATAGAAGAGGCACGATGAGGAGGCAAAAAACTAAAAGGACTGGATTGAATGTCCATGCTGAAGGTTTTCCGAGGGTGGGGTGGGAGGGAGGGAGCAGGCGGGCCACTTCTATTGGTCTTTCATTTGTCCATTTTCATCCATCTTTGTTCTTCGACCCGTGTGGGCCTCCCATCGCGGTGGCCTCTGTTGTCGCAGAGCACCGACTGTGGGCGCATGCGCCCAGAGCTCCGGCTCAGTAATTGGGCACATCAGTCCATCTGCTCCGCGGCACGTGGCTTCTTCCCAGACCGGGGATCGAACCGATGCCCCTTGTACTGCAAGGCGGGATCCTTACCCACTGGACCACCAGGGAAGCCCTCAGCCTTCTTTATGTCCAACTCTCACATCCGTGTGGGCGGGGTCTCTGGAAAATCCCCTTGGGTTCTCAGCTCCCCTATATATGCCACTCTGTAAGAATGTTTCTTCCCTTTGGCTATCTGATTATCCCCAGTTTTGTGAGATGCCTACAAGCCTTAAATGAAGAGCAGACTGACACAGCACCGTCGTGATGCACCGGTCTAAATTTAGACCCCATGCTCTGCTGGAAATGAAAAAGCATGTTTGCATTTTCATAATAGAATTAGAAGATTGGTTGATTGCATGTGCATGGCCATCCACGCCCCAAATACCCGGCTATTCTCAGTGAGAGCTACGACTGGACAGCCTCATACATCAGGAACTACCGTCAGAAACTAGTAATAGAAACTGGAAATAAACATTTATTTCCCTCTCACGTAAAAGAAGCTCCAAGATAGGTAATGCTGAAAAGTTTCCACAGTAATTAAGACTCAAGATTTTCAAATCTGGGCTTCCCTAGTGGTCCAGTGGGTAGAGAGTCCACCTTGCAGTGCAAGGGGCACCAGTTCAATCCCTGGCCCAGGAAGATTCCATGTGCCTCGGATCAGCTGGACTGGTGTGTCCAATTGCAAGCCAGCGCTCTGGAGCGCATGCACCTAGGGTTGGTGCTCTGCAACAAGAGAGGTCACTGTGATAGGGAGCCCACACATGCCGAGGAATAAAAGATGGGTGAAAATAAATATTAAAAAATTAATAAATAGAAGAGGCACGATGAGGAGGCAGGAAAGAATCAAAAATGAAAAAAAAAAAAAAGGTCTTCCATCTTTCTGCTGCACCATTCTTAGACCATGCGCTCCATGCTGAAGGTCACTCACAATTCCAGGACGTCTGCTGGAACTTTAACTGCACATCTGGGCTCCAGGCCGAAATCAGGCAGGAGGAGAGGAAAGAGGAGAAAGCCATGTGCCACCGTCTTTCCCACTGTTCATGCACTTTCTCAGAAGCTCTGTCACCCACTTCTGTTCCCAACCAACTGGCCATCACTAGCTGCAAGAAAGCTCGGTCCTTTAGTTAGGCCCATTCCACATGGAATAGAATCGTGAAGGGCAAAGAGGGGGACAGACGTTGAGGAGACAATAGCCATCCTTGAGACTTCCCTGGAGGTCCAGTGGTGAAGACCTCGTGCTTCCACTGCAAGGTTCCCGAGCAGGGAAACTTGCTGGCCTGGCTGCTTCCAAGCTCTATCCCACCTTCTCCTTTTCCCTCTTCGTTTTCATTCAGCCATGAATTTCCTTACTGCTTCTTAAGGAGGACAGGAGAAAGGTCCCCACCAGGCTGACATGTCAGCCCAGACTGATGGTTCCTCTATCAGGGACCACCTGGTGCCCCTCAGCCACAGCCTGCCCGCCCATGGAATTCTGTCCACACATCACTGGCACTCAATACAATGTTTTGGACACATTAATGAGTGAACAAATAAACAGTTGAAAAGGAGCCACCAGAGCAGCTGAATGTGCTCTTTGAGAGATGCTCTCTATGCAAGGAAGCACCTATCTACAAAATGGACTTGTTTCAGGTCCACCCAGGACCATGTCCCAAAGGAGAAAGCGACCAGTAAAATATGTTTGTGCAGTAAAACGAATGAGCTGGGTGTCAATTACACAGAAACGAGCCTCTAATGTGAACAATCAGAAGTGAGGAAAAATCGATGCGCTTCTTCTCATTGTGTAGAAATGGAAAACAAGCTTCATTTGACTCCAGCCCCAGGGAGAAACCCGCAAACGAATGGTTCCTGTCAAAGGCGCCTGTGCTGCCTTTCTGCCCAGGGCCTGGCTCAGGAAGGTGCCAGCAGGATGGCTTAGAGGTGTTCTCATGTCAGGCCTGAAATCCCCAAGTGGACGCAGGATGCACACATGTACACACACAGACAGAGTACACACAGGTATTTGTGCCTGTCCTCACGGGTCTTGTCCACAGACACACATGGACACCACGCCTGCACATAGGCATGCACCTCCATAAACATAGGCACATCTGTCTACATGCATGCAAGAACAAAAGAGCCACATGTGTGCATCCACACGGGTACATTCACACACATGGAAGTGCCTGAACACAGGTGCCTGTACTCTCTCACTCAGATAGATCCCGTCCTTCCGTCCTTGGACACCCCAGGCTTGAATTCAAGTACAATGCTGGGTTGGGTTATGGTCCACTAATATAGGAAGAGATGGAAAGTGTAGAGTCCCTCCGAGGAATCTTCTAATTTCCGCACCCTGTCTGGTCACCAAAGGGCTTCCCTTACTCAAGAACATTTAGGCTTTTGGGGTTGTAATTGTATTAATTTTATTTATTAATTTTATTTATTTATTTATTTATTTATTTATGGTTATGCTGGGTCTTCATTGCCGCATGGACTTTTCTCTAGATGAGGTAAGCGGGCTTCTCATTACAGTGGCTTCTCTTGTTGTTGCAGAGCGCAGGCTCCAGGGCACGCAGGCTTTACTAGTTACAGCTCCTGGGGTCTAGAGCACAGGCTCAATAGTTGTGGTGCATGTGTTAGTTGCTCCGAGGCACGTGAGATCCTCCCAGACCAGGGATCAAACCCCTGTCTCATGCCTTGGCAGGTGGATTCTTTACCACGGAGCCACCAGGGAAGCCTATGGACATTTAGGCTTTTATAAAGACATACACACTTGAAAAGTACATATGAATATTCACAGAAATCACACATTTGGGGATATTCACTAATACCGGTTTCCTACTGCAGCTGTGGACGTGAGTTTGAGCAAACTCCAGGAGACAGCTAAGGTCAGGGTAGCCTGGCATGCTGCAGTCTATGGGGTCACAAAGAGTCAGACACAACTGAGCAACTGGACAACAACAACCTTACTGATAGAACAAATTACCACAAACTTCATGGCTTGAAACAATCTGAATTTATGATCTTCTATTTCTGGAGGTCAAAGGTCCAAAATGCATCTCCTGGGATAAAGTTGAGGAGACTTTAGCCAGAAGGACTGCTTTCTTCCTGGCAGCTCCAGGCGTGTCTCTGCCACCTCACTGCCTAAATGAGCTTCAAGGTCCCCTGGTGACCTCTAAGACATCATGATTTCTTGTACATCCTAATGGACATAGGCTCTGAGAGCAACGCTTGGGGTTCTCTGTTCCACTCGGTGAGAAACTAGGACTCAATTTTCAAGAAGGACTCCTATATTCTCAGAACCTACTTTTACCAGGAAGAAGCTCAGAGGTGGTTTTCCATGGTTTTGTGTGATTCATTTAGAACAACGGTGATAAATGAGAGGAAGTGGTAAAAGCTGGAGAAAGGCAGCAAATTCCTGCTTCGGGTGGAGGATGGGCAACAAGCCACCATTGTTTGCAGTGGATCGCTGGAGGACATGCTCCTGGCTTGTGAGTCATTTGTAATTAACTCAACCTGGGATGAAAAATGTGGTGTATATGAAAATGTTACACTACCCATGCAATAATAAATTGTTAGCAGATGCTGCTGGGCGAAGATTGTTATTAATGACGTTGGGGAGAAAGGGGATTGTGGGAAATGCTTGATATACAGGGAAATCATGGTTCCTTCCTGCTGAACTCCTGCCTGCCTACCTGGCCAGCACTGGAGGTTTAGAGTAGGGACCTGGGGCTTCCCAGGTGGTTCAGTGGTAAAGAACCCGCCTGCAAGTCAGGAGACGGGTTCTATCCCTGGGTCAGGTAACCGTCTGCGCATGATCTTTACCACGGCAGGGGCCTATGGACATTTAGGCTTTATAAAGACATACACACTTGAAAAGTACATATGAATATTCACAGAAATCACACATTTGGGGATATTCACTAATACCGGTTTCCTACTGCAGCTGTGGACGTGAGTTTGAGCAAACTCCAGGAGACAGCTAAGGTCAGGGTAGCCTGGCATGCTGCAGTCTATGGGGTCACAAAGAGTCAGACACAACTGAGCAACTGGACAACAACAACCTTACTGATAGAACAAATTACCACAAACTTCATGGCTTGAAACAATCTGAATTTATGATCTTCTATTTCTGGAGGTCAAAGGTCCAAAATGCATCTCCTGGGATAAAGTTGAGGAGACTTTAGCCAGAAGGACTGCTTTCTTCCTGGCAGCTCCAGGCGTGTCTCTGCCACCTCACTGCCTAAATGAGCTTCAAGGTCCCCTGGTGACCTCTAAGACATCATGATTTCTTGTACATCCTAATGGACATAGGCTCTGAGAGCAACGCTTGGGGTTCTCTGTTCCACTCGGTGAGAAACTAGGACTCAATTTTCAAGAAGGACTCCTATATTCTCAGAACCTACTTTTACCAGGAAGAAGCTCAGAGGTGGTTTTCCATGGTTTTGTGTGATTCATTTAGAACAACGGTGATAAATGAGAGGAAGTGGTAAAAGCTGGAGAAAGGCAGCAAATTCCTGCTTCGGGTGGAGGATGGGCAACAAGCCACCATTGTTTGCAGTGGATCGCTGGAGGACATGCTCCTGGCTTGTGAGTCATTTGTAATTAACTCAACCTGGGATGAAAAATGTGGTGTATATGAAAATGTTACACTACCCATGCAATAATAAATTGTTAGCAGATGCTGCTGGGCGAAGATTGTTATTAATGACGTTGGGGAGAAAGGGGATTGTGGGAAATGCTTGATATACAGGGAAATCATGGTTCCTTCCTGCTGAACTCCTGCCTGCCTACCTGGCCAGCACTGGAGGTTTAGAGTAGGGACCTGGGGCTTCCCAGGTGGTTCAGTGGTAAAGAACCCGCCTGCAAGTCAGGAGATGCAGGAGACGCGGGTTCTATCCCTGGGTCAGGAAGATCCCCTGGAAGAGGCCATGGCAACCCACTCCAACATTCTTGCCTGGAGAATCCCGTGCACAAAGAAGCATGACAGGCTCCAGACCGTGGGGTTGCAGAGTCAGACACGACGGAAGCAACTTAGCACACATGCACACCAGACTTTCCCAAGTATTTATTCTGCAAACATTTGTTGAGACAAATGATATGGAACATATGGGTCGACCAGAGATTCATCAAACGCAGTTCCTGCTTTCTAAGCTTTCAGTCTGATGGGAGATCCATACCATAAGCAAATAACATCAACACTGTATAAGAAGCCCTATGTCTTAAACAAATGGAGAAGTACCCACTAGGAAAAATGCCCGATAGCTGGCAACTTCTAAGTTTAGTCTTGAAGAATGAATAAGGATTTGGAGACTAAGGCTATTCTAAGCAGAAACTAAACACACAGTCACTAGAGAAGTCACTCAAAATTCAACAAACATTTATTGAGCATATACTAAGTTTCAGGTGCCATTACAAGCATGGAGAATCCAATGAACAAAATTCCACATATTAATGTCCCTTTTTCCGGATAAGCCTCTTAGCTTTCCCTCTGTAGAGTATGAAAAACCATGGCACAAGTAGAAGGTTGTTAACACCTTAATTACTTGTGGATCTTCCTTCTTTTCTCCGTCACCCCAACCATTGCTTCATAGACCTTTATATCAGTCACACTTCTGATATATCCGTGTTCTGGGTCATCTTGTTAATTTCAGGCAATGCTGCCAACCTATCAAGGTCTTCTCAAACACCAAATAATCATTCGATGTGTTAACTCAACCTGGGATGAAAATGTGGTGAAAAAACACTACCCATGCAATAATAAATTGTTAGCAGATGCTGCTGGGCAAGATTGTTATTAATGACGTTGGGAGAAAGGGATTGTGGGAAATGCTTGATATACAGGGAAATCATGGTTCCTTCCTGCTGAACTCCTGCCTGCCTACCTGGCCAGCACTGGAGGTTTAGAGTAGGGACCTGGGGCTTCCCAGGTGGTTCAGTGGTAAAGAACCCGCCTGCAAGTCAGGAGATGCAGGAGACGCGGGTTCTATCCCTGGGTCAGGAAGATCCCCTGGAAGAGGCCATGGCAACCCACTCCAACATTCTTGCCTGGAGAATCCCGTGCACAAAGAAGCATGACAGGCTCCAGACCGTGGGGTTGCAGAGTCAGACACGACGGAAGCAACTTAGCACACATGCACACCAGACTTTCCCAAGTATTTATTCTGCAAACATTTGTTGAGACAAATGATATGGAACATATGGGTCGACCAGAGATTCATCAAACGCAGTTCCTGCTTTCTAAGCTTTCAGTCTGATGGGAGATCCATACCATAAGCAAATAACATCAACACTGTATAAGAAGCCCTATGTCTTAAACAAATGGAGAAGTACCCACTAGGAAAAATGCCCGATAGCTGGCAACTTCTAAGTTTAGTCTTGAAGAATGAATAAGGATTTGGAGACTAAGGCTATTCTAAGCAGAAACTAAACACACAGTCACTAGAGAAGTCACTCAAAATTCAACAAACATTTATTGAGCATATACTAAGTTTCAGGTGCCATTACAAGCATGGAGAATCCAATGAACAAAATTCCACATATTAATGTCCCTTTTTCCGGATAAGCCTCTTAGCTTTCCCTCTGTAGAGTATGAAAAACCATGGCACAAGTAGAAGGTTGTTAACACCTTAATTACTTGTGGATCTTCCTTCTTTTCTCCGTCACCCCAACCATTGCTTCATAGACCTTTATATCAGTCACACTTCTGATATATCCGTGTTCTGGGTCATCTTGTTAATTTCAGGCAATGCTGCCAACCTATCAAGGTCTTCTCAAACACCAAATAATCATTCGATGTGTTCACTCTCACTTCCAGGCTTGCATTACCTGCCATCAGTAAAGCAGCTGCTCCTGGCACCTCCATCCAAGCTCCTCCCAGAAGTATTAGGCACCTTGAGCTGGAAATTATAAGCATCCTATGCCAGACACACTGTGCCGACCAAGCACAGCTGTTCCCCCATTGACATCAAACTATTCTCTCCCTTAACAAGCCCAAACTCTGACGATGTGCTTAACATTGTTTAACAGCTAGATATGCAGACATAATTCACTCTGCCCTTAAAGAGTTCAGCACCTAGCCAGACTTAACAAAGAGGCAGATACTAACCCTGGCAGGGGAAGGAGGGAAACATTTCTGAGAGAAGGGGGCATTAAAGATGGCTCTCAGCAGACATGAAGAGTTTGCAGCGTGGATAGGTAGAAAAGCCACACCCAACAGTATGTGCAAATCATGCATTCATCATCTACAGCAACATGGAGGGACCTCGAGAGTGTCATGCTGAGTGAAGAAAGTCAGACAGAGAAGGAGAAATATCTTACAACATCCGCTACATGTGCAATTTAAAAAGAAATGATACAAATGAACTTATTTACAAAACAGAAAAGAGACTCACAGACGTAGAAAGTAAAAATACGGTTGCCCAGGGCAGGCGGCAGGGATAGCTAGGAAGTTTGGGGTGGTCATGTACACTCTGCTATCTTCAAAATGGATAACCAACAAGGACCTATTGTTCAGCACATGGAACTCTACCTAGTGTTACATACCAGCCTGCAATCGAGGTGGGGCGGTTTGGGAGAGAATAGATACATACGCATGTATGGCTGAGTTCCTTCGCTGTTCACCTGAAGCTCCCATAACCTCGTTAATTGGCTCCACCCCAATAGAAAATTAAAAGTTTGAAGCTTGACAAACATCATGACGCATTCAGGATTGTGTGAGTGCTGGGATGTGGCTGCTGCTCACCCCACCCATTGCTTCATAGACCTTTATATCAGTCACACTTCTGATATATCCGTGTTCTGGGTCATCTTGTTAATTTCAGGCAATGCTGCCAACCTATCAAGGTCTTCTCAAACACCAAATAATCATTCGATGTGTTCACTCTCACTTCCAGGCTTGCATTACCTGCCATCAGTAAAGCAGCTGCTCCTGGCACCTCCATCCAAGCTCCTCCCAGAAGTATTAGGCACCTTGAGCTGGAAATTATAAGCATCCTATGCCAGACACACTGTGCCGACCAAGCACAGCTGTTCCCCCATTGACATCAAACTATTCTCTCCCTTAACAAGCCCAAACTCTGACGATGTGCTTAACATTGTTTAACAGCTAGATATGCAGACATAATTCACTCTGCCCTTAAAGAGTTCAGCACCTAGCCAGACTTAACAAAGAGGCAGATACTAACCCTGGCAGGGGAAGGAGGGAAACATTTCTGAGAGAAGGGGGCATTAAAGATGGCTCTCAGCAGACATGAAGAGTTTGCAGCGTGGATAGGTAGAAAAGCCACACCCAACAGTATGTGCAAATCATGCATTCATCATCTACAGCAACATGGAGGGACCTCGAGAGTGTCATGCTGAGTGAAGAAAGTCAGACAGAGAAGGAGAAATATCTTACAACATCCGCTACATGTGCAATTTAAAAAGAAATGATACAAATGAACTTATTTACAAAACAGAAAAGAGACTCACAGACGTAGAAAGTAAAAATACGGTTGCCCAGGGCAGGCGGCAGGGATAGCTAGGAAGTTTGGGGTGGTCATGTACACTCTGCTATCTTCAAAATGGATAACCAACAAGGACCTATTGTTCAGCACATGGAACTCTACCTAGTGTTACATACCAGCCTGCAATCGAGGTGGGGCGGTTTGGGAGAGAATAGATACATACGCATGTATGGCTGAGTTCCTTCGCTGTTCACCTGAAGCTCCCATAACCTCGTTAATTGGCTCCACCCCAATAGAAAATTAAAAGTTTGAAGCTTGACAAACATCATGACGCATTCAGGATTGTGTGAGTGCTGGGATGTGGCTGCTGCTCGGGGCACATGGGGGTTGGAAAGAGGGGTACGGACCCCCATGTGGTGCCGTAACCCATGTCATCATTCATCAGGGCCCCCAAAACATCTTGAGAAGCAGCCCAGTTTTGTCATGGGACTGCGTGTGCCTGAGGCTCCAAGTAGCTTCACTTCTTGATAAATAATTCAAAACCGTGTCTTCAGGGGTCCATACACTCTTTTCATTCAAGGAGCACTGATTTATGGACATAGCTTTCAAACACAAAAAGGCTCTGATTCCATTTTGTTTAACAACAACAAAAAAAAGGCAGAAGTGCCCAAGATTTACTGCACTAACAGGCATGTAAAAAAAAAGGAGAGCCAGAAGGCACGGTGGGCTATTTGATGGACACAGACAGAGATGCTAATGCAATCTACCTGGAGAGGAACTATCTTACTACCTACCTCCCATCCTTCCTGCAGCTGCCGTGCTTTCCCTGTTGTCACCCTGCCTCTCTGTCTCGCAGATGGAAAACCTGTCTAAATGTTACAGGAAGCATGGCAAAAACGGAACCGTCCAGAGGTCTGTTGCCTAGCCCAGCGCCACTTGCGCTTCTTGGAGCCCTTGTACGTTTCTTCAACTCCAACGTGTTTGCTTCTGTAAATCTCTACCTGTTGGCAGCCTAGATGAACAAACAGAGAAAATCCTGACTTCAGGGAGACATGAGTTCAACTTTCAAGTTCTTCCACTCATCCAGCTGCCTGATCTTAGGCACATTATTACTCAATCTCTCTATGCCTCAGTTTTCTCATCTCTAAAATAAGGGAGAAGGTTACAGTGGCTGAGATTTCGCACTCCTGAGCTGAGAGACAGTGGGCCTCTGGGCCAGATGCCTGGTATTGTCAAGTGGAGTAAAATTCAAGCTTTGTTCTCACCCAGACACTCCAAGGAAAGCTAGTGGTAAAAGCTGAGCTCTGCTAAAGCCAGTCTTCCTTGACCTACTTCCATGTCTGCACATGCACAGGAAGGGTTCCTGGGGGCTGAAAAGGGAGGAGACCTCACCCCATAATAAGTGTGGGCATGTACCCATAGGCCTCTGTGGGGATTCCATCTTAGTGAAAAGTTGTGCATGCATCTTGGGGAGGGTCCATGGACCAGTCAGGTATGAAGAAAGAAACAATAATTCGCCAATGTCCTCACTCAGAATGCCCACACTCCTCTAGCTTCTGCCTTAACCTCTGTTTCTGAGTTAGATAAACAAACTCTTTCCTGTGTTCTTGCCCATACATTGTGCTGTGTCTCTAATAATAAACCTTGTACCTGTTTTTACAGTTTCTGCCTCCTTGAAACATTCTTGCTTCCAAACAGGGGCAAAATGCAAAGCCACTTCTCGCCTCTAGCCCCTGCTGGTCTGGTGGCGAGGACTCCTCGTTTTCATCCAGGTTCAGTTCAGTTTAGTTCAGTTGCTCAGTCATGTCCAATTCTCTGCGACCCCATGGACTGCAGCACGCCAGGTTTCCCTGTCCTTCACTACCTCCAGGAGTTTGCTCAAACTTATGTCCATTGACTCAGTGATGCCATCCAACCATCTTGTCCTCTGTCGTCCCCTTCTCCTTCTGCTTTCTATTTTTCCCAGCCTTGGGGTCTTTTCCAATGAGTCGTCTCTTCGCATCAGGTTGGCCAAAGTATTGAAGCTTCAGCTTCAGCATCGGTCCTTTCAATGAATATTCAGGGTGGATTTCGTTTAAGACTGACTGATTTGATCTCCTTGCACATTTCTCAATCTCTATTTGTTGGCAGCCTAGATGAACAAACAGAGAAAATCCTGACTTCAGGGAGACATGAGTTCAACTTTCAAGTTCTTCCACTCATCCAGCTGCCTGATCTTAGGCACATTATTACTCAATCTCTCTATGCCTCAGTTTTCTCATCTCTAAAATAAGGGAGAAGGTTACAGTGGCTGAGATTTCGCACTCCTGAGCTGAGAGACAGTGGGCCTCTGGGCCAGACACTGGTGGTTGTCAAGTGGAGTAAAACTGAGCCTTCGTTCTCACCCAGACACTCCAAGGAAAGCTAGTGGTAAAAGCTGAGCTCTGCTAAAGCCAGTCTTCCTTGACCTACTTCCATGTCTGCACATGCACAGGAAGGGTTCCTGGGGGCTGAAAAGGGAGGAGACCTCACCCCATAATAAGTGTGGGCATGTACCCATAGGCCTCTGTGGGGATTCCATCTTAGTGAAAAGTTGTGCATGCATCTTGGGGAGGGTCCATGGACCAGTCAGGTATGAAGAAAGAAACAATAATTCGCCAATGTCCTCACTCAGAATGCCCACACTCCTCTAGCTTCTGCCTTAACCTCTGTTTCTGAGTTAGATAAACAAACTCTTTCCTGTGTTCTTGCCCATACATTGTGCTGTGTCTCTAATAATAAACCTTGTACCTGTTTTTACAGTTTCTGCCTCCTTGAAACATTCTTGCTTCCAAACAGGGGCAAAATGCAAAGCCACTTCTCGCCTCTAGCCCCTGCTGGTCTGGTGGCGAGGACTCCTCGTTTTCATCCAGGTTCAGTTCAGTTTAGTTCAGTTGCTCAGTCATGTCCAATTCTCTGCGACCCCATGGACTGCAGCACGCCAGGTTTCCCTGTCCTTCACTACCTCCAGGAGTTTGCTCAAACTTATGTCCATTGACTCAGTGATGCCATCCAACCATCTTGTCCTCTGTCGTCCCCTTCTCCTTCTGCTTTCTATTTTTCCCAGCCTTGGGGTCTTTTCCAATGAGTCGTCTCTTCGCATCAGGTTGGCCAAAGTATTGAAGCTTCAGCTTCAGCATCGGTCCTTTCAATGAATATTCAGGGTGGATTTCGTTTAAGACTGACTGATTTGATCTCCTTGCAGTCCAAGGGACTCTCAAGAGTCTTCTCCAACACCACAACTCAAAGGCATCAGTCCTATGGCGCTCAGCCTTTTTTATGATCCAGTTCTCACATCCACACATGACTCTGGGAAAACCATACCTTTGACTATACAGACTTTCGTTGGCAAAGTGATGTTTCTGCTTTTGAATACAATGTCTAGGTTTGTCATAGCTTTTCTTCCAAGGAGCAAGCATCTTTTTATTTTAATCATCCAGGTTACCCAGGTTTAATTTCTGGGCAGGGAACTAAGATCTCTCTTCAGGACCCACTCACTGCTCTGCCTCCAAGATCACTCCCAATGCAGGGGGCCCAGGTTCTATCCCTGGTCAAGGAACTAGATCCCACATATAGCAACTAAAGATCCCTCATGCTGCAACTAACATCCGGTAAAACAAACAAACAAACTCACCCTCAAATAAAATAAGATAGGGGTAAAAATGAGCGTGTGTCATTAGGACTAGAGAATATTTGAATAGTGCTCCCTAGACACATTCATCTTTTAGTGCAAACTTGTGCTCAAAAAGCTTTATGTCCTTTTCAATCCTTTTCTCTTTTGTATCCTTTGAGCATTTCAGTGTCATAAGGTAGGGAGGGACCTGTCTTACTTTTGGATGAATGTCTTCATTATGGACAAAGTTGGGTATTTCTTTTTTTTTTTTTTGCAGATTCTTTTTTTTGGGGGGGGGGGGGGGTGGGGGGGGGGGGGGGGTTGGCAGGCCACTTGTATTGGTCTTTCATTTGTCTATTTTCATCCATCTTTGGTCTTTGGCCCGTGTGGGCCTCCCACCATGGTGGCCTCTGTTGTCGCAGAGCACAGGCTCTGGGTGCATGCGCTCCAGAGCTCCGGCTCGGTAATTGGACACATCAGTCCAGCCGCTCCACGGCACGTGGGATCTTCCCAGGCCAGGGATCGAACCGGTGCCCCTTGCACTGCAAGGCGGTGTCCTTATCCACTGGACCACCAGGGAAGCCCTGGATATTTCTTAATCCAGCAGTTCTGAGTAGATCTAGTTTGGGTTGGTAGCTCAGCTGGTACAGAATCCGCCTGCAATGCAGGAGACCCCAGTTCAATTCCTGAGTTTGGAAGATCCCCTGGAGAAAGGATAGGCTGCCCACTCCAGTATTCTTGGGCTTCCCTGGTAACTGCTCAGATGGTAAAGAATCTGCCTGCAATGCAGGAGACCTGGGCTTGATCCCTGGGTTGGGAAGATCCCTTGGAGGAGGGCATGGCAACCCATTTTCAGTATTCTTGCCTGGAGAATCCCCATGAACAGTGGAGCCTAGTGGGCTACAGTCCATAGAGTTGCAAAGAGTTGGACATGACTGAGTGACTAAACACAGAAGGGATTGAGTAAACAGGTTTTCTTATCACTCTATCAGTGAAAATATATTAATAATTGGCAACATATTTTGGCAAAATTTTGTAAATATATCATCAATATACATGTATATATATATATATACATGAACCTGTATATATTTCCTAAAGTCCTACGATTTCACCTCTAGAATGTGTATCTTACAAAAGCACACCATTGCAACCTTGTTTGTAAAAACAACAAAAAAAATGTGGAGACAATTTAAATATCCATATCAGAATGAATAAAGTAGAATACCTCCGTACAAATAAAATTCTACACAACCGTTTTTCAAGTGCCATATGTACAGACTTGGCACAAAGTCCACAACATATTGTAAAGTGAAAAGGGAAGTCGCAGCACAGTATGTGTGGTGTTAATACTCATTTTGGATTTAAAAGCCATCCATATATAATAAAAATAGCTAATGATTTATCGAATGTTTAGTCTTTGCCAGGCACCTATCTAAATATTTAATCCTTAAACAACCTTCTGAGATGAGTACTATTACACTACTATTCAAAAGAAGAAACTGAGGCCTCAGGAAGTTATGTCATTTTTCCCAGTGCTATGACATCAGTAAGGGGTGGAGCCCAGAGGTGACCTACTCAATGCATCATAAACATAAAAAAGGTCCTCAAGGACTTCCCTGGTGGTCCAGTGGTAAAGAGTCCACCTGGCAGTGCAAGGGGCACTGATTCAATCCCTGTCCCGGGAAGATCCCACGAACCGTGGAGTGGCTGGACCGGTATGTCCAATTATGAGCCAGCACTCTGGAACGCATGCGCCCAGAGCTGGTGCTTGGAAACGAGAGAGGCCATTGCAATGGCCCACACAGGCCAAAGAGTAAAGATGGATGAAAATAAATAAAATAAAATAAAATAAAATAAAAAGGTCTCCAACCAGGAGGAGGAGGAGGGACCTTTCTCCTCCTGTTTTATCCATGTTTGTGTTGTTTGGATGTGTTACAATGACCATGTAATTGAAAAATAAAAATTTTATAAAAGCACCCAACCATGTGGAACTCCTGCCTGGGATGGGAGCCAAGAGGGGATGGATGGAGGGAACCACAGATGCATTTCTCAGGCTGGGCTGAGCTCAAAAGTCCTGACTTTGTAGGACTTCCCTGGCTGTCCAGGGGTTAAGACACCATACGCCCTCTGCAGGGTACACAGGTTCCGTCCCTAATCAGGGAACTAAGATTCCACATAGGGAGTTCTTTGGTGGTCCAGTGGCCAAAAATCCACCTGCCAACACAGTGGGCATGGCTTCCTTTCCTGGTTCAGAAAAATTCCCCATGCCATTGAGCAACTAAGCCTGTGTGCCACACTACTGAGCCCACACACTGCAACTCCTGAAGCTCACGGGCCCTAGAGCCCGTGCTCCACAACAAGGGAAGCCACCGCCATGAGAAGCCCACCCACTGCAACTGGAGAGTAGCCCCCACTCACCGCAACTAGAGAAAGTAATGCAGACCCAGTGTAATCAAAAATAAACAGACCAGTAAATAAAACTGAAGAAGCCAAGCTGACAAGAGTGACTTTGCCATTTAAATTCTGCATGCCACACAGCCAAAAAAATCTTTTTTAAAAAAAAAAGACTTTACATGAACTCTTATTGTATGCCTTCCTCATTAGAAAGGATGGATCCACAATGGGAAGAACGAACGTCAGTTTAAGAAACCTGAGTTCAATTCAACTAAACAGACTTTGCCAAGAACCTTTCCCTCTCTAAACCTCCTCTTCTCACCTGCAAATTACTAACTTCTCTGCCCTTTCAGGCTTGCTCTTGCCCTGGAGAGATGCTGGCAATGGCTGCTTCATCCAAGCTCCCTGCATCTGTGGCTCCTGGAAACCTCGCATCACACGAACTATGACAAAGTCTTTGGGCTGACATCATCTGGAAAGGTTTCATTGTCCCATGTCGTCCACATCCAGCTCCTGGGTACAAACTCAATTCAGAGAGAAAGAGTTCCATGACAAGACGATGAATTCAACACCCCTAGACTGCCCATGTCTCCCCCTAATTTCAAGCCCCAATCCACTCCAATGAACAAACGACACAAGAAGAAAGCCTTCATTCTCATCTTGTCCAATGATCTGGTCTCAGCCCTTGGTTTCCAAAGTTTGGTCACACATTGGGAATAAGTCAGTTATTTTAAGGTTCCCTCCCAACTGGTTTGGGAACCCCCAGGACAATCTGAGGCAAAGCTGAATCATGAAAAGAAACCAAACCACAACCCTCAGGTCCTGCCTTTGGAAACCCAGACTAGGGGCTGCATTAGTGAATTGGCGGCAGACAGCTAGGAGGTGGTACGGTCCCTTTGAGGTCTCTGCTTCAACTTAACTTCAATATGATTTTAATATTAGTCCTCCAAATATTAGTCATTATGACCTGCTTGGGTTGGTTTACCTGGCTAATTGTTCCGGTTTCCAGCACCGCGCCCCCATCCCCTAACTGCGTATTGACCTCAGAGCGAAAGCGTTCTCCATTCTGAAGGTCCCTGCCAAGCCAGTATGATTGTCTGCAATCTCACGAGCAGCTTCGTTTATCGCCATTGTACATTCCTACAGATTCTTAGTTTAATGACACCCTTTCTGAAGCAGCAGCAATGGTGCCAAATGGCACTTGCATTTCCAGGAAAGCAGCCAAACTCATTAAGTTAATAAAGGAATTTAGCTGTATAGAGATGCCTCCTTCACATCCATTCCCGAAAAACCCGCACTCTCACGACTCATCAGCCGCTATTAAACCTCCGCCTCCACCTGCAAAGCGCTCGCCTCACGGAGTCACAGCAGGTCAGACCCAGGTCGGCCCTGGAGGACAGACACGCCATGTAAGAGTTTGGATGCATATCTCAGAGCCTGGCCAGCCCTGCCGCTTCTTCCACTTCAGCCCCCAAAGCAGCTCCCTTCTCTCCAAGCCAGTGTGAGCCCCATCAGAGGCCCATAGATCCTGCTCAGAGATGGGACCAGGCCTGACCTTCCATTAAATGGGATTCTCAGGTGAGCCTATCACAACCAGCACCTGTCTGATCTCCCTGCCTCCATCAGACTCTTTGCAGCCACCGTCATCCCTCTAAACCACAAATCTGAGTCTATCACCCTTCTTCCTTATTCCTTTATCAGCTTCCCATTGTTCACAGGCGAACAGAACCTCCAAACTCTCAAGTCCATGGGGAGGCAAAGTGTTGAACACAATTGAAGTGACTTGTCCAATGATCTGGTCTCAGCCCTTGGTTTCCAAAGTTTGGTCACACATTGGGAATAAGTCAGTTATTTTAAGGTTCCCTCCCAACTGGTTTGGGAACCCCCAGGACAATCTGAGGCAAAGCTGAATCATGAAAAGAAACCAAACCACAACCCTCAGGTCCTGCCTTTGGAAACCCAGACTAGGGGCTGCATTAGTGAATTGGCGGCAGACAGCTAGGAGGTGGTACGGTCCCTTTGAGGTCTCTGCTTCAACTTAACTTCAATATGATTTTAATATTAGTCCTCCAAATATTAGTCATTATGACCTGCTTGGGTTGGTTTACCTGGCTAATTGTTCCGGTTTCCAGCACCGCGCCCCCATCCCCTAACTGCGTATTGACCTCAGAGCGAAAGCGTTCTCCATTCTGAAGGTCCCTGCCAAGCCAGTATGATTGTCTGCAATCTCACGAGCAGCTTCGTTTATCGCCATTGTACATTCCTACAGATTCTTAGTTTAATGACACCCTTTCTGAAGCAGCAGCAATGGTGCCAAATGGCACTTGCATTTCCAGGAAAGCAGCCAAACTCATTAAGTTAATAAAGGAATTTAGCTGTATAGAGATGCCTCCTTCACATCCATTCCCGAAAAACCCGCACTCTCACGACTCATCAGCCGCTATTAAACCTCCGCCTCCACCTGCAAAGCGCTCGCCTCACGGAGTCACAGCAGGTCAGACCCAGGTCGGCCCTGGAGGACAGACACGCCATGTAAGAGTTTGGATGCATATCTCAGAGCCTGGCCAGCCCTGCCGCTTCTTCCACTTCAGCCCCCAAAGCAGCTCCCTTCTCTCCAAGCCAGTGTGAGCCCCATCAGAGGCCCATAGATCCTGCTCAGAGATGGGACCAGGCCTGACCTTCCATTAAATGGGATTCTCAGGTGAGCCTATCACAACCAGCACCTGTCTGATCTCCCTGCCTCCATCAGACTCTTTGCAGCCACCGTCATCCCTCTAAACCACAAATCTGAGTCTATCACCCTTCTTCCTTATTCCTTTATCAGCTTCCCATTGTTCACAGGAGAACAGACCTCCAAACTCCTAGAGCAGCATGGGGGGAGGAGTCTGGCGGGCTGCAAGTCCATGGGGAGGCAAAGTGTTGAACACAATTGAAGTGACTTAGCACACATGCACGCACAGCAAGCAAAACTTGCATCTGGTCCCACCCACTTCCTTCAGGTGCCCCCCTGCTCCTTTCAGCCCCACATCTTTAACTCCACCAGAGGCTGAAAGACTCTCTTCCCTTCCTGCCATCCTGCAAAGGAGGGTGACAAGGTCAGCCTCGGGTCCACTCAGCCCAGGTCCTGGCTGCAATGGGGTCCCCACGACACATTATCACTGTTCCATAGCAGGGATGGCTGCACCACAATCTCGTTCCCCTTGATAATCCTATATAGATCACTTGTTGAGTTCGGCCAGTCCTTTCAGGAAGGGGTTTTTGTTTGGGGGAGGGGGTGGTCAGCAGGGGTCGGCTGCCCTGGGTCATTGCTGTCCTTAGGCTTTCTCCAGTGGCGGTGAGTGGGGGCTACTCTCGAATTGCAAAGCACAGGCTTCCCACTGCGGCGGCTGCTCTTGTTGTAGAGCTCATGCTCTGTAGTTGTGGTGCACAGGCTTGGCTGCTCTGCGGCACGTGGGATCTTCCCAGACCAGGGATTGAAACCATGTCCCCTGCATTGGCAGATGGGTTCTTCACCACTGGACCACCAGGAAGTCCCCAGGAGGGTTGTAGATACTCTATCAACACCAACTCTTGGCATAATGAATCCCAGAAGCTTACTACCCTCTAAATTTCATGTTTCTTCTAAGTGTCAAAGCACAGAAGGAAATTCACTTCCTGAAAGCAGTAGCTACTTGTGGGTTGTGGTCTTGCACCACCACCCCTTCTGCATTCTTTCAGGGTCCTCCGTCGTAGGGACCAAAAGACATGGAAAAATTGGTTCAGAGATGGGACCAGGCCTGCCCCATTAAATGGGATTCTCAGGTGAGCCTATCACAACCAGCACCTGTCTGATCTCCCTGCCTCCATCAGACTCTTTGCAGCCACCGTCATCCCTCTAAACCACAAATCTGAGTCTATCACCCTTCTTCCTTATTCCTTTATCAGCTTCCCATTGTTCACAGGAGAACAGACCTCCAAACTCCTAGAGCAGCATGGGGGGAGGAGTCTGGCGGGCTGCAAGTCCATGGGGAGGCAAAGTGTTGAACACAATTGAAGTGACTTAGCACACATGCACGCACAGCAAGCAAAACTTGCATCTGGTCCCACCCACTTCCTTCAGGTGCCCCCCTGCTCCTTTCAGCCCCACATCTTTAACTCCACCAGAGGCTGAAAGACTCTCTTCCCTTCCTGCCATCCTGCAAAGGAGGGTGACAAGGTCAGCCTCGGGTCCACTCAGCCCAGGTCCTGGCTGCAATGGGGTCCCCTACGACACATTATCACTGTTCCATAGCAGGGATGGCTGCACCACAATCTCGTTCCCCTTGATAATCCTATATAGATCACTTGTTGAGTTCGGCCAGTCCTTTCAGGAAGGGGTTTTTGTTTGGGGGAGGGGGTGGTCAGCAGGGGTCGGCTGCCCTGGGTCATTGCTGTCCTTAGGCTTTCTCCAGTGGCGGTGAGTGGGGGCTACTCTCGAATTGCAAAGCACAGGCTTCCCACTGCGGCGGCTGCTCTTGTTGTAGAGCTCATGCTCTGTAGTTGTGGTGCACAGGCTTGGCTGCTCTGCGGCACGTGGGATCTTCCCAGACCAGGGATTGAAACCATGTCCCCTGCATTGGCAGATGGGTTCTTCACCACTGGACCACCAGGGAAGTCCCCAGGAGGGTTGTAGATACTCTATCAACACCAACTCTTGGCATAATGAATCCCAGAAGCTTACTACCCTCTAAATTTCATGTTTCTTCTAAGTGTCAAAGCACAGAAGGAAATTCACTTCCTGAAAGCAGTAGCTACTTGTGGGTTGTGGTCTTGCACCACCACCCCTTCTGCATTCTTTCAGGGTCCTCCGTCGTAGGGACCAAAAGACATGGAAAAAATTGGTTCAGCCAAGAATCCCCTCTCCAAAACCACCCAAAGGCATTCCTACAGTGCATGATGGCGGGCAGGCACTACTCTGGCTCTTAAGTAGGCACTAATGGCTGCCTTGCAGGAGCCCTATGGTCAAGACAAGGGACCCTTGTGAGTAGAAGCAAGGGCCGAGGCTGGCTGGTCCAGGAATCCCGGAGCTGAAGCTTCACCTGATCAAGGCAAGACTGCCCTGAACAGGGTACAGTCAGGAAAACTGAAATCACTCTAGTATCTCAAACACAGAGAGTTTTATACAGAGGATGGGCCACAATGGAGTGAAAAGGCTAATAAGTCAAACAGGAACAATGAAGGAACTCCAAAATCAACAAGAGCAGGAAGTCAGCATCCTTCCAGGGCTGCAGGACCCAGGGGGAGGGCGGTGTCCCCAAAACACAGAAGCCAGGGCCACCTGACCCCAGCTAGGACCACAGCAGAGGTGCCCAGCGAGAGGTGAGACCACGAAGGAAGGCATGTCCACCTGGGGTGTGGAAGCGTCGTGCAGATGCAGCCCAGCCAGAAATGCCCTCCTCCGCCCACAGCAAAGAGGAGGGAAAGGGCTCAGCCTTCTCACGTCCCCTCAGACTCCCATCTTCTGCCAAAAATAGAAAGCAGCACCGATGGGCCTGAGAAACAACTGCAGGAGAAAGGCAGGCGTGGATCTGAAAGCAAGAGACAATGACCAGCCCGGGGACCAAGGGATGGATGCAGCCCAGGGGTTCATGTACCCCTCCCTCTGTCCTCCTTAGAGGTCCACTCTTTCACTCGTGTCCTTTCTCAGCTTCTGTCCTTTCAGACGGAAAAGTCCATCCCAACAGGGCAGGCTCTGCGTCTATCCTGTGGACTCAATTAATTTTACAAGTCTCCAAATACTTTTTATACACTGAGTCAGTCCCAGGCACTCTGCAGGGCAGTGGGAGGAAGGAAATACAAAAAGAAAGAAGATACAATTCTTGTTCTCAGGGAGCTCGTGGTCTCCCTGAGGGAAGGGAGCGAGACAAGAGCGCAGCTCTCTATAACAGAGAATGATTTATCTGAGGCTTAAGAAGAAACTGCGCGGGCCTCCCTGGTGGTCCAGTGGGTAAGGACACCGCCTTACCCACCGCAGTGCAAGGGGCGCCGGTTCGATCCCTGGCCTGGGAAGAGCCCACGTGCTGCGGAGCAGCTGGACCGATGTGTCCAATTGCCGAGCCAGAGCTCTGGAGCGCATGCACCCAGAGCCGGTGCTCTGCGACAACAGAGGCCGCTGTGATGGGAGGCCCACATGGGCCAAAGAACAAAGATGGATGAAAATAGATAAATGAAAGACCAATGGAAGTGGCCCGCCCGCCCCCTCCCTCCCAACCCCGCAAAAAAAAAAGAAGAAACTGCGCTTAGGAAAATAGGAGAAGGCTTCCAGGAAGAGGTGATGTGTGAACTCGGCCTTAGAGGAGAAGGTCACCAAGCAGGAGCAGGGCTTCTCGGGGATCCAGAATGGTCTGACCAGGGGTGCCACAGGGAAGACAGGATATGGTAGCTTGGGGGACAGTGAGATGAGGGAGGCCTGCGTGGAGAGCGCAAGGGGAGAGAACACAGGTAAGACAAGAAGTGTAGACCGAGGTCAGAGGACCTGGAACACCACCCAGTGCTGGGAAGCCATCAGAGGGGTTTATCCAGGGTGGGGCATGATCAGGTTGGTGTTCTACCGCCTACCTGGAGGATGGGTTGGGAGCAGGGAGATCCGCCCACAGCAAAGAGGAGGGAAAGGGCTCAGCCTTCTCACGTCCCCTCAGACTCCCATCTTCTGCCAAATAGAAAGCAGCACCGATGGGCCTGAGAAACAACTGCAGGAGAAAGGCAGGCGTGGATCTGAAAGCAAGAGACAATGACCAGCCCGGGGACCAAGGGAATGCAGCCCAGGGGTTCATGTACCCCTCCCTCTGTCCTCCTTAGAGGTCCACTCTTTCACTCGTGTCCTTTCTCAGCTTCTGTCCTTTCAGACGGAAAAGTCCATCCCAACAGGGCAGGCTCTGCGTCTATCCTGTGGACTCAATTAATTTTACAAGTCTCCAAATACTTTTTATACACTGAGTCAGTCCCAGGCACTCTGCAGGGCAGTGGGAGGAAGGAAATACAAAAAGAAAGAAGATACAATTCTTGTTCTCAGGGAGCTCGTGGTCTCCCTGAGGGAAGGGAGCGAGACAAGAGCGCAGCTCTCTATAACAGAGAATGATTTATCTGAGGCTTAAGAAGAAACTGCGCGGGCCTCCCTGGTGGTCCAGTGGGTAAGGACACCGCCTTACCCACCGCAGTGCAAGGGGCGCCGGTTCGATCCCTGGCCTGGGAAGAGCCCACGTGCTGCGGAGCAGCTGGACCGATGTGTCCAATTGCCGAGCCAGAGCTCTGGAGCGCATGCACCCAGAGCCGGTGCTCTGCGACAACAGAGGCCGCTGTGATGGGAGGCCCACATGGGCCAAAGAACAAAGATGGATGAAAATAGATAAATGAAAGACCAATGGAAGTGGCCCGCCCGCCCCCTCCCTCCCAACCCCGCAAAAAAAAAAGAAGAAACTGCGCTTAGGAAAATAGGAGAAGGCTTCCAGGAAGAGGTGATGTGTGAACTCGGCCTTAGAGGAGAAGGTCACCAAGCAGGAGCAGGGCTTCTCGGGGATCCAGAATGGTCTGACCAGGGGTGCCACAGGGAAGACAGGATATGGTAGCTTGGGGGACAGTGAGATGAGGGAGGCCTGCGTGGAGAGCGCAAGGGGAGAGAACACAGGTAAGACAAGAAGTGTAGACCGAGGTCAGAGGACCTGGAACACCACCCAGTGCTGGGAAGCCATCAGAGGGGTTTATCCAGGGGTGGGGCATGATCAGGTTGGTGTTCTACCGCCTACCTGGAGGATGGGTTGGGAGCAGGGAGATCAGAGACACAGAGAAGAGCTTGAGAGGCGATTATCACAGACCAGGATGCCTCCTTGAGTAAGTGGGCCCACCATGTACCAGTCCCACTGGGCACCAGGGCCCTGTCCTGTGATCTGACCAAACATGATCAGAGTCGGAGCCCAAAAGCTCCTTGGGAGATGGGAGAGATGTCCCATGAACAGCATCTGCTTCCTCCTCCAAGTTTTTCTCACCCAGAGTCGTCCTCTAGGACCTGAACTTGAATGACTTCAAACTCCCCCTCAGGCAGCTCACTCCACGGGCCCACAGAAGAGCCCAGGGGACCACAGAAAGGTCTTGTCTTGGTCCCAGAGCCTCCCAGACTGTTCTTCATGCGTGTTTTGTTTTGTTTTGTTTAAGGCTTTCTTTCACAGCTCGAAGTCGTGTTTCTGTCAAACTGTTGCCACCTGGTGGCTGAGGAAAATTTTGTCAAGAAAAGAGAGCCTTGAGTAATGGAGTTTAATGACCAGTTGACATAGCGGATTTGGGGTTTTCTAAGGAGGCTTAGCAGGGCTGTCACAAGGGGCCTCATTAATTCTCCACACTTAGCCCCAGACGGCTGAGGATTTGGCCTGTTCTTAAAGGCTCCTAGAAGGAAATTCCGTGCTTCCCTCTGGTGACTTGCTCCTGCGCTCAGCACCTCCCACTGAGCAGAAGTCTCACCCCAGAGCTCATCCCAGGTCCTCCCTCCCCAGCTAAGTCCTGTTGCTCTGACTGACATCTGCGGAGGTGGGTCAGCTCACCCCTGCCCTCCCAGTCAAACCTCCAGGGAAAGGAAGTGACAGTCCACTTAAAGCGATAAACACAGTGGGTCCTGAGAGGCTGAAGCGGCCCCAGTGGAGAGGACCAGAATTAGCTCAAGATGCACAGCCAGGGTACCGTCCTGGTGGTCCAGTGTTTAAGAACCCGCCTTCCAAGGCAGGAGATACCGTTTCGATCCCTGGTAAGTGAGAGGGAGGCCTGCGTGGAGGCGCAAGGGAGAGAACACAGGTAAGACAAGAAGTGTAGACCGAGGTCAGAGGACCTGGAACACCACCCAGTGCTGGGAAGCCATCAGAGGGGTTTATCCAGGGTGGGGCATGATCAGGTTGGTGTTCTACCGCCTACCTGGAGGATGGGTTGGGAGCAGGGAGATCAGAGACACAGAGAAGAGCTTGAGAGGCGATTATCACAGACCAGGATGCCTCCTTGAGTAAGTGGGCCCACCATGTACCAGTCCCACTGGGCACCAGGGCCCTGTCCTGTGATCTGACCAAACATGATCAGAGTCGGAGCCCAAAAGCTCCTTGGGAGATGGGAGAGATGTCCCATGAACAGCATCTGCTTCCTCCTCCAAGTTTTTCTCACCCAGAGTCGTCCTCTAGGACCTGAACTTGAATGACTTCAAACTCCCCCTCAGGCAGCTCACTCCACGGGCCCACAGAAGAGCCCAGGGGACCACAGAAAGGTCTTGTCTTGGTCCCAGAGCCTCCCAGACTGTTCTTCATGCGTGTTTTGTTTTGTTTTGTTTAAGGCTTTCTTTCACAGCTCGAAGTCGTGTTTCTGTCAAACTGTTGCCACCTGGTGGCTGAGGAAAATTTTGTCAAGAAAAGAGAGCCTTGAGTAATGGAGTTTAATGACCAGTTGACATAGCGGATTTGGGGTTTTCTAAGGAGGCTTAGCAGGGCTGTCACAAGGGGCCTCATTAATTCTCCACACTTAGCCCCAGACGGCTGAGGATTTGGCCTGTTCTTAAAGGCTCCTAGAAGGAAATTCCGTGCTTCCCTCTGGTGACTTGCTCCTGCGCTCAGCACCTCCCACTGAGCAGAAGTCTCACCCCAGAGCTCATCCCAGGTCCTCCCTCCCCAGCTAAGTCCTGTTGCTCTGACTGACATCTGCGGAGGTGGGTCAGCTCACCCCTGCCCTCCCAGTCAAACCTCCAGGGAAAGGAAGTGACAGTCCACTTAAAGCGATAAACACAGTGGGTCCTGAGAGGCTGAAGCGGCCCCAGTGGAGAGGACCAGAATTAGCTCAAGATGCACAGCCAGGGGACCGTCCTGGTGGTCCAGTGTTTAAGAACCCGCCTTCCAAGGCAGGAGATACCGTTTCGATCCCTGGTAAGGGAACTAAAATCCTACATGCCTCAGGGCAACTAAGCCTGTGCGCGTGGCCAGAAAGACCAAAATTTAAATAAATAAACAGAAGTAATTTTTTAAAAAAAGACGTACAGCCAACGTGTATCCCAATTACCTTTTAGAAGCAGACTTGGGACTGGCGAGCGGATAAGCTTGTTGAAGGTGGGTTTTGGAGTCTCTCAGGCCTGGTCTTATCTGCAAAATAAGAACAATGATCCTCGAGTTAGAAAACTGCAGGGAAGATGAAGTGAACCGGCTCCTCGAAGTGCCTGGCGTGAAGCAGATTCCATTCACCAGATCCTATCTCCCCGCTCCCAGGACGGTCGTTAAAAACCTCTATTCCAAGGTTTCCCTGGTGGTCCAGTGGATCAAACCAATGCCGCCTTGCAGTGCAAGGGGCACTGGTTTGATCCCTGCCCAGGAAAATTCCACATACCGTGGAGCAGTTGGACCGGTGTGTCCAATTACGAGCAGCACTCTAGAGTACATATGCCCAGAGCCTGGGCTCTGCAATGAGAGAGGCCACTGCAATGGGAAGCCCACACAGGCCAAAGCATAAAAGATGGATGAAAATAAATATAAAAATAAAAGAGGCATGATGGGGGAAAAATAAAATTAAATTAACAAAAAAAACCCTCTATTCCAGGGGCTTCCCTGGGGGTCCAGTGGGTAAAGAGTCCGCCTAGCAGTGCAAGGGGCACTGGTTCGATCCCTGGCCTGGGGAGATCCCACGTGGATCAGTGTGTCCAATTACAAGCCAGAGCTCTAGAGCGCAGGCACCCAGAGCCAATGCTCTGCAATGAGAGAGGCCACTGCAATGGGAGGACCACACAGGCCAAAGCATAAAAGATGGATGAAAATAAATATAAAAATAAAAGAGGCATGATGGGGGAAAAATAAAATTAAATTAACAAAAAAAACCCTCTATTCCAGGGGCTTCCCTGGGGGTCCAGTGGGTAAAGAGTCCGCCTAGCAGTGCAAGGGGCACTGGTTCGATCCCTGGCCTGGGGAGATCCCACGTGGATCAGTGTGTCCAATTACAAGCCAGAGCTCTAGAGCGCAGGCACCCAGAGCCAATGCTCTGCAATGAGAGAGTCCACTGCAATGGGAGGCCCACACAGGCCAAAGAATAAAGATGGATGAAAAATAAGTGATGACTTAGAGGCAATAAAATAAATAAATAAAGCACCCTCTATTTCACCACTTCATGTGCTCACAGCCCATTTTGTTCTGGGAGGACTTGTACAAGTTTATATCCATACAAAGTAAAATGGAACTGTATGAAGTAGCTACATCTATCCAGCAAAGTTAAAATGAGAGTAGGGAGGAGATAAAACAAAAAGCGACTGAGTGACTAAGCAAAGGACAGCACAGCATATTTGAATTAAGTAGAGTTTTCAACATGCTCCTCAAAGGCCCTGAAGCATCAGGAAGAGAGCAAAGACCCAAAGCACCAGAAACAGATACTTTGAGAATTCAGACCTCAGAGGGAGTATGCCTGCCCATCGTGTTACCAAATAGTATGCTGTTTCAATGAACAAAAAGTATTTGAGTGCCATCTAATGGCCAGTTAGCAGCAGCTTAGGAAGATAAACAGTTAAGCATTCCGTGTTTGTTGTTGCTGAGTCCCTAAGTCCTGCTCGACTCTATTGAGACCCCTTGGACGTCTCTGTCTATGAGATTCCCCAAGCAAGAATACTGGAGAGGGTTGCCATTTTCTTCTCCAGGGTATCTTCCCAACCCAGAGATCGAACCTGTGTCTTCTGCATTGTCAAGTGAATTCTTCACGGCTGAGCCACCAGGGAAGCCCAATATTTTAAATTATTTCTCTTTTAAATGTATTATCTGACTACCAGCACTACTCAACACATGGAGTTGCTTTTCTAGATACAAAAAAAAACAAGACTCAGTTACTCCCCTTCAAGGAACCAAAGATCTTCAGGAGAAGAAGGTGCAGGGTTCCTGCCCTCTATGATTCTAGGTCCTGTGCTAAACATCATCTAACCATCACAAGTACATTGAGACTTGGCTGTCATTTACTCACTTTACAGACAGGATACAGAGACAGGCATTGCCCAAGGTCACAGTCAGCTAGGGGCAGAGCCAGCTCAGGACCCAGACCCAGAATGCACTGGAAGAAGAGAGGTCCTTGGCCTGGGTATCCGGGGACCTGGTTCCCGCCCCAGTGTAGCCTCTGACCTGCTGTGGGATTTGAAGCCTTCCTCCCCTAAGTCTCCACCCCCGCCCTTCCTGCTGGCCTTAACTGCTAGACTTTAAAGATGAGTCCAGGATTCCCAGCTTCACGTCTGACAGCTGCTCTGTGCTTAGTCGCTTCAGTCGTGTCTGTGGACGGTAGCTACATCTATCCAGCAAAGTTAAAATGAGAGTAGGGAGGAGATAAAACAAAAAGCGACTGAGTGACTAAGCAAAGGACAGCACAGCATATTTGAATTAAGTAGAGTTTTCAACATGCTCCTCAAAGGCCCTGAAGCATCAGGAAGAGAGCAAAGACCCAAAGCACCAGAAACAGATACTTTGAGAATTCAGACCTCAGAGGGAGTATGCCTGCCCATCGTGTTACCAAATAGTATGCTGTTTCAATGAACAAAAAGTATTTGAGTGCCATCTAATGGCCAGTTAGCAGCAGCTTAGGAAGATAAACAGTTAAGCATTCCGTGTTTGTTGTTGCTGAGTCCCTAAGTCCTGCTCGACTCTATTGAGACCCCTTGGACGTCTCTGTCTATGAGATTCCCCAAGCAAGAATACTGGAGAGGGTTGCCATTTTCTTCTCCAGGGTATCTTCCCAACCCAGAGATCGAACCTGTGTCTTCTGCATTGTCAAGTGAATTCTTCACGGCTGAGCCACCAGGGAAGCCCAATATTTTAAATTATTTCTCTTTTAAATGTATTATCTGACTACCAGCACTACTCAACACATGGAGTTGCTTTTCTAGATACAAAAAAAAACAAGACTCAGTTACTCCCCTTCAAGGAACCAAAGATCTTCAGGAGAAGAAGGTGCAGGGTTCCTGCCCTCTATGATTCTAGGTCCTGTGCTAAACATCATCTAACCATCACAAGTACATTGAGACTTGGCTGTCATTTACTCACTTTACAGACAGGATACAGAGACAGGCATTGCCCAAGGTCACAGTCAGCTAGGGGCAGAGCCAGCTCAGGACCCAGACCCAGAATGCACTGGAAGAAGAGAGGTCCTTGGCCTGGGTATCCGGGGACCTGGTTCCCGCCCCAGTGTAGCCTCTGACCTGCTGTGGGATTTGAAGCCTTCCTCCCCTAAGTCTCCACCCCCGCCCTTCCTGCTGGCCTTAACTGCTAGACTTTAAAGATGAGTCCAGGATTCCCAGCTTCACGTCTGACAGCTGCTCTGTGCTTAGTCGCTTCAGTCGTGTCTGTGGACGGTAGCCCACCAGGCGCCTCTGTCCATGGGGTTCTCCAGGCAAGAATACTGGAGTGGATAGTCATTCCCTTCTCCAGGGATCTTCCCGATCCAGGGATCAAACGTATGTCTCCGGCATTGGCAGGAGGGTTCTTAACCATGAGCGCCACCTGGGAAGCCTGTTACACATATGCCCAGATGCAAACCAATTAGGAGGGCAAATATCTGACATTTAGAGTCAGGTTGGCAGCAGGCGTTCTAGCAAATGGAGACTGGTTAATACCCGTGGATAGGCAGCCGACAGTATCTGCCACAACAGTACGGCCTTATTACTTGATTCCTTTCTTTTTGCCTTTTATTTTATTTTATTTTTGATGTGGACCATTTTTAAAGTCTTTATTGAACTTGTTACAGCACTGCATCTGTTTTGTGTTTTGGTTTTCTGGCCACAAGGCATGTGGGATCTTAGCTTCCAGACCAGGGATTGAACCTGCAACCCGTGCACTGGAAAGTGACGTCGTAACCACTGGACCACCAGGTCATCAGTCTGCAGAGGGGCGCTAAAGTTCACACATTCACAGCCCAGGACACGTGCCCTGGCAGCCGAGGGGAAAAGGCTGGGGCAGTGCGGGGAGACAGGCACCGAGGAAGCACCTCACTCTGTTCGGCTCCATCATTGGCCTCCCTCGGCCTCTAAGTCCTGGCGTCTCCCATGTTTACCCAGCATTCTAGAAGCCCCCCTATGATATAATAAAAAAAATAATAACTAATAAAGGCCTACTCTATAGCGCATGGAACTCTGCTCAGTGCTCTGTAATGTCCTATACGGGAAAAGAATCTTTAAAAGAGCGGATATACGTCTATGTATAACGACAGAGTTACTTGGCTATACAGCAGAAACTAACACAACATTGTGCATCAATGACACTGCAATTAAAAAAACCTTTTTTAAGAAACTGAAAAATAAATAAGTAAATATTTGGTGTTTGTACCCATTTCCTGGCACACAGCTCCTAAAACCCTTGAACCTCTGTGTGATGAGTGTTTTGTATGCTAGTGAGATGACCAGGTTAGGAGCCCTGAAATCACTTCAGAATGGGGGCTGTTCTCAGAACGGTCCCAGTCTCCAGAGATAAAGGCTGAAGATCAAGTTCATCTCCAAGGCCAATGATTTATTCAGTCGTGCCTACACAATGAAACCTCCCTAAAAACCTGTCAACCCAGATGAATGTATAAAGAAGCTGTGGTACATATGCCATTGTATCGATGGACTATTACTCAGCCATGACAAGGGATTCATTTGAGTCAGTTGCATTGAGGTGGATGAATCTGGAGCCTGTTATACAAAGTGAAGTAAGTCAAAAGGGGAAGCATAGTTTATTAACACACGTACATATGAAATCTAGAAAAGTGGTACCAATAAACCTATTTGCAGGTCAGGAATAGAGATGCAGACATAGAGAAGGGACTTGTGGACACAGCAATGGAGGGAGAGGGTAGGATCAGTAGAGAGAGTAACATTGAAAGAGATACATTACCATGCATGAAATAGCTAGCGGGAAGTGGATGGGTAACACAGGGTGCTCAATCCACTGCTCTGTGACGACCTGGGTGCAGGATGGGAGGGAGGTTCAAGAAGGAGGGACTAGATGTACATTTATGGCTGATTCGTTGTCACAGGGCAGAAACCAACCCAACGTGGTAAAGCAATTATCCTCCAATTAAATATAAATTTAAAAAAAACCACACAGGTCAACTTTGCCCTTGCCCTGTGCATCACGTCCCTTTGGCGGTTCCCCAGCTGTATCCTTTGTAAGAAACTGGTACGTAAATTGTTTTCCTGAGTTCTATAAGTTGTTCTCACAAATGATCTAAACCTGAGGTGTCCTGGGGAATCTATTCAAACAGAAAGGTAGAGAGCCCAAGCACCCCATGTGCAACTGGCGTCTGAAGCTGGGTGGTCTTGTGGGACCTTCACTCTCTCTGACTAACGTCAGAAGTGAATTGAGGACTCTCCTGGCGGCACGGGGTGTAAGAATATGTCTGCCAATGCCCGCGACACGGATTCAATCCCTGGTCCAGGAAGATCTCCTACACCACAGGGCAACTAAGCCCCTGTACCATGACTCCTGCGCCTGTGCTCTAGAGCCTGAAAGCCGCAACTACTAAGGCCCTCAAACCTTACAGCCCGTGCTCTGCAACAAGAGAAGTCACCACAGTGAGATGGCCATGCACTGCAACAAAGACACGGTGCCGCCAAACATAAATAAATACGTGCACTTAAATCTTTAAAAAATAATAATAATAATAATAATAATTGAGTTGTAGGAACCCCAGCTGGTGTCCAGAGACTTGGTGTCTCTGGGAAAAAACAAAAACTCCTCTTCCTGGCTATACCTCATACCACTGAATCCTCCACTGTCTTTATTGACCATTTAGAAAAAAAAAAAGGAAAACTAATATTTATATAACACTTTTAAAGGTTGCTAAGAGCTTTCATTTAATTGGAGCCTGTTTGCAAACCTATGATGTCCCATTTGATAGACAAGCAAACTGAGGCTCAGAGAAATGCATCCATTACACAAGGGATCAGTGTCCAGGCAAACAGGCTGCTTAAAACTCCTTAGCCTGGAGAAGGAAATGGCAACCCACTCCAGTCTTTTTGTCAGGAAAACCCATGGACAGAAGAGACTGGCAGGTTACAGTCCATGGGGTTACAAAAGAGTTGGACACAACTTAGCGACTAAGCAACAACAAATGATAAGTAAAAAGAGCAGACAAACAATCACATAGCCACCTGATTTTAACTTCGCGAAACCAAAGGAGGGATGATTTAATAAGACAGCTCTGGTAGAGCAATTTAGCTAAAGTGATGAATTTTCCCGGAGTATCTTTCTATTTTTTAAAGATACGTGGATCATTTTTTTAAACAGTATTTTTTTTTTTTTTTTTTTTTTTGGCCACTGCTATTGGTCTTTCATTTATTTATTTTCACCCATCTTTGTTCTTTAGCCTGTGTGGGCCTCCCATCGCAGCGGCCTCTCTCACTGCAGAGCACCAGCTCTGGGCACATGCGCTCCAGAGCTGCGGCTCCATAATTGGACACATCAGTCCAGCCACTCTGCAGCAGGTGGGATCCTCCCAGGCCAGGGATCTAACCGGCGCCCCTTGCACTGCAAGGCGGTGTCCTTACCCACTGGACCACCAGGGAAGCCCCCAAGTATCTTTGCAATATGCATGTTACATCAGTCTATTTTATTTAAAAACTTAAAAAGAGGTAGTAAAATGAACTGATCTTGAAATATGGGTATCAAAAGAGGAAATATCTTTTCTTGTTTCCCAATACTGCCCAATGTGGAGAAGGGAAGTGCTCAGGCCTAAGGTCCCACAGAGCTAAGACATTTAAGACGTCAAGTCAGGGAGGCTTTCTTTGGGCACTTCCAAGCAAACGATGTGCGCTTCTACCATGGCAAGACTGGATTCCTCTCTGGAGCTTACTCATGTGGTTGCACTATGGTGATAGCTTATCCCAGAGTGACAGATCCTGTTGCCATTTATCACCTGAGAGTGACCTGTCTCACCACTAGACTCCCTCTGGGGGGAAATACTCAGTCTTGGTGGGGCTGTCAATCAAGGGCGATAGGGGAGGCAGATCTGGGACCCAAGTGGGCCAATCAGCCTCTTCTGAAAATTTGAATTACAAGTGAACTAGCATCAGATCAGGAGATGAATTGATGGTCAGTGAAGCACCATTATGTCCTGCTACTGAGAGTCGCGGATGGAGGAGGCAGTGTCACCTTCAGAGATGGTTTCTGGAGCTGGATTGAGTTGGAAACCCAGTTCTGTTGATAGGGACAGAGTAGAATAGGTAGGTGGTTGTAGAATGCTAGTAGGGGATGGTAGGTAGAAGGGAGACACCTGAGAAAGGTTGGGAGGCCAGTGAGTTGACGATAACTCAGGAGAGCTGCTCCTTGTTTAGTAAAGCAGGCTTGACTGGGTATAAACAGCTGATGAAGGAGGAGCTGGCAAATAAGTAACCAATGATGTATGTCCTGCATCTGTGTCTACTTGAAGGGGGGGGCGGTCTTCCACCATGCTATATATATTGTTGCCCACTCAATTGAGGGAGAGCAGAGCAGAGCTTTCCTGCCTGCCTGTCTGCTTGCACCGCTTACAAGTACCCTATCCTAATAAATCCTCTTCTCGACTATCACTCTGCTTCTCGCTGAATTCTTTCTGCGTTGAGGCACGAAGAACCTGAGCCTCAGTGGGTCCAGACGTTAGGTGAGTGCTGGATTAAGTCCCGGCCACATGGGTTCGAGTCCCAGACAGGATTTTGGCTGGGGTTTGGCCTTAGCCACGTGGGTTCAAGCCCCAAACCTGGTTTTGGCTAGGTTCAAGCCTCCGTCATGTGGGTTCATGTCCCAAATAGGGTTTTGGCTGGAATTCAAGCTCCAGCCACGTGGTTTCAAGTCCCAAGCAGGATTCTATCAGATCTGAGCCCCGGATTTAAGTCTCAAATAGAGGTAAAACCCTTTCACTGTCATTTGCAAACCTAAGGAGCCTCCTTGTGCCTCAGTTTCCTCCGATTGTAAGCAGGGGATGCTAGTACTGCCCCTCCTGCCCCCAAGGGCATCACATGAATTAGTGCAAGTGGTTCAGGCAGAGCTCTCGTCAGGAAACAATTGCCACTCTGAGTATCTGAAGCAGAAAAGGAATTTGATGCATGAACTTGGAAACGTAGCCATCAATGACCGGCCGGAGCAACAGGCTGCTGGCTGCAGGAGTGACTTCTGGAACACACTTTTGGACCGGCCTGCTGGAGAGCTGCCTATCTGGGCACCCTCAGGAAAGTGGACCATGGACCGTGACAGGGATGGCTGACTTCAAGAACACAGTGCCACGGTGGGGACTCAGGTCCTGCGCCCACTTCTCATCACTCAGGAGGCTGGGACAGAGTAGAATAGGTAGGTGGTTGTAGAATGCTAGTAGGGGATGGTAGGTAGAAGGGAGACACCTGAGAAAGGTTGGGAGGCCAGTGAGTTGACGATAACTCAGGAGAGCTGCTCCTTGTTTAGTAAAGCAGGCTTGACTGGGTATAAACAGCTGATGAAGGAGGAGCTGGCAAATAAGTAACCAATGATGTATGTCCTGCATCTGTGTCTACTTGAAGGGGGGGGCGGTCTTCCACCATGCTATATATATTGTTGCCCACTCAATTGAGGGAGAGCAGAGCAGAGCTTTCCTGCCTGCCTGTCTGCTTGCACCGCTTACAAGTACCCTATCCTAATAAATCCTCTTCTCGACTATCACTCTGCTTCTCGCTGAATTCTTTCTGCGTTGAGGCACGAAGAACCTGAGCCTCAGTGGGTCCAGACGTTAGGTGAGTGCTGGATTAAGTCCCGGCCACATGGGTTCGAGTCCCAGACAGGATTTTGGCTGGGGTTTGGCCTTAGCCACGTGGGTTCAAGCCCCAAACCTGGTTTTGGCTAGGTTCAAGCCTCCGTCATGTGGGTTCATGTCCCAAATAGGGTTTTGGCTGGAATTCAAGCTCCAGCCACGTGGTTTCAAGTCCCAAGCAGGATTCTATCAGATCTGAGCCCCGGATTTAAGTCTCAAATAGAGGTAAAACCCTTTCACTGTCATTTGCAAACCTAAGGAGCCTCCTTGTGCCTCAGTTTCCTCCGATTGTAAGCAGGGGATGCTAGTACTGCCCCTCCTGCCCCCAAGGGCATCACATGAATTAGTGCAAGTGGTTCAGGCAGAGCTCTCGTCAGGAAACAATTGCCACTCTGAGTATCTGAAGCAGAAAAGGAATTTGATGCATGAACTTGGAAACGTAGCCATCAATGACCGGCCGGAGCAACAGGCTGCTGGCTGCAGGAGTGACTTCTGGAACACACTTTTGGACCGGCCTGCTGGAGAGCTGCCTATCTGGGCACCCTCAGGAAAGTGGACCATGGACCGTGACAGGGATGGCTGACTTCAAGAACACAGTGCCACGGTGGGGACTCAGGTCCTGCGCCCACTTCTCATCACTCAGGAGGCTGGGGACTGGACAATGGACGGGATTCTATCCAAGGGCATCAAAATCACCATGTTTCAGTTTTTAAGTTGGAAACAATGACTGCTAGTAAAAGTGCTTGCCTTTGTAAACAAGTGGTAATTTGTACCCAAATAATTTAATTTTGAGAACCCTTTCAGCTCTGTAATTTCATAATTTCCTGGTTACATGCAAAAATCAGTTTTATTGACTTGTAAAAAAAAAAAAAATTCCTTCGGCTTGGGGCCCCTCCAACCTGGTCTAATCAAGGCTTCTCCAGGAAACATTGCACAACAGAAACTGAGTTAAGTAACCTCACTCCAACCCCAGAGGAGTCTACAAAAAAAGGAAGATAGTCCATGCCTGCTCCACAGAGTGCGGCCGAGCTGTTTCACTTTCCTAGCTGTGTGCTGAGCTGCTTACAAAGCAGGTGGCCCCCTGGGCCTGGAACACACACCCGGGTGCCCTCCTAGCACAGCAGGATGTGCATGGCGTTCAGGGAGCCCCAAAACTGAGAGGCTGCAGAAGATGCCTGTCCTGACCCCTCTCTCCCTGGCTATGCACGCAAGCAGTTCCTCTTGGTGACGAGCTTCTGCTCCAACAGGGTGAGCGCTGTTCTCCCCAGTCAGTGACCCAGAGCCAGGAGAGAGGAGACGCAGGGGTGGACAGCCCTGAACTCAGCCCTCGGCTCTGGAAGTCTCCACCTCCTGTCCCCATCACAGCGCGAGGTTTGGTCCCAGGTCCCAGGAGAAGGAAGACGCCAAGGGACACAGGACAGTGAGTACCCAAAGCCTCTCACCCACATCCCATCCCTGCCCCTTCACTCTCCTGACCGACCCCAGGCTCCGTCCTGGCACCCAGGACCCTGACCTCTTCCAGTGTCTCCCTTTCGGGTCCCTCCTTCCTATGGCTTTTCCTCTCACTCCATTTCCCCTCCCTTCTCTCAGTACCATCTATCAGAAGATGCCCTGGAGATTTACAAAACTGGATGCTAAACGCTGAATACGAGTTTGCCAGGTGAAAAGCAATGATTCCCATGGGAATCCTGCACCGGTTGAGGTCAAGGGAGACCGCTGTACTCTGCCTGCCTGCCCCCCACACCCCGCCTCCCCAATCCAACATCCAGCCCCTTCTCATGAACTTCCATGCTGACTTAAAAAAAAAACAAAAAAGCATGACCTGAGAACTTCTAGTCAAGTTTTATTTGGGGCAAAATGAGGACTGTAGCCTGGGAGACAGCATTTCAGATAGCTCTGAGAAACTGCCCCAAAGAGGTAGGCAAGGGGAAGGTCAGTATACATGGGATTTGGGTGAAGGGTGAGTTCATGCAGTCAGGTATGTGTTTTTGCAGAAGGTTTCTGCTAGTCACAAGGAGCACACATTACCATGGAGGATTTTAGTGCTTTTCTAGATGTGAGGAGATGCAAGAATTGGGCTCATAACATCAGCGGCCGAAAATATCTATCTGAAGACCTGTTCTGGCAGGTTTTCCCAGAGCACAGAATGCCTCATTCCTGATCGCCACCATGAACTCCCTTCAGGGAAATGGCGAAAGTCAGAAGCTTCAGCCACACGTGATTTAATCCTTGTAGAGGTAGATGGCAAGTGGTCATTTAGAGTTGACATCCCCTAGGTCCGCCGGCCAGGCAGCAATGGCTGGTGAAGCCCAAAGGCTGGAGAACTTGGAGGAGGAGAAGCAGGAGACGATGCCGGAGCTTAAGGGGCCCTGCGGGCAGTGTTTCGGAGAGGCCCAGGCTCAACCAGAGAAGGCAAGTGGTGAGGAGGTGGCTTCACGCCTGTTGGATCCGGACAAGGAGAAGAACCAGTACACAGTCCTTGACATGTTTCACAGACTGGACCCCAAGACCCTCGAAGAGACAGACTGGAATTCAGGTGAGTCCCCAGCATCCTCTCCCACTGTCGATCTCCTCGCCCCCAACCAGAGAGCCCCCCACATACACACACACACACAGCACACACCTTCCTCTGGGCAGTGATTCTGGACTGCCCTAAGCGGGGTCCAGGCCGAGGCCAGCCTGCCGCTCAGAGGCTTGCTGGATTCCTCTTCTAACCAAGTACATTTCTAGGACCCCACGTGGTCTTCACAGGACCTGGGAGGGGTGCTCAGAGGGCCAGAGAGGGAGGAGGCTAGCATTCCAAACGGCAGCTGGAAGGGAGGGTTTGAGGTTTCACACCAGGCTCCTGGGCCGGCAATGGCCTGGCCTCGTGCTATATGCACCTACTTGGGAGTCAGGCACTAGCAAGTCACTTCACTGCTCTGTGCCTCTGTTTCTATATCTGTAAAATGGGAGAGTAAGAGCCTGCCTCCTTGAACTAGGTAAGGGTGAGAGAGATAATGCAAAATGAGGACTGTAGCCTGGGAGACAGCATTTCAGATAGCTCTGAGAAACTGCCCCAAAGAGGTAGGCAAGGGGAAGGTCAGTATACATGGGATTTGGGTGAAGGGTGAGTTCATGCAGTCAGGTATGTGTTTTTGCAGAAGGTTTCTGCTAGTCACAAGGAGCACACATTACCATGGAGGATTTTAGTGCTTTTCTAGATGTGAGGAGATGCAAGAATTGGGCTCATAACATCAGCGGCCGAAAATATCTATCTGAAGACCTGTTCTGGCAGGTTTTCCCAGAGCACAGAATGCCTCATTCCTGATCGCCACCATGAACTCCCTTCAGGGAAATGGCGAAAGTCAGAAGCTTCAGCCACACGTGATTTAATCCTTGTAGAGGTAGATGGCAAGTGGTCATTTAGAGTTGACATCCCCTAGGTCCGCCGGCCAGGCAGCAATGGCTGGTGAAGCCCAAAGGCTGGAGAACTTGGAGGAGGAGAAGCAGGAGACGATGCCGGAGCTTAAGGGGCCCTGCGGGCAGTGTTTCGGAGAGGCCCAGGCTCAACCAGAGAAGGCAAGTGGTGAGGAGGTGGCTTCACGCCTGTTGGATCCGGACAAGGAGAAGAACCAGTACACAGTCCTTGACATGTTTCACAGACTGGACCCCAAGACCCTCGAAGAGACAGACTGGAATTCAGGTGAGTCCCCAGCATCCTCTCCCACTGTCGATCTCCTCGCCCCCAACCAGAGAGCCCCCCACATACACACACACACACAGCACACACCTTCCTCTGGGCAGTGATTCTGGACTGCCCTAAGCGGGGTCCAGGCCGAGGCCAGCCTGCCGCTCAGAGGCTTGCTGGATTCCTCTTCTAACCAAGTACATTTCTAGGACCCCACGTGGTCTTCACAGGACCTGGGAGGGGTGCTCAGAGGGCCAGAGAGGGAGGAGGCTAGCATTCCAAACGGCAGCTGGAAGGGAGGGTTTGAGGTTTCACACCAGGCTCCTGGGCCGGCAATGGCCTGGCCTCGTGCTATATGCACCTACTTGGGAGTCAGGCACTAGCAAGTCACTTCACTGCTCTGTGCCTCTGTTTCTATATCTGTAAAATGGGAGAGTAAGAGCCTGCCTCCTTGAACTAGGTAAGGGTGAGAGAGATAATGCACGTTAAATATGAGACAAAAAACCTGTGCTAAAGTACTCAAAAACAAAAAAATTAGGAGCTCTGTTGCTACTGTCTCTGGTTATTATGGCTCATTAGCAGCCCTGGGAGGCAGAGGCTCTCAGCTCCACATGGGGAGAGGCTCACAGAGGAGTCTTGACTGTTGTGGGGAGGTAGAAACAGAGCCAGGACACAGAGGCAAATCTTCTGGACTCCAAACAAGGACGCGTTGTCCAGCAGTGTCAGGAGCTCGTCTTCTGATGAGGAGCAGGCTGCAAGGGTCTCCCTCCTGACTGCTCTTGGTGGAGACAGGAGACCTCTCTTGTTCTTCTTGGTCGAAGAACCCAGGCCTCAGCCCCCTGGCTCCTGTCCTTTCCCCTGACAAGCCTCCACTCTGTCTGTTTGCTCCCCACAGCCCCATCTCCCTCATTCTCCAACTCTCCAAGTACAGCCAGCCCGGAGTCCCCCAACTGGCCCACCTCCACCCGAGTGCTGGCATTATACAAGATTGAGCCCCTAGCATGCCGGAGAAGAAAGCTGATACCCCTAGCCCTGGCTGACACATCTGGACGTATCGGGAAAGGTGAGACTTGCTGAGGGGCCCTGGGCGGGGCTGGTAACTCCATGCAGACCTGGTCAGAGGGTACTAGAGAAGGCTGCAGAAGCCGGGAGCCAGCGTGGTGGGTATGGTGGGCCTAGAAATGATTTTTCAGGAGCATCCCTTGCTGAGATTGCACTCCCTCTGATCTGAGAGACGGGAAAACTGAGTCTTGTGCAGATCAGGCAGTGAATCTCCCCCAACCTGGTGCCATGGGTGATGTGGTCCTGGCCCAGGCAGAGCTCAGCTCACAACTGCAGTGGACTCTGAAGATCCTGGGGTCAGGGTGGTTTAGAAAGCTCCAAGGAGGACCTGGTTCTCCAGATAAACCCCAAGAGAAGGGTAGGCTCACCACTTAGCCTAAACCAGTTCCCTCTCCTGACTTCTCTTCTTTTGGCTTCTAACATTCTGAGTCACCCAGGCTGCAGACTTCAGCCACACCTAGCCTCTTCCTCTTCTCATCCTGGCATCAAAGGGCAAGCTCACACAGCATCCGGAGACAGAGGCAGGGTTGGAACCTAGAGCCCCCCCCATTTCCCAAAGTACTCAAAACAAAAAATTAGGAGCTCTGTTGCTACTGTCTCTGGTTATTATGGCTCATTAGCAGCCCTGGGAGGCAGAGGCTCTCAGCTCCACATGGGGAGAGGCTCACAGAGGAGTCTTGACTGTTGTGGGGAGGTAGAAACAGAGCCAGGACACAGAGGCAAATCTTCTGGAGTCCAAACAAGGACGTTGTCCAGCAGTGTCAGGAGCTCGTCTTCTGATGAGGAGCAGGCTGCAAGGGTCTCCCTCCTGACTGCTCTTGGTGGAGACAGGAGACCTCTCTTGTTCTTCTTGGTCGAAGAACCCAGGCCTCAGCCCCCTGGCTCCTGTCCTTTCCCCTGACAAGCCTCCACTCTGTCTGTTTGCTCCCCACAGCCCCATCTCCCTCATTCTCCAACTCTCCAAGTACAGCCAGCCCGGAGTCCCCCAACTGGCCCACCTCCACCCGAGTGCTGGCATTATACAAGATTGAGCCCCTAGCATGCCGGAGAAGAAAGCTGATACCCCTAGCCCTGGCTGACACATCTGGACGTATCGGGAAAGGTGAGACTTGCTGAGGGGCCCTGGGCGGGGCTGGTAACTCCATGCAGACCTGGTCAGAGGGTACTAGAGAAGGCTGCAGAAGCCGGGAGCCAGCGTGGTGGGTATGGTGGGCCTAGAAATGATTTTTCAGGAGCATCCCTTGCTGAGATTGCACTCCCTCTGATCTGAGAGACGGGAAAACTGAGTCTTGTGCAGATCAGGCAGTGAATCTCCCCCAACCTGGTGCCATGGGTGATGTGGTCCTGGCCCAGGCAGAGCTCAGCTCACAACTGCAGTGGACTCTGAAGATCCTGGGGGTCAGGGTGGTTTAGAAAGCTCCAAGGAGGACCTGGTTCTCCAGATAAACCCCAAGAGAAGGGTAGGCTCACCACTTAGCCTAAACCAGTTCCCTCTCCTGACTTCTCTTCTTTTGGCTTCTAACATTCTGAGTCACCCAGGCTGCAGACTTCAGCCACACCCTAGCCTCTTCCTCTTCTCATCCTGGCATCAAAGGGCAAGCTCACACAGCATCCGGAGACAGAGGCAGGGTTGGAACCTAGAGCCACCCATTCTCAGTGCAGGCATTTCTCCCTCCACCTGTTGCTGCTTTTGAAGGTCCCCACTCCCACCTTGGGCTTCCCACGTGGCGCTAGTGGTAAAGAATCTGCCCGCAATGCAGGAAACCCAGGCTCCATTCCTGGGTTAGGAAGATCCCCTGGAGGAGGGCCTGGCAACCCACTCCAGTCTTCTTGCTGGGAGTGAGGTGGGTTACAGTCTATAGTGTCACAAAGAGTCGGAAATGACTGAAATGACTTAACATGCACGCTCCTCCAGCTTCCCCAGCCCCTGCTTGGTTACTCTTCCTTGTTTTCTATTTGCTTGCTTGGGTTGTGGTGGATGTCCACTGCCCTCAGATTTTACCCTGACTTTACCCACTTGTTCTAGAACATGGAAGAAATCACTTCATCCTCCTGTGCCTCAGTTTCCTCATCTGATCTACTCAGTTTTCTAAACCACACACCACCCCATCCCACAAAAAAACAACTCCATTTGCACAGAAGTTCAAGTACATGATGTAGACTCTACAAGATGCTATAGAAGGAAGCGGTTAGACTGTTCACTTCTCTCTGCCCACAAAGGTCCCCTCTTGTGCCCCCATCAGGTTTCTTCTCGCTTGTCCCTCCCCAGCATACTACTCCCTCTCACAGGCTCTTTATTGAAGAAACGGAGCAGTTCCCATCTGCCCCCAACTTCCTTACCCTGAGTTTCACTGCCTACTGAAACTGAATGAAATGATCAAGCACTTAGGAACTTCCCTGTTGGTCCAGCAGCTAAGATTTCACACTCCCAAGGACCCAGGTTCTTTCCTTGGTCAGGGAACTAGATCCCACATGCTGCAACTGAGAGTTCACATGCCGCAGCTGCAATTGCAATTATCTTTTGGTTTTTGTCTGCTTATCAATTACAAAAACTGATAAAGATCTTTTACTATTAAAAGAAAAAAACACACAAGTCACAACTAAGACCCAGCACAGGCAAATAAATAAATAAATATTTTTTAAAAAATAAATAAAGCAGCACCTGGCCATGAAGAGGACCCACCTTTTTTTTTTTTCTTAAGCTTTTATTCACCTGAAAGGTATATTGGTGAAACAGCTTTTTTTTTTTAATTTTGGCCTCTTTTATTGGTTTTATTTATTTATTTTCATTCATCTTTGTTCTTTGACCTGTGTGGGCCTCCCATTGCAGTGGCCTTTCTCGTGGCAGAGCACAGGCTCTGGGCTGTATGCGATGACTGTGTTAATTAACCTCGTGTGTGTGTGTGTGTATGTGTGTGTGTGTTGTGTGTTGGGAATATTTATGATTTACTCTCTTAGCAAATTTCAAACATATAGTATGGTATTAATATCACCATCATGCTGTACATTAAACGCTCAGAACTAATTTATTTCCAAAGTGAAAGTTTGTACCCTTCGACCAGCATCTCCCAATTTCCCTCACCCACCACCTAGTCCCCACCAACCACTATTCCTCTCTCTGTTTCTACAAGGTTAACTTTTTTTTGCTTTTAGATTCTACCTACAAATGATACCATCCAGTATCTGTCTTTCTCTGTCTGGTTCATTTCACTTAGGATAACGTCCTCTAGGTTCGTCCATCTTATCACAAATGTCAGGGTTTCCTTCTTTGATGGCTGAATAATATTCCATTATAGAGAGCTAGGAAGATACGGAGATTGATGGATAGACGTCTGTCCTTTATCCATCCATTTAGCCATTGAAACAATGTGTTTCCGTCTCAGACCTAGTGTGAAAAGTGCTGTAATGAGCGTGTGAGTGCAGATGTCTCGCTGGCCTTTCTACTGTGTTTCTATTCTCTATTTCCTTTATTTATGTATTGACAGCCATAACATCATGTGGCTTGGTTAAGTACATAACAAACAGTTGCTGAAGGAAGGATGGAAGGAGGGACAAATGAACAAATCTATTCTACACCTTTATGTTTTCTTTCCCTCCCTTACTTAGCAATCAGCGAGAGATGCCAGGACCAAAAAAGAGAGAGACCTTGGCCCACCCAGTCATGGAGACATGAAGATTTGCACCCCAAATTCATGCAGTTGCTGCTTCTACACAGACCTTACACCGGAGACTACGACTATTTGATCACGAGAAACTGGGATGACAGGGTGCTGGACGAGCAAGGGCAGTTGATTGGCATCGGAGACTTATTTGGCCCAGACCTGGGTCTTCAGAAATGTCCTCATACAGTCATAGTGCATGGGGCTGCTGGAAGTGGGAAGTCCATGCTGGCCAGGCAAGTACGAAGAGCCTGGGAGGAGAGCCAGCTCTACAAGGATCGCTTCCAACATGTCTTCTACGTCAACTGCAGAGAGCTGGCCCAGTCCAAGCTGATGAGTCTCAAGGAACTCATCACAGCAGACTGGACTGCCCCTGTGGCCCCCATTGGACAGATCCTGTCGCATCCAGAACAGCTCCTTTTCATCCTTGATGGTTTAGATGAACTGCAATGGGTCTCAGAGCAGCAGGGGGCTGGGCTCTGTCTGCACTGGAGCCAGGACCAGCCGGTGCAGGCACTGCTAGGCAGTTTGTTGGAGAAAACCACACTTCCTGAGGCATCCTTGCTGATCACAGCTCGGACCACAGCTCTGAGGAAGTTCAAGTCTTTTTTGAAGCGGCCACGTTGCATTGAGGTCCTGGGGTTCTCCGAGTCTTCCAGAAAGGAATACTTCTACAGATATTTCACAGATGAAAGCCAAGCCACTAGAGCCTTTAGCGTGGTTGAATCAAACCAAGCACTCTTGACCCTGTGTCTCATGCCCTTTGTGTCCTGGCTGACCTGCACTTGCCTGAAGCAGCAGATGGAATTAGGGGAAGAACCCTCCCTGAGCTCGCAGACAACAACTGCCCTCTATCTGCGGCACCTTTCCCAGGCTTTCCAGGCTCAGCCCCTGGGAACTCAGCTGAGGGGCCTCTGTTCTCTAGCTGCTGAGGGCATTTGGCAAGGAAAGAGTGTGTTCACTCCAGAGGACCTCAGAAAGCACAGGTTAGATGGGGTCACCCTCTCCACTCTCTTAAAGATGGATTTTCTTCAAAAGCACCCCGCATCTGAGAACTACAGCTTCATTCACCTGTGTTTCCAAGAGTTCTTTGCAGCGGTGTCCTACACTTTAGAGCATCTGGGGGACAAAAGTGACCATCCTACCAGAACTGGAAGCATGCCAAAGCTGCTAGAAGCATATCAGACCAGTAATCTTGGGGTAATGACCCGACATTTCCTATTTGGCCTTTTGAGTGAGCAAGGGACAAGAGAGTTGGAGAAAGTTTTTCAATGCCAGTTATCTTGGGAGAAAAGGTGGAAGTTGCTCCACTGGATTAATTGGAAACTCTGGTCTGAGCATTCCTTTCTGCAATTGCTCCACTGTTTGTACGAGATTCAGGACGAGGAGCTCCTGAAACAAGTGATGAGCAATTTCCAAGAAATGAGGGTGTGCATCCAAACCAGCATGGAGCTGCTTGTGTTCACTTTCTGCATTAGATTCTGCTGGCACGTGCGGAGGCTTCAACTGAATGAGGGCAGATGGCATCAAATAGCTTCAAAGCCAATCCATGTGGTGCTGTGAGTATCTCCACCCTCTCTTCTCTCTGGCTCCTCTGTTGGATCCTTCGTCCTAGGCACCAAAGTCACTTTCCAGGGATTCAAGGATCAAGGCCACCAGTGACCACCATGGCAGATCCAACCACCATTCCCTACCTGCCTAAGATCCTCTGCAGCAGGGTCCATCCAGGTGATAAGCCTTGCCTGCCTCTGGATGGGCCTGCCGAGTCCTGTTGCTCTTCATCCCGTCTCTTCGATGGCATCCACGCTCTCCACCTCCTGTGCTGACCTGACTTCCCCTCCATGCCCCCCACCTGCTTCTCTTTCTCCCTCATGTTTCTCTCTAAGCAGTCACTCCTTCAGCTGCTTCAGGTACTCCCTTGATCTTCTCCATCACAGAATGTGTGTGTGTGTGAAAGAGTCTCCATTTCTCCCTGCACAACTGACTTCCTGGTGTGTGTCAACCGGACCTCAGAGACCCACAGGGGTTTTGGGGATTTGGGGGTGTTCACTCCAGAGGACCTCAGAAAGCACAGGTTAGATGGGGTCACCCTCTCCACTCTCTTAAAGATGGATTTTCTTCAAAAGCACCCCGCATCTGAGAACTACAGCTTCATTCACCTGTGTTTCCAAGAGTTCTTTGCAGCGGTGTCCTACACTTTAGAGCATCTGGGGGACAAAAGTGACCATCCTACCAGAACTGGAAGCATGCCAAAGCTGCTAGAAGCATATCAGACCAGTAATCTTGGGGTAATGACCCGACATTTCCTATTTGGCCTTTTGAGTGAGCAAGGGACAAGAGAGTTGGAGAAAGTTTTTCAATGCCAGTTATCTTGGGAGAAAAGGTGGAAGTTGCTCCACTGGATTAATTGGAAACTCTGGTCTGAGCATTCCTTTCTGCAATTGCTCCACTGTTTGTACGAGATTCAGGACGAGGAGCTCCTGAAACAAGTGATGAGCAATTTCCAAGAAATGAGGGTGTGCATCCAAACCAGCATGGAGCTGCTTGTGTTCACTTTCTGCATTAGATTCTGCTGGCACGTGCGGAGGCTTCAACTGAATGAGGGCAGATGGCATCAAATAGCTTCAAAGCCAATCCATGTGGTGCTGTGAGTATCTCCACCCTCTCTTCTCTCTGGCTCCTCTGTTGGATCCTTCGTCCTAGGCACCAAAGTCACTTTCCAGGGATTCAAGGATCAAGGCCACCAGTGACCACCATGGCAGATCCAACCACCATTCCCTACCTGCCTAAGATCCTCTGCAGCAGGGTCCATCCAGGTGATAAGCCTTGCCTGCCTCTGGATGGGCCTGCCGAGTCCTGTTGCTCTTCATCCCGTCTCTTCGATGGCATCCACGCTCTCCACCTCCTGTGCTGACCTGACTTCCCCTCCATGCCCCCCACCTGCTTCTCTTTCTCCCTCATGTTTCTCTCTAAGTAGTCACTCCTTCAGCTGCTTCAGGTACTCCCTTGATCTTCTCCATCACAGAATGTGTGTGTGTGTGAAAGAGTCTCCATTTCTCCCTGCACAACTGACTTCCTGGTGTGTGTCAACAATGTACTCTTGCCTCGGGCATTTAGCCTAACCCCACCCCACCCACCCCCGTCACCTGAGGGTGATAGCAGAGCTTTATCTAGTCATTTCGTCCTTTTATGATTTGTTCTGTGACTATTGATCAGGCACAGCTTTTAGGCCAGGTCCTACAGATCACAGATGAACAAATACAACTCCTGCCTCAAAGAGCTCAAAACCTGGGGCAGGAGACACACATCCATCCAGTCGTTAAGGTAGAGGCTGATGCCTACAGGAACAGAGGGCAAGGCATGATGCTATCTTCAGGAAGGGAAAATGTGTGTGTCTGTCTGTCTGCGTGTGTGTGTGTGTGTGTGTCTGTCTGTCTGTCTGTCTGTCTGCTCAGTCATATCCAACTCTTTGTGGCTCCACGGACTGTAGCCCACCAGGCTCCTCAGTCCATGTGATTTTCCAAGCAAGAATACTGGAGCAGATTGCCATTTCCTACTCCAGGGGATCTTCCTGATCCAGGGATCAAACCTAGGTCTCTTGTGTCTCCTGCATTGGTGGGCAGATTGTGGACCACTAGCACCACCTGAGAAGCCTGCCGGAAGGGAGTCATCACACACATATACACACGCACACACACAAAAATAAGTGAAGAAAAGAAAGTAAAAATGTTAGTCGTATTGGACTCTCTAAGACCCCATGGACTATGGCCCCCCAGACTCCTCTGTCCATGGGATTCTCCAGGCTAGAATACTAGAGCGGGTTGCCATTCCCTTCTCCAGAGGATCCTCCCAACCCAGGGATCGAACCGAGGTCTCCCACATTGCAGGCAGATTCTTTACCATCTGAGCCACCAGGGAAGTCCTGGTGTTTAAATCTTAACTATGTTGAATTTGTTGATAGTGCTTTTCCGATCTACTATATTCTTATACTTTTATGTCTATTCATTCTATTCATTTTTGAGAGTTTGATATTGAAACTCCAATGAAAAATCTTAATTTATCTACTTAAAAAATAATTGTAGTAAATAGTGGAACTATATGTAACTTACTTTTGTATTTTCCAAGTCTTCTGTAAAGGTGTCATCCTTCTTTCATAATTTAAAAATATAAAAATTAAAAATGTTTTTCAAAAAAAACATTTTCCAAAAATTCGAGGTATATGGGATTTCCCTGATGGTTCAGTGATTAAGGCTTTACATTGCCAATGCAGGGACACAAGTGCAACCCCTGGTTGGGGAACTAAGATCCCACATGCTGTGCAGTGTTACCAACAGATTGAAAAAAAAAAAAAAAAAGTACTGAAGTATATCATCTAGTCATTTTTATGCAGATTTTTATGGCAAAACTGAGCCACACTGGACATTTTATTTCATAGTTGGCTGCCCCTCTGCCGCCACCACCGTGGCCTGGAGGCCCCTCCTCTGTCTGGCTTGTCCGTCTAGAGCCATACTGTTCCGAAGCGTTCATTTTGTATGTCTGCCTCTGCCTCCATCTGGAAGTTTCCTGAGGGCCGAGGGGGCTATTTTCCATCTTTTTTCTTTAACCTGTGGCACTCAGGGGGAATTCAGGGAGGCTGGTCAGCCCTGGGCATAGCACTGCCCGCTGTGCCCCTCGAAGCCCACACACACAGATCACATCTCTCCTGCCCCTCTCTCCCTCCGCCAGGTTGAGCTCGGTCCTGATCACCAATGCCTGGTGGCAGGTTCTCTTCTCCGTGCTCCAGGTCACTGGATACCTGAAGAAGCTGGACCTAAGAGGAAACGTCTTGAGCCTCACTGCAGTACAGAGTCTCGGGACGGCCCTGAGAGCCCCTCGGTGCCACCTGGAGACCCTGTGGTGAGTCTGGCCTGCGCTCTGTTCCGAACTGGGATGGGCAGGAGATCTAAGATGGAGGCTGTGTCTAGGAGAGGGAACTGTCCTCGTGTTCACAAAGATTCACAGAGCCCCTCTCTGGCCGCCACCGTGCTGGGTGCCAGGGTCACTATGGCAAATAAACACAAGCAGGATTCTGTTCTCACAGAGCTTGCAGAAGACTGTAATGACGTGGCCCATGAATCAAGGAACAATGCTAATAAATGTGGAGCTACAGGACCACCTAAGGGTCTCCAGTGGAAAATATCCCTGAAAGGGACACGGTGGGGGTTGGGGGACATCCCTGATGGCTCAGAGTTTGATATTGAAACTCCAATGAAAAATCTTAATTTATCTACTTAAAAATAATTGTAAAAATGCTTTTTTTGTAAAGGTGTCATCCTTCTTTCATAATTTAAAAATATAAAAATTAAAAATGTTTTTCAAAAAAAACATTTTCCAAAAATTCGAGGTATATGGGATTTCCCTGATGGTTCAGTGATTAAGGCTTTACATTGCCAATGCAGGGACACAAGTGCAACCCCTGGTTGGGGAACTAAGATCCCACATGCTGTGCAGTGTTACCAACAGATTGAAAAAAAAAAAAAAAAAGTACTGAAGTATATCATCTAGTCATTTTTATGCAGATTTTTATGGCAAAACTGAGCCACACTGGACATTTTATTTCATAGTTGGCTGCCCCTCTGCCGCCACCACCGTGGCCTGGAGGCCCCTCCTCTGTCTGGCTTGTCCGTCTAGAGCCATACTGTTCCGAAGCGTTCATTTTGTATGTCTGCCTCTGCCTCCATCTGGAAGTTTCCTGAGGGCCGAGGGGGCTATTTTCCATCTTTTTTCTTTAACCTGTGGCACTCAGGGGGAATTCAGGGAGGCTGGTCAGCCCTGGGCATAGCACTGCCCGCTGTGCCCCTCGAAGCCCACACACACAGATCACATCTCTCCTGCCCCTCTCTCCCTCCGCCAGGTTGAGCTCGGTCCTGATCACCAATGCCTGGTGGCAGGTTCTCTTCTCCGTGCTCCAGGTCACTGGATACCTGAAGAAGCTGGACCTAAGAGGAAACGTCTTGAGCCTCACTGCAGTACAGAGTCTCGGGACGGCCCTGAGAGCCCCTCGGTGCCACCTGGAGACCCTGTGGTGAGTCTGGCCTGCGCTCTGTTCCGAACTGGGATGGGCAGGAGATCTAAGATGGAGGCTGTGTCTAGGAGAGGGAACTGTCCTCGTGTTCACAAAGATTCACAGAGCCCCTCTCTGGCCGCCACCGTGCTGGGTGCCAGGGTCACTATGGCAAATAAACACAAGCAGGATTCTGTTCTCACAGAGCTTGCAGAAGACTGTAATGACGTGGCCCATGAATCAAGGAACAATGCTAATAAATGTGGAGCTACAGGACCACCTAAGGGTCTCCAGTGGAAAATATCCCTACGAAAGGGACACGGTGGGGGGTTGGGGGGGACATCCCTGATGGCTCAGTGGTTAGGACTCGGTACTTCCACTGTTGTTTGATCCCTCATTGGGGAACTCAGGTCCTGTGAGCCTTACAGTGCCACCAAAAAATAAATAAAACTACAATAAGATATCAGCTTATGTCTGTTAAAATGGCTATTATCAGAAAGGGAGAAATGACAAGTGTCGGAGAGGCTGTGGAGAAAATGTGCACATTCTCATACACTGCTGGTGAGGATGTACATTGGTGCAGTCACCATGGGAAATGGCATGAAGAGTCCTCAAAAACCAAGAATTACATTATCGTGTGAGCCAGTGGATCCACTTCTGGGCATTTATCTGAAGACTGTTTTACTTGAATTGAGCACCATGGTGAACTGCTCATCCTTCAAGGCCTTCCTCGTTTATTTTCACCCTCTTCCCTTGTCAAAATGAATCCTCTCCTCTGGCTTCAGCTGCCCTTGACTTGTCCCTTTGGGCACCACCTTCTTTTTTAAAGGGGCCCACTACATGTCAGACAGTCCTGGGGACCCTTGGATACAGCTAGTCATGAAAATAGGCAAAACGTCTTCCTCACAGAGCCTACGTTTCAGAGGGGGTGGGGACAAAAGGTCAGAAGAACAAGTAAAATATATTATATGTGATGAGGACTAGAGAGAAAGGTAAAGCAGAAAGGAGTAGACGGTTGGGGCTGGGTGTGCAATTTGAAGGGCTTCCCTGGTAGCTCATCAGGCACAGAATCCACCTGCAATGCAGGAGATCCTGGTTTGGGAAGATCCCCTGGCAAAGGGATAAGCTACTCACTCCAGTATTCTTGGGCTTCCCTGGTGACTCGGGTGGTAAAGACTCCGCCCACGGTGTGGGAGGCCCGGGCTCCATCCCTGGGTTGGGAAGATCGCCTGGAGAGAGTACAATTTGAAACGGGTGGGAGGGTGATGAGGTGAGTCCTCCAAGGGGACAAAAGAGCAAAGACCTGGAGCAGCTGAGGCAAGAAGCCATGAGCTATCAGAGGTAAGACACTTGTTGGGCCAGACCACCAATATCTCACAGACAAGGTCAAGGACCTTGAATTCACCTTTGGTGACCTGGGAAAACATGAGAGGAATCTGATCAAAAGAGATCTGAAAACTGACTCGGTACTTCCACTGTTGTTTGATCCCTCATTGGGGAACTCAGGTCCTGTGAGCCTTACAGTGCCACCAAAAAATAAATAAAACTACAATAAGATATCAGCTTATGTCTGTTAAAATGGCTATTATCAGAAAGGGAGAAATGACAAGTGTCGGAGAGGCTGTGGAGAAAATGTGCACATTCTCATACACTGCTGGTGAGGATGTACATTGGTGCAGTCACCATGGGAAATGGCATGAAGAGTCCTCAAAAACCAAGAATTACATTATCGTGTGAGCCAGTGGATCCACTTCTGGGCATTTATCTGAAGACTGTTTTACTTGAATTGAGCACCATGGTGAACTGCTCATCCTTCAAGGCCTTCCTCGTTTATTTTCACCCTCTTCCCTTGTCAAAATGAATCCTCTCCTCTGGCTTCAGCTGCCCTTGACTTGTCCCTTTGGGCACCACCTTCTTTTTTAAGGGCCTACTACATGTCAGACAGTCCTGGGGACCCTTGGATACAGCTAGTCATGAAAATAGGCAAAACGTCTTCCTCACAGAGCCTACGTTTCAGAGGGGGTGGGGACAAAAGGTCAGAAGAACAAGTAAAATATATTATATGTGATGAGGACTAGAGAGAAAGGTAAAGCAGAAAGGAGTAGACGGTTGGGGCTGGGTGTGCAATTTGAAGGGCTTCCCTGGTAGCTCATCAGGCACAGAATCCACCTGCAATGCAGGAGATCCTGGTTTGGGAAGATCCCCTGGCAAAGGGATAAGCTACTCACTCCAGTATTCTTGGGCTTCCCTGGTGACTCGGGTGGTAAAGACTCCGCCCACGGTGTGGGAGGCCCGGGCTCCATCCCTGGGTTGGGAAGATCGCCTGGAGAGAGTACAATTTGAAACGGGGTGGGAGGGTGATGAGGTGAGTCCTCCAAGGGGACAAAAGAGCAAAGACCTGGAGCAGCTGAGGCAAGAAGCCATGAGCTATCAGAGGTAAGACACTTGTTGGGCCAGACCACCAATATCTCACAGACAAGGTCAAGGACCTTGAATTCACCTTTGGTGACCTGGGAAAACATGAGAGGAATCTGATCAAAAGAGATCTGAAAACTGACTTCCTGTTATTTGTGTCTTTGTCTATCCTCTGGTGGCTGCACATTTCTGGAGGCCTCGGAGCTAGAGGGTCTTCTGGACCTCCACCTGGCCCCCAGGCCCAGCCCAGAGTAGATGCCAAACAGCTTGCTTGTGGACGAAGGTGGAATCAACAGACAAGCAACCTCAAGGCCATCAGCACATGTCTCCCACAGGTTGACCAGCTGCGGCCTCACAGCGGAGAGCTGCAAGAACATTGCCTCCGGGCTGGGCGCCAGTCACACCCTGAAGAAGCTGGACTTGAGCTTCAACATGCTCCTGGACACCGGAGCTGCGCACCTCTGCCAGGGCCTGAGACAGCCAAGCTGCAGGCTGCAGCAACTGTTGTAATTGCTCCTCATTGGCCCTACTGGGTGGGGTGGGCATGGGGAGGCAGAAGGAGCTGTCTTTTGCACCACGGGGCAGAGAGAATGTGGGAGTTTGTGGAGGCCGTGACAGAGTCCCACTGGAGCCTTCATGCACCTCCCTCACTTTTGTTCCTCTAGTAGAAGCATGCTCTTCTTTCATCCTGTAGTGTAGATGCTCTTAATACTGAAGCCCACGAAAGCAACCTATGTGAGGTAACTCTGGGCCTTGAGCAGGGTAGTTAACAATGAGATCCAGGCATCCCAGTGGAGCATCAAGTATAGTCATCATACAACGTTGGTAGGGTGAGTGAGCAGGATTCGTGGGAATCACGTGGAAGTAAAAAAGGGAGAGGGTCTCTGTCCTGAGTGGCACCTTGGCTACAAGGGGAAACTTTAAATCTCCCAGGTTCCTGCAAGCCAGGCAGGTCTTCATCTTCCTTTAATGTCACCTTAGATTCCCCAAAGGGCCATGGTTACTAGACAGGAAAATAGACACCAGCTACCCCGAGGAGAGGCCCCTCGCGTGGGTTGAAACGGGTGGGAGGGTGATGAGGTGAGTCCTCCAAGGGGACAAAAGAGCAAAGACCTGGAGCAGAAAAAGCCATGAGCTATCAGAGGTAAGACACTTGTTGGGCCAGACCACCAATATCTCACAGACAAGGTCAAGGACCTTGAATTCACCTTTGGTGACCTGGGAAAACATGAGAGGAATCTGATCAAAAGAGATCTGAAAACTGACTTCCTGTTATTTGTGTCTTTGTCTATCCTCTGGTGGCTGCACATTTCTGGAGGCCTCGGAGCTAGAGGGTCTTCTGGACCTCCACCTGGCCCCCAGGCCCAGCCCAGAGTAGATGCCAAACAGCTTGCTTGTGGACGAAGGTGGAATCAACAGACAAGCAACCTCAAGGCCATCAGCACATGTCTCCCACAGGTTGACCAGCTGCGGCCTCACAGCGGAGAGCTGCAAGAACATTGCCTCCGGGCTGGGCGCCAGTCACACCCTGAAGAAGCTGGACTTGAGCTTCAACATGCTCCTGGACACCGGAGCTGCGCACCTCTGCCAGGGCCTGAGACAGCCAAGCTGCAGGCTGCAGCAACTGTTGTAATTGCTCCTCATTGGCCCTACTGGGTGGGGTGGGCATGGGGAGGCAGAAGGAGCTGTCTTTTGCACCACGGGGCAGAGAGAATGTGGGAGTTTGTGGAGGCCGTGACAGAGTCCCACTGGAGCCTTCATGCACCTCCCTCACTTTTGTTCCTCTAGTAGAAGCATGCTCTTCTTTCATCCTGTAGTGTAGATGCTCTTAATACTGAAGCCCACGAAAGCAACCTATGTGAGGTAACTCTGGGCCTTGAGCAGGGTAGTTAACAATGAGATCCAGGCATCCCAGTGGAGCATCAAGTATAGTCATCATACAACGTTGGTAGGGTGAGTGAGCAGGATTCGTGGGAATCACGTGGAAGTAAAAAAGGGAGAGGGTCTCTGTCCTGAGTGGCACCTTGGCTACAAGGGGAAACTTTAAATCTCCCAGGTTCCTGCAAGCCAGGCAGGTCTTCATCTTCCTTTAATGTCACCTTAGATTCCCCAAAGGGCCATGGTTACTAGACAGGAAAATAGACACCAGCTACCCCGAGGAGAGGCCCCTCGCGACATTGACGGGGGGCCTGTATGTGTCTCCCCTACAGGCTGACCGGCTGCGGCCTCACGTCCAACTGCTGCCAGGACCTGGCCTCCGTGTTCAGGGTCAACTCCAGTCTGAGAAAGATCAACTTGCAGAAGAACAACCTGGACAACCTCGGTGTGAAGCTACTCTGTGAAGGACTCAGGGACCCTACTTGCCAACTCGTGCTCCTGCGGTGAGGCCCTGTGGGGAGGCCCTGCAGGGCCCTTCTAGGCAGGGAATGGGGGAGAGGGGTGGAGGGAGGGACGGAGGCCAGTGCCGCGGAACTGAACAGTGGAAGGAAAAGAGACAGACACATGCATGATGGTCAGCCAGGTTCCTCATCAGCCCTGCCAGTTACTTAGGCTGTGTGACTCAGGCAGCGCATCACCTGAGACTCAGTTTCTTTATCTGTCTAATGGGACCATCATGTCATTAAAATACACGTGAACAGTAGGATTAAGACAGAAATGGGCTAGGAGCCCTGGAGTCCCTGATGAGCAGGGAGCCCCCAGCCTCCTGACCACCTCGCAGGCCCCAAGGGCATCGTTCGTCTCCAAGCGGCATGTGCCTCCCAGCCACTTCCTCTTTCTTCCACTTCCTGAGAACAAGTCCACTGGCTGTTTCTGGCGGAGACCTTCCCTAGGGCTCCCGGTTAGGACCCAGTCACACACTCGGAGAGCCGAGGGCTCTAGACCCTCCAGGCCCTCTCTGCTCAGGTCCTGCCTTCGCACCTGGTGGCCCTTGGAGGGGTCTACAAAGCCTGGGTCCTCAGCCAGGCCTCTTTCATTGACTTCCGGCCTAAAGTCACAATCAGGGCAAGATAACAAGATAAACACTCTGCAGGTGGGTTCCCCCAAGGCTGACCCTGACTGTTTACAAGCAGGGAGGCTCCAGTCTACTCCCCACCAAGCTTTTCTGGCTACATTGTGCAAGGCCTCTCCAGACCGTGGCCTTGGCTGGCATATCTGGATTTGTGGCCAGCTCCCTGGTGACTGGTCCGACCTGGGTTGCCTCAGAGCACCCTGTGCTCTGTCTTCCTGCGAAGATTTCTGCCTCCTTCCTCCCAGAGCCCTGGGACCAAACCGGTGGGGGGAGGGGGGACGATCATTGCCATGGGGGGCTCCACCCCCTCCCTAGGGCACACCGGCCCTCTCTACAGTGTGTAAGGTCTTTCCCCTGCCTTGTCCGTGGTTCACAATGGTTGGGGTGGGGGGAGGGGTCCGTCTGTGTTAAGAGAGGAGGACACGGAGGCCCAGAGAGGGCAACAGCTCTCCGAAATCTGACAGAAGCCCAGAACCCAAGAGCCGGAAAAATGGAAACAGGAAACTCTCCTTTCCAGCAAACACTTCTAGCCCCAGGCAGGAGATCCCAGGACCTAGCCCGCGTGGTCATTTTAAGGCCGAGGGGATTGGTGCTCTGTGGTGGACTTCGTGAGGCAATGCCCAGATGCTCTCCAGGAAGGAGGCTGTAACCCCAAGTGATCACAAATACTACTGCAACAAGGGCCCCCCCCCCCACCACAAAGTCTCACCCCCTCCCCGGGGCGGACTGCATCCAAGGCCTGACCGGTGTCATGGTACAAAGACCCAGCCCCTCCTCCCAGTTTGGCGCCACTCTGAGGGGTCATTCTGACTTCAGAGCCCCCAATAGCCTCGACGGAGGTCTCCACTGAGACCGCATCAGAGCCCAGCTCTCTCTCCGCCCAGTCCAGCTTTCCACCCACCCACCCCCAACCCTGGTATTGATCCACAAACATCCCCTAATCAACCTCAGAGCCCAATTCCCAGCAAACCCAACCTGCGACGGGTTCTCATGGGAAGCAGCAGATCCCACCATCCTGAGCCCCGAGGTCCTCACGCTCACGTGGGGGTCCCGGAAGAACCAGGCTTCCTTTGTCCTTGCAGGCTGGACCAGATCCAGCCAAGTGAGGAGGTGACGGAGATGCTGAGGACCCTGAAGAAGGAGAAGCCTCAGCTGTTCGTCTTCGGGTAAGGATAAGGCTGGGAGACTCAGAATCCCTCCTGCTGGTCGAGGCCCGGCTAAGTCCTTGAGGCAGGTGCAAAGCCAAGAGATGGGCAAAGATGTGGGGCTGAGGCAGAGCCGCAGAGCAAGGTATCCCCCAGCTTTTCCGTGGTTCAACCCTTGCCAATGGTTGGGCCGTCCGGGAGGAGGGGTCCGTCTTTTTGTTTTTAGGGGACCAAACCGTGGGGAGGGGACGATCATTGCCATGGGGGCCCCCCCCTCCCTAGGCACACCGGCCCTCTCTACAGTGTGTAAGGTCTTTCCCTGCCTTGTCCGTGGTTCACAATGGTTGGGGTGGGGAGGGTCCGTCGGTGTTAAGAGAGGAGGACACGGAGGCCCAGAGAGGGCAACAGCTCTCCGAAATCTGACAGAAGCCCAGAACCCAAGAGCCGGAAAAATGGAAACAGGAAACTCTCCTTTCCAGCAAACACTTCTAGCCCCAGGCAGGAGATCCCAGGACCTAGCCCGCGTGGTCATTTTAAGGCCGAGGGGATTGGTGCTCTGTGGTGGACTTCGTGAGGCAATGCCCAGATGCTCTCCAGGAAGGAGGCTGTAACCCCAAGTGATCACAAATACTACTGCAACAAGGGCCCCCCCCCCACCACAAAGTCTCACCCCCTCCCCGGGGCGGACTGCATCCAAGGCCTGACCGGTGTCATGGTACAAAGACCCAGCCCCTCCTCCCAGTTTGGCGCCACTCTGAGGGGTCATTCTGACTTCAGAGCCCCCAATAGCCTCGACGGAGGTCTCCACTGAGACCGCATCAGAGCCCAGCTTCTCTCTCCGCCCAGTCCAGCTTTCCACCCACCCACCCCCAACCCTGGTATTGATCCACAAACATCCCCTAATCAACCTCAGAGCCCAATTCCCAGCAAACCCAACCTGCGACGGGTTCTCATGGGAAGCAGCAGATCCCACCATCCTGAGCCCCGAGGTCCTCACGCTCACGTGGGGGTCCCGGAAGAACCAGGCTTCCTTTGTCCTTGCAGGCTGGACCAGATCCAGCCAAGTGAGGAGGTGACGGAGATGCTGAGGACCCTGAAGAAGGAGAAGCCTCAGCTGTTCGTCTTCGGGTAAGGATAAGGCTGGGAGACTCAGAATCCCCCTCCTGCTGGTCGAGGCCCGGCTAAGTCCTTGAGGCAGGTGCAAAGCCAAGAGATGGGCAAAGATGTGGGGGCTGAGGCAGAGCCGCAGAGCAAGGAATAAACCGAGACAGCATGGCAGCCAGAGTGAGGTTTGGGTGTTTGTTTAGTGCAAAACCTTTCCATGAGATGAATAAGAAGATCCAAAATGTGAATGGATGCATGGATAAGATTTGGAACACGGAAAGCATTGACCTTCAGGGGGTAACAAAGACAGAAAGCCTTGGAAGAGACGGACCACCTCCGCATCCACCCTCACTCACTCCCCCAACACACACATATACACATTCAGGGATTTAGGGGTGAGTCCCAGAGATGGGAGAGTTCTTCCTTGCAGAGAGATCTGCTGCAGTCCCTGTGTTCTCCCAGTTTCGTGCATCTCGGCCCGAGGCTGCAAAGGGCACTGTCCCTGGGATTCTCAGCAGCTGTGCCTCACCTGAAGAGGAAAGGAAAGGGCTCCCAGGTTTAGGAGGAGGACCCATTCATCACAGGATGAGATGTCCTGCAGCCCCATGATGTGTTAGGCTCACAGCAACAAGGGGGACACATCACGAGGGGCCTGGCAGTCTATAGTCCACAGGGTTGCGAAAGAGTCAGACACAACTTAGCCGCTAAACAACAGTAAGGAGCACAGTTGAAAAGCCCCACTCCAGACCTGCTGAGTTGGAATCTCTGGGGTGGGCTTGGGAATCCGTGTTCTACCGCAGCCCTCCAGGTGAATTTTAATGCTGATCTAGAGGCAAGTGAGAAGGGAGACTGGCACGGGTAAGGCTGGGGGTGGGAGGCAGTTCCTAACATCTTTCAGGCCACGATAAGAACTTTTGATCTTACTCTCCAAGGCAATAGGCATTTCAGGGCTTCAGCATAGAAATGCAGTGCCAGATTCACATTTTCAGATCAGCGGCTGAGTGGGAAATGGACCAGAGGGTCCACAGCACAGGCAGGGAATCCTTTAGGATGACGCAGTGGTTCCAGCCACAGATGCCAGGGCCTGGGACTGGGGTGGAGGTCAAAGAGGAGGAGAGAAGGCGATAGAGAAGAGCTGTTTTGGAGGTTGCGTCAAGGTGATTCAGTAAGGTGATTAATCAGCTCTCAGAGCGGCTGAGGGAGAGGTCAGGATGACGCCCCAGTTCTGGTGTAAACAGCTGAGGCTGTTTGTGGAAGCAGGACTATGGGAGAAGCCCAAGGAGGATCGTGAATCCAAATTCAGGTGAGCTGAACTCAAGGGGTGATGTCGTGTCGACAACCCCCCCTAGCATCCTTCAGGAGCTCAAGGGAAACAAATTCTGTCCAGGGTGGCAAATCTGACGATCCCTGACAAGGGCCCAAGTGAAGGAGAGATGAGCGATACCACATCCTCACTCAAGCGACAGAGACAAGAATCAGGTAGTCTGGGAGCATCATGATGCGGCGTTCCGGGGGAGGGGGGTGGCAACTGTGAAAGGTCATCCCCTCCATCCTCCAGCCTCTGGAGTGGGGCGAAGAGACCCAGGAGAGGCTCCACGAGAGAGCTTCCACTCCCAGAACCTTGCAGGATTTCTGCTTCCCTCTCTCCCAGCCTCAGGGGCTGGGTGGTCCCTCTCCTAAACATCTATGGCTTGTTTCACACTGAACCAGAGCGCCATCTCTCAAGGCCCACTCTGGCTTCTAAGGCTTGGAATCAGCTCTCCATCCCTGCCCATCCATCTTTGGAGCCATGCTTTCCCTCACGAGCTGACTCCCCAGGGCCAGCGGGGAAGAGTGACCATTCTGGGGAATGAGGAAGGGAGGAGGGGTTTGGGCCAGGGGCACCAGGGTTGAGCTTCCTTGGATAGCAGGCAGACGAGCCTTGGGAAGGGCACCTCTGTGGTTTAAGGCCACTGGGCTAAGGCTTGGGAATCGTGCCAGATTCACAATTTTCAGAATCAGCCACGATAAGAACTTTTGATCTTACTCTCCAAGGCAATAGGCATTTCAGGGCTTCAGCATAGAAATGCAGTGCCAGATTCACATTTTCAGATCAGCGGCTGAGTGGGAAATGGCCCAAACCAAGCACAGGCAGGGAATCCTTTAGGATGACGCAGTGGTTCCAGCCACAGATGCCAGGGCCTGGGACTGGGGTGGAGGTCAAAGAGGAGGAGAGAAGGCGATAGAGAAGAGCTGTTTTGGAGGTTGCGTCAAGGTGATTCAGTAAGGTGATTAATCAGCTCTCAGAGCGGCTGAGGGAGAGGTCAGGATGACGCCCCAGTTCTGGTGTAAACAGCTGAGGCTGTTTGTGGAAGCAGGACTATGGGAGAAGCCCAAGGAGGATCGTGAATCCAAATTCAGGTGAGCTGAACTCAAGGGGTGATGTCGTGTCGACAACCCCCCCTAGCATCCTTCAGGAGCTCAAGGGAAACAAATTCTGTCCAGGGTGGCAAATCTGACGATCCCTGACAAGGGCCCAAGTGAAGGAGAGATGAGCGATACCACATCCTCACTCAAGCGACAGAGACAAGAATCAGGTAGTCTGGGAGCATCATGATGCGGCGTTCCGGGGGAGGGGGGTGGCAACTGTGAAAGGTCATCCCCTCCATCCTCCAGCCTCTGGAGTGGGGCGAAGAGACCCAGGAGAGGCTCCACGAGAGAGCTTCCACTCCCAGAACCTTGCAGGATTTCTGCTTCCCTCTCTCCCAGCCTCAGGGGCTGGGTGGTCCCTCTCCTAAACATCTATGGCTTGTTTCACACTGAACCAGAGCGCCATCTCTCAAGGCCCACTCTGGCTTCTAAGGCTTGGAATCAGCTCTCCATCCCTGCCCATCCATCTTTGGAGCCATGCTTTCCCTCACGAGCTGACTCCCCAGGGCCAGCGGGGAAGAGTGACCATTCTGGGGAATGAGGAAGGGGAGGGAGGGGGGTTTGGGCCAGGGGGGCACCAGGGTTGAGCTTCCTTGGATAGCAGGCAGACGAGCCTTGGGAAGGGCACCTCTGTGGTTTAGCCCTAGGGGGCTGGGGGCAGTCAGGCAGGAAAAACTAAAGCTGGCCACTTGCCCTGTCTGTTCCAGAGGGCAGCTCCCCTCAAGTAGCACTAGAGAAGTCCTTCTGTCTGTCTTCTCCTGCCCCTCCGGGGGACGTGCCCATGGAGTCTCTGGGGAGTGAGGATGACTTCTTGGGCCCCACAGGGCCTGTGGCTACCGAGCTGGTTGACAAAGAGAAGAACGTGTACCGGTGAGTGAGGGGCCCTACCTGTCCCAGCCCCTCTACCCCCGTGCTGGGTCCCCACACAGCCTGCACCCCACTCATGGCCCATGGGATTCCCCCTTACCAAGCCACCACAAAGAAACAGGGCTGAGATGTTGGGTTGGTGTTTTTATTATGAAAAGGCGTTCGGGCCAGGAGGGAGGGTTGGTTGAGATTTTCTTTTCAATATTTACTTTTGGCTATTCCGGGTCTTAGTTGTAGCATGTGGGATCTAGTTTCCTGACCAGGAATTGAACCCAGGCCCTATGCAGAGGTAGCTCAGAGTCTCAGCCAATGAACCACCAGGGAAATCCCTGGAAAAAGAGATTTTATTGTGAAATTTTTTAAATAGACACACAGCAGAATCCAGGGAACGTGCATGTACCCACTATTCAGCTTCAACATGCATTTTGCCAACTTTATTTAAACTATCCACTCTCGGCTTCCCTGGTGGTCTAGTGGGTAAGGTCACTGCCTTGCAGTACAAGAGACACTGGTTCGATCCCTGGCCTAGGAAGATCCCATGTGCCACAGAGCGGCTGGACCGATGGGTCCAACTACTGAGTCGGAGCTCTGGAGTGCATGCACCCAGAGCCGATGCTCTGCAACAAGAGAGGCCACTGTGATGGGAGGCCCACACAGGTCAAAGATAAATAAATGAAAGATCAATAGAACTGGCCAAAAAAAAACCTATCCACTCTCCTCCCCCCACTTTTTTTTTTTTTTTTTTTGCTGTATTTTGAAGTCCAAAGAAATGGGTGGTTTTAGCCTGAAATATTTTGTGCTACATTTCAAAAAGTTCAAATAAAGACCTTTTCTTTCATAACCACAATGGTCTCATGTCAAGAAGTTCACAATTAAGTCTTCCATATCGTCTAATACCTAACCCATATTCAAATGGGCTCAATCGTGTAAAGTGTATCTTTGCAGATGATTTGTTCAAATCATGATCCAACAAAGTCCTATGGTTGTACTCAACCTGTTATGTCTCTTAAACCTCACCTAAATTTCTTCTCACCTGAATGCTCCTGTTTAACTAATACCACTGAGTGCAAGTATCATATAAGCAACCGGGGGTCCTGCAATGAATGAAATTCCCTGATGGCTCAGATGGTAAAGAATCTGCCTGCAATGCAGGAGACCTGCGTTCGATCCCTGATTTGGGAAGATCCCCTGGACAAGGGAAAGTCTACCCACTCCAGTATTCTTTCCTGGAGAATTCCATTGGTCGCAGAGTCAGACAGGACTGAGTGACTTTCACTTTCTTTACAATGAACATGGCAGCCCTGCCCTTCAGGGTTTGCAGCCCTAGAAGTAAATATCTGTAACCAGTGTCATGATTGCTCACAGAACACATGACCGTTCACCATCACAGCCATTATCGCAGCTGGGAGATACTATTACTCCCAGCCTAACACCTGCAGCACCTGACGTCTGGGACCTCATCACTTACTGGATGGAAAACCTTGAGAAAGTCCCTAAAGAACCCTATAAAGTGCTGTTTTCATCTCCCATGATTTATCATTAATATCAATTTTATATATAAAGAGATGTGGGTTTGTCTCGTGCATCTCCTGCATCGGCAGTCCAGGTTCTTTACCACTAAAAGGCCCCCCCTACTGAGTCGGAGCCTTCTGGCCTAGGAAGATCCCATGTGCCACAGAGCTGGACCGATGGGTCCAACTACTGAGTCGGAGCTCTGAGTGCATGCACCCAGAGCCGATGCTCTGCAACAAGAGAGGCCACTGTGATGGGAGGCCCACACAGGTCAAAGATAAATAAATGAAAGATCAATAGAACTGGCCAAAAAAAAACCTATCCACTCTCCTCCCCCCACTTTTTTTTTTTTTTTTTTTGCTGTATTTTGAAGTCCAAAGAAATGGGTGGTTTTAGCCTGAAATATTTTGTGCTACATTTCAAAAAGTTCAAATAAAGACCTTTTCTTTCATAACCACAATGGTCTCATGTCAAGAAGTTCACAATTAAGTCTTCCATATCGTCTAATACCTAACCCATATTCAAATGGGCTCAATCGTGTAAAGTGTATCTTTGCAGATGATTTGTTCAAATCATGATCCAACAAAGTCCTATGGTTGTACTCAACCTGTTATGTCTCTTAAACCTCACCTAAATTTCTTCTCACCTGAATGCTCCTGTTTAACTAATACCACTGAGTGCAAGTATCATATAAGCAACCGGGGGTCCTGCAATGAATGAAATTCCCTGATGGCTCAGATGGTAAAGAATCTGCCTGCAATGCAGGAGACCTGCGTTCGATCCCTGATTTGGGAAGATCCCCTGGACAAGGGAAAGTCTACCCACTCCAGTATTCTTTCCTGGAGAATTCCATTGGTCGCAGAGTCAGACAGGACTGAGTGACTTTCACTTTCTTTACAATGAACATGGCAGCCCTGCCCTTCAGGGTTTGCAGCCCTAGAAGTAAATATCTGTAACCAGTGTCATGATTGCTCACAGAACACATGACCGTTCACCATCACAGCCATTATCGCAGCTGGGAGATACTATTACTCCCAGCCTAACACCTGCAGCACCTGACGTCTGGGACCTCATCACTTACTGGATGGAAAACCTTGAGAAAGTCCCTAAAGAACCCTATAAAGTGCTGTTTTCATCTCCCATGATTTATCATTAATATCAATTTTATATATAAAGAGATGTGGGTTTGTCTCGTGCATCTCCTGCATCGGCAGTCCAGGTTCTTTACCACTAGGGCCACCTGGGAAGCCCAGAGGACCCAGCATTCAAACCCAAATCCATTCTGACTCCAACGTCTGGACCTAGCTACTCTACAGGGCCTGTAGTGCCCAACACAGGGTCTGGCGTCCAGTAGGTGTTTAGGGGGTTTGTGTGGAATAACTCAGGGTCCACTTCTCCCCATTTTTCGCAGAGCTCACTTGCCCATGGCTGGCTTCTACCAATGGCCCAACACAGGTCTCTGCTTTGAGATGAGAGGGCCAGCAACTGTCGAAATTCAATTCTGTGCCTGGGACCAGTTCCTGAACAGGAATTTCCCACAGCACAGCTGGCTGGTTTCAGGGCCTCTGTTTGACATCAAGGTGGAGTCAGGAGCAGTGGCAGCTGTGTACCTCCCTCATTTTGTGGCTCTCCAAGGTAAGCGAGGGGCTTCCCAGGTGGCACTAGTGGTGAAGAACCCGCCTGTGAATGCAGGAGACACAGGAGACTTGGGTTCAGTCCCTGGGTGTGGAAGATCCCCTGAAGGAGGGCCCGGCAACCCACTCCAGTATTCCTGCCTGGAGAATGCCATGGACAGAGGAGCCATGGGATTGGCTACAGAGGAGCCTACAGTCTATAGGGTTGCAAAGAATCAGACATGACTGAAGCAACTTAGCATAAATGTAAAGTAAGCAAGAAAGAGAGGCAGAAACAAGGGGATGGTGGTAAGAATGGGCCTGAAAGGGCCTTTGAATGGTGATGTCCTGAGAGGAACTAGTGGCTTCCTCAGAGAGACTGAGAGAGGGTTTCAGAAATGGAGACAGCTTTTTCTCTCATTCCGCAGTGCTCTGGGCATATCTTTTTGGAAGCGCTTTTATCCCCAGGCTCATAATTATTTTTGCCTGAATTACTTGAAAGCTTCCCTAAGCCAAAAGTAGAATAAAAACTAGTACCGAGGGCTTCCCTGGTGGTCCAGTGGGTAAGGACACTGCCTTGCAGTGCAAGGGGCGCCGGTTTGATCCTTGGCCTGGGAAGATCCCACGTGCCGCAGAGCGGCTGGACCAACGTGTCCAACTACCAAGTCAGTGCTCTGGGGCACATGTGCCCAGAGCTGGTACTCTGCAGCGACAGAGGCCACTGCGATGGGAGGCCCACACAGGCCAAAGAACAAAGATAAATAAATGAAAGATCAATAGAAGTGGCCAAAAATAAAAAAGATATTAAAAAAAAAAAAAAAACTAACATCGAATTTCCCTGGTGGCACAATGGATAAGAATCTGCCTGCCAATGCAAGAGACACAGGTTCCACCCTTAGTCTGGAAAGATCCTACATGCTGCAGGGCAAGCCTGAGTGCCAGAACTATTGAACCTGTGCTCCAGAGCTGTGCTCCACAACACGAGAAACTCCCACTGGCCACAAGGAGAGAAGCCTCTGTGCAGTGATGAAGATGCAGGGCAGCCACAGGTAAATAAATAAACAAGGGAAGACATCAGTTATTCTAAGAAATAAAACATGAAATTCCCAAAATACAAATGGTAAAGCACAAGTGAGAACCAGAACAGCTGTGTACCTCCCTCATTTTGTGGCTCTCCAAGGTAAGCGAGGGGCTTCCCAGGTGGCACTAGTGGTGAAGAACCCGCCTGTGAATGCAGGAGACACAGGAGACTTGGGTTCAGTCCCTGGGTGTGGAAGATCCCCTGAAGGAGGGCCCGGCAACCCACTCCAGTATTCCTGCCTGGAGAATGCCATGGACAGAGGAGCCATGGGATTGGCTACAGAGGAGCCTACAGTCTATAGGGTTGCAAAGAATCAGACATGACTGAAGCAACTTAGCATAAATGTAAAGTAAGCAAGAAAGAGAGGCAGAAACAAGGGGATGGTGGTAAGAATGGGCCTGAAAGGGCCTTTGAATGGTGATGTCCTGAGAGGAACTAGTGGCTTCCTCAGAGAGACTGAGAGAGGGTTTCAGAAATGGAGACAGCTTTTTCTCTCATTCCGCAGTGCTCTGGGCATATCTTTTTGGAAGCGCTTTTATCCCCAGGCTCATAATTATTTTTGCCTGAATTACTTGAAAGCTTCCCTAAGCCAAAAGTAGAATAAAAACTAGTACCGAGGGCTTCCCTGGTGGTCCAGTGGGTAAGGACACTGCCTTGCAGTGCAAGGGGCGCCGGTTTGATCCTTGGCCTGGGAAGATCCCACGTGCCGCAGAGCGGCTGGACCAACGTGTCCAACTACCAAGTCAGTGCTCTGGGGCACATGTGCCCAGAGCTGGTACTCTGCAGCGACAGAGGCCACTGCGATGGGAGGCCCACACAGGCCAAAGAACAAAGATAAATAAATGAAAGATCAATAGAAGTGGCCAAAAATAAAAAAGATATTAAAAAAAAAAAAAAAACTAACATCGAATTTCCCTGGTGGCACAATGGATAAGAATCTGCCTGCCAATGCAAGAGACACAGGTTCCACCCTTAGTCTGGAAAGATCCTACATGCTGCAGGGCAAGCCTGAGTGCCAGAACTATTGAACCTGTGCTCCAGAGCTGTGCTCCACAACACGAGAAACTCCCACTGGCCACAAGGAGAGAAGCCTCTGTGCAGTGATGAAGATGCAGGGCAGCCACAGGTAAATAAATAAACAAGGGAAGACATCAGTTATTCTAAAAATAAAACATCGTAAGAAAATACTCTCACCATCGAAAATTACAAATGGTAAACAAGGCACCACAAGTGAGAACCAGAAGAAAACCAGGAACCAGAACTGACTCCATTAAATGAATGTATTAATTAACATAATTTAAAAATAAGAAAATTAAATAAGAATCGGTCCCAGAAAGACTTCAAACATTCTGTGTTATCGGAAATAAAACACAAAATAAGTCTGTTTTATATACTTAAAGAAATCACCTGGGGAAAATGACCAAAAAGCCATAAACCATTAAAAATGATAAATTTGGAAACATGCTCATTAAAAAATACAAGAAAACAGGGTTTCCCTGGTGGTCCAGTGGGTAAAGAGTCTGCCTTGCAGTGCAAGGGGCACCGGTTCGATCCCAGACCCGGGAAGATCCCACATGCTGCGCAACAGCTAGACTGTTGTGTGTCCAATTACGAGCCAGTGCTCAGAGCTCATGCACCCAGAGCGCATGCTCTGCAAGGAGAGAGGCCACTGCACAGGCTGAAGAATAAAGATGGATGAAAAATAAACATAAATAAAAAATCAATAAAAGAGGCCAAACTTTAAAAATAATATATATATATATATATAAGAAAACATAAAGAAAAAAATTAAGTGACATGAAGGATACCATGAGGAGCCCTAACATACACCTGATCAGAATTCCAGAAGGATATGGTAGAGAGATGGGAGACAAGGCAGGATTCAAAGAGAGAACTGCCAAGAAATGCCTAGGACTGTGAGGGATGCAACTTCTCAGAACCAGAAATCCCAAAACTCCACAGGCTATGACAGCAACATGAAAAGAAGCTGCTTCAAAGAAAAACTAGTAGAAAGAGGATAGTAATTACAGTTGTATTTAGTGAATTCTCCAGCATTTTTTCAGGTCGGGTACACCACGGTGATACGCTTTTCACATACAAAAAGCAATGAATATGCTCTCCATGGCCTCTTCTGGGATTAACATCAGTCAGCAATGTTCTGATCGGTTCCATGCAGCCAAAGGGCCTTGCCTGGCTTGTTGGTTGTGCTTCTGCTATGCAGATACCACAGCGTTGCAACAGATGCCAAGCAACACAGAGATGGAGCTCAGGCTCCTGCCTTCTAAGCCTGTGTCTCTCCCACTGCCAGCCTTCATCTCTCAAGCTGTCTCTTCTTCACCTCAAGCTCATCGATGGCCATACCTGGTCAGACCTCTTGGCTGCACACCAACTCTGGCTGATCTAGGCAGAAAGAATTCAAACATTCTGTGTTATCGGAAATAAAACACAAAATAAGTCTGTTTTATATACTTAAAGAAATCACCTGGGGAAAATGACCAAAAAGCCATAAACCATTAAAAATGATAAATTTGGAAACATGCTCATTAAAAAATACAAGAAAACAGGGTTTCCCTGGTGGTCCAGTGGGTAAAGAGTCTGCCTTGCAGTGCAAGGGGCACCGGTTCGATCCCAGACCCGGGAAGATCCCACATGCTGCGCAACAGCTAGACTGTTGTGTGTCCAATTACGAGCCAGTGCTCAGAGCTCATGCACCCAGAGCGCATGCTCTGCAAGGAGAGAGGCCACTGCACAGGCTGAAGAATAAAGATGGATGAAAAATAAACATAAATAAAAAATCAATAAAAGAGGCCAAACTTTAAAAATAATATATATATATATATATAAGAAAACATAAAGAAAAAATTAAGTGACATGAAGGATACCATGAGGAGCCCTAACATACACCTGATCAGAATTCCAGAAGGATATGGTAGAGAGATGGGAGACAAGGCAGGATTCAAAGAGAGAACTGCCAAGAAATGCCTAGGACTGTGAGGGATGCAACTTCTCAGAACCAGAAATCCCAAAACTCCACAGGCTATGACAGCAACATGAAAAGAAGCTGCTTCAAAGAAAAACTAGTAGAAAGAGGATAGTAATTACAGTTGTATTTAGTGAATTCTCCAGCATTTTTTCAGGTCGGGTACACCACGGTGATACGCTTTTCACATACAAAAAGCAATGAATATGCTCTCCATGGCCTCTTCTGGGATTAACATCAGTCAGCAATGTTCTGATCGGTTCCATGCAGCCAAAGGGCCTTGCCTGGCTTGTTGGTTGTGCTTCTGCTATGCAGATACCACAGCGTTGCAACAGATGCCAAGCAACACAGAGATGGAGCTCAGGCTCCTGCCTTCTAAGCCTGTGTCTCTCCCACTGCCAGCCTTCATCTCTCAAGCTGTCTCTTCTTCACCTCAAGCTCATCGATGGCCATACCTGGTCAGACCTCTTGGCTGCACACCAACTCTGGCTGATCTAGGCAGAAAAGGAACATATCAAAAGACTCTTGAGTAGCTTGCATACTTAACAAAAGATTACACAAGTTTTGTTTGGTTTTCTTTTTTAAAGAAAAGGTCAGTGTCCAAGGATGCTCAACTTTCTTAGTTTCTCAACTAAGGAAAACAGGAAAACGTCTATGAAGCAGACACAGCCATGCAGGACCCTCCTGCCATGGTGACTGCTGGACGCTCGACCCCACCACTACTGCCAAAAGAGCCTCTCTTCACTCTCTCTAGATCAAGGTCCTGGTGAGACGCGTTCACTTCCTTAAGTCTTAGCCACATGCCTGTGTCGTAGCCCCCAGGGAATAGCAGCTTCCAGAATGGGAGGCCCAGCATGTCTCCTGCCAAGACCCCCACACAGGTGGGGTGGGGTTCTTCCCAAAGAGAAGAGTAGGAATGATGGGTGGCCAAACACCTGACAAATGTGTACTACCCTTAGCCTCTCCCTTTCCTCCCTGTCCCTTCCTCCTCCTTGTCCTCCCTCTGCCTGGGGTCAAACCTACCAGCATCACTGGCCCTCATAGTTAGAGAACTGACACCAGCTGGGTGACCATGAGGTTCATTGCTTTCCTGGCTCCTGAGCCAAGGGCTGGTCCTCTGTATAGGTTGGCTAAAGGGAGTTTTTGAGGTGCTCCAACCCTAGAAACCATATTGCCTGAAGCCCCCAAAGGTTGCAGGCCTGGGCATGATGGCATCCCTGGCCGGGTCCCCCAGGCAGCCCATGGAGCCTGCACCCAGGGCCATCACTCCCCTAGTCAAGCCTGACCCAGGGAGGCACTAAAGTAGTCCTTGCCTCTCAAATCCATTCATTGACAGGGAACACCGTGGACATCTCCCAGTTCCAAGTGGCCCACTTCAAAGAGGAGGGGATGCTCTTGGAGAAGCCAGCCAGGGTGATGCCCTCCCACGCCATCCTGGAAAACCCCAGCTTCTCGCCCATGGGAGTGCTCCTGCGGATAATCCACTGCACCCTGAGCTTCCTTCCCATCACCATCACCTCCACCGTGTTGCTCTACCATCACCTCCAGGCTGAAGAAGTCACCTTCCACCTCTACCTGATCCCCAGCGACTGCTCCATTCAGAAGGTGGCAATAAAAGCCAGAGAGGTTGGGCCAGGGTGGGCTCCATAGCAAAAAGGAAATGCAACCAACAAGTCCCCTAGATGGGTCGACTGGGAATTGGGATGGGCCTCTTCTGAGCAGGAACCTTGACGTGGGTGAAAAGTCCTGCCCCTGCTCAACCATGGATTGGTCTGGCTCTGGCAGGCAGTGCTGCTCCATCTCTGGGGGTGTTTCTTACGAAGAGTCAAAAGAATGGGTGGTCTCCATGCTTGTTGCTGGTGCTCAGTTGCTCATTTGGGTCTGGCTCTTTGCGACCCCATGGACCGTAGCACCCCAGGCTCCCCTGTCCTTCGCCATCTCCCAGAGTTTGCTCAGCTTCATGGCCCTTGAATCCGTGACACCGTCCAACCATCTCGTCCTCTGCCACCCGCTTCTTCTGCCTTCAGTCTTCCCGAGCATCAGGATCTGTTCCAGCGAGTCAGCTCTTGACATCAGATGAGCAAAATATTGGAGCTTAGAACTGTCTCTCTTCCTCCTGGTCCAAGGTCGTCTTCAGCAGTGCCCTGAGTATAGCAGAGGCCAAGCATGGGGCTCTCTGTGTAGCAGTGCGTGGGGGTGGGGGCAAGGGGCCAGCAAGGGCGGTACAGCCCCCGCACCCACAGCTCAGCCGGATGTACCATCTCACTTTGTTCCGATCCAATTCCACAGCACGGAATCTCTGAGTCGGGCGCCAGGTATATCTCCTCCTCTGATCCTTGTCCTGTATACCCCTCAGGCCATAGATGATGAAGAAAAGAAATTCCAGTTTGTGCGAATACGCAAGCCACCCCCGCTGAACCCGCTCCACATGGGCTGCCGTTACCTCGTGTCTGGTTCAGAGAATATGGAAATACTGCCTGAGGTGAGCAGCCCCGGTGATCAGCCCTCACCAGAGTCAAAGGTCTTGCTTGGAAATACTTGTGAACAGGGCTCAGAGCTTTCCCAGGGACTGAGTGAAATTGGGATTGGGATTTAGGGTGAGCAAGAATGCTTCAAAGGGTGAGAGATGGGAAGTTGTGGGGGGAGGTCACTTGCAGGATGAGAACAACATTGGGAAGAGGTGGGCTATAAGATGACCAGGACCTCCAATTAAAGTCACCAAGAAGGACTTTCCTGATGGGCCAGTGGTTAAGGCTCCGTACCCCTAGTGCAGGAGCCCAGGTTCAATCCCTGGTCAGGGAACTAGATCCCACATGCTGCAATTAATGCCCAGTGCAGCCCAATAAATACGTGAAATATGTTTAATAAACAAGAACACACCAGTAGCTGAACACACGAGATTTAGAACTCATTGCAGTGAGAGCCCACACACCATGAGGAACCACGGGGCCTTTCAGTACAAAGGTAGGAAGAACCTATTACAGGATCCGGGCCTTGGTTGGGTAATTTGGGTGAAGCCAGAGAACAAATATCAGTAGGCACGGCAGACCTGACAAGAATAAAGCCATAAAGGCTTAAATAGCAGTCACTCATTTAGCAAGGAGGGTGGAGATGGAGGAAGATGAGTGTGGGTTAGATGGTGTGAACACTACATTTAAGGATGAGTCCTGACCCCACTCATTAGAGCATGCAGTTGTGCTTGGCCTCCTGAGTCAGGACTTGTGGAAAATTAAGAAAAAGCAGGGCTTCCCTGGTGGTCCAGTGGCTAAGAATTCACCTTGCAGTGCAAGGGACACTGGGTCGATCCCTGATCAGGGAACTAAGATCCCACATGTTGTGGAGCAAGTCCATGCACCTCAACTACTGAGCATGTGCTCTGGAGCCCATGAGCTGCAAGTACTGAAGCCTGCATGCCCTAGAGCCTATGCTCCCCAACAAGAGAAGCCACCCCCACGAGAAGACCACGCACCACAACTAGAAAGTAGCCCCACTCTCTGCAACTAGAGAAGGCCCTTGTGCAGCAACAAAGACCCAGGACAGCGAAATATAAAAGTAAATAAATAATTTAAAGACAGAAAGAAAAGAGCAGTATCTAAAGGTGGGGATTAATTTCAGTCCAGGGGCTGGGCAGAGTTGAGCAGGGCCAAGTGAGGTGTCAGGCGGGGCGGGGAGAGATCTTACCGGCAGACTGAAAGGAGGCTTCTCACTCAGTGATTCTCTCTCTGCAGGAACTGGAGCTTTGCTATCGGAGCCCCAGAGAATCCCAGCTCTTCTCTGAGCTCTGCATTGGCCACCTGGGGTCAGGGATCAAGTTGCAAATAAAGAACAAGAGAGACAGGACTGTGGTGTGGGAAGCCCGGGTGAAACCAGGTAAAGTCAAGTCCAGGGAGCACAGAGGTGGGGTGAGAGAAAGTCAAAGTGTGTGTGTGTGTGTATGTGAGAGAGAGAGAAAGAGAGACAGAGAGAGAGAGAGTTTGTATGATCACAATTTGCTGATGAAAAGAAATAGTCTAGGGGAGTTCTATGACTTTTCCTAGTTACATACAGCTGATACGACCAATATTTGAACTCAGACTCATCTGACTGGAAGCCTTGTGGTCTCTTTTGCATCCCATGTCTCCAACTCTGCCTTGAATAGCCTTTAACACCCACAAGGTTTTTGGCAGGCTCTCGGGAGAGCTTGGATGATAGATGAAAGAGTAAGCACTAGGAAACTTCCCTGGCTGTCCAAGGTTAAGGCTCCAAGTTTCTGTTGGGGGGGGTGGGGGGCACAGGTTCGATCCCTGGTCAGGGAACTAAGATCTCACATGTCACGCGGCCAAAAAAAAAAACAAAGAGAGAGTAAGAACTCGATGGTGGTACGGTTGTGTGGATTCAGCCAGGTTGGGCAATGTCAGATATTCTAACCAGGATAATTCAGATGTTTTCAAGGCAGGCAAGAGGGAATCCAAATATTGAACACTCAGGAATGGAAAAAACTTTACACTCTCTTCCTCCAACACCAACACCTCCAAGAAACAAAATCTCCTGGACAGTACTTCCTAGGGCAACCAGCCTTTGTCAGTTGTTGGTCACGCTCCCTCCTGAGCTGCAAACAGGCATGTGTGGTGTGGTAGGTGAATAGACTTTACTCGGTTCCCGCTTGGGTGCAGACACAGATGGAAAACTCATCAATCCCACCTAGGACCCTTTCTTGCTGGGTCATCCTGAGAGAATTTCTTAGCTCATTTGAACCTCAGGGTTCCTCGTCTGTATATTAGGATCATGACGCCTAACTGGTGGGATTGTTGGAAAGATTAAACTAAGGTATGTTCATGCCTCATGCCATGAATCCTAGTAAAAAGTGCAAGTGTTCATCATTCAGTCGTGTCCAGCTCTTTGTGATCCCATGGACTGTAGCCTTCCAGGCTCCTCCGTCCATAGAATTCTCCAGGCAAGAATACTAGAGTGGGTTGCCATTCCCTTCTCTGGAGGATCTTCCCTACCCAGGGATCGAACCTGAGTCTCCTGCATTGCAGGTGGATTCATCACCATCTGAGCCACCAGAAGTCCAGTGGTCTCGAATAGTAGCAATATTATTTTTCTTCTTCATAGTAAGCCAACTTGCTCATCTGTCTTACTTCTGTCCCTTGGAGTTGACAAAAGAATCTCTCTCCTTCCCCCTGGCAGAGCCCTTCAACTACTTGAAGACTGGGATCAAGTGTTCCTTAAGTCTCCTCTTATGGAAGCAAAATATCTCTACTTCCAACTCTTTGCCATTCAGACACCTTCCCCGGTAGAGGTTCCCATTTGCAGATGAGCCAGGATGAGCTCCTGGCTGTCCAGTCATCGGAGAGAATGTGGAACACTCTGCTCTGCTGCACCCTCCAAGCGAACCCTGTGCTCCCAGACCACAACTGGAGCTCCCCTATCCTGTGGCCACCTCCACACACCATGACATCACACCGAACTTGCATCTGCTCAGACTCTCAGGCCTCATCCTTGTGAGCAGCTGTAAACAGCCCTTTCCTCTCCTTATGCAAGTAATTGTTCAAGCCCCTTCAGTCTTTGCTGTTGCTTTGCTATTGAAATCATTCCTAAGTGCTAATATTTTCTTGATCTTGATTCCTTTTTAAAAATATATTTATTTACTTATTTATCTGACTGGGCCCGTCTTAGAGCTGTGGCATGCAGGATTTTTAGCTGTGGCATATGAATTCTTAGTTGTGCCATGTGGAATCTAGTTCCCCAAACAGGGACTGAATCTGGGACCCCTGCATTGGGAGCACACAGTCCTAGCCACTGGACCACCAGGGAAGTCCCGTTGATACTGTTTCTGACATCAAAATCCAGAACAGATTTGATCTGTGTGAATCTGGAAAGCCAAACAAGGGCAAGGAGATAGGTGTCTGCTCAGAGTAAGGACATCTCAAATAGTTTAAGCTGTCTAAACCCTATTGTTTTCCGCCAGGGTTCCCTTCAGGACAAGACTGGATTAAACCATGTCCGGGATGCTAAGAGAGAAACTGTTTATTGTTACCTTGGATGCCTCCTATCTCTCCCGCACCCCTGTCTCTAATCATGGCCTCTGAGCCTTGGTTTCCCCATAGGCACAAGGAAGGGATTCACCTGGATAATCTCTAAAGGCCCTCGCAGTCTTTATTTCAGCTATCTGTAGCTTGTTCTCAGAATCAGACTCTCACAAGTGGGTAGGAGTTCTGACGAGTGTGGTGTGTGTGTGAATAACCAGCACAGTTATAGATGTCTCTTCGTCTCTGTTTCCCTCCAGGAGACCTCAGACGTGCAGTTACTCTGGTCCCTCCAGTCCCGATAGGTCAGTAACGGCTGTTGGAAATCACAGGAGCCAGGGGCAATTCTGGGGCGTCCTTTCAGGTCCTGGAGGGGAGGGAAGAGAGGAAGGAAAGGCTCTTTCATTGCAAATGTCACAGGGTCTCGGTCCTTGGATAGTGTTGTGTGCCCCAGGGCCTTGCCCCGCCTGCCCCTTAATCCTGCCCATGGGGGATATGGCCCCTCCCACCAAACCATCTCAAATGCCTCCATAAGAATCCCGCCCCCACCCCTACTTCAAGCTAAACGGCCAGGTGCTGACGTAAGGAAGGGCAGAGGTGGCTTTATGGTGGTCACATGCCTTTACAGGGGCAGAAGGAAGCCAAGAGCGCAGATGAGCTGAGTGAAGAGAAGCAGAGATGGGGAGAAGTGAGAGGAAGGGGCTGTTGTATGACTCCCTCTTTGTTTCCAGCCTCACCCTCAGCTTCCCTGGGCTCGATGCACTTTGTGGACCGACATCGGGAAGAGCTGGTGGCTCGAGTGACATCCGTGGACCCCATCCTGGACAAGCTGCACGGGCAGGTGTTGAGTGAGGAACAGTATGAGAAGGTGCGGGCTGAGGCCACTGTACAGGTCCAGATGCGGAAGCTGTTCAGTTTCAGCCGGTCCTGGGACAGGGCCTGCAAAGAGCGCCTCTACCAAGCCCTGAAGGAGATCCATCCTCACCTAATCATGGAACTCTGGGAGAAGTGGGGGGGGCAGTAGGGAGATCCAGACGGGCTCCTGACCAGCCGGGCAGTGGTCTGAACACCTGCTGTGCATCTCAGCTCTGCCGGAGAGCACCTAGGCCTGCTCTTCATCTATAAGCAAGTCCCCATTTGAGTCTCCTTCTTGGCCTAAAGTTACGGAATTTCGATGATGATGCCTTTGCTGGGCAGTATCTGGCCATGCCCAGGAATGGAACACAGGTAGCCAGACTGTCTCCCTTGATTTTCACACGCCAGCTGTCGAGGTAAGACAACAGCATCTCAGAGAAGGTGCGTTTGGAGCTGGCAGGACTTCTGGAGACCTTGTAGAATCCAGGACCACTGCAGCGACTCTGTGTCATTCATATGAGAAGAAGAATAGGGAGAGCATGGGGCTAGCCACCTTGCTGGAGACCAACAAAAGAAACGGACACCTTGGGAGGTTTGAATGACTTATGAATAGGAGCAAAAACAGATTTGCTTTCCAGTTGTCCAGCCAGGGCCAGGGCACCCACTCTCCCCTCAGGGCCCTCGCAGGGCTCATTCCCCAGAGAAGCAGAACCTACCCACCAACTTGCAGACAGGACAAGAACAAAGAGAGACACAGAGACTCCTATATGGAGAAGGCACCACCAAAGGGGTCTCTACTTTCCAGGCCCCCAAACCCACTAACCAGGCTCATCCATCAAAGGGACCATGAAGAGGGAGATCTACTCTCAGGGCTCCAAGGCAATGCCTCCCCCAAAGGACAGTGGCTGGAGAGCTCCAGTCCCACGTCTGTATTCCATACAGACCAACAAACTCATAGGATAATGCAGAGATGTCTCCCCAAATCACAAAATATGTGAGTGCAGAAAACGACTCGGCAACAACTCCCAAATAAAAAAGTCAGGGGAAATGTCCCCATGCCAAATGCAACTTATTCTGGTCATGGCCGCTGTCCGTCATGGGTTGTTCCTTTCTGCAGGGAGAACAAAGGACAGACAGGCACAAGACGCAGTTCCACACACACCGTTCCCTCAAACCATGAGATGACGGAATGTCGAACACCCCAAAACACAAATCCCGTGTTTTCCTTCCCACCCACCAACCCTTTCCTTCCTCTCCAGATCTGCCCCAAAGCCTCGCCCAGCGGAATGTGCGCGCGGCTGGGGACAGGGTAGCACCCGGATAGCCGGATGTGCCCAGGCTGCCTGGTCCTCCCATGCGCTCTCCGAGCAGCTCGGGACTCGAGCAGGACGCCTCCTGGGGGGGGGCGGGGCGTGCAGCCGAACTTTCCCCGGGAGAGGCAGGTGGCGGCTCTGAAAACCAAGTGCGGGAAAAGCCCAGGGGTGGCCACCGGGTGCACTCCGGGCCAAGACCCGAACTCGGGGGTCTGCAGGGGCACTCAGGGAGACGAGGCTGGGCTCGGGGGGTGAGTGGGCGAGAGGAGGGGCCTGCCTGCTCTGCCCTCTCAAGGTTCCCCTACTCCCCTACCATTTTCAAGACAGCCAATTGAAAAGTGGGGGCGGGTCTTGAAGGCGGAGAAAGGCCGGAAACAAACAAGAGCAAATCCGCAGCTGAGCGAAAGATGCTCCCCTACTTTGGATCCCAGTCCTAACAGTTCACAGCTGGGATATTGAGAGAGAGGCAGCGAGCTGGGAACCAAATCCTGGCTTCACCCACTAGATGTGGTCTTGGAAAGGCCTAAACCGCTGTGAACTTCAGTTGTCGTCTCTGTTAAAGGGGGCTAATGGTACTGGGCTTCCCTTCTGGTTCAGACGGGAAAGAAGCCACCTGCAATACAGGAGACCTGGGTTTGACTCCTGGGTTGGGAAGATCTCCTGGCGAAGGAACTCCACTTGCGTGGCAGGGTTGAAGATGACACGGACTAATGTGTAGGGCGAATTCACAGCTACTGATTCAGTGAACAGCTGTCAGTCGGTCAACAAACCTCACCTTCACTGTCCCTGAGGCTGTTCTAGGTGAGCAGTTTATATTCCAGTGGTAAGGAACTATTAATAAATAGAAAGCATAAACAAATCCTGTTGTTTTTTTTTTTTTAATTTTCCTGGTGGCTCAGTGGATAAGAGTCCACCTGCCAATGCAGGGAACATGGGTTCCATCCCTAGTTGGGGAACATTCCACATGCCTTGGAGCAACTAAGCCACCAAGCCACAAGTGATTCAGTGAATAACTGAATCACAACCACTGAAGTCCTTAAGCCTTGAACCGGGGCTCCGCAACAAGAGAAGCCACTGCAATCAGAAGCCCATGCCCTGCAACTAGAGAGGAGCCCCTGCTTGGTGCAACCAGAGAAAGCCCGAGGGGAGCAATGAAGACCCAGCACAGACAGAAATGAGATACATAAATCCATTTAGAAGACAATTTCACATACTGCTAGGTACTTTTAAGAAAACAGAAATTGCAGAGTGTGCTAGTTGGGGCTGCGGGAGCAGTATACAACTTTAGGATGCTCAGGGAGAAAACTTTTCTCAGGAAGTGACATTCATGGAGGACTTTACTGAGGAGGTGGCATGTGAGTCGGCCCTTTGCCCACAGACATCCTTGCTGTTTGTTGTACTGTTATCACTTTGTGTCCTACAAATACAGAAATTCTGATAACAGACTTAGGTATCTCCTTTGCACCTTTTTCTTTTCGTATCTCTGTTGTTTGCTCCCCTACTTTGGATCCCAGTCCTAACAGTTCACAGCTGGGATATTGAGAGAGAGGCAGCGAGCTGGGAACCAAATCCTGGCTTCACCCACTAGATGTGGTCTTGGAAAGGCCTAAACCGCTGTGAACTTCAGTTGTCGTCTCTGTTAAAGGGGGCTAATGGTACTGGGCTTCCCTTCTGGTTCAGACGGGAAAGAAGCCACCTGCAATACAGGAGACCTGGGTTTGACTCCTGGGTTGGGAAGATCTCCTGGCGAAGGAACTCCACTTGCGTGGCAGGGTTGAAGATGACACGGACTAATGTGTAGGGCGAATTCACAGCTACTGATTCAGTGAACAGCTGTCAGTCGGTCAACAAACCTCACCTTCACTGTCCCTGAGGCTGTTCTAGGTGAGCAGTTTATATTCCAGTGGTAAGGAACTATTAATAAATAGAAAGCATAAACAAATCCTGTTGTTTTTTTTTTTTTAATTTTCCTGGTGGCTCAGTGGATAAGAGTCCACCTGCCAATGCAGGGAACATGGGTTCCATCCCTAGTTGGGGAACATTCCACATGCCTTGGAGCAACTAAGCCACCAAGCCACAAGTGATTCAGTGAATAACTGAATCACAACCACTGAAGTCCTTAAGCCTTGAACCGGGGCTCCGCAACAAGAGAAGCCACTGCAATCAGAAGCCCATGCCCTGCAACTAGAGAGGAGCCCCTGCTTGGTGCAACCAGAGAAAGCCCGAGGGGAGCAATGAAGACCCAGCACAGACAGAAATGAGATACATAAATCCATTTAGAAGACAATTTCACATACTGCTAGGTACTTTTAAGAAAACAGAAATTGCAGAGTGTGCTAGTTGGGGCTGCGGGAGCAGTATACAACTTTAGGATGCTCAGGGAGAAAACTTTTCTCAGGAAGTGACATTCATGGAGGACTTTACTGAGGAGGTGGCATGTGAGTCGGCCCTTTGCCCACAGACATCCTTGCTGTTTGTTGTACTGTTATCACTTTGTGTCCTACAAATACAGAAATTCTGATAACAGACTTAGGTATCTCCTTTTGCACCTTTTTTCTTTTTCGTATCTCTGTTGTTTGTTACTTAGTCACTGAGTCATAACCAATCCTTTTTCAATCCCATGGACTCTAGCCCACCCAGCTCCTCTGTCCATGGGATCTCCCAAGGCAAGAATACTGGAGTGGGTTGCCATTTCCTCCAGGGGATCTTCCCGAACCAGGGTTCGAAACCATGTCTCCTGAGTCTCCTGCGTTGTCAGGTGGATTCTTTACCACTGAGCCACCTGTGAAGCCCACCTGTCATAATAGTTCTCAATAGAATCTGCCTTACCATTTGAATAATTGTCTGAATAATCTTTTTCTTTAACAATACATGCACACTCACACACACACACACACACACACACACACACACACAGGGTTTGTGACTGTCTTATGGGTTAGGACACATAGTTTTTTGAGCCAGGAGCCTAATGTGTCCTCCTTTGCCTGCCAAGTAATACAGCTATCCTTTTCTACACCACCCAAAACTCTGTCTCTGAGACTTGATTTAGCACTGGCGTACAGAGAGGCCAAGCTTTCAGTAACAAGACGAAGAGGCTGGCAGCACAACAGACACCGGGTATTAGTCAGGAGTCCTGTCTCTGTCCCTGGTCTCCTAGCAACCGCTGTTGAGCATGTGGTTGCTAGGCAATGTGAGGCCATTGGATACTGCCCTTAGTGTATGTGGGCACCAATCAGAATATTGCAGGATATTGTTAATCCTACAAGTGGCCATTGGGCCCATTCCTAGATTTTCTCATCTATTAATTGCTTTTGTTGCACACACAAAAATATAACAATGGCAAACAAAGTCTTGGGCCCATTCCTAAAGAAATTTCACATACTGCTAGGTACTTTTAAGAAAACAGAAATTGCAGAGTGTGCTAGTTGGGGCTGCGGGAGCAGTATACAACTTTAGGATGCTCAGGAGAAAACTTTTCTCAGGAAGTGACATTCATGGAGGACTTTACTGAGGAGGTGGCATGTGAGTCGGCCCTTTGCCCACAGACATCCTTGCTGTTTGTTGTACTGTTATCACTTTGTGTCCTACAAATACAGAAATTCTGATAACAGACTTAGGTATCTCCTTTTGCACCTTTTTTCTTTTTCGTATCTCTGTTGTTTGTTACTTAGTCACTGAGTCATAACCAATCCTTTTTCAATCCCATGGACTCTAGCCCACCCAGCTCCTCTGTCCATGGGATCTCCCAAGGCAAGAATACTGGAGTGGGTTGCCATTTCCTCCAGGGGATCTTCCCGAACCAGGGTTCGAAACCATGTCTCCTGAGTCTCCTGCGTTGTCAGGTGGATTCTTTACCACTGAGCCACCTGTGAAGCCCACCTGTCATAATAGTTCTCAATAGAATCTGCCTTACCATTTGAATAATTGTCTGAATAATCTTTTTCTTTAACAATACATGCACACTCACACACACACACACACACACACACACACACACACAGGGTTTGTGACTGTCTTATGGGTTAGGACACATAGTTTTTTGAGCCAGGAGCCTAATGTGTCCTCCTTTGCCTGCCAAGTAATACAGCTATCCTTTTCTACACCACCCAAAACTCTGTCTCTGAGACTTGATTTAGCACTGGCGTACAGAGAGGCCAAGCTTTCAGTAACAAGACGAAGAGGCTGGCAGCACAACAGACACCGGGTATTAGTCAGGAGTCCTGTCTCTGTCCCTGGTCTCCTAGCAACCGCTGTTGAGCATGTGGTTGCTAGGCAATGTGAGGCCATTGGATACTGCCCTTAGTGTATGTGGGCACCAATCAGAATATTGCAGGATATTGTTAATCCTACAAGTGGCCATTGGGCCCATTCCTAGATTTTCTCATCTATTAATTGCTTTTGTTGCACACACAAAAATATAACAATGGCAAACAAAGTCTGGAAAAAATAGAAAGAAATTGCCCCATTATCTCATCATCCAGATAACTGAAAACTGACCCTCTTTACTCTTCCCATTCCAGCCTTTCTCTGTAGAAATACATTTTCATCTTGATGTCATGCTAATACGTTTTGTTGTTTGATTATTATTTTTGGCTGTGCTGGGTCTTCACTGCTGGGTGGGCTTTTCTTTAGTTGCAGCAAGTGGGGGCTAACTCTCTAGTTGGTCATGTGGGCTTCTCACTGTGGTCACTTCTCTTGTTTAGGAGCATGGGCTCGAGGGTGCCCAAGCTTCATTAGTTGTGGCCTATGGGGTCAGTACTTGTGGCTTCCAGGCTCTGAAGCACTGGCTCAGTAACAGTGGTACAAGGGCTTAGCTGCTCTGAGGCAAGTGGGATCTTCCCAGATCAAGGATCAAACCCATGTCTCCTGCATTGGCAGGTGGATTCTTTACCACTGAGCCACTAGGGAAGCCCTACACATGCGGTTTTAAACCTTGCTTTTCTGACTTTGATTTAGATCACCACAAGGATCGCACAAGCTACTTGAGAGTTTTTGGAATAACCTCTCTGACGGCTGTGCGTGATCCCTTGCAGTGGACACACCATCATTTGGTTAATTATTCTCCTCTTGTTCCACTGTTGAGTTTGCACCAATTCCTTGCCATGATATTCTGCAGAGAGCTTTTCTTTACCCCTTAGATGGTTGTCTTGAAATCAATAATAAGGGATGAGATGATTGTATCAAAGCACAAGAACACCCTCGTCTTGATCTTGCTAAATTGCTTGCCTCAGAGGTGGTGCGGTTTTCTGACCGTGTGGACCCACACTAGAGTCCTCTTTTTCTACGAAAGCCAGGAGCCTAATGTGTCCTCCTTTGCCTGCCAAATCAGCTATCCTTTTCTACACCACCCAAAACTCTGTCTCTGAGACTTGATTTAGCACTGGCGTACAGAGAGGCCAAGCTTTCAGTAACAAGACGAAGAGGCTGGCAGCACAACAGACACCGGGTATTAGTCAGGAGTCCTGTCTCTGTCCCTGGTCTCCTAGCAACCGCTGTTGAGCATGTGGTTGCTAGGCAATGTGAGGCCATTGGATACTGCCCTTAGTGTATGTGGGCACCAATCAGAATATTGCAGGATATTGTTAATCCTACAAGTGGCCATTGGGCCCATTCCTAGATTTTCTCATCTATTAATTGCTTTTGTTGCACACACAAAAATATAACAATGGCAAACAAAGTCTGGAAAAAATAGAAAGAAATTGCCCCATTATCTCATCATCCAGATAACTGAAAACTGACCCTCTTTACTCTTCCCATTCCAGCCTTTCTCTGTAGAAATACATTTTCATCTTGATGTCATGCTAATACGTTTTGTTGTTTGATTATTATTTTTGGCTGTGCTGGGTCTTCACTGCTGGGTGGGCTTTTCTTTAGTTGCAGCAAGTGGGGGCTAACTCTCTAGTTGGTCATGTGGGCTTCTCACTGTGGTCACTTCTCTTGTTTAGGAGCATGGGCTCGAGGGTGCCCAAGCTTCATTAGTTGTGGCCTATGGGGTCAGTACTTGTGGCTTCCAGGCTCTGAAGCACTGGCTCAGTAACAGTGGTACAAGGGCTTAGCTGCTCTGAGGCAAGTGGGATCTTCCCAGATCAAGGATCAAACCCATGTCTCCTGCATTGGCAGGTGGATTCTTTACCACTGAGCCACTAGGGAAGCCCTACACATGCGGTTTTAAACCTTGCTTTTCTGACTTTGATTTAGATCACCACAAGGATCGCACAAGCTACTTGAGAGTTTTTGGAATAACCTCTCTGACGGCTGTGCGTGATCCCTTGCAGTGGACACACCATCATTTGGTTAATTATTCTCCTCTTGTTCCACTGTTGAGTTTGCACCAATTCCTTGCCATGATATTCTGCAGAGAGCTTTTCTTTACCCCTTAGATGGTTGTCTTGAAATCAATAATAAGGGATGAGATGATTGTATCAAAGCACATGAATACCCTCGTGACTTTGTATGTCTTGCTAAATTGCTTGCCTCAGAGGTGGTGCCGGTTTTCTGACCGTGTGGACCCACACTAGAGTCCTCTTTTTTCTACATCCTGGCCAACATCTGCTATTTGTTGGCTTTTTGATGACAGCCATTCTAACAAGTGTGAGGGGATATCTCACTGTTTTCTGGACATTTCATTTAAATGTATCATGCAGTCTGTATCTGTGGTCACCTGTGTTTTGTTTTCACTTAGTATAATGTTTTTGAGGCTCATCCATATTGTAGCATGTTTCTGTAGTTCACGCCTTCTTATTGCTTAATATTATCTGGTTGCACAGATACATTTTGTTTATTCACTCACCATTTGATTGACATTTGGATTGTTTCCAGTCTGAGGCAATTACCAATAACACTGCTGTGGATATTTGTGACGTCTCTACACGAACCTGTTTTCATTTCTGTTGGCTAGAAACCTTGGGGTGGAATTCCTGGGTTATATGGTAAGTGAGTGGTTTACCTTTTCATGAAATTTACCACCCCGCCTCAGGTTGTCGTGGAAACCAGTCAGGTTACACAGGGACTCCTGAGGCGCCCGGCCTGGAGCATCTTGGAGAGTGAACCTGGACAGCCAACCTCTGCAACAGGCTGGGAGCTGAAGCGAGCGAGAGCCAGAAACAAGAGGCGCCGGAACTGAGACAGACGTGGCGCAGACCCTGCAGAGGCCCCGGGCTCCGCCCCTCGCCGCCCCCTCCCGAATGGTTGAAATACAGCCGCAGCCCCGCCGTCGCCGCCCACTGCGCCTCGACCTCAGCAGGACCTGATCACCCAGAACCCGCAGACCCGTCTCCCCGCGTTCCTCGCCCATGGCTGACCACCTCTTTCAGCGAAAACTCTGGGACCCCGAACAGCTTCGCCCGGACCCCGACTCTGACTCCGAAGGCCTGTTTGACAAGGCTCCTCCAGAGGAGCCCCCCGCTGTCCGTGGGCCCAAGTCTACGTGGGCCGCGGGCAGGAAGGCCGGTCGGCGCACCGGCGGGAGGGCGCAGGGGTCTCGCCCCGGGCAGACCCCCAAGGGCGCGACGCGCCCCCAGCCCCAGGAAGAGGCGCCTCCACTGGACGAAGGCTGCTATCTTGACCATTTCCCGCACCTCTCCATCTTTATCTACGCGGCCATCGCCTTCTCCATCACCTCCTGCATCTTTACCTATATCCATTTGCAGCTTGCCTGATTGGCAGGGGCGGGACGGGATGCGCGCAGGGCCGAGGCGGGAGGGAAGGGAAAAGGAGGGAAAAGTGCTCAGCATTTTGTGCCTGGAGACGCACCCCCTTCGTCTAGCTATTGATGCTTGTTTCTTTTCTTCTCTGCTTGTCACCACCTGTCTAACTGTCCATCAGTAGAAACACCAAAGCGGCTGCCGCTAAAGAAATAAGCGTCTGGGAACGAGGGGCTGGGAACACAGACGCAAACGTTTAGAATCTTCGTGGTGAGACTGATTCCAATTTGTGAGGATAATGTCCCTGCACCCTGCCTCTGTGTGAGGTCGGGGACGCAGAGGAGCCTACACGACGCTGGACGGGGAACGGTTATATGGTAAGTGAGTGGTTTACCTTTTCATGAAATTTACCACCGCCTCAGGTTGTCGTGGAAACCAGTCAGGTTACACAGGGACTCCTGAGGCGCCCGGCCTGGAGCATCTTGGAGAGTGAACCTGGACAGCCAACCTCTGCAACAGGCTGGGAGCTGAAGCGAGCGAGAGCCAGAAACAAGAGGCGCCGGAACTGAGACAGACGTGGCGCAGACCCTGCAGAGGCCCCGGGCTCCGCCCCTCGCCGCCCCCTCCCGAATGGTTGAAATACAGCCGCAGCCCCGCCGTCGCCGCCCACTGCGCCTCGACCTCAGCAGGACCTGATCACCCAGAACCCGCAGACCCGTCTCCCCGCGTTCCTCGCCCATGGCTGACCACCTCTTTCAGCGAAAACTCTGGGACCCCGAACAGCTTCGCCCGGACCCCGACTCTGACTCCGAAGGCCTGTTTGACAAGGCTCCTCCAGAGGAGCCCCCCGCTGTCCGTGGGCCCAAGTCTACGTGGGCCGCGGGCAGGAAGGCCGGTCGGCGCACCGGCGGGAGGGCGCAGGGGTCTCGCCCCGGGCAGCCCCCCAAGGGCGCGACGCGCCCCCAGCCCCAGGAAGAGGCGCCTCCACTGGACGAAGGCTGCTATCTTGACCATTTCCCGCACCTCTCCATCTTTATCTACGCGGCCATCGCCTTCTCCATCACCTCCTGCATCTTTACCTATATCCATTTGCAGCTTGCCTGATTGGCAGGGGCGGGACGGGATGCGCGCAGGGCCGAGGCGGGAGGGAAGGGAAAAGGAGGGAAAAGTGCTCAGCATTTTGTGCCTGGAGACGCACCCCCTTCGTCTAGCTATTGATGCTTGTTTCTTTTCTTCTCTGCTTGTCACCACCTGTCTAACTGTCCATCAGTAGAAACACCAAAGCGGCTGCCGCTAAAGAAATAAGCGTCTGGGAACGAGGGGCTGGGAACACAGACGCAAACGTTTAGAATCTTCGTGGTGAGACTGATTCCAATTTGTGAGGATAATGTCCCTGCACCCTGCCTCTGTGTGAGGTCGGGGGACGCAGAGGGAGCCTGGGGCGCACAGAGCGAACCCAACCTTCTGTTTCGTAAAGGGTGGGCCAGACCCAGGCCTGCAGCCTTCCAGAGAGGGCATCGCGGGGAGGGTCGGTGTCCAGGCCCGGGCTGGGCCAGAGCCCTGTGATGGTGCATCGTCTCCCAGAGGAGCCGGCTGTGCCCGCCCACCGCCATCCCGAGCTGGCGCAGAGCCCGGAGAGAGGAGCGTGGGAGCTTGCGGACCTGAGCGCTCAGCGGGGACGTCACAAGAGCGCAGGACACGGTGAGTGGCGTCTGTCGGGGTAGCGCACCACCTCCCCAGAGACCTGAGCTCACGCGGATTGTGTTTTCCCTGCCTTAGGCTTTGATGACGCTACCCATCTCCGGACCTAGCGGAAACACGGCCGAAGGAGCTGTCCTGCCAGGAAGCCACGCTCTTTTCGTGTCCTGGATGCTTGGGACCAGCAGGGACGCAGGCCTAGTTTGCACGCTGCACAGCGCGGGATGAGACTTGGGGCCCGGGCTGGGGGCCACACTAGGGTTGTCACGTCTTTAGGAATTGCAGGGATGAGGGTGGGGGGGTTCATCGTCTGGAGTCCCTCTGGAGCTCCCCTAAAAGGAAGGAGATGAGGGAATCTCTGATTGACAGGCATTTGTGCTAGGAAATCACTCAGCCCCTAGGGGTTTGTCATCTCATACCCAAAAGACCTAACACCAAGCCCACCTTGACAGGTTATTTACCCACCTGTCATCTGTTTACTCATGAATGTTAAGTGTCAAAACCTAGCGCTCTACTACTGCCATATACTTTGACGTGTCTGCAATTGTGGTACCTCTGATGGAATAAATTCTTTCTCAGTCTCCTCTATATTGTGTTCTTTATTCATTTAAAACTACAGTGTGGCCACCAAACTTCCCAAATTTCATCCCATAATCTTCACATCCCTACTGTCCCTCCAAAACCAATTTCATCCCATTATCCAGCATTCCCAGAAATAGCATTTCTTTCCACTAAATAGCTATCTAGACCTCTAAGTGGTATCTTCTCCCTATCATGTCCAGATAGGATAGCGGAATCCAGTTCTGCTGTCTCCTGACAGCAGGTTTCTGTCCTTTTGTGGCATTATTCATTATTCAGTCCCCACTTGCCTGATTATTGTCCCCCCCACACACACCAACTGACCTCTAGAATTTGCCCCGATTCATCAGCTTATATCTTTATAAGCTCAGTGTTTGCTGACACCAGGACCTCGTCATTTCCCAGTTATGTTTTCCCATAATCCATTATCACTACATGCCTTAATAGCACACCCTTTTACTCAGTACGACATCTACTCTTTCCCAACATTAGCCTGTGCTGTGCAGCCAGTTTACTACAGTAATTTTCCCCCAATTAAAGGCACTGTTCTCCAAAATTAAGTCTCCAAGGTACAAGAGTATGTACTTCTCTTGTTTTTCCAGTTTTCAGTCTTGGATATTGGATCTCTACTTTCGTTTGATATGGACTATGCACTGAATCTCAACATATGCCCAGTGTTCTCCAAACATTTGGTCTCACTGTTTCCCATTCACACAACACCCTCCCTTTTTTTTTCCCGCTGTACCACGAGGCATGTGGGATCTTAGTTCCCTTACAAGGGATTAAACCTGCACCCCTTGCATTGGAAACTTGGAGTCTTACTCAGTGGACCACCAGGGAAGTCCCAGGAGATTTTAAATAAGCTCCAAATGTAAAAACTAATTTTTAGAATTATTTTTAAGTGCTCATTTGGCTAAAAAGTCACATGGAAAAACATATACCATGACATTAGATATAGCAGAAAAATTATCAAAGCTTTTAAAGTCCATTTAATGTACAGGACTGGGAAAAGAGACTCTTATAATTAACATTACAGTTAAACACAGGCTTCTTATACTGATGAATATTTAAATGCAAATATGAATACCCTAAGTTACACTGCTCTATAAGAGGGAAACTTCAAATCCTGTCCTTTAGGAGAACACTGCAGGCAAGAAATAAGAGCAGCTGTCGCCATTTCTCCCCTTTCCATGGCTGATCTAACATTTTACATGGATTAATTACAAAAGGAAATATTAGATTCCACTGAATTTAAGCACAAGATACAGCTAGAATTTATCACTGAAGCGCATTCTTAGCACACTCGGCAGCATGTCAGTCTCATAAAATTTATCACTGAGAGTTCTGAATACTTGATGCTTATGAGTATGAATAAATAAGTTAACTAAATATTAGGTTCACGGCAGGTTCCAAAGCTAAGTGAAGCATGAAAAAAAAATGATATATACACCTAACAGTTAATGTAATCTTTGCAATTCAGTATGTTCCAGGCTTCCTTTTCTGTGCCAATGAGATACTTCCTTTTTGTCTTATGTCTTCCATTGCTGGGCTCCAAAACATTAAACTCTTTTAACATCACCAAGGATTTATTTCAGAAACAAAATAACTTCTTTCTTCTTTCTAAAGGTCATGGTTGTTTTTTTCTGCTACTTGTTTCTTTCAACTAGCTATTAACTTCCTCATGTGAGAAAAGTTACTGGGCAAGAACAAGCAATCTGTTGTCCCAGTGTGGTGGCAGGTTAATAAAAAGACATCCACTTAACCTTTGTGTCCTCCGGTCTCATCCGAAGAATAAGTCAGAAAGATCAAGGTTACAAAGGACTCACGACCAAGGCACAACTTTTACAAACATCTTTGGCCAGAGAGCTTCATCTCTTCAGTCATGACCCCAAATGAGCTGTTATTGAAGCAAGAATCCCTTCCCACCCATCACAGACCTCCAAGCACAGATGTTTCAAAGATTAGTTCAAGGTAGCACATAGATGCTACAACCGAGTGAATCAAAACAAACAAACAAAAAAGAGAGGATATGGAATATAAGAAAGCATAAACAAAGAAATCCTCCCCAAAGTATACAGTTCATTAGGATTAGAATATCTTCCATATAAATCCCTTAACAGTCCACCTTCTGACATACTCCTTTTACTACTGAGAAATTAGGATATTTTTAATCGTTTGCCTTCCTTTTCCACATTGTCTCTGATATTCTGGAGTTTTCTGGAGTTCTGGACCAGGAACACCAAGCTCTCCCCAAAATCACTAGCCCCATGGTCTCTGCCAACGTTTTCTAGTTCATCAAACAAAGACAATGTCTGTTTGAGTTTGGCCTGAACAATTTTTTGCTCTTCGGCTGATCTAACATTTTACATGGATTAGTTACAAAAGGAAATATTAGATTCCACTGAATTTAAGCACAAGATACAGCTAGAATTTATCACTGAAGCGCATTCTTAGCACACTCGGCAGCATGTCAGTCTCATAAAATTTATCACTGAGAGTTCTGAATACTTGATGCTTATGAGTATGAATAAATAAGTTAACTAAATATTAGGTTCACGGCAGGTTCCAAAGCTAAGTGAAGCATGAAAAAAAAATGATATATACACCTAACAGTTAATGTAATCTTTGCAATTCAGTATGTTCCAGGCTTCCTTTTCTGTGCCAATGAGATACTTCCTTTTTGTCTTATGTCTTCCATTGCTGGGCTCCAAAACATTAAACTCTTTTAACATCACCAAGGATTTATTTCAGAAACAAAATAACTTCTTTCTTCTTTCTAAAGGTCATGGTTGTTTTTTTCTGCTACTTGTTTCTTTCAACTAGCTATTAACTTCCTCATGTGAGAAAAGTTACTGGGCAAGAACAAGCAATCTGTTGTCCCAGTGTGGTGGCAGGTTAATAAAAAGACATCCACTTAACCTTTGTGTCCTCCGGTCTCATCCGAAGAATAAGTCAGAAAGATCAAGGTTACAAAGGACTCACGACCAAGGCACAACTTTTACAAACATCTTTGGCCAGAGAGCTTCATCTCTTCAGTCATGACCCCAAATGAGCTGTTATTGAAGCAAGAATCCCTTCCCACCCATCACAGACCTCCAAGCACAGATGTTTCAAAGATTAGTTCAAGGTAGCACATAGATGCTACAACCGAGTGAATCAAAACAAACAAACAAAAAAGAGAGGATATGGAATATAAGAAAGCATAAACAAAGAAATCCTCCCCAAAGTATACAGTTCATTAGGATTAGAATATCTTCCATATAAATCCCTTAACAGTCCACCTTCTGACATACTCCTTTTACTACTGAGAAATTAGGATATTTTTAATCGTTTGCCTTCCTTTTCCACATTGTCTCTGATATTCTGGAGTTTTCTGGAGTTCTGGACCAGGAACACCAAGCTCTCCCCAAAATCACTAGCCCCATGGTCTCTGCCAACGTTTTCTAGTTCATCAAACAAAGACAATGTCTGTTTGAGTTTGGCCTGAACAATTTTTTGCTCTTCTAATTCTGCAAGAAGGGCCTGCTTAGTGCACAATTCTGTCTTATACTTCTCCTGTAACTGTTCAACTTCTTTTTGGAGAAGCTGGAATTCTTCCTTACTGTAAGGATGCATCTCCTGGCATTTATCTTCAGGCAGCAAGACGTTTGGGGGAATACGCAAAATCAACTGTAAGAAGAGCCGCTCCATTTTGCCGAAAAGGTTATCAAAACGTCCTTTCATAAAGCAAAGAAATTTTTCCGTGCACTTGCGAATCTGGACTGGGCTAATCGCACAGTCTGGGATGCCATCCAGCTTCTTCAGAATGACCTGTTCAACAGCCTGCATCACCTCAAACAGGTAGTCTTGAAAGGCAATGTAGATCCTAAGCATGCAAGTCTGAGGTGTGAAGCCAAAGAACTGGGCCTCATAAGCCATCGGATCAACAGACATCTTGGCTTTTTTTGCTCTGTTACATCTGACTGTGAAAAATCTGCAAATGTAATTAAAAAAATCATTTGTGTTTAAAAATACGTAACACATCACATTATAGACAGCAAAACAAACAAAAACAAAGAAGCAAACAAAAAACCATGAGGTTTATGTTCCTTGACACCTGATGCTACTTCCGGCCTCACGCATCCACAAGAGGAGATAAACCCAGCCTTTCTGAGGCTCTTTCCAGCAGCCTATCACCTCCCTCCTTCCTTCTCTTTGTCCATTCTCCTCACCTCTAAATAATAATGAGTTGTCTTCCAACACTCATTCACATATTCATATTATACCTTAACCTTCAAGACTTCCAGACCCTGGATCCTCTCTTTTTAGCTCTCAGTTTCTCCCACTTCACTTCTTCCTATCTCCATTTTAGGCTCCATGATCCATCACTTCAACACCTAACGTCCTCAACCCGCTCATCCTTCCAATCTTGCCATCTGAAAAAATACCACTAGAAGCCAAGCCTCAGCAGCTCTAAATTGAGGCTATCCCCATGAAAATAGCACTCTGATTTCCCTGTCAGGAACACCAAGCTCTCCAAAATCACTAGCCCCATGGTCTCTGCCAACGTTTTCTAGTTCATCAAACAAAGACAATGTCTGTTTGAGTTTGGCCTGAACAATTTTTTGCTCTTCTAATTCTGCAAGAAGGGCCTGCTTAGTGCACAATTCTGTCTTATACTTCTCCTGTAACTGTTCAACTTCTTTTTGGAGAAGCTGGAATTCTTCCTTACTGTAAGGATGCATCTCCTGGCATTTATCTTCAGGCAGCAAGACGTTTGGGGGAATACGCAAAATCAACTGTAAGAAGAGCCGCTCCATTTTGCCGAAAAGGTTATCAAAACGTCCTTTCATAAAGCAAAGAAATTTTTCCGTGCACTTGCGAATCTGGACTGGGCTAATCGCACAGTCTGGGATGCCATCCAGCTTCTTCAGAATGACCTGTTCAACAGCCTGCATCACCTCAAACAGGTAGTCTTGAAAGGCAATGTAGATCCTAAGCATGCAAGTCTGAGGTGTGAAGCCAAAGAACTGGGCCTCATAAGCCATCGGATCAACAGACATCTTGGCTTTTTTTGCTCTGTTACATCTGACTGTGAAAAATCTGCAAATGTAATTAAAAAAATCATTTGTGTTTAAAAATACGTAACACATCACATTATAGACAGCAAAACAAACAAAAACAAAGAAGCAAACAAAAAACCATGAGGTTTATGTTCCTTGACACCTGATGCTACTTCCGGCCTCACGCATCCACAAGAGGAGATAAACCCAGCCTTTCTGAGGCTCTTTCCAGCAGCCTATCACCTCCCTCCTTCCTTCTCTTTGTCCATTCTCCTCACCTCTAAATAATAATGAGTTGTCTTCCAACACTCATTCACATATTCATATTATACCTTAACCTTCAAGACTTCCAGACCCTGGATCCTCTCTTTTTAGCTCTCAGTTTCTCCCACTTCACTTCTTCCTATCTCCATTTTAGGCTCCATGATCCATCACTTCAACACCTAACGTCCTCAACCCGCTCATCCTTCCAATCTTGCCATCTGAAAAAATACCACTAGAAGCCGAGCAAGCCTCCAGTCAGCTCTACAACCTTGATGTTGTCTTAAGGGTCTGGGTGTCATTCCTTTCCAATGTAAACATCTATGAAAATAGCACTCTGATTTCCCTGTCACTGTGGGTGTTTAACCAAGGGACCTTTTTCACGCTGTAACCACATACTTGTCATAGAAATAAAGGAAGTTTCATTATTCCTGCAGATACAGTAACTAAAACAAACAACTACCTCCATTACTAGGCAAATTTAGGATGACCCTCATCAAAGAATCTGAAGCAAGTGGTGCCATCAAACAATCTTTTTATAAGAGATGTTCTTAATCTTGAGAATTTATGTAATGACCAAAAATAGAATGATTGTAATGGCTTAAGGTAGAGTTTCTTCCTGTCTCTCGCATCTCATTTACATATTTCCTATATGCATTATAATCTGATTATGCTTATTCAGCAATAGAACTGCTTTCTTTTCTATGTCTTGTGGAGGATTCTGTGGATTGACAGGATTTTAATTTCCTCAGCTACAATATTTTGGTCACCTGATACAGAAATGATTCATTGGGGAAAATCCTTATGCTTGGAAAAATAGAAGGCAGGAGGAGAAGGAGAGGACAGAGGATGAGATGGTTGGATGGCATCACTGACTCAATGGATGTAAGTTTGAGCAAGCTCGGGGAGATGGTGACAGTCAGGGAAGCCTGGCGTACTGCAGTCCATGGGGTCACAGAGTCGGACACGACTGAGCACTGCACAGAACTGACTTAATTTCCTCAACACTCTCCTACGCCTTCGGGATCAATTTCAAACTTTTTCACATGGTTTACAAGGACCTTCATCATCTGACCTTTACTAACCACCTGTCCTTTTTAAGGGCCTTACATATGCATAATTGAAGTGATAATACTTCTACCTTTTTTGCCAATCTGATAAAATTGTTTTACAGTGTTGTTTTTTGAAAACCAAACCATCTAATCCCCCCACACAGCCACACAGGTTGGACACTTGAGGACTGAAACTACCGACAGTCCCCTTGCTCCCCCAAATAACTTATTGTTTACATTTGCATGACTCTGCTACTGAGACGAGAATAATATTTTCACTGTCCAAAGGACTTGATTGAAGCCGAGCAAGCCTCCAGTCAGCTCTACAACCTTGATGTTGTCTTAAGGGTCTGGGTGTCTTTCCTTTCCAATGTAAACATCTATGAAAATAGCACTCTGATTTCCCTGTCACTGTGGGTGTTTAACCAAGGGACCTTTTCACGCTGTAACCACATACTTGTCATAGAAATAAAGGAAGTTTCATTATTCCTGCAGATACAGTAACTAAAACAAACAACTACCTCCATTACTAGGCAAATTTAGGATGACCCTCATCAAAGAATCTGAAGCAAGTGGTGCCATCAAACAATCTTTTTATAAGAGATGTTCTTAATCTTGAGAATTTATGTAATGACCAAAAATAGAATGATTGTAATGGCTTAAGGTAGAGTTTCTTCCTGTCTCTGCATCTCATTTACATATTTCCTATATGCATTATAATCTGATTATGCTTATTCAGCAATAGAACTGCTTTCTTTTCTATGTCTTGTGGAGGATTCTGTGGATTGACAGGATTTTAATTTCCTCAGCTACAATATTTTGGTCACCTGATACAGAAATGATTCATTGGGGAAAATCCTTATGCTTGGAAAAATAGAAGGCAGGAGGAGAAGGAGAGGACAGAGGATGAGATGGTTGGATGGCATCACTGACTCAATGGATGTAAGTTTGAGCAAGCTCGGGGAGATGGTGACAGTCAGGGAAGCCTGGCGTACTGCAGTCCATGGGGTCACAGAGTCGGACACGACTGAGCACTGCACAGAACTGACTTAATTTCCTCAACACTCTCCTACGCCTTCGGGATCAATTTCAAACTTTTTCACATGGTTTACAAGGACCTTCATCATCTGACCTTTACTAACCACCTGTCCTTTTTAAGGGCCTTACATATGCATAATTGAAGTGATAATACTTCTACCTTTTTTGCCAATCTGATAAAATTGTTTTACAGTGTTGTTTTTTGAAAACCAAACCATCTAATCCCCCCACACAGCCACACAGGTTGGACACTTGAGGACTGAAACTACCGACAGTCCCCTTGCTCCCCCAAATAACTTATTGTTTACATTTGCATGACTCTGCTACTGAGACGAGAATAATATTTTCACTGTCCAAAGGACTTGATTGTTCATTATGAAGCTCCCCACCAAAGACTGATGAACTCTTCAATGGAATGCGTGGCCAGCGTGCGAGCTCAGTCGTGTCCGACTCTGTGGGACCCCAGAGACTGTAGTCCGCCAAGCTCTTCTGTCCACGGGGTTTTCCAGGCAAGAATACTGGAGTGGGTTGCCATTTCCTACTCCACGAAATCTCACAGCCAGATTCTCTGAAACTCCTGCTTCAATTGTTTCTACCGATGTTGATCTGCTTTTCATGAGCTCTACCCAATCCTAACGAAGCCGTCAAAATGAAAAATCTACCTTAAGCCAACAGGACCTCTCCTCGGGCACTAACCAAGGCTTACTTTAGGATACTTTTATCAGAGAAGAACCCATCTTCTCTGTAAGCCTTAGATTTCCTGAGGGCAGGATGAGTACGGCTTCAACCGATATCTGGAGGTGGAACGTGGGAGATGCCCAAGACACCTCAGCGAGTAAAGGAGCCAGAGCTCCAGAAACCTCGGGGCAAAACAACTTCCGGCCGGAGGACGGGCTCCCGGCAGGCCCTGCCGCCCCGCTGCATGCCGGGACCTTCACGGTGGAGGTTCGCGGCCCGCCGGCGACGCCGCTCCATCAGGCTGGTCCAGTGCCCGGGATGGCGCCCCATCAAGTGCCACCCCGTCCCGCTCCTCTTCAGAGAAAATGCAGCCCTGTGGCACTTACCCAAGCGACCATGAGACAGATGAATTCGACCAAACGCCGGCTTCCCGCCACCTCCTTTAAACCACCGCCCGTTGCCAGAGATAGGCGGCGCCGTTGACTCCCCCAAATTCCCATCGCTATCTACTTAAGCGAACGACCGCGAGCCACCGCGCTCCTGATTGGCCGGCTGTCCGGCCAATCTCTCAATCTAGAGGCTGCCTAGATTGGTGACGGAAAGGGGCCGGGCGGGAAAGCTTGCTGTGGCCGGCGGGGATTGGCGGAAGGATCGGTACTCACTCTCCTCCCCCAGACGTTGGTGGGTGGAGAAGCGAGGCTGAGCCGCCGCGTAGACACAACCCGTGATTGGCGGGTGTGCGCTCTTTCGGGCTCTAGCGGTTGGTGGCTGGACGGTCGGGCCTCGCTGATTGGACAACTGCCGCACGGGGCGGGCCCCGTGCTGGTCCCGCCCTGGCCCCGCCCCGCCGCTGGGACTGACTGGCGGAAGGGGAAGTGGGGCGGGGACGGGAGGCGGCGGTGGGGAAGATGGCGTACCAGAGCCTCCGGCTGGAGTACCTGCAGATCCCCCCGGTCAGCCGCGCCTACACCACTGCCTGCGTCCTCACCACCGCCGCTGTGGTGAGCAGCTCCAGCGCCGGCTTCTCATGAGCTGTGCTGGATATGACCGGGTCCTCGGGAAACAGGGGCTTGGGCCTCGGGGAAGCTCAGAGGGGTTGGTCTCCACGGTGGGTGGAGGCGTACAGGGCTCATTCAGGGGTTCGGAACGGCCCGGTAAAGTGCTCTCCAGTGATCCGAGAAGGGAGTGCGCTTCCATGAGGGGTGGAGGATCAGAACGGCGGGTCGGTGTCTGAGAGAGAAAGGCAGGACCTGTACCACGTCGGGGCCGCGGGGGCCGCCCACCCAGGAAACGTGTCTGAGAACTCTGGCGGTGGCCGCACGAGGCTGTGGTGACTGCTGGGCGGAAGGTCCGCTTCGTGGAGAAACGTAGACATTGCAGATAGAGAGCTGGAAGTTGTCGAAAGGGAATAGTCCCGAAATTAAGAGAACCTGTAATAGAGGTTGGCTGCGAGTACCCAGCGCTCACGGTGGCAGCGTAGTGAGTCTTGTGGTTTCGTTGCTGCACGCAATTGTTTTAGGTGGTGCCCTGTGTTGGGTGTATGCCTAGCAACTGCTCTTACTTGCCCCGAGTCTAAAGATACCACACCACCTGCCTTCCATACCTTCACGTCACCGTCTGCTGTTGAAACATCAGACTGTTATTTTCTGCTTAGGCATTGGGGAATGCAAAGAATTGTACCAGAGGCTGCCTAGGGCCGGGCGGGAAAGCTTGCTGTGGCCGGCGGGGATTGGCGGAAGGATCGGTACTCACTCTCCTCCCCCAGACGTTGGTGGGTGGAGAAGCGAGGCTGAGCCGCCGCGTAGACACAACCCGTGATTGGCGGGTGTGCGCTCTTTCGGGCTCTAGCGGTTGGTGGCTGGACGGTCGGGCCTCGCTGATTGGACAACTGCCGCACGGGGGGGGCCCCCGTGCTGGTCCCGCCCTGGCCCCGCCCCGCCGCTGGGACTGACTGGCGGAAGGGGAAGTGGGGCGGGGACGGGAGGCGGCGGTGGGGAAGATGGCGTACCAGAGCCTCCGGCTGGAGTACCTGCAGATCCCCCCGGTCAGCCGCGCCTACACCACTGCCTGCGTCCTCACCACCGCCGCTGTGGTGAGCAGCTCCAGCGCCGGCTTCTCATGAGCTGTGCTGGATATGACCGGGTCCTCGGGAAACAGGGGCTTGGGCCTCGGGGAAGCTCAGAGGGGTTGGTCTCCACGGTGGGTGGAGGCGTACAGGGCTCATTCAGGGGTTCGGAACGGCCCGGTAAAGTGCTCTCCAGTGATCCGAGAAGGGAGTGCGCTTCCATGAGGGGTGGAGGATCAGAACGGCGGGTCGGTGTCTGAGAGAGAAAGGCAGGACCTGTACCACGTCGGGGCCGCGGGGGCCGCCCACCCAGGAAACGTGTCTGAGAACTCTGGCGGTGGCCGCACGAGGCTGTGGTGACTGCTGGGCGGAAGGTCCGCTTCGTGGAGAAACGTAGACATTGCAGATAGAGAGCTGGAAGTTGTCGAAAGGGAATAGTCCCGAAATTAAGAGAACCTGTAATAGAGGTTGGCTGCGAGTACCCAGCGCTCACGGTGGCAGCGTAGTGAGTCTTGTGAATTGCGTTGCTGCACGCAATTGTTTTAGGTGGTGCCCCTGTGTTGGGTGTATGCCTAGCAACTGCTCTTACTTGCCCCGAGTCTAAAGATACCACACCACCTGCCTTCCATACCTTCACGTCACCGTCTGCTGTTGAAACATCAGACTGTTATTTTCTGCTTAGGCATTGGGGAATGCAAAGAATTGTACCAGTTCTGGAGAGCTCTTTACCAACCTTTTCTTCCAGCTTAAGACGTAAGCCTTGACTGATTCAATCGAAGTGTCTTGAGAGTGGGAAGTTTCCAGAGCTGCTATCTTTTGTTGTAAATGGTATTTTGTTTCTCGGTTGACTTGCTTGAAGAAGCTGTTTTTCTATTTCAGCAGTTGGAATTGATCACACCTTTTCAGTTGTACTTCAATCCTGAATTAATCTTTAAACACTTTCAAGTAAGTGGCCCATCACAACAGCCATTCGTGTTTCAGTTTTTAAACTTGTGTTTCTTTTTTTTTTAGTAGCTAATCCTGCCATATACTACCCCAAAGAATTCAGTGGAAATGTTTGATTGTCAGTCTTAGGAGGGTGGGGGAGTACAAAACTGATTCTGCAGCCTGGGACTTTTAAGAGCTTCTGAGGCTGCTTCTCATGTACCCAATCAGAATTGCCAAGGATATGGTACAAAGTTCCCTGCTTAGTTTTGATTTGATGCCCCTAGTTCCTGTATTTCAGAATCACTGGTTCAGAGTTGATGTTCTAGATTGAGAGGAGACTGGACCGGCTAGCTGTCCAGGGAGAGCCTCAGAGGACTTCCTTATTTAGTCCACTCCATCCGACATGGCACAGCCACCGCCTGGGTGTCATCTCTCTGGTCCAGTTCAGAAACTCAGTGCTCTGATCCATCTTCTGGGAATCCCATCACCCTCACAGAACTCCAGAGGACTGACATCTAAAACAGCATGCCAGTTTACCAGTGAGAGGGTCCTTTCCAGTCATTAGAATCCTAAGAGATGTGTTTTCCTGTTCTAAGATGATCATGTTGGCCATAGTCGAAGTAAAAGAGACTCAGAAGGCAGTAGTTCTGTTTCTGCACCTGCTATTCCCTCCGTCTCATATGTGTTTCCTTCACTTTTATACCCATTGGTCTCCAACTTGTCCTTCAAGATGCAGTTTTTGTGTAGCCTTCTCAGATTCATTCTCCTATGTGTTCCTCGGGTATCTGTAAATACTTGTAAATCTCTCATCTCGTACTTGCACTTGTGTATACGCTGGTCTCCTCACAAAGTCGAGGACTTTACAATCCCAGATGCAGACAGCATGCAATGAACAATTCTGAGTTGTTTCAACTTTAATAGTTAGCAGTTCTGAAGAATTTAATGATCGTAAAGCAGTCTTGTGGGCCCTTATCACTGCCTTCTTCCTTCTCCACTCACAAGCCCTTCGCTGGGAGCTGCTTCTAACAAGGCTTAATTTTGCCTGAGGTCAAACTCTTGCCACCTGTGTTTGCATTTGAAATTAGAGCTCAGAGTCTATGCAAGGTGTGTGTCCTTGGGCAGGCCATTTAAAAGTCAGGCACGTCCCTTAGTTTCTTCATGAAATGGGGGTGGTAGTGCCAGTCTGTTCATCTCACAGGAAAATTAAGGTCACATGACATAACAATATTTTAAAACACTTCAATTGTTGAGTGTTCTATTGCTATGAGTAATTGTCTTCATTGCAGGCATGGATGGTTTGGGTGGGAAAGAGAATATCAGGATTTGAAAATGAGTGTATCTGAGTGTATCTACCAATTAGACTCTAATTATTACCATATTAGATCTTTACTTGTAGGGAGTTGGCTGTTTGTTCAGGCTAGTACTCGAATATTTGCTTTAGAATTACTCTTTACTCTGGATGTTTCTGATGGCTAATATAGAAAGCAATTGCTATTAGATCCTGTAATTTTCCTCTCATATCTTGAGACTATTCATTCGATTGTGATATTCCTATATGAAAGCTCTGTTTCCTAGCTCACAAATTAACCTCGTCTTTCCATCAGACTTTTCCCATAATTTGCTTGACCCTTTTTTTTAGTGACTGTTAGAAACTCAGTGCTCTGATCCATCTTCTGGGAATCCCATCACCCTCACAGAACTCCAGAGGACTGACATCTAAAACAGCATGCCAGTTTACCAGTGAGAGGGTCCTTTCCAGTCATTAGAATCCTAAGAGATGTGTTTTCCTGTTCTAAGATGATCATGTTGGCCATAGTCGAAGTAAAAGAGACTCAGAAGGCAGTAGTTCTGTTTCTGCACCTGCTATTCCCTCCGTCTCATATGTGTTTCCTTCACTTTTATACCCATTGGTCTCCAACTTGTCCTTCAAGATGCAGTTTTTGTGTAGCCTTCTCAGATTCATTCTCCTATGTGTTCCTCGGGTATCTGTAAATACTTGTAAATCTCTCATCTCGTACTTGCACTTGTGTATACGCTGGTCTCCTCACAAAGTCGAGGACTTTACAATCCCAGATGCAGACAGCATGCAATGAACAATTCTGAGTTGTTTCAACTTTAATAGTTAGCAGTTCTGAAGAATTTAATGATCGTAAAGCAGTCTTGTGGGCCCTTATCACTGCCTTCTTCCTTCTCCACTCACAAGCCCTTCGCTGGGAGCTGCTTCTAACAAGGCTTAATTTTGCCTGAGGTCAAACTCTTGCCACCTGTGTTTGCATTTGAAATTAGAGCTCAGAGTCTATGCAAGGTGTGTGTCCTTGGGCAGGCCATTTAAAAGTCAGGCACGTCCCTTAGTTTCTTCATGAAATGGGGGTGGTAGTGCCAGTCTGTTCATCTCACAGGAAAATTAAGGTCACATGACATAACAATATTTTAAAACACTTCAATTGTTGAGTGTTCTATTGCTATGAGTAATTGTCTTCATTGCAGGCATGGATGGTTTGGGTGGGAAAGAGAATATCAGGATTTGAAAATGAGTGTATCTGAGTGTATCTACCAATTAGACTCTAATTATTACCATATTAGATCTTTACTTGTAGGGAGTTGGCTGTTTGTTCAGGCTAGTACTCGAATATTTGCTTTAGAATTACTCTTTACTCTGGATGTTTCTGATGGCTAATATAGAAAGCAATTGCTATTAGATCCTGTAATTTTCCTCTCATATCTTGAGACTATTCATTCGATTGTGATATTCCTATATGAAAGCTCTGTTTCCTAGCTCACAAATTAACCTCGTCTTTCCATCAGACTTTTCCCATAATTTGCTTGACCCTATGGTATGGATTTGACTTTTTAGTGTTTTAGTTACAGTCACAATTTCAGGTTTTCTGTCCTTTCAACCTTAGAACGTTCCAGGGGCGTGTGATATCTTTCAGGCTTTCACTGAAACAGCACAAATATTCAGTGTCCAATTGTGTGTCTCACTTTGAGTTTAGACATAGGATCACCTGTTTGTAGCCTTTCAACCATTTTAATCATAGTATCATCTCTTTTGTCTTAATATGAAAATGTTTCCTGGTATATTTTACTTAATCTGTCTTTTTCTTGACTTTTTTTTTTCTTTTAACAGATATGGAGGCTAATCACCAATTTCTTATTTTTTGGGCCAGTTGGATTCAATTTTTTATTTAACATGATTTTTCTGTATCCTTTACTAAGTGGGGTTAGCATAGTTTTACTTAGGAGAGACAGTATTGAGTTTGAAACTATTAACCCTGCTATTTTTTGTTACCGTCTCAGCTGTAACTCCTGGCTACTAGCTCAGTGATACACAGAATAACTGGTCAGTTGGTAATGTTTTGAGGGTGTTTATAGGTCACTGTTTATTCAGTGGGAGGTATTTAACCATAAAATGTTTACGTTTCCACCACTTAAACAAATCTGATCAAGGGAGACCAGAGTGATTTAATTGAGGTGTTCTTACAAAATAAGACCAAGGGGTCCCAAGTGATAAAACCCAACCTGGAAGTGGGTTCGTGGGGGATGGAGAACTTGAGATCTTCTTGGCTCTCGGTTGCTGGTTCTACCGGCTGGAAAGACAGTGCTTTGACTGCCAGGCTCGCCATGGTCCAGTTTGCTGAGAGAGAAGAGAGGTGCTGTGGTCAGATAGTAATCGGGGCCATTGAGCAGGGCATTTCTCCTGCCCCCTGCCCCTCTGGATTAAGACGGGAGTTACAGCTCAGCTCATCCGCAGGAGCCAGAGGGCCTCGTAGGGGGTGACAGGCTTCCTGCCATAGGATGGATTCCTGTGTCTTCTATATGATGTATCATTCTGGTAAGTTTCTACTGGTTAAATTTTTTCATTGACTGAGGTATAGAATGCTCAACTCCCTGGCCTGAAACAGCAGATAATCACAGGAGGCTTCTTGATGGGGCTTTCCACCAAGTTAGGCTGTGAAAGAGCGAGGATGGGGGAATGACGGTGTGGCTGAACATGAGAAGACAGTGCAGACTGGACACATGTTTATGTGGCAGCCGGCTCAGTTCCCCAGTCAGGAATGGTGTTTGTAAAACAGAGCTGTTGCCTAGGATGCCCAGAATTGGGAAAGAACAACACTGCCAGTCATAAATACTCTTACAGAAATGAAGTCTTGACTTCTCACGAGTACCATGGAATCCAAGCGTAAACTTAAGTGATACATTCAATTTCACTTTCTTCCTGTTTGTGTTAACATTTTCTTAACTGGAACTTAAGATACCGTTACTGTCGAATGCTAGAAGAAGGCTCTTTCCGAGGTCGGACAGCAGACTTTGTATTTATGTTCCTTTTTGGTGGATTCTTAATGACCGTATCCTTCGACAAATAGAAATAACTACAGGAAGATACTAAAGAACTTCCTGTCTTTTCCTAAAGCTTTTCATCTGTCTCCCAAAGTGTGCTGTATACTCAGAATGAACAGATAAAAGTTACAGACATCTCCCCCACCCCGATTCTAGCTTCAGGCTCCTGTGTATCTTACAGCCCACTTTCTGTGACCGCTTGTCTTAGCCTACAGGCTGCACAGGGTGCTTTTCTGCTGTGAGCGAGTCAGGAACTTTTACCTCAGGTGGGTTACTATTATGTATTCCGGTTGGTGGGTGTAGCTCCCTTTTTCTTTTTTATTTGACTGGGCCACAGAGCTTGTGGGATCCAAGGTCCCTGACTGGGGAATGAAACTGGGCCCTTGGCCTTGAAAGCATGGAGTCCTAACCACCGGGCTGCCAGGCACTCCCCAGGTGTACTTCACTTTAAACTGCGTTAGTAGGACATTTCTTTGGTCACCATCAAAACTGATAAAGTCTTTTTTTTTTTTAACAATTGTCAAAAAGGAAAAACAGAAATTGTCACCTGAGGACCAGACTGAAAGGGAGCCCTCTCAGACGAGATGGTTTTGCTCCCCGTTGGCTCGATTCACCCCTGTAAAGGTCCTCCTGGTGAACAGGCTTCCCTGTAACGACTGACCAGGGAATTAACAGATTCCAAAGAGGCAAGAGCTTGGTGAAAGGCGAATGTTAACCTGAAGTAGCAACAGTCCAGATGATGTGGCCGAAGCAGGTTTTTGCCTGATTACTCTGCGTAATTATTTTCAGGCTCCCCCCTCCCCCAAACGTGTAACGACCACTCGCCTTTCCTTATTCAAACTTGGGTTAGAGCTCAGTCCTTCAGTCTTTTACCCCATCTGCCCTGTTACACTGGATGTTGCCATTTTCCTTAATGCCAGCCACTAGCTTTTTGGTTTGTTTGTGAGCTTAGTGTTCTTGGGCCAGGCCTTTACAATAATGCTTGTCTACGTGTGGAGCCGAAGGAACCCGTATGTCCGCATGAACTTCTTCGGCCTTCTCAATTTCCAGGCCCCCTTTCTACCCTGGGTGCTCATGGGTTTCTCCTTGTTGTTGGGGAACTCAATCATTGTGGACCTCTTGGGTAAGAGTCTTAGCACTACTTTTTCTGTTATGTTACTTGCAAATGTTTTTTGTCATGCTTATCATGTTAGTTCTGCCTGACCTTCATAAATAGCTAGTATAGAATTATTTAATAGTTACATACTCAGGGACTGCAATGTTAATTGTTAACTTTTTAATAAGTATATTGACCTTTCCTCCTAAATAGATAGAATTTACATTGACGGAGACACTCGCAATCAAAAATTCTAATCCTCTCCCTCATCCTTTATTTCTTTTTATTATTATTTTTTTTTTTTAACATTTATTTATTTATTTATTTGGTGGGGGGCGGGCCACTTCTATTGGTCTTTCATTTCTCTATTTTCATCCGTCTTTGTTCTTTGGCTCCTGCGGGCCTCCCATCACGGTGGCCTCTGTTGTCGCAGAGCGCTGGCTCTGGGCGCATGCGCTCCAGAGCTCTGGCTCAGTAATGGGACACATCAGTCCAGCCCAGCTCCCAGGTGTCCTTCCCTTTAAACTTCGTTAGTTGGAATTTTTTTTGGTCACCATCAAAACTGATAAAGTCTTTTTTTTTTTTTAACAATTGTCAAAAGGAAAACAGAAATTGTCACCTGAGGACCAGACTGAAAGGGAGCCCTCTCAGACGAGATGGTTTTGCTCCCCGTTGGCTCGATTCACCCCTGTAAAGGTCCTCCTGGTGAACAGGCTTCCCTGTAACGACTGACCAGGGAATTAACAGATTCCAAAGAGGCAAGAGCTTGGTGAAAGGCGAATGTTAACCTGAAGTAGCAACAGTCCAGATGATGTGGCCGAAGCAGGTTTTTGCCTGATTACTCTGCGTAATTATTTTCAGGCTCCCCCCTCCCCCAAACGTGTAACGACCACTCGCCTTTCCTTATTCAAACTTGGGTTAGAGCTCAGTCCTTCAGTCTTTTACCCCATCTGCCCTGTTACACTGGATGTTGCCATTTTCCTTAATGCCAGCCACTAGCTTTTTGGTTTGTTTGTGAGCTTAGTGTTCTTGGGCCAGGCCTTTACAATAATGCTTGTCTACGTGTGGAGCCGAAGGAACCCGTATGTCCGCATGAACTTCTTCGGCCTTCTCAATTTCCAGGCCCCCTTTCTACCCTGGGTGCTCATGGGTTTCTCCTTGTTGTTGGGGAACTCAATCATTGTGGACCTCTTGGGTAAGAGTCTTAGCACTACTTTTTCTGTTATGTTACTTGCAAATGTTTTTTGTCATGCTTATCATGTTAGTTCTGCCTGACCTTCATAAATAGCTAGTATAGAATTATTTAATAGTTACATACTCAGGGACTGAAATGTTAATTGTTAACTTTTTAATAAGTATATTGACCTTTCCTCCTAAATAGATAGAATTTACATTGACGGAGACACTCGCAATCAAAAATTCTAATCCTCTCCCTCATCCTTTATTTCTTTTTATTATTATTTTTTTTTTTTTAACATTTATTTATTTATTTATTTGGTGGGGGGCGGGCCACTTCTATTGGTCTTTCATTTCTCTATTTTCATCCGTCTTTGTTCTTTGGCTCCTGCGGGCCTCCCATCACGGTGGCCTCTGTTGTCGCAGAGCGCTGGCTCTGGGCGCATGCGCTCCAGAGCTCTGGCTCAGTAATGGGACACATCAGTCCAGCCGCTCCACGGCACATGGGATCTTCCCAGGCCAGGGATTGAACCGGCGCCCCTTGCACTGTAAGGCGGTGTCCTTACCCACTGGACCACCAGGGAAGCCCCTCATCCTTTATTTCTGATTGACTCTAGGTATTGCAGTTGGACACATATATTTTTTCCTGGAAGATGTATTTCCCAGTCAACCTGGTGGAATAAGAATTTTGAAAACGCCATCTATTCTGTGAGTATTTAACACCAAGTTACATGTGCCTTGCAGATTAAGCCAGGGCAGGGTCCAGGATCCGTTTTCTTGGGGCTGCCAAAGCTCCCAGCACACATAGTTCAGACCAGATTGAGCAATATTTACAGATTGAGCAATCCGGCTGCTGTTTAGGAGCATTCAGATTGGGCGGGAACAGACTGCACCAGAGTTGTGGCTGGAGGCTCAGGATGTCCTGGCTTAACATGGTAATTGTTGTCCCTGATGACATTATGGCCCACAGAGAAGCCGGTTCCATGAAGCTGCTGTCTGAGTTTAGAGAGACACAGTAGCAAGATGGCAAAACCGACCGGAGGGAGGTTTCTAAAAGTGAAATGTCAGGTCTCCCAAACAGGTGATAGAGGCAAGCAGTGAAGTCGAGGGGGAAACGGCTTTCGGCTGGAGACCACGTATAGGCTGTTCTGCCAGCCAGCTGTGTGATTTTAAGCAAACCCCATCTCCTTGTTCCCCACCTCAGTTTCCTGAAGGTAGAGCTTTGATTTATAGGATGTCCTTCTATGCCAGAATTTTGTGTCCTGCATTAAAAAGGATTCACTTGAGGAATGAACTTTTTTTCTTATAAAATGTTGGTTGTAGAATAACCAAAAAGAAGAAAAAAAACTCCTCCATTATCCCACCATTTAGATAGAACAGTGGCTCCTGTTGTGAACTTTTCTTTTTTTTAAATGTTGACCAAGTTTTCACTATTGCCCATGTCTCACCCTCTGCTTTATCTTTATTAGTATTATTATTTTGGCTGCTCTTGAGTCTTTGTTGCTGCGTGCAGGCTTCCTCTAGTTGTGGTGAGCCGGGGCTCCTCTCTAGTTGCAGTGCATGAGCTTCTCACTGCAGTGGCTTCTCTTGTTGCAGACCACAGGCTCTAGGGTATATGGGCTTAGTTGCTCCATGGCATGTGGGATCTTTCCAGACCAGGGATTGAACCCAAGACCTCTGCATTGGCAGGCAGACTTGTAACCACTGGACCACCAGGGAAGGCCGTGTTGTGAACTTTTTGATATGGATTCATCAGTTTTTTTACTGTCTGTGGACTTTAAAAACTGCTCTCATAACCTGCTTTCTAATGTAATATATCATAATCATTTTTCCATCATAAATGTCTGACAAAAACTGTAACAGCTGCATGACCCCCTTGGTATGAATGGAGCATGATTTCCTAGCCCCTTATCCATGGACAGTGACATCCTGCCTGCTCCTCCCTCCATGACCGGGGTGGTGAGCATCTTTGCAGCCACACATCCATGTAGCACCTGAGGTGGCACATCCTTGGCACATTTCCATGATTATTTTCAACAGATACATTCCTACAAGTAGAATAGCTATTTGGTTTATCACCAAACCGTCATCTAGAACGGATACTCAGGTTTACATTCCACCAGCTCCATCTAAGCGCCTATTTCCCCACATCTTCATAAAATGTGGGAGTTTACCCTAGCTAGTTTGATAGCTATGAAGTGATACCTCCTTTTTTTCTGTGGTTTCTTTTTCTACAATCTCAAAACAGTTGTAGAAACGTTCAGAACAATACAAAGGACTTTTTCCCTTAGATACTTGAACGTGGACTGTTAAACTGCTGCCCCGTGACCCCTCTGATGGGTATTTTCTGTAAACAAGGACATTCTTATAGATAGTCAAAATCTGGAAAGAAACGTTAATCCTCAAACCCAGTTCCACCTGGGGCACTTGTCCTGATATGTTTTTGCAGCAGAAGAATGCAGTTGAGATTCAGTGGTTGCACTTTGTTGTTGCGTCTGTTTAGTTTCCTTCCTTTGGAGCGGCTCCTCAGCTTTGCCGTGACCCTCATGACATTGACGTGTTTGAAGATTGTAAGCCCATTCTGTAGAACATCTCTCCGTGTGGGTTTGTCTGATGTTCCCTCACCTTGACGTTCAGATTTTACATCTGTGTTGGGAACGTCAGAGAAGTGATGGCGCATTCTCGTTGCTGCCTGCTGGCCCAGGGTTTCCATTGGTCGAATCTGCCAGAGTGGTAGTAAACACTTTGATGACCCGATGAAGCCATCTGCAGGGATTCTCTACTGCAGAGTTACTTTTCTTTTCCCCTTTGCCTGAGGAGGTACTTTGAGACTGTGGAAAACATCTTCTTACTAACAAAATTCGAGTTCATTATATCTGTAAGAATCCATGGTTTCATGTTTTATTTATTCATGGATTATAACCCCTTATCACTGTCATTTATTTTGATACTTCGACTGTTCCTCTGTCTCTGAAGTACTTTTCAACATGTGTGATCTAACTTCTATAAAGTTTCATATGCTTACAGACTTAGAAAACAAACTTACGGTTGCCAGGGAGGAAGAGACAAGGACTTTAGGAAGATCCTGTACACACTGCTGTATTTAAAATGGATAACCAGCAAGGACCTATTGTATAGCACAGGGAACTCTGCTCAGTGTTATTTGCCAGCCTGGATGGGAGGAGGAGGTTTGAGAGAGAAGGGATACATGTATCTATGGGGCTGAATCCCTTCACTGTGCACTGGAAACTACCATAACACGGTTCATCAGCTAATTAAAAATTTAGTGTTAGGAAACATAAATAAATAAAAATTCATATAAAAGTTTTAGAAGAATATTGCAAAGATCAACATAATTATCTCTGGGGATTGAGATTTTGCTCGTATGTATTTCCTGTTTTCTCTATAATTCCATGTATTGCTTTTGTAGTACAATAGTAAAGGAGGTAGAAATTAATGTCATTGTGAGGTTTCCCTGGTGGTCCAGTTGGTAAAGAGTCCGCCTTGCAGTGCAAGGGGCACCAGTTCGATCCCTGGCCTGGGAAGATCCCACGTGCCACAGAGTGGCTGGACTGGTGTGTCCAATTACGAGCCAGCGCTCTGGAGTGCATACGCCCAGAGCCAGTGCTCTACAACCAGAGAGGCCACTGCAATGGGAGGCCCACACAAGCCAAAGAATAAAGATAGATGAAAATAAATAAATCAATACAATAAAACCCAATAAAAGAGGCCCAAAAAATTAATGTAAATGTGAAATATTTATGAATGCTTTCAAAATATGGTAACTGGTTCATTGGTAGATACCCTCTGGGATTTTTCTGATCCTAGAGCAGCATTTAGGACCTAAGATGACCCCGGGACTCAATTCTGTCTGTTGCCTGTCTTTTAGGAAGGCTATTTTTGATACGCCAGACGAAGATCCAAACTACAATCCACTACCTGAAGAGCGGCCAGGAGGCTTCGCCTGGGGTGAGGGCCAGCGCCTGGGCGGCTAAAGCATCAGTGCCAATAACACGAGCCAGCTGGGAAGGACTCAGTGGCACACCCACTGGGATTCTTGTATCCTCTGTGCTGCAGATGTGTGGACACTTTGGAAAGCTTGATGAGAATTGTAACTCCAGAAGCACTTTATGAAATGGCACAGTGATTCATCCAGAAGACATTTCCAGCAGTTTGCCGGTGGTTCCTCATTACACTGGTACTGAACGTGTGATCTCTCAGAGCCAAAAAACTGGAGCAACAAATAGCCTGCCACCTCCTAGGAACGAGTACCTGAGTTCTGTGGTGACGGGCAGTTTTTCCTCCTCTTCCTCCTCCTCTTTGATAGATGAGGCCATGGTGTAAATGGAAGTTTCAGAGAGGACGAAATAAAACTGAATTCCATCTCTCTCTCACTGAATTAAGCTCTTGTGTGTGCTCTTTTATCACCGTGTCTCCTAGTTCTCCTGCATAGGTCTGTGCTCAGAGCAGCTTCCATACCCGCTCTCCCTGGGTCTTCATGGCTTTCAACTGGACTTCATTTCAAGATTGGAAGTACGTTGCTGAGACTCCGTGGCTGTGCACACACCTTGCTAACCCAGAATGCCAGCTCCAGGAAGAGGATTGGCCCCTATTGCCCAGACAGCTTCTTCTCTATCTGGGTTTTACAAAACTTCAAGGTCTCAGACACCGTGGGGCAGAGGGAGAGGGTAGGATGGATCTCGTAGAAGCAGGAATTCTGCTGGAGGAGAATCAGGTAGGCTCGAAGCTAATGTGGCATCTCATTTACTTGCTCTGCACATCTCCATTCAGAAATACTCAAGGGAAAGGCAAGTCCAGCCATCATTTTGGAAAATAAGTTAGAATGTTGACTCTGGAGCCAGATGAGGGAGTACCAGTTAAGAGGAGGATGCACAGCTCCTGGGTCTTTGGTTTGTGAACATTTATTACCTGCTTCACAAAAAGCCAAGAAGCCTTCAGAGCCGAGTACCTGGTTGACCGTCCCTCCCAGGTAGAAACAGGACAGGTCCATCAAAGTCAAGTGGTTCCAGTGTTCACTTTCTGGAGGCTCAGCATGTTTGCCACCACACTGGGTAAGTCATTCAGAGAACCCGGAGGAACAGAATGAACACCCAGGAAAAAGATGCATTCAGATCATTTTAATAGCAGCATATAAGCCCAGCACTCCTTCCCCCATAGTTCGAGTTAAGTGGTTGCTTTCTAGAGTGAGAGTTCCCACAGAAAGATGAATAGGAAGTTCGATTAAACATAATAAATGGGAATTTTTAGATCATTTGTGAAGTGAAAAGTATTTTAAGTACATGCTTCTAGTCAGTAACTTTGAATGAGGTGGTTCCGTTTTCTGGAACGTGAATTGATGGAACTGCTTTTTTTCCTTAGTGACTTTTAAAACCCTTTAAATGCTAACCTTCAGATGTATAGTTCTTACGGGGTTCTTAAATTTTGTCTTTGTTCAAAAGAAGCTTAAATTTAACTAGAAGGTTGGGGGGTTTTTTGTTTGCTCTATTTGGGGGTTAAAAATAGATTTCACTCACTAAATCTGTTCTCCTTTAGTTCACTTTGAGGTATCCAGTTCATGGAATTTCTGTGGTAAAATTTTAACCCTAAAAATCTATTCTGTGACTTTATTTAATGATGACTGGGTGAAACGGAACATTTTGAGTTTTTAGCCTAAACTGCAGTCAGCTATGGGATTTTGGTTTCTCCAGTTTTATGGGATGGGAATTTCTGGTGGCATGATGTCATGCTGTGCTAATAGACCGTGTCCTACGCAGTGATCATTTCATGCACGGACCTTCAAATGTAGCAGCCGCCACCCTCCCTGGCCCCGTGTTGCTACCCAGATACCTCCCATCATGGACATAAGGAAAAGCCCTCGCTTCTTCCCAGCACCTCTCTCCATCACAGTCCTTGCAGAACACATATCTTTTTCTTAATGTCAGTCAGCTCAACATTGGGATTTGATCCATGGGACTGTGTGGCTCATTTACCTGATATACATAGAATTCAAAGGATTCCTGGATTCCACCAGTAATACTGAAAAGCACACGTAAGACATCGCTTTTTCATTGTAAAAATACAGTATACATTCATTTAAAAAAAAAAAAAAGGACATGCAAATTGCATCTCCATAGGAGGTGCACTTGATACATTTTGGTGTGTTCTTTGCACTGTGGATTTCTGTTTCTCTTCCACTTGTTCCTTTCTGTGTGTGTCACTCTAGTGTGTCCCAGTATCTTAAGTACCTCTCGTATAGCCTCGAAGCAAGAAGCACCCAAGTCCTAGATCTTAGTAACGAAACCATCACTGTTTCTGGGGCCTATGAAGATTAGGAAGTAATGGTGTTATTGGCTTGTTGGGTGAAGGGCTTCCTAGAATTATCATCAGTTCTTGCATTCGTTGTGTTTTCCTTTGACAGGTAAGTGCCATCTCTGTTGCTCATCAGGATACTGCTTGTTTTCAGTGTTCCGCTGGCTATCTATTCCCTAAGCTATTAATGTTTTACAAGTTTGCATTACATTTCTTGCTCTTTGTATAATGAAGTCACTTCTCTGCTCAGAGATCCATAGTAACTTCCTAGTAAGCTCCCATAGCACATGCGTATTTTTTTGTCTTCCTCGGAACCTCCCTCCCACTTCCAGCTAAGAGGGACCTCCATTTCATTTCCTCTGTCTTTCAAGGCCTAGCCCCATTCCTGACTGCTTAGCAAACCTTGACTGTAGGGCCTGTTTCTTGCCTGTCTTCTTTGAATCCTTATGACCCTTCAAGGCTGTACAACATGCCCTTACACCAAACTGTCTTGTGTTGTTGTTAGCTGGTACGTGTATATGGTCTTGTCTCCTTCCTGAGAATGTAAGCTCCTCAAGAGCAGGGACCAAGTCTTACGTTTTTGTATCCGCCACAGTGCCTAGCACGAAGCTTGGCACATGGGTGCTGAATAAAGACTTTGTTTATTGATCAGTAAACTATTACCTGGTATTTTTAATTATAGAGGGACTAATGTATGTGCATGCCAGCTTGTCCCTAGTTGCTGAGGCTTGTGATTGTCTCTAAGTGGGATGGAGCAAAACTGAACATGATCAAAGGCAAGGGGATGGCCTGACAAGCCTGCCAACAATGGTGACCACCAACTAGTGTGGTCATAGAAAGAACGGATAGTTCCCCATGGACCATTGCAAAGGAATGACTAGTAGCTGTTTTTAGAGACAGGATGTGGGCTCTATCAAGAGGCTAGTTCATGTGTTTATATCACCTGCCTGGTACTCTTGTAATCATGTGAGCATGTCTCCTCCATTAGGTTACTCTGGAAAGCACACTGGGGGAAAAGGACTGAGGTCTTTTTTGAGAGTCCATAATTTGAGAGTTAACCTTTAGGTATCACTATGGTCTGAATGTTTGTGTTCCCACAAAATTCAAAATCCTCATGTCTTGTGATGGTATTAGGAAGTGGGACATTTGGGAGGTACTTCAGCCATGAAGTAGAACCCTCACGAGTGGGAATGATACCTTATAAAATAGCTCCAGAGAGACCCCAAGCACCTTCCATCAAATAAGGACACAGCAGGAAGGCATCAGCAGGACTTCCCTAGTGGTCCAGTGGTTAAAACTGGGGGTTGGATCCCCGGTGGGGGAACTAAAGATCCTACACACCATGGAGCAGTTTGTAGAGATCCATAGTAACTTCCTAGTACGCTCCCATAGCACATGCGTATTTTTTTGTCTTCCTCGGAACCTCCCTCCCACTTCCAGCTAAGAGGGACCTCCATTTCATTTCCTCTGTCTTTCAAGGCCTAGCCCCATTCCTGACTGCTTAGCAAACCTTGACTGTAGGGCCTGTTTCTTGCCTGTCTTCTTTGAATCCTTATGACCCTTCAAGGCTGTACAACATGCCCTTACACCAAACTGTCTTGTGTTGTTGTTAGCTGGTACGTGTATATGGTCTTGTCTCCTTCCTGAGAATGTAAGCTCCTCAAGAGCAGGGACCAAGTCTTACGTTTTTGTATCCGCCACAGTGCCTAGCACGAAGCTTGGCACATGGGTGCTGAATAAAGACTTTGTTTATTGATCAGTAAACTATTACCTGGTATTTTTAATTATAGAGGGACTAATGTATGTGCATGCCAGCTTGTCCCTAGTTGCTGAGGCTTGTGATTGTCTCTAAGTGGGATGGAGCAAAACTGAACATGATCAAAGGCAAGGGGATGGCCTGACAAGCCTGCCAACAATGGTGACCACCAACTAGTGTGGTCATAGAAAGAACGGATAGTTCCGCCCATGGACCATTGCAAAGGAATGACTAGTAGCTGTTTTTAGAGACAGGATGTGGGCTCTATCAAGAGGCTAGTTCATGTGTTTATATCACCTGCCTGGTACTCTTGTAATCATGTGAGCATGTCTCCTCCATTAGGTTACTCTGGAAAGCACACTGGGGGAAAAGGACTGAGGTCTGTTTTGAGAGTCCATAATTTGAGAGTTAACCTTTAGGTATCACTATGGTCTGAATGTTTGTGTTCCCACAAAATTCAAAATCCTCATGTCTTGTGATGGTATTAGGAAGTGGGACATTTGGGAGGTACTTCAGCCATGAAGTAGAACCCTCACGAGTGGGAATGATACCTTATAAAATAGCTCCAGAGAGACCCCAAGCACCTTCCATCAAATAAGGACACAGCAGGAAGGCATCAGCAGGACTTCCCTAGTGGTCCAGTGGTTAAAACTGGGGGTTGGATCCCCGGTGGGGGAACTAAAGATCCTACACACCATGGAGCAGCTAAGCCTGCATGCCACAACTAGAGGATCCACACACAGCAACAAAAGACCCCGCATGCTACAACTAAGACCTGAGGCAGCCAAATAAATATATATGTATATATTTAAAGGTAGCGCCAAGAACTAGGGAAAGGGCCATCACCAAAAGGCAACCATATTGGCATCTGCAGAGCTGCGAGCAATACATTTCTGTTATTTGTAAGCCACCCAGTCTGTGGTAACCTGTAGTAGCAGCCTGGAAAGATTGACACTTATTTCCCTTTTCGTTTTGGATTGACTTTTTAGAAAGGTGCTCAGTCATGTCCAACTGTTTTCAATCCATGGACAGTAGCCCACCAAGCTCTGTCCATGGAATTCTCCAGGCAAGAGTACTAGAGTGGGTAACCATTTCCTTCCCCAAGGAATCTTCCCAACCCAGGGATCAAGCCCAGGTCTTCTGCACTGCTGGCAGATTCTTTACCATCTTAGCCACCAGGGAAACCAAAAATGAACATTTAGGGGAAATAAATTTTCCCCAGTTTACTCTTAGATACATATCTGTTAGTAGTTCAACACCCACATTTTCATTAGCCTGTGTCACTATACTATCAACAACTTTTTCTGTAACACAAGATGATCACCAGTAAGTAGCTTTTTCAACATTCAGTTATTGTGACATCTGAGTCATCCAAGTCTCAGTTTCTTCATCTGCAAAATGGGGATATCAGTATCTAGTGTCTGGAGGATTAAACAATGCAAGTGTTTGTGTATTCCTCATTAGTTTTACAAAATTAAACACTTCCCTTGAAGAGCGTGTATTATTGTGGCAGAGGAGGGGAAACACTGGAAAGAAAGAAGAGTTAGCAGGACAATAAAACAGACAGGAAAACCGTGGTTGCAATCCCAAATTAAGGTCTCGCGGAACCATGTACGCAGTCTTTCACTGTTGTCGCTCCGGACCGTTTTCCCGTCGTACCTCAACCCCCTCTCTCCCCGCCCACAGGAAGTGGAAACCTCGCCACGCTCCCAGTACCTGCTGGGAGTTCTCAGACGTCGCTCGCCCCGCCCACAGGAAGTGAAACCTCGCCACGCTCCCACTCCCTACTGGGAGTTGGAGTCTCTCCTTCAAGGCTGCCGGCGGAGGTGAGGTCGGCCGCGTCTCTGGGAGCCGCCTACACGTGGCGGGAATGGGCGGTGCGCACTAGCCGTCGGCTCCGGGGAACCTCGGGAGCTGCCCGCCCTCGCGCCTCGCGTCGCGGCGCCTCCCGTCGCGGTGCCCTCCCGACATGCCCGAGGAGGCGGGCTTCCCGCCGGCCAAGAGATTCCGGCCGAGCGCCGGGCCCCCGAGGCGCGCCGGGTCCTGCCCTCGCGGGCGGCGAGTGGTGATGCTGCTGGCCGCGGGCGGCGGCGGCGGCGGAGGCCGGAGGCAGCAGCCGCCCCTGGCCCAGCCCTCGGCCAGCCCCTACCCTGAGGCCGTGGAGCTGCAGCGCCGGAGTCTGCCCATCTTCCAGGCGCGGGGGCTGCTGCTGGCCCAGCTCCGAAACCTGGACAGCGCCGTCCTCATCGGTGAGTGACCGCGCCGGCGGGTCCTTCCGCGCTCCCCGGTCGTTCCTCCGTTTCCGCAGTAAACCTGACCGCCCTTGCCGTTTCGGGCCGGGCGAGGGGTCTCGGAGGAGAGTCGGACAGCCGCCTTCTGCAGGTGGGCACAGGCCGGGCGAGGGACCACGCGTTAGGCAGACACTCGCCTTTTGGGCCGGAAGGGTCGAGGGACGCACCGGGGACTTGGGCAAGACACGGTCCTTTCTTCATCTGCAAAATGGGGATATCAGTATCTAGTGTCTGGAGGATTAAACAATGCAAGTGTTTGTGTATTCCTCATTAGTTTTACAAAATTAAACACTTCCCTTGAAGAGCGTGTATTATTGTGGCAGAGGAGGAAACACTGGAAAGAAAGAAGAGTTAGCAGGACAATAAAACAGACAGGAAAACCGTGGTTGCAATCCCAAATTAAGGTCTCGCGGAACCATGTACGCAGTCTTTCACTGTTGTCGCTCCGGACCGTTTTCCCGTCGTACCTCAACCCCCTCTCTCCCCGCCCACAGGAAGTGGAAACCTCGCCACGCTCCCAGTACCTGCTGGGAGTTCTCAGACGTCGCTCGCCCCGCCCACAGGAAGTGAAACCTCGCCACGCTCCCACTCCCTACTGGGAGTTGGAGTCTCTCCTTCAAGGCTGCCGGCGGAGGTGAGGTCGGCCGCGTCTCTGGGAGCCGCCTACACGTGGCGGGAATGGGCGGTGCGCACTAGCCGTCGGCTCCGGGGAACCTCGGGAGCTGCCCGCCCTCGCGCCTCGCGTCGCGGCGCCTCCCGTCGCGGTGCCCTCCCGACATGCCCGAGGAGGCGGGCTTCCCGCCGGCCAAGAGATTCCGGCCGAGCGCCGGGCCCCCGAGGCGCGCCGGGTCCTGCCCTCGCGGGCGGCGAGTGGTGATGCTGCTGGCCGCGGGCGGCGGCGGCGGCGGAGGCCGGAGGCAGCAGCCGCCCCTGGCCCAGCCCTCGGCCAGCCCCTACCCTGAGGCCGTGGAGCTGCAGCGCCGGAGTCTGCCCATCTTCCAGGCGCGGGGGCTGCTGCTGGCCCAGCTCCGAAACCTGGACAGCGCCGTCCTCATCGGTGAGTGACCGCGCCGGCGGGTCCTTCCGCGCTCCCCGGTCGTTCCTCCGTTTCCGCAGTAAACCTGACCGCCCTTGCCGTTTCGGGCCGGGCGAGGGGTCTCGGAGGAGAGTCGGACAGCCGCCTTCTGCAGGTGGGCACAGGCCGGGCGAGGGACCACGCGTTAGGCAGACACTCGCCTTTTGGGCCGGAAGGGTCGAGGGACGCACCGGGGACTTGGGCAGTTTAGAGAGGGCGGCGACGGGACGGTCCCGGGAAGGCGGTGGACACAGAGGAGAGAGCCTCCCGCCTCAGACACAAACGTGGAGAGGAGACACGGTCCAGTCTGACAGAGAAAGTAGTTTTCTGATGCACGGATTGAGGTAGACTTGAGGCCGGGAACGGATTGTAAGAGGCCTTGATTTCCCCATGTTTTCAATAAGAAGGACTGAGAGAATGAGCCTCCAAAGAGAGAAAGAGATCCAGGAGAGCCGATGGTCTAAGGAACAGAGTGATAAGAGGAAGTGAACCAATGCAACAGTGAAGTCCAGTAAGGAGGGACCTGAAAAATGCCCCACTGGATTGGAGGCGAATTACTGTTTGGGGATGGAGGTGAGCGCTGTGGGAAGAGAGCTTATTTGTCATTGATAGCAGGTAGGAGGTGCGGTCTTGAAGGCAGTGGGAGCAGAAAAGGGAGAGGGACCTAGCGGAACTTTTCAGGTCTTCATAAGTGGAGGGGAAGAACTCAGTCCAGAGGGAAGCTGAAGATGGAAAGTGGGCATGAACAGCAGAGAGGGAGGGCATGGGGAAAGGGGGCCCTTGGCAACAAGAGTTAGGTCCAGAGCCGGCCTGGAAGCAAAGAAAAGTCATGCAAGAGGCTGGGATGCTGGAGGAAGGTGGTGAGAATCCGGGGTCACTGCAGAAGAGCTTGAGGGGGGAGATGGAGGAGACTGACTTTGAGGATTTCAACTTCTCTAGGCAGCAGGTGCAGGAGCTCTGCTAAGAATGGGCCTCACAGGGTCCTTGGGGAGGATAGGGACAGAAGAAAGGGCTGCAGAAACAAGAGCAAGACTCAGCCGAGATGCTGGGGCCCAGGTGCATTTGGTCCCAAGGCAAACCGAGATCATTGTCAGCGCAGTGGAGTTACTTTAGTATAGCACAGCTCAGTTTCTTTTCTTTTTCTAAAAAAAAAAATATATATATATATATTTATTTATTTTTATTTTAGTGGCACAGGCTTTTTGGTTGTGGTGCTCAGGCTTCCCTTGTTGCAGAGCGCAGGGTCTAGAGCTTGGGCTTAGTAGTTGCAGCACTTGGGTTTAGTTACCTCACAGCATGTCGGATCATAGTTCCCCCACTACAGATCAAACTTGCATTGGAAGGCAGATTCGTAACACCGCGACCACTGGGGAAGTCCCCAATGCTCAGTTTCTTGGTGTAGGAGCTGAAAAGATGGGCAGGCAGACCTTGATCCAAGTTTGGGTTTTGCCTGGTGACCTCAGCAGGAGGAGTGCAAAATCATCAAGTTCTTGGTCCACGATCCGTGTCAAGGTCGGATGAGTAGTCACAGGGGGGACACTGGAAGAAGAACCATGGGACTGTGGGACTCGGAGGGCTGCCCAGGGTTACAGTTCTTTGTTCTGATTGGGTGCTGGGGAGGAAACACAGGACGGTAGGAAATAAGGGTGCTTAGGTACATGAAAGAGACAGGCTTCTGTCCTCTAGGGCCTTCTGATCTGGAGGCAGGCAGAAATATTTCAACGCTTTCCCACAGCTCAATGCTTTCCCACAGCGTAGAGTGATCAGCGACAGAGAACTGAACCAGGCACTAAGAAACACAGAGGAGGCAGGCACAGACCCTTGGGAGACAGTCCGACCATTTATCTTGTGGAGTTTCTCACGCAGGCAGCGTGGAAGTAGATTCTTCATAATCAGGTGGGCAAAAGCAGAGAGTGTGAAAGGAGGAGGCAGGTTGGGGAACAGTGAGGAGCTAGCTGTGGCTGCAGTGTTGGAGCAGATGTCTCTTCTGTCCTTACAGTTTACATCTCATTTATCCCTTTGAAAAGTAGGAGGTTTTTATCTAACAGCTCTATTTCACTGATTGTCTTTCCCAGTTACTATTCCTGACTATTTACATTGTTTCCAGTTTGTAGCCATCATGAGCAAAGTTGGATAAAATGCTTTTGAAGCTATTTCTTTGTACACGTCTTTATTTCCTTCGAATCCATTCCTGCAAGTGGAATTGTGGGTCAAGAGAACAGACATTGTAGACATTTTCCTAGTGTACTTTGGCCTTCCGAGAATCAGTTCCAGTTAACAGTCCACCAGCAGTGTTCATGGGTGCACATGTTCCCGTGGCTTTACCAACTTGGAATATTTTCTTTCTTGTCTTTAGTATTTATTTATCTATTTATGGTGCTGCGCTGGGTCTTGATTACAGCATGCAGGATCTTTAGTTGTGACATGCAGGATCTAGTTCCCTAGCCAGAGATCAAACCCAGGCCCACTGTATTGGGAGCACCAGTGAAGTCGCTCAAGTATTTTTCTTTTATCTTTTCCTTCTGACTTTGGTCTTTTGTTCTTGTTTTTGGTGAAGTTTCTTTCAGTTCTCATTTAAATGAGACTTTTCTTCTTTCCTAGGGGAAACAGGCTCTGGGAAGACGACACAGGTGCCTCAGTACCTGTACGAAGGCGGGATTGGCCGCCAGGCCATCATTGCTGTGACCCAGCCTCGCCGAGTGGCTGCCATCTCTCTGGCTAGCCGAGTCTCCGATGAGAAAAGAACAGAACTTGGGAAGCTGGTACCTAACTTCCTTTTTCACTAACAGCTTTCGGCCCACCATACCTTATCCCCGACTGCCCTGACTTTTTCATTTTATTAATCAACACTATCTATACATCTTAAGCTTCTTTCTTGCCATCGTTGTTTCAGACTCAGAGTTCTTTACCAGCTCCTTAGAGATCAGAGGGTCTGTCAACCCCGCTGGCTTTGCTTCCAAATCTGTTGGCAAGTGGGATAAATTAGCTGTTGTCCTTGAACACTTTTAAGGCTTTGGTAACACCTGCTGAGTCTCTTGTCTATATATCTTTCTATAAACTTGTAAGCATTTTTTCTAGCATGTAGCTGGGCACTGAGAGTGAGATCCAGAAGTGTATAAAAGTCAGATTTATGTGTGTTTATGCATCTGACTTAAAAATACCTTGGACAGGGCTTCCCTGGTGGTCCAGTGGATAAGGACACCGCCTTGCAGTGCAAGGGCCGGTTCGATCCTAGCCTGGGAAGATCCCACGTGCCACGGAGTGGCTGGACTGATGTGTCCTTTCTTTGCACGTCTTTATTTCCTTGAATCCATTCCTGCAAGTGGAATTGTGGGTCAAGAGAACAGACATTGTAGACATTTTCCTAGTGTACTTTGGCCTTCCGAGAATCAGTTCCAGTTAACAGTCCACCAGCAGTGTTCATGGGTGCACATGTTCCCGTGGCTTTACCAACTTGGAATATTTTCTTTCTTGTCTTTAGTATTTATTTATCTATTTATGGTGCTGCGCTGGGTCTTGATTACAGCATGCAGGATCTTTAGTTGTGACATGCAGGATCTAGTTCCCTAGCCAGAGATCAAACCCAGGCCCACTGTATTGGGAGCACCAGTGAAGTCGCTCAAGTATTTTTCTTTTATCTTTTCCTTCTGACTTTGGTCTTTTGTTCTTGTTTTTGGTGAAGTTTCTTTCAGTTCTCATTTAAATGAGACTTTTCTTCTTTCCTATGGGAAACAGGCTCTGGGAAGACGACACAGGTGCCTCAGTACCTGTCTAAAGGCGGGATTGGCCGCCAGGCCATCATTGCTGTGACCCAGCCTCGCCGAGTGGCTGCCATCTCTCTGGCTAGCCGAGTCTCCGATGAGAAAAGAACAGAACTTGGGAAGCTGGTACCTAACTTCCTTTTTCACTAACAGCTTTCGGCCCACCATACCTTATCCCCGACTGCCCTGACTTTTTCATTTTATTAATCAACACTATCTATACATCTTAAGCTTCTTTCTTGCCATCGTTGTTTCAGACTCAGAGTTCTTTACCAGCTCCTTAGAGATCAGAGGGTCTGTCAACCCCGCTGGCTTTGCTTCCAAATCTGTTGGCAAGTGGGATAAATTAGCTGTTGTCCTTGAACACTTTTAAGGCTTTGGTAACACCTGCTGAGTCTCTTGTCTATATATCTTTCTATAAACTTGTAAGCATTTTTTCTAGCATGTAGCTGGGCACTGAGAGTGAGATCCAGAAGTGTATAAAAGTCAGATTTATGTGTGTTTATGCATCTGACTTAAAAATACCTTGGACAGGGCTTCCCTGGTGGTCCAGTGGATAAGGACACCGCCTTGCAGTGCAAGGGGCGCCGGTTCGATCCCTAGCCTGGGAAGATCCCACGTGCCACGGAGTGGCTGGACTGATGTGTCCAACTACCGAGCTGGAGCTCTGGAGCACATGTGCCCAGAGCCGGTGCTCTGCGACAACAGAGGCCACCACGATGGGAGGCCCACACGGGCCAAAGAACAAAGATGGATGAAAATAGAGAAATGAAAGACCAATAGAAGTGGCCCGTCTGCCCCCCTCCCACCCCAGCCCGCCCCCCTACACACAAAAAAAGTTAAAAAAAAAAAACAAAACCTTGGACATCTTTTCTCGTGTGTCCGTAGCTTCACTTGAAGTAGCTGTCGGGAGGAGCCTAGTACTCCGTTCTTTGCAGTGTCTCTCATCGTCACAGCTGAGGACACACGTCCATTGCCTGGGGAGCAGGGCAGGTCGGGGTTGGTCCTGTTCGCTAGGCTAGCACCTGGCACCGTGCTGGGTACGCTGGGTGCTGAAGACACGTTTGCTGAGTGAACAAGTGGTATCTCCACGCAGGTCGGCTACACAGTGCGCTTCGACGACGTCACCTCGGATGACACCAAAATCAAGTTCCTGACCGACGGCATGCTCCTGCGTGAGGCCATTTCAGACTCCCTGCTGCGGAAGTACAGCTGTGTCATTTTGGACGAAGCCCACGAGCGGACTATCCACACGGACGTGCTCTTCGGGGTGGTGAAAGCCGCACAGAAGAAGCGAAAGGAGCTGGGGAAGCTGCCTCTCAAAGTAGGTGCAGCCAGGCTAATGCGGGGCCAGGCGGGGGTGGGGGGGGAGCACAGCAGCGCGGCCTCCCCGTGGCCTAGGGCTCGGCAGGCATGGACAGGCTCGCCAGAGCCTGTCTCCCATCCTCTGCTCTCCGTCCACCACCCCATGTCGCCCGTAGGTGATTGTAATGTCAGCCACAATGGACGTGGACCTGTTCTCCCAGTATTTCAACGGTGCCCCCGTCCTCTACCTGGAGGGCCGGCAGCACCCGATCCAGATTTTCTACACCAAGCAGCCCCAGCACGATTACCTGCACGCCGCCCTGGTCTCCATCTTCCAGATCCACCAGGTGGGCAGGGGGAGTGGATTCCTGGAAAAACCTGTTTGACCTTGAGCAGTCAGCCTTGAGAAGGCCGAGCAGGGATTAGGCTCACGTTCCCTACCGAGCTGGAGCTCTGGAGCACATGTGCCCAGAGCCGGTGCTCTGCGACAACAGAGGCCACCACGATGGGAGGCCCACACGGGCCAAAGAACAAAGATGGATGAAAATAGAGAAATGAAAGACCAATAGAAGTGGCCCGTCTGCCCCCCCCCCACCCCAGCCCGCCCCCCTACACACAAAAAAAGTTAAAAAAAACAAAACCTTGGACATCTTTTCTCGTGTGTCCGTAGCTTCACTTGAAGTAGCTGTCGGAGGATCCTAGTACTCCGTTCTTTGCAGTGTCTCTCATCGTCACAGCTGAGGACACACGTCCATTGCCTGGGGAGCAGGGCAGGTCGGGGTTGGTCCTGTTCGCTAGGCTAGCACCTGGCACCGTGCTGGGTACGCTGGGTGCTGAAGACACGTTTGCTGAGTGAACAAGTGGTATCTCCACGCAGGTCGGCTACACAGTGCGCTTCGACGACGTCACCTCGGATGACACCAAAATCAAGTTCCTGACCGACGGCATGCTCCTGCGTGAGGCCATTTCAGACTCCTGCTGCGGAAGTACAGCTGTGTCATTTTGGACGAAGCCCACGAGCGGACTATCCACACGGACGTGCTCTTCGGGGTGGTGAAAGCCGCACAGAAGAAGCGAAAGGAGCTGGGGAAGCTGCCTCTCAAAGTAGGTGCAGCCAGGCTAATGCGGGGCCAGGCGGGGGTGGGGGGGGAGCACAGCAGCGCGGCCTCCCCGTGGCCTAGGGCTCGGCAGGCATGGACAGGCTCGCCAGAGCCTGTCTCCCATCCTCTGCTCTCCGTCCACCACCCCATGTCGCCCGTAGGTGATTGTAATGTCAGCCACAATGGACGTGGACCTGTTCTCCCAGTATTTCAACGGTGCCCCCGTCCTCTACCTGGAGGGCCGGCAGCACCCGATCCAGATTTTCTACACCAAGCAGCCCCAGCACGATTACCTGCACGCCGCCCTGGTCTCCATCTTCCAGATCCACCAGGTGGGCAGGGGGAGTGGATTCCTGGAAAAACCTGTTTGACCTTGAGCAGTCAGCCTTGAGAAGGCCGAGCAGGGATTAGGCTCACGTTCCCTACGTTGTAAGATGTGTTCTTAACCACTGGACCGCCAGGAAGTCCCAGTCAGTCTTGTACAGTTGCAGAAAGCAGACGTGAGATGAGGATGTTTTCCGAAGGCTACCTGTGGTGCCCTCAGGTTACATGGTAGCTTTGAGGAGTCCTCCCTGTGATGAAGCTTTGACTGTTTTAGATTTTATCCTGTCTGTGTGTCTACGCCTCTGAACATCTGTCCTGTTATCACTGGGCTAAAAAAGTATATGCACACACCATAAATACATAGATACATGTATTCATACATAGGCATATTATATAAACAGAAAGAAAGAAAGTGTTAGTCCAACTGTTTGCAACCCCATGGACTATAACCTGCCCCGCTCCTCTGTCCATGAGATTCTCCAGGCAAGAACACTGAAGTAGGTTGCCATTTCCTTCTCCAGGTGATCTTCCCGACACGGAAATCGAACCCAGGTCTTCCACATTGCCAGCAGATTCTTTTTGGGGGTGGGGGGGGGCGGGCCACTTCTATTGGTCTTTCATTTGTCTATTTTCATCCGTCTTTGTTCTTTGGCTTTTGTGGGCCTCCCATCGCAGTCCTCTGTTGTCGCAGAGCACCGGCTCTGGGTGCGTGCGCTCCAGAGCTCCAGCTCAGTCATTGGACACATCGGTCCAGCCACTCCGCGATTGCCGACAGATTCTTTATGATCTGAGCCATGTCTGCCTTTATTTTATATATATATATATATATATATATCTATATATCTATATACATACAAATATGGATAGCTAGACAAGAGCGACTAACGCTTTCACAAAAATGCTTTCACAAATATAGATAATTATTAAACATTTTTCAGTTATCTTGCCAAGCGAGCAGCCTACAATTAATGTATCTGAACAGACTTCAGAGAAGATGGGGTCAAATGGGTAGGAAATTGACATTTAGATGTTCCTTCTCCGTCCACCACTCCATGTCGCCCGTAGGTGATTGTAATGTCAGCCACAATGGACGTGGACCTGTTCTCCCAGTATTTCAACGGTGCCCCCGTCCTCTACCTGGAGGGCCGGCAGCACCCGATCCAGATTTTCTACACCAAGCAGCCCCAGCACGATTACCTGCACGCCGCCCTGGTCTCCATCTTCCAGATCCACCAGGTGGGCAGGGGGAGTGGATTCCTGGAAAAACCTGTTTGACCTTGAGCAGTCAGCCTTGAGAAGGCCGAGCAGGGATTAGGCTCACGTTCCCTACGTTGTAAGATGTGTTCTTAACCACTGGACCGCCAGGAAGTCCCAGTCAGTCTTGTACAGTTGCAGAAAGCAGACGTGAGATGAGGATGTTTTCCGAAGGCTACCTGTGGTGCCCTCAGGTTACATGGTAGCTTTGAGGAGTCCTCCCTGTGATGAAGCTTTGACTGTTTTAGATTTTATCCTGTCTGTGTGTCTACGCCTCTGAACATCTGTCCTGTTATCACTGGGCTAAAAAAGTATATGCACACACCATAAATACATAGATACATGTATTCATACATAGGCATATTATATAAACAGAAAGAAAGAAAGTGTTAGTCCAACTGTTTGCAACCCCATGGACTATAACCTGCCCCGCTCCTCTGTCCATGAGATTCTCCAGGCAAGAACACTGAAGTAGGTTGCCATTTCCTTCTCCAGGTGATCTTCCCGACACGGAAATCGAACCCAGGTCTTCCACATTGCCAGCAGATTCTTTTTGGGGGTGGGGGGGGGGCGGGCCACTTCTATTGGTCTTTCATTTGTCTATTTTCATCCGTCTTTGTTCTTTGGCTTTTGTGGGCCTCCCATCGCAGTCCTCTGTTGTCGCAGAGCACCGGCTCTGGGTGCGTGCGCTCCAGAGCTCCAGCTCAGTCATTGGACACATCGGTCCAGCCACTCCGCGATTGCCGACAGATTCTTTATGATCTGAGCCATGTCTGCCTTTATTTTATATATATATATATATATATATATATATATATATATATATACATACAAATATGGATAGCTAGACATGAGCGACTAACGCTTTCACAAAAATGCTTTCACAAATATAGATAATTATTAAACATTTTTCAGTTATCTTGCCAAGCGAGCAGCCTACAATTAATGTATCTGAACAGACTTCAGAGAAGATGGGGTCAAATGGGTAGGAAATTGACATTTAGATGTTCTTCCCTTCTCAAGAACACTTAACACTTAAATGCGCGTCCCAGTTAAGCCCGAGCTCTCAGGACGTCGTCCGTGTCCTGGGCGCTGGGGGTTTGTGGAAGTGCATTTGGTGGCCTCATTCAGTAAGGGCCTCTCTTCCAGCGTGACTGCTTCTGGCCGTTCCCGTGGATCAGGATGTCTAAGTGGTCTTTTTTGTCAACTTCATCCTTCAAGATCATTGGGAAAGGAAGGCAGCTCCACAAAGACTTTATTTGCTTCCTGGTTGTGCCTTTCGTGACATTGTTCTTGTTGCAGAAGCAGTTTGGTCGCTTCTCTTTAGAATCCCCTTAGTTCATTTTTAAACATAGCTGACTAACTCAAGTAAGCTGCAGCTGTGCATTTTTGGCAAACGTTTTTACCTAGGAGAGACACCGATGTTTAGACTCAGTTACATCTCCAGAGTTAAGAATAACAGGGAAGCTTCATTAATGGCCAGTGTCCTGGGCTTCCCTAGTAGTGTAGTGGGTGGAGAGTCCGCTTTGCAGTACAAGGGGCACTGGTTTGATCCCTGACTGGGGAGATCCCACGTGCCGCAGAGGGCCTGGACTGGTGTATCCCATTACAAGCCAGCACTCTGGAGCACATGCGCCCAGAGCCTGTTCTCTGTAGCGAGGGACCACTGCCATGGGAGGCCCACACAGGCCAAGGAATAACGATGGATGAAAATAAATAAATAAAAAAATAATAATAGAGGCCAAAAAAAAAAAAAAAGACAAATGTTCTGTTTTGTACCACCTGTCCTTCGGTCAAGACCTAGTAAGCCCTGCCTGCCTTCTCTGTAGGAAGCTCCCACCTCGCAGGACATCCTGGTGTTCCTCACCGGGCAGGAGGAGATTGAAGCCATGAGCAAGACCTGCCGGGACATCGCCAAGCACCTCCCAGACGGCTGCCCCTCCATGCTGGTCCTTCCACTCTATGCCTCCCTGCCCTATGCCCAACAACTGCGGGTTTTCCAGGGGGCCCCGAAGGTGAGTGCACCCCCTTTCCTGCCCAGCCCCATCCCTGGGTACCCAGACGGGTGCACCAGTGGGGGAAGCACCCCGGTCAGCAGGCTCTGGATAAGATGTGTGCATGGGGTGCCCAGGTACCACATGTATCAGCTGGCAAGACACAGGCATGTGATTTAGGGCCGTAGACACAGCTCTCCTGTGGTCAAAACAGGGAGACAGTTGTCCGGGGTGAGGGAGAGACACAAGCAGAAGCCGGAAGCTCCATGAGTGATTCTCTCAGGGCTACTGTAAACAAGTACATGTGCCCAGAATACATTTCCCGGTGCCCCTGCCATGCCAGGCCCTGCACCAGCGCTGGACATGCTCTGTCCCTCGTCGTCTTGAGAATCGCAAGGCACGTCACCATCCCAGTTCAGAAACTCCGAGGCCGCTAGGGGTGAAGTGATACATGACCACAGGGCACAGTGGGCGCCTGGCAGGGCCAGGATCCCAGGCCACACCTACCAGCTCCTGACTCTAATGCCCATCCCACCACCTCTCGTCCCCTCACAATAAGCTAGCTATTAAGAGTGAAACACTGCCAGCCCGAACCCCAATCTAGTGACCGGCCAGCAGAATTAATAACTGTCTTAATAATACAGTCCTCTTTTCTTGATCATGAGTGAATTGTGACGATTAATGGTGAAGAATGTTTTCAAACTTCTGCATCATACGTGTGTCATGTGGCTTTTTGGTTTTCTTCCTCCTCTTTAGGGTTATCGCAAAGTGATCATTTCAACCAACATCGCTGAAACCTCCATAACCATTACAGGAATAAAATATGTAGTTGACACGGGCATGGTTAAAGCAAAGAAGTATAACCCGGGTGAGAACCTGTAGCCCCGACGTCTCTTCTCTGTGGAGCGGGTGGCCCGTGGCCCCGCAGTTTCCTCACATGGGCGTTTCACGTCTGTGACTTCCTGAGATTCAGTCTAGCAGGCAGGGCCAGAAAGACACGTGAGGCAGGAAAGAAGAGCCCAACTGTGGCAACTGGGGACCAAGTCAGGCTGGGCAGAGGGGCTGAAACCCCATCAGAAGGGGGCCAAACTGCGGGTTTTCCGGGGCCCCGAAGGTGAGTGCACCCCCTTTCCTGCCCAGCCCCATCCCTGGGTACCCAGACGGGTGCACCAGTGGGGGAAGCACCCCGGTCAGCAGGCTCTGGATAAGATGTGTGCATGGGGTGCCCAGGTACCACATGTATCAGCTGGCAAGACACAGGCATGTGATTTAGGGCCGTAGACACAGCTCTCCTGTGGTCAAAACAGGGAGACAGTTGTCCGGGGTGAGGGAGAGACACAAGCAGAAGCCGGAAGCTCCATGAGTGATTCTCTCAGGGCTACTGTAAACAAGTACATGTGCCCAGAATACATTTCCCGGTGCCCCTGCCATGCCAGGCCCTGCACCAGCGCTGGACATGCTCTGTCCCTCGTCGTCTTGAGAATCGCAAGGCACGTCACCATCCCAGTTCAGAAACTCCGAGGCCGCTAGGGGTGAAGTGATACATGACCACAGGGCACAGTGGGCGCCTGGCAGGGCCAGGATCCCAGGCCACACCTACCAGCTCCTGACTCTAATGCCCATCCCACCACCTCTCGTCCCCTCACAATAAGCTAGCTATTAAGAGTGAAACACTGCCAGCCCGAACCCCAATCTAGTGACCGGCCAGCAGAATTAATAACTGTCTTAATAATACAGTCCTCTTTTCTTGATCATGAGTGAATTGTGACGATTAATGGTGAAGAATGTTTTCAAACTTCTGCATCATACGTGTGTCATGTGGCTTTTTGGTTTTCTTCCTCCTCTTTAGGGTTATCGCAAAGTGATCATTTCAACCAACATCGCTGAAACCTCCATAACCATTACAGGAATAAAATATGTAGTTGACACGGGCATGGTTAAAGCAAAGAAGTATAACCCGGGTGAGAACCTGTAGCCCCGACGTCTCTTCTCTGTGGAGCGGGTGGCCCGTGGCCCCGCAGTTTCCTCACATGGGCGTTTCACGTCTGTGACTTCCTGAGATTCAGTCTAGCAGGCAGGGCCAGAAAGACACGTGAGGCAGGAAAGAAGAGCCCAACTGTGGCAACTGGGGACCAAGTCAGGGCGCTGGGCAGAGGGGCTGAAACCCCATCAGAAGGTGGGCAAGGATGGTGCTGGCTGTCAGGCCGGGGACAGCCTGGCAGCCCCTCAGAGGCTTCCTCAGGAATGACACCTGAGCACGGCTGGTGTGGTCTCCAGTCTCCCAGGAGGAGAGCAGACCCCCGGCTCCACAGACCGGGGCGAGGCAGTAGCTGTTTACCCACTGTGTGCAGTGGGCAGCTTGCTTGATGTCATTTTCATTCAGGTTTGCCTTCTGCCTTGCTGTATTCCACAGAGGATTTGAGGCAGCTGAAATGATGGCTTCCAGATACTCAATTCAGATGCACTCCTAAGCATTCAGGGCTGCTGACCTGGACGCGTGTCTCTTGGGGACCACACCTGTGAAAGGGCCTGGTTCTCCAGTGCTGGCACAGAGTACACCTTTCTCAAGAAGGCCAGTCTCCTGCACCCCCAGGAGTAGCAGCCTTACACTGTCTCTTATAACAGAGCGGGAGGGAGCATGTCGTGCACATGAGAGTGGAGGCGTTCCGTTTCTGGGTCATGACTGATGCGCAATCAACTGTCCTGATTTGCTAGAAATTGTCTAGATTTTGGCACTGAAAGTGCCAGTCCTGGGAGACCCTTCAAGCCAGGGTTGTTGTCACTTATGACCTAAGCCAAAGCCTCTGAAATCTGCTGTCCCAAGCTCTAGATCCTTCTGTTGCCATAGTCCCAGATTTCATAGTGTTCATGGCAAGGTCTCTTTTCACCGCAGACCTGTCTGGTTTCGTGCTTTCTGATGTGTTACTGTTCAATCACTAAGTCGTGTCAGACTCTGACGCTATGGACTGTAGCCCCCCAGACTCCTCTGTCCGTGGAATTCTCCAGGAGAGAACACTACAGTGGGTTGCCATTTCCTCCAAGGGATCTTCCCGACCCAGGGACCGAACCCGAGACTCCTGCATTGGCAGGCAGATTCTTTTAACACTGAGCCACCAGGGAAGCCCGCTTTCCAGTGCAGCCTTGAGTTTTCCTGGACTCGTGTGTCACAGAAAGAATCCGAGGTTTCCAGGGAACGCTCCTCATTGTCCACATTTAGCACGAGTTTGTTCGTATGAGGAGCACGGCTCTGATGTGGGCCGTTCTCCCACCAGACAGCGGCCTGGAGGTGTTAGCCGTGCAGCGGGTGTCAAAGACCCCGGCTCCACAGACCGGGGCGAGGCAGTAGCTGTTTACCCACTGTGTGCAGTGGGCAGCTTGCTTGATGTCATTTTCATTCAGGTTTGCCTTCTGCCTTGCTGTATTCCACAGAGGATTTGAGGCAGCTGAAATGATGGCTTCCAGATACTCAATTCAGATGCACTCCTAAGCATTCAGGGCTGCTGACCTGGACGCGTGTCTCTTGGGGACCACACCTGTGAAAGGGCCTGGTTCTCCAGTGCTGGCACAGAGTACACCTTTCTCAAGAAGGCCAGTCTCCTGCACCCCCAGGAGTAGCAGCCTTACACTGTCTCTTATAACAGAGCGGGAGGGAGCATGTCGTGCACATGAGAGTGGAGGCGTTCCGTTTCTGGGTCATGACTGATGCGCAATCAACTGTCCTGATTTGCTAGAAATTGTCTAGATTTTGGCACTGAAAGTGCCAGTCCTGGGAGACCCTTCAAGCCAGGGTTGTTGTCACTTATGACCTAAGCCAAAGCCTCTGAAATCTGCTGTCCCAAGCTCTAGATCCTTCTGTTGCCATAGTCCCAGATTTCATAGTGTTCATGGCAAGGTCTCTTTTCACCGCAGACCTGTCTGGTTTCGTGCTTTCTGATGTGTTACTGTTCAATCACTAAGTCGTGTCAGACTCTGACGCTATGGACTGTAGCCCCCCAGACTCCTCTGTCCGTGGAATTCTCCAGGAGAGAACACTACAGTGGGTTGCCATTTCCTCCAAGGGATCTTCCCGACCCAGGGACCGAACCCGAGACTCCTGCATTGGCAGGCAGATTCTTTTAACACTGAGCCACCAGGGAAGCCCGCTTTCCAGTGCAGCCTTGAGTTTTCCTGGACTCGTGTGTCACAGAAAGAATCCGAGGTTTCCAGGGAACGCTCCTCATTGTCCACATTTAGCACGAGTTTGTTCGTATGAGGAGCACGGCTCTGATGTGGGCCGTTCTCCCACCAGACAGCGGCCTGGAGGTGTTAGCCGTGCAGCGGGTGTCAAAGACCCAGGCCTGGCAGCGCACGGGCCGGGCTGGCCGCGAGGACAGTGGTGTCTGTTACCGGCTCTACACGGAGGAAGAGTTTGAGAAGTTTGAGAAGATGACAGTGCCAGAGATCCAGAGGTACCTTGCGGGACTCCCACCCGCTATCCGTCCCAAGGTCCTGCCTCTGCCTGTATCTCGCCCCTTCTGGCACTACTTGGTGGGCAGCTCGGCCTTGCTGGCTAGGGAGCCAGGGCCCCTCGTGAACCCATGTCCCTCTTGCAGGTGTAACCTGGCGAGCGTGATGCTGCAGCTCCTCGCCATGAAAGTCCCAAACGTGCTTACCTTTGACTTCATGTCTAAGCCGTCTCCAGGTGAGTGGAGTCTCCAGGGAGGCATGCACGTGGACGGGGACCACCCGTGGGCGCCACACGGCAGCTCTTCGGGCAGTCCCACATCTCCCGGGGACAGTGTGGTTCCCGTCTTTGCTGCAGTTTAACGTAGGCTGGTCAGAAATGCCCTGATGTGATGAACTGGCTATAGCTTTGTCATTTGAATGTTCAGTGTTCGGCTCCTTTTCATGTCTCTCTTTAGATCACGTCCAGGCGGCCATTGCCCAGCTGGAGCTGCTTGGTGCCCTTGATCACAAGGACGGTCAGCTCACCCTGACTCCAATGGGAAGGAAGATGGCGGCTTTCCCCCTAGAACCCAGATTCGCCAAAGTAAGTGACACCCTCTCCTCAGTTCCCTCGCTGTACCTTACAGGTCAGCCATCCCAGACGGCGCTCCTCAGCCCAGTGCTTCCAGATTCATCTTCACCTCTTCTCTGAGATAATTATGAGCCCCTGCTTTGTGTCTAACCCTGACTTACATTCTGTGTGGGACTCAAGCTCCTGGACGTTGTGCGCGCGTGTGTGTGCGTGCGTATGCATATGCATGAGCTCACTCATGTCCAGCTCTTTGCAGCCCCACGGACTGTAACCACCAGGCTCCTCTCTCCATGAAATTTTCCAGACAAGAATACTGGAGCGGGTTGCCATTTCCTCCTCCAGTTATGTCATGAGCCCTACCCATATGGGATCTTGCAAGGAAGGCAGACATCTGCTCTACAGAAAGTAAAGTAACATAGCCCACAAATAATTAAATAAAAGAGCGTAACATACCTAGTCGTGGGAACACCTGCCCCTTTACGCCTTAAAAGGGAAGCTGCAGAAGCAATCTATGGCAATACTGTGGTCAGAAGCCAGGAAAGACTAGACTTACACAGCACTTCTTTGTGGCTTGCAGACCATCCTCCTGTCCCCCAAGTTCCACTGCACGGAGGAGATACTGACCATCGTCGCCCTGCTGTCTGTGGACAGCGTTCTCTACAACCCTCCCTCGAGGCGAGACGAAGTGCAGAGCGTGCGGAAGAAGTTTGTGGCCAGTGAGGGCGATCACGTCACCCTGCTCAACGTCTATCGGACCTTCAAGAACACCGGCGGGAACAAGGTGGGCCTTGTCCTCCTCCTCTTCTCAAGCAGGGCCTCGTGGGGCCCTGTACTTCAGGGCACCTTCCTCTTTTGGCAGCAGCTCCTCATGAGCCACACAGAAAGCCTGACGTCCTTCCAGAGACGTCTGCGCACGGGGACGTTTCCAGGGAAGACGCGATCCCAGCCTCTCTCTCTGCTTCTGTTTAACTCCTTAACGTTTGCAGGTTAAGTGTTAATACTTGGTGACCCAGTTTCTTGGCTACAAGATGGTTTGTTTTCCCACCTGCCCCTAACTTGCTTCATAACAGCTTTTTGCTATGTGACAGTTCCCTGGACCAAGATGGAAAGCAGCAATATCTCCTTTCGTTTATCAGTAAAACCAAGAAAATAAAATATTGTGGGGCGATTAGGATTCTGGGCTTTCACTTTCTGTGTCCTGGGTCCAATTCTTGGTCGAGGAACTAAGATCCCACCAGCAACATGGCCCCCACCAAAAAAAAAAAATCAGTAATTATGCCATAGCATGCACACTTTAACTTTGCATTTTATTTCAGTCCGTACTTCTCATTTCACTCAATTCTTAAAAAAAAATAAATAGCCACACCTAGGTTTAGTAGTTGTAAACATTTTCTCTATTTGGCTGAATTTATTTATTTGTATATTTTTCCTCTGTGGCCACTCTGCACGGCCTGTGGAGCCTTCCCGACCAGGGATGGACCCTGTGTCCCCTCTGGGAGAAGTGCAGAGACTTCACTGCTGGACCCCCCGGGAAGTCCTAAGTTTCTCCTCCAGCCGATGTCCGCAAGTGGGTCTGGGCCTCCATGGGCAACAGCCTCCTGCTCTCACTTCCTCCTCACAGGCGTCTGCTATGAACACTTCCTCACACTACCCTTTTCCAGCGTATTTCTGCCACCATAGTACACATCCGGCCAGGTCTCCTGTGCACAAGGGGGAGAGTTTCTCAAGGGCTGACACCCAGGAGCGGACCTGCTGGTCTAGGGGCGGCTGCATCCAGTTTCCCCAGAGTGTCAGCACCTCTTTATCCTCCCCAGGGTCATGCAGAAGAGTTGCCATTTCACCTGCCACTCCAGCATAGCGGAAATGACTTTCATTTTGCCAGATGGATGGATGTGAAATAGTTGTTCAACCGCTCAGTCATGTCTGTCTCTGTGGCCCGGGACTGCAGCACACCGGGCTTCCCCATCCTTCACCACCTCCCAGTGGTTGCTCAAACTCTGGTCCACTGAGTCGGTGATGCCATCCAACCATCTCCTCCTCTGTTGTGCCCTTCTCTTCCTGCCTTCAATCTATTCCAAGACCTGGTTTGTTTTCCCGCAAGTGTTAATACTTGGTGACCCAGTTTCTTGGCTACAAGATGGTTTGTTTTCCACCTGCCCCTAACTTGCTTCATAACAGCTTTTTGCTATGTGACAGTTCCCTGGACCAAGATGGAAAGCAGCAATATCTCCTTTCGTTTATCAGTAAAACCAAGAAAATAAAATATTGTGGGGCGATTAGGATTCTGGGCTTTCACTTTCTGTGTCCTGGGTCCAATTCTTGGTCGAGGAACTAAGATCCCACCAGCAACATGGCCCCCACCAAAAAAAAAAAATCAGTAATTATGCCATAGCATGCACACTTTAACTTTGCATTTTATTTCAGTCCGTACTTCTCATTTCACTCAATTCTTAAAAAAAAATAAATAGCCACACCTAGGTTTAGTAGTTGTAAACATTTTCTCTATTTGGCTGAATTTATTTATTTGTATATTTTTCCTCTGTGGCCACTCTGCACGGCCTGTGGAGCCTTCCCGACCAGGGATGGACCCTGTGTCCCCTCTGGGAGAAGTGCAGAGACTTCACTGCTGGACCCCCCGGGAAGTCCTAAGTTTCTCCTCCAGCCGATGTCCGCAAGTGGGTCTGGGCCTCCATGGGCAACAGCCTCCTGCTCTCACTTCCTCCTCACAGGCGTCTGCTATGAACACTTCCTCACACTACCCTTTTCCAGCGTATTTCTGCCACCATAGTACACATCCGGCCAGGTCTCCTGTGCACAAGGGGGAGAGTTTCTCAAGGGCTGACACCCAGGAGCGGACCTGCTGGTCTAGGGGCGGCTGCATCCAGTTTCCCCAGAGTGTCAGCACCTCTTTATCCTCCCCAGGGTCATGCAGAAGAGTTGCCATTTCACCTGCCACTCCAGCATAGCGGAAATGACTTTCATTTTTGCCAGATGGATGGATGTGAAATAGTTGTTCAGCCGCTCAGTCATGTCTGTCTCTGTGGCCCCGGGGACTGCAGCACACCGGGCTTCCCCATCCTTCACCACCTCCCAGTGGTTGCTCAAACTCTGGTCCACTGAGTCGGTGATGCCATCCAACCATCTCCTCCTCTGTTGTGCCCTTCTCTTCCTGCCTTCAATCTATTCCAGCATCAGGGTCTTTTCCAATGAGTGGGCTCGTCACATCCGGTGGCCAGAGTATTGGAGCTTCTGCTTCAGCATCAGTCCTTCCAGTGAATATTCAGGGTTGATTTCCTTTAGGATTCACTGGTTTGACCTCCTTGCTGTCCAAGGTTCTCTCAAGAGTCTTTTCCAGCACCGCAGATTGAAAGCATCAAATAATGTCTCAGTTATTTGAAATGGCAGTGCTCTGATTCCTCACGAGACCAAGAGCCTTTGCTTACATGTATTGTGTGCAGTTAATCTTCTCTGAGTTGTCCATATCCTTTTTGGCTCTACTGGATTATTTTCTTTTCCTTACTGATTTGTAAGAGGTTGGTTTTTGTGTTTTTGTTTTAAACATTTATTTTTTTTATTTATCTTTTGGGGGGGTGGGGTGGGGAGGGAGGGGGATGGGCGGACCACTTCTATTGGTCTTTCATTTCTCTATTTTCATCTGTCTTTGTTCTTTGGCTCCTGTGGGCCTCCCGTCGCGGTGACCTCTGTCATCGCAGAGCCCCGGCTCTGGGCGCATGTGCGCCCGAGCTCCGGCTCGGTAATTGGACACATGGGTCCAGCCTCTGTGTGGCACGTGGGATCTTCCCAGGCCAGGGATCGAACTGGTGCCCCTTGCACTGCAAGGCGGTGTCCTTACCCATGGACCACCAGGGGAAGCCCAAAGGTTGGTTTTTTTTTTTTTTTAAATATATTCTGGGCGTCATCATTCTTTTTCTGTTAATGATTTTCCATATGGTTCATGCTTTTTTGATATATTTTCTTGTATTTATTTTTGGCAACTGGAGTGTTCCTTCTGAATTAAAAGTATGTTCTAGAAATCATGCTGGGAGCTTCCCTGGTGGTCCAGTGGGCAGAGAGTCCACCTTGCAGTGCAAGGGGCACCAGTTCAATCCCTGGCCAGGTAAGATCCCACATGCCACAGAGCAGCTGCACTGGGGTGTCCAATTACAAGCCAGCGTTCTGGAGCGCATGCACCCAGAGCCGTTGCTCTGCAATGACAGAGGCCACTGGAATGGGAGGCCCACGTAGGCCAAAGAATACAGATGGATGAAAGTAAATAAAAAAACCAATAATAAAAAGTCTAGAAATCATGCTGGGACTCCCCGGCAGTCTGGTGGTTAAGACTCCGTGCTTCCAGTGCGGGGTACGTGGGTTTGCTCCCCAGTCAGGGAACTACGGCCCTGGATGCTGCATGTGATGGCCAGAAAGATTTTTTTTATTATTTAAAAGATTTTAGAGTAAAAGTTGTGCTATGTTTTTATCACTGTAGAAATGAGAGCACCACGATACCTCTTTTCTCCTGTTTAGGATTGGTGCAAAGAGAACTTTGTCAACAGCAAGAACATGATGCTGGTGGCTGAAGTCAGAGCGCAGCTGAGGGACATCTGCGTAAAGGTAGATCTCTTCCCGGTGGTCTTTGGGGGGCTAAGCTGCCACCTTTCTCTAGGGGAAGATGTTCACATTGCTCAGAAAAACCTCTCATTCTAGGAAATTTTTAAATAAGGAAGAACTCCACCTCTCACCAGTACCGTCCATTTCCTCACAGTCCTGTTTTTAAGTGCAGTTTTTATACGTCGGTAGTTACATTGTATATACAATTTACATTCCGCTTTTATGAACTTGAAAAGCATTTTCCAGTGTTATTAGAATTCTTCCTAAGGATTTTTTTTTTTTTTTAGTGGACATGCCTTTGTTGTATTTTTTCAGATTCTGAAAGCAGTTCATACTTATTACAAGTTGACAGAGTGCAGAAAATAGTGATGTATATATATGTATGTGTATATAAATAGATCAGAAACTAACACAACCTTGTAAAGCAGTTACACTCCAGTAATTAAAATAAGAAAATCAGTGCGGAAGGTGTGAATTTCCCTCATCCTGCCCCTGTGAAGATAAACAGGAGTCCGCTGTGTCAATCCTTCTGAAATTGTTTCCTTCCTGTGTTTGTATGTCTTGTATATCTGTCTCTGTGTGTGTGTGTGTATACACAGATACGTGGGTGTATACATATATCGTTTTTCTTTTTTAAACAACTATGATGTACATTTTGTGCTGCAGTTTGTTTTGTTTCCACCGGGGGCACGTCTCGAATCTGCCTCTGTGGCTGAGCTGTCTCTCGGGGCCCGCGTGTGTCCGTCTCGTCCTCTTAGGGACTTGCTGGCGGCTCCTGGCTGTGTTCAGTGTGTGTGTGCAGAAGCCCTGGCGGCAGTCGCTCAGGTTGTGCTGTGCTGGCCGTCCTCCTGCAGGAGCCTCTGTGCTCTGTACCCACCTGTTCAAGCTTCTGAATGGGCTGTTTAGGTCTGACAGACATGGCCACACCTCCCAGGCAGTCTGCGGTCAGCCTAGATCCCCTCTTAGAGGACAAGAGGTTCGTGTATTCAGTGGCTGTACCATGTGCCAGTTCAGCTCAGAAGTGGGGTGCTCTGTGCTCACAGCCTCTCGTGTTGAGCACCAAGACGGCGTCCTCATTGTGCTGCCGTCCACCACCCCGTGGGGACCGTCTCTGCGTGTAAGATCTCTTCTGAGACAGCCCCGGGTGGACCGTCCCCATGAGCCTAGCAGACAGTTGTCACCTCTGTGACTGATGCCAGCAGCCTCTTATTAGCACTAAAGAGACTGATTCTGGGGCTTCCCAGCGGGCGATGAGGGGTCGATGTCTGAGAGAAGGACGTGGCAGCGCACCGCAGCGCTCTTGCCTGGGAAACCCTAGGACAGAGGAGCCTGGCGGGCCCTAGTCCGTGGGGTCGGACAAGACTGAGCACGCACTTCTTAGCCTGGTGGCTTCTGTGTTGCACACCTTTTTCCAACCCCTCTTGCACCTGAAGGGCTCTCCTGCTAGACCATCCCTTGGCTTGGTGAGGTCCCTCCTCTTTCATCAGCAGTAGAAATGGCGCTCCTCTGCCCGCACGTGTCTCGGGCGTCTAGGGCAGCTTTCCCAGGTGTCCATCTCTGGTGGCTCCGTGTACCATGGTGGCTGCACAGGTCTCACGTCTGGGGTCTTTTCCACGTCCCGCTTCCTCCCAAACCAGATGTCCATGCCGATCGTGTCCTCACGAGGGGACACGGAGAGCATCCGCCGCTGCCTGGCGCACAGCCTCTTCATGAGCACCGCCGAGCTGCAGCCAGATGGGTCCTACGCCACCACGGACACCCGCCAGCCCGTGGCCATCCACCCCTCGTCCGTGCTCTTCCACTGCAAGCCAGCCTGCGTCGTGTACACGGAGCTGCTCTTCACCAACAAGTGCTACATGCGAGACCTGTGTGTCGTGGATGCCGAGTGGCTGTACGAGGCCGCCCCCGACTTTTTCAGGAGGAAGCTGAGGACCGCCAGGAACTGAGCTGCCCTGGCCGTGGAGCCAGATCGCAGCTGGCCTCACCCCACATTCTACCCTTGGTCTTAGCCAGAAGGCCAAGAAGCAATCACACGAACTCTAAACACAGGCACCCACGGAGGCGGTGGACCGTGCCCGGCTTCCAGGAGCTTGAGGGCCTTTGTCGAAACTCTTCAGACTAAAGCACACAGATGTGTGGAGGCCTTGGACCCTTCAAAATGTGCTTTGGATTCTTGGCAGGTGACTTTGGGTGACGTCATTTACTTCTGAGCCTGTTTCCTACCTCCCAGGTTGGGGTGATAGTACGTACGGGCTTGGGCCATGAGGTTCAGAACAAGTGGAAGCGAAGTGCCCAGAGCTGTGCCTGCCGGCGATCAAGGCACGGCGGACCATGAGCCAAGCGGCTTGGTTGGTCTTACTGCTTTTTACCAGGTGTGAATCGGGAACTACAAAACCCCCGAGTCCTCAGGAGGACCACAAGAGGTCACAGAGCTGTTGACCTTGGATCTATTTTAACATCTCTGCATGAAATTTTATAACAGAAGACAGAAGAGAGTAAGTTCTGTTGTAGCAGGTGGCCAAAGTATTGAAACGTCAGCAGCGGCATCAGTCCAACCAATGACTATTCAGGGTTGATGTCAGGTTGTACTGGGACGGCCTCCTGCGTAGCTGTCTCTCTCTGGGCTGTAAGCACAGGAGCTAAGGGAGTGACGGAGCTGCACGGAGGCATTTCCCTCAGGCCAGGCCCCGGGGTGGGTGGAGGTGAGCCCAGGCAGCTCTGGCTCCTCCCCTCCCCTCATCCAGTGTTTGTTCTTTTATTTCCTTCTTCTTAGGGACCAGGGGACATCCTGGTTTTGCTGCTCGCCCCTCTCTCGCCCTCGTTTTCCACATTTGTCTGAGAGGATTAAAGGGTCTCCACAGTCTGTTTAATTTGAAACTCGTTGTTGTCTAAGTGGCAAAGCCGTGGCCAACTCTCTTGTACGCTGTGGACTGCAGCCCATCAGGCTCCTCTGTCCATGGAATTCTCCAGGCAAGAATACCAGGGTGGGCTGCCATTTTCTCCTCCAGGGAATCTTCCCAACCCAGGAATCACACCCAGATCTTTCCCCAGAGAATGCTTTGGCCTGAAAGATACTGAGATTAGCCCTTTCATCATGCTTGATTGGTCTAAACACAGTGTGCGGTATTCTGGTCATTACATACGAAGTGAATCATATCATACCACTTTTAAGAAGAGGCCCACACGGCCCGAGAGACTCTCCAAAGACAGCGGACAGTGTCTTCACCTCAGTTCAGTGAAACTGTAGCGGGCGGGGACACCCCCTCCTAGGTCGCACGCACCCGTGCTGGTGTGCGTCACGTTTGCCTCTGCACCAGCCATGGCTCTGAGCAGTCAGACTTTTAGCCAGTGTCAGGCCTGTCTGGGCACGTGTGAACTTTTTCTGTTAAAAATAGTTGCATCAGGGCTTCCCCTGGTGGTCCAGTGGGTAAGGACACCGCCTTGCAGTGCAAGGGGCGCCAGTTCGAGCCCTGGCCTGGGAAGATCCCACGTGCTGCGGAGCGGCTGGACTGAGGTGTCCAGTTACCGAGCCGGAGCTCTGGAGCGCATGCGCCCAGAGCCAGAGCTCTGTGATGACAGACGCCACTGCGATGGGAGGCCCACAGGAGCCAAAGAACAAAGACGGATGAAAAGATCAATAGAAGTGGCCCGCCCACTCCCCTCCCTCCCCAACCCGACCCCGCCCAAAATAAATAAATAAATCTTTAAAAAAAAAATAGTTGCATCAAGGCCAAAGAGGATTCAGCACATCCTATATGCCCTATCTTACTAAATTCTTAGGTTTTTCTCTTTCTTACCATTGCAGACTTTTCTGAAAAGTTTTTTAGAAAAAACCTCAAGTGTATTTTTTCTCATAGAGCCCTAGGAGGTTTAACCTAACTGGGTAAAATAATTTATTATATTTTTAATGAAACAACACACTGGTAAAAAATATTGGGAGTGGCATGATGTATTATGTTTCTCAGAAAATTATATAGAGGTATTCTCTGGGGCAAGGTCAATTTAGCTTTTAACCATGTATGTACCGCTCAAGTCCGTGAACTGTTTCAGGAGATGTGTATTTTTTTCTGAGCAGGAGTAAGGGGTAAATAGCTTCTAAATATATGTAAGTAGTTTCTATGTTTGTGTACAGAGATATATTTATCACTGTAACATTCTGGTAGAGTTTTGATACAGTAGTTTTTTATTGGGCTTTTTAAAAAGTTAACTTTTCACATAGTTGCTCAGGGATTAAATCAGGTTGGAAAAGCCAATCTGACCCTCCATGTGACTACCAAGAGATGCACGATTGTTTATACTGAGGCCCAGGGGACAGATAAGTACACTTTAAACTTTCTTAAGAAAGTTAAATGTTTCACAATGATGTTACAGTCTCATCTTGAGCTACTCATCAACCCCTAAAATCTCTGACGGTGTGCCACCTTTTTTTCTAACCTGTGAAATCTGTAACTGGGTGAATCCCTAGGCCCCTGGAGCACCTTCATGTATCAATAAATAGATGCGCTCCAAGCAGATTGCATGCCTCCGATGTGTTTCTTCTGCTGCTCGTAATTACGGAGAGCAGCACAGATCTCATTACAAGGGGAAGAGCTGCCGGCTCCCAGTTCTTGGTAGAAACCCTTCCTTAACATTGCATCTCTCCTAGGAATAAAGAGAGGCCAGAAAGAAGACAGGTTTGTGCTCTGTGGAGAGAACTGATTATGTACTGTGATGCATAAATCCATTTAATCCAGCTCTCAAGAAATGCTCAGACCTTATAAAAGGTCTTTAAAAATGAAGTCACTCAGTTGTGTCCAACTCTTTGCAACCCATGCACGAACCATGGGATTCTCCAGGCAAGAATACTGGAGTGAGTTGTCCTGCCCTCCTTCAAGGGACCTTCCCAACCCAGGGATCAAAGCCAGGACTCCCTTATCGCAGGCTCAGATGTACAGCTAGGCATTTAAGATACTATTCCTTGTGAATAAGGAAACACTGTACCTGTGGGGAAGCGAGAGTTTTATTTGATCAGCATATTGAACTTGCAGGAAAAAATATAATTGGTTCAGGTTTAGGTTGTGTTTTGAGAGTCTGTTCTTGCATCAGCATTTGCACATGACTATCAAATTCATTAAAGGTGAATCTTGTACATGTGTGTGGCTTCTTCCTTGGCTCTCCTTTCCTTATTCGCAGAATGCTCTTTAGAATATATGTAAGTAGTTTCTATGTTTGTGTACAGAGATATATTTATCACTGTAACATTCTGGTAGAGTTTTGATACAGTAGTTTTTTATTGGGCTTTTTAAAAAGTTAACTTTTCACATAGTTGCTCAGGGATTAAATCAGGTTGGAAAAGCCAATCTGACCCTCCATGTGACTACCAAGAGATGCACGATTGTTTATACTGAGGCCCAGGGGACAGATAAGTACACTTTAAACTTTCTTAAGAAAGTTAAATGTTTCACAATGATGTTACAGTCTCATCTTGAGCTACTCATCAACCCCTAAAATCTCTGACGGTGTGCCACCTTTTTTTCTAACCTGTGAAATCTGTAACTGGGTGAATCCCTAGGCCCCTGGAGCACCTTCATGTATCAATAAATAGATGCGCTCCAAGCAGATTGCATGCCTCCGATGTGTTTCTTCTGCTGCTCGTAATTACGGAGAGCAGCACAGATCTCATTACAAGGGGAAGAGCTGCCGGCTCCCAGTTCTTGGTAGAAACCCTTCCTTAACATTGCATCTCTCCTAGGAATAAAGAGAGGCCAGAAAGAAGACAGGTTTGTGCTCTGTGGAGAGAACTGATTATGTACTGTGATGCATAAATCCATTTAATCCAGCTCTCAAGAAATGCTCAGACCTTATAAAAGGTCTTTAAAAATGAAGTCACTCAGTTGTGTCCAACTCTTTGCAACCCATGCACGAACCATGGGATTCTCCAGGCAAGAATACTGGAGTGAGTTGTCCTGCCCTCCTTCAAGGGACCTTCCCAACCCAGGGATCAAAGCCAGGACTCCCTTATCGCAGGCTCAGATGTACAGCTAGGCATTTAAGATACTATTCCTTGTGAATAAGGAAACACTGTACCTGTGGGGAAGCGAGAGTTTTATTTGATCAGCATATTGAACTTGCAGGAAAAAAAATATAATTGGTTCAGGTTTAGGTTGTGTTTTGAGAGTCTGTTCTTGCATCAGCATTTGCACATGACTATCAAATTCATTAAAGGTGAATCTTGTACATGTGTGTGGCTTCTTCCTTGGCTCTCCTTTCCCTTATTCGCAGAATGCTCTTTAGAATATATTCAGTATGAGTCTTATCTTTGTCACTAATTTGGAAAGATGTATTTTCTTGGTACCCTGTATATCTTAGGTGTCCTTGTAAAGTAGGAACATTGGTTTTTAACCTAAATCTAATGTAAGCCGTGGCTTCTTGCCCCCAGAAAAATAATGTCCCATCAGAACCTGGGTATAGAGTTGGAATTAACCAGGGATCTTGCCTTCAGGAGCTCCAGGTCTGATGGTGGGGGAGGGCCAGCTGCCAGGTAAACCAGCAATGCCAGGAGGTTTCTGCTGAGAAAAGAATGAAGCACAGGTGTCCGGGCGCGCAGACTCATGTCCTGGTTTTTCACGGAAGAGACGGGAAGGCCTTTGAAGGAAGATGACTTCCGAGGCTGGTTTTGGGAGTCAGAGGCAGCAAGAGTGCATTCCACGAAGTCGCAAGAAGCCTGGCCGTGCTTGAGAACAGTAGGTGGAAAGAGTGTAAGCCGCTGAAGAGAACGTTCTGCTCGCCAATTAAACAGCCGTGCTAGGACACCCGACTGCGACCCACTCAGCTCCAGCGTAGGAATCAGACTCTGGGGAGGCTACACCGGAGGCCGCCAGCAGAGGGCACGGTCCTGCCCGCTGTGCCTTCTGTCTGCAAAGTGGCGGCGCGGAAGCACTTTCCGGCGGGGGACGGGACTTCCGGCGGCGGTCCTAGACCTAGGGGGCGCCGTGGCGAGGAGTCGTCCTTAGCGAGGGTTGTCTTTTGCGTCTGCACGTGTTCGTCGCCGCCGCTTCCGCCGCCAAAATGTTCCAATTGCTGCGCTCTGTGCCCCGCGCCCTGGGCACCGCCGTCTCCGGGCTCCGCGCCGCCGCGCCCTCCCTCCCGCTGCTGCAGCCTGCGTCCCGAGCGTGCGCCCGGCCTTTCGGGCTGCTCAGCGTGCGCACGGGGTCGGTGCAGCTGCCCGGCCTTCTGCGGCCTCGGGGGCCCTGCGCCTGCGGCTGCGGCTGCAGCGGATTGCACACCGAAGGTGACGGCACGTTCATTAAAGGTGAATCTTGTACATGTGTGTGGCTTCTTCCTTGGCTCTCCTTTCCCTTATTCGCAGAATGCTCTTTAGAATATATTCAGTATGAGTCTTATCTTTGTCACTAATTTGGAAAGATGTATTTTCTTGGTACCCTGTATATCTTAGGTGTCCTTGTAAAGTAGGAACATTGGTTTTTAACCTAAATCTAATGTAAGCCGTGGCTTCTTGCCCCCAGAAAAATAATGTCCCATCAGAACCTGGGTATAGAGTTGGAATTAACCAGGGATCTTGCCTTCAGGAGCTCCAGGTCTGATGGTGGGGGAGGGCCAGCTGCCAGGTAAACCAGCAATGCCAGGAGGTTTCTGCTGAGAAAAGAATGAAGCACAGGTGTCCGGGCGCGCAGACTCATGTCCTGGTTTTTCACGGAAGAGACGGGAAGGCCTTTGAAGGAAGATGACTTCCGAGGCTGGTTTTGGGAGTCAGAGGCAGCAAGAGTGCATTCCACGAAGTCGCAAGAAGCCTGGCCGTGCTTGAGAACAGTAGGTGGAAAGAGTGTAAGCCGCTGAAGAGAACGTTCTGCTCGCCAATTAAACAGCCGTGCTAGGACACCCGACTGCGACCCACTCAGCTCCAGCGTAGGAATCAGACTCTGGGGAGGCTACACCGGAGGCCGCCAGCAGAGGGCACGGTCCTGCCCGCTGTGCCTTCTGTCTGCAAAGTGGCGGCGCGGAAGCACTTTCCGGCGGGGGACGGGACTTCCGGCGGCGGTCCTAGACCTAGGGGGCGCCGTGGCGAGGAGTCGTCCTTAGCGAGGGTTGTCTTTTGCGTCTGCACGTGTTCGTCGCCGCCGCTTCCGCCGCCAAAATGTTCCAATTGCTGCGCTCTGTGCCCCGCGCCCTGGGCACCGCCGTCTCCGGGCTCCGCGCCGCCGCGCCCTCCCTCCCGCTGCTGCAGCCTGCGTCCCGAGCGTGCGCCCGGCCTTTCGGGCTGCTCAGCGTGCGCACGGGGTCGGTGCAGCTGCCCGGCCTTCTGCGGCCTCGGGGGCCCTGCGCCTGCGGCTGCGGCTGCAGCGGATTGCACACCGAAGGTGAGATTCGTGCACGTGGGCCCGGGGCGTGAGGGGCCCAGGCCTGGGAGTGAGGGGCTGGGTTCCGGGGCTAAGAGGTGTAGACCTCGAGTAGAGAGTTCGGAGCCGCTCCCGAGGTCCAGAACGTGCTCCCACAGTTCGGCGACCTGCTGGTTAAACCCACGCGTATTAACATTCTCCCACCTTTGTCGGACTTTGCGGGAAGAGATACTGGAAAGTTCTGGAAGCTGGCTTTCCTTCAGTCTCGAAAATGGAGCTTTGCTAAAGCCCAAGGTCGCGGTTAGAAGCAGCGTGATGATGTCTCTTGGCCAGTGAAAGGAAAGTGGCGAATTTTTTTCCCCTTTATTTTGAAACGTGGTAAGGAGTTCATTATTGGGAATCACTTTTTCAGTATCCGAGCTAGCTTCCCACGGATAGCTTACAGCATTTTACAGGTGAGGGAATTGAGGCTTAACGGATATGAGTTAGGCTAAGTTCGCAGAGCCACCATGAATAACAGAAGTATTAGAAACAGTCCAGGTCTCTGGTTGTAGTGTCGTGGGTCATTTTTCCGTTTTAGACTAATTGGCTCTTTCTGCAACTTATTTCTGTTGTAGGAGACAAAGCATTTGTTGAATTCCTCACCGATGAGATCAAGGAGGAAAAGAAGATACAGAAATATAAGTCTCTCCCCAAGATGTCTGGAGGTTGGGAACTGGAAGTGAATGGTACGGAAGCCAGATTAGTGCGGAAAGTTGCTGGAGAAAAGTAAGTACTGAGGGCCTCTGAATCCCAGGGGGCCAAGTCCAGGACCTGCAGGACCGGCCCTGAGGTAGCCTTTAGCTAAGGCAGGTGCTTAACTGACTTCTGGTTTCTAAAAGATGGTAGGTTTCATTTGGAGAACTTCTTAGGCTCCAGGTCGCTCAGTCACTGCACACTGATGTCCTGTGGTGGTTAATAAGGACGCAGTAAACCAGGATCAGGCTCAGTGGTTAAAAATAAGAAACCTGCCTACCAGTGCAAGAGACCAGGAGGCTGGATCCCTGGGTCAGGAAGATCCCTTGGAAAAGGGAATGGCTACCAACTCCAGTATTTTTGCCTGGGAAATCCCATGGACAGAGGAGCCCAGCAAGCTACAGCCCTTGTGGTTGCAGAGTCACACATGGCTTATGGACTAAACAACAGCCCAGTAGCAAGCCAGGCCCCCCGGAGTCGCCTGGGCCAGCAGAGGCGTCCGTCACTGAGCCCTTACCGGCGAGTGGGGCTGCGCCTTGCTCGCAGCAGGGCACGCAGATTCAGAGATCCTGGCATCATCGGCAGAATCTCACATTTACTGTGCTGACTCACTACCCTCAGGCTCCGGCTCGGGAAAACAGCCCCTGTTGTACAGTTGAGAAAGGAAGCTAAGAGTGGGGTTGCGCTTACAGGAAGAGATGTGGGATGCTTTTAACCTTCTTAAGCTGGTTTAAGTTCACGGTCCATTGTGAGTGAAGTCAGGTTCTGAGGTTTTGCCTAGGGGTGTGGTGTTTTCCCCCTCTTCGGTCCTCTATGTTTTCTGTAACGTGGCCTGAACCACTCTGTTAGAGTAAGTCCGTGGCAGTTTGGGACCATCATAAAGTGCTGATGACCACAGCTGCATTTCTGTCCCCACGGGTAGATAGCTTGGTCCGCAGTGTTGCACATTAGACAGATTTTGTGGCTGTGCCTCCGCCTGACAGCCAAGGTAGCGCAGCCCCAGAGGGGAGTGGCTTCAGGACACGGTTGTCTGCAGCCCAGCAGTGCTCGGTCCAGATCTCACTGAATTTTCACTTCAAATTTTGGACCATGGTATGTCACATGAAGCTTCTGCGGGTTAAACTTGTCATGAGGTGGTATTTGAGCCGGCTTTGTCATTATTAAACTTAGCACGACTGCTCTGAGGAATAGGCCTGTCCTGCAGCATATTTTTTTTCTTTTTCTTTTTTGCCACGTTGCTTATAGGTTCTTAGCTCCTCAACCTGGGATTGAAACCAGGCCGTGGCAGTGAAAGCACCGAGTCCTGACCACTGGACCACCAGAGAACCCCCCAGTGTGGTGTTCTTTGCGAGCTGCCCTTCCTGGGGCCAGAGCTGCGCCCCATCCTCAACTCATGCCACCGCCCCCCAGCCTTCTTTCTTCCCTTCCTCATGGGCAGATACTCTCACGGAGGAAAGTTTTTACAGGAGGCTTTTGGGACTTCCTGGGGGTCCAGTGGTTAATTGACTTCCAGTAGCCAACACACAGTGGGCCCGCTTCAGACCTGCTGAATCGATCTGGGGGTGAGATGCAGGCAAATCAGATGTGAAGCCAGCTGATACATTGTTACCTGCATTTTTAACTGTAACACGATGTGAAATGTAGCAACAGCATTTTGAAGGATAGCAAGCCTCAGTAGCCAACTACTCAGTTAAGAGGACAACTTTTCCATGGTGCTTCTTTTGTTACCTTTCTAGGATCACTGTCACTTTCAACATTAACAACAGCATCCCCCCCCAGTATGATGGGGAGGAGGAACCCTCCGAAGGGCAGAAGGCTGACGAGCAGGAGGTGAGTTGTCCAGCCTGTACCCGCCTAGTTCTGACAGGCTGTTCTGGAGGCTTAAGGAAAGAGCTTTGGTTGTTATAAGTTCTCGAACACCAGGAGAGAAGGCAAAGGACAGCCTTTACTTGTGGAGCACCAAAATTGTGGTTGCTTTTCTTTCCCAGGGGCCAAGCACACTGTTATCTGCAGGCCTAGGGTTTATGTTCAGTTTGGCCTGTGCTCATTCACCGAACACCAAGGCATTAAAACTATCTTAACCCTTCCATGATCAGGATATAAATTATCATTTGGAGTGTTCCATGTGAGGACTACACATCCCGGGCTGGTAATAAACGCCAGCCAGAGGGCAGCGGAGACTTTGGCAAAGTCTCAAGTTGCTGCTCTTCTTGGTTGGACCTGGATGGTGCTCAGCACTCAAACATTTTAGGACGCTTTGTGCCTGGCCTGGAAACCACCGGCATGAGGGTCACAGGCCCGATTTTCTGGCTGGGTGGGCACGGGATCCTCTCATGACCCAGCTCAGCTCCCCAGAGTGCTGACCCAGCTCCCCTGATAACGACCACCCCCACCCCTACCCCCATCCCCGTTGTTTGCCAGCTCCCCCTCAGAGGGAGGGCCTCTGGGCCTGGGCTAGAATAAAGGAAGATCTTGAAACAGCTTGAAAGGAGCTTGGGAGCTTTGGGTCAGCTTTGTAGTGTATGAGGTAGAAACTGATCCAGGAAGATTAAGTTAATTAGCACCCTGACTAGGGCTAGAGCTCAGAGTTCCTGATTCTGAACTGTTTATGTTCTTTTAACAAGTAGGGTGCTAATAGAAATGAAAGGCTGTGACCCATACACACTGGACCACTGCCCACCAGTAGCTGGTCTTGTACATGTGCAGTGTCCTAGTGCCCCTCGCTATGGCCCAGCCTTGCCCGTGTCCAGACCGCCCCATGCCATGGACATCTGAGTCCTCCACCCCCCATCCCAGCCCTGACCAGTGAGGACACAGACCTCTGGCTGCTCCCACCATCCACCCTAGAGTGCTCTGTGTATCAGAGTGAATTAGACTTGTCATTTTTTCCTCAAAAAAAAAAAAGAGAGAGAAAAAATCAAAGGCTGTACTAAATATGTGGTACTCTGCCCTCCAAAACCTAGCCCGTAATTCTAGAAAGGAATGAGAGGATGTGTTTGGCCCCATCTCTCTGAACAAGCTGGTTACGTGGCTTTAACACTGTGTAAAGACCCTAGGCTTCTTGTGTGGGAACACTAGCATAGTATCAGACTGACCAGTGACTGTCAGACCCCCTGAACTGAGACCTTTCATCCAGACCCCTTCCGAGAAACAGTTACTGACTTGTTCTTGTTTCCCCAGCCTGAACTGACGTCCACACCCAATTTTGTGGTTGAAGTGACAAAGGATGGCAGCAGGAAGACCCTCGTGCTGGACTGCCACTACCCTGAAGAAGAGGTGTGTGAGCGGAGGGCTGGCAGCCCCGGGGACCACGGGAGCCTCCGGGGGCTGTCCTGGTCGCGAGCTGACACTGACATTTTCTAGCTTAGAGCAGCAACGCTGGGGCAATTGGGAGGTGAGGGAGCAAGGTTCAAATCCGAGTTTCAAGCTTTTCTCAAGTCTGGCTCATCCCGGAAAACCTTTCAGTTTCCGCAAATGCTGTGTTTTTTTCAGATTGGACAAGAGGACGACCAGAGTGACATTTTCTCCATCAAGGAAGTGAGTTTTCAGGCCACCGGAGAGTCTGACTGGAAGGACACAAATTACACACTCAACACAGATTCCTTGGATTGGGTGAGTGCTTGATAAGGTGGGGAGGGCCTCCTTAGTCCAAGGAGAGACAAAGACGCATCGTAGTGAGCGTCTCAGGGGTCTTCTTTTTCAGCTAGTAAATGCTTCTCCTTCTAGGGCTTATACGACCACCTCATGGATTTCCTTGCGGACCGAGGAGTGGACAACACTTTTGCCGATGAGTTGGTGGAGCTCAGCACGGCCCTGGAGCACCAGGAGTACATTTCTTTCCTCGAAGACCTCAAAGGTTTTGTCAAAAGCCAATAGAGCAGGCAAGGTGTTGAACAGCTTAACGTTTTGGCAGGCTTTGGCCAGTGAACAAAGCCTGCTCTGAAGCCAGACCGACATGCTTTGAAAGGTTTTTTTCATCCCAGTATCATGGAAAATAATTCAGTCTTAACTTATTTCTGTTGCCTCTTATTTACCATTCATTGGTCCTCTTTAAACCCAGTATTTCTAGATTTTTGTATAACATAATGATGGACAATAAAATCTCCAAGGTGATTTGGCTTTAACACTGTGTAAAGACCAGCTTCTTTGGGAACACTAAAAACGCCCAGTGACTGTCAGACCCCTGAACTGAGACCTTTCATCCAGACCCCTTCCGAGAAACAGTTACTGACTTGTTCTTGTTTCCCCAGCCTGAACTGACGTCCACACCCAATTTTGTGGTTGAAGTGACAAAGGATGGCAGCAGGAAGACCCTCGTGCTGGACTGCCACTACCCTGAAGAAGAGGTGTGTGAGCGGAGGGCTGGCAGCCCCGGGGACCACGGAGCCTCCGGGGGCTGTCCTGGTCGCGAGCTGACACTGACATTTTCTAGCTTAGAGCAGCAACGCTGGGGCAATTGGGAGGTGAGGGAGCAAGGTTCAAATCCGAGTTTCAAGCTTTTCTCAAGTCTGGCTCATCCCGGAAAACCTTTCAGTTTCCGCAAATGCTGTGTTTTTTTCAGATTGGACAAGAGGACGACCAGAGTGACATTTTCTCCATCAAGGAAGTGAGTTTTCAGGCCACCGGAGAGTCTGACTGGAAGGACACAAATTACACACTCAACACAGATTCCTTGGATTGGGTGAGTGCTTGATAAGGTGGGGAGGGCCTCCTTAGTCCAAGGAGAGACAAAGACGCATCGTAGTGAGCGTCTCAGGGGTCTTCTTTTTCAGCTAGTAAATGCTTCTCCTTCTAGGGCTTATACGACCACCTCATGGATTTCCTTGCGGACCGAGGAGTGGACAACACTTTTGCCGATGAGTTGGTGGAGCTCAGCACGGCCCTGGAGCACCAGGAGTACATTTCTTTCCTCGAAGACCTCAAAGGTTTTGTCAAAAGCCAATAGAGCAGGCAAGGTGTTGAACAGCTTAACGTTTTGGCAGGCTTTGGCCAGTGAACAAAGCCTGCTCTGAAGCCAGACCGACATGCTTTGAAAGGTTTTTTTTTTCATCCCAGTATCATGGAAAATAATTCAGTCTTAACTTATTTCTGTTGCCTCTTATTTACCATTCATTGGTCCTCTTTAAACCCAGTATTTCTAGATTTTTGTATAACATAATGATGGACAATAAAATCTCCAAGGTGATTTGTCTTTTATATTTCTATTCCCTCCCTTGTATATTTCTATTTCCCTCCCTGCATACAAAACATGAAGCAGAGAAAAGTCTGAAATGTTTTAATACATAGTAAGTTATAAATAAAAGATTTGTATTTACAAGACTGCTTCTCAACACGGGGCTGCCCTGGTGGCTCAGACGGTAAAGAATCTGTCAGCAGTGCAGGAGACCCAGGTTCGGTCCCTGGGTCAGGAAGATCCCCTGGAGACGGAAATGGTGACCCACTCCAGTGTTCTTGCCTGGAGGGTCCATGGACAGAGGAGCCCGGGGGGCCACCGTCCACGGGGTCACAAAGAGTCAGACACAACCGAGTGACTAACGCTTCTCAAGATGGCACTTTCTTCCAACCCAGCAGGCCTGGTACATCAAGACCGGCTCTAGAGGATCACAGCCCACGTATCACAAGCCTGGGTTTAAATAGAAAAAAGTCATTCTGGTCAAGAAGATAATCTCAGCACACAGTTAAAAGCCATCACCAGCAATGACACTTAAGATGCTCCTTCCACAACCTGGGTGGCCTCTGTCCCTACCCCCTTCAGGGGACGGGTGACCTTTTCACTGAAGTGACATCACTGTGCAACCAAGTGCCTCTTTTCTGCCCGGCTGAGAGCCAAACCGACCGCTGCCCCGCTCCCACCACTCGGTCCAGTGTGAGGCTTACCAGACAGCTCATGAGAAGACTGGACCTCTCCTCTGCCCCCTCAGTGACTGAAAATTCCGGCGTGTGGGGACAATGCGCACTGTGCTCATTCACACTGTCTTCTAAACAGGCGCGAAGCTTTTGCTCTGTCACCTCCGGAGACTATGAAACAGTGAGATGCAGCCTAATGTTACGAACCCCAGAGTCAGCAGGTTGAAAACCCGCAGCTTGACATAGCAATCCACAACTGGCTCGCTGTGATGGCTTGATTCCTTGGACCCATAAATGTGCTAAGAGAATCTCAAATGTCCATCTGACCGCCTCTCCACATGAACCAGTGCTCTCTCCTCTGCTGCCCACCACGCCCGGAACACAGCTGGGAGGCTTCCCAGCCTGCCTGGGTTTCTGCCTCCACCAGCCAAGTGTGTCCTGACCCAGAGCCAGCTGCTTGCTCCCAGATCTGCTCCTGCTACCGAACGTGCTGCTGTAACGGGGGGATTTAATCACACACTCTAAACCAGTGAAACATGAGAAGGAAACAGAAGTTTTGTTTTTGTGTTAGTAAATGGGATGTTTCGGAAACACTCAAAAAAGATGAGTTGCTTTTAAAAAAAGCCATTGAATTAGGTAAAAGATGAGGAGGAGAAATCCTAAAGTCATCCACCCAACTTGACACACTTTACAAAACTGGAAACATGAGACCGTGCACTTTTGACAGAAGCTGATGAAAAAAAACATAGCTTTCCAGCATAGCCTTGCTCAAGGACTGGCTCAAGTAAATGTATATTTGAAACTTACTATAAATAAATGAAATGTGTCATTTATATAATTCACCACTTTTAATGAGCTGGCAAATTTTTGGTCACCATGTCAGGAGAGGACTCTGAAGATTACTGACCCTTAAATTCTGAATATAGCTGTCTTCATATGTGGACAGTTCTTACGCCACATCAGATGCAAGAGTTTCCAATTCTAAACCAGGCTCTCTTCGCAGAGGTAAGTGCCTCCTGAATGGCGTAGGGAGGGGGCAGGGAAGGCCCTGACATGGAGCTTGCCTATTCCATGGCGTCTTGTCACCACGGCCAGTTTCAAGCTACCAGCGTGAACCGGACGTGAAGGTGGGCAAGCCGTGCACGCCACTGAAAGTAAGTCGAGGTAGGTGTGGGAAACGGTGACAGGAGAGCTGTGAGGAACACTCACGTGAGCCGGGATGTGCAGGCCACACTGACACACGACCACGCCGCCTGCTATCCTCAGGTTGTATCTGGAAGCAGAAGTGGGACCCCAGAGCCTTAGGGCCAGCAGACCTGGGTCCCCCACCTTCCCAACGACAGACTTGGGGGAGGTTCCACTCACCTTGGAGTGGGGGTGGGCATGAACAGTGCTGGAAAGGTGGTGAAAACGCTTACTTTGTACACACAGGACAGATGAGGGGGTTGGCTTCCCACTCAGCGAGCATGACGCTGAGACACTCTTCGTCAAACTGCAAGCTCTTCTCGTACTCACTGATGATCGACTGTTCTGCAGGGCAAGGGACAGCTGGAGCGCCACAGCGCGTCACCTGGGGCGCCCTGTCCCAAACGCTGAGATTCACCCTGAAAGGCTTCATCCGCACAAGAGCAAAATGCAGACAACCCACCCTGCTAGAGATTCACTGCGCTGTCAGGCCTCCTCTTGTTGGACCCACACCCCACCCCACCCCGTCTGTCCTCTCCTTGAGAAGCGATGTGGCTGAGAGACCGGAGACAACTTTCCTACACATCTCCAGACGCCACGGGAGCGGACATGGAAGCGTGTCAGGGTCCCGGAGCAGCTGGACAGAGCAGACACAGACAGGCACGCGCGTCTGACACCACGCTCAGGTAGGTCAAAGGTGCTCTGGTCACCAGTGTGTCCAGACCCAGAGTCTGTGGTGTTGAGAATGGGTGTGTTCATTCACTCAGCAGACACGCACCAGGCCCTCCACCCGGGAGGCCGGGGATAAACACAAAGAGGAAAAAGCCCGGTCCCTGCTATTTTTCCTTTTTTGGCCACTTCTATTGGTCTTTCATTCATCTATTTTCATCTGTCTTTGTTCTTTGGCTCCTGTGGGCCTCCCATCGCGGTGGCCACTGTCATTGTAGAGCACTGGCTCTGGGCGCATGCGCTCCAGAGCTCTGGCTCAGGAGTTGGACACGTCGGTCCAGCCGCTCCGCGGCACGTGGGATCTTCCCAGGCCAGGGCTCGAACCGGCGCCCCTTGCACTGCAAGGCGGTGTCCTTACCCACTGCCAGCCCCTGCTTTTGCTGAGCTCCCCATCTAGACCTCAGCGCAGGGCTCAGCCGACCAGAGCCCACAGGCCATATCCTGCCCACCCTCCATCTTTACAATAAAAGTTGTAATGGAACAGCCAGGCTTGTTTGGCTGATGGACGGACTAGAGCGGTCCTCCCCTGTGAGAGCAGGACTGGGCAGTCACAACAGCGGACGTGCTTTCTGTCCGGCTCCTGACGGAAAGCTTGCCAACCCCTATTCTGGAGTGTTCCTTCTGACCGGGTATGGCAGAACACAGCACATTCTTACCACTTCAGATTTTTAAACTAAATATACCCCAAGAGAAACATGTAGTGAGTCCTTTCACCCCTGAGACAGGTTTTGCAAGCGAGGGTCAAGAGAAAATAAATTTAAAATTTAAAAAGCAATTCAAATCAAGGAATCTACAGGCTAACTGGAGTCGACCCAGCAATCATGACGACTGACTGACTTGGCACTTACTATGTTCCATATGCTCTTGTAAGTCCTTTACATATGTATTATCTTCTCCACGGTTAGCCTTATAGTAAAGATAAAGAATCTGAGGAGATTAAGTGCCCTCTCAGTAGCACACAGGTAACATGGTAAAGCTGAGAAGTACCATCACAGCCAAGAGTCCACGCTCTTGCATCCTCAAGATAACAGCTATCATTTAGTGAAAGCTCTCTTATGCCAGGCACTGCTCTAGGTCCTCAATGCCTATTATTTAAGCCAACAAATAACCTATTATTTAAGCCTACGACTAAGCAAAAACTGAGCCTCAAAAAGAAAGAGCTGGGTGAAATAAATAACTTAGCTACATAGGGTACTGAGTTAGGCACTCTGTGGTGCCCTGATGCCGCAGGAAGGGGGCGCTCACAAGACCCTGGGGAGTCAGGAAAGAACAGATGGGAGGAAAGGTACTGAAATCAGGTAGCACAAGAGACCTGATGGTGCGCTGCCCTGTAGGGTGACAGACTGCTACTACTCTATTAGCAGAGCGGTGCTGCCGGGTTGAAATGACCCAGGAACTGTATCCACAAAATTGATTTTTACTTCCCAACTCCACCACCAGCTGTGCAGCCTGTGTAAGACAACACTGCCTCCTCATACGACCCTGTAGGGGCGTCTGAAGGAGAGAACGGAGGCACGGAGGGAGAGGTCTGAGCACACAGCCTGGCAACACTGAAGACTCCCATTACTGGGAAGAAAGCCAGCCAAGACTTTAGAGTAAAAACAGAGACCTCTGGACCCTTGACTGAAGATGGAAACAAAGGGGTTAAAAACATTCTGTTTCAAAATGAGGTCGGCACTAGAGCAGCTAGGCAGAGCAGGCAGGAAAAACTGTTCCCAGTTCTTGGTCAGTTACCTTGATCAGTCAGCTCCTGTTGGATTTCCTCCAGCACAGCCAGGTCCATTGGCTCCTCCACCTGCAAGAGAAAGTGGGGTCATCAGAGGTTTGAAGTTATGATCGCTGACCAGACCTACAAGGTTCACACTTGGGGGCTGGCTTGAAGAACCCAGATTTGACTGAGGACGTCAACCAGTCCTTCTGTAGAACGTGCCAACAGGGCAGTACTGTGGCCGTGCTGAGAAAACACCAACAATGATCCACCCAGCCAGTGATGAGACAATGGGGGAGGCAGTATAGGGCAGCAGCTGAGCTTATGGGCCTGCCCAAAAAGCCATATGACCCCTGGAAAGTTTGTAACTACTGTTAGCTTCATTTTGGGCCTCTGTAACATGGGAATAAAACCACCCGAGAGGGTCACTGTGAACGCTGCCTGTGATTATGTACCTTGGAACACAGAAGGCACCAAATCAAGCCTGTTTATCACAGCCTTGATGTTTTCAGTGTAGGTTCCCACATGGTTCTTACGCTGTCCTCACAGTACTGACAGCGTTTCTTTATTCATCTTACAAATGTGAAAACTAAAGCTCAAAGAGGCCCAGTTAAGAGTCAAGCAAAATCAGATCAGAATTCCCGAATGGCTGAGACTTCCCCGGTGGTCCAGGGCAAGACAGCTCCTCATGCACCGGGCCCGAGTTCCATCCCTGGGCAGGGAACTAGATCCCACACGGCACAACTAAGACCCCGCATGCCGCAATGAAGACATGAGCCCATGTGCCGCAACTAAGACCGAGCACAGCCAAATAAATATTAAAAAAGAGAATTCCAGAACCACTGACTTCCAATCCAGTCCTCTTCCTGATACATGGTAAATGGGTTTCTATCCATACCTAGTTGCCAACCCTGGCTGAGATTAGACTCAGAACGTTCCCGGAGACCTTGTTAAAAAGAAATCTCTAGCTCAGGCCTTCTGAATCAAAAATGCCACAGGTAGGGAGCCAAGGAATGAAATTTCTCTCCTTTGCGTTTTGTAGGTGACTATGATGCAATGATTCAGCAGGTCTGCAGTCTAGGATTTATGAACCATCAGTTAGTCCAGACAGGTTTAACGTTAAGCGGGGGAAGAACCTGGGTCAGAGGCCATTAGTGTCCTGCTTGGGGGCTGGAGGGTGACTGGCTCAGAGGAGCCGGGGACACGGGAAGAGAGGACACTCCACTGATGTCCTGGTGCTGAAGGCACTCAGCCAGCCTGACCTGAGCCCAGGCCTCTGGCCAGCTCTCCGCCGACCGCAGAGCCTTCCACTCCTCCTCCATCACCTCCCGCACCAGGAGGGTGCTCTGAGCGCCTCCTGACATGCTGCCTCCAGTCTGGCGGTATCTGGTCAGAAGCCTTTCCCGGCTGTTTCTCATTCTCTCCAGGCATCCCTTGGGAAAAGGAGAAAGATGGGAGAGGCGGAAAAAAGAAAAAAAAAAACACTCAGTTGTTAAAACACTAAAGGAAATTTACAGATACACAACTTCAACTCTAACCCTAACTGTTATTATCTTACCCACATGTCAGTGGGTGAAGTTACAATCCTCGCGTCATGTATTTCCAGATTAACGTACTTCATTCGTCTATCTTCAACGCCAGCTTTCTTAATGGTTGGTGATATTAGGAGCATCCACTGTGCTATCGGGACAGGTTGGTTGCTTCCAAATATTTGCTCCTTTAGATACAGCTCTGCTAGGAGCTCATATACAGTTGCTCAGCTTCAGTCACAGCTCCAGCCCTAGAGGCCTGGAAGATCGCTAAACATTCTACAATCCCAGAACCGCCCCTCCACAACCAAGCACTGTCTTCTTCAGAATGTCCAGAGTCAAGGTTTTGAGAAATCCTGCTCTCGACAGTCATTTCTAGCATCTGGTTATTTTCCCGAGATATATCCACTACTTCAGATTCCTGGAAAGGCAGGCCACGGTACTTTCAGGAACCAGGCTGAGTTTAGGATAGGTCAGAACTCACTGTAGGCAACAACTCTCCTAAGACTTAGTAACAGAAGCTCATAAGAAACACTTTCGAATGAAAAATCATTTCCGGAATTATAAATACTGTCTTTTATATGGCCCCGGGCCCCACCAACAGCGGATGTCTATCCATACCTAGTTGCCAACCCTGGCTGAGATTAGACTCAGAACGTTCCCGGAGACCTTGTTAAAAAGAAATCTCTAGCTCAGGCCTTCTGAATCAAAAATGCCACAGGTAGGGAGCCAAGGAATGAAATTTCTCTCCTTTGCGTTTTGTAGGTGACTATGATGCAATGATTCAGCAGGTCTGCAGTCTAGGATTTATGAACCATCAGTTAGTCCAGACAGGTTTAACGTTAAGCGGGAAGAACCTGGGTCAGAGGCCATTAGTGTCCTGCTTGGGGGCTGGAGGGTGACTGGCTCAGAGGAGCCGGGGACACGGGAAGAGAGGACACTCCACTGATGTCCTGGTGCTGAAGGCACTCAGCCAGCCTGACCTGAGCCCAGGCCTCTGGCCAGCTCTCCGCCGACCGCAGAGCCTTCCACTCCTCCTCCATCACCTCCCGCACCAGGAGGGTGCTCTGAGCGCCTCCTGACATGCTGCCTCCAGTCTGGCGGTATCTGGTCAGAAGCCTTTCCCGGCTGTTTCCCATTCTCACCAGGCACCCCATGGGAAAAAGAGAAAGATGGGAGAGCCGGAAAAAAGAAAAAAAAAAAACACTCAGTTGTTAAAACACTAAAGGAAATTTACAGATACACAACTTCAACTCTAACCCTAACTGTTATTATCTTACCCACATGTCAGTGGGTGAAGTTACAATCCTCGCGTCATGTATTTCCAGATTAACGTACTTCATTCGTCTATCTTCAACGCCAGCTTTCTTAATGGTTGGTGATATTAGGAGCATCCACTGTGCTATCGGGACAGGTTGGTTGCTTCCAAATATTTGCTCCTTTAGATACAGCTCTGCTAGGAGCTCATATACAGTTGCTCAGCTTCAGTCACAGCTCCAGCCCTAGAGGCCTGGAAGATCGCTAAACATTCTACAATCCCAGAACCGCCCCTCCACAACCAAGCACTGTCTTCTTCAGAATGTCCAGAGTCAAGGTTTTGAGAAATCCTGCTCTCGACAGTCATTTCTAGCATCTGGTTATTTTCCCGAGATATAGCCACTACTTCAGATTCCTGGAAAGGCAGGCCACGGTACTTTCAGGAACCAGGCTGAGTTTAGGATAGGTCAGAACTCACTGTAGGCAACAACTCTCCTAAGACTTAGTAACAGAAGCTCATAAGAAACACTTTCGAATGAAAAATCATTTCCGGAATTATAAATACTGTCTAATTATTCTATACCTCTCCGGAATTCTATTCCTCTACGCCTCTCTGGTGCCCACCAACCCAATAACAGCGGATGTAGAAATGCAGCCACGGCCACATTTCACACTGGAAACACGAGTCCAAAACGAAAGCTTCCTGGGGCCAGGCTGGGCTAGTCCCACACCCAGGGGTCCTGAAAGGAAGTGGCCAGGCGGTGGCCGAGGTCGGACCTGTAGAGCAGGGGTTCCAGGTGCACCTGTTTACCCAGCGGGGCTGACGGAAGTTACGGAGGAGAAAAGTTCCTGGGACGGACTAAGGGAGTGAAAACAACCTGGCTTTAAGTCTTCCCAAACCCCACACTCACCTGTCTAAAAGCCTCTTTCCAAGGCGGCGAACCCAACAGCTTATATTGCGAACGGTGCCGAGACCCTGGCTTCTCAGCCATCTCTTTTTTGCAGAAGTCGCCGCCAGAAACTCCCGCTCCAGGCGGCCGCACAGAACCCTGGGAATCGTAGTTCCTGGATTCCGCCCGCACCAGGTCGCAGGGAATTCTGGGAAGCGTCGTCCTTCCGGCCTCAGAACCCTGGGAGTTGTAGTTCCTGAGTTCCGACCGCACCAGGTCGCAGGGAGTTCTGGGAAGCGTCGTCCTTCCGGCCTCAGAACCCTGGGAGTTGTAGTTCCTGGGTTCCGCCCGCACCAGGTCGCAGGGAGTTCTGGGAAGCGACGTCCTTCCGGCCTCAGAACCCTGGGAGTTGTAGTTCCTGGGTTCCGACCGCACCAGGTCGCAGGGAATTCTGGGAAGCGTCGTCCTTCCGGCCTCAGAACCCTGGGAGTTGTAGTTCCTGGGTTCCGACCGCACCAGGTCGCAGGGAATTCTGGGAAGCGTCGTCCTTCCGGCCTTTCCTACACGGGGATGGACTAGGCCAACCCCAGGATGGGTGACTTAAGCAGTGACATTTGTGAGCTCTAGCCAACCTAGACTAAAGGAGGTGAGTCTTGAGGGGAGGTTTTATTTTTATTGGAGAGAAGGTTTTCGATGGCTGGGTTTACCCAGGTGAAGGTGTCCAGCAAGCAATATGATACACAGACCTCAGGCTCCCCCGCCCAGTACTAGACGTCCCGCATCGCCGACGTTTTCCCTAAGCGAGCACCGGCCTGCTCGTTCTCGTCCCACCCGTTTTGGCGTCGGAAGAGGCGCGTCCGGTGATTGGCTTTCCTTTGGCGATGACGCTCCCTGAGGGCACGGCCTCCCCGTCGCCTTGCCCCTAGCCAGGCCGCGTGCTTCCGGGCTGTCTGCGCGACGCCGCGGAAGGCTGGAAGCGGATTGGTTGCGCTCGGCGACGGGCCGCCGAGAGCCGTAGGCCCAAGATGGCGGCCGCCGACGGGTCCCCGAGCGACGGCGAGCTCTGGCAGACCTGGCTGCCCAACCACGCCGTGTTCTTGCGGCTCCGAGAGGGACTGAAAAGCCGGAGCTCCGCCGAAGCGGAGAAGCCGGCTTGTTCGTCGTTGCCGCCGCCGGCTCCCCCGTCGCTGACGAGAAACCTGGTCTTGGGCCTCGGCGGAGAGCTCTTCCTGTGGGACGCAGAGGACAGCGCCTTCTTAGTCGTGCGCCTGCGGGGCCCCGGCGGCGCCGGCGAGGAGGCCTCCCTCGCCCAGTACCAGGTGCGGCCGGGCTGCGCTGGGAACGAGCGTGTCCGCCCCCCGTCCCCGCCCGGCTGGGAGCGGGGACAGGTGTGCTCCGGGGGGAGGTCCGGCAGCGAGGACAGCGCCTCTTAGGTTCGCTCGCCCTGCCGCGGCCACGGAGCCCCGGGAGCCTCTCGGCCCGTCTCCCCCCACCCCGGCCGCGGACGTTCGCTGCCTCGGACCTGGCGCCGGAGCCGGAGCCGACGCGCTCGGGAGGCTCGAGGGCGCGCGGGTCGGGGAGGCGGGGAGGGAGCCAGCGGCAGGTGGAAATCAGAGAGGGCTTGCTGTGATGCAGCGTGGCGTTATGGGAGCGTTTATTTGGAATAAAGCCGGCGCTTGTCTTTTAGCGATTACGAAATAAGAAAGCTTGCTTGGCGCGCGTGCTGACCTACGGCAGCTGTCGGGTGCCGTTGTTTCTTGTCGAAGAGAAGCGATTTGAATAAGGTGCTAGTAGCGGCGTCTCTGGAGTTTCGAAAACGGGTCACAAGCCTACCATCTACTGCCTGTAACATTTCAGGTTTTTCTGCATATAGTTCTCTCTTAAAAATTCGTTTTATTTAGTTTTGGTTGCGCCGGGTGTTCGTTGCTGTGTGTGCTTTCTCTAGCTGCAGAGAGTAGGGGCGGCGGCTCACGCCGCTGGCTTCCCTGGCGGCGCGCCGGCCCCGGGGCAGGTGGGCCTCAGTAGTTGAGCGCGGGCTTAGGTGCTCCCTGGGCACGTGGGAGTCCTCCCAGACCAGGGGTCACACCTGTGTTCCCTGCATTGGCAGGCAGATACTTAACCACTGGACCCCTAGAGAAGTCCGAAAATTTCAGTTTTTAAGAACAGTTATTGTTCAGTGCACAGTATTAACAGTAGCACCCTGTATTGCTGTGCAGAATTGAGCACAGTCATGATGAAATTACTTACATTGGTTAATTCATTGCCTGGATTCTTTTCTGGACCATGCACCAAGGCAGGGCTGTCTGCCTTACTTAGTTGTGGATCCCCAGTACGTCAGTGTGCCTGGAACAGAAGAGCTTCCAGTTCCAGCACTGATGACTGAACGGCCTTCAGTTCTCCGAATCTCAAAAACTCAGACAGGAAAGCAGGTTAGCGTGAGTCACAACTTTAAAGGAAATAAATACTTGAATAGTAACTTAAAATCAAACCAAATCCAACAACCCCCCCTCCCAAAAAAAACCAAGAACAAAGGCATGAATACTGATTGTAAAAACCAAACTGAATCAAACCAAAAAAAAAAAACCCAAAATAAAACACTTGACTACTGTGCTTATCACAGGTGACCTAAATCAGCCAAGGGCCCCCGCAAAAGAAACACACAAAACAAAGCCCAGACTTACAGACATCAGTAACAGTTAATTGAAATCACCTAATATTCAACAGTGTTGCCTAAAAGATTTTGGGTGAGGGTGATTCTCATGTTCCGTTGTTTTTGCGATTACAAATAAGAAAGCTTGCTTGGCGCGCGTGCTGACCTACGGCAGCTGTCGGGTGCCGTTGTTTCTTGTCGAAGAGAAGCGATTTGAATAAGGTGCTAGTAGCGGCGTCTCTGGAGTTTCGAAAACGGGTCACAAGCCTACCATCTACTGCCTGTAACATTTCAGGTTTTTCTGCATATAGTTCTCTCTTAAAAATTCGTTTTATTTAGTTTTGGTTGCGCCGGGTGTTCGTTGCTGTGTGTTCTTTCTCTAGCTGCAGAGAGTAGGGGCGGCGGCTCACGCCGCTGGCTTCCCTGGCGGCGCGCCGGCCCCGGGGCAGGTGGGCCTCAGTAGTTGAGCGCGGGCTTAGGTGCTCCCTGGGCACGTGGGAGTCCTCCCAGACCAGGGGTCACACCTGTGTTCCCTGCATTGGCAGGCAGATACTTAACCACTGGACCCCTAGAGAAGTCCGAAAATTTCAGTTTTTAAGAACAGTTATTGTTCAGTGCACAGTATTAACAGTAGCACCCTGTATTGCTGTGCAGAATTGAGCACAGTCATGATGAAATTACTTACATTGGTTAATTCATTGCCTGGATTCTTTTCTGGACCATGCACCAAGGCAGGGCTGTCTGCCTTACTTAGTTGTGGATCCCCAGTACGTCAGTGTGCCTGGAACAGAAGAGCTTCCAGTTCCAGCACTGATGACTGAACGGCCTTCAGTTCTCCGAATCTCAAAAACTCAGACAGGAAAGCAGGTTAGCGTGAGTCACAACTTTAAAGGAAATAAATACTTGAATAGTAACTTAAAATCAAACCAAATCCAACAACCCCCCCTCCCAAAAAAAACCAAGAACAAAGGCATGAATACTGATTGTAAAAACCAAACTGAATCAAACCAAAAAAAAAAAACCCAAAATAAAACACTTGACTACTGTGCTTATCACAGGTGACCTAAATCAGCCAAGGGCCCCCCCCCCCCCCCCGCAAAAAGAAACACACAAAACAAAGCCCAGACTTACAGACATCAGTAACAGTTAATTGAAATCACCTAATATTCAACAGTGTTGCCTAAAAAGATTTTGGGTGAGGGTGATTCTCATAAGGATAAGGATAAGCAATACATTGGTAATCTTATGGTTTATTACTGAAAGTGGAAAGAAAGTGCAAATTTGAGATGCTGATGAGACAAGAAACAGGAAGAGGTCCATATTTTTTTTTCTTAGGCATATAATGTCAAGACAAACAGCTTAACAAGCCCCCGAAAATATCACTGTTCCAAGACTAAATCTGCCAAGGCAAAGCAGCAGTTTACTTGCCGCAGGAGCTTTTGAAGTCACTGTCTTGTACTATTTATAACATAGTAATGATTTACTCATAATTCTGAGTTCTTAATTGGCTAGTCACTAAAACATACAGTGAGAGTTGGTCAGCAACACGCCACATAGTATGCCAAGGAAACAGAGGAAAGACACAGAGCTCAGGTAATTCACAGTGGTGTAGGATGAGCGGTAAGAGGAGAATTAGAATGCAGGTGATAAGGATACGAGAGAATTGTCTAGGGTATGCTGGAGTGAGACAGAAAAGAAGCATTAGTCCCTGGCCAGAAAATCAAGATATTTTCTTGGGAAGAAAATACGTAGAAACTGAGCCTCCAAGAATGTGTCATCCAGCTGAAAAAGGAAAATGAAGGGCATTGCAGGAACGATAGTTTTACAGAAATACATGATGATTTCCCAGAAATACAGGTTAATCTGGAGTATAAAGTACAAGTAAGAAATGGCAGAAAATTGAGGCTAAAGTGGTAGTCTGGAGTTAGATCATAAAAAGGGAAATTATATGTAGTCTTTATGAAAGTAGGGAAATCTGAGGCATTTTCTATAATGTTCCAATGTAAGTAGGTAAATAATTTCAGTTAGTGGCTGAGGTGTTAGTGCGTATCAAGAATACTTCTTTTTTTTTTTTTACTACTTCTTTATCCTATATTTATAAACAACTGAAGTGGTACTGTGCTTTCAAGTTACTGCCTCATATATTTACATTCAAATGAACTATTTTGACCAATTTGCTTTACTTTCCAGAGATTGCTTTGCATAAATCCACCCCTGTTTGAAATCTATCAAGTCTTGTTAAGCCCAGCACAACAGCATGTAGCACTTATAGGAATAAAAGGGCTCATGATATTAGAATTACCTAAACGATGGGGAAAGAATTCTGAATTTGAAGGTGGAAAATCAACAGTGAATTGTAGGTAAGTTGTATTTCTATTTAGTGTTTATTTGTATAGTTTGTAATACATGCAGAAAATTGCTGAAGACCAGTGGTCTTAAGGTATGTCTACGCTGCTGCTCTAGAAACATCAGCACACTCCAGAGGGTCTGCACATGGGCTTCTTGTGATGATGACGTATGTGATGTGTATGGTACATAACAATTTGCCGAGGAGCTTTTGAAGTCACTGTCTTGTACTATTTATAACATAGTAATGATTTACTCATAATTCTGAGTTCTTAATTGGCTAGTCACTAAAACATACAGTGAGAGTTGGTCAGCAACACGCCACATAGTATGCCAAGGAAACAGAGGAAAGACACAGAGCTCAGGTAATTCACAGTGGTGTAGGATGAGCGGTAAGAGGAGAATTAGAATGCAGGTGATAAGGATACGAGAGAATTGTCTAGGGTATGCTGGAGTGAGACAGAAAAGAAGCATTAGTCCCTGGCCAGAAAATCAAGATATTTTCTTGGGAAGAAAATACGTAGAAACTGAGCCTCCAAGAATGTGTCATCCAGCTGAAAAAGGAAAATGAAGGGCATTGCAGGAACGATAGTTTTACAGAAATACATGATGATTTCCCAGAAATACAGGTTAATCTGGAGTATAAAGTACAAGTAAGAAATGGCAGAAAATTGAGGCTAAAGTGGTAGTCTGGAGTTAGATCATAAAAAGGGAAATTATATGTAGTCTTTATGAAAGTAGGGAAATCTGAGGCATTTTCTATAATGTTCCAATGTAAGTAGGTAAATAATTTCAGTTAGTGGCTGAGGTGTTAGTGCGTATCAAGAATACTTCTTTTTTTTTACTACTTCTTTATCCTATATTTATAAACAACTGAAGTGGTACTGTGCTTTCAAGTTACTGCCTCATATATTTACATTCAAATGAACTATTTTGACCAATTTGCTTTACTTTCCAGAGATTGCTTTGCATAAATCCACCCCTGTTTGAAATCTATCAAGTCTTGTTAAGCCCAGCACAACAGCATGTAGCACTTATAGGAATAAAAGGGCTCATGATATTAGAATTACCTAAACGATGGGGAAAGAATTCTGAATTTGAAGGTGGAAAATCAACAGTGAATTGTAGGTAAGTTGTATTTCTATTTAGTGTTTATTTGTATAGTTTGTAATACATGCAGAAAATTGCTGAAGACCAGTGGTCTTAAGGTATGTCTACGCTGCTGCTCTAGAAACATCAGCACACTCCAGAGGGTCTGCACATGGGCTTCTTGTGATGATGACGTATGTGATGTGTATGGTACATAGAGTATATATATTTTGCCTAAATTATCACATTGCTATCTCATTGGAAATCAGGCTGTTTATCAAGTAGATTGAAATAAAATGTTTTAAAAATACTTATTATCTGTGAGCCAAACAGGTTTCTCATAATTATAACTTAGGGGTTTTTTGGTATCTTTTTATTTTTCAACAAATTCTGAGGAAATGAGCGTGTGAAAGCTCTGAAAAGAATTTAAGGTAGAAATGCACCTTTAGCTCCGTAACTCATAGCTAGGGCCTCATTAAAAATGTTTCCTTTCTGTTGCCTCAGTTGTAGAATAGGGATGACAATAACTGCTTTCATCATTTTTTTTTTTTACAGAGTTACTGAAAGGATCGAATAAGTTACTCTAAGATCACTGATAAAGTACTCTATAAAGTACAGTTTAAATATTTTGACTCGTTTTTTTTTAAACATTTATTTATTTATTTATTTATTTATTTATTTTGGCGGGGTGGGAGGGAGGGGCGGGCGGGCCACTTCTATTGGTCTTTCATTTGTCCAGTTTCATCCATCTTTGTTCTTTGGCTCCTGTGGGCCTCCCATCGCGGTGGCCTCTGTCGTCAGAGCACCGGCTCTGGGCGCATGCGCTCCAGAGCTCCGGCTCGGTAATTGGACACATGGGTCCAGCCGCTCAGCAGCACGTGGGATCTTCCCAGGCCAGGGATCGAACTGGTGCCCTTGCACTGCAAGGCAGTGTCCTTACCCACTGGAAATTGCTTTGCCATAAATCCTATTTCCCTTTTTGTTTGAAACCCCTTTAATCAAGTCTTGTTAAGCCCAGCACAACAGCATGTAGCACTTATAGGAATAAAAGGGCTCATGATATTAGAATTACCTAAACGATGGGGAAAGAATTCTGAATTTGAAGGTGGAAAATCAACAGTGAATTGTAGGTAAGTTGTATTTCTATTTAGTGTTTATTTGTATAGTTTGTAATACATGCAGAAAATTGCTGAAGACCAGTGGTCTTAAGGTATGTCTACGCTGCTGCTCTAGAAACATCAGCACACTCCAGAGGGTCTGCACATGGGCTTCTTGTGATGATGACGTATGTGATGTGTATGGTACATAGAGTATATATATTTTGCCTAAATTATCACATTGCTATCTCATTGGAAATCAGGCTGTTTATCAAGTAGATTGAAATAAAATGTTTTAAAAATACTTATTATCTGTGAGCCAAACAGGTTTCTCATAATTATAACTTAGGGGTTTTTTGGTATCTTTTTATTTTTCAACAAATTCTGAGGAAATGAGCGTGTGAAAGCTCTGAAAAGAATTTAAGGTAGAAATGCACCTTTAGCTCCGTAACTCATAGCTAGGGCCTCATTAAAAATGTTTCCTTTCTGTTGCCTCAGTTGTAGAATAGGGATGACAATAACTGCTTTCATCATTTTTTTTTTTTACAGAGTTACTGAAAGGATCGAATAAGTTACTCTAAGATCACTGATAAAGTACTCTATAAAGTACAGTTTAAATATTTTGACTCTTTTTTTTTTAAACATTTATTTATTTATTTATTTATTTATTTATTTTGGCGGGGGTGGGGAGGGAGGGGGGCGGGCGGGCCACTTCTATTGGTCTTTCATTTGTCCAGTTTCATCCATCTTTGTTCTTTGGCTCCTGTGGGCCTCCCATCGCGGTGGCCTCTGTCGTCGCAGAGCACCGGCTCTGGGCGCATGCGCTCCAGAGCTCCGGCTCGGTAATTGGACACATCAGTCCAGCCGCTCCGCAGCTCTTGGGATCTTCCCAGGCCAGGGATCGAACTGGTGCCCCTTGGACTGCAAGGCAGTGTCCTTACCCACTGGACCACCAGGGAAGCCCTATTTTGACTCTTTGATAATGGTTAATAGATGCTTTGAATGTTCTGAGCACATTTTTGAAAAAGGAATTTAAAGGAAAGAAGAACAGAAAATGCTGATGTAGATTTTTCTTTAGAACTTTTTTCATCCAAGTTTTGGGAAATTGCTGTCTTTATTTTAGCACCACTCCCGTTGCTGAGAGGTTTTTCACCAGTTCATCCTCTCTGACTCTGAAGCATGCTGCCTGGTACCCAAGTGAGATGCTGGATCCGCACATAGTGCTTTTAACGTCGGACGATGTCATAAGGTAAGTTTGTATCTTACAGCTTTGTAAGTGGGACGATTTCTCTTTCTAATTGCCAGTAAATGGGTCAGGAGATGCTGGAAAGCTTTAGCTGATGGCTGTCGAAACCTGCGCTCAGTCGTGGAAGAATTGGCCAGCCAGCCTGACTTCCACACCTTAATTACTGCCGTTCCCTCTCAACTAGTCTTCCAGCCTCCGGTGTCTCCTTTTCCACTCAATTAAGATAATCTCCCTAAAACTGCTTTCACCAGATCACTCTTTTGGAGGTAATATACCAGGGGAAAAAGAGAATTTAATTGGGAAATGAGAGATTTGAATTCTTGTCCCAATGTCACTTCTGTCTTTGAAAAGTTAAAAAAAAAAACTTGACAACTTGTTTCCAATTTATCAAAGGAGCAGGTTTGATTTGATCATTTCTAAAGCCACTTCCAGGGCTTCCCTGGTGGTCCAGTGGGTAAGGACACCGCCTTGCAGTGCAAGGGGCGCCGGTTCGATCCCTGGCCTGGGAAGATCCCACGTGCCATGGAGCGGCTGGACCCATGTGTCCAACTACTGAGCCAGAGCTCTGGAGCGCATGCGCCCAGAGCCGGTGCTCTGCAGCAAGAGAGGCCACTGCGATGGGAGGCCCACACAGGCCAAAAGAACAAAGATGGAAATAAATGAAAGACCAATAGATGTGGCCTAAAAAAATAAAACCACTTCCAGGTTTTGTGTTGCTTTGATTAACTGCCCTAGTCTGACAGAGATTTCTATTGTATTAACCGGTTAACTTTCTGCACCTGCCTCATGTAAGACGTTTGTGAGATGACTAGACAAGGTGAATACGGCTAAGAACTGAAGCACAGAGGTTGGGGAAGACTGATAGAAGGAATTTTGGCAAGGGTAGAGATTATTTCTTCATGTCCTGAGGAAACCTTCCTCTTAGGTTGCTGTGGAACAATGAAGTAGGCTGTTTTGCCAGTAACAGCAAGCTCTTCAACAGTGGTTATGATAACTGATAGGAAAATTCTCAAAAACTGACTGGATGGAAAGGAAAGAACAACTTTGGGAAATGAAAAAAAATTTTAAGTTCTGGCTTTCTTCTCTTTTGATTGCTAGAATTTACTCTCTGCGGGAGCCCCAGACACCCACTGAAGTCATTGTGCTTTCAGAAGCAGAAGAGGAAAGTCTGATACTCAACAAAGCGTATGTTTTTATTTTTCTCATTAAATTTTTTAAAATTGGTTTTTTGGGATTATAAGTGCAATTTTAAGATTGTAGGATTTGCCAAAGGTGACTGTAGCATGGTTTTTGGTAATGTGAGACATAAGCAAAAATAGGCGATATGAGTAGGTAACAAAAGTTACAAATCTGAAAGTTCTTCTACTAGCTTAACCTTTTTTCAAGTAAGTTTGAAAATGTGAGCACCTGGGATTTCCCTGGTGGTCCAGTGGCTAAGACTCTGTGTTCCCAATGCTGGGGACCTGGGTTCGATCCCTGGTCAGGGAACTAGATCCCATATACCATAACTAAGGCCCAGTGCAACCAAATAAATACATTAAAAAAAAAGAAAAAAAAAAAAAGAAAAGAAAATGTGAGCACCCAAAACGTAGTCCCTGTTTAATCTTGAATAAGAGAAGGAATTCTAACACTGCAGTTATTGAAGAATGGCAGGTGAGAGCTGGGCTGGAGGCCTGCGCTGTGCCCTCGGCATGGACAGGCAGAGTGCTGGGCCCCAGGCCAGCACCTGGAAGCTGGAGTGGCCCACAGATTGCCCTTCTGCTTCTCACATGACCCTGGCCCCTCTTACACTTTCTTGCCCACTGCAGGGCAGTTCCTGGCTACTTTGACCACTGACAGAAACCCGCTTTGAACTTACAAACCCCCTTCCTTGGCCTCCTGCTCAGTCTTTCTGGTGGTTCCACACACCGTCCCCCGCAGTGTGAGCATGTCGAGTGAAGCCCGAAGTAGCAATATTTCTGGAAGCTCGGTTAGTTCTCTTTATGTCTCCATAGTGGTCATATCTAGGAGTCTATTTCTGTTTTTCTAACCATTACTCCTTTGAATATTTTACATACAGCTCTTCTGTATGTGACAGTTCAGGATCTGAAGTCCTGGGGAGGCGAGGATCTAAATCTGTGTGTTCTTCCTCCTGCCCCATAATCACAAGGGAACAACTTTCGTGGTTATGATAACTGATAGGAAAATTCTCAAAACTGACTGGATGGAAAGGAAAGAACAACTTTGGGAAATGAAAAAAAATTTTAAGTTCTGGCTTTCTTCTCTTTTGATTGCTAGAATTTACTCTCTGCGGGAGCCCCAGACACCCACTGAAGTCATTGTGCTTTCAGAAGCAGAAGAGGAAAGTCTGATACTCAACAAAGCGTATGTTTTTATTTTTCTCATTAAATTTTTTAAAATTGGTTTTTTGGGATTATAAGTGCAATTTTAAGATTGTAGGATTTGCCAAAGGTGACTGTAGCATGGTTTTTGGTAATGTGAGACATAAGCAAAAATAGGCGATATGAGTAGGTAACAAAAGTTACAAATCTGAAAGTTCTTCTACTAGCTTAACCTTTTTTCAAGTAAGTTTGAAAATGTGAGCACCTGGGATTTCCCTGGTGGTCCAGTGGCTAAGACTCTGTGTTCCCAATGCTGGGGACCTGGGTTCGATCCCTGGTCAGGGAACTAGATCCCATATACCATAACTAAGGCCCAGTGCAACCAAATAAATACATTAAAAAAAAAGAAAAAAAAAAAAAGAAAAGAAAATGTGAGCACCCAAAACGTAGTCCCTGTTTAATCTTGAATAAGAGAAGGAATTCTAACACTGCAGTTATTGAAGAATGGCAGGTGAGAGCTGGGCTGGAGGCCTGCGCTGTGCCCTCGGCATGGACAGGCAGAGTGCTGGGCCCCAGGCCAGCACCTGGAAGCTGGAGTGGCCCACAGATTGCCCTTCTGCTTCTCACATGACCCTGGCCCCTCTTACACTTTCTTGCCCACTGCAGGGCAGTTCCTGGCTACTTTGACCACTGACAGAAACCCGCTTTGAACTTACAAACCCCCTTCCTTGGCCTCCTGCTCAGTCTTTCTGGTGGTTCCACACACCGTCCCCCGCAGTGTGAGCATGTCGAGTGAAGCCCGAAGTAGCAATATTTCTGGAAGCTCGGTTAGTTCTCTTTATGTCTCCATAGTGGTCATATCTAGGAGTCTATTTCTGTTTTTCTAACCATTACTCCTTTGAATATTTTACATACAGCTCTTCTGTATGTGACAGTTCAGGATCTGAAGTCCTGGGGAGGCGAGGATCTAAATCTGTGTGTTCTTCCTCCTGCCCCATAATCACAGTCACTTCCTCCTGTGGTTGCTGATCTCTCCTTGTGAGCTTGTGTTTATCTAATCTTGATGTTTGGAAATGTTGAGAGCCTGAGCCGGAGGTATGTTCCTCCAGAGAGGAATTGCTTCTGCTTCTGCCATGAGTCAGAGGTTGCCAGCAGCCTGGAACCTCTTGAATTCTCTTTAATAGTCCCAGAACTGCAAGTTTCCGTCAGATGGCTTTAATGCCTTACAGCACCAGCTGCTTAAGTTCCCATCCTTCCATCTCCACAGTGGGTAGCACCTGTGTCCACGAGTCAAGCGGTCCTGTTCTGGTGTCGGCTGTGGGTTTCCGTGGTTTCCCAACCTCCTTTGCCAGACACGCTGTCTGGATGAGAGGCCGGAGAGCGGGCACGTTGTTAAGAGCTGTCGCTCGGGGTCCACCCCTGGCTTCCAGGCCCAGCCCTGCCGCTGGGCAGCTGTGGCACCTGGGAACGCTCTTCATTTGCACGCAGCCTGATTTCCAGGATGGCACATTCCGTGAATCTAAAAAGTAGTGACCGCTGGGGACTTCCTTGGTGACCCAGTGGTTGGGAACCTGGAATGCGGGTTTGATTCCTAGTCGGGGAACTAAACTCCCATGTGCCCTGGAGCAGCTAAGCTTGTGTGCCACAGCTAGAGAGTCTGTGCATCACAGCGAAGGATTCCGCTTGCCCCGACTAAGACCCGACACAGGCAAATAAATAGAACTTGAAAAAACAAAGTAGTCACCATTTACTTGATTATCGTCAAAATAAAGGAGATCATACATAAGAAGTGCTTAACATGGCACAGAATAAATACTCATTAGTTGATACCTCCTGTCGTAAAAAATACTACTGTATTAAGTTCCATTTAGGTTTTGATGGCACTAAGCCTTTTTTTTAAATTTTGGCCTCTTCTGTTGGTTTTCCATTTGTTTATTTTTCATTCGTCTTTATTCTTTGGCCTGTGTTGTCTCCCATTGCAGTGGCCTCTTTCGTTGCAGAGCACCGGCCTCTGGGCGCATGCGCTCCAGAGCGCTTGCTGGTAATTGGAGACACCCATCCAGCCACTCTGCAGCACATGGGATCTTCTTGGGCCAGGGATCGAACCGGTGCCCCTTGCACTGCAAGGCAGACTCTTTACCCACTGGACCACCAGGGAAGCCCGGCATTAAGTCTTTTTGAAATAACTGCTGTGTCAATTTGTTTGCATTCATTGTCTTAATTGTTTAGTTTAACTCTCAGGCTGTTCTTTCATTTTAGATTTGGGGATTCCTCATTTTTTGCCTCCTAATAGTACATACCTCCCCATGTGATAAAGGAACCAAAATCTCTCTCCTTGGAATGATGTTGACTCTCAGCTGTATGAAATTGTGGCTCTATTTTAGCCATATTCATTAGCTTTGTATTAAATTGGAATCTTATTGAATAACCAATTATGGAAGATTTTTAAAATATAAAAACAGCATATTTTATCATTTGTTGTTCCTGATTAGAAAGGTAATGCATATTTTTGTAGAAAACTGGAAAAACTACAGAAGAGTATTAAGAAAGTGAAATATTTTAAAATTTCCTATAGTTGATCTTAGTATTGTAACCAGAGGGCTACTTTTTGATATAAATCAGCTCATTTTTCCTTCCCTGCTCTCCACACTCCACTGGTTTCTGGTCCACTGGCAGAGATGCCATGGCCTGAAGGCAGACAGATCTGCCCCTGACGGCGCCCGTCCCGCTGAGTCCTCCCCCCACCTTGGCTCTGAGCTCCAGCCGCTTGACCTTGCTCTTCTTCAGGTGGCCTCTGCATGGCCACAGGCTCGCTCCCTTCCTCCCTGCACAGCCTTGATCGGGCATCACGTTATCAGAGCCTTTCCCAGATCCCTGAAGTAACAGCTCCTTCAGCACTCTCTTCCCTTGCTTGATTTTTCTTCGTAACATTTTTGACTGTGTTATGTGATTGTCTCTTCTCTGTTGGACAGCTCTCTCTTTAGAGGGCAGGGCCTTTGTTTAATTCACCAGTGGTTTCCCAGAACCTACGGTGCCTGGCACAGAGTAGGTCTTTAGTAAATACTTGTGAACTGAATGCATCCTACTGCTTAGAAATAGCTATCGGTGTCTTTTTTTTAAATATATATATATATATATATTTTTGGCCTCTTCTATTGATCTTTCATTTATTTATCTTTGTTCTTTGGCCTGCGTGGGCCTCCCATCTCAGCAGCCTCTCGTCACAGAGCACCGGCTCTGGGCGCATGCACTCCAGAGCTCCTGCTCAGTAGTTGGACACATCGGTCCAGCCACTCTGTGGCACGTGGGATCTTCCCAGGCCAGGGATCGAACCGGCGCCCCTTGCACTGCAAGGTGGTGTCCTTACCCACTGGACCACCAGGGAAGCCCTATCAGTGTCTTTTATGTATATTCTTCCTCTTTCTTTTTCTGTATTTATGCATGTCTATATGTGTGTATTTTTACTATTTGGGTGACTATATATTTCAGCTCTATATAATTCTTTAGTGTGCTTCTTTAATTTTATGAGAATTTTCCAATGTTAACATTCCTCATAATCGCGACTTTTGATCTTCTCCATTGAATACAAATTCCACTTCACCCGTTGTAGTTGGACATTTTATTTTCGTTCTCATTTTGGTTTTTAAATCTCTTTTCAGAAGGGCCTACACCGCCTCTTTGGGAGAGACAGCAGTCGCATTTGACTTTGGGCCGTTGTCGGAAGTCCCAAAGAACATGTTTGGACAAAAAGGCAAAGAAGAAGTCATGGCTTACCCCCTGTACATCCTGTATGAGAATGGGGAGACTTTCCTGACATACATTAGCCTGTTGCACAGGTAAGCTGAAGAGGGACCCACCTGAAATGAAAACCCAGCATGTGCTCTAGTATAGATTGTTGTGGTTGAACTCGGGGTCCATGTTTTTTGAGTTTGTGAAAGTATTGCAGCCTTTCAATGCTGGCTTGCACATTTTAGAGAGAAAGTTTGTATAAATCGTTAGACCTTTTGTTTCTTCATATTATTTGGGTAAGTTCTGTAGAATTCTTGGATAATCTCTTAAGGATGGATTTGTGTTCACAAAGTCTCGCCAATTAAAAAAAGTATTTACAAATGGTCCCCAACTTACGATTTTACAATAGTGCAAAAACAATATACGTTCAAGAGAAGCTGTACTTTAAATTTTCCGTTTTGATTTTCCCCGGGCTAGCGATACTCAGTTGATACCCTCTTGTGCAGGGCGGTGAGCACAGCTCCCAGCCAGCCACACGGTCACAGAGGTGAACAGCTGATACCCTTACAGACATGCTGTGAATATCTCTCAGTACAACCTTCAATAAATTGGAGATATTTAACATTTCATTATAAAATGGGCTTTGTGTTAGATGAGTTTGCCTAACTGTAGACTAATGTAAGTGTTCTGAGCACATTTAAGGTAGACTCAGCTAAGCTATGTTTGGTAGGTATAAGGTGTATTAAAAGCATTTTTGGCTTAAAATATTTTTCAGCTTAACGATGGGTTCATTGGGATGTAACTCCACATTAAGTCAAGTATGATCTGTATCATGTATCTTATGTGAAGAAGGTGCCATGGGGATGGTGAGACAGGGTAATCTCATTTCTTATGTCCGAGTTGTGGAGAAGAAACCTACGTAACCATGAAAAGATAAGGATTCAGACAGCATTCGTGGTACATAATGAGAACCCAGAGGAAGGAGAGAGGACTGAAAAAGTTAAGGAGATTTTCATAGAGAAACACTGATGTCATATGGAGCTTACACCTCTAATGCAGGATTAAATGAAGCATCAAGGAAAGGTCAGACCATTTTAGTCAGAAGCGCAGCTTGAAGTTGAGGATGAAAACAGGCAAGTGCCAAGCGTCACTCAGGGCCCAGTGATAAACACCTGGGGTTAGAGCAGAAGGTTCATGCAGGGGGCATTTAATGATAAAGCTGGAGGAATCTTTCTGGGAATACTTGGTGGCGTCAAGTACCTAGTTAAGGGATGTCGAGTCTTTAGGAAGAGGGTAGCAGGAAGCCAGGGACAGTTTCTAAACAGGAGGATAAAAGAGTTGGCTGGAAAGTCACTGGCACAGAGACTTCTAAGTAAACCATTCCAAAATTTAGCTCAGGGTCTATAAGAGTTAGAATTTGGGTGGTAATGCGAGGGAGAAATGAACATAAACACTGCTAAGGAAAGATCAGTAAGACTTACTTGCTCTTTGGATAAGGGAGCGAGCCACTGACAGAAATAGTGAGGTAAGGAAGAGCAGCTAATTTGGAATAAATAATTCCAGTAATTTGGAAATATTCTGTGGACAGTTGGAAATACAGGATGAGAGAAAAAATAAAGGTAAAATACATAAGAATCAGGGGCTTCCCTGGTGGTCCAGTGAGTGAGTAAGGACACCGCCTTGCAGTGCAGGGGGCGCCGGTTGGATCCCTGGCCTGGGAAGATCCCACGTGCCACAGAGTGGCTAGACCCATGTGGCCAATTGCGTAGGCGGGGCTCTGGAGCGCATGCACCCAGAGCCGGTGCTCTGCGACAACAGAGGCCACCACGATGGGAGGCCCACATGGGCCAAAGACCAAAGATGGATGAAAATAGATAAATGAAAGACCAATAGAAGTGGCCAGCCCACCCACCCCCAAACCCCTAAAAAGGTAAGAATCAGCTGTTCTGGTGAGAGTTAAGAGTCAATAGAGGATAAGAATTTAGGGAAAGTTTGTAACTTGAGAGGCATAGGGCCTAAGTTTCAACATTGTGATTGATTCTATAAATCAGCTCAACAGATAATCTATTCGGGGCTCAATATGTGGCAGAATATGGATCTGAGGCAGAGTCCTGCCGCGTGGTTCCTTGGTCATCAGACAGTCACGCAGCAGAACAGAGCTGTAGTACAGCTTCAGTAGCGTGGTGACGGCATAAACCGTGGTAAATTTGGGCCGGGCTCTTGCGGCCTCTGCACTGTTGACGGCCCTGCGGGCGGTATTAGCGGCGCTCTGGCCTCTGGACAAGTGGTCTGTACCGGTCCTCCCAGTTGTGGCAACCAGAATATCTCCAATGGTGTCTTCTTGGGGACCTCTGCAGGGGCATTTAATGATAAAGCTGGAGGAATCTTTCTGGGAATACTTGGTGGCGTCAAGTACCTAGTTAAGGGATGTCGAGTCTTTAGGAAGAGGGTAGCAGGAAGCCAGGGACAGTTTCTAAACAGGAGGATAAAAGAGTTGGCTGGAAAGTCACTGGCACAGAGACTTCTAAGTAAACCATTCCAAAATTTAGCTCAGGGTCTATAAGAGTTAGAATTTGGGTGGTAATGCGAGGGAGAAATGAACATAAACACTGCTAAGGAAAGATCAGTAAGACTTACTTGCTCTTTGGATAAGGGAGCGAGCCACTGACAGAAATAGTGAGGTAAGGAAGAGCAGCTAATTTGGAATAAATAATTCCAGTAATTTGGAAATATTCTGTGGACAGTTGGAAATACAGGATGAGAGAAAAAATAAAGGTAAAATACATAAGAATCAGGGGCTTCCCTGGTGGTCCAGTGAGTGAGTAAGGACACCGCCTTGCAGTGCAGGGGGCGCCGGTTGGATCCCTGGCCTGGGAAGATCCCACGTGCCACAGAGTGGCTAGACCCATGTGTCCAATTGCTGAGCCGGAGCTCTGGAGCGCATGCACCCAGAGCCGGTGCTCTGCGACAACAGAGGCCACCGCGATGGGAGGCCCACATGGGCCAAAGACCAAAGATGGATGAAAATAGATAAATGAAAGACCAATAGCAGTGGCCCGCCCCCACACCCCCAAACCCCTAAAAAAGGTAAGAATCAGCTGTTCTGGTGAGAGTTAAGAGTCAATAGAGGATAAGAATTTAGGGAAAGTTTGTAACTTGAGAGGCATAGGGCCTAAGTTTCAACATTGTGATTGATTCTATAAATCAGCTCAACAGATAATCTATTCGGGGCTCAATATGTGGCAGAATATGGATCTGAGGCAGAGTCCTGCCGCGTGGTTCCTTGGTCATCAGACAGTCACGCAGCAGAACAGAGCTGTAGTACAGCTTCAGTAGCGTGGTGACGGCATAAACCGTGGTAAATTTGGGCCGGGCTCTTGCGGCCTCTGCACTGTTGACGGGGCTGCCCTGCGGGGCGGTATTAGCGGCGTCTCTGGCCTCTGGACAAGTGGTCTGTACCCGGTCCTCCCAGTTGTGGCAACCAGAAATATCTCCAATGGTGTCTTCTTGGGGACAAATAATCTCCAGTGGAGAAGCACCAAAGAGGTGAAAATTAAGTGGGAAAGTGAAAAAGTAGAGACATAGGGAATAAACTCTATTTTTAATCAGTGTCTAATAGCTGAAGCCAGAGTCAAAAAGGGTCGTAAGTGATGGGCATGGTCTTCTGTCAACAATTCCCAAGTGTGTTTTCGTTCTTTGTAGCCCTGGGAGTGTGGGCAAGCTGCGGGGCCCACTGCCCATGCACCCTGCGGCTGAAGATAACTATGGGTATGATGCTTGTGCTGTGCTCTGCTTACCGTGTGTCCCCAACGTCCTGGTGATCGCTACTGAGTCGGGGGTGCTTTATCACTGCGTCGTGCTGGAGGGCGAAGAAGAGGATGACCAGACAGTAAGTCAGTGATGCGGGCATACTGAAGGCTTCGTATAGGAGGAACTTTATAGATTATATGTGTGTGCGTGCGTGCATGCATGTGCTCAAAGGTCAGACTCTTTGTAACCCCATGGACTGTAGACTGAAAGGCTCCTCTGTCCATGGGATTTTCCAGGCAAGAATACTGGAGTGGGTAGCCATTTCCTCCTCCAGAGGATCTTCCTGACCCAGGGATCAAACCCGCATCTCCTGTGTCTCCTGCAAGATGTTTCACCACTGAGCCACGTATCTGACACTTATTTCGCAATTTTATATCTGGCACTGTTTTGGAATCTAAACACTTAAAATTAGTTGAAGCCCACTCTAAATACTTAAGTTGAAAGTTAGAATGTACCCAGTTTATTTGGTCCAGCAGCAACCTACGTGTTTCTTTTTTTTTTTTTTTAAAAGCTTTATTTATTTTTGGCTGTGCTGGGTCTTTGTTGACGTGTGGGTTTAGCTGCTCTGTGGTATGTGGGATCTTCCCGGATCAGGGATCGAACCTGTGTCTCCTGCACTGGCAGACGGGTTCTTATCCACTGAGCCACAAGGGAAGCCCCCACCTACGTGTTTCTTAACTCTGCATTGCCACCTTTGGTGAAAGATATAAGAAGCTTTGAATCATTGAAATGGCTCTTTTCCAAGCTTGTTTATTTACGTCTTCCTAAAAGCAGAGAGGCCTTTTATTCTTTCAAAAATGACAAAGCACAGTTGGAATAGAGTGAAATTAAGAAAAGTTTGAAAGCACTGTTTGATCCACCTTTTTGCTTCTGTTTTTAGTTATGTACATTTTCACAGGAAAATGCAACACTAAAGTTACAATGTTCTGTTTCGTTTGTTTTACAGTCAGAAAAGTCTTGGGATTCCAGGGCAGACCTCAGTCCGTCTCTGTATGTGTTCGAGTGTGTTGAGTTGGAGCTTGCCCTAAAACTGGCATCCGGAGAGGACGAGCCCTTTGAGTCTGACTTTTCTTGTCCAGTCAAACTTCACAGAGGTAAAATGTTCACTAAATTTAGTTCTTATATCTCATATTTGTACTAAGATTATCACAGACCATTCCTTTGTAATTTGTTTTTTTCTGTGGTCCCATCTTTTAAAAATTTGACTAGGTTCTTTTGGCCTTTTAGCCACATGCTATAGGTCCAAGTAAAGCAAATTTCCCAAGTTTTGATTCAGACGGTGGTCTTCAGTCTGGATCCACTCAGATTTATAATAGTGACTTTTCTTCCTGGTCCAATGAAAAGGAGATTCATGATTTAAATTCTTAAACATATGCAAACTTTAATAAGCTGTAAAAATAACTTTAAAAATAAAATGCTAGTATACTTGTATTAAGATATCTCTTTAAAATATTTCTCTTCATTTGAGAATAAATTATCTTGTCACACCCAGACTTATCTTTTTTCCTGTTGCTTTAACATACCTGGCTTGACACACCAGAGCCTTCTGGCAACTTATCACTGTTCATCGAGGACACTCCTGGCTAATCTGCTGGGACAGTCACAGAATGTGTCACACGTGTTGTCTAGGCTGAGGGAAAAGAGCTGGTAACTAGGAGTCTGGAGTATCCTAGGTCTTAGTTACAGCTCTAACATTAATAGGCTCTATAGTATTGGACATTTATTCAGCTTCTCTGATCATTAATTTTCTCACCTAAAACCAATAGGGATAACATCAGATAATCTCTGAGGTCCCTTCTGACATAAAAATCCTATAAGCCTATTTACCCCTCAATTTTTTCTCAGCGTCTCCTCTAGGATCTAGTCGTCTTCCCTGTGAAGAATGAGGAACAAAAGCTTCCTCAGTCTGGAATACTAGGTTGAACCTTTCATAGGTGTCCTCTCTTCAGTCCAGAGAAAGCCTGACCTAGTCTGCTTACAGTCTTATTAGCCAGTTTACCCCAGTTTGGTAGTAATGGCTTCAACTCTGTACTAAAGTATAGTCAAAACATTCAAGAGCAGGCTTCCCTGGTGGTCCAGTAGGTAAAGGGTCTGCCTTGCAATGCAAGGGGCGCTGGTTAAACGCCCAGCCCCCTGACGTAGTACCCTAGTCTGAAGGTCCTGTCGGCCTTGCATCACTTCTGTCCCCAGATGTATTTGTGGCCTACTCAGGTGAATTCTCTCGGTTTTTTAATGGCTCCCTTTGTATCGCTGATTCCATTTGCAGATCCCAAATGTCCCTCCAGATACCACTGTACGCATGAAGCTGGTGTACACAGTGTCGGGCTAACTTGGATTCATAAACTTCACAAATTTCTTGGATCAGGTGAGGTTTTTGTGCTTTTCAGTATGTTTAAAAGATTCTATCAAAGGTTTGTTTGGAACAGAAAAATAATAGAGAAAATAAATGACACCAAAAAAACAGCAAAATTGAGAAACCTAGAGGTGAACTGACCATGGAACAGAAGACTCAGGTTAGCACAGTCAAAAGTGAAAGAGGGACAATTCCTGCAGAAATAGGGGATTATAAAGGTAAACCAAGAAAGACAATAAGGAAATACCAGGAACAGCCTTATGCCAATTAGATAACCTAAATGATGTGGGTATAGTCAACCCTCTTTTCAACTCTCTGAACTGTAACCCACCAGGCTCCTCTGTCCCTGGAATTTTCCAAGCAAGAATACTGGAGTGGGTTGCCATTTCCTCCTCCAGGGGATCTTCCTGACCCAGGGATCAAACCCACATCTCCTGTGTCTCCTACATTGGTAGGTGGATTCTTTACCACTGCATCACCTGGAAAGGCCTTTAAAGAATGAATACCAGGGGGCTTAAGAGTCTGCCTTGCAGTGCAAGGGGCATGGGTTCAATCCCTGTCCCAGGAAGATCCCATGTGCCGCGGAGCAGCTGGACCGGTGTGTCTAATTGTGAGCCAGCGCTCTGGAGTGCATCCACCCAGAGCCAGTGCTCTGCAATGAGAGAGGCCACTGCAATGGGAGGCCCACACAGGCCAAAGAATAATGATGGATGAAAAACAGATAAAAAACCAATTAAAAAAAAAAAGAGGTGAACATTTTTTTAAAAATAATACCAATTCTTCATAAACTCTTAAAATTTTTTTTGCAGGGGGGTCGGGTTGGGGAGGGAGAGGGGCGGGCGGGCCACTTCTATTGGTCTTTCATTTATCTGTTTTCGTCCATCTTTGTTCTTTGGCCCGTGTGGGCCTCCCATCTCAGTGGCCTCTGTCGTTGCAGAGCACCGGCTCAGCACATGCGCTCCAGAGCTCCGGCTCGGCGGTTGGACACATCGGTCCAGCTGCTCCGTGGCACGTGGGATCTTCCCAGGCCAGGGATCGAACCGGCGCCCCTTGCACTGCAAGGCGGTGTCCTTACCCACTGGACCACCAGGGAAGCCCCCAATTCTTCATAAACTCTTATAAAAAGATAAAAGAGGAAACACTTTCCTTATCACTCTATGAGGATAATATTACTGTGTTACCAAAGCCAGACAGACATCCAAGAACAGAAAACTAGAGACTAATCTTATGAATATAGATGTAAAAAATCTGTGTTTCTCACCAAAATCTCACTTGGTTTAAATTCTAGCAAACCAACTCCAGCAACATATAGAAAGGACTACACACCACGACTAAGTGGAATTGATCTGAGGGATCCAAAGTTAGTTTAACAATGAGAAATCAATTGCTGTATTACACCATAGGATAGAATAAAGGGGAATTCCCTGGTGGTAGAGCAGTTAGGACTTGGCGCTTGCGCTGCGGGGGCCCTGGTTTGATCCCAGATTGGGGGAACAAAGATCCTGCAAGCCATGTGACGAGGCTAAATAAAAAACAATAAAGGACAAAAACTGTACAATCATCTCAGACACAGAAAATGCAGTTGAGAAAATCCAGCAACCTTTTATATTACACTCACTCACTGCGCTAGTAATTAGAAGAATTTCCTCAGACTGAAAAAGGGCATCTGTGAAAAACCCACAGCTAACACCATACTTAACAGTGAAAGACCAAGTGCTTTTGTGCTAGAATATTGCTGCTGTGATAAGTAACTACAAACCAGTGTTTTTGAACAACACAGATCAATTATCGTGCAGTTCTGTAGGTGCGAAGTCCTCAAAAGATCTCACCGGACAAAGCAGTGCTCCTTTCTGGAGGCTGTAATGGAAGATCCATTTCCTGCCCCTTTTCAGTGTCTACGACCTGCCTTTTTTTTATAGTGCCCTTCCTCCATCTTCAAAGCCAGAAGTGGAGGGACAGAGTTGAGTCTTTCTCACTTTGTATCACTGTGACCTTCTTTTCTGCTTTCCCGTCTCACTTTTAAGGAAATTCGTGATAATATTGGACCCACCCAGATAATCCAGGTTAATCTTCTATTTCATAGTCAAATCTGACGGACAACTAATTCTACCTGCAGTCTTTACGCCGCTTTGCCATGTAACCTGGTATATTCACCAGTTCTGGAGATTAGAGTACTGAGATCTTTGGGGAGTCCACCGTTTGCCTACTCCATTCCACCCCAGGGCTCCTGAAGATTTTTATCTGACTTCATAAACTCTTATAAAAAGATAAAAGAGGAAACACTTTCCTTATCACTCTATGAGGATAATATTACTGTGTTACCAAAGCCAGACAGACATCCAAGAACAGAAAACTAGAGACTAATCTTATGAATATAGATGTAAAAAATCTGTGTTTCTCACCAAAATCTCACTTGGTTTAAATTCTAGCAAACCAACTCCAGCAACATATAGAAAGGACTACACACCACGACTAAGTGGAATTGATCTGAGGGATCCAAAGTTAGTTTAACAATGAGAAATCAATTGCTGTATTACACCATAGGATAGAATAAAGGGGAATTCCCTGGTGGTAGAGCAGTTAGGACTTGGCGCTTGCGCTGCGGGGGCCCTGGTTTGATCCCAGATTGGGGGAACAAAGATCCTGCAAGCCATGTGACGAGGCTAAATAAAAAACAATAAAGGACAAAAACTGTACAATCATCTCAGACACAGAAAATGCAGTTGAGAAAATCCAGCAACCTTTTATATTACACTCACTCACTGCGCTAGTAATTAGAAGAATTTCCTCAGACTGAAAAAGGGCATCTGTGAAAAACCCACAGCTAACACCATACTTAACAGTGAAAGACCAAGTGCTTTTGTGCTAGAATATTGCTGCTGTGATAAGTAACTACAAACCAGTGTTTTTGAACAACACAGATCAATTATCGTGCAGTTCTGTAGGTGCGAAGTCCTCAAAAGATCTCACCGGACAAAGCAGTGCTCCTTTCTGGAGGCTGTAATGGAAGATCCATTTCCTGCCCCTTTTCAGTGTCTACGACCTGCCTTTTTTTTATAGTGCCCTTCCTCCATCTTCAAAGCCAGAAGTGGAGGGACAGAGTTGAGTCTTTCTCACTTTGTATCACTGTGACCTTCTTTTCTGCTTTCCCGTCTCACTTTTAAGGAAATTCGTGATAATATTGGACCCACCCAGATAATCCAGGTTAATCTTCTATTTCATAGTCAAATCTGACGGACAACTAATTCTACCTGCAGTCTTTACGTCGCTTTGCCATGTAACCTGGTATATTCACCAGTTCTGGAGATTAGAGTACTGAGATCTTTGGGGAGTCCACCGTTTTGCCTACTCCATTCCACCCCAGGGCTCCTGAAGATTTTTATCTGATGCTCTTGCAAAAATACATTGAGCCTATGAGAGTGAAAGTGAGTTAGTCACTCGGTCATGTCCAACTCTTTGCAGCACCATGGACTGTATGAGCTGTAGCCCGCCAGGCTTCTCTGTCCACGGAATTCTCCAGACAAGAATGCTGGAGTGGGTTGCCATTTCCTTCTCTAGGGAATCTTCCTGACCCAGGAATCGAACCATGGTCTCCCACACTGCGGGCAGATTCTTTTCTCTTTTTTCTGGCTGTGCAGAGTCTTAGTTGCGGTGCGTAGGATCTTTTAGTTGCAGCATGTGGGATCTAGTTCTCTGCCCAGGGATCGAACCTGGGCCCCTGGATTTGGAGCACGGAGTCTTAGCCACAGGGCCACAGGGCAGTCCTGCAGGCAGACTCTTTACTGTCTGAGCCACCAGTGAGCTCCTAAATGAGTTTTGTGGATTACATTTGAAAAGGCTGTTATAAAATCAGTGTGGGCAAGGAAGAGCCTGGAAGGGAGTATTTTCTGGGGTGGTTCTCCTGATTGAAACATTTCTGCAATTAGAAACTTAACCAAGGAAAGACCACTTCTTGAGGTGGAAATTTAGGCCCCCGTGGGAAGGAGACTTTTACATCAGGGAGGCATGGCCATTAAGAATCGATGATTTAGGATAAAAACTTTATTGCATTTAAGCTAATATTATCTGTATTTTAACTTGGAGACTTCTGAATGTCAGCTTCTGTGACGTGTTCTTTTGTAGATGAAGAGGATAAGGACAGTTTGCAGGAACTGGCTACAGAACAGAAGTGCTTCGTGGAACACATTCTTTGTACGAAGCCACTGCCGTGCAGGTAAGGATGTCGCTCTTCCAGCCACAGGCAAACAGGTGTTTCAGTAATTCAGGCCGATGTGTATATCGCACTCACGTGCAGACCGGATATCTCACCCCAAGAGTATCTTCATCAGAAGCCCACCTCTGCCCACGGCCACTTGACACTGTGTCCTCTGCCTCAGAGGCATTTCCCCGGTTGTAGCCCCAGTCTTCACTTGGCTAACTCTGATTCCTCTATCTGATCTGAACTTAATGTTGGTTCAGAGGGTTCCCTTGACTTCCCAGAACCCCATCAAGTAGCTCATGTTTTTGCTGGTGGTTGGGTTTGTTCAGTGTCTGTCACCACTACTGGAACATGTTTCATGAAGGCAGGGACCATGCCAGTTTTATACTTTATATAATTCATTTATTTTTGGCTTTTCTGGGTTTTTGTTGCATGGTCTTTTCTCTAGTTGCACCAAGTGAGGACTGTTCTTTGTTGCCGTGCGTGGGCATCTCATTGCAGTGGCTTCACTTGTTGCAGAGCATGGGCTCTAGGGAGCAGCGGCCCAGTAGCTGCAGCTCTCTGGGTTCTAGAGCACAGGCTCAGTAGTTGTGCCATACGGGCCTAGCTGCCCAAAGGCACACAGCGTCTTCTCAGACTAGGGAGTGAACCTGTCTTCTGCACTGTCAGGCAGATTCTTCACCACTCAGCCAGCAGGGAAACCCTGCTTCATACACTTTATTCACACCATTGTACATACCATGTCTGTACACTCAGTGTCTGACAGGGTGCATGGGAGATACTCAGTAGATGTTTGATGATTAGAATAAAGGGAAGGGGCTTCCCTGGTGGTCCAGTGAATAAGGACACCGCCTTGCAGTGCAAGGGGCGCCGGTTTGATCCCTGGCCTGGGAAGATCCCACGTGCGGCTGGACCGATGTGTCCAGTTACCGAGCCGGAGCTCTGGAGCGCATGCGCCCAGAGCCAGCGCTCTGCGACAGCGGAGGCCACTGCGATGGGAGGCCCACACGGGCCAAAAAGAACAAAGGTAAACAAATGAAAGATCAATAGAAGTGGCTGTCAAAAAAAAAGTAATACAGGGAAGCAGACTCCCCAGGAAAGGACCGGGCGTGAGCAGTGGAGACTGGGCCGGGGAGTCCTGAGCAGCAGTGTCTTCACGCGGGACGTAGAGGACGAGGAGCCCCGCCCAGGAGCGAACCTTGAGTGGAAGGCTGCTGAGGGACTGATGCTCCAGAGGAGGCAGTGGCGGCCGTCTCCGCACAGCAGGGCAGGGTGGTGAGGCATCCACTTTTGGCAACAGGGGATTCACCAGGGACCACAGAGAAGTGCTTTTGGGAGCAGGGAGAACAGCACAGGGGAAACGTGAATGGGGACCATGGGCAGTCAACTCTCCTGTTACACAGTTCAGAGACGGGAGTGGATGCGGCCAGAGGCTGCGAGAAACTGAGTGTCGTGGAAGTCAGGTGGAGGCTGTGGTCAGGGAGGGCCCCGTGGAGGCCTGAGGCTCCGCGTGTTCTAAGTCTTGGCCGGGAGAGCAGCTGCGGGGTGCACACACACTCCTCTGTGTATAGACTTCACACACTACAAACACAGAGTAAAAACTGTTTAACCTCCCAGACGCCCCCCTCACCACAGCTCCCCGCCCTCAGCAATAAGAGGCAGCTGAGAGATGTGGCAGGAGAGCCAGTGCTGCGGGCCACAGTGGAGGCCTGCTGGCCCGAGATAGCGGGAGCAGGCTGAGGAGAGCGTGAAGGCGCAGAGGAGAGGGCTGAGGCCGGAAGGGATGAGAGAGCTCCGTAAGCGGAGGCTAGGGAGAGAGCAGGGAGAAGAGGGGAGAGGCGATGGCATCGACGGCTGGGAGGCAGAAGTAGCCACGGGTCGGGGGGCAGGAGGGTGAGAGGTCCACAGTTTTCGATTTCTTCAGTGAAGTAAGAACCAAGACTGAGTGGCTGCCTGCTGTGCACGTACAGCGAGTCCTGTGCATAGATGTTGGCCTGCGCTGGATTTTTAACGTGAGAAAGACACTTCTCAGTCAGTAGTTTCTGAGCTCATAACTGGCTTGGGTGCTCCGCCAGGCATGCAGGTCCCCGGAGCTGCTTTGCAGGTTGGGAGAACACATAGAGAACTGGTTTCATGGTGTCATGGTAACTGCCGAGGTGACGGCGAGCACCATGGGCTGTGGGGCTCCTGAGTGACCTTCAAGCCAGGTGGCCTCCGGCTGCTGAGTGATAGCTCGATCCTGACCGTCAGAGCTTCCCAGTCACCACCTCGGAGGTCACTACACTGATCGCAGGTCCCCGGCAGCTGCTCGCCCAGGCCCGAGAAGGCTGCTGACCTCAGCCCGTTGTTCCTTTTGGATCTACTGCCTTTGCTGCTCCGCAGCGTGACTATGGCCGTGTGTTCTTTTCAGGCAGCCAGCTCCGATTCGAGGATTCTGGATCGTCCCTGACATCCTGGGGCCTACGATGATCTGCATCACTAGCACCTACGAATGCCTCATCAGGCCCTTACTGTAAGTCCTGCCTGGTATTCCCACACCGCTCTCGTTAGTTCTGCAGAATCTAAGCCAGGATGCTGCCCTCAGTAACCAGGCGGAAGACACGTGGTTTACACCCTAGCTTCTTGGCGCGAGGGTTGGAAGGGTGGTACATCTACTGCTCCTGCCCATCTCTGGAAGGGGTTATCTTAGGCATAATTTTTGGCATCTCCTTCAGTTAGCAGAGTGTCCAGAACTTTACTTCTGAATGTGGAAAGAATACTAAAATACTGAACATCACTAATACGAATTGATGAACTCTCTCAGGCTCAGGAAGCCATTTGCCTGCACCACATCCTGTCATCAGAGCAGCATGCCGCAGTCCGCGAGGTCGTAGCGTGACGCAGCTGAGCGACTCCCCCACCACCACGCTTGAGGGCAGCACTGTGGTCCTCCCTTCGTAGACGAGGGACCAGGGAGAGAGGTTCAAGTAGATGCTGCAGTTGTAGGGAACAGAGAACCGGGCTGCAGGTGTAAGGCTTTCAGACGTCAGGGTCCACACGCACACCGTTGATTTCTCTGTCTCTGCCAGCCTCACAGGGTCACTGCAGAGTATGCAAACCTGGAGGAGAGGTGGTGTGCAGATGAACTCATAACCCTTGTTCCCCGTAAGGACCCCATAGTAAGCTATTATCTAGATACCTTCAAATCATGTTTCTGCCACAGAGTCATTTGCCATGCTGTTGACGTCTGAGGCTTTGAGGCTTTCTGAAGTTGTCGCGAGGGTACTGGTTACACGTATTGAGTCTGGTTAAATGTGACAGGTTTCCCTGGTTTAGAGCAAGTGACTCCATGGTCAGTTTTATTTTGCAGAAGCACAGTCCATCCAGCGTCTCCTCCCCTGCTCTGTACCAGAGAGGATGCTGAAGTGACAGAGTCTCCTCTCCGAATTCTGGCTGAAACCCCGGATTCCTTTGAAAAGCATATTAGAAGCATTTTACAACGTAGTGTTGCAAACCCAGCGTTTCTGAAGTATGGGATTTCGGGCATGTCGGGTTGTTTTATGACTGTGCTGGGTCTTCATTGCTGCGTGCAGGCCTTCTCTATCTTTGGCGAGCAGGGGCTTCTCACTGCGGTGGCTTCTGTTGCAGAGCATAGGCTGTAGGATGGGCTTCAGCAGTTGGTGGCGCAGGGGCTTAGTTGCCCCAGAGCATGTGGGGTCTTAGTTCCTGGAGTAGGAATCCAGCCCGTGTCCCCTGCATTGGCAGGCAGATTCTGCACCACCAGGGAAGTCCTAGGGCATATAAGTTTTAAAAACTGGCTCATTTCTGTTCTGTAACTATTCTTCATCCGCTTTGTCCTCAGCTGTTTCTTTTCATACACTTTTACTGTGTTGGAGTTAGAAGCAGCAAAGGGCATGTTTAATCAGCCAGTGAGAACTGAGGGAGAGACAGGTGCAGAGGCTTTTGAGAAGCACAGATAGGAAGGAAACAGTAGTTAATCATGAGTCTGTTTTCAGTTGTTCTACGCAACTAAGGAAAGTAATGGTAGAATTTTTTTTTTTAAGATCATCTGAAAAAGACACGGCTCCTCCTCCTGAAGAATGTCTTCAGCTCATCAGCAGAGCCACCCAGGTGTTCAGAGAGCAGTACATTCTTAAACAGGACCTGGCCAAGGAGGAGATTCAGCGGAGGTAGGATAGCCTCTGTTCACAGACCAGTCAGTCCTTGGCTGGTACTGATTTCTCAGTAAATCTTTTTGTTCTTGAAGGGTCAGATTGTTACGAGACCAAAAAAAGAAACAATTAGAAGATCTCAGTTACTGTCGAGAGGAGAGGTAAGTGCCAAGACCAGAGGGGAAGCAGGCGGTTGAGCTCGGCTGGAGCTGGAGCTCACCCTGAGGTGCCGAGCCACGTGAGCTGCTTCACCGGTAGGCTCGACCCCTAGAGACTTGTTTTCTGTGCCGTTAGGAAAAGTCTACGGGAGGTGGCTGAGCGCTTAGCTGACAAATACGAGGAAGCCAAGGAAAAACAAGACGACATCATGAACAGGTCCGTGGGCTGTGTACCGCCTAACAAACATTCGGTTTCCCGCTCAGGTACTACCAGTGTTACTGAGTGCTCAGGTGCTAGTGCTCCCTGTGAAGCATACCCCGCAGAACACTGGGCAGCGGCGCTGTCCCCAAGCCCGGCCTGCAGGGCCCTGCTTCGCAGGAGCTTCCGTTGGGAGTGTGTTCCTCCCAAGGAGCCAGGATCTTAAACCGCAGTGTCTGCTTATTCTTGCACAGGATGAAGAAAGTACTGAACAGCTTTCACTCTCAGCTCCCAGTTCTCTCTGACAGTGAGAGAGACATGAAGAAAGAACTACAGCTGATACCTGACCAACTTCGCCATCTGAGCAATGCCATCAAACAGGTAGGCATGGATACAAGGCGGCTACGTTTGGTTGGCACTTGTTAAAAGTATTCCTTCTACAGAAAATAATTGTGTAAAATGTAAAAGAATAGACTAAAATAACGAAAGTGTGTAACAAACCATGGGTAAGTGTCTGTTCTTTTTGATACTTAAGGTTACTATAAAAAAGGACTACCAGCAACAAAAGATGGAAAAGGTCCTAAGCCCTCAGAAGCCAACCATTACCCTTAGCGCCTACCAGCGAAAATGCATTCAGTCCATCCTGAAGGAGGAGTAAGTAGTATCACCCATCAGTAGCTATTACTGCAAGGTGATTTTTTCTTTGCGCAATGCCAAAATCCACCTTTCCTTGCCCAGTTAAGAGCACTTGACATTTACACGTCAAGTAATGACCAAGACAGGAGGCCTGTGACAGTGATAGACTGAGAGGTGAGCATGGTGGGAGGGTCAAAAAGTAAGTCTACAATTCTGTTGGGTGGTCTGGGTGTTTCCCAGTGCGTTCAGAAATATTCCAGCAGCTGCACTTCTGTTTTGCTGCTGCAGGCATAAAGTGAACTAGCTTACCATCCATCTGAAACCTTAAGCTGTTCATTTTAGCAAAGTACTTCTTAGCTATTTTAATATTACTAAATTCTTAATATTAATTATGAGTGGCTTATTCATTGTATTGCCCAAAGTGAGTACCTTTATGACTTTACAGGGGTGAGCACATAAGAGAAATGGTGAAGCAAATTAATGATATCCGAAATCATGTCAACTTCTGAGCCACCAGGAACCAGGCCCGCACGTGAAGGGTTAAACGCAGTGTCAAATGGACAGGCAGCACTAACTTACAAAGAGCCATTCTGAATGAACTCTGGTGTGATCATTTATCACTTTTTATACTTTATGTATTTTATAATTAAGTGAATAAACTTGTATATAAAAACTGGACTGAGGTATATGTACAAGCTCAGGTCTGTGATTGTAGTCACCAAAGGCCTAGGATTTTAAAAATGCCTGAGACTGTGAGCTGTACACTGCCAGAATGCCAGGAACCCTACCGAGTTTTCTCCATATTTGAGCGAGAATAGAAGCTGCGTTTTAAAGTAGCAGCAGCAGAAATACTGACAAGAGAGCCGAACCCTCAGATTCAGAGAAAGAGGCCACACAGTAGACTAGGCAGCAGCTGTTTTAATTTGAACACTTTCTTCTTAAGGACACGCTTCCAGTACAGTTAACAAATGGTTATACCTGGAGTCTACTCAGAGCGAACTCGGGCTCCACGGTCGCAAGGCCGCTGCTGGCTCACTCCCGCGCCAGGCGGCATCACCTTTCCGAGCTGGGTCCGGCTGTGCTGTGTCCCTGTCACTGATGGTACATGTCTGCTGAGGCTGTGAGGTGCCCTCGCAGGATCCCAGATGGAGAAACAGCCAGCCTCGCGTGCAGGGTATGATCCTGCCCTGCAGCTTTAGGTCGTGCCTCCAGGCCTGCCAAGTGAGCTCTGAAAGGTAATGCTGTACCTGCCGAGAAGTGGCGGAGTGACTGCTGAGGAGAAGCCACGGGGTAAGGTAGGTCACGGGAGGAGGTCAGTTAGGTGAGACATGCGTGGGAACACGTGTACACGGACTGAACACAAGCACAGGAACACTCGAGAAACCCAGCTGACCTTTTTTCGGTCTTGAAGGGCTAAACACTGCCTTCCAAATCAGTTTCCCATTTATACAGAAAACCCAGTTTAAAGAAGTGTTTCATATCAGAAAGAGAGATTGTTAACAAAACCTAGTCTCAGTTTGTATTTCTCTAGCAGACTTTTCTCAAAAAAGTGGATTCCAACAATTATTTACAGGGGTGAGCACATAAGAGAAATGGTGAAGCAAATTAATGATATCCGAAATCATGTCAACTTCTGAGCCACCAGGAACCAGGCCCGCACGTGAAGGGTTAAACGCAGTGTCAAATGGACAGGCAGCACTAACTTACAAAGAGCCATTCTGAATGAACTCTGGTGTGATCATTTATCACTTTTTATACTTTATGTATTTTATAATTAAGTGAATAAACTTGTATATAAAAACTGGACTGAGGTATATGTACAAGCTCAGGTCTGTGATTGTAGTCACCAAAGGCCTAGGTTTTTAAAAAATGCCTGAGACTGTGAGCTGTACACTGCCAGAATGCCAGGAACCCTACCGAGTTTTCTCCATATTTGAGCGAGAATAGAAGCTGCGTTTTAAAGTAGCAGCAGCAGAAATACTGACAAGAGAGCCGAACCCTCAGATTCAGAGAAAGAGGCCACACAGTAGACTAGGCAGCAGCTGTTTTAATTTGAACACTTTCTTCTTAAGGACACGCTTCCAGTACAGTTAACAAATGGTTATACCTGGAGTCTACTCAGAGCGAACTCGGGCTCCACGGTCGCAAGGCCGCTGCTGGCTCACTCCCGCGCCAGGCGGCATCACCTTTCCGAGCTGGGTCCGGCTGTGCTGTGTCCCTGTCACTGATGGTACATGTCTGCTGAGGCTGTGAGGTGCCCTCGCAGGATCCCAGATGGAGAAACAGCCAGCCTCGCGTACAGGGTATGATCCTGCCCTGCAGCTTTAGGTCGTGCCTCCAGGCCTGCCAAGTGAGCTCTGAAAGGTAATGCTGTACCTGCCGAGAAGTGGCGGAGTGACTGCTGAGGAGAAGCCACGGGGTAAGGTAGGTCACGGGAGGAGGTCAGTTAGGTGAGACATGCGTGGGAACACGTGTACACGGACTGAACACAAGCACAGGAACACTCGAGAAACCCAGCTGACCTTTTTTCGGTCTTGAAGGGCTAAACACTGCCTTCCAAATCAGTTTCCCATTTATACAGAAAACCCAGTTTAAAGAAGTGTTTCATATCAGAAAGAGAGATTGTTAACAAAACCTAGTCTCAGTTTGTATTTCTCTAGCAGACTTTTCTCAAAAAAGTGGATTCCAACAATTTGTATCTGCCACTGTAAAAAGACTGCTCAGTCTTCCTAGTCATGATTTTACTGGCCTAGAACCATCTGACAGAAAAACATCAGCAAGGTGCCCAGTCTTAGCCAAGCAGTTCCCTGGGAGCTGTAGTTCAGTTCATTCAGAAAGATTATGAATTATCCACCTTGATTTACTACAGTGCCAGTTCTAATCATCTGAAACAAATGAGCTTGGACGTTAGCCAAGGAACTAGTCTTACACTTACATAACTTAAACTGATTGCATTTTTGGAATTAATAAAATTCCCTGTAACTCAATGAGGATACATGTTTCCTTTAAAGGAAACCAAGTACCACTTTATACAGAAGGGCTCTAAACCAATTAATGTTTTATGCATGCAAGCCTATAGCACCATTTCCATAATTAGTATTTACTTTCAAATTCATAATCATGAATGTAAGACTACAGCAGTCGCCCAAGGAATGAGGTATGTAGGCCACATCTTGTCCTATGGAAGACAGAAATAAAGATCTTTAGGGCTAGTTCAGTATGATTTCATTTATGACAAGACAATTCAAGTTGTAGGTTTACTTGAGCCAAACACTTCACTTAACCCACATAATTCCCATACAGTTCCTTCAAGAACTCTGCCATTATACACCACCAATCACAAATCACTTGAAAGTAACAGTTTTACTTTTAAAACCACCTCCTGTATGATGAAGTACCAATAAAACAGCGTAGCCTTTTACTGGCTAACAGTACTGCAGGTAAACAATGAACACGAATCTGTCTTGTGCTTTCTGAAACACTTCATAAGGCTATGGCAAAGACAACCTGTCCATTGAGTCTTTCTCCATACAGGAACAGAATTTAACCTCAGAAATGACAAAGCAGATTTCCACACTGATGAACTGGGTGGGTTTCCCCCAGCTTCACCATAAGCGTTTTCACACTCCAGGTTTAAAACAGAAAAGAACACAAAACAGGTATCAGCCAACCTAGATATCACCATGTTTGTATTTGACACTATTGAAACAAATAGTACTCGGCCTACTGATCAAGTTGAAAACAAAATAAGCAGCAGATTATACATTTATACTGGGTGTTGTCAGACATAGCTTGTTTTAATATTTTTTCCACTGATCCAGTAACTAGAAGTTTACCAAAGAGTAGATGGTGCCAGTTCAATTTGACCCTGGTACTTGTGGGGCCACGAAATTTCCCAGGCAGCAGGAAAAGTGCTTCCCAACAGTTTCTTGTGCTTTTCCTTTAACCTCAACTTCCAATACATCTTAGTCCTCCCCCGCCCCAGCCAAGTTTTCAAGTTCTCATAATTAATTCAGTTCTAATTCAACGGAACTTTTTTGTCACCGTCTTAATGGTTCTCAGGCAAGTTTCAGTAGCATTTAAGGTCCTCCAACAAGATAAAATGGTTTAAAAAAAAACACACTGAGCTAGGAAATACAGTCACTAGCCAATGGCCTGCTCTCAAATTTCATATTTTAATATAAAATATTCATACAGCATACTACACCTGTCTGCTAGCTGAATACTGTTATTGATGAACTCTAGACAACAACAAAAAAACCCTCTCTTCCAACATCTATGAACAGGAAATGTCACTTCAAACACTACTGGAAGGGCGCTGTAGGGCAGGGAACTGTCGGCTAAAGCAGGCACGCTCTCGGTCACCAAGTCTGACTCCACGCTCGGTGGGGTCAGGGCTGGAGTCTGGTTAGTGTTCCCGTCTGGAAGGTCTTTTTGTTGCAAGTTACCCTGGCCGTTCGCTGCTCCTGTGCTGCAGTCTCCTCCCACTAGAATTAAACATTTCTCCAGTCTTCCTTTTTGTGTGTGACTTCTTCTTAAGAGTTAAATAATAATTAATGTTGCTCTAAAGATGAGTTAAAAACCCAAAGTGCAGGCTAGAGTCCTGCCATGAGGGTGTCATGTCTCAGGGAGCTGGTTAATGTCTGTCAGTTTGGTGTCATTCAGAATTGCCCGGATTCTCTCCAAGGAGTCCGCCTGCCGGATCCGCTCTAATTGCACCTAGAGAAACAACGCAGTGACGTAAGTGCAGGTGGCTCCTGCTTGACTTCCTGATTTAGCCGACGTGGAGAGTAACTCACCAGAGACGAGTCAGTTCAAACAAAGCAGCAAGAACATTAAATTCAGACAGTTACCCAGAGCTGCTGTATAACACCCTCATCCCTGAGAACCACAGTTCAACTGAGGGGAACACACACACTCTCTAGAGAGTTTTATTAGCACAACATACTAAACACCAGCAGGGCCCAGAGGCTTCTGTGAGGAGGAGAAAGCTAAGCCAGGGCTTGGAAGAAAGGAGCAAGGGGGCTCTGAGACAAGGATGCTTCCAGAGGGAACACCATGTTGGCAACGAACCATGAAGTCGTTTTTTCAAACTTGAACATAAAGTATAAACTGTAAGGTTATGGCATAGACCTGGTTGGAAGGTCTAACAGGCACTGAGCACCACCCTGAAGGGCAGCAAAAAGGAAAAAAACAGAAAGGGGTCCAATTCTGAGGGATAAACCAAGTTTCCAGCTGAAATGACTGGGCAACAATGTGGGGAAGGAGCAGCCATAGCCTCTAGTCTTCTAGGTTTTATATCAAAGGTTGAGTCAGGGATTGGCAAATTCTTCTAGGAACCAAGAGCCCCGAAAGTGCCTCCTTGGTGTTCCACCCAGGGGTTCCCCAAATGCCTTACCTGAAGGGTCTGAGAAAGCTTTACAAAATCTCTCTGCACTTGTTCACTGACATCTAGTTCTGTCTGCAACCTCTGAGCTTTGTTCTTCTCCTCAAACATTAGTTGCTCGATAGTAACCTGAAAAAATTCAAGTTTTGAATCAGGATTAATGCTGGAGAGCCACAGGTCAGAGTCACTCAGGAACCCTGGGCGTTTGTTTCCAAATGCGAGAGAGGAAGGGAGGTGCCCAGCCCATTCCCAGATTCCCTCATCTCAGGGCAAGGGTGCAAGCTGCCTGTGCACCTGTTCTAGGTCCTGAAATGAATCGAGTCTTAGATCCAAATTAAAACGAAAGCACACGCCCCACCCCACACCCCCAGCAGCCCAGTGACAATGATTAACCATAGAAAAGCAGCTGCTATAAGACAACCAGCTACCACAGCAACAGGGAGAGAAACTTGAGGGCTTTTCTCTATGATCACAACAGTCAAACATCGACCAGGGAAAGTCCTCCCTGAGGCGGCCCCACTATCTCCAGGCCTCCCAACAGGAGCGCTTCAGCACGACCCCATGCATGGGAGCCTTTCTACAGCCAAAGGACTATCAAATAACAGACACAACAAAGATCAGACCACAGTCCCCAAGACCAGACTCCCCCACAATTAGACTTATCAGGAACGTAGGCAGCAAGTATGGCTCAGTGCACCGTCTGACAGACCAATCCAGTGGAACGGCCCTTCCAGAGCAGTGCCTCTGACCATGGTGGCACCAAGTTTGGCTCATAGCCTTGAGCTCAAGGCCTGTGAGGAAGACCCCCTCCCAGAGCTGGCAGGGTGCAGACCTAACCCAGCCCTGGAGAGAGAGCCGCCATCTCCCTGAAGCGGAGAGTATCCAAACCTGTGAACGGTTAATGGCATAGAACCTGGTTGGAAGGTCTAACAGGCACTGAGCACCACCCTGAAGGGCAGCAAAAAGGAAAAAAACAGAAAGGGGTCCAATTCTGAGGGATAAACCAAGTTTCCAGCTGAAATGACTGGGCAACAATGTGGGGAAGGAGCAGCCATAGCCTCTAGTCTTCTAGGTTTTATATCAAAGGTTGAGTCAGGGATTGGCAAATTCTTCTAGGAACCAAGAGCCCCGAAAGTGCCTCCTTGGTGTTCCACCCAGGGGTTCCCCAAATGCCTTACCTGAAGGGTCTGAGAAAGCTTTACAAAATCTCTCTGCACTTGTTCACTGACATCTAGTTCTGTCTGCAACCTCTGAGCTTTGTTCTTCTCCTCAAACATTAGTTGCTCGATAGTAACCTGAAAAAATTCAAGTTTTGAATCAGGATTAATGCTGGAGAGCCACAGGTCAGAGTCACTCAGGAACCCTGGGCGTTTGTTTCCAAATGCGAGAGGGGAAAGGGGAGGTGCCCAGCCCATTCCCAGATTCCCTCATCTCAGGGCAAGGGTGCAAGCTGCCTGTGCACCTGTTCTAGGTCCTGAAATGAATCGAGTCTTAGATCCAAATTAAAACGAAAGCACACGCCCCACCCCACACCCCCAGCAGCCCAGTGACAATGATTAACCATAGAAAAGCAGCTGCTATAAGACAACCAGCTACCACAGCAACAGGGAGAGAAACTTGAGGGCTTTTCTCTATGATCACAACAGTCAAACATCGACCAGGGAAAGTCCTCCCTGAGGCGGCCCCACTATCTCCAGGCCTCCCAACAGGAGCGCTTCAGCACGACCCCATGCATGGGAGCCTTTCTACAGCCAAAGGACTATCAAATAACAGACACAACAAAGATCAGACCACAGTCCCCAAGACCAGACTCCCCCACAATTAGACTTATCAGGAACGTAGGCAGCAAGTATGGCTCAGTGCACCGTCTGACAGACCAATCCAGTGGAACGGCCCTTCCAGAGCAGTGCCTCTGACCATGGTGGCACCAAGTTTGGCTCATAGCCTTGAGCTCAAGGCCTGTGAGGAAGACCCCCTCCCAGAGCTGGCAGGGTGCAGACCTAACCCAGCCCTGGAGAGAGAGCCGCCATCTCCCTGAAGCGGAGAGGTGCCCGCTTTCAGAAGGGGGCGCCACTCAAGGCAGCAGGGCTGTTGCTTTAAACAGCGAAGATGGAGCCAACATTCCTACATCGCCTTTTTCTTTTTTTAATATGAAAACTACCAACAACAACGTCACCTTAGCAGAAGTTTCTTTCTTCAGCTGTTCTTCCAGAGTGATTTTCATCTCCTGAAGGCTCTCAAGCTGTTGAGACTTCTCTCTTAATGTGGACTCCAGCTGTAAAATTAAGAAAAAAACAGCTGAAACCCAGAAACCCCCTGCAGGTCACAGCACACCTGCCGGGAGGAGCCTGCAGCCTAGACTGCTGCACCCAAATGCTCCTCCTCCTAGGCCCTGGGTACTGGCTGTACTCGGAACGCTCTTATAACCCTCTGATATCTGTGTATTGTCTATTTATTCTTCAAGACCTTTTCTTTTTTTAAAGGTTTATTGGTCACTTCCTATGTTTTAAGACCTGGGGTTGTAAAAATCAGGAGATACGAGACATGCGAGTTGACTGGGGTAAATGAACATGACTCAAGAAGCACTTGATTCTGCCAGGAAACCTGGAAAGGGCTTCTGAAGAGATGACATCTGACCCATACACATGTCCACAACAGCCTTAGGTATACACCACGTCAAGACCAGGCCTTGGGACTTCCCATGTGGTCCAGTGGCTAAGACTCTGCAGTGCCAGTGCAGAGGGCCCAGGAGCGATCCTTGGTCTGGGAACTAGATCCCCTGTGCTGCAACTACGAGTCTGCACGTTGCAATGAAGACCCAGTGCAGGCAAAAAATACTTTTAAAAGAAAGAGAATACCATGTGCTGCCAGTCTTTCCAACAGAAGTTCCTTGAGGCAAGGAGTATGCCCCTAACTTGATTTTATTCCTTAAGTCTAGCATAGTAAGATTCAATAAATTACTACTGGCTGTGGATAGAATCAGTTTGAAACTCATGAAACTCACCTGTCCTTTTTCTACTTTTATTCTTTCTAATTCAGCTTTTAGGCTAGAGATGGAAGCTAGGAGGAAAAAAAGAAAAGGAGACATGTTATTAGCATTTATTATTTTGCATTTAAACCTTTTTTTAAAAAAACAGCCCTTTTCACCACAGGCTCAATCTCATTCAACAAAAAGACTCAGACACACTGGACACAGTGGACAGGCAGGGTGGCCCCAGAGGGGGTGCAGACCTAACCCAGCCCTGGAGAGAGAGCCGCCATCTCCCTGAAGCGGAGAGGTGCCCGCTTTCAGAAGGGGGCGCCACTCAAGGCAGCAGGGCTGTTGCTTTAAACAGCGAAGATGGAGCCAACATTCCTACATCGCCTTTTTCTTTTTTTAATATGAAAACTACCAACAACAACGTCACCTTAGCAGAAGTTTCTTTCTTCAGCTGTTCTTCCAGAGTGATTTTCATCTCCTGAAGGCTCTCAAGCTGTTGAGACTTCTCTCTTAATGTGGACTCCAGCTGTAAAATTAAGAAAAAAACAGCTGAAACCCAGAAACCCCCTGCAGGTCACAGCACACCTGCCGGGAGGAGCCTGCAGCCTAGACTGCTGCACCCAAATGCTCCTCCTCCTAGGCCCTGGGTACTGGCTGTACTCGGAACGCTCTTATAACCCTCTGATATCTGTGTATTGTCTATTTATTCTTCAAGACCTTTTCTTTTTTTAAAGGTTTATTGGTCACTTCCTATGTTTTAAGACCTGGGGTTGGAAAAAATCAGGAGATACGAGACATGCGAGTTAACTGTGGTAAATGAACATGACTCAAGAAGCACTTGATTCTGCCAGGAAACCTGGAAAGGGCTTCTGAAGAGATGACATCTGACCCATACACATGTCCACAACAGCCTTAGGTATACACCACGTCAAGACCAGGCCTTGGGACTTCCCATGTGGTCCAGTGGCTAAGACTCTGCAGTGCCAGTGCAGAGGGCCCAGGAGCGATCCTTGGTCTGGGAACTAGATCCCCTGTGCTGCAACTACGAGTCTGCACGTTGCAATGAAGACCCAGTGCAGGCAAAAAATACTTTTAAAAGAAAGAGAATACCATGTGCTGCCAGTCTTTCCAACAGAAGTTCCTTGAGGCAAGGAGTATGCCCCTAACTTGATTTTATTCCTTAAGTCTAGCATAGTAAGATTCAATAAATTACTACTGGCTGTGGATAGAATCAGTTTGAAACTCATGAAACTCACCTGTCCTTTTTCTACTTTTATTCTTTCTAATTCAGCTTTTAGGCTAGAGATGGAAGCTAGGAGGAAAAAAAGAAAAGGAGACATGTTATTAGCATTTATTATTTTGCATTTAAACCTTTTTTTAAAAAAACAGCCCTTTTCACCACAGGCTCAATCTCATTCAACAAAAAGACTCAGACACACTGGACACAGTGGACAGGCAGGGTGGCAGGAGGGGACCAACACCCCTTCTCAGAATTGTCCCTAACCAATCAGCATCACACTCAAGCTCACATTAAGTCAGAGCCAACACAAACGAACATCATGGCATAAAGTACCTCTGCCTCAAACACTGACACCTTACTATGGACTGGGGGGCTACACCGGCAGAAGTCTGTTAACACTTAGAAGTTCTGCAAGAAAATGCCACCCACCTACTCACATGCCCCAGTGGCTGGGCTCAAGTCCTAGGCTTCCTACCTAGTAATTGCCAGAGTGGCTACTAGAGCTTCTAAAAGATGAGTTTGTGAGTTTGTTGTTAAAGATGAGCATTGGGTTTTGTTTTTTTTTTAACCCTGATTCACAGGATATGTCAGAACATCTGGAAAAAGGGGCCAAATCCTTTTTTAGTTCCTTCCTATACTTTTTGTTTTTTACATTCCAAGACTATGTGCCATCTCTTATAACCAGAGAAAAAGTTTTATTTTTTTTGCCTTTTGCCTGCAGTTCTCAACTACATCAGTTTTATCTTCACCTATTTCTTCTTTGCAGTTTTCTATTTCTAGCTGCAGAGTTTCTTCGAGGTTTTCTTTCAAGCACTGTTCTGCTTGAATCTGCTCTTTCAGGAAAAGTATTTCACCCTTCAGCTTTTCTTCCATGTGATCTGCTGCTGTCCGCACATCAATGATATTCTCACGGTATTTTAATACCAACTCCCGGAGTGCCTGGATTCAAGAAACAAATGGTTATTGGGTTTTTAAGGGTGAAATAAACAACAAACAAAGCTTAAGGTTTTCTGCAACCAGAACTTCAGATACTGTTTTGGATAGTTCAAAACTTAGGACTCTGAGCTCAACCCATTCTTGGCTCAAGAAGCAAGTGCCATGCCACATGAACGTTCACGATGTTCTAGGAGATAACATTACCAACCAAAACGTGTATTGTGAACTACCCATTTTCCCCTCAAAACTGTTTCATAAATGAAAAAAATAAAATGTTAAGTGACTTACAACGTAGGGTTCACTATGAACAGCTTAGACACTTCCACTATTTATTATCTGCTTAAATCTGAAGAGTCAGTGAATGAGGACAAAAAGACAAACTCAGAAGCAAGTGTGAACTCCTAGAGGACAAAATTCCTCATTCATTTATTCATTCAAACAAAACACTTGTTGCACATCTATCACAAAGCAAAGTACTGTTAGGCCAGAGGCAAGCATGCAATGAGAGGCTTTCTAAGTTGATTAGCTGTTTTTCTGTAATAAATTCAGTTTAAATCTTATTTTTTCCCTAAATTGTGAATTGTCTTCTTTTAAAAATCTTCTCAATTATATCCTAACACAACCCTCTGGTAAAAACAGATTCTTAGATAACTACCAAATGTATATGGATTAAAGAACAGCAGGAGGGAAAAAAAGTAACCGCAAAACTGTATTAAGAAAAATTTCCTCCTGGAAAAAAAAACAAAAGAAAATCTTTCTTAAGATTTGTTACAGAATTAAGGTTTACAGGTTAGACTGGTTAGATAACCTTAAGGGTTCTTGAAATTTAAAAAAAAAAACAACAAAAAACCCTCAGTATTAAGAATCTCTATAGAACATGGAAGAAAGGAATCTTTCCTGCCAGAAGTTTAATAGGCATGCAAAGTGGCATGCTGACACTAAAAGTAGACAGGTCCCCAAAACTTTCTCCCTGATGAGATCAGTCACCAGTTCAGAAGAGAGAGAGAGAGCTCACCCATGTGTCAGTAACCTGAGCTGAGACCACAGGTTGGGGGAGGGCAGGGAAAGGAAAGGGAGAGCAAGGAGCTAAGGGGGGGCAGGCAAAGAAGCCCATGTGAAGGAGTAAGAAAGAACAAACGGTAACAGCCATGTTGACATCTGTAGAGGAAAGCAGAATGAGGTCCACACAGTAGGGGCTGAATCTGCAGGGCAGGAATAGGAAACACTGTTTCTTACAAAACTAGAAATCTATGAAATCTCATCTTTGTCTACACTGTTCATGTTTACTTGGGTTTAGTCTAAGATTATATTTTTCACATACTGAAAGGTTTTAAAACATGAAAATAAAGGCTGCGAAGGGCTTCCCTTGTAGCTCAGTGGTAGAGTTCGCCTGCCAATGCAGGAGACACAGGTTCGCTCCCTGATGGGGGAAGACCCCACATGCTGTGGAGCAACTAAGCCCATGAGCCACAACTATGGAGCCTGTGCTCTAGAGCCTCGGGGTCACAACTATGGAGCCCACGTGCCACAACTACTGAAGCCCGTGTGCCCTAGGCCCGAGTTCCACAACAAGAGGAGCCAGCATAACAAGCCTGCTCACCTCCACTAGAGAGGAGCCCCCACTCCCTGCAACTAGAGAAGAGCCTGCAGCAGCACTGAAAACCTGGAAGAGCCAAAAGTAAATAAGCAATAAATAAATTTTTTAAATGCATTTTTTAGGGCTTCCCTGGTGGTCCAGTGGTTAAGGAAACCACCTTGCAGTGCAAGGGGCGCCGGTTCGATCCCTGGCCTAGGAAGATCTCACGTGCGGTGGAGCAGCTGGACTGATGTGTCCAATTACCGAGCCGGAGCTCTGGAGCGCATGCGCCCAGAGCCGGTGCTCTGTGACAACAGAGGCCACTGCGATGGGAGGCCCACAGGAGCCGAAGAACAAAGACGGATGGAAAAAGAGAAATGAAAGACGAAAGTGCCCCCCTCCCCATCCCACTCCCCCACCCAGGAAAAGGTTTACAGGTTAGACTGGTTAGATAACCTTAAGGGTTCTTGAAATTTAAAACAACAAAAAACCCTCAGTATTAAGAATCTCTATAGAACATGGAAGAAAGGAATCTTTCCTGCCAGAAGTTTAATAGGCATGCAAAGTGGCATGCTGACACTAAAAGTAGACAGGTCCCCAAAACTTTCTCCCTGATGAGATCAGTCACCAGTTCAGAAGAGAGAGAGAGAGCTCACCCATGTGTCAGTAACCTGAGCTGAGACCACAGGTTGGGGGAGGGCAGGGAAAGGAAAGGGAGAGCAAGGAGCTAAGGGGGGGCAGGCAAAGAAGCCCATGTGAAGGAGTAAGAAAGAACAAACGGTAACAGCCATGTTGACATCTGTAGAGGAAAGCAGAATGAGGTCCACACAGTAGGGGCTGAATCTGCAGGGCAGGAATAGGAAACACTGTTTCTTACAAAACTAGAAATCTATGAAATCTCATCTTTGTCTACACTGTTCATGTTTACTTGGGTTTAGTCTAAGATTATATTTTTCACATACTGAAAGGTTTTAAAACATGAAAATAAAGGCTGCGAAGGGCTTCCCTTGTAGCTCAGTGGTAGAGTTCGCCTGCCAATGCAGGAGACACAGGTTCGCTCCCTGATGGGGGAAGACCCCACATGCTGTGGAGCAACTAAGCCCATGAGCCACAACTATGGAGCCTGTGCTCTAGAGCCTCGGGGTCACAACTATGGAGCCCACGTGCCACAACTACTGAAGCCCGTGTGCCCTAGAGCCCGAGTTCCACAACAAGAGGAGCCAGCATAACAAGCCTGCTCACCTCCACTAGAGAGGAGCCCCCACTCCCTGCAACTAGAGAAGAGCCTGCAGCAGCACTGAAAACCTGGAAGAGCCAAAAGTAAATAAGCAATAAATAAATTTTTTAAATGCATTTTTTAGGGCTTCCCTGGTGGTCCAGTGGTTAAGGAAACCACCTTGCAGTGCAAGGGGCGCCGGTTCGATCCCTGGCCTAGGAAGATCTCACGTGCGGTGGAGCAGCTGGACTGATGTGTCCAATTACCGAGCCGGAGCTCTGGAGCGCATGCGCCCAGAGCCGGTGCTCTGTGACAACAGAGGCCACTGCGATGGGAGGCCCACAGGAGCCGAAGAACAAAGACGGATGGAAACAGAGAAATGAAAGACCAATAGAAGTGGCCCACCCGTCCCCCTCCCTCCCCATCCCACTCCCCCCCACCCAGGAAAAATGATAAATAAATTAAAAAAAAAAAAAAAGAGTAAGCAAGGGATATTTCTCCAAGAAAGATATATAAATGGCCAATAAACACATGAAAAGGTACTCAGTATCATTAACCATTAGGGAAATGCAAATCAAAACCACATAAACACCATTTCACACACCCCTGGATGGCACTAATCACAAAGTGGGATAACAAAGAGTGTTAGCGAGACTCTAGAGAAATGACCCACAATTCCCCTCCTAGGTTTAAACACTAAAGAGAAATGAAAACATATGTCCACACCAAACCTATACATGAATTTTTTTAAAAAACCAAATTATTGCTTATTTATCTTAATTTGGCTGCACTGAGTCTTAGTTGTGGCATGTGGGATCTAGTTGCCTGACCAGGGATCGAATCCGGGCCCCCTGCATTAGAAGCACAGAGCTTAACCACTGGACCATCAGGGAAGTCCCATGAATGTTTTTAGAAATACTACTCATAGTTCAAAGTGGAAACAACCCAAATGTCCAATAAGACAGATGGGTGAAGAAAATAGCCATATGGTAGATTATTGTTCGGTCATAACAAGGAATGAAGTACTGATTGCATGCTATGATATGAATGAACCATGAAAACAGTAAGATACATGAAAGAAGACAGACACAAAAAGACCAGAAATTGCATAATTCCATTCATAGGAAAGAAAGAACACTCTATACACAGAAAGTTGGTTAGTTGTTACTTCAGGCCTGGAGAGGAAGTGCTGGACAAAAGGTGAGGGGTTTCTCTGAGGTGATGAAAATGTATGAAAAGTGACTGTGGGGGGCTTCCCTGGTGGTCCAGTGGGTAAGAACACCGCCTTGCAGTGCAAGGGGCGCCAGTTCAATCCCTGGCCTGAGAAGATCCCACGTGCCGCGGAGCGGCTGGACCCATGTGTCCAATCACCGAGCCGGAGCTCTGGGGCGCATGCGCCCAGAGCCAGTGCTCTGCGACGACAGAGGCCACTGCGATGAGAGGCCCACACGGGCCAAGGAGCAAAGATGGATGAAAATGGAGAAATGAAAGACCAATAGAAGTGGCCCGCCTGCCCCCCTCCCTCCCCAACCTGGCCCCCCACTCCGCCCCTGCCAAAAAAAAAAAACCAATGACTGTGGTGATGGCTAGTCATCCGAGAAGATATTTAGAAACACTGATCTGGGGCCTCCCTGGTGTCCTGTGGGTAAGACCTGGTCCTCTGATCCCAGAGGTGGGGAAGCTAAGATCTCACATACCTCATGGCCAAAAAAAAAAAAAGCTGAACTGTACACTTTAAATGGGTAGATTATTTGCTGTGTGAATTACATCTCAGTAAAGCCTGCTTTTTAAGTTTTTGGCTACACCTCCAGTTGCATCCGTGTTGCTACAAATGGCATTATTTTGTTCTTTTTATGGCTGAGTAATATTCCATTGTACCACGTCTTCTTTATCCATTCACCTGTAGATGGACATGTGGGTTGTTTCCATGTCTTGGCTGTTGTGAATAGTGTTGCTATGAACATAGGGGTGTGTGGATCTTTTTCAGTCATTCTTTGTCCAGGTATATACAGCCCAGGAATGGGACTGCTGCATCACATGGCCACTAGTTTTCTGAGGAACCTGCATACCTTTCTTCATAGTGGCTATACCAACTTACATTCCCACCAACAATGCAGAGATGCCCTTTTCTCCACACCCTCTCTAGCATTTGTTATTTGTAGACTATTTTAAAAAGAAGAATTTATATAGACATTTCAGAAAACAAGTATGTGCTTACATTATTGATCACAGAGAAAACAAGTTACCTCCATAGCGTCTGGGAGAATGAAGTCCTCCGCTTGTTGTAACGACACATGCAAGCTATGCTTTCCCTGAAGACTGTCATTATCTTTCTGCAGCCTCACCAGTTCTTCCGAAACCTGTTCTCGTGACTGCATCAGCACTGCCTAAAATAGAAACAGACACTAATCACAGCCAGAATGGTAAATCTCTGCTGAAAAAAAAGGAACAATACACGTGCGCGGAGCGGCTGGACCCATGTGTCCAACTACCGAGCGGGAGCTCTGGAGCGCGTGCGCCCAGAGCCAGTGCTCTGCGACGACAGAGGCCACTGCGACAGGAGACCCATACGGGCCAAGGAACAAAGATGGATGAAAATAGATAAATGAAAAAGACCAATGGAAGTGGCCTGCCCGCCCCCTCCCTCCCCAACCTGGCCCCCACTCCGCCCCTGCCAAAAAAAAAAAACCAATGACTGTGGTGATGGCTAGTCATCCGAGAAGATATTTAGAAACACTGATCTGGGGCCTCCCTGGTGTCCTGTGGGTAAGACCTGGTCCTCTGATCCCAGAGGTGGGGAAGCTAAGATCTCACATACCTCATGGCCAAAAAAAAAAAAAGCTGAACTGTACACTTTAAATGGGTAGATTATTTGCTGTGTGAATTACATCTCAGTAAAGCCTGCTTTTTAAGTTTTTGGCTACACCTCCAGTTGCATCCGTGTTGCTACAAATGGCATTATTTTGTTCTTTTTATGGCTGAGTAATATTCCATTGTACCACGTCTTCTTTATCCATTCACCTGTAGATGGACATGTGGGTTGTTTCCATGTCTTGGCTGTTGTGAATAGTGTTGCTATGAACATAGGGGTGTGTGGATCTTTTTCAGTCATTCTTTGTCCAGGTATATACAGCCCAGGAATGGGACTGCTGCATCACATGGCCACTAGTTTTCTGAGGAACCTGCATACCTTTCTTCATAGTGGCTATACCAACTTACATTCCCACCAACAATGCAGAGATGCCCTTTTCTCCACACCCTCTCTAGCATTTGTTATTTGTAGACTATTTTAAAAAGAAGAATTTATATAGACATTTCAGAAAACAAGTATGTGCTTACATTATTGATCACAGAGAAAACAAGTTACCTCCATAGCGTCTGGGAGAATGAAGTCCTCCGCTTGTTGTAACGACACATGCAAGCTATGCTTTCCCTGAAGACTGTCATTATCTTTCTGCAGCCTCACCAGTTCTTCCGAAACCTGTTCTCGTGACTGCATCAGCACTGCCTAAAATAGAAACAGACACTAATCACAGCCAGAATGGTAAATCCTCTCTGCTGATAACTACACCAAAAAAACAAAGGCTGAACAAAATAAAGGCTGAGGAGGGAGGGTACATGACAAAGCTCTGTAAGCCTTGCAGAAAGCAGTTCAGAGATTTACCGACTTACAGCCACCATGTATATCCAAGGGGACAAGAAACAAAGCAAGTACCTGAGCTCATTCTCCACTGTTTCTACCAAAAGCTAAAAGTAATGAATTTCTTCCCCCACATCCCTAGGACCAGCATCTCTACCTCAACGGGAGAGGCTGACATGATCAAGACTTTATTTATTAAACAAAGCGTGGACTCCAAGACAACAACTATTTCCTCACAGCATGCATCTACAGGAAGCAGGGAGAAAGCGGCAACTAAGTCTTTCATTACACATACATACGATCAAGCTCACGACCCCTGTGAGCAGCCCAGGGACTCCAAATATTAGGAAATACAGGGCATCTGAGGGGCTCATTTTTAAAATGGAACATTTTCCCACTTCTAACTGATGTATAAAACAATTTTAGTTATTTCCTATCAATTGATATCAATGTACAAGTTAGCCCAGCTAACTTGAGTATAAAATAAAATTCTGCAAAAGTATTTCTGCTAGTTTTCAATAGTAACCATTGAACTTAAACATAAACTTCATGAGATTACTCCACATCCGACATTTGATCAGCAGGTTCTACGCGATACCAGGCATTTTGCTGCCTGTGGGAAATGCAGGGATAAAAGACAGACTCTGCCCTAGAGAAGCTCGAGGTGCAGGGGAGGAGAGACAAGGTAACTGAGCATCACCCAGCCACACTGCAGGCGATGTACCACACAAGGGGCACGATCGCGAAGAGGACAAAGGTGTCTGGTCAGCAGAGAGGCTCCAGGAGCCTCCCCAGAGGCGGTGACCACTGCATCCTGCAGGCCAAGCAGGCCGCTGGCAGGCAGGCAAGGTCAGGCCTGTGTCCTGGCTAACTCTGCTGGCTCTTCTTTATCTCAGACCAGGACCAACTGTGCTCCATGCTCACTTTCAACCACTGACAACTCAGCATCGGCATCCCATATCTTTCATGCAGCCTCACCAGCTATGCTTTCCTGAAGACTGTCATTATCTTTCTGCAGCCTCACCAGTTCTTCCGAAACCTGTTCTCGTGACTGCATCAGCACTGCCTAAAATAGAAACAGACACTAATCACAGCCAGAATGGTAAATCCTTTTGCTGATAACTACACCAAAAAAACAAAGGCTGAACAAAATAAAGGCTGAGGAGGGAGGGTACATGACAAAGCTCTGTAAGCCTTGCAGAAAGCAGTTCAGAGATTTACCGACTTACAGCCACCATGTATATCCAAGGGGACAAGAAACAAAGCAAGTACCTGAGCTCATTCTCCACTGTTTCTACCAAAAGCTAAAAGTAATGAATTTCTTCCCCCACATCCCTAGGACCAGCATCTCTACCTCAACGGGAGAGGCTGACATGATCAAGACTTTATTTATTAAACAAAGCGTGGACTCCAAGACAACAACTATTTCCTCACAGCATGCATCTACAGGAAGCAGGGAGAAAGCGGCAACTAAGTCTTTCATTACACATACATACGATCAAGCTCACGACCCCTGTGAGCAGCCCAGGGACTCCAAATATTAGGAAATACAGGGCATCTGAGGGGCTCATTTTTAAAATGGAACATTTTCCCACTTCTAACTGATGTATAAAACAATTTTAGTTATTTCCTATCAATTGATATCAATGTACAAGTTAGCCCAGCTAACTTGAGTATAAAATAAAATTCTGCAAAAGTATTTCTGCTAGTTTTCAATAGTAACCATTGAACTTAAACATAAACTTCATGAGATTACTCCACATCCGACATTTGATCAGCAGGTTCTACGCGATACCAGGCATTTTGCTGCCTGTGGGAAATGCAGGGATAAAAGACAGACTCTGCCCTAGAGAAGCTCGAGGTGCAGGGGAGGAGAGACAAGGTAACTGAGCATCACCCAGCCACACTGCAGGCGATGTACCACACAAGGGGCACGATCGCGAAGAGGACAAAGGTGTCTGGTCAGCAGAGAGGCTCCAGGAGCCTCCCCAGAGGCGGTGACCACTGCATCCTGCAGGCCAAGCAGGCCGCTGGCAGGCAGGCAAGGTCAGGCCTGTGTCCTGGCTAACTCTGCTGGCTCTTCTTTATCTCAGACCAGGACCAACTGTGCTCCATGCTCACTTTCAACCACTGACAACACAGCATCGGCATCCCACTGCCTTTTGGATATGAAAGAAGGGGAAGGAGGATATGTTGATATTTGTTTATTTTTGGAATGAGAAAAACAGAAGGATGAATGAAAAATAAATGTAAACTACCAAGTAGGAGGGGTGGACGCTGAGTGAAAGGGTGAGGGGATGGCAGTGAACCTTCTAAATGTCTACACGTTTATAGCTCTGACTTACGAACCATGGTGCTTGTTCAAAAAAACAAAAAAGAAAATTCAAAACTGTAACACATGGTCAACTCCATTTGTGTCTGTTTGTATTCAAACGGATAACACAACCTCAGAGAAATCAATTCAAGTAATTTTTGAACACAGCACCCAGACTGTAAACCCTTACCTGGGGCACACTCTCAGGGTAAGAAGAATTACAGGTGCCACCTGGCATCCACAGTGACAGGTGGGTCGGTTAGTTCCAAAATCCGAGATGCTCAGTCACTCACAGCCAGCCCTCTGTATCCACATATGCAGAACTGGTGGATACGGAGGGCCAACAAAGAAACGCAGAACTTCGCCTAATAAGTCTGCTGTTGGTAGCGGTATTAAGGTAGTCATTCTAAAACTACTGTGTCCCCACCTTAACCAAGTGATCAACCTTAACATCAAAAACAACAGAACCACCCAGCATAACATGCCTCTTGTTATGAACTCTCCACCGAATCATTTCATCCATGTCCTGCCAAAGTGTCTAACTTGAATATGACCATGCAGAAACAATCAGACAAATGCATGCCCTAAGGCAAATGGTCTAGACTCTTCAACAGTGTTAATGTCATAAAAGCCAAAAAAAAGTGGGTGACTGTTCTAGATTAAAAGAGACTAAAGTGACACTGACAACAAAAACACAACACATGATTTCTGACTGGTTCCTTGATGGAAAAGTAAAACCAGCACTAAAACAAGCCCCCTCGAGGAAAAAAGGTGTCTGGTCAGAGAGGCTCCAGGAGCCTCCCAGAGGCGGTGACCACTGCATCCTGGCCCCAGGCAAGGTCAGGCCTGTGTCCTGGCTAACTCTGCTGGCTCTTCTTTATCTCAGACCAGGACCAACTGTGCTCCATGCTCACTTTCAACCACTGACAACACAGCATCGGCATCCCACTGCCTTTTGGATATGAAAGAAGGGGAAGGAGGATATGTTGATATTTGTTTATTTTTGGAATGAGAAAAACAGAAGGATGAATGAAAAATAAATGTAAACTACCAAGTAGGAGGGGTGGACGCTGAGTGAAAGGGTGAGGGGATGGCAGTGAACCTTCTAAATGTCTACACGTTTATAGCTCTGACTTACGAACCATGGTGCTTGTTCAAAAAAACAAAAAAGAAAATTCAAAACTGTAACACATGGTCAACTCCATTTGTGTCTGTTTGTATTCAAACGGATAACACAACCTCAGAGAAATCAATTCAAGTAATTTTTGAACACAGCACCCAGACTGTAAACCCTTACCTGGGGCACACTCTCAGGGTAAGAAGAATTACAGGTGCCACCTGGCATCCACAGTGACAGGTGGGTCGGTTAGTTCCAAAATCCGAGATGCTCAGTCACTCACAGCCAGCCCTCTGTATCCACATATGCAGAACTGGTGGATACGGAGGGCCAACAAAGAAACGCAGAACTTCGCCTAATAAGTCTGCTGTTGGTAGCGGTATTAAGGTAGTCATTCTAAAACTACTGTGTCCCCACCTTAACCAAGTGATCAACCTTAACATCAAAAACAACAGAACCACCCAGCATAACATGCCTCTTGTTATGAACTCTCCACCGAATCATTTCATCCATGTCCTGCCAAAGTGTCTAACTTGAATATGACCATGCAGAAACAATCAGACAAATGCATGCCCTAAGGCAAATGGTCTAGACTCTTCAACAGTGTTAATGTCATAAAAGCCAAAAAAAAGTGGGTGACTGTTCTAGATTAAAAGAGACTAAAGTGACACTGACAACAAAAACACAACACATGATTTCTGACTGGTTCCTTGATGGAAAAGTAAAACCAGCACTAAAAACAATCAAGGGCTTTGGGGGACAATGGTTACATTTTAAGCATATAACAACAGGACTGTGACTATATAGAACAACTTCTTTGATCTTAGGAGATGCATACTGAAATATTTAGGAGTGTCATGATGTCTACAACTTAATTCCAAATGGCTCAGAAACAAACCAAAAAAACCACATGTACATTATATAATATCCTTATGTAAAGCACATATATATAAAAGAGACTGAGTAACAGCTGGAAGCACATAAACACGTGGCAAAATGCTAACCTGTAAACCTAGGTGAAGACTGTATGAGTGTTTACTCCATAAACACTTCTAAATTTGAATTTTTTCTAAAACAAACTGTTGAGGATATTAAGATCCCAACACGACCATAGCCACTCTTCTCTGAAGGGGTGTAAGCAATTGAATAATGAACCTTTGCAGGCATTTAATAGTGTTTTTGATGTTATTATTTCATAGACTCTAATTAATGAAAAGATATGAAACTCTCTCCGGTCAATGATGAGAGTGAGATGTTCCTCAGCAGACCATGGCTAGTATTCGGGGGCCACTCAGATACTGACCAGTGCCCCTCAGAAACAAGCCACTTCCATCCAGCCTGGGGCCTGTGTGTTTCCTGTCATTCCTGGAGGAGCTGGACAGGAGGCAGCTCTGCAGGCTGAGCCCAGCAGGACCAACACTGCTGTCATTCACAAAGGGCACCACGTGCAGGCTTCCAACTCGGAGAACAAGGCAAGTGCAGCCTGCCTGGGAGGAGGCCCGATGCTGGAGCACAGTTCTGCAGAGGTTCTGGGCAGCCCTTCCGAAAAAGGAGGAAGCTCCAGACACAGCAATCATGCCTCTTGTTATGAACTCTCCACCGAATCATTTCATCCATGTCCTGCCAAAGTGTCTAACTTGAATATGACCATGCAGAAACAATCAGACAAATGCATGCCCTAAGGCAAATGGTCTAGACTCTTCAACAGTGTTAATGTCATAAAAGCCAAAAAAAAGTGGGTGACTGTTCTAGATTAAAAGAGACTAAAGTGACACTGACAACAAAAACACAACACATGATTTCTGACTGGTTCCTTGATGGAAAAGTAAAACCAGCACTAAAAACAATCAAGGGCTTTGGGGGACAATGGTTACATTTTAAGCATATAACAACAGGACTGTGACTATATAGAACAACTTCTTTGATCTTAGGAGATGCATACTGAAATATTTAGGAGTGTCATGATGTCTACAACTTAATTCCAAATGGCTCAGAAACAAACCAAAAAAACCACATGTACATTATATAATATCCTTATGTAAAGCACATATATATAAAAGAGACTGAGTAACAGCTGGAAGCACATAAACACGTGGCAAAATGCTAACCTGTAAACCTAGGTGAAGACTGTATGAGTGTTTACTCCATAAACACTTCTAAATTTGAATTTTTTCTAAAACAAACTGTTGAGGATATTAAGATCCCAACACGACCATAGCCACTCTTCTCTGAAGGGGTGTAAGCAATTGAATAATGAACCTTTGCAGGCATTTAATAGTGTTTTTGATGTTATTATTTCATAGACTCTAATTAATGAAAAGATATGAAACTCTCTCCGGTCAATGATGAGAGTGAGATGTTCCTCAGCAGACCATGGCTAGTATTCGGGGGCCACTCAGATACTGACCAGTGCCCCTCAGAAACAAGCCACTTCCATCCAGCCTGGGGCCTGTGTGTTTCCTGTCATTCCTGGAGGAGCTGGACAGGAGGCAGCTCTGCAGGCTGAGCCCAGCAGGACCAACACTGCTGTCATTCACAAAGGGGCACCACGTGCAGGCTTCCAACTCGGAGAACAAGGCAAGTGCAGCCTGCCTGGGGAGGAGGCCCGATGCTGGAGCACAGTTCTGCAGAGGTTCTGGGCAGCCCTTCCGTAAGAAACTCTCTGTTCCTATTCCTCTCAAAACTGACAGGCTTCTGGAAGTTCTCCAGCACCACAGCAATCATGGTGCATGTTTTATCATAACTCCTACGAAATTACCAAGGCTTTTTTGTGTTGTTGTTAGAAAAAAATAAAGTTAGCTATTCAGGAAAAGCACAGTAGTTGCTCAAAAGCTGTACCTCCTAGGGCTGTGTGAGATTAAAATTAAATGCTGGCCCATAGTTTATTTTGTTTAGTTTTCTCAAATCAAAGAAAAATGAGTTAAAAGTGATCTTTTTTTTTTCAGTTAAGAGATAAGTTTAAAAAAAGAACAATCTTGTTCATTACTAAGGTTCTATAGGGTCTGGAGAATAACAGGAATCACTCTAGCCAGGAAGATAAAGTCATATCAGAGATTATTTCAAGACAGAATACAGCTGTTGTTTAGTTGCTAAGTTGGGTCCAACTCTTTGCGATGCCATGGACCGCAGCATGCCCGGCCCCTCTGTCCTCCACTATCTCCTGGAGTTTGTTCAAAATATTGACCATAGTTAATGTTTATTTAACTGTTAACTTACCATCTGTTCCTGAACATCCCTCTTTGCCTGGGAAAATCCCTGCTGTAATTCTTCAAGTAAGACCTCAGATGCCTGGGCCCTTAGGACAAGGGCAGAGATCTTGAAAGAAAAAGAAAAAAAAAAATTCATACACAGAAAATACACAGCTAGGAATCTGGCTATTTTGAAACTAACTCTTCCATCTCCCACTTACAGTGCAGAATTTTCTAGTAGGTCATCAAATCCCACTCATCCATCATTCACCAGATAGATGTGCACCCACTGTGTACAAAGCGTCAGCCTCTCAGAGGACACACGCTGGCACCAGAAGTCCCCAGGGGTCACCTGCCACCACACAGCCATACAGGAACAGCAACATCTCATGGTCTCTAAACACAGATGTTAATCCATCCAGCCGGGGCTGTTTCCTGTCATTCCTGGAGGAGCTGGACAGGAGGCAGCTCTGCAGGCTGAGCCCAGCAGGACCAACACTGCTGTCATTCACAAAGGGCACCACGTGCAGGCTTCCAACTCGGAGAACAAGGCAAGTGCAGCCTGCCTGGGGAGGAGGCCCGATGCTGGAGCACAGTTCTGCAGAGGTTCTGGGCAGCCCTTCCGTAAGAAACTCTCTGTTCCTATTCCTCTCAAAACTGACAGGCTTCTGGAAGTTCTCCAGCACCACAGCAATCATGGTGCATGTTTTATCATAACTCCTACGAAATTACCAAGGCTTTTTTGTGTTGTTGTTAGAAAAAAATAAAGTTAGCTATTCAGGAAAAGCACAGTAGTTGCTCAAAAGCTGTACCTCCTAGGGCTGTGTGAGATTAAAATTAAATGCTGGCCCATAGTTTATTTTGTTTAGTTTTCTCAAATCAAAGAAAAATGAGTTAAAAGTGATCTTTTTTTTTTCAGTTAAGAGATAAGTTTAAAAAAAGAACAATCTTGTTCATTACTAAGGTTCTATAGGGTCTGGAGAATAACAGGAATCACTCTAGCCAGGAAGATAAAGTCATATCAGAGATTATTTCAAGACAGAATACAGCTGTTGTTTAGTTGCTAAGTTGGGTCCAACTCTTTGCGATGCCATGGACCGCAGCATGCCCGGCCCCTCTGTCCTCCACTATCTCCTGGAGTTTGTTCAAAATATTGACCATAGTTAATGTTTATTTAACTGTTAACTTACCATCTGTTCCTGAACATCCCTCTTTGCCTGGGAAAATCCCTGCTGTAATTCTTCAAGTAAGACCTCAGATGCCTGGGCCCTTAGGACAAGGGCAGAGATCTTGAAAGAAAAAGAAAAAAAAAAATTCATACACAGAAAATACACAGCTAGGAATCTGGCTATTTTGAAACTAACTCTTCCATCTCCCACTTACAGTGCAGAATTTTCTAGTAGGTCATCAAATCCCACTCATCCATCATTCACCAGATAGATGTGCACCCACTGTGTACAAAGCGTCAGCCTCTCAGAGGACACACGCTGGCACCAGAAGTCCCCAGGGGTCACCTGCCACCACACAGCCATACAGGAACAGCAACATCTCATGGTCTCTAAACACAGATGTTAATCCATGTGGCCCAATTATAAATACTATTCTTGAAGAAGCTAATTAAAAATCAATAAAATTTTTCAAAAATCTGTTCCCACACAGTTTAAAGGGTAAACGAATCTTCTCTGAACCAGCTGTGATCTTAAGATGATGTACTCAAGAGAAACAGACACACAAGAAACTCCCTTGAATTAGTTAACTGTTCCAATCAGGAATTAGTTTACTGTTCCAGTTTATGTAAAAGTTGATGACTTGTACATAAGAGTGATAAAATAAATAAAAATAAATTTGTTTATAGTCATTTAAAAATGGTTATTTTCAGGGCTTCCCTGGTGGCCCAGTGGGTAAGGACACCGCCTTGCAGTGCAGGGGCGCCGGTTCGATCCCTGGCCTGGGAAGATCCCACATGCGCGGAGCGGCTGGACCGATGTGTCCAATTACCGAGCCGGAGCTCTGGAGTGCATGCGCCCAGAGCCGGTGCTCTGCAACAACAGAGGCCACCGCGATGGGAGGCCCACACGGGCCAAAGAACAAAGATGGATGAAAATGGACAAATCAAAGACCAATAGAGGTGGCCCGCCTGCTCCCCTCCCTCCCCACCCCACCCCCACCAAAATAAGTAAATAAATAAATCTTTAAAAATAAATAAATAAATAAAAATGGAAAAACGGTTATTTTCAGAATTTTTGTTTCTAGTAGTGTAGCACAACAGGTCATGTGAACCAACCTTCCTGCTGAGGATTAAGAAAACCAGACCAAAAAAAGAAAGGTACCTACAGGAAGGCATGGGAGAACAAGGCAAAAAATAACCACAGAGCCAAGGATCAGAATGAGGACGCCTGGAAAACGAGCTGCAGTGTCTGGAACAGTGCTTCTCCAGAAGAAACAGATGCTCCGTGAGAAGCTGAGCAGAGCGCCTCAGAGTCCCAGGGATGGTGGCAAAAGTGCAGAGTCCAAGACCCACTATACAGAGGCATCCCTGGTAACATGCTGTACTTTGGATTTGGTCCCGAAAGTAAGGGAAGCATTTAAAATAATCCAACTTTTACAACTTCATATAATCTCAATTCCCATGAACAAATTAAGGTGACCAAGGATTGTTAGTACAACTAGTTGCCTGCCTCTCATAAGGAAAATGGCTTTATTTCAACAATTTTCATATATAATGCCTAGTACCCAAGAATGGGCCAACATCAAAAAAAGTTCCCACACAGTTTAAAGGGTAAACGAATCTTCTCTGAACCAGCTGTGATCTTAAGATGATGTACTCAAGAGAAACAGACACACAAGAAACTCCCTTGAATTAGTTAACTGTTCCAATCAGGAATTAGTTTACTGTTCCAGTTTATGTAAAAGTTGATGACTTGTACATAAGAGTGATAAAATAAATAAAAATAAATTTGTTTATAGTCATTTAAAAATGGTTATTTTCAGGGCTTCCCTGGTGGCCCAGTGGGTAAGGACACCGCCTTGCAGTGCAGGGGCGCCGGTTCGATCCCTGGCCTGGGAAGATCCCACATGCCGCGGAGCGGCTGGACCGATGTGTCCAATTACCGAGCCGGAGCTCTGGAGTGCATGCGCCCAGAGCCGGTGCTCTGCAACAACAGAGGCCACCGCGATGGGAGGCCCACACGGGCCAAAGAACAAAGATGGATGAAAATGGACAAATCAAAGACCAATAGAGGTGGCCCGCCTGCTCCCCTCCCTCCCCACCCCACCTCCACCAAAATAAGTAAATAAATAAATCTTTAAAAATAAATAAATAAATAAAAATGGAAAAACGGTTATTTTCAGAATTTTTGTTTCTAGTAGTGTAGCACAACAGGTCATGTGAACCAACCTTCCTGCTGAGGATTAAGAAAACCAGACCAAAAAAAGAAAGGTACCTACAGGAAGGCATGGGAGAACAAGGCAAAAAATAACCACAGAGCCAAGGATCAGAATGAGGACGCCTGGAAAACGAGCTGCAGTGTCTGGAACAGTGCTTCTCCAGAAGAAACAGATGCTCCGTGAGAAGCTGAGCAGAGCGCCTCAGAGTCCCAGGGATGGTGGCAAAAGTGCAGAGTCCAAGACCCACTATACAGAGGCATCCCTGGTAACATGCTGTACTTTGGATTTGGTCCCGAAAGTAAGGGAAGCATTTAAAATAATCCAACTTTTACAACTTCATATAATCTCAATTCCCATGAACAAATTAAGGTGACCAAGGATTGTTAGTACAACTAGTTGCCTGCCTCTCATAAGGAAAATGGCTTTATTTCAACAATTTTCATATATAATGCCTAGTACCCAAGAATGCACAAGGAAAGACTATGGTAAAAAAGAAAGGAAATGATAGAAAACAAAACACAGAAACAGATCTACAATGAATCCAGATATGTTATTAAAAACAGACTTTTAAAATAACTGTATTTGATCTGCTGAGAAATTTAGACCTACCAAAGAAATAGAAATAAAAATAACCAAATGGAAATAGCAATAAACTAAATAAAATCAATTATCCAAATTAAAAATTCCATGAATGAGGGCTTCCCTGGTGGTCCAGTGGGTAAGGAGTCCACCTTGCAGGCCAAGGGCCACCAGTTCGATCCCTGGCCCAGGAAGATCCCATGCGCCACGGAGCGGCTGCACTGGTGTGTCCAATTACAAGCCAATGCTCTGGAGCACATGCACCCAGAGTCAGTGCTCTGCAAAGAGAGAGGTCACTGCAATAGGAGGCCCACACAGTCCAAAGAATAAAGATGGATGAAAATAAAATTAAAAAAAAAAAACAATAAAAGAGGCTAACAAAAAAAAATTCTATTAATTAGTTTAAACTGGACTGGACTTACTGGAAGAGAAAATCGGTGATCTGATGACATTAAAGACAAAAAAAAATGGAAATACAAAAGAAGATGAAAGAAACCATGTAGATGCAATGCTAACATCTAACATATACAAATATGTGAAGAAGTAACATCCAGAGAAGCACTGCAAAGGCTTTTAGAAATGAACTGACATTAGAACTACCTACTACACTAAACGCGACGAAGACAGGCAACTCAGTCTCATAATAGAAATATCTGACATAAAATAACCACAGAGCCAAGGATCAGAATGAGGCGCCTGGAAAACGAGCTGCAGTGTCTGGAACAGTGCTTCTCCAGAAGAAACAGATGCTCCGTGAGAAGCTGAGCAGAGCGCCTCAGAGTCCCAGGGATGGTGGCAAAAGTGCAGAGTCCAAGACCCACTATACAGAGGCATCCCTGGTAACATGCTGTACTTTGGATTTGGTCCCGAAAGTAAGGGAAGCATTTAAAATAATCCAACTTTTACAACTTCATATAATCTCAATTCCCATGAACAAATTAAGGTGACCAAGGATTGTTAGTACAACTAGTTGCCTGCCTCTCATAAGGAAAATGGCTTTATTTCAACAATTTTCATATATAATGCCTAGTACCCAAGAATGCACAAGGAAAGACTATGGTAAAAAAGAAAGGAAATGATAGAAAACAAAACACAGAAACAGATCTACAATGAATCCAGATATGTTATTAAAAACAGACTTTTAAAATAACTGTATTTGATCTGCTGAGAAATTTAGACCTACCAAAGAAATAGAAATAAAAATAACCAAATGGAAATAGCAATAAACTAAATAAAATCAATTATCCAAATTAAAAATTCCATGAATGAGGGCTTCCCTGGTGGTCCAGTGGGTAAGGAGTCCACCTTGCAGGCCAAGGGCCACCAGTTCGATCCCTGGCCCAGGAAGATCCCATGCGCCACGGAGCGGCTGCACTGGTGTGTCCAATTACAAGCCAATGCTCTGGAGCACATGCACCCAGAGTCAGTGCTCTGCAAAGAGAGAGGTCACTGCAATAGGAGGCCCACACAGTCCAAAGAATAAAGATGGATGAAAATAAAATTAAAAAAAAAAAACAATAAAAGAGGCTAACAAAAAAAAATTCTATTAATTAGTTTAAACTGGACTGGACTTACTGGAAGAGAAAATCGGTGATCTGATGACATTAAAGACAAAAAAAAATGGAAATACAAAAGAAGATGAAAGAAACCATGTAGATGCAATGCTAACATCTAACATATACAAATATGTGAAGAAGTAACATCCAGAGAAGCACTGCAAAGGCTTTTAGAAATGAACTGACATTAGAACTACCTACTACACTAGGCAAGACGGAACTTAGGAACTGAACCTGATCAGGGAAACAGAGCTCAGTCTCATAATAAAATATTCATAATCTCCAAGAGCAATCTAAAAGTACCTGACATAGAAAGAATCAGGAAAATGTGGCCAATTCTCAAGAGGAAAGAAAATCAATACACGTCAACCCCACGATGCCCTGGGCTGGAATATCAAAGACTCTGAAGTAACTACTGTAACTATGCTGCTTGGAGTAAAGGTAAATACTCTTGAATGAATGAAAACATAGTTCTCAGCAGAGAAAGAAAAACAAAACAACCAAGAAATCATACAGCACAAAGCCCGGCACAAAAATAGGCAAAACAGACTGATCAAATAAAACAAAGTCCTGAAACTGACCCACACGTGTCCATTCACGTGACAGTTAAATAACAAAGATGCTCTTGCAGAGCAGTGAGAAAAGGTGATCTTTTCACTAAATGGTACAGGAACTGCCTATCCACATGAGAAAAATACAGAAAAATTTACCGATCTACAGCTCATCATAAAAGTTCTAGATGGGGGCTTCCCCTGGTGGTCCAGTGGGTAAGGACACCACCTTGCAGTGCAAGGGGTGCCGGTTCGAGCCCTGACCTGGGAAGATCCCACGTGCCGCGGAGCGGCTGGACTGATGTGTCCAATTGCCGAGCCAGAGCTCTGGAGCGCATGTGCCCAGAGCCGGCACTCTGCGACGACAGATGCCACCGCGATAGGAGGCCCACAGGAGCCAAAGAACAAAGACGGATGAAAATAGAGAAATGAAGGACCAACAGAAGTGGCCTGCCCGCTCCCCTCCCTCCCCAACCCCCGCCCAAAATAAACAAAATAAATCTTTAAAAAAAAAAAAAAAAAAAGTTCTAGATGGGGCTTCCCTGGTGCTTCAGTGGGTAAGGACACCGCCTTGCAGTGCAAGGGGCGCCGGTTCGATCCCTGGCCTGGGAAGATCCCACGTGCCGCGGAGCAGCTGGATCAATGAGTCCAATTACCGAGCCGGAGCTCTGGAGCGCATGTGCCCAGAGCCAGTACTCTGCGACAACAGAGGCCACCGCGATGGGAGGCCCACATGGGCCGAAGAACAAAGATGGAAGAAAATAGACAAAGATGGCGGCGTAGAAGGACGTGCACTCATCTCTCCTGCAAAATCGCCTGAATTGCGACGAGTTCCTGGGAAACCATCGACGAAAGGAGGTTGGATCTGATCACAGAGAGGACACCCCTCATCGAAGAACAAAGGAGAAGCCTCATCAAGACGGTAGGAGGGGCGCAATCGCACTTTTAAAAGTCAAACCTCATACCCGCAGGAGAGGCTGGGCGGGCCAAAGCCGCAAAGCCTGTTGCAGATCAAAACCCGGGAGAGGAGCACTAACACCCACAAGGGACTGAGCCAGACCTGCTTTGGGGGGTCCAGGTGCCCCCTTGAGCTAGAAGTGCCCTTGAGCAGGCCTCGGAAGGGCGGCACTCAGTTCCCTTTGGAGGAGGTTACCATTAACCCAATCACAGAGCCGCAGAGGAGGACTGGAAAGTCTCTGCACACTGTGATCAGGGAGAGAGGAATAGCGATCCTGCATGTGACTGAGCCAGACTCACCTCTGAGTAACCTGACGTCTCCCGCGGTGGCGGGGGTCGACGGTGGCCTGCAGCAGGGTCGGGGGCACTGTGGAAGTGCTTCCCATAGAGCGTGTGGGAATAAATCCTCTGTGAGACAGACGCCATTTTCCCTACTGTAGTTTGGCTGCTGGTCAAATTGCAGGGCTGCTGGTCAAGCTACAGGGAGGGAATTTAGCTCCACCCAGCAAGAAAAGGGATTTGGATTAAGAAACTCCCAGGGCCAGCCTGGGCGGGCCTTTTAATTCTGGAATAGGCCGAAACAAACAAGCAGTCAAAGAGGTCTTCAGATCCAACCACTGCCAGAGGCAAGAAAAAGACTGATAATTCCTGAATAGTCAGCAAGAGACAAAAGAACATAAACACTATTTTCACGTTTTGTCTGAAGCTGGAGTTACTGCTGGACTTTAAAATTTCATGGGGCTTCCTGGTGCTTCAGTGGGTAAGGACACCGTGCAGAAGGCGCGGTTCGATCCTGGCTGGAATCCCACGTGCGAGCAGCTGGATCAATGAGTCCAATCAACGACCCGGAGCTCTGGAGCGCATGTGCCCAGAGCTGGCGCTCTGCGACAACAGACGCCACCGCGATGGGAGGCCCACATGGGCCGAAGAACAAAGATGGAAGAAAATAGACAAAGATGGCGGCGTAGAAGGACGTGCACTCATCTCTCCTGCAAAATCGCCTGAATTGCGACGAGTTCCTGGGAAACCATCGACGAAAGGAGGTTGGATCTGATCACAGAGAGGACACCCCTCATCGAAGAACAAAGGAGAAGCCTCATCAAGACGGTAGGGTGGGCGCAATCGCACTTTTAAAAGTCAAACCTCATACCCGCAGGAGAGGCTGGGCGGGCCAAAGCCGCAAAGCCTGTTGCAGATCAAAACCCGGGAGAGGAGCACTAACACCCACAAGGGACTGAGCCAGACCTGCTTTGGGGGGTCCAGGTGCCCCCTTGAGCTAGAAGTGCCCTTGAGCAGGCCTCGGAAGGGCGGCACTCAGTTCCCTTTGGAGGAGGTTACCATTAACCCAATCACAGAGCCGCAGAGGAGGACTGGAAAGTCTCTGCACACTGTGATCAGGGAGAGAGGAATAGCGATCCTGCATGTGACTGAGCCAGACTCACCTCTGAGTAACCTGACGTCTCCCGCGGTGGCGGGGGTCGACGGTGGCCTGCAGCAGGGTCGGGGGCACTGTGGAAGTGCTTCCCATAGAGCGTGTGGGAATAAATCCTCTGTGAGACAGACGCCATTTTCCCTACTGTAGTTTGGCTGCTGGTCAAATTGCAGGGCTGCTGGTCAAGCTACAGGGAGGGAATTTAGCTCCACCCAGCAAGAAAAGGGATTTGGATTAAGAAACTCCCAGGGCCAGCCTGGGCGGGCCTTTTAATTCTGGAATAGGCCGAAACAAACAAGCAGTCAAAGAGGTCTTCAGATCCAACCACTGCCAGAGGCAAGAAAAAGACTGATAATTCCTGAATAGTCAGCAAGAGACAAAAGAACATAAACACTATTTTCACGTTTTGTCTGAAGCTGGAGTTACTGCTGGACTTTAAAATTTCATTTTTTGTATTGTACTACTTTGTTTCAATTTTTTTTTTTCTTTTCTCTTTTTTCCAAACCCACTCAGTGCACCCACCGTTTTTTTTTTTTTCTTTTCTTGGGGGGGGTGTGTGAGAGAGAGAGTGGGTGTGTTCATTTCCTTCACTGAATTCTATTGAAGCTACTAATCTTATCAGTAAGACTGAATATATTCAAGTTTACATAAATTTTTTTTTTTCTTTTTCCTTTTAAACCACACATTTTTTTTTGGTATAAACTTCTGGTTCCCCATTGGCCTTTTAAGGTTCTGTGGGGGTTTTGTTTGTTTTTATTATTTTTGCTTTGTTTTTCTATATTTTTCTATAAAATTTAGATCTTTTAATTTTTAATAATTTTTTCATTTGTACTACTACCTCCTCTATAATTCTTTGCTTTCTCTGAAGCTCCTTTCCTATAGCACTAAATTCTAATACATACAAATCTTTATCTCCCTATATTTAACTTTGCAATATTATTCTATATTTCTCTTCTATCCTCCCTTTCTCTTTTTCCCTTTCCCCACTATATTTCTTAGTCTGTTCTGTCCTCATTGCCTTATCCCCAACGGGGATCCTGCTCTAGCATTATTCTCCAATTGGTTCTCTACTTAGTTTGCTTATTAACTTGTGGATATCATTCTTGGATTTTCCTATTCGCCGTGCTAACGTATTGTACTGTATTTTTGATTGGAATGCTTGGGTTATGTTATAGCTGTATATGTTTATGTGTATAATTCAATACGCTAGATAGTACTTGCATAATTTTTAAATTGCCATTTGTCAAAGGTATACCTTCTGTTTCTCATTTGCATATATATGTTTTAATATCATTTAATGCCATAACAAACCAGCCGTGAAATCTTCATTCCCTGGTCAGGAAACAAGCCCCGGGGCTTTAGGGAGGGTGCACTGACTCCAAAACTCTACAATACTAGAGAACGCATAACACTAAAGAGCAGTATACAAGTGAGGACGCCAGCAAAGGTAATCACTTGTATACAAGTCCTGACATCACCCAATCACCAGCATCACCCAGAATAGAAGCCCCATCCAAACAACAAACACCAACAGACGTAACTCAAAGTCTGGGAAAAGGAAATCCCAAACAGAATCAGTTTTAAAAAATTAATAATAACAATGAAACGGCAGAGAAATACCACACAAGTGAAGGAACAATCCACAAACACACAAGATCAAATTAATGAAGAGAATTTGGACAAACTTTCTGAAAGTGATTTCAGAAGAATGATAGTAAAGATGATCAAAGACACTGAAAACAGAATTTCAGAGAAATTGCAAGATACAACTAACACACTGAATAAAGAAATACAAGAACTTACCAAAAAAGTAACAGAGACAAATAACTCAATTGCTGAACTGAAAAACACTGTAGAAGGAATCAAGAGCAGAGTATCTGAGACAGAAGACCGGATAAGTGAGCTGGAAGATAAAATGGTGGAAGTAACTGCTGAAAAACAGACTCTAGCTCAAAGAATGAAAAGAGCAGAGGACAGCCTCAGAGACCTCTGGGATAATATCAAACGCACCAATATTCGAATTATAGGGGTTCTCTTCTATCCTCCCTTTCTCTTTTTCCCTTTCCCCACTATATTTCTTAGTCTGTTCTGTCCTCATTGCCTTATCCCCAACGGGGATCCTGCTCTAGCATTATTCTCCAATTGGTTCTCTACTTAGTTTGCTTATTAACTTGTGGATATCATTCTTGGATTTCTATTCGCCGTGCTAACGTATTGTACTGTATTTTTGATTGGAATGCTTGGGTTATGTTATAGCTGTATATGTTTATGTGTATAATTCAATACGCTAGATAGTACTTGCATAATTTTTAAATTGCCATTTGTCAAAGGTATACCTTCTGTTTCTCATTTGCATATATATGTTTTAATATCATTTAATGCCATAACAAACCAGCCGTGAAATCTTCATTCCCTGGTCAGGCAACAAGCCCTCGGGTCTTACGGAGGGCGCACTGACTCCAAAACTCTACAATACTAGAGAACGATAACACTAAAGAGCAGTATACAAGTGAGGACGCCAGCAAAGGTAATCACTTGTATACAAGTCCTGACATCACCCAATCACCAGCATCACCCAGAATAGAAGCCCCATCCAAACAACAAACACCAACAGACGTAACTCAAAGTCTGGGAAAAGGAAATCCCAAACAGAATCAGTTTTAAAAAATTAATAATAACAATGAAACGGCAGAGAAATACCACACAAGTGAAGGAACAATCCACAAACACACAAGATCAAATTAATGAAGAGAATTTGGACAAACTTTCTGAAAGTGATTTCAGAAGAATGATAGTAAAGATGATCAAAGACACTGAAAACAGAATTTCAGAGAAATTGCAAGATACAACTAACACACTGAATAAAGAAATACAAGAACTTACCAAAAAAGTAACAGAGACAAATAACTCAATTGCTGAACTGAAAAACACTGTAGAAGGAATCAAGAGCAGAGTATCTGAGACAGAAGACCGGATAAGTGAGCTGGAAGATAAAATGGTGGAAGTAACTGCTGAAAAACAGACTCTAGCTCAAAGAATGAAAAGAGCAGAGGACAGCCTCAGAGACCTCTGGGATAATATCAAACGCACCAATATTCGAATTATAGGGGTTCCAGAAGAAGAAGAAAAAAAGAAAGGCTATGAGAAAATTTTTGAAGAGATTATAGTTGAAAATTTCCCCACCATGGGAAAAGAAATAGTCAATCAAGTCCAAGAAGCACAAAGAGTACCTAACAGAATCAATCCGAGAAGAAACACACCAAGACACATATTAATGAAGTTAACACAAATTAAACACAAAGATAGAATTCTCAAAGCAGCAAGGGAAAAGCAACTAGTGACATACAAAGGAAAGCCCATCCGTTTAACAGCTGATCTTTCAACAGAAACTCTGCAGGCCAGAAGGGAATGGCAGGACACATTTAAACGGCTGAAAGAGAATAATCTGCAACCAAGAATCCTCTACCCTGCAAGGATCTCCTTCAAAATTGATGGAGAAATCAAAAGCTTTACAGACAAGCAAAAATTAAAAGAATTTAGTCACACCAAACCAGCCTTACAACAAATGTTAAAGGGACTTATATAGAAAACAAGTATAAAAGGAGAAGATCCACGAAACAAACCCATCATAACATCTAAGAAGATGACAATAGGATCATTTGTATCAATAATTACTTTGAATGTCAATGGACTAAACGCCCAACCAAAAGACACAGAGTGGCTGAATGGATCCAAAAACACGACCCATACATATGCTGCCTCCAGGAAACTCATTTCAGACCTAGAGACACTCATAGACTGAAAGTGAGAGGCTGGAAAAAGATATTCCATGCAAATGGAAATCAAAAGAAAGCTGGAGTAGCAATCCTCATATCAGATAAAATAGATTTTAAAGTAAAGAAGATTCTAAGAGACAAGGCAGGTCACTACATCATGATTAAGGGATCCATCCAAGAAGAAGACATAACAATCATAAATATCTACGCTCCCAACGCAGGAGTACCCCAATACATAAGACAAACACTTTCAGACATAAAAGAAGACATTGACAGCAACACAATCATAGTAGGAGACTTTAACACTCCTCTCACACCAATGGACAGATCATCCAAACAGAAAATTAATAAAGAAACACAAGCCTTAAATGCCACACTAGAAGAAATGGACCTCATTGATATCTTTAGGACTTTCCATCCAAAAGCAGAAGAATACACTTTCTTCTCAAGTGCTCACGGAACATTCTCCAGGATAGACCACATCTTGGGCCACAAATCAATCCTCAGTCAATTCAAGAAAACTGAAATTCTATCAACCATCTTCTCGGACCACAATGCAGTGAGACTAGAGATCAACTACAGGAAATATACCCGCTAAAAACACAAACACATGGAGATTAAACAACACATACCTAAAAAACCAACTGATCATTGAGGAAATCAAAGGAGAAATAAAAAAATTCCTAGAAGAAAACGACAATGAACACACGACAGTGCAAAACCTATGGGATACTGCAAAAGCAGTTCTAAGAGGGAAGTTTATAGCAATACAATCCCACCTCAAGAAACTAGGAAAATCTCAAACAGACGACCTTACCTTACGCTTAAAACAACTGGAGAAAGAAGAACAAAAACACCCCAAAGCCAGCAGAAGAAGGGAAATCATAAAGATCAGAGCAGAAATAAATGAAAAAGAAACAAAAGAAACAATAGTAAAGATAAATAAAACAAAAAGCTGGTTCTTCGAAAAAGTCAATAAAATCGACACACCACTGGCCAGACTCATCAAGAAAAAGAGAGAGAAGAACCAGATCACCAAAATCAAAAATGAAAAAGGAGAGATTACAACGGATAATGCAGAAATCCAAAAGATTATAAGAGACTATTATGAACAACTCTATGGCAACAAACTGGACAACCTGGAAGAAATGGACAGTTTCTTAGAGAAGATTAATCTCCCAAGACTCAACCAGGAAGAAATAGAAACTATGAACAAGCCCATCACAAGCTCAGAAATCGACCTTGTGATCAAAAATCTACCCAAAAATAAAAGCCCAGGGCCAGATGGTTTCACAAGTGAATTCTACCAAACATTTAAAGAAGAGCTAATGCCTGTCCTTCTAAAACTCTTCCAAAAAATTGCCCAGGAAGGAACACTTCCAAACATATTTTATGAGGCTGCCATCACCCTGATACCAAAGCCAGGCAAATACAACACACTAGAAGAAATGGACCTCATTGATATCTTTAGGACTTTCCATCCAAAAGCAGAAGAATACACTTTCTTCTCAAGTGCTCACGGAACATTCTCCAGGATAGACCACATCTTGGGCCACAAATCAATCCTCAGTCAATTCAAGAAAACTGAAATTCTATCAACCATCTTCTCGGACCACAATGCAGTGAGACTAGAGATCAACTACAGGAAAAAAACCGCTAAAAACACAAACACATGGAGATTAAACAACACATACCTAAAAAACCAACTGATCATTGAGGAAATCAAAGGAGAAATAAAAAAATTCCTAGAAGAAAACGACAATGAACACACGACAGTGCAAAACCTATGGGATACTGCAAAAGCAGTTCTAAGAGGGAAGTTTATAGCAATACAATCCCACCTCAAGAAACTAGGAAAATCTCAAACAGACGACCTTACCTTACGCTTAAAACAACTGGAGAAAGAAGAACAAAAACACCCCAAAGCCAGCAGAAGAAGGGAAATCATAAAGATCAGAGCAGAAATAAATGAAAAAGAAACAAAAGAAACAATAGTAAAGATAAATAAAACAAAAAGCTGGTTCTTCGAAAAAGTCAATAAAATCGACACACCACTGGCCAGACTCATCAAGAAAAAGAGAGAAGAACCAGATCACCAAAATCAAAAATGAAAAAGGAGAGATTACAACGGATAATGCAGAAATCCAAAAGATTATAAGAGACTATTTTGAACAACTCTATGGCAACAAACTGGACAACCTGGAAGAAATGGACAGTTTCTTAGAGAAGATTAATCTCCCAAGACTCAACCAGGAAGAAATAGAAACTATGAACAAGCCCATCACAAGCTCAGAAATCGACCTTGTGATCAAAAATCTACCCAAAAATAAAAGCCCAGGGCCAGATGGTTTCACAAGTGAATTCTACCAAACATTTAAAGAAGAGCTAATGCCTGTCCTTCTAAAACTCTTCCAAAAAATTGCCCAGGAAGGAACACTTCCAAACACATTCTACGAGGCCCATCACCCTGATACCAAAGCCAGGCAAAGACATCACAAAAAAAGAAAATTATAGGCCAATTTCACTGATGAATCTAGATGCCAAAATCCTCAACAAAATCCTAGCAAACAGAATTCAGCAACACATCAAAAAGCTCATTCATCACGATCAAGTTGGGTTCATCCCAGGCATGCAAGGATTCTTCAACATCCGCAAATCAATCAATGTGATACACCATATCAACAAATTGAAAGACAAAAATCACATGATCATCTCAATAGATGCAGAAAAAGCCTTTGACAAAGTACAGCATCCATTTATGATAAAAACTCTTCAAAAAATGGGCATAGAAGGAACTTATCTTAACATAGTGAAAGCCATATATGAGAAGCCCACAGCGAACATTATCCTCAATGGTGAAAAACTCAAAGCATTCCCTCTAAGATCAGGAACAAGACAAGGGTGTCCACTTTCACCACTACTATTCAGCATAGTCCTGGAAGTTCTAGCAATAGCAATAAGAGAAGAGAAAGAAATCAAAGGAATCCAGATTGGAAAAGAAGAAGTCAAACTCTCTCTATTTGCAGATGACATGATATTATACATAGAAAATCCCAAAGACTCTATTACAAAACTACTAGAGTTAATCAGCGAATTCAGCAAAGTCGCAGGATACAAAATCAATATACAGAAATCACTGGCATTCCTATACACAAACAATGAAAAATCAGAAAATGAAATCAAAGAGGCAATCCCCTTCACCATCGCAACCAAAAGAATCAAATATCTAGGAATAAACCTACCCAAAGAAACAAAAGAACTGTACACAGAAAATTACAAGACACTCATGAGAGACATTAAAGAAGAGTTAAACAGATGGAGAAATATTCCATGTTCCTGGGTCGGGAGAATCAATATTGTGAAAATGACCATACTACCAAATGTCATCTATAGATTCAATGCGATCCCTATCAAACTACCAATGACATTCTTCACAGAACTAGACCAAAGAATCACACAGTTCATATGGAAACACAAAAGACCTCGAATAGCCAAAGCAATCCTCAGGAAGAAGAATGGAGCTGGGGGGATCAGCCTCCCCAACTTCAGACTCTACTACAAAGCAACAGTCCTCAAGACAGTATGGTACTGGCACAAAAACAGAAATATTGACCAATGGAACAAGATCGAGAACCCAGAGATAAAGCCACGCACCTATGGGTACCTTATTTTTGACAAAGGAGGAGAAACTATAAAATGGGACAAAGACAGCCTCTTCAACAAATGATGCTGGGAAAACTGAGCAACACATCAAAAATCTCATTCATCACGATCAAGTTGGGTTCATCCCAGGCATGCAAGGATTCTTCAACATCCGCAAATCAATCAATGTGATACACCATATCAACAAATTGAAAGACAAAAATCACATGATCATCTCAATAGATGCAGAAAAAGCCTTTGACAAAGTACAGCATCCATTTATGATAAAAACTCTTCAAAAAATGGGCATAGAAGGAACTTATCTTAACATAGTGAAAGCCATATATGAGAAGCCCACAGCGAACATTATCCTCAATGGTGAAAAACTCAAAGCATTCCCTCTAAGATCAGGAACAAGACAAGGGTGTCCACTTTCACCACTACTATTCAGCATAGTCCTGGAAGTTCTAGCAATAGCAATAAGAGAAGAGAAAGAAATCAAAGGAATCCAGATTGGAAAAGAAGAAGTCAAACTCTCTCTATTTGCAGATGACATGATATTATACATAGAAAATCCCAAAGACTCTATTACAAAACTACTAGAGTTAATCAGCGAATTCAGCAAAGTCGCAGGATACAAAATCAATATACAGAAATCACTGGCATTCCTATACACAAACAATGAAAAATCAGAAAATGAAATCAAAGAGGCAATCCCCTTCACCATCGCAACTAAAAGAATCAAATATCTAGGAATAAACCTACCCAAAGAAACAAAAGAACTGTACACAGAAAATTACAAGACACTCATGAGAGACATTAAAGAAGAGTTAAACAGATGGAGAAATATTCCATGTTCCTGGGTCGGGAGAATCAATATTGTGAAAATGACCATACTACCAAATGTCATCTATAGATTCAATGCGATCCCTATCAAACTACCAATGACATTCTTCACAGAACTAGACCAAAGAATCACACAGTTCATATGGAAACACAAAAGACCTCGAATAGCCAAAGCAATCCTCAGGAAGAAGAATGGAGCTGGGGGGATCAGCCTCCCCAACTTCAGACTCTACTACAAAGCAACAGTCCTCAAGACAGTATGGTACTGGCACAAAAACAGAAATATTGACCAATGGAACAAGATCGAGAACCCAGAGATAAAGCCACGCACCTATGGGTACCTTATTTTTGACAAAGGAGGAGAAACTATAAAATGGGACAAAGACAGCCTCTTCAACAAATGATGCTGGAAAAATTGGACAGCTACATGCAAAAAAATGAAGTTGGAACATACCCTGACACCATACACAAAGATCAACTCAAAATGGATTAAAGACCTAAATGTAAGGCCAGAAACCATCAAACTCTTAGAGGAGAATATAGGCAAAACCCTCAAGGACATCAATCAAAGCAAGATCTTCTCTGACCCACCTACTAAAATAGTGGAACGGAAAAGAAAAGTCAACACGTGGGACCTAATGAAACTTAAAAGCTTTTGTACAGCTAAAGAAATTACAAAAAAGCTGAATAGACAGCCCACAGAGTGGGAGAAAATCATAGCAAATGAAACAACAGACAAAGAATTAATCTCCAAAATCTACAAGCAACTCAGACAACTCAGCACTGGAAAAACGAACAACCCAATCAAAAAATGGGAAAAGGACCTAAACAGACACCTCTCCAAAGATGACATACGGATGGCCCAAAAACACATGAAACGATGCTCAACTTCACTAATAATTAGAGAAATGCAAATCAAAACCACAATGAGATATCACCTCACACCCGTCAGAATGGCCATCATCCACAAATCGACAGACAATAAATGCTGGAGAGGCTGCGGAGAAAAGGGAACCCTCCTGCATTGCTGGTGGGAGTGTAAATTGATTCAGCCTCTATGGAAGACAGTCTGGAGATTTCTTAAAAAACTAAAAATAGAAGCACCATATGACCCAGCAATCCCACTCTTAGGCTTATACCCTGACGAAATCAAAACTGAAAGAAGCACCTGTACCCCAATGTTCATTGCAGCTCTCTATACAATAGCTAGAACATGGAAGGAACCTAGATGCCCATCGACGAACGAATGGATCCAAAAGCTCTGGTACATATATACAATGGAATACTACACAGCTGTAAAGAGAAATGCAGAAGAATCAGCCCTAATGAGGTGGCTGGATCTAGAACATATCATCAAAAGTGAAGTCAGTCAGAGAGAGAAGGACAAATACAGTATATTAACACATATATATGGAATCTAATAGGATGATGATGATGGCACATGCAGTGAAGCGACAGAAAGACAGACATGGACAGTGGACATATGGACATTGTGGGGAAGGAACAGTGGGTGAGAGGCGTAAAGGAAGTAGCATGAGGGCCTGTACTATCATAAGTGAAGAAAATAGCGATAGTCATTGCTCTGTGAGAAAAGGGGATCCTTCAAGAGTGCTGTGTGATGGTCGGGAGGGGAGGGAAGGGGGGGATATACATGTGACTAATCTGAGAACATGCATGTCTGTGAACAACAAAACTCTGTAAAAGTTAAAAGTAAAATAAAGGTTTAAAAAAAAGAAAAAAGAAAAAAACAATAGAAGTGGCCCGCCTGCTCCCCTCCCTCCCCACCCCCCCCAAAAAAAGTTTAAAAAAAAAAAGTTCTAGATGGATTTTGGATATAAATATGGGTAGCTACATATGATGAAGCTTCTACAAAATACATGAAAATATCTTCATAACTCCAGGATAAGAAAACATTCTTTTAAAAATCAGGATAAATATCACTAATCATAAAGAGAATAGCAATAAATTTGACTACATTAAAATTAAGAGCTTCTTCAAAAGACACCATAAAATAAGGAAAATATTACAATCCTAAGAAGACGATATTTGGGACACACCACCAAAGAGTCTAATAAGATTATACAAAGAATTCCTAAGAGAAAAACGAGCAAAAAAAAAACCCAATTAAAAAAATAAGCTTAAGACTTGAGAAGTGATTTCACATACACACACACTTACCACAATGGCTAACAAACAAGAAAAATGCTAATTAACCTTGATGATCATAAGAGAAACGCAAACTAAGTCACAGTGAAATACCATCACACATCCACCAACATAGCTGTAATTAAAACAACACACAAAAAAAAGTCTGTCAAGCTTGTGGGCCCACAGGAATTCTTCTCATAGATTGCTGGGAAAGTATAAACTCAAACAACCATTTACTAGCACTACTATCTCCAAAAGCTGACATACACTTTGAACATTCTGACCCAGGTTTTCCTCTCGTAGGCATATACCCAGTCACAGCATGAGCAGAAAGTCCTACACAAAAATTTCAAGGTAGAAGTATTCATAATATCCCAGAGTTGGACACAACCCAAATGTTCATCAACAATAAGACAGGTAAGTTATAATGTAGCCATGTAATGGCATAACTATACAACACTGAAAATAACTGCCACACACATTTGTGAGCAGGAACTTCACAATGTTAAATGGAGAAAGACAGACACAAAAGAATACAAACTCTAGGATTCATTTGTTAAAATAAAAAAGCAGATCAAACTGATCGAATGGTGTCAGAAGTTAGGGCTGTAGTTACCTCCAGGGAGAGAATAGTAAGCGGAGGGGGAAAGTGAGGGCTTTTGATGTACCAGCTAATTGTCTGTCAGTCGATCTTGGTGGCTATGCAGGTATTAGTTCAGGCTGTTTAATACCGAAGGCTGGGGTTTTCTCTATGCGTGCTACACTTTTCAAAAAAGTCAAGAAGAGGACAACTAGTATTTTTCCTGTTACCAAGTTTCTTGCGCAGCAGAAAAACCTAATAAAAATCAAAGGGGAAAAAGGAACTAGTCTCCCCGTCATTCACTAACCAGTTATTTCAAAAGTTACCTTCCTTAAATCCATAAAACAGACACCAGAGAAAGATCAGTCTGAGATACTTTTATCTGAGGGAAAACAGAACTACCAGATCTCCAGGGCAAGAAACATTACTATGTGTTCGGAACTCTCTTATTTAAACAACTCAGTCATCTCCCACAGGTCACATTCTAAAGCCTCACTTACCTGGTGACTTGAGTCTTCAGTGCTCTGCTTTATGAAGTCTTCTAGGTCCTGTTTATCTTTCATCGTCTTCTCTAACTGCTCATTTGCTTGCCTTAGCATCACCTGGAGTTTTTTTACCTGTGCAGTTTTAAATGTCAATTAGAAGGAAGGTCCAGAATTTTCACTAAGAAATTTTTTAAATCCTTAGGCTCCAGAAAACTTTGAATATAATCTTTTCTCCTGAGAATCATATTCATCAATTTGGGAAAAAATTGAGATGAATTACCTCATTTGACAACTATCCTGGTCCTTTACATTAACAAAATGCTTTTCATATTCATTTAAAAACACCTGCTTCTCCCCCCGCTCCCCGCCCCGTGTCTTCTAGGCTGGGGCACTGGCCTCCCTGACTCCAGTCTATCTTCAACATCCAGCCTACAATCCACACAAACACACTGCATATTTCTAAAGTGAAAGTCAAATCACAGTATGTCCCTACGTAAAATCCTTAAATGCTCCCCAAAGTTTTCAGGGTAAAAGTGAACCCCCTCAGTCACCCTCCCCTCTGTGATCTCACAATGCTCTTCACTGGGTGCTTCCTCTCCCAGCCTCCCCGCTACTCTCTCCCTTCTCTCCCCCACCCCACACAGGCCCTACGTCCAGCCACATGAACGAGTTATACCGCCCAGAACAGTTTTCCTTCATAACTGTTCCTTGTACATCTTCCCTCTCCTTGCACATCCTTTCCCCACTTCTTTCCCTAATTTTTACTCTAGCTCTAGAACAAACTTAGCTGAACCCAGCCATTTCACCAGCTCCTAACCTTCCCTAGATGACAGCCCATAGACATCTCTGCCCCTCCTCTAGATCATTTGTACAAGTGCACTGAACTGATGGTTTGAGTTACAGCACTAGAAACTCCCCGCAGGCAGTACTGTGCTTTGTCAGCATGTGAAGAGCTGAAACGAGCACAGTGTCTCCTCAGGACGATGGCCACTCCCGCAGCACGCTACCAGAGGCCAGCTACTGCTATGCCAGCTTCCCAAACAGCTTCAGAAACTTAACTCTGAGCCATCCAAAATAAATAAATACATCAATTGTTACTGGGGAGCCCATTATTAGGCACTATATTTGGAAAGGTACTTGTCAACCTCAGCATACCTGATTCAGCCACTCTTTAATTTCTGTGACCCTGTGAACTAACCTTAATTCAACACATGTATGACAAGATGTAGGCAATAAGCATGAAGAGTACAAATACTGCTCATGTTCCATTAAGCTTCCATCCAATGAGAATCAACAGTCAACCCGTGTGTCCCTAGCTCTCCATATCATAAAGACTTTCCATGCACGTGCATCATGACAGTAAGACTTCTAGGCCCTGGGCAGAAGAGCAGGTTGGGAGGGGAGATATGCCAGCTGAGCAGACCTGTGTGGTACTGGGCAAGCGAACGAGGCAAAGACACAAAAGCAAAAATTCCAACTCCCACAGGAAATGTAACTGACATTGCACTCACCAGATTATTTCAGACTTAATAAGATGAACAAACTTCACAGAGCGAACTGGGAAGGGTGAAAGGCAATTAATTCAGCACCTCCAGTGAAAACCACAACGGCTCACGAGTTTCGCACACCCCAAAAGAAACTCACCTGGTCTCTTGTTTCGGCCTCCTGAATCTGAATTCCTTGTAACTGTTTTTCATAATTAGAACACATATCACAGCGTCTCCCAAGTTTATTTCCAGCATTGTGTACCTGAAGGGCACCAAAATCACCTCTTATCAGGGAGGACAAAGTAAGTCCACATAACATACATAGGAACACAAGAAGTCTAACCTATGTTACCTGAAGCAGAAAAGAGAATAGTTTACTCAAGGACTTATGGCAAGAAGTTACAACACAGAATTGTATTCTAAATCTAAATCCGGGCTTCCCTGGTGGTCCAGTGGGTAAGGACACCGCCTTGCAGTGCAAGGGGCACCAGTTCAATCCCTGGCCTGGGAAGATCCCACGTGCCGCGGAGCGGCTGGATCCATGTGTCCAATTACCGAGCTGGAGCTCTGGAGCTCATGCGCCCAGAGCCAGTGCTCTGCGACAACAGAGGCCACCGCGATGGGAGGCCCACATGGGCCAAAGGACAAAGATGGATGAAAATGGACAGATGAAAGACCAATAGAAGTGGCCTGCCTGCTCCCCACCCTCCCTCCCCACCCCCCACAAAATAAATAAATAAATAAATCTAAATCCTAAGTCCAACACAAGTATGATGGAAAAACAAGGGACACAACTCTATCACCAAGAGGCCCAGGGCCCCAGACCAGGGAGACACAAGTAGAATGTACAAAACCATACCTCACACAGTTTAAACCAATACTACCCAGCGAGGGCATCCCTGGTGGTCCAGTGGGTAAGGACACTGCCTTGCAGCACAAGGGGCGCCAAGTTCAATCCCTGGCCTGGGAAGATACCGCGTGCTGCGGAGCAGCTGAACTGATGTGTCCAACTACCAAGCTGGTGCTCTGCAGCGACAGAGGCCACTGTGGTGGGAGGCCCACACAGGCCAAGGAACAAAGATGGATGAAAACAAATAAATGAAAAACCAACAGAAGTGGCCAAAAAAAAAAAAAAATACTACCCAGCGAGTGAGGGGATGGAAGCAGGAGTGCCATCAGCCATTTCACCAGCTCCAGGCACAGCACAAAGCAAGTAAGAAACAAGTAGCACTTTCTCATGTTTTTCATGAGCCCAAGTAGACTAGTTTCTTTTACCTTAATAAGTGGTTCCAGTTACTGACCAGCAGTTCTTTAAAGAGAAGTGGCCCTGAGTAAACACACTGGAAGTCATAAAACCTGTATCCTAATCCAAGGTTTGCCTCTAAGTCAAAGGGGAAACTTGAGCAACTTGACCTTTCTGAGCCAGTTTCCTTATCTCTCAGTTGGAGAAAATCATACCCTGACTATCTCATTATTATCAAGAAGCTCAAATGAAGAGGTATGTGAAAGGGCTTTGCAATCTGTAAAGCACTATGCAGCTACATAGCTAAGTTTTTCTCTCTTCATCTTCCGAGTTTGCAAATACTATTAGCAGGAAAATTAACCTGATTAAAGGTTGCCTTCTCTCTCCCTCAACATCAACCACTGAAAAGCATCTGTACTTTAGACCTCAAGGAAAGATGAAAGAGTATGAACTTAGAATACACTGAGATTACACAAAGCTGCAAAGTAAACCAAATTCAGGCGACACAACCTCAGCAAAGCTATTCAGGCAGATGGCTCCAAATTAAAAGTTACATGTCAGGTGATGTCTACACTCAACACAACCAGCCAGTAAGTTCCCTTCTCCGTCATAACCACCGGGAACAGCCAACGCAGAGGCAACACTGGTCAACGCCCATTTGCGGGCAACAGCACGAGAACCGGCTCCAGGGAGTATCGAACAGTAAATCCAGAGCTACCCAGCATTCCTCAGAATGAGCAAGAGGCAAAGCCAGGGTGAAAACTCACCTCTTTCTGCAGGAGATTCCATTCTGTCTCACTAACCAGGCGGTAGCCGCTGGGGGACACGTACGCGCTTTCCAGGCCCTGTGTGACACTCGACAGGAGGGACGCCGTCTCCTCTTGTTCTGGTGTCATGGCCTTGATTGCTCTTTCCTGATCTTTGGTTAACATAAACCCACTCGGCATCTGCAGTGACCCGAGGGAGGCGGTGTCGAAGTTCTCAGTCACCGAATCTGCTCCTACCAGTGGTCCGAAGTCAGATTCGTCCAGGTTCCCAGCAGATTTTGCTTTGCAGTTATAGCCTAAAGCTTTGGATTGCAGTGAGCCTGAGGTGCCCAGGCTGTCTGTAGACTGTGCTCTCCTGAGTCCATCTTTAAACACATCATTGTCTGGTTTACTGAAAGGGTCCCCGGATGGCAAGAGTAAGTCTGCATCCAGAGAATGGACTGAACCGTGGGTGCTACCTAAATGCTCCTGAAAGGTGAAAATATATTGCTAAGTTAGACAATACCTGTTATTTTCAAGGAGAAAAACTACCACGTTTTATACAGTGTTTTGCCACACATTACACATGACAATCCTTACTGTGGTGCTGCCTTTGAACATTCACCAAGCAAGCATTTACTGAGCGTCTTCTATATGCTGAGTCCTAAACCCAGCTCAGGGTTCAACTGTGAGCAATCTCTGACCTCAAGATGCTTACAGTTTCATGAAAAAAAAATAATAATAACAAATGAACCAAATAAACAGGGCATTAGAATATCATACCTAATAAAATGGCAGGCCTCTGTCATGTACTGAGTGTTCTGGGAGCATCTGTACTTTAGGAAAGATGAAAGAGTATGAACTTAGAATACACTGAGATTACACAAAGCTGCAAAGTAAACCAAATTCAGGCGACACAACCTCAGCAAAGCTATTCAGGCAGATGGCTCCAAATTAAAAGTTACATGTCAGGTGATGTCTACACTCAACACAACCAGCCAGTAAGTTCCCTTCTCCGTCATAACCACCGGGAACAGCCAACGCAGAGGCAACACTGGTCAACGCCCATTTGCGGGCAACAGCACGAGAACCGGCTCCAGGGAGTATCGAACAGTAAATCCAGAGCTACCCAGCATTCCTCAGAATGAGCAAGAGGCAAAGCCAGGGTGAAAACTCACCTCTTTCTGCAGGAGATTCCATTCTGTCTCACTAACCAGGCGGTAGCCGCTGGGGGACACGTACGCGCTTTCCAGGCCCTGTGTGACACTCGACAGGAGGGACGCCGTCTCCTCTTGTTCTGGTGTCATGGCCTTGATTGCTCTTTCCTGATCTTTGGTTAACATAAACCCACTCGGCATCTGCAGTGACCCGAGGGAGGCGGTGTCGAAGTTCTCAGTCACCGAATCTGCTCCTACCAGTGGTCCGAAGTCAGATTCGTCCAGGTTCCCAGCAGATTTTGCTTTGCAGTTATAGCCTAAAGCTTTGGATTGCAGTGAGCCTGAGGTGCCCAGGCTGTCTGTAGACTGTGCTCTCCTGAGTCCATCTTTAAACACATCATTGTCTGGTTTACTGAAAGGGTCCCCGGATGGCAAGAGTAAGTCTGCATCCAGAGAATGGACTGAACCGTGGGTGCTACCTAAATGCTCCTGAAAGGTGAAAATATATTGCTAAGTTAGACAATACCTGTTATTTTCAAGGAGAAAAACTACCACGTTTTATACAGTGTTTTGCCACACATTACACATGACAATCCTTACTGTGGTGCTGCCTTTGAACATTCACCAAGCAAGCATTTACTGAGCGTCTTCTATATGCTGAGTCCTAAACCCAGCTCAGGGTTCAACTGTGAGCAATCTCTGACCTCAAGATGCTTACAGTTTCATGAAAAAAAAATAATAATAACAAATGAACCAAATAAACAGGGCATTAGAATATCATACCTAATAAAATGGCAGGCCTCTGTCATGTACTGAGTGTTCTGGGAGCTCAAGGAGAGGAGGGATTCAGCCCAGATCCAGGAATCAGGGAAGGTCTCCTCAAATTCAGTGCTGGCTATACTGAACAAGGGATGCCTGCCATACAGCCAGGTGGAGGTGTCCACCCAGCAGAAAGGTGAAGTCTTTAGAAAGAGATCTGGGAGTCTCCACCAGACAGTAATAATTATGGCAGCAAGTCAGAACACCTTGGATGAGAAGAAAGCTGAGGGCAAGGCCTCGAGAACCAACACTTTTATCCATTTGGGGGATGGACAGAGGAAGGAGTAGCCAAAACAGAAAGGAAATGAGGAGAATGCTGTATGCTGGAAACCAAGTTTAAGGCAAAGTGCAGTCCATACATGAAGTAAGGTGTGCGTCAAGTGAAAGAAGCCCGACACAAAAGGCGCACGCTGTACGAGTCCAGCTAGTAGAAACATCCAGAATAGATACGTAAATCCAGAGACCAAAAAACAAAACACTGGCTTCCAGAGGCTAGAGAGAGAAGAGAGTAAGGGAGTGACCCCTGGTGATCCACGGGGTCTCCTTGGGGTGATGAAGATGCTCTGCAACGAGACAGGTGCTGCAACTCAACAGTGAGAATACACTAAAAGTTCCTGCACCACACGTTTTAAAGGGTTAATTTTTCTTATCTGAGTTTCATTTCAATTTTTTTTTAATGTGGTGCAGCACACTCTCAAAATCAAAAAGCACACCAGTACCATTCTAGCACACTCAGCAGGAAAATGCCTTTCCTTTTATGAACTGTAAAAGACTAAATGTGGACTTTTTCTTAAACTTCTAAAAATACCCTTACCTGGCATAATACAAAGTTGACAACTTTTGTGTTAATTCCTCCATTTCTTTCTTTCTAAATTTTTTTTTTTTAAGGTTTCTAATCTGTCAAGTTCAGATGGCTGAGGAACACAAGCCTAGCATACCCTCAGTGAGCTATGAAAAAGGTCCCAGATAAGCAACCTCGCAGAACTGGGATGGAACGCCTTCTGCTACCTTATAAAGGACCGAACATCTAACGCTGGCATCCACAATGCTGCTGTGGCTCTCAAAAGAGGGAAGAGGGCGCAGCAGAAAGCTGTGAGAGCCGCTGAAGAAGCACCAGACCGCCTCCCTGTCGGCAGTGCTCACTGTGAGAGCCGCTGAAGAAGCATCAACATGGAAACCTAGACTATCATATGTGAAAAAGACAGCTATTGTCATTAGGCTGCGGGAATAGGGGATCCTGCAGGGGCGCTGTGCGACAGCCTGGAGGGGTGGAGTGGGATTGGGGGAACTGGGAGGGGGCCAGATACAAACATATGACTAATCTGGGATTATACATTATCTTTAAACAACAAAACTCTGTAAAAGTAAAAAGTAAAATAAAAATAATTATTAAAAAGAAAAAAGAAGCACCAGGCCTCCTCCCTGTCAGCAGCACTCGCTTAGAAGAAACATGTACTTGAGCGGAGTGTAAACTGTTACGGTGTTTCTGAAAGATGACTCAACAACATATTGTTTACGCTCTTAAACTCAGTAGTTCTTTTCCCAAGAACTTACATTAAGGAAGTAATCAGATAAAACCATGATTTTTATACAACAAAGAATTATATGTAACAGCATTACAGCATTACTTACAATAATGCCATAATTTTTTTAATAGTGAAAAATGAAACAACGTGTGTTTATTTTTCTATATTCTAGATGTTTTCAACCTTTTGAAGGCCTTGCTGGCTGGAGAGTGACTGCCTCTTCCAACGTAGCTAATGCCCAGAAATAATAACTTGCCTGTCACTATGTCATTCACACCCAAATCAACCAATCCCAAGTGGATACCCCCAACGAACTCCTTTATCTAGCTCTTATCCCCCAAGCCAGTATTTCCCCAGCTCTGAATCAACCCAGGGCCAGGTACCAGAAAACTGAAGACAAGACACTGCCCCAAAGCCCACTGGAGTTATTCCAAGTAGCCAGTCCTACGCAGTTTGCCCTGCCCTGCCTTTCCCTCAAAAACCCCACTAACGGCTGTGTGCCACGCTTTCCCCCAGCTCCTGCTCCTGCTTCATGACCAGCTCTGGGGGGCTTCCCCATGTGGCTCTGCACGGTGTGCCATGACGCTCGTATCTAGAAGGGCTGCAATGTTAAAATTTTTCTTCAGTGGCATTAACCTCTCTACGTCATCACTCAGTTATCCTTATAAATTAAAACCTGGGCATCAACTTGTAGGAGATTAAGGAATTATAGTATACTCACATGCTAAAATATGGTTAGTAATTAAATATCATTTTGGGGGAAAACATTTAATGATATGTCAAAAAAACTTTATAAATAGATTTGGGAGGAGGGGCATGGAGAAATATACATAAAACATTATGTAGTTACAATCTGTATTATCTTTAGAAAGGACAAATAGAAACACATATATATATTATATTACCTTCAGAAATGGGAAAAAAGGGAAAGGAGAGGTACATGCCCAAATGTTAGTGATGGTACCTCCGAGTAGTAGAGTTATCATTTATTTTTATTTGGTGTGACTTTCTATACTTCCTGAATTGTCCATAATGAACTATATTACCTTTGCAGTGATAAAAGCACATTCTAAACATCAGGTTAAAGAGGACATGGGTCCTGCACATTCTAAGTGTCTTCAGCAATATATTAATATCTAACCAAGTCTTCAAAGCAGCCCATATTAACTTTAAATCAATAGGCAAAGGTCAACTGTCACTGACTGTATACAAAACAAGTACATTCAACATTCAAACTGCAAAACATCAGATCCAAAAGTCTGTAAGACAGATTTCAATGTCAGAAAATAATGCTATGTACAGCATTTACTATACATCTGTTAAGAATTTTAAAAATTTAAGTGCTTCATTACAGATCACAACAAATTTCCCTTTCCTAAAATATTTTTTTAAGAGTCAGAAACTTTCCCAAACATTCCTGGACACAGGGCTGCACGATGCAGAAACCAAAGAATATTTGGCAGTACCCAAAACTGAGATACTCTCTTGGAAGTCTAACTATTTAAAAAAGCACAAAGGAGAATCAGGCTAAGGTTCCCAGTGTATGAGCCAAGACAAAGAATGTACAAAAACAATTACATCATACTTTTTCAGTATCCACTAGGATTTTTTAAAGCATTTTCCAGTGTCAAATAATCCATAAACAAGGAAATATGAGCTACCAGGAAGTAGACTATACATGCTTCAGCATAAATCTGCAAACTAAACACAAACATGACACCTCTGAAGGTGAGAAACGACCTGTATCCAATTTAACTGAAACTGGCTCATGGGGCCGGGAAAGCAGGTGGGGGAGGGAGTGTGGACTCGAGACAGTACAGACATGCACATGGGCACGGGCAGCTGGTAGAGTGCCCTGGCTGTGATCCAGTGAAGTGCATGGTAAAGCTCGCGTATGGGAAGCTAGGTACCTTAGTTTCTCATCCTAAAGTCAACTAACAGAAGTATTTCCTTTCCTGAAGAGGAGGTATCAGTTTGTGTCCTGAAGGATAAACAGAAGGATTCCAGAACTCAGAAAGGCAGAGGGAGGTAAGCATTCCAGGAGAGGAACCAACACATAAAGAGCACAGGACGACCAATGTGGCTAAAACTGAGTGCCTATTATGGCGGGTCCTGACTGTCCGAGGGAGGAGCTTGCACTTAATCATGCAAGTAACGAGAGTGAGCGGTGGTTCTGAGGAGAGGAGCAGCCTGACTGCAGCTGCTCTCAAGAAGAACGAATCTGATGGTGATGCTGAGGGTCCAATGCAGTGGGACAGACTGAAAACAGGAAACGTAATGAGGAGGCGCCTGTCACATGTGGGAAAGGTGAGGAGGCCGCAGAACACCACGTCACCCTTTCCACCGCCAGGTCTCTCTTCTCAACCCATTCCCAGCACCGGAAATGTTCTACCCTACCTCCCCACAATCTGCCAAACCCAGTCACTGTTCTCAGGGTCTAATATCTAATACTTGCTAATACTCAAACACATACTATGAAGAATTAAATGTTTCAATACTTGGAAGATAATTTCTTTTATTTTAAACAAAAGCTCAAATGTTAGAAACATTTATTCATATCAAAAAAGATTCTGCAGAGATTATTTAAGTTTTCTTCTAAGGTTTCAATTTTGGAACCACTGGAAAAAAAGAACATCTGTTTCACAGACCATGAGAGAAATGGCATGTTTGAGACAGATCCATAGTCCTGTAAAAACAACTGAATATAAAATATTATCATTTTATCCAATTTCCAGCTAATGGTATACACACTTCCCTTATGAACAATGTAACTGACTGAGAAGCTAAAAATGGAAACACTGTGTATATAATGGTTTTAATTATAGATTTGCTATACCTCCTCATTTGATAACTGGGCTGAAGACTCTTCATGAGTTAAAGCACACACTACTGGTAGTTTTACTTCTTCCTCAATATCTGTTTTTTTATAATCCTTTCTCTTACTAAGTCGTTGCTGTTCATCTTCCTCCTTTAAGTTAGAAAAAAAAATATGTTATCCTGGTTATCTATACTTAATAATTCACATAGTTCTTTAACAGCTCACAAACAAATACAAAAGTATACCATGTGAAAGGCAAACCAACAAAAAGTAAATCACCTCCTCATCTTCAAATGATTCAAGAAAGAAAATTTACAAATAAGGCTCCTTCAAGTTATTATGGGAAACAAACAGGAAAAAGTTACACATCCATTTAAAATGTGTATAAATATGAAATACAAACAAATGACAGGAGTTGATGTAATAATTCGCTCAACAAGGAGGCTTTAATGCCTGCCTCCAGAAAGCACTCTAGTAGGGAGGGACAAATACACCACTACACTACTATGCAAGTATGTACAAGGTTCTACAAGGGAACAAAACAAAGATTACAGCTAAGGGAGCTCAAAAGGGGGCCCCCCAAATGGTAACACTTCAGCTGGCTCTTGAAGAATCAGTACGATGAGTCTGCCAATTTTGAGAGGAGACAGCAAGGGTTCTCAGGAGGACACAGGGCAGGGCAGGGAGGGAAAAGCAGGTCTGTAGGGAATACTGAATAGTCTCCTGTGACTGTAAAGAGGGTGGGCGTACGCGTAGGGAGGGACATGGAGAAAGGGGCAGAGACTGTGTGCTCAGACTCTGGAGTCGGACACTAGTGAGGCCTCAGGTAAGCCACTGTGGCCCCTGCCTGATGTGCAGCAGTTTCTCGTGTGTGTCTGGCTTGATCCACGTGGTAAAAGCTGACATGTGAAAACCTTGCTGGAGCTCAGACTGCTTTACCGGGAGCAGAGACAGCAAGGTCACATCTGCACTTCAGAAGCCAAACCCCCAAGTGGACTGTGTCTACACACAGGATGAATTGGCCAGAATTAAGAGACAGAAAAGAAATTTCAAAAGAAACTTCTGGAATACAAAAGCTAACCTAAACTGTACAAGATAACCTGAACTATTTCTTACAATACCCAGAAAGTTTCTAAACAGATATCCTAAGAAAACATTTCTGTACATGCACAATACAGTATAGGATATTAGCTGCAAAACTATTTGAAATGACCACAAAAACATTTACAAACACATAGAAATGGTCTGGAATATTGCCTTAAACATGGACTATTCCTAATTACAAAGTAGTTAGTTATGGGAAGGGAGGTGTGTGAAATATCAAGGGAGATATTTAATTTTATCACTTGTTTTTTTAAAAACAAAATAATAAGAGATTGTATTTATATATTACTCATACAATTTAAATCTTTTTTTTTAAGATAAGGAGAAAACAGGACCTGGGTGTACACGCTAGACACCTGCCTTTCACATCACTCAGCCCCTCCATCCCCACCCATCACATTCCAGTAAGACTTTTAGAGTAATGTCACCAACGACATGGCCTGGATTACCACAGTTCAGGAGTCCCAGGAGAAGCAGACAGAACTGTAGAGAAGTATTTTCTCAGAAATATGCACTACTGCTCCTGCAGACTGAATAGGTCATTTCTAAATCATCCCCACCACACCCACAGACAAGCCCATTTCTAAAGCTGCAAAACAAAATGCCTCAAGTCATTATGTTTTCTGAACTGGCATACATCAACTTTGTTTCAGGCTTAGTCAATCTATAACATAAAGGAACATGATCACAGGTGGGGTGAGCTGGTTCACTGACAGAGCAAACAGGTCCTACAGACCCACATTCACCTGGTCTTTCTTCTTCAGCTCTTCAACCTGTCGGAGCTGCTCAGAAGTCAGCACAACCTCCATTCGCTGCATGTCCCGCATCAACAAACGCTGCGACTCCAGGAACTGGTCATTGGCCTTCTGCCACGTGTGTTTCAACTGGTTGTGTTGCTGCCGCTCTTGCTCCAAGAGATGGCAAACTGTTTAGGAACCCCCCAATCAAAAACACTGAATTTTAATGGTAGGCAATTTCTGTAGCATAGGACTACCAGGCCAGGCCTAGCCAAAGGTCTTCCGCTCTGGGATTCTGCCTCTGACAAGAACCCGGGGCAAAGAGCCGTAGGACAAGTCAGCTGTCTCCACACCACCCCTCTCAGCAGTCTCCCAGAGTGTGTTCCTAGGAAGAGGAACACGTGAAAAAAGGATTTCTGTGCTGGTTTCAGAAACCTTGGGTTAAAAACTGTTTTGTTTTTTTTTAAAACAAAAATTTCTTTACTGCAGGACTCTGAACTCAAGGTCTTAAGTATATCTATGTTTCCTTAAAAGGGGATATGTAATACCTTCCAAATTTATTTGACCAAAAAGTCCTTTCCAGAGTGCCACGCACATAACAAACATTCCACAGAATACATTTTGGGAAATACTGCTCCCATGGCCAACACCAGTCACCACTCCTAGTTTAACACATTCTGAATACACCTGTTATCCAGGAATCCTGCTTGAGCCCACTGCGTTTTGACCTCTCAGGGTAAGTCAAAACATCTTTGTAAATGCTTGTGTTATCAACATTCATCAGCTCAGTCATCTTCAAAAAGGGAGTAGATGGTATCATCTATCAGCCCATCGACCAAGTCACCCAAGCTAGAAACCTGAAAGACAACTCATACTTCTGACTTATCCTCACCCAACACATTCAGCTGTGACAGAGGCCTACTGGGGCTACCTCCTGTGCAGTGGGACAGCTGCCTTCTGCTCTGGACTTAGGACACAGACAACTACAGAAGGAGTCCCTTCCTTCATTCCTCTTCCTGCCATTTGTCTGGCCTGCTCTAGGCTATCCTCCACACTGCTGTAAAACCAGAAGGTAAAATATTATCACTCTCAAGTCTAAAATCCTTCAGAAAAGCCAGACACAAAATTGCTGCTCAATTTTTTAACTGTCTTCTTTCCACATAAATAGTACTTTTTGGTGTGAGTGTCTCAGAGAAATTACTCAGTCCCTTTACTCATTTTAGTGAAACTTCTCAGATACTTTCCCAAGTATATTAGAAAGGTCTGATAGTCCTGGATTGGGACACATAGGTTAACAAAAATTCCTATTTCTTTTGGACACCCTTTCAGAGTTTGGGTATCTTTTTCACTGCAGCAGCACTTTTGAAAAGTATTTCCTGAAAGCCAAAGACTCAAACACTGGATTACTTTAATAACAGTTTATAAAATAATTTTCTAGGTTTATATAATTTCAATTTCCCATTATTTGAGATAAACTCCAACTTCCATGAATTTTTTTATGAAAACTATATTTTATATGACCACAGTCCTAAATTTTCACATTAAAACACGTTAATAGTACGACCTGCAAAAAGTACAAGATTTCAAGAATACATGCATTTAGATAAGGTATAAATTTAGATCTTTATTTTCACTAGCCTCTAACTGAAATTTAACATTTCCTTCCATTTTAAAATATAGGCAATAAATCACAGTAAGTATAACAATACCCATGACTTGGTCACTAAGAGAAGTCATAGATACTTTTCTATCTCAGTACAGTTGCTGCAGATACCTTACTATGTTATTTATGCCCATCACACTTCAAAGTTACAGTAGTCATTAGACCTGATACTGGACTTTGTTATTTAATGTATTAAATAGTACATTTATTACTATACCACAAGTTTGTATTGATATTTTCATAATTGTTTCAAGTGCTTTATGTATTAAAAACGTTATTCTGAGAGGGCTTTCAAAAGACTGCCAAAGGAGTCCATGACACAAAAGGTTAAGAAACTCAGGAGGGCTTCCCTGGTGGTCCAGTGGGTAAGGACACCGCCTTGCAGTGCAAGGGGTGCCAGTTCAATCCCTGGCCTGGGAAGATCCCACGTGCCATGGAGCGGCTGGACCAATGTGTCTAACTACCGAGCCGGAGCTCTGAAGCACATGTGCCCAGAGCCAGTGCTCTATGACAAGAGGGGCCGCTGTGATGAGAGGCCCACACAGGTCAAAAGAACAAAGATGGATGAAAATATATAAATGAAAGACCAACAGAAGTGGCCAAAAAAAAAAAAAGCCCAAGGCTCAGGTATAGAAGATTCTAGAAGAATTAAAGACAAAAGTATATTTTAATGGGAAAGGATAAACCTTATTTCCCCTATCCTGAAAAAACAGTCAATTTCTGCATCACTCTGCTCCTAGGTTAGCAAAATCAAAATTCTCTCTTATAAACAAGGGTGTTACTTAACACCAGAATACACCATCCGCCCTTTGTCCAATTTTCACTTTTGCTAATTCATCTCCATCAAAACAGGTCTGGAGCAAAGCAGAGTAAGCACAAATTCCCTACTCCCTGTCCTCCCAGAGCTTGTGATCTGTGAGTTCTTGAGGTCCTACAGGAAAGAGAAGCCAGTAACAATCGAAATACCTTTTCAAACCAACTGTAAAGCTTAAACGGAATCACTAACAGGTTGGACTGGCATTCTGGAATTTGTTATTAATCAATACCAATTTTATTTGCATAGGGCTCTTAGAGGCTGAGATTAAAAATATAAAGAATACATATATATATTTACCTTCATGCAATTCTTTCCGAAGTTTTTCAGCATCTTCCTGTAAAACAGATTTCTGAGTATTCAAAACAGCTACATACATCTCTAGATCAGTCCTACAAGATTTCTCAGCTTCCAGATAATGATTCAGTTCTTTAACCTGAAAAAGATGCAATTCTATTAAACTAAAACATCCAACAGTTTCTACCTTAGGCATAAAGGTAAGTTCTGGAGGTGTCTTGAAAGAAAATTACATTTGTATTTACATAAATTTACCCCCAAGTTAATATTTATGATTTTTAATTACAAAACAATTACTATACAGAAATCTGGGAAAAAATAATATAATTGATAATAATTAAGAAACTCAGGAGGGCTTCCCTGGTGGTCCAGTGGGTAAGGACACCGCCTTGCAGTGCAAGGGGTGCCAGTTCAATCCCTGGCCTGGGAAGATCCCACGTGCCATGGAGCGGCTGGACCAATGTGTCTAACTACCGAGCCGGAGCTCTGAAGCACATGTGCCCAGAGCCAGTGCTCTATGACAAGAGGGGCCGCTGTGATGAGAGGCCCACACAGGTCAAAAGAACAAAGATGGATGAAAATATATAAATGAAAGCCCAACAGAAGGGGCCAAAAAAAAAAAAAGCCCAAGGCTCAGGTATAGAAGATTCTAGAAGAATTAAAGACAAAAGTATATTTTAATGGGAAAGGATAAACCTTATTTCCCCTATCCTGAAAAAACAGTCAATTTCTGCATCACTCTGCTCCTAGGTTAGCAAAATCAAAATTCTCTCTTATAAACAAGGGTGTTACTTAACACCAGAATACACCATCCGCCCTTTGTCCAATTTTCACTTTTGCTAATTCATCTCCATCAAAACAGGTCTGGAGCAAAGCAGAGTAAGCACAAATTCCCTACTCCCTGTCCTCCCAGAGCTTGTGATCTGTGAGTTCTTGAGGTCCTACAGGAAAGAGAAGCCAGTAACAATCGAAATACCTTTTCAAACCAACTGTAAAGCTTAAACGGAATCACTAACAGGTTGGACTGGCATTCTGGAATTTGTTATTAATCAATACCAATTTTATTTGCATAGGGCTCTTAGAGGCTGAGATTAAAAATATAAAGAATACATATATATATTTACCTTCATGCAATTCTTTCCGAAGTTTTTCAGCATCTTCCTGTAAAACAGATTTCTGAGTATTCAAAACAGCTACATACATCTCTAGATCAGTCCTACAAGATTTCTCAGCTTCCAGATAATGATTCAGTTCTTTAACCTGAAAAAGATGCAATTCTATTAAACTAAAACATCCAACAGTTTCTACCTTAGGCATAAAGGTAAGTTCTGGAGGTGTCTTGAAAGAAAATTACATTTGTATTTACATAAATTTACCCCCAAGTTAATATTTATGATTTTTAATTACAAAACAAACATATACTTACTACAGAAATCTGGGAAAATAATATAATTGATAATAATTAATATGAGCATTAATAATGATCACCAGAGTAAAAATGCAATTGAGGTTACACATAACAGCATTGTACCTTGCTTTTAAAAAGGTGGTTCCAATTTCTATTCCCTGAGCAACATTTACATGTGCTCATTTTATTACATACTCAGTGAACTCAGGCTGTGGTTGTTTTTTATTATTTTTGTTGTTGTTAAAGCCTATTTTCTAAAGATAAAAATGGTGTCATACTCTTGCAAGTTTGCTTTGCTTTGATTTCTGGTGACTCAATTCCAAATGCCTTAATTTTATAAAACAGAGACATTTTCACAGGCATAAATTCATGAAATGAAAAAAGCAGAAGTCATGATGGAAAAAATAAACTTATATCGTAATGAACACAAATCTGAAGGCAAGTGCTGAATACTTTTAAAAATCACATCTTCTGGGAGTGTGGTGGAGGAGGGATGGGGGCCAGAGATATGCATGTGACTAATCTGGGATTATACATATTCGTAAACAACAGAATACTGTAAAAGTAAAAAAAAAAAAAAAATTCACATTTTTTTTTAAATGCCCTATTTCTATTCAACAATTAATAATAATATTCAAGTGTTAACAATATAGTCTAATATCTGAAACAATTATAAACAAAATACAATGCAATTTTGCCCCAGGTAAAAATCACTTGTTCTACCCTTTCTTACAAATTGTCCATCCTAAATTCTGGCTATTTTACTTTCAACTTTTTCAAATAGTTACATCTAATTTCACTCTCAAGGTCATATTTATGCCTTTTATCTTTCCATTTCTCGAACTCAAAACAGCTGGCTGATCTGTTTTCAGTTATCTTTACTCCTAGACCATTAATATGTTAGCACAGGTCACAGACTAAAATGATTATTTAAGCTACCATCTGATGCTTCACGAAGGCTGTCAGCCAATCAGAAACACACTAACCAAGTGGGACCAATGGCTGACTGTTGACAGGCACTTTCCCTATCACCTGGAGAGGTGGTAATTCAGTTGATGGTAAAGGAAAGTCAATGTTACTGCTTTCCTATATTTAAAAAAAAAAAAAAAAAACAGTTTCACCACTTTCTTTCCAGTTACTATGCCTCATTTCTTCCTCATTTCTTTTTGTGTCTTAACTGTACCATCTAGGACCACATAAAGAATCTGAACAAAATCACTGAGCACACGTCTCCTCATACTGTTCCTGTCATTAATGGTAAGGTTGCTAAACATTCATCATGATGTTTGATGTTTGCTAAAGATTTGATAAACAGCCCTTTATTAATTGTTATAGGGTGTTTATAGGGTGTTTAAATTTATCAAATGCCTTTCTAAATCTAAGATAAATGTATCACCCTTATCCTAAAACCTTTTTATGTGATACATAAACATAATATGTTTTCTAGTGATATAAAGTTCCTGAGAAGATTCCCTTCACACCTCTTTTTCTCTGGCCACACACTGCACCAAGTGGCATGTAAGATCTGAGTTCCCTGACCAGGGCTCAAACCTGTGCCCTCAGCATCAGGAACAGTTTTAACCACTGGACCACCAAGGAAGTTTCAGGATAATCCTGTGTTGATCATGATGTGATTTTTGCATTTTTTTTTTTTTTTTTACTACACTGCTAAAAAATCTTGTTTCTATAGTCTTAAATGAAATAGACCTACTATTTTCTGTTAATACTTATTTGTGAGTTTATTTCTAATGAAGCTATACATGTCTCATAAAAATAAGTTAAGAGCTTTTACTCTTTTTCTATTCTCTAACAGTCTGTAAAATATAAGGATTATGTTTTTCCAGGTTTGAAAAAACTTCTCTGCAAAACTAATCGAGTCTAATGTCTTTTGAGGAAAGAAAACAGGAGAAAAAATTTTGACTATAAATTCACTTTCTCTAATAGGTACTGACTCCATTGGCTTTCCTATTTTATCTTGAGACAATTATTGGCTAATTATTAGATTTTTTTTTTTAGCATTTTTTTTGGGGGAGAGCGGGTTGGGGAGAGCGGGTTGGGGAGGGAGGGGGGTGGGCGAGCCACTTCTATTGGTCTTTCATTTATCTATTTTCATCCATCTTTGTTCTTTGGCCCGTGTGGGCCTCCCATCGCGGTGGCCTCTGTTGTTGCAGAGCACTGGCTCTGAGTGCATGTGCTCCAGAGCTCCAGCTCAGTAATTGGACACATGGGTCCAGCCGCTCCGCGGCACGTGGGATCTTCCCAGGCCAGGGATCGAACCAGCGCCCCTTGCACTGCAAGGCGGTGACCAGGGAAGCCCTAATTATTAGGTTTTTTTTTTCATTTCATCAACCTTATTTGATTTCAAACTTATCCCTGTGACATTGTTCATAGTATTTATTATTTGTAAGTCTCTACTGATTTGTAGTTATTTCCCTCTTTCGTTTCTAATGATTTAAGAGTTTTTCTTTTATTCCTGATTAATCTTATCAGCTTCACAAGTTTTTCCATTTTCTTACTACTAGTTTTTCCATTTTTTTCATTATATTTACATTCTGAGTTTTCCTCTTGCTTTTGTTTTTTCATCTTGCTTTTCTATTTCACTAATTTCTGCCCTTATCTTCATTAGTTCCTTCCATTCATACTGTTTGTCTTACAGTTCTTTTTTTCAGCTTCTTGAGTAAAAAAGAAAAAATTAAATCACTCTGTTAAATATTCTGCAATTCCTTTTCCCACACGAGTTATTTTGTTTGCAGATATTTTACCTTAGCTATATTTTATTATAAATATTTTAATAACCCATGGTCAGAGATTTGGACCTGTGTAACATCCAGCCTTCAAAACAGAATGATGCTTCCTTTGTGACATGATGAGAAGCAGAGTGCACCTGAAACAACAGGACTCCAACCTGCACCACGGACTCCCCTCCATGCTTCATCCTCCTATCACGCTCTACTACCCCATAATGCACAGTCTCTTTCTTTCTCTCAGTGACAGGATTCTGTGTCAATTACATCTAAATTACTAACCTAGCTGCTCAAAACTCCTATATCCCTACTAGTATTTTTTTTTTGCTTGCATTATCATTTTCTAAAGGACAGTTTAAATCGCCTACTACAGCTGTGATTGTGAATAATTCCCCTTGTAACCATCACTTTTTAGTTCGCCTATTTCAAGGGTATATACGATGCACGCACGTATACGACTGTCCTACCTTTCTGATAAATTAGCAAAGGCCCCTCTTTACTCACTCTTTTTCCCTTTCATCCTGCTTCATAACCGTTGCGTCAGCTTTCTTTCGCTTAGAATTTCTATGGTATAGCTTTAAATATCTTTTTTCCAGTCTTACTTTGTAGTTTTGTATTAGGTATGTCTCTTATAACCAATATAGATATATAGATATAGATATAGATAGATAGAGATGTGTATTTATAAATTTAAAATCCAGTCTCTTAATAGGTAATTATCAGCTTACACTTACCAAGATTACTGACACACACCCACTTCTACACTCCAACGTTTATTTCTACATTTCTATGCTGTGCTTTTATTTACTACTTCTAACCTATTTTTCTGTCCTACTTTTTAAATTAATTACTAAAATGTTTGACATTCCCTTGTATTTTTTCCTTTGGGTCTTTACAGCCAACAACACTGACTGCATCAACAACAGCTACATCATCTCTAAAAGACTGATTCTAGGGCTGATGTCAGGAAACAAAGTCACCTTTGAACAACTTTTCCTTCATGGCAAAACAAGAGTGATTGAGGTTCATTTTGATTAAGAAAACATAAACACTGACTTTGTAACAAAGCAGCACAAGCAAGACTATTGTCCTTATTTTAAACATCCATAAGGGCAAAATCACCCCCAAGCATTTCTTGTATTTTCAAGGAAATGAGGATCTGAAGACGCTTAGTCTAAGGGACAGTCTCTGCTCACTCAGCTTTTTTATTCTGCTCAAGTATGAGGGCAGAACTTTGATTTCCAGCAAATGGATCACAACATTTCACAACCTTGGAGGCCTCCAGCTCTTGAATCTTGTCTTCAGCCTCTGTCAGTTTATCTTTCAAAGCGGCAATTTCCTTCTCCATAGGCATCACAACAGACCGAAGCTTTTCAGCATCCTCTTGGGCCTATGGTTAAAAAAGAATTAAATGCTACAACTTACCGATTTATCACTTTTCTAAGGAGCACTAACCATTTATTAAAACTAGTACAATAAGTCTAAAAGACACTTTACAAGCACTCACAAAACTGAAGCATGTGTTAACTTTTAAATGCTGCATTACTTTGAATGTCAAGTCATGATCACAGTTTTACCAAATACTCCATTTAGAATTTGGAAATAAGTAGAACAACGGATTTACTGTGACAAATTTGAATTTCTTTTGGAAAGCAAAAACATTAGATTGATTACACAGTGAAAGAAGCCACAAATTTGACTTTTTAACTAGTTGAATAACTAAAATGGAATATATAAATATATTGAAATGCATATAGTAAATACTTTAATTTTTATAATTCTGATTAAATTAATGAAACTATAATCTCTTATAATACTAAAAGGATTAATTTTTAACATAAAAATAGAACATTTCCTAAAATATTAGAAAATAGAAAATTATGTTTCTGAGTTTTGATCTAATTATTTAAACAGAGTACTTATTTTTATTTTTGATATCGAAATGAAACAAACCTAAAGAATAACCCCTAAAACCATTGTTTTCCGTTATTCATTCTCAAAAACGCAGATTAAAAGGAAACAGCCATTAACTAATAAAATCGATAAGAAACTTAATCTTCATTGTATACATGCACACACATATCTACAGAAACAAAAGCAAGCTCAAAAAGTTAGTTTTTTTTTCCTTCTGTTGAAAGTGAAAATCTTATTCACTGAATTTAAACCAGTCCAAAGCTTACCCTAAATTAGTGCTCATGATAGGCCAAATATTACCAATGCTGAAATGTGAGTGGAAATTAAAAACAATGGCATCTCTCAGAAAAGAGGGACATACTTTTTTTTTTTTTTTTCCCAGTGCTTGCAAAGTCATTACGTCATTTATTTTATTTTGAACTAAGTCTTGTTTGGAAAAGACATGTGACCTTAAAATATCTTCAGTCAAGGCTAATCTGGGATGTTTACAGAGGTCTGCTGATAAAAATCACCAGGGGGAAAAAAGGAGAGAAGCTGCAAAGAATTTAACTCATATTGACTTATTTATTAATGCAAAGATAACCTCACAATTCCAACCGATGGATATCAAAAAAAAAAAAAAATGTTTAAAGATGACTTTTTAAAATGACAGACACATCATTAAAAACAAAGCAAAGAGGGCTTCCCTGGTGGAAGGACACCGCCTTGCAGTGCAAGGGGCGCCAGTTTGATCCCTGGCCTGGGAGGATCCCACGTGCCGCAGAGCGGCTGGACTGATGTGGCCAATCACCGAGCCGGAGCTCTAGAGCACATGTGCCCAGAGCCGGTGCTCTGCGACAACAGAGGCCACTGCGATGGGAGGCCCACACGGGCCAACGAACAAAAGATGGATGAAAATCGATGAATGAAAGACCAATAGAAGTGGCCCGCCCACCCCCCTTCCTCCCCAATCCACGCCGCCCCTCCAGCCCCCGCCCAGAAAAAAAAAAAAAGCAAAGAGGGACTTCCCTTGTGGTCCAGTGGTCAAGACTCTGTGTTCCCAATGCAGGAGGCCTGGGTTTGATCCCTGGTCAGAGAACTAGATCCCACATGCTGCAACTAAGACCCAATGGAGCCAAATAAATAAATAATTAAAAAAGAAAAAAAAAAGAACAAAGCATAGACACTATCACAGTCAAGAGAAACCAAGGAGTCATGATTGACTGTGATGTAGTATCTTGGGTGGGATTCTGGAACAGAAGAAGAGAACATGGATAAAAACTAATGAAATCTGAATATAAAGAAAGGACTTTAGTTAACAATAATCAATACCGATTTATTAGCTGTGACAAATGTACCATACTAACATTAAGATGTTAATAGGGGAAACTGGGAGTGGAGGATATGAGAACTCTGTAGCATTTGCACAAATTCTTCTATAAATCAAAAACTGTTCTAAAAAAAAAAGTCTATTCTAAAAAATAAAAATAAAAAAGAGTGACAGACTGGGGAAACCACAATTATACACATACTACTGTTGCTCAGTGCGAAGTCATGTCCAGCTCTTCTGAGACTCCACAGACTGACTGTAACCCTCCAGACTCCTCTGTCCAAGGGATTCTCTGGGGCAAGAATATGGGAGCGGGCTGCCATTTCCTTCTCCAGGGGATCTTCTCGACACAGAGGCTCAACCCTCATCTCCTGCACTGGCAGGCAGATTGTTTTCTGCTGAACCACCACAGAAGCCCCTTATGAATATATTAAAAGAATGGGGAAAAAAACTATCCTCATATGAATGGTACTGTGATTCTGAATAAAATGTCTAATGATAGCATTAACTATGAATCATCTCAAATAACCTGGAGAATTGAAGGCTGCTTATTGTGGCTAACTATGGCAGATGACTAAGTGACTAGTGATCATGAAGATATTGTTACAGCCTCATGAAGAAGCTGAATGACAATCTTTTTCTGAAATAAAGACAGTGCAAATAACTATTCCTCGAGGTTCAAGTTTTTGTTTTGGGTGTTTGGATTTTCATATGATTTTCACATTATAAAAAAAAATTAAGTAAACTTCTAAATACATAAAAGTAGTCCTTGAATGAACCCAGACTACAGTTAATTCAACCAAAAACAAAATCAAACTCTAATTATTATATGTGATTTCAAGTATATGTATGCACATAAGCTAATAAAATAAGTTTCTTTCATGGTCTACATGGGAAAAGAACTTTAAAAAAACAAAAAAGAGTGGATAATGAATATGTATAGCTGATTCACTCTGCTGTACACCTGAAACTAACACTGTAAATCAACTATGTGCCAATAAAAATTTTAAACATAAAATAAACAAAATTGAAAAATAAAGTAGTTTACATAACCAAACTGGCCAAAAATCTTTTTAAATTTTCTCAAGGATAAAATGTTTCATTTTCTATTTAGCTGCTCTATTTTTGGGCTTCTACAGTAAAATATTCAATCATAATATACAGTACATTGATCACACAGGAATCCCAGTATACTGAAAAAGACGGAAAACTAACATCTGTTTTCAAGTTTCAACTGAGATACAATCACTGAGCAACAACACTCAAGCAACAGTCACCAAGGACCTATGGGTGAGATCCTACCCTAAGCAGTTAGGGTGCACGATAAACAAGACTCCTCTCCTCATGAAGCTCACATTCTAGTGAGCAGGAAAGGCATCAGACAGTAAACATAAAAAATAAGAGAACTCTGTGTACATTATAAAGAAACAGCTGCTACGGACAAAGAAAAATCAGGACAGGAACAAGCTGTGGTAGGCGGGGAAGGGGGAGGGCAGGCTGCAGTGTTAAGTGGGCGGTCACGCCAGGCCTCCTGAGGAGGCGGCGACTGGTCAAAGACGTGCAGGAGCTGAGAGCTAGCCATACGTCTGTGAGAGACAGTCACTAAATTACTCACTACTGGATTTAGGTCTGTGTCCAAATAATTTCTCAAGCAGAAAACAAGAGAGTACAACTTCTATTACCATAACAATAAAGCATTACCACAAATCTATCTGGATTCAAATACTTCTATAGATGAATACATTCCTGCATACCTTTTTCATTTCATTTTCTAGATTTTCCTCCTCTTGACCTTCAGACAGCCTTCTCCTTAGATCAGCAATCTCCCTCTCTGCAGACTCTCGGTATTGCGTCCACTGCGTCCGCTCCTGCTCCAGCCTGAGGTGGAACTGCTGCTCATAGTCACGCACTGTCTCTACAAACATCACCAAACATTTCACATCTAAGCATTCTGGGAAACATGTGCTGGCACACCAACATTTTTAAAGTAGTTATATAAAGGTAAGCCTAGTTTCTGGAAATCTTTTGATTCACTAAAAACAAGAGCACTAAACTAACATTTCTAGTTCTTACTACACGTAGAAGTTTTGCTAAGTAGTTTAAATCATCTCTAATCTTCAGAATAAACTTGTGTCATATATGACTTTACAGATGAGGAAAGTTTAGGAAAAGTTAAATACTCTTGGTCAATGTCTCATAACCAGAAAGGAACAGAGCTAGAATTCAAACCTAAGACCAAATCTAAAATCTACATCCTTAGATACAACACTATGACTTCTAAGACAAATATAACATGTCACCCCAACACAACCATTAAGACAAAAGACAGGGAAAAAAGTCATCACTATTTCACATTTATATCATTAACTAAACTAATTCCAGGAACCCAAAGATTCACGGGGCAGCTTGTTGCATTATCACTTTTCCAGAAATGTAGGAAGCAATAAAGTACTAGTGCTAACAGCTGATAGAGGCTACTCTTCCTTTGGACCCAGGGTCACCAGCAGGCAGCTCATAATGCCTATTCTAACCCATAGGCCACCCTATAGACTTCACAGACTAGGTGAAAATTCCACATAAAAGTTCAAATTTTTCTTCAAAATAAAAAAATTATGGCAATACTGGACTTGATGGGCAATAATTAGCTGGAACTGACAAGTGTAAATCATCACTTTACTCTTTGCAAGGGAGCTCTCTCCAGTTCAGCACACTTCCTGCACCCACACAGCTTCATTCACTGACATTATCGGCCTGTCTCCTATAAAAGAATTCATTTTGAAGCCCTGCTTTAAACCTTGTAATGAACTATAGTTTTCATTTAATGTAATATCTCTGTAACACTCTTACCATAATTCTCCATTATTAAATTTGTTAAAAATACAGATGATATACCCACTGATAATATCACTGACTTCCCTTCTGTTTTGAGTATGACAGTACATCTTAAAGATAGTAATACATAAAGCCACAAATGGTAAAGATCAGCAATCTCCCTCTGCAGACTCTCGGTATTGCGTCCACTGCGTCCGCTCCTGCTCCAGCCTGAGGTGGAACTGCTGCTCATAGTCACGCACTGTCTCTACAAACATCACCAAACATTTCACATCTAAGCATTCTGGGAAACATGTGCTGGCACACCAACATTTTTAAAGTAGTTATATAAAGGTAAGCCTAGTTTCTGGAAATCTTTTGATTCACTAAAAACAAGAGCACTAAACTAACATTTCTAGTTCTTACTACACGTAGAAGTTTTGCTAAGTAGTTTAAATCATCTCTAATCTTCAGAATAAACTTGTGTCATATATGACTTTACAGATGAGGAAAGTTTAGGAAAAGTTAAATACTCTTGGTCAATGTCTCATAACCAGAAAGGAACAGAGCTAGAATTCAAACCTAAGACCAAATCTAAAATCTACATCCTTAGATACAACACTATGACTTCTAAGACAAATATAACATGTCACCCCAACACAACCATTAAGACAAAAGACAGGGAAAAAAGTCATCACTATTTCACATTTATATCATTAACTAAACTAATTCCAGGAACCCAAAGATTCACGGGGCAGCTTGTTGCATTATCACTTTTCCAGAAATGTAGGAAGCAATAAAGTACTAGTGCTAACAGCTGATAGAGGCTACTCTTCCTTTGGACCCAGGGTCACCAGCAGGCAGCTCATAATGCCTATTCTAACCCATAGGCCACCCTATAGACTTCACAGACTAGGTGAAAATTCCACATAAAAGTTCAAATTTTTCTTCAAAATAAAAAAATTATGGCAATACTGGACTTGATGGGCAATAATTAGCTGGAACTGACAAGTGTAAATCATCACTTTACTCTTTGCAAGGAGCTCTCTCCAGTTCAGCACACTTCCTGCACCCACACAGCTTCATTCACTGACATTATCGGCCTGTCTCCTATAAAAGAATTCATTTTGAAGCCCTGCTTTAAACCTTGTAATGAACTATAGTTTTCATTTAATGTAATATCTCTGTAACACTCTTACCATAATTCTCCATTATTAAATTTGTTAAAAATACAGATGATATACCCACTGATAATATCACTGACTTCCCTTCTGTTTTGAGTATGACAGTACATCTTAAAGATAGTAATACATAAAGCCACAAATGGAACTCAGGATGTATTCTGAGGTCTTCTGAGAGACTGTCATCTTAGAAAATCCTAAAATAGAACCGCCTTTGACCTTACCTTTCATAACAGCCTGGAGTGAAGCAACTTCTTCCCGCCACTGTCTTTTCACTTCATCTATAGCTTCTTGCTTGGTATTCTCAGACACCGTGGCAATGGCCTTGATATTTTCCATCTCTGCTTGGGCTTCCCACAACTGTGTCCGAAGATGTCCCAAATCATCTTGTGCAGCTTGTAAAACTGCATTTTGCCTCTTCAGGTCCTCTGGAAAAAAAAAAAAAGTAAAAGACTCAATCAACAAAAAGTTCACCTTTATCATGCTGACATTCCAACGAAGAAATAAAGCATTAAATTTGTAATGTTAACATTCCAATGAAGAAAATTAAGCATTACCTTTTTAAAAGTTGACTTAGAAAATGAAATCATTTTAATAAAGTTAAGATTTAAGGTATGCTGGGTTTCACAAATCAATTAATTATTAACTAAACAAAGAGTGATTAAGGCCATACTTTTAGAGTTAAATTTAGGCTCTTTCACCCATTGGCTAAATAAACTTATTTAACCTCTCTAGCCTCGGTTTCCAGATCTACAAAACTGGAATAAAAATAACCACCTCATAAAGCTGTTTTATTGGTAAAACAATTTATTGACACAAAATTCAAGAAATGGTCGAGGACTTCCTTGGCAGAAGAGAGAAACGAAAGCCAGAGTACATAGTAGTTCCTAGGTCAAAGTTATTTTCAAGCTGGCATTAATTTTCAGCACCCCTTTACTATATTTTAAATATAAAGTTGATCTGATGTGTCCACTGTACAATTCAGGCCTAAATAGTACATCTGTTTGACCAAACTGACTTCCAAAAAAGATGAACCTAACAACAGCACTTACCTAGTCACTATTTTTCACTTTTTTAGTCCTTGCCAGTATCATGGGCAGAAAATGGTATTTCATCTATATTTCTCTAATATAGATGCATAGAGAGGCTCAATATCTCTTCATACATCTATTGGTGAGCACTATTTCCTCTTTGGCGATATCTTTTACCTGTAATTTCTGATGAACTATTTTTCTTTCAATTTAGGATTTAAAATATTCTTCTTCTAATAATTTAGATACACTAGATATTAGTCCTATTTTATCTAACAAAACTTCTCCCAGTCTTCTGCTGTCTGTCTCAACTTCTTTTTTAATGTCTATTTAAGACATTAAATGTTACTTAAGGAGAAATAAAAAAAACCTTACACAGAAGAACTTTTCATCTTTGCCAAGTCATCAATTTCCTTTACAGAGCACAATAACTACCTGAACCAATGGAAAAATGATTTGATTTAAGATCTATAGCTACCACTAACCTGCTGAGTAACTTTAAGGGAATCACAAGGCCCTCCAGCCAGAATAACAGCAACACTTCTCTGCATAAACTTCTAAGTACTTGAAAAGAAATCAGATAATATTACAAAACTTTTAAAAGTTGTACAGATATTCATCATTATCAAACAACCGCAGAAATTAACAATTAGGAAAACACCTAGTCATAATAATTTAAAGTGAAATCCATTTAAGAAAGCTTTACTTTCTCAACATCAATTTCACATCATTTTGTCACCACTATTAAAACACTGTGAAACACTAGCCAGAAGCACGTCAAGAATATGAGCTGCAAAAAGTAGCTACCTACAGTGTCTTGAAGACAAGCTGGCTATCTAAGAACTAGTGGTAGGTGTGTGACTGGGAATGATCCAGAAACTGAGCAAAGACCCAGTGGTTTCAAACACGTGAAACCACTGAAGATGAGTGTATGTGGGTGCGTGTATCAATTCTATATTCTAAACACTAGTCCATAAAATGTGAAATAAAAGAAAAAGCATTATTTCTGGAATACTTTCTTAGTGTCTGAGAAATTAATACAGTTCTGGAGTTCAAGTTTATATACATAACACCTCCTCACACTAATTATCCCCACTACTTCTGATTTACCAAAAAGTACCCAGAACTATTTGCTACATTATCACTATGAACAGAAAAACTGTAAATAAATATTAAACCTAAATACAAATTTTGGCACGTTTCCTCATAGTTAAAAGCAGTACAGGGCTCCCCTGGTGGTCCAGTGGGTAGAGTAATAAATGAGATGCATAGAGACTCAATATCTCTTCATACATCTATTGGTGAGCACTATTTCCTCTTTGGCGATATCTTTTACCTGTAATTTCTGATGAACTATTTTTCTTTCAATTTAGGATTTAAAATATTCTTCTTCTAATAATTTAGATACACTAGATATTAGTCCTATTTTATCTAACAAAACTTCTCCCAGTCTTCTGCTGTCTGTCTCAACTTCTTTTTTAATGTCTATTTAAGACATTAAATGTTACTTAAGGAGAAATAAAAAAAACCTTACACAGAAGAACTTTTCATCTTTGCCAAGTCATCAATTTCCTTTACAGAGCACAATAACTACCTGAACCAATGGAAAAATGATTTGATTTAAGATCTATAGCTACCACTAACCTGCTGAGTAACTTTAAGGGAATCACAAGGCCCTCCAGCCAGAATAACAGCAACACTTCTCTGCATAAACTTCTAAGTACTTGAAAAGAAATCAGATAATATTACAAAACTTTTAAAAGTTGTACAGATATTCATCATTATCAAACAACCGCAGAAATTAACAATTAGGAAAACACCTAGTCATAATAATTTAAAGTGAAATCCATTTAAGAAAGCTTTACTTTCTCAACATCAATTTCACATCATTTTGTCACCACTATTAAAACACTGTGAAACACTAGCCAGAAGCACGTACAAGAATATGAGCTGCAAAAAGTAGCTACCTACAGTGTCTTGAAGACAAGCTGGCTATCTAAGAACTAGTGGTAGGTGTGTGACTGGGAATGATCCAGAAACTGAGCAAAGACACAGTGGTTTCAAACACGTGAAACCACTGAAGATGAGTGTATGTGGGTGCGTGTATCAATTCTATATTCTAAACACTAGTCCATAAAATGTGAAATAAAAGAAAAAGCATTATTTCTGGAATACTTTCTTAGTGTCTGAGAAATTAATACAGTTCTGGAGTTCAAGTTTATATACATAACACCTCCTCACACTAATTATCCCCACTACTTCTGATTTACCAAAAAGTACCCAGAACTATTTGCTACATTATCACTATGAACAGAAAAACTGTAAATAAATATTAAACCTAAATACAAATTTTGGCACGTTTCCTCATAGTTAAAAGCAGTACAGGGGCTTCCCTGGTGGTCCAGTGGGTAGAGTCCGCCTTGCAGTGCAACAGGCACCAGTTCCATCTCTGGCACGGGAAGATCCCAAATGCTGCAGAGCGGCTGGACCGGTGTGTCCAATTATAAGTCAGCACTCTGGAGCACATGCGCCCACAGTCAGTGATCTGCAAAGAGAGAGGCCACTGCGATGGGAGGCCCACATAGGCCAAAGAATTAAGATGGGTGAAAATAAATAAATGAAAGACCAATAAAAGAGGCCAAAATTTAAAAAAAAAAAGCAGTACAGAGATCTTGGAGGAAGAGTAAAACAAATTTTATTTCTGACTTAGTTTATAAATATTTAGATAAGATACACATGTCAAATATATGTGTATGTGTATATTTAAACCAGGAAACAAAATAAAAAAAAAAAAATTAGGGCTTCCCTGGTAGTCCAGTGGGTAAAGAGTCCACCTTGCAGTACAAGGGGTACTGGTTCGATCCCTGGCCCGGGAAGATCCTACATGCCGCAGAGTGGCTGGACCGGTGTGTCCAATTATGAGCCAGCACTCTGAAGCACATGCACCCAGAGCCAGTGCTCTGCAGCGAGGGAGGTTGCTGCAATGGGAGGTCCGCACATGCCAAAGAATAAAAAGATGGATGAAAATAAATAGAAATAAAAAAGGGACATGATAGGGAAAAAAAATTTTTTGTAACAAGCATTCAAACATGGTAGCCAACTTGCGCTGTTGGCACAAGTTTGGGAGCCAACAGCACAAGTTATTAATAGAGAACAATTCCCTTGCATGTGTAATTACAAAGATTTTCAAACAAACTCAAAAGTCAAGAGTATTATATTACAACAATCTTCCACATACCTATCAAGATTTTGCCATTTATTTCAACTATTTTTTTTAAAAAAGTCCCAGAAACTGCATCACATCCACCTATCACACTACACATGCATCTCTAAACACGTGGGTATTTTCTTATATAAACACAGTGTCCCTATTACAGCTAACGATTGCTTGATACAATTTTACGCTTAATCTTAGTGAAACTTCTCCAACTGCCACAAAAATGTCTTTTTGAAGATTTTTTGAATTAGGATCCAAGTAAGACACTTTAATTAGTGATACTAATACATCATAAAATACTTTACAGAAACAAGTATAAAGAATTCTATAGTGGATGCCAATTACCTTTCACCTAGCCTAATAATTTTTAGCATTGTTGCTCTATCTGCTTCCATTTCTTTTAACCTTAAGAAATAAAACATTAAAAATACACTGTTCAGAGGTAACAATGATGAGGAGGTATTATTACCATGCATATGTTACACCTTTATGGTGCAGGGTTGCAATTACCTCACATATCTCAGTTTTTGAGACTGCTAACACATGCAACTACCACATTAACTGCAATGCCACGACTTTTATGCTTCATGAACATGATTTAAAAGATAAGATACACATGTCAAATATATGTGTATGTGTATATTTAAACCAGGAAACAAAATAAAAAAAAAAAAATTAGGGCTTCCCTGGTAGTCCAGTGGGTAAAGAGTCCACCTTGCAGTACAAGGGGTACTGGTTCGATCCCTGGCCCGGGAAGATCCTACATGCCGCAGAGTGGCTGGACCGGTGTGTCCAATTATGAGCCAGCACTCTGAAGCACATGCACCCAGAGCCAGTGCTCTGCAGCGAGGGAGGTTGCTGCAATGGGAGGTCCGCACATGCCAAAGAATAAAAAGATGGATGAAAATAAATAGAAATAAAAAAGGGACATGATAGGGAAAAAAAATTTTTTGTAACAAGCATTCAAACATGGTAGCCAACTTGCGCTGTTGGCACAAGTTTGGGAGCCAACAGCACAAGTTATTAATAGAGAACAATTCCCTTGCATGTGTAATTACAAAGATTTTCAAACAAACTCAAAAGTCAAGAGTATTATATTACAACAATCTTCCACATACCTATCAAGATTTTGCCATTTATTTCAACTATTTTTTTTAAAAAAGTCCCAGAAACTGCATCACATCCACCTATCACACTACACATGCATCTCTAAACACGTGGGTATTTTCTTATATAAACACAGTGTCCCTATTACAGCTAACGATTGCTTGATACAATTTTACGCTTAATCTTAGTGAAACTTCTCCAACTGCCACAAAAATGTCTTTTTGAAGATTTTTTGAATTAGGATCCAAGTAAGACACTTTAATTAGTGATACTAATACATCATAAAATACTTTACAGAAACAAGTATAAAGAATTCTATAGTGGATGCCAATTACCTTTCACCTAGCCTAATAATTTTTAGCATTGTTGCTCTATCTGCTTCCATTTCTTTTTAACCTTAAGAAATAAAACATTAAAAATACACTGTTCAGAGGTAACAATGATGAGGAGGTATTATTACCATGCATATGTTACACCTTTATGGTGCAGGGTTGCAATTACCTCACATATCTCAGTTTTTGAGACTGCTAACACATGCAACTACCACATTAACTGCAATGCCACGGATCATTATTAATGCTTCATGAACTGCATATGAACAGATCAGCTTTTACAGTTCACGGGCATTCAGGTATGAGCTAGGAATCTACGTTTTCTGCACAGATGTTCCCTTTGTTCTGAACCCTTGTCCCAGTCTCCATTTGTATAATGCCATCTATGTCATATATCAAATTTCCAAATACACGAGAGTCTGATTATGAAGCCTTTATTCTATAAATATGGCCTATGTGTATATTCTCATACCAATACCGTACTGTTTAAAGTAATATAGCCTTATTTATAATGCCTAGCCTACTTTTATATATATCTTAACATTTTCCATCAGTTCTCTTTGTAATCGTAACCGAATGAAATACATTTCTCATGGTGGGTTGGACAGTAACAGTGTTAAAAAGGGCCAGAAGCTGCTGGTTTCTACTATTTGTTTTCAGTGCACTTGGGTTTCATTTTTTTCCCTTTTCTCAACCCTTCTTCTTAAGAAGGGGGCATCAGCTTCGGAAAGTGTGGCTTGTGGAATGGTAGAAGGCAGTAATGCAGCGGTAAAGAGAGTCTCCACTTGATGCCTAAAATCCAGCCCACTGTTGCTCTGACCCATAGCAATAGTGCAAGTTACCCCACAGCATTAGCACAGAGCAGAGAATTCTGGTTTTCATGAACTGCTAGCATTGTGTGTATGAGGAGATTCAACCCTACAGACAGGTGTGAGACTGTGTCCATGGCTTCTTTCCATCACAAAACGGGTAGAAACACATTCATTGCTTCAGGGTTCTAATCTCTGTGTGTCTTCTTATGGCTCCATTTCCATAAAATACTCCGTAATTTTGATACATGCTGTATTTTCTTTCAGTAACTAAGTTTAAACATTTATTTATTGATTTTTTTATTTATCTTTTTTTGGGGGGTGGGGTGGGAAGGGAGGGGTATGGGCGGGCCACTTCTATTGGTCTTTCATTTCTCTTATTTTCATCCGTCTTTGTTCTTTGGCCCCTGTGGGCTTCCCATCGCAGTGGCCACTGTTGTCATGAGCGCCCGGGTCTGGCGCATGCGCTCCAGAGCTCTGGCTCGGTAATTAGACACATTGGTCCAGCCGCTCCGCAGCACGTGGGATCTTCCCAGGCCAGGGCTCGAACCGGTGCCCCTTGCACTGCAAGGCAGTGTCCTTACCCAGTGGACCACCAGGGGAAGCCCCAGTAACTAAGTTTAAAAGGCTTGAGTTCTATTCAACAAACTGGCCATACTGCCACTGTACCCCTTCCCTTCAGTATGGTGTAGAGTACAGCTCGGTCATTAGACTTTGACTGTCTACCCAGTCATTACACATTGTCACTGATTGAAAGGTGTCACAGCTGTTGAATAATCTTCATGAACCTGAAGATTATTTCTTGTGAAGTTGAATGCAAATGTACTGTCATTCATAGTGTTTATATGGAAAAATACCAGGAATCTTCGCTTTTGCTACCTTGATATACCATTGAGCTATATCATGTTAACAAACATTGAAATATAGCAATTTATTTAAAAATACTTCTGTAAGAAAAAAGTGCACTTGGGTTTCATTTTTCCTTTTCTCAACCCTTCTTCTTAAGAAGGGGGCATCAGCTTCGGAAAGTGTGGCTTGTGGAATGGTAGAAGGCAGTAATGCAGCGGTAAAGAGAGTCTCCACTTGATGCCTAAAATCCAGCCCACTGTTGCTCTGACCCATAGCAATAGTGCAAGTTACCCCACAGCATTAGCACAGAGCAGAGAATTCTGGTTTTCATGAACTGCTAGCATTGTGTGTATGAGGAGATTCAACCCTACAGACAGGTGTGAGACTGTGTCCATGGCTTCTTTCCATCACAAAACGGGTAGAAACACATTCATTGCTTCAGGGTTCTAATCTCTGTGTGTCTTCTTATGGCTCCATTTCCATAAAATACTCCGTAATTTTGATACATGCTGTATTTTCTTTCAGTAACTAAGTTTAAACATTTATTTATTGATTTTTTTATTTATCTTTTTTTGGGGGGTGGGGTGGGAAGGGAGGGGTATGGGCGGGCCACTTCTATTGGTCTTTCATTTCTCTTATTTTCATCCGTCTTTGTTCTTTGGCTCCTGTGGGCTTCCCATCGCAGTGGCCACTGTTGTCGCAGAGCGCCGGCTCTGGCGCATGCGCCCCAGAGCTCTGGCTCGGTAATTAGACACATCGGTCCAACCGCTCCGCGGCACGTGGAATCTTCCCAGGCCAGGGATCGAACTGGCGCCCCTTGCACTGCAAGGCAGTGTCCTTACCCAGTGGACCACCAGGGGAACCCCCAGTAACTAAGTTTAAAAGGCTTGAGTTCTATTCAACAAACTGGCCATACTGCCACTGTACCCCTTCCCTTCAGTATGGTGTAGAGTACAGCTCGGTCATTAGACTTTGACTGTCTACCCAGTCATTACACATTGTCACTGATTGAAAGGTGTCACAGCTGTTGAATAATCTTCATGAACCTGAAGATTATTTCTTGTGAAGTTGAATGCAAATGTACTGTCATTCATAGTGTTTATATGGAAAAATACCAGGAATCTTCGCTTTTGCTACCTTGATATACCATTGAGCTATATCATGTTAACAAACATTGAAATATAGCAATTTATTTAAAAATACTTCTGTAAGAAAAAAATAGCCCATGGACAATTTTGAATAAAGTGGGGGAACCTGCCCTCTTAGATATTAAAAACAATTATTCTAAGCCTCGTGTATCACTCACTCAGACCCAGCCACCACACACCCCCAGTCTTGCCTCAATCACCAGTTCACATTCTACAACTTACTATTTTGAGGTGAGTCCCAGATTTTTTTCTTAATTAATAAGCTTTACTTTTTAGAGCAACGTTGGGCTCACAGTAAAACTGAGCAGAAAGTACTGAGTTCCCATAAACGCCTTGCCCCTCAGGTACAGCTTCCTCTACTGGCGACGTCACCCACCACAGCAGGGCATTCCCCACAGCCTCTGGACTCACAACGGCACAGCCTCACCAGCTGAAGCCCACAGCTTACATCAGGACAATGTATAATGACATGTCAGGTAGAAAAGTTTCATTGCCCTAAAAATCCTGTTCTGCTCTGACGTTTCTCCTATTCCCCTAACCTCTGGAAACCACTTAGCGTAACTACTGTCTCCATAGCTTTGCCTTTTCCAGAAACTCACACAATTCGAATTACAGACTGTGCTGTCTTTTCAGACTGGCTTCTTTCACTTTGTAACAAACACCTGTTTCCTCTGTGAGTGCTCAAGACCTGAGCACCCATTTCCTTTTCACACTGCATTACACTCCACCGTACCACAGCTGTTCATCTACAGAAGGGCATCTTGGTGGCTTCCAAGCGTGGGCAATTAGGAATGAAGTTTCTATAGATATCTGTGTGCAGGCTTTGCACAGATGCACATTTGCAATTCATTCAGGTCAATTCCAAGGAGCAAAAATGCTGAATCAGTATATTTGGTTTTGTAAGAAACTGCCCAACTGCCTTCAAAGCACCCGCACCATTCTGCATTCCCACCAGCCGTGAAGGAGCCACGTGGCTCCACGTCAACAGCAGCTTTTGGAGCTGTCAGAGCTTAGATCTGAGCCACTTTAATGGGTGGCTCATCACGACAATCACCTCTGGAACATTTTAATCACCCCCCAGAAAGACTCCTTACCACCTCCCCCCAATCCTCTAACCTCACAGTCCTAGGCAACCACTAGTCTACTTTCTATCCCTATCTATCACCTATTCTGAACATCTCCTATAAATGGAATCATACGTACTTTGGGACTGGTTTTCGTCACTTAGAGTCTTTTTTTTTTTTCAGGTGCAAACAAATTGTTTTTTCTCTCACAATAAGAAGTTCCAAAGGAGGCAATCCAAGGTTTGAGTGGCAGCTCCGTGATGTCATCAGGACCTAGATTCTATCTTCCTCCAGTCTTAGCAATGGCTTCAGATCACTTTAATCTCATAGATGCTGGTTGTAACTCCAGTCAATCGTGTTTACTTTAGCCAGTGAGAAATGGCCTCAACCTTGAACTCTCATTCTTCTCCAACAAATTTTCTCTTCAAACAGTGACCCCACAGTTTCCTCCTAAAATCTCGACGACTCTTAGCTTGTCAGGAACAGTAACCGGGACCCGGTATCTATTTCTGTTGCCTGAGCCTACTATCCTGTAGTCATCATGGTAAGTGGACCATCGGCTTCTCAATGAAAAATGGGGAAAAGCGAGCCGGCGAAGTGTGGAGGGCTTCCACTTTGAGGGCTGGCGCCCCCACTGGCCTTTTGAAGAGGGCCGAGGGTGAGAGTAGATAGATCTCAAGTTTGTGGAGAAAGGCCCAGGATGAAAGGGGCCACCGCATTTTCTTCTGAGACTCTGGCAGGGCACTGGCTCTCCTTCACCATGGTTAGTGCTCTTACTCAGCCCTTAGCTCCTGGATTCGGCACCACCAAGACCCTGCAAATCTTTTTCAGCACATTCCCACCTGTACCTAAATTCCCCCCAGCCTTTGGAGAATGCCTAGCATAATTGTTTTAAGATTAATCTATGTTGTAATATCAGCACATTTCTTTTTATTGAGGAAAACAAAACAATTTGTTTATTCACGTATTAGTTGCTGGATATTTGGGTTGTTCCTCACTTTTTGAAACGCTGCTATGGAAATGTACATAGAAGTTTATGTATGGACACATTTTCCCTGCTGTTTTATATACCTAGGAGTGGAACTGTTGGGTCAAATGTTAACTCTAACCATTTGAGGAAATGAAAGGCTGTTTTACAAAGTTAACAGACCACTTAACATTCCTGTAAACAGTGCAGGAGGGTTTCGATCTCTCCATATCCTTGTCAACTCTTGACTTTTAGGTACAGCCATCCTAGTGGGTATGAAGTGGCATCTCACTGTTATCAATAGTGCTTCCCTGAAAGCTAATGACATTGAACAGCTGATGCTTATTGACCATTTATGTACCTTCTCTGGATAAATGTCTATTCTGATCTGCTCATCGTTTTTAATTGGGCTGTCTTTTCATTACTGGATTGTAACAGTTCTTTCTATGAGCTGGATAAAAGTCCCTTATCTGATAAAATATTTACAAACTTTTCTCCCATTTGATGGACTGTCTTTTCACTTGTCGAATAGTCTACTTGGGAGCACAGATGTTTAATTTTTTTTTTTTTTTTTGGCCACTTCTATTGGTCTCTATTTTCATCCTTCTTTGTTCTTTGGCCTGTGTGGGCCTCCCATTGCAGTGGCCTCTGTCGCTGCAGAGCACCAGCTCTGGGCACATGTGCTCCAGACCTCCGACTCGGTAGCTGGACACATTGGTCCTGCCGCTCCGCGATACGTGGGATCTTCCCAGGCCAGGAATCGAACCAGCGCCCCTAGTACTTCAAGGCGGTGGCCTTACCCACCGGACCAACAGGGAAGCCCTGTTTTAATTTTTTGTGAAGTCTAGCCTACCTCATTTTTCTGGGGGCGGGGAGGGAGGGGGGCGGGCAGGCCACTTCTACTGGTCTTTCACTTATCTATATTCATCCATCTTTGTTCTTTGGCCCGTGTGGGCCTCCCATCGCAGTGGCCTCTGTTGTCGCAGAGCGCCGGCTCTGGGTGCATGCGCTCCAGAGCTCCGGCTCAGTAATTGGACACATTGGTCCAGCCGCTCCGCGCCATGTGGGATCTTCCCAGGCCAGGGATCGAACCGGTGTCCCTTGTACTGCAAGGCGGTGTCCTTACCCACTGGACCACCAGGGAAGCCCCAGACTACCTCATTTTTCACTGCTTATTTCTGCTGGCAGTGTCATATCTAAGAAATCACTGCCTAACCCAGTTAGAGATTCACTCCTATATTTACTCTTTAAAGTTGTACAGTTTGCTTTTTTTTTAATTTTGGCCTCTTTTATTGGTTTTTTATTATTTTTCATCCGTCTTTATTCTTTGGCCTGTGCTGGCCTCCCATTGCAGTGGTCTCTCTCATTGCAGAGCACCGGCTCTGGGCACATGCGCTCCAGAGCACCGGCTCGTTATTGGACACACCGGTCCAGCCGCGCAGCGGCACGTGGGATCTTTCTGAGTCGGGGATGGAACCGGTGCCCCTTGCACTGCAAAGCAGACTCTTTACCCACTGGACCACCAGGGAAACCCTAGTTTACTTTTTAAATCTCAGTCCTTGACACTTCTATAAATGCTAGGGATTCGAGGTCATCCAGATGTCTCGGGATAAGCCACTCAGGAGAGGATTCCTTCCCTGCTAATCCTCTGGGCACCTTGCAGAAATCCATCCTTTGTATATGTTTCTGGGTTCACAAGTCCATTCCACTGAATTATTCCTAGCCTTTTACCAGAACCACACCACCTTGATTAGTGTTGCTTTGTAGTGAGCTTCATCATTTCCCCAACTTTGTTTTCTATGAATACTTGGCCGTTCTAGATCCCAGATATTTTCACACCAACTATAGGGTCCGAAAGCAACTGAGATACTGAAAGACAATTCATTAAATTTGTAGATCTGGAGAGTATTGCTAATGTTAAATCTTGTCTTTCCAATCATGTTAAACATGATTAAACATGTTAAACATGTCTTTCAAATTATTTAGATAATTAAAATTTCTTCAACAGTGTTTTTGAACTTTCTAGAGTACAAGTTTTGCACTTATTTTGTTACATTTATTCATTATTCTTTTCTTCTTTGGCTGCACTGCCCAGCTTCCGTGATCTCCCCAACCAGGGATCAAACCCATGCCCCCTGCTGTGGAAGTCCAGACAGCCAGAGAAGTCCAATTATTCATTTTTGATATGACTGTAAATAAAACTGTTTCTTTAATTTCATTTTTCTGATTACTCATTGCAAGTATATGGAAATACAACTGGTTTTGTATATTTACCTTACATCTTGCAATCCTGCTAAATTCATGTATTACTTCAAATGCTTTTCTAGTGGTTTACCTATGATTTTCTATATAAAAGAGGTTATCTAAGAATAGAAATGGTTTTACTTCTCCCTTCCAATCTGGATTCCTTTTAATCCACCTTTCCCCTTCTTTTCTTTTAGCCTAATTGCTCTATCGCAAAGTGGTGAAAGCAGACATCACAGTCTTGATCCAATCTCACAGAGCAAGCATAGTTATTGGACACACCGGTCCAGCCGCGCAGCGGCACGTGGGATCTTTCTGAGTCGGGGATGGAACCGGTGCCCCTTGCACTGCAAAGCAGACTCTTTACCCACTGGACCACCAGGGAAACCCTAGTTTACTTTTTAAATCTCAGTCCTTGACACTTCTATAAATGCTAGGGATTCGAGGTCATCCAGATGTCTCGGGATAAGCCACTCAGGAGAGGATTCCTTCCCTGCTAATCCTCTGGGCACCTTGCAGAAATCCATCCTTTGTATATGTTTCTGGGTTCACAAGTCCATTCCACTGAATTATTCCTAGCCTTTTACCAGAACCACACCACCTTGATTAGTGTTGCTTTGTAGTGAGCTTCATCATTTCCCCAACTTTGTTTTCTATGAATACTTGGCCGTTCTAGATCCCAGATATTTTCACACCAACTATAGGGTCCGAAAGCAACTGAGATACTGAAAGACAATTCATTAAATTTGTAGATCTGGAGAGTATTGCTAATGTTAAATCTTGTCTTTCCAATCATGTTAAACATGATTAAACATGTTAAACATGTCTTTCAAATTATTTAGATAATTAAAATTTCTTCAACAGTGTTTTTGAACTTTCTAGAGTACAAGTTTTGCACTTATTTTGTTACATTTATTCATTATTCTTTTCTTCTTTGGCTGCACTGCCCAGCTTCCGTGATCTCCCCCAACCAGGGATCAAACCCATGCCCCCTGCTGTGGAAGTCCAGACAGCCAGAGAAGTCCAATTATTCATTTTTGATATGACTGTAAATAAAACTGTTTCTTTAATTTCATTTTTCTGATTACTCATTGCAAGTATATGGAAATACAACTGGTTTTGTATATTTACCTTACATCTTGCAATCCTGCTAAATTCATGTATTACTTCAAATGCTTTTCTAGTGGTTTACCTATGATTTTCTATATAAAAGAGGTTATCTAAGAATAGAAATGGTTTTACTTCTCCCTTCCAATCTGAATTCCTTTTTAATCCACCTTTCCCCCTTCTTTTTCTTTTAGCCTAATTGCTCTATACGCAAAGTGGTGAAAGCAGACATCACAGTCTTGATCCAATCTCACAGAGCAAGCATAGTCTTTAACCACACCTGCAATGCAGGAAACGTGGGTTCAGACTCCTAGAGTAGGAAATGGCAACCCACTTCAGTATTCCTGCCTCGGAAATCCAATAGACTGAGAAGCCTAACCAGCTATAGTCCATAGGATCGCCAAAGAGTTGAACTGACTTAGTGACTAAACAACAAAGACAACATTATCTACGGGGTTTCTGTAGATGCCCTTAAGCAGGTAGATGTTTCCTTCTACTGCTAGTCTGGTTAGTGGTTTTTCTTTTTTTAATTATGTCAAATGCTTTAGAACAGATCATATTTTGCTTTTTTATACTATTAATGTGGTGATTACATTAACTGATTTTCAGGTGCTGAAACAACCTTATATTGTTAGGATAAATCCTACTTAGTTATGGCATGCAATTCTTTTTATGTGCTACTGAGGATTTATGTGTTGCTAATATTTTGCTGAGGATTTCTGCATCTATACTGGAATACTGGTCTGTAATTTCTTGGTTTTATTTTTTTGTGATGCCCATATTGTTTTGCCATCAGGATAATACTAGCCTCATGAGTATGAAAATGCCTCCTTTTACTTTATATATACTGGCTGCACTGGGTCTTAGCTGTGGTACCCAGAATCTTTCAGTTGTGGCATGTAGGATCTAGTTTCCTGATCAGGGATCAAGCCCAGGTCTCCTGAACTGGGAGCAATGGATCAGGAGGCAGTTCCTCTCTGGATCAAATGTTGGAAGTCCAGACAGCCAGAGAAGTCCAATTATTCATTTTTGATATGACTGTAAATAAAACTGTTTCTTTAATTTCATTTTTCTGATTACTCATTGCAAGTATATGGAAATACAACTGGTTTTGTATATTTACCTTACATCTTGCAATCCTGCTAAATTCATGTATTACTTCAAATGCTTTTCTAGTGGTTTACCTATGATTTTCTATATAAAAGAGGTTATCTAAGAATAGAAATGGTTTTACTTCTCCCTTCCAATCTGAATTCCTTTTTAATCCACCTTTCCTCCTTCTTTTCTTTTAGCCTAATTGCTCTATCGCAAAGTGGTGAAAGCAGACATCACAGTCTTGATCCAATCTCACAGAGCAAGCATAGTCTTTAACCACACCTGCAATGCAGGAAACGTGGGTTCAGACTCCTAGAGTAGGAAATGGCAACCCACTTCAGTATTCCTGCCTCGGAAATCCAATAGACTGAGAAGCCTAACCAGCTATAGTCCATAGGATCGCCAAAGAGTTGAACTGACTTAGTGACTAAACAACAAAGACAACATTATCTACGGGTTTCTGTAGATGCCCTTAAGCAGGTAGATGTTTCCTTCTACTGCTAGTCTGGTTAGTGGTTTTTCTTTTTTTAATTATGTCAAATGCTTTAGAACAGATCATATTTTGCTTTTTTATACTATTAATGTGGTGATTACATTAACTGATTTTCAGGTGCTGAAACAACCTTATATTGTTAGGATAAATCCTACTTAGTTATGGCATGCAATTCTTTTTATGTGCTACTGAGGATTTATGTGTTGCTAATATTTTGCTGAGGATTTCTGCATCTATACTGGAATACTGGTCTGTAATTTCTTGGTTTTATTTTTTTGTGATGCCCATATTGTTTTGCCATCAGGATAATACTAGCCTCATGAGTATGAAAATGCCTCCTTTTACTTTATATATACTGGCTGCACTGGGTCTTAGCTGTGGTACCCAGAATCTTTCAGTTGTGGCATGTAGGATCTAGTTTCCTGATCAGGGATCAAGCCCAGGTCTCCTGAACTGGGAGCAATGGATCAGGAGGGGCAGTTCCCTCTCCTGGCTACTTTTAGGAGAGTTTGAGAAGCATTAGTGCTAATTCTTTGAACACATGGCAAACTTCACTACTTAAGCCATCTGAGCCTCAGCTTTTCATTTTGAGGAGAGGGATGTAGTTTTTTTAATTACAAATTCAACCTCTTTATTTGCTATGTGTCTGACTGAGACTTTCTACTTGTCAGTTTTGGTGTTTTTTAATCTTTCTAGGAATCTGCCTACTTCCTTATTCATAGCATTCATTCCCTTACTTATTTTTTAATTTATGTAAGATCAATAGTAATGGATCCTGTATTCATTGTCTGGCCAATCTAACTAAAGATTTATTGCTGGTTGATCTTTCCAAAGAATGTACTAACAGTTTCATTTATTTGCTGTTGTATATTTCACTGATTTTTACTCTAATCCTTATTAATTTCTTCTTTCTATTTGCTTTAGGTTTCATTAACACTTTTTCCAATGTCATAAAGTGAAAGAACAGATTACTGATTTGAAATATTTCATCTTTAATAGAGGTATTTATAGTTATATATGTCTAAGGACTGATGTAGATGCATCTCATAAGGACTGGTATGGCATATCTAAAATTCTATTTATCTCAAAGTATTCTCTAATTTTCTTCACAATTTCTTCTTTCAGCTAGTGATATCTCAGGAGCATATCACTGAATTTCCACATATTTGTGAGTTTCTCAAATTTCATTCCACTTGTGAAAGTATCTGGGATTTTCAGGTGCTGAAACAACCTTATATTGTTAGGATAAATCCTACTTAGTTATGGCATGCAATTCTTTTTATGTGCTACTGAGGATTTATGTGTTGCTAATATTTTGCTGAGGATTTCTGCATCTATACTGGAATACTGGTCTGTAATTTCTTGGTTTTATTTTTTTGTGATGCCCATATTGTTTTGCCATCAGGATAATACTAGCCTCATGAGTATGAAAATGCCTCCTTTTACTTTATATATACTGGCTGCACTGGGTCTTAGCTGTGGTACCCAGAATCTTTCAGTTGTGGCATGTAGGATCTAGTTTCCTGATCAGGGATCAAGCCCAGGTCTCCTGAACTGGGAGCAATGGATCAGGAGGGGCAGTTCCCTCTCCTGGCTACTTTTAGGAGAGTTTGAGAAGCATTAGTGCTAATTCTTTGAACACATGGCAAACTTCACTACTTAAGCCATCTGAGCCTCAGCTTTTCATTTTGAGGAGAGGGATGTAGTTTTTTTAATTACAAATTCAACCTCTTTATTTGCTATGTGTCTGACTGAGACTTTCTACTTGTCAGTTTTGGTGTTTTTTAATCTTTCTAGGAATCTGCCTACTTCCTTATTCATAGCATTCATTCCCTTACTTATTTTTTAATTTATGTAAGATCAATAGTAATGGATCCTGTATTCATTGTCTGGCCAATCTAACTAAAGATTTATTGCTGGTTGATCTTTCCAAAGAATGTACTAACAGTTTCATTTATTTGCTGTTGTATATTTCACTGATTTTTACTCTAATCCTTATTAATTTCTTCTTTCTATTTGCTTTAGGTTTCATTAACACTTTTTCCAATGTCATAAAGTGAAAGAACAGATTACTGATTTGAAATATTTCATCTTTAATAGAGGTATTTATAGTTATATATGTCTAAGGACTGATGTAGATGCATCTCATAAGGACTGGTATGGCATATCTAAAATTCTATTTATCTCAAAGTATTCTCTAATTTTCTTCACAATTTCTTCTTTCAGCTAGTGATATCTCAGGAGCATATCACTGAATTTCCACATATTTGTGAGTTTCTCAAATTTCATTCCACTGTGGTCAGAGAACAAACACTGTTTATTATCAATCCTTTTATACTTAATCCTCTATTTCCTTGTTGATCTTCTCCTTGTTGCTCTATTCATTAATAAAAGCATTGAAAAATACAACTCCTATTGTCAAACTATTTTTCTCCATTTCTGTCAGCTTGTTTCCTATATTGTAGGACTCTGTAGTTAGATGTATACATAACTATTTTGTCTTCCTAATGGATTGCCCTTATATGTGGAATCTAAAATATGAAAAAAATGAACTTATTTAGAAAACAGGCTCATAGACACAAAAACAAATTTATAGTTACTAAAAAGGACAAGTGAATAGAGCAAAGAAATTAGGAATTTGGAATTAGCAGACACAAACCACTACATATAAACAACAAGGTCTTATCATAGAATACTGGGAACTATATTCACTATCCTGTAATAAACCATAATGGAAAATATGAAAAAGAACATATACATGTAACTAAACCATTTTGTTGTCTACCAGAAACATGACAATGCAAATCAACTATACTTGAATTAAAATTTTTAGTTTTTAAAAAAGTAGTGCTGCTATGAACACTTGTATCTTTTCGAAGAACATCCAAAACATGTGCTTTTGATTTTGAAGTTAAGTTCACTTTGCATTACTTCATTTCTTCTATTTTTTTTGCATTCACTCTTTTTATAGCTACTGGAGCTGAACATTTAGATCACTTGTTTCACTTTCTCACATTTTTATATCGTTTAATAAACTAACCTTAACAGATGTTTTTAAAGTTATAAGCTTACTTTCAAAGTACTGCTTAAGCCGAATCCCACAAGTATCTTCACTGTATTTACTAATTTTAAATTTTTTTTTTTTCTTTAAAAAGGCTAGTATCTAAAATTCTATTTATCTCAAAGTATTCTCTAATTTTCTTCACAATTTCTTCTTTCAGCTAGTGATATCTCAGGAGCATATCACTGAATTTCCACATATTTGTGAGTTTCTCAAATTTCATTCCACTGTGGTCAGAGAACAAACACTGTTTATTATCAATCCTTTTATACTTAATCCTCTATTTCCTTGTTGATCTTCTCCTTGTTGCTCTATTCATTAATAAAAGCATTGAAAAATACAACTCCTATTGTCAAACTATTTTTCTCCATTTCTGTCAGCTTGTTTCCTATATTGTAGGACTCTGTAGTTAGATGTATACATAACTATTTTGTCTTCCTAATGGATTGCCCTTATATGTGGAATCTAAAATATGAAAAAAATGAACTTATTTAGAAAACAGGCTCATAGACACAAAAACAAATTTATAGTTACTAAAAAGGACAAGTGAATAGAGCAAAGAAATTAGGAATTTGGAATTAGCAGACACAAACCACTACATATAAACAACAAGGTCTTATCATAGAATACTGGGAACTATATTCACTATCCTGTAATAAACCATAATGGAAAATATGAAAAAGAACATATACATGTAACTAAACCATTTTGTTGTCTACCAGAAACATGACAATGCAAATCAACTATACTTGAATTAAAATTTTTAGTTTTTAAAAATGTAGTGCTGCTATGAACACTTGTATCTTTTCGAAGAACATCCAAAACATGTGCTTTTGATTTTGAAGTTAAGTTCACTTTGCATTACTTCATTTCTTCTATTTTTTTTGCATTCACTCTTTTTATAGCTACTGGAGCTGAACATTTAGATCACTTGTTTCACTTTCTCACATTTTTATATCGTTTAATAAACTAACCTTAACAGATGTTTTTAAAGTTATAAGCTTACTTTCAAAGTACTGCTTAAGCCGAATCCCACAAGTATCTTCACTGTATTAAGTATTTTACAATCTTCATTATGATTTTGTCTTTAAGTCATGAACTGGAATGCATTCTTAAGTTTCCAAACTTAAAAAAAAAAAAATTTACATTGTTGTTTAAAATTTTTCTAACTGCATTAGGTAAGAAAACAAGGTAAGTAGCCTGACTTTTAAAATATGTTAAGTATTCCTTTGAAATATACACAATATTTTAAGTGTTCCTTATGAATATAAAAGGACACGTGGGGCTTCCCCTGGTGGTCCAGTGGGTAAAGACACCGCCTTGCAGTGCAAGGGGCACCGGTTCGATCCCTGGCCTGGGAAGATCCCATGTACCGCAGAGCGGCTGGACCAATGTGTCCAATTACCGAGCCGGAGCTCCTGGCACACGTGCACCCAGAGTTGGTGCTCTGCGACGACAGTGGCCACCGCGATGGGAGGCCCACAGGAGCCAAAGAACAAAGACGGATGAAAACAGAGAAATGAAAGACCAATAGAAGTGGCCTGCCCATCCCTCTCCCTCCCTACCCCACCCTCCAAAAGATAAATTAAAAAAAAAAAAAAAAAGGACACATGTTTGTGGTTTCCTAGGTACATCTCTGCTAGGAGATGAAGGTTTTTAAATTTCCATTGCTCAAAGTTGTTCCATCTCTAAAGTGTACTATTATTTTTCATCCTTGGTACTCCATATTTATGTTGAGGAATCACTTCTGTTTCTTAACGTTTGAAAAATTCCAGTTATTATCTCCTCAAATATTCTTCACTATTCCCTCCATTCTGTTCTCCTGGATTTATTTTTACATATCTTCCTAAACCTAGCTTTTAATTACTGCTCTTGTTAGCTGGCATTAGAGCTTTACAGAAGTTATGACCACATACAAAATCCTTTTGAACACCACTAGAAAACTCCACTGTCTTCTGGTGCTTAACGGGAGCTCTATTTCTACTATTCTTCTTCACAGTGAGAGCTCTATGGTCTTTCGTTGGCTTCCCTGTGTAACAGGCTCTCACTCTCTGCCCAAAACTGAGGATTTCCAAAACACAAACACTGTTGCAGTGCCAAGCTTTGTACTCAAACCGGTTAAAGGAGAAACCTAAATCAAATTTTAAGAAATTTTAAGTGAAATCCTTTTTTCAAGTTCACCAGAAAAGTAACAAAATTTTAAATATTTATAACATTCCCAGCTGGAAGTCAGCTGGGAAAAGAATGGGTATTAAGGCAGGAACAGGTAGGAAGAGGAGCCAAGGGGCAATGCCTCTTACTGCCACTTTTCATTACTATTTGCTCTTATAATTACACCACTCTCCAAATAAATGAAAGCACAGCTCTTACAACACCAGAGCCAAAGCTATCCTTATTGGGAAAAATACCAGTGTCTGGACTTCTGGGGTTACTCTGTCCTAGTTTGCTGAAAGATTAAACAAAGACTACCAAACACATCAAAACCATGGTTTATGCTGTTGTCACCTGTGACAATCACAGCAGACTAGGCTGATACGTCACGCAACAATACGACCTGCTGCTTTAGAGACATCTTTCAGTTTGTTTAGGCATAGCCACGTCACAGACTAAATCAACCTTTACCTTTTACACATGGTGCAATTTCTTTAGAAAAAAACACCAAAAACTCTCAAAAAGGATCACAAAATTCCTTTTGAAATTTTGTAGTCACCTCACCTGCTCTCTATGGCCAATTTAAGCACACTGAGAAGTTCAGATAGTACACAGATGATTTACTGGGTCTAGATGTACTCAAAACAATATTAACATACCAGGTATGTTTTTTAACAAACGCATATTACAAGTTGCTTAGAGATATAAAACTACAATTGATGATGTTTCAGAAATGAAAGCTTCTTAGTCATTTGCATTTCTTAAAATTCAACAGAAAAGACTATTTTATAATTCCAGAAAAGATAAGGAAAATAGCTTTATCTGGGAGCAGAAAAAAACAGCAAAATGAACAACAGTGGACAACATAAGCTTGAATTTACTGAATAAGCAAAAACTGGAAGAGAAGAGTGCAGAGAGGATGATCAAGCAACAGAATTACTGGTGTGAGAAGTGAAGAAAATGCCACCAGATAGTATCACAGTGAGCTTGAATCAGTCATCAGAGGAAATACTGCCATGATCTCATGCATACACATTAAGATGTACTATACTCACGTTGATAAGAACATAGCATTGCACAGAGTTTAAACTAGTATTTTATCAATTCAAGGGTAAAACAAATTTTAAAAGGGAGATATTAAAAAATTCACATGAATACACTGAAGAACTGGACAGAATGCATTTCTCATGACACAACAACATATATATTCAAATAATGATGCTGTGCAAAATGTATCATCTACCCCAGTAGACTATACTTTCTTGACAATAAAAACCACATCTCATTCTTCCTAACCTCCCAACCTGTCTTACAGACTGCCATCATGCCTAAATAGAAACACCAGCTTTCTCATCTCCTTGTCTACTCCTCCTGCCACCCATGAGAAAACAAACCATCCCACACTGCAGTCAGTAAACCTTTCCAAGGCAAGGGCTGAATTCTGTGAGGCCTAGGAATCTTCTACCCTATAGAAAACAATGACTTTCAAACTGTTTTTATCATAATTTACAGCAAAAAATACATTTTATCACACAACCCTATACATACATGTGTATGTATAACTGAAACAACAAATTTTGTTCAATTATACTTACTTCAGCTTACCAAGTAAATAATGCACTGTTATTTTCCATTGTATTTCTTTTTAAAAAATTGAGGTCACAATCCACTCAACTGTGCTACCCATCAGAGAGTTACAACCTAGTCTGAGCACCACCACTCCGGGGCAGTGGTCTTCAAAGTGGTTACATGTATCTGTGGGGGTACCAAAGACCTTTCAAGGGATTCACAGCCACATGGTGTTTTCAAGGAATCAAATTCTAGACCTTCAACTTTCATAAAAATCTTTCGTAAAACAGAGGGGTGTTTATGTGTAGATTTTCCTTGCCCATCCTCCTTTTCTTAATATCCATTTCTTAACAAATGAAAGGCTTTCAACCAGTGTGTTTCACCATGGTTCACTGACTTATTGTATAAAAATTCCTCTGTGATGATATATCATATAAGAGGGACAATTTAAAGTATCAATGTCAATAACAAAGTGAATGACTAATAACTGGGTAACAAATCTTTTGGCAGGTCATGTGGATTGCAAAGTCTATTTCAATAAAACTGAAAGAAGATCTATTTGTCAGTCTATAAAATAAAACTATTTTTGAAGCTAGAGCACTGTGTGATTTAACACATAATTCAGAAAAAGTTAATAATAATTAAAAAAAAAAAACTGTTAAAAAAAAAAAAACCTTCTGGACTTCCCTGGTGGTCCAGTGGGTAAAGAGTCTGCCTTGCAGTGCAAGGGGCACCGGTTCAATCCCTGGTCCAGGAAGATCCCACGTACTGCAAAGTGCCTGGACTGGTGTGTCCCATTACGAGCCAGTGCTCTGGAGCACATGTGCCCACAGCCAGTGCTCTGCAACGAGAGAGGCCACTGCAATGGGAGGCCCACACAGGCCAAAGGGTAAAGATGGATGAAAAATAAATCAGTAAAAAGTCAATAAAAAGAGGAGGCCAAAAATTTGGGGAAAAAAAAAAATCCTTCTATTTCCATCTACTTATTTATGAGATCAAACGCTTAACTTACATCTTTGGTTTTTTTAAGGCCACACTTGCTCAGCTTGTGGAATCTCATTTCCCTGACCAGGAATTCAACTCAGGCCAGTGAAAACCCAAAATCCTAATCACTAAGCCACCAAGGAATTCCCAACTTTTATCTATAAAAAAAGAAAAAAACTGAAACATATTGTTTTTCTAGAGATTAATAACATTCACTAGAGTTTAATGACTTAAATTGGGAGGGAGAACCAATATATCTCATAAGACCTGCATTCCCAATAATTTTTACACCTTACCACACTGTTTTAAGTATGTACAATATTTATAATTGTGTACTTTAAATAATTGCAATAACTCAATACAAATTTATGTGCATATTTTTATTGCAGAAGTCAGACCAATTTTTTTTAAATGGCTTCAAGCAAAAAGTATTACTGTAGGCCAGTAGTCCCTGACCCAACAACATCAGCATCACTTGATTTACCTTCTAGAAATGCAAAGTCTAGGATCCCACAAACCGAGTGAATCAGAAACTCTGGGGGTGAAGCCAAGCAATTTTGTTTCAACAGACCCTAGAGGCAAAATTCTGATGCACACTCAAGCTTGTGTTCTAAAAAAAAACCCTTTAGAATAAAATTCTGAGGAAGATGTTAAAAAAAAAAAAAGAAAAAAAACAAGGAGAAAAATGTAAAGTTCCTACTAAAGAATTTATATTCATATATATTTTTTTAATTTACCTTTTGGGGGGTGGGGTGGGGAGGGAGGGGGACGGGCGGGCCACTTCTATTGGTCTTTCATTCATCTATTTTCATCCGTCTTTGTTCTTTGGCTCCTGTGGGCCTCCCATTGCGGTGGCCTCTGTCGTCGCAGAGCGCCGGCTCTGGGCGCATTCGCTCCAGAGCTCCAGCTCGGTAACTGGACACATCGGTCCAGCTGTTCCGCGGCACATGGGATCTTCCCAGACCAGGGATCGAACCGGCGCCCCTTGCACTACAAGGCGGTGTCCTTACCCACTGGACCACCAGGGAAGCCCTCATATTTTTATTAAATGGATGGTGATAATATTATCATAAATCACTATGATTGACTCCATTAGATATGTTCAAAAGCCTGAAGTTTTTAAATTGTCAGTATTAACAACACAATAGGATATACACCCTTCAAATCTTTTTAAATTTCAAATTAAAAATTTTTTTTAAAATGTGAGGGATGTATATAAAACATTTTATAGAGCAGATAAACTTAAAGGTTGAAGGATCACTAGTCTAGACTCGTAGTTCTCAAACTGTGATCCTTGGACTGGCAGTAATGCAATCACCTACAAGTTTATTAGAAATGCAAATTCTCAGGCTCCAGTCAACACTGTATTTCAGCAAGTTTTCCAGGTGAGTTTTATCCACTTTAGAGTCTAAGAGCTGCTGGTCTATATCAGAGCAGCTGTTCCCAAAATCTCATGTGCATCTGAATTACCTGGAAAGCATTTTGGTTTTTTTTCTTTAAATTCTGGCCTCTTTTATTGGTTTTTTTAATTTATTTTCATCCACCTTTATTCTCTGGCCTGTGTGGGCCTCCCATCACAGTGGCCTCTCCAGTGGCAAAGCATCAGCTCTGGGTGCATGAGCTCCAGAATGCTGGCTCCTAATTGGGCACATCCATCCAGCCACTCTGCGGTATGTGGAATCTTCCCGGGCCAGGGATCGAACCAGCGACCCTTGCACTGCAAGGCAAACTCTTTACCCACTGGACCACCAAGGAAGCCCTAGAGAGCACTTTAAAACACCAAATGCTAGACCCTAATTTCAGTGTCTGATTCAGTAAATCTGGGGTGAGTTTCAAATTTTTTTCATTTCTAACAAGTTCCCCAGGAGATTATAACGCTGATGCCACTATTCCACAATCACACTCTGAGAATCACCCACTGGTCTAGAGGGCTGTGGAAACCATATCTATGCTTTCCTATGTCAGTACCCAAAATGCAAACCCTTTCCTTATCCTTCAGAGTACGGCTCCCTCATGATACGCTCTTATACATCTGCCTTACACACTTTGCTCTTTTTAAACAACTCACTATTAATCTTTTTTTCTTCACTAAAATTCAACTTCTATGAATAAAAGAGCTGCATGACTCTTGCTCCTTTGCACACCTAGCACCTGGGCACAATGCCCACCTCATAGTAGATTTTAAGCATATTAATTGATTTAATTAACATTTGTTAAATAAATTAGATGTAATGTCAGTTTTAATAATAACACGGCTAAGGCTATTATTAGAATGCCCGGGGCTATCTCTCCAGTGCTAGGAGCTGAAAAGTCCTACGTCCCAGGACTATCTAGCCTACCATATTAAATATCATTAAGGTCAAAAGAAAAGAAATCTCTGAATAATGGATTATTCAACTTGTTCTACACTTTCATTCTTAACCCTAACCTCTAAATAGGTTTCTATTATACAATGCAAGTAGAAATAAAATCAAGATTTATTCAGTGATAAAAATAACACTGTATATATTACCAAGAAACTTGACATTTTAAGGCAGTTTTCGTACAGGGAGTTAATGGGAAACTTATTAACTTACCCTCTTTAGCCAAATATAATTCTTTAAATTTTGCTCTCTTTTGATTAAATTCTTGCTCAAGCTGTTGCTTTGCACGTAAAAATTCTGCGTTAATTTTTTCCAATTCTGCCACCCGTTGCTGAAGAGACACTGAAAAGAAAAATACCAGTTAACAAGTAATAACTTTTATTTATAAATTAAGTTACAAGAATAGATTAGCATTGTGGCTTCACATTTCTATAAACAAGCGGTCAAGCTTCTTCCAAAGATCTAATATATTCCAGAAAATTCTAATTTTTCAAAAAAAAATACAAAAACACTTCAACTTAAGACATGTTGTGAACAAATCATTTAAGTGAAACAGCAAGTACATGGAGAATCACACAAGGCAAATTTCCCAAAAGAAAACATCTAAGTATTTTTGTAAAACCGACAGCATGTCCATCCACTAATGGAGCTGTTAAATTACTAGATTATCTGGGGTATTTATCCCACAAATGACCCCACTGCCAATCTTGCTAGCTCCTGTCTCTTTCACGTGTTATGAGCAAAATCTAAGGGGCACGCTGACTGGGACAGCCATGCCAGCCTGAGCTACTCTTCCACTTCAAGATGGATCATTACCATTACACCATAATCATAATCAAAAAACCTTTCCTACAGAAATGATACAGAACTGTATATTCTGCATGAACTCTCCACTACTAGGAGATTATCCGATTTTTATATTAAATTGATTGCGGTATGGCAGGAACTGGGACCCATTTTCACTTGAGGAGCTCTATCATTTGGCCACAGTTGATTATGTAAACACTCACCCTGACCAAACCCAGGTCTTTTGGTTCAAACAAGTAGAGGGAAATTCAAACTCTCAGTCTTCTTTTCCTCAACAGCAACCTAGCCACAAAGTTATGCCCCTAATCGCTCCAGAGGGATACTTATCAGTAGTAGCACTTCCGCCTAATTATCTACGTCAGCAGAAGTCTCTGATCCCTACAACCAGACAATAATGATTTACTAAAATTTTAACCATGATCTGAGATTTTCTCTGAAGGCCCTAATCTATTACTCCTCTAAACCTATTACTCAATTTAATTGAACTTTTAATTTTATAGCACACAGGAAAAAAAAAGACTGAAAAAAATGCACCAATGATTTGTCTGTAAGATACAGGAATAATGTATGGCTCATTAATTTCTTCCATGTGCCAGTCAAAGTTCTCTATACCTCCTTTAATTTATTTGGTCCCATTATATCCTGAGCCAAGCCTCACAACAGATATAACAGCATCAAAGCAATCCATGGCAAAAAGAGGAAATGAGAGCTGCCCCGAGTCCCGTGTCATCCGAAGGAAGGAGTCATTCTGAGGAGATCCTGACATCTAAGATCTTTAGGTCAAAGCTAAGAATGACATCTGATCACCTGAACATGGGCTAACCTTTGGAGAAAGAGAGGTATGGAGAATTCACCGCAAGGGGGAAATGTGTAGTTATTTCATATTTACCTTTGAAATCATGAAGAAAATGGCTTCTCTGTGCTATTTACTTGTTTTGGTATTTTTAACTGTCCAATTCCAGTTAAATAAATTAAGCAAATTTTCCACTTAACATTTTAGTTACCAGTAGCTACTGATTAAAATATGAGTTAGGGGGCTTCCCCTGGTGGTCCAGTGGGTAAGGACACCGCCTTGCAGTGCAAGGGGCGCCGGTTCGATCCCTGGCCTGGGAAGATCCCACGTGCCACGGAGCGGCTGGACTGATGTGTCCAATTACCGAGCCGGAGCTCTGGAGCTCATGCGCCCAGAGCCGGCGCTCTGCAGCGACAGACGCCACCGCGATGGGAGGCCCACACGGGCCACAGAACAAAGACGGATGAAAATAGAGAAATGAAAAGACCAATGGAAGTGGCCCACCCGCTCCCCTCCTTCCCCAGCCCGACCCCCGCCCATAACAAATAAATAAATAAATCTTTAAAAAAAAAAAAATATATGAGTTAGGGACCAAGGTTGGGACACACAGTTTTTAAGGGCACAAGCCCACTCTGTCCTCCTTTGCCTAGCAAAGCAATTAAGTTATACTTCACCCAAAACTCTGTCCTCAAGATATGATTCGGCACTGGTGCACAGAGGTTGAGTTTTCAGTATCCATAACTTTGTAAGCAGGGAATAACAGATGAAGAAACTGGTACCAGAAGACTGAGCCAAATGCACAGACGCTATACAACAAGGAGACACAGTAGGGATTTCTTCTAAATGAGAAGGGCAAAGCCCTGCTATCGCCGGCTTGTAGTGGTGGATGACAAAGTGGTAGCCAGAATGTTGGCAATGGAAAGACAACAAATTGGATATATGCTTCCCCTTTCTTCTGCCTGTCAGTCCCTCAGAGAAAAAAAGGAAAATACCTATGTAGGACGAGGCAATCAAAGATCCTAAGAGTAATCTTGGGAGATCCTATCTGAGAGTGGAAAGAACAATGTTTTTATCATTCTGTGCCCCACTTGGTGGAGAAGGAAACAGTAACCCACTCCAGTATCCTTGCCTGGAGAAACTCATGGAGAAAGGAGTCTGGCAGGCTACAGTCAGTGGGGTCGCAAAGAGTCGGACATGCACAGAAGCGACTCAGCAGGCAGGCAGGCCGTACGTGGCACAGGCAAAGTAAAGCAGTCATGGTGAAAGAGGTGCCCAGTCCAATGGATCTGAACAAAGTCCCTGAGGATGACAGAGGCCTTACTATGGGCAAGAAAAATATCCTGGAGTTTTAAGACCCTTCCACAACACGGACTTCCAAGTGTTAAGAGGATGAAAGAGGAGGCAGCCTAAGTTTAGGACAAGTTGGAAGTGAGCATGGAACACTGAGAATAAAGATGATGACACAGTCCACAGTCATGAGGAGCAGCTATCAGCCACATGCCTAAACTATCAAGCGGGTCTCCACAGAGGATACCAGAGGAAGATGCCCACAGCGGCATTTCATCAGAAATACAGGTCACCTGAGAGAGAGCATACGGGTGCTTCTGCATTAAGAGGAAACGCCTTAGGCCCTTTGTACCCAAACACTGTTCTGGGGAAGAAAACAGGTAGGACAAAGGCAGTGAGTAGAGACTGATACCTGCAAAAACTGGGAAGCTAAATGAAAGAGAAAAAAAGAAAGAAAGAAAAATGTACTATAGTGTAGCCTATTAACAAAGTTGTAATAGTTTCAGGTGGAGTGCAAAGAGACTCAGGCATACATTATACATGTATCCACTCACCCAAAACTCCCCTCCTATCCAGGCTGCCGCTTAACACTGAGCAGAGTGTCCTGTGCTATACAGTAGGCCTTGGTTGACTAGTTTAAATACATCAGTGTATACATGTTGATCCCAAACTCCCTATCTCTTCCTCCCAACTCTCCCCTCTGGTAACCATAAGTTCATCCTCCAAGTCTGTGAATCTGTTTTGTAAGTAAGTTCATTTGTACTGTTTCTTTTTAGATTTTGCATGTAAGGGATGTCAGGATACTGAAAGAGGAAAAAAAATTAAATGAGAAACAAGTATTTTCACTGACAAAGCAATTGTTTTCTCCTTCAGTGAGAAAAGAAGATGAGATTATAGATATTTAAAAAGGCACTTTTTTTGCAAAAAAAAGAAAAAAAATGAGTTAGGGAAGGGTATCAGGAAATAAAGAAAAGATCCCTCTGCTCTTTTCACTAACAACTACTCTTACCCACTACTACCTTCCCCTAATGCACTTGCATACCCCCCCACACACACGATGTCCATACCTTTCAACATTATGCCGTTATATCTAGGAACTGAAGCTAATAAATCAATAAAAACTAAAATGGAGCCTTTAAAATTACAGCCAAGAAAGATTAAGTGTGTTTCCAATACTCCCAACCCTGTCCTGGCTCTGACCCACAGTTGAGGCGCAGCCTACACCCACAGATCTGGCTGCCTCTCTCCACGATTCAGGACAAATTTCAATTCCAGGAGTCAAGATCCCACTGAGGACATAACAAGTAACTCTCTTATTCTCATTTTTTTTTTTTTTTTTTAAGATTTATTTATTTATTTACTTTGGGCGGGGGGTGGGGGGAGTGGGGGTGGGGGTGGGGGAGTGGGCGGGCCGCTTCTATTGGTCTTTCATTTCTCTATTTTCATTCGTCTTTGTTCTTTGGCTCCTGTGGGCCTCCCATCGCGGTGGTGTCTGTCGTCTCAGAGCGCCGACTCTGGGCGCATGCGCCCCAGAGCTCTGGCTCGGTAATTGGACACATCAGTCCAGCCGCTCCGCGGCACGTGGGATCTTCCCAGGCCAGGGCTCGAACCGGCGCCCCTTGCACTGCAAGGCGGTGTCCTTACCTACTGGACCACCAGGGGAAGCCCTCATTTGTTTTTTTTAATAAAAAAAAACCTTTTAATCCTCCTCCCGATGTTTTTTTAAATCCACCTCAACTACTTCCAACATACTGCAGTTCTAAAACACATAAAAAGGCCAACACAACTGCTTTTTACAAGAATGACTCTAGGGTCTTCCCTGGTGGTCCAGTGGTTAAGGACACCACCTTGCAGTGCAAGGGGCGCCGGTTCAATCCCTGGCCTGGGAAGATCCCACGTGCCACAGAGCGGCTGGACCGGTGTGTCCAACTACCAAGCCGGAGCTCTGGAGCACGTGTGCCCAGAGCCGGTGCTCTGCAACGAAAGAGACCACTGCGATGGGAGGCCCACCCAGGCCAAAAAAACAAAGCTGGATGGAAATAAATAAATGAAAGACCAATAGAAGAAGTGGCCAGAAAAAAAGATGATACCCATTTTGCAGAGTATCACATGCAATGAGGATTAAATATACCATCATATAATAGGCAACTCACATATAAGAGAGGCACTCAAATAGCAGCTACTATAACAATTTCAGAATTGAGGTTCAGAAGAAAAAGTCACATGCCAAAATTTAAAAAGGCATTAAATCCCATCTGGAAAAGCCAAAGATGTTTCCCCCCAACCCTGTCCTGGCTCTGACCCACAGTTGAGGCGCAGCCTACACCCACAGATCTGGCTGCCTCTCTCCACGATTCAGGACAAATTTCAATTCCAGGAGTCAAGATCCCACTGAGGACATAACAAGTAACTCTCTTATTCTCATTTTTTTTTTTTATTTATTTATTTATTTATTTTTGGGCGGGCCGCTTCTATTGGTCTTTCATTTCTCTATTTTCATTCGTCTTTGTTCTTTGGCTCCTGTGGGCCTCCCATCGCGGTGGTGTCTGTCGTCTCAGAGCGCCGACTCTGGGTGCATGCGCCCCAGAGCTCTGGCTCGGTAATTGGACACATCAGTCCAGCCGCTCCGCGGCACGTGGGATCTTCCCAGGCCAGGGCTCGAACCGGCGCCCCTTGCACTGCAAGGCGGTGTCCTTACCTACTGGACCACCAGGGAAGCCCTCATTTGTTTTTAATAAAAAAAAACCTTTTAATCCTCCTCCCGATGTTTTTTTAAATCCACCTCAACTACTTCCAACATACTGCAGTTCTAAAACACATAAAAAGGCCAACACAACTGCTTTTTACAAGAATGACTCTAGGGTCTTCCCTGGTGGTCCAGTGGTTAAGGACACCACCTTGCAGTGCAAGGGGCGCCGGTTCAATCCCTGGCCTGGGAAGATCCCACGTGCCACAGAGCGGCTGGACCGGTGTGTCCAACTACCAAGCCGGAGCTCTGGAGCACGTGTGCCCAGAGCCGGTGCTCTGCAACGAAAGAGACCACTGCGATGGGAGGCCCACCCAGGCCAAAAAAACAAAGCTGGATGGAAATAAATAAATGAAAGACCAATAGAAGAAGTGGCCAGAAAAAAAGATGATACCCATTTTGCAGAGTATCACATGCAATGAGGATTAAATATACCATCATATAATAGGCAACTCACATATAAGAGAGGCACTCAAATAGCAGCTACTATAACAATTTCAGAATTGAGGTTCGTAACTGTTCTTAAATAATGGAGATGTACATTTGGCTCAATCTGCTCTAGAGATTCTTCCTAGTAATAATTGCAAAATCATTTTATAAGGCTTATAATACTATATTCCACCATATACCCCCCATCTGGAACACATATTGACAATATGAACCATGTAATGTCTCAAAACAGTTGCCAAGTAAAGGTAACTTCAAAAATAAACTGACTATACACAATACTATATATAAAACAGATAACCAATAAAGACCTACTGTATAGCACAAAGGAACTGTAGTTAGTATTTTGTAGTAACTTCTAAGGGAAAATAACCTGAACTAACACAACACTGTAAATCAGCAATACTTCAATTCTGTTTTAAAGCTAATTATATGGGGTTTCCCTGGTGGTCAAGTGGGTAAGGACACCATCTTGCAGTGCAAGGGGTGCCGGTTCGATCCCTGGCCTGGGAAGATTCCACATGCCACGGAGCAGATGGACTGATGTGTTCAACTACCAGGCCAGAGCTCTGGAGCGCATGTGCCCAGAGCCGGTGCTCAGCGACGAGAGAGGCCACTGCGATGAGAGGCCCACACAGGCCAAAGAACAAAGACGGAAACAAACGAAACACCAATAGAAGTGGCCAAAGAGCGGGAAAAAAAAAAAAAAAGAAACAAAACTAACTATATGGTTGAAATAAACCATGGACATTTTTGTATACTGCTCAAGATATACAATATAGTTCAATCACCATTACATATATTTTATCAGATCTTTTTTTTTAAAGATTTATTTACTTATTTATTTTTGGGCAGGGGTTGGTTTGGGGAGGGAGGGGAGCGGGCAGGCCACTTCTTTGGTCTTTCATTTCTCTATTTCCATCCATCTTTGTTCTTTGGCTCCTGTGGGCCTCCCATCACGGTGGCGTTTGTTGTCGCAGAGCACCAGCTCTGGGCGCATGCGCTCCAGAGCTCCGGCTCGGTAACTGGACACATCAGTCCAGCCGCTCCGCGGCACGTGGGATCTTCCCAGGCCAGGGATCGAACTGGCGCCCCTTGCACTGCAAGGCGATGTCCTTACCCACTGGACCACCAGGGGAAGCCCTACCAGATAATTTTTAAATCACCTTAATTTCTAATTATATTCAGTCCATAACCCTAACAGTCAAAAGCTTGTGTTCAATAACTGATATAAATATGTGTGGATAAAAATGGATAATTATCTATTTGATTCGTATAGACTAGTATTATTCTACTTCAAGTATTTCAAATGCCAAGACAGATGAAAAAGCATGACTCTCCCTAAACTGAAAAGCAGACATATTTTCTAACTATTTGGATATTTAAATATTTTAGAGCCCCACCCACAAGACAAAGAAAGTAATTCACAACTGTTTTAGCTAATTAAAAATGGGGTTTCTAAGGAAAATAACCTGAACTAACACAACACTGTAAATCAGCAATACTTCAATTCTGTTTTAAAGCTAATTATATGGGGTTTCCCTGGTGGTCAAGTGGGTAAGGACACCATCTTGCAGTGCAAGGGGTGCCGGTTCGATCCCTGGCCTGGGAAGATTCCACATGCCACGGAGCAGATGGACTGATGTGTTCAACTACCAGGCCAGAGCTCTGGAGCGCATGTGCCCAGAGCCGGTGCTCAGCGACGAGAGAGGCCACTGCGATGAGAGGCCCACACAGGCCAAAGAACAAAGACGGAAACAAACGAAACACCAATAGAAGTGGCCAAAGAGCGGGAAAAAAAAAAAAAAAGAAACAAAACTAACTATATGGTTGAAATAAACCATGGACATTTTTGTATACTGCTCAAGATATACAATATAGTTCAATCACCATTACATATATTTTATCAGATCTTTTTTTTTAAAGATTTATTTACTTATTTATTTTTGGGCAGGGGTTGGTTTGGGGAGGGAGGGGAGCGGGCAGGCCACTTCTTTGGTCTTTCATTTCTCTATTTCCATCCATCTTTGTTCTTTGGCTCCTGTGGGCCTCCCATCACGGTGGCGTTTGTTGTCGCAGAGCACCAGCTCTGGGCGCATGCGCTCCAGAGCTCCGGCTCGGTAACTGGACACATCAGTCCAGCCGCTCCGCGGCACGTGGGATCTTCCCAGGCCAGGGATCGAACTGGCGCCCCTTGCACTGCAAGGCGATGTCCTTACCCACTGGACCACCAGGGGAAGCCCTACCAGATAATTTTTAAATCACCTTAATTTCTAATTATATTCAGTCCATAACCCTAACAGTCAAAAGCTTGTGTTCAATAACTGATATAAATATGTGTGGATAAAAATGGATAATTATCTATTTGATTCGTATAGACTAGTATTATTCTACTTCAAGTATTTCAAATGCCAAGACAGATGAAAAAGCATGACTCTCCCTAAACTGAAAAGCAGACATATTTTCTAACTATTTGGATATTTAAATATTTTAGAGCCCCACCCACAAGACAAAGAAAGTAATTCAAAACTTATCTATCTTTAGCTTAAAATTCAAAGAATGCTTACTTAAGGACATGGCCGAAAGAATTCTATTGGCATCCGTAAGTAGAACTACATCATGCCACTTCAGGGCCTGGCTTGGAGCTCTGAGAATTCACTATCAGTGAAGGTGAATTTAATTATTATTTTGTGCTTGAATTAACCAAGTGTTGGTAAGGTTGCTAGGGCAAAAATAGTACAACTACTTTGGAAAACAGTTTAGCTGTTCTTTACAAACACACACCTATCATATGATACACCAATCCTACAAATGAAAACATATTTCCACACAAAGATTTGCACATAAATGCTCACCACAGCTTCGATAATGCTTACAAAACTATTTTGGCTTATGATAACCAAACATTTAAAATAAACCAAATGCACCCTATAAGTGGACAAACAGTACACCCATACAATGGAATATGAGATAGCAACAAAAAGAGATGCATGAGTAATTCACACAACACGGATAAATCTCAAGAGCATCGTTTAAGTGAAAGAAATCACATACAAAATGTATGATCCCACTTCTATAAAATTCTAATAAATGCAAAACTATAATGACAGAAAGCAGAACAGCACTTAATTGGAAGGCGAGGTTTCACCACAAAGTCTCATGAACGAACTTTCTAGGCTAAAACGTTCTATAGTACAATTATGGAGATGGTTACAAACTATGTTTGAAAACTCATGAATCTGTATACTTAAACCCAGTAAATTTTAGTATAAGCTATTTTTGATCAGCTTTATTACTATATGAGTTTAAAATTACAAGAATAGACAAGTGCTTGGTAGTGTAGGGCTGTCCTATTTTGGTACCTAAGGGAAGCCCTACCAGATAATTTTTAAATCACCTTAATTTCTAATTATATTCAGTCCATAACCCTAACAGTCAAAAGCTTGTGTTCAATAACTGATATAAATATGTGTGGATAAAAATGGATAATTATCTATTTGATTCGTATAGACTAGTATTATTCTACTTCAAGTATTTCAAATGCCAAGACAGATGAAAAAGCATGACTCTCCCTAAACTGAAAAGCAGACATATTTTCTAACTATTTGGATATTTAAATATTTTAGAGCCCCACCCACAAGACAAAGAAAGTAATTCAAAACTTATCTATCTTTAGCTTAAAATTCAAAGAATGCTTACTTAAGGACATGGCCGAAAGAATTCTATTGGCATCCGTAAGTAGAACTACATCATGCCACTTCAGGGCCTGGCTTGGAGCTCTGAGAATTCACTATCAGTGAAGGTGAATTTAATTATTATTTTGTGCTTGAATTAACCAAGTGTTGGTAAGGTTGCTAGGGCAAAAATAGTACAACTACTTTGGAAAACAGTTTAGCTGTTCTTTACAAACACACACCTATCATATGATACACCAATCCTACAAATGAAAACATATTTCCACACAAAGATTTGCACATAAATGCTCACCACAGCTTCGATAATGCTTACAAAACTATTTTGGCTTATGATAACCAAACATTTAAAATAAACCAAATGCACCCTATAAGTGGACAAACAGTACACCCATACAATGGAATATGAGATAGCAACAAAAAGAGATGCATGAGTAATTCACACAACACGGATAAATCTCAAGAGCATCGTTTAAGTGAAAGAAATCACATACAAAATGTATGATCCCACTTCTATAAAATTCTAATAAATGCAAAACTATAATGACAGAAAGCAGAACAGCACTTAATTGGAAGGCGAGGTTTCACCACAAAGTCTCATGAACGAACTTTCTAGGCTAAAACGTTCTATAGTACAATTATGGAGATGGTTACAAACTATGTTTGAAAACTCATGAATCTGTATACTTAAACCCAGTAAATTTTAGTATAAGCTATTTTTTGATCAGCTTTATTACTATATGAGTTTAAAATTACAAGAATAGACAAGTGCTTGGTAGTGTAGGGCTGTCCTATTGGTACCTGGTAGCAAAAGTGTTATCCTCTTCAAGCCAATTTTATTATCCTCATAGCACCTATCACTATCTGAACCTAATTATCTGAATGTTTAGTCTACGACCATACCACCCTGAACATACCCAATCTCATCTAAGTGTTTAAATATCGCTCCATACTAAAGGAGATGCCCAGTGAAAACTGAGACTTTATATATTCTGCTCGTTGTTGCATGCTACATTTCAAACACCTAGAACTGTGGCTAGCACGTGGAAGGCATTCAATAAACATCTACTACAAGAAAGGTGAGCTGGAATAACTAAAACCCACTGATGAAGGACATTAATCAGGGTTTTAAAAGAGAGCACGGATCTAAAGAACCAAAGATGAAAAGAATATTCAATTGCAACAGAAGCAAGACAGTACTGTTTATCTGTGTAGGAGTCAGCAAGCACACATCTCTGACGGGGGCCAGGGTGACTACAACTTTGCCTAGAAGTGCCATATGGTAGCCACTAGCCATCCAACACCTGAAATGTGGCTATCTGAATTGTGTGTTAAGTCTGAAACACATATAGGATTTTAAAGACGTCAATACAATAAAATGTTTACAATCTCATTAATACTTTCTATCACATGTAGAAATTACAACATCTGGAATATACTGAGTAAATAAAGAGTATTAAAATACATATCCCCAGAATGTTATACATATTCAGAGAAGCATTATTTATAACAGCTAAATAAAGGAAACCCAAATGTTCCTCAACTGATGACTGCATGTACAAAATTTGGTATATTCATACAACAGAATACTATATGTCTAAAAAAGGAATAAAGTACTAACAAATTACAAGATGAATGAGCCTTGAAAACATTAAGTGAAAAGAAGCCAGACACCAAAGGCTACCTATTGTATGATTCCATTTACAGGTAATGTCCAGAATAGGAAAGTTCAGAGACTAAAACATTAGTGGTTGTCAGCAGTTGGGGAAGAAAGGATGGAATAAGGAATGACTGTTGATAGTTAGGGTATTCTTTAGGGAGGGGGAACATGTTTTGGAAATAGTGGTGTTGAATGCAAAGCTCTGCAAATATTCTTTAAAAAGCATGTTTTAAAAGGGTGAAGTAGGGCTTCCCTGGTGGTCCAGTAGGTAAGGACACCACCTTGCAGTGCAAGGGGCGCTGGTTCCATCCCTGGCCTGGGAAGATCCCAAGTGCCACAGAGCAGCTGGACCGATATGTCCAATTACCGAGCCAGAGCTCTGGAGCGCATGCGCCCAGAACCAGCGCTCTGCAACAACAGAGGCCACCGCGATGGGAGGCCCACACGGGCCAAAGAAGAAAGATGGATGAAAACAGACAAATAGAAGTGGCCCGCCTGCCCTCCTCCCTCCCCACCTACCCCCCCTCAAAAAAGGGTGAAGTAGGTGGTATATGAATTAAATTCCAAATAAAGCTGTTATTTTAAAAAATTAATTTCACCTGCCTTTCTATTTATAAATGTGTTTTTGGTTTGATTTTAATTTTTTAATGTTGGCTGCCGGACACAACTGAAGTGACTTAGCACAGTACAATGTAGCTCCTAGGATAAATTTACCCTCTTTGGCTCACATTACGTCTCTATTGGACAGCATTGTTGTAGAGAGCTTAGGTGGCGAAGGGGATACCCTGGACATTTTGAGTTCTCATTTTTACCTCTATTTGTCTTGCACTCTCTATTTTCCCCAGTTTGCCAGCCGGCTTCAAGTACCGCCATATTTTATAGTCAACTGAGACACGAAGATCAGTCATCTTAAAACCCTCGATTGCCTTCTCCCCAGCACGTTTACAGTAGCGCAGTGCTTCTCTGCTGCCGTGTGCAAGCTGCTACTGTTCTAATAAGGAGCTTGCGCAAGAATGTAAAATCAACCAAGACACTAAGCACTGTTCCAGGGTTCCTCGGGAAAAAATGACTGATTCCTGGTTTGGGGCAGGAAGTAGCAATGATAAACCTGGAACATCTTGGCAGCACTGGGGTTATATCAATGGACTTCCCTTTGTAACAAAGGAGTCTTAAAAAGGTAATGAAATCAGCAGTTGGGGAAGAAAGGATGGAATAAGGAATGACTGTTGATAGTTAGGGTATTCTTTAGGGAGGGGGAACATGTTTTGGAAATAGTGGTGTTGAATGCAAAGCTCTGCAAATATTCTTTAAAAAGCATGTTTTAAAAGGGTGAAGTAGGGCTTCCCTGGTGGTCCAGTAGGTAAGGACACCACCTTGCAGTGCAAGGGGCGCTGGTTCCATCCCTGGCCTGGGAAGATCCCAAGTGCCACAGAGCAGCTGGACCGATATGTCCAATTACCGAGCCAGAGCTCTGGAGCGCATGCGCCCAGAACCAGCGCTCTGCAACAACAGAGGCCACCGCGATGGGAGGCCCACACGGGCCAAAGAAGAAAGATGGATGAAAACAGACAAATAGAAGTGGCCCGCCTGCCCTCCTCCCTCCCCACCTACCCCCCCTCAAAAAAGGGTGAAGTAGGTGGTATATGAATTAAATTCCAAATAAAGCTGTTATTTTAAAAAATTAATTTCACCTGCCTTTCTATTTATAAATGTGTTTTTGGTTTGATTTTAATTTTTTAATGTTGGCTGCCGGACACAACTGAAGTGACTTAGCACAGTACAATGTAGCTCCTAGGATAAATTTACCCTCTTTGGCTCACATTACGTCTCTATTGGACAGCATTGTTGTAGAGAGCTTAGGTGGCGAAGGGGATACCCTGGACATTTTGAGTTCTCATTTTTACCTCTATTTGTCTTGCACTCTCTATTTTCCCCAGTTTGCCAGCCGGCTTCAAGTACCGCCATATTTTATAGTCAACTGAGACACGAAGATCAGTCATCTTAAAACCCTCGATTGCCTTCTCCCCAGCACGTTTACAGTAGCGCAGTGCTTCTCTGCTGCCGTGTGCAAGCTGCTACTGTTCTAATAAGGAGCTTGCGCAAGAATGTAAAATCAACCAAGACACTAAGCACTGTTCCAGGGTTCCTCGGGAAAAAATGACTGATTCCTGGTTTGGGGCAGGAAGTAGCAATGATAAACCTGGAACATCTTGGCAGCACTGGGGTTATATCAATGGACTTCCCTTTGTAACAAAGGAGTCAACTTAGAGGATTCAGTAGCCAAAGATGAGATAATCTGAACATCAGTGTGGTAGGCTGAACCAACCTTTACCCTCAAATACTAATCCTAATCACCAAACCCGTAAATATCACCTTATGTAGTAAAAGATAAGGATCTTGAGAAAACTAGTTAATCCTGGACAATCCAGCTGAAAATTTATGTACCCATAAAATCTTTCCTCCACCATTTCAGACAAAGCGGCATTATACATACTCATACATACAATTCACAGCAGCGAACTATTAATAAAGTTTAATTACTTTGCTTATTAACAATCCTTCAACATAAAAGGCAAATTTGCTCAGAATATTCTGGAGATTTTTTAAAAATCACTTGGAGGAAATCAAGCCTAACACAACATTTGATACCTCCTGGAAGCGTGACTGATCGTATTGTGAAACAAATCAATACCCCATGTACACAATGCCCCTCATTATAACACAGAAGACCTAAAATACAGATGTAACTTCTCATCTCCCCACACGTGTGTTGCAAAAGGACAATAGAACTACACAGCTGACATTAGGAATTACTTATCACAAGGAAAGTTCTTCATAAATAAGTTATACAAACACAAGCATTATATTTTATTTATAAGGAAAACTGAATGAAGTATTTATGAGCTTTTCAGAAACATCAAGGTCATACATAAAGAGGGATCAGAATTTTGATTAATAGTTATCCTAAGTGTGGAGAGAGAAGATTAATTGCATGTCCCTGAAGAAGACATGAGAAACCAATAGGTAAAAGGAATTTGAAGAGAGAGTGCTGATGTTAACTAGGGTAGGAGGAGGGTCTTAAAGTTTGGAAAAATTAAAGAACAGAGGAGCTAACAATCAAGTGTCCCCTCTTCTCAGAAGTGATATGAGAAGCAGCACAATCACTGAAAGCACAGGCTCTGGGATTAAGTTCTGAATCCCAGCTCTGCCACTGATAAACTTCTTCTCTCTAGATCTAAAAATGGAGACTAGATTAGTATGACCTTCTAGGGTGGTAGGAAGGATTAAATAATCTATATATACCTCTTAAGAGTATTAGGCAAGTCATTTTATACACTAGCTCATTAAATTTTCAAATCAGGGCTTCCCCTGGTGGTCCAGTGGGTAAGGACACCGCCTTGCAGTGCAAGGGGCGCCGGTTTGATCCCTGGCCTGGGAAGATCCCATGTGCCACGGAGCGGCTGGACCAATGTGTCCAATTACTGAGCCGGAGCTCTGGGGTGCATGCGCCCAGAGCCGGCGCTCTGCGACGACAGAGGCCACCGCGATGGGAGGCCCACAGGAGCCAAAGAACAAAGACGGATGAAAATAGAGAAATTAAAGACCAATAGAAGTGGCCCGCCCGCTCCCCTCCCTCCCCAACCCAACACCGGCCCTAAATAAATAAATCTTAAAAAAAAAAAAAGTTTAAATTTTCAAAACAAACCATAAAAGCAGGCCTACCATCCCCAGGTACAGATGTGAGGAAACATTCTGAGAAATTAAGTAAAACGCCTACTGTTGCACAGATAATAAATGGCAGAGCTGGGTTAGAATACCTACCTTCCAAGCCCTAGAAAGATTTCTCTGTCATTGTAAGCATTTAATAGAGATTAATACAGGAGAGTCATGCAACACAGGAGCAGGAGTCATAAACAAGCATAATACTACCTTCTAGGGTGGCTCTTTTAGTCATACTGTTAATTTACATGCTGAAATACATATACTCAGTTATAAGTTATTTTCCTTCACAGTAAGGGCATTATACTGTTAAGGGTTTTCTAAAGTTATTTGTGTAGCTTTACATCAGAATGGTTAAGGTGCATTCTAAAGCAGTTTGTTATACATCAGTGGTTCTCAACTAGAAGTGCCAGAGAACATACGGCAATGTCTGGAGACATTTCTGGTTGTCACAACCTGGAGCTAAGTACTGGAATGCAGCGGTTCAAGGTCAAAGATGCTGCTTAACATCCTACAATGTACAGGACAGTCATACACAACAAAGAACAATCCGCCCGAAAATGTCAACAGTGACAAAGATGAGAAATTCGTCATAAACTGATACAGAGGATTAAGAACTTCAGATACAAAGTGACAGACCAAATACACAGAGAAAGTCCTCAAAAGTAAACCATAAACAAAAAGAACCTACAGAATGGGAGAAAATATCCGCAAATGATACAACCAACAAGAGCCAACGAGAACTTAATTCCTAAAATAAACAGTCCACACAAGTCAACAACAACAATGAAAAACCCAATCAAAAAAAAAAAAAAAAACTGAGCTTTAGAACTAAATATTTCTCCAAAGAAGACATAAGCTGGCCAAAAGGTACATGAAAAGAAGCTCAACATCAGTAATTATCAAAGAAACACAAACCAAAACAAGTCCATAAGTAACAATATTGCTGGATAGGATGTTGAGAAAACCCTCCTACACTGTTGACGGGAATGTAAGTTGGTGCAGCCACTATGGAAAATCAGAATGGAGATTTGCTCAAGAAACCAGAGTTGCCATATGATCCAGCAATCTCACTCCTGGGTATAAATTCAAACAACACTACAATTCAAAAAGATACATGCACCTCTATGTTCAAAGCAGCACTACTTAATAGTAGCCAAGACAAAGACATAACCTAAATGTCCACTGACAGATGAATCAATAAAGACGATATGGTGTGTGTGTGCATGTATATATCCAATGGAATTCTACTCGACCATAAATAAGTATGAAATAATGTCTTTTGCAGCAACATGGATGGCCCTGAGATTATCGTGCTAAGTGATATAAGTCAAACAAAGACAAGTATCATATGATGTCACTTACGGAAAAAAGAGCCCAAAAAATCAGACTCACAGAGAACAATTTAAGGTCATATAGTTATGCCTTCACAGTAAGGGCATTCTACTGTTAAGGGTTTTCTAAAGTTATTTGTGTAGCTTTACATCAGAATGGTTAAGGTGCATTCTAAAGCAGTTTGTTATACATCAGTGGTTCTCAACTAGAAGTGCCAGAGAACATACGGCAATGTCTGGAGACATTTCTGGTTGTCACAACCTGGAGCTAAGTACTGGAATGCAGCGGTTCAAGGTCAAAGATGCTGCTTAACATCCTACAATGTACAGGACAGTCATACACAACAAAGAACAATCCGCCGAAAATGTCAACAGTGACAAAGATGAGAAATTGTCATAAACTGATACAGAGGATTAAGAACTTCAGATACAAAGTGACAGACCAAATACACAGAGAAAGTCCTCAAAAGTAAACCATAAACAAAAAGAACCTACAGAATGGGAGAAAATATCCGCAAATGATACAACCAACAAGAGCCAACGAGAACTTAATTCCTAAAATAAACAGTCCACACAAGTCAACAACAACAATGAAAAACCCAATCAAAAAAAAAAAAAAAAACTGAGCTTTAGAACTAAATATTTCTCCAAAGAAGACATAAGCTGGCCAAAAGGTACATGAAAAGAAGCTCAACATCAGTAATTATCAAAGAAACACAAACCAAAACAAGTCCATAAGTAACAATATTGCTGGATAGGATGTTGAGAAAACCCTCCTACACTGTTGACGGGAATGTAAGTTGGTGCAGCCACTATGGAAAATCAGAATGGAGATTTGCTCAAGAAACCAGAGTTGCCATATGATCCAGCAATCTCACTCCTGGGTATAAATTCAAACAACACTACAATTCAAAAAGATACATGCACCTCTATGTTCAAAGCAGCACTACTTAATAGTAGCCAAGACAAAGACATAACCTAAATGTCCACTGACAGATGAATCAATAAAGACGATATGGTGTGTGTGTGCATGTATATATCCAATGGAATTCTACTCGACCATAAATAAGTATGAAATAATGTCTTTTGCAGCAACATGGATGGCCCTGGAGATTATCGTGCTAAGTGATATAAGTCAAACAAAGACAAGTATCATATGATGTCACTTACATGCAGAATCTAAAATATGACAGAGAAAAACTTATCCACAAAACAGAATCAGACTCACAGAGAACAGACTTGTGGTTGCCAAGGGGGAGGGGGGTAGGGCATACATGGATTGAGAGTTTGTGGTTAGCAAATGCAAACTATTTTTTATTTTATTTTTTTGTGTGTTGGGGGGGTGGGTTGGGGAGGGAGAGGGGCAGGCGGGCCACACTTCTATTGGTCTTTCTCATTTGTCTCTTTCCGTCCATCTTTGTTCTTCGGCCCGTGTGGGCCTCCCATCGCAGTGGCCTCTGTTGTTGCAGAGCACCGGCTCTGGGCACATGCGCCCCAGAGCTCCGGCTTGGTAATTGGACACATCCGTCCAGCCGCTCCGCGGCACATGGTATCTTCCCAGGCCAGGGATCAAACCGGCACCCCTTGCACTGCAAGGCGGTGTCCTTACCCACTGCACCACCAGGGAAGCTCCTGCAAACTATTATATATAGAATAGATAAACAGGAAAGTCATGCTGTATAGTATAAGGAACTATATTCAATATCCTATTATAAAACATAAAGGAATATGAAAAAAATATATATATGAATCACTTTGCTGCAATAAAAAATTAACATAACACTGTAAATCAACTATACTTCAATTTAAAAAGTCCATTCTAATCTTAAACTGTCACTTTACCGTACCTGATTTTTAAAAATTCAGGATATATTTCAAGACAGATGTCTATGTAGTAATCAAAAGTCTTAAAAATTCTTGTGTACTTTTCAATGAAGCAATTTCACTACTGTATATATCAAAGAAGCAATAAAGATGAATATACATAAAGATTTTATTACAAGGGGCTTCCCTGGTGGTCCAGTGGGTAAGGACACCACCTTGCAGTGCAAGGGGGCGCCGGTTCGATCCCTGGCCTGGGAAAATCCCATGTGCCACAGAGCGGCTGGACAGATGTGTTCAATTACCGAGCTGGAGCTCTGGAGCACATGCGCCCAGAGCCGGTGCTCTGAGATAACAGAGGCCGCTGCGATGGGAGGCCCACACGGGCCAAAGAAAAAAGATGGACGAAAATAGACAAATGGAAAAGACCAATAGAAGTGGCCCGCCCACCCCGCTTCCTCCTCACCCCACCCCAGCTCCCTCCAAAAAAAAAAAAGATTTTATTACAAGTATGTTACTTCTTTAAAGCAATTATTTCAAAACATCAGAATTCCAAACGTTAGAAACAAGCAAATGTCTAACAACAGAAAAATGAGCCCCCAAAAAGTTTCAGAATAAAACTTGAAAGAGACCATAACAAATTCTAACAAGTCTAGAGGGAACAAAAATGTCCTATGTTATTTAAACAGCCTTCACCATAGTGAAAGATGGACTGCTCCCCTATTTTACTAAGCCAGTATAACCAAAGTACCAAAACCCAAGGCAGTACCAAAATAGAAAACTACAGGCCAATCTCAGTTATGAATATAATTTTTCAAATTTACAAAAACATTAACAAACCCAATCTAGATACACACTAGAACAACCCATCGCAACCAAGTTGAGTTTATCTCAACAAAATCTGTTCCACCATTAGGAAATCAATTCATCAATTTTGTTAGAGATCAAAAAGACCTGAAATAATCTCAATGAATTACAAAGGAAAAAAAGTAAACAAATAATATAAGGATGATCCATATACTTACAACAGAGAACCCAACAAACAGAACTAAGAAAATACTAAAAGAGCAAAAGGAAAATACTCAAAGATTGAAAAGAATATTTTCAAAAGGAAATCAGAACTGAATCTGCAAGAAAAAAATAGTACAGATGTGGACAAACAGGCTCACACAAGAAGACGACAAAAGAAACTTCGATCCTGGACACCCTTTAACAATGGAGCCAGCCTAGGAATGCTTTACTTCTAAACTTGTTACACACAAAAAACTCAACCCTTAAGTCACTTGGCAATGGATTTCCAACTGCTGTGAGAGAGAAGTATTACTGACACAGAAGAATACATCGAAATGCGTAACATCAAAAGTATCAAAATATAAATGTACATAATCTTTGAAACAACTAATAAGGATTAAGGTAAGTATTTGCACAAATATTTAGAGACAAATATAGCAGGATGTTTACTTCACTGTTAACTGTAACAGGAAAAAATTTAACTATTAATAAATATCAAGAAAGACCGAATTGGGGGCTTCCTCTGGTGGTCCAGTGGGTAAGGACACCGCCTTGCAGTGCAAGGGGCGCCGGTTCAATCCCTGGCCTGGGAAGATCCCACATGCCGCGGAGCGGCTGGACCGATGTGTCCAATCACCGAGCCAGAGCTCTGGAGCACATGCGCCCAGAGCCCGCGCTCTACAACGACAGACGCCACCTCGATGGGAGGTCCACAGGAGCCAAAGAACAAAGACGGATGAAAATGGAGAAATGAAGGACCAATAGAAGTAGCCCACCCGCTCCCCTCCCTCCCCAACCCGACCCTCGCCCAAAAAAAATAAATAAATCTTTAAAAAAAAAAAAAAAAAGACCGAATTGGGCGTCCCTGGTGGTCCAGTGGGTAAGGACACCGCCTTGCAGTGCAAGGGGCGCTGGCTCAAGCCCTGGCCTGGGAAGATCCCACGTGCCACGCGGAGCGGCTGGACTGATGTGTCCAACTACCGAGCCGGAGCTCTGGAGCACATGCACCCAGAGCCAGTGCTCTGCAACAACAGAGGCCGCCGCAATGGGAGGCCCACATGGGCCAAAGAAAAAAGATGGATGAAAATGGAAAAATGAAAGATCAACAGAAGTGGCCCACCTGCTCCCATCCCACCCCCACCAAAATAAATAAATAAATAAATCTTTAAAAAAAAAAAAGACCGAATTAAAATTATGGACTCCACATAATAGAATACTAGGCAGTCATTAAAAATAAAATTTGTTACTTAAGTGGGAACATCCTATAAAAGTAACCAGAATTTTCATTCAATTTTAAGAGTTTTTTCATATATCTTAATATACATATAAAAACTCTTCAAAGATAATATACCAATAAGTGAATGAATATTCAACTAATCTTTTTTCTTTACGCTTTTCTACATTTTCTGGATTGTTTGCAATAGGCAGTATTAATTTTATCTAAAATTCCTAACTTGACAAACAGCTCATATAGAAACAACTCATAAATATTTGAATGATACTGAAAAAAATAGCCAACAATTTAGGAAAAAAATTAAAATGAAGAAAGTATAAGTTGATATCTGACACTGAGATATAGTAGGTCTTTTAAAGCATCAAAGCATTATCAAGTTTGTTCAAAAGAATTCTTAGGTTTCTCTATACCATACATGAGATCAGTAAGAGAAAGAATAAAGTCAGAAAGTACCAGTAACAAATAAAAGACAAAGACCAATGTGTGTGAAAAAGATATTTATAAATTAGTAAGAAAACATCAAAGGACAGGAAGAGGGAATGCACAAGGAAAAACAAGCAGTCACGGCCTTTAAAGCCTAATCACAAGCCATCTAAGCAGTGTCTTACTGCTGTTGTAAGTAGCATTTAGAAACGTAGAATAAGTAGAATACCTAGAGCAATAAGATACATCTGTCTATGCTATTGATAATAAAAACTTAAAGTCTATACTTAATGAGGTAACACTAAAAACATCAGGACTAACGTAAACTAGAAGATGACAGATGTTCAAGGAAGTTTCCTGTAGGTTATTTACCAATAGCAAGATCTAATAAATAATTGAATAGGCAGTAATAGGAAAATAATTAAATTACGATGTACTTATAAATTACTTTTAAAACCAACGTTTTTTGAAAAATAATTTACACAAAAAAATTTTACATCATAATTAAAAGTAAAAGACAAAACTACATATGCAGTATGATCAACTGTTTAAAACTTTTACTTGCTGATATAAAACATGGCCAGAAGTACATTAAAATGACAAAATATTCCAAAGGACAGAATTACGAGTACATTTTCTTTACTCTTTCTTTGTATTTTATGGTAGGGGAAGAAAAAAACACCTTTGCATTTTAATTTTTCCCCCTTTTTAATGATGAGAGTTTACTTTACTTAACCTGACCCAAGAGGTAGTTGATGGAATGAAAATAGTCATGGGAGCCTGTGCAATTTACTAAGCTTTCATTTCCTCAATTGTGAAATAGGGAGAATAACAGCCTTAAAGAATTCAGAGAATTAAATAATTAATGCATTTAAAGTGCCTTAAGGGAGCACGGTAGCAGACTTCATGTGAATATTCCAATTAAAAAAAAAAAATTATTTATTTATTTATTTGGTTATTCTGGGTTTTCACTGCTGCCACAGGTCCTTCTCTAGCGGGGGCTACTCTAGTTGAGGTGAGCAGGCTTCCTGTTGCGGTGACTTCTCTTGTTCTGGAACTCCGGCTCTAGGGCACCCGGGCTCCATAGGTGCAGCCCGAGGCTCTACAGCACAGGCTCAATAGTTGTGGCTCACGGGCTTAGTTGCTCCGCAGCATGTGGCATCTTCTCAGATCAGGATCAAACCCATGTCTCCTGGGATTGGCCTCCTGTGTGAAAAGATATTTATAAATTAGTAAGAAAACATCAAAGGACAGGAAGAGGGAATGCACAAGGAAAAACAAGCAGTCACGGCCTTTAAAGCCTAATCACAAGCCATCTAAGCAGTGTCTTACTGCTGTTGTAAGTAGCATTTAGAAACGTAGAATAAGTAGAATACCTAGAGCAATAAGATACATCTGTCTATGCTATTGATAATAAAAACTTAAAGTCTATACTTAATGAGGTAACACTAAAAACATCAGGACTAACGTAAACTAGAAGATGACAGATGTTCAAGGAAGTTTCCTGTAGGTTATTTACCAATAGCAAGATCTAATAAATAATTGAATAGGCAGTAATAGGAAAATAATTAAATTACGATGTACTTATAAATTACTTTTAAAACCAACGTTTTTTGAAAAATAATTTACACAAAAAAATTTTACATCATAATTAAAAGTAAAAGACAAAACTACATATGCAGTATGATCAACTGTTTAAAACTTTTACTTGCTGATATAAAACATGGCCAGAAGTACATTAAAATGACAAAATATTCCAAAGGACAGAATTACAGTACATTTTCTTTACTCTTTCTTTGTATTTTATGGTGGGGGAAGAAAAACACCTTTGCATTTTAATTTTTCCCCCTTTTTAATGATGAGAGTTTACTTTACTTAACCTGACCCAAGAGGTAGTTGATGGAATGAAAATAGTCATGGGAGCCTGTGCAATTTACTAAGCTTTCATTTCCTCAATTGTGAAATAGGGAGAATAACAGCCTTAAAGAATTCAGAGAATTAAATAATTAATGCATTTAAAGTGCCTTAAGGGAGCACGGTAGCAGACTTCATGTGAGTATTCCAATTAAAAAAAAAATTATTTATTTATTTATTTGGTTATTCTGGGTTTTCACTGCTGCCACAGGTCCTTCTCTAGCGGGGGCTACTCTAGTTGAGGTGAGCAGGCTTCCTGTTGCGGTGACTTCTCTTGTTCTGGAACTCCGGCTCTAGGGCACATGGGCTCAATAGTTGCAGCTCCGAGGCTCTACAGCACAGGCTCAATAGTTGTGGCTCACGGGCTTAGTTGCTCCGCAGCATGTGGCATCTTCTCAGATCAGGGATCAAACCCATGTCTCCTGCATTGGCAGGCAAAGTCTTTATCAGTGAGCTACCAGGGAAGCCCTCCAAATTTTATCTGAATAAATAAAATACCTAAGAATTCAGGAAAGCTCTAGAAAATAAATAATGAAGGTTCCTGGGTCTTTAAAATATTAAAACATTAGAAAGTAGGGAAAAATACAGTCACTGCAACCATGCGGTAGAACACTAGAATAGACAAACATCATTCAGAAATGTGCTCAAGTATTTCTGGGTATTTAGCCTATAATAAAATGGTGGCATTTCAAAATCAATGGAGAAAAATGGGTTGATCACTACATGGTGCAAGAATACCTGGTTAACCATTTGAAAACAAATTCTACTAAAAGCTGGAGTCCTATCTCAGTCACTACCACAAAATAAATCCCAAAGTGATGAAACATTTAGAAGTAAATACTAGGAACTTCCCTGCTGGTCCAGTAGTTAAGGATCCACCTTGCAACACAGGGGACTCAGAGTTCGATCTCTGGTTGGGGAATTAAGGTCCAACATGCTGTGGCCAACTAAGCCCCAGCACGGCAAGTAGTGAGCCAGCAAGCCACAACCAAAGATCTCACATGACAATGAAGACCTGATACAGCAAGTAAATATATTTTTTAAAAAGGTAAATATTAGAAAATAACATAGACAAAGAAGAGAATTTAGAAGCCACTAAGGAAAAAATGGGTAAGTCACATAAAAATTAAAATATTTCCATATGCCAAAACATCTCAAAATAAACAAAATGGGGGAAATTCCTGCTACATACATGATAATAAACTCAACTTCCCTATATGCAAAGAACTTAGTTTGTTAAATCAAGGAGCTATAGGCTCTCCTATGGCTTCCCAGGTGGCTCAGCTGTAAAGAATCTGCCGACAATGCAGCAGACCCAGGTTGGATCTCTAGGTTGGGAAGATCCCCTGGTGAAGGAAATGGCAACCCACTCCAGTATTCTTGCCTGGGAAATTCCATGGACAAAGGAGCCTGTTGGGCTATAGTCCATACGGCTGCAAGAGTTGGACATGACTCAATGACTAAACAACCACCACCATTAACAACAACACGTTTTGGAAGCAATCATGATGTCCTTCAATAACTGGTACATCCAAACAATGGAATATTAATCAGTCCTTTAAAAATAAAAAAAACAGAAACAGGCCTCCAAGACACAAAAGACATGAAGAAACCTTAAATGTGTATCACTAAGCAATCTGAAAGGGGCATATAACTGTATCATTCCAACTGTATAACATTCTGGAAAAGGCAGAAACCATGGAAACAGTAAAAAGATCAGTGTTTGCCAAGGATTTAGGGAAAAAAGAGGAATGAGTATGTAGAACACAGGGGATTTCTTAGGCAGTGCAACTATTCTGTATGATACCACAATGGCCAATGATACACGCATTGCATGTTCATCCGAACCCACAGAATGTACTACATACACAGTGAACCCTGATGCAAATGATGGACTCTGGGTGATAACAATGTGCATGTTCATCAGCTGTTTGCAAATTTACCACCTTGGTGTTGAATGTTGATGGTGGGGTAGTAGAGGGAAGGGAGTATAAGGAAACTCTCTGTACTTTATGTTCAATTTTGCTGTGAAACTAAAACCACTCTAAAAATAGTATCTACTGATTTTTAAAACTGTAACCATATCTGTATCCTCAGTGTCTAGCATGGTACTTGGTCTACAGTGAATACTCAAAGAACAATAATTTAAAAAACACACAGTACAGGGCAAGGCATGTTAACATCTCCATAAACCACAGCTTCTATTTTACTATGAACTAACATGATACAGAGAAACAAGACAAATTTGAGGGAATGTTGCATACATTAAAAACAATTGAGAGTTTTAATCAAAAGAGTATCTTTGCTGTTCACTGCACAAGTCACACGGACTCCATGTCTGGAATATTCTGCAATTTTAGGGACACTGTTTTAGGAAGAGCACTAACAAACTACATAGTATTAGAATACCTGGCTAGCCAAAGAGGGTATAGAATCCTGGGCTTAGGCCCCAGGAAATGGGGCAACCCACTCCAGTATTCTTGCCTGGGAAATTCCATGGACAAAGGAGCCTGTTGGGCTATAGTCCATACGGCTGCAAGAGTTGGACATGACTCAATGACTAAACAACCACCACCATTAACAACAACACGTTTTGGAAGCAATCATGATGTCCTTCAATAACTGGTACATCCAAACAATGGAATATTAATCAGTCCTTTAAAAATAAAAAAAACAGAAACAGGCCTCCAAGACACAAAAGACATGAAGAAACCTTAAATGTGTATCACTAAGCAATCTGAAAGGGGCATATAACTGTATCATTCCAACTGTATAACATTCTGGAAAAGGCAGAAACCATGGAAACAGTAAAAAGATCAGTGTTTGCCAAGGATTTAGGGAAAAAAGAGGAATGAGTATGTAGAACACAGGGGATTTCTTAGGCAGTGCAACTATTCTGTATGATACCACAATGGCCAATGATACACGCATTGCATGTTCATCCGAACCCACAGAATGTACTACATACACAGTGAACCCTGATGCAAATGATGGACTCTGGGTGATAACAATGTGCATGTTCATCAGCTGTTTGCAAATTTACCACCTTGGTGTTGAATGTTGATGGTGGGGTAGTAGAGGGAAGGGAGTATAAGGAAACTCTCTGTACTTTATGTTCAATTTTGCTGTGAAACTAAAACCACTCTAAAAATAGTATCTACTGATTTTTTAAAAACTGTAACCATATCTGTATCCTCAGTGTCTAGCATGGTACTTGGTCTACAGTGAATACTCAAAGAACAATAATTTAAAAAACACACAGTACAGGGCAAGGCATGTTAACATCTCCATAAACCACAGCTTCTATTTTACTATGAACTAACATGATACAGAGAAACAAGACAAATTTGAGGGAATGTTGCATACATTAAAAACAATTGAGAGTTTTAATCAAAAGAGTATCTTTGCTGTTCACTGCACAAGTCACACGGACTCCATGTCTGGAATATTCTGCAATTTTAGGGACACTGTTTTAGGAAGAGCACTAACAAACTACATAGTATTAGAATACCTGGCTAGCCAAAGAGGGTATAGAATCCTCAGATGAGGAGCTGCCAAGATGGAAGCAAGCTCTCTAAATATCTAACGACTTCTTCAGTGGAAGAGAAAATCGACTGATTTTTGACTCTTTCTCGAGTCTCTAATAAGAAAACTAACAAAATAAAAGATATCACTAATTAAAAAAAAAAAACTGAACAAAGGCACCTTACTTCATAGCTCTCCCTGTTCTTTTACTTGCAGTATGTTTTCCCCATGTTATAGAGAAGAATTATCTACTATCAGTAGGCATCTCACTAGATCATAAAATTCCTGAAATCAGAACTGTACCTTGTTTATTTTCACTCCCTTCCACATTACCAAGCATAACTGTACTACACAAAAATAAAACACAACTGTTTACTAAATACGCCTATGAAGCCTAAATTCAATTTAAGGATACAAGAAGAGCACATCAAATTTCACTGAATAAAAACCCAGTGCAAGGAAGGAAAACTTCCAAACACATTCTACGAGGCCACCATCACCCTGATACCCAAACCAGGCAAAGACAACACAAAAAAGGAAAACTATAGGCCAATTTCACTGATGAACTTAGACGCCAAGATCCTCAACAAAATCCTAGCAAACAGAATTCAACGACACGTCAAAAAACTCATACATTATGATCAAGTCGGGTTCATCCCAGGCATGCAAGGCTTCTTCAACATCCGCAAATCAATCAACGTGATACACATCAACAAGTTGAAAGACAAAAATCACATGATCATTTCAAAAGATGCAGAAAAAGCCTTCGACAAAGTACAACACCCATTTATGATAAAAACTCTTCAGAAAATGGGCATAGAAGGAACCTATCTCAACATAATAAAAGCCATCTATGAGAAGCCTACAGCGAACATTATTTTTAATGGTGAAAAACTGAAAGCATTCCCTCTAAGATCAGGAACAAGACAGGGTGCCCACTTTCACCACTACTATTCAACATAGTCGTGGAAGTCCTAGCAACAGCAATAAAAAGGAATGAAGATGAAACTGAACAGCAATAGAGAATCATTTTTTGCACTTTTAGGAAGAGCACTAACAAACTACATAGTATAAAAGGCTAGCCAAAGAGGGTATAGAATCCTCAGATGAGGAGCTGCCAAGATGGAAGCAAGCTCTCTAAATATCTAACGACTTCTTCAGTGGAAGAGAAAATCGACTGATTTTTGACTCTTTCTCGAGTCTCTAATAAGAAAACTAACAAAATAAAAGATATCACTAATTAAAAAAAAAAAACTGAACAAAGGCACCTTACTTCATAGCTCTCCCTGTTCTTTTACTTGCAGTATGTTTTCCCCATGTTATAGAGAAGAATTATCTACTATCAGTAGGCATCTCACTAGATCATAAAATTCCTGAAATCAGAACTGTACCTTGTTTATTTTCACTCCCTTCCACATTACCAAGCATAACTGTACTACACAAAAATAAAACACAACTGTTTACTAAATACGCCTATGAAGCCTAAATTCAATTTAAGGATACAAGAAGAGCACATCAAATTTCACTGAATAAAAACCCAGTGCAAGGAAGGAAAACTTCCAAACACATTCTACGAGGCCACCATCACCCTGATACCCAAACCAGGCAAAGACAACACAAAAAAGGAAAACTATAGGCCAATTTCACTGATGAACTTAGACGCCAAGATCCTCAACAAAATCCTAGCAAACAGAATTCAACGACACGTCAAAAAACTCATACATTATGATCAAGTCGGGTTCATCCCAGGCATGCAAGGCTTCTTCAACATCCGCAAATCAATCAACGTGATACACATCAACAAGTTGAAAGACAAAAATCACATGATCATTTCAAAAGATGCAGAAAAAGCCTTCGACAAAGTACAACACCCATTTATGATAAAAACTCTTCAGAAAATGGGCATAGAAGGAACCTATCTCAACATAATAAAAGCCATCTATGAGAAGCCTACAGCGAACATTATTTTTAATGGTGAAAAACTGAAAGCATTCCCTCTAAGATCAGGAACAAGACAGGGGTGCCCACTTTCACCACTACTATTCAACATAGTCGTGGAAGTCCTAGCAACAGCAATAAGAGAAGAGAAAGAAATCAAAGGAATCCAGATTGGAAAGGAAGAAGTCTCTTTTTGCAGATGACATGATATTATACATAGAAAATCCCAAAGACACGGTTACAAAGCTACTAGAGCTAATCAATGAATTCAGCAAAGTCACAGGATGCAAAGTCAACACACAGAAGTCACTGGCATTCCTATACACAAACAATGAAAAATCAGAAAATGAAATCAAAGAGGCAATCCCCTTCACCATTGCAACCAAAAGAATCAAATATCTAGGAATAAACCTTCCCAAAGAAACAAAAGAATTGTACACAGAAAATTACAAGACACTCATGAGGGACATTAAAGAAGACTTAAACAGATGGAAAGGTATTCCATGTTCCTGGATCGGAAGAATCAATATTGTGAAAATGACCATACTACCAAATATCATGTACAGATTCAATGCAATACCTATCCAACTACCATTGACATTTTTCACAGAACTAGACCAAAGAATCACACAGTTCATATGGAAACACAGAAGACCTCGAATAGCCAAAGCAATCCTGAGGAAGAAGAATGGAGTTGGAGGGATCAGCCTCCCTAACTTCAGACTCTACTACAAAGCAACAGTTATCAAGACAGTATGGTACTGGCACAAAAATAGAACTATAGATCAACGGAACAAGATTGAGAACCCAGAGATAAACCCATGCACCTATGGGTACCTTATTTTTGACAAAGGAGGAGAAACTATAAAATGGGACAAAGACAGCCTCTTCAACAAATGGTGCTGGGAAAATTGGACAGCTACATGCAAAAAAATGAAGTTGGAACATTCCCTGACACCATACACAAAGATCAACTCAAAATGGATTACAAGACCTAAATGTAAGACCAGAAACCATCAAACTCTTAGAGGAGAATATAGGCAAAACCCTCAAGGACATCAATCAAAGCAAGATCTTCTCTGACCCACCTACTAAAATAGTGGAACGGAAAAGAAAAGTCAACACGTGGGACCTAATGAAACTTAAAAGCTTTTGTACAGCAAAAGAAATCACCAAAAAGTTGAACAGACAGCCCACAGAGTGGGAGAAAATCATAGCAAATGAAACAACAGACAAAGAATTAATCTCCAAAATCTACAAGCAACTCAGACAACTCAGCACAGGGAAAATGAGCAGCCCAATCAAAAAATGGGAAAAGGATCTAAAGAGACGCCTCTCCAAAGAGGACATACAGATGGCCCCAAAATACATGAAACGATGCTCAACCTCGCTTATTATCAGAGAAATGCAAATTAAAACCACAATGAGATACCACCTCACACCTGTCAGAATGGCCATCATCAACAAATCGACAGACAACAAATGCTGGAGAGGGTGCGGAGAAAAACCCTCTTGCATTGCTGGTGGGAATGTAAATTGATACAACCTCTATGGAAGACAATATGGAGATTCCTTAAAAAACTAAAAATAGAAGCACCCTATGACCCAACAATCCCACTATTAGGCCTATAGCCTGATGAAATCAAGGGTGAAAGAGGCACCTGTACCCCAATGTTCATTGCAGCTCTCTATACAATAGCCAGAACATGGAAGCAACCTAGATGTCCATCGACAAATAAATGGATACAGAAGCTCTGGTACATATATACAATGGAATACTACTCAGCTGTTAAAAGAAATGCAGAAGACTCAGTCCTAATGAGGTGGCTGGCTCTAGAACCTATCATAAAAAGTGAAGTGAGTCAAAAAGAGAAAGACAAGTATAGTATACTAACTCATATATATGGGATCTAGTAAGATGGTCATGATAACACACGCAGTGAACTCATGTAAAAACAAGGGAATAGACATAAAGACATTGTGGAGACCGAACAGTGGGAGGGACGCATGGAGGGAGTAACATGGAAACCTATACTGTCATGTGTGGAAAAGATAGCTATTGTCATTGTGCTAGGGAAATAGGAGTACCTACAACCACTTGGGGCGATGGTCTGGAGGGATGGGGGGGGGACCTTGGTGGGGGGAGGGTCCAGGGATATGCATATGAATGATCTGGGAACATACATGTAAAAAATAAAAATTAAAATTAAAAAAAAAAAAAAACAGTGCAGGAGGTAGTCAAGGTATTTTAGAAATCTGAGCCCTCAAGATTCAAAGGTAATTCCATCCACAGGTAGTGAGGTAAGACATACAATTAAAGGATTATTACACAACCCCAGGCTATGGCATGTTGGGACACTGAAGTAGTTAAGACTGTGAGGTAAGCTCAGGGCTTATGTTTCAGATCAAATTTAGTGGCTGGAAGCTTTATCAAGTAATAATAAACCAAATATATGTATTATTGACTGACTGGTGTTAAAACAACTGGAATTAACCACTTGGAAGAAAAAGTTAAAGCCCTGTGTCACATCAAAAATGAACTCCAGATGCAGGCAATTTCCCCTAGCAAGCACAGCAGGAAGCAGCTCTCCAGGGAGTTCTGCCCTTCAGAGGGCCACCCTCTCCAACCAAGTCTGGATTTCAGTTCTGGGAAGAGCCTCTTGAAGATGTGCTCCTTCCTTGGGTGTTCTGTCTTAGCTACCCCTAGAGGCAGTGGCTGATCCCTATCTCTACTGCTCCTATATTCTTTAAGGTGTTCTTTTTCCCTTAGGTAATCTCCTATGTAGGCTTCCCTGATGGCTCAAATGATAAAGAATCCACCTGCAATGCAAGAGACCCAGGTTCAATCACTGGGCCAGGAAGATGCCCTGGAGAAGGGCAATTTTCTATATAGTTAAAAAATTATTTATATTGGGCTTCCCTGGTGGTCCAGTGGGTAAGGACACCACCTTGCAGTGCAAGGGGCGCCAGTTTGATCCTTGGCCTGGGAAGATCCCACGTGCCGCGGAGCGGCTGGACCCATGTGTCCAATTACCAAGCCGGAGCTCTGGAGCGCATGCGCCCAGAGTCAGTGCTCTGCAACAACTGAGGCCACCGCGATGGGAGGACCACATGGGTCAAAGAACAAAGATGGATGAAAACAGATAAATGAAAGACCAGTAGAAGTGGCCTGCCTGCCCCCACTCCCACCCCAACCCGCCCCCCCCAAAAAATTTATATTAAACTTTACCTGTTTAAAAATAAATTTCATTGCTCGCTTCGGCAGCACATATACTAAAATTGGAACAATACAGAGAAGATTAGTATGGCCCCTGCGCAAGGATGACACACAAATTCGTGAAGCGTTCCATATTTTTTACAATGGAATACTACTCAGCTGTTAAAAGAAATGCAGAAGACTCAGTCCTAATGAGGTGGCTAGCTCTAGAACCTATCATAAAAACTGAAGTAAGTCAGAGAAAGACAAGTACAGTATACTAACTCATATATATATGGAATCTAGTAAGATGGTCATGATAACACACGCAGTGAACTCATGGAACAAAGAATAGACATAAGGACATTGTGGAGAACAAACAGTGAGAGGGAGGCATAGAGGAAGTAACATCGAAACCTATACTGGCAAGTGTGGAAAAGATAGCTATTGTCATCGTGCTAAGGGAATAGGAGTACCTACAATCACTTGGGGCGATGGTCCGGAGGGGTGGGGGGGGAATGGGGTGGCGAGGGGAACAGGGATATGCATATGAATGATCTGGGAACATACATGTCAGTGAACAACAAAACTCTGTAAAATCTTTAACATAAAGAATTTTTAAAAATAAATAAAATAAATAAATTTCAGATCATCTAAAGCACTAATTACAAAAGGCAAAAATTACAAAAGACATTATGGTCGCTGCTGCTTTTAGTAAAAGGAGATCTTTCTAAGAAACCCAGAAACCATAAATGTTTACAAATGGCCAGGTCTACATAAAAAGTGAAGCCTCCTGCATAACAAAAGAAAAACAAGTAAACATATGTATTTACTATCAGAAAAGCACAAATTAAAAGGCCATAGTTTTACCTACTTGCTTACACCTCTTCAATGCCTTCCTTAGAGCTCTAGGCTGAAGCTCGTCTGGGCACCTACACCTAATCTGACCCTCACATCATCTCTATCAGGCACACTGACCTCTCTTCAGTTCTCCTATCCTGCTTCTTCCAAAAATGGGACTCTGCTCATCCGCTGGATCTCAGCTCTAGGACCACCCCCTCAGAAGTCTTTCCTGGACTCATCGAACGGGTCAGCTTCCTCAGTCACAGCACTGGGTGTAACTCTCACAGTTGCTCAGCCCCCAAACCTCTGAGTTACCCTTGACTCTTTCTCTTGCAGCCCATATCTCACCCAAATCCTCTTGGACACACCTTCAAATAGAACCTCCACCCATGCGCCCTTGCCTCAGCTTCATCATCTTTTCCCTGCATTATCCATCCCCTGCCCTCTTTTACTTCTTTGCCAGTCTAGCAGCCAGAGTGGTTTGGTTTTGCGTGTTTTTTAAATGTAAGTCAGATCACACCACTCCTCCGCTCAAGACATTTTCAATGGTTCCCCATAGTGAAAGTCAATCTCGACAATGCTCCCAGGCCCTGTAAGATCTGCCCCAGCCCACTATCTTTCGCCTCACGTTCTACTACTCTCATCTTCCTTCCTCTTCCACCTCCTTCCACCCACCGCCCCATAATTCCATTCTAGCCACACTGACCTCCATGCCATGCCTCAAACACACCAGACACACTTCTTCCCTAAGGCACTTGGAAAACCTGCCCCCGTCTGGGCGCTCCTCCTCCAGACACCCACATCAGCTCTGTCACCCCCATGTCTCTGGTCAAATGTCATCTTCTCAAGCCCACCCTAACCACCCTATTTAAAACTGGCCAACACCCTTCCTTCTACCCTGTTCTACTTTTTCTTTTTTTCCATAGCACCTATCACCGAACAATCCATATGATTTGCTTATGTTTGTTACCTGTTTCTTCCACACCAGGGCAGAGTTGGTTATTATCTGAGTTGCCTCACAATCCAGAATGGCCAGGTCTACATAAAAAGTGAAGCCTCCTGCATAACAAAAGAAAAACAAGTAAACATATGTATTTACTATCAGAAAAGCACAAATTAAAAGGCCATAGTTTTACCTACTTGCTTACACCTCTTCAATGCCTTCCTTAGAGCTCTAGGCTGAAGCTCGTCTGGGCACCTACACCTAATCTGACCCTCACATCATCTCTATCAGGCACACTGACCTCTCTTCAGTTCTCCTATCCTGCTTCTTCCAAAAATGGGACTCTGCTCATCCGCTGGATCTCAGCTCTAGGACCACCCCCTCAGAAGTCTTTCCTGGACTCATCGAACGGGTCAGCTTCCTCAGTCACAGCACTGGGTGTAACTCTCACAGTTGCTCAGCCCCCAAACCTCTGAGTTACCCTTGACTCTTTCTCTTGCAGCCCATATCTCACCCAAATCCTCTTGGACACACCTTCAAATAGAACCTCCACCCATCCGCCCTTGCCTCAGCTTCATCATCTTTTCCCTGCATTATCCATCCCCTGCCCTCTTTTACTTCTTTGCCAGTCTAGCAGCCAGAGTGGTTTGGTTTTGCGTGTTTTTTAAATGTAAGTCAGATCACACCACTCCTCCGCTCAAGACATTTTCAATGGTTCCCCATAGTGAAAGTCAATCTCGACAATGCTCCCAGGCCCTGTAAGATCTGCCCCAGCCCACTATCTTTCGCCTCACGTTCTACTACTCTCATCTTCCTTCCTCTTCCACCTCCTTCCACCCACCGCCCCATAATTCCATTCTAGCCACACTGACCTCCATGCCATGCCTCAAACACACCAGACACACTTCTTCCCTAAGGCACTTGGAAAACCTGCCCCCGTCTGGAACGCTCCTCCTCCAGACACCCACATCAGCTCTGTCACCCCCATGTCTCTGGTCAAATGTCATCTTCTCAAGCCCACCCTAACCACCCTATTTAAAACTGGCCAACACCCTTCCTTCTACCCTGTTCTACTTTTTCTTTTTTTCCATAGCACCTATCACCGAACAATCCATATGATTTGCTTATGTTTGTTACCTGTTTCTTCCACACCAGGGCAGAGTTGGTTATTATCTGAGTTGCCCACTGATGCATTTCAAATATCCAGAATTGTGCCTGGCCAGTAGTACACCTCCATATTTGTTGAATAGTTTTATACTTTGTGGGATTAAAGAATTAACAGCCTTCTGATTCATTACCTAGGAAAGAGGTCTGGGTTTGGTTTCCTTTGTCATTTTGTTTCCTACAAAACTCAATGATTAACTGAAGAATCTTTTTTTTTTTTTTTTTGATCTATCAGAAGATACAAATTCAGAACTACTGACATTATCCAGGGCTTGTAAGAGTGTAGGGGAAATCTACCTCTCATGTAGCACTGGCAGGTATGTAAATTGATACTTTCTGAGAATAAGTTAGCAATAGCTATTAAAATTTAAATCACTCAGAGTTCATGCCCTTTAATTCAGTAGTCTTACAGAAGTAAAAGCAAAAGTACCTGAAAAATAGGTACAAGAGTATCTAATACAGAATCGCTGAGAAAGTGGAAGACTTGAAAGCAACCTACTTACCTACCAATAAACATAGAGGCTAAGAAATCATGTATGGTACATGTATGTGACAACATTCTTTAACAAGAATGGGGCAGATCTGTAACACTGAACTGGAAAGTAATGCACGATCTACTAGACTACATCAAGGGGTCTCTGGCATCAGATGACCAGGATTTGAATCCTGGTTCCCCTCACTTCCTAGCTGTGCAACTCTAGGCCCTTTTAACTTCTCTATGCTTCAGCTTCCTCATCAATAAAACAAGACTATTATAATAATACCCCCTTCACCGATCAGAAGATTTCCTGAGATCATGCACACAGTGTCTATAGCACATTTATGGGCACATAACCATTTACAAGTATACAGTAAGTACAGCTAGTATTTAGAACACTATTTTTAAATAGAAAGGAACTAAAAGCAGAGCAAATGCTTCTAAGAGCTTAACTTAGATTTTAAATTATTAAAATCTGAGTTTACATTATACATATAGTCTTTGAATTCTCAATATAAAATAATCAGCAGAAATTTGACTATTAAAGTTACCTTTGTTCTAAACGAGTAAACTAAGGTGAATGATCCAAAAGAAAGTTTTTTAAAAAACTTACAAAATAAGGACTTGGACTGCAAGGAGATTAAACCAGTCAATCCTAAAGGAAATCAACCTTAAATAGTCATTGGAAGGACTGGTGCTGCAGTTCCAGTACTTTGTCCACCTGCTGTGAAGAGCTGATTCACTAGACAAGACTCTGATGCTGGGAAAGATTGAATGCAAAAGGAGAAAAGGGCAGCAGAAGAAGAGATGATTAGATAGCATCACTGACTCAATGGACATGAATTTGAGCAAACTCTGGGAGACAGTGGAGGACAGAGGAGCTGCAGTCATGGGGTCACAAAGAGTCGGCCAGCACTTAGCAACTAAGCCACAGAAGAAAATTATTACATTTCACCTTATAGATTTCATAGCACTGGCAGGTATGTAAATTGATACTTTCTGAGAATAAGTTAGCAATAGCTATTAAAATTTAAATCACTCAGAGTTCATGCCCTTTAATTCAGTAGTCTTACAGAAGTAAAAGCAAAAGTACCTGAAAAATAGGTACAAGAGTATCTAATACAGAATCGCTGAGAAAGTGGAAGACTTGAAAGCAACCTACTTACCTACCAATAAACATAGAGGCTAAGAAATCATGTATGGTACATGTATGTGACAACATTCTTTAACAAGAATGGGGCAGATCTGTAACACTGAACTGGAAAGTAATGCACGATCTACTAGACTACATCAAGGGGTCTCTGGCATCAGATGACCAGGATTTGAATCCTGGTTCCCCTCACTTCCTAGCTGTGCAACTCTAGGCCCTTTTAACTTCTCTATGCTTCAGCTTCCTCATCAATAAAACAAGACTATTATAATAATACCCCCTTCACCGATCAGAAGATTTCCTGAGATCATGCACACAGTGTCTATAGCACATTTATGGGCACATAACCATTTACAAGTATACAGTAAGTACAGCTAGTATTTAGAACACTATTTTTAAATAGAAAGGAACTAAAAGCAGAGCAAATGCTTCTAAGAGCTTAACTTAGATTTTAAATTATTAAAATCTGAGTTTACATTATACATATAGTCTTTGAATTCTCAATATAAAATAATCAGCAGAAATTTGACTATTAAAGTTACCTTTGTTCTAAACGAGTAAACTAAGGTGAATGATCCAAAAGAAAGTTTTTTAAAAAACTTACAAAATAAGGACTTGGACTGCAAGGAGATTAAACCAGTCAATCCTAAAGGAAATCAACCTTAAATAGTCATTGGAAGGACTGGTGCTGCAGTTCCAGTACTTTGTCCACCTGCTGTGAAGAGCTGATTCACTAGACAAGACTCTGATGCTGGGAAAGATTGAATGCAAAAGGAGAAAAGGGCAGCAGAAGAAGAGATGATTAGATAGCATCACTGACTCAATGGACATGAATTTGAGCAAACTCTGGGAGACAGTGGAGGACAGAGGAGCTGCAGTCATGGGGTCACAAAGAGTCGGCCAGCACTTAGCAACTAAGCCACAGAAGAAAATTATTACATTTCACCTTATAGATTTCATACACAAATCATTTCTTTTTTTTTTAAGGTTTTACTGTTTATTTATTTTCATCCATCTTATTCTTTGGCCTGTGTGGACCTCCCACTGCAGTGGCCTCTCTCGTTGCAGAGCGCTGGCTCTGGGCGCATGTGCTCCAGAGCACTGGACTGTGACTCATAATTGGACACAGCAGCGGTCCAGCCGCTCTGTGGGATGTGGGATCTTCCCGGGCCAGGGATCGAACCAGTGCCCCTGGCACTGCAAGGCGGACTCTTTATCCACTGGACCACCAAGGAAACCCCCACAAATCAGTTCTTTTCTTGACCTACAATATCTCCATGAAAAATATGTCAAAGGAAAGGAAAACAATCTCAACATAAAATAAAACTGCTTTTAAAATGAGATACCTGGGAATTCCTGGCAGTCAAGTGGTTAGGATTGTCACTGCCGAGGGCCTGGGTTCAACCACTGCCCTGGAAACTAAGACCCTACAAGCAGTGCAGCGGCGTCACAATAAATAAACAAAAAGTGATAAAAGCTAAAGTCAAAAAGTAAAAGTTACCTTTTACTGTCAGTTTAACTTTTTTAAATTCTGCAATTTTTTTAAATATCAGCAGAACTAGGAAATTCAAGTGTGCTTAAAGCTACAGTGTTAAGTAGTGATCTACATTAGGTTGAGCAAAAGAGAAAAAGTCAATCCCCAAGATGAACTTTTAAGACAACACAGACACAAAGCACTCAAAATACACCGATTTCGCTCTCCTTTTGTAAACAGTGGTTGTGGCTGCTCATGTACAACACTAGCTGAAGATACTGCAATCTAGGCAAACTAAATCTCATTCCAGAGTCACAGGATCTAAAACACAGGGAATAAATCTGCACTAAGAATACACGATTTCCTAAAACTAATTTTTCTAGTCTCTTTCAAGTGCTTAGTCACTTCTGCCTATTTACAAGGAAGGCCATTTCACGTCTAGAAAGAGGCAGGGAATTCTGATTCCAGACTATCCTGTCACCTGAGCCACATTAGACCTTTGTTTCCATGCCACTCAAGAGAAGGCTGCAGTCGGCTCAGCATACCTACCACTCCAGATCAGAATCAGAAACCACCAGGGCTCCCTCTCCTCTGCCTCTAGCTTCAATAACAAAGAGGTGTTTGTGGAAAAGCAACGTTTTCTTCCCTGACACCAAATGCAAAAGGTGAGGCTGAAAATGTAGACTGTTGTCTCCAAGAGTCCACCAGAAATGCCTCCCTTCTACTGGAACAGAAACAGCATCGGGATTCTCATACAACTCAAGGTGTGGGTACGAGGCAGCTCTTCTTAGGCAATGGACAAAACCTAAAACTAGAGGCAAATAGGCTTCCTAGCACAAGTCCAACAAAACAGTACCATTAAAATCTGGTAACACTGTTTCACGTTCCTCAAAGGCAAGAACAAAGAGTTAGGTTTTCATGAAAGACTATCTTAAAATACAACCCTAGGCAAAGGCAAGTTTTAAGTACCAACTAGGCAGCAGCAGTACAGCGCTACTATGTAGCAATAGTCTGTGCCTCTAAGTAGTCTTGCTCGACTCTTGCAACCTCATGGAGCCCGCCAGGCTCCTCTGTCTATGGGATTCTCCAAGGACGAATACTCGAGTGGGTTGCAATTTCCTTCCCCAGAGGATCTTCCTGATCCAGGAATCGAACCTGGATCTCCTGCATTAGAGGAAAGATTCTTCACCAACTCAGCTACGAGGGAAGCTCACCCTAGGCAAAGGCAAATTTTTAAGCACGAACTATGTACCCAGAACCAAATCCCAACATTCCATTCACACTTAAAAGATGCTAAGCACACATGCAGACTATAGAAACACACCTGAAAGAACTCTCCCCCCAAGCAGTTCCCCACCAAGGGCCAGGTACAAAACAGTAACACCTGGGACTATGCAGTCACTCTGAAGCAGGGCTTTCCCAAAAGGTCAGGAATGGCTTATGACAACCACCTGAGACTATTTAGGATGGGGCGCTTTCTCTTTCCATGGATGAAAGGGCTATAAAAAACACGTTTCCTCGATTTCAGCATTCCCAAACACCGCCTTAATAATACTTTACATAACCCATGCTGCCTCTTTTATAGAAAAGATAAAGGCACGAATTAACCTCTTTCCGTGAGAATCCTCAAGTTCAGAAGAGGCTAAGCAACCTGCACAGTGCTTGTTACTGAAGGTTCCAGGTGCTTTAGGCGCTCGCAGGCCTCGAAAAGCACTGTCTCCTCTGCCTCTAGCTTCAATAACAAAGAGGTGTTTGTGGAAAAGCAACGTTTTCTTCCCTGACACCAAATGCAAAAGGTGAGGCTGAAAATGTAGACTGTTGTCTCCAAGAGTCCACCAGAAATGCCTCCCTTCTACTGGAACAGAAACAGCATCTGGATTCTCATACAACTCAAGGTGGGGGAACGAGGCAGCTCTTCTTAGGCAATGGACAAAACCTAAAACTAGAGGCAAATAGGCTTCCTAGCACAAGTCCAACAAAACAGTACCATTAAAATCTGGTAACACTGTTTCACGTTCCTCAAAGGCAAGAACAAAGAGTTAGGTTTTCATGAAAGACTATCTTAAAATACAACCCTAGGCAAAGGCAAGTTTTAAGTACCAACTAGGCAGCAGCAGTACAGCGCTACTATGTAGCAATAGTCTGTGCCTCTAAGTAGTCTTGCTCGACTCTTGCAACCTCATGGAGCCCGCCAGGCTCCTCTGTCTATGGGATTCTCCAAGGACGAATACTCGAGTGGGTTGCAATTTCCTTCCCCAGAGGATCTTCCTGATCCAGGAATCGAACCTGGATCTCCTGCATTAGAGGAAAGATTCTTCACCAACTCAGCTACGAGGGAAGCTCACCCTAGGCAAAGGCAAATTTTTAAGCACGAACTATGTACCCAGAACCAAATCCCAACATTCCATTCACACTTAAAAGATGCTAAGCACACATGCAGACTATAGAAACACACCTGAAAGAACTCTCCCCCCAAGCAGTTCCCCACCAAGGGCCAGGTACAAAACAGTAACACCTGGGACTATGCAGTCACTCTGAAGCAGGGCTTTCCCAAAAGGTCAGGAATGGCTTATGACAACCACCTGAGACTATTTAGGATGGGGCGCTTTCTCTTTCCATGGATGAAAGGGCTATAAAAAACACGTTTCCTCGATTTCAGCATTCCCAAACACCGCCTTAATAATACTTTACATAACCCATGCTGCCTCTTTTATAGAAAAGATAAAGGCACGAATTAACCTCTTTCCGTGAGAATCCTCAAGTTCAGAAGAGGCTAAGCAACCTGCACAGTGCTTGTTACTGAAGGTTCCAGGTGCTTTAGGCGCTCGCAGGCCTCGGCACTTAAACTATTAAGCCACGATGCCTCTCAAGGCTCATCCCAACCAGTATTTCATGCCACAGAACGGAGCTCCAAGCGCGCAGTGACACGGATGGAGGCGGGGCGTGGGGAGGGCACATCACCACCACCTAAGCAATTTTTCTTTTAACGAATGTAGCACATGTTCCTGATTTTCATCCTCCCCACGGGCGGAACGCACGTGCCGGCGCGCAGCTCCCCGCCGCGGCGCCCTCCCCGCGCTCCCCGGCCGCAGCCAGGCCGCCCGCACCGCCTCACCCCGCCGCCTCCCAGCCCGGGCCGGCGCCGGCGCCTCCCGCCCCCTGCCCGGCGCCCGCCGCCCGGGCTCGCGCACTGCCCGCGCGTGCAGCCCGCGCCCGACCCCGCGCGCTCCCGCCTCCGCCCGGAGGGGTCACCTCCGGGGCCCGAGCGCGCCCTTCCCGCCGCCCGCAGGTCCTCCCGCGACGCCAGTGCCGGGCAGGCCGCGCCCGCCTCGCCTGCCATGGTGGGCGCCTCACCGTCAGGCTGGGCCGGGCCCGGCTGCGCCATGGCCGGGCGGCCGGCCTCGGGGAGCGGGGATGGGCGGGGAAGCGGCGTCCCAGGCTCCCGCGGCCTCAGCTGGCGGGGGAGGCGTCGACCGAGCCGCCGCCGCCGCCGCCGCCCAGGGAGGAACCGCTAAGGCTGGAGCCGCCGGCGCCGCCACAGCCGCGGGCAGAGACGGACCCGAGCGCCGACCTCCGCCTCCTCATCCTGACAGCGGGAAATAGGCAGTGCGCAGGCGCGGGGGGATGGGGCGGCACGTGACGTCGCCCTGAGGGGAAGGGCGGGGCTTCGCAAAGGGAGGGGCGGGGCGCGCCGCGCGAAGATGAGGCTAGGGGAGGGGAAAGTCAGATGGCTTAACAATGAGACTATTTAGGATGGGGCGCCCATGGATGAAAGGGCTATAAAAACACGTTTCCTCGATTTCAGCATTCCCAAACACCGCCTTAATAATACTTTACATAACCCATGCTGCCTCTTTTATAGAAAAGATAAAGGCACGAATTAACCTCTTTCCGTGAGAATCCTCAAGTTCAGAAGAGGCTAAGCAACCTGCACAGTGCTTGTTACTGAAGGTTCCAGGTGCTTTAGGCGCTCGCAGGCCTCGGCACTTAAACTATTAAGCCACGATGCCTCTCAAGGCTCATCCCAACCAGTATTTCATGCCACAGAACGGAGCTCCAAGCGCGCAGTGACACGGATGGAGGCGGGGCGTGGGGAGGGCACATCACCACCACCTAAGCAATTTTTCTTTAACGAATGTAGCACATGTTCCTGATTTTCATCCTCCCCACGGGCGGAACGCACGTGCCGGCGCGCAGCTCCCCGCCGCGGCGCCCTCCCCGCGCTCCCCGGCCGCAGCCAGGCCGCCCGCACCGCCTCACCCCGCCGCCTCCCAGCCCGGGCCGGCGCCGGCGCCTCCCGCCCCCTGCCCGGCGCCCGCCGCCCGGGCTCGCGCACTGCCCGCGCGTGCAGCCGCGCCCGACCCCGCGCGCTCCCGCCTCCGCCCGGAGGGGTCACCTCCGGGGCCCGAGCGCGCCCTTCCCGCCGCCCGCAGGTCCTCCCGCGACGCCAGTGCCGGGCAGGCCGCGCCCGCCTCGCCTGCCATGGTGGGCGCCTCACCGTCAGGCTGGGCCGGGCCCGGCTGCGCCATGGCCGGGCGGCCGGCCTCGGGGAGCGGGGATGGGCGGGGAAGCGGCGTCCCAGGCTCCCGCGGCCTCAGCTGGCGGGGGAGGCGTCGACCGAGCCGCCGCCGCCGCCGCCGCCCAGGGAGGAACCGCTAAGGCTGGAGCCGCCGGCGCCGCCACAGCCGCGGGCAGAGACGGACCCGAGCGCCGACCTCCGCCTCCTCATCCTGACAGCGGGAAATAGGCAGTGCGCAGGCGCGGGGGGATGGGGCGGCACGTGACGTCGCCCTGAGGGGAAGGGCGGGGCTTCGCAAAGGGAGGGGCGGGGCGCGCCGCGCGAAGATGAGGCTAGGGGAGGGGCAGGGGGCGTGGTCGGGGAGGAGGCGACCGAATCCCGGAGCTACGGCGGGAAGGGCCCAGGCCTTATGCAGGGGCACATCCGGCCCTCCGCCCCAGCATAGAGGCAAAGAAAGAATTACTACCAAAACAAAAAGGGCGAGAGAGGAGGCTAGATGGTGAAATTAATGCAAATCCAGACCCTACCTCTTCTAGCTGTGTGACCTTGGGCGAGTCACTTAAACTTTTTGAACCTCACGGCCTGTATAATGACTATTAAAAATATAAATGAGGGCTTCCTTGGTGGTCCAGTGGGTAAGGACACCGCCTTGCGGTGCAAGGGCCACCGGTTCGATCCCTGGTCCGGGAAGATTCCACATGCCGCGGAATGGCTGGACTGGTGTGTCCAATTACGAGCCAGCACTCTGGAGCGCATGCACTCAGAGCCGGTGCTCTGTGACTACAGAGGCCACTGCGATGGGAGGCCCACGCAGGCCAAAGAGAAAAAATGGATGAAAATAAATGGATTAAAAAAAAAAGTCAATAAAAGAGGCCAAAAAAAAAAGTGTAAATGAAGTGTGCGGAACTGCTTCTTAGGTACTTTACATTACACACCTATGTGAGCTGTGACTTTTAAGTGCCAGGCATCATGAGAAGTGAGGGGGATACAGCCAGACACGGTTCTTGCGCCTAGGAGGGGTGAGGCACACAATAGCGCCCTTACACGTGGGCATAGGTACACACATTAGAGGGCACCTCTACCCCAGCTCTGGCCACATTCCTTACACAGCAGCCAGGGGCCATGCCCACCTGGCGTCTGTGCCTCTCCTGGAGACTTGTGAGCCCTGAACTCCCTCCCCAAATGGCTGGCGCCTGTGGACTCTTCCAAGTCCGTCTTCTCTATGGCAGAGTGCAGGGACCCCTAGATGTGGCTAAGGGGCAGCTGTGTTGGCGGAGGGGGTAAATGGCTTGGCCATTTGAGCATCTATGTACACAGATCCCATGTGCAGGACAGAGATGGAAAAAGAGGGCAGGTGACCCAGGGCAAGTGGCGCGGGGGATGGGGCGGCACGTGACGTCGCCCTGAGGGGAAGGGCGGGGCTTCGCAAAGGGAGGCGGGCGCGCCGCGCGAAGATGAGGCTAGGAGGCAGGGGCGTGGTCGGGAGGAGGCGACCGAATCCCGGAGCTACGGCGGGAAGGGCCCAGGCCTTATGCAGGGGCACATCCGGCCCTCCGCCCCAGCATAGAGGCAAAGAAAGAATTACTACCAAAACAAAAAGGGCGAGAGAGGAGGCTAGATGGTGAAATTAATGCAAATCCAGACCCTACCTCTTCTAGCTGTGTGACCTTGGGCGAGTCACTTAAACTTTTTGAACCTCACGGCCTGTATAATGACTATTAAAAATATAAATGAGGGCTTCCTTGGTGGTCCAGTGGGTAAGGACACCGCCTTGCGGTGCAAGGGCCACCGGTTCGATCCCTGGTCCGGGAAGATTCCACATGCCGCGGAATGGCTGGACTGGTGTGTCCAATTACGAGCCAGCACTCTGGAGCGCATGCACTCAGAGCCGGTGCTCTGTGACTACAGAGGCCACTGCGATGGGAGGCCCACGCAGGCCAAAGAGAAAAAATGGATGAAAATAAATGGATTAAAAAAAAAAGTCAATAAAAGAGGCCAAAAAAAAAAGTGTAAATGAAGTGTGCGGAACTGCTTCTTAGGTACTTTACATTACACACCTATGTGAGCTGTGACTTTTAAGTGCCAGGCATCATGAGAAGTGAGGGGGATACAGCCAGACACGGTTCTTGCGCCTAGGAGGGGTGAGGCACACAATAGCGCCCTTACACGTGGGCATAGGTACACACATTAGAGGGCACCTCTACCCCAGCTCTGGCCACATTCCTTACACAGCAGCCAGGGGCCATGCCCACCTGGCGTCTGTGCCTCTCCTGGAGACTTGTGAGCCCTGAACTCCCTCCCCAAATGGCTGGCGCCTGTGGACTCTTCCAAGTCCGTCTTCTCTATGGCAGAGTGCAGGGACCCCTAGATGTGGCTAAGGGGCAGCTGTGTTGGCGGAGGGGGTAAATGGCTTGGCCATTTGAGCATCTATGTACACAGATCCCATGTGCAGGACAGAGATGGAAAAAGAGGGCAGGTGACCCAGGGCAAGTGCTCCCACGACCACCATGAGGTGCACAAATCTGAGGAGTCCAGGGCTCCTGAATCTAATCCTGGTCTTCCGTGGCATTAAGGATAAATATTTGTCAAGGTAGACTAGAGTATATTAACAGTTGGAGTGATTTATAATTTTAAATAATTTAGTAAACATGTTGCATCTGCTTGTACTTTTGCCCCCAATCCTGCTAACATCAGGGAAGGACCTGTATACAGACTGGAGTTTTTTGAGCAGTTAATATCTTCGAAAGGCGGGTGTGCCTTTGAGAGAGCAAGCAGAGGGGCTTCCCCAGTCCCCCACTGAATGACTCTCCCGGGTAAGCAGATCTGCGTTGGACAGGGAGACCTTTGTCCAGGATAAGACAGTCCAGTGCACCTTCAATCTGGGGATGACTAACCCAAGGCAGGGACCATAAAGATAGTACATGCTGTTGCCCTCTACAAAAGACGCTCTTTATGTAAGAGGTATGTTTATTGACACTGATAATCTGGGACTTGAAGCCATGCCCTCAAACTCAAGGTTGCTCCAAAAGGATCAGACTGCTGATCTGAACACATAGATCACCCCATGCAAAGGAGGTGGTTGAAAAAGCAATTTGGAAATGACATAGGAGCACGCCTAGATTTATGCACATTTTCACACTTTTAGATGACTTCTAAGACCCAGCCATTCTACCCGCCAGGCATACATTTTAAGGAAACCTAGTGTGTGCAGTGTAAAATGGAAGACATGATGCTTATATTTTGGGAAAAAAAAAGACAAAACTTGGAGATAACATTTGAACGCAAGTAATAATTGTTTATCATTACATTGCATATGTGCCACAGAAGATACAAGAATATCTAGGCGACATAGTTGATAATACAATAAATAAATAACCCAAGAATTCATCAACAGAATAGATGAATTTTAAAATACTCGTAATAGGGTTTCCCTGGTGGTCCCGTGGATAAGGACACCGCCTTGCAGTGCAAGGGGCACTGGTTCGATCCCTGGCCTGGGAAGATCCCATGTGCCGCGGAGCGGCTGGACCCATGTGTCCAACTACCGAGTCGGAGCTCTGGAGCGCATGCACCCAGAGCGGGTGCTCTGCGACAACAGAGGCCACCACGATGGGAGGCCCACGTGGGCCAAAGAACAAAGACTGATGAAAATGGATGAATGAAAGACCAATAGAAGTGGTCCACCCACCCCCCTCCCTCCCCAACCCACCCCCTCCCCAAAATTAAATAAATAAATAAATAAAATACTCGTAATAGTGGAATATGCTACAGCAATAATAATGAACAAACGGCAGCTACGTAGTCAATATAGATGAATCTCACAAACATAATTCTGAGATAAGTAAATTATAGAATAAAACATACAACATGGTTCCATTTATATAGAATTCCCAAAACAGGCCAAACTAAACCTCATGTGCTCATAGTTGGTAAGCTGTAAGAGATGAGAAGAGAACAACTTTCACAGAAAACTTTCACAGAAGTCATGACAGTGGATCCTGAACCGGGAAGGGAAGGACCCGGGATGAAGCCCACCTTCAACAGTGCTGGCCATGCGATATTTCTTAAGCTGGATCCACCTAAACTAATCATAAATCTGGAAAGCTGATGTTCAGGTGACAAACACTTGGGAGTATTTGCCGATCACAAGCCTAAAACAAGCAACCTCGATGCAGCTGCTGGAAAACATTTATGCTGTGCTTCATTACTAGAATCACAGAGGGTTTCCCTGGTGGTCCAGTAGCTAAAGAGTCTGCCTTGCAGTGCAAGGGGCACTGGTTCGATCCTTGGTCCGGGAAGATCCCTCATGTCAAGGAACAGCTGGGCTGGTATGTCTGGTTACCAGCCAGCACTCTGGAGCGCATGCGCCCAGAGCCGGCGCTCTGCAATGAGATAGGCCACTGCAATGCGAGGCCCACACAGGCCAAAGAACAAAGATGGATGAAAAATAAATGATGACAGAGGCAAAAAAAAAAAGGGGGACAAAACTTTAAAAAGAAAAAATAGAGTCACAGAGACTCTTAGTAGAATTCACCACTAGGGAAAAAATAAATGAATAGAGTCACAGTGTGTAAATTACAGGAGGTGATGCCCGTCCTGCCCTTTGCCCTGATTAGGTCACATCAGCAGTGCTGGCTTTGTTTGCTCTGCGTGCCATTATTTGCAAGGGGACACTAACCAGCTAGAAGGGGCGGAGTCCCAGGGAATGAACAGTCTGAAGATTGTTTTCTGATGGAAATATCAAGCAAAAGTACTCTGAGGGATTAAAAAAAAAAAAAAAAAAGATGACTTGTGCTATGAAGGCTGTCTTCAAATTCTGGAAGTCAGTGAGTACAAACATGCTGTATGCCCAGAGTCTGCAACAAGATAGGCTTCAACTCAGCCTAAAGAAGAACTTGTTCTCAGAGCTGACCAGAGACAGAAGGCGCTACCTTTCGGGAATGAGCTCCCTGTCACTGCAAGTGTGCAAGTAGAGCTGGCTAGCAACTGGTCAGGGGTGCTATAGAAGGATTTCTACTACATTGGGAGGATTAGACGAGACCATCATTACAATCCTTTTCAGCCTCGAGATTCTGCAATACTAATGACAATAATAAGTTTGCTGGATCCTGAACCGGGAAGGAAGGACCGGGATGAAGCCCACCTTCAACAGTGCTGGCCATGCGATATTTCTTAAGCTGGATCCACCTAAACTAATCATAAATCTGGAAAGCTGATGTTCAGGTGACAAACACTTGGGAGTATTTGCCGATCACAAGCCTAAAACAAGCAACCTCGATGCAGCTGCTGGAAAACATTTATGCTGTGCTTCATTACTAGAATCACAGAGGGTTTCCCTGGTGGTCCAGTAGCTAAAGAGTCTGCCTTGCAGTGCAAGGGGCACTGGTTCGATCCTTGGTCCGGGAAGATCCCTCATGTCAAGGAACAGCTGGGCTGGTATGTCTGGTTACCAGCCAGCACTCTGGAGCGCATGCGCCCAGAGCCGGCGCTCTGCAATGAGATAGGCCACTGCAATGCGAGGCCCACACAGGCCAAAGAACAAAGATGGATGAAAAATAAATGATGACAGAGGCAAAAAAAAAAAGGGGGACAAAACTTTAAAAAGAAAAAATAGAGTCACAGAGACTCTTAGTAGAATTCACCACTAGGGAAAAAATAAATGAATAGAGTCACAGTGTGTAAATTACAGGAGGTGATGCCCGTCCTGCCCTTTGCCCTGATTAGGTCACATCAGCAGTGCTGGCTTTGTTTGCTCTGCGTGCCATTATTTGCAAGGGGACACTAACCAGCTAGAAGGGGCGGAGTCCCAGGGAATGAACAGTCTGAAGATTGTTTTCTGATGGAAATATCAAGCAAAAGTACTCTGAGGGATTAAAAAAAAAAAAAAAAAAGATGACTTGTGCTATGAAGGCTGTCTTCAAATTCTGGAAGTCAGTGAGTACAAACATGCTGTATGCCCAGAGTCTGCAACAAGATAGGCTTCAACTCAGCCTAAAGAAGAACTTGTTCTCAGAGCTGACCAGAGACAGAAGGCGCTACCTTTCGGGAATGAGCTCCCTGTCACTGCAAGTGTGCAAGTAGAGCTGGCTAGCAACTGGTCAGGGGTGCTATAGAAGGATTTCTACTACATTGGGAGGATTAGACGAGACCATCATTACAATCCTTTTCAGCCTCGAGATTCTGCAATACTAATGACAATAATAAGTTTGCTGCCTTTTAAAATTTACTAGGATTCCTTGGTGGCTCAGTGGGGAAAATTTTGCCTCCCAATGCAGGAGATGCAAGTTCACTGCCTGGGTGGGGAAGATCCCCTGGAGAAGGAAATGGCAACCCCCTCCAGTATTTCTGCCTGGAAAACCTCACGGACTGTGGAGCTTGATGGGCTTCAGTCCCTGGGGTCGCAAAAGAGTCAGATGCGACTGAGCAACTGAGCATGCAAGCACTTTCTCATATATGATTTCACTGTACTTCTCACAGCAGCCCAGAAGATACACAGTAGGCACAGAGTAGATAAAGCAAATTTTCCTGGATAAATCTCATGTCAAAACTCTATCCTGTGGTTTCTGTAACTACAGACATGGCTCTCAGACCAGGGGTCCCAACTTGACAACCAGTCTGCAGTACTCAGAAGCGTGGGGGTTCTCTCTAGATCCAGATTCTCAAGGGCAGGAAAGAACCAAAGAGTAGGCTTATGGCACGAAACTTCTGTGATCTTCGATAAAGAAAACTTCAGAGCAGGAAAAAAGGTGCTTCACATGTATGCTTTTCCCTTGTAAATTTTCTGTAAACCATTCACATCGATTCTACTTGATCGCCCTTTATTTGCCTCTCACTTCTCATTGGATCACAGACCATAATTTTAACCATTACTACTGATAATATCACTTAGCTGAGCATCTGCTATGTGCTAGAGATTTTTTTACCTATGCTCCGTCCTCAATCCTCCTAACAACCCTTGGCAGTAGGTTCTATTTATCATCCCAGAGCTCAGAGAGGTTAAACGATGTGTCCATGTCACACAGTGAATGGGAGAACCAGAATTCAAGTCTGTCTCACTCCAAAGTGTATGCTCTTTTGCTCTCAGTACTGACTAACTATGTCTATCAAATATCAGCCAATACCCCTACATGATACTTCTGTGCCATTAGTAACTGAATCTGTTTTTAGAATTTTCAACAATATCTCCAAAAGTTACGTGTCTTTTTTTTTTTAATAATAATTTTTTAAATTTATTAATTTATTTATTTTGGGCTATCCTGACTCCTATTGCTGCACAGGAGCAGCCATGTGGTGGTGAACAGGGCTACACTCTTTGTGGTGCACAAGCTGTCGTCACAGGGGCTTCAGCAGTTGCAACTCATGATTTCTGTTAGCTGTGGCTTCCCGGCTCTAGACATAGTTATGAGGCAAGGCCTTCGTTGCTCCAAGGCATGTGGGATCTCCCTGAATCAGAGATGGAACCCATGTATCCTGCCTTGGCAGGCAGATTCTTCACTTCTGAGCCACCAGGAAGCCCTGATTTATACTTTGAGAAGAGATCATCCTGGCCCCTATTTGGGAACACGGATTATCAGGGAGGAGAGAGGTAAAGATGGAAGAGGGGAGGACAGTTAGGAAGTGCTGCCATATTCAGAAAGATAAATGAGGGTGGCCTGATCTGGAGTTACATCAGAGGAGATACAGAAAAAGAGTCAGGTGCTGTGTGTTGAGATTTATATATTTATAGAGGTGAGGATTTGCTGGAAGGGATATAAAGTTCTGTTGTTGCCATAGTACATGTCAGATGTTTATTGGGCCTCTGAGTCAAAGTGTCAAGTAAGTAGTTGAAAAAAAGAAGTAGATGGTTAGATATACAAATCTGGAGCTCAAGCATGGTATATGGTTTAAGACTCACCAGTTTACATGATATTTATAGTCACTAGCTTTTGAGCATCTGCTATGTGCTAGAGATTTTTTTACCTATGCTCCGTCCTCAATCCTCCTAACAACCCTTGGCAGTAGGTTCTATTTATCATCCCAGAGCTCAGAGAGGTTAAACGATGTGTCCATGTCACACAGTGAATGGGAGAACCAGAATTCAAGTCTGTCTCACTCCAAAGTGTATGCTCTTTTGCTCTCAGTACTGACTAACTATGTCTATCAAATATCAGCCAATACCCCTACATGATACTTCTGTGCCATTAGTAACTGAATCTGTTTTTAGAATTTTCAACAATATCTCCAAAAGTTACGTGTCTTTTTTTTTTTAATAATAATTTTTTAAATTTATTAATTTATTTATTTTGGGCTATCCTGACTCCTATTGCTGCACAGGAGCAGCCATGTGGTGGTGAACAGGGCTACACTCTTTGTGGTGCACAAGCTGTCGTCACAGGGGCTTCAGCAGTTGCAACTCATGATTTCTGTTAGCTGTGGCTTCCCGGCTCTAGACATAGTTATGAGGCAAGGCCTTCGTTGCTCCAAGGCATGTGGGATCTCCCTGAATCAGAGATGGAACCCATGTATCCTGCCTTGGCAGGCAGATTCTTCACTTCTGAGCCACCAGGAAAGCCCTGATTTATACTTTGAGAAGAGATCATCCTGGCCCCTATTTGGGAACACGGATTATCAGGGAGGAGAGAGGTAAAGATGGAAGAGGGGAGGACAGTTAGGAAGTGCTGCCATATTCAGAAAGATAAATGAGGGTGGCCTGATCTGGAGTTACATCAGAGGAGATACAGAAAAAGAGTCAGGTGCTGTGTGTTGAGATTTATATATTTATAGAGGTGAGGATTTGCTGGAAGGGATATAAAGTTCTGTTGTTGCCATAGTACATGTCAGATGTTTATTGGGCCTCTGAGTCAAAGTGTCAAGTAAGTAGTTGAAAAAAAAAAGAAGTAGATGGTTAGATATACAAATCTGGAGCTCAAGCATGGTATATGGTTTAAGACTCACCAGTTTACATGATATTTATAGTCACTAGCTAGGATATATAAAGAGCTCTATAGAAATCTAGAAAAATAGGCCCAAAAGCCTGATAAAAAAAAATGGGCAAAAGGAGGACATGGTGGTTCATGAAAAAAGACATAGTTGATACACATGTCAACTTCACTCAAATGAAACTAGAGAGACACAGTTTATCATTGATTGACAAAAACTCAAGAGGTTGACAACTTACCCTTTTAGTGAGGCTGTGAGGAAAACAAACATTGTCTTACACTGTTGTTTAAAGAGCAAAATGGAATGTTTTGGAGGGAAAATTTGGCAATATTTAACAAAACTATATATTCATAGGCCTTTACCCCTTGACTCAGTAACCTCTTTTAAAGGAAGTGACCCTGGGGATACATCTGCAAAAAATAAAGCAATAAATGCACAAAGTTATTAATTGTGGCACTATTTTAACATCAAAACATTAAAAACAACCCAAAAGCCACCTATGTGAGAAATGTGCTTAATTAAAGATAGTACAGCTACACAACTGAGTAGTACATAGCCATAAAAGAGAATGCGGTGGGACTTCCCTGGTGGTCCAGTGGCTAGGGCTCTGCGATCCCAATGTAGGGGCCAGGGTCAGGGATCTGGTTAGGGAACTAGAGCCCATGTGTCACAACTAAGACCCAGTGCAGCTAAATAAAATAAGTAAATAAAAATAAGAAAAAATAGCCTTCTCAGAATACTTCTAAGCACTAGTATGAAAAGAATGCCTTAAAAAATTTATGAGAGAGTCAGGCCCTATTTGGGAACACGGATTATCAGGGAGGAGAGAGGTAAAGATGGAAGGGAGGACAGTTAGGAAGTGCTGCCATATTCAGAAAGATAAATGAGGGTGGCCTGATCTGGAGTTACATCAGAGGAGATACAGAAAAAGAGTCAGGTGCTGTGTGTTGAGATTTATATATTTATAGAGGTGAGGATTTGCTGGAAGGGATATAAAGTTCTGTTGTTGCCATAGTACATGTCAGATGTTTATTGGGCCTCTGAGTCAAAGTGTCAAGTAAGTAGTTGAAAAAAAAAAGAAGTAGATGGTTAGATATACAAATCTGGAGCTCAAGCATGGTATATGGTTTAAGACTCACCAGTTTACATGATATTTATAGTCACTAGCTAGGATATATAAAGAGCTCTATAGAAATCTAGAAAAATAGGCCCAAAAGCCTGATAAAAAAAAATGGGCAAAAGGAGGACATGGTGGTTCATGAAAAAAGACATAGTTGATACACATGTCAACTTCACTCAAATGAAACTAGAGAGACACAGTTTATCATTGATTGACAAAAACTCAAGAGGTTGACAACTTACCCTTTTAGTGAGGCTGTGAGGAAAACAAACATTGTCTTACACTGTTGTTTAAAGAGCAAAATGGAATGTTTTGGAGGGAAAATTTGGCAATATTTAACAAAACTATATATTCATAGGCCTTTACCCCTTGACTCAGTAACCTCTTTTAAAGGAAGTGACCCTGGGGATACATCTGCAAAAAATAAAGCAATAAATGCACAAAGTTATTAATTGTGGCACTATTTTAACATCAAAACATTAAAAACAACCCAAAAGCCACCTATGTGAGAAATGTGCTTAATTAAAGATAGTACAGCTACACAACTGAGTAGTACATAGCCATAAAAGAGAATGCGGTGGGACTTCCCTGGTGGTCCAGTGGCTAGGGCTCTGCGATCCCAATGTAGGGGCCAGGGTCAGGGATCTGGTTAGGGAACTAGAGCCCATGTGTCACAACTAAGACCCAGTGCAGCTAAATAAAATAAGTAAATAAAAATAAGAAAAAATAGCCTTCTCATAAAAGAGAATACTTCTAAGCACTAGTATGAAAAGAATGCCTATATTATTAAGTGAAAAAAAAAAGCAGACTTCAAAAGTATATATAGTATCCAGTGTGGTGGGAGGGAGGCCTTAGAGGGAGGCAATGTGTATACTGAAGGCTGATTCCCACCGCTGTACAGCAGAAACCAACACAACATTGTAAAGCAATTATCCTCCATTAAAAAAAAAAGTATATATATAGTATGCTACATTTTGTTAAGAAAAAAGTGTGGAAATAAGCCTACACTGTCTATATTTCTTAATTTTTTTTTAAAGAAGTTGGTTTTTGTTTTAATTTTGGCCTCTTTTATTGGTTACTTCCATCTTTCTTCTTTGGCCAGTGTGGGCCTCCCATTGCAATGGCCTCTCTCGTTGCAGAGCTCTGGCTCTGGGCGCATGTGCTCCAGAGTACTGCCTAGTAATTGGACACACCCATCCAGCCGCTCCATGGCACGTGGGATCTTCCCAGGCCAGGGATCTCTGGTGCCCCTGGCACTGCAAGGAAGACTCTTTACCCACTGGAGCACCAGGCAAGCCCTATATTTCTTAATTTTTATCACAGCTTTATTGAGATATAATTCACATTAACATAAAATTCACCCTTTTAAAGTACACGTTTCATAGTTTTTAGTATGTTCAAGATGTGCGGCCATCACCACGATCAATTTTAGGACATTTTTATTAACACCAAGAGAAATCCTTTAATCATTAGAGTTACTCCCTGTTCCCCTTTCCTGCAGCTACTGACAGTCACTAATCTATTTTCCAGGAATATGGACACATGATGTAAGTGGAATTGTACAGCATGCTATCTTTTGTTTCCGACTCTGTTCACTAAGCATAACATTTCCAAGATTCATCCTTACTATAGCATGCATCCATATCTGGTTTCTTTTCGTGGCCAAAAAATATTGCATTGTATGTATACACTACATTTTGCTTATCCATTCATCCGCTGAGAGACATTTCCATACAACACTTCTGTATATACACATGTAAGTGGTATGGCGCATGTTTTCATTTCAGTTGTCTATACAGACTGTGAGTTGTTGGTTCCCATGGTCACTCTGTCTCTAGAATTTTGAGGAATTGCCAAATTGTTTTCCAAAATGGCTGCACCATTTTACAGTTCTATTGGCACTGTATGGGGATTCCAAATTCCCTACATTGTTGCCAACACTTGTTGTTGATTGTCTATATTTTTTTTATTTTAGCTACGCTAGGGATACTTCATTCAGGTTTGGAGTACATTTCCCTGACAACTCATAATGCTGAACATCTTTTCATGTGCTTATAGCTATTCTTTATTTCTTTGTGTGGGTTTGACGCTTTCAGCCTAAAGATTCCCTTTAGTATTGTTTGTACAGCGAGTTGGCTAACAGTGAATTCTGTTGGTCTTTGTTTATATGGGAACGTCTTAATTTTTCTTTCATTTCTGAGGGGTAATTTTGCTGGATAGGAAATGCCTGTTAACTATCTTTTTCCCTCAGCATTTTGAATATGTTGTCCTTCTGCCTTCTTGTCGCCATGGTTTCTGATGAGAAGTCAACTGTTAATGTTACTATTTTCCTTTTTTTTATGTAATGAGTCACATTTCTCTTGCTATTTTCAAGATTTGCTGGGTTTTGTTTTCTTTTTTTTATTCTTTTTTGTCTTCAACAATTTGACTGTGATACCTCGCTGTATGTATCACTTGAGCTTTTCCTACTTGGAATTAGTTGAGTTTCCTGCATGTGCAAATTAATGTTTTTCATCAGCTTTAGGAAGCTTTCTTCTATTATTTCTTTAAATATTTCTTTCTCTCTCCTCTCCTTCTGAGACTTTAACTATTCATATGTTAGTATGCTTAACGATGTGTGTCCCATGGGTCTCTTAGATTCCATTCATTTTTCTTCATTCAAAAGAAATGCTTTCTGTTTCTCGGAATGAACGAACTCAGATGACCTATTTTCAAGTTTGCTGTTTCTTCCTTCCATTCAAATCCAGTGTTTTGCCCCTCTAGTGAAATTTTCACATCAGATAATATACTTTTAAAACTCCTACATTTTTTCATCCTTACTATAGCATGCATCCATATCTGGTTTCTTTTCGTGGCCAAAAAATATTGCATTGTATGTATACACTACATTTTGCACCCCGCTGAGAGACATTTCCATACAACACTTCTGTATATACACATGTAAGTGGTATGGCGCATGTTTTCATTTCAGTTGTCTATACAGACTGTGAGTTGTTGGTTCCCATGGTCACTCTGTCTCTAGAATTTTGAGGAATTGCCAAATTGTTTTCCAAAATGGCTGCACCATTTTACAGTTCTATTGGCACTGTATGGGGATTCCAAATTCCCTACATTGTTGCCAACACTTGTTGTTGATTGTCTATATTTTTTTTATTTTAGCTACGCTAGGGATACTTCATTCAGGTTTGGAGTACATTTCCCTGACAACTCATAATGCTGAACATCTTTTCATGTGCTTATAGCTATTCTTTATTTCTTTGTGTGGGTTTGACGCTTTCAGCCTAAAGATTCCCTTTAGTATTGTTTGTACAGCGAGTTGGCTAACAGTGAATTCTGTTGGTCTTTGTTTATATGGGAACGTCTTAATTTTTCTTTCATTTCTGAGGGGTAATTTTGCTGGATAGGAAATGCCTGTTAACTATCTTTTTCCCTCAGCATTTTGAATATGTTGTCCTTCTGCCTTCTTGTCGCCATGGTTTCTGATGAGAAGTCAACTGTTAATGTTACTATTTTCCTTTTTTTTATGTAATGAGTCACATTTCTCTTGCTATTTTCAAGATTTGCTGGGTTTTGTTTTCTTTTTTTTATTCTTTTTTGTCTTCAACAATTTGACTGTGATACCTCGCTGTATGTATCACTTGAGCTTTTCCTACTTGGAATTAGTTGAGTTTCCTGCATGTGCAAATTAATGTTTTTCATCAGCTTTAGGAAGCTTTCTTCTATTATTTCTTTAAATATTTCTTTCTCTCTCCTCTCCTTCTGAGACTTTAACTATTCATATGTTAGTATGCTTAACGATGTGTGTCCCATGGGTCTCTTAGATTCCATTCATTTTTCTTCATTCAAAAGAAATGCTTTCTGTTTCTCGGAATGAACGAACTCAGATGACCTATTTTCAAGTTTGCTGTTTCTTCCTTCCATTCAAATCCAGTGTTTTGCCCCTCTAGTGAAATTTTCACATCAGATAATATACTTTTAAAAACTCCTACATTTCTACTTGGTCCCTTTTTCTTTTTTCCATTTCTTTATTGATATTCTCTATTCCGTACAGCAGTGTTATTATACTTTAGTTTTCTAGATATGGTTTCTTGGCTACACTGTGCAGCATATGGGATCTTTGTTCCCCAACCAGGGATCAAACCCATGTCCCCTGCATTGACAGCATGGAATCTTAACCACTGGACCACCAGGGAAGTCCCAGATATAGTTTCCTATAGTTCTTTGAACACATTTATAATAGCTGATTTAAAGTCTTTATCCAGTAAGTACAATCTCTGGACTTCCACAGAGACTCCTATTGACTGCTTTCTTCTCCCCAATATATGGGCCCATTCTTTTATGTTCAGACATGAATGATGCCTCATTATGAATCATAATTTTTTTCTGAAATACCAAATATATTAAATAATATAACATGGTGATTCTGGAAATCAGACTCTCAATTCCCCAGGATTCGTTCCAGTTTGTTGTTTTGGGTTTTTTTTGACCACTTCTATTGGTCTTTCATTTATCTTTTTTCATCCATCTTTCGTTCTTTGGCCCGTGTGGGCCTCCCATTGCAGTGGCCTCTGTCGCTCCAGAGCTCCGGCTCGGTAGTTGGACACATCGGTCCAGCCACTCTGCAGCACATGGGATCTTCCAAGGCCAGGGATCAAATCGGCGCCCCTTGCACTTCAAGGCAGTGTCCTTACCCACTGGACCAGCAGGGAAGCCCTGTTGTTAGTTTCTTTAATGACTCTTCTGGACTAATTCTATGAAGTCTATATTTTGGGTCTATATAGTCACTGAAGTCTCTACTCAATTAGTTTAACAATCAGCTAATAATTGGACAAAGAGTCCCAGCCTTTGCCAACAGACTCTCTGTGTTTTCCGTCATGACTTCATTGCTCCAGTAGATAGTTTACAACTTTGCCTCATCCTTCACTTCCTGCTTGTGCAAAGCCTCAGGCTGACCAGAAGTGAGAGACTGAGGCCTCTCGGGTCTTTCTTAGACATGTGCACAGCTCTGCACACGCACATGTCCTTCTAGAGTTCCAAGGATAGGTCAGATGTTATCAAAACCCTCTGTGGGCACTTCATTCCCCAGACTTTCCTTTCAAGTTTTTCGGTCAACCTCTTGTCAGCCCTAACTGGTATGACCACTTCTGGCAGCTGTGACGTTAAACAATTACAACCGACTTTCCCCTGGGGATAGAGCTGTTTGCAAGGAGTGAGCTCTGAGTCAGTTCATATGAAAACAGGCCCTAAGAGTGCAGATTCTTAGAGAGCTACCAGACAGACTAAATAGTGACAGTCTTCTGAGCTGGGGATGCTGCAGAGAGATTCAAACCTACTCCATCCCCTCCAGGGCCTTCCGGGCTGCTCGTTTTCATAGGTGCTAATTTCATCTCTATTACAAAGCTTTGGAGAAAGGAAGAACAGAGTAAATTAAAATGTCAGAAAGCTTTTTGCTTCTATCGAGTTATACCAGTTCTTCTTGAATAAATCCTTCTTGAATTTTAGCAAGCATGTGGTTAATTTCCAGAGTTCTGAAAAAGTTGGTTTTGACCTTTTTTTGCCTGCATTTTTGTTGCTTTTATGGAAGACTAGATTTTCAGAGACTTTTATTTTGCTATTCTGAAAATGCTTCTCTCTGTATTCTTTTCTTTACAAAAGGAAGGGATAAACCGCAGACTAATAAAAATCACTATTAAAGGAGAAGTCCTCAAACTATTTGGATATATTATAGGACAGGGCAAATGCACAAACACATTCCTCAAACTAGCCTTCTGACTTCAAGGCAGTGTCCTTACCCACTGGACCAGCAGGGAAGCCCTGTTGTTAGTTTCTTTAATGACTCTTCTGGACTAATTCTATGAAGTCTATATTTTGGGTCTATATAGTCACTGAAGTCTCTACTCAATTAGTTTAACAATCAGCTAATAATTGGACAAAGAGTCCCAGCCTTTGCCAACAGACTCTCTGTGTTTTCCGTCATGACTTCATTGCTCCAGTAGATAGTTTACAACTTTGCCTCATCCTTCACTTCCTGCTTGTGCAAAGCCTCAGGCTGACCAGAAGTGAGAGACTGAGGCCTCTCGGGTCTTTCTTAGACATGTGCACAGCTCTGCACACGCACATGTCCTTCTAGAGTTCCAAGGATAGGTCAGATGTTATCAAAACCCTCTGTGGGCACTTCATTCCCCAGACTTTCCTTTCAAGTTTTTCGGTCAACCTCTTGTCAGCCCTAACTGGTATGACCACTTCTGGCAGCTGTGACGTTAAACAATTACAACCGACTTTCCCCTGGGGATAGAGCTGTTTGCAAGGAGTGAGCTCTGAGTCAGTTCATATGAAAACAGGCCCTAAGAGTGCAGATTCTTAGAGAGCTACCAGACAGACTAAATAGTGACAGTCTTCTGAGCTGGGGATGCTGCAGAGAGATTCAAACCTACTCCATCCCCTCCAGGGCCTTCCGGGCTGCTCGTTTTCATAGGTGCTAATTTCATCTCTATTACAAAGCTTTGGAGAAAGGAAGAACAGAGTAAATTAAAATGTCAGAAAGCTTTTTGCTTCTATCGAGTTATACCAGTTCTTCTTGAATAAATCCTTCTTGAATTTTAGCAAGCATGTGGTTAATTTCCAGAGTTCTGAAAAAGTTGGTTTTGACCTTTTTTTGCCTGCATTTTTGTTGCTTTTATGGAAGACTAGATTTTCAGAGACTTTTATTTTGCTATTCTGAAAATGCTTCTCTCTGTATTCTTTTTCTTTACAAAAGGAAGGGATAAACCGCAGACTAATAAAAATCACTATTAAAGGAGAAGTCCTCAAACTATTTGGATATATTATAGGACAGGGCAAATGCACAAACACATTTCAAAAAGGACAGAGTGTTCAACACTATTTCGTGCCAGTTTGAAGTTCAATACGATGCCAACAGAAAAATCCAACAAACATGGGCTTTGGCAAGATGTAGGTCATTGGTGACCTTGATATTAATAAAATAGTGAGGACAAGAGCCTAACTGAAGCAGTAGTGGAAAAAATGGATTTGAGGAAGAGTGAGAGCAAAGATAGAGAATTCTGATAATGAAGTTTGTTTAAGAAAAAGGACAGAGATAGGAAGCAAGAGTTGGAAGGGGACATGGGCTGGCAGTAGGTTTGGGTTTTGGTTAGAGAGCATGACTTTGTAGTTAGGGGATGTGAACACATGTTTCCATACCAGTGGAAATGATTCAGTAGGAAAAAAAGGGAGAGTGCAGAGCAGAGTCGCTGAGTAGGTGAGGGAGACAGGACCCTGAGGACAAGGAGAGAGGGTCGGGTCAGTGGGAAGAAAAGGTAAAGCTCCCTGAACACGTCTGTCTTCTCCGGGCATCACTAAGCACAGACACCATTAGGCTGAGGGGGAGACGCTACAGATTTGAGGGGAGAAACATGAGATAGCAAAAAAACGAAGGTGCTAAGAATCAGAAGAACAGTCTGACGGCATTGTAGATGCATAAGAGCCCGCTGTCCAAACATCAAAAGTGAGTTCAATCAATATGAGGAGGTGATGTTCTCATAACAAAGTATAGGAGAGCTGAAGTTAACCAGTTATGACTTTATGTTTTTAAATGACTGTTCAGGGACTTCCCCGGTGATCCAGTGGTAAGGAATCCTCCTGCAAACGCAGGGGACACGAGTTCAATCCCTGGTCTAGGAAGATTCCACATGCCCCAGAGCAACTAAGAGAAGCTCCGCAAAAAGAGAAGCCACCACCGTAGGAAGCCCGTGCACCGCAACTAGAGAGTAGCCTCCACTGGCCGCAACTAGAGAAAGCCTGTGGGCAGCACCGAAGACCCAGCACAGCCATAAATAAAGAAAGAAATATTGTTTATTGTTTAAAATAAATAAGTAAATGGCAGCTTAGAATCTGAGCCCCTTTCCTATAACAGAACCCCATTTCTATATTTGGAAGCCCTATCCTCACCTGAACTGTCTTGGGGAATGGTATAGCCCTCCTCCCAGCATAGAGGCTGAAACATGCAAGATACTTACTTTCCTAGTCTCCTTTGTGGATGGGGCTGAGCCCATGACCTAGGTACATCCATCCAATCCAGTGCACTGTCCAGAAGAGTGAATCAGGAGCTGAGGAATAAACAGAGAGGGTGTAGCATCCTCATTGACAGTGGAAGAGGGCAGCGACAGGCAGCTTCTGGAACGGCAGTGGCACCGAACCAGCGACGGCCTCCAGTTCCCAGTGCCACCAGCAGTGTCACTGCACACGTATCCCCCTAGAATGGAGGCAGGGGCATCCTCTCCAGGCTGGTTGGAGGCCATCACTGTGGTTGTGGGTCTCAGCGCATAACCTCAAACTTCATTCTCTAGATCTCCCAACAACTCTTTGAGCCAGTCCATGTGTATGCAATGCAAATTACTTCATTTATAAAATAGCACATTACAAACAATAATAATAAAATAAAATGGCACATTAATTACCATAAAACCATTGAATTCACTTGCAGATGGCAGCTGCTGTTTAGTCGCTTCAGTCGTGTCCAACTCTGTGCGATCCCATGGACCACCAGCCCATGGATCCCATAGCCCACCAGGCTCCTCTGTCCAGGGGATTCTCCAGGCAAGAGTACTGCAGTGGGTTGCCATCCCCTCCTCCAGGGGATCTTCCCAACTCAGGGATCGAACCCGGGTCTCCTGCATTATAGGCAGATTCCTTACCACCGAGCCACAAGGGAAGCCCTTGCTTGCAGATTAAGTGAGCAAATTCAATTTTCTATATCAGGCGTATTTTGTGACCCAAATGAACAAATACAGTCTGTTATGATAAATATATTTCACAAGTTTTCTGCTTCTCTCAAGCCTTGTGGTTAAAGGTTACATTCCTTCGAGATTAAACAGAAACAAAGTCCCTCTTGTCCTCTAACAGATGACTATCTGGTGGAACAACTTCAGTTCCTTCTTTTTAGTTCCAGTGAACACCCTGAAAAGAACTGCTATGATGACGGCAAGGAAGCACGCCTGTATAGTTTAATCATAAATTAGATCTGTGGTGACACTTGGCTAGGCCCCGACAGTGCTCACTTTTTCTTCCTCCTTCTCTTGCTAAGATGGCAATAACAAAAAAAACACCTGCTGACAGTGTATTTGGCAAAATATGTCCCCTTTTCAGCCTCTCCTCAAATACCCTTGTGACCAATAGTTTCTTTGGATTGTACTGGGTTAGCCACAAAGTTCTTTCTGGTTTTTTTCTATAACATCTTATGGGAAAATCCAAACATTCTGACCTACTCAATAACTGAGGCTGGACTGAAGTTTTCAATCTTACAATTTTGACTCTATGTTTCTAGCAATTGTACCTTTTGAGTCTCTCTTTTCCTTTTTCATTTTTTGTCTCATTGCTTTGGCTAAAATTCTCAGATCGTTATTAAGTAGCAGAGGTGAGGCGATTGTGGTTATGTTTTCAGTCACACAGGGGACCAATGCAAATCAGTTCTCCAGCATAGTAACAATTCTGGACTTTGGGAGGGGGATAACATGGGAATCTGAGGTGTACACCTCAATCTAGGAACTGGGGTCACACAGCAGGAAGTCAGTGCTGGGCAAAACCAAAACTGTCCCCCACTCCACGGAAAAATTGACTTCTACAAAACCAGTTCCTGATGCCAAAAAAGGTTGGGGACCAACCAACCTTAATCCATTCACTCATCCATCCATTCAATATGTTAAGAGTGACTGCTACCTCCCCAAACTCTGTTTTAGATCCTGAGGAAACCCCAATGAAAGAGACAATGTTCCTGCTCTCACTGAGCTTATTGTCCAGCAGAAAGGACATAATAGATAAGCAAACAAATAAACTAAAATTTCACCAGTGACAAGTGCTACTTTAGAAAAATCCAGCATGAGGGGCTTACCTAGTAACCCAGTAGTAAAGAATCTGCCTGCCAATACGGGAGGCACAGCTGATCCCTGGTCCAGGAAGATCCCACATGCCATAGAGCAACTAAGCTCCCGCTCCCCAACTACTGAGCCTGTGGCCTACAGCTTGGGAACCACAACTGCTGAGCCCACGTGCCGCAACTACCGGAACCTGCGAGCCCTAGAGCCTGTGCTCAGCAACCAGAGAAGCCACCACAATGAGAGGCCGTCACACTGCAACTAAAGAGGAGTCCCCGCTTGCTACAACTAGAGAAAGCGCTTGCAGCAACAAAGACCCAGCACAGCCAAAAATAAATAAATAAATAAATGAAATTATATATATATATAAAAACAGCATGAGGACACAGTGGCTTCTCTTTACAGGGACCTGCAAGATGATCCAAGGGTGACTTTGTATCAAGCCTAAATAATGTGAAATGCATCACACATGGGTAACATATTATGCAACTTGGCCCCGGCCTCCTGGTGGGTAGATCAGGTCTCCCTTTCTCATTTTATTGCAATTGTACCTTTTGAGTCTCTCTTTCCTTTTCATTTTTGTCTCATTGCTTTGGCTAAAATTCTCAGATCGTTATTAAGTAGCAGAGGTGAGGCGATTGTGGTTATGTTTTCAGTCACACAGGGACCAATGCAAATCAGTTCTCCAGCATAGTAACAATTCTGGACTTTGGGAGGGGGATAACATGGGAATCTGAGGTGTACACCTCAATCTAGGAACTGGGGTCACACAGCAGGAAGTCAGTGCTGGGCAAAACCAAAACTGTCCCCCACTCCACGGAAAAATTGACTTCTACAAAACCAGTTCCTGATGCCAAAAAAGGTTGGGGACCAACCAACCTTAATCCATTCACTCATCCATCCATTCAATATGTTAAGAGTGACTGCTACCTCCCCAAACTCTGTTTTAGATCCTGAGGAAACCCCAATGAAAGAGACAATGTTCCTGCTCTCACTGAGCTTATTGTCCAGCAGAAAGGACATAATAGATAAGCAAACAAATAAACTAAAATTTCACCAGTGACAAGTGCTACTTTAGAAAAATCCAGCATGAGGGGCTTACCTAGTAACCCAGTAGTAAAGAATCTGCCTGCCAATACGGGAGGCACAGCTGATCCCTGGTCCAGGAAGATCCCACATGCCATAGAGCAACTAAGCTCCCGCTCCCCAACTACTGAGCCTGTGGCCTACAGCTTGGGAACCACAACTGCTGAGCCCACGTGCCGCAACTACCGGAACCTGCGAGCCCTAGAGCCTGTGCTCAGCAACCAGAGAAGCCACCACAATGAGAGGCCGTCACACTGCAACTAAAGAGGAGTCCCCGCTTGCTACAACTAGAGAAAGCGCTTGCAGCAACAAAGACCCAGCACAGCCAAAAATAAATAAATAAATAAATGAAATTATATATATATATAAAAACAGCATGAGGACACAGTGGCTTCTCTTTACAGGGACCTGCAAGATGATCCAAGGGTGACTTTGTATCAAGCCTAAATAATGTGAAATGCATCACACATGGGTAACATATTATGCAACTTGGCCCCGGCCTCCTGGTGGGTAGATCAGGTCTCCCCCATTCCCTCACTCAGGACGCACCAGGTGTCCTGATAGAAGCAGGGAGGCCCACTGGCAGCTGCTGGGGAGCAGGGGGCCGGGACCCAATGGCAGCTGCAATCTTTGCTCTCAGCCTTTTGTGACGCACTGCAGCATTAGTGGGAACAGTGATTTCTGATTATATCATCCAGTTTGCACTAAACCAACCCTCCAAGACTGGACACGTGCCTTGCAAAGATACACAGATTAAAGATAAACCAATAAAGCCAGTACATGCCCCAAATGAGGAAACAGCAGCCCTGTCGCCTCTCTGTTCCTGGTAGGAGTCCTTCTACAGCCACGTATGATGTGAAAGCAACAGTGAACCAGTCAGATCTGACAAAAATCTGGCAAATGAGCAACAGAACGTGAGAAAGGAGAGCGATTATCAAAAAGAATGTTTGCACTACGCGTTTACATGCACCATAATGAAAGTTTTTGACCCTGAGAATATAGTCCATTGTGAGAAAATAATAACAGCAGTGTAAGGAATTATAAATACAGTGAGCAACGGAAATAATCAGTCGCATGTGCTCAAAAAATATATTGTTGTTAATGTTTGCTTTTGTTCATCATTCCGTCGTGCCCAACTCTTTTGTGACCCCATGAACTGTAGCCTACTAGGTTCTTCTGTCCATGAAATCTCCCAGGCAAGAATTCTGGAATGAGTTGCCATTTCCTTCTCCAGGGGATCTTCCCAATCCAGCGATCAAGCATTGACAGGTGGATTCTTTACCACTGAACCACCAGAGAAGCTCTGTTGTTAATAGTAGAATCACTTAAATCTAGAGATCATTTGGTGAGAGCAAATTTTTCATTGGATCCTGGATTCCTCTTAATCCCTCAGCACAATGTCTGACCCAAACTAGATGCCCTCCCCAAAATGTGTTCAAAGATATTTGATGGTGGGGAACCAGTTTCCTATAAAGTCAGGGTGACCACACCTGCTCTTCCTCGGGCTGCAGGGCTGATCAAATGCCACCTCCTTCCTCTCTCAGACTCTCTCCTCTTGTTCTCACAAGTGCCCAGCTCGAGCCTCGCCGCTGACCACCTGGGGTGCCTGTGTCACCTCCCTGTTGATTTCCCCACCTCCCAGCGTGTCTACCTCCATTCCACTCTGACTCCTACAACAAGCCTAAACGCTGGGCTGGCTCCCTGGTGGTGGTGGGACACAATCTGCATTTCTCAACCAGGTATACAAGAGCTTCAAGAACAGGATCCCAGCCTTACCTCACGTCCTCCAGATACCCCATCCCATCTCACCAAGCACCCAGTAGCCAAATTACCTATAGTTCCTTGCAGGTATCTCCAAGGCCATTGGTCCCACCTAACACATGTCTCTTCTGTTTATTCCCTCTGACTTTTAGATTGAGTCCCAATAGAATCTCTTCCAGCAAACTTTCCTTGACTCATCCTCTCCCAGATCTGGGCTGAAGACCAGCCCTCTTAAGACCCTTATCACAGTGATTGCTATTTCCTTTTGATCAAGGAGAGCGATTATCAAAAAGAATGTTTGCACTACGCGTTTACATGCACCATAATGAAAGTTTTTGACCCTGAGAATATAGTCCATTGTGAGAAAATAATAACAGCAGTGTAAGGAATTATAAATACAGTGAGCAACGGAAATAATCAGTCGCATGTGCTCAAAAAATATATTGTTGTTAATGTTTGCTTTTGTTCATCATTCCGTCGTGCCCAACTCTTTTGTGACCCCATGAACTGTAGCCTACTAGGTTCTTCTGTCCATGAAATCTCCCAGGCAAGAATTCTGGAATGAGTTGCCATTTCCTTCTCCAGGGGATCTTCCCAATCCAGCGATCAAGCATTGACAGGTGGATTCTTTACCACTGAGCCACCAGAGAAGCTCTGTTGTTAATAGTAGAATCACTTAAATCTAGAGATCATTTGGTGAGAGCAAATTTTTCATTGGATCCTGGATTCCTCTTAATCCCTCAGCACAATGTCTGACCCAAACTAGATGCCCTCCCCAAAATGTGTTCAAAGATATTTGATGGTGGGGAACCAGTTTCCTATAAAGTCAGGGTGACCACACCTGCTCTTCCTCGGGCTGCAGGGCTGATCAAATGCCACCTCCTTCCTCTCTCAGACTCTCTCCTCTTGTTCTCACAAGTGCCCAGCTCGAGCCTCGCCGCTGACCACCTGGGGTGCCTGTGTCACCTCCCTGTTGATTTCCCCACCTCCCAGCGTGTCTACCTCCATTCCACTCTGACTCCTACAACAAGCCTAAACGCTGGGCTGGCTCCCTGGTGGTGGTGGGACACAATCTGCATTTCTCAACCAGGTATACAAGAGCTTCAAGAACAGGATCCCAGCCTTACCTCACGTCCTCCAGATACCCCATCCCATCTCACCAAGCACCCAGTAGCCAAATTACCTATAGTTCCTTGCAGGTATCTCCAAGGCCATTGGTCCCACCTAACACATGTCTCTTCTGTTTATTCCCTCTGACTTTTTAGATTGAGTCCCAATAGAATCTCTTCCAGCAAACTTTCCTTGACTCATCCTCTCCCAGATCTGGGCTGAAGACCAGCCCTCTTAAGACCCTTATCACAGTGATTGCTATTTCTGGGTTGATTTTTTTTTTTTTTTTCTTTTTGGTCCCTACTCCTTGCAGCACTTCCCAGGTAGCTCAGTGGACAAAAAAAAAAAAATCCTCCTGCCATGCAAGAGATGCAAGAAACTCAGGTTCAATCCCTGAGTTGGGAAGATTCCCCTGAAGGAGGGCATGGAAGTCCACTTCAGTATTCTTGCCTGGGGAGTCCCACAGACAGGAGTCTGGAGGGGTACAGTCTATGGGGTTGCAAACAGTTGGACAGAACTGAAATGACTAAGCACATGCTCCTTGAAAGCAGGATGTAGATCTACAACCAGAGTTTCAGTGAAGAGGCTTCAATGAATACCTGCTACAAAGATAACTAGATGAAAGAATGAAACATTCAGTTTGGGGAAAGTGTTCAAACATTCATTTACTCTTAAGATGTCAATCAAAGTCCACGGCAGATATCCACGAGGGAGGATGAACCTTGCAGAAATCCATCCTCAGTCACTCTGCAAGGCTCTGAACCTTGCCTCTATCCATGGGCTTGGCCCTGGTCTTTCCCTGGACTGTGCTGTCTTCTACACGTACACCTGTTCTTTCTCTCTTTGCCATCAGACTGCAAACTCGTGCCCTCCCGAGTGCTCTCCCTGCAGTGAGGGTCTGGATCTCCAGACCCGGGGAAGGCACATGTCTTGGTCTTCTGCCCTGAACACACACAGGAAGTGAGCCAGCCAGCCAGCCAGCCAGTCACAGCTATATTTAGATTTCTGTCACCTGATGGGGTCATCCATTAATCAGGGCACAGTGGCAGCTGTAGCACTTCGGGAGCAAACTGAGGTGGGACTTGGGGCAGCGAGGGGCTAGAATACCTGGACAGTGCCCCAGATTCTTCGGGAGCAAACTGAGGTGGGACTTGGGGCAGCGAGGAGGCTAGAATACCTGTCCTCTCACAAAAGGTAGCAAATTACTATGTTCCTTGCAGGTATCTCCAAGGCCATTGGTCCCACCTAACACATGTCTCTTCTGTTTATTCCTCTGACTTTTAGATTGAGTCCCAATAGAATCTCTTCCAGCAAACTTTCCTTGACTCATCCTCTCCCAGATCTGGGCTGAAGACCAGCCCTCTTAAGACCCTTATCACAGTGATTGCTATTTCTGGGTTGGTTTTTTTTTTTCTTTTGGTCCCTACTCCTTGCAGCACTTCCCAGGTAGCTCAGTGGACAAAAAAAATCCTCCTGCCATGCAAGAGATGCAAGAAACTCAGGTTCAATCCCTGAGTTGGGAAGATTCCCCTGAAGGAGGGCATGGAAGTCCACTTCAGTATTCTTGCCTGGGGAGTCCCACAGACAGGAGTCTGGAGGGGTACAGTCTATGGGGTTGCAAACAGTTGGACAGAACTGAAATGACTAAGCACATGCTCCTTGAAAGCAGGATGTAGATCTACAACCAGAGTTTCAGTGAAGAGGCTTCAATGAATACCTGCTACAAAGATAACTAGATGAAAGAATGAAACATTCAGTTTGGGGAAAGTGTTCAAACATTCATTTACTCTTAAGATGTCAATCAAAGTCCACGGCAGATATCCACGAGGGAGGATGAACCTTGCAGAAATCCATCCCTCAGTCACTCTGCAAGGCTCTGAACCTTGCCTCTAGCCATGGGCTTGGCCCTGGTCTTTCCCTGGACTGTGCTGTCTTCTACACGTACACCTGTTCTTTCTCTCTTTGCCATCAGACTGCAAACTCGTGCCCTCCCGAGTGCTCTCCCTGCAGTGAGGGTCTGGATCTCCAGACCCGGGGAAGGCACATGTCTTGGTCTTCTGCCCTGAACACACACAGGAAGTGAGCCAGCCAGCCAGCCAGCCAGTCACAGCTATATTTAGATTTCTGTCACCTGATGGGGTCATCCATTAATCAGGGCACAGTGGCAGCTGTAGCACTTCGGGAGCAAACTGAGGTGGGACTTGGGGCAGCGAGGAGGGGGCTAGAATACCTGGACAGTGACCCCAGATTTCTTCAAGCAAGACAGAGGGCAGAGATGAAAATGCGTGACTTATGCGAGTGCTGGAAAGATGGAGGTCAGAACCAGGGGCGACCAGGACTTGAGGGAGAAATCAGTGCCTGGCTTCAGCAGGGGAGGCGCCTGGAAGATCAGCAGGAAGAGTAGCTCAGCGGGCAGGGTCCCTTCCTGCTGTGTGAGCTGTGGCTGAGAGTGGGGCCCTCTGACAGGCAGTAAGGCCCAGCTGCGGTAAGCAGAGAGCTTTGCGGTCAGCAGACTCCCTCCACAAGGGAGAAACCAGAAAGAAGCGGATGTGCAAGATTTTTTTTTTTAACTCTTATAGGCATTCCTTGCTCCAGATATAGTTTATTAAATGACTGCCTTGGGAGCCAGGGATTGAGCCCTAAATCATTGTTGCTTTTCCTTCTTTTTATCTCTAGATTCCATCTCCAGCCTTCCGGTGGAGCCATTACAATACTCTCCTGGGACTTCCGTGGTGGTCCAGTGGTTAAGACTCTGGGCTCACAATGCAGGGGGCCTGGGTTTGATCCCTGGTCAGGGAACCAGAACCCACATGCTATGTCTAAGACCTGGGACAGCCAAGTAAATTTTTTAAAAAGAGAAGAAAAGAACCCCCTACCCTAATTTCACCTCTCCGGGCCAATTCCCGGCCCTACCCGCAAGGGCTGACTCCTCAAGACCAAACTCCATCAGAAACATGGCAGTGCCATCCATCACTCCAGGGTCACCCACATCTCGCATTCTGGCTTTCAAAGTCCTGCATGTTCTGACACTCAGCCTTCCCCCCAGACCTTTTTTTTTCAACAGCATTTCAAGGTACTGGTGACATAAAAGAAACTGCACCTGTTTAAAGTGTACAGCTTTGGGGAATTCCCTGGCGGTTCAGTGCTTAGGACTCCCCAGTTGGGCAGCTAATACCCAATCAGCTGAGCAGCATGGCCAAAAAATTTTAAAAAGTACAATCTGATGTTTGGATGTATATGCACATATATATCCCAGAAACCAACAACACAATCAGTACAACGAACATATTTATCACCCCCCCAAAATTTTCTCCTGTCCCTTTGTCAACCCTTCTTCCCATGTCTCCTCCCACTCCCACACATAACAACTGCTGACACACTTGTTGTCACTATAGATTAGCTTGCAACCTGGTGGGTTATGCATAAATGGACTCACAGAGTTCACACCTCTTCTTGTCCGGAATCTTTTACTGAACACCATTATTCTAAGATTTGCCCTTGTAGCGTGGATCAACAGGGCATTTCCCTTCATTGCTGAGTTTAGTATTTTCCATTGTGTGACTGTACTGCAAGGTGTTTAGCCTTTTATCTGGGAACAAACATTTGGATTGCCCCCAGTTTTTGACTCCTAAATAAAGGATGTCTGAGTGCTTCTGTACACATATTCACCTGGATATGTGTTTTCATTTCTCTCTGGTAAATAACCATGGCAGACATTGGTCTCACTGGGTAAGTGCATGTTTTGCTTTTTCAGAAACTACCAAACTCTTTTCCATGAAGCAGTTGCTTCATTTCATGTTGCCATCAGTGTGTAAGAGTTCCAGGTCATCCGCAGCCCTCACCGAGACTTGAATGGTGAGTCTTTTCTTTGCTGCCATTCTAACAAGGGTGTAGCCATCACATGGAGATTTTAATTTGTATTTCCCCAATTATGAAATGGGCTTCACCAGTGGCTCAGTGGTCAAGAATCTGCCTGCAGTGCAGGAGACCTGGGTTCAATCCCTGGGTCAGGAAAATCCGCTGGAGTAGGAAATGGCAGTCCACTTATTCTTGCCTGGAAAATTCCATGAACAGAGGACTCTGCTGGGCTACAGTCCATTGGGCGTTCACCAAGTGGCAGTGCCATCCATCACTCCAGGGTCACCCACATCTCGCATTCTGGCTTTCAAAGTCCTGCATGTTCTGACACTCAGCCTTCCCCCCAGACCTTTTTTTTTCAACAGCATTTCAAGGTACTGGTGACATAAAAGAAACTGCACCTGTTTAAAGTGTACAGCTTTGGGGAATTCCCTGGCGGTTCAGTGCTTAGGACTCCCCAGTTGGGCAGCTAATACCCAATCAGCTGAGCAGCATGGCCAAAAAATTTTAAAAAGTACAATCTGATGTTTGGATGTATATGCACATATATATCCCAGAAACCAACAACACAATCAGTACAACGAACATATTTATCACCCCCCCAAAATTTTCTCCTGTCCCTTTGTCAACCCTTCTTCCCATGTCTCCTCCCACTCCCACACATAACAACTGCTGACACACTTGTTGTCACTATAGATTAGCTTGCAACCTGGTGGGTTATGCATAAATGGACTCACAGAGTTCACACCTCTTCTTGTCCGGAATCTTTTACTGAACACCATTATTCTAAGATTTGCCCTTGTAGCGTGGATCAACAGGGCATTTCCCTTCATTGCTGAGTTTAGTATTTTCCATTGTGTGACTGTACTGCAAGGTGTTTAGCCTTTTATCTGGGAACAAACATTTGGATTGCCCCCAGTTTTTGACTCCTAAATAAAGGATGTCTGAGTGCTTCTGTACACATATTCACCTGGATATGTGTTTTCATTTCTCTCTGGTAAATAACCATGGCAGACATTGGTCTCACTGGGTAAGTGCATGTTTTGCTTTTTCAGAAACTACCAAACTCTTTTCCATGAAGCAGTTGCTTCATTTCATGTTGCCATCAGTGTGTAAGAGTTCCAGGTCATCCGCAGCCCTCACCGAGACTTGAATGGTGAGTCTTTTTCTTTGCTGCCATTCTAACAAGGGTGTAGCCATCACATGGAGATTTTAATTTGTATTTCCCCAATTATGAAATGGGCTTCACCAGTGGCTCAGTGGTCAAGAATCTGCCTGCAGTGCAGGAGACCTGGGTTCAATCCCTGGGTCAGGAAAATCCGCTGGAGTAGGAAATGGCAGTCCACTTATTCTTGCCTGGAAAATTCCATGAACAGAGGACTCTGCTGGGCTACAGTCCATGGGGTCGCTAAAGAGTCAGACATGACTTAGTGACTAAACAACAAAAACAACATTATGTTGGAGATGTTTTCAATGGCTCAGTTGCAATTTGTAAGTTGCTTATATCCTCTTTGTTGAAGTATCCAAATATCTTTCCCATTTTTAAATTGGATTGTTTGTTTTCTTATTAAATCTTAAGAGTTCTTTATATATTTTGTATTCATCTTTATAAGATGAATCACATAAGATATATGATTTTTCAAATATTGTCTTCCAGTCATTGGTTTATCTTTTTATTCTCTTAACAGTGTCATGTCTGTGATGAAAAGAAGTTTCCAATCTTGGTGAAGTCCAATTCATTGATTTTTTTTTTCTTTTATGGATAGTGCTTTTGACATAGTATCTAAGAAATCTTGGCTAAATCTAAGATCAGAGAGATTTTCCCCTATGCTTTCTTCTAGAAGTTGTATAATATTAAGTTTTGTATTTAGTTCCATGATTCATTTTGTGTATTTTGGTTTTGCTTTGTTACGGTTTTAGAGTGTTTTGTTTGCCGGCCGATGTCCCATGATTTCAGCAGTGTTTTTTGTTTTTCTTTTGACTATTCTTTCATTCTGCATTGAATTGCCTTTGTACCTTTGTTGAAAATCAATTGACCATAGATGTGTCCATCTATTTCTGCACACTCTATTCGGTTCCATTGACCTATTTAAGGAATTGAAAAACTACCCTTTCTTCAGGGAATTGCCTTTGCATCTTTGTTAAAAAAAAAAAAAAACTAACTGACCATATACATGCAAATCTATTTCTTGATTCTACATTCTGTTCCACAGATCTATCTGATATATTTGTACTGATAACACACTGTGTTGGGTTTTTTTTTTTTTAATATTTATTTATTTGGCTGCCCTGGGTCTTTGTTAAAGCATATAGGGCCTTTTCAGTGACTGCATGTGGGATCTAGTTCCCTGAGCAGGGATCAAACCCATGCCCCCTGCTTAAGAGCTCAGAGTCTTGGCTTCTGGACCATCAGGGGAGCCCAACGCACTGTTTTTATTGCTCCATCTTTATAAGAAGTCTTGAATCAGATGGTATTAAGTCCTCCAACTTTGTTCTCCCTCCATGTTATTTTGGCCATTCTCCATCCTTTGCATTTCCCATATCAGCTTTTTTTCTCATATCAACTTTAGAATCAGCTTGTTCTACCAAAAAAGTCCACTGAGACTTTGAATGGAACCACACTGATTTTGTAGATCAATCTGTGGAGAATTGACATTTACCAATATTGAGTCTTTTGATCCATGAATGTAAGAGAGGTCTCTATTTAGGATTTATTTTAAATTTTTCTAGCCTTCAATGTGCAAGTCTTACACGACCTCATCAGAGGTCTCCTCAAGTATTTCATATTTTTATGGTATTTTGAACATTTTCAATATCTGACTGATAGTGCTATTTTATAAAAACACAATTTAGTTTTAAATTGTATCCTGCAACATTAGTAAACTCATTAATTCTAATATTTGCTTTGTCCTCCTGTAGAATTCTAGGTTGATAGGGCACTTTTTACATTTAATACTTGTAAAAAAATGTATGGCGATCGAGTTCCATTAAAAAACCTGATTTTTATTTTGGTTTTGCTTTTTACGGTTTTAGAGTGTTTTGTTTGCGCCGATGTCCCATGATTTCAGCAGTGTTTTTTGTTTTTCTTTTGACTATTCTTTCATTCTGCATTGAATTGCCTTTGTACCTTTGTTGAAAATCAATTGACCATAGATGTGTCCATCTATTTCTGCACACTCTATTCGGTTCCATTGACCTATTTAAGGAATTGAAAAACTACCCTTTCTTCAGGGAATTGCCTTTGCATCTTTGTTAAAAAAAAAAAAAACTAACTGACCATATACATGCAAATCTATTTCTTGATTCTACATTCTGTTCCACAGATCTATCTGATATATTTGTACTGATAACACACTGTGTTGGGTTTTTTTTTTTTTAATATTTATTTATTTGGCTGCCCTGGGTCTTTGTTAAAGCATATAGGGCCTTTTCAGTGACTGCATGTGGGATCTAGTTCCCTGAGCAGGGATCAAACCCATGCCCCCTGCTTAAGAGCTCAGAGTCTTGGCTTCTGGACCATCAGGGGAGCCCAACGCACTGTTTTTATTGCTCCATCTTTATAAGAAGTCTTGAATCAGATGGTATTAAGTCCTCCAACTTTGTTCTCCCTCCATGTTATTTTGGCCATTCTCCATCCTTTGCATTTCCCATATCAGCTTTTTTTCTCATATCAACTTTAGAATCAGCTTGTTCTACCAAAAAAGTCCACTGAGACTTTGAATGGAACCACACTGATTTTGTAGATCAATCTGTGGAGAATTGACATTTACCAATATTGAGTCTTTTGATCCATGAATGTAAGAGAGGTCTCTATTTAGGATTTATTTTAAATTTTTCTAGCCTTCAATGTGCAAGTCTTACACGACCTCATCAGAGGTCTCCTCAAGTATTTCATATTTTTATGGTATTTTGAACATTTTCAATATCTGACTGATAGTGCTATTTTATAAAAACACAATTTAGTTTTAAATTGTATCCTGCAACATTAGTAAACTCATTAATTCTAATATTTGCTTTGTCCTCCTGTAGAATTCTAGGTTGATAGGGCACTTTTTACATTTAATACTTGTAAAATGTTTCTCCCCTATCTTCTAGGTCACCTTGATTCCAACAAGGAGATTGCTGAAATGTGTGTTTCTCTATCTGGAATGTGCCCCTTCTCTCCATGGCTTCTTTTAGACATTCTCTTTATTGCTAGTTTCAGTTGTGATGTACTTTTGTGTCATTTTCTTCATATTTCTTGTGCTTTGGGTTCATTGAGCTTCTGTGAGTTTATAGTTTTCATCAAATCTGAAAAAGGAAAGTCTCTACTTAACATGCAGTTTGTCCACTAATTCCATCATCTCTGTCATTTTTGGATCTTTTTTGACTGATTGATGTTTCTCCCCATTAAGAGGTATAATTTCCTGATTTACTGAATGATTGATTAATTGTTCATCAAGAGATTTTTTTTATCTTATTTAACATTATGGTTCATTAGGGGATATTGAGTATAGTTCCTTGTGCTATATAGTAAGACTGCTTTTTTATCCCGTCGATTTACAATGTTGTATTTCTGCTCTCCAGCAAAGTGATCCATTTATATACACATTCTTTCCCTATTTTCTCTTTTTTTTTTAAAAAAAAAAAGCACATTATTTTTTCACTTTGGGCTATACTAGGTCTTCATTGCTGTGGGCGGGCTTTGTCTAGTTGTGGCCAGCAGGGTTGCTCTTCATTGTGGTGTGAAGCTGCGGCTTTTCTTGTTGGGGAGTGTGGGGTCCGGGCACGCAGGCTTCAGTGGTTGTGGACACGGGCTCTTGGAACAGGGGCTCGGTAGTAGTGGCGCCGGGGCTTAGTTGCTCTGCGGCATGTGGGATCGTCTCGGACCAGGGAATGAACCCGTGCCCCCTGCATTGGCAGGTCAATTCTTAACCGCTAGACCACCAGGGAAGCCCCACACATTCTTTTTCATATTATTTTCCATTATGGATAATAATTCCAGGATATTGAATATATGGTTCCCTGTGCTATTCAGTAGGATCTGTACTTTATCCATTCTGTATGTTTGCATCTGCTGATCCTGAACCCCAACTCCATCTTTCCTTCCCAGTCACCCCCCATTGGCAGCCACAACCCTGTTCTCTATGCCTGTGACTCCGTCTCTGTTTCATAGATAGTTCATTTGTGTCATATTTTAGATTCCATATATAAGGGATATCATAGGAATTTGTCTCTGTCTGACTTCACTTAGCATCATAATCTTTAGGTCCATCCATGTTGCTGCAAAAGACATTTCATACTTTTTCATGGTTGAGTAGAATTCCATTGTATATACATGTACTGTATCTTATGTATCAGTTCATCTGTTGATGAACCTTTAGGTTGTTTCCAGGTCTTGGCTACTGTAAATAGTGCTGCTATGAACATAGGGGTGCATGTATCTTTCTGAAGGACAGCTTTGTCTGGTTATGTGTCCAGGAGTGGGATTGCTGGAACACTATTTTTAGTTTTTCAAAGAACCTCCATACACTTTTCCATAGTGGCTGCACAAATTGACATAAGGAATGTTATTTTAGATAAAAGCAAAGCCTCTCTGAGGAGATGACATTAGATTGGAGACCGAATATTGAGAAGCAGCCAACAGACTTTTTAATCTTGACCAACACTGACAAGAAGGAAGTATATCTCCCTTTCATTTGCATTTCCCTGAATACTGATGAGGCAAAGTATCTTTCCACATTTATTGAGCATTTGAATCTTTTAAAAAAGAAATTCATATGTCTCGGCCCATTTCTCCCGCATAAGTTTGGGCTTTTTATCCCCGCCCTGTGCATCTTTTGCCTACTGATTCCTCTTGGTTTTGGTATTCTGTCATGCAGCATCTCAGTTCCCTGACCAGGGACCGCACCTGCCCTTCCTGCAGTGGAAGCTCAGAGCTCTAACCACTGGACCACCAGGGAAGTCCTAACCAGTGAGTGTGAAGCGAAACAATAAAAACAACAGTGTGTGGTCAGGTGGATTGGACAGAGGTTTCTGATGAGAACCTTCTTCCCCTGTCTGAGTTCTCAGCTCTCCAGACAGTATCTGCTTTCCACAGCTCCTCCCCTGGCCCAGAGACTAGAAATTCCCAAAGATTCTGCACTAGGAGAGCAGGCTGCGGTTGGGCTCTGTCAGGCTCCTCTCAAAAGTGTGAGCTGTTTCCTGGCCGTACAATTAGCCAGTGTGATGGAGAGGGGCGCCATCTGGTGATAGGAGTGAGAATGTCTCCAGACTTTCAGCGATTTATCATCTTTACTGAGGATCCCAGGAAGAGGCTGGATGGAGGTGGAGACAGGACTTAGCCACCCATCCAGGCTTTGACTGAGAACCTTTTCAGCTCAGCGGGTGCTGAAGTAGTTCCTTCCCTCACTCAGCTTTGGGGGTGCCAGGATGGCAATCACAGGCAGCGCTCACCATGTGGTGGTCACAGGGGCTCCAGACGGTCCCATGCCCACAGGCAGGAAGCTCCCTGAGTCTCAGAATTCCTCCTTCAGGGGTAACCTTGTCCTTCCCACTTCTGGGATGCACATGTCTTCATTCAGATCGCCCTGGCTTCGCACATGTCTGAGAGGTCCAGCCCGGCCAGGCTGCCTGGGGGGCCCGAGTACCACTCTCCTGCAGCTCCGCCTTCACCTCAACACTGTGGTCTCCTGCCCATGAAGGCACTGGGGTCCCGTCTTGATTTGTGATTTCCCCTTCCTGCTGCAAACCCTCAGCTCCTTCACATCAGAGCTGCTCTGCACAAGTCAACAGCGTTCCAGGTTACAGATTAACGGCTGATGCGCTAATATCTTTCAGAAATATGTGGACTTTTTCCCTATCCTCCTGAGGCTCTTTCTCTCTCAGAAGCTCCACTGATCTGCCCTTCTTCTTCTTCTTTTTAAATATATTATTTAACTGGCCGCACCGGGTCTTCGCTGTCTCACGTGGGATCTTCTATCATGGCTTTGGCCTAAGGGATCTTTAGTTGTGGCTAGTTCCCCAATCAGGAATTGAACTCAAGCCCTCTGCACTGGAATTGGAGTCTTAGCCACTGGACCACCAGGAAAGTCGCCTAATCTGCTCTCCATTTTAATTCCTTCTCTTCAACCCTGCTGGGGCTTCCCTGGTGGCCCAGTAGTAAAGAATCTGCCTGCAATTAGGAGACATAAGAGAGGCGGGTTCAATCCCTGAGTCGGGAAGATCCCCTGGAGATGGGAGAATCCCGTGGACAGAGGAGCCTGGCGGGCTACAATCCATAGTGCTGCCCAGAGTTAGACACGACTGAAGCAATGGAGCACTTCAACTCTGCTGCCTCTCATTTAAAGCCGAAAAAAGAGTTTCAGTGGGAAGCTAAGCAGTGTGTAAACTCTAGGGGTCCCCTGAGTTTTCTGATCCTAGTTCTCTGTAAAGTACAGAGATAACCGATAGCAAAACACAAACGCTTCCTGTCTACAGCTAGGTTGCTTGCCAGGTGCTGAAGTAGTTCCCTCACTCAGCTTTGGGGGTGCCAGGATGGCAATCACAGGCAGCGCTCACCATGTGGTGGTCACAGGGGCTCCAGACGGTCCCATGCCCACAGGCAGGAAGCTCCCTGAGTCTCAGAATTCCTCCTTCAGGGGTAACCTTGTCCTTCCCACTTCTGGGATGCACATGTCTTCATTCAGATCGCCCTGGCTTCGCACATGTCTGAGAGGTCCAGCCCGGCCAGGCTGCCTGGGGGGCCCGAGTACCACTCTCCTGCAGCTCCGCCTTCACCTCAACACTGTGGTCTCCTGCCCATGAAGGCACTGGGGTCCCGTCTTGATTTGTGATTTCCCCTTCCTGCTGCAAACCCTCAGCTCCTTCACATCAGAGCTGCTCTGCACAAGTCAACAGCGTTCCAGGTTACAGATTAACGGCTGATGCGCTAATATCTTTCAGAAATATGTGGACTTTTTCCCTATCCTCCTGAGGCTCTTTCTCTCTCAGAAGCTCCACTGATCTGCCCTTCTTCTTCTTCTTTTTAAATATATTATTTAACTGGCCGCACCGGGTCTTCGCTGTCTCACGTGGGATCTTCTATCATGGCTTTGGCCTAAGGGATCTTTAGTTGTGGCTAGTTCCCCAATCAGGAATTGAACTCAAGCCCTCTGCACTGGAATTGGAGTCTTAGCCACTGGACCACCAGGAAAGTCGCCTAATCTGCTCTCCATTTTAATTCCTTCTCTTCAACCCTGCTGGGGCTTCCCTGGTGGCCCAGTAGTAAAGAATCTGCCTGCAATTAGGAGACATAAGAGAGGCGGGTTCAATCCCTGAGTCGGGAAGATCCCCTGGAGATGGGAGAATCCCGTGGACAGAGGAGCCTGGCGGGCTACAATCCATAGTGCTGCCCAGAGTTAGACACGACTGAAGCAATGGAGCACTTCAACTCTGCTGCCTCTCATTTAAAGCCGAAAAAAGAGTTTCAGTGGGAAGCTAAGCAGTGTGTAAACTCTAGGGGTCCCCTGAGTTTTCTGATCCTAGTTCTCTGTAAAGTACAGAGATAACCGATAGCAAAACACAAACGCTTCCTGTCTACAGCTATGGAAATCCTGTCCCCTCCGGTAGGAGTCGACGTTCCTCCCACCCACGCTCTTCATGGAAAAACCAGTTTGGTTCATGGTTGCACATTTATTTCAATACTCCTGATCTCTTAATCTGTCTGTTCTTGGGATCTTCTTTTCAAGTTATTCTCACATCTACCTGGTTGCCTCATTGATCAATTAGTAGAATTAAAATTTTAGCACGTGCTCATTTTTATAGTGGCGTGAGATTCATGAGTTTATCTTTCATTGGAAATTATCTTTTGGAACTTCCCTGGTCATCCAGTGGTTAAGAATCTGCCTTCCCATGGAGAGGATGTGGGTTCAATTCCTGGTGAGGAAACTAAGATCCCACATGCCGTGGAGCAACTAAGCCCACCCTCTGCAGCTTCTGAAGCCTGTGCGCTCTGGAGCTAGTGCTCCACAACTAGAGAGGCCCTACGCTGCATGTCACCACTAAGATCCCACATGCCGCAACTGACACCCAAGGCAGCCTGAGTCATCAATTAATTAAAAAGAAAACTTTCTTGTTGTTTAGTCACTAAGTCATGTCCGACCCTTTGTGACCCATGAACTGCAGCATGCCAGGTTTCCCTGTTCTTCACGGTCTCCCTGAGTTTGCTCAGAAAGAGACTACCTGAGACCCAGAGGCTCAAGTGGCTTTTTACACTGAACCAGGATGCCGATGTCCTGAAACATGATAGCAAAGCACTAAAGCAATTCTCTTCTACTTCATGCAAAACTCTGTGTCCGAGATTCAATTCGGCACCAGTGCACAGAGGCTAATTTGGGGCATCAAATTCGTGTTTAACAGGGACAGAGGCCCACTTTGAGATGATGAGGAAGTTCTGGAGAGGGAAGGTTGCACGGCAGGGTAGATGCATTTAATGTCACCGAACTGTCCACTTAAAAACAGTAAACACGATGAATTTTATGTTATGTATATTTTATCAAAATGCAAAAAATTAAAAGAAGCTGCTCATTTGAATACTTTCTTGGGTGGGTTCCTGTGAGTAAAGCTGAAATTGGACAAGATTTCACAGCTTCTCAGAGACTGATCTTCAGTGTGAGTGTGATTGTTAAAAATAAACCTTCCTCCTCCCACCAAAGCCCCTTTGTTCTCAATCACACAACAAACTACAACTGTGACCCACCATCTAACAGCCTGAAACTGTCTTAGATATGAACGAGAGGGTTTGGTAGGATTTGGGAGCTACAGGAGGAGGGTTAATTTCCTGCTGCTGCTGTACCAAACGACCACAAATCCAGTGGCTTACAACAGCACCGATCTACTCTCTTACAGCTCTGGACGTCAGGTGTCCTAACAGGCTGGCAGGGTGACTCCTGCTAGGGACTCTCGGGAAGACTGTTTCCCGGCCTTTTCTCGCTTCCAGGAGCCACTGGCATTCCTCCGCTGGCAAGCCCCCTTCAGTTAATCCAGCCTCTCGCTGCCACCATCACGGCTCCTACCCTGACTCTGACCTACCTGCCTCCCTTCTTGGGGAGAGACTTCCCATCCAAGTTCTGCCATCCTGTTTCAGGGCATCCGTGTCCTGGTTCAGCGGAAAGAGCTGCATCTGAGAGGACCTGACTCAAATCTGAGTTTGCAAGTTGAGTGTACTTCCCACTGGACCAGGCTGCCCAGCTGTGCCCTATGCTCAAGGTCGCAAACTCCCTTAAGCCTTGGGGCCTCCATCCGTCAGTGACCACTCCCTCAAGGTGCCAGCTGCCACCCGGAGAGCTCCCCCCCCACTGTTCTGATTCTGTTTGGATGCCGCACAATATGGTGGAACCTTCTTTCCCGTGTCAGGAGCTTCACGATAAGAAGGGAGAAACCATACCTCTGGGCGTTGTCTCTGTCCACATAACCCCAACCACCCCCATCTTCAGCCGTTGCTCGGGGCGGGGATCCGTGGACACTTGGGAAGCGGCACATGGTGTTAAGACCTTCATGTTATACGTGGCTGGGATGCCGTGGGGAGGAGAAACAGTGCAGCGGAAGCTGTATGCTACCCTGGCAGGATGTTGATCAGGATGCTGAATCGCGGGGTGAGGAATAGATTAGACTCCCTTCTGCATCTCCCCTAGTCTGATGGACACCAGTTCCGTGGCTTTAAGTGGTACACATCTTATTTGTTCACCCTGATCTAAATAAGATCAGTTGCTTCCCACCCACCCCCGGCCCCGCCCCCCGCTTTCTTTCAGTTTAAGGTTGTCTGATCCTTAGAACCAGATGGTGATGAAGCGGTCCAGCCTTGCCTCTGGTCAGAACCCTGAGGAGGCGAGCGAAGTTCCGCAGATGACCACCAGAGGGCAGGGACCTCTTTAGCTACCCAGACCTGCAGGAAACATTTCAGATGTACTCCAAGGCCATACAGAGCACTCAACTTCTTGTGGTAGGAAGACAGTCGGGGGCCAGGGGAAGAGCGTGGGTGGCAAGGAAGTGGGCAGGCCCAAACAATTTGATGGGGGTTCTCAACTTTGCTTTCAGCCTCCCTCTGCCAACACATTCACCCCCCCAATCAGACACACCATCCGCGGTGGTCCAAACACTCTGGGTTGGTTCCTCCACATCCTCTCCCTTTGGTGAGTTTCTACACATCCCTCAAGGCCCAACTCCAAAGCCCTCTCAGCCCTCCCATTCTGTGCCCCCGTGGCACTCATATTCATTGCTTTCGATGGTAATTACTTATGTGCCCTTCTGCCCTGAAGAACATGGGTTCCCCAAGGAACGACTCACTCAGCTCAGAGGAGACTTGTCGGCGTAGGGCCCGGCACAAAGCAAAGGGACGCTGAACCTCGCCAGCATTGCAATGTGTTTCCAGATTCCTCCTGCACCTTGAGAGGCCTCCCTGAGAGCAGGCACTGCATCTCATTCCTCTCTCTGGCCCTCATACCGCCCAGCACGGATCTGGCAAAGCAGGCTGTCGAGGTTGCTAGAATGAAACTGCCTCCTTTAGGGATGTAACTCACTTCTTCTTCTCCCTGTCTGTGACTTGGCTTCTTTTTCAGTCGACACGTCTCTCTCAGGCATTTCCAGCTGTGCCCAGGTCTGTGCTGGTTGCCAGGGTCAAGCTGTCCCAGCTGCAGAGAGCAGACAACAGAAGACAGAGGCATGGCACAGTCTCCGAAACACCCTCTTGTTTATCAAACTTCCGTTTCTCAAACAAGGAAACTGAGGCCGAGGGAGGCGAAGGGTTCACGTAGGGAGTTGTTGGCGGACAGAGTGCAGCCTTTGGATCTCCTGACACTCCCCGCGTGGACGGGCTGTGCTAAGTGTGTTGTGGGAAACCGTAGGTCACAGCATCGCGGCTGGACATGGCCATCCCAGAGGCCTAGCAGAACCATTTATGGGATGAGTCGATGAAGCACACACAGCTCAGGAGACACAGGAGACTGGGGTTAAGTCCTTAGGCTGGGAAGACCCCCTGGAAGAGGACATGGCAACACACTCCAGTATTCTTGCTTGAGAAATCCCATGGGCACAGGCGCCTGGAGGGTTACAGTCCAAAGGGTCACAAAGAGTCCAGCACAATGACGACTGGACAACTAAGCACACATGCGCGCAGTGACCGACACACTGAAACCTAAACCCAGGAGCCGCCACCTTGGCAGCAGAAGCGGCGCTCTACCCACTGAAGCATCTAGTCACTTCTCAGAAGATCTCTACCGTTTGCTCCTAGAAAGGTTTTTGAGCGGCTAAGCGTTGGATCAACCCTAATAAGAAGGAACCCAGAGTTTGCAAATGGACAGACCTGGGTGAAAGGTCCTTCCTGGACTGCAAACCCTTCCCAGAACCTCGATGTTCTCACCTGTAAAACAGACTCAGTACTCTTCCAGGTAAGTGAGGACGAGGCGGGATGAGGGTGCTGCCTTCGGGTCCTGATTCCCAGCAGGTGCTCCCTAATGGGATTTACCACTCCTGTGGTGAGTTGGCAGTTGTGTGCGTCCGCACCCCACCTCTCACACCAATGCCAGGTCTGTCGCCTCCTGTCAGCTGCTTGAAATTGGCCCCGGTGAGGATATTAATATCACGGATATGAGCAAATACTAGGAGTTTCAGGGATCTTTTCGTCTCCTGAGGGCCTGTTGTCAACTGTTTACCAGACATCCCAGGGTAGTGTCATTATGGCTGAGAATAATCAGCACCTGTTCACCCCGGGTGGACCCAGTGCACACCAGTTTGGCTATTTCTACCGATGCGACCGCTCAGGCAGAACAGTCAGTTCCACAGAATGGTTGGCTGGCTTCCCCACCCACGGCCCCCGTTTCGGAGACGGGGCTCTTGTGGGGAGACCGCTCAGTCCGGAGGTCAGCTGGACCCGCATCTTGAGGCAGCGTGTTGCACCCCCTCAGAAACAGGAGCCGAAGCTGGGGCAGCAGTGTCCGGACCCCCGGGGCTTGTGAGCGCCGTCTTCTTGGGGGAAGTCCTTCGTATCAATACATGTGAACTGGTTTCTTCCCCGGGTCTGTCTCTGAGTTTGGATGGTCGCCAGGCTCCCTTAGCTTTTCTGGAGCTCTAGGGGGCTTCCCTTGTAGCTCAGCTGATAAAGAATCTGTCTCCAATGCGGTAGACCAGGGTTGGGAAGATCTCCTGGAGAAGGGAAAGGCTGCCCACTCCACTATTCTTGCCCGGAGAATTCCATGGCTCGTCCATGGGTCACAAACAGTCGGACACAACTGAGTGACTTTCAGAAAAAGGATGCTCAGGGCAGGCTTGGCGGTGGGGACCCACCCATCCGGCCCCCTCCACCCTGGGGCCTGACCCCTCTACCGCAGGATGGTTAGCCGGTGGGCCTTGGAGGAGCACAGGGAGGGGGAGAAGAAATTGGCTCCTGGAAGGCCTCGGGGGTCAGAGTTCCAGAAAGAGGAACTGGCTGCCCGGTGACAGTGTCTGGGCCTCTCCCCGGGGGCTGAGCGTAGAGGGTAGGTGTGGTCAGGCTGGCACTCACGACCGAGGCTGGGTGGAGACTTGTGGGCGAGGGACGGCCTCTCCCCCGCGGTGCTGAGCCCCGGTGCTCAGAGCACTGCTGGCCCCTCAGCGGCTCACATCTGGACCTCCAGCAGCTCAGGTAAGCCCCTGGGCCTGGGTCCTCAGGGCAGGTGACCACCGGGGCTGGGCTGGGAGATTGTAGCCTGGGGCCGGGGACCACGAGGTGGGTTGGAGAAAAACTGGCCCGGAAGAACCTGCCCTGCTGGTGGCTGGCTGGGTGACCTCAAGATCATCTCCACCTCCTGGGGCCTCCTTGTGTGCATGGTGGGGCCGTGGAGAGGTCTGCTTCTCACGCTGACATGACGCCATCACTGGGAGAGACGTGTGCCCTGTGAAAGGGGTGGTTCTCATTCCCTGGATTCGGATGGTGAGTTCGGGAACCTGACTTGAAGGGTGCCCTAATGAGGTCCGTGCTGGAGGAGGGTGGGGCTGAAGCACGCATCTTGAGGCAGCGTGTTGCACCCCTCAGAAACAGGAGCCGAAGCTGGGGCAGCAGTGTCCGGACCCCCGGGGCTTGTGAGCGCCGTCTTCTTGGGGGAAGTCCTTCGTATCAATACATGTGAACTGGTTTCTTCCCCGGGTCTGTCTCTGAGTTTGGATGGTCGCCAGGCTCCCTTAGCTTTTCTGGAGCTCTAGGGGGCTTCCCTTGTAGCTCAGCTGATAAAGAATCTGTCTCCAATGCGGTAGACCAGGGTTGGGAAGATCTCCTGGAGAAGGGAAAGGCTGCCCACTCCACTATTCTTGCCCGGAGAATTCCATGGCTCGTCCATGGGTCACAAACAGTCGGACACAACTGAGTGACTTTCAGAAAAAGGATGCTCAGGGCAGGCTTGGCGGTGGGGACCCACCCATCCGGCCCCCTCCACCCTGGGGCCTGACCCCTCTACCGCAGGATGGTTAGCCGGTGGGCCTTGGAGGAGCACAGGGAGGGGGAGAAGAAATTGGCTCCTGGAAGGCCTCGGGGGTCAGAGTTCCAGAAAGAGGAACTGGCTGCCCGGTGACAGTGTCTGGGCCTCTCCCCGGGGGCTGAGCGTAGAGGGTAGGTGTGGTCAGGCTGGCACTCACGACCGAGGCTGGGTGGAGACTTGTGGGCGAGGGACGGCCTCTCCCCCGCGGTGCTGAGCCCCGGTGCTCAGAGCACTGCTGGCCCCTCAGCGGCTCACATCTGGACCTCCAGCAGCTCAGGTAAGCCCCTGGGCCTGGGTCCTCAGGGCAGGTGACCACCGGGGCTGGGCTGGGAGATTGTAGCCTGGGGCCGGGGACCACGAGGTGGGTTGGAGAAAAACTGGCCCGGAAGAACCTGCCCTGCTGGTGGCTGGCTGGGTGACCTCAAGATCATCTCCACCTCCTGGGGCCTCCTTGTGTGCATGGTGGGGCCGTGGAGAGGTCTGCTTCTCACGCTGACATGACGCCATCACTGGGAGAGACGTGTGCCCTGTGAAAGGGGTGGTTCTCATTCCCTGGATTCGGATGGTGAGTTCGGGAACCTGACTTGAAGGGTGCCCTAATGAGGTCCGTGCTGGAGGAGGGTGGGGCTGAAGCACGGACTCCGTGAACTTGGGGCTCCCCCTGGAGACCCTTGGGTGCGCACTGGCAGCCCTGGTGTCTGGCGCGCAGGGATTTTTGGGTTTTTTTTTTTTTTTCTGGCCACTTCTATTGGTCTCTCATTTATTTTCATCCGTCTTTGTTCTTTGGCCCGTGTGGGCCTCCCATCGCAGTGGCCCCTGTTGTCGCAGAGCACTGGCTCTGGGCGCATGCGCTCCAGAGCTCAGGCTTGGTAATTGGACACGTCGGTCCAGCCGCTCCGCGGCACGTGGGATCTTCCCAGGCCAGGGATCGAATCAGCGCCCCTTGCACTACAAGGTGGTGTCCTTACCCACTGGACCACCAGGGAAGCCCAAGGATTTTTCTTTCAGGCATCCGACCTTTCAGAAACCTCAGGGTCAAGATCTCAACTGAGTCATCTACTCTCGCCCTCTGGAAAAAATTACCGTGGAGGGACCTGGGTTCGGTTTTGTCCTCCTTCCTTCCGCCTCATTAGGCATCGGCCGTCCCTCGCGTCACTCCCTTTCCTGGTCGCCGCCCTGCATGTGTGGACTCTGTGGAAGCATCAGAAGTGGGGATTGTTGAGCCTGGAGAAGATGAAGGTGCAGGGAGCCTCTTTTCAATTACTTTTTTTTAGCATCATTTTTTTTTCTCTTTCTGAAAATTAGAAAATTACAGAGCGACAAGGGGAAACAATGACCCCAGATCCCACCACTCACAACTGTGGTAAAGAGGGGTCTGTTTTGCCTTCCAGCCATTTTTTCTTAGGTGTAGCTGTTTTGGAAAGTTATCTATGTTTTCTTTTGAGTTAAGAACATTGTAGACATAGAAACATAGACTTCATTGCTGGTATCAGAGCACCAGCATCCCAGTAGATCTCGTTCATCTACTCACCATGACACCAGCATTCCTGCCAGGGAGACCCTGAGGACAGAATCAAGTTTCCCTCACATTCTCAGAGCCAAACAAATAAGAAAAAATAAGCAATGGCAAAGGGCCTCCCCCGTGGCTCCGATGGTAAAGAATCTGCCTGCAATGCACCTGACCAGGGTTTAACTCCTAGGTCGAGAAGATTGCCCTGGAGAAGGGAATGGCCACCCACTCCAGCATTCTTGCCTGGAAAATCCCATGGACAGAGGGTCGCAAAGAGTCAGACACAACGGAGCAACCAGCACGCACTTACTTGCAAGCAACAGAAAAAGAAGATTTGGTTGGACCCAAGGAAGGACTCCTGGGTTGTAGAAATCCTGGGGTAAACTCACTAAGAAGCCTCAGTGATCTGCAGCTCTGGAAGGGTCTACTAAGCCATCACCCTAAACATCTCAAAGATACTAGAGGGCTCCCCTAGTGGTTCAGTGGATAGAGAGTCTGCCTTGCAGTGCAAGGGGTGCTGGTTCAATCCCTGACCTGGGAAGATCCCACATGACATGGAGTGGCTGAACTGATGTGTCCAATTACGAGCATGCGCCCAGAGCCCGTGCTCTGCAACGAGAGGGGACACTGCAATGGGAGGCCCACACAGGCCAAAGAACAAAGACGGATGAAAATAAATAAATGAAAGACCAATAAATGAGGCCAAAAATTTTAAAATAATACCAGAAAATAGACCTATTTGGGAGCAGGGAACAGAAGCTCTTGTAAAATGGGATACCTGCATTTTTGAAAATGCATTTGCTTTGTGTCTCACAGCAAGACTGGGTGGGAGGTAAAGAAGGAAAGACAGCTCCTGCTCTCACACACTGAACAGTCATCTTCTCTCTTCAGTGCTTTCCCCCAGCCATTCGCCAGTCACATCTTCAAGTAACGTTACAAGATGTGGCTATAGACTAGACATAAGTCACTATTCTGCTCTTTTCACTTTATGTGGTTTCCCAGTAGTTCATGATGTTTTCTTCCTAATGATTCCTTAATTACTGCATCCTATTCCATTAGCCAGCTGAAAGTAGCTCAGTCGTGTCAGGACCCATGACTCTTTGGGACCCATGGACAAGCCATGGAATTCTCCAGGCAAGAATACTGGAGTGGGTAGCCTTTCCCTTCTCCAGGGGATGTTCCCAACCCAAGGATCAAACCCAGGTCTCCCGCACTGCAGGCGGGTTCTTTACCGTCTGAGCCACCAGGGAAGCCCAAGAATACTGGAATGGGTAGCCTATTCCCTCTCCTATCTCCTCTTCCTGGACCAGGGTCTCCCGCACTGCAGACGGATTCTTAACCAGCTGAACTATAAGGGAATTAATCCCACTTAATTCCATCAAGTGGCCCTTGTGCAGTTTTCTTCCCTGAGAGACCCCATTTCACTGCTGGGAAGTTCCCTGTTTATCTCTATGGAGGTGCACATGGTTATCCTCAGGACTTTACTTCCTTCAGATTATTTCTCAGGCTCGATTTCTAGAAATGGTATCATGGAATTAAAGGGAGTGATCATTTTTTAAATGTATTATTTTCTTTCCAAAATTAAAATTAAAAAAAAAAAAAAAAAAAACAGCAATGTGTACTACCACTGGCCCTGTGGGAGGGTCTGTTTCACCACAACTTTGCCAGGATAGAATTTTATGACTTTCTTTCATTTCTGCTAGCAAATAGATGTAGTATCGAACTGTGGCTACAGGAGGCAATAAACTGTGATGGGTGAGTGTGTATGAACAGAGCCAAGTCCTGTAATGAAAACAAATCAGAAAATAAGATTCATCTGAGAGCTGGTGTGACGAGCTGTCACACAGAGTGCACATGCAAAAAAGGATATATTTGGTTTGCCTTCTCCTCTTTAGCTCTCTAGGACTTATATTTAACCTATCACAGAAGTGGAAGGACAGAGAGAGGGAGAAGAGAGGCTGAACTCCTCTTAACACACTGCCCCCGCCACACCCCAGGCACGCTTGGATTCTATTTCACGTATTTACGTATTTTGGCCCCACCACACAAGGCATGTTAGTTCCCTGGTCAGGGGTTGAACCCACACCCCCTGCTATGGAAGCACGGAGTCTTACCCTCTGGCCCGCCAGGGAAGCCCTATGCATGGATTGTAGGTGGCCAGCAGCTACCCGGCTGGCCATGGCGGGTGTTGACCAAGGAGACAAGGAAGGAGCCCAGCCTCACTGAACCCCAGCAGTGACGGCTTGGGAAGGAGGGGTGAATTCAGGCGCGCCCTCCTCAGGTTGGCTCGCAAATGTCGCTTCAGTACTGTCTGTTCTCCCAGACACTTGGGGCCAGGCGGGCAGCTCACAACCCAAGAATACTGGAATGGGTAGCCTATTCCCTCTCCTATCTCCTCTTCCTGGACCAGGGTCTCCCGCACTGCAGACGGATTCTTAACCAGCTGAACTATAAGGGAATTAATCCCACTTAATTCCATCAAGTGGCCCTTGTGCAGTTTTCTTCCCTGAGAGACCCCATTTCACTGCTGGGAAGTTCCCTGTTTATCTCTATGGAGGTGCACATGGTTATCCTCAGGACTTTACTTCCTTCAGATTATTTCTCAGGCTCGATTTCTAGAAATGGTATCATGGAATTAAAGGGAGTGATCATTTTTTAAATGTATTATTTTTTTTCCCAAAAATTTAAAAGTTAAAAAAAAAAAAAAAAAACAGCAATGTGTACTACCACTGGCCCTGTGGGAGGGTCTGTTTCACCACAACTTTGCCAGGATAGAATTTTATGACTTTCTTTCATTTCTGCTAGCAAATAGATGTAGTATCGAACTGTGGCTACAGGAGGCAATAAACTGTGATGGGTGAGTGTGTATGAACAGAGCCAAGTCCTGTAATGAAAACAAATCAGAAAATAAGATTCATCTGAGAGCTGGTGTGACGAGCTGTCACACAGAGTGCACATGCAAAAAAGGATATATTTGGTTTGCCTTCTCCTCTTTAGCTCTCTAGGACTTATATTTAACCTATCACAGAAGTGGAAGGACAGAGAGAGGGAGAAGAGAGGCTGAACTCCTCTTAACACACTGCCCCCGCCACACCCCAGGCACGCTTGGATTCTATTTCACGTATTTACGTATTTTGGCCCCACCACACAAGGCATGTTAGTTCCCTGGTCAGGGGTTGAACCCACACCCCCTGCTATGGAAGCACGGAGTCTTACCCTCTGGCCCGCCAGGGAAGCCCTATGCATGGATTGTAGGTGGCCAGCAGCTACCCGGCTGGCCATGGCGGGTGTTGACCAAGGAGACAAGGAAGGAGCCCAGCCTCACTGAACCCCAGCAGTGACGGCTTGGGAAGGAGGGGTGAATTCAGGCGCGCCCTCCTCAGGTTGGCTCGCAAATGTCGCTTCAGTACTGTCTGTTCTCCCAGACACTTGGGGCCAGGCGGAGAGCAGCTCACAACCTCAGGTCACGCCCTGCAACGTCCAAAGCCCTCCCACAGAGTTCTGCGGGTTCCCCAGGAAGCCAGTCCTGCTCCGAGCCCCTGTGGGTGAGCCTCTGGTCCACACTGCGGTGACCCAGGGGTGAAATAGTGCAATAGTTTGGGGTTGCAGGGGAGGTAAATTTAAAAGGGGTGGGAAGCTGAAATTAATTTTATTAATACATTTGACTTAACCCACTATATCCAAAATACCGTCATATGAACATGAAACCGAGAGAAACATCTCTTACGTTCTTTCTGTATCAAGTCTTTGAAAGCTGGTGGGTACTTCACACCTGCAGCACGTACCCGACTAGCCATCTAGCCAGTGCTCAGTGGAACAGCCTCATGGGGCCCGTTGCTGCCCTCTTGGACAGGGCAGGCCTCGGGTAGAGGGATGTGTGTCCATAAAGGCAGAGAGCAAGGAGCTGGGCTCATACTCTGATGTCCCCAACCTCCTCCTAAGCTGTTTTCAAATCCGCCTCTTGCCACAAAGACGTCTTCCAACTCCAGCTTTCTGAAACTCTAATTCTCCCACCAACACATGCCTTCTACCCACACCTCTCGGGACTCATGACTATTTCAGACCATTTATTTTTCATGAGAAAAACTCAGGTCTTTCAATATACAGGGTTTGACCATTAATACATTTTGAAATAAATGGAGAGGCTGACACTCCAGACTTTTTCTCATGAACTAGGTTAGAAGAGATGAGAAACGGAGTCCATCCCGTGTCCTGAGGACACGTGGAGAAACACCTTTTACTTATGTGAATATACGTAGAGTTGTCACAATGTAGGTTGTACATCTTACTCTGAGGAATTTGGTTAAAGGAAAAAGAAGAAAAGCAAAGTTTTGAATAAAGCCAGAGTTTCCAGAATTTCTGGTGATGGAGAGTGAATGTAGTCGATTTCTGCCACTGACTCCCCGGAAATGCCTTTTGGGGAAGTGAGAGTCAGGGGTGGGGTGGTGGTTGTCTTCAGCGGCTCTCCCACTCCGACCCGACTCAGAACTGAGTGAAGCAGCCACGAGAGAGAAGCTGCCCCTCCATCCCCCACGCCGCCTGCCTGGCCTCCGCTTCCCAGCCAGCCGCTCGACGCCCACAGCCAAAGGCAGGAGGAGAGCGGGGAGCCTGCCCAAGGTCCCCGTCCAGGTGAGGTGCTTTAGAACTAGAACGCCAGCTCTTGCATTTCAGACCCTGGATCCAAACCGCCTGCTGCACCATTAGAGGGGGAGGAAAGAGGGAGGAAAGTGGGAAAGAGGCGGGGCCGTCAGTCTCTCATTCCTATAGTCACAGATGTGCATGCCGCGCCAGCTGTGTTCCAGGTGACGTTCTGGGCGCGAGAAAGGGCGGTAAAGGGAGCGGCAAGACCCTTGCTCTCCGGGAGCCGGGAGCCGGTGTGGGAGATGATGAGCAACCATAAACCAGCAGGCAGCCGTCACAGTGCGCGTAGGCGGGCTCAGTTGGAGGAAAAATGCACTTTGAATAGTGATCATAACATGATGCGGAGGGAGAGGCAGGGGGTTTCCCTGCCTCTTGACTCTTCCTAACTCGGAGAGAACAGGAGCTCTCCAATGTGAGCCCTCAGCTTCCTGCCCTCTCACCCCAGTCTGGTTCTGCTGGCCAACACAGCCCTCTCTTCCATCCTTGTTCCCTTCTAGAAGCGGATTCTTCCATCTGAGCCCCCGAAGGTAGCCCCTGCTCTCCCTTCTACGCCCGTATTTCATTTTGTCCTCTTTTCCTGACACCTTCACTGTTTATAAACATGCTAACTTTCTGTACTTTGCACAATCTTTTCTCAGTCTCACTTTGCTTCCTTCTTCAAATTCAGGTTTCCCTTGCCTTCTGGCTTTCATCAAGCTGACCCATGCTCCCTTTAAGCAGTTATCAGAGGAGAGACTGAGAAGCAAAGTCTGTCAGAGGATGGGGTGATTGAGGATAAGGGGGTAGAGGGAGTGCAGGACACTAAGCTCTGGGGCGAGGAGCACCTGTGAAGCAGGGAGGGGAGGACCGGCAGGGAGGACAGGGAGAGGGGGAGACAGCAGGTCTTTCCAGGTTGTCCTAGTCCTGCCGAAACTTCATTCCTACGCCACGCTTGGTTATGACTATCCTCTAAGGACCTCGGATAAGATTCTAGGATGCCCTGCACCTGCCAGCGCCCTGGGGAAGGAATCCTGAGGGTCCGTGAAGTGATTCACACCCTAGTTAAAATCAGTTCCTCTTCCTCAGCGTCTGGCACACCTAAGCGAATGGGTACAAACGGAAGGGAAGCGGGAGAGGCGGGAGCATAGAACTTTGCTCTGGAGAGACTTGTTGTTGATGGAGTTCCATCAACCGTGTGACAAGCATACAGGAGAGCTCTGTGGGTTCAAGGGGTCTAAAATAGACTCCTTGCGGTCTGTTTTGCTGGTGCTACTGCCTGAATGTGGCAAGGAACAAGCCTCCAGCCTCCCCACCTCCCCATCTGGGGGCTCTGCAGGCTGGCGGAAGCCCTGAGAACCAGCAAGGTTAACCATGCTGACTCCTGAGTCCCACACCAGAGTCACACATCTGAATTGGAGGTGGAGTCAGGCCATGGACTCTGGTAGCTGCATCTGAGGACATTTCCCAGAGCTCTGGCTTGGTGGTCACAATTGAGGACCCTGGGCTTGGCATCTGATTTTTTTCCACTTATGACCTGGGGTAAATTCTCTGAGCTCTTCTAAGCTTCTATTCTCTTTTCTGTAAACTGGGATTATAATTATGACCTGCCTTACAGTGCAGTTAAGGCATATGTGCTTCATGGTAAAGCAGCATAATAATGTTTGTTGCTTTTCTAAGATGCATGTTCATGCTGAGGTTCTTATTACTTGGTACAAGCCACAACTCAAGGCTGAGGTCTTGCCCATATTGGAATTTCCTGACCGAGGGTTCCGCTTTCAGTTCTGTTATGAGAAGCATGTATCCACTTGGTGTCAGTCTGACAGAAGAGAAAGATCAAGAACTTGGGCATCAGACCGGCAGTTTTGGTCAAGTACTAGCTGTGTTGCCTTTAACAAAGTGCTGAAACCCTGGAAGTTCTCTCTTCTTTATCTGTAAAATGGGGTAATACTAACACCTCCCAAAAAAAACCAGGTTTAAACAGGGAGAGGGGAGACAGCAGGTCTTTCCAGGTTGTCCTAGTCCTGCGAAACTTCATTCCTCGCCACGCTTGGTTATGACTATCCTCTAAGGACCTCGGATAAGATTCTAGGATGCCCTGCACCTGCCAGCGCCCTGGGGAAGGAATCCTGAGGGTCCGTGAAGTGATTCACACCCTAGTTAAAATCAGTTCCTCTTCCTCAGCGTCTGGCACACCTAAGCGAATGGGTACAAACGGAAGGGAAGCGGGAGAGGCGGGAGCATAGAACTTTGCTCTGGAGAGACTTGTTGTTGATGGAGTTCCATCAACCGTGTGACAAGCATACAGGAGAGCTCTGTGGGTTCAAGGGGTCTAAAATAGACTCCTTGCGGTCTGTTTTGCTGGTGCTACTGCCTGAATGTGGCAAGGAACAAGCCTCCAGCCTCCCCACCTCCCCATCTGGGGGCTCTGCAGGCTGGCGGAAGCCCTGAGAACCAGCAAGGTTAACCATGCTGACTCCTGAGTCCCACACCAGAGTCACACATCTGAATTGGAGGTGGAGTCAGGCCATGGACTCTGGTAGCTGCATCTGAGGACATTTCCCAGAGCTCTGGCTTGGTGGTCACAATTGAGGACCCTGGGCTTGGCATCTGATTTTTTTCCACTTATGACCTGGGGTAAATTCTCTGAGCTCTTCTAAGCTTCTATTCTCTTTTCTGTAAACTGGGATTATAATTATGACCTGCCTTACAGTGCAGTTAAGGCATATGTGCTTCATGGTAAAGCAGCATAATAATGTTTGTTGCTTTTCTAAGATGCATGTTCATGCTGAGGTTCTTATTACTTGGTACAAGCCACAACTCAAGGCTGAGGTCTTGCCCATATTGGAATTTCCTGACCGAGGGTTCCGCTTTCAGTTCTGTTATGAGAAGCATGTATCCACTTGGTGTCAGTCTGACAGAAGAGAAAGATCAAGAACTTGGGCATCAGACCGGCAGTTTTGGTCAAGTACTAGCTGTGTTGCCTTTAACAAAGTGCTGAAACCCTGGAAGTTCTCTCTTCTTTATCTGTAAAATGGGGGTAATACTAACACCTCCCAACACCAGGTTATAAGGATTAAGGGATAGATAACATGCATGTCACTGGTTCTTAACATTGACCTCTGACAAGAATCATCTGGAGAACTTTACTAGAACAAAGTCCCAATGGCCAGGCCCCAGCCTGAGAATTCCCACTGTTCCTCAAGGTCTCGCCCCCGGGGCCGGCACACCAAGGTCCTCGGTAGCTAATGGCTAGATGCAACTCCCATGTTTCTCTTATTCTTCTTCCGTTTGCGGCGTCCAGCAGACACGCCCCCTGTTGACAAGGACTGAGGTCAGGCTCTGCCCTTGACCTGTATTTGGGAACTCAGCCCCTCCCCAGGGCTCAGGCCGTGCTGAGCGATGATTGGGGTTCGGGTCAGCCCTGCAGCGTACTGGACCATCCCTCTTCTGGTCCACGCTGGACCATGAGCCCACTCTGGCTCACAGGCCCTGCCTTATCTCTGAGCCCAGATCTGGCCTTGAGAACCTTCCAATGACCTCACACTCTTGAAAACAAAGATTTCCCTGCCATGTGGCAGTCCCCTCTCAGAATACAGAGATCTGCATCTGTTCCCAGCCCTGTGGCGGGTCCTCGCTGCTGCTTCCCTGTGTCAGCAACATCGGGCACTCTGTGGTGGACTTCTGGTCAGAGATGGCAAGATCATCGCTATTTTTCCCTTTCATTCCAGAGACAGCAATAGAAAGCAAAAACAAAATAATAATTTTATAATGCATAAACCCATGGAACCACTTTCACTAGAGTCTCATCTCACTGCGGTGTGAGCACGAGGCAGTTTGTGTGATGTCCCCACCCGCCCGGGATATCCACATCTCAACCCCCGGAGCCTGTGATGACATCAGATTGCAAGGAAGGAGGCACTGTGGTCACAGGTGGGACCGAGGCTGCAGGTCAGCTAACCTGGAGATGGGTGATGAACCTTGGGTGACTTGCCAAATTTCACGAAGAGAAAGCATACATTGGTGTCAGTCTGACAGAAGAGAACTTGGGCATCAGACCGGCAGTTTTGGTCAAGTACTAGCTGTGTTGCCTTTAACAAAGTGCTGAAACCCTGGAAGTTCTCTCTTCTTTATCTGTAAAATGGGGGTAATACTAACACCTCCCAACACCAGGTTATAAGGATTAAGGGATAGATAACATGCATGTCACTGGTTCTTAACATTGACCTCTGACAAGAATCATCTGGAGAACTTTACTAGAACAAAGTCCCAATGGCCAGGCCCCAGCCTGAGAATTCCCACTGTTCCTCAAGGTCTCGCCCCCGGGGCCGGCACACCAAGGTCCTCGGTAGCTAATGGCTAGATGCAACTCCCATGTTTCTCTTATTCTTCTTCCGTTTGCGGCGTCCAGCAGACACGCCCCCTGTTGACAAGGACTGAGGTCAGGCTCTGCCCTTGACCTGTATTTGGGAACTCAGCCCCTCCCCAGGGCTCAGGCCGTGCTGAGCGATGATTGGGGTTCGGGTCAGCCCTGCAGCGTACTGGACCATCCCTCTTCTGGTCCACGCTGGACCATGAGCCCACTCTGGCTCACAGGCCCTGCCTTATCTCTGAGCCCAGATCTGGCCTTGAGAACCTTCCAATGACCTCACACTCTTGAAAACAAAGATTTCCCTGCCATGTGGCAGTCCCCTCTCAGAATACAGAGATCTGCATCTGTTCCCAGCCCTGTGGCGGGTCCTCGCTGCTGCTTCCCTGTGTCAGCAACATCGGGCACTCTGTGGTGGACTTCTGGTCAGAGATGGCAAGATCATCGCTATTTTTCCCTTTCATTCCAGAGACAGCAATAGAAAGCAAAAACAAAATAATAATTTTATAATGCATAAACCCATGGAACCACTTTCACTAGAGTCTCATCTCACTGCGGTGTGAGCACGAGGCAGTTTGTGTGATGTCCCCACCCGCCCGGGATATCCACATCTCAACCCCCGGAGCCTGTGATGACATCAGATTGCAAGGAAGGAGGCACTGTGGTCACAGGTGGGACCGAGGCTGCAGGTCAGCTAACCTGGAGATGGGTGATGAACCTGGGTTACCAGGCTGAGCCCCATGCAGCCACAGCATGCCTGTGGGCGTGCTCCGCCATGTCCACCTCTTTCTGACCCCACTTATAGCCTGCCAGGCTCCTGTGTCCATGGGATTCCCCAGTCAAGAATACTGGGGTGGGTTGCCGTTCCCTTCTCCAGGGCATCTGCCCAACTCAGGGATTGAACCTGCGTCTCCTGCATTGGCAGGTGGGTTCTTCACCACTGTGCCACCTGGGGAGCCCGATGTAATCACAAGAGTCCTTGTAAGTGGTGGTACGGGGGGAGCACAAGAGGAACTCGGATGTGACTGGGGCTGTCAGAGAGCAGCAACTTAGCTGGCCTTGAAGCTGGAGGAGGGGGCCGTGAGCCAAGGAACACAGGCCACCTCCAGAGCCTGAAAGGAGCAAGGAAGCGGCTTCTCAGTGGAGCCTCGGGAAGCCCTGCCCAGTGGCAGCAGGCTGGCCTCTGATCCTCCAGAAGAGGGAAGGCTCCTGGATGGCCCCAGAGCCGATCCAAACCCAAACCATTGCTCAGCAGGTCCCAATGAGTAACACTGGGTAACACTTTTGTGTTGTTTTCAGACACTGCATGCATGGTGATTTGTTGGAGTGGCCATAGCAAACAAATGCAGTTTGTTTTTTAACGACACTGCTCCCTGGGCTCCTGCCTTGTCCCAACGGGAAGAGGTTTCCCCCAGAGACATTTCATTCCAATCCCCAAACTTTTATAAGTTACTTTTGATTACTAAGCAGACTCATTTCAGTTTTAAAAATTTAGTCATGCTCACTTAAAAACTTCCGTCTCATCTTTGACTCAAAGTGCCCTGCTTGGCCCACTGAGGGAAGTGGAGAGCGGGGTGAGGGCTGCCTTAGCTCCCTTAGCGCCCCTCCCTGCCCTCACTCCCCCGGAACAGGACTGGGGAGGAAGGGCAGGGACAGTGTTCCACAGGAAGTCTCCCCTTGTGGTCACTGCTGCTGATCGAGCCTGTGGCGTCGGGTGGGACTCAACCCTGGCTCTCGAGTCCCCTGTGGGCCCCTGAGAGACTCGGCTGTGCCTGTGGGCAGGCTGCCGGCCTCCTCTCCTGTGAATGCCTCTCTGCCCGAGCGTCAGCAGCTCTCAGGAGGCCTGCGTCCCACAACCATCTCTACGCCAGGCCCGACAGCACAGGTGGGATTCAGCTTTCGTACCTTTCCAGGGCCGAACTTGACTGTGCAGCCGTGACATGCTGCCCACCGGCTCGACTCCGTGCCATCTCTCCCCAGCGCTCCTGGGATTGGGGCACCCCCTGGGAATGGGATGTGATTCTCAATGCCCCCCTTTTCAGCTGAATGCTCCCCAAAAGACAAGCTCGTCTTGGTTCTGTTGACAAGGCACCCGGTCCTGGGGAAAGAGCTATTTCTCTGATCTTAGACTGTGGGGAACTTGGGATTTTTCATTCTCAGCCGTGGGCCCCAGTCATTCTGGGGGATCCGTGGGGCCCCCATGCCACCATATGATTCCCACATTGATGAGCCCTTTGAAGTAAAGTAAGATAACCTGACCCTCATCTGGCCTTGCCTTGATGATTCGGAGGCAACATGGCCAACATCCAGAGAGGAAGGCCCTGGTGACCCAGAGAGGAAGCGTCCCACCCTCCCTGCTGCCTGGGTGACCTAGGTCACTTCGCCTTTGTCCCAGGCCCCATCTATAAATGGGTGTGGTGGTGATTCTGAAATGAGGCAAGTGATGAGAAAGTTCTTGTCACTAACCACACTCGAAACAGCTGATGGGAAAATCAAAGCTCTTCGATCTGTAAGAACAGAACTGCAGGATATTTACCACTCTGCGTGGTTCTGAAAAGTGACCCATTCTTTCACTTTCTGGCATCATCCTCTGTCCTCTTTCTCCCCCGAGAATCTGATGAGAATAAAGTTTGTTTGAACTTGAAATCTGAACGAAGGGAAGCTACGCTATATGGTTGATTGACTTGTTTCAGTATTATTAAAGTAATTGCAAAAGTTCTAAAAAACAATAAGGAATTCAGAGAGTTCCCAGCCAACAGTCACAGCCACTTGGCCTCCCACTTCCCTCCTCCCACCCAGGCACACTCTTCAGGTGCAACAGCTTTCAACTCCGAGTCTGGTGTGTGTCTCTATAGCTCTAAAGAGTATGTTTATGTTTCTCCTTGGGGAAATCTGTCAGGAGCAAAAGAAAAAGCCCAAGACCTAGAAAATGTGACGGGAAAATCAGATTAAGAACCAGGAGACTTTTAAGTAAGAGAAGAGAATGAGTGGCCATCAACAGACAAATGGATAAAGACGATGTGGGGTTTATACACAATGGAGGGGCTTCCCATGTGGCTCCAGTGAAAATGAACCTGCCTACCAATGCAAAAGACTTAAGAAACACCTGTTAGATCCCTAGGTAGGGAAGATCCCCTGAAGGAGGGCATAGCAACCCACTCCAGTATTCTTGCCTGGAGTATCCTGTGGAAAGAGGAGCCTGGTGGGCTATAGTCCTTGGGGTCTCAAAGAGTCATACACAGCTTAAGTGACTTAGCACGCATATACAATGGAATATTACTCAGCCATAAAGAACTCAGCCGTGGGCCCCAGTCATTCTGGGGGATCCGTGGGGCCCCATGCCACCATATGATTCCCACATTGATGAGCCCTTTGAAGTAAAGTAAGATAACCTGACCTCATCTGGCCTTGCCTTGATGATTCGGAGGCAACATGGCCAACATCCAGAGAGGAAGGCCCTGGTGACCCAGAGAGGAAGCGTCCCACCCTCCCTGCTGCCTGGGTGACCTAGGTCACTTCGCCTTTGTCCCAGGCCCCATCTATAAATGGGTGTGGTGGTGATTCTGAAATGAGGCAAGTGATGAGAAAGTTCTTGTCACTAACCACACTCGAAACAGCTGATGGGAAAATCAAAGCTCTTCGATCTGTAAGAACAGAACTGCAGGATATTTACCACTCTGTGGTTCTGAAAAGTGACCCATTCTTGCACTTTCTGGCATCATCCTCTGTCCTCTTTCTCCCCCGAGAATCTGATGAGAATAAAGTTTGTTTGAACTTGAAATCTGAACGAAGGGAAGCTACGCTATATGGTTGATTGACTTGTTTCAGTATTATTAAAGTAATTGCAAAAGTTCTAAAAAACAATAAGGAATTCAGAGAGTTCCCAGCCAACAGTCACAGCCACTTGGCCTCCCACTTCCCTCCTCCCACCCAGGCACACTCTTCAGGTGCAACAGCTTTCAACTCCGAGTCTGGTGTGTGTCTCTATAGCTCTAAAGAGTATGTTTATGTTTCTCCTTGGGGAAATCTGTCAGGAGCAAAAGAAAAAGCCCAAGACCTAGAAAATGTGACGGGAAAATCAGATTAAGAACCAGGAGACTTTTAAGTAAGAGAAGAGAATGAGTGGCCATCAACAGACAAATGGATAAAGACGATGTGGGGTTTATACACAATGGAGGGGCTTCCCATGTGGCTCCAGTGAAAATGAACCTGCCTACCAATGCAAAAGACTTAAGAAACACCTGTTAGATCCCTAGGTAGGGAAGATCCCCTGAAGGAGGGCATAGCAACCCACTCCAGTATTCTTGCCTGGAGTATCCTGTGGAAAGAGGAGCCTGGTGGGCTATAGTCCTTGGGGTCTCAAAGAGTCATACACAGCTTAAGTGACTTAGCACGCATATACAATGGAATATTACTCAGCCATAAAGAATGAAATACTACCATTCACACCAGCATGAATGGACCTAGAGAAGAACACACTAACTGAAATAAGTTAGACAGAAAGACAAATACTATTTGATATTACTCACATGTGGAATTTTAAAAAATAATATATATGGGGCTTCTCTGGTGGTCCAGTGGGTAAAGAGTCCGCCTTGCAGTGCAAGGGGCACCAGTTCGATCCCTGGCCTGGGAAGATCCTGCATGCCACGGAGCAGCTGGACCGGTGTGCCCAATGATAGGAGTGCATGCACCCAGAGCCGGTGCTCTGCAACAAGAGAGGCCACTGCAATGGGAGGCCTACACAGGCCAAAGAATACAGATGGATGAAAGTCAATAAATACAAAACCAGTAAAAGAGGCCAAGATTTTTAAAATAATAATAATAATACACATGACCTTGTTTATAAAACAGAAACAAACTCACAGAACTAGAAAATAAAATTACAACTACCAAAGGGGAAGGAGGAGAGGGATAAATGAGGAATCTGAGGTTAACAGATATGCAGTACTATACAGCAAGTAAGTAACCAGCATTTATTGCATAGCACAGAGAACTATGTTCAGCATTTTGTAATAACCTATAATGGAATATAACCTTTTCTCATACAGACTGATTCAGTTTTCTTTGCATCTTTACTTTCTCCTTCTGACCATGCCTCACTTAAAGAGACTCATCAAGGTATTTTTCTAACCCCCAACTCAAAAAAAAAAAAAAACTCTCAAAATTCTATCTCCCTGTTATGAATTACCCCTACGATATAAAAACAACTGCTATCAGTTATTGCTTTAAATGGCATTTCCCCTTCCTGCTGTGGGTTTGACGGTGTAAAAAAAGATCAGTGATTATGTCTAGTTTCCAGAGGAACTGGTAAGTACATGGCTTACCTCTAATCTTCATAAATTCCTTGTAAGGCAGTGGACAGTACCACTCCCATATTGCAGATGAGGACACGGAGCCTTAAAGAAAGTTCATAATCTTCATAAATTATTGTAAGCAGCCGGGGGTGGGCTATATCCGGGTCAAAGAGTCATACACAGCTTAAGTGACTTAGCATATACAATGGAATATTACTCAGCCATAAAGAATGAAATACTACCATTCACACCAGCATGAATGGACCTAGAGAAGAACACACTAACTGAAATAAGTTAGACAGAAAGACAAATACTATTTGATATTACTCACATGTGGAATTTTAAAAAATAATATATATGGGGCTTCTCTGGTGGTCCAGTGGGTAAAGAGTCCGCCTTGCAGTGCAAGGGGCACCAGTTCGATCCCTGGCCTGGGAAGATCCTGCATGCCACGGAGCAGCTGGACCGGTGTGCCCAATGATAGGAGTGCATGCACCCAGAGCCGGTGCTCTGCAACAAGAGAGGCCACTGCAATGGGAGGCCTACACAGGCCAAAGAATACAGATGGATGAAAGTCAATAAATACAAAACCAGTAAAAGAGGCCAAGATTTTTAAAATAATAATAATAATACACATGACCTTGTTTATAAAACAGAAACAAACTCACAGAACTAGAAAATAAAATTACAACTACCAAAGGGGAAGGAGGAGAGGGATAAATGAGGAATCTGAGGTTAACAGATATGCAGTACTATACAGCAAGTAAGTAACCAGCATTTATTGCATAGCACAGAGAACTATGTTCAGCATTTTGTAATAACCTATAATGGAATATAACCTTTTCTCATACAGACTGATTCAGTTTTCTTTGCATCTTTACTTTCTCCTTCTGACCATGCCTCACTTAAAGAGACTCATCAAGGTATTTTTCTAACCCCCAACTCAAAAAAAAAAAAAAACTCTCAAAATTCTATCTCCCTGTTATGAATTACCCCTACGATATAAAAACAACTGCTATCAGTTATTGCTTTAAATGGCATTTCCCCTTCCTGCTGTGGGTTTGACGGTGTAAAAAAAGATCAGTGATTATGTCTAGTTTCCAGAGGAACTGGTAAGTACATGGCTTACCTCTAATCTTCATAAATTCCTTGTAAGGCAGTGGACAGTACCACTCCCATATTGCAGATGAGGACACGGAGCCTTAAAGAAAGTTCATCATGTGCCTGAGGTCTAGGTGCTAATCAGAAAGGTTTGATTGTGAACCAGTGCCTGCCTGGTCCCTAAGCAGATGCAGCTGCACAACATGGTAGATAACTGCCCCCACCCTCCAAGAAGCCCTCCACTCATGCCTCAACCTCTCCCTCCATTCTTCTCAGGATCCCATGGTAATGGATTTCTGGAAGAACAATTTCTGGATCATCTTGGCTGTGGCCATCATCCTTGTCTCTGTGAGCCTGGGCAGCATCCTGTTCTTTGTCTGTAGGTGTCTGCTTAGACAAGGTAATGACCATCTCGCTTGGGCAGGTGGAGGGAGGGGAAAGAAGAGGCAGTTGTCGGTGAACTGGGGCTTCTTTAGGGCAAAAAGATTAGTTCTGGGCCTTTATGGGCTGAACTCTGGATCATCACGCACTCTGCGTCTGAGTCCTAGCTTTCTCTCTGCCACTAATTTTCATCTCCGGGCCTCAGTTTCCCCATCTGCATACTGAAGGGCTTCCCTGGTGGCTCAGATGGTAAAGAATCTGCCTGCAGTGCAGGAGACCCGGGTTTGATCCCTGGAGAAGGGAATGGCAACCCACTCCACCGTTCTTTGTGTGTGTGTGTGACTACCCTAAATCCCCACCCTCTCGGGAGTGGCGCGAAAAAGGGGAAGACTAAAAGCAGCGTTCAGGTTTTTTTTGTTTGTTTGTTTGTTTTGTGACTACACTCCACCATTCTTGCCTAGAGAATCCCACGGACAGAGGAGTCTGGTGGGCTGCAGTCCATGGGTTCGCAAAAAGTTAGACAAGACTGAGTGACTGACACATACATGCACATAGTGAAGAGAGGGAGGTTACTTATTCCCCAAGAGCTCTTCCGGTCCCTGGGGTTTGGGTAAAAGCAGACTCTGTTTCAAGGCATACAAGACTCCAGTGCTGTCTCTCTCGAGGGTACCTGCTGATCTTACCACTGCACCTTAAGAGTACAAGTGCATGGGGTGTCAAAAACTGTCTTGATTCCAAACGCATCAAGTTGTGGACATGAAATAAGTACAGTGATTTGTATGGCGATCATTCCCCAACAAAGTGGTTGAAAAAATGTCTTGGAGCATCTCTGGCAGTCTAACGGTTAAGACTCCGTGTTTCCAAAGTGGGATCAGTAGGTTCGATCCTTGGTCAGGGAGCTAAGATCCCACAAGACATGGCCCAAAAAAAAACCCAAAAAACAAAAAACAAAAAACTGAGTGTCTTTGAGCTGTCTTTTAAAAAGTCCTAATTTGAGTTTTCTGTCTCTAGCCTTACCCCATAGCGTCCCTTCTTATTTTGAAGTGTGGTGAGGCATGGACTCATCTCATGGTTGACCGCCATGACTGCCCTACTCTAAGATCCTACTCTGAATTTGGGGGTATTATATCTGCCTTGGATAGAGGGTTTTAGCATCCTCAGACAAATAAGCAGCTTCCTGGAGGATTAATGCAAACTTAGACTATGAACAAGTGAATTTCTATTTTACTATTCATCTCCAAAAACCTGAAATCCTGGTTCAAAAGTGAGTTTTCTCAAGATCCTCTCACTATACCTAATGACCTAGGCCTGGAGTACATCAGGAAAATACCCTAAGATGGTAAATTCCCTAAGAGGTATGGCCGTCTGTCCCAGAGGCACCCTGGGCAGGCATTGGTCCATGATCAGAGCCCTGTCCTCCTGATGTATCTGGACACAGTCTCGCAGTCCTGCTGAACCAGTGTTGGAAGGTCAGGGCTGCTCAGGAAGTGAACATTCCCATCATTCTTCTCCATCTCTCTTTTTTTTAATATTTATCTTATTTTAATTTTTATTTATTTATTTTTGGCTGTTCTGGGTTTTCACCGCTGCTGCAGGCTCTACTCTAGTTGCAGGGAGTGCAGATTTATTTATTTATTTATTTTGGTGGGTGGGGAGGGGGTGGGGTGAGGCAGGGAGGGAGCAGACGGGTGGGCCACTTTCATTGGTCTTTCAATTATATATTTTCATCCATTTTTGTTCTTTGGCCCATGTGGGCCTCCCATCGCAGTGGCCTCTGTTGTCGCAGAGCACTGGCTCTGGGCGCATGCACTTCAGAGCTCAGGCTTGGTAATTGGACACATGGGTCCAGCCGCTCCGCGGCACGTGGGATCTTCCCAGGCCAGGGATCGAACCGGCGCCCCTTGCACTGCAAAGTGGTGTCCTTACCCACTGGACCACCAGGGAAGCCCCCCTCCATCTCTTTTTAGAGATGAGAAAGTCAAGGTTCAAAGAGAGGCACATCCTGGTTCGAGTCTCCTGGGAAGTGATGGCAGACTTGGAACCAGAACTTGGGTGCACTGGGCTGTCTTTCCCCTTTACCCCTTGATGGTAATTGAGCTTTTGAATACAAAAAGTGCATTCTAGTCACTACAGTCCTCTTGCCACTTTCCTTTCCAAAATATTTCATGTTTATTTATTTATTTTTGTTTTAATTTTGGCTGCACAGGTTCTTGGGTGCAGCACATGAGCTTTCTCTAGTTGTGTGACGGCTTAGTTGCCTCACAGCCCATGCATGAGATCTTAGTTCCCTGACCAGGGAGCGAACCACGTCCCCTGCATTGGAAGGCAGATTCTTAACCACAGGACCACCCAAAACATTTAGACTTTAGATACGGACAAATTATGTCCCTGAACGAAAACTGCATTCTCTTTTATCTTGACTCTCTCCTATTAACCAGTACGTTATAATTAATAATAACTTACACGTCCAGCATATCACAAACTGCTTTTCCCATTCTACATCTCATTTTCTGTCAACCATGTCTTTGGTTATTCATTTGACTAGTATTTCTGAGTGCCAATGACATGCCAGGTAGACTGAGTGTCAGGCAATGAGGAAGCAGGCGCAGCCCACCCTGGAGCAGTCCCCGGCTCTGCGGTCACACTGCCTGGATGACACTCTGACTCTGTCACTTCTGAGCACTGTGTGTCCCTAAGTCTGTTTTCTCTGCATTGTTCCTCTTCCCACTGTCCTGAACCTGCCAGTTCTCTGATCTCTTCTAAACTCTAAAGATCACAATTTTGGGTAGTTCTTCCTAAATGAATATGCTTATCTGTTTCCTTAGACAAGAAATGGGAAGTTGCCAAGTCTTTGAAACAAAAGCAGACAGAAGAAGAATTGACGTATGAGTAAGTAGGGGGGAATGCTTTTGCTTATTAATTTTGAGAACCTTCTGTTCACCTCCATTCTTGCACTTGTGTTCCTGTACTAGTGTGTGAGTGCTCAGTCACTAAATCATATCTGACTTTTTGTGACCCTGTGGATTATAGCCCATCAGGCTTGTCTGTGGTATCTCCCAGGCAAGAATACTGCTATGGGTAGCCATTTCCTCTTCCAGGGGATCTTCCTGACCCAGGGATTGAACTCACATCTCCTGCATCTTCTCCAGGTGGATTCTTTACCACTGACCCACCTGGGTAACCTACACTACTGTACTGGGGGGGCCTTAAATTCCAGGAAAATGTTGTGTCTGTTAGCTCTTCCCACTGTGAAGGGAGAGGCCTCCAGGCTGCAGGGCACCACCTGGCTCTCTCTCTGACCGCCAAGTCCTCCTGGAGCCTTGTCTAGTTTGATGGAAGTCACAGGTCGGGAGCTGTGTTCTGGCCCCACCATGTGGGGTTAGGTTTACCCTTCTTTTCTTTAGATGGATTATAAGTGTAGTCTTCTAGAAGCCCCGGTGCTGAATAAAAATATGCCATTCACTTTACTTTTCAATTTTCTGATATCTTCAAGGCTTTGTGATTGCTCTCTCTGTCAGGGGTCCCACAGACCACCAGGCTGGGTTATTTGCTAGAAGGACTCAGAGGACCTAAAAAAGGGTTACAAGTTATTACAGTGAAAGGATACTGATGAATTCAGCAAAGGAAAAGGTGCACAAGGTGGAGTCCAGGGGAGACCAGGTGCAAGTTTCCAGCCATCCTCTCCCAGGGGAATCACACAGACAGCACTTAATTCTCCCAACACTGCTGTGTGACAGCTTGCATAAGGCACCGCCAACCAGAGAAATTCACCCAAGCCTTGGTTTCTAGGTTTTCTTTTCTTTTTCAACATTTATTTATTTATCTGGCTGCACAGGGTCTTAGTTGGGCTAAGCTGGGCAAGCAGGGGCTGTTCTCTAAAGATTTATTTATTTATTTTATTTTGGTGGGGGTGGGGTGGAGAGGGAGGGGAGCAGGCGGGCCACTTCTATTGGTCTTTCATTTGTCCATTTTCATCCATCTTTGCTCTTTGACCCATGTGGGCCTCCCATCATGGTGGCCTCTGTTGTCGCAGAGCACCGGCTCTGGGCACATGCGCTCCAGAGCTCTGGCTCAGTAATTGGACACAGCAGTCCAGCCACTCTGCGGCACGTGGGATCTTCCCAGGCCAGGGATCGAACCGGCACCCCTTGTACTGCAAGGCGGTGTCCTTACCCACTGGACCACCAGGGAAGCCCCGGGGGCTGTTCTCTAGTTGTGGTGTGTGAGCTTCTCATTGCAGTGGCTTTTCTTGTTGTGGAGCGTGGGCTCTAGAGCATGTGGGCTTCAGCAGTCATTGCACATGGGCTCTGTAGTTACAGCTCTCGGGCTTAGTTGCCCCTTGGCGTGTGGAATCTTCCCAGATCAGGGATCAAACGGGTGTCCCTGAATTGCAAGGCAGATTCCTCGCCACTGGACAATCAGGAAAGCCACCTAGGGCTTTTACTGAGGGTGAGTCATCTCGACAAGGAGTCCTCACATGCCCTACTATAGCTATTCAGTCTCCAGCTGCATCAGAGGCCAAACTGGTACAGCAGGGCCCCGGCACACACAGCAGCCATTCACCATCATTAACACTGTTAGAAGAACCTATCTGGCTGGCTCAGGGCCCTGTTAAACAGACTCTTTTCTTATTGGGCCCCAAAAAAGCAGCATTTTCTAAATGACTTCAGGGTTATTTGCTAAAGGATAACCTAAAAGGGGAATTTGAAATTTTCAGCAAAGGAACAGGTGCACAAGGTGGAGTCCAGGGGAGACCAGGTGCAAGTTTCCAGCCATCCTCTCCCAGGGGAATCACACAGACAGCACTTAATTCTCCCAACACTGCTGTGTGACAGCTTGCATAAGGCACCGCCAACCAGAGAAATTCACCCAAGCCTTGGTTTCTAGGTTTTCTTTTCTTTTTCAACATTTATTTATTTATCTGGCTGCACAGGGTCTTAGTTGGGCTAAGCTGGGCAAGCAGGGGCTGTTCTCTAAAGATTTATTTATTTATTTATTTTTGGTGGGGTGGGGTGGGGTGGGAGGGGAGCAGGCGGGCCACTTCTATTGGTCTTTCATTTGTCCATTTTCATCCATCTTTGTTCTTTGGCCCATGTGGGCCTCCCATCGCGGTGGCCTCTGTTGTCACAGAGCACCGGCTCTGGGCGCATGCACTCCAGAGCTCCGGCTCAGTAATTGGACACATCAGTCCAGCCACTCCATGGCACGTGGGATCTTCCCAGGCCAGGGATCGAACCGGCACCCCTTGTACTGCAAGGCGGTGTCCTTACCCACTGGACCACCAGGGAAGCCCCGGGGGCTGTTCTCTAGTTGTGGTGTGTGAGCTTCTCATTGCAGTGGCTTTTCTTGTTGTGGAGCGTGGGCTCTAGAGCATGTGGGCTTCAGCAGTCATTGCACATGGGCTCTGTAGTTACAGCTCTCGGGCTTAGTTGCCCCTTGGCGTGTGGAATCTTCCCAGATCAGGGATCAAACGGGTGTCCCTGAATTGCAAGGCAGATTCCTAGCCACTGGACCATCAGGAAAGCCCCCTAGGGTTTTTACTGAGGGTGAGTCATATAGACAAGGAGTCCTCACATGCCCTACTATAGCTATTCAGTCTCCAGCTGCATCAGAGGCCAAACTGGTACAGCAGGGCCCCGGGCACACACAGCAGCCATTCACCATCATTAACACTGTTAGAAGAACCTATCTGGCTGGCTCAGGGCCCTGTTAAACAGACTCTTTTCTTATTGGGCAGGATATTCCAAGGGTTTCAGAATTATCTCCCAGAAGCTGGTTAAGGAAGGGCCAGTTCTTAAAAATATATGCACTGTCAAAAAAAATCTATGCTTTTCTAAAGTTACTGTTGTTGGGGCTTAACGAATTCAACAAATAATTGGTCTTTTCCCCACCAATTCTGATCCCTTTGAGGAGCAAGACAAATATATCATGCAGTTTTTTGTTGTTGTTCTGTCATTAAGTCATGTCCAACTCTTTGCAACACCATGGACTGCAGCATGGCCAGGCTCCTCTGTCCTCTACCATCTCCCAGAGTTTGTTCAAATTCATGTCCATTGAGTGCTATCTAACCATCTCATCCTCTGCCTCCCCCTCCTCCTCCTGCCCTCAATCTTTTCTACCATCAGGGTTTTTTCCAATGAGTTGGCTCTTTGCATCAGGTGGTCAAAGTATTGGAGCTTCAGCATCACTCCTTCCAGTGAATATTCAGGGGTGATTTCCTTTCAGATGGACTGGTTTGATCTCCTTACAGTCCAAGGGACTCTCAAGAGTCTTCTCCACATACAGGAGGCCAAAACTTAGCTCAGACGAATCTAGTACCAGTTTTTAAATCAGACTACATGGAGGGTCTTAGGGGTCTGGGATAAGGAAGCTTTCTTGGAGTCTATCTTTTTGTTAAAACTTCTTTGTTGTTATTGTTTAGTCATTAAGTCATGTCTGACTCATTGAGACCTCATGGAAGCCTGCCAGGCTCCTCTATCCATGGGATTTTCTCTCTCTTTTTTTGCCCACTTCTATCGGTCTTTCATTTATTTCCATCTTTGTTCTTTGGCCTGTGTGGGCCTCCCATCGCGGTGGCCTCTGTCGCTGCCGAGCACCAGCTCTGGGCGCACACGCTCCAGAGCTCCGGCTCGGTAGTTGGACACATCGGTCCAGCCACTACACAGCACATGGGATTTTCCCAGGCCAGGGATCAAATCAGCGCCCCTTGCACTGCAAGGCGGTGTCCTTACCCACTGGACCACCAGGGAAGCCCCCATGGGATTTTTTTCAAGTAAGAACACTGGAGTGGGTTGTCATTCACTTCTCCCAGGGATCTTTCCAACCCAGGGATCAAACTCCAGTCTCCTGTTTGGCAGGTGGATTCTTTACCACTGAGTCATCTGGGAGGCCCCTAAAACTTTTTACTGAAGTATAATATAAGTACAGAAAATGCACATGGTAAGAATACAACTTGATGAATTTCCACAAACTGAACAGACCCAGTAGCTGGCACCCAGGTCAAGAAACAAAATTACCAGCACCTCAACCCCAGAGATTCCCTTTTAGCCTTTAAACCCCAAGAATAACCACTATCTGAAATAGCATAGCTTTGTTTTCCCTTGTCTTGATACTTCAGGTATACGTGCACTTACATAGTATGTGTTCTTCAGTATTTAACTTCTTTGGCTTGGCATTTTTTGTGAGATTCATTGTGTGTAGTTGTCAACTGTTCATTCTTTTTTTTTTTAATTGAACATAATTTAACTTTATTTTCATAACATGATGCAGTGAGAAGATCACTTGATGGAAAGATGAGAAAAGTTTTGTTTCCAGCTCAGTTCCACCACTAATGAGATGGGAACCCTGAAAAATCACTTTTCCTTCCTGGCTCCAGAGAAGATGAGGTTATTGGCTTAGAGGTTCTTCAAGGTTCAACTGTTCATTCTTATTGCCATAGAATATTCCACTGTGGAAGTGAACCACAGTGAATTTATCTGTTCTTCTATTTATGGGCATTTGGGTAGAATCCAATTAGCAGCTGTGATGAACAGTGCAACAATGAACATTCTAGTAATAAGTCTTTTGATCAGCAGGCCATATACATACATATATATATACACACACACACACACACACACAGACCCAATATTGCTGTCACATGGTAGGTGTACATTTAGCATTAGGAGAGTATCTGCTTTTCTTTTCTTTTCTTTTTTTTTAATTTTGGCCTCTTTCATTCGTCCTTCATTTATTTATTTTCATCCATCTTCATTCTTTGGCCTGTGTGGGCCTCCCATCCCAGTGGCCACTCTTGTTGCAGAGCACGACTCTGGGTACATGCGCTCCAGAGCGCTGGCTCGTAATTGGACACACCGGTCCAGCCACTCCACGGCATGTGGGATCTTCCCGGGCCAGGGATCAAACCCGTGCCCCTTGCACTGCAAGACAGACTCTTTACCCACTGGACCACCGGGAAGCCCCCTGGTTTTCTTTATAATTTTATTTATGGCTGTGCTAGGTCTTTGTTGCGTTGAGGGCTTTCTCTAGTACCAGTGAGCAGGGGCTACTCTTCACTGCAGTGTGAGGCCTTCTCAGTGCCGTGGCCTGTCTTGTTGTGGAGCACAGCCTCTAGGGTGTGCAGGCTTTAGTAGGTGCAGCACGTGGGCTCAGCCGTTGTGGCTCTCCAGGCTCTAGAACTCAGACTCCGTAGCTGTGGCACGCGGGCTTCGTTGCTCTGCAGCACCTGGGATCTTCCTGGATAGGGATGAAACCTGTGTCTCCTGCACTGGCAGGCAGATTCTTTACCATTGAGCCACCAGGGAAGTCCAAGTACGTCTGTTTTGCACATCAAAAGCCACCTGGTACTTACATTCCCCTCCTAATCCAGCTCAGGTAAACACAGAAAGATGAGCCCCACACTCTTTAAGTTAGAGTGCTTCCACTCCATATCCTCCAATCCAAATGGTCTCTGGTCAAAAAAATGCAACAGTTTCTTTAGACTGCCAGTTACAGAGGTTCTTCAAGGTTCAACTGTTCATTCTTATTGCCATAGAATATTCCACTGTGGAAGTGAACCACAGTGAATTTATCTGTTCTTCTATTTATGGGCATTTGGGTAGAATCCAATTAGCAGCTGTGATGAACAGTGCAACAATGAACATTCTAGTAATAAGTCTTTTGATCAGCAGGCCATATACATTCATTTATATATACACACACACACACACACACACAGACCCAATATTGCTGTCACATGGTAGGTGTACATTTAGCATTAGGAGAGTATCTGCTTTTCTTTTCTTTTCTTTTTTTTTAATTTTGGCCTCTTTCATTCGTCCTTCATTTATTTATTTTCATCCATCTTCATTCTTTGGCCTGTGTGGGCCTCCCATCCCAGTGGCCACTCTTGTTGCAGAGCACGACTCTGGGTACATGCGCTCCAGAGCGCTGGCTCGTAATTGGACACACCGGTCCAGCCACTCCACGGCATGTGGGATCTTCCCGGGCCAGGGATCAAACCCGTGCCCCTTGCACTGCAAGACAGACTCTTTACCCACTGGACCACCGGGAAGCCCCCTGGTTTTCTTTATAATTTTATTTATGGCTGTGCTAGGTCTTTGTTGCGTTGAGGGCTTTCTCTAGTACCAGTGAGCAGGGGCTACTCTTCACTGCAGTGTGAGGCCTTCTCAGTGCCGTGGCCTGTCTTGTTGTGGAGCACAGCCTCTAGGGTGTGCAGGCTTTAGTAGGTGCAGCACGTGGGCTCAGCCGTTGTGGCTCTCCAGGCTCTAGAACTCAGACTCCGTAGCTGTGGCACGCGGGCTTCGTTGCTCTGCAGCACCTGGGATCTTCCTGGATAGGGATGAAACCTGTGTCTCCTGCACTGGCAGGCAGATTCTTTACCATTGAGCCACCAGGGAAGTCCAAGTACGTCTGTTTTGCACATCAAAAGCCACCTGGTACTTACATTCCCCTCCTAATCCAGCTCAGGTAAACACAGAAAGATGAGCCCCACACTCTTTAAGTTAGAGTGCTTCCACTCCATATCCTCCAATCCAAATGGTCTCTGGTCAAAAAAATGCAACAGTTTCTTTAGACTGCCAGTTACAGATGGGATGCAAGACCTAGAAAGGGAAGGAAATGTTTCCAGTCTTTGGGGACCAAGATTTGAAAGTTCAACTCTGCCCACTTTCTTTCGGAATGTGTGATCAAAACCAAACACTGACTCCTCTTCTTCCTCTCTTCCAGGAATGTTACCGAAGAGTTCTCAGGTCAGTTACCACCTCTGCCACCCAGGGAGGTGTTTTCCACAGAAGTTGCCTGTGAGTATATTTTGCTGATAACAGTATCATTCAGGGTATAACAATAAGTTTGTCTCGGTGTCTTAGTCAGCTTGGGCTGCCCATAAAATAATAATGTAGACCATGTGGCATAAATGACCGCCAATTTCCCACAGTTCTGGAGATCAGAAGTCCAAGATCAAGGGACCAGCCAATCTGGTTTCTGGTGAGGACACTTCTGCTTTTCAGGTGATTGTCTTCTCACTGGTGTCTATAACAAGGGCACTAAGCCTCTTGGATCAGGGCCGCACCTTCTGGCCTTACTCAACCTTAATTACTTCTCTGGAGGTACCATCTCTATATACATCCATACTCGCAGTTAGAGCATCACTATATGAATTTTGTGGGAACACACACTTTCAGTCTGTTACACTGGAATTTGCAGATGGCAGCACTCTGCTTTAAAGAAATGAATTAAGTTTAAGGCGGGTGGCAGGGCAGAATAAGTACCAATGCTTCCAATATTCAGTGTGTAAATTCATATTCAAATTCCAGCATGGAGGATGGGTATAAAAGAACACTGGGCCTCTCACACTTCCTATCAGAAAATCTTTGCATGGTTCCCTTACCCAGAATGTTCCTCCTTACGTTCTACATAGAGTCAGCTTTACCTCACCCTCCAGGCATCAGCTCAAATGTCACCACCTCAGGGAGGTCATTCCTGACCATTCTATATAAAGAAATTCTGCTAATTTTCCTTTTGAGGTTTAAGGCAATTATACTATATGAGCTTATTTAATTAACCTTCATTTGTCCATTATCTGTCTCCTCCATTGTAACATAAACTCTAGAAAATAGGTGGCCTTCTTGTCTTGTTCCCCACTGTTTACCCACCCCTAAGAACAGTGCCTGGAGGGACTTCCCTGGTGGCCCATGGATAAGACTCTATGCTCCCAATGCATGGGGCCTGGGTTCCATCTCTGGTTCAGGGAACTAAATCCCATGTGCCACAACTAAAGAGCTTCCCTATCTCAGCTAACCTCAAACAACCAAATAAATAAATTAAAATATTTTTTAAAAACAGTAATGCCTGGAGCTTAGTAGGTAATGGATGAAAATGTTTAAATCAAATGGATAAACAACAATATTAGCTAACATTTATTGAGCAGGTGTGTCAGGTCCCATGCTAGGTACTTTATCAGTACTCTCATTTAATCCTCTCAGCAACTCTGTGAGGCAGGTACATTGTCATGTCCCTCTGCCAGAGGAAGACACTGAGGCACAGAGAAGTTAAGGGACTTACTCATGCTCACACAGCTAGTGACAGCTGAACCCTGAAGATGAACTTGGATCTAACTGCAGAACTGAAATAGTGACTGTTTTTCAGGTTCTCTTAGGAAAAGATGAGACACTGGGGAGGCGGTTCCCCAGGCCCCATCAGGGGGAGGTTGAGCTTTCCTTCCCACTTCAGTCTATTTGCTACATGACCATCCTCCATTAATTCCAACCTTTGAAGACACCTCCACCCCTTCTTTCTTAGCAGAGGGATTATGGGCATGAGCAGTTATAGACAGTTTTAGAATACAGTGAAAGTCACTGTGAGGGATGTGCCTGAAAGAAGGTGTGGTTTGTATCGCTCCCTTATGAGAATTAGGATCTGTAGACACAACACAACTCCTAGCTGTCCAAGGAGCTGGAAGGCGAGGAGATCAAACCAGTCAATCCTAAAGGAAATCAACCCTGCATATTCATTGGAAGGACGGATGCTCAAGCTGAAGCTCCAATACTTTTGGCCACCTGATGTGAAGAGATGACTCATTGGAAAAGACCCTGATGCTGAGAAAAATAGAAGGCAGAAGGAGAAGGGAATGGAAGAGGATGAGATGGTTGGATGGCATCACTGACTCAATGGACATGAGGCTGAGCAAACTCCGGGAGATGGTGAAGTATAGAGAAGCTCGGCGTACTGCAGTCCGTGGGGTCACAAAGAGTCTGACACAACTGAGCAACTGAACTGAACAGAGACACAACACTGCTCATTTCACTACTAGCTCTGGTCAGTGTCTTGTCTGAACTTCTGTTTCATGGTTCCCATTGCAGAGCAGTCAGGCAAAGCAATACAGAAGTTAAGATATCTGACTGGTATTTGTCACTTACTCACTGGAGGGAGCCTGAGGTTGTGTCATGGCTGGATCTCCGTTTCCTCTGTGAAATGGGGATCTGGTCCACCAAGACGGGGGAGGATCACTGAAACCCATGAAAATCACGCAGAGCCACTTGGTCAAAAATATATAAGCACACACTAACTTTGCATCTGATACCTTTTTGTGTCTTCTAGCCCCACAGGAAACCCCAAGTTGGCCCCCAGCTGCATACTCATCGTTACATAAAGTTAGAAATAAGAAGACAACCGCTGTTCCAAGCTATATTGAGCCTGAAGAAGACTATGATGATGTTGATGTCCCTGACAATCCAGAAAACCACCATCCTGAAACAAACAGGTCTTCTTTTTGGCATGCACAACAGGGTTCACACAGCTTATTTTAAAAACAAGTCTGGTTGAAATTCACTAGGCATCCAGGTCCAAACGCCAGTGGTAATGTCATGGAGCTCTGTAAGATAAACGCTTCCTGAATCTTAGATGAAGAAGGGTCAGTGATCAGATAAGTGCAGCAGCCCCAGGAAAGCCGCCCCTGCTCAGCTCTGAGGATGGACGGGGAGGCAGGCCTTGGGCTTCTGCTGAGCGACGTTCCATGTGGAGGACTGCTGGATCCTGCAGCGTGCACACAGCCCCCAATTCCCCACCCCTGCTTCGAGAAACCACACTCTTCCCCTGTTTGTGCGGTTCTAAGTGATCTTAAATCTTAGCGTTTGGCTGTACAGAGCCTCACAGGCTCCCATCCCCCGCACGACCCCCCCCAAGCCCAAGTTTCGCCCCCACCGGCTCCACCCACCTGACACACTGAAGGGCTGGTGGGAGGCAGTCACAGCTAAGTGCTCTTGCACACAAATCACATGTCCCGTCCTGTGCGTTCTTCAAGGGGTGGAGGGGTGCACTTTTTGTTCTTGCAAACCCTCCCCACCTACACAACCCCAAGCCCCACGGCCTCTCTATGACATCAGTCCAACTGGCCACAAAGATCCAGGGTTTTTCCACTGCTTCCCAGCTGTGCCAGTAACCATCAACAAAGAACAGATGTCACCGTCTGGACCGCAGGAGGGAAGCTGCCCACAGAGGTGTTGATTTTGCAATATGTGTACTGGGGCAGCCACAGTAGAAGAAAGTTTCCCCAGGAAAAATCAGGGGAACAGGAAAGAATGGAGGGATTCAGTGGCAGATTCAAGATGAGAGTTCAGGGGGCTGAATGCCCCCCTCTGGTTTTCTCATTGCTGCTTCTCCCCTTGTGTAGAGTTCAAGGCAAACAGTGTCAGATCCTCCCTGTCAGATCCCTGTCCTTGAGCGACCGGGAGGCAGAAGCTCCAATACAATACGCTGCATATGACAACATGCCGGGGGAGCACGCTGGTGTCTGGTTATAGGAATGTCCTAGCGAGGTCGCCAAGGCCTAAGTTAGCTTTGCGAGGCTCCTGAACCTCATCAGTCTCTTCAAGTGGCTCTGCTGATGTGCAAGGACTTGACCCTGTCTAACCAGACTCACAGGATGCTGACTTCTAAGCAGTCCCTGGGAGATCCAGCCAACAGGTTTGCAGGGGACGCAGAAAGGCCCAGGAATGACCCTTGAACTGAGCTCCTCCTCGAGAGGTGGAAAGCGTGTTCTTGCCATATTCCAGCTTCCTCCCTCATCCACTGCTGGACCAGTGGGGACATGTGCTTCCTCCCAGGTTCTCTCTAGCTTCCACAGAAGCTTCAGCTTCCTGGAATACTTCCTTCTTTTAGGCTAGTGGTTCTATAACTACGGCCTCAGGGAACTCCAGTATTCCGTGAGCCAAAGAGAGGACTCATTTCCCAAAAAAACTGTGTGCCCGAGAGCCTTCACACAACTACTGAAGCTCACGTGCCTCGAGCCTGTACTCTGCAACAAGAGAAGCCACTGCAATGAGAACCCATGCTCTGCAATTAGAGGCAGCCCGTGCAAAGCAACAAAGACCCAACAAAGCCATAAATTAATGAGTTTTTTAAAGGATAGAAATGTTTCCCATGCATGCTTTCCTTTTATAGGGGGGCCAATCCCCATAAAGCCCCACGGCCTCTCTATGACATCAGTCCAACTGGCCACAAAGATCCAGGGTTTTTCCACTGCTTCCCAGCTGTGCCAGTAACCATCAACAAAGAACAGATGTCACCGTCTGGACCGCAGGAGGGAAGCTGCCCACAGAGGTGTTGATTTTGCAATATGTGTACTGGGGCAGCCACAGTAGAAGAAAGTTTCCCCAGGAAAAATCAGGGGAACAGGAAAGAATGGAGGGATTCAGTGGCAGATTCAAGATGAGAGTTCAGGGGGCTGAATGCCCCCCTCTGGTTTTCTCATTGCTGCTTCTCCCCTTGTGTAGAGTTCAAGGCAAACAGTGTCAGATCCTCCCTGTCAGATCCCTGTCCTTGAGCGACCGGGAGGCAGAAGCTCCAATACAATACGCTGCATATGACAACATGCCGGGGGAGCACGCTGGTGTCTGGTTATAGGAATGTCCTAGCGAGGTCGCCAAGGCCTAAGTTAGCTTTGCGAGGCTCCTGAACCTCATCAGTCTCTTCAAGTGGCTCTGCTGATGTGCAAGGACTTGACCCTGTCTAACCAGACTCACAGGATGCTGACTTCTAAGCAGTCCCTGGGAGATCCAGCCAACAGGTTTGCAGGGGACGCAGAAAGGCCCAGGAATGACCCTTGAACTGAGCTCCTCCTCGAGAGGTGGAAAGCGTGTTCTTGCCATATTCCAGCTTCCTCCCTCATCCACTGCTGGACCAGTGGGGACATGTGCTTCCTCCCAGGTTCTCTCTAGCTTCCACAGAAGCTTCAGCTTCCTGGAATACTTCCTTCTTTTAGGCTAGTGGTTCTATAACTACGGCCTCAGGGAACTCCAGTATTCCGTGAGCCAAAGAGAGGACTCATTTCCCAAAAAAACTGTGTGCCCGAGAGCCTTCACACAACTACTGAAGCTCACGTGCCTCGAGCCTGTACTCTGCAACAAGAGAAGCCACTGCAATGAGAACCCATGCTCTGCAATTAGAGGCAGCCCGTGCAAAGCAACAAAGACCCAACAAAGCCATAAATTAATGAGTTTTTTAAAGGATAGAAATGTTTCCCATGCATGCTTTCCTTTTATAAATTTTCTGTAAACCATCCATATCTACACCGGAAGTTAAAAGTAAAAACAAGATATGTGTTAACGCCTCCTTGGTTTCTGGGCCACCACCATCTCCCGGCTCTCCTCCTGCCTGGCTGGCCTGTCTCCATTTTATTTTTGAGCTCACCTCCTGAAACATCTCTTCAAGGCCAATCTTTCGACCCTGAGTCCTGTCCCTGCATCTTCCTCCAAACACTCACGAGTGACTCACTGGATCCCTCTGCTCCCTGCAACTGGCCCTGCAGAAACACTTCTCACTCTGCATTTATAGTTCCCTAGTCACCTCTCTCTCCTCCTTCCTAACCAGGGGCTCGTTGGGGCAGAAGCTGTCTGGCTCACGTCTATATTCCCAGTGTTTAGCGCAAATCCTGGCATATAGTAGGCACTTAATAAATATTTATTGAATGTTAATCATTAATGGAAAATCTACCAGTGTGCCAAAAACAAATCATTTTCCTCCGGGCCTCTGTAACTTGGTTGAGATTTTACACAGGGCACCTCTAATAAAACCATATTTTTTGGCAACAAAGTGGTTTCCAGTTTGAATGATATAATTAGGTACATCAAGATTTCACAGGACCTTTTGGTATATTCTAGCCCCACAGGAAACCCCAAGTCAGCCACCAGCGTCATACTCATAGATAAGTCAGAAATAAGAAGACACTTTCCATTCTGAGTGACAGTGATGATGTTAAACTCCCTAAAATAAGGAAAACCATCATTTTGAAACAATTCTTATTGTATCACCTTAACTGATTTGAGAACTGATGCTTACCACCGACACAAATTGGAGGATTATAGTTTTGCTTAAAATAGCAGTCTGATCTTCTTTGCGATACAAATAAGATTGTTCCCAGGAAATCCCCTGGTTTACTGGCAACAAATCTTATAAATCATACATATCAGTTAGTATGCTTTAGGGTGCAAGGAACAGACTATTCAATGAAAGGTAACTTAAAACAATGAGAGATTTATGACTTCGCAAACTAAGGCATTTGGTAAGCACTCCAGAAATCAGCAGTTCTAATGAATTTCATATTTTAAAAAACCCATGCATGCTTTCCTTTTATAAATTTTCTGTAAACCATCCATATCTACACCGGAAGTTAAAAGTAAAAACAAGATATGTGTTAACGCCTCCTTGGTTTCTGGGCCACCACCATCTCCCGGCTCTCCTCCTGCCTGGCTGGCCTGTCTCCATTTTATTTTTGAGCTCACCTCCTGAAACATCTCTTCAAGGCCAATCTTTCGACCCTGAGTCCTGTCCCTGCATCTTCCTCCAAACACTCACGAGTGACTCACTGGATCCCTCTGCTCCCTGCAACTGGCCCTGCAGAAACACTTCTCACTCTGCATTTATAGTTCCCTAGTCACCTCTCTCTCCTCCTTCCTAACCAGGGGCTCGTTGGGGCAGAAGCTGTCTGGCTCACGTCTATATTCCCAGTGTTTAGCGCAAATCCTGGCATATAGTAGGCACTTAATAAATATTTATTGAATGTTAATCATTAATGGAAAATCTACCAGTGTGCCAAAAACAAATCATTTTCCTCCGGGCCTCTGTAACTTGGTTGAGATTTTACACAGGGCACCTCTAATAAAACCATATTTTTTGGCAACAAAGTGGTTTCCAGTTTGAATGATATAATTAGGTACATCAAGATTTCACAGGACCTTTTGGTATATTCTAGCCCCACAGGAAACCCCAAGTCAGCCACCAGCGTCATACTCATAGATAAGTCAGAAATAAGAAGACACTTTCCATTCTGAGTGACAGTGATGATGTTAAACTCCCTAAAATAAGGAAAACCATCATTTTGAAACAATTCTTATTGTATCACCTTAACTGATTTGAGAACTGATGCTTACCCACGCCACAAATTGGTGGATTATAGTTTTCCTTAAAATAGCAGTCTGATCTTCTTTGCGATACAAATAAGATTGTTCCCAGGAAATCCCCTGGTTTACTGGCAACAAATCTTATAAATCATACATATCAGTTAGTATGCTTTAGGGTGCAAGGAACAGACTATTCAATGAAAGGTAACTTAAAACAATGAGAGATTTATGACTTCGCAAACTAAGGCATTTGGTAAGCACTCCAGAAATCAGCAGTTCTAAGATTCAGAGGTATGAGCTAACTTTTTTTAGATTCTCTTAGCTTTCCCCTTATGATGGCAAGGTAGCTACCATAGCTCTAAGTATTACATCCTCATATAACAACAGACTTAGGAAGGAAAGGGGCATTTTATCCCATGGAACTCACCATTATGGAGGAAAATCTTTTCCAGAAGCTCCCAGCAACTTTTCCTCATGTCTCGTTGGCCTGGACTGGTGAACATGCCCAGTTACAGGAAAGCCCTATTTTCAGCCATTCTGGCTGGAAGTGGGCTTTGCCACCAAGGAAAATGGAGGGAAGAGCTGCTAAATAGGTGACCTGCCATTTCTCAGTCAGTTCACTTTTATAAACAACACTGCTCATTATTGGCTGTTTTTAAGTTAAAGTCTCAGAGCTGGTAGGGAGTTTAGGCTAAGGTTTCATGTCCAGATTCTACCATCTACCCTTACTTTCTTTCAAAAAAAGGAGTGCTGTCAGATGAGGATAATAATAACAGCAATAGCACCATTAACAGGGACTCAAAACGACCGGGTGCTGCTCCGTGTCATGTTCTGAGGGATCACTTTACAGTGTAATGATGATCTGGAACAGGCAGCCCTGGTGGGAAGAGCTTCATCCTCCCTCCACCTCCTCGGCCTTGCTGTTCCTTGAAACCCACCCTTATGGGCTCGTTCTTCCTTGCCCTCAAATAAAATCTCAAGATATCTGCATTGGATTTCCTCCACTCTACAGTAATATAGAGTCCTCCAGGCATGGTTTACATAGCTGTGTGCATTTCTTAAAACTCAGTGAATATACACTTTATATTTGCTTACCCACGCCACAAATTGGTGGATTATAGTTTTCCTTAAAATAGCAGTCTGATCTTCTTTGCGATACAAATAAGATTGTTCCCAGGAAATCCCCTGGTTTACTGGCAACAAATCTTATAAATCATACATATCAGTTAGTATGCTTTAGGGTGCAAGGAACAGACTATTCAATGAAAGGTAACTTAAAACAATGAGAGATTTATGACTTCGCAAACTAAGGCATTTGGTAAGCACTCCAGAAATCAGCAGTTCTAAGATTCAGAGGTATGAGCTAACTTTTTTTAGATTCTCTTAGCTTTCCCCTTATGATGGCAAGGTAGCTACCATAGCTCTAAGTATTACATCCTCATATAACAACAGACTTAGGAAGGAAAGGGGCATTTTATCCCATGGAACTCACCATTATGGAGGAAAATCTTTTCCAGAAGCTCCCAGCAACTTTTCCTCATGTCTCGTTGGCCTGGACTGGTGAACATGCCCAGTTACAGGAAAGCCCTATTTTCAGCCATTCTGGCTGGAAGTGGGCTTTGCCACCAAGGAAAATGGAGGGAAGAGCTGCTAAATAGGTGACCTGCCATTTCTCAGTCAGTTCACTTTTATAAACAACACTGCTCATTATTGGCTGTTTTTAAGTTAAAGTCTCAGAGCTGGTAGGGAGTTTAGGCTAAGGTTTCATGTCCAGATTCTACCATCTACCCTTACTTTCTTTCAAAAAAAGGAGTGCTGTCAGATGAGGATAATAATAACAGCAATAGCACCATTAACAGGGACTCAAAACGACCGGGTGCTGCTCCGTGTCATGTTCTGAGGGATCACTTTACAGTGTAATGATGATCTGGAACAGGCAGCCCTGGTGGGAAGAGCTTCATCCTCCCTCCACCTCCTCGGCCTTGCTGTTCCTTGAAACCCACCCTTATGGGCTCGTTCTTCCTTGCCCTCAAATAAAATCTCAAGATATCTGCATTGGATTTCCTCTCCACTCTACAGTAATATAGAGTCCTCCAGGCATGGTTTACATAGCTGTGTGCATTTCTTAAAACTCAGTGAATATACACTTTATATTTTTGCATTTCAACCTAGGTAAATTTTGCCTCAAAAGAAAACCTGGAATGTTCCTAATGGTCCAGTGATTAAGAATCAGGATGCCAATCCAGGGGACGCGTGTGTGATCCCTGGTTAGGGAAAATTTCACCTGCCACTGCGCAACTAAGTCCATGCACCTCACTACTAAAGTCTGTGTACTCCAGAGCCCATGCTCTGCCACAAGAGAAGCCACCACAATGAGAAGCCCGTACACTGCAGCTAGAGAGGAGCCCCTGCTCCATGCACCTAGAGAAACCCTATACACAGCAGCAAAGACCCAGCACAACCAAAAATAAATAAATAAAAATTTTTAAAAAACTAAAAACAAATACTAACTCTGGTTAATGATATGCACACCAAAGTAGCTAGGGGAGGCACACTGGTGTTTGAAATTTACCTTGAAATGATTCCAAAGACAAGACAGCTGTAGAACCTGCACTTTAGGCTAGAGAGAAGGGTTGTAGCCATTTCTCCTTTCCTTTTCTTTTTTTCTTTTTTCTTTTTTTTGGCCACAGCATGTGGCATATGCGATCCTTAGTTCCCTGACAGAGATGAAACCAGTGCCCCCTGCAGTGGAAGCTCGGAGATCCACTGGACTGCCAGGGAATTTCCTCTCACTTCTCCCTTTTGAAAGCAAACGTTTTAGAGTCAATTCAGTCAAGTTTTCCCTCCTTTCTGCTGCTCCTCATGGGGAGAGACACCATCTTCTTCCTCTTCTCTGAAAATTGAGAGAAAGACAATGACTCCCTCCTAACTAAGGATGACCAATTTTTTTTTTTTTTTTAATTTTGGCCCTTTTATTCGTCTTTATTTATTTTCATCCATCTTTGTTCTTGGGCCTGTGTGGGCCTCTCATCGCAGTGGCCTCTCTCGTTGCAGAGCACGGGCTCTGGGCGCATGCACTCCATAGTGCTGGCTCATAATTGGACACACCGGTCCAGCCGCTCCACTGCACATGGGATCTTCCCAGGCCAGGGATTGAACCGGTGCCGCTTGTACTGCAAGGCAGACTCTTTACCCACTGGGCCACTAGGGAAGCCCTAAGGATGACCTTGTACTAATATTGCTGTGTGACCAAGGGACCGAGGTCAGAGTAGTCTCCTGGGAGTCAGTCCAGCTCTGCCTCCTTGGTAGGTATTCTTCATCTCCCCGATATGTACTCTACTCTTTCCAGCAAAAGCCCCTGATTTTCCCATTAGATCCACTTATTTTTCTTCTCTCTGTTGGTGCAGTTTGTGTAGAGCCTCATCCCTAATGCAGGCTACAGCATGTGACCCAGCCTGGCCAATCAGAGGCTCTCAAACCCTTGTCCCAGTAACTGATTAGTTGGTGCACTGAGTACCAAGCCAGGCGTCCTCTCCACTGAATCTGAAGCCAAGGGAATGTAAGTTCTCAAGGGAGAGCCTGTCATGGAGGATGCTGAGCTAAGAAGAGTCCAGATCCTGATGGCATAGTTTGAGCTCCTGTAGACAGCCAGGCTTGATACAGGCATACCCTCTGGAGTTTTTAGTTACTTGAGCCAATATCCTTTAAAAATCTTTAACTCTGCCCCTTCAGGCTGATCCTCCCTGTTGCTACCTAATCTATGTCTTGTCCTTGTCCATCTGGTTTAAGGCAAAAGCCTCCTGACGCTTCTCTCTTCCCCCAATACATCTTCCACTTGCTGTCAGAATGAACTTCCTAAAACACAAATATGAGTAGGTCATAGCTCTGCATAAAGCCCTCCCATGGCGTCCACGTGCCTACAGGTAAAATCCACACTCCTTGGCACACCACGCAAGGACCTGATAACTGGTCCCCACGGGCCTCCTTTCACCACTTCCTGTCCTTCCACCATGCATCCTGACCACAGGAAACTGCTTGCAGCTCTCCCAGAGCACTGGAACGGTGCAAAGGTTTTGTATAGTCTCTTCCTTCTGCTGGAAACAGCCCTTCCGCCTTCTCCACCAGATAAACTGTGACTCACCCCTCAGCCTCCAGTTGGCATGTTGCTTTTTCTGAGAGGTCTTTCCTTACTGGGTCAGGTGGCCCCTCTCGAGCATTTCTCTTGTACTTACCACAATGCATGGACACACCGGTCCAGCCGCCCACTGCACATGGGATCTTCCCAGGCCAGGGATTGAACCGGTGCCGCTTGTACTGCAAGGCAGACTCTTTACCCACTGGGCCACTAGGGAAGCCCTAAGGATGACCTTGTACTAATATTGCTGTGTGACCAAGGGACCGAGGTCAGAGTAGTCTCCTGGGAGTCAGTCCAGCTCTGCCTCCTTGGTAGGTATTCTTCATCTCCCCGATATGTACTCTACTCTTTCCAGCAAAAGCCCCTGATTTTCCCATTAGATCCACTTATTTTTCTTCTCTCTGTTGGTGCAGTTTGTGTAGAGCCTCATCCCTAATGCAGGCTACAGCATGTGACCCAGCCTGGCCAATCAGAGGCTCTCAAACCCTTGTCCCAGTAACTGATTAGTTGGTGCACTGAGTACCAAGCCAGGCGTCCTCTCCACTGAATCTGAAGCCAAGGGAATGTAAGTTCTCAAGGGAGAGCCTGTCATGGAGGATGCTGAGCTAAGAAGAGTCCAGATCCTGATGGCATAGTTTGAGCTCCTGTAGACAGCCAGGCTTGATACAGGCATACCCTCTGGAGTTTTTAGTTACTTGAGCCAATATCCTTTAAAAATCTTTAACTCTGCCCCTTCAGGCTGATCCTCCCTGTTGCTACCTAATCTATGTCTTGTCCTTGTCCATCTGGTTTAAGGCAAAAGCCTCCTGACGCTTCTCTCTTCCCCCAATACATCTTCCACTTGCTGTCAGAATGAACTTCCTAAAACACAAATATGAGTAGGTCATAGCTCTGCATAAAGCCCTCCCATGGCGTCCACGTGCCTACAGGTAAAATCCACACTCCTTGGCACACCACGCAAGGACCTGATAACTGGTCCCCACGGGCCTCCTTTCACCACTTCCTGTCCTTCCACCATGCATCCTGACCACAGGAAACTGCTTGCAGCTCTCCCAGAGCACTGGAACGGTGCAAAGGTTTTGTATAGTCTCTTCCTTCTGCTGGAAACAGCCCTTCCCGCCTTCTCCACCAGATAAACTGTGACTCACCCCTCAGCCTCCAGTTGGCATGTTGCTTTTTCTGAGAGGTCTTTCCTTACTGGGTCAGGTGGCCCCTCTCCGAGCATTTCTCTTGTACTTACCACAATGCATGACTATCTCCATCTCACGGTTACACATCTCTCTTTCCCATCAGATACTGGGCTCCTTGAGGGTTTGGATTATATTAGGGTGACTGACTCTACATTCATTTTCGCCCAGGAGAGAGAGTTTTGGCTTTTGTTTAATGGCTTGGAATAATTATTAACGGCAGCACTCCATTTCACTCTCACAAGTGTCCTGGTTTGAATGATAAATTGGACGTTCATCCTATGTATTCATGATGTCTGCCCTCAATAGGGCAAGTGTTAAAAAGATCTCTTTCAGGACTTCCCTAGTAGTCCCATGCTTAAAAATCTGCCCACCAATATAGGGGACACAGGGTCAATCCCTGGTCTGGGAAGATGTCACATGCCTCGGGGCAACTAAACCCGTGCACCACAACTACTAAGCCTGCGCTCTAGGGCCCATGAGCCACACCTACTGAACCCCATGTGCCCTAGAGCCCATGCTCTGCAACAGGGAAGCCACCACAATGAGAATTCCACGCACTGCAGTTAAAGAGTAGCCTATGCTTACCACAACTAAAGAAAGTTTCAGTGCATCAGTGAAGACCCAGCACAGCCACAAATAAATTTAAAAATAAAATAAAGTAGAATTTTTTAAAAAAGATCTCTTTCAAATGATCAGCACGGGAGTTTTGACCTGCTCTGTTTCCGACCTGGGCAGGCTCGCCCCTCCTTGGCAACCTGGTGGCCCCCCGCTCCGAGGAGGTCACCATATTGATACCGAACTTACTGTGGACACCCGATCGGCATAGCGCCCAGAACTCCTGGACTCAAGGGATCCACCAGCTTCAGCCTCCCGAGTGGCTAGGATTACAGGCGCGTGCCACCGCCCTCGGCTCTTTCAAATGAATGCACGAATGTGTGACCCTCCCTAGGTCTCATTTTCTTCTATCAGAAAAATAACTGAACTAGATGATTTCTAAATTCTTCCCTTGAGGTGATTCAAATAAAGTCATAATCCTAAAGGTTAAAGCCAATAGGTTTAGTTTATCTTCCCTTCAAAAGGACCCGCCATATAGAATTATACCTTCAACCATGTTCACACCTGAATCAACAACTCTGGATGGGATTATACATATCTGTAAACGACAAAACTCTGTAAAAGCAAAAAGGAAAAAGAAAAAAAAACCAACTCTGGAGAGTTGGGAGGCTGGGACACAAACAAATACGGACTTTATTCTCTACTGCAGACACAGTTCCCTCAGGTATCCCCACCACCAGTAGCTGGATAATCTCCTAACAATAGGCAACAAAACAAACAAACAAACAAAAAACCTGTTTCCATTTGCTCCCTGTGATGGGCTTTGCATCAACAGTATTATGACTACTCAGACATGTCTCCTGAATTGTGGGCTTCGGTTTCTAACTTAGCCCAGCCACCTTCGCTGGATGCTTTGTCATGGCTTCATGGCAGAATGAAATCCCATCTACATGGACTCTTGGTTGCTGAAAACCCTCCACCATAAATAGATAGGTTGACAGCTGGCTGGGTTCACACTGCATTTTACAAGAGTAGAGAGTATAAATCACTATCTGTAAAACCTTTAGAAGAAATGGTAAATTAATATTGTTGCACCTTGGTCATTCAACTGTCAAAGTTTATATTTACCCACATCTCATTGCCAAAACTTAATGCAAAGCAGTAAATCAAGGAGACTTGCACAATTAAAATATTCTACAATTTAACCAGCACCCCGAATGCTTAAAATAAACTTTCACTTACAAAGTGACCTATGAACTAACAGCTTTTGAATTATTACTTTTCTAGTATCAGATGCCTCAGCTTTTTTTTTTTTTTTTTAACAAATTGAGTGTCAGTGGGACATGGTTTAAGTTTTAACCAAAACTGCAGAAGGTTGAATTTAAGAAAAATGAAATTCCCCTGGTGATTAAAAAAGCTGATTTGCATAACTTGTACATATCTACCTCCCATGAGACACCAAATAAAAATAAATTTTCCGATACATTTAATGTTTACACTCTACAATGCTATTCTCAGTAGACAGGAAATTTTCCCCAAAACCTGAATTCACACTGTTTCTAAATTCTTCCCTTGAGGTGATTCAAATAAAGTCATAATCCTAAAGGTTAAAGCCAATAGGTTTAGTTTATCTTCCCTTCAAAAGGACCCGCCATATAGAATTATACCTTCAACCATGTTCACACCTGAATCAACAACTCTGGATGGGATTATACATATCTGTAAACGACAAAACTCTGTAAAAGGAAAAAGAAAAAAAAACCAACTCTGGAGAGTTGGGAGGCTGGGACACAAACAAATACGGACTTTATTCTCTACTGCAGACACAGTTCCCTCAGGTATCCCCACCACCAGTAGCTGGATAATCTCCTAACAATAGGCAACAAAACAAACAAACAAACAAAAAACCTGTTTCCATTTGCTCCCTGTGATGGGCTTTGCATCAACAGTATTATGACTACTCAGACATGTCTCCTGAATTGTGGGCTTCGGTTTCTAACTTAGCCCAGCCACCTTCGCTGGATGCTTTGTCATGGCTTCATGGCAGAATGAAATCCCATCTACATGGACTCTTGGTTGCTGAAAACCCTCCACCATAAATAGATAGGTTGACAGCTGGCTGGGTTCACACTGCATTTTACAAGAGTAGAGAGTATAAATCACTATCTGTAAAACCTTTAGAAGAAATGGTAAATTAATATTGTTGCACCTTGGTCATTCAACTGTCAAAGTTTATATTTACCCACATCTCATTGCCAAAACTTAATGCAAAGCAGTAAATCAAGGAGACTTGCACAATTAAAATATTCTACAATTTAACCAGCACCCCGAATGCTTAAAATAAACTTTCACTTACAAAGTGACCTATGAACTAACAGCTTTTGAATTATTACTTTTCTAGTATCAGATGCCTCAGCTTTTTTTTTTTTTTTTAACAAATTGAGTGTCAGTGGGACATGGTTTAAGTTTTAACCAAAACTGCAGAAGGTTGAATTTAAGAAAAATGAAATTCCCCTGGTGATTAAAAAAAAAGCTGATTTGCATAACTTGTACATATCTACCTCCCATGAGACACCAAATAAAAATAAATTTTCCGATACATTTAATGTTTACACTCTACAATGCTATTCTCAGTAGACAGGAAAAACTTCTTCCTCTAAAATACTCTAAAAATGAAATCCCCTGAATTTCACACTGTTGTTTAGAAAAGATATTCAATATTTCCTGTATCAAATCTCCATTATATCATTAGCCTAGTTTAATAGCAATTCTATAATTCTTTACAGTTTCAAATCTTACTGAAAACAGAAACACAACCACATATGGATTTTTTTTAAAAGTTCAACTTTAGGGCTTCCCTGGTGGTCCAGTGGGTAAGGACTCCACCTTGCAGTGCAAAGGGTGCCGATTAGATCCCTGGCCTGGGAAGATAGCACGTGCCGCAGAGCGGCTGGACCTATGTGTCCAACTACCGAGCCGGAGCTCTGGAGCGCACGTGCCCATAGTCAGTGTTCTGCAACCAGAGAGGCCACTGCGATGGGAGGCCCACACAGGCCAGAGAACAAAGATGGATGAAAATAAAATAAATGAAAGGCCAATAAAAGTGGCCAAAAAAATTGAAAAAAAAAAGTTCAACTTTAGCCACTGTGGAAAGCAGTTTGGTAACATCTAGCAGGTAATGCTAATGGCAAAGAATCTGCTTGCCAACGCACAAGACACAGGGATGTGGACTTGATCCATGGTTGAGACGATCCCTTGGAGTAAGTAGTGGCAACCTGCTCCAGTATTCTTGCCTGGAAAATGCCCTGGACAGAGGAGCCTGGCAGGCAACAGTGCATGAGGTTGCAAAAAGCTGGACATGACTGAGCAACTGAACATACACATACACACCGAACTGAAGATGATCTGGCATCCCTACTGCAGAATACACACCCTACAACAGTGGTGGTGTACTTTTTGATACAAGATCTCCACCACACTCTTCAAAATGACTAAGGACACCAAAGAGATTCCATTTAGGATTTTTATCTTATTGGAAAGTAAAAGTGAGAAAGACTTAAGATATTGATTAATTCATTTAAAATAATAATCCATTCATATTAATGTAAATAAAATTTAATTAAAACAATTAAACTTTCCTAAGGGGGAAAAAAATAAAACTAGTGAGAAGAGTGGCGCTGTGTTATATTTTTGTGAATCTCTTTAATGTCTGCCTTATTAAAAAATATCCAGATTCTCATATCTGATTTGAGATGCAAACCACCAGCATGTAGCTTCTGGAAGGTTCTATCCTACATTCATAAGAGAGTAAGGGCAAATAACATCTCAACATTATTTAAAGATAGTTTTGTTTTCACAGCTCAGACCACACTTTGAGAACCATTTCCCAAGAGAAGCTCAAGAACATGTATAAAAGTGTTCTTTCTAGACTGTTTGTTATAATAAGAAGGGGGAACTTACATGTCTGTCCATCTGCAGAGGACTACAAGAGGGTGTGTGTGTGTGTGTGTGTGTGTGTGTGTGTGTGTGTGCTTGCTCAGTCGAGTCTGACTCTTTGCAACCCATGGATCGTAGATGGCCAGGCTCCTCTGGTCATGAAATTTTCCAGACAAGAATACTGGAGTGGGGGCTTCCCTGGTGGTCCAGTGGGTAAGGACACCACCTTGCAGTGCAAGGGGCGCCGGTTGGATCCCTGGCCTGGGAAGATCCCACATGCCGCGGAGCGGCTGGACCGATGTGTCCAATTACTGAGCCGGAGCTCTGGAGCGCATGCGCCCAGAGCCGGTGCTCTGCGATGAGAGAGGCCACCGCGATGGGAGGCCCACACGGGCCAAAGAACAAAGATGGATGAAAATAGACAAATGAAAGACCAATAGAAGTGGCCCGCCCACCCCCCTCCCTCTCCATCCCTCCATAAATAAGTAAATCAATCTTTTAAAAAAAAAAAAAAAGAATACTGGAGTGGGTTGTCATTTTCTTTTCCAGGGCATCTTCCCAACCCAGAGATCCAACCCATGGCTCTTACATCTCCTATTGGCATGAGATTCTTTGCTGCACTATCTTCTTTTTTTTAATTTTGGCCTCTTTTTATTGTTTTTTTTATTTATTTATTTTCATCCGCCTTTATTCTTCAGCCTGTGTGGGCCTCCCATTGCAGTGGCCTCTCTTGTTACAGAGCACTGACTCTGGGCACATGCACTCTAGAGCGCTAGCTCGTAATTGGACACACCGGTCCAGCTGCTGCATGGCATGTGGGATCTTCCCCGACCAGGGATCAAACCGGTGCCCCTTGCACTGCAAGGCAGGCTCTTTACCCACTGGGGGATTGCTGCCTTGCTCACCCCTGTATTTCCAGTGACCCTCAATGTAAAATAAAACATACTTTCCTAAGGGGAAAAATAAAACTAGTGAGAAGAGTGGCGCTGTGTTATATTTTTGTGAATCTCTTTAATGTCTGCCTTATTAAAAAATATCCAGATTCTCATATCTGATTTGAGATGCAAACCACCAGCATGTAGCTTCTGGAAGGTTCTATCCTACATTCATAAGAGAGTAAGGGCAAATAACATCTCAACATTATTTAAAGATAGTTTTGTTTTCACAGCTCAGACCACACTTTGAGAACCATTTCCCAAGAGAAGCTCAAGAACATGTATAAAAGTGTTCTTTCTAGACTGTTTGTTATAATAAGAAGGGGGAACTTACATGTCTGTCCATCTGCAGAGGACTACAAGAGGGTGTGTGTGTGTGTGTGTGTGTGTGTGTGTGTGTGTGTGCTTGCTCAGTCGAGTCTGACTCTTTGCAACCCATGGATCGTAGATGGCCAGGCTCCTCTGGTCATGAAATTTTCCAGACAAGAATACTGGAGTGGGGGCTTCCCTGGTGGTCCAGTGGGTAAGGACACCACCTTGCAGTGCAAGGGGCGCCGGTTGGATCCCTGGCCTGGGAAGATCCCACATGCCGCGGAGCGGCTGGACCGATGTGTCCAATTACTGAGCCGGAGCTCTGGAGCGCATGCGCCCAGAGCCGGTGCTCTGCATGAGAGAGGCCACGCGATGGGAGACCCACACGGGCCAAAGAACAAAGATGGATGAAAAAAGACAAATGAAAGACCAATAGAAGTGGCCCGCCCACCCCCCTCCCTCTCCATCCCTCCATAAATAAGTAAATCAATCTTTTAAAAAAAAAAAAAAAGAATACTGGAGTGGGTTGTCATTTTCTTTTCCAGGGCATCTTCCCAACCCAGAGATCCAACCCATGGCTCTTACATCTCCTATTGGCATGAGATTCTTTGCTGCACTATCTTCTTTTTTTTAATTTTGGCCTCTTTTTATTGTTTTTTTTATTTATTTATTTTCATCCGCCTTTATTCTTCAGCCTGTGTGGGCCTCCCATTGCAGTGGCCTCTCTTGTTACAGAGCACTGACTCTGGGCACATGCACTCTAGAGCGCTAGCTCGTAATTGGACACACCGGTCCAGCTGCTGCATGGCATGTGGGATCTTCCCCGACCAGGGATCAAACCGGTGCCCCTTGCACTGCAAGGCAGGCTCTTTACCCACTGGACCACCAGGGAAGCCCTTGGCTGCACTATTGCTGCCTTGCTCACCCCCTGTATTTCCAGTGACCCAAGTGGTGGGTGCTCAGTAAGTATTTGTGGACGGAGGGAAGGAAGAGACAGAGATATTGAGGAAGAAAGTCCACATCTTGGCTTCATTCTCCATAGTGAAAGCGCCTGAGTCTTAACTACTGGGCCAACAGAGGATTCCATGCATCTTGCTTTATGATTTAACTGTACTGTATTTCATGGACAAATTTTCACAGATGTAGACTTTAGTTCACAGGGTAGAAATGACCAAAAGTCACATGATTCTTGTATAATTTGGAGGCTTATTTTTCTACTGACTAAAAATTTAAATGTAAGGTGTTTGATCTGTTACCCATGGGCTGCAGACTACTGCCACCTACTGGTATATTAAGATGTCCACGCGTTATGGGTGAAATGGCCTTTGCCGTATAACTTAGTATTTGGCCCGGATTTTGTTGGGAGGTATTCTATAATTCAGACAATTCTATGATTCAGATGTCCCAATCCTCTGGTGAAGATTCAGTTGCACGGCCACACTCACCTACCAGGGAAACTGGAGAACACCTCAACCCAGCTCACAGTCGACCCAGTGAAAACTCAAGGGGAAGGAAAGAACCAATTTAGAAAGACAAGGTGGGGCTTCCTTGGTGGTCCTGTGGGTCCGACACCGCCTTGCAGTGCAAGGGGCGCCGGTTCGATCCCTGGTCTGGGAAGATCCCATGAGCCGCGGAGTGGCTGGACTGATGTGTCCAATTACCGAGCCGGAGCTCTGGAGCGCATGTGCCCTGAGCCGGTGCTCTGCGACAACAGAGGCCACTGCGATAAGAGGCCCACACTGGCCAAGGAACAAAGATGGATGAAAATAAAATAAATGAAAGAACCAATAGAAGAGGTCTGCCGGCCCTCTCCCTTCCCAGCCCACCCCCCCAACCCCGCCCCGCCCCGCCCCGCCATAAAAAGAAAGACAAGGGGCAGTGCTCCACCCCATGGAATGTCCCACTTCTGCAACCTAGTGCTGCCGGTAGATTGGGGAAGGATAGTCCTGGTCCCAGGAAGGGCAGAGCAGGATCTGGGGAGCAGAGGATGACTTCCACGTGGGAGTCAAGGGAGCAGAGTGTGGATTCCAGTCTTCTTGTGACTAAAGTTTCAGCTAATCCCCACCACAGCCCAGCTCAAAGAATACCGATGGAGCCAGCAGATGAGGGGCACAGAAAAGTTTTTCTCCTTTCTCAATGACCTTTGGGTAATCAGTGGGAGCTGATCCAGACCTCTCCCCACTCCAATGCATAACCACCGTCCTTAGCAGAAGGCCTCAGATGATCACTTCTGCGCTCACGACCTCCACATCTATCTTCCTAGTCCCTCCGGCAGCCTCAGGGACAGTACCCTCATCTTTCTGAACCCAAACTTGCCTTCTGTACCTTGAGCTTGTCCTCCTCCACTGTCACTAAATTAAATGTTAATAATTAGTTACTAGATAACTCTCTTAATAGGCTTTAAAGAACCTAGGCCACCGAAGTGAACCTTTGGGAACAGGGGAAAGAGATCCCACCCTGGGATGTGAAACATCTTCACGACCGACAAGTCAGACAACCCCACAGATACCTGCGCAGGTCCTGGGCGGTGGGCGCCCCAGGACTGGACTTGGGGGTCAGTCACGTGCAGAGGCTCTCAGCCCCTGGACCCACTGGTCACCAGCGAAAGGCTCCGCCAATCACCTGCCGCCCGCCCCTCCCGCCAGGTGGCGCACCGAGCAGGGTTTCCCGGGTTCCGAGCGCGGCCCCAGAGGCAGAGCTCTGCACCCGGACTCGACGCCGCTCCTACCTCTTGGTCCCGGAGGCGGTGGCGGCCTTCGGTGATTTCTTAAAGGTTTGGAGGGGCCGGCAGAGTAGGATCCACCGATGAAAACACTGCCTGCAAAGCGTGGTACAAATAAGTAGAACATCAGCGTTCTCGTGGGCGGCAATGGGAGAGATGAGAGTTGCCGCCGGCAGCCCAGGGGTGGAGACGAGGACACGGCAGGCAGGGACGGCCAGCGGGTAGAGAGCGACGAGCTCGAGTCCTGGCTGGCCTCGTTGGCCGCTGCTCCCGAGCTCTCGAGGAGGAGACAGGCTCCTGCTCGTGGGAGAATCGAAGCCTTCTCTCCCACTCCCGACTCCGCAGCGCTGACCGCTGCTGCAGAGTCGACCTCCCCACCAGCCTCCTGGCGCGCAGGTTCCATCCCGTCATAGGCGCTCAGCATGTGGTGGATCAATGTGCAAGGACCCGCGTTTCTCCGCCCGCAGGTTATCACCAGAATCGCCCCCCCCCGCACCCGACCCCCCACTTCCCACTGGGTTTTACTGAAGTTCTAACTCCTATTTTTCAGGGGTTCAGCCAGGGGAGTAGTCTTGGCATAGCCTCCTCTCCAAAGCTGAGGCAGTGTGATGAGGAAGAGGTTATTGCCCATTACTGGTGATTTGTTTTATAGGTAAACGTTTGATTTCAAAACGTGTAAAGGACTACAGGGGTTCGAAGACGGGTTTCAGATGGTCCACGAATTCCTTTAATTTGCATGTACTTTTTTCTAGGCAGTGTTTTCCTGAGTATGAAAGTTCCCAGACCCAACAACCTGAGGAACTTGCCTTAGACCAGAAGTCACTTAGAACTGTGTTAAAGCTAAATAATAAACACCAGCCCAGAAATCGCAGTAACATTTAAAAATAAAATGAACCATTCAGATGATTCAGGTTTTTTCTGTTTTCTTCTTCTTCTTTTTTTTTTTTTTTTTTTTTTGCCTGTTCTGCTTGTGGGATCTTAGTTCCCCCACCAGGTATTGAACCCTGCCTTTAGGCAGTGAAAACATGGAGTCCTAACCACTGGACCACTAGGGAATTCTGATCCAGAATATCTTATGATTAAGCTGTTAATAATGAAAAACTGTTACATATCTAGAGAAACAAAGTAGGTGGCATTTGCCCTGTTATGAAAAATAAAGGATCTCGGCAGAGCGGTTTGGGGATTCGTTGGGGAGGCTTTATCCCGTCGCTCGGCTCCTGCGGCTCTTCATTGGGCAGCGGCGGTCGAAGAAGCGGCCTGAGACTTCGGCGTTGGGTGAAAGAAAATGGCCCGGACCAAGCAGACGGCGCGGAAGTCCACGGGTGGGAAAGCGCCCCGCAAACAGCTGGCCACCAAAGCGGCCCGGAAAAGCGCCCCCTCTACCGGCGGTGTGAAAAAGCCGCACCGCTACAGGCCCGGGACCGTGGCGCTGCGAGAAATCCGCCGTTACCAGAAGTCCACCGAGCTGCTCATCCGGAAGCTGCCGTTCCAGAGGTTGGTGCGGGAGATCGCCCAGGACTTCAAGACCGACTTGAGGTTCCAGAGCGCCGCCATCGGCGCGCTGCAGGAGGCCAGCGAGGCGTACCTGGTGGGCTTGTTTGAAGACACTAACCTGTGTGCCATCCACGCTAAGAGAGTCACCATCATGCCCAAAGACATCCAGCTGGCTCGCCGGATACGGGGGGAGAGAGCTTAAGTGAAGGCGGTTTTTACGGTGTTTTGTAGTAAATTCTGTAAAATACTTTGGTTTAATTTGTGACTTTTTTTGTAAGAAATTGTTTATAATATGTTGCATTTGTACTTAAGTCATTCCATCTTTCACTCAGGATGAATGCGAAAAGTGACTGTTCACAGACCTCAGCGGTGTGAGCACTGTTGCTCAGGAGTGACAAGTTGCTAATATGCAGAAGGGATGGGTGATACTTCTTGCTTCTCATGACGCATGTTTCTGTATGTTAATGACTTGTTGGGTAGCTATTAAGGTACTAGAATTGATAAATGTGTACAGGGTCCTTTTGCAATAAAACTGGTTATGACTTGATCCAAGTGTTTAACAATTGGGGCTGTTAAGTCTGACCATACATCACTGTGATAGAATGTGGGCTTTTTCAAGGGTGAAGATACAAGTCTTAACCACAGTGTAACTTACAGTTTCCTTTAAAAAAGAAAAAAAAAAGTAAACCTGGCAGCTATAGAATACACTATGTGCATTTATAATAGCTATTTTATATATTGTAGTGTCAACATTTTTAAATTAAATGTTTTACATGGACATGTGGGGAGTGTTGTCATTAAGGTGTGTGTAATTTAGAGTCCCAATGGTTTTCTCCGAAGTAGACTGCACTTGTTTTCCTAGTAGTAAAATGCTTTCCGCATTGTACCTTGCAGAAGTCCTCATTCTACCACATGTTGAACTAACCCTCTAGCTGATAATGCAAACACTAACGGGGGATTATTTATAAGGGCTCTAGACGATAATACAAGTTATTCACACCAGCATCATCTGTTACTAATACAGTAGTTAACTAGTGCAGCTTTTCTTTGTGTTGTGGTTGGTCTCATAACTAAGTTGAGTTTTTCTCTACCAAGAGGGAACAGTGCCCAACTTTTCCTTGTGGAGTCTGTATTATAATAGCCCTTAGGGTAAACCTGCTGTGGGGGAGGGACACAGCTTCAGCTTATGGAACCTCTACCAGTTACAGTGGTGTCATCTGGCATGGGTTCTGGGAATAGCACTCCATAGAGATAGCTTTCCAAGTGGTTTTAAGATTTATCCTTCTATTGAAGTTTTTAGGTCAATTATGTATGTTGACTAAATTTACAAATAAACTTGTTTATCCAACCAAGTGTCAAAAACCTAAATTGAATGTGCAAAGCTTTAATATCGAGGTTAAGTTCAGCTTATTTCAGGGTTTAGTTGATAGACAAAAGTGACATTTATTTACAGGAGTAATTCTTCAAAGCATGTAAACTATGCTTTTCCGTCTCTTCTGTATTGTCAAGGAAAGTAAATTTAAAATTCTAGAACTCAAGCTTGGGGTTTGTTCCTGAACCTATTTGTGGAGAATGTTGATGGATTCCCTTATACTTCTTGCTTCTCATGAAGCATGTTTCTGTATGTTAATGACTTGTTGGGTAGCTATTAAAGTACTAGAATTGATAAATGTGTACAGGATCTTTTTGCAATAAAACTGGTTATGACTTGATTCAAGTGTTTAACAACTGGGGCTGTTAAGTCTGACCATACATCACTGTGATAGAATGTGGGCTTTTTCAAGGGTGAAGATACAAGTCTTAACCACAGTGTAACTTACAGTTTCCTTAAAAAAAGAAAAAAAAAAGTAAACCTGGCAGCTATAGAATACACTATGTGCATTTATAATAGCTATTTTATATATTGTAGTGTCAACATTTTTAAATTAAATGTTTTACATGGACATGTGGGGAGTGTTGTCATTAAGGTGTGTGTAATTTAGAGTCCCAATGGTTTTCTCCGAAGTAGACTGCACTTGTTTTCCTAGTAGTAAAATGCTTTCCGCATTGTACCTTGCAGAAGTCCTCATTCTACCACATGTTGAACTAACCCTCTAGCTGATAATGCAAACACTAACGGGGGATTATTTATAAGGGCTCTAGACGATAATACAAGTTATTCACACCAGCATCATCTGTTACTAATACAGTAGTTAACTAGTGCAGCTTTTCTTTGTGTTGTGGTTGGTCTCATAACTAAGTTGAGTTTTTCTCTACCAAGAGGGAACAGTGCCCAACTTTTCCTTGTGGAGTCTGTATTATAATAGCCCTTAGGGTAAACCTGCTGTGGGGGAGGGACACAGCTTCAGCTTATGGAACCTCTACCAGTTACAGTGGTGTCATCTGGCATGGGTTCTGGGAATAGCACTCCATAGAGATAGCTTTCCAAGTGGTTTTAAGATTTATCCTTCTATTGAAGTTTTAGGTCAATTATGTATGTTGACTAAATTTACAAATAAACTTGTTTATCCAACCAAGTGTCAAAAACCTAAATTGAATGTGCAAAGCTTTAATATCGAGGTTAAGTTCAGCTTATTTCAGGGTTTAGTTGATAGACAAAAGTGACATTTATTTACAGGAGTAATTCTTCAAAGCATGTAAACTATGCTTTTCCGTCTCTTCTGTATTGTCAAGGAAAGTAAATTTAAAATTCTAGAACTCAAGCTTGGGGTTTGTTCCTGAACCTATTTGTGGAGAATGTTGATGGATTCCCTTATCTATAACAGGTTACCTGAACAAGTATCCACAGGTGTTCATCCAGAAGCTACCATTTCAGTGGGAAAAGGCCACCAGGACAGCATTGTGTGTTGGCAAGACATGGACCCAAGAACTACAACAGTCAGATGGAAACACTTGGAAATCAGCTATAGAAAGATGTTTATCCCCTGATTAAACAGTTTGTAGCGAGATTTTTTTTCAGACTTGAAAGTGTTAAGTGGTATGAAGGGGTTTACGGTTGGAAGGCAAGGAAGTTAAGGTTGAGACTCTTGGTAGCTTTTATGAGGTGCTAAAAGTGGAATGTGATGCCCTGTGAGGAACAGTTTCCTGGAAGGTCCGTGAACCACGTCTGGCCAGTGACTCACGTTGTGTTTGCGAAGGACATTGGCATCCTGGCCAGAGAAACGGGTCCCTGGCAGTGTCCCTGCCCAGTGGTGCCGAGTCTCCTTAGGGTACAGCTTAAGTGGGTGGCACTGGGATGTCCCCAGAGTCTACACCCTGAGGTTGGGTTTTGTGCAGTGTGTAGTCCGCCGCTTAAACAGTACGGTTTGCACTTCTAGAGTCTGTTTTAAACCCAGAAGGCAAAAATACGGGTTCTCAGAAACTGCCCATATCTTCTTTGTCTGGATGTAGGTTGTGCAACAGAGACTGAGGGGAAAAAAGCAAAGAAAAAATAAAAGTTTACAGTTTAGACTTTCAAAAAAAAAAAAAAATAAAGGATCTCACCATGCAAAGCAGTTCAAGGACAGAGTGGACAGCTTATGCAAAACTGGAAGCACATGTTGGTGAAACTTATAGAATGTATAGTACTAAGGTGAAATTCATAGGATAGCAAGAAACTGACATACAAAGTCACTGTTGTTGTTGTTTTTCACTCCTGCCCTGTAGGCCAGTGAGATCTTCATTTTCGACCAGAGATGGAACCTGTGCCGTTAACAGTGCAAACACAGTCTTGACCACTGGACCATCAGGAGAGCCCCAAGTCATAGTAAGACCATAATGAAACAGTGTACTTAGAAATACAGATTAGAAAGGCATCAAATCAGTAGAATTGTAAAGAAATACTTTATTTACATAAAGTGTGAGTATACAAATAAAACCATTTAATTGGAGAAGGGTGAAAATGTACATGGACACAGCTGCAAAAATCCGGAAGGGTATTTCTGGATATTTTAATAGGTCTTTGAGACTGTGAGGCCTGTTTTTTTGTGTGTGTGTGTGGGGGGGGGGGGGGGGGTTATTTTTCAATTTTTTTTTTTTTGGCTTTTTTGGTTTTACAGAGTTTTGTTGTTTAGATATGTATAATCCCAGGAGGCTTGGTAGTTTTAATGGGTCTAAAATTAAGAAAATTGGCTCTTTTCTTTCTTTGACAGAATTTTTATGACTACCAGTCACAATTATATTATGGTCAGATTTTGGCTTCCAAGTAAATTGAGGGGGAGGAGGCAAACAAAGAAAAGAGAGAAATCTTTCTGAGCTAGCTGGTGAGCAGTGGATAAGGGCAGGGAGGGAGGTTTCAGGATGTATGTATATAAGAAGGTGGAAATGATTTCATTCACCAGAATGTCTCTTCGGAAATCACTAACAAATATTGGAAGATTCTTCTTAGAATGAGAAAGGAGAACTTCCTCCCTTAACATTACAATCAGGCACAACTAAACTGGTCCCAGAATTGCTATCTAATGTTCCAACGAGTATATTTAACTGAAGGGCTTTTTTTTTTTCCTTTCGCTGAACAGTGGGTTTAAAAAGGTAATGGAGTTGGAGGTGGGGGTGAGGTGGGGGGGGGGGCTTGTTTTCTGGCAAGAAAAAAGGTGTTGAGGTGACAGACCTAAGAGGGTAGAACAAAGAGAAAAATCTTCAGTGGCAGTTTGTCCAAGAAGGGACTTCTGAGAACAAAATGTCTAATAGGATATGAACTCCCTTTTCCACCTCTTAGCACAACAGAATCTTCAGTAAAGTCCATATTACTCATGGACATGTTTGTGTGAAGGGATCTTTGGGGGGAGCATTTAGCAGTGCTGAATTCTGTATCAAGGACTGACAAGGGGTGAACGTGCCAATAAAATATGCAAACACGGGAGGCAGAAGCTAAGGGAATGGGTGACATCCAGGTTTCATGTGAGAAAGATATGTTTGGGTCTCTTTCAGTTTAAGCTTGAGGGATGAAGAAATGAGAGCAATACTGCCTTGGTATTCATCATGGAGAGAGGTGAGTTAAACAATGGCTGAAGTCTGACTATTTGAGACAGAGGTACTTGGAAGGATGTGGAAACTGTGTGATCAGCCGTCTTATTTGTACAGCCCTTTTCTCAAGCCAAGGGCATGAGCCTGGGGGGACACAGAATGAGGGTACAGAATAAAACCACTTGGTGGGTTTTGGCTGTGACTAATCATATTTCCAAGGACAAGATTTAAATCAGATATATTCAAATTCACATAGTAATTAATCACAGAAAATGTACAAAGGGTTTTGGGTAAGGCAGTGATGCATGCACCTACCCAGAGCACAGCACGGTGCTTCAGAGCACAGCTCAGGCCTGGAGCCTCGGCTCTAGCACTGACTAGCTCTGTGGTCATGAGCTTGAGCATGTGATCAAGTTACTTGACATCTCCCCCACCCCTCCCCTTTCAAACTAGAGTAGAAGGACCCAGATCACTGACCACCCTGCAACTCTGTAAACTAAAAAGCATTCAAATGAACACTTGAAACAGGAGAATTTTATGGTATGTAAATTACACCTCAATAAAGGTATTTCATTTGCCTTTTTTTTTTTAATTATTATATTTTGACTGTGTTCGGTCTCAGTTGTGCATTCAGGATCTCTAGTTGTGGCATGTGGGATCTAGTCCCCTCACCAGGGATTGAAGTCCAGCCTCCTGCATTGGGAGCATGGAGTCTTAGCCACTTGACCACCAAGGATGTCCCTGTTTCTTGTTTTTAAAAAGAGAGTACCTAGATCATAGGGAGACTGTGAAAACACAAATGTAAACTGCCTGGCACACAGCAAAAATTAAATAAATACTAGCAGTTAGCATTAAGTGTAACAGAGATTAAAGAATATAATACTGAAGATTAAAATGAGGTTAGTTTTTTTTAAATAGAATTATTGGACTCCTTGAAACGAGATCATTTAGTTCAACTCCCCTCATTTAACAGATGGGGAAATTAGGATCAGCAGATGAAGTGTCCTAATCAAGGTCTAGTTCTCAGACCAAACCCCAAGCCTGCTGGATACCCATTAGTGCAATTCCCTCTACCACCCACTGGCCCAGAAACACTGACATGTGAACTGAGGATATGTTTCCTTGAAGGAAAAAAAAAACCACACAAGCACACACACACACATAGAACACAGAAAGCACATGTAGAGATTTCAAGAAAGAGAATTCCAAGGCCAAGGGCAAACGGAGGCTATCACATTCTGGCCTGTGAGCCAGGGCCCCCAGCAGTGATCATGAGAGCTAAGTGCTTTGGCAGGGCAGGGGCCTGGTTGGTCAGGTGAACCCACTCACCACTGGTCTGGTGCCCAGGGACAATGAAGCACCAGTCCTCTTTGACCTACTTCCTGACACAGGATCTGCCAGCAGCGGCAGCAGGAGCTGGGGCCCAAAGTGGACACAGCGGAGTTCTTGGGAGCAGTCCGTCTGAGCAGCCCTGAAATGGGAAGTGGCTGAAAAGGAGTTGCTTCACTGACCACCCTGCTCAAGCTGCTGTATCAAGTTACTTGACATCTCCCCACCCCTCCTTTCAAACTAGAGTAGAAGGACCCAGATCACTGACCACCCTGCAACTCTGTAAACTAAAAAGCATTCAAATGAACACTTGAAACAGGAGAATTTTATGGTATGTAAATTACACCTCAATAAAGGTATTTCATTTGCCTTTTTTTTTTTAATTATTATATTTTGACTGTGTTCGGTCTCAGTTGTGCATTCAGGATCTCTAGTTGTGGCATGTGGGATCTAGTCCCCTCACCAGGGATTGAAGTCCAGCCTCCTGCATTGGGAGCATGGAGTCTTAGCCACTTGACCACCAAGGATGTCCCTGTTTCTTGTTTTTAAAAAGAGAGTACCTAGATCATAGGGAGACTGTGAAAACACAAATGTAAACTGCCTGGCACACAGCAAAAATTAAATAAATACTAGCAGTTAGCATTAAGTGTAACAGAGATTAAAGAATATAATACTGAAGATTAAAATGAGGTTAGTTTTTTTTAAATAGAATTATTGGACTCCTTGAAACGAGATCATTTAGTTCAACTCCCCTCATTTAACAGATGGGGAAATTAGGATCAGCAGATGAAGTGTCCTAATCAAGGTCTAGTTCTCAGACCAAACCCCAAGCCTGCTGGATACCCATTAGTGCAATTCCCTCTACCACCCACTGGCCCAGAAACACTGACATGTGAACTGAGGATATGTTTCCTTGAAGGAAAAAAAAAAAAAAAACCACACAAGCACACACACACACACATAGAACACAGAAAGCACATGTAGAGATTTCAAGAAAGAGAATTCCAAGGCCAAGGGCAAACGGAGGCTATCACATTCTGGCCTGTGAGCCAGGGCCCCCAGCAGTGATCATGAGAGCTAAGTGCTTTGGCAGGGCAGGGGCCTGGTTGGTCAGGTGAACCCACTCACCACTGGTCTGGTGCCCAGGGACAATGAAGCACCAGTCCTCTTTGACCTACTTCCTGACACAGGATCTGCCAGCAGCGGCAGCAGGAGCTGGGGCCCAAAGTGGACACAGCGGAGTTCTTGGGAGCAGTCCGTCTGAGCAGCCCTGAAATGGGAAGTGGCTGAAAAGGAGTTGCTTCTGCCGATGCCGAGTGGCCTGGCCTGGCCGCTCTATCCCCTGGCCTTGCTAATCGGCCCCTCTGGACTCCGAGGGCCTTCACTTATGATCCTGTAAATTGCCTTGTCAATTTCCTCCATCAGGGCACCCTCTTCAGATCACTGAGGAAGCCTAGCAGGAGATGGGAAGTGACCCAAGCTTCCTGCTTTTTCATTAACACTAGAAGATTTCTAAGCTAATAAAAGCTTACTAAATCCCCACTGTTTAGCAACAGTGAAAAAGACAGAGGTGTGTCTTTTAGGCCATGACTTTAACATTTCGGGGGTAGTATTCAAGGGGTCGATTCTGCACCATTCCTAGGAGGTGGTGGCATCATGTTCCTCCTTTTTTTCTGAACAGTAACAATTTGGGCTAGATGGCTGGTGCTGACCCCTAGTGTCATGTGATCCACTGAGGGGGGAAGGAGAAAGAGGAGGAAAAAGGGACAGAGGAGAATTAAGGCCCCAGACAGCTTTTATGATTTAACTCAATACACAGAAAACTTCTCAATGAACAGTCCATAAAAGTGTCTCATCCTCTTTGTCCAGCTGCTTAAATAAAAATCAGTACATGGACAGAGGAGGTTCCGCCCATTCACTTGATCTGGGAACCAGGGGAGCAGATTAAGAACATGAAGTCTGACTTCAGCTTTTCCCCAGAAGGTTTTCCTGCTTTGCAGATCATTCCATACAGTGGACACTCTGATGCCGGAGGAGGTGAGAGCTCCGACTGAAGGTCTTCTGGCATTCCTGGCACTCGTAAGGCTTCTCTCCAGTGTGAATCCTCTGGTGTATGATAAGCTGGGAATGCTGGCTGAATGTCTTCTCACATTCATTACATTCATAAGGTTTCTCTCCAATGTGGATTTTCTGATGGAGGAGCAGCTCAGAGTTATCCCAAAAGGTTCTGGCGCATTCATTACACTGATGAGGTTTCTCTCCAGTATGAATTCTCTGGTGGACAATAAGGTGAGAGGTCCGCCTAAAAGCCTTCCCGCACTCAAAGCACTCATAGGGTTTCTCTCCAGTGTGAATTCTCTCATGTCTGAGAAGTTCCGAGTTCCCTCTAAAGGCCTTCCCACACTCCTTACAAACATAGGGCTTCTCACCAGTATGAATTCTAATATGCCTGATAATTTCTGAGTTCTGGCCAAAAGTTTTCCCGCACTCGTTACATTCGTACGGTTTGTCTCCGGTGTGAATTCTCTGATGCCGGATGAGCTCGGAACTCTGACCAAAACCTTTCCCACATTCATTACACAGATAGGGTTTTTCTCCAGTGTGAATTTTCTGATGTCTAATGAGGCCTGAACTATGCTTGAAAGCTTTGCCACACTCATTGCATTCATGGTATCTTTCTTCAGTATGAATTCTCTGATGCTGAATAAGCTGTGAGCTAACCCTGAAGGTCTTCCCACACTCATTACATTCATATGGTTTCTCCCCAGTATGGATTCTCTGATGTAGAATCAGGGCTGAATTCTGACTAAAGGCTTTCCCACATTCTTCACATTTATAAGGTCTCTCTCCTGTGTGAATTCTATGATGGTGGATGAGATGTGAACTCTGAATGAAGGCTTTTCCACATTCATTACAGGCAAAGGGCTTCTCTCCAGCGTGAATTCTCAGATGCCTTCGAAGGCTTGAGTTAGTTCCAAATGTTTTTCCACATTCTTTGCATTCAAAGGGTTTCTCTCCACTGTGAACTCTCATATGCTGAATCAGATGTGAGTTCTGATTAAAGGCTTTCCCACATTCTTTGCACGTATGAGGTTTTTCTCCCACAGAACTTCTGTGAGTTCTATTTGGTCCTAAATTCTCTATGAAGTTCTGGCCAGAAGTAGCAAATGTGCTAATTGCCTCTGTGGTGGTGTCTCGCTGATGTGTGAGCGGCTTTGAGTTGGGACTGCAGACTCCTTCATGCTCATTCTTCTCCTGGTCTTTCTCACTGGAGGGTGATCTCTTAAAGAAAATCAACCCTGATGCAAAGTCTCTCTCCTCAGAAGACCCCTGACTCAGCAGCTTTTCTGTGGACCCTCCGGAATGCCCCTCCCACACGTCGTCTTCTTCACACGCTGCTCCAAACTCATGCCCCTGGCACACCACCTTTGGAAGTTTTTCTAATATGGCCCCGTGTGGCTCAGACTCTTCAGAAACTTCTTCCTTGGGAATTACCTCCTTGTTCTCAGTCCCCATCTCACAATCTGCAATGAGAGAGGGAAGTCTGTGAAGTGGCTGTGTCACAGTGCAGCGAAGCCCATGCTGGGGGGGACGCAGCTTGACAGGATTCTGACAGCACTCAAAAGCACTCTCTGTATCTGGTGAGATTACAGGATGCCACAGAAGGGAAGAGAAGGGGTCATGATTATGATGGACGTGCTGCATGAACAGCAATGCTGACAGACAAGAGTGAGAGGGATGATCAGAGGAAGAGATTTAAGGAGAGAGACAGGAAATGGATGGTAAGGAGATGCTGATAAAAGTCCCATAATATTAACAGTGAGTTGGGACAGAACCTGGGGTTGGTAACGAAAACATTTAAGGAAAACTGTGGCCACATTAATGGATGGTACATGGAAAAAGTTGGGAAAAGACGCAAAAATGACTAATATGACTTTGGAGTTTATAGAGGATGTAACCAGAAATGAGTAGCAAGAAGAGCTATCTTTAGCTCAGTGCTGTGGTGCTCACCAGCTCTATAGAACAGGGGATTGTATATGCTGTAGGGGTTACCCGTTCAGAAGGTTAACATGACTCATTTCATAAGGCATAGAAGGAACCACCCTCAACTCTCTTATATTTGGATGAAGTAAAACTTTAGCTTAGTTTTCTCCAGATGGTTACTAAAATACTTTATTTTCCCTACTAATTTGAAATGCCTCCTATACCACAGTCTAAGTTCCATACATATCTGGGCCAATTTTCAGAGTCCATGCAGTTCTACTGATTTGTCTATTCCTTCACTAATACCAAACTTGAACCTACTGTAGCTTTATAAGTTTTAATATGTTAGAGAAAATTCTCCCTTATTAGTCTTTTCAAATATTTCCTGTCCTATATTTCCAAATAAATTTTAGTATAATTTCATAAAATTTCAAACTTTCCCTAATGCTTTTAAATATATCATGTCTCTGTACATCTTCTCTTTTAGTGAGCTAATTTCATATTATTTGGAATGCCCCTCCCACACGTCGTCTTCTTCACACGCTGCTCCAAACTCATGCCCCTGGCACACCACCTTTGGAAGTTTTTCTAATATGGCCCCGTGTGGCTCAGACTCTTCAGAAACTTCTTCCTTGGGAATTACCTCCTTGTTCTCAGTCCCCATCTCACAATCTGCAATGAGAGAGGGAAGTCTGTGAAGTGGCTGTGTCACAGTGCAGCGAAGCCCATGCTGGGGGGGACGCAGCTTGACAGGATTCTGACAGCACTCAAAAGCACTCTCTGTATCTGGTGAGATTACAGGATGCCACAGAAGGGAAGAGAAGGGGTCATGATTATGATGGACGTGCTGCATGAACAGCAATGCTGACAGACAAGAGTGAGAGGGATGATCAGAGGAAGAGATTTAAGGAGAGAGACAGGAAATGGATGGTAAGGAGATGCTGATAAAAGTCCCATAATATTAACAGTGAGTTGGGACAGAACCTGGGGTTGGTAACGAAAACATTTAAGGAAAACTGTGGCCACATTAATGGATGGTACATGGAAAAAGTTGGGAAAAGACGCAAAAATGACTAATATGACTTTGGAGTTTATAGAGGATGTAACCAGAAATGAGTAGCAAGAAGAGCTATCTTTAGCTCAGTGCTGTGGTGCTCACCAGCTCTATAGAACAGGGGATTGTATATGCTGTAGGGGTTACCCGTTCAGAAGGTTAACATGACTCATTTCATAAGGCATAGAAGGAACCACCCTCAACTCTCTTATATTTGGATGAAGTAAAACTTTAGCTTAGTTTTCTCCAGATGGTTACTAAAATACTTTATTTTCCCTACTAATTTGAAATGCCTCCTATACCACAGTCTAAGTTCCATACATATCTGGGCCAATTTTCAGAGTCCATGCAGTTCTACTGATTTGTCTATTCCTTCACTAATACCAAACTTGAACCTACTGTAGCTTTATAAGTTTTAATATGTTAGAGAAAATTCTCCCTTATTAGTCTTTTCAAATATTTCCTGTCCTATATTTCCAAATAAATTTTAGTATAATTTCATAAAATTTCAAACTTTCCCTAATGCTTTTAAATATATCATGTCTCTGTACATCTTCTCTTTTAGTGAGTTTTTCTTATATTTTCTAACTGGTTGTTATTATATGTGTATGGGTATATATATAGCAATGCTGTTGACTTTTACTTACTAGTATTGTAACTGGTTCCTTTAAAAAATTTTCTTAGCACTCTCATAAATCTTTTTTTTTTTTTTTTTTTAAAGATTTATTTATTTATTTATTTTGGGCGGGGGTCGGGTTGGGGAGGGAGGGGAACGGGCGAAGCAGGCGGGCCACTTCTATTGGTCTTTCATTTCTCTGTTTTCATCCATCTTTGTTCTTTGGTTCCTGCGGGCCTCCCATCGCGGTGGCGTCTGTTGTCGCAGAGCACTGGCTCTGGGCGCATGCGCTCCGGAGCTCCGGCTCGGTCATTGGACACATCAGTCCAGCCGCTCCGCGGCACGTGGGACCTTCCCAGGCCAGGGATCGAACCGGCGCCCCTTGCACTGCAAGGCGGTGTCCTTATCCACTGGACCACCAGGGGAAGCCCTCTCATAAATCTTAAAGCCTATATTTTTAAAAAAACAGAACTTCTAAAATGCTGTGGCAAGGATTTTTCTCAAAGACCCTGATGTTGGGAAAAATAGAGGCAGAAGGAGACAACAGAGGATGAGATGGATGGCATCACTGAGTCAATGGCCATGAGTTTGAGCAAGCTCCAGGAGATGGTGACGGGCAGAGAAGCCTGGTATGCCGCAGTCCATTGGAGTCACAAAGAGTCAGACACAACTGAGCGACTGAACTGAACCGATCCCAATCCTCTTCCTCACCTCATCAGCAACAGAATAATGAATTTACTTTTTGTAGCAACAAGGCTACCTAAAGAAATGTATTCTCTAACCTTCTTTGCAGCTAGATTTGGCTACATAACCAACTTCTGGCCAATGAGACAGTAAAATGTCAATGAAGGCACACAAGGGACTTCTGAGACATCTCCCTAAAAGTACAGGGATGCATTTCTTCACCTTCTTCTGGGCTTTGCCTGGGGCATGAGGAGGCAACTGGAGTGCCATCTTTTCAAATATTTCCTGTCCTATATTTCCAAATAAATTTTAGTATAATTTCATAAAATTTCAAACTTTCCCTAATGCTTTTAAATATATCATGTCTCTGTACATCTTCTCTTTTAGTGAGTTTTTCTTATATTTTCTAACTGGTTGTTATTATATGTGTATGGGTATATATATAGCAATGCTGTTGACTTTTACTTACTAGTATTGTAACTGGTTCCTTTAAAAAATTTTCTTAGCACTCTCATAAATCTTTTTTTTTTTTTTTTTTTAAAGATTTATTTATTTATTTATTTTGGGCGGGGGTCGGGTTGGGGAGGGAGGGGAACGGGCGAAGCAGGCGGGCCACTTCTATTGGTCTTTCATTTCTCTGTTTTCATCCATCTTTGTTCTTTGGTTCCTGCGGGCCTCCCATCGCGGTGGCGTCTGTTGTCGCAGAGCACTGGCTCTGGGCGCATGCGCTCCGGAGCTCCGGCTCGGTCATTGGACACATCAGTCCAGCCGCTCCGCGGCACGTGGGACCTTCCCAGGCCAGGGATCGAACCGCGCCTTGCACTGCAAGGCGGTGTCCTTATCCACTGGACCACCAGGGAAGCCCTCTCATAAATCTTAAAGCCTATATTTTTAAAAAAACAGAACTTCTAAAATGCTGTGGCAAGGATTTTTCTCAAAGACCCTGATGTTGGGAAAAATAGAGGCAGAAGGAGACAACAGAGGATGAGATGGATGGCATCACTGAGTCAATGGCCATGAGTTTGAGCAAGCTCCAGGAGATGGTGACGGGCAGAGAAGCCTGGTATGCCGCAGTCCATTGGAGTCACAAAGAGTCAGACACAACTGAGCGACTGAACTGAACCGATCCCAATCCTCTTCCTCACCTCATCAGCAACAGAATAATGAATTTACTTTTTGTAGCAACAAGGCTACCTAAAGAAATGTATTCTCTAACCTTCTTTGCAGCTAGATTTGGCTACATAACCAACTTCTGGCCAATGAGACAGTAAAATGTCAATGAAGGCACACAAGGGACTTCTGAGACATCTCCCTAAAAGTACAGGGATGCATTTCTTCACCTTCTTCTGGGCTTTGCCTGGGGCATGAGGAGGCAACTGGAGTGCCATCTTGGACCACGTGTTCACCGGCACACCCTGGACCAGAGCAGGAAGGAACCTGGGTCCCTGATGACCCTGTGGAGCTGCCATGCTAGCTCTAGACTTCTTTTATCTGAGAGAGAAATGAAATTTTCCCTTGCTTAAGTCATTATGGTTTGTTTGTTTATTTGTTTAATTTATGAAGTTAAACTTGCTCCTAACTGGTACAATAACCCCAGGGATGTAGCCAGGGTAATATTAGCATGAATAAAGAGGAAACAGACTACAGAAATGTTTGAGACGCCAAATCCTCTAAGCCCTGGGGTAGGACTGGATACAGGCGTAAGGAAGGTGTAATTAGATGGGCAGTGGCACCACCAGGGTTGGGAATATTAAGGAGCAGCTAGTTTAGGAGGGAAGATGACAAGTGAGATCTGTTTTGGACAAGATGAATTTCAACATATCCATACAGAGGTATCAAGGAATCAGTCAAAATATACTGGCCTAAGCTCACAGAAGTCAAGACAAGAGACACAGATTGAGAGTACCCAGCACTGCCAGTAATGAGCACAGTGTGAGAACTCTCAAGATACCGAAGACAGAAACCAAGAAAGCCAAGGCCAACATTCAAGAGTATTCCAGTTAACTTCCATGTTCACTCCAGATCCTTCAACTTTTCTCCACCCTGCTCTCTGACCCAGGAGGCTACCCTACACAGCACTCACCAACAGACCCTTGGGATTCCAGCTGTGTTCTACCAATGGGGAGCCCGAGCAGGAGGCTGGAAGGAGAGAGGAGAGTAGGGTCAGAGTATTTCTCCTCCTGGTTTCTTCCTGTGAGGTCTCCTTGAGCTCCGGGTACCCCTCAACTGAAGTTCATTACTCCCCTCAAGAAATCTATCCTAACCAACTGTCTCAGTGGGTTCCAGGACCTCTCCTACTTCTTCTCTCTTCTGGTCTAGGGCTGGTGACTATTCTGCTATTGCCAGTCCCCAGTCCCAGCTTCCTCAACACCCTGCCCACACTAACTTTTTACTACTTTTTACAACTAACTTCTTTGCAAACAAACCCTACTCAAATTATCCTAATTTGAGCTAAGTGTCTGTTTCCTGTTAGGACCCTAATGATAAAGGTGTAGGTCGAAGATGAGAAGCCGTCCAAGAAGAGAAAGAATGGTTAGTGAAGTAGGACAATTACCAGAATACAGAGGCATAGTGGTCACCAAGATAGGGGCCAAGGGAATTACAAAAGCATCATGTGCAGTTGATAGATCTAGTAGGATAAGAACTGGAAGACGTTTGCTGAGTGGTCACAGATAACATGCGAGAACAGAGTCAATGAAATGACAGAGCAGAAGCCAGGTGGCAGTGAACCAATAAATAAATTTGCTGCTTCTTTCAAAACACTGAGATGAAAGGAGAGGACCAAGATGGACAGTAATGCAAAAGGTCAAAGAGTCAAAGGATTTTCTCTGATGGGAGAGAGTTGAACATACTTATGTTAGAAAGGATGGTGCCAGTAGAGAGAAAATTGAAGAGGGAGGAAAAGACAAGATTACTGAAGAAATGAAGATCTTCAGAGGCAGGAGAGACTGGGGACAAATGGCAAGGGAAGGGGACAGGGAGATTTTGGGGGGGCCTTTGTACTGCCTTTTTCTCTGCTCAGCCTCCAGTCACCCACAGGACCACACTCCGAGGCCTCCCAAGTCACTCGTGGGTGAAGCCCTGGTAAGGCCCCTTCCCCTAACATCTGGAAGGAACCTGATCTACTGGAATCCTAGAGTCTTGGAAGCTCTTTGTGCTACCCCTAAAAATGACCTGAAATCTTCTCTTTTTTTTAAATTTTTTATTTTATATTTTATTTTTTACAGAGGACTTGGAATCTTCTTCAACCTTCCCCCACTCAGTGCTTTCTCTAATGTTCCCACAGAAAAAGCGCAAGCATTCAAAACCTGGATTTCCCCTTTCCATTGAAATTTTTGAGAATTATAGATAATGTGTATCTATATAATTGCTAGAATCTATCATAGAGAATTTAGCTCTCTTTTTCATCCATGATACTATCTGAGTTAGAAACTACTGTCTTAAACAAATTTCTCTCTAATGCTCAGCCAAGAACAAGTTCTACAAACTGGTATTTCAGTCCCTGCCTACTTCTGAGCCACTCTGGCCTTTCCTCTTCACCGCCATCTCTCCTATAGTTACTTCTTTTCCATTATCTTGCTCCTTACAAAATCAGTGTTCCTAAGACCCACATCTGTCTCACATATAGTAAAATTACATGTTCACAGAAAAACAAGACTCAGGACATAGAAGTTAGGTATGTGTCTATCCCCAACTTCAACACCTGGCTCAAAATTCTAATCCAGAAAGTAATCCCCAACTAAACTCTGTGCCTTCTGATTATTTTCACCTTGCATTCCACCAGAGACAAAATACTAATGCCATTTGGTAAATATTGTTTTGTTTTATAGACACCTTCTCATATACAAGTAAAACCATCCTTTTTCCTTCTTCTTCTTCTTTTGGCTGCACACTGCAGCACGCAGGATCTTAGTTCCCCAACCAGAGATGGAATCTGTGGGCCTTGCAGTGAAAGCTCAGAGACTTAACCACTCAACCGCGGAGTAAGTCCCAAAGCCATTCTCCTTTTGGCTGATTTTCCCAGGGGCACCAACACATATTAAACCTGGTCTTCATATGGAAACACTCCACTACTTGTAGCAAAAAAATTTCAAACACAATTTCCTATGCTTCTCACTTCTTTTCTGAATGTGAAATGAGTTGTTTCGAGGCCTCCCCAGTCACTCGTGGGTGAAGCCCTGGTAAGGCCCCTTCCCCTAACATCTGGAAGGAACCTGATCTACTGGAATCCTAGAGTCTTGGAAGCTCTTTGTGCTACCCCTAAAAATGACCTGAAATCTTCTCTTTTTTAATATTTATTTATTTTATATTTTATTTTTTACAGAGGACTTGGAATCTTCTTCAACCTTCCCCCACTCAGTGCTTTCTCTAATGTTCCCACAGAAAAAGCGCAAGCATTCAAAACCTGGATTTCCCCTTTCCATTGAAATTTTTGAGAATTATAGATAATGTGTATCTATATAATTGCTAGAATCTATCATAGAGAATTTAGCTCTCTTTTTCATCCATGATACTATCTGAGTTAGAAACTACTGTCTTAAACAAATTTCTCTCTAATGCTCAGCCAAGAACAAGTTCTACAAACTGGTATTTCAGTCCCTGCCTACTTCTGAGCCACTCTGGCCTTTCCTCTTCACCGCCATCTCTCCTATAGTTACTTCTTTTCCATTATCTTGCTCCTTACAAAATCAGTGTTCCTAAGACCCACATCTGTCTCACATATAGTAAAATTACATGTTCACAGAAAAACAAGACTCAGGACATAGAAGTTAGGTATGTGTCTATCCCCAACTTCAACACCTGGCTCAAAATTCTAATCCAGAAAGTAATCCCCAACTAAACTCTGTGCCTTCTGATTATTTTCACCTTGCATTCCACCAGAGACAAAATACTAATGCCATTTGGTAAATATTGTTTTGTTTTATAGACACCTTCTCATATACAAGTAAAACCATCCCTTTTCCTTCTTCTTCTTCTTTTGGCTGCACACTGCAGCACGCAGGATCTTAGTTCCCCAACCAGAGATGGAATCTGTGGGCCTTGCAGTGAAAGCTCAGAGACTTAACCACTCAACCGCGGAGTAAGTCCCAAAGCCATTCTCCTTTTGGCTGATTTTCCCAGGGGCACCAACACATATTAAACCTGGTCTTCATATGGAAACACTCCACTACTTGTAGCATAAATCCAAATTTCCAAACACAATTTCCTATGCTTCTCACTTCTTTTCTGAATGTGAAATGAGTTGTTTCTGGAGAGAGATAAGATGGACGGACCACCTCAGGAGGAGGCTGAGCACTCTAAGGCCTCAGTCTAAGGAATGACAGACATCTGCTGTGTCTCCAGAGTTCAGAACGGTTTTCAGCTCTGCCCATATGTAGTTGTTTTTTGGGTTTTTTTCCCCCAAATGCCTTCAGAAATCCTCATTCACAAAATACTGATGCATAAACCAAATATCCACCTATTAATTAACCATGAGAAATGAAACCTTTATAAAGGACCATACTGCCTACATGAGAAGCCATATAAAACTCAAAAAGTTGTTTAGTGGGTTTGCAATCATAGCAGGAAGGTTTTTGTTTGCTTGTCTGTCTGTCTGTTTAGCGACCCTTAAATAATGATTTTTGGCCTGGGACTAGGTTAGATACAAAACAGTCAATTGGAAAAGTTTCTGAAAATACTAACTTCCAGGTACAACCTCAGATCTCTGAGAGTCAGATTTTCCTTCTTTCCTTCTTTAGACCACGAGCAAGGATTTTCTATTCATCTTGATATTCCCAGCGCCTAACACATTTCGGGTGGCTGGTAAGTGCACAGGGAATTTGTGTAAGTGTCTTACTTATATAAGGAATCTGCGGGACCCAGGAGGCCAAAGTGGGTTTTTCACTCATTTCTGTATCTAAAGCGCCTAGAACAGTGTCTTGACACATGACGGACGTCAGAAACTAGCTGTCAAAATAAATTCCTTCTCCCAATCAGGGTGACATTTAAGGACTGTTACCCTTTTTTTTCTCTGTTCGCTCCCTGTTCCCACAACCAACAAGGCTCTATTAACTCTGCGCTCAAACCTGTCTCCTTCCCGCGACCGACCCTCCGTCGCCAGACACCCCGCCGCCGGCCCTGGGCACAGGCTGCCAGCAGGCCTGACGTTTCCGCCACGGCCCGCCACTTGGGCCCCGCCGTCTGCTTGGGGACGGGCTGCCTGCGGGGACCACCGCTCCCCTCCGCCCCCGCGCCGGGCCCAGGCCCAGGGCCAGGGCGCGCCCCCGCGACTCCCGGCGCGCGGCCGACGGGCGAGACCCCAGGTCGGGGGCCCGGCGGGGCGCGGGGGCCACGACGCCCAAGGTCACGCACGGAGCCCGGCTCCCGCAGGGGCCTAAGCGTCTCGCGTCCGCGGGGCTCGCGGGCCAGGGGGTCGGGAGCCCGGCGCCCTCCGGCCCCGCCGCGCCGGGATGAGGCCTCACCTCGGGCGGCTACCGCCCCACGCTCGCGGCGCTCGGGCTCCCCGCGCGGCTCCGCCCGCTCCCCGAGACCCCGCGGCTGTTGTCTTGGTTTCACGGGCGACTGGCATCGGCCACTTCCGGCACCCGGGCGGCGCTCCAGCCTATCCGCACGCGCGCACTCCCGGGAGGAACAGGTGGTCGGGCGGCCGGCGCCTCCTCACCTTGGCCAGGCTTGCTTTGCGCCGGTTCTGCCCCTCACCCGAGCCCCCGCCTCGCCGCCCTGCCTGCCCCACCAGCTCCCTGAAGCGGCTTTGGCGCCTGGCACTGCCCGCTTCGGCCCCAGGCACACTGACACGCTGGGTCCTCCGAGTTTCCTAGAACGGCTCCAGGGATGCACTTCCGCCCTGGAACTGGCCGCTCTGCACGCTGATGTCACTCCCCAAGCGTTGATTTGGACTCAAGAAATTGAAAGTCGGCTTCACGTTCTCTCTGGAAAGAGACGGTGCGACCCCCGTAACGTCCCCCACTCCCTTCCCTGACTCCACGAGTCTGGTAGACACAGACCCCTACGTCCTAAGAACAGGACGGTCATCTCCTTGGGGCAAAGGGAGACCCGCTTTTGAGGTCAAGTAGGACTTACTGGAGGGAGTGATGTTCGGGCTTAAATCTGAAGGTTGAGCAGGAATTACCCGGGTTAAGAGCGAAGGAGACAGCGGTTCAGACAGTGGGAACTGCATTCCACCCTAGCCCCCTTATTTCTTGAACAGCTTGACCGTTTGCAACCCGGCACCTGTGTGCTTGTTACTTTCTCTGCCACAACTACTGACGCCCAGAGCCTGTGCTCCACAAGAGAAGCCGCCACAATGAGAAGCCACCACACAGTCTAGAAGTACAGCAACTAGAGAGGAGCCCTGCTCGCCACAACCAGAGAAGAACCCCTGCTGCAAGGAAGACCCAGCACAGCCAAAAATAAATACATTTCTTTAATTTTTCAAAAGTATGACGATGTCTGATTCAGCAGAGGCTGGAATGATGGTTAGAAATGCAAATTCTCAGACCCCATCCACAGATCTCCTGAATCAGGAACTCTGAGGTTAGCCAGCTCACCCATCTGTGTTTTAACCATCCTTCAGGAGTTCTGATGTACTCTAAAGATTGGGTGTCACTGGTCCAGACCTTAACAGTGTTTCATTTGATCAGCCCTTATATGTGGGCTAAACAGGAAAAGGCTAAGTTGTATCCTCCTGGATACTCCCTGCCCACCACCTGCTTCACTACACTAGGCAATTTAGGGGCCATCTGGAGCAACGGGGACCTACAGAGAGAAGCCAAGATGTATGGTCCACAAATACCATTTTCATACCCAAAAGTGTGAGGATGTGTATGACTGGGTAGGAACTGATGTTTCACAGTCTCCTAACAGGTTCAGGACTTTCATTAAAGTGCATCTTATATATAAGTATAAACAATTTCCTCCTCTTAAGGAAAAAAAAAAAGGCAACTAGGAATGTCAGCCACCCTCTTGAATGCACACAGAGACAGGACCATGAAAAATAAAAGGCACACGGCTCCTTCTCACCCCTGTCCCTTCTCTTCTCTCTGTGGGAGACGTGGGAAGGAGGGCCGCCAGTGCTGGCTACTCTCCTTTCTTAGACTTCAATACCATGCCACTTCTTGAAGGACCTTACAACTCTGATTTGGACCTAGTACTGACCATAATCACATTTTCCATTGTCTATGGACAACATTGCAAGCTACTACCAAAGTGTTTGTAGCAGCACTCACTGTCTGCTGAGATTTAAATGACATTGTAAATGTAAGTCACTTTGAGGATTCGTAAATGCAATCACTTTGGGAACTGCACACCCTAGCCCCCTTATTTCTTGAACAGCTTGACCGTTTGCAACCCGGCACCTGTGTGCTTGTTACTTTCTCTGCCACAACTACTGACGCCCAGAGCCTGTGCTCCACAAGAGAAGCCGCCACAATGAGAAGCCACCACACAGTCTAGAAGTACAGCAACTAGAGAGGAGCCCTGCTCGCCACAACCAGAGAAGAACCCCTGCTGCAAGGAAGACCCAGCACAGCCAAAAATAAATACATTTCTTTAATTTTTCAAAAGTATGACGATGTCTGATTCAGCAGAGGCTGGAATGATGGTTAGAAATGCAAATTCTCAGACCCCATCCACAGATCTCCTGAATCAGGAACTCTGAGGTTAGCCAGCTCACCCATCTGTGTTTTAACCATCCTTCAGGAGTTCTGATGTACTCTAAAGATTGGGTGTCACTGGTCCAGACCTTAACAGTGTTTCATTTGATCAGCCCTTATATGTGGGCTAAACAGGAAAAGGCTAAGTTGTATCCTCCTGGATACTCCCCTGCCCACCACCTGCTTCACTACACTAGGCAATTTAGGGGCCATCTGGAGCAACGGGGACCTACAGAGAGAAGCCAAGATGTATGGTCCACAAATACCATTTTCATACCCAAAAGTGTGAGGATGTGTATGACTGGGTAGGAACTGATGTTTCACAGTCTCCTAACAGGTTCAGGACTTTCATTAAAGTGCATCTTATATATAAGTATAAACAATTTCCTCCTCTTAAGGAAAAAAAAAAAAAGGCAACTAGGAATGTCAGCCACCCTCTTGAATGCACACAGAGACAGGACCATGAAAAATAAAAGGCACACGGCTCCTTCTCACCCCTGTCCCTTCTCTTCTCTCTGTGGGAGACGTGGGAAGGAGGGCCGCCAGTGCTGGCTACTCTCCTTTCTTAGACTTCAATACCATGCCACTTCTTGAAGGACCTTACAACTCTGATTTGGACCTAGTACTGACCATAATCACATTTTCCATTGTCTATGGACAACATTGCAAGCTACTACCAAAGTGTTTGTAGCAGCACTCACTGTCTGCTGAGATTTAAATGACATTGTAAATGTAAGTCACTTTGAGGATTCTGGTAGAAATGACCAAAAGCACTCACCTTGCAAATCTTCACATCTTTCAAAACTCTTTTCTCCCAGTGAATAATCCCAGAGCAGGGCCTGACCTAACACCAGGACACCAGCTTGGTAGCTTTCTCTTCCTATAAACAGTGCTTATCTTTCAACTCCCCACATTCACTTCTATCACCATCACCTCTCTCCTTGATTCCGCCAACCTCACAGGACATTCTATGCACCAGTGTTACTCACCACGACACAAATATGTCCTGCCTTATGTGACTTAATCATTTCCTATGAACACACCCCTCCTCCACGTAGACTGAGTGCTTCGTGAGAGTCAGCACTGGGTTACATGTCCCTGACAGGCGCCAGCCATGCTGGGCCCATGTTCAGTAGAAATCAACTGACCTGAAATGTTTGTATCTCACCTCCACACACTATAGAAACCCACTGAAGGTGAGTCAAGGCTCAATTAAGTCTCAGTGTTCATCTTGCACCTGCAGCTATGAAGATACAAGGAGGTACAACACAAAGGCAACCTCCTTTTCTAGAGTTAACGATTACCCCTGGGGAGCCCAGAGCAGCCAGTTCTGAGTCTGACCCAGCAGGGCGATGTTAACATTATGCCAGAAGAGCAGACCCTTCCTGGACAAGTCCTAAGCCAAAGAGGTACCTTCAGGGTCCTGTAAAGTCCAGGTGTCTCTCCCAGGGGAAACCATGGCCCCTTTCACACGCGATGTGTATGTGTTCAGTCATGTCTGACTCTTCGCGACCCCATGGACTGTAGCCCGCCAGGTCCTCTGTCCGTGGGATTTTTCAGGCAAGAAGACTGGAGTGGGTTGCCATTTCCTGCTCCAGGGGATCTTCCTGACCCAGAGAGATCTTATGTCTCCCGCATTTGGCAGGCAGATTTTTTACCGGTGAGCCACATGACCCGGTACATGATCTGGCACATTGGCCTTACATGTACATAAAGTGTCTTCCATCTGCTGGAATAAAATCTTGCATGGTAGGTGTGTTTGGGTTACTATCTGGCTTCCCTACTTCAAGACCTGGTTCCAAAAAAAATCGCAGCCCCAGAACCCCCCATGCTGGCCCTCGTCTCATTTCGATCCCTCCTCCACTGTCCTCCAGTGACCTCTGGCATTTGGGCGACTGTGACCTCTGGTATCTTGTAATCTCTTGTAAAAATATTTTTCATCTCCCCACCTAGCGATAAGGACCCAACATGCCTTCAGGAACTGTGCCCAGAGCACTGCACTAGTCACAGACGGCCTATACATGCTGACTAAGAAATGCTTACCTGGAAAAATTACCTGTGACTAAGCTGAATCTTCGTAACAGCCTTAAGGAACAGTACCTTAACCCAGAAGAGTAATGGCAGGGATTTGGGGCACAGGGTAGAGCTGGCTGAAAGAGGAGGTGCAGCCAGCTGGCCCTGCAGAGCTCCTTCTATCGCATTATTGTTGTTTTTTAGCCGCTTAGTCGTGTCCGACTCCTTTTCAGACAAGGATATTGGAGTGGCTTGCCATTTCCTTCTCCAGGGGATCTTCCCAACTTAGGGATCAAACTCACATCTCCTGCTTGGCAGGGTGATTCTTTACCGCTGAACCACCTGGGAAGCCCTTCTATGCCGTTAGATTTGTAGTTATCATGTGGCTGGCAACTTATTAACAGGGTAGATAAGGAACCTTAGCTGACCGTAGAGTCCACAAGTTCTAAAGAACACTGGAGGGTCAGTGAACCAAAACAGAGCAACTAGATGGATCCATCATCAAGCCTGGTTAATTCTGTTCTTCACATTTGGATTGGACCAACCCTGGATAGGCAGAAATTGGTCTCATAAAATGACACCGTCTAGATTGCCCAACTAGACTTTCCTTACTCATGCCTGAGTATGTAATCTGACCTACCATGCTGAACCCGAGGGAGGACGCAATGATCCAGGCAGTATCTTTGGTGCTAAGATGTTGGAAGAATCTGGGACTGTTTCCAGCACTAGTGGGCAAGCGGTAAAAGTCTCCAGAGCCCAAAGGGGAAAGCAGCATCTCTGGAAGAGATGGAAAAATACCTTTAATTGGGCAAATAGGTCACACCTCCAATCATCCTAATAAATACTGCTTAATATGAGATGAGGGTCATTAGGATGAGAGGAGAAAGGGGCAGAACGTGGAGACTGAAAATTGTAGAGAGGAACCTAAATGACTACATTAAACTCTGTCAAAATAGGGGGACTACCTTCCTTTGACATGGCCTAAGTATTAAATTATGCGAAACCATGGACATTTCAGCCCCCTTGGAGACCAGTTAAAAGACTATTCTGCCCTTGGGAACAGCACACAACGGTCAGGTATGACTAGGTTCACTTCAGCCCTCAGCTTGTGGGACTAGCCATCCACCCTATAAGGACATTTCAGATACAGAACATCTAGGAACTGTGCCCAGAGCACTGATAGTCACAAAACCTGCTGACTAAGAAATGCTTACCTGGAAAAATTACCTGTGACTAAGCTGAATCTTCGTAACAGCCTTAAGGAACAGTACCTTAACCCAGAAGAGTAATGGCAGGGATTTGGGGCACAGGGTAGAGCTGGCTGAAAGAGGAGGTGCAGCCAGCTGGCCCTGCAGAGCTCCTTCTATCGCATTATTGTTGTTTTTTAGCCGCTTAGTCGTGTCCGACTCCTTTTCAGACAAGGATATTGGAGTGGCTTGCCATTTCCTTCTCCAGGGGATCTTCCCAACTTAGGGATCAAACTCACATCTCCTGCTTGGCAGGGTGATTCTTTACCGCTGAACCACCTGGGAAGCCCTTCTATGCCGTTAGATTTGTAGTTATCATGTGGCTGGCAACTTATTAACAGGGTAGATAAGGAACCTTAGCTGACCGTAGAGTCCACAAGTTCTAAAGAACACTGGAGGGTCAGTGAACCAAAACAGAGCAACTAGATGGATCCATCATCAAGCCTGGTTAATTCTGTTCTTCACATTTGGATTGGACCAACCCTGGATAGGCAGAAATTGGTCTCATAAAATGACACCGTCTAGATTGCCCAACTAGACTTTCCTTACTCATGCCTGAGTATGTAATCTGACCTACCATGCTGAACCCGAGGGAGGACGCAATGATCCAGGCAGTATCTTTGGTGCTAAGATGTTGGAAGAATCTGGGACTGTTTCCAGCACTAGTGGGCAAGCGGTAAAAGTCTCCAGAGCCCAAAGGGGAAAGCAGCATCTCTGGAAGAGATGGAAAAATACCTTTAATTGGGCAAATAGGTCACACCTCCAATCATCCTAATAAATACTGCTTAATATGAGATGAGGGTCATTAGGATGAGAGGAGAAAGGGGCAGAACGTGGAGACTGAAAATTGTAGAGAGGAACCTAAATGACTACATTAAACTCTGTCAAAATAGGGGGACTACCTTCCTTTGACATGGCCTAAGTATTAAATTATGCGAAACCATGGACATTTCAGCCCCCTTGGAGACCAGTTAAAAGACTATTCTGCCCTTGGGAACAGCACACAACGGTCAGGTATGACTAGGTTCACTTCAGCCCTCAGCTTGTGGGACTAGCCATCCACCCTAAAATACATCCAAGAGGTGAATTCTGTTATATATCCTGAGATACAGAACATCTAGCTTGTGGGGAGGAGACCCAAAGCGCTTTGCCTAAAGCCAGACAGCTGCCTTCACGAAACAGGTGATCAGCAGAAATGACATCCATGAGAAACTCCACCACCTCCTCCGAAGCAGGTTTAATGGGCAGATCTGTTCTTTTGGCAGCAACATCAAACAACAACATGTCATAATTTTAGCGCAAAAAAAAAAAAAAATCCCAGGCTGCTCTGTAGACCAAAGCCTTCAGAATTTCTGGAGGTGAGACAGAAACATCAGCAAAGCTCCGTGGGGGATTCTAGTGTGCTCCCCGGCTAAGAGTCCCTGGTTAGGGAGTTCCCTGGTTGTCTAGTGCTTCCACTGCAGGGCTCAGTCTGAGGTTGGGAATGAAGATCCTGCATACCATGTGGTGTGACCAAAAAAAATTATTAAAAAAAATTTTTTAAAAGAATCCCTGGTTAAATGATTGGGGAACCACCAGATCTGAGACCCAGTTCATTGGAACTCAGGTGCTCCAAGCAAGTATAAATACCTGGGTTTCCCCTGGTGGTCCAGAGTGGGTAAGGACACCGCCTTGCAGTGCAAGGGGCGCTGGTTCGATCCCTGGCCTGGGAAGATCCCACGTGCCACGGAATGGCTGGACTGATGCGTCCAATTACCGAGCCGGAACTCTGGCACGCGTGCGCCCAGAGCCAGCGCTCTGCAACGACAGACACCACCGGGATGGGAGGCCCACAGGAGCCAAAGAACAAAGACGGATGAAAACAGAGAAATGAAAGACCAATAGAAGTGGCCCGCCTGCTCCCTTCCCTCCCCAACCCGACCCAAGCCCAAAATAAATTTTAAAATCTTTAAAAAAAAAAAAAAAAGTATAAATACCTGAGTGAAAGTGGCCTTCTTAAAAAAAAAAAAAAGTGGTCTTCTGACAGGAAGGAGGGAGAGAGGCCATTGTACCCTTTAAGGGTTAGGGCCCAGCTCCTGCTGTTGCAGAGAGGTGAAAATAACGTGTAATTAAGCACCACAAGATCTAGATTCTGGTCCTGGCTCTGCCATTTACTATTTCTGAGACGTTAAAAGTGGCTTCACCTCAAAACTCAAAGCATTCCCTCTAAGATCAGGAACAAGACAAGGGTGTCCACTTTCACCACTCTTATTCAACATAGTCCTGGAAGTTCTAGCAACAGCAATAAGAGAAGAGAAAGAAATCAAAGGAATCCAGATTGGAAAGGAAGAAGTCAAACTCTCTCTATTTGCAGACGACATGATATTATACATAGAAAATCCCAAAGACACTGTTACAAAACTACTAGAGTTAATCAGCGAATTCAGCAAAGTCGCAGGATACAAAATCAATATACAGAAATCACTGGCATTCCTATACACAAACAATGAAAAATCAGAAAACGAAATCAAAGAGGCAATCCCCTTCACCATCGCAACCAAAAGAATAAAATATCTAGGAATAGGGCTTCCCCTGGTGGTCCAGTGGGTAAGGACACCGCCTTGCAGGGCAAGGGGCGCCGGTTCGAGCCCTGGCCTGGGAAGATCCCACGTGCCGCAGAGCGGCTGGACTGATGTGTCCAATGACCGAGCCGGAGCTCCGGAGCGCATGCGCCCAGAGCCAGTGCTCTGCAACGACAGACACCACTGCGATGGGAGGCCCACACGGGCCAAAGAACAAAGACGGATGAAAATAGACAAATGAAGGACCAATAGAAGTGGCCCGCCCACTCCCCTCCCTCCCCAACCTGACCCCCGCCCAAAGTAAATAAATAAATAAATCTTTAAAAAAAAAAAAAAATCTAGGAATAAACCTACCCAAAGAAACAAAATAACTGTACACAGAAAATTACAAGACACTCATGAGAGACATTAAAGAAGACTTAAACAGATGGAGAGATATTCCATTTTCCTGGGTCGGAAGAATCAATATTGTGAAAATGACCATACTACCAAATGTCACCTATAGATTCAATGCGATCCCTATCAAACTTCCAATAACATTCTTCACAGAACTAGACCAAAGAATCACACAGTTCATATGGAAACACAAAAGACCTCGAATAGCCATCCTGGCAAGGTGAAAATAACGTGTAATTAAGCACCACAAGATCTAGATTCTGGTCCTGGCTCTGCCATTTACTATTTCTGAGACGTTAAAAGTGGCTTCACCTCAAAACTCAAAGCATTCCCTCTAAGATCAGGAACAAGACAAGGGTGTCCACTTTCACCACTCTTATTCAACATAGTCCTGGAAGTTCTAGCAACAGCAATAAGAGAAGAGAAAGAAATCAAAGGAATCCAGATTGGAAAGGAAGAAGTCAAACTCTCTCTATTTGCAGACGACATGATATTATACATAGAAAATCCCAAAGACACTGTTACAAAACTACTAGAGTTAATCAGCGAATTCAGCAAAGTCGCAGGATACAAAATCAATATACAGAAATCACTGGCATTCCTATACACAAACAATGAAAAATCAGAAAACGAAATCAAAGAGGCAATCCCCTTCACCATCGCAACCAAAAGAATAAAATATCTAGGAATAGGGCTTCCCCTGGTGGTCCAGTGGGTAAGGACACCGCCTTGCAGGGCAAGGGGCGCCGGTTCGAGCCCTGGCCTGGGAAGATCCCACGTGCCGCAGAGCGGCTGGACTGATGTGTCCAATGACCGAGCCGGAGCTCCGGAGCGCATGCGCCCAGAGCCAGTGCTCTGCAACGACAGACACCACTGCGATGGGAGGCCCACACGGGCCAAAGAACAAAGACGGATGAAAATAGACAAATGAAGGACCAATAGAAGTGGCCCGCCCACTCCCCTCCCTCCCCAACCTGACCCCCGCCCAAAGTAAATAAATAAATAAATCTTTAAAAAAAAAAAAAAATCTAGGAATAAACCTACCCAAAGAAACAAAATAACTGTACACAGAAAATTACAAGACACTCATGAGAGACATTAAAGAAGACTTAAACAGATGGAGAGATATTCCATTTTCCTGGGTCGGAAGAATCAATATTGTGAAAATGACCATACTACCAAATGTCACCTATAGATTCAATGCGATCCCTATCAAACTTCCAATAACATTCTTCACAGAACTAGACCAAAGAATCACACAGTTCATATGGAAACACAAAAGACCTCGAATAGCCAAAGCAATCCTGAGGAAGAAGAATGGAGCTGGAGGGATCAGCCTCCCCAACTTCAGACTCTACTACAAAGCAAAAGTTACCAAGACAGTATGATACTGGCACAAAAACAGAACTATAGACCAATGGAACAAGATAGAGAACCCAGAGATAAACCCATGCACCTATGGGTACCTTATTTTTGACAAAGGAGGCGAACATATAAAATGGGACAAAGACAGCCTCTTCAACAAATGATGCTGGAAAAATTGGACAGCTACATGCAAAAAAATGAAGTTGGAACATTCCCTGACACCATGTACAAAGATCCACTCAAAATGGATTAAAGACCTAAATGTAAGACCAGAAACCATCGAACTCTTAGAGGAGAATATAGGCAAAACACTCAAGGACATAAATCAAAGCAAGATCTTCTCTGACCCACGTACTAGAATAGCGGAACTAAAAAGACAAATGAACATGTGGGACCTAATGAAACTTAAAACGCCTTTGTGCAGAAAAAGGAATCACAAAAAAGCTGAACAGACAGCCCACGGAATGGGAGAAAATCATAGCAAATTAAACAACAGACAAAGAATTAATCTCCAAAATCTACAAGCAACTCTGACAACTCAGCACCAGAAAAACGAACAATCCAATCAAAAAATGGGAAAAGGACCTAAACAGACACCTCTCCAAAGACGACATACAGATGGCCCAAAAGCACATGAAATGATGCTCAGCTTCACTTATAATTAGAGAAATGCAAATCAAAACTACAATGAGATAATCACCTCACACTGTCAGAATGGCCATCATCCACAAATCGACAGACAATAAATGCTGGAGAGGGTGCGGAGAAAAGGGAACACTCCTGAACTGCTGGTGGGAATGTAAACTGATACAGCCACTATGGAAGACAGTCTGGAGATTTCTTAAAAAACTAAAAATAGAAGCACCATATGACCCAGCAATCCCACTCTTAGGCTTAAACCCTGATGAAATCAAATCTGAAAGAAGCACCTGTACCCCAATGTTCATTGCAGCTCTCTATACAATAACTAGGCCCTATCAAACTTCCAATAACATTCTTCACAGAACTAGACCAAAGAATCACACAGTTCATATGGAAACACAAAAGACCTCGAATAGCCAAAGCAATCCTGAGGAAGAAGAATGGAGCTGGAGGGATCAGCCTCCCCAACTTCAGACTCTACTACAAAGCAAAAGTTACCAAGACAGTATGATACTGGCACAAAAACAGAACTATAGACCAATGGAACAAGATAGAGAACCCAGAGATAAACCCATGCACCTATGGGTACCTTATTTTTGACAAAGGAGGCGAACATATAAAATGGGACAAAGACAGCCTCTTCAACAAATGATGCTGGAAAAATTGGACAGCTACATGCAAAAAAATGAAGTTGGAACATTCCCTGACACCATGTACAAAGATCCACTCAAAATGGATTAAAGACCTAAATGTAAGACCAGAAACCATCGAACTCTTAGAGGAGAATATAGGCAAAACACTCAAGGACATAAATCAAAGCAAGATCTTCTCTGACCCACGTACTAGAATAGCGGAACTAAAAAGACAAATGAACATGTGGGACCTAATGAAACTTAAAACGCCTTTGTGCAGAAAAAGGAATCACAAAAAAGCTGAACAGACAGCCCACGGAATGGGAGAAAATCATAGCAAATTAAACAACAGACAAAGAATTAATCTCCAAAATCTACAAGCAACTCTGACAACTCAGCACCAGAAAAACGAACAATCCAATCAAAAAATGGGAAAAGGACCTAAACAGACACCTCTCCAAAGACGACATACAGATGGCCCAAAAGCACATGAAATGATGCTCAGCTTCACTTATAATTAGAGAAATGCAAATCAAAACTACAATGAGATAATCACCTCACACTGTCAGAATGGCCATCATCCACAAATCGACAGACAATAAATGCTGGAGAGGGTGCGGAGAAAAGGGAACACTCCTGAACTGCTGGTGGGAATGTAAACTGATACAGCCACTATGGAAGACAGTCTGGAGATTTCTTAAAAAACTAAAAATAGAAGCACCATATGACCCAGCAATCCCACTCTTAGGCTTAAACCCTGATGAAATCAAATCTGAAAGAAGCACCTGTACCCCAATGTTCATTGCAGCTCTCTATACAATAACTAGAAAATGGAAGCAACCTAGATGTCCATCGACGAACGAATGGATACAAAAGCTCTGGTGCATATATACAATAGAATACTACACAGCTGTAAAGAGAAATGCAGAAGAATCAGCCCTAATGAGGTTGCTGGATCTAGAACGTATCATAAAAAGTGAAGTCAGTTAGAAATAGAAGGACAGGGACTTTCCTGGTGGTCCAGTGGGTAAGGACACAGCCTTGCAGTGCAAGGGGCGCCGGTTCAATCCCTGGCCTGGGAAGATCCCACGTGCCCCGGAGCGGCTGGACCCATGTGTCCAACTGCCAAGCCGGAGCTCTGAAGCGCAGGCGCCCAGAGCCAGTGCTCTGTGACAACAGAGGCCACCGCGATGGGAGGCCCACATGGGCCAAAGAACAAAGATGAATGAAAATAGATAAATGAAAACCAATAGAAGTGGCCCACTCGCCCCCCTCCTTCCCCAACCAGCACCCCCCAAAAAAAAATTAAAAAAAAGAAATAGAAGGACAAATACAGTATATTAACACACATATATGGAATCTAGTAGGATGGTTATGATGGTACACACAGTGGAGCAACGGAAAGACAGACATGGACAGTGGACATATGGACATTGTGGGGAAGGAACAGAGGGTGGGAGGCATAAAGGAAGTAGCATGAAGGCCTGTACTATCATAAGTGAAGAAAATAGCTATAGTCATGGCTCTGAGAAAAGGGGATCCTTCAGGGGTACTGTGTGATGGTCAGGAGGGGTGGGAAGGGGGGGATACACATATGACTAATCTGGGAACATGCATATGTGTAAACAACAAAACTCTGTAAAAGTTAAAAGTAAAATAAAGGTTTAAAAAATAATAATAATAAAAGAAGTCCACAGGTGCCAAACACACACACACAAAAAAAAGTGGCTTCACCTCTTGGCTCGCTTATATGAAAACGGGCGCGACTGCTCTCAATACACCTGATAAGAAAAACCAAGTACCAAGCTGACAGTTTCAGGCAAGAAGCTTGTTTCTGGAGGCATCACAGACTTTAAGGTAATTTCCCCTAAAGGAACAAAGATAAAGTGAGCTGGTGTCGTCATATGGCTCATAAACCTACAATCAATGAAGATGTCTTGCTCGAAGACTGTATTTGTCTAAATCATTTCACAAGGGCCTCTTTTCTAGAGGTATAGGATCAAGTGGCATAGGGGTTGTTGAAACTTTTCTATGGAGAAAAGTTTTTATTACATTTTACTTTCATCTTTCAGTGCTAACATTAACATGCTTGCACACTCAGCTGCTGAAGTCCTGTCCAACTCTTTGTGACGCTATGGACTGCAGCCACGAGGCGCCTCTGTCCATGGGAGTCTCCAGGCAGGAACACTGGAGTGGGCTGCCATGCCCTCCCCCAGGGGATCCTCCCGACCCAAGGATGAAACCCATGTCTCTTATGCCCCCTGCATCAGCAGGCAGATGCTTTACCTCTGAGCCACCGGGGAAGCCCAACATTAGCAACATCACACAACGATGTAAGTATGAGGTTAAAGAACACAAAAACATTTAAAATGATAACAGTACATTTTTTGCCACATTTGTAGTTCTTTATCCATTTAAAATAAACTTTTAATTTTAGAACAGTTTTAGATTTACAGTAAAATTGCAGAGGTAGGACAGAGTCTCATCTGCCCCACATTTCCCATTTTAACATCTCACCTGATAATGGTACATTTATAACAACCAAGGAACCACTTGCTACACTGTTGTTAACTAATGTCTCATACCTTATTCATATTTCCCTAGTTTTTACCTAGAGTCCTTTACCCATGCCAGGATCCCATCCAGAACACCACGTCGCCAGATCTCTTTAGGTTCCTCCTGGCTATGCAGTACCTTTAAAAATAACATCTCAGTCCACAAAACAGCCACAGGGGACACCGAGGCCAATCGAAACAACTGCCAAGTTCTCATGACACTCACAGAGGAGGAGGTCATCTGTTTACTGGTTCATGAGACTGAACAGGGTCCAGTTTCCTTCATGAGCTTTCAAATTGTGTTTCTTGAAATGTTGTTTTAATTGAAGATTTGCTTTTTTCACTTTTTGCATATTAAAGCTGACAGTTTCAGGCAAGAAGCTTGTTTCTGGAGGCATCACAGACTTTAAGGTAATTTCCCCTAAAGGAACAAAGATAAAGTGAGCTGGTGTCGTCATATGGCTCATAAACCTACAATCAATGAAGATGTCTTGCTCGAAGACTGTATTTGTCTAAATCATTTCACAAGGGCCTCTTTTCTAGAGGTATAGGATCAAGTGGCATAGGGGTTGTTGAAACTTTTCTATGGAGAAAAGTTTTTATTACATTTTACTTTCATCTTTCAGTGCTAACATTAACATGCTTGCACACTCAGCTGCTGAAGTCCTGTCCAACTCTTTGTGACGCTATGGACTGCAGCCACGAGGCGCCTCTGTCCATGGGAGTCTCCAGGCAGGAACACTGGAGTGGGCTGCCATGCCCTCCCCCAGGGGATCCTCCCGACCCAAGGATGAAACCCATGTCTCTTATGCCCCCTGCATCAGCAGGCAGATGCTTTACCTCTGAGCCACCGGGGAAGCCCAACATTAGCAACATCACACAACGATGTAAGTATGAGGTTAAAGAACACAAAAACATTTAAAATGATAACAGTACATTTTTTGCCACATTTGTAGTTCTTTATCCATTTAAAATAAACTTTTAATTTTAGAACAGTTTTAGATTTACAGTAAAATTGCAGAGGTAGGACAGAGTCTCATCTGCCCCACATTTCCCATTTTAACATCTCACCTGATAATGGTACATTTATAACAACCAAGGAACCACTTGCTACACTGTTGTTAACTAATGTCTCATACCTTATTCATATTTCCCTAGTTTTTACCTAGAGTCCTTTACCCATGCCAGGATCCCATCCAGAACACCACGTCGCCAGATCTCTTTAGGTTCCTCCTGGCTATGCAGTACCTTTAAAAATAACATCTCAGTCCACAAAACAGCCACAGGGGACACCGAGGCCAATCGAAACAACTGCCAAGTTCTCATGACACTCACAGAGGAGGAGGTCATCTGTTTACTGGTTCATGAGACTGAACAGGGTCCAGTTTCCTTCATGAGCTTTCAAATTGTGTTTCTTGAAATGTTGTTTTAATTGAAGATTTGCTTTTTTCACTTTTTGCATATTAAAGGAACTTTTATCACATGCTTCAAATTATTCAACATCTCATAAAATGCATCCAAAAATACCACACCAATATAAGGCGGTTCCCTTAGTGAGCAGAAGGCAGATTGCAGATTTCAAGGGCCTACCTTGGGAGACTGTGGCTTTGAAAGGCCCAAGATCGGGGGCGGGGAGGGCTATCTGTACTTTAATTCCCCGATGAATTAGTCTTAGGGCACAGGGCTTCCCTGGTGGTCCAGTGGTTAAGAATCCGCCTGCCAATGCAGAGGACATGGATTCAATCCCTGGTCCGGGAAGATTCCACATGCCTCGGAGCAACTAAATCCATTGGCCACAAATGACAAACCCAAGTGCTGCCAACTGAAGCCCATGCGCTTAGAGCCCATTCTCCACACCTAGAGAAGCCACCACAAGGAGAAAACCACACACAGAAAACAAGAATAGCTCCCGCTCCCCGCAACAAGAGAAAAACCTGTGCACAGCAACAAAGACTCAGAGCAACTAAATAAAAATAAACACATTTTAATAAACAATAAATAAAAGTCGGAACATACATGTCTGTGAACAACAAAACTCTGTAAAAACTTTTTTTTAATTAATTAATTAGAAATAAATAAATAAAAGTCACTTTAACCCCGAGGAACAAGTCTTTCAGTTTAAATTCAGTATCCAAGTAACACAACCAGCCCGGATGCTGATATTCACTCGAGAGAATGAACATGTGCCAAGACACCAAGTTTACAGGCGTCCTTAACCTACACACAGGAGGTGCTCCTAAATTTTGTTTTTAGACTAGTTATTGAAACCAGAAATATATTTATTTATCCCTGGTACACAGTTATGACTTTTGGGTAAGTTTTCCTAACAACCCCCAAAATGTAATTTTCCAATAACATGATGATGCATTTAAAATGTTTTCTTAAAAGTTATTAAAAAGGGGGCTTTCCAGCATTGAGAACCACTGGTAAGGCATGGGCTTGGAGACAGCCCTACACTCCACTGACTAGCTCTGCAGACCTGGGACAATGACCTCAGTTTTGCACCTCTGTTCATGAGACTGAACAGGGTCCAGTTTCCTTCATGAGTTTTCAAATTGTGTTTCTTGAAATGTTGGGCTTTTCACTTTTTGCATATTAAAGGAACTTTTATCACATGCTTCAAATTATTCAACATCTCATAAAATGCATCCAAAAATACCACACCAATATAAGGCGGTTCCCTTAGTGAGCAGAAGGCAGATTGCAGATTTCAAGGGCCTACCTTGGGAGACTGTGGCTTTGAAAGGCCCAAGATCGGGGGCGGGGAGGGCTATCTGTACTTTAATTCCCCGATGAATTAGTCTTAGGGCACAGGGCTTCCCTGGTGGTCCAGTGGTTAAGAATCCGCCTGCCAATGCAGAGGACATGGATTCAATCCCTGGTCCGGGAAGATTCCACATGCCTCGGAGCAACTAAATCCATTGGCCACAAATGACAAACCCAAGTGCTGCCAACTGAAGCCCATGCGCTTAGAGCCCATTCTCCACACCTAGAGAAGCCACCACAAGGAGAAAACCACACACAGAAAACAAGAATAGCTCCCGCTCCCCGCAACAAGAGAAAAACCTGTGCACAGCAACAAAGACTCAGAGCAACTAAATAAAAATAAACACATTTTAATAAACAATAAATAAAAGTCGGAACATACATGTCTGTGAACAACAAAACTCTGTAAAAACTTTTTTTTAATTAATTAATTAGAAATAAATAAATAAAAGTCACTTTAACCCCGAGGAACAAGTCTTTCAGTTTAAATTCAGTATCCAAGTAACACAACCAGCCCGGATGCTGATATTCACTCGAGAGAATGAACATGTGCCAAGACACCAAGTTTACAGGCGTCCTTAACCTACACACAGGAGGTGCTCCTAAATTTTGTTTTTAGACTAGTTATTGAAACCAGAAATATATTTATTTATCCCTGGTACACAGTTATGACTTTTGGGTAAGTTTTCCTAACAACCCCCAAAATGTAATTTTCCAATAACATGATGATGCATTTAAAAATGTTTTCTTAAAAAGTTATTAAAAAAGGGGGGGGGGGCTTTCCAGCATTGAGAACCACTGGTAAGGCATGGGCTTGGAGACAGCCCTACACTCCACTGACTAGCTCTGCAGACCTGGGACAATGACCTCAGTTTTGCACCTCTGTGTCCTCACCTGTACAATGGGATAATATTAGTTGTGAAAGGCAGGCTCAGTAGTCATGGTGCATGGGCTTAGTAGCTTTGCATCATGTAGGATCTTAGTTCCCTAACCAGGGATCAAATCTGTGTCCTTTGCATTTCAAGGAGGATTCTTAACCACTGGACCATCAGAGAAGTTCCAAATGGGGTAATCTGAGAGAGGTACATAGGGTTCTTGTGAGAATTAAGTGAGATAATGCACAAAAAGTACTCAGGATACACTAGGCTCTACAATGTATGCAATGGCAGTTACCTCTGCATCAACTGCTGGTGCAAACAATGAGAAGAGGGATGGCGCAGTGTTAAAGAATGCACCTGCCAACACAGGAGACGCAAGAGACGCGGATTCGATCCCTGGGTGGGGAAGGTCCTCTGGAGACGGGAATGGCAACCCACTACTGGAGAATCTACTATTCTTGCCTGGAGAATCCCATGGACAGAGGAGCCTGGAGGACTATAAAGTCATTGGACACAACTGTGCACACACACACACACACACAGGCAAGAGTTTGAAGAAAGGGGTAGAAGGAAAGACTGCTCGTGTGAGAAGGACTTTCTGAACGGAATTATGTAGATGGGGAATCCTGAAGGGCACAGGAGCAGGAGATACGTTTCATGTTTAGGCGTCCTCTCCCCACTAGCGGAGGAAGAGGCAGTGCCCTCGGTAGGCGTCAGGGGGCGCCACAAGCCTACAAACCAGAGTCCAGCTTTGTGTGGGACAGTAGATGAGAAGGAATGAAAGAGGTGAATCTTGTCAACTTGCTAGGGCTGCCACTGAAAACCACGGCGGTGTCTTTAAGTCAGAGGTTTACATTTCAATGAACCCATAAAATTCAATATACAGACCATTCCCCTCGTTTAGATTTTTCCTAATTAGTTCTATATTAAGGGACATGTTGAAATTGGCATACGATCGTGTCTTATTTAATACAAAAACAATATCGTAACTGACATCTCAAACAAGACAAGTCATTTCCGTTCTAATAAGAGTTAAAAAGGGGGCTTCCAGCATTGAGAACCACTGGTAAGGCATGGGCTTGGAGACAGCCCTACACTCCACTGACTAGCTCTGCAGACCTGGGACAATGACCTCAGTTTTGCACCTCTGTGTCCTCACCTGTACAATGGGATAATATTAGTTGTGAAAGGCAGGCTCAGTAGTCATGGTGCATGGGCTTAGTAGCTTTGCATCATGTAGGATCTTAGTTCCCTAACCAGGGATCAAATCTGTGTCCTTTGCATTTCAAGGAGGATTCTTAACCACTGGACCATCAGAGAAGTTCCAAATGGGGTAATCTGAGAGAGGTACATAGGGTTCTTGTGAGAATTAAGTGAGATAATGCACAAAAAGTACTCAGGATACACTAGGCTCTACAATGTATGCAATGGCAGTTACCTCTGCATCAACTGCTGGTGCAAACAATGAGAAGAGGGATGGCGCAGTGTTAAAGAATGCACCTGCCAACACAGGAGACGCAAGAGACGCGGATTCGATCCCTGGGTGGGGAAGGTCCTCTGGAGACGGGAATGGCAACCCACTACTGGAGAATCTACTATTCTTGCCTGGAGAATCCCATGGACAGAGGAGCCTGGAGGACTATAAAGTCATTGGACACAACTGTGCACACACACACACACACACAGGCAAGAGTTTGAAGAAAGGGGTAGAAGGAAAGACTGCTCGTGTGAGAAGGACTTTCTGAACGGAATTATGTAGATGGGGAATCCTGAAGGGCACAGGAGCAGGAGATACGTTTCATGTTTAGGCGTCCTCTCCCCACTAGCGGAGGAAGAGGCAGTGCCCTCGGTAGGCGTCAGGGGGCGCCACAAGCCTACAAACCAGAGTCCAGCTTTGTGTGGGACAGTAGATGAGAAGGAATGAAAGAGGTGAATCTTGTCAACTTGCTAGGGCTGCCACTGAAAACCACGGCGGTGTCTTTAAGTCAGAGGTTTACATTTCAATGAACCCATAAAATTCAATATACAGACCATTCCCCTCGTTTAGATTTTTCCTAATTAGTTCTATATTAAGGGACATGTTGAAATTGGCATACGGTACGTGTCTTATTTAATACAAAAACAATATCGTAACTGACATCTCAAACAAGACAAGTCATTTCCGTTGGCAAATAACGGCCATGAAACAGTGACACTAGAGAAGAAAAAGGAAAATCTGAAGAACATTCATGACACCTGTGGCTGAGAGGGGTGACCCAATATCACAACCTCTCTTAGAATCCCAAAACTGGGACTTCCCTGGTAGTCCACCGGTTAAGACTCTGTGTTCCCAGTGCAGGGGACACAGATTCGATTCCTGGTCTAGGAAATTCCCTCGTACTGGGAGGCAACTAAGCTCACATGCCACAACTACAGAGCTTTCCCACCACAACAAAAATCAAACACAGCCAAAGGGGAAAGAAAGATCAGATTAAAAAAGAGAGAGAGAAGAATCCTAGAGGTTGAGCTGGCTCCTTGTAATAAAGAGTACAATTCCCAGGGATTTCCCTGGCCATCCAGTGGTTAAGAACCTTGCAGTGCAAGGGGTGCTGGTTCGATCCCTGGCCTGGGAAGGTCCCACGTGCCGCAGAGCAGCTGGATCGATGTGTCCAACTACTGAGCAAGAGCTCTGGAGCGCATGTGCCCAGAGCTGGTGCTCTGCAGCAGGAGAGGCCACTGCAATGGAAGATCTACACAGGTCAAAGAACAGAGATGGATGAAAATAAATAAATGAAGACCAATAGAAGTGGCCAAAAGAAAAAAAAAAAAGCTGTCTTCCAGTACAGGAGATGGCAGTGGTTCAATCTTTGGTCAGGTCAGGGAACTAATAAGATTCCACATGGTGCAGTCAAAACACAAGAGGGCAATTCCCAGTTCTCCTCGAGCTGGCGTGGCTGTGTGGCTAAGCCCTGGCCTGTGGGACATGCATGGAAAGGGCAGCTTGTAGGAAGTTTCCTTGAGAGACAGATGGCAGGTGTCTCCCTCCATTCTCTGCCGACAACATGGTTTTGACACTAGCAGCCCCACCTTGTACCTGAAGGCAGGGGCTAGCCACTAGGGATAATTCCAGAAGACTATGAGGGCTCTGCAGGAACCCTAAACTGTCTACCACTGACCTTTGATGCGAGAAAAATAAATTTAAATCATGAGCAAGCCATCGCTATACTGGGTCTTTGGTTCTCATAGCCAAATATCATCCAACTGATATTTCATGTAAGGATCCTGGCTTTGTTTTTAATTTTGTTGTTTTTTTTTTTGTTTTTGTTTTTGTTTTTGTTTTTAAAGACTTATTTATTTATTTATTTTGGGCAGGGGTCGGGTTGGGGAGGGAGGGGGCGGGCGGGCTACTTTTATTGGTCTTCCATTTCTCTGTTTTCATCCGCCTTCATCCTTTGGCTAACTTCCCAGTCAGGGACCTGATTCCTGGTCTAGGAAATTCCCTCGACTGGGAGGCAACTAAGCTCACATGCCACAACTACAGAGCTTTCCCACCACAACAAAAATCAAACACAGCCAAAGGGAAAGAAAGATCAGATTAAAAAAGAGAGAGAGAAGAATCCTAGAGGTTGAGCTGGCTCCTTGTAATAAAGAGTACAATTCCCAGGGATTTCCCTGGCCATCCAGTGGTTAAGAACCTTGCAGTGCAAGGGGTGCTGGTTCGATCCCTGGCCTGGGAAGGTCCCACGTGCCGCAGAGCAGCTGGATCGATGTGTCCAACTACTGAGCAAGAGCTCTGAGCGCATGTGCCCAGAGCTGGTGCTCTGCAGCAGGAGAGGCCACTGCAATGGAAGATCTACACAGGTCAAAGAACAGAGATGGATGAAAATAAATAAATGAAGACCAATAGAAGTGGCCAAAAGAAAAAAAAAAAAGCTGTCTTCCAGTACAGGAGATGGCAGTGGTTCAATCTTTGGTCAGGTCAGGGAACTAATAAGATTCCACATGGTGCAGTCAAAACACAAGAGGGCAATTCCCAGTTCTCCTCGAGCTGGCGTGGCTGTGTGGCTAAGCCCTGGCCTGTGGGACATGCATGGAAAGGGCAGCTTGTAGGAAGTTTCCTTGAGAGACAGATGGCAGGTGTCTCCCTCCATTCTCTGCCGACAACATGGTTTTGACACTAGCAGCCCCACCTTGTACCTGAAGGCAGGGGCTAGCCACTAGGGATAATTCCAGAAGACTATGAGGGCTCTGCAGGAACCCTAAACTGTCTACCACTGACCTTTGATGCGAGAAAAATAAATTTAAATCATGAGCAAGCCATCGCTATACTGGGTCTTTGGTTCTCATAGCCAAATATCATCCAACTGATATTTCATGTAAGGATCCTGGCTTTGTTTTTAATTTTGTTGTTTTTTTTTTTGTTTTTGTTTTTGTTTTTGTTTTTAAAGACTTATTTATTTATTTATTTTGGGCAGGGGTCGGGTTGGGGAGGGAGGGGGCGGGCGGGCCACTTTTATTGGTCTTCCATTTCTCTGTTTTTCATCCGCCTTCATCCTTTGGCTCCTGAGGGCCTCCCATCGCGGTGGCGTCTGTTGTCGCAGAGCGCCAGCTCTGGGTGCATGCGCTCCAGAGCTCCGGCTCAGCGATTGGACACATCAGTCCAGCCGCTCCGCAGCACGTGGGATCTTCCCAGGCCAGGGATCGAACTGGCGCCCCTTGCACTGCAAGGCGGTGTCCTTATCCACTGGACCACCAGAGGAAGCCCTTTAATTTTGTTTTTAATTTTCTGGCCTCACCATGCAGCATGTGGGATCTCAGTTCCCCAACCAGGGATCAAACCCACACCCCTTACACTGGAAGAAAAGAGCCTTAACTGATGGACTGCCAGAGATGTCCCTCTGGCTTTTTTAAAAAAAGAGTATTTTTGTATTTTAAAAATATTTGGGAAAAAATAGAATTAAAAATTAAAAAAAAAAAAGGATGTCCCTGGCGATCCGGTTAAGATTCTGTGCTCCCAAGGCAGGAAGCCCGGGTTTGATCCCTGGTCTGGGAATGAGATCCCACATGTGGCAACTAAAATATCCTGCCTGCTGCAATGAAGACCTGGTGCCACCAAAAAAAAAAAGAATGGAAGATAAGTAGAGAAGAGGGTAACAGATACGTTAGGACAGCTCTCAAATTTCAAAGACTGAGAAACATCAGTAGAAGAAGGGGGAAGGGCTTCCCCTGGTGGTCCAGTGGGTAAGGACACCGCCTTGCAGTACAAGGGGCGCCGGTTCGATCCCTGGCCTGGGAAGATCCCATGTGCCACGGAGCAGCTGGACCGATGTGTCCAATTACCAAGCTGGAGCTCTGGAGCGCATGCGCCCAGAGCCGGTGCTCTGCAACGACAGACACCACCGCGATGGGAGGCCCACAGGAGCCAAAGAACAAAGACGGATGAAAATAGAGAAATGAAAGACCAATAGAAGTGGCCTGCCTGCTTCCCTCCCTCCCCAACCCGACCCCCGCCCAAAATAAATAATCTTTTTTTTAAAAAAAAGAAGAAGAATGGGGAAATGCCGACAATAATATGGTAAAAATGTTGCTAATTTGAGTCTTTTTTCAGTGCCTTCTGAGAAGGGAAAGTCCAGAGTGCGAAGATTCAAGTGACGACCTGCCAAGCTCCTGCTGTTGAAAGGAGCTGGGCTCTCACACTAGCTCTGAATTAGTCACCAAACAAGTAACCAGTGGGTTGTAATCAAGGTCGTAAGTTTCTGAGATGAGAGAGTAACAAGTGGAGGTGAAGTTTAAGGTATTAATCATTCAATATTGAATCACCATGGACAGACACTTTTCAAACACGTGGCTCACTTTCATGTGTACTGAACTTTCTGGGATGGCAGTAAGGACTGTGAGATAATACATTCTACTCATGGACTTCATGTGTGGTGCGTGCTCAGTCGTGTCCAACTCTTTGCAGCCTACCAAGCTTCTCTGGTCCATGGGATTCTCCAGGCAAGAATCCTAGAGTGGGTTGTCATGCCCTCCTCCTGGGGATCTTCCCAACCCAGGGATCAAACCTACATCTCCTGGGAACTCTGCATTGCCAGGTAGATACTTTTATCACTGTGCTACCTTGGAACCCCACTTACATATTTAGTAGTAGTCTTTCCCCCTGGGAAAAGGGATGCTTTGGTAGTAAAGACCAGAGGCCCACTTAACAGGAAAGTCACACATGAGTTCCTCCCAGAATAACAAATGAGGCTCTACAGTAAAAGTGGTAAAGAATTTCCCTGTAATGCAGGAGATGCAAGTTTGATCCCTGGATCTGGAAGAATCCTGGGAAAAGGAAATGGTTATCCACTCCAGTATTCTTGCCTGAAAAACCTAATGGACAGAGGAGCCTGGTGGGCTACAGTCCATGGGGTCGCACAGAGTTGGCCACAACTGAGCGACTAACATTTACAGCAAATGAGGCCCTTTGCCGTGCCTCTGGTCTAGGAACAGCTTCTGTTTGCAACGACAGACACCATGATGGGAGGCCTGCAGGAGCCAAAGAACAAAGACGGATGAAAATAGAGAAATGAAAGACCAATAGAAGTGGCCTGCCTGCTTCCCTCCCTCCCCAACCCGACCCCCGCCCAAAATAAATAATCTTTTTTTTAAAAAAAAGAAGAAGAATGGGGAAATGCCGACAATAATATGGTAAAAATGTTGCTAATTTGAGTCTTTTTTCAGTGCCTTCTGAGAAGGGAAAGTCCAGAGTGCGAAGATTCAAGTGACGACCTGCCAAGCTCCTGCTGTTGAAAGGAGCTGGGCTCTCACACTAGCTCTGAATTAGTCACCAAACAAGTAACCAGTGGGTTGTAATCAAGGTCGTAAGTTTCTGAGATGAGAGAGTAACAAGTGGAGGTGAAGTTTAAGGTATTAATCATTCAATATTGAATCACCATGGACAGACACTTTTCAAACACGTGGCTCACTTTCATGTGTACTGAACTTTCTGGGATGGCAGTAAGGACTGTGAGATAATACATTCTACTCATGGACTTCATGTGTGGTGCGTGCTCAGTCGTGTCCAACTCTTTGCAGCCTACCAAGCTTCTCTGGTCCATGGGATTCTCCAGGCAAGAATCCTAGAGTGGGTTGTCATGCCCACCTCCTGGGATCTTCCCAACCCAGGGATCAAACCTACATCTCCTGGGAACTCTGCATTGCCAGGTAGATACTTTTATCACTGTGCTACCTTGGAACCCCACTTACATATTTAGTAGTAGTCTTTCCCCCTGGGAAAAGGGATGCTTTGGTAGTAAAGACCAGAGGCCCACTTAACAGGAAAGTCACACATGAGTTCCTCCCAGAATAACAAATGAGGCTCTACAGTAAAAGTGGTAAAGAATTTCCCTGTAATGCAGGAGATGCAAGTTTGATCCCTGGATCTGGAAGAATCCTGGGAAAAGGAAATGGTTATCCACTCCAGTATTCTTGCCTGAAAAACCTAATGGACAGAGGAGCCTGGTGGGCTACAGTCCATGGGGTCGCACAGAGTTGGCCACAACTGAGCGACTAACATTTACAGCAAATGAGGCCCTTTGCCGTGCCTCTGGTCTAGGAACAGCTTCTGTTTGACATTTGGTGGAATTCCTCTTGGGCTGCTCGAGTTAGCAACGTGTAACTAGAACTGTTTATGCTCCTTTTTGATTTGCTTTCAAACTTCTATCTTCGGGTACTTATAATTGATTTAAAAATAAAGGTCTTTGATGGAGAATTTTTTTTTTCTTAAACAGAAGTCCTTTGGACTGCCTTGGATCCAAAACAATCTGCACCCTGCCTGTTCTGCTTTTCTTGGGTTCTCCAGCAAGAATATCTCTGTTGGAGTTCCCAAGACCACCCTCAGACTTGAGGATCTGCTAGCAGGACTCACCAAACTCAGAAAGCTGGCTCATTCCCATGAGAGGATGCAGATTAAAATTACCACTGAGAGGGGCTTCCCTGGTGGCCCAGTGGTTAAGACTCTGGACTTCCAGTGGCAAGGGGCACAGGTTCAATCCCTGGTTGGGGAAGCTCCGCATGCCATGAGATGTGGTCAAGGGAGGGGAAAAAAAGAAAAGAGAAAGAAAATTTGAAAAAATTAGCAAAGAGAAAAGGAGCACAGGATGGAGTTCAGGAGAGACCAGACACAGACGTCTGATTCTCCCTTTTCCAGGGAATCACAAAGATGGTGCTTTAATTCTCCCAGCAACAATGTGTGCCAACACACAGGGTGCTGCTCACCAGGAAAGCTCACCAAGCCTTGATTCCTGTTGGGGGTCAGTCACACAAGCATAGAGTGCAGAGAGACTGACCTTAGCTATTTAGTCTTTGAACCAGATACAGTGTGGCCCAAGTCCCTAGGCATACAAACACAAGTGTTCACCATGCTATCTGGTATGGCCCAAGGCCTCAGACACACAAATTCTCTTAGCAGGCAAGAAATTCCAAGGGCTGAAGGGTTATTCCCCAGGAGCTGTTTAAGGACCAGCCTTGAAAAATCTTAGGAATGCGCAGAGTTTGTGCAGCCCAGACCACCGAGTTCTCCCTCTGTTTTTAAATAAAGCCATAAAAGTAATACTAATAACCGCAACACCTTTATAATAAAGAACCACTTCCTGAGCTAGCTTCTGAAGACCTTGGGAAGAGACCAACGAAAACATATTTTTTAAGATTTTTTTTTATGTGGACTATTTATAAAGTCTTTATTGAATTTGTTACAATGTTGCTTCTGTTTTACAATTTGGGGTTTTGAGATCTTAGCTCCCAGACCAGGAATCAAACCCACACCCCCTGCACTAAGTCAACCACCAGACCACCACGGAAGTCCCAAAGCATGCTTCTAACAGTTAAGTGTCAAGCATGGCGGCATGGAGTAAATCAGTCAGTGGACACAGAGAGGGCCACTACTAGTGCCTTGGAAGATGGGCCATCTGCGCCTTAGAGTTGCTCAGTCTTCCCAGCTGTGGCTCTGTGACTAAGTCTATTCCTACAGCTCTTTCTCTCAGCTAGCTTCCTCCCAAATGCTTCCTTCATTTTCCTTTCCATCCCTTTCTGTCTGCTCCAGCTGTTCCAAGAACCCCTAAGATCGCAATTTCCACTCAGTCCCCTCCAAGCAAGCAAGCTCTAGGGCTTCCCTCCAGGGCCAGGACTAGGCCGAACCAAGTGAAGCTTAAGGTCATGCAAGAGAGGGAGTGCCTCCAGGACACACACTGGTTCTCCTCTTGGCCCCGCATTTTGTCTTGAAAGGATATCTGCTCGGGCACCTGTACTCCCAGTCTTGCATATGTTAAGAGGAAATGAGTATGTTTGAAAGGATAATTCTCCCAGCAACAATGTGTGCCAACACACAGGGTGCTGCTCACCAGGAAAGCTCACCAAGCCTTGATTCCTGTTGGGGGTCAGTCACACAAGCATAGAGTGCAGAGAGACTGACCTTAGCTATTTAGTCTTTGAACCAGATACAGTGTGGCCCAAGTCCCTAGGCATACAAACACAAGTGTTCACCATGCTATCTGGTATGGCCCAAGGCCTCAGACACACAAATTCTCTTAGCAGGCAAGAAATTCCAAGGGCTGAAGGGTTATTCCCCAGGAGCTGTTTAAGGACCAGCCTTGAAAAATCTTAGGAATGCGCAGAGTTTGTGCAGCCCAGACCACCGAGTTCTCCCTCTGTTTTTAAATAAAGCCATAAAAAGTAATACTAATAACCGCAACACCTTTATAATAAAGAACCACTTCCTGAGCTAGCTTCTGAAGACCTTGGGAAGAGACCAACGAAAACATATTTTTTAAGATTTTTTTTTATGTGGACTATTTATAAAGTCTTTATTGAATTTGTTACAATGTTGCTTCTGTTTTACAATTTGGGGTTTTGAGATCTTAGCTCCCAGACCAGGAATCAAACCCACACCCCCTGCACTAAGTCAACCACCAGACCACCACGGAAGTCCCAAAGCATGCTTCTAACAGTTAAGTGTCAAGCATGGCGGCATGGAGTAAATCAGTCAGTGGACACAGAGAGGGCCACTACTAGTGCCTTGGAAGATGGGCCATCTGCGCCTTAGAGTTGCTCAGTCTTCCCAGCTGTGGCTCTGTGACTAAGTCTATTCCTACAGCTCTTTCTCTCAGCTAGCTTCCTCCCAAATGCTTCCTTCATTTTCCTTTCCATCCCTTTCTGTCTGCTCCAGCTGTTCCAAGAACCCCTAAGATCGCAATTTCCACTCAGTCCCCTCCAAGCAAGCAAGCTCTAGGGCTTCCCTCCAGGGCCAGGACTAGGCCGAACCAAGTGAAGCTTAAGGTCATGCAAGAGAGGGAGTGCCTCCAGGACACACACTGGTTCTCCTCTTGGCCCCGCATTTTGTCTTGAAAGGATATCTGCTCGGGCACCTGTACTCCCCAGTCTTGCATATGTTAAGAGGAAATGAGTATGTTTGAGAAACTGGGTTCTGGAAAACAAGCATGAACTCACATGAACATAAATACATTGCCACATCCTCCTCTTTAATATACACTAACCTAATGGCCAAGTCAATCAACACGAAGTACCAGAAAATAACTTTAATGCTTTTTTCCAGGGCCCATCCACCTTTCGACCCTTTCAAAGGTGTCCGGGCCCTTGTACCACAGCACCCTGGAATCTTACTTCCCAATATGAACTACTTCTTTGTGGGAGAAAACTCATCAGGACCCTTCAGTTCGTGGCCTTCTTGCATTTCCCTAATTCCAGGTAGAAAATTACAAGAGCTATCAGGAACCCCAACTTAGATTGACAAGGACATCTGAGCTACTTACGTAGCATGGCAAGTCAGAATGCTTTCATTAATTCCGGAGGATTGCGTCCAGTCCTTTTCCAACTGGTGTGGCACTTCTGATGCTTTAGAAAGAGGAACTGTAGACGAACTTTCTTCCAGGTTTACCATTCGATCAATGACTCGCGTAAGAAACGCAGGAACCAAGATTGTGCATACAGAGTTCAGCCAGCAGCTTCACGTCACAAAATAAATACACAGACACTCCACTGCTCAAGTTTTTATTGTCTTTTTTTTTTTTTTTTCCGGAAAGCAGATTCTCAGGTACAAGCCTAGCGAGGATATTGTCACGTTCATGACATTCATAGAATTCTTCCAAAATGAATTCTTTGATGTTGTCATAAAGCTTGACCTATGTCAGGGAGCACGTCCACATTTACTGCAGCCAGTTTCTTTCCTGTATGAATTCTCTGGGTTTCAACCATCAATATAACCAAAGGCCTTCTAACAGTTGTGATGTTTTTCACAGGGTTTCCCTCTGGAATGAATTCTTTGATGTTCAAGAGCTGATTAAAGGTTTTACAGCATTCAATAAATTATAGGGTTTCTCTCATGCGTAGACTCAGTGAGGCAGAATGAGATGTGAGCTCTGGGGAAAGGCTTTCCTGCTTAAAAGGTTTCTCTTCTAACATTAAGTCTCTGTTAAGGTTGACATATATCTAAATGTTTCCCCACACTCCTTACATTCATGAGATTTTTTCCAGTGTGAATTCGCTGATGTTCAATGAGACCTAAGCGGCGGCTGAGGGCTCCCAGGCACCCAATGTACTCACAGGAGTCCGTCTCAAATGAATTTTTTGATGTTGAACAAAGTAGGAACTCTTGTAGAAACTTTTCCCACACTCGTTACATTCCTACGGCGTTTTTTCCACTGTGAATTCTCTGACTTTAGCAAGTCAAGATTGCCACCTAGAAGTTTCCCCACATTCCTCACATTCATAAGGGTTTTTCCACTATGATTCGACAACACCTAAACAAATTCCGATTTCCCTTTGAAAGCTCTCACAAAACTCATTATGTTTATATGATTTCTCTCCAGTATGCGAGCACAATGTATGTTTTTTGGCCACACACATCACATTTTCACCTAGCTCACTGGTGAACATTTTTAAAAAAACTGATGAAACTTTGTTGGGGGTGGAAGGCATGAGCCCTTGAAGTTCATTGGTTGAGGAATGCAAACTGGTATACATTCCAGGGAGAACAAATTTTCCCAAATGAAAAACGTGTCCACCTTTTTTTTTTTAACTTTATTTATTTTATTTTTGGCTGTGCTGGGTCTTTGTTGATGTGTGGGTTTAGCTGCTCTGTGGTATGTGGGATCTTCCCAGATCAGGGATTGAACCTGTGTCTCCTGCATTGGCAGCCGGGGTCTAATCCACTGAGCCACAAGGGAAGCCCCCGTGTCCACCTTTGATGGAGACATTCTACTTCTAAGAGCAGGTTTTACAGATAGACTTTATTGTGTGTAAAATCTCAATTGTAGAAGGTTACTTAGTGCAACATTGTTCATAATAGCACATGGTTTGAAACAGTCTAAATAGATCCACAGGGAAGTGGTTAGATAAATTTTGATACATGCATAAAATGAGATACCTTGTAGCGATGAGTAAGAATGAGGAAGATCTGTACAAACCAAAATGGAATTCCCTTAAAAATAAAAATAAGATTCAGAATAGTCTTTACTGAACATTACCAATTGTGAACTGAACCCAAAACACACGAACAAAAATAGAGGAAGGTGGGCTTCCCCTGGTGGTCCAGTGGGTAAGGACACCGCCTTGCAGTGCAAGGGGCGCCACTTCGATCCCTGGCCTGGGAAGATCCCACGTGCCGCTGAGCGGCTGGACCAATGTGTCCAATTACCAAGCGGGAGCTTTGGAGCGCGTGCGCCCAGAGCCGGTGCTCTGCGACAACAGAGGCCACCGCGATGGGAGGCCCACACGAGCCAAAGAACAAAGACGGATGAAAACAGAGAAAAGACCAATAGAAGTGGCCCTACCATCCCCCTCCCTCCCCGCCCCGCCCCCCAAAAAGATAAATAAATAAAATAAAAATGTTTAAAAACCTCCACTCTACTTAAAAAATAATAATAATAATAGGACTGAGATCCTTATTCTAGGGAGAAAAACTGAGCGCCTGTGCCATTTAGTTTTGTTCATTGTACCACACAAACGTACTGCTTGTCTTAAAAAGTAAATTGAAAAGAGAAAAAAGTCTGAAATCTAGAAAAGATATAAATGGAGAGATGTGAATTTAGGCAGTTGAGAAGATTATGACAGAGCAAGGAAGTTAAGAGAGTGCATTCTTTAAAACTGTAATCTGTCCCATTTTCTGGTTCCACAGGTATTGGGTTTGGAAATTGCAATTCCATCCTAACAAGGAAAAAACTAAACAAGCTGAAAAATCAAAAACTCTTCTGAGATCCATAGAAGAAGAGAGGTCACAGGGCAAATGACTGCCCCTCAAAATTGGAGAGATGGACAAATACAGAGAAGCACAGCATATTGGAGCAGAAGCCTCCACTGGAACCAGTGCTGGGTTAGGAAAACTGGAACGGAAATTGACAAATTACTGAAACTAATTCTCAGAGTGTGGACAAGTCTAAGAGTCAAATCTCCAGAAGGACGTGGTTACAAGGGCACACTTCTGTGAATTTCATCCTCAAGAACTCAATCAAATTCTTGCTGTAAATTCCGGAGAAAAATCTCCTTGTGCTTCTCACTAGGGAATGAGAAAGGGAACTCTTGAAATATGGCAGAGCTCTATTCTTAACAAGGACCAAAATGACAGAATAGTCTTTACTGAACATTACCAATTGTGAACTGAACCCAAAACACACGAACAAAAATAGAGGAAGGTGGGCTTCCCCTGGTGGTCCAGTGGGTAAGGACACCGCCTTGCAGTGCAAGGGGCGCCACTTCGATCCCTGGCCTGGGAAGATCCCACGTGCCGCTGAGCGGCTGGACCAATGTGTCCAATTACCAAGCGGGAGCTTTGGAGCGCGTGCGCCCAGAGCCGGTGCTCTGCGACAACAGAGGCCACCGCGATGGGAGGCCCACACGAGCCAAAGAACAAAGACGGATGAAAACAGAGAAAAGACCAATAGAAGTGGCCCTACCATCCCCCTCCCTCCCCGCCCCGCCCCCCAAAAAGATAAATAAATAAAATAAAAATGTTTAAAAACCTCCACTCTACTTAAAAAATAATAATAATAATAGGACTGAGATCCTTATTCTAGGGAGAAAAACTGAGCGCCTGTGCCATTTAGTTTTGTTCATTGTACCACACAAACGTACTGCTTGTCTTAAAAAGTAAATTGAAAAGAGAAAAAAGTCTGAAATCTAGAAAAGATATAAATGGAGAGATGTGAATTTAGGCAGTTGAGAAGATTATGACAGAGCAAGGAAGTTAAGAGAGTGCATTCTTTAAAACTGTAATCTGTCCCATTTTCTGGTTCCACAGGTATTGGGTTTGGAAATTGCAATTCCATCCTAACAAGGAAAAAACTAAACAAGCTGAAAAATCAAAAACTCTTCTGAGATCCATAGAAGAAGAGAGGTCACAGGGCAAATGACTGCCCCTCAAAATTGGAGAGATGGACAAATACAGAGAAGCACAGCATATTGGAGCAGAAGCCTCCACTGGAACCAGTGCTGGGTTAGGAAAACTGGAACGGAAATTGACAAATTACTGAAACTAATTCTCAGAGTGTGGACAAGTCTAAGAGTCAAATCTCCAGAAGGACGTGGTTACAAGGGCACACTTCTGTGAATTTCATCCTCAAGAACTCAATCAAATTCTTGCTGTAAATTCCGGAGAAAAATCTCCTTGTGCTTCTCACTAGGGAATGAGAAAGGGAACTCTTGAAATATGGCAGAGCGCTCTATTCTTAACAAGGACTGTCCTCAGGAGAAACTAGCTTACTAGATCTTAACCTGCCAGGCTTTTATCAAACCTAACAGACCTGCAAAAAGGGAAATACCCAACTTCAGCCTACTGTAACCATCCTGTCCCACCCAAGTGGGTCCGAAAAAACATAGGGAGAAAAAAAAAAACACCTGAGAAACACTTATGAAATTCACAATGCAGAGGAACAGGGTCACTAAAGGATTGAGACCTAATAATTGGTCTATAAAACATTCCCCTGTGATTCCGTAGTTAGAATTCTGTGCTCTCACTGCTGAGAGCCCCAGTTTGATCCTGTGCCAGGAAACTAAGATTTCCACATGCCATGTGGTCAAAAAACAAAACATTTTAAAAATGGGAGCAATCTTGTAACAAATTCAATAAAGATTTTAAAAAATGGTCTGCATCAAAACAAAATTATATATATATATATATATATATAACTAAAAAAGAAAGAAACACAGCTTCTAGAAACAGAGCAAGTGTCCAAACCAGACATGGAGGGATGTTGGAATTATCAAACAGGGAATTTAAAACAACGATGATTAATATACTAAGGACTCTAATAATGGGTAAAACAGATAGTATGCAAGAAGAGATAGGCAGTGTAAGCAAAAGAGATGTATATTCTAAGACATAACCAAAGAAAAATACTAACAATCAAAAACATTAACATAAATGAAGAATGCTTTTTGTTTTATTTTGTTTTGTTTTGAAGAATGCTTTTGATGGGCTTGTGAACTGACAGGGCAGAGCTGAGGAAGAATCTCTGAGCTTGAAGGATATCTCAATAGAAACGTCCAAATTGAAAATCAAAGAAAACAAATACTAAACAACAACAACAAAATATCCAAGGACTGTGGGGCAACTATAAAAGTGTGACAAGTGTAATGTGAACTTCCTCACATCAACATGAAACACAAAACTGCAGATTCAGAAAGCCAAGAGGGAACATCAAGCCGGATAAATGCCTCTCTCCCCATCCCACCCCAAATGCAATTAGACAGCATATTCTAAAGCAGAGATATCAAGAACTCAATCAAATTCTTGCTGTAAATTCCGGAGAAAAATCTCCTTGTGCTTCTCACTAGGGAATGAGAAAGGGAACTCTTGAAATATGGCAGAGCGCTCTATTCTTAACAAGGACTGTCCTCAGGAGAAACTAGCTTACTAGATCTTAACCTGCCAGGCTTTTATCAAACCTAACAGACCTGCAAAAAGGGAAATACCCAACTTCAGCCTACTGTAACCATCCTGTCCCACCCAAGTGGGTCCGAAAAAACATAGGGAGAAAAAAAAAAACACCTGAGAAACACTTATGAAATTCACAATGCAGAGGAACAGGGTCACTAAAGGATTGAGACCTAATAATTGGTCTATAAAACATTCCCCTGTGATTCCGTAGTTAGAATTCTGTGCTCTCACTGCTGAGAGCCCCAGTTTGATCCTGTGCCAGGAAACTAAGATTTCCACATGCCATGTGGTCAAAAAACAAAACATTTTAAAAATGGGAGCAATCTTGTAACAAATTCAATAAAGATTTTAAAAAATGGTCTGCATCAAAACAAAATTATATATATATATATATATATATATAACTAAAAAAGAAAGAAACACAGCTTCTAGAAACAGAGCAAGTGTCCAAACCAGACATGGAGGGATGTTGGAATTATCAAACAGGGAATTTAAAACAACGATGATTAATATACTAAGGACTCTAATAATGGGTAAAACAGATAGTATGCAAGAAGAGATAGGCAGTGTAAGCAAAAGAGATGTATATTCTAAGACATAACCAAAGAAAAATACTAACAATCAAAAACATTAACATAAATGAAGAATGCTTTTTGTTTTATTTTGTTTTGTTTTGAAGAATGCTTTTGATGGGCTTGTGAACTGACAGGGCAGAGCTGAGGAAGAATCTCTGAGCTTGAAGGATATCTCAATAGAAACGTCCAAATTGAAAATCAAAGAAAACAAATACTAAACAACAACAACAAAATATCCAAGGACTGTGGGGCAACTATAAAAGTGTGACAAGTGTAATGTGAACTTCCTCACATCAACATGAAACACAAAACTGCAGATTCAGAAAGCCAAGAGGGAACATCAAGCCGGATAAATGCCCCTCTCCCCATCCCACCCCCAAAAATGACAAACTTAGACAGCATATTCTAAAGCAGAGATATCAATTTGCCGACAAAAGTCCATATAGTCAAAGCTATGGTTTTCCCAGTAGTCATGTGTGGATGTGAGAGTTGGACCATAAAGAAGGCTGAGCACCAAAGAATTGATGCCTTTCAATTATGGTGCTGGAGAAGGCTCTTGAGAGTTCCTTGGACTACAGGATCAAACCAGTCAATTCTGAAGGAAATCAATCCAGAATATTCATTGGAAGGAATGGTGCTGAAGCTGAAGCTCCAATACTTTGGCCACCTGGGATGACTCATTGGAAAAGACCCTGATGCTTGCAAAAATAGAAGGCAAAAGGAGAAGGGGATGACAGAGTAAAAGATGGTTGGATGGCATTACTGAGTCAGTGGACATGAGTTTGAGCAAGCTCCAGGAGATGGTGAAGGACAGGGAAGCCTGGTGTGCTGCAGTTCATGGGACCACAAAGAGCTGGACACAACTGAGCAACTGAACTGAAGTGAGGGATATCATTTTCCAACTACAGAAAATCAAACATAAAGAAAAAGTTTTGAAAGAAGTCAAAGAGAAAACATACTTCACCTGCAGAGGAGCAAAGATAAGAATTACACACAACTTCTCAGAAACTAATCAAGTAAGTGAGTGAAGTGAAATATCTGAAGTGTAGAGAAGGGTCTTCCCTGACAGTCTAGTGGCTAAGACCTTGCCTTCCACTGCAGGGGGTGTGGGTTCCATCTCTGATTAGGGAGCTAGGATCTCACATGCTAAACAGTCTCTCTCTCTCTCTCTCTCTCTATATATATATATATATATATATATTAAATAGAAGCAGGGCTTCCCTGGTGGTTCCGTGGGTAAAGAGTCTGCCTTGCAGTGCAGAAGGCACCAGTTCGATCCCTGGCCCAAGAAGATCCCGTATGCCTCAGAGTGGCTGGACCAGTGCGTCCAATTGCAAGACAGCTCTCTGGAGCACATGCACCCAGAGCCGGTACTCTGCACAAGAGGTCACTGCAAAGGGAGGTCCACACAGGCCAAAGAATAAAGAAGGATGAAAATAAATAAATAAACAAACAAATTTTTAAAAAAGAGGTCAAAATTTTAAAAAAAATTTCTAAAGAATAAAACCAGAAGCAATACTGTAACAAATTCAATAAAGACATAAAAAAAAAAAATCTTCCAGTCACATCAAAGAGGGAGGGGGGCTAAATAGTTAGCTTAGCAGATACCTCACCAAAGAAGATACACAAATGATAAACATATAAAAAGATGTTCCACATCATATGTCATCAGAGGAATGTAAATTAAAGCAACCAGATACCATTAAAACACCTATGAGAATGCCCAAAGTCCAGAACACTGGCACCACCAAATGCTGGCAGGAATGTGAGCAAAAGGAACTCTCATTCATCGCTGATAGGAATGCAAAAGGGTACGATCACTTTGAAAGAGAGTTGGCAGTTTCTTCAAAACTAAGCCCACCCCTTATCATATGAGCCATCTATCGTGTTGATTTTACCCAAAGGAGCTGAAAACTTACGTTCACACCACCACCTGCAGATGGATGCTTAAAGTACATTTATCAACAACTACCAAGACTTGGAAGCAGGTGTCTTGCAAACTACCAATACTCAAGTTGTCCTTGAGTCGGTGAATGGATAAACTGTGGCTCATCTTGTTTATTGCCAGAAAGAAATGAGCTATCAAAGGGTGAAAAGATGTGAAGAAAACTAAAATGTTTATTCTTAAGTGAAAGAAGCCAACCTGAATAGGCCACATACAGTATGATTCCAACTCAGTGACACCCTGGAAAAGGCAAAACCATGGAGGCAGTAAAAAGGCGGGGGGGACAGGCAGAGCACCAGGGATTTTTCAGGCAGAGAAAGCGCTCGTGTGTGGCTAAGCAAGCACACCACACCGACTCCATCTGTCAGCTCCATCTCAGCCCTGCAGTCCTCCCCACCCCACTTTCTGTTACTGAACTTAAGCCTATTCACAAAGAATGTGCCCGAGCCAGGCAAGGTCTCTTTTAACCCTTACCTTCATCTGATATGAAAGCTGAAAGAATGCCTTTTGCGGATATAGATGGCTAATGATTATGATACACCCCCAAGGGTAGGAAAAAAAAAACCCGGGTTCTAGTCTGTGCAGCCCTGATTTTCACTTGGTAATCAGGTTCTGTTTTTATCCTTGGCCCCTTTACATCCCCCTGTCCCTGGTAGGTTGTCCAGCTGCTCGTATGTAAATTCCCCAGAAGAAACTTCATGATTGTACTTTATGGAGGTGCCCTTCGTTTTCCTGCCTCAGAGTTCCTTCTCAGGACCTCCCTTTCTCAAGTTTGTGATGTTAAACATATAAAAAGATGTTCCACATCATATGTCATCAGAGGAATGTAAATTAAAGCAACCAGATACCATTAAAACACCTATGAGAATGCCCAAAGTCCAGAACACTGGCACCACCAAATGCTGGCAGGAATGTGAGCAAAGGAACTCTCATTCATCGCTGATAGGAATGCAAAAGGGTACGATCACTTTGAAAGAGAGTTGGCAGTTTCTTCAAAACTAAGCCCACCCCTTATCATATGAGCCATCTATCGTGTTGATTTTACCCAAAGGAGCTGAAAACTTACGTTCACACCACCACCTGCAGATGGATGCTTAAAGTACATTTATCAACAACTACCAAGACTTGGAAGCAGGTGTCTTGCAAACTACCAATACTCAAGTTGTCCTTGAGTCGGTGAATGGATAAACTGTGGCTCATCTTGTTTATTGCCAGAAAGAAATGAGCTATCAAAGGGTGAAAAGATGTGAAGAAAACTAAAATGTTTATTCTTAAGTGAAAGAAGCCAACCTGAATAGGCCACATACAGTATGATTCCAACTCAGTGACACCCTGGAAAAGGCAAAACCATGGAGGCAGTAAAAAGGCGGGGAGGACAGGCAGAGCACCAGGGATTTTTCAGGCAGAGAAAGCGCTCGTGTGTGGCTAAGCAAGCACACCACACCGACTCCATCTGTCAGCTCCATCTCAGCCCTGCAGTCCTCCCCACCCCACTTTCTGTTACTGAACTTAAGCCTATTCACAAAGAATGTGCCCGAGCCAGGCAAGGTCTCTTTTAACCCTTACCTTCATCTGATATGAAAGCTGAAAGAATGCCTTTTGCGGATATAGATGGCTAATGATTATGATACACCCCCAAGGGTAGGAAAAAAAAAACCCGGGTTCTAGTCTGTGCAGCCCTGATTTTCACTTGGTAATCAGGTTCTGTTTTTATCCTTGGCCCCTTTACATCCCCCTGTCCCTGGTAGGTTGTCCAGCTGCTCGTATGTAAATTCCCCAGAAGAAACTTCATGATTGTACTTTATGGAGGTGCCCCCTTCGTTTTCCTGCCTCAGAGTTCCTTCTCAGGACCTCCCTTTCCTCGGATCAACTCTGTGACACTATGGTGGATACATGTTATCATACACTTGTCCAAACACACAGAGTATACACCACCAAGAATGGATCCTGGGCTTCCCTGGTGGTCCAGTGGGTAAAGAGTCTACCTTGCAGTGCAAGGGACACTGGTTCAATCCCTGGTCCAAGATCCCATGTGCCGAGGAACAGCCGAGTTGGTGTGTCCAATTATGAGCCAGTGCTCTGGAGCGCATGCGCCCAGGGCAGGTGCTCTGCAACAAGAGAGGCCTCTGCGATGGGAGGCCTACACAGGCCAAAGAATAAAGATGGATGAAAATAAATGATGACTTAGAGGCAAAAAAAAAAAAAAAAACACGTAAGAATGAATCCTGATGTAAAATGTAGACTTTGGATGGTGTTGATGATGTGTCAATGGAGGATCATCAGTTGCAACAAATGTATCAAACTGATGGGCAGGGGGAGGGGGGTGATGATATAACGTGGGGGTTGTGCATGTGCGGGGCCAGGAGGTCTATAAGAAATCTCTTTGTCTTCTACTCAATTTTGCTGTGAACCTGTAACTGCTCTAAAAGGTGGGAAGGAGGTTCAAGAAGGAGGTATGTATATATATACAGACAGAGAGAGAGAGAGAGAGTTGTGGTTGATTCACGATGTTGTAGGGCAGAAACCAACAACACTGTAAAGCAATTATCCTCCAATAAAAAATTTAAAAATACTACAAAAAATATTTAATTGTGATCTTTCCCATAATTTCCTCTTATTCTTTTGTTTGTTTGTTTTTGTTTTTGTTTTTTTGGGGGGGGGTTGGGGAAGGAGAGGGGTGGGCGGGCCACTGCTATTGGTCTTTCATTTATCTATTTTCATCCATCTTTGGTCTTTGCCCCGTGTGGGCCTCCCATCGCAGTGGCCTCTGTTGTCGCAGAGCACCTGCCCTGGGCGCATGCGCTCCAGAGCTCCGGCTCGGTAATTGGACACATCAGTCCAGCCGCTCGGCGGCACGTGGGATCTTCCCAGGCCAGGGATCCAACTGGCGCCCCTTGCACTGCAAGGTGGTGTCCTTACCCACTGGACCGCCAGGGAAGCCTTTATTCTCTTTGCTTTATTTTTCCCCCATAGTATTTGTCACCATCTGACATACTGTGGATTTCACTTATCTGCCTTGTTTATAGTTTCTTCCTTTCATGAGAATGTTCACTGAAGGGAAAGGATACTTTTTTCTTACTGCTAAATATTAGTATTTAGAGCCTAGGACAGGTCCTGGCACAGAACAAGTGTTCCACAAATAACTGTAGACTAAAAGTACGATCAGGACATACCTAATCGACATGCGTGCTCTTCTGTCTTCAGTGGGAGATCTTGTCTCTGCCTTGCAATGTAGACCCACAAATCCTCGCAAAGTGTTCCCCAGGTAACTGCAGGAGCCCCCAAAGGAGGTCTTACATGCATCGCCATGCTGGTGATTCACAGGCTGACACCAGACGTTTCATGCCCCTCTCCTGCTCAGGACTCCTTCCTCTGGGTATCAACTTGTCCTGGCCCCTAGAATTAAAAAAAAATCAGCTATGATTCTTCTGTTAAATTCTCTCGAACCTTTAAAAGCTGTATAGACCCCTAAAAATGGTGCACTATTCACTTGATCTAGAAAATCCCACAAAATCATGCACATCAAAAGGTTCAAATCTTCGTGTTCACTTTAAGAAGACTCATTAGACCGCCCAGGCCATGAAGGGTGTGCATATCCGAAAAGGCACCAAGTATCTGAAGGATGTCACTTTAAAGAAGCAATGTGTGCCAAGCGCCTGTGCTCCACAAGAGACTCCACTGCAATGAGAAGGCCACGCACCACAATGAAGAACAGCCCCACCTGCCACAACTACAGAAAACCTGTGGGCAGTAATGAAGACCCCGTGCAGCGCCCCACACCAAAAAAAACCCCAAACACCTTTTTTTAATAAATAAAATAAACTTAACTAGTCTAAACCTCTCTTTCAGTACCTGCACAAGATGAAACATAAAAAGTAGGAGTTTTGCTTACAGCTCAGTTGGGTGCCCAAGCCAAGCCAGGAAGCCAGAGCCAGGAAACTAGATCCTGCAGGAGTCCTTAACCCACGTGGGATCTTCCCAGGCCAGGGATCCAACTGGCGCCCCTTGCACTGCAAGGTGGTGTCCTTACCCACTGGACCGCCAGGGAAGCCTTTATTCTCTTTGCTTTATTTTTCCCCCATAGTATTTGTCACCATCTGACATACTGTGGATTTCACTTATCTGCCTTGTTTATAGTTTCTTCCTTTCATGAGAATGTTCACTGAAGGGAAAGGATACTTTTTTCTTACTGCTAAATATTAGTATTTAGAGCCTAGGACAGGTCCTGGCACAGAACAAGTGTTCCACAAATAACTGTAGACTAAAAGTACGATCAGGACATACCTAATCGACATGCGTGCTCTTCTGTCTTCAGTGGGAGATCTTGTCTCTGCCTTGCAATGTAGACCCACAAATCCTCGCAAAGTGTTCCCCAGGTAACTGCAGGAGCCCCCAAAGGAGGTCTTACATGCATCGCCATGCTGGTGATTCACAGGCTGACACCAGACGTTTCATGCCCCTCTCCTGCTCAGGACTCCTTCCTCTGGGTATCAACTTGTCCTGGCCCCTAGAATTAAAAAAAAATCAGCTATGATTCTTCTGTTAAATTCTCTCGAACCTTTAAAAGCTGTATAGACCCCTAAAAATGGTGCACTATTCACTTGACCTAGAAAATCCCACAAAATCATGCACATCAAAAGGTTCAAATCTTCGTGTTCACTTTAAGAAGACTCATTAGACCGCCCAGGCCATGAAGGGTGTGCATATCCGAAAAGGCACCAAGTATCTGAAGGATGTCACTTTAAAGAAGCAATGTGTGCCAAGCGCCTGTGCTCCACAAGAGACTCCACTGCAATGAGAAGGCCACGCACCACAATGAAGAACAGCCCCACCTGCCACAACTACAGAAAACCTGTGGGCAGTAATGAAGACCCCGTGCAGCGCCCCACACCAAAAAAAACCCCAAACACCTTTTTTTAATAAATAAAATAAACTTAACTAGTCTAAACCTCTCTTTCAGTACCTGCACAAGATGAAACATAAAAAGTAGGAGTTTTGCTTACAGCTCAGTTGGGTGCCCAAGCCAAGCCAGGAAGCCAGAGCCAGGACTAGACTCCTGAGGATCCCAAGACACAACAGTTTGCTTAAATATATCCAGAGTTCCGTCGTACTTTCTCACTTGGTTCATAGGTTGTTAGTTTATCTTCAATTTTATTTATTTTTTTAAATTGTTGGCACCTGGGATTGTAGTTTCCTGACCAGAGATTGAACCTGGGCCCCCTGCATTAGAAGCTTGGAGTCTTAACCACTGGCCCCTCAGGGAAGTTCCTAGCTTTAGCTTTCAAAGCTTGGTTTTCTTTGGTACTAACGGGAGGATAAATCAGCATCGACATTTGGGAAAGAAACAAGAGCCTTAAATGTGTCCACACATTTTCATGCAATAATTGTATTTCTGGGAATTTATTCAGGGAGAAAAAAGGCCAAAATATGAAAACTTTTGCAATGGGTCCTTGCTGATTTTACCTACACAGCATTTCTTTTCCTTTTATTGTTAACTGGGTCCTTCTTTCATCTACCAGTTCATGCCAGCAGATTTTAAGACTTTTCCCAAATCCTAACCAACCAAAAGTACTTACAAAATATGTTTACTTTTCATAACTGACAGACAGTATACCTCTGATGTTTTCACTTGTTTCTCTTTGATATCTAGTCAGAGAGAGCACTTTTTCCATACACTTACTGGCCACTTGTTTTTCCCATTTCTTTATTGAATAACCCACCTCCCCCTGCCCACTGTTTTCTAATATGACTTCCGTCACTCTCCCATGACCGAGGATGTCTCTGAGGTCTGCCTCTCCTCTTATGAACCTCTCTGGGCTGGCAAGCGTGGCATCCTGCGCTGAGCCTGGGTGACGAGAATGTCCGCCAACAGGCACAGCGCGAGGATAGCCGTCTAGGCTGCAGGAACAGGGTGGATGGGCTTTGCTGACAAAAGGGCTCACACTCCGCCAACATGGTGCTTCCCAACCTATTTATTTTCTTTTTTTTTTTTTAATTCTTTATTTTAAAGGTTTTACAGAGTTTTGTTGTTCACAGACATGTATGTCCCCAGATCAGTCATATACATATCCATGGTCCCCACCCCTACAGTTCCCCCCATCCCCCAACTTATTTATTCTTAATTTTCCTACCCAGGATGTCTAAATTATGGGGCCCAACATATAGTTCAAAACATTTTCCCAAGGCAAATACTCATCTTTTAATTTTGTCAATCTGGCAAGGGGACTACTATCAACATCATTATATTTTTAAAAAATATTTTTAAAAAAGGAGTAGGAGGAAGAAGAAGGAAGAAAATATTTCAGAATGAAGGAAAAGCCTTCCTGACAAAGGTAACCTTCTCACATATGTGCACACACACAGCGTCCAGGGTACCCAGCGGTCGGGGCAAACCCCAGTATGCAGGATGTGTTTAGGAACTCCTGCAGTAATAGAAGAGAAACAGGGTCTACAACACTCAGAAACAGATCAAGCCTTTTCCCTGAGGGTTCCAACATGCCTGAGCAAGGAAAACAGTAAGGCTAACTTCCAACCTTCCTCAAGCTTGTCTTCTTCAATCAATATTCATATTTCCTAAATAAAAAAACAAAGTTCAGATTTCCAACTCCAGAATCCTGCTTTTGGGGTTGCCCTGTCTCCATGATTACTGTTCTGAACTCCCCTCAGGTGCAGGGGAGCATTTAGTGTGCAGTGGTGGTTAAATGCAGTGTTCTTTTGCTGTTGTTAGCAAAGCATTTTTATTTTATTTATGTATTCATTTATTTAGGCTGAACCGAGTGGCATGCAGGATCTTAGTTTGCCCACCAGGCACCGACTGAACCCATGCCCCCACAGTGAAAGAACGGAGTCTTAACCACTGGATGGCCAGAAAAGTATCTGAGCAGTGTGCTTTTAATAGAAATATAAACCCTTCTCAGGATGCAGTGAAGTTTTCCAAGCTTCTCTTTCCCCTCTCCCCCGCTTCCCCCTTGGCAAAGCTGCAGAGAAGCAGGAACACGCCCCCAGTCTTGCAGTTCCTCTGATTGTCCAGTCCTCCGTGGAAAATCTTATTATTTGTTTGTCAGAACAGAGACAAAATCAATGTCCTTAAAAGGAGACAGCAACTGCTGAGGAGGACCACGCTCACCCTGCAGCCTCCTCCTTACCCGCTCCGGCCTGCCTGTGCGTATGTCCCCAGATCATAAAAAGTTCAAAACATTTATTCTTAATTTTCCTACCCAGGATGTCTAAATTATGGGGCCCAACATATAGTTCAAAACATTTTCCCAAGGCAAATACTCATCTTTTAATTTTGTCAATCTGGCAAGGGGACTACTATCAACATCATTATATTTTTAAAAAATATTTTTAAAAAAGGAGTAGGAGGAAGAAGAAGGAAGAAAATATTTCAGAATGAAGGAAAAGCCTTCCTGACAAAGGTAACCTTCTCACATATGTGCACACACACAGCGTCCAGGGTACCCAGCGGTCGGGGCAAACCCCAGTATGCAGGATGTGTTTAGGAACTCCTGCAGTAATAGAAGAGAAACAGGGTCTACAACACTCAGAAACAGATCAAGCCTTTTCCCTGAGGGTTCCAACATGCCTGAGCAAGGAAAACAGTAAGGCTAACTTCCAACCTTCCTCAAGCTTGTCTTCTTCAATCAATATTCATATTTCCTAAATAAAAAAACAAAGTTCAGATTTCCAACTCCAGAATCCTGCTTTTGGGGTTGCCCTGTCTCCATGATTACTGTTCTGACACCCCCTCAGGTGCAGGGGAGCATTTAGTGTGCAGTGGTGGTTAAATGCAGTGTTCTTTTGCTGTTGTTAGCAAAGCATTTTTATTTTATTTATGTATTCATTTATTTAGGCTGAACCGAGTGGCATGCAGGATCTTAGTTTGCCCACCAGGCACCGACTGAACCCATGCCCCCACAGTGAAAGAACGGAGTCTTAACCACTGGATGGCCAGAAAAGTATCTGAGCAGTGTGCTTTTAATAGAAATATAAACCCTTCTCAGGATGCAGTGAAGTTTTCCAAGCTTCTCTTTCCCCTCTCCCCCGCTTCCCCCTTGGCAAAGCTGCAGAGAAGCAGGAACACGCCCCCAGTCTTGCAGTTCCTCTGATTGTCCAGTCCTCCGTGGAAAATCTTATTATTTGTTTGTCAGAACAGAGACAAAATCAATGTCCTTAAAAGGAGACAGCAACTGCTGAGGAGGACCACGCTCACCCTGCAGCCTCCTCCTTACCCCGCTCCGGCCTGCCTGTGCGGGGCAGAGGACCAGCAGACAAGCTGGGGCCGTGCCTGGGAAGACCTCGAAAAAGGGAGTCTGTAGTTCTCCTGCCCTCCTTGGGAAAAAGGGGCTTGGAAAGACTCCCTTTCCCTTCAGGCTTCCCCTGGTGCCAGACACACAGACTGTGAAAAGAAGCCCCGCTCCAACGGCGGCCTGAAGCTTCTGAAACAAGCCACCTGCGGTGGAAGGCAGCGAGAGGGGCCCAGCGCCAGCAGCACACAGCTTCCCTGCGCTTGAGAGCCAACAGAGAAACCCGATCGGAGCACTCCACTAGTTACCTTATCTGACCCCTTCTCCCTGGAGCATCTCAACCTCTTTCATCGGATAATCCAACCTCACCAGGTATAATTAAAAAACATATATACCAGATAGCTCTGGCTTAGATAGAAGTGTTTGAGAAAGGCAAGTCCTGAACAGTCATTAACCTTGATTTACCAGAAAGGTAAGAAATAGGTGAGGACGGATTTCCCTGGGGGTCCAGTGGCTAAGACTCCGTGTTCACAATACAGGGGGCCTGGATTCAATCCCTGGGAACTACTGAGACCCCACCTGCCGTAACTAGGAGTTCACGTGGTGCAGCTAAAGTTTCCGCATGCCACAAAGAAGATCAAAGATCCTGCATGCTGCAGCTAAGATATGGTGCAGCCAAATAAATGCATAAAATAAATATTTTTGAAAAAGAAATCGGTAAGAAAAAAAAAAAGAAATAGGTAAGGAAATACTTATATACTAGAGGCCACAAAATGTAAGTTAAATCTTTACTTATTCTGTATTCTATTCTGCTAAAACCGGGTTTGAGATCTTTTACATTTCTTTTTCTTTTTTTACCTTCCATTTTATTTTTTCAATTGAAGTCCAGTCGATTTACAATGTTGTGCTAATTTCAGCTGTATAGCAAAGTGATTCAGTGACAAATAAATATACATATATAAGCTGAATATACAGATTCTTTTCAAACTCTTTTCCTTACAGGTTATTACAAAATACTAAGTACAGTTCCCTGCGGTATACAGTAGGTCCTTCTTCAGTTTTCCTAAAGGGTCAAAGAGCTTCATCCATCGATATTAGAAGGGTGTTTCCATCGTTTGCTGTAAACTGGAGCCTGTGACTGGCACAGGAATCTGCATCTGTTTGATCCAATTGTTTGGTATAGAAAACTGTCCCTGTTCACCTAAGTTGTAACTGTGTTCATCATCACAGGACGCGGACTTTACTCTGCGACCTAGTCACGATAAACCCTCTGCAACATCACTGCTCTATTTCCAAGCTTCTGAAACAAGCCACCTGCGGTGGAAGGCAGAGGGGCCCAGCGCCAGCAGCACACAGCTTCCCTGCGCTTGAGAGCCAACAGAGAAACCCGATCGGAGCACTCCACTAGTTACCTTATCTGACCCCTTCTCCCTGGAGCATCTCAACCTCTTTCATCGGATAATCCAACCTCACCAGGTATAATTAAAAAACATATATACCAGATAGCTCTGGCTTAGATAGAAGTGTTTGAGAAAGGCAAGTCCTGAACAGTCATTAACCTTGATTTACCAGAAAGGTAAGAAATAGGTGAGGACGGATTTCCCTGGGGGTCCAGTGGCTAAGACTCCGTGTTCACAATACAGGGGGCCTGGATTCAATCCCTGGGAACTACTGAGACCCCACCTGCCGTAACTAGGAGTTCACGTGGTGCAGCTAAAGTTTCCGCATGCCACAAAGAAGATCAAAGATCCTGCATGCTGCAGCTAAGATATGGTGCAGCCAAATAAATGCATAAAATAAATATTTTTGAAAAAGAAATCGGTAAGAAAAAAAAAAAGAAATAGGTAAGGAAATACTTATATACTAGAGGCCACAAAATGTAAGTTAAATCTTTACTTATTCTGTATTCTATTCTGCTAAAACCGGGGTTTGAGATCTTTTACATTTCTTTTTCTTTTTTTACCTTCCATTTTATTTTTTCAATTGAAGTCCAGTCGATTTACAATGTTGTGCTAATTTCAGCTGTATAGCAAAGTGATTCAGTGACAAATAAATATACATATATAAGCTGAATATACAGATTCTTTTCAAACTCTTTTCCTTACAGGTTATTACAAAATACTAAGTACAGTTCCCTGCGGTATACAGTAGGTCCTTCTTCAGTTTTCCTAAAGGGTCAAAGAGCTTCATCCATCGATATTAGAAGGGTGTTTCCATCGTTTGCTGTAAACTGGAGCCTGTGACTGGCACAGGAATCTGCATCTGTTTGATCCAATTGTTTGGTATAGAAAACTGTCCCTGTTCACCTAAGTTGTAACTGTGTTCATCATCACAGGACGCGGACTTTACTCTGCGACCTAGTCACGATAAACCCTCTGCAACATCACTGCTCTATTTCCAATTAACTCCACTAATGCAAAAACCTCTGTGGCAGTCTCAGGAATCCAACAGCATTCCTTCTTGTAAGCACAAAATAAATGCAAATTTTTAATAAATGACTCTCTGAGATTAACTGGAAACCACAGTGAAGAATTCTACTTTTCCAAACTCGCGTGTAAACCCATACCAAGGAATCCATGCAAATATCTAGGACAATGTAACACTCTCTGGAATTCCCTGGTGGCAGAGTGGTTAAGAATCCACCTGCTGAATGCAAATTGATACAGCCGCTATGGAAGACAGTATGGAGATTTCTTAAAAAACTAAAAATAGAAGCACCATACGACCCAGCAATCCCACTTTTAGGCTTTTACCCTGATGAAATCAAAATTGAAAGAAGCACATGTACCCCTAAGTTCATTGCAGCTCTCTATACAATAGCTAGAACATGGAAGCAACCTAGATGTCCATCGAAGAATGAATGGATGGAAAAGCTCTGGTACATACACACAATGGAGTACTTCTCAGCTGTAAAAAGAAATGCAGAAGAATCAGTCTTAATGAGGTGGCTGGAACTAGAACCTATTATACAATGTGAGAGACAAGCGAAAGAGATTATACAAAGAGAAAGACAAGTACAGTATACTAACACATATATATGGCATCTAGTAAGGTGGTAATGATTACACATGCAGTGAAATGATGGAAAAACAGACATAGAAAACAGACATATGGACACTGTGGGGAATGAACAGTGGGTGGGAGGCATAGAGGGAGTAACATGGAAACCTATACTATCATATGTGAAAAAAATAGCTATTGTCATTGTGCTGTGGGAATAGGGGATTCTGCAGGGGGGTGGTGCAACGGCCTGGAGGGGTGGGATGGGGGGCACTGGGACAGGGGTGGAGGAGGGAAGGGTTCAGGGATATATATAGGACTAATCTGGGATTATATACATCTGTAAACAACAAAACTCTGTAAAAATGAAAAAAAAAAAAAAAGGAACCCACCTACCAATGCAAGAAACATGGGTTCAACCCCTGGTCTGGGAAGATCCCACATGCTTTGGGGTGACAAAACCCTTGTGCCACAACTACCAAGCCCACGTGTTCTAGAGCCCACGCTCTACAACAAGAGAAGCCACCACAAGAAGTAAATAAAGCTCTCCAGGAGAGTTGTGGTGGTTATTGTTGTTGTTGTTGTTGTTGTTGTTATTATTAATTATTAATTATTATTATTGGTTTTCACTACAGCCTCAGGCTCTTCTCTAGTTGCAGGGAGTGGGGGCTACTCTCTAGTTGAGGTGAGCAGGCTTCCTCTTGCGGTGACTTCTCTTGTTGTGGAACTCGGGCTCTAGGGCACACGGGTTTCAGTAGTTGTGGCACATGGGCTCAGTAGTTGCGGCTCTGAGGCTCTAGAGCACAGGCTCCATAGTTGTAGCTCACAGGCTTAGTTGCTCCGCAGCATGTGGGATCTTCCCGGCTCAGAGATCAAACCCGTGTTTCCTGCATTGGCAGGCGAACTTTTAACCACTGAGCTGTGAGAGAAGCCCTCCAAGAGAGTTTTACATCTCACCCATGGTTCCATCACAGTAGATTTGGGAATGAGGGAAGAAGTCACTAAGTCAGGGTGGGGGAAATTCCAATTACCTGTTGGTGTTTCAACACCAATGACAGCATTTCCTGCTCTGGTATTTTCTGAAGGAAGACTGGACTAGCGCCAGCCAGGCTAAGTGCTCACTGACGCCTCCGCACAGCCTTGTGCAGCAGGTACTATTCCTCCCATTTACTGTTGGGGAAGCCGATGCACAGACAGCTTTCGGTACTTGCCCGGAGTCACACCGCTAATGAGCGGCTCAGAGTCCATGCCATGGGCATGACTCTCTACTGAATAAAAGGGAATATTTCAGCCAACAACTATTTGAGCATATACCATAGATTAGGTAATATAGGAGCTCACAAATACAATCTTTGCTCTCGAGGAGGAAAAAATTACTGGGAGCAATTTAGGAGGAGAAACAAGAGAAACTCCTAAGTAAATGATGAAGCAGGACGAGAGGAAGTCTCCTAAGCACATGCACGCATGCTAAGTCGCTTCAGTCGTGTCTCTGTGTGACCCCATGGACTGTAGCCCCCCAGGCTCCTCTGTCCATGGAATTCTCCAGGCAAGAAGACTGGAGTGGGTTGCCATGCCCTCCTCCAAGGTCTCTTCCCCACCCAGGGACTGAATCTGGGTCTCCCATATCACAGACAGACCCTTTACCATCTGAGCCACTGGGGAAGCTGCTTCCTAAGAGAGGCATAGACACTTTTCCATAGGGGTTCAGAGCAAAGAGGTGACAGTCTCACGTCTGGCCTGGAAGATAAAGGCTTCAGTCAGGAGATGGGATCTGAGCTAGATCTTCAAGGACAGCAGTATTCATATACATATATATATCTATATATATATATATGATTTTATTTATTTTGGGCTGTGCTGGCTCTTTGTTGCTGTGTGGGCTGTTCTCTAGATGCAGTGACTGAGGGCTACACTCGAGTTTCAGTGGGCAGACTTCTCACTGTGGTGGCTTCTCTTGTTGCAGAGCATAGGCTCTAGGGCACCCACGGGCTTCAGTAGTTGCGGCATCTGGGCTCAGTAGTTGTGGCTCAATAGTTGTAGTGCAAGAGGCTTAGTTGCTATGAGACACATGGGATCTTCCCTCATCAGGGATCAAACCCGTGTCTCCTGCATTGACAGGCAGATTCTTTACCACTGAGCCACGAGAGAAGCCCAAGGAGAGCAGTATTCTGACCAGAAGACAGCTGGGGAAGGACAGAAGTGGTTTAGGCTCAGAAAAAAGGAATGACATGTTGGGGAGTCGCATTTGACCTGTGGGTTCCCTGGTGGAGCAAAGGGATCCAGGTGGAACAAAGCATGAATCAGGACCAGGTCCCATGACCCCCCATCTTGGGCTCTTTCCACTTTGCTCCACTGCCTTGTCAATCAGAACATTCACCTGTTAATGACTCAGGCTTCTACGCTTGGCAGAACCTCCCCAGGACTCAAGGGCTTTAGTCTGGAAGGAAGTAACTCTTACCTCTGCTACTTCCTTTAGCCGGAGGAGGATTTCTCACTCTGGCCTGCTGCCAAGAAGCCGAAGAGTGACTTAATATATTTAGTCTTTTACTGCTCTTATGATCTCTGCCACACCCACCTTGATATACCCCTTTTATAAGCCTCATGATGGCTTCTCTCCCCTGCTAGCCTTTGTTAGAGGAGAATCTGGGTCTGACTCAAGGATAAATAGGCTTAGTCCCTAACCACAAGAATCATTAGTCCAGAGTCAAAGGGAGATGGCAAACACAAATTCACGATGTGTCATCACATTGTACTATGTGGAGTGACAGAGGTGCGCCCAGGATGAAATGAAAAAGAAAAGGTCCCCAACCTAGACTGAGGGGAATCCCTAGTGACTCAGTCGTTAAAAAAGAAAAGAAAAATCTGCCTGCAATGCAGGAACCACAGGAGACAAGGGTTCGATTCCTGGTTCAGGAAGATCCCTTGGAGGAGAGTATGGCAACCCACTCCAGTATTCTTGCCTGGAGAATCCCCATGGACAGGAGCCTGGCGAGCTACAGTCCACTGGGTCGCTAAGAGTCAGACATGACTGAAGTGACATAACACGCGTGAGATGACAGCAGTTGAGATGCACAGTGACAGTAGGTAGCCAACCAAAGGGGGCTGTGAGGTGTGGAGCACCTTCCAGGAAAAACACAGGCAGAAAGCAGGGTGGTGCCTGGAAAGAACCATAGACAATTTGGTGGGAGGCAGACAGTGTCAGAAAGAAGGCAGGAGAGGAAGACAGAAATATTTAACACGACCTTGTGTCATCCAAAATACACAGGAAAATGTGTCCTAAGCACTAGATCCTCTGTAATTTTTAAAAAATAAATACAGGGGCTTCCCCTGGTGGTCCAGTGGGTAAGGACACCGCCTTGCAGTGCAAGGGGCGCCGGGTTCAATTCCTGGCCTGGGAAGATCCCACGTGCCGCGGAGCAGCTGGACCAATGTGTCCAATTACCGAGCTGGAGCTCTGGAGCGCATGCGCCCAGAGCCGGTGCTCTGCGACGACAGATGCCACCGCGATGGGAGGCCCGCAGGAGCCAAAGAACAAAGACGGATGAAAATAGAGAAATGAAAGACCAATAGAAGTGGCCCGCCTGCTCCCCTCCCTCCCCAACCCGACCCCCACCCAAAATAAATAAATAAATCTTTAAAAATAAATAAATAAATAAATACAGTAAGGTGACGGATTAGGCTCTCCTTGGTAGCACAGTGGATAGGAACCGCCTGCCAATGCAGGGGACACAGGTTCTGTCCCTGGTTAGGGAAGATCCCACAAACTCTGGGGAAACTGAGCCCTCGTGTCAGGACTACTGAGCCCGCCAGGTGCAACTACTGGAGTCCCTGTGCCTAGGGCCTGGGCACTGAAACAAGAGAAGGCCGTGCAGTGCATCAAAGAGTAGCCCCTGATCGCTGCATCTAAACAAGGGCCATGCACAGCAACAAGGACCCAGCACAGCCAAAAATAAATAAATAAAAATTATTTTTATAGAAGAGAGCATTAAGATTAAAGAAAAAAGAGAATTTTTTTAAAAAAAAGACGATAGATCAAATGTTCTCTACAGTGTCTTACAGTCAGTCCCCTGCTGCAAGCACCCGTGCAGGGCCTGTCTGAGATCTGAGTTCAAAGGTTGCGAGTTCCTGATGGAAGAGTTCAAAGGTTGCGAGTTCCTGATGGAAGACACTGTCACTCAGTCAGTAAGCCCTGTTCAACCTCTTTGCATGCATGCATGCTAAGTCGCTTCAATAGTGTCTGACTTTGTGACCCCACAGACTGTAGCCCCCCAGGCTCCTCTGTCCATGGGATTCTCCAGGCAAGAAGACTGGAGTGGGTTACCATTTCCTCCTTCAGGGGATCTACCCAACCAAAGGACTGAACCCATGTCTCCTCCATCTCCTGCACTGGCAGGCAGATTCTTTACCAACTGTGCCACCTGGAAAGCCCTCCCTACAGGCCCACAATAACAGAATGTTACATGCTGCTGTGAAGTCTTCAATATAGGAGCCCCAGCAATTGTCTAGGATTCTAGGTATCGATACTTTATGGCGAGTAAGGAAATTAGGGGAAAGGGAAATCAGGAGATGGAGAATCCGTAACCACTTGCCCCTCTTGCCCATCCAGGCTATTATGAGGGGCCACAAGGAACCATCACCTTTGTTGGCTGCAGAAAGAGAACGTTAGGCACCCTGTACTAACTGACTCCCCATCTAGGAAATGCTGTTCTCAAACAAAAATAAAAATCTTTCAAGGGCTTCCGTGGTGGTCCCTGCCTTGCAGGGAAAGGGGCGCTGGTTCGATCCCCGGCCCGGGAAGATCCTAGGTACCGTGGAGTGGCTGGACCAGTGTGTCCAATTACGCGCCAGCGCTCTGCAGCGCACGCGCCCAGAGCCAGTGCTCTGCAACGAGAGAAGCCGCTGCGATGGGAGGCCCACACAGACCAAAAATTAAGGATGCATGAAAATAAATAAATAAATAAATAAATACCAATAAAAGAGGCCAAAATATTGAAGAAGAAAAAAAAAAGCTTTCACATTAGGGGGGTTAAAAAAAAAAAAAAAAAAAACAGGAAAAGAAGTGCTATTCCCCATGATGCCCCATTCCCTGGGGTGCTCGGTGAGTGCTACAGGGTTAAGTAGGGCTGTTTTGGCACCCAGACACCATCCACCAAGAAGCACAGAGAGGACTCCCCTGATAGCTCAGTAGATAAGAATCCAACTGCCAACCCACGAGACACGAGTTTGATTCCTCGTCGGGGAACACCCTACATATTGCGACGGCAACAAAGTCCGGACACCACAACACGTAAGACGGAGCTCTAGAGCCCGCGCTCCGCCGCTAGAGAGTAGACCCCTGCTCTCTGCAACCAGAGAAAGCCCACATGCAGCAATGAAGAATCCAGGGCCGTCAAAAAAAAATTTTTTTTATTAAAACAGCACGGGATTCTCCAGGCAAGAAGACTGGAGTGGGTTACCTTTTCCTTCAGGGATCCCCCCTCCATCCCCTTTTGCACTGGCAGGCAGATTCTTTACCAACTGTGCCACCTGGAAAGCCCTCCCTACAGGCCCACAATAACAGAATGTTACATGCTGCTGTGAAGTCTTCAATATAGGAGCCCCAGCAATTGTCTAGGATTCTAGGTATCGATACTTTATGGCGAGTAAGGAAATTAGGGGAAAGGGAAATCAGGAGATGGAGAATCCGTAACCACTTGCCCCTCTTGCCCATCCAGGCTATTATGAGGGGCCACAAGGAACCATCACCTTTGTTGGCTGCAGAAAGAGAACGTTAGGCACCCTGTACTAACTGACTCCCCATCTAGGAAATGCTGTTCTCAAACAAAAATAAAAATCTTTCAAGGGCTTCCGTGGTGGTCCCTGCCTTGCAGGGAAAGGGGCGCTGGTTCGATCCCCGGCCCGGGAAGATCCTAGGTACCGTGGAGTGGCTGGACCAGTGTGTCCAATTACGCGCCAGCGCTCTGCAGCGCACGCGCCCAGAGCCAGTGCTCTGCAACGAGAGAAGCCGCTGCGATGGGAGGCCCACACAGACCAAAAATTAAGGATGCATGAAAATAAATAAATAAATAAATAAATACCAATAAAAGAGGCCAAAATATTGAAGAAGAAAAAAAAAAGCTTTCACATTAGGGGGGTTAAAAAAAAAAAAAAAAAAAACAGGAAAAGAAGTGCTATTCCCCATGATGCCCCATTCCCTGGGGTGCTCGGTGAGTGCTACAGGGTTAAGTAGGGCTGTTTTGGCACCCAGACACCATCCACCAAGAAGCACAGAGAGGACTCCCCTGATAGCTCAGTAGATAAGAATCCAACTGCCAACCCACGAGACACGAGTTTGATTCCTCGTCGGGGAACACCCTACATATTGCGACGGCAACAAAGTCCGGACACCACAACACGTAAGACGGAGCTCTAGAGCCCGCGCTCCGCCGCTAGAGAGTAGACCCCTGCTCTCTGCAACCAGAGAAAGCCCACATGCAGCAATGAAGAATCCAGGGCCGTCAAAAAAAAATTTTTTTTATTAAAAAAAAAGGCAGCACAGGGATTCTCCAGGTGAGGGTGGGCATGTTGGATCCCCGCTCCCCATGCTTATCCCCGCCATTATCCTGTCCCTAGGGCTAGCTTAAGCCTTGTCCCCAGTTTTGCTCTTTTGTGAAAATTCATGGGGAATCCCTACGGTGATGCGCTCCTCACTGAGACTTCTGCCCACTTCGTTTCCATTTACGTCCAGCCTTTCACCCTAGATGTGAAAAAGTGACACCGAGGGTGGTCGTCAATCAAATCCATGAAACACTCGCTTGCATTAATTAATAAAGAATACACTGTAACCTACCTTCACTGTTCAGGCTTGCCTGAAATTGTTTTTACAAAAATGTGCATTTCTTCTAAAGTTCACTATGCCAGAAATTCGACTGAATTCTTGCCCAGTCAGCAGCGTCCAGGTTGAGCTCCAGCCGGTTAAAACTGGTTGAGACAGGGCCTTCCATCTGGGCATGCGCGAGTGGTCCCTGGTTACGTTTTGACGTCAGAGACGCCACCAAACTCCGCCCTCAACATGCTGATGGTTTCTCAACACGTGGCCCATGAAGAAGCCTGTAGCTTCCTGGCACCTGTGCAGAACCTGGATCGTGTCAACTCTTTTTCCTCCATCATGCCTCTTTTATTTGTATTTATTTTCATCCATCTTTTTATACTTTGGCCCATGTGGGCCCCCCATTGAAGGCCAAAGAACAAAGATAAATAAAATGAAAGATCAATATTAGTGCCCGCCCCCCAAAAGAACTCCATAGCATCTTAATCATTCCCCCTCAAAGGTCCGACTCTGGATCTTCTAGAATCTTCTTTAAAAAGACATTTCCTAGGTCCGTCCTTCTTTCCCCAGCGGTGTAGTCCACAGTAAGGACGTCTAGCTGGGTCCTGGTCTCACCAGACCACATCCTGCCCATTTCATGACTGAAGAATGATCAAGATATTCTGAATCACAGAGAAAATTGGGTGGTTCTCCCATCACAGGAGTGACAGGAGCCTGCCTAGTGCTGAACAAACTTTCACAGAGCTAATTCAAGTGTGCCCCTCCTGGAATTTAGCAAGGATAATAATGCATTTGACTTTTTTAAAACCATATTTTTAAGCATCTTTAGTTACTCTCCAATATAAATCCTTCCAAAAGCTATGATACCGGACCTCCCTGGTGGTTAAGAATTCACCTTTCAGTGCAGAGGACAGAGGATGCTGATTTGAGCCCTAGTCAGGAAACAGATCCCATATGGTGCGGGGAAACTAAACCCACACACCACAGTTAAGAGAGGAGCCTGATTACCACCAAAAAAGATCCCTCAAGCTGCAACCAAGACCTGATGCAACCAAAGAAGTAAATATTTTTAAAAATTAGGATATAGCCAAAGGCTAGTCAGTATGTTTACAAGCGATCTCCTTAGTCAGAATTATTGAAAATCTAATTATGATCTGAGAACTCAAGCTTTGATTAAATTTGTAGACTTTATGCTTCAGGACGAATTCTCTGAAACTCAATAATGTGAGAATGTCATTTAAAGCCTGACCCACCTTTGGCTATTACGATAATATAGGAATAGTACCAGCCTGGAAATCTGAGATCCAAGGTTTGGTTCCAGCTCCCCTTCTGCACTTTCCTTTTCCTCTGGAGTCCCAAACAACCTAACCTGCTGAGCACATAGACAGGTGGGTGTTCAATAAACTACTTGTTGAACAAACATTTTAGGGTACATCTATAGGAGACAGTGAGAGATCTTTAGTAGTGAGGAAGTGTGGACTATTTCCGTTTTCTTCCTTCTATTTTTCTGTATTTGCCAGATTTTGAACAAAGCAAATCCCAATTCAAAAGTTCTTCTCCTATGAGGGCATCGCTGCCCCTATGACAAAAGGTGCTCGATGAACGTTCCTTCTCTTCCCTTTCTTTGGAATTCTTGATCATCCATGATCGGGAAGCAAATACTAGCTCTGCAGGGAGTCAGGTCACCCTTTCTGGAAAAGAAGATGAAATAACTTCCTCTGAAAAACTTCCTCTCTCGGAGGAAGAAATGCCCGCGAGGCCCCCGACCCTCCACGCCAATCCAAGGCACCCTCCTCCTGGCCCCCGAGCCCAGCAGCATCAACTTGGTGCTGCTCCAGGCACGCGGGACAGGGAATCCCCGCCCCAGAACGCGTCACGCCCAACCTTCTGCGCCTGCGCGCCCGGCCACCGGCGACTCAGGAGCGCGCACGGCCGCGTTCTTCTCAAGGCTCTGTGAACGCGCAAGCGAAAGCGGCCCGCGAAGGAACGTGCACCCTTCCTCCCCCTAGCGGACAACAGTGCAACAACAGGGCTTGGAACAGGTTTTGGCGGAAAAAGGGTGCCAGGCATCGAGGAGGGTCATTTGGGGGGAGCCAATTTCATTTTGCGGAACCTCCCTTCCTTCCTTCCACAGTCTTCATTTCCAGATCAGAACAAGAGAAAAGGGAAGGCACCAACCTTGAGCCCTTAATGTGCCAGGCCCTTTGTACATATTATCTTTCCACTGGATTATTTGTCCGATTTCCAGAGGTGACTTCCCTAGAGTAACGCAGCTAGCTAGTGATGAGTCTGGTACCCAGGTCTGTGTGCTCCAAAAGTTGACTGCATCCCTGACCCTTGGGGATGGGGTCCTGGGCTTTGAGAAAGGAGAACCTGTTTCTCTCTAGCTGAGAAGTCTCTGCAACAACACCCAGGACCATTTCCGTGGTCATTTGAAAGCAGCTTGGCTCATGAGGCAGGAGAACTTTTCAGACTGTGCCTGGGGCATCAGGCAGGACCCCAGTTCCTGAAGAACTATAGGGGCTCAAGGCAAGACTATTCCAAGTTGCCAAACACACAGTCCTCCAGGTCCGGGGGCAGAGGGAAGGCAGGAAGGGACCTGGAGGAGGGGAGGTGGTAATCCTCCTTGATGAGGCTGTCGGGGCACCGCAGGTTAATGTTGGTGCCTACAACTGCAGGACTGTTTAGGGATGAGAGAGGCAGTTTCCTCAACTCTTGTCTGGTGACCAGAACTTTAGAGAGACTTACGATCCCAAAAATGCCAGTCACCTCTTGCCTTTCAAGAGAGACTGAAGTGGGTGGGAGGAGTGAGAACCTGTATAATGAGGCAGAGGTTGCTAGCTCTGCAGGGAGTCAGGTCACCCTTTCTGGAAAAGAAGATGAAATAACTTCCTCTGAAAAACTTCCTCTCTCGGAGGAAGAAATGCCCGCGAGGCCCCGACCCTCCACGCCAATCCAAGGCCCCCTCCTCCTGGCCCCAGCCCAGCAGCATCAACTTGGTGCTGCTCCAGGCACGCGGGACAGGGAATCCCGCCCCAGACCGCGTCACGCCCAACCTGCTGCGCCTGCGCGCCCGGCCACCGGCGACTCAGGAGCGCGCACGGCCGCGTTCTTCTCAAGGCTCTGTGAACGCGCAAGCGAAAGCGGCCCGCGAAGGAACGTGCACCCTTCCTCCCCCTAGCGGACAACAGTGCAACAACAGGGCTTGGAACAGGTTTTGGCGGAAAAAGGGTGCCAGGCATCGAGGAGGGTCATTTGGGGGGAGCCAATTTCATTTTGCGGAACCTCCCTTCCTTCCTTCCACAGTCTTCATTTCCAGATCAGAACAAGAGAAAAGGGAAGGCACCAACCTTGAGCCCTTAATGTGCCAGGCCCTTTGTACATATTATCTTTCCACTGGATTATTTGTCCGATTTCCAGAGGTGACTTCCCTAGAGTAACGCAGCTAGCTAGTGATGAGTCTGGTACCCAGGTCTGTGTGCTCCAAAAGTTGACTGCATCCCTGACCCTTGGGGATGGGGTCCTGGGCTTTGAGAAAGGAGAACCTGTTTCTCTCTAGCTGAGAAGTCTCTGCAACAACACCCAGGACCATTTCCGTGGTCATTTGAAAGCAGCTTGGCTCATGAGGCAGGAGAACTTTTCAGACTGTGCCTGGGGCATCAGGCAGGACCCCAGTTCCTGAAGAACTATAGGGGCTCAAGGCAAGACTATTCCAAGTTGCCAAACACACAGTCCTCCAGGTCCGGGGGCAGAGGGAAGGCAGGAAGGGACCTGGAGGAGGGGAGGTGGTAATCCTCCTTGATGAGGCTGTCGGGGCACCGCAGGTTAATGTTGGTGCCTACAACTGCAGGACTGTTTAGGGATGAGAGAGGCAGTTTCCTCAACTCTTGTCTGGTGACCAGAACTTTAGAGAGACTTACGATCCCAAAAATGCCAGTCACCTCTTGCCTTTCAAGAGAGACTGAAGTGGGTGGGAGGAGTGAGAACCTGTATAATGAGGCAGAGGTTGCTGGCCTGGATTTCCAAGACAACCAAGGACAACACTGTAGAAACGTCCAAACTGAAGGAGCGAGAAAGCTGGTAGGTGGTCTGGGTGACTTCTGCTCGTGATCCTGGAGGAGGCGCACGAATAGTGGCTCTTCTCTCTTCTCAGGGCAGCTTTGGAAGAGACCAGAAACCAGACACAGACTCATGTGAGAAGGCAACACGGTTTCTAAAAGGCAAGATGATACCTGACGTCCTAAAGGCATGAAACAGTCTGGGCCTCAGTCTAGCTGACATGAGTTGGAATCCTAACTGTGCCTCTTAGGCACTGTATCATGTTGGGCAACTCACTCAGATTTAATCCGTTCAAATCTCAGTCTTCTCATCGGAAAAATGGGGACAAAAAGTCTCGTATTACAGTTTTAAGAATGATGCCAGAGGGCTTCCTTAGTGGTCCAGGATAGTCCGCCTTGCAGTGCAGGGGGCACCGGTTCAATCCCTGGCCCAGGAAGACCCCTTGTGCCGCAGAGCGGCTGGACTGGTATGTCCAATCGCGAATCGGTGCTCCGGACCACATGCTCCCAGAGCCAGTGCTCTGCGGACAGAGGGGCCACTGCAATGGGAGGCCCACACATGCCAAGGAATAAAAAAGATGGATGAAAATCAATATAAATATAAAGTAACATGATGAGAAAAAGAAAGAAAAAAATTTTTAAAGATGCTAGAGTGTATAGCACAGATAAGAGATTCTCTGAATAAAATCTAAAATCCACCACATTTGAAAAGACTGATCTAGGGCTTCCCTGGTGGTCCAGTGGGTAAGGACACCGCCTTGCAGTGCAAGGGGCGCTGGTTCGATCCCTGGCCTGGGAAGATCCCACGTGCCGCGGAGTGGCTGGACCAATGTGTCCAATTACCGAGCCAGAGCTCTAGAGCGCATGCGCACAGAGCCAGTGCTCTGCGACAACAGAGGCCACTGCGATGGGAGGCCCACACGGGCCAAAGAACAAAAAGATGGATGAAACTGAATAAATGAAAGACCAATAGAAGTGGCCCGCCCACTCCCCTCCCTCCCATTCCCTCCCTCCCGGCAAAAAGACTGATCTAGATGAGAGAAGTAGATAAAGTGGTAGAAAACACGTGTTTATACAAGGTAGTCTTGAAGGAAAGATAATCCAACTGTATTTTAGTGAGCTGTCTTTCCCATCTCAACTCCCACAAACTGCCTGTACCACTCAGCTTGCTCTTACCTGTGTAGTCTATCATTTTCTTGTTCACATTTAGTCTCCTTGACCAGATTATCAACCGCTCGAATAAACACAGTCAACAAACCATTCATTACATTCCAGATCTTGGGTCACTGTCAACAGATCACTGAAGACCTGGCAGCCACGGTTGCCAGAATCAAGGCAGTCGGCACCAGGGTGCAGGAGCCAAGAGTAAACATCATCGAGGTCTTGCCCAGAGCTGTGGTTTGGCTGCAACGGGGATAATGTCTATGGTTCTGGCTGCTTGCACCTCAAGACGGACATCAGGAAGCTGTGGCACAGCAGCTCAAATTTGCAAATGGGTGTAAATGTTTTCCTGAGTACAGGTTGAACACATGGGGACCCCGGAGCCTGGGCCGGTGCAGGCAGAGCGGGGGATGCAATTTCACCTGCCAAATGTGAACGGTTCCGGACATGCCAGACCGTTAGAACAAGCAGGCACAATCTTTCTGGAAAATAATCTTAAGCCTACTGAGCCGGGGATGCAATTTCACCTGCCAAGATGGATGAAAATCAATATAAATATAAAGTAACATGATGAGAAATGAAAGAAAAAAATTTTTAAAGATGCTAGAGTGTATAGCACAGATAAGAGATTCTCTGAATAAAATCTAAAATCCACCACATTTGAAAAGACTGATCTAGGGCTTCCCTGGTGGTCCAGTGGGTAAGGACACCGCCTTGCAGTGCAAGGGGCGCTGGTTCGATCCCTGGCCTGGGAAGATCCCACGTGCCGCGGAGTGGCTGGACCAATGTGTCCAATTACCGAGCCAGAGCTCTAGAGCGCATGCGCACAGAGCCAGTGCTCTGCGACAACAGAGGCCACTGCGATGGGAGGCCCACACGGGCCAAAGAACAAAAAGATGGATGAAACTGAATAAATGAAAGACCAATAGAAGTGGCCCGCCCACTCCCCTCCCTCCCCATTCCCTCCCTCCCGGCAAAAAGACTGATCTAGATGAGAGAAGTAGATAAAGTGGTAGAAAACACGTGTTTATACAAGGTAGTCTTGAAGGAAAGATAATCCAACTGTATTTTAGTGAGCTGTCTTTCCCATCTCAACTCCCACAAACTGCCTGTACCACTCAGCTTGCTCTTACCTGTGTAGTCTATCATTTTCTTGTTCACATTTAGTCTCCTTGACCAGATTATCAACCGCTCGAATAAACACAGTCAACAAACCATTCATTACATTCCAGATCTTGGGTCACTGTCAACAGATCACTGAAGACCTGGCAGCCACGGTTGCCAGAATCAAGGCAGTCGGCACCAGGGTGCAGGAGCCAAGAGTAAACATCATCGAGGTCTTGCCCAGAGCTGTGGTTTGGCTGCAACGGGGATAATGTCTATGGTTCTGGCTGCTTGCACCTCAAGACGGACATCAGGAAGCTGTGGCACAGCAGCTCAAATTTGCAAATGGGTGTAAATGTTTTCCTGAGTACAGGTTGAACACATGGGGACCCCGGAGCCTGGGCCGGTGCAGGCAGAGCGGGGGATGCAATTTCACCTGCCAAATGTGAACGGTTCCGGACATGCCAGACCGTTAGAACAAGCAGGCACAATCTTTCTTGAAAATAATCTTAAGATAAAATACTACTCGGAATACTGAATGTGCCCTGGCACACGGGATGAAAACCATCAGGTGGGTGCAGTAAGCTTGACAACACATTTACTGTTAACCACGCCCGAGGCAAACCCGAACCTGGGGAAATTGTGGCTACCTGGGAAACCTTTCAAAGAGCTAAGTGACTCAGAGAAGCAGGACACATCCTTGCTGCCCAAATCACTCTGCTTCCTGTAGGGAATGGCCATCTCAGCGCTGACAAGCTGGGAATCCCTCTCCTTCCCCTCCCATCCCTCTCTTGCCACCCTCCAGGCCTATGAGAGCGGTTTTGCAGACAGAGATGGAGATGCTGGGCAAGCAAAAATGAAAGGGACAGAAGCAACAGGTTACACACTCAAAATAAGACACACTCACAGGACACTGCCTGTTCCAGAGACGGTAATGGAGACACTCTTCTGCCTTACCCTGAATGATCGTGTGGGTGCATACCCACAAAACCTCACTCAGCCATGCTGAAGATCTGGGCAATGTACTCTGATATAATCTACACCTCCACTGAAAACCCAAAACGAAAGACTACCAGCCACAGGCTCCTCTGTTCGCTATCTTTTATTGAAGGGTCCCACATCCTCACGGGACCCCAGCCAAACCAGAAACCAGACAGGCCCCCGAAATATAGCAGGAGGCCTGGAAGGGGGAGGGGAATGACGTACGATCCCACTACACCTCCCTGGAAACAGAAACCCACCACAGACAGACAGACAGACTGGGGTCAGGATGGGGGAGACCTCACCTCCCTCTAGGTTCTCTCCCCACCGCCCCCACTCGAAAAGAAAGTCAAACACTGACTACATAGCACCCCGGCCCCCTCCCACCCTAGCAGCGTTTGTGGGATCCACCCCTTTGCAAGGGGAGGCCCCGAGGCAGCTTGCCGTCCCTCTCCTTCACTTTGGTTCGCTCCCGGCAGCTCCGTGCCCTCATCCTTCCTCAGCCTCCGGCCCAGTCACCCCTACGTCTTCTATCACCTACTCGGACCTTCTCTCTCGTCTCCAGGGGCTTCCTGCCCCAGCGCATCTGGGGAAGCAGCGTTCCTCCCAGCAAGAGGCCCTGCCAGGCCCTCTCTGCCCAGGACGCGGGGCTCACACGGCCGCGCCACTCTCCTTGAGGTCAGGGGCTGAGCGCTGCCGTCTCATCCTCGGGGGCGTAGTGTACGGGGGGTAGCGGGACCCTGGGGGCCGCTGGGCAGGGTACGGTTGGGGCTGCTGGGGATAATAGTTGTGCTTTTTGGGCTGGAAGTGCTGGGGTTCGGGCTGTGCAGAACCCCCTCCCCGGGACCGGCCCCCTCCGTCCAGGGAGTTCCGGCGGGGACGGTGGGACCTGCGGGGACTCGGGGGCCTGCGGGCAGGGGTGGCCGGAGGCGGGGTGAGCTCCTCAGGGGGCTGGGGTGGAGCTGGGGACTCCGCAGCCCCCGTCCCTGGCCAGGACTCGCGGTGCTGGGGGTTGCTCTTGAAGGGGAAGCGCAGCTTGCAGTCGTGAGGGGGCACAAAGCGGGCAGGGGGTCTGCGCAGCCCCCCGCCCCGGCCCCCGGAGCCCTGCAGTCCCTGCAGCCGCAGCTGCTCCTGCTTGAGCCAGCGGAGGCGGCCCCGACGGAAGGCGGGGTCCTCCTCCATCAGTCGCGACACCCGCTCCCAGCTCGACAGAGGGGGTGAGGAGGGCCGGGCGGGGGGCGCTCGGTCACCGGGGGCTTCCTCCTCCGCTGCCTCAGACCCTTGGGGCTGGGCCCACATGGCCTCGCCGGCGTCTTCATTCTCGTCTTCGTGATCCTGGGAGGGGGAGGGGGGAAGAGGGAAGGGGAGAGCGTGAGGACAGTGACTCCTAAGGACGTGCGTGGACACGTGGGGAGGGCGGGGACGCGGGAAACAGCTGGAGGTCCAGGGTCCTGAGAAGGGCGTGGGCTTGAGGAAGCTGGAGGGACACTGGCTTAGGAGCCCAGGCCCAGAGCCAGGTGGTCAGCCCCAGTCCAGGGTGGCCACCTCTCCGAGCAGGGGTCTGCATCGCTGGCTGGTCGCCTCAGAGCCTCCGTGCCCGTGAGGACTACAAGATGACGTCAGTAATGACAGGGCCTGTGACACCGGGCTGCTGTCAGACCACATGAGAAATTCCACAGACCTCATCTAGTGGGCGCTCAGCGATACTGCTGAGTAACTGATGCGCCTGGGAGTAGAGCAGTCAGTAGAAAAGGGAAGAAAAATACCTGCCATTGTTTCAGTGGACTGACACAACTGATGAAGAAAACTACGTAGCATGGCACACACACTAGACTTCCATAAAAAGCTAAATATATATATTCAAGTTATTACCGTATATTATTCATACTATATAATATAGAGAGCACCATGCTATATATTTTATATAAATACAAATACATTCATTCACATGGAAAAGACCAGAGGGAGGAGAGGGACAAAGTGCTGGGGCGGAATGGCGGGCAGGAGTTCCGGGGACGGTGGGACCTGGGACTCGGGGCCTGCGGGCAGGGGTGGCCGGAGGCGGGTGAGCTCCTCAGGGGGCTGGGGTGGAGCTGGGGACTCCGCAGCCCCCGTCCCTGGCCAGGACTCGCGGTGCTGGGGGTTGCTCTTGAAGGGGAAGCGCAGCTTGCAGTCGTGAGGGGGCACAAAGCGGGCAGGGGGTCTGCGCAGCCCCCCGCCCCGGCCCCCGGAGCCCTGCAGTCCCTGCAGCCGCAGCTGCTCCTGCTTGAGCCAGCGGAGGCGGCCCCGACGGAAGGCGGGGTCCTCCTCCATCAGTCGCGACACCCGCTCCCAGCTCGACAGAGGGGGTGAGGAGGGCCGGGCGGGGGGCGCTCGGTCACCGGGGGCTTCCTCCTCCGCTGCCTCAGACCCTTGGGGCTGGGCCCACATGGCCTCGCCGGCGTCTTCATTCTCGTCTTCGTGATCCTGGGAGGGGGAGGGGGGAAGAGGGAAGGGGAGAGCGTGAGGACAGTGACTCCTAAGGACGTGCGTGGACACGTGGGGAGGGCGGGGACGCGGAAACAGCTGGAGGTCCAGGGTCCTGAGAAGGGCGTGGGCTTGAGGAAGCTGGAGGGACACTGGCTTAGGAGCCCAGGCCCAGAGCCAGGTGGTCAGCCCCAGTCCAGGGTGGCCACCTCTCCGAGCAGGGGTCTGCATCGCTGGCTGGTCGCCTCAGAGCCTCCGTGCCCGTGAGGACTACAAGATGACGTCAGTAATGACAGGGCCTGTGACACCGGGCTGCTGTCAGACCACATGAGAAATTCCACAGACCTCATCTAGTGGGCGCTCAGCGATACTGCTGAGTAACTGATGCGCCTGGGAGTAGAGCAGTCAGTAGAAAAGGGAAGAAAAATACCTGCCATTGTTTCAGTGGACTGACACAACTGATGAAGAAAACTACGTAGCATGGCACACACACTAGACTTCCATAAAAAGCTAAATATATATATTCAAGTTATTACCGTATATTATTCATACTATATAATATAGAGAGAGCACCATGCTATATATTTTATATAAATACAAATACATTCATTCACATGGAAAAGACCAGAGGGAGGAGAGGGGACAGAAGGCCAGGGTGGGAGCGGCTGCAATGAAGGAAGAGAAAGAGGCTCACTGAGAAGTTATCATTTTAGTAAACACCTCCTGAAGGAAGTGAGGGGCGAGCTATTTGGTCTTGTCGAGGAAGGGCGCTCTAGGCAGAAAGAACAGCAGGTGCAAAGGCCCTGAGGCAGGAGATCAAGGACGCGCACGGACCCAAGGGTCTGGGGAGGGGAGAGTGGGAAGAGAGGGACAGGGCTGCACGTGGCGCTGTGAGCCTTCAACAAATAGGACAGTCATTATGGCTGCCTGCCTTTCACCCCCTTGAGCTGCCAAGGGGGAGCCAGCAGAAATTCTGTCTGCTGGGAGCAACCCCCACAGCTGGCAGGATGCCGGGCACTCGGGAAACACGCCACTCGTTACTTGCTGAGTGAATACAGGCAAAACTGGGGTAGGTGGTCACACGGCCGCTCACAGGGCCACCGTGAAGATCCAGGTGACCCAGGACAAGCACGCAGCACAGCGGCCACCAGAGTCAAGGGTCACCCAGGGGAGCAGTGGTTCTAAGAGTGAAGAGTATGGGAACACCCAGTGGGTGGTACCTCAAGGACTGTACCCTTCAGAGCAGTGGTTCTCAAACTCCCCCACGCTTCAGAACTAGCCGGGCACTTAGCATGAATGCAGGTTCATTTATCATCTCCACCCCCAAAGATGCTGGGCTTCCCTGGTGGTCCAGTGGGTAAGGACACCGCCTTGCAGTGCAAGGGGCGCCGGTTCGATCCCTGGCCTGGGAAGATCCCATGTGCCGCGGAGCGGCTGGACCCATGTGTCCAATTACCGAGCCAGAGCTCTGGAGCGCATGCGCCCAGAGCCGGCGCTCTGCGACAACAGAGGCCACTGCGATGGGAGGCCCACACAGGCCGAAGAACAAAGACGGCTGAAAATGGACAAATGAAAGACCAATAGAAGTGGCCCGCCTGCTCCCTCCCTCCCTACCCTACCCCATCAAAATAAATAAATAAATAAATCTTAAAAATAAAACTAAAACACCCCCAAAGATGCTGATTCAGTGGGTCTGGGGCAAAAGTATTTAAATTTCTTTTTTTACATGAGGAGGAGAGGGGACAGAAGGCCAGGGTGGGAGCGGCTGCAATGAAGGAAGAGAAAGAGGCTCACTGAGAAGTTATCATTTTAGTAAACACCTCCTGAAGGAAGTGAGGGGCGAGCTATTTGGTCTTGTCGAGGAAGGGCGCTCTAGGCAGAAAGAACAGCAGGTGCAAAGGCCCTGAGGCAGGAGATCAAGGACGCGCACGGACCCAAGGGTCTGGGGAGGGGAGAGTGGGAAGAGAGGGACAGGGCTGCACGTGGCGCTGTGAGCCTTCAACAAATAGGACAGTCATTATGGCTGCCTGCCTTTCACCCCCTTGAGCTGCCAAGGGGGAGCCAGCAGAAATTCTGTCTGCTGGGAGCAACCCCCACAGCTGGCAGGATGCCGGGCACTCGGGAAACACGCCACTCGTTACTTGCTGAGTGAATACAGGCAAAACTGGGGTAGGTGGTCACACGGCCGCTCACAGGGCCACCGTGAAGATCCAGGTGACCCAGGACAAGCACGCAGCACAGCGGCCACCAGAGTCAAGGGTCACCCAGGGGAGCAGTGGTTCTAAGAGTGAAGAGTATGGGAACACCCAGTGGGTGGTACCTCAAGGACTGTACCCTTCAGAGCAGTGGTTCTCAAACTCCCCCACGCTTCAGAACTAGCCGGGCACTTAGCATGAATGCAGGTTCATTTATCATCTCCACCCCCAAAGATGCTGGGCTTCCCTGGTGGTCCAGTGGGTAAGGACACCGCCTTGCAGTGCAAGGGGCGCCGGTTCGATCCCTGGCCTGGGAAGATCCCATGTGCCGCGGAGCGGCTGGACCCATGTGTCCAATTACCGAGCCAGAGCTCTGGAGCGCATGCGCCCAGAGCCGGCGCTCTGCGACAACAGAGGCCACTGCGATGGGAGGCCCACACAGGCCGAAGAACAAAGACGGCTGAAAATGGACAAATGAAAGACCAATAGAAGTGACCCGCCTGCTCCCCTCCCTCCCTACCCTACCCCCATCAAAATAAATAAATAAATAAATCTTAAAAAAATAAAAACTAAAAACACCCCCAAAGATGCTGATTCAGTGGGTCTGGGGCAAAACCCACTCATCTGCATTTTCAGTTAGGGGCCTGGTGGTTGTGGGCCATGGGATTCACAAACTATGCTGACAGGAGCTACTATGTTACACTCAAGCTTCTTTTAAAGGCAGAGGGGAAAGGAGGCTGGATTCTGCAGTGAGAGTTTCTGGTTCTTACAGGGGAGGACAGCGGGCTGGGAGGAGCTGGGGGGAGAGGCCAGGCAGAGCCCACCCTACCTGGGTCAGGGGGATGACCCTTTCCATGCGAAGCATGCGATCCCTCAGGGCCTGCAGCTCGCGGTCCTTGGTGCTGTTCTGCAGCTTCACCTCCTGCAGGATCCCTGTCAGCTTGTCGATGTGAGCCCGCAGGTCCTCCACCTCCGCGCCGCGGGCGCCCTCCTCGCTGCCACCACCTCCGCCTCCACCGCCTTCCTCCTCGCCCACCGTGTCCCAGACATCCCGGGCCACGGCCCTCCAGGCGTCCCCGGGCCCCTCGGGCTTGCCGTACGTGCGGCAGAGCTCTCGCATCTTGAGGGCGGCCAGGGCCTCGATCTCAGCCCGCCCGTGGCGGAAGTCAGCCAGGGCCACCTCGTAGCAGATCTCCTTCACGGCCTGCATCTTCAGGTCGGCCATGGTGGCCCAGCGGGGGTCTTTGCCCTGCAGCCGCCGGCGCTGGGGAATCTGGTACACCCTGCGGGGGGCCCTGCGCTTGCCGCTGCTGGGCAGGCCACAGCGCTTGACGATCGTCTGGACCGTGGTGGGGGGCAGCTGCTCGCGCAAGGACGAGATGAGCCGCCAGCTCTCTTCACAGGAGCGCTTGTCCGAGTCGTCCCCGCTGTCCGAATCTGCGTACTGGGGCCAGAGAGGGGAGACACGTGGGGAGACGGCTGAGGACACGCCAGAGCCAAGTGCGAAAGGGAAAGAGAGCAGTCGGCACTGGGCGGTGCGCGGCGCAGGGCTCGATCTCTGCTCGTCCTCCCTGCAGAGGCAACGACCATACCTCCTCACAGGGACGTTCAGAGGACGAACGTACTATGGAGTTCATGGCATGATGCCTGGCACACAGGAGTGAGTATTATGCCTGCCAAAAAAACCCCCAAAGATGCTGATTCAGTGGGTCTGGGGCAAAACCCACTCATCTGCATTTTCAGTTAGGGGCCTGGTGGTTGTGGGCCATGGGATTCACAAACTATGCTGACAGGAGCTACTATGTTACACTCAAGCTTCTTTTAAAGGCAGAGGGGAAAGGAGGCTGGATTCTGCAGTGAGAGTTTCTGGTTCTTACAGGGGAGGACAGCGGGCTGGGAGGAGCTGGGGGGAGAGGCCAGGCAGAGCCCACCCTACCTGGGTCAGGGGGATGACCCTTTCCATGCGAAGCATGCGATCCCTCAGGGCCTGCAGCTCGCGGTCCTTGGTGCTGTTCTGCAGCTTCACCTCCTGCAGGATCCCTGTCAGCTTGTCGATGTGAGCCCGCAGGTCCTCCACCTCCGCGCCGCGGGCGCCCTCCTCGCTGCCACCACCTCCGCCTCCACCGCCTTCCTCCTCGCCCACCGTGTCCCAGACATCCCGGGCCACGGCCCTCCAGGCGTCCCCGGGCCCCTCGGGCTTGCCGTACGTGCGGCAGAGCTCTCGCATCTTGAGGGCGGCCAGGGCCTCGATCTCAGCCCGCCCGTGGCGGAAGTCAGCCAGGGCCACCTCGTAGCAGATCTCCTTCACGGCCTGCATCTTCAGGTCGGCCATGGTGGCCCAGCGGGGGTCTTTGCCCTGCAGCCGCCGGCGCTGGGGAATCTGGTACACCCTGCGGGGGGCCCTGCGCTTGCCGCTGCTGGGCAGGCCACAGCGCTTGACGATCGTCTGGACCGTGGTGGGGGGCAGCTGCTCGCGCAAGGACGAGATGAGCCGCCAGCTCTCTTCACAGGAGCGCTTGTCCGAGTCGTCCCCGCTGTCCGAATCTGCGTACTGGGGCCAGAGAGGGGAGACACGTGGGGAGACGGCTGAGGACACGCCAGAGCCAAGTGCGAAAGGGAAAGAGAGCAGTCGGCACTGGGCGGTGCGCGGCGCAGGGCTCGATCTCTGCTCGTCCTCCCTGCAGAGGCAACGACCATACCTCCTCACAGGGACGTTCAGAGGACGAACGTACTATGGAGTTCATGGCATGATGCCTGGCACACAGAAGTGAGTATTAGCTGTGGCCATGCCAAGCGTGGGTTTCATGTACATATCACTTGAGACGAGGTTAAAGATTTAAAACAAAGTCCGGGCTTCCCTGGTGGTCCAGTGGGTAAGGACACTGCCTTGCAGTGCCAGGGGCGCTGGTTCGATCCCTGGCCTGGGAAGATCCCACGTGCTGCGGAGCGGCTGGACCCATGTGTCCAATTACCGAGCCAGAGCTCTGGAGCGCATGCGCCCAGAGCCAGCGCTCTGCGACAACAGAGGCTACCGCGATGGGAGGCCTACACGGGCCAAAGAACAAAGATGGATGACAGTGGACAAATGAAAGACCAACAGAAGTGGTCCGCCCACTCCCCTCCCTCCCCAACCCGACCCCTGCCCAAAATAAATAAATAAATAAATGTTAAAAAAAAAAAAAAACAAAGTCCAAGGGGCTTCCCTACTGATCAATGCAGGGGACGTGGGTTTGACCCCTGCTCGGGGAACTAAGACCCCACGTGCCATGGGGCAACTAAGCCCATTCGCTACAACTACAGAATCTGTGCGTCACGATGAAAGATCCCACGTGACCCAAATAAGACCCAACACAGCCAGATAAACACATATTTAAAAAAATAAAAATAAGCCGACTCAAAGAACAATCTTAAATAGCTAACAGCACGTGAATGCGTGCTCAGTCATGTCTGACTCTTTGCAACCCCAAGGACCGTAGCCCGCTGGCTCCTCTGTCCATGGGATTCTCCAGCCAAGAATACTGGAGTGGGTTGCCATTTCCTTCCCCCAAGGGATCTTTCCCCCCAGAAATCGAACCCGCAGCTCCTCCATTTTCTGCACTGCAGGCGGAGTCTTTACCACTGAGCCATCTGCGAAGCCCAAGTCACAGCACCGGTGGTAAAAGTCACGAGGGAGGCCCGGGATCAGCCAGAGTCCGGGAAGCCCCTGTCTGCGGGGAGGAATCCTCGGTCCTGCCATGCATGGGTTCCTCCCCAGTCACATTTCTCTGCCGCCCCCTCCTAGTCGCCACCTCCACCCCCCAGGCCAGGGCCCGCTCCCTACTCTGACTCAGCTGGAGCCCGGATGCAGAGCTGCCAGCCCACCTCCTGCCCGCCTGCCCGCCCTGTCCCCTCCTGCCTGGCCACCACGGCCCCGCCAGCCCCTCACCAGCCGCTGCTGCTCCAGCAGAAGATCGGCCTCTTCCTTTTCCTTGCGGTACTGGTTCTCCAGGTCCTGCAGCCTGTGGGTGGGTGGTGAGGGGAGCAGAGCTGTGAGGCTCCAGAGCCACCCCAGGGGAAGGGTCTGACCAGAGGCGAGTGCTGACAGCTGGGAGCCCAGGCGGGCAGCCGGGAGGTTCGGGGCACGAGCACCCTCCCCGCCTACCTCTTCTCCATCTCCAGCTTGATGTCAATGCCTTGCTGCTCCAGCAGCTCCTTCTGGGCAAAGTTCCAGTCGACGGGCTCGGAGGGGGGTCCGGGGGGCGGGGGGACCCCTCGCTCCCGCTCCAGCCGTGCCTGCTCCGGGTGATTGAAGCGGAACACGTGGTTCTTGCCCATCACGATCCTGTTCCCTGGAAGGGGGAGGACGGAGGAGTGGGCTCCCGCCCCAGAGCGGCACGCCTCCCCATGCCCGGGGGGTACGCGGCCTTGCCCACCAACGTGCGTGGCCCCCACCCCACCTCTCCCATGACCCCAAGGCCGAGGGTGGCTGGAGCCAAGGCTGCCCCAGTGGACCCGGGAACCGCCCCGTCCCTGACAGCCAAAGGGAGTCAGGAGGTGGGCGCCGTCTTCCTGCTGCCCTGAGGCAGCAAGACAGACCCAAACCTGCGCCCCTCTCTGCCCTTCCCAGCCCATCTTCACATCCCCACTGTCCCCTAGTTCTGAGGGCCCCCCAAGACGCTCTTCCCTGAACAGCCGGGTCCCTCACCACACCCTCCTCTACCTGACTTCAGCACCACAGGCTCAGTCACGAGCTTCCCATTGACATAGGTCTCGGCTCCTTCGCAAGGCTCCAGGGTGACCACCACTGAGGCAGGGAGAGAGGACAGGAAGCGGTCAGCCTCTGGGGGAAGAGGAGTAAGGTCACAGATTCCCACCCTGCATCCCCCCCAAACACACATGCACCCCAGCTCCACCCCCCAGTACCTGTTGGGGGTGCCACGGCCCCTCTGGTGGCAGGCAGCACAGGAAAGGAAGAGTAGAAGGAGGGTTAGAGCCCCAGCTGCAGCTCCCAGGAGCCTCTAGGGGGCTGCCTGCTCACCCTCCACCAGCCTCCCCAGCTTAGCAAGCCCAGAACTCTCAGACGGCGTGGTCTCTCAGGTCCAAGCCATCGGCAGGCCTGGTGGCCTCTGCCTTCCAGATGACCACTCCCTCCTTCCAAAACAACACTGCTCCTGGCCAGGTCTGGATTCCTCTGGCAGGCTCCCAGCCCCACTTCTGTCTGATGCATCTTGCAAACTGCTACCTGACTGATCTTCTCAAGCCACAGTCAACAGACCCCTGTCTTCATAGGACGAGATAAAGTCAACCTAAGCCACATGTACAAAACATCGAGCCTTCCTGCTGGGACACAAAGACGCCTGAGGCAGCTCCCTGTCCCACTGTCAGGAGGTCCCATACTTCAAAGACCCAGACCTGTGACCCCTTAGCTGAGGGGCACAGAGCAAGTCACCCAACTTCTGAGAGCTACACAATGGGATAACAAAGTCTTTCTTTGCAGAGTGACTGAAATGGAGTGACGTGCGAAAGGAAGCACTTATTTATGTTACAAGCAATAGAGAAACCATAACAAATGCTAACGTAAGGCAGAGATGAGCCTATGGAGGCTGTGGGAACACAAAAATAGCAAAGAGGAACTTGGCTTAGGGGCAGAGAACTGGAAATGACTACGGGAAAGTGCTAACTTGTGAGCTGATGTTAGGAAGGAAACTCGGATCGAGGGTCAGAAACAGTGGGGAAGATGGCAGGCAGACGGGAAATAAAGCATCACCACATCCAAGCCCGGCAACAGGAGAAGGTGGCAGAGGAGGGATGAGGGCAGCATGTCTCCTGCCCTTATTTCCCACCACGCCCCAAGCTCAGCACGAGCTTCCCATTGACATAGGTCTCGGCTCCTTCAAGGCTCCAGGGTGACCACCACTGAGGCAGGGAGAGAGGACAGGAAGCGGTCAGCCTCTGGGGGAAGAGGAGTAAGGTCACAGATTCCCACCCTGCATCCCCCCCAAACACACATGCACCCCAGCTCCACCCCCCAGTACCTGTTGGGGGTGCCACGGCCCCTCTGGTGGCAGGCAGCACAGGAAAGGAAGAGTAGAAGGAGGGTTAGAGCCCCAGCTGCAGCTCCCAGGAGCCTCTAGGGGGCTGCCTGCTCACCCTCCACCAGCCTCCCCAGCTTAGCAAGCCCAGAACTCTCAGACGGCGTGGTCTCTCAGGTCCAAGCCATCGGCAGGCCTGGTGGCCTCTGCCTTCCAGATGACCACTCCCTCCTTCCAAAACAACACTGCTCCTGGCCAGGTCTGGATTCCTCTGGCAGGCTCCCAGCCCCACTTCTGTCTGATGCATCTTGCAAACTGCTACCTGACTGATCTTCTCAAGCCACAGTCAACAGACCCCTGTCTTCATAGGACGAGATAAAGTCAACCTAAGCCACATGTACAAAACATCGAGCCTTCCTGCTGGGACACAAAGACGCCTGAGGCAGCTCCCTGTCCCACTGTCAGGAGGTCCCATACTTCAAAGACCCAGACCTGTGACCCCTTAGCTGAGGGGCACAGAGCAAGTCACCCAACTTCTGAGAGCTACACAATGGGATAACAAAGTCTTTCTTTGCAGAGTGACTGAAATGGAGTGACGTGCGAAAGGAAGCACTTATTTATGTTACAAGCAATAGAGAAACCATAACAAATGCTAACGTAAGGCAGAGATGAGCCTATGGAGGCTGTGGGAACACAAAAATAGCAAAGAGGAACTTGGCTTAGGGGCAGAGAACTGGAAATGACTACGGGAAAGTGCTAACTTGTGAGCTGATGTTAGGAAGGAAACTCGGATCGAGGGTCAGAAACAGTGGGGAAGATGGCAGGCAGACGGGAAATAAAGCATCACCACATCCAAGCCCGGCAACAGGAGAAGGTGGCAGAGGAGGGGATGAGACGGCTGTGAGGGCAGCATGTCTCCTGCCCTTATTTCCCACCACGCCCCAAGTCCATCCGTCCTTTCCACACACACCCTGTGCCACTGGAATGCACCAGGCACTAGTTGAGGTCCTAGAAATACAGAAGATTAAAAACCATAATCCCTGCTCTCACACACATCACTTCGCTCGGTAAGATAACAAACAAGTAATTGGGTGAATAGTCTAATAATAATCTGGGCTGGGTGGCGGTAGTTGTCCATGGAAGGAAATGGGGGCCAGGAGAGAACCCTTGTGAACCCGCAGCCATCTGAGCTGAGGCAGCCGGGACACCCAGCTCTGGCCCGAGAGCCAGCCAGCCTGCATCCCAAACCAGATCTGCCGGCTGCCGGCTGCGCGGTCTCGGGACCTCAGCTCCCTCACCTGTGGGCTGCGTCAGGAAATGCAACGCACACGGCAATTAACACCTATCCTTCCACGTTCACGGCTGTATCTGTGCTGACTGCTCGTCTCAGCTTGTCTTTGGCCAAGTCTTAAATCTGCCGTAAAAGCAAAGGCTCAAACAGATGAACCCTTTACACGGCCCTCGTCTTTGGGGCGGGCTTCCCTGGTGGCTCAGCAGTAGAGAATCTGCCTGCCAAGCAGGAAACTTGGGTTCGATCCCCTGGGTCAAGAAGATCCCTTGAAGAAGGAAATGGCCACCTTCTCCAGTATTCTTGCCTGGCGAATGCCATGAACGGAGGAGCCTGGCGGGCTGGAGTGCATAGAGTCACATCGTAGCAACGAAACAACAATATCTTCAGAGCACAGAACCAGCTACGGCTCACTGTGATGCAACCAGCACCTGCCCATCTTCTCCCCAGACACAGCCTGAGCACCTCCAAGGGTGGGTTGGCTCCGAGGGCCTCTGTGGTTTCGTATGACCCGAGAACACAGCTTGCGGGAACCACAGAACAGGAACTCGGCAGTCACCCACGGGGCTGAACTGATTTAACAGTTCACAGCTCGCAGCGCCAGAAGCGTCTGCTGCCGCTGGGGACCCGAACCAGCCAGAATGACGGCTGTCACCCGCTGACCCCAACCCGGACCGGAAGCCCACCTAGCAGGCATTCGACATGAGCTGCCGGCCGCGAGAGAGTGGCGTTTCTCGTTTTAAAAACGCCCCGATCACACATACCCGTGTCCTGTGCCCCATGGGGCGTCAGACCCGAGGCGCCCGGCACCCGCTCAAGGTGGCAGCTCGGGCGTGACGCGGCACAGGTGCCACGGACTCGGGCGCGCAGTGGCCCGCCTCCCTGCTGCCTCGCTTCCCAAGCTCCACTTCCCTTGGGCCCAGGTGAAACCAAATCAGTCCATTCAAGAAAAGACAAACACGAACCAGCACCTGACAGTGGCCTCAGGGCACACCCCCTGTGGGTGCTGTGGCGCCCCCTGCAAACACACCCCCACCTTCACCCTGAGGGCTGGTGACTTCTGAAAGCTTTTGCTGCTGTGGCCAATAATCGCTAAGAACCTCTGAAAGTTTTACAGCCAGAAGGATACCCAGGTCAACCAACTGCCTGAAGCTTTCACAGCTGGACAGGTAAACAGGTTTTCAGAAATAAACCTGGAGAGCCTACTGACAAAAGTACAGGTTTTCATAAAAAATGACCAGGGTGCTAACTGAAGCTAAAAACAGCAAAACTGAGAAAGAGGTCCAGCTCTCCTCTTTCCCAAAATTTCACCCTCGGAGCCACCGGCTCCTGTTTCTGTCTTGGGGCCCTCTCCACTCCCTGCCTTTGTACCGCCCGGCGCCCAGAGGGCGGGCACTGACAGCAGGCCACCAGGGCTGACCGACGCTCCCGTCAGGACGGACAGGTCCCTCTCACACAGCCGCACTCCCGGAGCCCCACCCAGGCCTCTGCATTCAGCATGAGGGAGCGCTCTCTTTGCCTGGCCATGCCACTCTCACGCCCTGGGCTATTACCTTCGCCGTCTGACTGAGGGATGCTCCGGAACAGACAGTGTTGCTCCCGAATGAACTGTCCGGTCAGCTTGATGTCCACATCAACCTGGCCGACCCTGGGGAAGCAACGGCCGTCATTGCCCAAGCCCGTGTCCGTCATCAAATGCTGAAACCCCTTCGGAACCAACATGTTCATCTGACTCAATAAGCCAAAGACAATTATTCCCATTTTGCAGCTGAGGACGCTGAGGCTCAGAGACGTAAGTAACTTGTGCAAGGTCAGACGGCCTGGCAGTGGTGACGCTGGGGTTTGAGCCCAGATCTGCCTGGCTCCAAAGCCTGCGTCCTCACTGCTATACAGCAAAGAGGAAGGAACCTGGGGTTGGGTGGGCACTCTCAGTCGCGGTTCCCACATCCTTTCCATGATGGGTCACCAAGAACAGCGGAATCATCAGGGTGGAGAGGAAGGAGCACCCCACCCTCCAAAGGCAAAGATGGGAAGGGACCCCTGCGAACCAGCACCTGACAGTGGCCTCAGGGCACACCCCTGTGGGTGCTGTGGCGCCTGCAAACACACCCCACCTTCACCCTGAGGGCTGGTGACTTCTGAAAGCTTTTGCTGCTGTGGCCAATAATCGCTAAGAACCTCTGAAAGTTTTACAGCCAGAAGGATACCCAGGTCAACCAACTGCCTGAAGCTTTCACAGCTGGACAGGTAAACAGGTTTTCAGAAATAAACCTGGAGAGCCTACTGACAAAAGTACAGGTTTTCATAAAAAATGACCAGGGTGCTAACTGAAGCTAAAAACAGCAAAACTGAGAAAGAGGTCCAGCTCTCCTCTTTCCCAAAATTTCACCCTCGGAGCCACCGGCTCCTGTTTCTGTCTTGGGGCCCTCTCCACTCCCTGCCTTTGTACCGCCCGGCGCCCAGAGGGCGGGCACTGACAGCAGGCCACCAGGGCTGACCGACGCTCCCGTCAGGACGGACAGGTCCCTCTCACACAGCCGCACTCCCGGAGCCCCACCCAGGCCTCTGCATTCAGCATGAGGGAGCGCTCTCTTTGCCTGGCCATGCCACTCTCACGCCCTGGGCTATTACCTTCGCCGTCTGACTGAGGGATGCTCCGGAACAGACAGTGTTGCTCCCGAATGAACTGTCCGGTCAGCTTGATGTCCACATCAACCTGGCCGACCCTGGGGAAGCAACGGCCGTCATTGCCCAAGCCCGTGTCCGTCATCAAATGCTGAAACCCCTTCGGAACCAACATGTTCATCTGACTCAATAAGCCAAAGACAATTATTCCCATTTTGCAGCTGAGGACGCTGAGGCTCAGAGACGTAAGTAACTTGTGCAAGGTCAGACGGCCTGGCAGTGGTGACGCTGGGGTTTGAGCCCAGATCTGCCTGGCTCCAAAGCCTGCGTCCTCACTGCTATACAGCAAAGAGGGAAGGGAACCTGGGGTTGGGTGGGCACTCTCAGTCGCGGTTCCCACATCCTTTCCATGATGGGTCACCAAGAACAGCGGAATCATCAGGGGTGGGAGAGGAAGGAGCACCCCACCCTCCAGAAGGTGACCTTGGTAAGGTGCCGAGACCCGGCGGGTCTGTGGCACTAGCCAGTGAAGCCATCTACCCACGTACTGCCCCCTAGCAGCACGGGCCAGAGTTACATTTCCCTTCTCTCCCCAACCCCAAGGGAGGGTCCCACTAAGTGATGCCCAGGCCACGGTGCTTCAGGATGATAACTCTATGCCCGCGTTCCCACCCGCTCTCTGCCCCAGCATATCAGGCCCCACCCTGCCAGCACCAGTCTGGTCCCAGGAGGCCCGCCACCCACACCAAAGCAGTGGGGGAGGCAGGCGCAGCAGGTTCTCAAGGAGCCCCAAGAGCCAGCAGAGCTGCAGAGGAGCTGACCTGAGACCTGAGGTCCCCACGAGGCCACTAGGGAAGGGAGGTCCCACCGCAGCCAGCCCTCAGACAGGCAGCCCCACAGGCCTCCAGAAGAGGCTACCTGGTGACGCCATCTTTGATGTGGTAGAGCAGACACTCGGACATCAGGGGGTCTTCGTTCAGGTTTACCAGGTGCGGAGTCTGAGAGGGACGGGGCGGCAGTCAGGGGAGGGCCGCCAGGAGGGCGGGAAGGCTGGCAAGCTCACCCTCCCACTGGGAAGAGTCTCCCTCCTGGCCCACCCCCACCCCTGCCTGTCAAAATCATTCATTTCCCGTCTCAACTGTCTCAAGTGCCACTTCTTCCACGAAGCTTTCCTACGCCTTCCACCCAAATGTAAGATCCCCTGCCTGTTCTGCAAGGAGTTACTATGGCCTTTCTCTGTGCAAGACCCCCTGAGGCGCCAGGCAGGACAGAGAGATGAGTCCAACCCAAATGCTGTCTCACAGGCCAGGAAATCAGGGTCACTTGGGGAGATAAGATTGGATGTGGAAACACCATCGCAGCAAGAAGCGTCGGGCCTCATAGCTGACTTCCTGAACTATTCCCTACACCCTCACTTAGCTCATTCATTCATCCACTCATTCATCTCAGTGCATTCTGGGAGGTGCTTATGCACAAAGATGAGGTACACTGAAGACCACCGGGAGCTCAGGGGGTCAGGGGAGCGTCATGGAAAAGGTAGTATGGGAGCTGGTTCTCTGATAATGAAGAGTACGTGGACATGCAGAGGAAGGAGGAGTCTGAACAAAGGCACAGAGGCCGGAAAGCACAGGGTACAGGGCAAACAGCTAGCAGTCAAGGCCCGTGTTTCTTCAGGAGCTCCCCCAAACAGGAAGTCCAAGGCTCCATCCACAGTGGGTGCGATGGGTGTTTGTGTCTGCTCCTCCACCAGGCCCCCAACAATCACGCTCCGACACCTCCTCCTCCCCAAAGACGATCACAGCCCTCCTGCCTCTGCAGGGTCCGGCCTGCCTGGGAGTGGCAAACACTGATGGGCCCTGGAAGAAGAAATTGATCTGTCCCCCGGGAGAGGGGACACGATTTAGGGCAGTGCTTTTCAATCTCTGTTCGGCCCAGGAACCCTTTGTTCGCGTGAAACCTTACCAAGAAGTCTAACACATCAAGCAGATAAGCAGAGAGGTGGCAGGCTGCAGTGGGGGTGGGTGACCCACAGTCTGTCCTGCTCCCTTCTCCCCTTCCCTTGGCCCCTGCAAAAGAAGCTCCCAGCCAGGTTTGAAAATGACCTACTTAAGAAGCCCTTAGGCCTGGGGGGTTCCAGAAGGAGGGGGCTTCCCCAAAGGCTCTTGGTCTCTCCAGCACAAACTGGAGCTTTGGCCCAAGGGCCCAATTCTCCACCAGACCGTTCCTAGGCTGGAGTCACCCCCACCAAACCGTTTCTCTTGTGAGTCTCACAGCTTTCTCTCTGAAATCCATGACTTTTGAATGTATGAGAATGGGTTTATCCTCACCACCAGGACAGAGATGAGTCCAACCCAAATGCTGTCTCACAGGCCAGGAAATCAGGGTCACTTGGGAGATAAGATTGGATGTGGAAACACCATCGCAGCAAGAAGCGTCGGGCCTCATAGCTGACTTCCTGAACTATTCCCTACACCCTCACTTAGCTCATTCATTCATCCACTCATTCATCTCAGTGCATTCTGGGAGGTGCTTATGCACAAAGATGAGGTACACTGAAGACCACCGGGAGCTCAGGGGGTCAGGGGAGCGTCATGGAAAAGGTAGTATGGGAGCTGGTTCTCTGATAATGAAGAGTACGTGGACATGCAGAGGAAGGAGGAGTCTGAACAAAGGCACAGAGGCCGGAAAGCACAGGGTACAGGGCAAACAGCTAGCAGTCAAGGCCCGTGTTTCTTCAGGAGCTCCCCCAAACAGGAAGTCCAAGGCTCCATCCACAGTGGGTGCGATGGGTGTTTGTGTCTGCTCCTCCACCAGGCCCCCAACAATCACGCTCCGACACCTCCTCCTCCCCAAAGACGATCACAGCCCTCCTGCCTCTGCAGGGTCCGGCCTGCCTGGGAGTGGCAAACACTGATGGGCCCTGGAAGAAGAAATTGATCTGTCCCCCGGGAGAGGGGACACGATTTAGGGCAGTGCTTTTCAATCTCTGTTCGGCCCAGGAACCCTTTGTTCGCGTGAAACCTTACCAAGAAGTCTAACACATCAAGCAGATAAGCAGAGAGGTGGCAGGCTGCAGTGGGGGTGGGTGACCCACAGTCTGTCCTGCTCCCTTCTCCCCTTCCCTTGGCCCCTGCAAAAGAAGCTCCCAGCCAGGTTTGAAAATGACCTACTTAAGAAGCCCTTAGGCCTGGGGGGTTCCAGAAGGAGGGGGCTTCCCCAAAGGCTCTTGGTCTCTCCAGCACAAACTGGAGCTTTGGCCCAAGGGCCCAATTCTCCACCAGACCGTTCCTAGGCTGGAGTCACCCCCACCAAACCGTTTCTCTTGTGAGTCTCACAGCTTTCTCTCTGAAATCCATGACTTTTGAATGTATGAGAATGGGTTTATCCTCACCACCAGGACAGGATGCAAAAATTACCTCCCCTAAGACACCTTTTTTTTGTTACCAGTCAGACGCACAAATATGAAAAAAGGGAAGGAGGGTGAGGAACAGGGCCTCAGGTATGCTGTTCTCGGAGTCAAGTGGGCGTGGGTACAGTCTCTGGAGGCAAAACAGATCAAAGTTTGACCTGGCTACTGTTGGACCCCGAATCTCCACTTCTAGGAATTCGTTCTACAGACTATTTGTAAGACTATCTTTTGTAACACTGTTTATCAAAGAATGGGAAATGACCTAAATGTCGATCGGTAGGAAGCTGGTTAAAAAATCATCCTGTGCCTATTCAACAGAATATCCTGACACGGTGGGGAAGAAAAAAACAAAAGCAGACAGAACTATGATGCACTGTCATATGAAAAAGTTACCACGTCAGGTATGGAGCCACTGCTGCTGCAGACAGAGGGGAAGTGGGCCTGAGTGTGCGGCTGACTTTGTGTCACACACGCCTGTCCGTGCAGACACTCCAGAAGGACACAGCAGAGACGGCTAGCAGGACTCGCCTCTGGGAGGGAGGGTGAGGGTGGGAAGGAAGGAGGCTTTCTTTTCACCTCTCACACTGTACATGAGAACTTCCTTTACAAGAACGACCAGATGGAAACAAAAACCCTTCCCGCTGGACCCCAGCTCAAGCTGGTGGCCGCCTGCACTAACTCTCAGTCTGCCCATCCCTTTCTACCTCTCCCCAGCCCTGCAACTGCAGCAGAACCTCCTGAGGTATCCAGCCCGCAAGGCAATGGGCAAGCCACACGAAGAGCCCCCAGCCCCTCCTCCAAAGTGCAAGCCTCTGGGGATCCCGGACCCTGTCCTGCAGGTTTGAAATGACCTACTTAAGAAGCCCTTAGGCCTGGGGGTTCCAGAAGGAGGGCTTCCCCAAAGGCTCTTGGTCTCTCCAGCACAAACTGGAGCTTTGGCCCAAGGGCCCAATTCTCCACCAGACCGTTCCTAGGCTGGAGTCACCCCCACCAAACCGTTTCTCTTGTGAGTCTCACAGCTTTCTCTCTGAAATCCATGACTTTTGAATGTATGAGAATGGGTTTATCCTCACCACCAGGACAGGATGCAAAAATTACCTCCCCTAAGACACCTTTTTTTTGTTACCAGTCAGACGGACAAATATGAAAAAGGTAAGGAGGGTGAGGGAACAGGGCCTCAGGTATGCTGTTCTCGGAGTCGAAGTGGGCGTGGGTACAGTCTCTGGAGGCAAAACAGATCAAAGTTTGACCTGGCTACTGTTGGACCCCGAATCTCCACTTCTAGGAATTCGTTCTACAGACTATTTGTAAGACTATCTTTTGTAACACTGTTTATCAAAGAATGGGAAATGACCTAAATGTCGATCGGTAGGAAGCTGGTTAAAAAAAAATCATCCTGTGCCTATTCAACAGAATATCCTGACACGGTGGGGAAGAAAAAAACAAAAGCAGACAGAACTATGATGCACTGTCATATGAAAAAGTTACCACGTCAGGTATGGAGCCACTGCTGCTGCAGACAGAGGGGAAGTGGGCCTGAGTGTGCGGCTGACTTTGTGTCACACACGCCTGTCCGTGCAGACACTCCAGAAGGACACAGCAGAGACGGCTAGCAGGACTCGCCTCTGGGAGGGAGGGTGAGGGTGGGAAGGAAGGAGGCTTTCTTTTCACCTCTCACACTGTACATGAGAACTTCCTTTACAAGAACGACCAGATGGAAACAAAAGCCCTTCCCGCTGGACCCCAGCTCAAGCTGGTGGCCGCCTGCACTAACTCTCAGTCTGCCCATCCCTTTCTACCTCTCCCCAGCCCTGCAACTGCAGCAGAACCTCCTGAGGTATCCAGCCCCGCAAGGCAATGGGCAAGCCACACGAAGAGCCCCCCGCAGCCCCTCCTCCAAAGTGCAAGCCTCTGGGGGATCCGGCCCTGGACCTGACCTCTCAGTCCTGCTGTCCACCCTCAATCTATCACCCTCCGGCTGTGCCTCAGACCAGGCAAACCCCTCCTCAGTTTGGATCCCGGTTCAGTGATCCCTGCTTGCTCAGTCTCCGAGATGCCTTGTCCACGGTCTCCTTCCAATAACCCACCGACTGGAAAAGGGGTATTGCTCTTAAGGCCTGGTCCTACTATGCTTTGTACCACGTCCAGACGGGCGTGGCTGGCTTCCTGCCGGGCTGGGTCTGGAAGTTCCTGCTTAGCTCACACTGGCCTCGGGATCATCCCTTCACGAACATGCCCCGGTACAGCTGTGCTGGCCAACGGCCCGTGTCCACTCTGAGTGGTGAGTCCTTGGGCTGTGCTGGATGTTGAAGGCTCGGAGTATCACTCCTGCCCTGCCTCCTTCCTTCCTTCCTTCCCTCCTCGCCACAAAGATGACACAGTGGGCACGGAACAGCCCCACTCTCCCAACAAGACCCCACATTTGCTCAGCCCCACGTTCTCCCTGTTCCCACCACTCTATTCATGTTCCAGATGACACTTTCGAAACCACCTTCTCCAAGAGACCAGTCTCCACAGGTCTCTAGGCTGCCCTGATGGGTCCATATTTCAGTCTCTAGCTGTGTTTACAATCAGTGTCTTACGATTTAGTGCTCATTCTTCCTCTAGTCCATTTACAGCTTTGTCTTCCCACGCTGCTCTTTCAAAATGTGCTTTTTTAGGTTTGGTGTTTGGTTTTTTTGTTGAGTAGCTATCACACGCACAGGGTTATTCCTATTGTTTCATCTCTGAGTCATGTCTCTCTGTGACCCCATAGACTGCAGTCTGCCAGACTCCTCTGTCCATGGGATTCTCCAGGCAAGAATACTGGAGTGGCTGGCCATTTCCTTCTCTAGGGGATCTTCCTGACCCAGGGATTAAGCACGTATCTCCTACACCACAGGTGGATCTTTTCCACTGAGCCACCGAGAATAGGTGTCACATGTATGGGATATAAAATCCAAATGATACAGAAGAACACACCATGGATAAGTCGCTTTCCCAAGCAAGCTGCAATCTCCCAGGCCTCTCCCTTCCCCGGGGGTGACCACCATAACCTTCTTCCAAATCCAAAGATACAGTCTGTGCATGAACTCATATTCACATGTACGGGGGTTTCTGTTTGTCAAAATCTAGATTCTAAGCAGCTCTTCCCTGGCATCCTTCTGTGCTCCCTGGATGGAGGGAGAAGGCAGGGATGGCTGGATAACATGGAGAGCAAGCGGCAGGAGTGAAGACAAAGGGAATGGAGGGCCAACTCAGAGACCTCAGAGAGCAGAGTGAGAACTCACTGCCCTGCCTCCCCAGACCTCTTCTCTCAGCATCTAGATCACCCAGGCCTCCTTGCTCAGCCCCGCACTCACCTTCTTCGGAGAGAAGACGCCCACGGTTCCCCCGTCTTCCCGGACAGCCACCCCCATCTCCGCCAGTAGTGCTTCTCTGTAGGCACAGAAGAGGCAAATATCAGTCTTGTCCTCAAGACCTATGATCCCCTTCCATGCAGGGCCCAACCTCCCCTCCCAGGTTCCTGGGAGGAACCTGCTGGGAACCCAGTTGTGGGCCCCACCCTCACACCTTTCCATTCTCAACGCCTCCGTCTTACGGAGCTTTTCCTCCCAGGTCTCGTTCAGCTCAGCTATAATCTTCTCTGTCTCCTGGAGGCACAAGCAGGCAGGGATCAGGACAGTCTGGGGCAAGCCCCCCACCCAGAGAGGCTGTGCTATTCCCAGGATACCTTCTTCCTCTTCAACCCTCGCTTTGGACAATGAACTCCCAGCAGCCCCCAGGCCCCACCCCGTGCCTGCCCCAGCACCCCACCTGCAGTCTCTCCATGGCCTCCTCAGGTCCAATCTGGGGCTCAGCATTAGGAGAGAACGAGGGCTCCAGCTCCCCATTGTGAGCTGCGGGGGACGAGGGCGACACTGGAGCCGAGGGTGACGGCAGAGCGGGCAGAGCACCTTCGGGACTCCCTTCGTCCACCTTCCGGCCTAGGAGGGAGGGAGAGGTGAAAGAAGATCCATCTAAGGAAAGACGGATCTGACGGGAGACAGAGAAGGCCTCACAAGGGACCCGCCTGTAAGGACTGCAGAAGACATGTGGTCCACTTTCAAGTGGGGAGTCTTCCTACTGCAGCCTTTACGAATCGACACTGAGCCTCTATTTGTCCCCCTCTCGTGATGGAGAGCTCACGACTAGACAATGCAGCCAGCTCCTTCCACTGTTAGATGACTCACACCATCAGAAAGTTCTGAGGGACGCTGAGCTGAAACCTGAAATGTACCTGTTTCTAGTTCTGCTCTCTGGGATGAGAGAGGCTACACTGTTTTTTGGGTTTTTTTCCATAAGACTACCCTTCAAGTGTGTGGAGGCCAACATCGTGTTGACTTTCTTTTCCTAAGAGCCTTTATTCTCCCCAACGTGCCCCTGAGCACCCCGACTCCTCAAAAGGATGGACCCCAAGACTAAATGCAGAGCCCACGCCAGGCACAGTCAACACAGATTGCACATTCTCTAATGTAGGTGCCGTTTCACAGTAGAGAAGCCAAGCCTCACGTTTCAGTAATTAATCTGAGTTGACTGTTATCAAGCTTACGGTCAGTTTCATTCCCAACGTTTCACAAGAATTTCTGTCAAAGCAGGTGCCCAGCAGTCTATTCCTAATGACTTGCTGCGTAAACCATAAATGCATAACTGGCTATTTATTCCTGCTCATGTCATTTCAGAAGCTCCAGGAACCTGTCAAGATCCCTCTGAATCCTGCCTGTCTCTCCCTGGGAGGACCAGTCCCTCCCAGCCCTGTCACATCTGAAGGCACGGTCTGTTCCCTCCCCGCATCTGCATATACATCACGGGGCACATGCAGGCCTTTCTGTGCAGGGGTCCCTCCCTGGCTCCAGCCTGGTCAAAGGCAAACCACGAGGGACGAGGTGGGCCCAGGGGCCTCCCAAGCTACCCCTCCAGGAGGCCCACCTCCCAGGGCCGAGGCAGAGAGCCCCTGAGCCATGAGCAGTTCCCGAAGCCGAGCCACCTCCTCCTGCAGTTCCCGGATCAGCCGGGCATTAGGGTCCTCATTGATGACGGCGTTGCAGCGGATCTGCTTGGTTCGATCGGCATACCTAGGTGGGGAGGGAGGAGCGGGATGGGTGAGGACCCGACACGGGCAGCCTTGGTCTGCTTCCTGATGCCCTCTCTCCCTCCCAGCCTTCCTCACAGTGGGGCAGAGTTGAAGGTCAACCCTCGCATGTTCAGGGTCCTGAGCTACTAGCCTCTGAGCTCCTGGTACTTTACATGTCCTGCCCCAGACCTGCCAGAGCCCCACCTGAGGGTGCTAAGAGTCTCCTCGTAATTGATGTCCGCGGGGCTCAGGGCCGCAATCATTGCTGTGCGTGAATTGCCACCTGTGAATGGAGGGCGGGGGAAAGCTTGAGCTGGGCGGGATTCTAAGCCAAGTCAGGCTGGGTCTCAGGATCGGGGGGCCTCACTGCCCAGGCAGGGATCGAACAGGGTCACTGTCCAAGGTAAGGTGAAGCAAAGAGCAGTGGAGCTAATGGTGAAATTGGTGGTCAGAGGAAGTGGGGGTGAGGTCAGAGAGGCAACAGGTTATCTATGGGATGGTCCGGGGTCAGAGGAGGAGGGTGAAGTCAGACGTGAGTGTAGGCTCAGAGGGGTCATGGGGAGCCAGGTCAGGGAGGCCCTCGGCTTGGCAGCGAGGCTAGGCCCTGGATCTCAGCATGAGGACATCTTCGAAGGAAGCCCTCAGCTCAGGGGGGTCAACGGACGACTTGAGGACTTGAGGGCTCAGGGCTGGCAGCAGGACCGGTCAGATGTATTGATAGGGGTGAGCAGGACTGGTGGCCAGGGTCAGCAGAGAGAGAGAAAGAGACCGGAGGAGCCCTCACCCAGATTCTCCTTGAGCAGCCAGGTGAGCACGGAGTCCCTATAAGGGATAAAATCCGACTTCCGCTTCTTTGATTGCTGAGCGACGGAAAGCGGAAGTTAGAGTGGCCACCTGCTTCGCCCACTTTCCCAGAGCCCCTTCTCTGCCCACGCCCAGGTCTCACCATGTCCGCAAGGGCCGAAATCACCTTCCCCAGAGTGGTCAGCGACTTATTGATGTTGGCGCCTTCCTGGTGGGAGGAATGTGGGGAATGAAGCCTTTGTCTCCCGCTCCAATCCCCTTTGCCCCACCTCCCCATAGCCAGAGCCCCAGGTGGCGAAGCGAGACCACCGCAGTCGGTCCCCAACGCCACCCTGTGCGTCCCTCCCTAGCCCCTCACCTTCAGGCGCATGCCCCGGGCCCCCGAAGAGTCGGCCCGCTCACTGCCAGCAAGGTCCACCAAACTGATCTTACTGACCTGGTCAGAGGAAGGAGGCAGGGGGTGACCGGGTGGCGGAGGGGCAGACACCTAGGGGGAACCCCCAGCACAGGGACTGGGCAGCTATCAGGGGATGGACAGAGCCAGGAGGTGGGTGGGAGGGGGCCGAGCTAAGACCACCGAGAGGTCTGGTTGCTCGTCCATTTGTTTGCTTATTTGTTTACGGATGTTCATATGCCCGCTGTGTGGGGACAAGGCATAGCGGGCTCCAAGCCCTGCCCCAAGGAGCCCAGAACATCACAAGGTGAAGCAAAGAGCAGTGGAGCTAATGGTGAAATTGGTGGTCAGAGGAAGTGGGGGTGAGGTCAGAGAGGCAACAGGTTATCTATGGGATGGTCCGGGGTCAGAGGAGGAGGGTGAAGTCAGACGTGAGTGTAGGCTCAGAGGGGTCATGGGGAGCCAGGTCAGGGAGGCCCTCGGCTTGGCAGCGAGGCTAGGCCCTGGATCTCAGCATGAGGACATCTTCGAAGGAAGCCCTCAGCTCAGGGGGGTCAACGGACGACTTGAGGACTTGAGGGCTCAGGGCTGGCAGCAGGACCGGTCAGATGTATTGATAGGGGTGAGCAGGACTGGTGGCCAGGGTCAGCAGAGAGAGAGAAAGAGACCGGAGGAGCCCTCACCCAGATTCTCCTTGAGCAGCCAGGTGAGCACGGAGTCCCTATAAGGGATAAAATCCGACTTCCGCTTCTTTGATTGCTGAGCGACGGAAAGCGGAAGTTAGAGTGGCCACCTGCTTCGCCCACTTTCCCAGAGCCCCTTCTCTCCCCACGCCCAGGTCTCACCATGTCCGCAAGGGCCGAAATCACCTTCCCCAGAGTGGTCAGCGACTTATTGATGTTGGCGCCTTCCTGGTGGGAGGAATGTGGGGAATGAAGCCTTTGTCTCCCGCTCCAATCCCCTTTGCCCCACCTCCCCATAGCCAGAGCCCCAGGTGGCGAAGCGAGACCACCGCAGTCGGTCCCCAACGCCACCCTGTGCGTCCCTCCCTAGCCCCTCACCTTCAGGCGCATGCCCCGGGCCCCCGAAGAGTCGGCCCGCTCACTGCCAGCAAGGTCCACCAAACTGATCTTACTGACCTGGTCAGAGGAAGGAGGCAGGGGGTGACCGGGTGGCGGAGGGGCAGACACCTAGGGGGAACCCCCAGCACAGGGACTGGGCAGCTATCAGGGGATGGACAGAGCCAGGAGGTGGGTGGGAGGGGGAAGAGATAAGACCACCGAGAGGGTCTGGTTGCTCGTCCATTTGTTTGCTTATTTGTTTACGGATGTTCATATGCCCGCTGTGTGGGGGACAAGGCATAGCGGGCTCCAAGCCCTGCCCCAAGGAGCCCAGTAAAAAGAACATACACGCAAACAAGAGACTGTATCCCACAGGTGAAGAAGCCCAGAGGGGCCACCTGACCGAGCCTGGGCAGGGCGGGAGGATGCAAGGCCCGCTGATCACATCTCCGTCTCCATGACCAGGCAGGATGGGGGTCCTACCTTCTCTGAGTCCAGTCCGGTGAGCTGGTCGTGGCAGCGCTGTGTGAAGACAATGGTGAAGACGGCGTGGGAACGGCTGCTGGTCTCATTCATGTTGGTGGCGGCCACGGTCCTGGGGGGAGGAGGAAAAGGTCAGTGGGTCCCGACCCTCACCTTCCGAACCCCGGTTCCTCTGCCCCTTCTGTGCTGTCAAGTCTGCCTCACCGCGCCTTGTTGCCACAGTCCATGAGGTCAGCAATGTCAGCGTAGGAGGTCACAGCCAGCTTAGACAGGTCCTGCACGTAAGGGCCCAGGATGGGGTGCTCTCGGACCCGCAGAGAGCCTCGACTTTTGGGGTTCAAGAGGTCTCGTACCCTCTCGCAGTAGATCTCCATGTAGCTCACCTGAGTGGGAGGAGCAAATTAAAAGCCACAAAGCTAACAATCATACCCAATGTGAAACTTCGGACTCCCTGGACTCCACTGGATACAATACAGGTAACCCATGCCGAGCCTTTCCTATGTTTACTATGCACTGCTAAACATTTTACAAGCACAAGCTCACCTGCTCCTCCCAACAACCCTAGGAGGGGACCCCTGATCACTATCATTTCTGATAAACATACTTAGGAGCCAAGAGAGAAACTGTTTGCCCAAAGCCAGTCACTGACCGGCAAAGCCGGGAACAGATCCCAGGCTGCCTGACTCCAGAGATGCCCTTGGTCTTAATCACTCCACTCGCCTCCTCCCCGCCCAGGGCACACAGTGCCCCCTCCCAAGACCTGGGCTCACCTCCACAGAATAGGACAGCTGAGCGCTCTGGTTCTTACTAACACGAGAGAAGAGGTCCTCACAGAGCTGCAGAGGGACACAGAGAAGCACAGAGAGGCTGCTGGTCACGGCACACCTGTGGCACCTAGCACACGGCCAGGTCTCAAGTGACCCTGTTTAACCCCTACCACAGCCCCAGGGGAGGGGCGGGATCGTTTCCATTTTACAGATGGGAAAGCCAGCTCTGAGAGGTTCACACTAGCCAGGATCACAGGCTAGTATTGAGGGAGCCAAAATGCAAACCAGGAGCCTGAGTGCAGGATCACTGTGCTGCAGTCAGGGGGTACAAGGTCAATTCTCAGTTATCTACAACTGGCTGCAGTCAACACCGTGACTACAGCACACAAGCCAACAGGGAGCTACATTCACAAGTAATTCCAAGACAAGACAGTAAAAGTGGTAGAAGCCAGGCTCAAACCCAGGGCTCTCTGCTGCCACAGCTGTGGCTCTCCTCACGGAGCCTTCTTGGCGCTGATGTCCAGGCTGCGGCCAACCTCAGCCCCCATCACCTTCCCTATTACTGATGACCTCAGACAGCCATCACACTGAGACCCGGGCCTTCCTCCCCGAAAGGCAGCTGAAGATGCTCCTCCCTGGCCGCCCTGCCAGGTCCCACGTGTACCTGGGGCACGATGCCCTGCTGCCCTGGCTCCTGCCGCCCCATCATGGTGTAGGATTTCCCAGCCCCTGTCTGCCCGTAGGCAAAGATGCACACGTTGTAGCCTTCAAAGGCATGGAGCAGCATCTCTTCTCCAATGTCCCGATACACCTGCTGCTGAGATGCAAACTGGGGGTCCTCAGCCTAGGTGAAAGGAGGGCAAGAGAGACAGCAGGAGCCTTAGATTACTTTGCCCTTGGTATCCAGGTGCCCCAAGGTCTTGTGTGCCCCCCGTGCTCGTCACGATCCTAACTGTCCCGGAGGATCCTATCTGGTCTCCTGCCAGTCCTGATTATCCCAGGGACTCTGCCTCCCCGCTCCCAGTCTCAGTCACAAGCTCAGGGTCCTACCCACCCACCCAGGTCCTGGTCCTCCCAATCCACCCCCTGGAGGTCCAACTTCCTAGCAACGCCCCCTCCCCTGGGCCTGAGGCCCCTGTCCCTCATTGCTGAGCTCGGCCCCCAGCCTGGCAACCTCACCGAAGTGTGCGACCAGTAGGAGTAATCAAAAGTGAAGCTTTTGGGGGCATCCTTGCTCTGTTTGGGATTGATGATGGCTGAGAGGGCAAAGGAGGGAAGGCCAAGGTCAGGTACTCCCAACTTCGGCCCACTCCCCACAAGCCCCCAGAATCCAGGTAGCCCACTCCCCACCTCTATCTTAATTCATCTCTCCCCTTTAACACTCCCCACCCCCTCCAACCACTGAGGCTAATTTTGGCTTCCCGGGGCCCGCCCCGCTCCCGGCTGCCTCCCTGGATTGGGCAATGGAGGGCTTCAGGCCAACATTCCCCCTCCCAGGGCCGGGGAGCGTGGAAAGGCCAGCCCCTGTCCTCACAACCAGCACCTGCTCGGTGCCCAGTGCGGCCCTCCTCCCGGTGCGGCCCGGCAGGCAGGGCCGGTGCAGTGGGCCCGGCCTGCGCTGCCTGTGCCCAGCCGGGCCCCTGGGACTCACTCACAGGTGGTGCTGCCCTGCATGCTGACCACACACTTGGCATCCTGGCTCGTCTCACGGGCGTTGAAGGGCCGAACTCTCACTGCCACTTTCACGGAGGCGCCCGCCATGGCTCCAGAACTCCCACCCTCCTCAGCTGGAGAACGAGACAGAGGTGTCAGGCCGGCTGGGAGGACTCAGACGTCAACTCCCCAGTTCTCCCAGGGACCAGTCTCTCCGCCCCCTGCCCCCCGCGACCCAGCCCCACAAGGACCCAGTCTCTGCTCCCCTGGCCTTCCTCCCCAATGTCACTCTCCTCGGGGACTCCCGGAGGTACACCTGCCTCTCTCCCCGGCTATATCCCAGCTTGCAGGGGACCTGGATCATCACCCCAGAGTTACCTGGCGTCCTGGCCCCAGACCCGGGGGGCTGTATCAGTTCTGGCTGCCACCGGCCCTCGTAGGAGGAGCCCCATCCTACACTGGGGGCCTGGCCACGCCAGCTGGGGCTGTGGGGGAAACCCTGGTTGTAGGGGAAGAGTGGTTAGGAGGTACCAGTGGCTCCAGGGGTGTGTCCGGGCTTCCAGGGTCGGAGGGCAAGGGGAAGGGGGAAATGTCAGGAAAAGTGAGGTTGGCTGTCCCTCTGGAGTAGCCGAACGCAATGTGAATCCAAGGGCAGGGACGGTGATATTTTTATTCCTCGTCACTTACAAACGTACTGGACATTCAGATAGAGAAGAGAGAAAGAGGCTGGACAGAGAACAACTCAGACACATGGGCAGAGACACTGAGGCTGGTGGGAAGCAGGGGGCAGGGTGGCAGAAAGTTCCAGACACCAAGAAAACCAGAGAGACCGAGACTAAGACCAAGCTACAAGGGACATAATGGAAGAAACAGAAACGGAGACCAGTGGACAGCAAACACAGAAATGTTCAACAGGCACAAACTGGAAGCCCCAAAGAGAAGCAAGATGAGAGAAAATCCCAAACCTAAGACCTGCCCTAAAATTCCCCCACAGGGTCAGCCAACAAGAAGTAGAAATCAGCTCCCACCTAGGGCCCATGCATGACCTCCACAGAGGGAGGGACGGCAGATGGGCAAAGTCCAATGACTAGAGGTACAGCCCAGAACTGGGATCCATAGGGCCTGCCTGTAAGCCCCAAACCCCCGGCCCAGCCCCCAGCACTTCCTCCTCAGGATCCAGGACAATGGGCAGGGGAGGGGGGGAGCATCCTGTAACCATCCTACCATCCCCCAGGGTCCTCTACCGAGGATCCAGAATACCTGTGTTTCGGAGAAGTAGGGTCCCCTTGAAGAGGGAGAGAAGGGAAAGGAAACAGGCAGGTGCCAGGTCCACCCTGGGGCTAGCGCTATGGCGTCCTCTGCCCTGGGGAAGGTGCCAGGCTGCAGCCCAGGAATGTGGGTTATCGGGTGCCCACACCCAGGGAGGAGAAGCTAAGCAGCCCACACCCACGGACAGCAGGGTGGAGGGTTGCGAGGAGAGATCAGGGATGCTGGGTCCCCTTCAGTGACCTGGTCCCACCCCTGGGGCGGGTGGGGAGCCCCATCCTACACTGGGGGCCTGGCCACGCCAGCTGGGGCTGTGGGGGAAACCCTGGTTGTAGGGGAAGAGTGGTTAGGAGGTACCAGTGGCTCCAGGGGTGTGTCCGGGCTTCCAGGGTCGGAGGGCAAGGGGAAGGGGGAAATGTCAGGAAAAGTGAGGTTGGCTGTCCCTCTGGAGTAGCCGAACGCAATGTGAATCCAAGGGCAGGGACGGTGATATTTTTATTCCTCGTCACTTACAAACGTACTGGACATTCAGATAGAGAAGAGAGAAAGAGGCTGGACAGAGAACAACTCAGACACATGGGCAGAGACACTGAGGCTGGTGGGAAGCAGGGGGCAGGGTGGCAGAAAGTTCCAGACACCAAGAAAACCAGAGAGACCGAGACTAAGACCAAGCTACAAGGGACATAATGGAAGAAACAGAAACGGAGACCAGTGGACAGCAAACACAGAAATGTTCAACAGGCACAAACTGGAAGCCCCAAAGAGAAGCAAGATGAGAGAAAATCCCAAACCTAAGACCTGCCCTAAAATTCCCCCACAGGGTCAGCCAACAAGAAGTAGAAATCAGCTCCCACCTAGGGCCCATGCATGACCTCCACAGAGGGAGGGACGGCAGATGGGCAAAGTCCAATGACTAGAGGTACAGCCCAGAACTGGGATCCATAGGGCCTGCCTGTAAGCCCCAAACCCCCGGCCCAGCCCCCAGCACTTCCTCCTCAGGATCCAGGACAATGGGCAGGGGAGGGGGGGAGCATCCTGTAACCATCCTACCATCCCCCAGGGTCCTCTACCGAGGATCCAGAATACCTGTGTTTCGGAGAAGTAGGGTCCCCTTGAAGAGGGAGAGAAGGGAAAGGAAACAGGCAGGTGCCAGGTCCACCCTGGGGCTAGCGCTATGGCGTCCTCTGCCCTGGGGAAGGTGCCAGGCTGCAGCCCAGGAATGTGGGTTATCGGGTGCCCACACCCAGGGAGGAGAAGCTAAGCAGCCCACACCCACGGACAGCAGGGTGGAGGGTTGCGAGGAGAGATCAGGGATGCTGGGTCCCCCTTCAGTGACCCCAAAGGGCCACAAGCCCCTGTCCTGCTGGGCCTCACCTCACCGGCCTTTCTAGTCGGGGCACGGGAGGGGCTGCTCTGTCCAGAACAGGAAGGGAGTAGCTGAAACCACTGAGGCTGTCCTGGGATAGAACAGCCCTGACCCCCAGACCCCGACCAGGGGAGGGAAGGGACACTGACGGGGTCACACAGGAGCGATGCCCTGGCGGCTACGGGGGCAGGGAATGGGGTGGCACTGCCGAGGGGGCAGCGGGGTAAAGGCAGCACAGGGGTCGGCCAGTACAGAGTAAGGGGCAGAGGAGCCGCGGCTGGGGTGAGGCCGACTGACCCCAAAGGGGTCCTCGGGCCACCTAAACCTTGCCCGCCCCGCAGTTTTTCGCACAGGCCCGGCCTTTCTGGGCGGCCATGCGGACCCTGTCCTCCAGTCCAGCCAACCGACGGCCGGCCCGGGCCTGGCACCTCTCTGCGCCTCCGCGGGACAAACAGCACATGATCCCGGCTCCCGCGGCCAGCCGGCCCCCGCCGAGTGGTGCAAACCGGGACCCCGGCTCCCCGCCCCCCAGCCCGGCACATTCCTCGGCGGGCGTCCACTCCCTCACCCCCCCTCTCCCCCAGCCCTCACCTCGTCGCGGCGGGGCTCCTGGGCAGAATGCAAAGGGACAAACTTTCCGGGGAGCGTGAGACGGGAGCGGGGGCGATCCGGGGCAAGTTTGGGTCTGCCCCCGCCCCTCGCCGGGTCCCCGGCGGCGGGCGGCGGACTCGCGCCCCGGGGGCGGCAGCAGGAGCGGCGCCAGCGGCCGGCGCCCGCCCGGGCAGCGCGAGCTGGGGCGGGAGCGAGGGGCGGGGGGATCGCGGGCGCGCGCGCTCGGATGGGCGGGCGGGCGCGCGCCGTCCCGAGCAGAGCCCAGGAGCGGCCCGGACAGCTGTTAAAGGGGCAGTGTCCCTGGGACTGCGGGGCCCACCAGGCGGAGACAGGGGAACTGGGTTGCGGATGCGGGAGGGCGACCAGGACGCCGGGTCTCTGGAAGGTGGCCAGCTCCCGAGAAGCCGGGAAAGCCGGCGGCCGACCCCGATGCGGTAACCCCCCGACCCGCGCACGTCGCCGCCGTCGGAGGCGCGCTCAGGGGGCGGAGCCGCCCGGGCCCCGCCCAAGAGGTGGCGCGGCGCAGGCCCCGCCCCCGGGCGCGAGGCTCTCGTTGGCTCCGCCCTCGGCGCCCGTCGCCGCCTCGCTCCGCCTCAGCTCCCGGTCCAGCGTTCTAGAATTCTACGCGCAGCTGCATCAGGTGCCCTGGCCAAGTGCTGTCAGCGTCGGCAGCACTACCCGGACGCCGTGTCTTTGCCCGGCCCTCGAGTTCGACAGGGCCTTCCGTGCCGTGTGGCCCCCGCAGGCCCGGGCGCAGCCTCGGGTCCGCGCCATCCCGGCCTGTCCAGCCTGGCCCCTCAGGCCCGCCCGTCACCTGGAGACCACGTCCGCGCCGCAACTGCTCCTCCCGCCTCGGTCGAGGGTCCTCCGAGCCCCCTAAGGCCTGGCCTTTCCTCCAGGCAGGGCTGCAGGCTCTAGCCAACTGTTCAGCCCCGCCAGCTCTCGCGGGTCCTCCCCTCCCAGACCCGGCTGCCCCCGAGCCAACCGTCCAGGCCTCTTTCCAGCTTCCTTAGGCCCCTCTTCCTCTTAGATCGCGGTCACCCAGCTGGACCCAGTTGCCTGAGGTCTGAATGCCCTTCAGCGCTACCTGCCTCCTGGATCAGCTTCCCCCTGCTCGGGCCCAAGTCACTTCATTTAGCCCCCCATCTGCCCTTTCAGCTTTCATCTCAGCTTTAAATACTCCTTTCCCCATTCTTCCTTTCAGCTAGCTCCTTTCTCAGCCCATCTTCGTTGCCTTTAGAGAAATACGTATTCATCTGCAATCGTTTCGAGTTTTCCGACGTCTATGCTGCCTCTCCTGACTCACTTTTAACACTCTCTGCTTTTTCTGCCCACCCACCTGGCTCTCAGGTCACCTTTGGCTGTCCCGAATTCTGGCTCTCTGACCTCCCTGCTCACTTTCTACACCTCCCGACATTCCCACTGCCCCCTCCTGTCTTGTCACCAAGTGACCACTCTATCCACACTTACCTTTTATTAACACCTCATACTTTATTTACTAGCCCTGGGTTCTCTAACTGACCTCAACCGCCAAATCTCTACCATCGATCCCAAAGGCCTCTGCTCTATCTAGTTCTCCTGGCATCCTTTTTTGTTTCATAAACCCCTATTTCCAGTGAAATCACTCAACTTGCCATCTGTGAATTTCACGTACTCTATGTTTGGCTTCAGAAAAGTTATTTTCTCTTTGATCGTTCATCATATCTGCATTCCCTGTGTTTGCCGTCTTGAAGATGTATGTTCAGCTAATGGAAATGTTCAGCACTTGAAATACCTTTTCAGCCTTCTGCCCTTTTTTTTTTCTGGGTCTGTACATCTTTGCAATCTCTACGTCTGCTACAGGTCTCATCCCTACAGCCATTATGTGAGTGAATGATTCATTTTCCATTATCTTCCCAGCACCAACAAAGAGGCTCAATCCGGCCTCTCAGCCCAGTCCAGTCATGCAAGTACAGGAAGATGCAGACAGCCTTATCCCTTTTGCCAAGTGAGTCCTCCCCACACAATGAGGGAGGGGGATGCGATGGAGGGAGGATTCCATCTCTGGTTTCTTCCCTAAGAGGAGTAGGAAATAAGGAACAAGAAGCTCAGTGCCTGGTCTTAGGGGATTGGTGACTTGTTAATTTATTCAGCTAATAAATTTTTGAAGACTGCAGTGTTCTAGGCATTGAATATTAGGAACTGGGGAGTCAGAAGTTAGAAAATAGGGCTCCTGCTCATAGAACTTACATTCTACAAAAAGGAGATAGAGTGCATATATAAATAAATATAATTTCATATAGTGGTAAGCATGTGAAAAAATAAATGTACAGTATAATATAAAGTAGAATGTCTCTGAGCCACAAGTTTATATGGTGATTGTAGAAGAGGATAAGAAGTTAAGTTTGAATTCAGATCTGAAAAACTGGAAGGAGCCAATCTGATAAGAACTAGAGAGTAGAAGAAGGTTTAAAAAAAAGCAACAACAGGGCTTCCCCTGGTGGTCCAGTGGGTAAGAACACCGCCTTGCAGTGCAAGGGGCGCCGGTTCAAGCCCTGGCCTAGGAAGATCCCACGTGCCGCGGAGCGGCTGGACTGATGTGTCCAATTACCGAGCCGGAGCTGTGGAGCGCAGGTGCCCAGAGCTGGTGCTCTGTGACAACAGAGGTCACCGCGATGGGAGGCCCACAGGAGCCAAAGAACAAAGACAGATGAACATAGAGAAACGAAAGACCAATAGAAGTGGCTCGCCTGCTCCCCTCCCTCCCCAACCCGACCCCCGCCCAAAAAATAAAATAAATAAATCTTTAAAAAAAAAAAAAAGCAACAACGAAGAAAGCATAGCCCAGAGAAAGAAACAAACTTGGTACCTTCTAGGACCAGGAAGCAGGTCAGCATAACTGAAAATTTGTGATCAAAGGAAAAATGGAATAAAGGCAGAAAAGTAGAGGCCAGATCATATAGGACTTTATAGGCCATTGAAAAGAGTTTGAATGTTATGCTAAGGACAGTAGAAATTAGTGGGAGTTTTTAAGCAAGGAAATGGCATGAGCAGACTTTTTTTAATATAATTTTTTGTGCCTATACAACTTTTTTTCATTTTTCATTTTTATTTATTTATTTTTGGCTATTTTCGGTTTTCACTGCTGCTGCAGGCTTTTCTCTAGTTGCAGGGAGTGAGGGCTCCCCTCTAGTCGTGGTGAGCAGGTTTCTTGATACGGTGACTTCCCTTGTTGTGGAACTCGGGCTCTAGGGCACACAGGCTTCAGTAGTTGCGGCTCATGGGCTCAGTAGTTGTGGCTCTGAGACTCTAGGGCACAGGCTCAACAGATGTGGCTCACGGGCTTAGTGGAATTTTGGGTCTCATAGCTGCTATCCAAGTGGCATATAAAAATAAATATAATTTCATATAGTGGTAAGCATGTGAAAAAATAAATGTACAGTATAATATAAAGTAGAATGTCTCTGAGCCACAAGTTTATATGGTGATTGTAGAAGAGGATAAGAAGTTAAGTTTGAATTCAGATCTGAAAAACTGGAAGGAGCCAATCTGATAAGAACTAGAGAGTAGAAGAAGGTTTAAAAAAAAGCAACAACAGGGCTTCCCCTGGTGGTCCAGTGGGTAAGAACACCGCCTTGCAGTGCAAGGGGCGCCGGTTCAAGCCCTGGCCTAGGAAGATCCCACGTGCCGCGGAGCGGCTGGACTGATGTGTCCAATTACCGAGCCGGAGCTGTGGAGCGCAGGTGCCCAGAGCTGGTGCTCTGTGACAACAGAGGTCACCGCGATGGGAGGCCCACAGGAGCCAAAGAACAAAGACAGATGAACATAGAGAAACGAAAGACCAATAGAAGTGGCTCGCCTGCTCCCCTCCCTCCCCAACCCGACCCCCGCCCAAAAAATAAAATAAATAAATCTTTAAAAAAAAAAAAAAGCAACAACGAAGAAAGCATAGCCCAGAGAAAGAAACAAACTTGGTACCTTCTAGGACCAGGAAGCAGGTCAGCATAACTGAAAATTTGTGATCAAAGGAAAAATGGAATAAAGGCAGAAAAGTAGAGGCCAGATCATATAGGACTTTATAGGCCATTGAAAAGAGTTTGAATGTTATGCTAAGGACAGTAGAAATTAGTGGGAGTTTTTAAGCAAGGAAATGGCATGAGCAGACTTTTTTTAATATAATTTTTTGTGCCTATACAACTTTTTTTCATTTTTCATTTTTATTTATTTATTTTTGGCTATTTTCGGTTTTCACTGCTGCTGCAGGCTTTTCTCTAGTTGCAGGGAGTGAGGGCTCCCCTCTAGTCGTGGTGAGCAGGTTTCTTGATACGGTGACTTCCCTTGTTGTGGAACTCGGGCTCTAGGGCACACAGGCTTCAGTAGTTGCGGCTCATGGGCTCAGTAGTTGTGGCTCTGAGACTCTAGGGCACAGGCTCAACAGATGTGGCTCACGGGCTTAGTTGCTCCGCAGCATGTGGGATCCTCCGGGATCAGGGATTGAACCTGTGTCTCCTGCATTGGCAGGCAAACTCTTTACCATTGAGCTACCAGGAAAGCTCCCGCAGACTTTCTTTTTCTTCAACTTTTTTATTAGGGAAAATTTCAAACAACTGCAGAAGTAAAGAAAAGAGTTACCACAAAGCCAAAGTACCTCTTTTAGTCAGCTGTCATGATTATCATTAGATGGATAATTTTTTTCTCAGCTTGTGGGCTCTTTGTTCCCCAACCAGGGATTGAACTTGGGCCCTCAGCAATAAGTGCTCAGAGTCCTCACCCCTGGACCACCAGGAAAGTCCCCGGGGAATAATTTTTTTTCCTTGATACACCTATTCAACCTCCTGCTACTTAGACTACTTTGAAGTAAATCTTAAACCATGTATTATTTCACACAATCTTTTCTAAAAGATCACTCCCACTGCTCTTTGGAGACAAATGGAAGCAGGGAATGGAGGCGGACGCTATTGCAATAGTCCAGAGAGGGGGAAATGTACTGGAATATGATGGTGGGAGTAGAAATGGTGAGAGGTAGTCAAATCTGAGTGTATTTTAGAGGTAAAACTCACTGGACTTGCTGAAAGATTGGATATGAGGGGTGAGGGAGAGTGAGGCATGCTAGATTCTTGGTTCTAGCAACTGGGCGTTTAGGGTGCTGGCGAGATGGTGAAAGCTAGGGAGGAGGTTTGAGTACGCAGTTGAACCTGCAAATCTGGAGTCCAGGGGAGGAACCAGAGCTGGAAATACAGATTTGGGAGTCATCAGCACCTTGATGGTATTTAAAGTCATGGGCTGGGGTGAGATCACCTAAGGAAGGATGGAGATAAAGACGATAAAGCACAGAAGCCCTAGGACTCTCTTCTGGAGAGCAGCGGAGCAGACACCAGGCAGTCTGGCTGCTTTTTTTTTTTTTTTCCTATTTTTTTTTTAAACTTTTATTTTACTTTTAACTTTTACAGAGTTTTGTTGTTTACAGATATGTATGTTCCCAGATTAGTCATGTGTATATCCCCCCCATCCCACCCCTCCAGACCATCACAGTCTGGCCGCTTTAGAAGAGATGAGACCTGTTCTCAAACAGCTTTGCCACCCCTCCCTACCTAAAGAATATTAGTGTTTCTGAGTTGTTGTTTAGTCACTAGGTCATGTCTGACTCTTTGGGACCCCATGGACTGTGGCTTGCCAGGTTCCGCTGTGCATGCGCCAGGCAAGAATTCTGGATTGGGTTGCTATTTCCATACCCAGGGTATCTTCCTGACCTGGGGATAAAACCCACATTTCCTTCTTGGCAGGCAGATTCTTTACCAATGAGCCACCAGGGAAGCCCCTAATGTTCTGAGACGGGGAGATATAGCAAGGGTGAACAGAGGCTCTGTTCTCCTGGATCCTTGCATTGACTAGGAGCCTGTCGAATCACTTAATAGCCAGGACCTTCGTTTTTAACAGTCCTTCTTGCTAAATATGATGTTCTCTGGTTGTGGGATGCAGAAGTTTGAGAGTCAGTGAGACTTGAGGCTCGGCCTGTTGCTAATCGCGCTCACTCCATCTCCAACCTCCTTTCAAATCAAAGGCCTCAGTACCTTCCTCAGCTGAAATGAGTAAGGGAGGACATCCTGGGCGGCCGTGTGGCCGCATGGTAAGATAAGACTCCTCAGTTTCTGGGGTGAGTTGACTGGGTGCTGTAAGGGGGGAGCTAGACCGGAGCCTACCCTATCTTCACCTCAGGTGTTCCCGGGTGGTCTGCCGATCTCCACCCCCAAGCTTGCCTCCTCAGAGCCTCAGACTGACACCCCAGCGCTATGGAGACGCCTTCTGGGAGAATCTTAGTCAAAGGCCCAGGTGAGAGAAATGAAGAAACTGAGGAGTAAATGGAGGTGGGGAGGGGAGGCTGTAACGTTTTAAACTGCCATAAGGCCTTCGGGTAGCAATAAGTCCTCGTCCCCTAGAGAGTAGTCCCACTCCCTACGACTAGCGAAGAGCCTGTGGCAGCAGTGAAAACCCAGAACAGACAAGAAATAAATACATAAATAAGTAAAACATTTTTAAGAAGTCCTAGTCTCTGGATAATTGCCCCACTGACTGATGGACACTATAGCTCCTAATGCCAGGGAGGCGGTTGGGAAAGGTTGTTAGAGGAACAACATGGACGGGGGTGTTCCCTCTACACTTCGCCCCCGTTTTGTGCTTCACAGCCCCACCTGGATGGAGGAACAGGACACCGCACCCTTGCTGGTATGACGAACTTTCTGCCCTTTGACACTGCTCGGTTCAGATCCCAGCCACTGCCATCCCATCCCCAGCTCCCTCTATTCCCTTCCTCGGGTCTCCCCAGCTAGTGCCCTGAGCAGGCCCTCCTTCCTGTGAATCATGACAGCCATGTTTCTGTGATCTGGGCTTCCCAGGATGCCTGGCTCCCTAGGTCAGTCCCAGCTCCCCCGAGAGATCCGGTTCTGCCTTCTAGCTCGCTTTCCCCATTCTCTGGCACAGAGAGCCCCTGGTTGCTCCCAGCCTGGGCTGTGCACCCCTGAGGGGCTCCCACCCCCCGAGGTGCTCTGCAGAAGAAAGAGAAAGAGGCCACGTTCAGCAGGAACGCAGCAGGGATCTGGGGGCATCCCAGCCCGGGTGAGGGCGGTCACTCATCACCTGGAGGACCTAAGGAGGCGACAGACAGTCATCAATGAGTAAGGAGGGACGTCTGGGCTCCGGGAGCCAAACGGGGTGTAGGGACCGGATGGCTTGAACCAGGGACGGGGTGGAGAGCTCTTTGAGGGAACTGGAGGCAATTAAGGAGTGTGCCATGGGCTTTGAGAGATCGAAGCAAAATTTCTATAATAAACCTGGGTCACCAGAGACAGAAACGCACTCCTCAGAAAGGGAGGGAGGTACAGAGCTAGAGGTCACCTCTGAGCTCCTGGACGAAGCTGCTGCCATCTGAGGGGAGCAGAACGCTGGGAACAGAGAGTTGGAAGTCAGATGACAACACTCCTGGGTCCCCCATCAGGTGGGGAAGGTGAAGAATGGAGAGAGAGGAAGCCTGGCCTCCAGGCCTCTCTTTCCTAAGCCTCAAGTCTCCACAGACTGAAGAAGGGTCAGTGGGGCGGCTCTGGGGCTGCGTCCCGGCCCCTGATGGCTGGCGGTGACGGCTGTGGCCTCCCCAGCACCCGCGCACACCCTGATCCGGAAGAGGAGAGGGCAGCCTATCCGCAGGAAGAGGACCACTCCCTCACTCCCGGCAGCGCCCAGGTGTGGTGGCTGAAGAGGCCCTTGGTGGGGGGTGACAGGCCCCCTGGTCTTGCATGGGGAGACGGAAGCCAAGAGCCACATGGGGTAGCTGGATTTGAGAGGAACAAAAGTAAAGTAGGCGGGAGCTGGAGACAGGGGTACCTGGGTTTGGGGCCAAGCGACGTGGAACAAGACCTATTGTCTGATCCTTTCTTGCCTTTTTTTTCCCTCCCAACCTTACAGCTGCTTTGGTCGCCCTGGAGTCCCCTGGGCCAGGAAGAGTCGTGTCTCTCCAGGCGGCTGGGCTCCCTGGGGCCCTTCCACGCTGTCGCAGCCACGAGGAACCCCTTCTACAATCCCTGGGGGGTGGAGCTGCAGAGTGAGGAGTAAGGAGAAACCGTCCACGCCCAAGATGCTGGCGTGCCTCGGGGCCCAGGACTCGTTCGGGGCGCTGGAATCTCCAGCATTTCCGACATCGAGGCATTCCTCCGTCTCTTCGCCTCTCCCCGCGTCCCCTCCCCGCCTCTGGACGAGGCGCGAACGGCCCCCTTGGCCTCCCCTCTGCACGCGCCGTTCCCGCAGGCGCTCCCGAGGCTCCGTGCCACTCTGTTCTCTGTTCTGTTATTAAAAAGCCAGCGAGCGGAGCCCGGAGTTGTCTTTCTCTCCGCGCAGTCGTGATGGGGAGGTGCCCGGGGAGGGAGGGCTCCGTTCAACTTCGCGAGGACCCCGCCAAGATGACGTGGGGCCGGTCTCCCCCAAATTCAAGAAGTTGTGCCCGAAAAAAGTCCTGCCCGCTCCGGCGTCCCCCGCCCCGCTCTCCCGGCCGAGGTCACGTCAGTCGGCGGAGCTTCCGCCTCGGGACTCCGCATCCCGCCCCTCGGCGCGGCCGCCCCTTCTGGGACTTCCCGGCAGCCCGTCCCTCCGCCTGGCTCGGGGCCCTGGGATCCGAGTCCCTCCGGGCCGCGCCCCACCCGGAGCCCCACGCGTGCTGACCCCAGGCTCCCGTCCCGACCCCCATCCCCTTAATTGGGAGGCCCCGCCCCGTGCGCAGTGACGTCGGACGCCGCTGTCAGCCGGCGCTGGGGGGGGTCGGTGTGGGGTAGAATGGCCGCTGCCGCCGTCACCCGCGGGACCCCGGGAGGTAAGAGCCGGGGCCTCTCGCCCGCCTCTCTGCCCCCGCGCCAGGGGGCGCAGCGCCACCGCCCGGACTTGGCGCGCCGCGCGGCGGACCCCCGGCCGTCTCCCGGGTTCGCCCTCGCTCCCCGCTTCCGTCCTCCTCCCCCGCGCCAGGGGGCGCCGCTCGGCGCAGGGCCCCACGGCGGACCTGCCGGGCCGGACCGCCCCGGGGACCCCCGCGCCCCGACACCTGCACGGCCCCCTGCCCGCCGCGCGCCCGCGGGCTCTGCTCCGCAGCTCCTCCAGGACAGCCCTCTGTACGGGCGGGAGGCGGGGCGCTCCCACCTCGGAGTGTCTCCGCGGACCACCGCCCCGCCGTGGGGGGCCGCCCCGGGTCCGCTCCGCACCCTGGCGGGCTGCCCAGCCCGGACTGCGCACCTGCGCCCTAGGGCGGAGTCCTTACCCCAGCCCGGACTCCGGGGCTCACAGCCGAGCTCGAACGGGCCTCTTCCCCCGCTCCATCCCCAAACACCTGGCGGAACCGGCGCTGAGAGCATCCTCCAGCTTCCATCTGTTCCCCCAGGAGGGTGGGGGCTCAGGCTGGAGCCAGAGTGGTAGATGGGGTAGGAGAGACCTGGAGGCCAAAGGAAGCAGAGGCTGTGGGGAGAGAGGTGCGGCGGGGTGGACAGGGCGGTCAGCCTCAGGGTGGAGGATGGGTTGTCCTGGGGCGGGTAGCTGGGTCCTGGGTGTCTAAACCAGCTTCTACCAGGCCCTGACCAACCTGGAGGGAAGAGTCAAGGTTAAGATCAGTTGTCAGATCTGCCCTTCCCCTTGGAAAAATCAAAGAGAAGGAACTCAGGGTGTGTCTTCAAAGGCCTAGCTCTCCACCCGGACTTAGAACTCCTGCCCTCCCCCCAGCATCCACACTCTCATTTGTCACACCATCTTTCAAGACCGGATGCTGAGTCCCAGCCCCAGGACCTGACCCCACCGCAGCCCTGGCCTCGCCAGAATCCAGGCTGTAAACGCCAGCCCCCGCCGGCCTCCTCCCCTCCCCCACCCCGCCGGTCTCTTCCTGATTACTCGGTTCTGTTGTGTCTCCCACTCATGTTGGTTGCTGGCACCATGTCTGGGTTCTCCCTCGCCTCCGCCTCCATTTCCCGGCTGTACTCCGACATCACGGTCCAGCGCCTTCCGCAGATATCACGACCCAGTTCTGTGCCGAGGCTCCCACCTCATCCTCCTCGCCCTGGATAGTATGGGGGCTTCAGCCATGACCTTGTTCTCTCCCTTCCCAGCACAGACTCCCCCTCCCCCCGGCCCCTCAGGCCGGGGGTGACCTTGTCCCCTGGAGCCCTCACCATGAATACCAAGGACACCACCGAGGTTGCTGGTGAGTTCACAGTCCAGGTGCTGGGGTTGGGCACAGCCTCTTTTTCCCCTCAAGCAGTGGTGACCTGATTCTGGGATCCCTGCTCTCTTTGGGATCCTGTCATTCACCACCCACCCCAGCCCAGGGCTCTGGATTCGGCCCCTGTCCCCTGGGCTCTCACAGGGAGGTCAGGAGCAGCCTGCTCAGCCCTCCCTTCTCATCCCCTCTAGAGAACAGCCACCACCTGAAGATCTTTCTCCCCAAGAAGCTGCTGGAGTGTCTTCCTCGCTGCCCGCTGCTGCCTCCGGAGCGACTACGGTGGAATACAAATGAGGTGTTCTAGGGAGCCTGGGGGACTGGGGCTCGCAGGGCCTGATGAGCTGGAGGCGCGGGAGCGGGGTCCCGCTGTGTCCGTCGACACTCTCTGGGCTCTTTCTAGGATCGTAGGAGAGGTATAAAGACCTGCATCTCGCAGGAGCTTGCTTCTCCTTGGCATATCCACCTGTGTACAAATGCCATCTACCACTTACAAAGTATGTCCTACAGATGGAGCCCTGTGTGCAGCACCTGTGCCTTGCATTATCCCATGAAGTCCTCCCAGGTGGCTGTTGTCCCTGAGGTGTAGGTGAGGAGGCCCAAGAGGCCCGGCTGAGACTTTGTGAAGCTGAGTGCCTCCTCTTCTGCAGGAGATCGCGTCCTACTTGATCACCTTCGAGAAGCACGACGAGTGGCTGTCCTGCGCCCCCAAGACGAGGTGAGCTGTTGTGTGGGGGGTGGGGAGGAGCAGGGGTCCTGGGTGCTGTTCCCAGACCTCGAGACCCGTGCGTCCCTCCGCAGGCCTCAGAATGGCTCCATCATCCTCTACAACCGCAAGAAGGTGAAATACCGGAAGGACGGCTACCTGTGGAAGAAGCGGAAGGATGGGAAGACCACCCGAGAGGACCACATGAAGCTGAAGGTCCAGGGCATGGAGGTAAGCGAGGCCTCCAGCACGCCTGCCCCCGGCCCCCCACCTCCCCGCCCGCTGGGTTCCAGCCATGCCAGGGCGTGGTGACCTCTGCCTGCCATCCTCCCAGTCAGTCACTCTTCGCTTCTCACTCACTTTGGATCAGCTAGGCGGTTGCTCAGCCCACTGTCTTCTTCCCATTTCCCTCCGTGACCCAGTTCTCGGGGACTTAGGCCACGCCTCTCCCAGGAGGACACAGATGCCCAATCCCCTCACATCTCTTGCATCGCCTGCAGGGGTCCAAGAGGACCGAGTACCTTAAAACACGGGTTTCTCTTCCCTCAAATCGTTGCCCCTCATCTGGGATGCGTTACTGCCCTGCCCTCAGATTTCTGGGTATCCCCACATCTCAGACTTGGTCCTTGTTGTCAGACCTTGGCCCCACCGGACCCTCCTCTCCATCCTGGTGTGACTTGGGTGCTGGGTTTGGAAAGGTGTGGGGACTAGGTGGGGTGGGTGAGAGTGAAAGAGGAACTGGTGGCAAGATTGGGATTCCTGCAAAGGGACTGAACAGAGGAAGAGTTGGGGAGCAGACTAGCCCTCCCCCCACCCCAGCCTGTCTCCTGGCAGTGTCTCTATGGCTGCTACGTTCACTCTTCCATCGTCCCCACATTCCACCGGCGCTGCTACTGGCTGCTCCAGGTGAGGACGGAGGGGCTCAGGGGGCCAGAGTCTGCCCGGCTCTTTGAGGGAGGTGGGGTCTGCTGGAAGGAAGGGAAGGATGATGGGGTTCTGCATGGGGAAAGGAGACTGGAAAGAAGAGAAAGGGGTTGGGGGATCGGGGAGCCAGAACTTGGAGGGTGAGGTTGGGTGTGGGGGGGGAAGGAAGAGGCTGCTGTTCCCAGACCTCGAGACCCGTGCGTCCCTCCGCAGGCCTCAGAATGGCTCCATCATCCTCTACAACCGCAAGAAGGTGAAATACCGGAAGGACGGCTACCTGTGGAAGAAGCGGAAGGATGGGAAGACCACCCGAGAGGACCACATGAAGCTGAAGGTCCAGGGCATGGAGGCAAGCGAGGCCTCCAGCACGCCTGCCCCCGGCCCCCCACCTCCCCGCCCGCTGGGTTCCAGCCATGCCAGGGCGTGGTGACCTCTGCCTGCCATCCTCCCAGTCAGTCACTCTTCGCTTCTCACTCACTTTGGATCAGCTAGGCGGTTGCTCAGCCCACTGTCTTCTTCCCATTTCCCTCCGTGACCCAGTTCTCGGGGACTTAGGCCACGCCTCTCCCAGGAGGACACAGATGCCCAATCCCCTCACATCTCTTGCATCGCCTGCAGGGGTCCAAGAGGACCGAGTACCTTAAAACACGGGTTTCTCTTCCCTCAAATCGTTGCCCCTCATCTGGGATGCGTTACTGCCCTGCCCTCAGATTTCTGGGTATCCCCACATCTCAGACTTGGTCCTTGTTGTCAGACCTTGGCCCCACCGGACCCTCCTCTCCATCCTGGTGTGACTTGGGTGCTGGGTTTGGAAAGGTGTGGGGACTAGGTGGGGTGGGTGAGAGTGAAAGAGGAACTGGTGGCAAGATTGGGATTCCTGCAAAGGGACTGAACAGAGGAAGAGTTGGGGAGCAGACTAGCCCTCCCCCCACCCCAGCCTGTCTCCTGGCAGTGTCTCTATGGCTGCTACGTTCACTCTTCCATCGTCCCCACATTCCACCGGCGCTGCTACTGGCTGCTCCAGGTGAGGACGGAGGGGCTCAGGGGGCCAGAGTCTGCCCGGCTCTTTGAGGGAGGTGGGGGTCTGCTGGAAGGAAGGGGAAGGATGATGGGGTTCTGCATGGGGAAAGGAGACTGGAAAGAAGAGAAAGGGGTTGGGGGATCGAGAGAGCCAGAACTTGGAGGGTGAGGTTGGGGGTGTGTAGGAAGGAAGTCAGGACTAGGAGGCCGAGCCCCTGGACGTCAGGCCCCCTAGCGCTCTGCGTGTACCCTGTGCCCGCAGAACCCTGACATCGTCCTTGTGCACTACCTGAATGTCCCAGCCCTGGAGGACTGTGGGAAGGGCTGCAGCCCCATCTTTTGTTCCATCAGCAGCGATCGCCGAGAATGGCTCAAATGGTCCCGGGAGGAGCTGTTGGGACAGCTGAAGCCCATGTGTAAGGCAGGAGGGCCAGGAGAGCGCTCCAAGGGGAGAATGGACGCAGGGCCCTCCAAAGGGGGCAAGGGTCCTTTACTCAGGAGCCTGGGGGTTAACCGTGTTGCCCCAAGCCGGGAGGCTTCTTTTCTGGTTAGGTGGGTGGGTACTGGTGTTCCTGGTGTGACCTAAGGTGATGGAATGGAGGGCAGGTGCGAACTACAGGTCGGCGCAGTCTCGGGGCTGCTGGCCGCTGTTCCTCTGGCCGGAAGTCTCAGAGCGTCTCAGGTGCTTGGGGGAGCCATCGGAGTTCCCTGGAGACCGTTTTGTGGGGGTCCCACAGCACTTCCCCCGCCTCTCCTCCAGTTCATGGCATCAAGTGGAGCTGTGGGAACGGGACGGAGGAGTTCTCTGTAGAGCAGCTGGTGCAACAAATCCTGGACACCCACCCGACCAAGCCTGCACCCCGGACCCACGCCTGTCTCTGCAGTGGGGGCCTTGGTTAGTGACCACTGACCTCGGAACCCTACCCCCTCCTATGGGTTTGGAAAGGTGTGGGGACTAGGTGGGGTGGGTGAGAGTGAAAGAGGAACTGGTGGCAAGATTGGGATTCCTGCAAAGGGACTGAACAGAGGAAGAGTTGGGGAGCAGACTAGCCCTCCCCCCACCCCAGCCTGTCTCCTGGCAGTGTCTCTATGGCTGCTACGTTCACTCTTCCATCGTCCCCACATTCCACCGGCGCTGCTACTGGCTGCTCCAGGTGAGGACGGAGGGGCTCAGGGGGCCAGAGTCTGCCCGGCTCTTTGAGGGAGGTGGGGGTCTGCTGGAAGGAAGGGGAAGGATGATGGGGTTCTGCATGGGGAAAGGAGACTGGAAAGAAGAGAAAGGGGTTGGGGGATCGAGAGAGCCAGAACTTGGAGGGTGAGGTTGGGGGTGTGTAGGAAGGAAGTCAGGACTAGGAGGCCGAGCCCCTGGACGTCAGGCCCCCTAGCGCTCTGCGTGTACCCTGTGCCCGCAGAACCCTGACATCGTCCTTGTGCACTACCTGAATGTCCCAGCCCTGGAGGACTGTGGGAAGGGCTGCAGCCCCATCTTTTGTTCCATCAGCAGCGATCGCCGAGAATGGCTCAAATGGTCCCGGGAGGAGCTGTTGGGACAGCTGAAGCCCATGTGTAAGGCAGGAGGGCCAGGAGAGCGCTCCAAGGGGAGAATGGACGCAGGGCCCTCCAAAGGGGGCAAGGGTCCTTTACTCAGGAGCCTGGGGGTTAACCGTGTTGCCCCAAGCCGGGAGGCTTCTTTTCTGGTTAGGTGGGTGGGTACTGGTGTTCCTGGTGTGACCTAAGGTGATGGAATGGAGGGCAGGTGCGAACTACAGGTCGGCGCAGTCTCGGGGCTGCTGGCCGCTGTTCCTCTGGCCGGAAGTCTCAGAGCGTCTCAGGTGCTTGGGGGAGCCATCGGAGTTCCCTGGAGACCGTTTTGTGGGGGTCCCACAGCACTTCCCCCGCCTCTCCTCCAGTTCATGGCATCAAGTGGAGCTGTGGGAACGGGACGGAGGAGTTCTCTGTAGAGCAGCTGGTGCAACAAATCCTGGACACCCACCCGACCAAGCCTGCACCCCGGACCCACGCCTGTCTCTGCAGTGGGGGCCTTGGTTAGTGACCACTGACCTCGGAACCCTACCCCCTCCTAGCCGGGCTGCCTCTTGGTCACACCAGGGAGGGGAATCTGCTTCACTGGGATTTGCATGCTTATTTGCATGACTTTTGCATGTTCTAGAAAGATGGGCCAGATGAGCAGGGGCCTTCCCGTCTGCACGCTGCCTAGTTCCTTTTACTTATTCCTGGCAGCCCAGGCTCTCTGTCTGCTTTCTTCCTTTAGCAGTTCCTGGCCACCCCGGCCCTACAGCTTCCACACAGGCTTAGCCTTATGCTTAGGTGGCACCCCCTCAGTTCTGTTCTTTTGTCCTTTTTGGATGCTTTTACCTGCTTCTCCCAGCTATTCCCCCAAGCTTCAAGTCATCCCTGGCCTCGCTCCTCCAGGGGAGGGAGGAGGAGGAGAATTATTTCTGCTGCCTCCCTGTGGCCAAAAGCAGTATGACACCTCTGGTCTGTGGTGACATCTCAGGAAATGCCTGAAAGCTTCCAGTCAGGGAAGGCTGGGGAGCGCTCCGTCTGATCCCTTCTCTCCCCACGCCCCCTCCCACTCCAGGTTCTGGGAGCCTTACCCACAAATGCAGCAGCACGAAACACCGCATCATCTCTCCCAAAGTGGAGCCCCGAGCTTTAACCCTGACCTCTGTCCCCCACCCCCACCCCTGAGCCCCCTCCACTCATAGCCCCACTTCCCCAAGAGCTCCCCAAGGCACATACCTCCCCGTCTTCCTCTTCCTCTTCCTCCTCTTCCTCCGGCTTTGCCGAACCCCTAGAGATCAGACCGAGCCCTCCCACCTCCCGAGGGGCCTCTTCCCGAGGAGGCACTGCCATCCTCCTCCTGACGGGACTGGAGCAGCGAGCTGGGGGCTTGACACCCACCAGGCACTTGGCTCCGCCGGCCGATCCGAGGCCTTCCATGAGCCTTGCTGTGGTCGTGGGCTCCGAGCCCTCGGCCCCACCAGCTCCTCCCAGCCCTGCCTTTGACCCTGATCGTTTTCTCAACAGCCCACAGAGGGGCCAGACATACGGAGGGGGCCAGGGGGTGAGCCAAGACTTCCCCGAGGCCGAGGCCGCCCATACCCCCTGTCCAGCACTCGAGCCCGCTGCTGCCCTGGAGCCCCAGGCGGCCGCTCGGGGTCCCCCAGCGCAGTCCCCCAGAGCAGGCGGGAGAAGGGGAAACTGCTTCTTCATTCAGGATGATGATGGTGGGGAGGAGCTCAAGGCCCAGGGGCCTGCCCCACCTGTACCCTCACCGCCCCCTTCACCCCCACCCTCACCTGCCCCTCTGGAGCAACCGGGCCGTGCAGGAAGAGGGGAGGCCTTGTTTGGAGGATCTGGGGGGGCCAGTGAACTGGAGGCCTTCAGCCTCTCATCATTCCCGGACCTCATGGGAGAACTCATCAGCGACGACGCTCCAGGCGGCCCCGCCCCCGCCCCCCAGCTCTCTCCTGCGCTTAGCACCATCACCGACTTCTCCCCAGAGTGGTCCTACCCAGAGGTGAGTCTCCGACTTCTCTCCTGCCGCCTGCATCCCTCTCACCCGTAGCCTGTGACCTAGTTTCCCTCAGCATCCACGGCCGCTTGGTTCTCTTCCCAGCCTCTGTTTTCACCTCGAGTGTAGCTTCTCTCCTGTGTTCACAGGCCCTCTGACTGTCCCTTTCTCCTTCCCTCCTCCTTCTACCTGTGACTTGCTTGTGTGAGTCCCTCGAGTGCCCCAGGGGACTTTATGCCTTTGGTGACTGGGTGGGGGTGGGGAGGGCCTGTGGCAACTCAGCCTGCAGAAGAGAAAAGACAACTGAGATGTGACCGTAGACGTGGAAAGGCTGAAAGGCTGTATTCAGCAGTGAAGAAGTTCTGCTTTATGCTGCCCCAGAGACAGAAAGCGGGAACTGCCATGGGGCTGCAGGGGTGGGGCGCGGGGCGAGAAAAGACTTCCTCCCAGCGACAGCTATCTGCAAATGGGGTGGTTGCCTTGGGAGAGGCAGTGAGTTTCCCATTTCTGGCAGGTTCACATAGAAAGCCGAAGGGGAGAAGGGACACATGGGGGTACCTCACTTCACTGCACGTCCAAGCCCTGTACCCCAGGCTCTGGGGTGTACCGTGGACAGTCAGTACTCTCTGAGGGTCTGAATGAGTGAGAGAGAGAGCAAGCATCCTACCCAACAGAGAGAGCTCCAGTCACTTGGCTCTCTGACTTAACACCTGCAGGGTGGGGTCAAGGTGCTCATCACAGGACCTTGGACAGAGGCCGCCGAGCATTACTCCTGTGTCTTCGATCACATCGCCGTGCCAGCCTCCCTCGTCCAGCCTGGTGTCTTACGCTGCTACTGCCCCGGTATGGGGACTGGGAATGGTAGGGGAAGGAACTGAGACATCACCGTCAGGATGTCTGGGAGGCACGAGGACGAACGGGTTGGGTTGTTCTGAGAGCACAAGGGCCTTGTCTGTTCCTGGGGCTGAGCCCTCTGGTCCACCAGCAGCAGAGGCGTCTGAGCTTAGGGGTCAGAAGGCCTAGGTTCTAATCTAAGACAGCGACTTCTGAGCTGACTGGTGGTCTTGCATAAGCCTACTCCTTTCTTAGACCCTTGGCCTCCCCTCCTATAAGATCAGGCATTTGACCCAAGGGGTCTCTAATGTCTATCCAGCCCCGCTGGCTCCAGTTCAGAGAGAGTCTCTTGGGAGAATGAGAAGGGAGAGATGTTGATCTCTTCCAGCCAGTCCCTGGACGGAGGGACATTGCCTTCTAGACCTGTGCTGTCCCATATGGTCGGCATTAGCCGCGTGTGCCTACTGAAATCCATTAAGACGAAAGGAAATGTAAAATTTGGTTCTACCACCACACAGACCACATTTTGGTGCTCCGGGCACACGCGCGCGTGCATCCCTATGGGGCAGTGCAGATGCAGAATGTGTCCATCACTGAGGAAAGTTCTGTTGGACAGCACTGGTCCAGGCATCATGGCCAAGGTTCTTCTCTGTCCTTGTGCCACCCTCTTTGCCCCTTACCCGACACTCAGCAGTGTTGCTGTGAGACCCCAGGGACCCCTGGAGTGACCTGTCAACAGCTTTGCTCTCTATCAGTGTGTCTTCCCCCAGTCTCGACGGTCCTATTCAGTGGTGGATGGCAGCAGAGGGGCTGAGGCCAGAGACATGGGGACCTGGGAATCTCAGCCTGTAATCTTGGGACCAGGGCCAAGGCTATAGCTATTGAGGCCCTGGGACACCCCTCTCACGTGACCCTGTTGGCGAGCCGCTAATTCCTTTTCGCCACTTTAGTAACAGAGTTATGACCTCTGCACCTTGATCTTGGGAGATCAAGAGATTTTTACCATCATCAAATTGTTTACATAGATAGGGATCTCTTGACCCTTGGCTTCTAGGCCTTGATAGTGAATGACAACCTGCTTAATTACACAGTCTAGAACCCAGCGGGGCTCCGGCCCAGAGTGAGTATTAAGTTCTCAAATGAAGGGACTGCCTGCCCACTTAGAGCCAAGGTTACTGGAGCCAGGGGCCTCTGGGGCCACAGCAGGGCGGGTAGGGGAGGTAGATGCGGAATGATCACCTATGGCTCAGACCGAGGAGCCCAGGACAGAGCGGTCTAGCTGATCCTCGCCCTCCCCAGCCCACGAGGTCGGGCTGGTGTCTCTGCAGGTGGCGGGGCGGGAGGGGCCGCTTTCTGCGTCTGTGCTGTTTGAGTATCGAGCCCGCCGATTCCTGTCACTGCCTAGTACTCAGCTTGACTGGCTGTCCCTGGATGGTGAGTTCCTAGCCCTCCAACCCCACAACCTTTGAGCCTGAGGTGTTCCCAGACCCATCGGGACTCGGGTGGCCACTGCCTTGTCCCCACTCTACCCCTCTTCCCAGCTCCTGCTTCCTTGGTCATTTCTGGAGGAGCAGCAAACTTCCTTCACCTCCTCTTCCCTGTAAACCTTGGAGCTGGCTTGGTCCCAGAGCTTGTCCTGACCTCTGCCTCCCAAAGGAAGGGACCAAGGCCACAGGCGGGGCCGTGACAGGGTGTAGGGCAACATACATGGGATACACAAGTGTATATGTCCCTAAACACGTATTTAAACTTTCCTTTGGTTTTCTAATTATAAAGATAGGTGTTTACTATAGGAAGTTTTGAAGTTACAGAGAAGCACAAAGTAAAACATGAAAATTGCCTATAACAATGCTCAATTACATACACCACCTTTAGTGTATCCTGTTTTACAAATACAGAGATGAACATACATGTAGATGCATGTATGCTCGTACAAGGGTGGATTTGTTTAAATCCAGAGCTGTCTGTCCCTTTTACTGGTTGTCCCTCCTGTGGCCTTGAGAATTGTTCTCCTTATCTGCTGCTTTCTAGAGGTTTGCTTGTCTGTCTCCTCCTGTCTGACCCATGCTTTATTGTCTTCCCTGTGTGTCTCCCACCTCCCTCGTCCTTCCTTATTGCTTATTCTGTACCTCCCCCGCCCTCCTTGGCCCTCTCTCTCCTTTCCCTCCCCCATCGGTCTTCAGCTCTCTGCTGCCATACCTGAGTCTCCTCGGCCTAGCTCTCCCCACCATCCCCTTCTTGCCCTCTGTCCTGGCATCTCAGAACGTCCCCAGGCTCCACCTGTTTGTTTCCCCAGGGCTCTGACCCTGTCCTGCCTCCCCTCCTCGTCCTTGTGTGATCTCAGGAGGGGACAGATACAGCTTGGGATGTGTGCGTGTGCACTTGTGCATTTGTGCACGGGCTGGGGGGAAGAGGAGGAGGAATGGACACAGCCATCCATCTCTGTCCCCTCGCCTCCCTCCTCTTTGTGGGCAGCTGCAGGGGGGCCCGGGGGAGGGGGCGGTGCTCTTTGAGTCAGTTCTGAGTGCTTGGGGCCGTGTTTGACAGAGAGGAGGGACCCTGGAGTCCTTCAGCCCCAGCATGGGGAATGACGGTAGTGTCTGGGGCTAGAAGGGATGGATCAGGCCGCCTGGGAGGAGGCTGGGAGTGCGGGTGTGCGTGTGTGTGTGCGTGCGGTCTGAGGTGATCTAGGGCAGCTCAGACTGGACGCCCTGCGGGGAGTCCTACCATCTCTGTGTCTTGAAGGACACAGCCTTGGTTCTAGATTCAGGTCCGAAGTTGACAGGTAGTGGGAAGAGCCCAGGTGTGACTCAGAAGGCTGGTGGTAAAGGGCCGCTGCTTGGAGAGGAGGGAAGGATACGCCCGTGTCCTTGTCGCTCAGCCCCCGAGACCCCACTGAGCGCCCCACACCCACTCCCCCAGACAACCAGTTCCGGATGTCCATCCTGGAGCGACTGGAGCAGATGGAGAAGCGGATGGCAGAGATCGCAGCAGCTGGGCAGGCCCCCTGCCAGGGTCCGGACGCCCCTCCGATTCAGGTACCTCCTCAAGGAGGGCGCTCTACAGCGGGGGACGGGGGAGGGTCTTCCACAGAAACCAGCTCTCGCGTGTGGCTCCCCTCCCTGTCTGGGGCCCCGGCCCGTCAGCTTCCCTCCTCCCTGACGTCTCCCTGCCCCCGCCCCCACCCCACCCCACGGCAGGGGTGGCTATTCTGGGCACCCTCTTGGCAGGACAGGCTTCAGACTATTTCTGGTCAGAAGGAGGGTGGAGGTGAGGGAGGGCTGGGTGAGGAGATCCAAGGAGTGGGGGCTCACGCTCTGGGGGTTCCAGGTCTCTGAGGGAAGAAGGCTGGAGAGGACTCTGGGTTCTGGGGGGGAGAAGCCGTCTGTGGGATATGGCACTGATCCCAGAGTGAAGGTCTGGCCGCTAGAAGAAGCTGCCTGAGGGACAGGGAGGACTGATGAGCCTCAGAAGTTGGGGTGGCGGGAGCCTAGAGTGGGACGCGTGGGGAGGGGCAGAACTGGCAGCCGAGAGGACAGGTGTGGGGCGGCTGAGGCCGTCCCGGGCTGCAGATGCTCCGGTCTCTGCCTGAAGGTGTGCACATCACAGGACGAAGGCCAGGGGCCCGGGTTCGAGGCCCGGGTGGTGGTCCTGGTAGAGAGCATGATCCCACGCTCCACCTGGAGGAGTCCTGAACGTCTGGCCCATGGAAGCCCCTTCCGGGGCATGAGCCTTCTGCACCTGGCTGCTGCCCAGGGCTACGCGCGCCTCATCGAGACCCTGAGCCAGTGGCGGTGAGCTGGGGCAGGTGGGAGTCGGGGTGGGGGCAGTGACTGAGGAAGAACCTGGGGCCTGCCGTGGGAGCTGGGGTCACTCCACTGTGGGAAGGCAGAGAGGCTGGAAGAGGGTTTGCACTAGGGGGTTTTTATGTCCCTTAACTTACTTACGATGCTGACCTCCTGACCTCCTTACATTCGGTCATCTCTTTGATGGCTCATCCCGCTGATCTTAGTGCTTGCCAGTCCCTTCGATTCTGAAGTTCCTTCCAGCCCTAACTGGGCTCCGTTGTCCCTTTCCCAAACCCTCCAGGAGTGTGGAGACCGGAAGCTTGGACTTGGAGCAAGAGGTTGACCCACTCAACGTGGACCACTTCTCTTGCACGCCTCTGGTGAGGACGCTGGCTCCTCGTGCACATGGGCAACAGGAAGCGGGAGCAGTTCTTCAGAGGGAAGACCCTCTGGGGGCTGCAGGGAAGGCGTGAGGACGGGCCTGGGCCTCACCTCCACCCCTGCCCTCCTCTGCGCAGATGTGGGCTTGCGCCCTGGGCCACCTGGAGGCTGCCGTGCTCCTCTTCCGCTGGAACAGACAGGCGCTGAGCATTCCCGACTCCCTGGGCCGCCTGCCTCTGTCCGTGGCTCATTCCCGGGGTCACGTGCGCCTTGCCCGCTGCCTGGAGGAACTGCAAAGACAAGAAGCTCCTGCGGAGCCCCCACTGGCCCTGTCTCCACCCTCCTCCAGCCCGGACACTGGTGAGGGCGTGCGAGGGGAGCGTGGGGGTGAGAGGGCAGGCCAGGGGAAGCCAGAGGGAGCGGGACAGCGTGAGGGGAGGGGAGGCCGCATGAAGGGGAGGCAAGAGCAGCAAGGCCTGGGAGATGGAGGGCGAGGAGGGGCAGGTGGCACCTCTGCCCACACCCTGTTCCCTCGCCACAGGCCTGAGCAGCGTCTCCTCGCCTTCGGAGCTCTCAGACGGCACTTTCTCCGTCACCTCGGCCTACTCGAGCGCCCCGGATGGGAGTCCCCCGCCTGCTCCTCTGCCGGCCTCTGAGATGACCGTGGAGATGGTCCCAGGCCAGCTCTCCTCTGGTGCCCCGGAGGGCCCCCTGCTCCTCATGGACTATGAGGCCACCAACCCCGGAGGGCCCCCACCCTCGCCGCCGCCTCGCCCATCAGCCCCAGACGGGGCTGCTGCTCCCGAGGAAGCCAACAGCCCACCAGCTGTGGATGTGATCCCGGTATTGATTCTTTTGAGGGCTACACACCACGGAAGGGGCAGAGCTGGGTGATCCCGACCACCGCGCGAAACAGAACCAGAACTGGGTGGCAGTTTGGGAAGATAGGGCCATTACCTTCACTTGGGAACAGGCAAGGTGACCTGCTTAAGCTTCTGTCAGAGCCTAGGATTCAGAAGTCACAAGGCCTCAGAGGTTAAAATTCTGGAGAATATCTTCAGTTAGAGCTGTGTGGTAGGGGTTACCCGCTGATCCATAAAGGAACAAGAGCGATGGCAGGAAGCCGGGAGGAGGGAAGGCCAGAGAAGTTGGCAAGATGGAAGCATCTGGCAACGACCTGGGGGCGAGGTGAGGGTGAGGCTCGCACATGGTAAGAGCTCAGAGAGTCTTGTGGAATGGATGAACCCATGAGCGAGTGCAGAGGCTGTCCACGCACAGCAGCCTACTCCTCTGCTAGGACCAGGGACGTACCTGCTTTAGAGAGCCTAGCGGATCAACTGGGGAGCATCAGACACGCAGGTTTAGAGCACTGCACACCAGCAGGAAGAGCTGCAGGGCTGGAGCAGGGACAAGGCCTGGGGCCGTTCAGTACAGTGTCACGTGATCGGCAAGCACTCAGCTGATTCTTGGCACGCTCGAGGAGGGGTGGCAGGCGTGGCCAAGTCGGTGGGAGCTGGCATGGGGCAGGCCGGGTGGGACAGTGGCCAGTCGGCCTGGAAGGCTAAGCTCCTGAATCCCCACTTGCCGTTTGTGTCCTTCCTAGCCTACGTTTTCCACACTGTCTCAACGCAGGGCTGTACTAAGTGGGACCCTAGTGAGTATAAATGACCCTGGAGCACTGGCCGAGAAAATCGGGGTTCACAGGGGCAGCTGAGGGTTCACCGTCTGGTGCTGAGCAGGGAGCAAGATTGGAAGTGGACTGATGCTGTGGCCTTAGAGCAGGGAGAGCTGCAGTCGGGCCCCTCCAGGCTCACCCAGCTTCTCCTTCATGCAGGTGGACATGATCTCACTGGCCAAGCAGATCATCGAAGCCACGCCAGAGCGGATCAAACGAGAGGACTTCGTCGGGCTGTCGGAGGCTGGGGCCACAATGCGGGAGCGGACGGGGGCCGTGGGGCTCAGTGAGACCATGTCCTGGCTGGCCAGCTACCTGGAGAATGTGGACCATTTCCCCAGCTCAGCCCCTCCGAGGTGACCAGCTCAGGATAAAGCCTCCAGCTCTTTCTTCAGAGGAGCGGGGCAGGGGGAGGGAGGAAGCCGCCCGAGCGCCAGAGCTCCGTCCTGGCCTAGGCTGCGGGGGCCCTTTGAGGAAGACACTGGCACTGGTGGGCGCGCTCTGAAGTCACTCCGCAGGCTCTGTTGCTAGAGCTCTGCCTGCACAGCAGTGCCCAGGTGAGAGAACAGGGGGACTTCAGGCGCCCCAGGATATCCCTTCTCCCTGTCCCCTACAGCGAGCTGCCCTTTGAGCGGGGTCGCCTGGCTGTCCCTCCAGCACCTTCCTGGGCGGAGTTTCTCTCCGCATCGGCCAGTGGTAAGATGGAGAGCGACTTTGCCCTGCTCACCCTGTCGGATCACGAGCAGCGGGAGCTGTACGAGGCAGCCCGAGTCATCCAGACGGCCTTTCGGAAGTACAAGGTCAGGGGGTGGGGGGGTTCGGGGGCGAATGACACAGTCTCGAGGGGGGCCATGGTGGTAGTTCCCAGGATGTCGGGAGGGACAGCAGTCATCCGGACAGGCCTGGATGGGCAGAGGCTCAGGGAACCCTGGGCCCGTTGGAAGACGGGTCACAGTGTCAGCTAGGTGGGCGGTCGGGTGCTGAGACATCTCCCCTCGGGGAGCCTCTCCCCTCAGGGCCGGCGGCTCAAGGAGCAGCAGGAGCTAGCGGCGGCTGTGATCCAGCGCTGTTACCGGAAGTATAAGCAGGTGAGACTGCCTCTTTGAGAGCACAGGCCCGACCCCCACGCCCCAGCCCAGCCCAGCCCAGCGCATCCAGAATGCCGCTGGAGTGCTAACTCCCCTTCTCTCTCCACAAGCTGACCTGGATTGCACTTAAGGTATTATAGGCCTGAGACCTGGGGGTGAGGTTATCTGTGACGATTCAGCCTGTCCATGAGCCTGTGGCTTAGAGAGGACTTCCGGGCTGTCGGAGGCTGGGGCCACAATGCGGGAGCGGACGGGGGCCGTGGGGCTCAGTGAGACCATGTCCTGGCTGGCCAGCTACCTGGAGAATGTGGACCATTTCCCCAGCTCAGCCCCTCCGAGGTGACCAGCTCAGGATAAAGCCTCCAGCTCTTTCTTCAGAGGAGCGGGGCAGGGGGAGGGAGGAAGCCGCCCGAGCGCCAGAGCTCCGTCCTGGCCTAGGCTGCGGGGGCCCTTTGAGGAAGACACTGGCACTGGTGGGCGCGCTCTGAAGTCACTCCGCAGGCTCTGTTGCTAGAGCTCTGCCTGCACAGCAGTGCCCAGGTGAGAGAACAGGGGGACTTCAGGCGCCCCAGGATATCCCTTCTCCCTGTCCCCTACAGCGAGCTGCCCTTTGAGCGGGGTCGCCTGGCTGTCCCTCCAGCACCTTCCTGGGCGGAGTTTCTCTCCGCATCGGCCAGTGGTAAGATGGAGAGCGACTTTGCCCTGCTCACCCTGTCGGATCACGAGCAGCGGGAGCTGTACGAGGCAGCCCGAGTCATCCAGACGGCCTTTCGGAAGTACAAGGTCAGGGGGTGGGGGGGTTCGGGGGCGAATGACACAGTCTCGAGGGGGGCCATGGTGGTAGTTCCCAGGATGTCGGGAGGGACAGCAGTCATCCGGACAGGCCTGGATGGGCAGAGGCTCAGGGAACCCTGGGCCCGTTGGAAGACGGGTCACAGTGTCAGCTAGGTGGGCGGTCGGGTGCTGAGACATCTCCCCTCGGGGAGCCTCTCCCCTCAGGGCCGGCGGCTCAAGGAGCAGCAGGAGCTAGCGGCGGCTGTGATCCAGCGCTGTTACCGGAAGTATAAGCAGGTGAGACTGCCTCTTTGAGAGCACAGGCCCGACCCCCACGCCCCAGCCCAGCCCAGCCCAGCGCATCCAGAATGCCGCTGGAGTGCTAACTCCCCTTCTCTCTCCACAAGCTGACCTGGATTGCACTTAAGGTATTATAGGCCTGAGACCTGGGGGTGAGGTTATCTGTGACGATTCAGCCTGTCCATGAGCCTGTGGCTTAGAGAGACTCTCATCAGCTGAACTTGAGGGTGACCCTCGGGGGTCCGGGTCTCTGTCCCTCCATGTCAACCCCTGCCTGTCCTCCCCACCGCTGCAGTTTGCCCTCTATAAGAAGATGACCCAGGCGGCCATCCTGATCCAGAGCAAGTTCCGAAGCTACTATGAGCAGAAGCGGTTTCAGCAGAGCCGCCGGGCGGCGGTCCTCATCCAGCAGCACTACCGCTCCTACCGCCGCCGGCCTGGGCCTCCCCTCCGGCCAGCGGGCACCCTGCCTGCCCGCAACAAGTAGGTCCCAGCCCTCTAGCCCTCTGCGCACCCACTGTGTCAGTGCCCAGTGCCCACGGCCTCCCCACTCATCTGTCCTGCTCCTGCCCCACCCTTTTCCCTGCCAGGCCCCCTACGGGGCAGAGGCCAGGGGATGCCTGAGTGTCCTGTGCAGTCTCATCTTTTCTTCCTTCACCAGAGGCTCCTTTCTCACCAAGAAGCAGGACCAGGCAGCCCGGAAGATCATGCGATTCCTGCGGCGCTGCCGACACAGGTGCTGCCCTTTCCCTCACTGGACTGGGCCCTGCCGCCGCCGCCTCCCCATCGCCTGGTCGCCCCTGACTCCTTCCTTGTCTCTCCGCAGGATGAGGGAACTGAAGCAGAACCAGGAGCTGGAAGGGCTTCCCCAGCCCGGGCTGGCCACCTGACCTCTCCACTGCCTTTCTCATCACCCTGGGGGCCGCTTCTTGCAGTCTTAACAGGGAGAGGGCTCTCTAGGGGAGGGGGAGCCCCCTGTCGGCAGCTTTCCCGTCACTTCTGTGCGAGCCCGTCCTCGGTCTCCACCCCCTCCCTCTCCGAAGTGCTGAATTCCCTCTCCCATCCCGGCTCCCTCTCTTCCCTCCGAGTCGCGCCACCCTCTCTTAGACCCCGGCTCCAGAAGACCCACGCCCCACATACCTGCATCTTCAGCTGTGACCTCCGGAGCCCTGCCTGCCCCTTCTCCACTGCCCCCTCCCTGCCTGTACCCACCTCGGCCCCTTCCTGATTTGCCTTATTTATTTGTTCGACGCGTCTCTGAATGTATCCGCCTCGGTCCCACCTCTGCCTTCGCTACGCGCGCGCCCCTCGTGTTTCAGGGCTGACCGTGCCCCCACCCCGACTCCGCATGTTTGCGTCCGTTTCCTCCCTTTCTGGCCCTGTCTTCCCCCGTCACCCCAACCGACTCTGGCCATCAACTTCGGGGCCAAAGCGGGGTTGTATATAGAAACGCGCTGCGGAGTCCCGCCCCGTCCCCGAGAGGAGGGGGCTTGTACATAATGTAACATACAGAGTATAGTGAAGAATCTATTTAAGGCGCCGCAGGGAGGACTGCACGGCCGGGCTTGTGGTTCCTGGCGCGGCGGGAGCCTCCTGCCGGCTCCACGAGCACTTTCTACTTGTGCATGGGCTTGGTTTCTACGAATTGCCATTAAACATCGCTGCACCAGCCTGCCTCCGGCCTCTGTCTGCGGGGGGCGGGGCGGGGCAGGCAGGGCGGGGCGGGGCGGGCGGGGCCTCGGCCTGCTGAAGGCTGCGGGCGCGCCGGGCGGGGAGGGCGCATGGTTTTCCGCCTCCGACGTGTTTCCGGCCTTAAAGGCATTTCGCCCTTCCCTTTAAGACGCACCGCCCCCTCTCAGTCACTCCCAAGATGGCGGACCTACTGGGCTCCATCCTGAGCTCCATGGAGAAGCCACCCAGCCTCGGTGACCAGGAGACTCGGCGCAAGGCCCGAGGTGAGGATCCCAAATTCATAGCCGGCTTTCTTCGCCCGGTTCTCAGGATCGCATTCCTCCCTCTTTGGGTGACCCCGCCTTCTCAACCTTGAAAGACCCCTCGCCGGCCCCTTCCGAGACCCCCCGAATCCCTAAAAGGGCAGCCGACCCGCCCGCTGTTCTTAGCGGACGATGATTGGCTACCTGAAGCTCAGTGCCAGCCCCCTCCCTCCTCCTACCCTGGCCTTCCGCAGTCGTTTTTTTCAATTCGCCCGTGGGCCCGCCTGTCCGCCGGTGGCGTGATCTGATTGGTAGGTTTGCCTGACCCCCCCCCCAACCCCTTCCCGCCTTCGGATAGGAGGGCGGTGAGATCGACCGCTCGGCACCGCCCGCCTCCTGGAGCCAGTCTGTGCACCTGACCCCCTTCCGATTGGATCCAATATACGTCCTTCCACAATCCTTTCTTCCCTATTGGCCATCTCAACTTAAAGGTCTACCTGTTAAGTTTTGCTCGACCTTCCTCTAGCCCACCCCACCCTCAGCACCTCTAATTGGCTGCTGGAACCTTTCGGCGTCTTTATGCCCCTCCTACTTGATTTAACCAGATCTCTTCTGCCGCCTTTCAACACTTCACTCATCTATACCCTTAAATTCCCGAGTTCCCTGGGCGGGTCGTGAATGTTGATTGGAGGGATAAGAAGGCCTCTGCCCGGTCCGATTGGTCGTAGTCTCCCCGCCCGTGTTCTCCGAGTAATTTACCAGCTGGCGGCTCAAATTGGACTGCCTGCGTAGGGCGCGGCCCGCTGGGCGGTGCAGACCTCTCCAGTTCGCTTTGCGGCGCGTGAATGATTCTGACCGAATGACTGGCCTAGGGAGCATTCCGGCTCCCCCACCTGTCCGAAGGAAGCCGGGACAGGCTGAGTGCTTTCCAAGTGCTCAAGTGCTGCTTAATATTAGACTAACTTCCATATTTACTGAATGGTTGCTAAGGGGCCCTCAAAGGAGGAGCATCGATGAAACGCCCATTGATGCAGTGATCACACAGGAGTTTAAAAACTAACTTTGTAAATGCTCTGAAAAAAAAGAAAATTGTTAGGAGTGGAGCTACCTAAGCTCCTAACCTAGTCTGTAGTGAGCTGAAATCTTAAGAACAGATAACTCAGTGAGTGAGAGGGCAACGCAGTGCTTCAGGCAGAAATAAAGGTAGAAGGAAGGAGCGGGGCATAATGGGACCTGGGAACTGGAGTTAATTTCATGCTTACCACCACTGACTAGGGGCTTCACCAGCGACCGTTGATAGACTAGGAAGCTGAAGTTCAGAGTTTAGTCACTTGCCTGTGGTTACACGGTTACTGAGTGGCGGGGTTTCAAACCCGGGTATGACTTTTAAGTCTGTGTTCTGCAGAGATGATGCTCAAGCCAGAGAGCGAACATTCAGTGACCAAGATGGGGTGCACTTAACGGCCAGAGCCCTTGAGATTGAGGAGCCACAGACAGGAGAGGAACAGGCTCCTGGCTTCTAGTGGGATAGGGAAGACAAAAGTTACAGTCTGCTAGTTCTCAGCACGCGCTGTAGTGGGCGTGTGAACCAGATGTGCTTGGGCCCCCGAGGAAGAAATGAGTGACTCTCACTCGGGGAGGACCTCAGAGTCTGTAAGAGGAAGAAAGAGCATTACAAGGGGCAGGAACAACATGTGCAAAGACATGAAGTGATCAGGATCATGGGAAGAGGTTCGGAGCCACTGAAGAGGTTCTGATCCTGTTGGAAGAAGCGGGCCTTAAGGGTATCAACAATTTGAAATGGCAGAAGAGAGAAGAGTGGACAGTGAGGCCGAAGGGTAGGGAGTTCACTTCACAGCTCAGACACCGGCCCTTCCAGAGGAGAAGAGTGTCAGACTGGCCATTTCAGCTTCATCTTAGTTATAGAAGTAAGAAGTGGGGGTGTTACAAAATATAGGAAGTTAAATAATTTCCTCTTTCCTGTGTAGACAGTGAGGTGATAAACTCTTTGAGGCCAGGGCTTGGTCTGTTCCCATTATCTCCCTGAAGTGCCTTGGTGTATGTCATAAGCAATAAGTGCATGTTTGCTAGTTGATTTCCCCAGTGGGGTTGGGAAATGGGGTTGAACATGATTCTCATGTTTGTTTTTCCCACTAAACTGTGAGATTCTAAAGGGCAAAGCTATGTCTTCACCTTCTTTGTACTCCAGGGCCTAGCATGGTGCCAGGGAGGGAGTACATATCAATAAACAAATGCTTGGTGAATCAACAGTAAGCCTCCCTTCCTCGCCTGACACCTTCCAATGGACAGGAGAGCTCTCCTGAAGCCCTACACAGTCTGCCCACCCCTGGCCTCATGCTGCCATTTCTCACCCCCAGAGCAGGCAGCCCGCCTGAAGAAACTACAGGAGCAAGAGAAACAGCAGAAAGTGGAGTTTCGTAAAAGGGTGAGAACAACTGGAGAGATCAAAGGCAGCCTCAGGAAGGACTAACAAATAAGTTAGAATTGGAAGGTTGAGGACACTGTTTGGAAACTGTCTTGAGAGAGGTGAAACCCAGAAGCCAGCGGCATGGAGGCGGGAAAGGAGTGGGAGGCGCAGGCCTGCGGCCGGCTGGGGAGAGGGCTAGTGGAGGCCAGCCACCATCTCACGTCTTCTTCCCTTTTCCCTCTACCAAGATGGAGAAAGAGGTGTCAGATTTCATCCAAGACAGTGGGCAGATCAAGAAAAAGTTTCAGCCGATGAATAAGATAGAGAGGAGCATACTGTGAGTGTCTCTGGGCTGGGGCGACAGGAAGTGGGTGGCCAAGGAGGCACGAAAGAGCCCGAGGGGAGAACCTAGAGGCCGGTGCCGGCCCCCTCATGGCTTCACATCCCCTTTCCCCTTCGCTGCCTCTCCCCAGACACGATGTGGTGGAAGTGGCTGGCCTGACATCCTTCTCCTTCGGGGAAGATGACGAATGTCGCTATGTCATGATCTTCAAAAAGGTAAAAGGCCCGAGTTCCCCGCCCTTCTCCTCTCTCCTTTTCAGCCTGTGCCCAGCCCCAGGGGAGAGGGGTGATATAAAACCTGTATATGGGAAAATAATGGCTATATCAGCCCTCCTGTACGTATATTGGGAAGGTATATGCTGCCACGTGAATGACATTCCCCAGAGAGGGGACAGAGCACCTTCCATCTTGGCAACATCTCATCTTTCACTGTTGCTTCTCCCCGCTTCTCTTGATTTTGTCCTATTCTACACTTAAGATTTCTATTGTGTTGAACTTGCTTTTTTTCATATTGAAAAGATGGCATGCCCCAAGAGCCAAAAGTAAATGGGACCTGAAAAGAAAAAAAAAAACCTGTATATGGCACCTTGACCCCATCACCTGCTGCTTTCCCAGGAGTTTGCACCCTCAGATGAAGAACTAGACTCCTACCGGCGTGGCGAGGAGTGGGACCCCCAGAAGGCTGAGGAGAAACGGAGGCTGAAGGTGTGTTCTGCCTGGCCATCCCCAGAGCCCTGCTGCCCACCACCTGGGAGGGGCTGGGGTCGGGCCCTGAGCTCCGGTGCCCACCTCTGCACCCCTAGGAGCTGGCCCAGCGGCAGGAGGAGGAGGCGGCCCAGCAGGGACCCGTGGTGGTGAACCCGGCCAGCGACTACAAGGACAAGTACAGCCATCTCATTGGGAAGCGGGCAGCCAAGGATGCAGCCCACATGCTACAGGCCAACAAGACCTACGGCTGTGGTGAGGCCACAGGGAGGGCTGGCGGGCAGGGCAGAGGAGCAGAGGATGGGGGAGCAGAGGGGAAGCTGAGACACGGGGCTCCTGGGTTCTCCTACCCTCCCTTCTGCCCCTAGTGCCCGTGGCCAACAAGAGGGACACACGCTCCATTGAAGAGGCCATGAACGAGATCCGGGCCAAGAAGCGTCTGCGGCAGAGCGGGGAAGAGTTGCCACCTACCTCCTAGACACCCCGGCTCCCTGGGGCAGGGAGAGATGAGGCTGCTGCTATTAGAACCCATCCTGGAGCCCCACTTCCTAACAGCTGTCCCTCAGGCTGGGGGAAGCAGGTGTCTTTCACCATTGGAACTCAGATGTGTGTGTGTGTGTGTGTGTGAGTGTGAGTGAAAATGTGAATGCTCAGGTGGGTATTTAATCTGTATTCTTCTTTGTTCTTCCTGAAATTGTCTTCCCCATGGGGCTAGGGTTACTTTACATTCAATAAACACTGTCCGACCCAATGTCCTGGTTTGTTTGCAGAGAAAAAGGTGGTTTCAGGAGAGGAGGAGAAACAATTAAAGGTCAAACACAATATCTTTGTGGGTCAAAGACGGCCAAATATTGGCAATTATGTAGAAATTCCTAAGAGATGGTATTTTATGAGCAGTCACTACAGCCAAGTGGCCCAGTTTTTGATCCGGGCCTTAAACTCCTGTTTAATGTATTTTAATCTTTTCGTGATTCAGTTTTCTTACCAGTAAAATAGGGAGAGTAAGGGTAAGTATCTGATAGAACTGTTTCAAAGATTACACAGGTCAGTATGTGTCACATATTTAGAATAGTTTCCCATCCCCCAGGCGCCATAGAAAGGTCGCTGCTCTGGTTACCACGCTCATCCTCACTAAGCACTTCAATTTCATAAGACCAGGCATTCAGACCTCAGCACTGCAGTGCCCTCTGCAGACCGTGTATTTCAACATACGGGCAGATGTGACCCGGCTTCCCCTTCATGGTGATGGCAGACCCTGGTCCCCCACCCCGCTCCCCTTCCCTTGCGCCGGTTCAGTGTTCTGTCAGTTCCTCTTCAGCTTCATTTCACAGAACAGACCTGCTTTCCCCACCTCCTTCCATAATGTGAGTGCTGTGGTTCTAGATCCAGCCCAGCTTCCTCTCTGGCCAGTCCCTCGCTTCCTCCTTGTCCCAGCAGGTTCCATGTCACTCACCCCTCCTGCTCCTGCCTCTCCAGCTCCTGTCGCATCCAGCCCAGCAACCAGCATCTCCTCTCTCCCACAAACGAGCAGGCCACCGCTTTGGTTGGCACCAATGTTTATTTCAGGGGGAAGAGCCTGAAGGCCTGGGTTTGTCCTATGGGCTCCTGGGGCCTTCAGCCTCTCAAGACGGAACTTGCGTCCAGCAAAGACAGCCTTGTCCCCGAGCCCCCCGGAAGGCAGACACAGTTGGGGAAGCAGGTGTCTTTCACCATTGGAACTCAGATGTGTGTGTGTGTGTGTGTGAGTGTGAGTGAAAATGTGAATGCTCAGGTGGGTATTTAATCTGTATTCTTCTTTGTTCTTCCTGAAATTGTCTTCCCCATGGGGCTAGGGTTACTTTACATTCAATAAACACTGTCCGACCCAATGTCCTGGTTTGTTTGCAGAGAAAAAGGTGGTTTCAGGAGAGGAGGAGAAACAATTAAAGGTCAAACACAATATCTTTGTGGGTCAAAGACGGCCAAATATTGGCAATTATGTAGAAATTCCTAAGAGATGGTATTTTATGAGCAGTCACTACAGCCAAGTGGCCCAGTTTTTGATCCGGGCCTTAAACTCCTGTTTAATGTATTTTAATCTTTTCGTGATTCAGTTTTCTTACCAGTAAAATAGGGAGAGTAAGGGTAAGTATCTGATAGAACTGTTTCAAAGATTACACAGGTCAGTATGTGTCACATATTTAGAATAGTTTCCCATCCCCCAGGCGCCATAGAAAGGTCGCTGCTCTGGTTACCACGCTCATCCTCACTAAGCACTTCAATTTCATAAGACCAGGCATTCAGACCTCAGCACTGCAGTGCCCTCTGCAGACCGTGTATTTCAACATACGGGCAGATGTGACCCGGCTTCCCCTTCATGGTGATGGCAGACCCTGGTCCCCCACCCCGCTCCCCTTCCCTTGCGCCGGTTCAGTGTTCTGTCAGTTCCTCTTCAGCTTCATTTCACAGAACAGACCTGCTTTCCCCACCTCCTTCCATAATGTGAGTGCTGTGGTTCTAGATCCAGCCCAGCTTCCTCTCTGGCCAGTCCCTCGCTTCCTCCTTGTCCCAGCAGGTTCCATGTCACTCACCCCTCCTGCTCCTGCCTCTCCAGCTCCTGTCGCATCCAGCCCAGCAACCAGCATCTCCTCTCTCCCACAAACGAGCAGGCCACCGCTTTGGTTGGCACCAATGTTTATTTCAGGGGGAAGAGCCTGAAGGCCTGGGTTTGTCCTATGGGCTCCTGGGGCCTTCAGCCTCTCACTTGGCCTTCGGGTTACGGAACTTGCGTCCAGCAAAGACAGCCTTGTCCCCCAGAGCCTCCTCAATCCTGGAAGGCAGACACAGTTAGGGCTGCAATATGCCAACCCAAGAGTCCTCAGTTCCTGAGGCCCCGGTCCACGATGCCCCCGGTGCCCACAGTACCTCATGAGCTGGTTGTATTTGGCCAGACGCTCTGAGCGGCAGGGGGCACCAGTCTTGATCTGAAGCAGGAAGAGGAATTTCAGGAGTTACAGGAGACTGGGGTGGGGGGGGGGGAGCGCTGGCGCCCGGAGCAGCCTGTTGTGGCATTCAGCTCCCAGAAGAGGAGGCCAGAGTCCCCAGGAAAAGTGAGACAATGGGCAGAGGGGGCAGGCGAGAATTCCACCACTGAACCACCCATGCTGACGAGGCAGAGGCGGGCGCACAAGTACCTGTCCCGTGCAGAGCCCGACCACGAGGTCGGCGATGAACGTGTCCTCAGTCTCCCCAGAGCGGTGGCTCACCATCACCCCCCAGCCGTTAGACTGAGCCAGTTTGCAGCTGGGCAGAGAGGGCACTTGATAAGGCCTGGGGGGACTTCCTCAGGGGGAAAGCAGGGGCGGGGTGCGGCTTTTCCCTCTACTTTGAGGGTGGGAGATGCGTGGGAGGATAATGACTAAGCTCTTGGGGAAATAGAAGAGAAGGAGATTCTTGATCATGAATTTGGGTTCCTGAGATGCTGGTGGGAAGGAGCAGAATCTGGGAGGCTGGGATGGCAGGGGTGGGGACGGGCTGAGGCAGGGTAACCCTGGCAAAGATCCTGGGGTTGGGTCAGGAGCTAGTCAAAGAGGGCAGGGTGGGGGTCAGACCTGGAGTCAGTGGAGACAGCCCAGCTTCCTCTCTGGCCAGTCCCTCGCTTCCTCCTTGTCCCAGCAGGTTCCATGTCACTCACCCCTCCTGCTCCTGCCTCTCCAGCTCCTGTCGCATCCAGCCCAGCAACCAGCATCTCCTCTCTCCCACAAACGAGCAGGCCACCGCTTTGGTTGGCACCAATGTTTATTTCAGGGGGAAGAGCCTGAAGGCCTGGGTTTGTCCTATGGGCTCCTGGGGCCTTCAGCCTCTCACTTGGCCTTCGGGTTACGGAACTTGCGTCCAGCAAAGACAGCCTTGTCCCCCAGAGCCTCCTCAATCCTGGAAGGCAGACACAGTTAGGGCTGCAATATGCCAACCCAAGAGTCCTCAGTTCCTGAGGCCCCGGTCCACGATGCCCCCGGTGCCCACAGTACCTCATGAGCTGGTTGTATTTGGCCAGACGCTCTGAGCGGCAGGGGGCACCAGTCTTGATCTGAAGCAGGAAGAGGAATTTCAGGAGTTACAGGAGACTGGGGTGGGGGGTGGGGAGCGCTGGCCCCTACGGAGCAGCCTGTTGTGGCATTCAGCTCCCAGAAGAGGAGGCCAGAGTCCCCAGGAAAAGTGAGACAATGGGCAGAGGGGGCAGGCGAGAATTCCACCACTGAACCACCCATGCTGACGAGGCAGAGGCGGGCGCACAAGTACCTGTCCCGTGCAGAGCCCGACCACGAGGTCGGCGATGAACGTGTCCTCAGTCTCCCCAGAGCGGTGGCTCACCATCACCCCCCAGCCGTTAGACTGAGCCAGTTTGCAGCTGGGCAGAGAGGGCACTTGATAAGGCCTGGGGGGACTTCCTCAGGGGGAAAGCAGGGGCGGGGTGCGGCTTTTCCCCTCTACTTTGAGGGGTGGGAGATGCGTGGGGAGGATAATGACTAAGCTCTTGGGGAAATAGAAGAGAAGGGGAGATTCTTGATCATGAATTTGGGTTCCTGAGATGCTGGTGGGAAGGAGCAGAATCTGGGAGGCTGGGATGGCAGGGGTGGGGACGGGCTGAGGCAGGGTAACCCTGGCAAAGATCCTGGGGTTGGGTCAGGAGCTAGTCAAAGAGGGCAGGGTGGGTCAGGAGCCACAGGAGCGTCAGACCTGGAGTCAGTGGGTAAGACAGTAGCCTCAGAGGGCAGAGGTGGGTGGAGGGGCCCCCGGGGGCCAGGAGGCACTCACGCCTGGATGGACTCAGTCACCGAGCCAATCTGGTTGACCTTCAGCAGCAGGCAATTGCAGGCCTTCTTCTCCACGGCCTGGGCAATCCTCTTGGGGTTGGTGACTGTGAGGTCATCCCCCACGATCTGGATGTTGACCCCCGAGAGGAACGAGGTCCAGGTAGCCCAGTCATCCTGGTCAAAAGGGTCCTCGATGGAGACCACTGGTGGGTGAGGGGAGCAGAGTCAGGTTAAAGGTCAGAGGAGCGTCACGGAGGGGCGACGGGTCAGAAGAGTGCAGTGGGGCTAAGGAAGGGAAAGGCCGAGGTGGTGGCAGTGTGCTGAAGCCAGTGTGCTGGGCCGGCCGGGGTCTCACCGGGGTAGTTCTTGATGAAGTTCTTGTACAGCTCCCCCAGCTTCTCCCCACTGATGTGCCGAGCTGGGTCGTCAGGGGACTTGAAGTCGAGATCATACTTCCCGTTGCGATAGAACTCAGAGGCTGCCACATCCATGCCTATCACCACCTTGTCAGGGTAACCAGCTGCCTGGATGGCCGTCTTCAGCAGCTCCAGGGCTGGAGAGGGCAAGAGAAGACGTGAGGTTCCGGTGCACCCAGTCCCTGCGGGGACCGCGGTCCTGCCCTTCCAAGCGCTCACACTGACCTTCGTTGTTCTCCAGAATGTTGGGTGCAAAACCACCCTCATCGCCCACATTGGTGGCGTCCTTCCCATACTTGGCTTTGATGACCCCCTTGAGGTGGTGGTAGACCTCAGCCCCGATGCGCATGGCTTCCCTGAAGGAGCTGGCTCCCACGGGCAAGATCATGAACTCCTGCATAGCCAGCTTGTTCCCAGCATGGGAGCCCCCGTTGATCACGTTGAAGGCCTGAGATGAGAGAGAGGTGCTGAGAACCTGGGCCAGTTTCCAGGAATCAAGAAGGGATGGTGGGGGGGCGGGTGGCTAGTTAATGTGAAACCCTGGATTCCCTACTTACTGGGTAATCCAGGGTGAGTAATTTTACTCCTCAGAGTCTCTTTCCTCATAAGTGCGTTACACTTATTTTTTTTTTTTTAATTTATTTGTTTATTTATTTTGGGCGGGGGTCGGGTTGGGGAGGGAGGGGAGCGGGCGCCACTTCTATTGGTCTTTCATTTCTGTATTTTCATCCATCTTTGTTCTTTGGCTCCTGTGGGCCTCCCATCGCGGTGGCGTCTGTTGTCACAGAGCGCCGGCTCTGGGCACATGCGCTCCAGAGCTCCGGCTCGGTGATTGGACACATGGGTCCAGCCGCTCCGCGGCACGTGGGATCTTCCCAGGCCAGGGATGGAACCGGCGCCCCTTGCACTGCAAGGCGGTGTCCTTACCCACTGGGCCACCAGGGGAAGCCCCGTTGCACTTATTTTACTGGCTCGTTTCATTCTCAGAACCACCCTAGTCCTACAATTTATTATCCTTCGCTTTACAGATGAGGAAACTGAGGCACAGAGCGGTTCAGTAAACTTGCTGGAAGTCACACAACTAGATAAGGGACAAAAGCAGATCTGAGAACCCAGCAGCTTGCCTCCAGAGCTCACAGCTCTTATACAATCTGCCAAGTAAGTAACAATAAATTGTAACATCACTTTTGCGATAAAATTCAAAGGGTTTCCATAAAGAGAAAATCTGGTTCCATAAGGATTAAAGAAGATACAAAACGAAAATGCCCAGATCTTTGCCATGAAGAAGCTCTCAATCTGGTCTGGGGTTGGGGCACAGCAGAGTGAGAAGCTGGAGTAACTGAGCCTGGGACTGGAATGTGAAGGAGCCGGTTACATCAAGGGAGAGAAGCACAGAGAGGTTAAAGGGAAGGTTTGGACTGCGGGAAAGGGGAGGGCCTGACCACGGCAGGAGAGGTTCCATTTTGGGAGACTGTTTCTCGAGAGCTGAGTCTGGAAGGTGAACTTTCTGGGGGCTGCCCCTGCCCTCCCCGTCTGGGTGGGACAGCTCTGGAGGGTGGCTGCACTCACAGGGACTGGGAGGATCAGGTCTGGGTTCCCGAGATCTGCAATGTCGGAGAGAGGTGCTGAGAACCTGGGCCAGTATCCAGGAATCAAGAAGGGCTGGCGGGGGGGCGGGTGGCTAGTTAATGTGAAACCCTGAATTCCCTACTTACTGGGTCATCCAGGGTGAGTCCTCTTACTCCTCAGAGTCTCTTTCCTCATAAGTGCGTTACACTTATTTTTTTTTTTTTAATTTATTTGTTTATTTATTTTGGGCGGGGGTCGGGTTGGGGAGGGAGGGGAGCGGGCGCCACTTCTATTGGTCTTTCATTTCTGTATTTTCATCCATCTTTGTTCTTTGGCTCCTGTGGGCCTCCCATCGCGGTGGCGTCTGTTGTCACAGAGCGCCGGCTCTGGGCACATGCGCTCCAGAGCTCCGGCTCGGTGATTGGACACATGGGTCCAGCCGCTCCGCGGCACGTGGGATCTTCCCAGGCCAGGGATGGAACCGGCGCCCCTTGCACTGCAAGGCGGTGTCCTTACCCACTGGGCCACCAGGGGAAGCCCCGTTGCACTTATTTTACTGGCTCGTTTCATTCTCAGAACCACCCTAGTCCTACAATTTATTATCCTTCGCTTTACAGATGAGGAAACTGAGGCACAGAGCGGTTCAGTAAACTTGCTGGAAGTCACACAACTAGATAAGGGACAAAAGCAGATCTGAGAACCCAGCAGCTTGCCTCCAGAGCTCACAGCTCTTATACAATCTGCCAAGTAAGTAACAATAAATTGTAACATCACTTTTGCGATAAAATTCAAAGGGTTTCCATAAAGAGAAAATCTGGTTCCATAAGGATTAAAGAAGATACAAAACGAAAATGCCCAGATCTTTGCCATGAAGAAGCTCTCAATCTGGTCTGGGGTTGGGGCACAGCAGAGTGAGAAGCTGGAGTAACTGAGCCTGGGACTGGAATGTGAAGGAGCCGGTTACATCAAGGGAGAGAAGCACAGAGAGGTTAAAGGGAAGGTTTGGACTGCGGGAAAGGGGAGGGCCTGACCACGGCAGGAGAGGTTCCATTTTGGGAGACTGTTTCTCGAGAGCTGAGTCTGGAAGGTGAACTTTCTGGGGGCTGCCCCTGCCCTCCCCGTCTGGGTGGGACAGCTCTGGAGGGTGGCTGCACTCACAGGGACTGGGAGGATCAGGTCTGGGTTCCCCGCGAGATCTGCAATGTGTCGGTAGAGCGGGACCCCCTTCTCAGCTGCTCCAGCCTTGCACACGGCCAGGGACACTCCCAGGATGGCATTGGCCCCAAACTTGGCTGGAGGAAGCAAGTATAAAGTGTGAGAGCTCCGCCCTCAGGGTTTAGGGTCATTACCCAGAACATCCCCCTCTGGTCCGCCCAGAAAGAATCGAGAGCTCCAAGCCACTGGGCACTGAGTGGGTTCACGGGTCTCTCCCCTCCCCACCCCACCTCTGCCCAACAGCCCGAGGTGCTCTGGGATCCACCACCCCAGAGGAACTTGTCAGCTTCACGTCTGTGTCCACAGCCTGGCCCAAGCTTGGCACAGGGCAGGCATCAGGAAATGCCTGGGGGAATGAATACAAATCCCGCCGGTTATAGTGTGCCCCAAAACGCGGGACGAAGAATAATCTTAACCAGACCTCAGGCTGCAGCCTTGCCCCGCTTCTCCCCAACCCCGCAGCCCGTCCCATCCCATCCCCAGCCCTTCACTTACATTTATTTTCTGTCCCATCCAACTCGATCATAAATTTGTCAACTTTCTCTTGATCCACCACGCTTAGTTTCTGGAAGGGCAGGTTTGAGGAGGGGAGAGCAGAGGTCAGATTTCTCAGGAGTCAGGACACGAGCTAGAGGGAAAAGACGCACAGGTATCTGGGGCAGAAGGGACAGCTGGTCAAGCCTGAGCTGCAGGGGAAGAGGCGGCAGGTGAAGGAGGGCATCTTCCACTTGCCTTTTCCAGCAGCGCAGGGCCGAGGGTCTTGTTGATGTGTTCCACAGCCTTCAGGACCCCTAGAGAGGCCGCGAAGCAGGGGGGTTCAGGTCTCCTATCCCATCAGGTCTCCTCCCATGGCCCCTAGCTCCTTGAGAGCTGGCACCCGGGCTCAATTTCATGGAAGACAAGTTTTGCTTGGACCGGGGGTGGGGGTAGGGTGCAGGATGGTTTCTGGATGATCCAAGCACATATTTATTGTGCACTTTATTTCTAACTGGACTCTGACAAGAGGTAGCAGTCTGTGGCCTGGAGGTTGAGGACCTCTCTACCCTATGCAGACATCGCGAGCCACATCCTGAAAGCCCCCTCACCTATGGCTTCTCCAGCCTTGGTCTTTCCTCACCTTTCCCCAGGAAGCGAGATTTGTCTCCATCCCTTAGCTCCAGAGCTTCATAGATACCTGTGGAAGCGCCACTGGGCACAGCTGCTCGGAATCGGCCTAGGGTGGGAGGAATCACAAGAGTCCCATTCACCAAAAGCGGGAGGTCTCCTCTCTGAACCCAGGGACCAGGGGCAGTGAAGAGAGACCCCCGCTGTTCCCTGTCTGGATGGGGTGGGGGCAGAGCCAGGCTGGAAGAGCAAGGCCTAGGGAGAAGTCTGGGGAAGGGGACTCCAGGGAAAGGAGCGGATGCAGCACGCAACTGGGGGCGCAGAGACAGATGGAGCTGGGGTCTTCCCAGGTAAACTAATTCAATGGGCCTCGGTTACCCTTGGCCGTGTGCAGGTCCACCTCCACCGTGGGGTTGCCCCTGGAGTCCAGGATTTCCCGGGCAAAGATTTTTTGCATGGCCATGGCTGCAGGGCGAGAGGTGTCAGTGAGTGTGGACAGATGATCCCTTAAGGAACCCCAAATCCCTTGCCCTTTAAGAGTCTTCCCCACCCCAAGGAGGCAGGTGCTGGAGCTAAAAATATCCCACAAAAAGGTCACAGACCAAAGTGGCAGCGCAGCCCCCCACAGACCAGCTCCTTCAAAATTTTTAAACTCCGGCTTGCAGAAGGGACAGCTGGTCAAGCCTGAGCTGCAGGGGAAGAGGCGGCAGGTGAAGGAGGGCATCTTCCACTTGCCTTTTCCAGCAGCGCAGGGCCGAGGGTCTTGTTGATGTGTTCCACAGCCTTCAGGACCCCTAGAGAGGCCGCGAAGCAGGGGGGTTCAGGTCTCCTATCCCATCAGGTCTCCTCCCATGGCCCCTAGCTCCTTGAGAGCTGGCACCCGGGCTCAATTTCATGGAAGACAAGTTTTGCTTGGACCGGGGGTGGGGGTAGGGTGCAGGATGGTTTCTGGATGATCCAAGCACATATTTATTGTGCACTTTATTTCTAACTGGACTCTGACAAGAGGTAGCAGTCTGTGGCCTGGAGGTTGAGGACCTCTCTACCCTATGCAGACATCGCGAGCCACATCCTGAAAGCCCCCTCACCTATGGCTTCTCCAGCCTTGGTCTTTCCTCACCTTTCCCCAGGAAGCGAGATTTGTCTCCATCCCTTAGCTCCAGAGCTTCATAGATACCTGTGGAAGCGCCACTGGGCACAGCTGCTCGGAATCGGCCTAGGGTGGGAGGAATCACAAGAGTCCCATTCACCAAAAGCGGGAGGTCTCCTCTCTGAACCCAGGGACCAGGGGCAGTGAGAGAGACCCCCGCTGTTCCCTGTCTGGATGGGGTGGGGGCAGAGCCAGGCTGGAAGAGCAAGGCCTAGGGAGAAGTCTGGGGAAGGGGACTCCAGGGAAAGGAGCGGATGCAGCACGCAACTGGGGGCGCAGAGACAGATGGAGCTGGGGTCTTCCCAGGTAAACTAATTCAATGGGCCTCGGTTACCCTTGGCCGTGTGCAGGTCCACCTCCACCGTGGGGTTGCCCCTGGAGTCCAGGATTTCCCGGGCAAAGATTTTTTGCATGGCCATGGCTGCAGGGCGAGAGGTGTCAGTGAGTGTGGACAGATGATCCCTTAAGGAACCCCAAATCCCTTGCCCTTTAAGAGTCTTCCCCACCCCAAGGAGGCAGGTGCTGGAGCTAAAAATATCCCACAAAAAGGTCACAGACCAAAGTGGCAGCCGCAGCCCCTTCCCCCACTCAGACCAGCTCCTATTCCACTCTCTTCAGAATCCCCGGGCCCCTCTTTTCAATCTCCACGGCTTGCTGAACCCTATTCCCGCAAAGCTGCACATCGGGCCTTCTCCCTCCACCCTCTGGCCAAATACTCTGTTCTTCATGGCTTGCCTCCTAGCCCTCAAATCCTTGGCTATTAGTCTATCTTATTTTTCCTGCTGGTCAGCTTTCTCCAAATCCTCAGGGGCCCCAAATTCCACCTGGCTCCAACCCTAACTACCCTTCTCCGTCACCGTCTCTGCCAGCTCTCTCTTCAGTCTCATTTCCCTATTCCTGGGGACCCCCCTCCTGCTTGCTCCAACCCCTCCAGGATTAAGTACTCCCACTTCCAACAGAAAAAAAAAACAAAACACCCTGACATTTCCCCGAACTCCTCCAGGCCAGCACTGCTCTCATCCTTTACCACCCGCATCCCCAGGGGCTGGAAGAATTACCAGACCTGGGACGTCTTCGTTGGGCTCCCGAGTCTAGGTGGCAGCTGGGACAGTGTCAGCTCACCCCCTCTCAGGCCGGGCATTTATCCTGGAGCTATCCTGTACCCCAGCCAGCCCCGCCTCTCCCCCTCTCCATCCGCCCTGGCCGGCTGGGCTGGCAGCCAAGTGCCCACTACAGCCTACAGCAGAAGCCTTGAGCCCTAGGCACCTGCCCCCTTGCTAAACGGTCAATGACTATTCCCTCCTTTTTCTCTGTCCCCCAATAAAAGTCCTTATTTTCAATTCCATCCCTGGAGGGGAGGGGCTTCAGAATGAGGGGTCTCTCTCCTCGCCAGGATTATATTCCTCTTTTGAAAAGGTTAAAGAGGAAGGAGTGCCCTTTAGGAAAGGCCAAAGGTAACCTGAGCCCTACGGGGTTGGGGAGGGGGCCTGGAAGAGGGGCTGCAGGAGGGACATCCACGCATGCCCCGCTCACTTGTCGGGCGGGGGACTGTCTCCGTACTCAAAGCGTGCAGGGAGGAGGTTCCGGCCAAGTGCGAGCTCTCAAGTTTAACTCCCCGTTCTGAAGGCGAGAGGGTCTCACCTCTCAGGGTCCTCATGGCGGCCTCTCTCGGCTCCACCCCATCCTGCCCTCTCCGGGCCTGCAAGGGAGTGGAGGAGGGGGGAAGTCAGACGAATTTAGACAGGCCCTCCGAGTTGGCGCGGCGCCCTACTGATAGCGCTGGGACAGCACTTATCGTGAGCTCCGTGGAGGCTGTCTGTCAGAAGCGCTTTTCCCACCGACCGCGACCGCGGGCGCTTTAGGGCGTGATCCCAGCCCATCAATGAATGGTGCTGAATCAAAAGTGACCAAAAATGAATGGACGGGACTGGAGGGGGTGCCTCTTTCTGAGCGCCTGACCGCCGAGGAGTCAGCCGGGTGGGCAGCTAGCAGCACGGGGGGAAAGTGGGTCTCTGCACTCGGTGACTCTCTCCGTCTCGGCGGGTCTCGCGGGAGTAAGGTCGGCCCCGACTTGGGCTGCAGCCTGGGTCAAGAGCGGAGGGCACGCGGGGCTCCGCCGGCGGGCGAGGGTCACCGGTTTCTCGGCTCTTCGGCCCGGACTCGGAGACCTTTTCTGCCGGCGCCGGAACCGCCGGTGACTCACCCCCAGGTTCCCTCCCCGCCCTGCGTGCCCCGCCGTGTGTCTCCCAGCCCCCACCCCAGGATCCCTACACCCCCCACATCCCCAGTCTCTCATCTCGCCTTCCCCCCACTTATCTCTGACCGCTCCCTGTCGGGAGATTCCCACCCTGGGGTAGGGGGTGCGGCAGGCCAGAGGTCAGGATGGCGGGTGGGGAGCGGCGCCACGTGCCCGCATGCGGCCCCGCCCGAGCCGGCCGGTGACTCAGCCGTGCCGGCTGTCGAGGAACACGGCTTCGGGGGCTTCGGGTGCCCCTGGGGCTCGGAGTGCCCTCGAGGGAACGACCAGAGGGAAGCGAAGCCCCTCCGCCCCCGGGAGGCGCCCCTCCCTGGGGGACCGGAAGCGGCCAAGCCCCTCGGCGGCCGGGGCGCGCGAGCTAGTTCACCTAAGCCGGTCTCCGGCTCCTGCCCCACCGGCTTCCCGGTGGACAGCGAGCGAACTCCTCGCACACAAGTTCTTAGCCGATGTTTTATTGGAAAAGAAAAAGAAACAACCCAACGGGCCAAAGTAGAAGGGGCTTTCCCCTTCTTGAAAAAGTTGCAGGCTAGAAACCTCTTAGTATTCTTCCGCCTTGCAAAATAGACCCGCCCGTCTGGCCCCACGGTGCTCTATGACCTCTGCAGACATGGGCCAAGGGGCACAGCCGGTGACCCAAACTGCTGACCGGGGTTCGGCTGGGGCCGGGACGTGGAGTGAGGCCCTAGGCTGGAGCTGATCCAGCGCGAGATAATCCCCTGGAGCCGAGGTGGGCTCCAGCGAGTGCCACTTGTGCCGCCCAGGCAGATGCTAGGGACAGAAGTGTCCCGGTGGATCCCTTCAGCTGTGAAAACGGCCGGGGCATTTTGTCAAATTTCCCTTTACGACCTTATTTCTTGAATAAATAAAATCGAGAGTGCAGAAGTGGCTAGGCACACGCCACGCCTCCGGGGGGCACACGGGAATGGGTCTCTCGGGCTCTTCGGCCCGGAACCCCTCGGGGAGAGCGAGGCCCCTTCACCGGTTTCTCGGCTCTTCGGCCCGGACTCGGAGACCTTTTCTGCCGGCGCCGGAACCGCCGGTGACTCACCCCCAGGTTCCCTCCCCGCCCTGCGTGCCCCGCCGTGTGTCTCCCAGCCCCCACCCCAGGATCCCTACACCCCCCACATCCCCAGTCTCTCATCTCGCCTTCCCCCCACTTATCTCTGACCGCTCCCTGTCGGGAGATTCCCACCCTGGGGTAGGGGGTGCGGCAGGCCAGAGGTCAGGATGGCGGGTGGGGAGCGGCGCCACGTGCCCGCATGCGGCCCCGCCCGAGCCGGCCGGTGACTCAGCCGTGCCGGCTGTCGAGGAACACGGCTTCGGGGGCTTCGGGTGCCCCTGGGGCTCGGAGTGCCCTCGAGGGAACGACCAGAGGGAAGCGAAGCCCCTCCGCCCCCGGGAGGCGCCCCTCCTGGGGACCGGAAGCGCCAAGCCCCTCGGCGGCCGGGGCGCGCGAGCTAGTTCACCTAAGCCGGTCTCCGGCTCCTGCCCCACCGGCTTCCCGGTGGACAGCGAGCGAACTCCTCGCACACAAGTTCTTAGCCGATGTTTTATTGGAAAAGAAAAAGAAACAACCCAACGGGCCAAAGTAGAAGGGGCTTTCCCCTTCTTGAAAAAGTTGCAGGCTAGAAACCTCTTAGTATTCTTCCGCCTTGCAAAATAGACCCGCCCGTCTGGCCCCACGGTGCTCTATGACCTCTGCAGACATGGGCCAAGGGGCACAGCCGGTGACCCAAACTGCTGACCGGGGTTCGGCTGGGGCCGGGACGTGGAGTGAGGCCCTAGGCTGGAGCTGATCCAGCGCGAGATAATCCCCTGGAGCCGAGGTGGGCTCCAGCGAGTGCCACTTGTGCCGCCCAGGCAGATGCTAGGGACAGAAGTGTCCCGGGTGGATCCCTTCAGCTGTGAAAACGGCCGGGGCATTTTGTCAAATTTCCCTTTACGACCTTATTTCTTGAATAAATAAAATCGAGAGTGCAGAAGTGGCTAGGCACACGCCACGCCTCGCCCCCGCCCCTTCCGCCCGGCGGGAGACACGTCTCCGGCCAAATCCGTCTCGCCCGGGCGCGCGCCCGCCAAGTCCGCCGCCAGCCCCAACCGCCCCACGCGCTTTCCCTCCCGGCCCCGGCGCAGGCGCGGGCGCACGCGCTGCCGCCGCCGCCCGCCGTTCCTTCCCCCGGCAAAGGTGGGGGCAGGGGGAGTCGTTCTGTTTAACCCTAAATTACCCGAACCCTCCTTAATTTGCGACATTTGCAGTTTGCTAATTCTTCCCTCCTTTCACTTTCCTGCCTCCCCTCTGGCTCACTCCCTTTTCCTCCACCGAAGTCTGAGGTTCTAGGCGGAGTGGAGGGGGCCCTACCCCTAACCCAGCCCCACCCACCCCCATCCTTTTTGCCTCGCTTTCCATCGAACTCTGCAAATTTTGCAATAGGGGGAGGGATTTTTTAAATTGCATTTGCAAAGTTCGGTATCTGGACTGGCGAGGAGAGGGAGGGAGGGAGTGGGGAGCTGGCCCCGCCCCCACCGCCCTTTGCAAATAAAAATCTAGGGGGGTGGGGAGGAGCAGGAAGTGGCGGTGCGAGGGTTGCTGCACTGCTAGCAGAGCCGCGGTCCGGACGGCAGCGCGTGCCCCAAGCTCTCCGCCTTCCCCCGCCCGCCAGCCCGAGCCCAGCCCGCGGCCCCAGCAGCAGCCCCGAGAGCAGCCCCAGTAGCAGCGCCATGGCCGGGTGGAACGCCTACATCGACAACCTCATGGCGGATGGGACCTGTCAGGACGCGGCCATCGTGGGCTATAAGGACTCGCCCTCCGTCTGGGCCGCCGTTCCCGGGAAGACCTTCGTCAACATCACGGTACTACGAGGCCTGCACGGTCCTAGTGACTGGCCGGGCTTAGACCCTGAGGGTGGGACTCGGGTGGGGGCGGGCGCGGTCTGCGGAGGGCGGTGAAAGGCCGTGACCCGGTCCTTGCCCTGGAAGTGGCGCGAATGGCGGCTGCACGTGAGCGGGCCCCTCCGTGGCCCCCTGAGTCCTCAGTCCCGGGCGGCGGCGCCCGGCCCGCCCGCCGCCCCGCTTTCCAAGACGGGGCGTTACATCCGGGGCACAGGGCGGGGAGGGTGCGCCGCCCGGTGCGGCGGCCCACTTCCGCCTCCTCCAGGGCGGGTCGGGCACGCGCCGCAGTTCAGCCCGGGATTTTGATTGAGAAAGGACTTGGGGACCCCTGGACCCCCGGCTCCACTTCCCGCCGCCAGCTCGCGCCCCCTCCACCATTGTTCCTCCTGGTGCGGGAGGGAGCCCCAGTCGCATGGCCTGGGTCCCTCGCCCGACCTGCGTGCGTTTGCCGCCCCTCCCAGCTCGGTTAGAGAGGGCTAGGCCGCCGCACGACCCCCTCCCCGCCCGTCGGCGCGTTGGACTCGGCACTCCTGTGAGACCGGCCCTGGGAGTCCCCTCGCCCTCCCTTCCCGCCATCCGGCAGGGCCTGGGGTAGGGGAACTTTCGTGAGAAGTTCCAGGACAGTATAAGTGAAGGAATGAGGGGTGACCACTGCAGTCCCCATCACCACCTCCCCGGTCCACACTGCCCGGAAGTGGGGAGGGGGAGCGGAAGTTAGAAAGGGGGAAGGGGATTTCCGGGCGGGAGGGGACCGGATGTGGGGATTTGGGGTGTAAGGGGGAGGGGAAGAAACGTTCCCCGGGGTATCTAGACCCGAGGGCAGTCTTCCCGAGGCTAGCCTCAGGCCCTCTCCAAAAGTTTTTCAACTTTCCCGGAAAGCCCCTAGGCATCTGCCTCCTCATCTTAGAGCACAGATACCTGGACCTAAACTCTAGGCTACTTAGAGACCCAGGCGTCCGGGCCCCTAACAACTCCTGCAGAACCTTTGACCAAATAAGGGCAAAGTTGCTTCTCCTGCTTTGCCCGCCCCCTCCCTTCCCCTCTTTGCTTCTGCTTTTCCTGGAGGAGCCTTCTGAGCATCCAAAGGCTCTCCACTCCATTCTCCTAACTGGTTTTTGGTCCCCTTTATTTATTGGGTTTGTTTTCCCTATTAAAGGGCATCCAAGCCTTCAGAGGAATACGTTTTCCCTTCCTGTTAACCATTCTTTAGGTTTACAACCCTGAGTTTCATGAATTTGACGGGGATGTGTACAGAGCACATAATGTATACACCTCACCCCAGGGGGTTCAGCTTCCTGGAGAAATGGAAGACAGGTGGGTACTTTGACAAGCTGGTATATTGAGTAATTTACTTGGTTCCCCTTTCAGCCTGCTGAGGTCGGTATCCTGGTTGGCAAAGACCGGTCAAGTTTTTTCGTGAATGGGCTAACGCTTGGGGGCCAGAAATGTTCTGTGATCCGGGACTCACTGCTGCAGGATGGAGAATTTACCATGGATCTTCGTACCAAGAGCACAGGCGGAGCCCCCACCTTCAATATCACTGTCACCATGACTGCCAAGAGTGAGTCTTTCTTACCTTTCTCTAGCTACAGAATCCCTAATGCGCCCCCTTTGGTTCATCTTTGGGGTTCTTCTGTGTGAATCACCTAGCAGCAAAGGGTCAGGCTGGGTTTCTCCTCCCAGCTTGCTGGATGGAGTTACCATTCCCGCCATCCGGCAGGGCCTGGGGTGGGAACTTTCGTGAGAAGTTCCAGGACAGTATAAGTGAAGGAATGAGGGGTGACCACTGCAGTCCCCATCACCACCTCCCCGGTCCACACTGCCCGGAAGTGGGGAGGGGGAGCGGAAGTTAGAAAGGGGGAAGGGGATTTCCGGGCGGGAGGGGACCGGATGTGGGGAGTTGGGGTGTACGGGGGGGGGGAAGAAACGTTCCCAGGGTATCTAGACCCGAGGGCAGTCTTCCGAGGCTAGCCTCAGGCCCTCTCCAAAAGTTTTTCAACTTTCCCGGAAAGCCCCTAGGCATCTGCCTCCTCATCTTAGAGCACAGATACCTGGACCTAAACTCTAGGCTACTTAGAGACCCAGGCGTCCGGGCCCCTAACAACTCCTGCAGAACCTTTGACCAAATAAGGGCAAAGTTGCTTCTCCTGCTTTGCCCGCCCCCTCCCTTCCCCTCTTTGCTTCTGCTTTTCCTGGAGGAGCCTTCTGAGCATCCAAAGGCTCTCCACTCCATTCTCCTAACTGGTTTTTGGTCCCCTTTATTTATTGGGTTTGTTTTCCCTATTAAAGGGCATCCAAGCCTTCAGAGGAATACGTTTTCCCTTCCTGTTAACCATTCTTTAGGTTTACAACCCTGAGTTTCATGAATTTGACGGGGATGTGTACAGAGCACATAATGTATACACCTCACCCCAGGGGGTTCAGCTTCCTGGAGAAATGGAAGACAGGTGGGTACTTTGACAAGCTGGTATATTGAGTAATTTACTTGGTTCCCCTTTCAGCCTGCTGAGGTCGGTATCCTGGTTGGCAAAGACCGGTCAAGTTTTTTCGTGAATGGGCTAACGCTTGGGGGCCAGAAATGTTCTGTGATCCGGGACTCACTGCTGCAGGATGGAGAATTTACCATGGATCTTCGTACCAAGAGCACAGGCGGAGCCCCCACCTTCAATATCACTGTCACCATGACTGCCAAGAGTGAGTCTTTCTTACCTTTCTCTAGCTACAGAATCCCTAATGCGCCCCCTTTGGTTCATCTTTGGGGTTCTTCTGTGTGAATCACCTAGCAGCAAAGGGTCAGGCTGGGTTTCTCCTCCCAGCTTGCTGGATGCTGGGGCATCGAACTGTTTCTCCAGTTCTCAGTTCCTCCTCATACAGTATAAAGAAGTTGAAGTGTAGTATACCTCTAAGTTCCTTCTTGCCTTGAGAGGAGAAACTCCCTATTTTCTTGGAGGAGGTAGTGCTGATCGCAAGTCAGCGCTTCACTCTTGTGAAAACTTGGAGGTGCCTGCTCATCCACAGCCATTTCTAGCCTAACGCACCGCTCGAGTCAACAGTCCAGTGTGCCTCTGACCCCTAAATTTTTTACTGTGCTCCTTTCCCGCCTTTAAGCTTGATTTTCCCTTTTGAAAAGACCCATTGTTTCAGGGTGACTGACAGCCTGCCTGTGTGGGGGGCTGGGAGAGCTGAGGTTGGGTTACAGCCCCCAGGGCTGGACAGCTGCAGAACAGCTGGCAGGGGGTGGGGTTGGTGACACCTGGGTCCTAGCCTCCTCTCTCTCTCCTCCAGCGCTAGTCCTGCTGATGGGCAAAGAAGGTGTCCACGGCGGTATGATCAACAAGAAATGTTATGAAATGGCCTCTCACCTGCGGCGTTCCCAGTACTGACCTCGCCTGGCCCTCCCCCACCACTCCCCACTGCTTTGGCACCCTTCTCCTTCCCACACACACACACATCATTTTTATTTTTTGGGCCATTACCCTACACCCCTTATTGCTGCCAAAACCACATGGGCTGGGGGCCCGGGCTGGATGGACAGACACCCCATGCCCCCAACCCATACCCCTCCTGTGTGTGGTTGGAAAACTTTTTTGTTTTTTGGGTTTTTTTTCTGAATAAAAAAGATTCTACTAACAAGGTGCTGTGTGGTTTTAGCCTGGGTGTCACGAGGGAGGAAGGCTGCTGTGACCGGCCTCCCTCCTGGCTTGGGATCAGAAGCAGCAGGAGGGTTGAGGGTACTACATGAGTCTAGGATTGGGAGTTTCTTGCTTTCAGGTCCAGGACGAACACCTGCTTCAGGCCTGGCTGGCCAGCCGGCCCACAGTGCCATATCCAGCCCTAGGTCCTCAGGGTGCTAGCTGAATCAGTGGATAATGGAATAGAGCCATCCAGATCAGGATGAGTCCAGGTCTGCGGGCAAGGCAGGGCCCGTTGAGTCATCCTCATGTGTGGGTGGGGCTCTCCTCTGAATCACAGCAGATGCCAGCTGGAGCTGCCCCTAGACAGGAGGTTAGCCTCCCTGCACGCCTGTGCCCACCCCATGGCAGCAAGGGGCTACTCCCCAAAGGATAAGAAATTTCCCTGTGAGAATGATCTCATCCTGCCTTCGTCCACAAAACAATTTTATTAACCCGGTAGGTGAAGACCCTGTCCCTTAGTATCCCCAGCCCCTTCCGAAGGACTGGGCAGAAACGTCTCCTATCCCTCAGAGTAGAAGACTGGAGAGAGGAAGAGGGGCTGTGCGAGTCAAAGGGCATCAGAGGGGGAGGTGGGTGTTAAACCAGGATAGCAGCTGAAGAGGTAGAGGGTGAGGGGTCTGTCGAAGACCCAGGAAAGACAGGGGGAGCTGGAGCAAGAGAGCCAAAGGAGGAGGGGGGAGAGGGGCTGGAGCCCAGAAGCGGAGTCCGTTCTGAGGCAGGCTGGTCCCTTGGCTCCTCTTCCTCATCTCCCTCTTGCCCCTGGGTTTCTTCCTCCTGTTCCTCATCCCCAGGACCCCGGTGCACTGGCTGCTTGCAGATGGGGCAGGTCTTCCGGGTCTGAGTGAGCCAGGGGTCCACACAGCGGCTGTGATAAGCTGCCAAGAGGCATGAGGTGAAGCACCTGACGCCTGCTGGGGGTGTGGGGGCTTAGGAGGTGAGAGCCTCACCATGAGCACAGGGGAGTACCCTCAGCTTGTCTCCATCCTCATACTCGTCCAGGCAGATAGCACACACATCATACTGGTCTCCTAGTGGAGGAAGAAAGCAGGCCTCTTGCTGAGCCATCCTGAACCAGGCCCACAGGAAGTCACTCCAGGAGGCCTGTGGCAGAACTAAACCTGCAAAAATGATTCTGGTTCTACAGAGCCAGAGGAAGAACTAAGACTGAAGCAGGGTAGAACATGAGGAATCGGGTTAAGAAGGGACAAGCAAAGAGAAGCAGAGGCAAGAAGGAAGTGGGTTTTCTGGGAGGTGTGAGTGGAGACCATGGGCAAAAATGGACATTGGAGGCTGGGCCAAGGATGAGTCAGGGCAAGGCAGGGCCCGTTGAGTCATCCTCATGTGTGGGTGGGGCTCTCCTCTGAATCACAGCAGATGCCAGCTGGAGCTGCCCCTAGACAGGAGGTTAGCCTCCTGCACGCCTGTGCCCACCCCATGGCAGCAAGGGGCTACTCCCCAAAGGATAAGAAATTTCCCTGTGAGAATGATCTCATCCTGCCTTCGTCCACAAAACAATTTTATTAACCCGGTAGGTGAAGACCCTGTCCCTTAGTATCCCCAGCCCCTTCCGAAGGACTGGGCAGAAACGTCTCCTATCCCTCAGAGTAGAAGACTGGAGAGAGGAAGAGGGGCTGTGCGAGTCAAAGGGCATCAGAGGGGGAGGTGGGTGTTAAACCAGGATAGCAGCTGAAGAGGTAGAGGGTGAGGGGTCTGTCGAAGACCCAGGAAAGACAGGGGGAGCTGGAGCAAGAGAGCCAAAGGAGGAGGGGGGAGAGGGGCTGGAGCCCAGAAGGGGAGTCCGTTCTGAGGCAGGCTGGTCCCTTGGCTCCTCTTCCTCATCTCCCTCTTGCCCCTGGGTTTCTTCCTCCTGTTCCTCATCCCCAGGACCCCGGTGCACTGGCTGCTTGCAGATGGGGCAGGTCTTCCGGGTCTGAGTGAGCCAGGGGTCCACACAGCGGCTGTGATAAGCTGCCAAGAGGCATGAGGTGAAGCACCTGACGCCTGCTGGGGGTGTGGGGGCTTAGGAGGTGAGAGCCTCACCATGAGCACAGGGGAGTACCCTCAGCTTGTCTCCATCCTCATACTCGTCCAGGCAGATAGCACACACATCATACTGGTCTCCTAGTGGAGGAAGAAAGCAGGCCTCTTGCTGAGCCATCCTGAACCAGGCCCACAGGAAGTCACTCCAGGAGGCCTGTGGCAGAACTAAACCTGCAAAAATGATTCTGGTTCTACAGAGCCAGAGGAAGAACTAAGACTGAAGCAGGGTAGAACATGAGGAATCGGGTTAAGAAGGGACAAGCAAAGAGAAGCAGAGGTAAGAAGGGAAGTGGGTTTTCTGGGGGGAGGTGTGAGTGGAGACAGGGAGTAGGAGGAGCGGAAATGGGGCAGGGCTTCTACCATAGCCTTATAAGGACATTGGAGGCTCCAGGGCCTAAAGACCCAGGCCCTCCTCACCTGTCTTCCTTATGGGGCAGCATCTTGCCCACTCCCTTCATTTTTCTTTCTCCACCTTCTCTCTACAAGCGAAGTCCTCCATCTCAACCCCCGCCCCGCAACCATTCCACTTAATCACCTGTGCTTTCCATGCTGCTCTAAACCTGTCCCGTCCTTGCTGTACGTACGGGTACAAAGAGAAAAAATGGCATCTCTCCGGCGGACGCCTCCCTGCGTCCCTGCCCCTTATCTCCTGGGCTCCAGCTCCTTCGGCACCAGGCGAGTGGTGGGAAGAGCCTTCTCTCTTCCACCCTACTCACCCTTCTGATAGTCATGTGTAGGAATCTGCTTCAGTTGCTCTTTGGTCAGTCGAGTCCCCTGCAGCCGTTTCCTGTGCTGGATGCAACGAACCATCTGGTGAACGGGAGTGGATGGATCAGTCTTAGAACAAATCTGGAAAATCCACTACAAACCATCCCTGACTTGCAACCCCAGCGCCGATCGGGCTTCAGAGGCCTTGGCTCTTCCCATCGTGGTCCATGAGCTACTCACCATCACTGCTCCCATGGCCAAAACCAGCAGTCCCACAATCCATGTGAAAGGGATGAGGTAATAGCCCAAGGGGAAGCTATTGTCTGGGACCAGAAGCACCCGAGCCCTGCGAAAAGGAAGACCAGTATGCCTCACCATGAGCACAGGGAGTACCCTCAGCTTGTCTCCATCCTCATACTCGTCCAGGCAGATAGCACACACATCATACTGGTCTCCTAGTGGAGGAAGAAAGCAGGCCTCTTGCTGAGCCATCCTGAACCAGGCCCACAGGAAGTCACTCCAGGAGGCCTGTGGCAGAACTAAACCTGCAAAAATGATTCTGGTTCTACAGAGCCAGAGGAAGAACTAAGACTGAAGCAGGGTAGAACATGAGGAATCGGGTTAAGAAGGGACAAGCAAAGAGAAGCAGAGGTAAGAAGGGAAGTGGGTTTTCTGGGGGGAGGTGTGAGTGGAGACAGGGAGTAGGAGGAGCGGAAATGGGGCAGGGCTTCTACCATAGCCTTATAAGGACATTGGAGGCTCCAGGGCCTAAAGACCCAGGCCCTCCTCACCTGTCTTCCTTATGGGGCAGCATCTTGCCCACTCCCTTCATTTTTCTTTCTCCACCTTCTCTCTCACAAGCGAAGTCCTCCATCTCACCCCCCCCCCCCCCGCCCCCGCAACCATTCCACTTAATCACCTGTGCTTTCCATGCTGCTCTAAACCTGTCCCGTCCTTGCTGTACGTACGGGTACAAAGAGAAAAGATGGCATCTCTCCGGCGGACGCCTCCCTGCGTCCCTGCCCCTTATCTCCTGGGCTCCAGCTCCTTCGGCACCAGGCGAGTGGTGGGAAGAGCCTTCTCTCTTCCACCCTACTCACCCTTCTGATAGTCATGTGTAGGAATCTGCTTCAGTTGCTCTTTGGTCAGTCGAGTCCCCTGCAGCCGTTTCCTGTGCTGGATGCAACGAACCATCTGGTGAACGGGAGTGGATGGATCAGTCTTAGAACAAATCTGGAAAATCCACTACAAACCATCCCTGACTTGCAACCCCAGCGCCGATCGGGCTTCAGAGGCCTTGGCTCTTCCCATCGTGGTCCATGAGCTACTCACCATCACTGCTCCCATGGCCAAAACCAGCAGTCCCACAATCCATGTGAAAGGGATGAGGTAATAGCCCAAGGGGAAGCTATTGTCTGGGACCAGAAGCACCCGAGCCCTGCGAAAAGGAAGACCAGTATCAGAGAGGCAGGAAAGGCAAAGGGACAAAGAAAAGAGGGACAGAGTAACTGGCTCTGGAGAGGGCCCACAAGCGCGGTAGGGAGGGGGAGTACCAAGCGAAGAGGCTGAGTGGCTAGGGCACAGGCTTGGGCTCCAGGATGGCATGGAGGTGCTGAAGGAAGAGCAGGAAGGAAGGACAGCTCCTACCCCTTCTCGTAGACAAAGAGGGCACGCAGGTACTCGGAGCTCCTCTCCCCAATAAACACAGACGGGATCCAGATCTGCTGCTGGATTTCCTCTGCAGGGATGAGGGCGTTACACTGGGGACCCAAGCTTCCCCACGAATCCTCTGCTAACCCTGGCCTTTGCCTCTCGTGCCCCATCCTACCCAAAGCACTGACTCCTTTTCCCTAAGGTTCCACCCCTCCCACCATCCTCTCAGTCTAAGCTCTACTGGAAACCCAGGTGTCCAGCCTTACCACTATTCCACACCATGTTCAGAAGCTCATTGGAATTCACATTGTGTACCACAGCTGCACCATACCCGGCCTTCTGAGCATTTAAAACCTAGCAAAACAAGGCAGGTAAGGAACCGTCAGGGGGCCTTGCCACCTTTCGTTCCTGGTGCTTAACCCCCCTCCCAGCCCCCACGCCACATTCAGCAACCTTGAGGTCAAAGTTGCAGTCGAATCTTCGAAGCAGTGCAATAAAGACTGACCCGTTGACCGGGGCTGGGGTGGTGGGCGATGGGGCTGCAGGCATTGTCTGGGTGAGCCTCCACAAGGAAGCCCTGGGGAGAGACGCAAACAACAGTTGTATTTCATCTCCCTCGGTTCTGCTCCCCACAGGTCCCCACCATGCACACGGGCTCCTACGTCTGCATGTCCTCCTTCCTGGGGCCCCCTGCAGTGCCCATCTGATGGATCAGTCTTAGAACAAATCTGGAAAATCCACTACAAACCATCCCTGACTTGCAACCCCAGCGCCGATCGGGCTTCAGAGGCCTTGGCTCTTCCCATCGTGGTCCATGAGCTACTCACCATCACTGCTCCCATGGCCAAAACCAGCAGTCCCACAATCCATGTGAAAGGGATGAGGTAATAGCCCAAGGGGAAGCTATTGTCTGGGACCAGAAGCACCCGAGCCCTGCGAAAAGGAAGACCAGTATCAGAGAGGCAGGAAAGGCAAAGGGACAAAGAAAAGAGGGACAGAGTAACTGGCTCTGGAGAGGGCCCACAAGCGCGGTAGGGAGGGGGAGTACCAAGCGAAGAGGCTGAGTGGCTAGGGCACAGGCTTGGGCTCCAGGATGGCATGGAGGTGCTGAAGGAAGAGCAGGAAGGAAGGACAGCTCCTACCCCTTCTCGTAGACAAAGAGGGCACGCAGGTACTCGGAGCTCCTCTCCCCAATAAACACAGACGGGATCCAGATCTGCTGCTGGATTTCCTCTGCAGGGATGAGGGCGTTACACTGGGGACCCAAGCTTCCCCACGAATCCTCTGCTAACCCTGGCCTTTGCCTCTCGTGCCCCATCCTACCCAAAGCACTGACTCCTTTTCCCTAAGGTTCCACCCCTCCCACCATCCTCTCAGTCTAAGCTCTACTGGAAACCCAGGTGTCCAGCCTTACCACTATTCCACACCATGTTCAGAAGCTCATTGGAATTCACATTGTGTACCACAGCTGCACCATACCCGGCCTTCTGAGCATTTAAAACCTAGCAAAACAAGGCAGGTAAGGAACCGTCAGGGGGCCTTGCCACCTTTCGTTCCTGGTGCTTAACCCCCCTCCCAGCCCCCACGCCACATTCAGCAACCTTGAGGTCAAAGTTGCAGTCGAATCTTCGAAGCAGTGCAATAAAGACTGACCCGTTGACCGGGGCTGGGGGTGGTGGGGCGATGGGGCTGCAGGCATTGTCTGGGTGAGCCTCCACAAGGAAGCCCTGGGGAGAGACGCAAACAACAGTTGTATTTCATCTCCCTCGGTTCTGCTCCCCACAGGTCCCCACCATGCACACGGGCTCCTACGTCTGCATGTCCTCCTTCCTGGAGTCTTGAGCACCTCCACTGATCAGCAATTGACCTCTTTACCTCCTGAAGATGCAGTTATATCAAGCAGCCCCTTACTAGACTGTACCCCTCTCCCTTTCCTAGGTGAACAAATCTTAGCCCACACTCCTAGTCAATTCTTTTGCCTTCCAGATTCCCACTGACTGTAATTCCATTCTCCATGCATCCACGTCACTGTCTCAAGTTTTTTCACATTCCCTGCACTGGTACATACACTTACAGAGCATAGTCCCGTTTAAAAAAAAAAAAATTTGTGCCGAGCCCCATATCACCAAACTGTAATTTTAGCCTCCCCCAGGAATGGAAAACCAGTCTATCTGGAGTGACCTGGTCAGCACTAGTGAGGTAATCTGCCTGATAGACCCTTTCCATCCCCTAAAGCAAGATGACTTTGCCACAAACCTTTGCTAGTTTAACTTCCTTGCCTCACCCCTTTGTCTGTAAGTCTTTTATTTTGTATATAGTTCTTCAGAGATCTTTCTGTCTGCTGGATGGAATGCTATCTGATTCATGGATCATTAAATAAAGGCCAGCAAAAGCTTTAAAACTCACTCCCATTGAATTTTATTTCTTAACACCTCCTTTTCATTTTCCAATTATCCATCTTACAAACAACACTACTGATACCTACGGGCCAAATGAGTTCTTGCTCTGTGGCAGTCTGTGAAAAAGTACTACAAAACTGCTTATCTAATTTAATCCTCACAGTATTTTTGATAAGTTCTATTATTTTTCCCACTTTACAGAAAAACAAAATGAGGCTGAGATAATTAACCTGTCCAAGATCATAAAAGCAGTCATTGGCTCCAGAGACCCTACTGATAAGCACCACTTCCTGTCTTTTATCTCAGTCCACTTTCAGCCTCCCAAGGCTCAGAAAGCTACTAGCTTCACCCAAGAAAAGCTCAACAACCCCTACCCAGGAGGGAGAATTAAAGTTAACAGGAAAAAAAAAAGGGGGGGGGGGAGAAAATCACCTGAAGTCCCTCTTGGCTCAAAGCAGCCCCAAAGAGAGCTGGGAGGTCTGCAAAGTCCATGCTGGCGTTGTGGTCCGAGATCTGCGGAGGAGAGTCCGTGTTTGCCCTTTAGTCTGCAACCTCTCCCTTCAGCGCCCTTCCCCCATTGGCCCCTCGGACTCACCGCACGAATGAGCCCCCGGCTGGGGGCCGCTCCCCACAGCACCGTGGCCACTACCACTGGAAGCGGGAAGGCCGCAGGGTGCATGGCGGCGGGAGAGGCGCAGAAGGCCGCGTCCAGATAACAGAGCAGAAACGGAGTTCTCCGCCCTCTCTGGCCCTCCTTCAGGATCCCAGGGGTCCAACCACCCCCAGGTCCCACTTCCCAGCTACATGGGGGCTCGGGGAAGGGCCCCCGACTCGGGGAGTGAGATAGCCAACCCGCTTATTGGAGCTGGAAGGGAGACACTAAAAATAAGCCTTTTCTGGTATAGGAATAAAACGGGGGAAGAGACCGCAGACAAACACAAGTGACAGAAAAACTTCTGGAAGGGTGGGGGAGCTCAAGAGGGTGGGACTTCCGGCCAGGTGGGCCGTCTTCCCATCCCCCGGAAAAGTTTCCTGCAAAGAAAGTCAGGCCGCTTCCAACATTGGACGGTTACGACAAGAGACTTCCGGTCCTAAAAGGTCGATTAAAAGAAAAGTTAGAGGTGGAGGCAGTCCCTGTGGAGATGAAAGGAGCACCGAGGTGCCAATGACTACTTAGTCGTTCCCCCGCTAGTGCCCAGGAGCCTGCATTTGCCCGATTTCCAAACCTGTCCTCCTTTTGGCCGCCTCCGTACCTTCAAGTCTCGCGAGAGTCCTCACCACATTTCCCTCCCACCAGTTGACAGCTTCCTGTATCTATCGCGAGAGACCGCCTAATTCAGGCTAGTCTAGCTCACTCCATCTCGCGAGATCTTCACTTACCCTCCTCTCTGTTTTCCCGCGATTCCAATTCGACACAAATTGCGCCTTACCTTTCCTAAATCAGCCACACCCCTTCCCGCACCTATTTCTTGAAGCTCCTCCTTCTGCTCCGCCTTACTCCCGGTCGCCTTTGCGCTCGCTCCTGCGCCTGCGTCAACTTCCAGCTAGTGCTGGACCGGAGAGCCGAAGGGGCGTGCGCGCGCCCTCGCCCCTGTTGCGCGCGCGGTGTCACCTTGGGCGCGAGCGGGGCCGCGCGCGCACGGGACCGGGAGCCGAGGGCCATTGAGTGGCGATGGCGGCGACGGCGAACCCCGGGGCTTCTGGGATGGACGGGAAGCCCCGTACCTCTCCTAAGTCCGTCAAGTTCCTGTTTGGGGGCCTGGCCGGGTAAGCTCAGGCCCCAGGGATGGGACAGGAGGAGGAAGGGACGGGTGCAAGGAACCGGGCCCGATTCTTCTTAGGGTGTGTTGTAGTGAACCGAGCTGACACGAGGTCATTGCCGTTCCCATAGTATTGTGAGCCCCTTGATGGGCTTCCAGGATCTTTTCATCCATCGCAAGGGCCCATCTGGGCTGCAGGCACGACCCCCACCAGGCCACCTGAGTTTCCTAACCCATTGCTTGACCGCTGGGCTGCGTGGGGTTTCAGGTCACTGCATGACTCCTTCTGGACTACGTGGAGTCCCAGGTCATGAATGCCCACCTCTCCTCCTTGGGTTGGACTGCATGCAGTCCTGGGGTCACTGTTTGACACCCTTGGAGCTGCATGGAACACTTTCATTGCATGGTCCCTACTGGACCGCTGCACTTTTCAGATCTGTTACTCTTATACAGACACAGACTCTTGTACATGTGCCCACCACCTCTTGAACACTTAGTCTCATGGCAGACTCTACCCTTTGTGGCCTCTTACTGCTGTGCTTGAGGGCTTTTTAGAGCTGGGACGCCTAACCCTTGATGCTACCCATGTCTTCCCCTAGGATGGGAGCTACAGTTTTTGTGCAGCCCCTGGACCTGGTGAAGAACCGGATGCAGCTGAGTGGGGAAGGAGCCAAGACGCGAGAGTACAAAACCAGCTTCCATGCCCTCACCAGCATCCTGAGGGCAGAAGGACTGAGGGGCATTTACACCGGGTACTGGGGCCAAAGGATGGAGGTAGGTTGTGGGCTGTCGACTCGGCCTGGGCTTGACGCACTGACCCTTCCCTCCCCAGGCTGTCGGCTGGCCTGTTGCGCCAGGCCACCTACACCACCACTCGCCTGGGTATCTACACTGTGCTGTTTGAGCGCCTGACTGGGGCTGATGGTACGCCCCCTGGCTTTCTGCTGAAAGCCGTGATTGGCATGACTGCAGGTGCAACCGGTGCCTTCGTGGGGACACCGGCGGAGGTGGCTCTTATCCGCATGACCGCTGACGGCCGGTGAGTTCCAGCTCTGAGCCTGCCCCCAGCCCCATTCATTCCCTGGAATCTAGAATAAAAGACCTGATGTCATCCTAGATCTCGGGCACAGCGTTCACCTGTTCACAGCACTCTGGCCTCCCTTTCTTTGCTCCTGTGGGGCAGGCTGGTCTAGTCCAAACTTGGCCTCTCCCTGCCTTACCACCAGGCTTCCAGTAGACCAGCGCCGTGGCTACAAAAACGTGTTTAATGCCCTGTTTCGAATTGTCCGGGAAGAAGGGGTCCTCACACTATGGAGGGTGAGTAAAGGGGCAGGAGACGTGGGGGTCAAGTCTGGGGCTGACTTTCTGACTCCTTTTCCACCCCTCGCGCCAGGGCTGCATCCCTACCATGGCTCGGGCCGTTGTCGTCAATGCCGCCCAGCTCGCCTCCTACTCCCAGTCCAAGCAGTTTTTACTGGACTCAGGTGAGACCCGGAGCTGAGCCCTCAGCTCCCAGCCTGGTCTGGACCAGCTCCGAGCTGACTGCCACCCCTGCTCCACCTCCCCCAGGCTACTTCTCTGACAACATCATGTGCCACTTCTGTGCCAGCATGATCAGCGGCCTGGTCACCACCGCTGCCTCTATGCCCGTGGACATCGTCAAGACCCGGTGAGTGTGCAGACCGGGGCCTAGAGAGGGATGGCCACGCCCCACATGTGTCCTCACGGCCCTGCCTCCTCTCCTGCAGGATCCAGAACATGCGAATGATTGACGGAAAGCCAGAGTACAAGAACGGGCTGGTGAGGAGCCAGAGCCTGGGGCTTGGGCTGTACGGGGCACGGTGGGTGGGGAACGGGGAGCCCGGTAAGAGGAAGAGGACCCCAGAGGCCAGGCCTCAGCCTCAGTGCCCTGCCTGCCTGCCTGCCTGTCTAGGATGTGCTGGTGAAGGTCGTCCGCTACGAGGGCTTCTTCAGCCTGTGGAAGGGCTTTACACCGTACTATGCCCGTCTGGGTCCCCACACTGTCCTCACTTTCATCTTCTTGGAGCAGATGAACAAGGCCTACAAGCGTCTCTTCCTCAGCGGCTGAGGTGGGCGAGGGGCCTGGAGTCGCTGCGCCCGGGCTCCCCATCACCCGCTGCTCCTACAGTCCGTGCATCCCCCACCCCCGCCCCGGGGGCCTGGACTGTGCTGCCCTGGGCCCCTCTATTTATTTTCCCTCCACAGTGTGGTTCCTGCCTCTGCGGTTAAAGACGTTGGTCTGTCCTGCCCCTGCTCCAGCTTGCCCTCCTTGCCCCCCATCAGCATCATCTCTCTGTCCCTGGCTGTTCCTTGGGGAGAACCTCCGAAGCTCCCTGCAGATTGCTGGCCTCCTTGGGTATTAGTTTCAGGGCACAGAAGACAGCAGAAGCCCCTCCCTTCTCAGAGGGGAGACCCAGGCAGGGCTGAGGTGACAGGAGAGAGCAGAAGCCGGCAAGATGATCAAAGATCTGTGGTGGGAGGACGTGGCCCTTCCTCTCTCCATCTTACTGAGGACTTGATCAATAAATTGGATTGCTGTCACCACCCCCAAATCTGGAGAGTTGTGGGCACAGGAAGGGGGGAGGAGACCAGACGAAAGAGCAGATTCCCCTGGAGAACAGGAACTGGAATTTTTAAGAAAAATTATTAAAGAAAAAGCACCCCCTGTTTTTATTTAAACGTTACGTAAATCAGTCATGTCACAACAGAAAAACCCAAACTCCGGCCTTCCCAGCCATTTCCCCCAATAACTCAACAATCGCCCAACTCATCTGTAATCCCTGGGAAAAGCCTCTGGAGTCCGGTGACTGCTTCTGCAGCCTGAAGACGGAGGGATTAGAGCCTGAGAGGGGAAGGCTGAACGTGGCAGGGGGGAGAAGTCGGCTGCAGGGGCAGGGCACGGAGTGGACACACAGTCAGGCCTCCAGAGCTTGGAGGTCCAGGGAGGGGAAGATGTTGGCCAGAGGCTTGATCTGGGCCACAGGCTGGGGAGAGCGATTGCCTTCTCCATTCCTTTAGGAGATGTGTGATCCCAGGCCCTGCCCTCAAGAAGCTTAGAAACCTCTTGAGACATAAAAGGACATAGGAAGGTCAATTGGAAGGAGGGCTGGGTGGCATGAGGCCCGAAGGCTTCTGCGGAGCCAGGCCAGGGGACAGGCAGGCGGCAGGTGGGAGCTGTCTCCTTGGCAGAACCTGTCAGTGGACGACGAAGCTGAGCTCCCCAGCCTGGCGGGGCAACCCGGCCCTCCCCACCTGTGCCTCTTGTCTCACCCCCTCCGCACACATGCTGGCCTGGGCGTGGAGACGCTTAGGGACGGTTGACGCCTGGACCTTGTCCTTAATGAGTTCCAAGTCCAGAGGGGACAGTGACGCAGGGAAACAGAGTCACCAGCAGGCCATTGCGGGGTGACGTGGAACCCAGGGAAATGGGGTGGGGCAGTACTCCTGGCCCTCTGAGAGCGAACGCTTAGAGAAATGCCAAAGAGCCAGTTATCTCTGCAGAATCGTAGCTGGAGCACAGGCTGAGTAGTGTCTGCTGGGAGAGGGGAAGCCAAACCGGTGGGTGGGTGGGTGCACAGAAGTCCTCACTGGTCAGTCTCCGGAACTGACCTCTATCATGGCAAGAGTTCAGAGCAGGAGGAGAGATGTGGCCAGGGTTTCACCTTGGGAAGCGTCTTCCTGTGCCACCCAGGAGAGGGGATCTCCGTGGAGCCAGAAAGGCCCAGTTCTCACTCCCTTTCTCTGGGCTCCAAGTCTTGGCTTGGGCTAAAGGCAGGAGAGAAAGGCCTACCTAACATGCTAGGGGAATGGCAAGAGTCCATGGCGACAGGGGAGAGAAGTAGACTCCTTTTGCCTGCCTCCTGGCTCAACAGCAGGAAACCGGAGAGTAACTCAGTAAAAGCACCAAGCTGCCAGGCCCTCCCCTCCCCTGTTGTGCCACGGGCAGAGCAAGAGAGCTGAGTTTCTTTTTTTTCCTTCATCAAATTTTATTTAGTTATGTATGTATGTATGGCCCAGCTGGGTCTTCGCTGCTGCACACGGGCTTTCTCTAGGTGGGGCGAGTGGGGACCACTCTTGCATTGCATAAGCTTCTCATTGCAGTGACTTCTCTTGTTGCAGAGCACAGGCTCTAGACCGTTCAGACTTGAGTATTGCAGCTCCTAGACTCTAGAGCGCAGGTTCAGTTGTGGTGCGTGGGCTTAGTTGCTCTGAAGCATGAGGGGTTTCCCCACACCAGGGATTGAACCCATGTCTCCTGCATTTGCAGGCAGATTGTTTACCACTGAGCCACCAGGGAAGCCCAGAGCTGCGTTTCTGATGCCACAGGTGCCAGGAGGCACCCACGTGGCCTAGTACTGCAGGTTGCAGACAGATACTCTCAATAGTATCCCTGAGTTCCTGGGAAACTTCTGGCTCTTGACCTAGAACTTGCTCCCGGTGGCATGGTGGGTGTGACCCCTGGGGGAGAAAAGGAGGCCCCGAAGGCAGGGGAAGTGCAGGCCAAGACGGAGCTCCTGGGTTGAGTAGAGCAACTCACATGGGGCAGCTGGGGCCTTGGCAAGGCTGGCGACGGTGCCCCGGCCTTGTTTCCCTCTCCCAAAGAAACAGAATTCTATTTTAAAATGTTTATTGTACAAATAATATTACTGTGGTAGAAACTAGAAAATGCTTAGCAGAGGAAACGAACAGAAAACTGCCCCTATTTATACCATCCGGAGACACTGTCTTAAGTGCTGACACGTCTTTTGCCAAGTTTTCCTCAACACAAGTATATGTGGGAACCAGATCTACCAGGTTTGCTATTTGCTCTTTCCTAAAACTCCCACAAAGTGATGGTAATAGCCTAGGGAACTGGGAGCCCCTATCCATGCGGCATAGGGAGCTGACCTCCCCCGCAACTCCATGTTGCCACCTGTCCTGGTTTGCTGGGTTTGGGACTGGGCCAGAGGTGTGCAGGGGAGGAACCTGACAGAGGAGCTGTAGTGAAGACCTCCTCGACCCTGTGCTGTGTACCCACCCGCCCCTACTAAATCCCAATAGGAGAGCCTATCAGAGTCTGTCTCGAGGTCCCCAAACCATGCCCCCTCAGAGACTGTGGCCAGAGTACCTAACGCGCACTGTCTCCAGCAGGTCCCCACCACGGCCCAGGCTCAGGGCCGAGGGCCGCCGTCCTGCCAGCAAAGGCCCCATGCGGCCATTAGGCCGCACCCACAGGAAGAGGGTAGAGCGGAACGTGGGGAGCAAGCCTTGGAAGAAAAGCAGCCAGGCCCGGTGCACCGTCACCTGCCTTCCCCTCTGCAGCTCCAGGTGTGCCGTGTAGCTGGCTGTGGCCAGGGACCTGGGTTTCATGTGCTGGACCCAACACAGCAGCAGGACGATCACCCCAGAGGCCGCCAGCAGCCAGAGGATGCCCAAGACGTAGAAGCCGAGGAAGAGGCAGCAGCAGTCAGAACCGAGAACAGGGTCATTTCTGGAACTAGCCCCTTGAAGAAGCCAGTGGAGGTTGGCGTTTTGCGATGATGCTTGTGGATTCTAAGGAGTAGGGAGCAAGGTGGACCCTGTGGAGGTTAGGAATGGGGCTGGTTCTGATGAGGCAGGGGAAGTGCAGGCCAAGACGGAGCTCCTGGGTTGAGTAGAGCAACTCACATGGGGCAGCTGGGGCCTTGGCAAGGCTGGCGCGGTGCCCGGCCTTGTTTCCCTCTCCCAAAGAAACAGAATTCTATTTTAAAATGTTTATTGTACAAATAATATTACTGTGGTAGAAACTAGAAAATGCTTAGCAGAGGAAACGAACAGAAAACTGCCCCTATTTATACCATCCGGAGACACTGTCTTAAGTGCTGACACGTCTTTTGCCAAGTTTTCCTCAACACAAGTATATGTGGGAACCAGATCTACCAGGTTTGCTATTTGCTCTTTCCTAAAACTCCCACAAAGTGATGGTAATAGCCTAGGGAACTGGGAGCCCCTATCCATGCGGCATAGGGAGCTGACCTCCCCCGCAACTCCATGTTGCCACCTGTCCTGGTTTGCTGGGTTTGGGACTGGGCCAGAGGTGTGCAGGGGAGGAACCTGACAGAGGAGCTGTAGTGAAGACCTCCTCGACCCTGTGCTGTGTACCCACCCGCCCCTACTAAATCCCAATAGGAGAGCCTATCAGAGTCTGTCTCGAGGTCCCCAAACCATGCCCCCTCAGAGACTGTGGCCAGAGTACCTAACGCACTGTCTCCAGCAGGTCCCCACCACGGCCCAGGCTCAGGGCCGAGGGCCGCCGTCCTGCCAGCAAAGGCCCCATGCGGCCATTAGGCCGCACCCACAGGAAGAGGGTAGAGCGGAACGTGGGGAGCAAGCCTTGGAAGAAAAGCAGCCAGGCCCGGTGCACCGTCACCTGCCTTCCCCTCTGCAGCTCCAGGTGTGCCGTGTAGCTGGCTGTGGCCAGGGACCTGGGTTTCATGTGCTGGACCCAACACAGCAGCAGGACGATCACCCCAGAGGCCGCCAGCAGCCAGAGGATGCCCAAGACGTAGAAGCCGAGGAAGAGGCAGCAGCAGTCAGAACCGAGAACAGGGTCATTTCTGGAACTAGCCCCTTGAAGAAGCCAGTGGAGGTTGGCGTTATTAGCGATGATGCTTGTGGATTCTAAGGGAGTAGGGAGCAAGGTGGACCCTGTGGAGGTTAGGAATGGGGCTGGTTCTGATGAGGTCTCGCTTATGGGCTCTGAGGTGGTCGGGACTGTGGGCTCTGGGGTGGTCAGAGTTGTGGGATCTGGGGTGGTCAGAGTTGTGGGCTCTGGGGTGGTCAGGGTTGTGGGCTCTGGGGTGGTCGGGACTGTGGGCTCTGGGGTGGTCAGGGTTGTGGGCTCTGGGGTGGTCGGGACTGTGGGCTCTGGGGTGGTCAGGGTTGTGGGCTCTGGGGTGGTCGGGACTGTGGGCTCTGGGGTGGTCAGGGTTGTGGGCTCTGGGGTGGTCGGGACTGTGGGCTCTGGGGTGGTCAGGGTTGTGGGCTCTGGGGTGGTCGGGACTGTGGGCTCTGGGGTGGTCAGGGTTGTGGGCTCTGGGGTGGTCGGGACTGTGGGCTCTGGGGTGCTTGGGTTGGTGGGTAGCTCAGTAGTGAGATTCAGAGTTTTGGAGACCGTCAAGGGGTCTGTAGTAATTGGGACTGAGCTCTGTTTCTCAGCTGGAGGCAAGGGGGACATCTGGCTGCCTCGCGTAGCGACCAGCTCTGAATGGAGCAGACCCCGGTGGGTGGCGTGGGTGCCCATGGGAGGTGCCTCAGTCTCCTCGTCGTACTCGTAGCCCATGTTGTCGTCGATAGGGGCGTGGCAGCCGGTCCCTGAGAAGGTGTAGACGAGCGTGTCCCGCAGGTTGCCACACCGCACGCTGGTCATGTTGGGGGTCATGGCCTTAATGTCCTTGTCCTCCTCCCATAGGTACACGGCGTTACTCTGCAGCCAGCGGGTGAGATACAGGATCTCGCAGTCGCAGTCCCAGGGGTTGTCGTGGAGAAAAGTGAAAGCAAGCATAAGGGTCCCAAAGAAGCCCGCTGGCATCCTGCGCAGACGGTTCTGCTGGAGGTAGAGGGTGTCGAGCGACTCCAGCCCGCTCAGGAGCTCAGGGGGCAGCTCTTCTAAGCCGTTTTCAGCCAGGTTGAGCTTCTTCAGGTGGGGCGTGAGTTCCAGGAGCTTCGAGGGCAGGGTCTTCAGCTGGTTTCCACGCAGATAGAGCTCATGGAGGTGGCTCAGGCCACGCAGGACATCAGAAGACAAGGAGGTCAGCTTGTTGAAGGAGACGTCCAGGATGGAGAGAGCCGGCAGAGCCCGTCCCAGCTCAGGCAGGCGTTCCAGCCTGTTGTAGGCTAGACCCAGGACCTCCAGCCGGGGCAGCTCCGCATCTGTCTGCAGGCTGGCCAGCTGGGTCTTCCCCAGGCACAGCTCAGTGAGGAGGCTCAGCATCGCCACCGATGCCGTGGAGAAGGTGCCAAGGGGGTTCTCACTCAGGCGGAGGATGGCGGTGTCTGCCTGCAGGCCTGGAGGGGGTGCCTTCAGCCCCTTATTTTCACAGTTCGTTTCCACCTGGCTGTCCTTGTTGCCCACAACACAGATGGGGTCGGGGAGGGAGGGGCATGGCAGCAGGAGCAGCAAGAGGAGGAGAGACATGGGGACCTGTGGGCAAGGGGGCCTTGAGTGGGTACCACTTGGGCCCCCAGCAGTATTCCTCCGGGCGCTGGCCTGCACCGCAGCCTCCAGGATTCCTTCCAGAAACTGATCTCCAGACCTCCCCCGGTCCCTACTCCCTTCTCCTCCCCTTGCCCTCCAAAGCCTGAACAACTAGCCCTAACCCTTGGCTGGTATCCCTCCCTGAGGCCCCACCCACCCCACCCCCGGAGCCCCAGCCCCAGCTTACAGACTGGCCAGAGACCCTCCAGAGACACAGAGCTTCTTCAGGGTGTGACTTGGTCCTTCGGTCTTCCAGCTCCTGGGAGGGCCTGGACGGGGGCAGGAAGGGGGTGGGCGGAACTGGGGAGGAAATGGCAGCCTGATAGGGGCTCCTGGGACCCGGCAGCAGTCTCCCTCCTGGACACAGGCGCTTATCACCTCCTTCCACGACTTTCCCCGAGCCCTCCTTCTGGCTCTGTTCTGGCCTGCTTCCCTCCTATACCAGGGAGATTGGGGGTGGACTCCAACCACCACTCTCTCCCAGCTCTTAAAAACCTCTCCAGTAGCGCCCCCGTCATTTCCCCTTCCCAGCTGCATTCTTAGAGTTGCCTAATTTTAGCCCTGGCCTCCCTCTCCCTCCTCACCCCGTTGTAGGCTGTTTGCCCCCAGCCCCTACCCCCATGGCCACGCAGGACATCAGAAGACAAGGAGGTCAGCTTGTTGAAGGAGACGTCCAGGATGGAGAGAGCCGGCAGAGCCCGTCCCAGCTCAGGCAGGCGTTCCAGCCTGTTGTAGGCTAGACCCAGGACCTCCAGCCGGGGCAGCTCCGCATCTGTCTGCAGGCTGGCCAGCTGGGTCTTCCCCAGGCACAGCTCAGTGAGGAGGCTCAGCATCGCCACCGATGCCGTGGAGAAGGTGCCAAGGGGGTTCTCACTCAGGCGGAGGATGGCGGTGTCTGCCTGCAGGCCTGGAGGGGGTGCCTTCAGCCCCTTATTTTCACAGTTCGTTTCCACCTGGCTGTCCTTGTTGCCCACAACACAGATGGGGTCGGGGAGGGAGGGGCATGGCAGCAGGAGCAGCAAGAGGAGGAGAGACATGGGGACCTGTGGGCAAGGGGGCCTTGAGTGGGTACCACTTGGGCCCCCAGCAGTATTCCTCCGGGCGCTGGCCTGCACCGCAGCCTCCAGGATTCCTTCCAGAAACTGATCTCCAGACCTCCCCCGGTCCCTACTCCCTTCTCCTCCCCTTGCCCTCCAAAGCCTGAACAACTAGCCCTAACCCTTGGCTGGTATCCCTCCCTGAGGCCCCACCCACCCCACCCCCGGAGCCCCAGCCCCAGCTTACAGACTGGCCAGAGACCCTCCAGAGACACAGAGCTTCTTCAGGGTGTGACTTGGTCCTTCGGTCTTCCAGCTCCTGGGAGGGCCTGGACGGGGGCAGGAAGGGGGTGGGCGGAACTGGGGAGGAAATGGCAGCCTGATAGGGGCTCCTGGGACCCGGCAGCAGTCTCCCTCCTGGACACAGGCGCTTATCACCTCCTTCCACGACTTTCCCCGAGCCCTCCTTCTGGCTCTGTTCTGGCCTGCTTCCCTCCTATACCAGGGAGATTGGGGGTGGACTCCAACCACCACTCTCTCCCAGCTCTTAAAAACCTCTCCAGTAGCGCCCCCGTCATTTCCCCTTCCCAGCTGCATTCTTAGAGTTGCCTAATTTTAGCCCTGGCCTCCCTCTCCCTCCTCACCCCGTTGTAGGCTGTTTGCCCCCAGCCCCTACTCCATGGCCTCAGTTGTCCCCTACGGTGCCCCCAGCCCTTTCCATTGACACTCCTCCACCCCATCTTGCTTGTCTTCTGCAGCCTGCACACCTGTAGCCACTTCCGCTTTGGGACTCACGACAGTAGTTCTTTCTTTTTTTTTTTTTTAACTTTATTTATTTTTGACTGTGCTTGGTCTTTGTTGATGTGTGGGTTTAGCTGCTCTGCGGTATGTGGGGTCTTCCCAGATCAGGGATTGAACCTGTGTCTCTTGCATTGGCAGACGGGTTCTTATCCACTGAGCCACAAGGGAAGCCCCTTTTTTAGGTTTTTTAAATTGCATTCATTTTTTCAAATTGAAGTATAGTTGATTGACAAGGTTGTGTTCATTTCTGCTGTTTCAGCCAAGTGACTCAGTTATACACATACATGCCTTCTTGCTTAGATGCTTTTCTACTATGGTTTATCTAGGATATTGAATATAGTTCCCGTGCTGTATATACAAGTAGGACCTTACTGTTTATAGTCATTTTTTCTTGGTTTTCCTCCCGCCTCTCTGGCTGGCGCTTTTCCATCTCCTTTGTGGATTCCTCTTCCTCTGCCCTTCCTGAAAGATTCCTCTGGCCCCAGGGATCAGTCGTCGGCCTTCTTCTCTGCTACCAAACCCCTGAGCTTCTCCTCCTCCATTCCCTTCCCTTCGACCACCACCTTTCCCCCCAGTGACTCTCAGGTCTTCGTCTCTAGCCCAGACCCCTCTCCTGAGACCTGAACACGTCCCACGGCCACAACTCCTGAGCTTGTGCTCTGAAGCCTGGGAGCTGCAACTGCTGAGGCCTGAGCACCCTGGAGCCCATGCTCTGCAACAAGAGAAGCCAGCGCGCTGCACCTAGAGAGCAGCCCCCAGTTGCCACGCGAGAGAAAAGCCTGAGCGGCAGCTTGCGGCGCAGCTATGGGTGCACCGGGCGGAAAGATCGACCGTCCACGAACGGAGCTGAAGAAGAAGCTGTTCAAGCGACGGCGGATGTTGAACCGGGAGCGGCAACTGAAGCACCGGATTGTCGGAGCTATGATAGACAAAGGACTGATTACGAGGCACCACCTCAAGAAACGGGCGTCCAGTGCACGTGCCAACATTGCTCTCTCTGGCAAGAAGCGCAGAAAGCTCCTCCAGCAGATCTGGCTTTCCCAGAAGGAGAAAGCCACCATGGAAGTGGAAGCCCCTTCCAAGCCAACCAGGACCAGTGAACTGCAGCCCAAATCAAAAAAGAAGACAAAAGCCCCCCAGGATATAGACATGGAGGACCTTGAAGATAAGAGCTAAATCTGAATCTCACATCCCTTGCACCAGAAGATTCTCAGCTGGAGCCAGGAGGGCTTGATGGTTACTTCAGATGACATTGGAGAACGCATCGCTCCTTTTCACTCTCCCATGTTCCTCTTCCTTGGTGGCCCACTGACCTGCCCTGGAGGGGTGTATTGAGAAGAGAGAAAACAAAGATTGGAGAGGGAGTCCCAAGCAGTCAACTGCATTTGTAATAAAGCCCTAGGCTTCTCACTGAAAAAAAAAAAAAAAAAAAAACCTGAGTGGCAGCAAAGACCCAGAACAGCCAAAATTAAACAGATAGATAGATAAACAATATTAAAAATAAAAAAGAAGTGAGGTGGCGAGTTGCCTAGAGAGCGTCTGCGGCGTGGAGTCAGGCCCCTGAGGTTTGGCCATTTGGGTGTCAGTTAGGGTTTTTAGTTGTAAGCAACAGAAAATGTCCTGCCTAATATAGGCTGTGAAGGAATGTATGAAAAATATACTGGCTACTTCACAGACTTCTCAGTGAGAGCTAGAGAACCAGACGCGGGACTGTGTAGCTAGGAACAGTGCCCAGAACCAGGCTGCAGAACCAGTCTGGTGAGCAAATCTCTGCTCTTCCTGCAAGACTAGGTCACTGAAGCATGCCTGGCTGCTGGGCCAGGAGCCTGGTGTTACCGCGGTCTCTCGGCTGCAGAGAGAGAATCCTGTGTTATCCTTCCTCTGTTGTGATCCTAACTGCTGACTAGAGTCTGGATGTGAGGGACTTCTCTGCTGGTCCAGTGGCTAAGACTCCGAGCTCCCAATGCCGGAGGAATCCCTGGTCACGGATCCCCTTTCCACACGCTGCAGCTAAGACCCAGCATAGTCAAAACAAAGAAACATTTAAAAATCTGGATGTGAATCTGTCCGGTCTTTTATCTGTGACCCAGCTGTAAAGGGGCTTGGAAAAGCAAGTATCTTGGCATTTTCAGCTTCTGTAATATGAGGGCGATTCTGTTTCTTCGAAGATCTCCACGCTGAAAGATTTTGCAGACATAGAAAAGAGATCCACATGCTTTAGCACCTACTGAAATGGGCCTACTGTTTTATTTTCTTCACGTGTCGATGTCCTGAATTGTTTCAAATTTTGCATCGTTGAATGTTTGGGATTGACCCTCCTTGGCCATTATGAATTACTGTTTAAACATAATTGTAGGTTAGTTGGCTCACATTTTACTTAGAACTCTTCCATCTTAAGTTAGCAAATGGGAGTGGCCTACAGATTTATTTCGTGGGGCTTTTGTCTCTTTCTGTTTGCTTTGTTTGTTGTCAGAGTTATACCAGCCTTGTAAAAGAAGCTGGAAATTTTTATGTTCTCTGGAAAAGTTAGAGATCATAGGGATTTTCCGTGCAGTTTTGGTGGAATTTACCTATGAAACTGTCTGGACCTGAAGACAGTTGAGGAAAAACTCCTCGAATACCTTTTCAGTTCCTGCTCTGTTTGTCTCTCTCTCTCTTTTTTTAATTTACTTTTAAAAAATAAAATAAAAATTTTTTTGGCTATTCTGGGTTTCTACTGCTGCCACAGGCTCTTCTCTAGTTAGAGTGGAGGCGCCTCTCCAGTTGACTTGAGCAGGCTTCTTGTTGCGGTGACTTCTTTTGTCGTGGAACTCGGGCTCCAGGGCCCACAGGCTTCAATAGCTGCGGCTCCGAGGCTCTAGAGCATAGGCGCCATAATTGTGGCTCATGGGCCGTTGCTCCGGGCTTCCTGCAAGACTAGGTCACTGAAGCATGCCTGGCTGCTGGGCCAGGAGCCTGGTGTTACCGCGGTCTCGGCTGCAGAGAGAGAATCCTGTGTTATCCTTCCTCTGTTGTGATCCTAACTGCTGACTAGAGTCTGGATGTGAGGGACTTCTCTGCTGGTCCAGTGGCTAAGACTCCGAGCTCCCAATGCCGGAGGAATCCCTGGTCACGGATCCCCTTTCCACACGCTGCAGCTAAGACCCAGCATAGTCAAAACAAAGAAACATTTAAAAATCTGGATGTGAATCTGTCCGGTCTTTTATCTGTGACCCAGCTGTAAAGGGGCTTGGAAAAGCAAGTATCTTGGCATTTTCAGCTTCTGTAATATGAGGGCGATTCTGTTTCTTCGAAGATCTCCACGCTGAAAGATTTTGCAGACATAGAAAAGAGATCCACATGCTTTAGCACCTACTGAAATGGGCCTACTGTTTTATTTTCTTCACGTGTCGATGTCCTGAATTGTTTCAAATTTTGCATCGTTGAATGTTTGGGATTGACCCTCCTTGGCCATTATGAATTACTGTTTAAACATAATTGTAGGTTAGTTGGCTCACATTTTACTTAGAACTCTTCCATCTTAAGTTAGCAAATGGGAGTGGCCTACAGATTTATTTCGTGGGGCTTTTGTCTCTTTCTGTTTGCTTTGTTTGTTGTCAGAGTTATACCAGCCTTGTAAAAGAAGCTGGAAATTTTTATGTTCTCTGGAAAAGTTAGAGATCATAGGGATTTTCCGTGCAGTTTTGGTGGAATTTACCTATGAAACTGTCTGGACCTGAAGACAGTTGAGGAAAAACTCCTCGAATACCTTTTCAGTTCCTGCTCTGTTTGTCTCTCTCTCTCTTTTTTTAATTTACTTTTAAAAAATAAAATAAAAATTTTTTTGGCTATTCTGGGTTTCTACTGCTGCCACAGGCTCTTCTCTAGTTAGAGTGGAGGCGCCTCTCCAGTTGACTTGAGCAGGCTTCTTGTTGCGGTGACTTCTTTTGTCGTGGAACTCGGGCTCCAGGGCCCACAGGCTTCAATAGCTGCGGCTCCGAGGCTCTAGAGCACAGGCTCCATAGTTGTGGCTCATGGGCTTCGTTGCTCCGCAGGATGTGGGATCTTCTCGGATCAGGGATCAAACCGGTATCTCTTGCAGGCAAACTCTGCACCACTGAGCTACCAGGGAAGCCCTCTGTTTGTCTCTTGACATTTTTACATCTTGAGTCAATTTTGGTAACTAATATTTTTCTAATACACTGTCTATTTCACGTGGCTTTCAATTTATTGTTGCAAGTGCACACGTTTTATAATTTTATCATCTATAAAAATCTCCGTATCTGTAGTTATGACCCCTAATGTTGTTTATTTTTATTTTTGCTCTTTCTCTTCTCCATCTTCTTTCCTGCCCCCTTTCTTTTTTTTTAATTTTTAATTTTTAATTTTTTTATTTGACTGTGCTGGGTCTTAGTTGCAGTATGTGGGATCTAGCTCCCTGACCAGGGCTCGAACCCAGGCCTCCTGCATTGGAAGGCAGGAGTCTTAGCCACTGGGCCACCAGAGAAGTCCCCTGCCCCCTTTCTTGATTAACCAAACTGGCCAAAGATTGGTCCATAGTGGACCCATCCAAGAACCAGATTTATTATTTTTACTAGTCAGCAGTTAAGGTTTTTAATTTGATGATAAATGTCTACTTTAATAATTTCTCATACTTTGAGCCCAATTTCTTTATTTTAAAATTTATTTTATTGATTTACAATGTTTTGTAAGTTTCTAGTAGGCCTATTTTTAGTTCTCTTTCTGCCTTCTTTGGCTGAAATCTTAATTGACTTATTTGCAACCTTTCTTGTTTTTCAGGTAAACTCATTCAATTTATACTTTTCATCTGAGTACTGCTTTGTGCCATCTCACATGTTTTATCAGGTAGTACTTAAGGCGAACAGGTACAGTGAAAAAAAGAAAGTATTTATTTGGCAGCTACAGGTCTTCGTTGTGGCGCTCGGGATCTTTAGTTGCAGCGTGTGAACTCCAAGGTGTGGCTTGTGGGATCTAGTTCCTGGACCAAGGCTCAAATCCAGGCCCCCAGCTTGGGGAGCATGCAGTCTTAGCCACTGGACCACCAGGGAAGTCCAGAATATTAGTAATTTTAGAGTGGGCGGTGACTTGGCTTTTGTCGTGGGGAACTCGGGCTCCAGGGCCCACAGGCTTCAATAGCTGCGGCTCCGAGGCTCTAGAGCACAGGCTCCATAGTTGTGGCTCATGGGCTTCGTTGCTCCGCAGGATGTGGGATCTTCTCGGATCAGGGATCAAACCGGTATCTCTTGCAGGCAAACTCTGCACCACTGAGCTACCAGGGAAGCCCTCTGTTTGTCTCTTGACATTTTTACATCTTGAGTCAATTTTGGTAACTAATATTTTTCTAATACACTGTCTATTTCACGTGGCTTTCAATTTATTGTTGCAAGTGCACACTTTTTATAATTTTATCATCTATAAAAATCTCCGTATCTGTAGTTATGACCCCTAATGTTGTTTATTTTTATTTTTGCTCTTTCTCTTCTCCATCTTCTTTCCTGCCCCCTTTCTTTTTTTTTAATTTTTAATTTTTAATTTTTTTATTTGACTGTGCTGGGTCTTAGTTGCAGTATGTGGGATCTAGCTCCCTGACCAGGGCTCGAACCCAGGCCTCCTGCATTGGAAGGCAGGAGTCTTAGCCACTGGGCCACCAGAGAAGTCCCCTGCCCCCTTTCTTGATTAACCAAACTGGCCAAAGATTGGTCCATAGTGGACCCATCCAAGAACCAGATTTATTATTTTTACTAGTCAGCAGTTAAGGTTTTTAATTTGATGATAAATGTCTACTTTAATAATTTCTCATACTTTGAGCCCAATTTCTTTATTTTAAAATTTATTTTATTGATTTACAATGTTTTGTAAGTTTCTAGTAGGCCTATTTTTAGTTCTCTTTCTGCCTTCTTTGGCTGAAATCTTAATTGACTTATTTGCAACCTTTCTTGTTTTTCAGGTAAACTCATTCAATTTATACTTTTCATCTGAGTACTGCTTTGTGCCATCTCACATGTTTTATCAGGTAGTACTTAAGGCGAACAGGTACAGTGAAAAAAAGAAAGTATTTATTTGGCAGCTACAGGTCTTCGTTGTGGCGCTCGGGATCTTTAGTTGCAGCGTGTGAACTCCAAGGTGTGGCTTGTGGGATCTAGTTCCTGGACCAAGGCTCAAATCCAGGCCCCCAGCTTGGGGAGCATGCAGTCTTAGCCACTGGACCACCAGGGAAGTCCAGAATATTAGTAATTTTCAAATCCAGCATCTCTTCCTTCAAAATAAGAGGATGCCCATAAGAGATTACACCTCCCTGGATGGGTGCAGACGATCAGAGTACGAATCCTGGCCTCTCGCTTTGGAAACCAAAATATCTTTGGAGAGTCCTTTCCCTAATCCTTCCTGTCACCACCTGAGTTCAGCCCAGGGATGTGACCTCGTCATGGACAGCCATACTCCTCCTAGGATTTCAAGTGGTGACTAAGGCAGGAGAAGAAGAGAAAATATTTATTTCGACAAAGGGCTCAGGAGAAGCTGTAGAACACGTCTTGCTCCTAAATCCTCAGAGTCACCTAATTCCCAAGTAGTCCTGGATTTCCAGTGTTCACTTGTAGCCGGTGAGCCTTTGTATCTTTTCAAGAACTCTGTGTTGGATTAAGTTACAGTTGATTTCTGTTGCAGGCATCCAAAGAGATCTAATTTAGGGCTCTGGGTTGTGTGCGGTTTTTTTTTTTTTAATTTTTGAGTTTATTTATTTTTGGCTGTGCTGGGTTTTAATTGCTGCTTGGGCCGTTCTCTAGTTGCAGTGAGCAGGGGTTACTCTTTGCTGCAGTGCTCAGGCTCGAGGGCACACTGGCTTCAGTAGTTGTGGCACATGGGCTCAGTGGTTGTTACCATTCCTGGGCTCTGGAGCACAGGCTCAATAGTTATGGTGATCAGGCTTCATTGCTCCGCCACATCTGGGATCTTCCCAGATCAGGGATCAGTCCCATGTTTCCTGCATTGGCATGTGGATTCTTTACCGCTGAGCCACCAGGGAAGCCCTGTGGCTCATTTTTCAAGAGTTTGTGCAGAAGACGTTAGTTGGAGGTCTACTTAAGACCCAGTCAGCTTTTCCTCTTCTTTTTCTCTTTTGAGAAATTACTTCTACTCCATCCTTAGGATTTTTGGTGTGAATGACTCTATCGCATGTGCAGAGTGAGCCTAAGACAAGGGGACTTCCGCCCCTGAGGAAGCTGGTCAGGGTGTTCTGTGATCTAGGATGAAGACAGGAAGAAAGTTGATCCTTTCATAACAAAGCCTAAAACTTCTGTTGGTTGAAGTATACATACGTTCTCTGGATATGGACAAGGAAATAATTAACCTCAAGTGAGTTGTTGGCATCCATCTTGTGATCACAAGGGAATCTGACCTTAGGATGAAGCGAATATCAGGGAAGGTAGAATGAAAAAAGGAAAAAAGAGACTAGATCCTTGGCATCATTGAAATGCTTTATCAAACCGATTTTGCAGTTCAGTGAGCCAAAAATCCCCTTCTTTTAAAAAAAACTGGTTGGTATTGGAATTGTTACTTGTGAACATAAGGAGCTTAAAGACTGTATCTTCTATTTTTTCTTTTTCTTTTTTAAAGTGGAATTATTTACCAATATCATTTTTTTAAATTTCAGGTAGACTTTTAAAAATTAAAAAACTCAGCTTCCCTGGTGGTCCAGTGGGTAAAGAGTCCGCCTTGCAGTTCAGGGGGCACTGGTTCGATCCCTGGCCAGGGGAAGATTCCATGTGCCGCGGAACTGCTGGGCTGGTGTGTCCAGTTACCAGCCTGTGCTATGGAGCACACGCACCCAGAGCCAGTGCTCTGCAGCAAGAGACGCCACTGCAATGGGAGGCCCACACAGGACAAAGAATAAAAGATGGGTGAAAATAGATGATGACTTAAAGGCAAAGAAAAAAAAGTCAAAAGAACATACTTTAAAAAAAATTAAAGCAATTTTTATTTTTTTTTTTTTATTTTATTTATTTATTTTTTAAAACTTTTATTTATTTATTTTTGGCTGTGCTGGGTCTTTGTTGATGTGTGGGTTTAGCTGCTCTGCGGTATGTGGGATCTTCCCGGATCAGGGATCAGAACCTGTGTGTCCTGCATTGGCAGACGGGTTCTTATCCACTGAGCCACAAGGGGAGCCCACAATTTTTATTTTGAGACAATGATCCATTCATATGCAGTTGTAAGAAATAAGACAGAGATCCTGTGGACTCTTGACCCAGTTTTCCCCATTGGTAACATCTTGCAAAACTGTAGTCCATACAGCATCACAACCATAATGTTGACAGTTGGTATGCTTAAGCAAGGACTCTGAGAAATATAACCTGCGTAAGTGAGGGGTTGATCCTTTCATAACAAAGCCTAAAACTTCTGTTGGTTGAAGTATACATACGTTCTCTGGATATGGACAAGGAAATAATTAACCTCAAGTGAGTTGTTGGCATCCATCTTGTGATCACAAGGGAATCTGACCTTAGGATGAAGCGAATATCAGGGAAGGTAGAATGAAAAAAGGAAAAAAGAGACTAGATCCTTGGCATCATTGAAATGCTTTATCAAACCGATTTTGCAGTTCAGTGAGCCAAAAATCCCCTTCTTTTAAAAAAAACTGGTTGGTATTGGAATTGTTACTTGTGAACATAAGGAGCTTAAAGACTGTATCTTCTATTTTTTCTTTTTCTTTTTTAAAGTGGAATTATTTACCAATATCATTTTTTTAAATTTCAGGTAGACTTTTAAAAATTAAAAAACTCAGCTTCCCTGGTGGTCCAGTGGGTAAAGAGTCCGCCTTGCAGTTCAGGGGGCACTGGTTCGATCCCTGGCCAGGGGAAGATTCCATGTGCCGCGGAGCGGCTGGGCTGGTGTGTCCAGTTACCAGCCTGTGCTATGGAGCACACGCACCCAGAGCCAGTGCTCTGCAGCAAGAGACGCCACTGCAATGGGAGGCCCACACAGGACAAAGAATAAAAGATGGGTGAAAATAGATGATGACTTAAAGGCAAAGAAAAAAAAGTCAAAAGAACATACTTTAAAAAAAATTAAAGCAATTTTTATTTTTTTTTTTTATTTTATTTATTTATTTTTTAAAACTTTTATTTATTTATTTTTGGCTGTGCTGGGTCTTTGTTGATGTGTGGGTTTAGCTGCTCTGCGGTATGTGGGATCTTCCCGGATCAGGGATCAGAACCTGTGTGTCCTGCATTGGCAGACGGGTTCTTATCCACTGAGCCACAAGGGGAGCCCACAATTTTTATTTTGAGACAATGATCCATTCATATGCAGTTGTAAGAAATAAGACAGAGATCCTGTGGACTCTTGACCCAGTTTTCCCCATTGGTAACATCTTGCAAAACTGTAGTCCATACAGCATCACAACCATAATGTTGACATTGTTTGGGCAGATACTGACCATTTCCATCACTGCAAGGATTCCTACTGTTGTCCTTTGACAGCCTCAGCCTCTTCCTTCCTACCTCCTCCCTTTCCTTACCCCCTGACAGCTACTGGTCTGTTCTTATTGCTATAATCATGTCATTTCAAGAATGTTATATTGCGACTTCCCTGGTGGTCCAGTGGTTAAGATCCTAAGTTTCCAAATCAGGGATGTAGGGGGCACGGGTTTGATCCCTGGTCAGAGAACTTAAGATCCCACATGCTGCATGGCATGCCCCCCTCCAAACGTTACATTAAAGGGAGCATCCTGGGGCTTCCCTGGTGGTCCAGTGGGTAAGGACACCGCCTTGCAGTGCAAGGGGCGCCGGTTCGATCCCTGACCTGGGAAGATTCCACGTGCCGCGGGGTGGCTGGACCGATGTGTCCAACTACCGAGCCGGAGCTTTGGAGCGCGTGTGCCCAGAGCGGGTGCTCTGTGACAACAGAGGCCACTGCGATGGGAGACCCACACAGGCCAAAGAACAAAGATGCATGCAAATAGATAAATGAAAGACTAATAGAAGTGGCCCGCCCGCACCCCTCCCTCCCAACCAGCGCTCCCCCCAAAATAAATAAATATTCTTTAAAAAATAAATAAATAAAGGGATCATCCTGTATAACCTTTTGGAACTGTTCCCCCCGCCCCCATTAAGCTTAATTCTCTGGAGGCTCGTACAGATGGTGATGTGCATCAGAAGTTCATTTCTTTTTATTGCTGAGTAGTCTTCCCAGGGACGTGTTCTACAGTTTATCTGTTCACCAGTGGAAGGACATGAGGCTTAATCCCAGCTGTTGGCTTATTACAGATGGATCTGCTTTGAACCTTAGAGATTTGTGTGTGAACGTAAGCCTTCATTTCCCTGGGGAAAATCACCCCGGAATGCAATCTCTAGGTCGTACGCGGTTGCATATTTATTTACCGGGGGCTTTACCTTTGGGTTATTCTTTGAGCTCATCCTGTTTGCTCAGCATCTTATATGTGTAAGTTTATGTCTCCTGTCCAGTTTGGGTAGTTTTAAGACAGAGATCCTGTGGACTCTTGACCCAGTTTTCCCCATTGGTAACATCTTGCAAAACTGTAGTCCATACAGCATCACAACCATAATGTTGACATTGTTTGGGCAGATACTGACCATTTCCATCACTGCAAGGATTCCTACTGTTGTCCTTTGACAGCCTCAGCCTCTTCCTTCCTACCTCCTCCCTTTCCTTACCCCCTGACAGCTACTGGTCTGTTCTTATTGCTATAATCATGTCATTTCAAGAATGTTATATTGCGACTTCCCTGGTGGTCCAGTGGTTAAGATCCTAAGTTTCCAAATCAGGGATGTAGGGGGCACGGGTTTGATCCCTGGTCAGAGAACTTAAGATCCCACATGCTGCATGGCATGCCCCCCTCCAAACGTTACATTAAAGGGAGCATCCTGGGGCTTCCCTGGTGGTCCAGTGGGTAAGGACACCGCCTTGCAGTGCAAGGGGCGCCAGTTCAATCCCTGACCTGGGAAGATCCCACGTGCCGCGGAGTGGCTGGACCGATGTGTCCAACTACCGAGCCGGAGCTCTGGAACGCGTGTGCCCAGAGCGGGTGCTCTGTGACAACAGAGGCCACCGCGATGGGAGGCCCACACGGGCCAGAGAACAAAGATGGATGCAAATAGATAAATGAAAGACTAATAGAAGTGGCCCGCCTGCCCCCCTCCCTCCCAACCAGCGCTCCCCCCAAAATAAATAAATATTCTTTAAAAAATAAATAAATAAAGGGATCATCCTGTATAACCTTTTGGAACTGTTCCCCCCGCCCCCATTAAGCTTAATTCTCTGGAGGCTCGTACAGATGGTGATGTGCATCAGAAGTTCATTTCTTTTTATTGCTGAGTAGTCTTCCCAGGGACGTGTTCTACAGTTTATCTGTTCACCAGTGGAAGGACATGAGGCTTAATCCCAGCTGTTGGCTTATTACAGATGGATCTGCTTTGAACCTTAGAGATTTGTGTGTGAACGTAAGCCTTCATTTCCCTGGGGAAAATCACCCCGGAATGCAATCTCTAGGTCGTACGGCGGTTGCATATTTATTTACCGGGGGCTTTACCTTTGGGTTATTCTTTGAGCTCATCCTGTTTGCTCAGCATCTTATATGTGTAAGTTTATGTCTCCTGTCCAGTTTGGGTAGTTTTCAGCCCTTATTTCTTTGAGAACTGTTCCAGCCTCGTCCTCTTTCTCCTCTGTTTCTGGGGTTCTGATGCCACAACAGCAGATCTTTTGTTGGAGTCTCACAGGTCCCAGGGGAGATTGTTTTTTTAGTCTTCTTTCTCTCTGTTGTTCAGAATGGGTGATTTCTATTATTGAATCTTCCAGCTCACTGATTCTTTTCTCTGTCCCTTCCATTCTGTTGCTGAGCCCATTCCCTGAGCTTTCATTTCAGTTATTAATTTTTTTTCAAGCTCTAAATTTCCATTCGGTTCTTCCTTTAGAGCTTCTGTTTGTTTGCTGAAGCTTTCTATTTTTTTCATTTGTTTCAAGCATATGAATAATGAATGATGTTTTTGGCCACTTCTTTTGATCTTTCATGTATTTATCTTTGTTCTTTGGCCTGTGTGGGCCTCCCATCACAGTGGCCTCTCTTGTCGCAGAGCACCCGCTCTGGGCACATGCACTCCAGAGCTCCGGCTCGGTAGTGGACACATTGGTCCAGCCGCTCTGCAGCATGTGGGATCTTCCCAGGCCAGGGTTCGAACTGGCGCCCCTTGCACCGCAAGGTGGTGTCCTTACCCACTGGACCACCAGGGAAGCCCCCTGAATAATTTTTTGTTAAAGCATTTTAACCCGGCAGCTTTAAAGGATTTTTTCAGAGAATTCTAACATCTCTGTCCTTTGGGTAGTGGTAGCTACGGAGTGACTTTTTTCATTCAGTTTGAGACCTTCCCTTGTTTGGGTACGATGACTCATTTTGAATGAAACATGGGCGTCTTAACATTATTTTATGAGACTCTGGATCTGACTTACACCTTCTGCTTCAGCTGGCTTTCTCTTACTACTGCTCTGCCAGGGAAGGAGGGGTGCTGCCTCTCCACTGCCAGGTGGAGGCAGACGTTCAGGTTCCCCGTTCAGCTTCTGTGGACATCTCATGAGTGAGGCTGGGAGCTCCAGTTCCCCACTGGGGTCACCACTGCCATGTGGGTGAAGATGGCCTCATTTCTGCAGAAATGGCTGAAAGTTCTGACGCTCTAGGAGGCTTCCTCTGACGCCCCACCCCAGCAAGGAGGGAGAAGCATGTCTCCTCACTGTCCATCTCGGTGGACGTCCAGGCTCCTGTGCGGTTTCCATAGACCCTAAGTGTGGAAGGCCTCATTACGGCTGATTGTAGGAGTGAAGGTTCCCACTCCTTCCTTGGCCTTCTTAGAAATTACCTCAGCAGGGATGTTGGAATGCTTCACGGAAAGCCTGGAAATCCATGCTCACCACTTGGCTTTTGTGGGTATGGGTGTGGGTAGGGTCAACGGTTTTCTGTAATATTTGGCTAAAATCAAGTGGTTATTTTTGGAATTTCAAGCTCTAAATTTCCATTCGGTTCTTCCTTTAGAGCTTCTGTTTGTTTGCTGAAGCTTTCTATTTTTTTCATTTGTTTCAAGCATATGAATAATGAATGATGTTTTTGGCCACTTCTTTTGATCTTTCATGTATTTATCTTTGTTCTTTGGCCTGTGTGGGCCTCCCATCACAGTGGCCTCTCTTGTCGCAGAGCACCCGCTCTGGGCACATGCACTCCAGAGCTCCGGCTCGGTAGTGGACACATTGGTCCAGCCGCTCTGCAGCATGTGGGATCTTCCCAGGCCAGGGTTCGAACTGGCGCCCCTTGCACCGCAAGGTGGTGTCCTTACCCACTGGACCACCAGGGAAGCCCCCTGAATAATTTTTTGTTAAAGCATTTTAACCCGGCAGCTTTAAAGGATTTTTTCAGAGAATTCTAACATCTCTGTCCTTTGGGTAGTGGTAGCTACGGAGTGACTTTTTTCATTCAGTTTGAGACCTTCCCTTGTTTGGGTACGATGACTCATTTTGAATGAAACATGGGCGTCTTAACATTATTTTATGAGACTCTGGATCTGACTTACACCTTCTGCTTCAGCTGGCTTTCTCTTACTACTGCTCTGCCAGGGAAGGAGGGGTGCTGCCTCTCCACTGCCAGGTGGAGGCAGACGTTCAGGTTCCCCGTTCAGCTTCTGTGGACATCTCATGAGTGAGGCTGGGAGCTCCAGTTCCCCACTGGGGTCACCACTGCCATGTGGGTGAAGATGGCCTCATTTCTGCAGAAATGGCTGAAAGTTCTGACGCTCTAGGAGGCTTCCTCTGACGCCCCACCCCAGCAAGGAGGGAGAAGCATGTCTCCTCACTGTCCATCTCGGTGGACGTCCAGGCTCCTGTGCGGTTTCCATAGACCCTAAGTGTGGAAGGCCTCATTACGGCTGATTGTAGGAGTGAAGGTTCCCACTCCTTCCTTGGCCTTCTTAGAAATTACCTCAGCAGGGATGTTGGAATGCTTCACGGAAAGCCTGGAAATCCATGCTCACCACTTGGCTTTTGTGGGTATGGGTGTGGGTAGGGTCAACGGTTTTCTGTAATATTTGGCTAAAATCAAGTGGTTATTTTTGGAATTTTCTGTCGTTACGCTGCCCCTTTCCTGGCAGAGAGAGCAGGCTTTTGTTGGGGCTGTGTCTGCGGTGTTTCCAGGTTGCTGATTTCTTTTCCTCCAAGACAGGGACATTCAAGGCAAAAAGAAAACCTGGGGAACTCACCCTTGTTGTGCTATGTCTGGAGACCCGAACTGCCTAGCCTTTCTACCTTCTTCTCTTCATCTCATCTTTTTGTGTTTGCTTTATATATAATCTTTAGTTGTACTTAGCAGGTAGAATAGGAGAAAGTAGATCTATTTCATCATCCCAGCAGCAGAAATCTTTCAGGTGGATATGGCTAGCTTTTGATTGCCAACTTCTAAATTTGTTGCACTACAATAAACATCCTGTGTGTAGTGTGATGGTTAGTTTTATTCATATGTATCACCTTGGCTGGGACTCACCATTTGTTAACATTTTGTCTAATTTGCTTTCGTGCTTTGTCTCTCTTATGTATTTTTTCCCGAAGGATCAGACATCCTAAGTTACAGATATCATGTCTTTTACCTCCAGTATTTCAATATATTTCCTTAAAAAAGGCTATTTTCTTACCTGACTATAATACAGTTATTAATTTCTAGAAATTAATATGATACAATACTATTATCCAATCCATATTTCATATTCCCATTTTCCAACTGTCTGAAAAATGTCATTTTTAGCTTTTTTCCCTAGTCGAGGATCCAAAGCAGGACTGTATCTTTTTGATTTCCTTTAGTTTCTTAACCTGTCTTTATTTTTTCATGATTTTGACATTTTTGAAACTATTGTCCACACAATATCTCTCAATTATGTAGAGATTCCTTCAGTTTATCCGATGTTTCTCATGATTGGATTTGTGTTGTTTTTCTGGCAGGAATATTACATGGGTAATGTGTCCTTTTCACTATCTCATACTGAGAAATACACTATATCAATTTGACCCTTTACTGGTGATGTTAAAACCTTGAGAGTTTGGTTAAGGGGAATCCACCCAGTCTCTCCATGATCATAATAGTAGTTTTCAAGATTTCCCTGACAGTCCAGTACTGGGTTAAGGCTCCAAGCTTCCATTGCAGGATCTGGTTCAGTCCTTGGTTGGGGAACTAAGATCCCACACACCATGCAGCCAAAAAAACATACTACAAAATACAAACAAAGATACTATTATTCTTTTGGTAACTAAGAAGCACTTTTGTAGGGAGATACTTCTATAACATGTAAATATCCTATTTCCAATCAAACTTTAGCCACAATCATCCATTGATGATTTTTGCACAAATCAACTGTGGCCAGGAATGTTGAGAAACATTATTATTATGTTTGGCCACTTCTACTGATCTTTCATTAATTTCCATCTTCGTTCTTTGGCCTGTGTGGGCCTCCCATTGCCCCAGTCTCTCACCACAGAGCACTGGCTCTGGGCACATGCGCTCCAGAGCTCCAGTTCGGTAATTGGACACATCAGCTCAACCGCTCTGCGGCATGTGGGATCTTCCCAGGCCAGGGATTGAACCGGCGCCCCTTGCACTGCAAGGCAGTGTCCTTACCCACTGGACCACCAGGGAAGCCCTAGAAACTTGCTATTTTTTACAAAAATTTTATTTTGTATTCATTTATTTTTGGCTATTCTGGGTTTTCACTGCTGCCACAGGCTCTTCTCTAGTTGCAGGGAGTGAGGGCTACTCTCTAGTTGCGATGAGCAGGCTTCTTGTTGCAGTGACTTCTCTTGTGGAAGTCCAGCTCTAGGGATCACGGGCTTCAGCAGTTGTGGCCCATGGGCTCCGTAGTTGTGGCTCTGAGTCTCTAGAGCACAGGCTCCACAGCTGTGGCTCACGGGCTTAGTTGCTCCTCAGAATGTGGGAATCTTTCCCGATCAGGAATCAAACCCATGTCTCCTGCATTGGCAGGTGAACTCTTTACCACTGAACTACCAGGGAAGCCCGAGAAACTTATTTTTTTAGGGGATTTAACTGTGTTCCTTTTTCCTTGTAACCAAAAGAACCCAACTAAAACAAAAATTAGAGTCAGAAGTAGGGTTTCATGGAGCTGAACCTGAGCACCAGCAGGTGGAATGGAATGTTTCTATTCAGTGTCTGTTTGATGAAGTCACTAACTGGGCCCACACCGGGGCCTCTTGAACTCTAAGAATGAGCGTCAGGAAGGCTGAGATGGTTTGGCAGGTCCAAGTCTGGACCATTTCTGGGAGGGGTGAGTTCTTTGAGCTACCTAGACTAGGTTAGTTACTGTATATAAGTTGCCTACAACCCTGCCAAAGCTATGATACTTTGTTTTAATGTTTATCTATCCCTCTATGTGGCAAGCTTTGGGACAGTAGGCACTCAGAAACATAGTCCATGTTCTAAGAGGTAGAAACTGCTTCATAGATTGACCACATCAAATAAGACACTGCCTTGGCTTGTGTCTCTGGGTCTACAGCTTGCTTTTATATGCTTCTTCTAGTGTCTTTTTATTATAGCCTTAATAATGATCCTGCCAAAATGCTACTAGTATTGTGTGTGTGTGTGTGTGTGTATATATATATATATATATATATATATTTTTTTTTTTTTTTTTTTTACTTTCTGGCAGGGTGTTTCCTTCCTCTTTTCTTTTTCAAACTGATGTGGTTATTCATATACTTCTATACTGTCATATACATTTTGGAATAAGTTTGTCAAGTTCCTGAAAATTTAACTTACGTACTATTATTTTAGGAAGAATTAGCATCTGTAATATTGAGTTGACCCATTCAAACAAATTAATGATCTTTCCATTTATACCAGATCATCCGAGTTCCCAAGCAGGAATCAAACTGGTGTCGCCTGCAGTGGAAGCATGGAGTCCTAATCACTGGACCACCAGGGGACTCTCAGAGGACCGTAACTTCTTTTTTTTTGGACCATAACTTCTTAACAAGAAGCCTGGAGATGGGCCGTCCGTGGTTGTCCAGCACTCGATGGCATCCTCCCGTTGAAGGAATCTTTCTGTCCTGCCATCCTCAGCACACTGGGTTTTTGTCCCCATGCTAGTCCTCTCCAGGGTTTAAGCTGGCGTCCCTGGAGGTGGCGTAATCTGGTGGCGAAAGCAGGGAGGGGAGCAGAAGCGCCTGTTTTACCCTCTGTGGCTCTCCTTTGGCCAGCAAAGGTTAGACTTTTTTATTATTATTATTATTTTATTTTATTTATTTTTTTTGGGGGGCGGGGGTCGGGTTGGGGAGGGAGGGGAGCGAGCGGGCCACTTCTATTGGTCTTTCGTTTCTCTATTTTCATCCGTCTTTGTTCTTTGGCTCCTGTGGGCCTCCCATCGCGGTGGCCTCTGTTGTCGCAGAGCGCTGGCTCTGGGCGCATGCGCTCCAGAGCTCCGTCTCAGTAATTGGACACATGGGTCCAGCCGCTCCGCGGCACGTGGGATCTTCCCAGGCCAGGGATCGAACCGGCGCCCCTTGTACTGCAAGGCGGTGTCCTTACCCACTGGGCCACCAGGGGAAGCCCAAGGTTAGGCTAGTGAAGACGCCTCCTTCCGCAGCTGACTTGTCCTGGTGTCCTAGCTCAGCAATGGATCTTGGTGCCTCTGGCTCCGAGGGAGGTCTGCCTTCTGAGTGTCTGGTGGGGAGCAGGAAGTGGCTGTGACTAGTCCCGACTCGTCCTTGGGGGCGGGGCACTCGCGCTGTTCCCGACGAGACCGGATCTGTCGTGAAGGAAGAGTGTGGGGTGGCGCGCCCCGGCAGCCTGACCTCATCAGGCTGGACGATGTCTTTTCCGAAACACTTCTGGATTCGGCTGGCCCGTATTCCATGTAGGATTTTCACACCGATGCTCCTCAGTCTCCTGCACTGGGAGGTGGATTCTTTACCACTAGCGTCACCTGGGGGATGCAGCCTATATTTTTATTGTCTTGTCTGTCCTTAGCTGGAGTAAAACTACTTGTCTTGGCTTCTTTTCTTTGTTTGTTTGTTTTCCGGAACAGATTATATACAATGCAGGCAACCCGTGCCTTGAGAGTTTGGTAGAACTCAGCCATAAAGCTACTTGGTGTGGGTTTGCTGGGAGGGGAAGTCTTTTGCTACCGCTTCATCACCAGCTGTTCTTCATCACTGCTTCTCTCTGCTTCAGTTGACTGGTGTTTTCCCCTTTGTTGGATATGTACGGTTGGCCCTCTGCATCCACGGGTTCTGGGTCCACATAGTACAGAGGGCCAACTGTATTTAAAATCGCCTTTAAAATGATAAAAGCAGGGCTTCCCTGGCGACTCAGTGGTAAAGAATCTGCCTGCCATGCAAGAGACTCAGGTTCTATCTCTGAGTCAGGAAGATGGAGAAAAATGACAGCCCACTCCAGTATTCTTGACTGGGAAATCCCATGGACAGAGGGGCCTGATGGGCGACAGTCCACGGGGTCACAAAGAGTCGCACACCACTGACCTCCTGTACAACGACAACTGCCCTCCCCCACTATTTGCTGGCATTCAAATAAAGTAAACTTTAAAAAATTATAGAACTGAGGTATATGCTCTATGAATGCTCTATAAGTAGTGCTCTACTGTGCATTTAAACAGTGTCTTAAAAAAAAAAAAAAAAGCTTTATTTGGCCGCATCGGGTCCTAGTTGCAGCATGCAGGATCTTTAGTTGTGGCCTGTGGGATCTGGTTCCCTGATCAGGGATCCAACCCAGGTCCCTTGCATTGGGAGTATAGAGTCTTAGCCACTAGATCACCAGGGAAGTCTTACCAATGTCTTACTCTGATTAAGACATTGTTATCATGGATTCTAACTCGCTTCGTTTTGTAATTGCCTTTTGCATCCTCTTTGCTTGAGGAATTCCACTTCATCAGGCTGTTAGGACTGGGAGTTCTGCATCATTTTCTCCCGGACCTTTAAAATCAATCAGCGGAATCCTGGTCTCGAGACCACAGTCAAGTCACCTTCTCAGAAGCCCACGAGGTCATAGGAACGTCCTGTGAAGGTGCTCCTGGTTCCTGGCTGCAACTGAGACTTGCCTTCCTGATTCACTTTCCAGTCTCCTGTCCTGAAGTGAAAAGTCGATTGGAGATCCCCTTTAACAAGATGACAAGTACGGATTTTTTGTCCTGTACTGGTAAGTCCCACGGACTTTTGTTTCCTTTTTAACTGCAGGCAGGACAGAGAGCGATGCTTGAGGAGAGGGAATTCTTTGCCTGGGGCCTCCAAAACCCAAGATGGGCTCAGTGTCCCTGGATCCCCAAGGGTGCCCCAAGGGAACAGCTGCCCTGCCTCCTTCCTCTTCCTCTTCCTCTCCCTCTCCTTTCCCTCCCCCCTCTTTTAGCCACCGTACTCGGCAGGTAGGATTTTTCTTGGAACACCCTCTTCATTGCAAGTGCTGAGTCTTAGCCACTGGGCCACCAGGCAACTCCCCGAATTTTCACCATTAATGTAATACTTTATTTTCATTGTACTATGGATTCTCACATATTGGAACAAATATTATTTTGTTCCACTGATATGAATAGGCAGTTAAAAAAGAACAAAAAAACAAACACAAGTCTTCCCCGGTGGCTCAGTGGTCAAGAATCTGCCTGCCAATACAGGAGACACGGGTTCAATCCCCACTCAAGGAATTAGATCCCACATGCGGTGGCGCAACTAAGCCCATGTGCCACAACTACTGAGCCTCGGAGCCTAGAGCCCAAGCTCCAAAACAAGGGGTAGGCCCCGCTCATGGCAACTAGAGAAAGCCTATATGCAACAATGAAGATCCAGTGCAGCCAAAAATACACAAAACATTTTTAAAAAGTCACGTAACTCAAACTAATGAGATAGGTCACCTGTTGGCCTGACAAAAATTTAAGTTTGATCACCAGGAAGTCTTACCAATGTCTTACTCTGATTAAGACATTGTTATCATGGATTCTAACTCGCTTCGTTTTGTAATTGCCTTTTGCATCCTCTTTGCTTGAGGAATTCCACTTCATCAGGCTGTTAGGACTGGGAGTTCTGCATCATTTTCTCCCGGACCTTTAAAATCAATCAGCGGAATCCTGGTCTCGAGACCACAGTCAAGTCACCTTCTCAGAAGCCCACGAGGTCATAGGAACGTCCTGTGAAGGTGCTCCTGGTTCCTGGCTGCAACTGAGACTTGCCTTCCTGATTCACTTTCCAGTCTCCTGTCCTGAAGTGAAAAGTCGATTGGAGATCCCCTTTAACAAGATGACAAGTACGGATTTTTTGTCCTGTACTGGTAAGTCCCACGGACTTTTGTTTCCTTTTTAACTGCAGGCAGGACAGAGAGCGATGCTTGAGGAGAGGGAATTCTTTGCCTGGGGCCTCCAAAACCCAAGATGGGCTCAGTGTCCCTGGATCCCCAAGGGTGCCCCAAGGGAACAGCTGCCCTGCCTCCTTCCTCTTCCTCTTCCCCCCCATCTCCTTTCCCTCCCCCCTCTTTTAGCCACCGTACTCGGCAGGTAGGATTTTTCTTGGAACACCCTCTTCATTGCAAGTGCTGAGTCTTAGCCACTGGGCCACCAGGCAACTCCCCGAATTTTCACCATTAATGTAATACTTTATTTTCATTGTACTATGGATTCTCACATATTGGAACAAATATTATTTTGTTCCACTGATATGAATAGGCAGTTAAAAAAGAACAAAAAAACAAACACAAGTCTTCCCCGGTGGCTCAGTGGTCAAGAATCTGCCTGCCAATACAGGAGACACGGGTTCAATCCCCACTCAAGGAATTAGATCCCACATGCGGTGGCGCAACTAAGCCCATGTGCCACAACTACTGAGCCTCGGAGCCTAGAGCCCAAGCTCCAAAACAAGGGGTAGGCCCCGCTCATGGCAACTAGAGAAAGCCTATATGCAACAATGAAGATCCAGTGCAGCCAAAAATACACAAAACATTTTTAAAAAGTCACGTAACTCAAAATAATGAGATAGTAGTGTTCACCTGTTGGCCTGACAAAAAAATTTAAGTTTGATCACAGGCTGTCCTGGGGAGGGCATGAAGAAACAAGGGTGCTCATCTTGTGTTGCTGTGAATGAAGTGAATGCGTGGTTTTTGGAGAACAGCATGGCAAAAGGCATCAGTCGTTGTGACTCTGAATGCATGAACTCTTTGCCCCAGGCATTTCACGGCTAGAAATTTACCCTATGGATATATTTGCAAAGGTCTGTCAAAGATAAGTGCAGGGGCTTCCCTGCTGGTCCAGTGGGTAAGGATACCGCCTTGCAGTGCAAGGGACACCGGTTCAATCCTTGGCTTGGGAAGATCCCACGTGCCATGGAGTGGCTGGACCAATGTGTCCAACTAACAGGCCAAGGCCCCCACAGGCCAAAGAACAAAGATAAATAAATGAAAGATCATTAGAAGTGTCCAAAAACAAACAAACAAAAAACTTAAAAAAAAAAGATAAGTGCATATGTATAGTTGCATAGTATGGGATCACAAAACCCAAAATTGTTAGCTTCTTAAATGTTTATCTGTTGGGAAATGCATCCGTTGTCTATGGTTTGCATGCATGCAGTGGACCCCCGCAGAGCTAAGGAGACTGGGGAAGATCTGTGTGGATGGTACGAGTCAATCTCTGCCACACGCTGAGGGAGAAAAAGTTATAGATAATAAAGGGACTCTGATGCTTCTTTGTATGTGTCCCGTGCTCAGTTGCTTCAGTTGTTTCCAACTCTTTGTGACCTCATGGACTGTAGCCCCCCAGGCTCCTCTGTCTATGGGATTTTCCAGGCAAGAATACTGGAGTGGGTTGCCATGCCCTCCCCAGGGGATCTTCCCCACCCAGGGGCTACACCTGGGTCTCCTGCATTGCTGGCAGATTCTTTACCCTCTGAGCTGCCAGGGCAAGTCGTATGTGTACATACGTGCATATATTCACACACGCATATGCCAGACTTTGGTCAACGAGGATTTGACTGACAGAAAACTGTTAACCTTTGGGAAGAGGAAAGGTGATGATTTTCACTGCGTCTTTCTGGACTTTTTCATTTTCTCTGGATGGCGTGGACTGCATTTTTTTTTTTTTTTTTTTTTGTCAGAATGGTTTTCCCAGGTGTTGTGTTATGAGACCTTTTTATTTTCTTTGTATCAGTTTATTTTTCTTAAATCGTCGTATTTTTTAGCCAAGAAACGGGAGACATGCTGGAAAGATACAGAGGTACCTCATTCAGTGAAAGGCATCTTTGGGCAGGCAGCCTGCAGGAGGAGACAGGCACGCTGGGCCTCAGGAATTTCTGGAGCCAGGGCCGGGGATGCTGGAGGCCTTTTCTTGTCCCTACTCGTCTTTGTATATTAGCCGCATTCTCTTACTCCACTGAAAATGCGAGGAATGAATGAGGCCACCTTCTGCATCTACATTTCACATCTTGCAGCTCCTACAGCAGAGGGCCTGGCTTCTTGAGATCCTGTTCAACAAAATTCTCAGGAAGGACTTTCTTTGATCTGGCTTGGGTCAGGTGTCCTCCCCTCGACCCATCAATTCTGGCTGGGCTTGTGGGGTGGCTGGAAGGAGCCGGCAGTTCCTCCAGGGGCACGTGGTTGGAGAGGAACACTTCTCATTGAAGGGAGGGTGCTGAGAAGATAATGCATTCATTTATTCTTATTATTTATTCTTACTTCATCCAGTAAACACTTATGGAGCCTGTTAGGTCCTGGGCTCTGGGCCATGTGCCATGAACAAGGAACGCAGCAAGATCTCTGGAGAAGGAAATGGCAACCCACTCCAGTATTCTTTCCTGGAAAATTCCTTGGATGGAGAGGTCTGGCAAGCTACAGTCCATGGGGTCTCACTCCACTGAATATATCTATATATATATATATATATATATATAGGGCTTCCCTGATGGCTCACTGGTGAGAAAGCTGCCGGCAATGCGGGAGACCTGGGTTCCCTCCTTGGGCTGAGAAGGTCCCCTAGAGAAGGGCATAGCAACCCACTCCAGTATTCTTGCCAGGAGAACTCCATGGACAGTCCATGGGGTCACACAGAGTTCGGACACAACTGAAGTGACTAAAGCAGCAGCAAGGTCTCAGTTTAGGTCCCAGAGCGGGAGACAGGCTAGAAACCAGGGTCTCCCACCCCTCTGCCCTGCGCTGGCTCAGCCACATCCACTCTCCAGGGTCATAAAGCAAGAGGAGCCCCTCGGCTGCCGGTGGCGGGGCTTCAGCCTGGGGACCTTGCCCGCATGAGGTGCTGATGGTTGAAGAGCGGAGCCGGCCGCCTGGCAGCCTGGGCAGCGCAGCTGTTCCGAGTTGCCAGCCAAGAGCCGGGAGGTGAAGGGAGTGGCTTCCTGTTGAGCTGAGATCTTTGGCTCCAGCTTGGAAGTGAAGGCGTCTCCAGAAACAAAACCTCCAGGCGGCCCACTGAGGAATTTTCATTGTAAAAGGACAAAACCAGGGGCTTTCCCTGGAGGTCCCGCGGTTAAGACCCCGGGCTTCCACTGTAGGGTCCCCGAGTTTGATCTTTAGTCAGGGAACCAGGATCCCACCTTCTGCATCTACATTTCACATCTTGCAGCTCCTACAGCAGAGGGCCTGGCTTCTTGAGATCCTGTTCAACAAAATTCTCAGGAAGGACTTTCTTTGATCTGGCTTGGGTCAGGTGTCCTCCCCTCGACCCATCAATTCTGGCTGGGCTTGTGGGGTGGCTGGAAGGAGCCGGCAGTTCCTCCAGGGGCACGTGGTTGGAGAGGAACACTTCTCATTGAAGGGAGGGTGCTGAGAAGATAATGCATTCATTTATTCTTATTATTTATTCTTACTTCATCCAGTAAACACTTATGGAGCCTGTTAGGTCCTGGGCTCTGGGCCATGTGCCATGAACAAGGAACGCAGCAAGATCTCTGGAGAAGGAAATGGCAACCCACTCCAGTATTCTTTCCTGGAAAATTCCTTGGATGGAGAGGTCTGGCAAGCTACAGTCCATGGGGTCTCACTCCACTGAATATATCTATATATATATATATATATATATATAGGGCTTCCCTGATGGCTCACTGGTGAGAAATCTGCCTGCAATGCAGGAGACCTGGGTTCCCTCCCTTGGGCTGAGAAGGTCCCCCTAGAGAAGGGCATAGCAACCCACTCCAGTATTCTTGCCAGGAGAACTCCATGGACAGTCCATGGGGTCACACAGAGTTCGGACACAACTGAAGTGACTAAGCAGCAGCAGCAAGGTCTCAGTTTAGGTCCCAGAGCGGGAGACAGGCTAGAAACCAGGGTCTCCCACCCCTCTGCCCTGCGCTGGCTCAGCCACATCCACTCTCCAGGGTCATAAAGCAAGAGGAGCCCCTCGGCTGCCGGTGGCGGGGCTTCAGCCTGGGGACCTTGCCCGCATGAGGTGCTGATGGTTGAAGAGCGGAGCCGGCCGCCTGGCAGCCTGGGCAGCGCAGCTGTTCCGAGTTGCCAGCCAAGAGCCGGGAGGTGAAGGGAGTGGCTTCCTGTTGAGCTGAGATCTTTGGCTCCAGCTTGGAAGTGAAGGCGTCTCCAGAAACAAAACCTCCAGGCGGCCCACTGAGGAATTTTCATTGTAAAAGGACAAAACCAGGGGCTTTCCCTGGAGGTCCCGCGGTTAAGACCCCGGGCTTCCACTGTAGGGTCCCCGAGTTTGATCTTTAGTCAGGGAACCAGGATCCCACATGCCTCGTGGTATGGCCAAAAAGAAGGACGAAACCCCAGCCTGGATCAGGTGCCTGACTCCACCAAGTCTGCGCCTCCGTCCCTCGGGCGATGTTCATCCAGAGCAAACACCGGAAAGAGGCTGGCTCAGCTCCGGGCCAGCCCTGGCGGCTGGAGGAGGGTCCAGGGGGAGGCGGGTGGGTCAGAGCCCCTCCTGGGGACACACACACACACACCCCGGCGGGGGCGGGATTTTCTGATGTGCTGACTCTACAGGAAATGCCCGTGGGATTCACTGGTGTGACAAGACCTCCACCCGCGAGTTACCACCCGGGCAGGACTGCAGTAAAGCCCGCTCCTGTAGGACACGAGAGATGCCTGGGACCAGCAACCCAGGCTGCAGTACTTGGGCTTGGGATTAGGGTGTCTACTCACTGTTCCCCCACCCCAGACTGCTCTCCTACGTACAGGTGGTTGGTCCAAGTGTGGGTTTGCCTCACTGTTGTGTCTTATATGATACGGTATGTGAGAGAGAGGTATTGCTTATACATGATGTAGTGATGGCGATTAAACTCAGGTGATTAACCCATTTCGTCCATGGTTTGGGGAACGGGCAGAGATCATGTCTGGAGGAGACTGAAGTAAACCTGAGGATGCTGAACTCTGAGGCTGAGAGTTTTTTCCAAGGATCCCCGCCAACATCACCGCAAGACATCACGTTTTAATCCTGGCGGGAAAGACACAGTGCATCTTCAGTTGTGGCTATGAGAATGGAATCATGACGGGGGCTTCAGCCTGGGGACCTTGCCCGCATGAGGTGCTGATGGTTGAAGAGCGGAGCCGGCCGCCTGGCAGCCTGGGCAGCGCAGCTGTTCCGAGTTGCCAGCCAAGAGCCGGGAGGTGAAGGGAGTGGCTTCCTGTTGAGCTGAGATCTTTGGCTCCAGCTTGGAAGTGAAGGCGTCTCCAGAAACAAAACCTCCAGGCGGCCCACTGAGGAATTTTCATTGTAAAAGGACAAAACCAGGGGCTTTCCCTGGAGGTCCCGCGGTTAAGACCCCGGGCTTCCACTGTAGGGTCCCCGAGTTTGATCTTTAGTCAGGGAACCAGGATCCCACATGCCTCGTGGTATGGCCAAAAAGAAGGACGAAACCCCAGCCTGGATCAGGTGCCTGACTCCACCAAGTCTGCGCCTCCGTCCCTCGGGCGATGTTCATCCAGAGCAAACACCGGAAAGAGGCTGGCTCAGCTCCGGGCCAGCCCTGGCGGCTGGAGGAGGGTCCAGGGGGAGGCGGGTGGGTCAGAGCCCCTCCTGGGGACACACACACACACACCCCGGCGGGGGCGGGATTTTCTGATGTGCTGACTCTACAGGAAATGCCCGTGGGATTCACTGGTGTGACAAGACCTCCACCCGCGAGTTACCACCCGGGCAGGACTGCAGTAAAGCCCGCTCCTGTAGGACACGAGAGATGCCTGGGACCAGCAACCCAGGCTGCAGTACTTGGGCTTGGGATTAGGGTGTCTACTCACTGTTCCCCCACCCCAGACTGCTCTCCTACGTACAGGTGGTTGGTCCAAGTGTGGGTTTGCCTCACTGTTGTGTCTTATATGATACGGTATGTGAGAGAGAGGTATTGCTTATACATGATGTAGTGATGGCGATTAAACTCAGGTGATTAACCCATTTCGTCCATGGTTTGGGGAACGGGCAGAGATCATGTCTGGAGGAGACTGAAGTAAACCTGAGGATGCTGAACTCTGAGGCTGAGAGTTTTTTCCAAGGATCCCCGCCAACATCACCGCAAGACATCACGTTTTAATCCTGGCGGGAAAGACACAGTGCATCTTCAGTTGTGGCTATGAGAATGGAATCATGACCGGCTATCTTGAAACTATAATAGATATGTAGGCAGAGGACTGGGTTGGTAAGAGATGGACGGCGCTGGTCGTATGGCCGTGCCCACCACCCTGGGTACACGGAGCATTTGGGGCCCCCAGCCTCCTTCCGTAGCTTCTGGAGAGAGAAGCTGAGGTTGATTTGGGGCCGGGCCTAGGGGAACAATGAGGCAGAAGCCACGAGAGAACAGAGATGACACCGTAGTTCAAAGAGGTACTGTGAAGAGGAGAGAGGAGGCAGGCGTGAGAGGAGCCCAGAGCAGACGGAGCGGAGGGGAGTGGCCCGTTCCCAGGGCTGCCTTGGCCTCTGACCATGGTCCAGGCTGTCCCAGCCCACCTGGAAACCTACAGGGAAACCTTGCTCGTGGATCTGATTCCTGAAACACGAAGATAAGTAACACGGGACCCTACCTACAGCCCCCGTGGCTTCTGCTCGTCAGCCATGAGGTCTCTTCCTTCTCCTTGAGGCCATGCCTATCCATCTCTAATCCGAGAATCTGATTAAAGAAACTTGTAGGTGCCTATTACTGTTTAAATAAACACCTGCACTTATCACCACAGTGCTTGACCAGCCCTTGCCCAGAGGCTATGGAATGAGCAGCAACGCAGAGTTTAGATCCAGTATCCGTATCAGCCATGTGCAGAGGTGAGCTGGGCCAGTGAGATTCTTTCTGGGTGTCTGAAGTAGAAAACGAGCAATGAAAAGGCATTAGCAGCAGAAGCCGAGGCTTCAGGGGTGTGTGGGGAAATGAGCAAACACTGTGGACCCTCGGTGTCCTCAGAGGGTGGTTACGAAGGACCTCACAGGTCAAGGAAGGAGACTCATACGGTGGATGTGAAATGGTTCTGGGGCCTGTTAAAATGAACACAGGTGTCCACAATCAATAATGCTGATTCTAAGTCTCAGGCATTGGTGCCAACCTACTTGTGTGACTAGAACAGGGAGAAGACCCTTTGTGTTCTCTTCCAAGTTAACCACTAAAGGGATGTTGCTAATAAGCTTAAATTATACATAAGGCCCATCTCTGGGAGCCCTGCCTCCCAGGTCACAAGCAAGCATTAAGCTAAAACACCTTGTTTAGTTCACGAGGATACATCATCTTAACCAGGCCCACCTGTAAAAGGCTGCAGGTGGGAAGAAATTCCTCCAAGAGTCTGGCTGGAACTAGGACCCTACTGCCTCCTCTTTTAGTAGAAAAGAAGCCTGAATTCTAACTCAGAAGAAGACGGTTTGTAGGGACGCTCGTCCGCCATCCTTGGTCTGCCAGCTTGCTGCATAAAGCCACTGTTGCCACAATGACTTGTCACTTGATTTACTGACCTGGGATACAAGCAAGCAGTATCAGCAGCCAGTCTTGCTGCTCGTGACCGGCCAACTCCGGGTAGGGGATTTGGGGGTAAGGTCCGAATGGCTTCCGGGACCACATGTCCTGAGGATCTTCCCTTTAAAATTCCCTGGAGCTGCACTGGCTGCCCCAGCCCTTGGCAGTTGGCATAAGGAGTCAACAACTCACACAGTAGGGTAAGTTGCTCCAGTGTATACAGCTGGAGACTATTTCTTCCCTGTTTGGAACTTTTTCCCTTTAGAATAAGCCAGTTTGTTTTATGTTTAAGTGTGTGGGGGGGTGCTCAGCCATGTCTCTTTGAAGGCTTGTAGACTGTATAGCCCACCAGGCTTCTCTTGTCTGTGGAGTTTTGGGGGCAAGAATACTGGAATGGGTTGCCATTTCCTCCTCCAGGGGATCTTGCTGACCAAGGGATTGAACATGTCTCCTGCATCTCCTACATTGGCAGGCAGATTCTTTACCACTAGCGCCACCTGGGAAGCCCACTTGAGTAGGGCACCATGTTGGAGAGAGGAAAAGATGAGATAGGTGATGGACTTTTACCCAATTTGTGAACCACTCGTTTCTTTGGATGTTAGCATATGTGTGCTGTTTGTTTTTGTTTGTGTCTTTGAAAAATGGGGGATGGGCTCGTGTGAGCTGGTCAGGCAAAGCCTGTGCTCTTGGCTTTTATAAGATGCTGTCTTTCATATCTGGCATTCATGATACCAATTTTGAAAGGCTACAGGGGAACAAACACTGTGATACACCTTTAGGACTGAAAGAAAGCTAGGAGAGCTCCCTATGTATGGACTCAGGTGGGCAAGAGGCTTTGTAGAGACACTCAAATTGTAGGAATTCTCTTGGTAGGAATTCTCAGAGCTCAACAACTGTTCTAAGGCATTCAGTGTAATGGACTCTGAGTTGTGTTGGTGAAAGGCATAGCTTTCCTTCACTATTTCAGTGCAGTTTAGTAGGTCAGTCATGTCTGACCCTTTGCGACCCCATGAACTGCAGTACGCCAAGCTTCCCTGTCCTTCACCATCTCCCAGGGCTTGCTCAAACTCATGTCCATTGATTCAGTGATGCCATCCAATCATCTTATCCTCTTCCGTCCCATTTTCCTTCTGCCTTCTATTTTTCCCAACACCAGGGTCTTTTCCAATGAGTCAACTCTTCACATCAGGTAACCAAAGTTATTGGAACTTCAACATCAGTCCTTCCAATGAATATTCAGGGTTGATTTCCTTTAGGATTGGCTGGTTTGATCTCCTTGCTGTCCAAGGAACTCTCAAGAGTCTTCTCCAGCACCACAGTTCAAAAGCATCAGTTTTGTTTTTTTTTTTGGACTCAGCCTTCATAATGGTCCAGCTCTCACATCCATACATGACTATTAGGAAAACCATAGCTTTGACTATGCAGACTATTTTTTTTTTAAATCTTGACCTCTTTTATTGGCTATTTATTTGTTTATTTTCATCCATCTTAATTCTTTGGCCTGTGTGGGCCTCCCAATTGCAGTGGCCTCTCTCGTTGCAGAGCACTGGTGCTGGGTGCATGTGCTCCAGAGCGCTGGCTCATAATTGGATACACCGGTCCAGTTGCTCCGTGGCATGTGGGATCTTCCCAGGCCAGGGATCAAACCGGTACCCCTTGCACTGCAAGGCGGACTCTTTACCCACTGGATCACCAGGGAAGCCCTTGGCGGACTTTTGTTGGTAAAGTGATATCTCTTCTTTTTAATACACTGTCTAGGTTTGTCATAGCCTTTCTTCCAAATACAAGGGTCTTTTAATTTCATGGCTGTAGTCACCATCTGCAGTGATTTTTGGAACCCAAGAAAATAAAGTCTGTCACTGTTTCCATTGTTTACCCATCTGTTTGCCACGAAGTGATTGTTGGGCAAATTGTCTACCCTCTGGACCTCTGCTGTTACGTGTGAAATTTGGTGGTTGGACTAGATCAGTGTTGGCAGAGAGACGTCAGATAATATGCTAATGTTGATTAATTAGTATGTAGTGGTTGCCAAGAATGTAGGATTCTCGAAAATGATCAAGGCTCTCTACCTTCGGCATTAGAGGTAGGAGTGGGGCACACATGCCACAGATCTGGCATTGCAAGAATGATGAGTAATAAACATTTATGATCTTTAAAAAAGGTGGTGGGGGGAATGGGGAGACCTCTGGCGATCTAGTCGATAGTATTCGATGCTGCCATTGTGGTGGCCCAGTTCAATCCCTGGTTGGGGAACTGACACCCTGAAAGCCGTGTGACTTGGACCAAAAAAAACAAGTGTGTGTGTGGGTGTGTGGAACTATTTCAACTATGCCTGAAGAAAGTTCTCAGAGGCATACTTTGGGTAAGTGGTTTGATTACAGCTACGAAACCATGACTAAGAAGCTGAAAACGGGTGGCCCCAGCACCTGCCAGGATCTCCACAAGGATCTGTTAGGCAGGGTTACCCGGGACCCTGTGTGTCATGTACTGCCATACTTGCCGTGTGAACCACATCATGTGTGGTCTCCTGTGCCGTTGGTGTATGTGAAACCCCAAGGCCAAACCTGAGGGTTTATGTATGGCTTTCTGTTGGTCCTTTGGGTTTCTGGTTCCATATTGTTTTGGTACCATTTCACCAGTTATTGCCACATCGATTTTGTGATATTTAAAACTTTTATTGAGGTCAAAAAAAAAAAAAATGAGCACCAGGGATACCGATGTCAGTTAACCTTAATAAAATAGAAAAGTATTAGAAAAAAAAAGAAAAACAAAACTTTTACTGATGTCAAAGGGAGGAAAGGAACAGAAAAAGTCTGTTCCTTGTCTGAAAGTGGGACATTCCCAGGGAGAGGAGAAAGATTCCATTTGGTTCCTCAAAATCACCAGAAGCCCCACCCCAGAATTTTCGGCCTGGTTGGCTGATGCAAACTCAGAAGGGCGACCTTTGCCTGGTTGGAGATGCCCTCCTGCTACTCAGGATTCTTCAGTGGTTTTTGAATGGCTCCAGTGCTGTTTTGTGATGAAGCAGTAAAAGTGGCCAGATCCTCTTAGGTGCAAGCTCTGCTGCCGCTGCTTCGGGGAGGGGGTGAGGGGAATGTCAGACAGTTGTTGTTTGGTCGCTAAGTCGTGTCAGAAACCTAAGGGTGGGACTCCCCTGGTGGCTAAGACGCTGTGCTCCCAGTGCAGGGGCTCAGGATCAGTCCCTGCATCAGGATGCGATCTGGTTGCTAGATCCATATGCTGCAACTAAGAGTTTGCAGGCCCCAGCTAAGAGCTGGGGCAACCAAAGAAATCTTTAGAAAAGAGAAAGAGAAACCCAAGAGCAGGGTGAGGAAATGTTGCTCTAGCCTTTGGCCGAGCTGCCTGTCCCAGCTGCCTCACTGTTATGCCACTGTATGACATCCCTTCCTCCATCTCTTGTTGCTATTTGGCCCCAGTTCCTGACCCTGGAGATCAGAGAGTGCTCAGACTGGCTCCTTCTCCTTGCAGGGATCCATTAGAAAATCCCATGTTTAAGTTCCTGGTCTGGTATCTCCATCTAAGATTCCCCAGGGCACCTGCCTTGGGCCAGGAGCCACTCCCTGGGCAGACCAATTTGCCTTGCATGGTAGCTCCCACGGACAGTGGGGAATTGTAGTGAGGAAGAACCTCTGTGTTCTCTTACATTAATCACTAAAGAAATTTGCCTGTAAGCTTAACTTATACATAATGGCTCATCTCTGGGAACCACATCTCTCGGGTAGGGAACATTAAGCTAAAATGCCTTTGTTTCACTCCCAGAAAGTGTCCTGACCAGGCCCACGCGTGAGTGGCTGCAGGGGGGAGGAATGAATACATCCCCTATGGGGTCTGACTGGAACTAGCATTTGGCCCCCTCTCCTCTTAAGTATGAAGCCTGACTTTTTTTTTTTCCCATTTTTTTTTAAATTAGGGTATGTTTGTTTTACAATGTTTCATTCACTTCAGGTGTACAGTGAAGTTATTGTTATATGTGTTTACAGAGTTTTCTTGTTTACAGGTATACATAATCCCCACGCAGTCATAGGTGTATCCCTGACCCCTCCCACCTGAGCCCCCTACCTCCCTTTTCCATCTTCCCACCCCCCAGAAGCCTGACTTTTGACTCAGGGAAGATTGTTCATTGAAAACTAGTCCTCTGTCCTCTGGATCTGCTGGCTTTCCAAATAAAGTTGCCCAACAACTTGTCCTTCGATTTATTGGCCTGTCATGTGGCAAGCAGTAGGAGCTTGGACTTAGTAGCATGACCTTGGACCTGACCTGCAGTCCTCCTTTCTACTTTCAGAACAATAGCAACTGCTTTGTTGGACTGGTGTTAGGAACAACATCTAAGCAGGTTTCCTACCCGATGAAGGTTTAAGTCCTAGGTCAGGAAGATCCCCTGGAGGAGGGCATGGCAACCCACTCTAGTATTCTTGCCTGGAAAATCCCATGGACAGAGGCGCCTGGAGGCTACAGTCCATAACGTCGGAAAGAGTCGGAAATAACTGAAGTGACTTAGCATGCGCACACACACCTCGTAAGGAAATGTATGGGAAATTCCTTAAAGCAGATTCCTGGCACTCCATCTCTGTCATCTTACAATATTGGGATCCTTCGGGGATGGAGCCTAGGAAACTGCACTTTAAACAAGCATCTCCAGTGACTGATTAGGGCTGTCCAAGGAGATTTAGGAAAGATGGAAAGGTGGGTGTGAGGTGGGACTGACAGTAATTTCTACATATGGCCACAAGGTGGCAGCAGAGCGATGAGAAACTGGGGTTTCTGCAGTTGCTCACGTAGACCGGCTAGGGCTAGGCAGACACTGGTTACCGTGTTCTTTGCCAGGTGCAATTTGTTATTGAAGGCTAATCTCCCGTGGCCGCCTGTCCCATTACCAGATCTTTATGGACACTGCTTTTGCCAGACTCTGCCGGCAGAAACTGCATTAGTGTGACCTTGGCTGGGCTATGGGTGGTGGTGAGTGTAGCTGGCAAGAGATGCCACCTGCGCTGGGCAGCTGACTCAAAGGACACCAGTGCAATGCTGAAAGCAGGGCCCTTCACACCCCCTCGGCCAGGCTTGTGGCTCCAGGTGTTCTTAAGGAATCTTAAGGATCGGGTCTGGGGCTGGGGAACTGGGCAGGAAAGGCTGCTGGGGTGGGGTGGGGGCAGGGAACTCAGGATGGGGCAGCTGCTTCTGGAAGCAGCCAATTTGTCCCTGGCTGCAGGAGAGGTAGTCAGAGGATTAGGTGACAGTCCCCTAACCCAGCCCGGAACTAACACCCTCCTTTCCCCTCCCTCAGGCACCCTAGCCTGCCCCCATCGGAGCCTGCCAAGGCTCAGAATAACCCCCGGGACCAGACAGCGGGATGGCAGGGGCTCTGCTCGGTGCCCTGATCCTCTTGCAGCTCCTTGGTATGGGTTGGGGTCGGGGGAAGTGGTCCGACACACAGGATTCGGACATAAAGGGACAGACAGAGATGTAGACAGACACACGGTGTTTGGTCTCCAGGCACAGTAACACTGGTTTAGGAGACAAACATGGGAAAATACACAGCCTCAGACAGATATGAACAGAGGAGGGCATGGCAACCCACTCTAGTATTCTTGCCTGGAAAATCCCATGGACAGAGGCGCCTGGAGGCTACAGTCCATAACGTCGGAAAGAGTCGGAAATAACTGAAGTGACTTAGCATGCGCACACACACCTCGTAAGGAAATGTATGGGAAATTCCTTAAAGCAGATTCCTGGCACTCCATCTCTGTCATCTTACAATATTGGGATCCTTCGGGGATGGAGCCTAGGAAACTGCACTTTAAACAAGCATCTCCAGTGACTGATTAGGGCTGTCCAAGGAGATTTAGGAAAGATGGAAAGGTGGGTGTGAGGTGGGACTGACAGTAATTTCTACATATGGCCACAAGGTGGCAGCAGAGCGATGAGAAACTGGGGTTTCTGCAGTTGCTCACGTAGACCGGCTAGGGCTAGGCAGACACTGGTTACCGTGTTCTTTGCCAGGTGCAATTTGTTATTGAAGGCTAATCTCCCGTGGCCGCCTGTCCCATTACCAGATCTTTATGGACACTGCTTTTGCCAGACTCTGCCGGCAGAAACTGCATTAGTGTGACCTTGGCTGGGCTATGGGTGGTGGTGAGTGTAGCTGGCAAGAGATGCCACCTGCGCTGGGCAGCTGACTCAAAGGACACCAGTGCAATGCTGAAAGCAGGGCCCTTCACACCCCCTCGGCCAGGCTTGTGGCTCCAGGTGTTCTTAAGGAATCTTAAGGATCGGGTCTGGGGCTGGGGAACTGGGCAGGAAAGGCTGCTGGGGTGGGGTGGGGGCAGGGAACTCAGGATGGGGCAGCTGCTTCTGGAAGCAGCCAATTTGTCCCTGGCTGCAGGAGAGGTAGTCAGAGGATTAGGTGACAGTCCCCTAACCCAGCCCGGAACTAACACCCTCCTTTCCCCTCCCTCAGGCACCCTAGCCTGCCCCCATCGGAGCCTGCCAAGGCTCAGAATAACCCCCGGGACCAGACAGCGGGATGGCAGGGGCTCTGCTCGGTGCCCTGATCCTCTTGCAGCTCCTTGGTATGGGTTGGGGTCGGGGGAAGTGGTCCGACACACAGGATTCGGACATAAAGGGACAGACAGAGATGTAGACAGACACACGGTGTTTGGTCTCCAGGCACAGTAACACTGGTTTAGGAGACAAACATGGGAAAATACACAGCCTCAGACAGATATAAGACACAGCAGAGACCTGCAGACCTCGAGGTGGAGCCGAGCGGCTCCTCAGCCTCTCCTTGTCCAGTGACCCGGCTGCTTGGCCCCATCCCCAGGCAGAGGCGAGAGCAAGAATGAGGAGCTGCGTCTTTACCACCACCTCTTCGACAACTATGATCCCGCACGCCGGCCGGTGCAGGAGCCCGAGGACACCGTCACCGTCTCCCTCAAAGTCACCCTGACCAACCTCATCTCCTTGGTAAGATCCCCCCACGGGCACCCGAGCGCCATTTCTGAACCTAAAACCCCACTTCCGGCCCCAAGCGCTGAGCTCTGCCCTAAAGCTCTCTTCCATGATCTTCATCTTCCATCCGCAGAACGAGAAAGAGGAGACCCTCACCACCAGCGTCTGGATCGGCATCGTGAGTCGAGTCTGAGTCTGGGGAACAGTGTGAGGTCTGGTCCAAGGGACCCTTTCCTCCCAAGCCCCTCACAGTCACCGGGTCACATGTCCTTCCGACCCCTCCCCCACCCCTAGGACTGGCAAGATTACCGACTCAATTACAGCAAGGGTGACTTTGAGGGCATAGAAACCCTGCGGGTCCCTTCAGAACTCGTATGGCTGCCAGAGATTGTGCTGGAAAACAAGTGAGGACCAGGCCAGACTGCAAGGAAGACGAGGTCTTACGGAGGGGGTGGCTGGGCTGGACCTGGTTGGGGCAGGGGTGTTGCTTGGGGGGAGAGGGGGCCACAGGTCTGCGCAAACCCTCGGTTTCCCGGAGCCCACAGTATCGACGGCCAGTTCGGGGTGGCCTATGAAGCCAACGTGCTGGTCTCCGAGGGCGGCTACGTGAGCTGGTTGCCCCCGGCCATCTACCGCAGCACCTGCGCCGTGGAGGTCACCTACTTCCCTTTCGACTGGCAGAACTGCTCGCTTGTTTTCCGGTAGGAAGACTTGCTCAAAGACCCAGAAATTGGTGGGATTAGGGGGTGGGGTCAGGAGTGCAGAGGCGGGGAAATCTCTACCCCCTGGCGGCGCTTTTGCTGGAGGTGGGGCTAGGCATTCGAACGCAGGAGGGCGGCTCTGGTGGGTGAGAAGCACGGGTGGCACCCCAGGCTTGGAGGCGGGGCCTGGGCAATCGGGTGGCGCATAATCCCTCAGACAGAACCCAGCTTCCAGGGCAGGGACTGAGGCCCGAGTCCCAGCCTCCGGGGTGGGGGTCCGGACTCTGGCTCCGCAGCTCCCAGACGTACAATGCCGAAGAGGTGGAGTTGGTCTTCGCGGTGGACGATCAGGGAGAGACCATCAGCAAGATCGATATCGACACTGAGGCCTATACTGGTTAGGCCCCCTCCTGCTCTGAAAAACGCGCTTCTATACGGGTCTAGAGAGGGACTTGCACAGTGGGGCTGCCCCGAGACCTCGATGATTGACTTTGGCAATCCTGCTTTAATTTGACCTTTCCCTGAAATCATTCTTGACTATCGGCCTTCTACTTCTTCCTCACTGGCGGTGGTACCCTAAGCTCCCTGGAAATGCCCTTTTCTGACCGAATTACGAGTCCACCTGCCCCACCCGCACTGGCCCAGATGGTGTGCCTCCTCTCCTCGCTTGGAGTTGCAGGCCTCCCGCCGTCAGATGTGGGGAGGAGAGCAGACCAGGGCGCCCCATCCCCAGGAGTCGGCTGACCGCGTCTCCCGTCCGGCAGAGAACGGCGAGTGGGCCATCGACTTCTGCCCTGGGGTGATCCGCCGCCACGACGGTGGCTCTGCTGACGGCCCAGGGGAAACTGACGTCATCTACTCGCTCATCATTCGCCGGAAGCCACTCTTCTACGTCATTAACATCATCGTGCCCTGCGTGCTCATCTCGGGCCTGGTGTTGCTCGCCTACTTCCTGCCGGCACAGGGTATGTTACGACCCAGACCCCAAACCCGGGCCCCCTTCTGGGGTGGGGCGGGGAACACCCTCACCAGGCACTCCCTCCAGCCGGCGGCCAGAAGTGCACCGTCTCCATCAACGTCCTGCTCGCCCAGACTGTCTTCTTGTTCCTGATTGCCCAGAAGATCCCAGAGACGTCTCTGAGCGTACCGCTGCTGGGCAGGTGAGGGCAGAGTGGGTCCCCGCCGTGCCTACGCGGGTGTGGCTAGGGTGAGGGGCGGAGCCAGACGAGCCTGGGGCGGAGCCAGGGGCTCTTCGAGGAGGGCGGGGCCAAAACCTAACGACTCGGAGTAACCTCAGCTGTCTCGTCCCCGCTTGGGCTTTATATGGACGCGGGGCGGGGCTGGGATGATAGGGTCTCCGGTCCCCCATCCTCTGTACTGCTGCTGGACGCCAACTTGAGTTCTCCGGAGTGTATCTGTTGGGGGTGGGCCGGCTCAGTGCCCATCTAGCCCGGATGCCTCTGGCCCCTACCCCTCCCCTCATCTTGAATTTACCGGTTCCGCGGGGGTTCCGAGGCCCAGCTGACGTCGCCACTGTTGCAGAAATGAGGTGGACTCTTGCAGACCTCGTCCACACAGGCATAGCCAGGCCCCCTGGAGCAGGAGTCGGCCACTCGCACCTGCGGCAGCCCCCGCTTGCCGAGCCCCCTGGCCCGCGGCCTGGGCTATCCGGGCCAGGGCTCCACCCGGATCCCCGGTGTCTGGGGTCGGGCCCGGGCCACCATCTAGTCGCCGCATCTCCTGCTGCAGCCACAGGGCTGAGATCTGCAGTGGGGGCACAACAGTTGGTGGGGTGCAGAGGTCTCTGCTGCTTGGTGCCCTTTTCCCGCCTCTCCTGTGCCACCCCTGCTCCCCACCTCTAACAAGGTGGCCCCGAAATTCACTACGCTGGCCGCAGCTTCCCGTAGCACCAGCCCCAGGGTGGGCTTTGGGGTGGGTGTCTTCTCCGGTTCTCGCAGCTCCGGGGACTTCAGCTCTCTGAACCTCTGCTCCAGATATTCATGGGCTGCGGCCGCAACAAGCTCCAGGGACGATAGAAGCGGGGGCTGGAGGGCCACCTGGAAGGGCACAGGGGCAGCGGGGTCATCAGGCCAGGGGGCAGAGGTCACAAAGGGACGCTGGAAACCTTCCCGGAGCGTTTCGAGGTGTCACTCTTGCGGGTATTGGAGGAAACGCACCTCGGTGGAGCTGTGGAAGTGGTAGACCCACAGCAGGGTTTCCAGGGAGTTGGGGGTCCCCTTCATGACGGCCACCGGCCGTGCGAGCGGGGAGAAGGGCGGGGTGGGGAGCAGACACATCCGCCCGCTAGGAGGGGCAGCTGGGGCGTGGCTCCAGCCCGGCGGAGGGGCGGGTTTGTGAGATCAGAGGACCCCTGGCCGCTCTGTGGCTCAGGGGCGTGGGGAGGCTGTGACCTCTTGAACTCTGGGTTCCTCAGGTACCTTATTTTCGTCATGGTGGTTGCCACGCTCATTGTCATGAATTGCGTCATCGTGCTCAATGTGTCTTTGCGGACACCCACCACTCACGCGATGTCCCCGCGGCTGCGCCACGTAAGCACCGGGTGGGCGGGCTTCGGGCGGGAGGCGGGGCTTCAGGCTGACTTTGGCCCCGCCCCCGCGCCTCCCCGGCCCCAGGTGTTACTGGAGCTGCTGCCCCAGTTCCTGGGCCCGAGCGCGCCCCCCGAGACCCCCCGGGCTGCCTCCTCCCCAAGGCGGGCGTCTTCCTTGGGCCTCCTCTTTCGCGCGGAGGAGCTGATACTGAAAAAGCCGCGGAGCGAGCTCGTGTTTGAGGGGCAGAGGCACCGGCGCGGAACCTGGGCTGGTGAGCGGACGGGCCCGGGTGGGCCCGCGGGGCGCCTGCAGCCGGGAGGCTCCTGATCGCCCAACCGTCGCCCCGATAGCTACTCTCTGCCAGAACCTGGGCGCCGCCCGAGATCCGCTGCTTGGTGCCCTTTTCCCGCCTCTCCTGTGCCACCCTGCTCCCCACCTCTAACAAGGTGGCCCCGAAATTCACTACGCTGGCCGCAGCTTCCCTAGCACCAGCCCCAGGGTGGGCTTTGGGGTGGGTGTCTTCTCCGGTTCTCGCAGCTCCGGGGACTTCAGCTCTCTGAACCTCTGCTCCAGATATTCATGGGCTGCGGCCGCAACAAGCTCCAGGGACGATAGAAGCGGGGGCTGGAGGGCCACCTGGAAGGGCACAGGGGCAGCGGGGTCATCAGGCCAGGGGGCAGAGGTCACAAAGGGACGCTGGAAACCTTCCCGGAGCGTTTCGAGGTGTCACTCTTGCGGGTATTGGAGGAAACGCACCTCGGTGGAGCTGTGGAAGTGGTAGACCCACAGCAGGGTTTCCAGGGAGTTGGGGGTCCCCTTCATGACGGCCACCGGCCGTGCGAGCGGGGAGAAGGGCGGGGTGGGGAGCAGACACATCCGCCCGCTAGGAGGGGCAGCTGGGGCGTGGCTCCAGCCCGGCGGAGGGGCGGGTTTGTGAGATCAGAGGACCCCTGGCCGCTCTGTGGCTCAGGGGCGTGGGGAGGCTGTGACCTCTTGAACTCTGGGTTCCTCAGGTACCTTATTTTCGTCATGGTGGTTGCCACGCTCATTGTCATGAATTGCGTCATCGTGCTCAATGTGTCTTTGCGGACACCCACCACTCACGCGATGTCCCCGCGGCTGCGCCACGTAAGCACCGGGTGGGCGGGCTTCGGGCGGGAGGCGGGGCTTCAGGCTGACTTTGGCCCCGCCCCCGCGCCTCCCCGGCCCCAGGTGTTACTGGAGCTGCTGCCCCAGTTCCTGGGCCCGAGCGCGCCCCCCGAGACCCCCCGGGCTGCCTCCTCCCCAAGGCGGGCGTCTTCCTTGGGCCTCCTCTTTCGCGCGGAGGAGCTGATACTGAAAAAGCCGCGGAGCGAGCTCGTGTTTGAGGGGCAGAGGCACCGGCGCGGAACCTGGGCTGGTGAGCGGACGGGCCCGGGTGGGCCCGCGGGGCGCCTGCAGCCGGGAGGCTCCTGATCGCCCAACCCCGGTCGCCCCCGATAGCTACTCTCTGCCAGAACCTGGGCGCCGCCGCCCCCGAGATCCGCTGCTGTGTGGATGCCGTGAACTTCGTGGCCGCGAGCACGCGGGACCAGGAGGCCACCGGCGAGGTACAGCGGGAGCGCGGAGGTGGCGCGGGGCGCTGGGGGGCCTCCCCATCCGTCCCCCCTGCAGCGCGTTCCTGCAGCGTTTAGGGACTCAGCTTGTGCCCGCCGTTTCCCCAGGAGGTGTCTGACTGGGTGCGCATGGGGAAGGCCCTCGACCACCTCTGCTTCTGGGCCGCGCTGGTGCTCTTCCTCGTCGGCTCCAGCCTCATCTTCCTGGGGGCCTACTTCAACCAAGTGCCTCGGCTGCCCTACCCACCGTGCATATAGACGTGAGCCAACAGCCACTCCGACACATGTTCCCACCCATCTCCAGCAGGAAATCTGAAAAACATGTTGCCCCGGCTTTACTGAGGCCCTTTCCACTGCCAGTGATAAACCTGTATTCAGCCTCACAAGAGTTGTGTGTGCACGGTGGTGTAGATCCGGCCACCAGGCAGGCATCAGAAAGAGCCGCAGATGGTGCAGGCAGGCTCCTGCCTGTCAGCCCTCCAGAAAGCGAGACCTGCCCTCACTTCAGGCTTCCCCACCTCCCAGTTTTCTTGGGTCCCTGTCCCATGTGCTCCCCTAGTCCTGGGAGCCTCTAAGAGATCTTTACCCATTTGTGGCTAAACAGGAGCGACCCCTATGCAGGACTTGAACCTTTAGAGGCCAAAGCCAGGCATCTCTGTGGTCTGGCCATGTTGGAGTGAGTGGGGACCAGACAGCCCCAGCAAAGGCCCACGGGTTTAGCGCTGAAGATGCCCGGGCCCTCCCTCAGTTGTTTCCTCTAGGTTTTCTTAGCGCAGCACGGCCCACCCACCCTCTCTCCACCAAGAGTGAGGCATTGCAGACCCCTGCCCCTCCCTCCCAGCCCTGCTGGTGGGCCCTGGCAAGTACCCGGGATGATGAGAGAAAACAGTAACATAGGGCCTGAAGTGGTGGGAGCTGGTTGAATTGTCTTTATTAACAAACGAGATCTCCAAGGCCACTACATAGAGGGGGGGGCGGGGCGGGGGAGGGGGAGCTACTCGCTGCTCACACTATATACAGATGCAAGCAAGGGGCCAGGGGGAGGGCACCCTGCTCCCCCCTCCACAGGGGAAGGGCAGAGGCTAGAAGAGATGGGGGTTGGAAAGGGGTAAATGTTTTGGCTGGCGGGGTCCCTCCTCCATTCCCTGGGGTTTGGGGGGGAGGGGAATCATTAAAGTGCTTTCAGAAAATGAGGAAATGGTCCCTGCCCCTGGAGTGGCTGGTGACCCCCCCTAAAGCCTAGGGCCCAGTGACCCCCCCCAGGGTCTGGTACATTCAAGGGGGGAGCCGGCTCCCCTGACGTGCAAATAAAGGGGCCCAGGGCCCTGCCGAGTCAGCAGCAGCGGGGTATGGGGTCCAAGCCCCAAGCACTCTCCTCTAAGGGCAGAAGGGGGCGGGCCCAGGCCCACCCGTTCCTGGCAGGGAAGCTGTGCCTCTCCCGGAAGCTGGGACAGGCACAGTTTTGGGAGCGAACATGTCGGGAAGAGGATGGTCACGTGATCACAAAAGCATGGGGGGGTCCGTGCACGGTGGTGTAGATCCGGCCACCAGGCAGGCATCAGAAAGAGCCGCAGATGGTGCAGGCAGGCTCCTGCCTGTCAGCCCTCCAGAAAGCGAGACCTGCCCTCACTTCAGGCTTCCCCACCTCCCAGTTTTCTTGGGTCCCTGTCCCATGTGCTCCCCTAGTCCTGGGAGCCTCTAAGAGATCTTTACCCATTTGTGGCTAAACAGGAGCGACCCCTATGCAGGACTTGAACCTTTAGAGGCCAAAGCCAGGCATCTCTGTGGTCTGGCCATGTTGGAGTGAGTGGGGACCAGACAGCCCCAGCAAAGGCCCACGGGTTTAGCGCTGAAGATGCCCGGGCCCTCCCTCAGTTGTTTCCTCTAGGTTTTCTTAGCGCAGCACGGCCCACCCACCCTCTCTCCACCAAGAGTGAGGCATTGCAGACCCCTGCCCCTCCCTCCCAGCCCTGCTGGTGGGCCCTGGCAAGTACCCGGGATGATGAGAGAAAACAGTAACATAGGGCCTGAAGTGGTGGGAGCTGGTTGAATTGTCTTTATTAACAAACGAGATCTCCAAGGCCACTACATAGAGGGGGGGGCGGGGCGGGGGAGGGGGAGCTACTCGCTGCTCACACTATATACAGATGCAAGCAAGGGGCCAGGGGGAGGGCACCCTGCTCCCCCCTCCACAGGGGAAGGGCAGAGGCTAGAAGAGATGGGGGTTGGAAAGGGGTAAATGTTTTGGCTGGCGGGGTCCCTCCTCCATTCCCTGGGGTTTGGGGGGGAGGGGAATCATTAAAGTGCTTTCAGAAAATGAGGAAATGGTCCCTGCCCCTGGAGTGGCTGGTGACCCCCCCTAAAGCCTAGGGCCCAGTGACCCCCCCCAGGGTCTGGTACATTCAAGGGGGGAGCCGGCTCCCCTGACGTGCAAATAAAGGGGCCCAGGGCCCTGCCGAGTCAGCAGCAGCGGGGTATGGGGTCCAAGCCCCAAGCACTCTCCTCTAAGGGCAGAAGGGGGCGGGCCCAGGCCCACTCCGTTCCTGGCAAGGGGAAGCTGTGCCTCTCCCCGGAAGCTGGGACAGGCACAGTTTTGGGGAGCGAACATGTCGGGGAAGAGGATGGTCACGTGATCACAAAAGCATTGGGGGTCAGAGGTCACGTTCCCAGCAGGCTCCAGTGAATCAAACCAGTAAAAGCAAAAAGCCCAGGGAGGGAAGAGAAGGGCGGCCCGGGGAGTCTGGCTGTGGGGGGCGAGCTGGTCCACGGAGCCAGCCCAGCCCAGGGCCCCATCACCAGTTCATGATGCAGTTACGGTTCAGAGTCATGAAGTAAACTTGGCTGCTGCCCCCGGAGCGGACCGAGGCGAAAAACACCTGGGAGGAGGGGAGGAGACGTCGCCAGGGTGTGTGGGGCAGCAAGAGAGGGGGTGCCCCTGTCAGCTGGGAGGAGGAGGGGGAGGGGACTGCAGGAGTTCATCCCGCAGAGGGCCCCCGCCCCTCCGAAAGGCCAGAACACGTGGGGTGAAGGAATCAGAGAGGTCCCGGAGGCTGAAGGCGAGGGAAGCACAGGCCGTCTCCCAGGAACACCCCTCCCCACCCCTCCGCCAGCTCTGCCTGGGGGCCCAGCTGCGGGGCCCGCCCCACGGGGAGCCCGGCTGCTTGCCACGCCCACCTTGTCGTTCCGCTCGCACAGGAACTTGAGCCTCTGGGCTCGTTTGTGCATGAAGACCCCGTCCAGGTGGCCCGTCTCCACAGAGCGGATCTCGATGGCTTTCTCTCCCCAGCCCATGATCTGGTTGGAGCAGATGTAGGCTGGGGAGGAGGGGTGGAGGAGAGGTGAGGGGCTGCGGCCCGGCTCGGGGACGCAGCCTGGGCGGCGGGCCCTCGCTCACCCACGGAGGTGGGCATCTCTCCCCACTGCAGCACCACGTCCTTGATGATCCGCCCGTACGTGTTCACGTAGACGCCCTCGTCCTCGTAGCACAGCAGCATCTCCAGGCCGTCCGTGTCGGGCAGGAAGATGATGGCGTGGGGCGTGATCTGGCTCTGGATCTGGGGGAGAAGGTGGGCGGGAGGCCCCGAGGCTGGCCCCGGCCCGCGGCCCCACCCTGCGGCGGCCCTGCCAAGCTTACGTGCACGGGGATGTAGATGTCGTAGCTGTGCCTCTCCCCGGAAGCTGGGACAGGCACAGTTTTGGGGAGCGAACATGTCGGGGAAGAGGATGGTCACGTGATCACAAAAGCATTGGGGGTCAGAGGTCACGTTCCCAGCAGGCTCCAGTGAATCAAACCAGTAAAAGCAAAAAGCCCAGGGAGGGAAGAGAAGGGCGGCCCGGGGAGTCTGGCTGTGGGGGGCGAGCTGGTCCACGGAGCCAGCCCAGCCCAGGGCCCCATCACCAGTTCATGATGCAGTTACGGTTCAGAGTCATGAAGTAAACTTGGCTGCTGCCCCCGGAGCGGACCGAGGCGAAAAACACCTGGGAGGAGGGGAGGAGACGTCGCCAGGGTGTGTGGGGCAGCAAGAGAGGGGGTGCCCCTGTCAGCTGGGAGGAGGAGGGGGAGGGGACTGCAGGAGTTCATCCCGCAGAGGGCCCCCGCCCCTCCGAAAGGCCAGAACACGTGGGGTGAAGGAATCAGAGAGGTCCCGGAGGCTGAAGGCGAGGGAAGCACAGGCCGTCTCCCAGGAACACCCCTCCCCACCCCTCCGCCAGCTCTGCCTGGGGGCCCAGCTGCGGGGCCCGCCCCACGGGGAGCCCGGCTGCTTGCCACGCCCACCTTGTCGTTCCGCTCGCACAGGAACTTGAGCCTCTGGGCTCGTTTGTGCATGAAGACCCCGTCCAGGTGGCCCGTCTCCACAGAGCGGATCTCGATGGCTTTCTCTCCCCAGCCCATGATCTGGTTGGAGCAGATGTAGGCTGGGGAGGAGGGGTGGAGGAGAGGTGAGGGGCTGCGGCCCGGCTCGGGGACGCAGCCTGGGCGGCGGGCCCTCGCTCACCCACGGAGGTGGGCATCTCTCCCCACTGCAGCACCACGTCCTTGATGATCCGCCCGTACGTGTTCACGTAGACGCCCTCGTCCTCGTAGCACAGCAGCATCTCCAGGCCGTCCGTGTCGGGCAGGAAGATGATGGCGTGGGGCGTGATCTGGCTCTGGATCTGGGGGAGAAGGTGGGCGGGAGGCCCCGAGGCTGGCCCCGGCCCGCGGCCCCACCCTGCGGCGGCCCTGCCAAGCTTACGTGCACGGGGATGTAGATGTCGTAGCTGTTGCCCGAGTCCACGTCCACGGCGTGGAAGCCGGCGCTGGAGCCGTAGATGACCTTGAGCCGCTGGCCCTCCTCGACCGTCAGGTCCACCAGCAGAGGGCGGTGCGGGAGGTCAGCAAAGGACTGCGGGGGAGAAAGGGCTCAGGGGATGCGGGTGGGGGAGCCAGGCCTGGACCCGCGTCGGGCCGAGGCTGGGGTTACCTTGAAAGCCATGAATTTGTGGTACGGTTTGGGGGCCCAGGCGTACACCTCCACAGAGCTCTTCAGGGCGATGACCAGGAACTTGATGCGCTCGTACTTCACTGCGGCCAGGAGAGGGGGGCTGATGCGGGGGCGTTCCTGCTTGGGCTGGGCCCCTCCCTCCCACAGGTCTGGCTACACCCCCAGATGCAGGCCCCTGCCATCTCTGGCTTCAGGGCTTTCTCAGCCCAGTGCCCCCTTTGTCTCTTCTCATAAATACGTATGCCCCGGCCACTGCGTCATGAGCTCCTCACCCACGCGGTAGTGCCCGCAGCCCTCCATGTCCCCCACAGTGGTCCAGCCCTGCTTCTTCTCCACTTCCGGGTCATTGTGCAGAATCTTGTTCCGGAGCCAGGACAGGTAATACACCCGCAGCTTGTTCCTCTTCCCTGAGGGGCGGACACACGCTCGGTGGCGGTCCAGCTTCTGCCCCCCCGCCGTCCCGTGGGCACCTCGAGGGGTGAGAATGGGGGCCCCGCCTCCCGGCTCCTGGACCAGGGCCGCCCTCCTCCCAGGCGCTGCGCCCTCCTCCTGGCCCCGCCCCCTCCTCCTGGCCCCGCCCCCTCCTCCTGGCCCCGCCCCCACCTGAGATGGTGATGAGCAAATTGAGTCCCTCCAGCACATCCATCTGCTGGAAGCGCCGCCGCCCGATGAGGCCGTACACCTTGCCCTGCCCGCTGCGGTCCAGCAGCATCAGCCCGTTCTCCGTGCCCACCAGCAGGTTGACCCCTGCAAGAGGAGCCCTTGGGCAGATGAGAGGCAGAGCCAGGCCCTCGCCTGGCCCGGTGCACGGGGGCACACCAGGCCTCTCTTTTCCTTCCCGGCCCTGGCTTACCCCAAAGGGCTGCACAGAGGATCTCAGAATTGAATCGCTTCTTGTACTTCCGAATCTCGGGGGTTTCACTGTGGGCCCGGGTGTTGGTGGGGTTCACGTTGACCACGGAGCCTTTCCTCACGTCGTACTGTAGCTGATCGAGCCGACTGCCCTCTCCACCTACCAGGGCTGTGGGAGGAGAGGAGGCGGGGAGCCGGCTACAGCCTCGTCACCCCATCTTCTCTCCGCCTTCTCAGGGATGCGGGTGGGGGAGCCAGGCCTGGACCCGCGTCGGGCCGAGGCTGGGGTTACCTTGAAAGCCATGAATTTGTGGTACGGTTTGGGGGCCCAGGCGTACACCTCCACAGAGCTCTTCAGGGCGATGACCAGGAACTTGATGCGCTCGTACTTCACTGCGGCCAGGAGAGGGGGGCTGATGCGGGGGCGTTCCTGCTTGGGCTGGGCCCCTCCCTCCCACAGGTCTGGCTACACCCCCAGATGCAGGCCCCTGCCATCTCTGGCTTCAGGGCTTTCTCAGCCCAGTGCCCCCTTTGTCTCTTCTCATAAATACGTATGCCCCGGCCACTGCGTCATGAGCTCCTCACCCACGCGGTAGTGCCCGCAGCCCTCCATGTCCCCCACAGTGGTCCAGCCCTGCTTCTTCTCCACTTCCGGGTCATTGTGCAGAATCTTGTTCCGGAGCCAGGACAGGTAATACACCCGCAGCTTGTTCCTCTTCCCTGAGGGGCGGACACACGCTCGGTGGCGGTCCAGCTTCTGCCCCCCCGCCGTCCCGTGGGCACCTCGAGGGGTGAGAATGGGGGCCCCGCCTCCCGGCTCCTGGACCAGGGCCGCCCTCCTCCCAGGCGCTGCGCCCTCCTCCTGGCCCCGCCCCCTCCTCCTGGCCCCGCCCCCTCCTCCTGGCCCCGCCCCACCTGAGATGGTGATGAGCAAATTGAGTCCCTCCAGCACATCCATCTGCTGGAAGCGCCGCCGCCCGATGAGGCCGTACACCTTGCCCTGCCCGCTGCGGTCCAGCAGCATCAGCCCGTTCTCCGTGCCCACCAGCAGGTTGACCCCTGCAAGAGGAGCCCTTGGGCAGATGAGAGGCAGAGCCAGGCCCTCGCCTGGCCCGGTGCACGGGGGCACACCAGGCCTCTCTTTTCCTTCCCGGCCCTGGCTTACCCCAAAGGGCTGCACAGAGGATCTCAGAATTGAATCGCTTCTTGTACTTCCGAATCTCGGGGGTTTCACTGTGGGCCCGGGTGTTGGTGGGGTTCACGTTGACCACGGAGCCTTTCCTCACGTCGTACTGTAGCTGATCGAGCCGACTGCCCTCTCCACCTACCAGGGCTGTGGGAGGAGAGGAGGCGGGGAGCCGGCTACAGCCTCGTCACCCCATCTTCTCTCCGCCCCACATCCCAGGACTCTCAGAACCAGAGGGAAAGACTGGAGAACAGAGGAGGTGCCTGGAGGAGTTTAAACAGGGCCAGAAGGCCTGGCAACACGCTCACTCTGTCACCTGGGTCTCTGTGTCCCTTCGTGCATTTGCCCCTTGGGTCAAGGGAGCCCCAGAAGTCCTCACTGCCCGGGTGCAGGTGCAGGTCGCAGGGGAGCTCTGAGCGATCGGGGAAGCCGTGTCACCAGGGGCCTCCCACACGCGGGTCTCCCGTCTCACCTGTGATGGGAATGGTGTCCCCACTGCCTCCGGGCTGGTAGATCCCCAGGTCCACAAACATCGTGAACGAGCTCTTGCCAGGGGCCTTCACCAGCCCACGAGACTGGTACTGCGGGGCGGGGGAGGCAGTGAGGCGAACACGCCAGACCCCAGCCTGCGCCCACCCCGCCTCGCTGCACCCTGGCCGACCAGCTCCCGGGGCTCCGCCCTGCCAGCACAGCGCCCTGGCGCCCTGGGTCTCCTGCCCGTGACCTGTGACCTCTCCTTGCCCTGTGGAGCCACCTCCACCCACTTACGTCACTGCCCCCACCCTTCAAGGGGGGGCTTTGACCTTTGCTGCTCTCGGTGGGCGAGTGGCTGGGCTGGACCACGTCCGGCAGGTTTGTGTAGCCGTTGCTGTCGGTGTGCAGCAGGCCACGCTCCTCCTCGGGGGTCTGAGGGCACAAGGGCAAGGGGGCCAGTGCTGGGGCCGCGGAGGGGCGTGGCAGGCTGGGGCAGAAAGGGGGCGCCCACTCACACGCTGGACCACCATGGTGCCACCCCCATAGGGGGTCTGCGTCCCAGCTATCTCCTCCACGTCATGGACCACCATGGTGCTGACACTGTCGGTGTCTCCATCGCTGCTGTGGAGAGAAGGTCAGGAGGCCCTCCAGGCCCCGCTGCTGCCAAGTGCTGCCCGAGGGCCCCGGGGCAGAGGGACGCCGGAGGGCGGGCGCTGGCAGCTGGCACAGGACGCCCTGAGGTGGCCCCCGGCAGCCCCGCGCCCTGCCCAGCACTTGGGGAGGGCTGGCTGCATGGGCAGCCCCCTCTGATATGGCAGGGGGAGAGGGCGGTGGACACCAGCCTCCAGCCCGGGACCCTGGTCTCCAGGAAAGAGGAGGAAACACAGGCCGGCAATGCCAGCCAGGGCCCCTCTCCAGGAGAAGGGAACTGCTTTCCCTCACATTTGCCCCGGCGCCCCTTCCTCGGGGGCCTCTGGTGGGGACACGGCCCTGCCCCAGACGCCCCGTACCGGGCCCCGGGCGTGTCTCGGCTCCCCTCTGACGGTTCGCCGTTGCTCTCCTCCTCCTCGTCCTCGCTGCTCTCCACCTCCTCGCTGGATGACGAGTAGTCCATGGCCTTCTTGGGAGGCCGGGGCGCCTCGTCCAGGGTCCGCTCTTTCAGCAACACGAAATCCTGCGGGGCAGGCACTGTGAGGCGGGGAGGCAGGGGTGCCATGGAGGCAGAGAGGGGCAGGGGACAGGAAGGGCTGCCGCCAGCGGCCCTGCTCACTGACCTCACCAATCGCTCGCTTATAGCTCTGGGAGGGGCCGCAGGGGAAGAAGGGCAGCCAAGAGGAGGCAGGAGAGAGGTGGAGAAAGGTTAGTGACTGGGAAGGGCCGCCACGTGAGCCCACAGGCCCTCTGGCCACAGGTGAAAGACAGCCCTTCCCCTGGCACCCCGCTCCGGAGGGGCCCCAGGCCCCAAGCCAGAAGATGGGATGGGGCCCCCCGATGACTCACTGCGGGTCGCCCTGGCCGCGAGCGGTGGTCGTCGGGCTTGGCTTTGTTCCCAGGGGACAGCACGGGGGAGCTGTCCAGTCGTGAGGAGGCTGGACGTGCAGAGTAGGGAAAAGGGGGTCACTGACACCAGCCCAGGGGGTGGCCTCAGACCAGCCCGGTGCCCACCTGACCCTCGCCGAGTCCAGAGCTCCCAAAGGTGGGGTTCACCCCGAGGAGGCTGAGCTCACGCACCTCCCACCCGGTTCCGCTCCAGGGAGCCAGCCTGCGGGAGGTGCCCGTGAGAGGCGGGCAGGACGCTGTCGGAGCGCTCCCAGCCGGGGTCACTCCTCCTGAGGTCGGGGTTACTGCGGGGGGTCAGAGGCAGGGTCAGGGCGATGGGCTGTCTGCGCCCCAGGAGGCTGAGCTGCACCGCAGAGGAAGCCGTCCCCAGAGGGGGCAGGTGGCGGACGTGAGGGTGGGAGGGAGCAGGGGGCCGCTCTTTTACCTACAGGCGTTGGGCGGGCCGGGGGGCGGGGCAGGGGGCCCTGGAGGCTTGGGGCTGCCCCGCTCTGCCCGCCTTTGCAGATAGATTTGCCAGGCGGAGTTGCTGCGAGGTCTGTGGAGGGAGCACAGGGGGGCCGGGGGCCGGGCGGGGAGGGGGCTGAGGTGACGGGTCAGGGCTCGCCCACCCCTAAGCGGGCAGCTTGGCACACTCCCCTCTGTCCCCCGCCCCGCGCCCTAGGCTGCTGTCCGCCCAGCCAGGCGCTACCTGGCACGGACCGCCTGCGCTGGCCGGGCCCCTCCGGCCCCGCTGGTGTTAAGGGCAGTGGCGATAGATGAGGTCCTCTGAGGCACCTGAGGCGGCAGGAAGGGTCCAGGGTCAAGGGTCAGGACTCTATGCTGGCGCTGCAGACACCCCGCCTCCTAGAGACCCCGGAAGGGGCGACTCCCACCACCCCTGCCTCGACAGGTAAGCAGACTGAGATCAAGTAAGCTGACGACTTTTGTCCAGGGTCACGAGGCGGGATGATGGCAGAGCTGGGTTCTGACCACAGGGTGCTCCCTGAACCCCCAGGGCCTCTTCCGCTCCCACACACTCCGTGGAATTGCGGGGCACTCGCGTGCGGCCCGCCCACCAACAGCAGGGTGACCTGGTGGATTTTTGGCCACTGCCTGGTCGTCGGGCTTGGCTTTGTTCCCAGGGGACAGCACGGGGGAGCTGTCCAGTCGTGAGGAGGCTGGACGTGCAGAGTAGGGAAAAGGGGGTCACTGACACCAGCCCAGGGGGTGGCCTCAGACCAGCCCGGTGCCCACCTGACCCTCGCCGAGTCCAGAGCTCCCAAAGGTGGGGTTCACCCCGAGGAGGCTGAGCTCACGCACCTCCCACCCGGTTCCGCTCCAGGGAGCCAGCCTGCGGGAGGTGCCCGTGAGAGGCGGGCAGGACGCTGTCGGAGCGCTCCCAGCCGGGGTCACTCCTCCTGAGGTCGGGGTTACTGCGGGGGGTCAGAGGCAGGGTCAGGGCGATGGGCTGTCTGCGCCCCAGGAGGCTGAGCTGCACCGCAGAGGAAGCCGTCCCCAGAGGGGGCAGGTGGCGGACGTGAGGGTGGGAGGGAGCAGGGGGCCGCTCTTTTACCTACAGGCGTTGGGCGGGCCGGGGGGCGGGGCAGGGGGCCCTGGAGGCTTGGGGCTGCCCCGCTCTGCCCGCCTTTGCAGATAGATTTGCCAGGCGGAGTTGCTGCGAGGTCTGTGGAGGGAGCACAGGGGGGCCGGGGGCCGGGCGGGGAGGGGGCTGAGGTGACGGGTCAGGGCTCGCCCACCCCTAAGCGGGCAGCTTGGCACACTCCCCTCTGTCCCCCGCCCCGCGCCCTAGGCTGCTGTCCGCCCAGCCAGGCGCTACCTGGCACGGACCGCCTGCGCTGGCCGGGCCCCTCCGGCCCCGCTGGTGTTAAGGGCAGTGGCGATAGATGAGGTCCTCTGAGGCACCTGAGGCGGCAGGAAGGGTCCAGGGTCAAGGGTCAGGACTCTATGCTGGCGCTGCAGACACCCCGCCTCCTAGAGACCCCGGAAGGGGCGACTCCCACCACCCCTGCCTCGACAGGTAAGCAGACTGAGATCAAGTAAGCTGACGACTTTTGTCCAGGGTCACGAGGCGGGATGATGGCAGAGCTGGGTTCTGACCACAGGGTGCTCCCTGAACCCCCAGGGCCTCTTCCGCTCCCACACACTCCGTGGAATTGCCGGGGCACTCGCGTGCCGGCCCGCCCACCCAACAGCAGGGTGACCCCTGTGGGATGGGCCAGGCCGGGCTCCTCACCCTTTTCTTCCCTTCTGACCCCAAGCCCACGTCCACCTCGCCCTCCGTCCCTCCCTGCTCCTCTGCCCTCTTCCGGCTCTGTCCTTACCTTGGGAGGGGCCTCATTATCAGGCCGGACCCAGGCTGGGGGGTTCGGGCTGGGGCCAGGCCCTTCGGAAGTGGGGTCTGAGTTCTGGCGGATGACGGCTCCTCGGGCACTCGGCGTGGCAGTGGGGGCGGGTGCGGCGGGGTCGGGGTCGTGGGAGGCAGGGAAGGCGGCCAGGTTTCGGGTGGGCTGGTCCTGCAGGGACTGGGATCGGGGTACGGGCGCTGCATATGGCTTCAGTGGGACCCGGTGTGCCACCAGGCTCTGCGGGGAGAGACCAGGGAGGGTGGGCCGCCTGCTCTGTGGCACGCCCCCACCTGGGAGCTGGGGCCTGGGTGGGGAGGAAGGGGCACAGCAAGCCTCTGGCTTCCAACTACCCACTGGAAGGGGCTCCTGGAGCCCAAGAGCAGCTGAGACGGAGAGACAGACAGGGGCCTGTCTCTGCCCACGTGTCCTGAGGTCTGTGGGCTCTGGCTCCGGGCATGTGCGTGTGCAGGTGAGGCACCCGGGCTGGGGAGGCCCCTGTGTCTGCGTGTGGAGACGGGAACTGGGAGAGACTCACCTTGTGCGGTCCCTCCTGGGGCTCTACCGGCCTCTGCATAGGAGGAGTTTGGGAAAGGGGTCCTGGGGGCCCAGGGGAGGCCTGGGGGACAGGGGGCTCAGGTCCTGTGCTGCCTGGCTTGCTCTTGGCCAAGGGAGAGTTCTGCTGTTTGTTCATCCTTGTCCTCTCTTCCACCTGGGATGGGAGAGGATGCCAAGCAGGACAGCTTTTGTCCTGTTCTCGAAGTTTAGGTCCCAACCTCTCCGGCACCCCGGCCGCACCGCCTGCCCTCTCCCCTCCCCAGGGCCTCTTGTGGGGAACGAGCGAGGGTGGCTGGGGCAGTGCAGGAGGCGGTGAGTACCTCTCGGGCCCAGGCTGGCTTGTCGGCGGGGTTGATGCCCCGGCCGTAGTGATACAGGGGCTTCCGGTCCCCGGGCAGGACCTGCGGCGGCGGCTGCTTCTGAAGCTGCTGCTGCTGCTGCAGGGACTTGAGGTAGGCGTGCTCCTGCTGCAGCTGCCTCTGCAGGCGCTCCGACTGCCGCTGCTCCTCCAGCTGCTTCCGCTTGTATTCCTGGGCCCAAGGGTAGGGAGAGAGGGCTCAGCAGGGTGGGCCCTGGAAGTCAGAGCAGGCACGCCCTTGCTTTCCTCCAACGGCCTAGAGAGGAGCTGTCTCTTCCCTTGGTGCCGGGCGACCCCTTCCCCGGAAGTGCTCCCGTCCCACTGCAGCAGAGGCCAGAGACGCGCGGAAGCCGCGTCTTCCCCGAGGAAGCTGGGGACCCCGTTACCAGCAGCAGGGCCTGTTCCTGGAGCAGCTGTTGCTGAAGGATCTCGAGCTGTCGCTGCTCCTCCTCTAGCCTGTGACGGATATACTCCTGGGGGGCGGGGTGGGGGCCAGAGGGCAGGGAGAGAGGGAGAGGCGCGGGGGTGTGGCGGCGGCGGCGGCGGCAAAGGAGTTGGAGGATGGGGTCAGTGGGGGTGAGGATGAGGAGGAGGAGGAGGGGGAGAGTAAGAGAGAGGCCAGATGGGATGAACCCCGCAGAGGCAGGGAATGAGGAGGAAGCCCGGGCGGAGGCCCCAGGCGGGGAGGCGCAGGGGGCCGGAGGCAGGGATGGGCAGAGAGATGGGGCATGAAGGCACAGAGACAGGAGGAGGGCAGGGAGCCAGGGTCAGGGGTTGAAGGGTGGGAGAAAACAGAGAGAAAGAGTGAAGCTGGAAAAGATAGGAGGAATCTCGGGGTAGGGAGAGAAGGGGGAAGGGGACTCGGGAGCAGGGGAGGCAGGCAGCAGGAGCAGGAGGGGAGGCCGGGGCAGGAAGGGAGAGTGTGGTGCTCGCTGCGGGGCGCTGCGCCGGGGCGCTCTACCTGCTCCCGCTCGGCCTGCCGCCGCTCCTCCTCTCGCCGCAGGGCCTGCATGTCCTCCAGCCGCCGCTGCTGCTCCTTCTCCTGCAGCTTCCGCTGCTCCCGCTCCCGCCGCTGTTGCTGCGGTGAGGAGACGCACAGCCTTAGGGCCAGCACCAGCCACGCCACAGCACCACCCTGGGCGCGGGGACCAGGCTGGGCTCCTTCTCGCTGGGGAAGGCGGTGAGAGCGGCTGGCTCCCGGTTACTACAAACCTACCGACCCTCACGTGAGAGCCCGCAGGGACCAGAGCTGCCCTGAGGAGGGGGCCGGACTGGGTAACCTTCCCCTATCCATTCCGCCACCAAACAAACAAAACCCAGACTCCACAACCGCTTCCCGGACTGGCCTCGCGAATGAATCTGGACCCTAAAGGCCAAAGCAAGTGGGCCGCAGTGGTGGCCTTCAGCCACAAGAGGGCACCAGGTGCCCACACACGGAAAAGTGGCTCCGTGATGAACCTAAGGGAACATCAGTGGCCCAGGTCACATTCGCTTAATAACTTTCACACTCCTGCCAGAAAAATAAGGAAGGAAGGAAAGAGAAGGCAAGAAAGAGCACAAGCCCTCAGGATCCATCAGGCCTGCCCCAGGAAACACCTTGGTAGACATGGATTTGGGTTATTCTACTGCCTGAAAGCAGTGATTATTCAGAATTTGTGCTACGCTCCTTTGAAAGTTATTCTTCGTTCAACAAAGGCAGGGGCCCACTTTGGGGAGCAGTACACAGGCAGTGTGAAGGCTTCCAACTATCTCCTGCTGCTTAGATAACTTTTAAATTAAGATCAGCTCTCCATGAACTTTGGGTCGTGTCATTGTTTCAACAGAATCCCATCATTTAAGGCCAATTTTTAACCAATCTATATGCCGCCTCTTCCCCATTGTGCCCCCTGCAAAATAGACACCTTTAAATATAAACACATGCAAAGTACTTTTTAAATTAAGATTTTAAAAACTGCAGCTATTTAAAAATAAGCTTCTCTATTAATTAAGATGAATTTCTCCCACCCACTTCCAATCAGTGCGCTTGACAAGCTTGTAGGAAGCAAATCTAAGTCCAAACAAGCGTCAGTAAAAGCAGGGCCTTTGGAAGGATCTCATTCACGTTCAGATGGGGCAGCTGCCGGAGAGACAGGTGCCCAGGACACGGAGGGGTCTATGCACAGACCCTCAGCCCCCCAAGTCTGAGGTAAATGCAGCAGGCAAACCCCAGAGCTGAGGTTTACATACTGAAAAAAGGAAGGGGGAGAACGTGGCTTTTCAGAAAAACTTCCGCTCTGAAGGGCCAGAGAGGGTACAACCACCCATCGCGGGCTGGCGGGTGCCTTAGGGACTCCTCAGAGAGGACAGAGCCCCTCCAAACAAGTCTGAAGGCAGGGGGTTAGGAAGTCCCCCTCACCCCCAGCTTTTCCCTGCTGCCCTAAAGGGAACAAAGGGTGGAACCGGGAACCAGGTCCGGCCCCTCCGGGAGGGCCGCCCCCTCCACACTCGGCTCCCCTCTCGCCCCGCCCCTCACCTCCTCTACCCGCCGCCGCTCCTCCTTCTGCTCCTCGATGCGCCGCTGGCGCTGGTGCAGGAGGTGCTTGATGTGGGCCTCCGGATCCCGCTGTTGCTGCTGCTGCAGCTGCTGTTGCTGCTGCTTTAACGCCTCCGAATTGCTCTTGTTCTCCTGCTGGAGCCGGAGGAATTCCCGGCGGAGGGTCGACTCCCCGGGCACGTTCATGATGGAGCTGGGAAGACGGCACACGCAGCATCGGGGTCAGAAGCCACCCTCCTGCCCAGGAGCCCTGAGCGAGCGCTTCACCCGACCAGACAGGCCGCCTCGGGTCACTCCCGGATGACCAGAGACCCGTGTGTCCTCCCTCTGCTCTGCCTTGGGTCCAGACTCTTTAACACCCCGTCAGGCTGCCCTGAATCCCGCTCTGCACCTCCTACTTGCGCATTCGTTCTCTTTCGTCTCAGCACCCAAGGACTCCGTCCTATGGGTCTACCTGTCTGTGCCCGCCACCCCCAGACTGAGTCCCCAAGCCAAGGGCCACTGGTGTCCCTCGGGTGGTGACGGTTCCCAACCTCGCCTGCCAGGCCCACCTGGGCTCTCCCTCCTCTCCGTGGCTGTCGTCCTCCTCTTCGCTGCCGCTGTACTCGTACTCCGTCTCCTCTGCAGAGGAAGATCCCTGCTGTTTCTTCACCCAATGCCCCAGACCCTACCCTGGGTTAGGGAAACCTTAGCTGGAGATGACCAGTACGGTCTGTCTGGGTGGCCACGCACCTGGGTCCCTGCCCGCCTCCTTGGAGCAATGGGGTGACAGTGGGTCTCGGGTTTAGGCCTGGACAGAGATGGGGATTAGACCCCACCACGGGCGGCGGGAGGTGGCGTGCATTCACACATGCGCGTGCGCAGCGCGAGTGGACGGTAGGACAAGGCCTCTGGGGCTGGAAGTTTGGGAAAGGAGAGCTCCTCGGATGGGGAGGGCTGGGCCTGGAAGGGGGCCTGAGGGGGAGCCAGGGGAGCAGGGGCAGACGTGTCTTACAGACCCGCCACCTGCTTCCGCCCACTGACCTTTCTCGCCGCGCTTCTTCCGGGATCGGTCAATGTGGTCCTTGAGCTGGATGCGAACCTGCCGCTCCGTGGGCTGGTCACGGATGAAGGGGAACTTGAGCAGCTGCTCTGTGGGCGGGCGGCTCAGGTAAGTCTTGATGAGACACGTGTCGATGAAGTCGATGAACTTCTTAGACCTGGAAAGCAAGGTGGCTCACGTCAGAAGCGGATGGTTCCAGGAAGAAGGGGGCTCATTCACCCAAAAGCCACCCTTACCCCTGCACCAGGCCCCACCCACCCCTCTTGTGCAGTTCAGACCCATGCCTGGGGTCAGGGGGTAAGGTGGAGGCCTTGTTGGGGGGGGGGGGGGTCTCCTTCCTAAATGCCAATCCCCAGAGACCTCCTACCATTTCTTGGACTTGAGCCTGGGCGGCGGGTTCCGGGGGATGAGGAAGAGGGCTCGCATGGGGTGCATGTCACACAGAGCTGGTGCACGGAAGAGATGCCATCAGCCCATCCCACCAGCCAAGAGCCTAAAGGAACCCTTCTCACCACGGCCTCCCACGACCCACCTCCTCCCTACAGCTCCTTCAGGGCCCTCCCTGCACTCCCAGACGCCAAACTTACGGGGGGCTCCCTCTGCCATCTCGATGGCTGTGATTCCTAGGGACCAAATGTCACTCTGCGGAGGCGAGAGAAAAGGGACACGTGAGCGCTGCCCACCACTCCCCTCTCCCACTGCTCCCAGCCTCTGGGGGCTGCTTCCTGGTTCACGCCCTCCCTGAGGCCCCTGTGTTCCAGCCTGCCTGGCCACCAACCCTTCCTTAGCCTCTCACGGCGAACACGACCCTGGGCCTCCCCTGAGCTCCCCTGCTCAACCTCCCCATCGGCCCCCTCTGGCTTCCTGCCCTTGGCGACCTTCCTGTGCGTACTCTCCCCGTGCCCCGTACCCTGTAATCGTAGGTGGCATCAGGGTTCTCATCACAGGCGATGACCTCGGGGGCCATCCAGTAGGGGGTTCCGATGAACGTGTTCCGTCTGCCCACAGTGCGGTCCAGCTGTGCGCTCACCCCAAAATCCACTGGGAGGGAGGAAGAGGCCGTGATGGAGTGCGGCGCCCGTGCTCTCGTCTGGGATGGCCTGTGCGAGTCCTACCCAGCCACTCCGATCACCTCTTAACCCCACCAGCACCCCAAAGACCCTGACCTAGTCTTCCTGCGTCCGGGGGAGAAGCCAGGGTGAAAGGACAAAGGGGCCACACAAGCCCGTCTCCCCAGAGGGGCCTGGGACATAACAGGGAGCTGGCAAAGAACTTCTCCAGCGATTTTCAGCAGTCGGGGAGGAGCCAGCCTCCCAGACGGTGGGCAGATGGGCTTGAGCCACCACCGCCCCCTTAGCATCCCGTGCTGTCCAGTGTCCACGTACCTAGCTTGACCTCTGCGTTCTCGGTCAGCAGCACGTTCTGCCCCTTGATGTCTCGGTGGATCACCTTATGGGCATGGAGATGGGCCAGACCCTGGGGTAGGAGAGGCGGAAGTGGTGTTAGAGCGCTGGGATGGGAGCTGAGGGGAAGGGAGCTCCGCCCTGGAGCTGGGGTGCAGGCTCAGCTTTGGGGGAGCACCCTCAGAGTGGAGGCTCCGGAGAATCCAGCTGCAATGGCTGCCGGCTGCCAGCAGAGAAGGAATAGCGCTGGGAAAACAGAGGCACCTTGTCCCTCGGGGGGGTTCCCCCCCGCAATCCACATCAGTCTGCTCCTTCAAGGGGGCATGGTTCCAGCTCCTTGCCAGCGGGGAGGAGGAGGCAGGGAGGGACCTGGCGCTCACCCGGAGAATCTCCCTACAGATGTAGGCGATGCAGTCCTCCTTCAGGGCGTTCCCTTTCGTGTTCTTCACCAGGTCCGTGACAGAACCGGCACCACAGAACTCCATCACCAGCTACGGGCCCAGGGCGCACCGGAAGGAAAGGCGTTAGTCAGGCACGGCCTCCTTCCCCTGCCAGGCCCCGGGGGAGAGGACTGGAGTCCTTGGGTCACAAGTGATACCAACTGGAGAGCAGGGGCCATGAGACCCCGTGCGAAAGCCACCAAACTTGCTGAGATTAGGGGGGAAAGTGGGAGGGGACACAGCTGGGAGACACGGGGCAGGTGGGCCGAGGGAGGTGGCGGTCTGGGTCCAGAGCAGGAGCCCAGGGAAGCCCTGAGCCTGGAGACAAAGTGATGTGGCTTTTGTGCATGTTCCCTGGGGAAGGGGTCGATGCGTCCATCAGCTCCTTCCTGGGACCCATAAACCCCAAACAGCGACAAGCTGCCGTTCCAGAGCAGGCTGTCGATGGACAGGAAGCTGCGCATGGTTTTCAGTTTTAAATGGTTGGAATAAAAACAATCAAAAGGAAGAATCATAGAAAATTCACATCTTAAATAAAGCTCTCTGGGAGTCTGGAGACATTCCAGTTCTTGTCTGCTCTGTCTGTGGCTGAGCTGAGTCACTGTTGGAAACGGTATGACCCACAGAGCCCTGAGGATTTACTCTCTGGCCCTTCGCAGAAAGAGCTGACTAACCCCCGCCCAAGAGACGGGAGAGTCAGCCAGTCCCCAGGGCTGCTGGAGACGAGACAGAATCCAGGGGCGACCAGAGTGGGAACCTTTCGCAGAAACTTTGAAAACAGGCCGGGCGGAGGCCGGGAGACGAGAACTCAGACTGACCCGCACCTCTAGGGACCCAGAGGCGGAGGCCAAACAAATCCTGGGGGTCAGTCCGCCTGTCTGTGTTTCCACTGTGTGTTTTCTTTCTGTTTTTATTTTTTTTAGTAGTTGCGGCTCCCAGGCTCGAGGGCACAGGCTCAACGGTTGTGGCCCCACGGCATGGGGGCCTTCCTGGATCAGGGATCGAACCCAAGTCTCCTGCCTGAGCAGGCAGATTCTTTACCACTGAGCCACCAAGTAAGCCCCCACTGTATGTTTTCTATAAGCCTCATCCAATGTAAAAAACAAAAACAAAAAGGTTGGCTGGGCTACATTCGCACAGGTAATTTGCACAAGGCCTGCATCTGGAGCGCCCCTCCCACTGCAGAGGGAGAGGAGGACAGGGGCCACAAGGGGGAGCCCGGTCACTAGCGCTTGTCTTCTGGCCTTTGATGATCTCAGAAGACATGGGTAAGCCTACCTGATGTGGGGGGGGTGTGTGTGTGTGTGCCCGCACCCAAAAAAGACTACTGCCTTGGAGGCAGGGACCGAAACCCATGATCTTCTGTGCAGGGGACACAGAGGGGCTCAATAAGTACTCGTGGGGCAACTGCCGGGAGGGTCGGAGCTGGAGGGCCTTTCCCTGCTGCCCTTGCCTTGGGGCTGGACTGAGCACCAGCCAGGGTGAGGCCGGGAAACCAGCGGGCACCAGTGCCCAGGCCGGGAAGGGCGATGATGCTTAGGAATGTTCCGGGCCTGGCGGGAATTTGGGAGAGGCCCCAAAGAGTGAAGCGAGCCGTGGCTGAGTCACAGTCCAGAGGGCTGTGCACTGCAGAGAGGGCCTGAGTCCGGCCCCCACTCACATGCAGTGGATGCTGCCCCGGGAGCTGTGCTCAAAGCCAGGAGCACCCAGGGCCTAGCTGGGGAGGGGCGGGTGGGCAGGCCGGGGGCGCGCCTCACCCAGAGCTGGTCGTCGTTCCCAGGGGGGCTCTTCTTGATGAAGGCCCCGTAGTACGTGGCAATGTTGCGGTGGTGAGAGTATTTTTTCAACATGTTGATCTCCTGTTTGATCTCTTCCTCCTCATCCTAGGCGAACGGGGGGAGGTGAGCCCCGAGAGTCTCCCCCCAGCCCTGTTCTCAATGCTCCAACCCTCCCCCGGCCCGGTCCGGCCCGGCCCCCTACCTCCGTGACGTCCATGACCTTGATGGCAGCCAGCTGCCCGGTCTTGACATGCCGACCCTGCAGGACGGAAAGCCGGGCACAGGGGTGGACAGGTGGGGGTCAGGTCTGCACTCGGGAAGGGCTTAATTCTGGGAGAGGCCACAACTTTTGGCTGCTTTCTATCTTAGAAAGTGCCCGTGTTGGTGGCTAGACACCTCGGATTACGAGTTGTAGGAAAATTGTCACGCCTGGATTCCAAGTGCTAAACTGGATAAATACGAAGGGTTTCCTCCTCTGAAACGCTCAAGAGGGATGTGGGAGAGACTCGGGGTGTGCTCTAGCCTCTCTGGCTTAGTGGCCTCGTCTGAAAGTCAGGGCGGGCCGTGAAAGCGCCTCTGTGTCCTCAGACAGGGCAGCGCGGAGCTGGGAGAGGAGGCTAGGGAGGTGGGCTTTGCCTCTCTAGCACCTTTCACCAAGACAGACCACCTGAGTGCTTTCCTGATCCAGGACGCCTTTCCCAGAATCACCCTCTGCCCCGGACACACACACAAGGCTTTTTGTTATTACTGACAGGCGAGAGCAAAGAGAGCTGAGATTTCAGGGAACTCCGAGAAAGCCAGGAGGGCTGACTGCTTTGTGGATGCCCCACCATCCACACTAATGGGAAGAAACTTCTAGCGTGTGTCCCTGCCATTCCCCTTCTGCCCCCCTCATCCTTCCGAAATTCCTAGCGGAGGCCATCTCAGCCTTGGGTAGGAGAGTCCAAGGCTTCCTGGGGAAGAGCAGGGTGGGGGCCGGGCGGCCCAGGGATTATTTTTATCCCCAGCAATCTTTCACAGCCCCAAGCCCAGAGAAGCCGTAGAACAGAGCTGCTATTTCCATGGCAACTAGGCAAGAGATGGGGTGGTGGGGGGAGGCGTCTGCTTCCCAAGGCTTACAGGGAAGAAGGTAAGAGTCAGGCAGGTGGTCCCAATGACCCAGGAAACCCTGGCCTCTGAGACCCAGGAGGCTTGTGAAGAGCCGGGCACCGTTATCTGGAGCTGAAGCAGCCAGGTGTGTGCTCGGGGCAGCATCTGCCTTCAGCACCTCTCTGCTGTGGCCGCCTCCCCCAGGGAGTGTAATGGGTGGTGAGACCACAGGATGGGCTGGGCTGGCTAGGCCAAAAGCCACAGGCAGTGGTCAAGGAAATGCCGCCACTGTGCGGGCGAGGGGAGGGAGGCCGCCTCAAAAGCAGAAGGCTCCAGTCCCAGTCCTGCCGCAGGCCAGTCGCGGGAGCTCAAGAAAACGGGTCTCCGTTTGCCCAGGGTCCCCCTCTAGGTCCCACCGACCCGAGTCCCTGGTCTCCTGTGGTCTCAGGAGAAGCCACACCTGCCCCTCTGAGCGCAACCAGACATGTCCCCGTGCCTTTCCCACTGTCCTCCGTGCCCCTGCCTTTCACTCCACCCAGTTCCAGACTTCCTGCCACACCCAGGGCTGGGCCTCAGCTCAGAGGCCGAGGCCAGTGAAAACACCCGCCTCTTGCTGCTTCCTTCCCTCCTGACTTTAGCCCTCTCCTCTCCCTCCCCGTGCCCCTTCCCCCTTCCCAGGGCTCCCTGAAATCTCCCGCAGCCCCCATCAAATCTCCAGATCCCGGCCCACTCCCGAGAGGCCCACGGGAGAGGCCCCCCGGCTGCATGCGGAGCCTCACCTTGTACACCTGTCCGTAGGTGCCATTGCCAACCACCTCCACCAGCTCAAAGATCCCTGCAGGGTCCTGGGGGCGAGAAAAGAACGAGGTGTCAGCCTCTCAGAACAGGAGCTAGAGGTGGGGAAGGCTGTTCAACCAGGACCCGAGGGTGAACACGACTGTGTTAGACGGGGCTGCAGGGGGACCGATGGCCAGCTGCCGTCTTCCGGGACCGGGTCAGAGCTCGTGTTTGGGGGTGGGAATCCAGAAGGAGGGGAGAAAAACATGAGAGGCGGAGCCTTTCTGGCTATTCAGACAGGTGGCTGATTTCAAACTCGGTGACGACCTCTGAGAGCCTGGGGCCTCATCCACACGAAAGGGACTCCTGAGTACCCACCTCTGGCTGGTGGCAACTTCAAATGAGGCAACGCCCACAAAATGCTCAGGTTGGTGCCTGGCGCAAAGCGTGTGTGCAGCCAAAGTAAAAGCAGGGATGAAGAAAGTTAGGAGGAGCCGGGCATGAGCGCCACCCTTTGCCCCATTTCTGTCCTGAGCCCCAGGGCTCCCAGCATTCCGTGCGGCGGGGGTGACCTGGGGAGGCAGGGAGACCTGGGATGGAGCAGGATGGAGAGGAGGGAGGGGTGGTGAGAAGGGAGAACCTGGAGCTCCATTATCCCAAGCCAAACCGGGAAAGAAGGGGTACCAGGGGAGGAGAGGGGAGGCCACAGGGCTCAGACAAAGCTTCCGCAGAGGCTCCTGGTCTGCGGGGAGAGGGGCTGGGAGGCGGGGCTTAGGGCCGGGGCTCCACACACCGACATCTCTTGCAGGACACGCTTACCGGCAGACCCTCCCCGGCCACGGCACGACAGAGGGGAGGGTCCCGCCACTCAGGAAACAAACTCTCCAGCCAGCACCCGTGCCTCTGCTGACAATCCTCCAAGGGTATCATCTACAACTCCCTTCTCCCTGAGTTTGGGAACCAAGATAGGATTTCTGTAGAAACAACCAAATAACTCCCCAAACCAAACCAACCCAAAGAACACCTCCTCCTGCATCCACCGCGGCCAGGGTCATGGATGGTCACTTGGGCGGGGTGGAGACCAGGGAGACCCCAGCCCCGGGCGGGTCCTGGGAGGACTGGAAACGTGGCCCCGGTTTGCAAACGCCTGCCGGAACCCTGCGCCACGCACTCTGACTGTGCGCCGGCTTGTCTGTTAAGTCCTGAAAGGCAGAGCGGACTCCTGCTCACCTGCCTGCCCAGCACCTAGCCCAGGGCCTGGCAAGCAGCAGCCTGAAATGTGTTAGACGGGCTGCAGGGGACCGATGGCCAGCCGTCTTCGGGACCGGGTCAGAGCTCGTGTTTGGGGTGGGAATCCAGAAGGAGGGAGAAAACATGAGGCGGAGCCTTTCTGGCTATTCAGACAGGTGGCTGATTTCAAACTCGGTGACGACCTCTGAGAGCCTGGGGCCTCATCCACACGAAAGGGACTCCTGAGTACCCACCTCTGGCTGGTGGCAACTTCAAATGAGGCAACGCCCACAAAATGCTCAGGTTGGTGCCTGGCGCAAAGCGTGTGTGCAGCCAAAGTAAAAGCAGGGATGAAGAAAGTTAGGAGGAGCCGGGCATGAGCGCCACCCTTTGCCCCATTTCTGTCCTGAGCCCCAGGGCTCCCAGCATTCCGTGCGGCGGGGGTGACCTGGGGAGGCAGGGAGACCTGGGATGGAGCAGGATGGAGAGGAGGGAGGGGTGGTGAGAAGGGAGAACCTGGAGCTCCATTATCCCAAGCCAAACCGGGAAAGAAGGGGTACCAGGGGAGGAGAGGGGAGGCCACAGGGCTCAGACAAAGCTTCCGCAGAGGCTCCTGGTCTGCGGGGAGAGGGGCTGGGAGGCGGGGCTTAGGGCCGGGGCTCCACACACCGACATCTCTTGCAGGACACGCTTACCGGCAGACCCTCCCCGGCCACGGCACGACAGAGGGGAGGGTCCCGCCACTCAGGAAACAAACTCTCCAGCCAGCACCCGTGCCTCTGCTGACAATCCTCCAAGGGTATCATCTACAACTCCCTTCTCCCTGAGTTTGGGAACCAAGATAGGATTTCTGTAGAAACAACCAAATAACTCCCCAAACCAAACCAACCCAAAGAACACCTCCTCCTGCATCCACCGCGGCCAGGGTCATGGATGGTCACTTGGGCGGGGTGGAGACCAGGGAGACCCCAGCCCCGGGCGGGTCCTGGGAGGACTGGAAACGTGGCCCCGGTTTGCAAACGCCCTCGTCGGAACCCTGCGCCACGCACTCTGACTGTGCGCCGGCTTGTCTGTTAAGTCCTGAAAGGCAGAGACGGACTCCCTGCTCACCTGCCTGCCCAGCACCTAGCCCAGGGCCTGGCAAGCAGCAGCCTGAAAGAACATTCCAGAACTGGCCGGCGATGGGGGTGAGAGAGCCTTGACAGAACCTGTCGAGGGGCTCCCTCCACCTGCTTTGAAAGGGTCTGGGCTGACTGGACCAAGAATTTCCTGGTTCTGTGTTCAACGATTTAGCTCCAAATGAAGTTACTAAAAAACAAAAGCCCTGGCACAGGTCTAAAAACCAACAGGCCCCATAGGAAAGGGAGAGGGGCTGATGAGAGGTCCATCTGAATCTGAGAGCTGCAAGGGGCCTGGAAGACATGACCTCGTTCACCTGCAAGTCTAGACTCAGAGGCTTGACGGGAACTCAGCTCCCTAAACCTCTCTCCCAGAGAATGGCCTCCTCCATCTGGAGGCCTCTTAGCTTTAGCCACTGGGAAGTCCTTTCCATCTGAACTCTTTCTGAGATGGATGGAGACAGGAGAAAGGACCAGGGACTGGATTTTCGGATGCTCCTCATCTCAGAGGGGGGTTGAGCGGCTTGGCAAGTCACAGCGCTTGGGCGCCGGCGCCTCAGATCAGCACAGACCGAGCTGATAACCTGAGCTCCCAGTCTGTCTCCTTCTGTTCATCTGGGAGGCACTGAGGGACCAAGGGACAGCCCGGGAGGTCAGACACTCGGGTTCGGACGTGGGTGCAATGGTCTCACGCCCGGCCAGACGGACCACGCTTACTTGCAAGGGTTATTCCGGGAACTGAGCTGAGACCGTGCGTGTGATACGGTCGTCCTGGTCTAGAACAGCCTCCATGGATCCTGCCCCACAGAGGCCCGGCCCTGCTCTGCTTCTCAACGGCAGCACCAGCCTCGGCAAAGCCCCACCGCCCCGGCCTCCTTCTCCACAGGGCCCTCAGCCTGGGCTTCTTTCAAGAGGCCCACGGGTCTCCTCCTCTCCCTTCCTGAAGCGGGCACCCCAGACCGGCCCCTCCACCCGCTCCCTCCTGGAGCGCTGGCCTCACCACCCTGCCTTCTGCTGCCGCTGCCAAAACCTGGCGCTTTCCTGAGTTTACTCCTCTGCCCAGAGCTGGCTGGCCCCTGCTGCTGACAGAAGGGAGGCCCAACACCTCAGCCAGATACTTCCAGTTGCCCCATCATTAAGCAACTGCTAAATGCCGCCTGAGTGAGCGTCTCCATCAGCCCCGCCCTGGGCCCCCATCGGGCTAAATCTGCCAGGCGACCTTCTCTTTTTCCGTTTAGCCATGGAATATTTATCTGCTTCTGTGCCTAGTCCTCAGTGAGGCGCCGTGGGGACCTCGGCCGTGGTGTATGAGAGCCACGGACAGCCTCCCAAGGCCTTGCGCCCAGCCTCGGCACGCGGTGGTCCACGATGACACGCCACGAGAGCCACCGAAGGAGCGGAAAAGAGCACTGGAGAGTGATTTCCAGGGGGACACAGCTGTTCAGAGGACAGCATTCAACTCAGGGTGGGACTCTCAGGCCGGCTCCCTGGAGGAGGTGGTATCTGAGTGGTGAGAAGAGCTGAAGAGCCAGGGAGGGCCAGGCCCCGCAGAGGAACAGCCGTTTGGGTTTGGAGGTTCCGGGACACAGAGAAGTCAACGTCTACCAGGCCGCTAGAAACAAGGGTCTGGGGAGAATGCTGTGGAGCCTGATCACGAGTGTGGGACACGCTGTCAGGGTGAGTGCACAGGGAACGAGGACTAGAAGGGCCAAGGGCCAGCCCCGGAGGAAGGGCCGTGTGCTGCACGCCGGCGAGCAGAGGAGCCGACAGCAGAGGGGAGGCGGTCATAGGGGACTGAGAGAAATGCCGCTGGCCTCAGCACCAAGGCCCCACTGGGCACCCCTGTGGGATCTGCGGTGGCGAGAGCAGATGGCAGGGGCCGGGGGGCGGGGGGGAGGAGGAAGTGAAGGCCCTGAGGGCAGCATCCTCTCTGGAGAAGTCTGGCTTAGAAAGGAAGGGGGAAACCTGATGACAGCGAGAGGAGGCAGTGGGGTCAGACAAGAGCATTTTCAAAATAGGGAAGATCTCCAATGCTTACGGAAGGAACAAGACAAAAAGAAAGGCGTCTGCGGATACCTGATGACTTGAGTTTTTTTGAATGATACACATGTGGGCATATATATATGTATGTATTTGTATGCAAACTGCATCATCCACTGGACTCCAGCACTGATCAAATACAATAGGGCCCGTTTCTCCCTGATACACATGCCCAGGGGCTTCCTGGTGGCTCAGCTGGTAAAGAGCCCGCCTGCAACGCAGGAGACCTGGGTACAATCCCTGGGCAGGAAGATGCCCTAGAGAAGGGAGAGGCTACCCATTCCAGTATTCTTGCCTGTAGGAGTCCATGGCTCGCCCATGGGGTTGCAAAGAGTCAGACATGACTGAGCGACTCAACTTTCACACAGAACCAAAGATTCAGAATGCCCAGAAGTACGTTAATACCACAGTTCAAATATGATTTATGCATTCATCTAGCTTCTGATGTGGACCCTTCACATATCTGCCCATCTGCCTGCACGGTCACCCTCTTCAATGGGGATCTAACAGGGGCGTGCACAGAGGGAGGTCCTGGCCTGGCCTCTGCACGCAGGCACCATGCCGTAGCCTCCTCCAGCTCTTTGCTTTCAAGCTCAGTCTCTGTTCTCAGTAGCCTGATTCTTGTCCAGCCAGCTGCTGGCAGATGGAAAGGGATGCAGTCAAGGGTACAGGTAACTAGTGAAGGAGGGAGTGAGGAGGACAGGAAGAGACGTGAAGAGACGCTGCTCTGTGAGGTCAAAGAGGAAGGAAGACGGGGGAGCTCCATGAACACGCTATGACCTCGACTTAAGTGACTGTGTCGGAGGGAAGAGCATCTGTGAAGCAGGAGTCTGGGGACCTAATGAGGTTGGAGACACTTGGGGACCGATGCCTTCCAGGGTGCTTTTAGGATACGTGAGAATCCTAGGATCCTGCTCCAGAGATTCCAATGTAGCACCACAGCTCTGGGATGACGAGAGGAATCCGTGTGTTTAACAGATCCCCTGGATGATTCCAATGTGGAGGCCAATGGAGCGTTTCCGAGAGGCTGCGCTGCTCTGGGGAGTAACTAACAGACGAATGGAAGCAGCAGGGGTCTCAGAGGAGTCACAGCGGGCGGAGAAAACCTGCTGCCCTATAGGGGCTCCACAGCGCACCTGCACTGACTCAACGCACGCCCCTTTAATGTTCGTTCACGTGGCCAATCCCACCTAAAACTGACCTCTCTTGTCAGTTAAGTCAAAGCCCAATGTTGTCTTATATTTCCTTTTTTTTTTTCTCTTTTCCCCATTATGCATTTTTTATTGATACTTATTTTCATCCATCTTTTTGTTCTTTGGCATGTGTGGGCTTCCCATTGCAGTGGCCTCTCTCACTGCAGAGCCCCGGCTCTGGGTGTATGCCCCCCAGAGCACTGGCTGGTAATTAAACACACCAGTCCAGCCACTCCGCGGCACGTGGGATCTTCTGGGGCCAGGGATCGAACCAGTGCCCTGTTCACTGCAAGGTGGAATCTTTACCCACTGGACCACCAGGGAAGCCCTGTATTTCTTTTTTTTTCCAGGAAATCCCTAGCCATTCTAGCCCCCCATGAGCTATCCAACCCGTGAATTTCAACCTCAATTTCACCTATTCATCTCATTTGTTAAACTGATCAACAAGTTCAGCAAGCATACAGGGTACAAGATTGATAGATAAAAACCAACTCTCTTTCTACGTGCTACAGTGACAAATCCATAAAGGAAATTAATAAAACAACTCCATTTACAACAGTACCAGAAAGAATAAATCAAACCAAAGAAGTGCGAGGCATGTACCCTGTAAAACACCGTTCAAAGAAACGAAAGAAGAGCTAAGGAAATGGAAAAACAGCCTGCATTTATGGATCAGAGAATTTAGGACTGTGAAGACCAACACATTCAGTGAACTTCCATCACAACCCCAGATGGCTTTTCTGAGCAGAAATGGACACACTTAGCCTAGAGATCATAGGAAAATGCAAGAGATCCAGGAGATAAGAAATCTTTAAAAGGAAGAATGAAGTTAGAGGACTTGCATTTCTTTTTTTTTTTTTGGGAGGAGTGGGTCAGGCTGGGGAGGGAGGGGGGCGGGCGGGCCACTTCTATTGGTCTTTCATTTATCTATTTTCATCTATCTTTGTTCTTCGGCCCCTGTGGACCTCCCATCGCGGCGGCCCCTGTTGTCGCAGAGTGCTGGCTCTGGGCGCGTGCGCTCCAGAGCTCCGGCTCGGTAATTGGACACATCAGTCCAGCCGCTCCGCAGCACGTGGGATCTTCCCAGGCCAGGGATCGAACCGGCGCCCCTTGCACTGCAAGGCGGTGTCCTTACCCACTGGACCACCAGGGAAGCCCGGACTTGCATTTCTTAGCTTAAAAACGTACCACAAAGCTATAGCAATCAAGATCACGTGGTCCTGGCATGACAGACATAGATCAATGGACTGGAACTGAGAATCCAAAAATAAATTTGTGCCCCATTGGTTTTCAGCAAGAGTACCAAGATCATTCAATAGTCTTCTCAGCAAATGGGTGCTGGCACAACTGGGCATCCATAGTTTGAATGAATTTAGATCCTTATGTCATAACGTACAAAATTAACCCCAAATGGATCACAGCTCATAAAAAGAGCTAAAACAAAACAAAACAAAAAGCAAAAGAAAACACAAGAGTAAGTCTTCATGAAATTTTTTAAACTTTTTAATTTTTTTTTAATCATTTATTTATTTGGTTCCACTGGGTCTTAGTTGTGGTGTGTGGGATCGATCTAGTTCCCTGACCAGGAATTGAACCCAGGCCCCCTGCGTTGGGAACACAGAGTCTTAACCACTGGACCACCAGGGAAGTCCCAAGTCTATGATTTTGGATCAGGGAATGGTTTATGTATGATACCGAAAGCACAAGTAACAAAAGACAAAAAAAAAAAGGTAAATTGGACTTTATCAAAGGCTGAAACTTTGGTGTTTCACAGAACAGCATTAAGAAGGTGAAAAGATGGGCTCGCCTCGTGGTCCAGTGGGCAAAGAGTCTGCCTTGCAGTGCAAGGGGTGCAGTTCGATCCCTGGCCCGGGAGGATCCCGTGTGCAGCGGAGTGGCCAGACCGGTGCGGCCAATTACTAGCCAGTGCTCTGTAGCACACACGCCCAGAGCTGGTGCTCTGCAGTGAGAGAGGCCGCTGTAATGAGAGGCCCACACAGGCCAAATAAAGATGGATGAAAATAAAATAAATGAAAGACCAATACAAAAAAAGAGGCCAAAATTTAAAAAAAAAAAAAAAGGTGAAAAGAGAACTCACAGGACAGGAGGAAATGTTTGCACATGACATATCAGAGATAAGGGACTTGTGTCCAGATAACGGATTTATACCTGATAAGTATCCAGAATACTTAATAAACTCAAGAAGAAAATAACAATAAAAAAGAGAACATAACAATAAAAAGACAAATAATTGTAAAGCAAGCAAAGGATCTGAATAGACATTTCTCCAAAGAAGATATACAGTGGCCAGTAAGCACATGAGAAGGTGTTCTATGAGTCACGAGGGAAATGTGACCCAAAACCACAACAAGACACCACTTCACACCCACGAAGACGGCTTTAATCAAAGTGACAGACAGTAACAAGCACTGCTGAGGATCCAGAGAACCTGGAACCTCGTGCGCTGCAGGAAGGTAAAATCATAAAAATTTAATCAAATTAACCCCAAATGGATCACAGCTCATAAAAGAGCTAAAACAAAACAAAACAAAGCAAAAGAAAACACAAGAGTAAGTCTTCATGAAATTTTTTAAACTTTTTAATTTTTTTTTAATCATTTCTTTATTTGGTTCCACTGGGTCTTAGTTGTGGTGTGTGGGATCTAGTTCCCTGACCAGGGACTGAACCCAGGCCCCTCCATTGGGAACACAGAGTCTTAACCACTGGGCCACCAGGGAAGTCCCAAGTCTATGATTTTGGATCAGGGAATGGTTTATGTATGATACCGAAAGCACAAGTAACAAAAGACAAAAAAAAAAAGGTAAATTGGACTTTATCAAAGGCTGAAACTTTGGTGTTTCACAGAACAGCATTAAGAAGGTGAAAAGATGGGCTCGCCTCGTGGTCCAGTGGGCAAAGAGTCTGCCTTGCAGTGCAAGGGGTGCAGTTCGATCCCTGGCCCGGGAGGATCCCGTGTGCAGCGGAGTGGCCAGACCGGTGCGGCCAATTACTAGCCAGTGCTCTGTAGCACACACGCCCAGAGCTGGTGCTCTGCAGTGAGAGAGGCCGCTGTAATGAGAGGCCCACACAGGCCAAATAAAGATGGATGAAAATAAAATAAATGAAAGACCAATACAAAAAAAGAGGCCAAAATTTAAAAAAAAAAAAAAGGTGAAAAGAGAACTCACAGGACAGGAGGAAATGTTTGCACATGACATATCAGAGATAAGGGACTTGTGTCCAGATAACGGATTTATACCTGATAAGTATCCAGAATACTTAATAAACTCAAGAAGAAAATAACAATAAAAAAGAGAACATAACAATAAAAAGACAAATAATTGTAAAGCAAGCAAAGGATCTGAATAGACATTTCTCCAAAGAAGATATACAGTGGCCAGTAAGCACATGAGAAGGTGTTCTATGAGTCACGAGGGAAATGTGACCCAAAACCACAACAAGACACCACTTCACACCCACGAAGACGGCTTTAATCAAAGTGACAGACAGTAACAAGCACTGCTGAGGATCCAGAGAACCTGGAACCTCGTGCGCTGCTGGCAGGAAGGTAAAATGCTGTCGTCACTTTGGAAAACAGTTTAGCACTTTCTCAGGATGTAAAACACCGAGCTATCACACGACCCAGCAATTCAACTCCTAGGTAGAAATCCAAGACAACTGAAAACATAAACACACAAAAAACGGCACCTAAAATGTTCACATCAGCTTGAAACAGCCCCACAGTAGAAACAACCCATTGTCCATCAGCTGATGAATGCATGCAATGTATCCATTTATGGATAGTCCTGTAATATGATATTCCAATAATGGAATATTCTTTGGCAATAAAAAGGTATGAAGTAATAATGATATATGCTATGGCAATGGATGAACCTTGAAAACATTATGCTAAATGAAAGAAGGCAGTAAAAAAAAAAAGAACCTAACATATTTTGCAGCTTCATTTGTGCGTAATGTCCACAATAGGCAAATCCATAGAGACAGAAAGTGGATCAATTAGCCCCTCCTCCTCCTGCGAGGAGGGAGGAATTGCAGTGACTGCTAACGGGCCCTGGGTTTTATTTGGGGCTGATGAAAATATTCTGAAATTAGACAGTGGTGATAGAAAGTCTGAAAATACACCAAAAACCACTTTGAAATACTTTAAAAGAGTGAATTTTGTGCTAAGTGAATTATATATCAATAGAGCTGCTATTAAAAATAATAACTCCTGGGCTTCCCTGGTGGTCCAGTGGGTAAGGACACCGCCTTGCAGTGCAAGGGGCACCAGTTCGATCCCTGGCCTGGGAAGATCCCACGTGCCGCAGAGCGGCTGGACCGATGTGTCCAACGACCGAGCCAGGGCTCTGGAGCGCATGTGCCCAGAGCCGGTGCTCTGCGACGAGAAAGGCCACTGTGATGGGAGGCCCACACAGGCCAAAGAATAAAAAAAGGAAGTGAATGAAAGATAAATAAAAGTGGCCAAATAATAATAATAGCCCCTCTCCTATTGCTCCATAAATAACTGTGGATAGGGACAGTTTCCACCCTAAGAAAGCTACCCTACTCACATGGAAGGGAGCCCTCAAAATGCTAACGAAAATGTCCAAAGACAAACTCAGACAATGATAAAATACAACCACGTATATAAGTCAGAATTAGACAACCTGGTGTCTGTTCTTGGCTCTGTTGTTAACAGGCTGTGTGTTTGTGGGCAAGTCGCTTAACCACTCTGGGTTCCCTTTCAGTGAGAAAACTTTCTATTTCGAGCTCTATGATTTTTTTGTTGCCAGGCCGTGCAGCATGTGGAATCTTAGTTCTCAGACCAGAGCTTGAACCTGCAAGCCCTACACTGGAAGCGTGGAGTCTTAACTACTAGACGCCAGGGAAGTCCCTATAACTATGATTTTAAATGCTCAGGTCCACACCCCACAAAGTTGCCAACCTCATAACTATGTATTACTTCCTTACCATGTGCCAGGAGCTGTGCTAGGCTCTGGAAGACAGCAGTGAGCGAAGATGGCGCAGTCCCTGCCGTAAGACTGTTTCCGTTCTGATGGGGGAGGCAGACACTCAACAGCTCTACAGCCCCGTGGCTCCTCTCGTGTGACTCCCCAAGTCTGGGGAATCAGGGAAAGGCTCTACCAAGGATGACAAGTGTCAGCTGGGGTCTTAAGAGCCTTCCCAGGACTCTGAGCAAGGACGCCCTTATCTGTCCCACCTCTGTGCCCCTTACCTTGACACCTTGTGAGACATCCCCCACATTTTTGTCTCAGAGCTCTCTCTCATTGCCCACCCTCCCCATATCCCTGTAATAATTAAACAGCGAGCAGGTTCTGAGGCTTTTCTTTGGTCCTGGTACTGCTGAGTGCTTGAGAAGTATAATCACATGGCGAACTGTAAGGTAGGTGCTACGGGCATATTTATTTTATAAGGAAAGAACATGAGAGCGGTTAACTGAGGTGTGAGGGCTTACACACTGCTAGGGAGCAGAGGAGGCCAGGTCTGCCCTCAGAATTCAACCGCCAGGCCTGCTATGCTCTGATCAAAGTACCTGTTGCCTAAGGAAGCCCTGTTTTCAACCATGTGGTCCGTTTCTTACCCCAATCATTGCTCAGGAGTCCAAAAGATGGGCTCCTGATCCAAGAGTAGCCAGTCCAAGAGCAAGAGAAAAGATGAAAGAGGGCAAATTTCCCTCTTGGCCATTCCAAGTAAAACCCAGAGGGAAGACGCCAGGTAGGTACCCGGAGAGTCAGGGCAGCAGAGGTTCTTTGTGAGCGGACAGGTCAGAGTGAAGGAAGAGGGACTGACTGGGGCTTGCTGTGCCTCGGGTTACCACGACCCAGAATCACCCTAAGGTTCCATCTCCAGGGAACTGGCTGTGCACACCCGTTCACGTGCTCAGACTGCAGTGAGAGTCTGGACCTCAAAGTAAATAAAAGTCAGCAGTGACAGCCAGTGCTCCCCTGAGAGATTTACACGTGCCAATTAATTATGCCCCACGAAACTCCACAACGTTGATACTATGGGGATCCCTCCTTCACATACGAGGAAATCGAGGCTCGGTGAAGGTAAGCAACTCACCCAGAGCCACACGAAGCGGCAGCGCCAGGGTCTGAGCGCACGGAGCCTGGCTCCAGAGTCTCTGCCATACCTCCCTGTGTTCAGCCTCACTTGAAGGGGTTCCTTGCCACCCAACAAGCCGGGCCACAACCTCACTATTTGACGTTTCACACAACTATGTCTCATCTCCCAAAGTAGACAAGACGCTCTTGCAGGGCAGGAGCCACGCTCAGGTGGCACCCGGTTAGGAGAGCTCCGCGGACATGTGCTGAAATGAGAGCCCAAGTGCTTTTCTGCACTGCCTGGACTGCTCTCTGCATCACAGGCAAAATCACTTGCGTAGCATCCCGAGCATGTGGAGTCACAGGTCTGGGGCTACTTTCTTCACTCACTAGCGTTTATGTCACTAAGCGTTTCTTACCCTCCATATATTCCATACTTTAAAACCCCATAGGGGGCTTCCCTGCTGGTCCAGTGGGTAAGGACACCGCCTTGCACTGCAAGGGGCGCCAGTTCGATCCTTGGAGGATCCCACGTGCTGCAGACAGGCTGGACCGATGTGTCCAACTACCTAGCGGGAGATCTGGAGCGCATGCGCCCAGAGCCGGTGCTCTGCAGAGAGAGAGACCACTGCGATGGGAGGCCCACACAGGCCAAAGAACGAAGATGGAAATAAATGAAAGACCAATAGAAGTGGCCAAAAAAAAATACCCCAAAAAGCCTTCAGTCGGTGGAGAGGTGGTGTGAGGCAGCAAAAAGTGCCGGAATCAATTACTCAAGACGGGGGCTCTGAGACACCTGACAGACGCCCTCACTCAGGTCAAAAACTACATGGCACTGGGCTTTACACCAAACGATGTCATCTAGGATTTATAGTTGTATGGAGAGACAGTTGTGATGTTTCTGGCAGCAACTCTCCAGGTGCAATACAAGGGGCGCATTCTCCACGCACCTTGCATCTTGACCCACGTGCACATGTGCGCAGTGATATGCTGCGCACACAGGGCTCTGCCCTCGCGCGACTCTGGCATCGCCTATCACCTGTGCCCGTTTTCCTCACAGTCCCAGGTTGTTTCTACGTTTCCGTGAGCTGCTCAGATCCGTGTGGATTTAAGTGCCACCAGAGCCAGGCAGAGGTGGGCTTGGTTGAAGAGTGCTTTCTGGAAGAAGTGGAAGATAAGGCGCTGGAGGGGTGGAGGGAAGGAGAGGAGCACCCAGCTGGATGGGTCCAAAGGAAACATGTGGCCTGCACCCTCTCCCCATCTCCAGTGTGCTAATCTCCCAGCTGTAGCCCGAGACTGCGTGAGGGCACTGCCTTCCCGGCATTTGGCACAGGCCGTGTGCTCGATAAAAGTCAGCTAGTCCCTAGTTTGATCCCAGGTCCCGGCACCAAAAAAAAAAAGTCAGCTAAATGAGGACTGGGCAGGGCGCCCGGCTTCTTCCAAGGTGCCACCCTGAAGCTTCATCAGAGGCTCTGCTCACGGGGACTAGCTAGGAGAGAACTGGGCACACACTAGCCTTGGGTGCCTTCTCTCTTGCTCTGCTGAGCCCTCAGGGGCTCCCCGGACCCCCACCGCTCCTATCTGGAGAAAGGATGAGGGGAAGATGGTGACAATGCTCTCACAAACAGCAAGGCAGGTACTCTGAGGCCTGGGGCCCAGCACCAACTGGCATCCTCCTTTTCCGTCTCTGAAAACCAAGGAATCATTTTAATGCAGGGGTACGATTGACTGAGACTAGGTGAAAAATGAAGGCGGTGACGATTTCCCAAGACAAACTGCAGAAAAACCTATGCATCCACGTTTGAGGCCTGGCTGGGATGGGGTGGTAGGCAGCGGGATGAAAACTGCAGCTCAAGGCCGAGGGGCCGTGAGTCGTGGCTGCAGGACACGGAAGGGGAGAGCTCCAACGGCCCCTCACCGCTGGCGTGCGGGTGCCCAGAAACACACAGGAGGGGTCTGGAGTCACAGTGGTGAATTCTGAATGAAAGGCAGGGGCCAGAAGGGCGGAATGAGGCCAGCCCCTGAGGTCTGGGGTCACACTTCCTGAAGTGGCCCAGAATGGGCAGGTCAGACCCTTGGCCTGGGTGCTCCTCCACCAATACTTCCTACGCCCATGTGCCGTCCCTTCCAATTGTCCCCCTCCAAGCGGGGAGACTCGTGTGTGTGGTGGCCGCTCTGCTCGGAGATGAAATGCCCTGGGCGGGAGGGGGCTCACATACGTTAACAGCTGCAAACTAGTATCATCAATATCTGCAGCATCTTTTTAAACTGCCTGCCAAAGAGTGCCTTCTTAAAACCTTGGCTCTGCCTTCGAGGAGCTTACAAATCAGACACCAACACAGAGAATGAACACACCCGGAAGAGTTTCGCTCAAGTCTCAGGGGTAAGACTGCTTGTAAGGCAACGGCAAGAGAACCAGGCAGGGGCTTCCCTGGTGGTCCAATGGGTAAGGACACCGCCTTGCAGTGCAAGGGGCGCAGGTTCAATCCCTGGAGGGGTAAGATCCCACATGCCGCAGAGCGGCTGGGCCGGTGTGTCCAATTATGAGCCAGCGCTCTGGAGCGCACTGCCCGGAGCCAGTGCTCTGCGACAACAGAGGTCACTGCAATAAGAAGCCCACACAGGCCAAAGAACAAAGATGAATAAATGAAAGATAAATAGAAGTGGCCAAAAAAAAATTAAGAGAACCAGGTAGGAGAGGAAAGCCCAAGCCCCCTAGTTTTTTGCTGACCCACGAACTCAGACAGAATTTCAGTGCTGGAAGGGTCTGTCCCTTCCAGGAGGTCTAGGAGACTTCAGGGAGCTTCCAGGAAGCTGCTGGAATGGTAGAAAGAACTAGAACCCAAAAGCTTGGGCAGGGCTGAGAATCCTTGGGAAAGGCACGAGGGAAGGTCTGGTCTCTCCTGCGCTCCAGGCCCGCCGTGATTATTCACTGGGCTGTGCCCTGGCAGGTCTTCCTGCTGCAACCGGTGTGGCTCCCTGAGCCGGGCAAGGTGCCATTCCACCACCCCGCCACGGGGGAGCAGTGCCAGGAGGCGGGGCTGCCCCGAGAGGGCGTGGGGGAGGAGGACGAGGGTTGGGGAAGGGGGCCTCAGCCCACCTCCTCCAAGCACACCAGGACCGCACAGGGGACCCGAGACCTAGCTAAGAGTGACACCAGTGGGGGAACGAGGAAGAGAGACCTAGGGGCCAAGGAGAATGGGAGCTTGTGGTCCCCAGAAGGGACAGAAAAGAGCTGGCATGATGGCATCTGCAGCCAAACCACCCCCGGCCTGGGAGAGCAGGGCTGCCGGGGCCCGCGGAGCCTCTGTGTATCTGGGACTGAGGCTGGGCTGGGCTGGGCGGCCTGCCTGTCCTCCTTCTCCGAAGAAAAACAATAGGCCTGTTTTCCTGAGCTCTTCCTGTGACCCAGCAGGCCCACAGGAAGAGGAAGAGGGGGGCACAGGCAGGGCTGGCACTGAGGCACGGCCCAGGGGAGGGGGCCTTCAGTCTCCTACCACCTCACCAAGGCCTCAAAACCACTCCTAAGCGTCAGCCCTCTCAGTGCTAAACCACGGACTGCCCTGCAAATACAGCTTCCAACCCCCCCTTCCCCTGTCCCACTACCAACCAGATCACCAACCCTAAAGCCCCGCTAGAGGCCAAAACAAGAGACAGACAGACACTCCCGTGGGAGAAAGGAATTGGCCAGAGTCGGTAGAGGGGGCACCTCCTTGCTGAGCCAACAGGCTGAAGGGAAAAGAAAGTTAAGGTTAAAACCCTCAACTCGGGGCTTCCCTGGTGGTCCAGTGGGTAAAGAGTCCCCCTTGCAGTGCAGGGGGCACTGGTTCGATCCCTGGCCCGGGAAGATGCCACACGCCACGGAGCGACTGGACCTGTGTGTCCAATTATGAGCCAGCGCTCCGGAGCACGTGCACCCAGAGCCCGTGCTCTACAACGAGAGAGGCCACTGCAGTGGGAAAGAATAAAGATGGATGAAAAAAACAAACAAACAGGGCTTCCCCTGGTGGTCCAGTGGATAAGGACACCGCCTTGCAGTGCCGCCTTGCAGAACCGGCAGAGCGCCGGTTCGATCCCTGGCCTGGGAAGATCCCACGTGCTGCGGAACGGCTGGACCGATGTGTCCAATCAGCGAGCCGGAGCTCTGGAGCACATGCGCCTAGAGCTGGCACTATGCGACAACAGACGCCACCGCGATGGGAGGCCCGCAGGAGCCAAAGAACAAAAACGGATGAAAACAGAGAAATGAAAGACCAATAGAAGTGGCCCGCCCGCTCCTCTCCCTCCCCAACCCGACCCCCGCCCAAAATAAATAAATAAATAAATCTTTAAAAAACAAACAAACAAAATACAATATAAGAGACGCTTCTCCCCCGCAAAAAGCCTCAACGCCCCATCATTCGCAATGTCCAATAGTAAACTAGATGGCCTTCAAAAAAAACCCCTTCAGTTTTCACTACGCTCTGAAGTCGATGCTCCCCTCTGCCGTGGAGAAGCCTGCCCACACACCGGCGGGGCTGAAGTGCATCCTTTCATTCTGGTTCCACACGGTGAAGTACTCGGCCTCTGTTTATCAGTGGCTTTGAAGTGTTTTTATGGGAAAGGAGTGCAGGAAGGGAGGAAGGTGAGTGTGCCCTGGGAATGGAGGGGTGGGAGAGAAACCAGGAGGGGCGTTTCTGTGCTGGCAGAGGGAAGGTTGCAAGTCTCTCCTTGTGGGTCTCCACGCCACGCCAGAAGGACACACTTGATCATGAAGGCACACATAGATACATACAGAGGCAGAAGCAAGTCCAGGCTAGCACACACATGAACACAAATACCATTCTAATCAGAAACCAGTCAGAGCAGACAGGGGCCCTGCCTAAGCCAGGCCAGGAGCCATTCGCTCCGTGCCTCAAGTCCAGGTTCCCCACAGACTCGGCTGCCCTGACAGACGCCCGGGCTGGGGGCTTTATCCAGAGCAGGGGGCTTCCTGGAGAGGAGGTGGGCAGCGGACATGTGCAGGGAGCCAGATGAAGGAGCAGAGGAGAAACAGGCAGGCCATCAGTGAGAGGAGAAGAGGGGACCAGAATTTGAGCAGCCTGGTGCTGGTTCTAAAATGGCCACAGGCACGGCCGGGGACAGATGGTCTCTTTCTGATGCTGAGTTGGAGAACTGGGGAAAGGGAAAAGGAAAAAATAAATACCATCACAGTAAGGAATTTAAAAATAAACCAAAAAACCTACAAGATAAACAGCTTGCTTCTGAGGTTCCGCCTGGCTCCAGAAGCTAAGGGAAAACAGAGAATTACAGGCTTGGGGCGACAATTCCAAGGATCAGAAGACTGAGAGGTCATTCTAGCTATCCCCCTGCCCAGAGCTGGAAAGGGGCGTCTTCCCTTTGCCTCTCTAAATACTCACTTCTCAAGTCGCAACTTTCTAAGGCCTTTGCAATTAAAATGTTACAAACGGTCAGAGTTTGACCTTGGCTCTGCCACAGCGAACAGAGGCTGTCTCTGCCCATGGCCAACAGCCTCAGCGGTGGCGTCCACTCCCAGCCGTTGCCCCTGCTACCATGACCCAGCCACCGAGCTCTTCACAGTCCACAAGGTCCTTCCACAGTCACTACCTCATTCGTGCATCTGACCTGGAGGGAAGCCAGGCAGGAATGACTATCCCATTTCACAGATGAGAAAACCAAGGCTCCGAGACATTAAGTGTTTTCAAAGTGGAGCCTGGTTAGTCTTCTGATGGCAAATCCAAGGAGGCTTTCCATGGCACACACACCCCAGAGGTCTGTCCCCTGGATTCTATTTGCTTTCTGTGGGCCAGAGAGGCTCTTTCTTAGGCTCAGATCTGACTGCTTTACAGCAGATGATCCCAGGGATGGTGTATCTGGAGCCCTGCCCATTCCCATCATGTGCAGGGACAAGACGAGGGTTCTTGGTTCTTCTAAAATGCCATGCACCTTCTCACCTGAGGGTCTCTGCACATGCTGTCCACTCTTCCAGCTGCATCTCTCCCCTCCCTTTGACCTGGATGCCCAGAGCCCATCCTTCCAGACCTCCACACAGGCCTCATCTTCTCCAGGAAGTCTCCCTGACTGCGGTCCTGGTCCCGCAGCAGCCTGCACAGCACCTTTCATGGCACAATTACATTCTTGTGATTGACACTTTAAAATTGTCCTGTGCAAGACCAAGTCTTAGAGGTCAAAGTGTTAGCTGCTCAGTCATGTCCGATTCTGTGCAACCCCATGGACGGTAGCCTGCCACGCTCCTCTGTCCACAGGATTCTCCAGGCAGAAATACTGGAGTGGGTCGTCATGCCCTTTTCCAGGGGATCTTCCTGACAGAGGGACTGAACCCAGGCCTCCCACATTGCAGGTGGGGGGATCTTTCCGACTCAAGGGTCAGACCCGGGTCTCCTGCGTTCCAGAAAGATTCTCTACTGTCTAAGCTCCCTGGGAAGCCCAAGACAACATTCAATACCTTTCGGTTGAATGGATAAACATAGAAACAGAAGAAAGCAGGTGTTATCTAGATAAACCATCCCCTTTCCCTAGGGCAAAGGTTTCTAACATTAGTTTTGGGTTTTATCTCCATTTTCCCCCAAATAATCCGCAAATAGTCACTTAAAAGCAGTGAACTAGGGCACCTACTGAAAGTGAATCCGCTTTTGTTCTGTGCATCAGCACCCCATAATTTATATGCTAGTAAATATGTGTTACTAGAAAGCCAACTTTCCTATAGCAGGAACTCCTATGCAGCTGGATAGAATCAAATGGGAACATGAACAAAGACTCAAAGGCCATAGGAAGCAAGAGAGAAAGTGTCTCTATGGGGCAAGAGAGAAAGGGGAAGGCTTCTGCGGGAAAACAGAGCCGAGGATTTTGGAAAGGAGAAAGATGGGGGCAGAGGCTGGGTTAGGTGAAGGGCAGAGGAAGGTCACGTCTTAGACAACTTTAAAGGAAGGTTCAAACATGGAAGCGGATGACTCCGGGGACATGTGTTCTTAGCTGACACGGAAAGGCAGCAGGAGGTGAGTAAAATGGAATGACAGGGAATGGTCAGTGGACTTCACTGAGAATCAGAAGGGCTGGGTGCTGGTTCTGTTTCTTTCATATCATGAAGGCAAATCAGCAAATCACTTAGGCTTGCAGAGCCTGTTTTCTTACCAAACCAGACCCCATCCTTCCAGACCTCCACACAGGCCTCATCTTCTCCAGGAAGTCTCCCTGACTGCGGTCCTGGTCCCGCAGCAGCCTGCACAGCACCTTTCATGGCACAATTACATTCTTGTGATTGACACTTTAAAATTGTCCTGTGCAAGACCAAGTCTTAGAGGTCAAAGTGTTAGCTGCTCAGTCATGTCCGATTCTGTGCAACCCCATGGACGGTAGCCTGCCACGCTCCTCTGTCCACAGGATTCTCCAGGCAGAAATACTGGAGTGGGTCGTCATGCCCTTTTCCAGGGGATCTTCCTGACAGAGGGACTGAACCCAGGCCTCCCACATTGCAGGTGGGGGGATCTTTCCGACTCAAGGGTCAGACCCGGGTCTCCTGCGTTCCAGAAAGATTCTCTACTGTCTAAGCTCCCTGGGAAGCCCAAGACAACATTCAATACCTTTCGGTTGAATGGATAAACATAGAAACAGAAGAAAGCAGGTGTTATCTAGATAAACCATCCCCTTTCCCTAGGGCAAAGGTTTCTAACATTAGTTTTGGGTTTTATCTCCATTTTCCCCCAAATAATCCGCAAATAGTCACTTAAAAGCAGTGAACTAGGGCACCTACTGAAAGTGAATCCGCTTTTGTTCTGTGCATCAGCACCCCATAATTTATATGCTAGTAAATATGTGTTACTAGAAAGCCAACTTTCCTATAGCAGGAACTCCTATGCAGCTGGATAGAATCAAATGGGAACATGAACAAAGACTCAAAGGCCATAGGAAGCAAGAGAGAAAGTGTCTCTATGGGGCAAGAGAGAAAGGGGAAGGCTTCTGCGGGAAAACAGAGCCGAGGATTTTGGAAAGGAGAAAGATGGGGGCAGAGGCTGGGTTAGGTGAAGGGCAGAGGAAGGTCACGTCTTAGACAACTTTAAAGGAAGGTTCAAACATGGAAGCGGATGACTCCGGGGACATGTGTTCTTAGCTGACACGGAAAGGCAGCAGGAGGTGAGTAAAATGGAATGACAGGGAATGGTCAGTGGACTTCACTGAGAATCAGAAGGGCTGGGTGCTGGTTCTGTTTCTTTCATATCATGAAGGCAAATCAGCAAATCACTTAGGCTTGCAGAGCCTGTTTTTCTTACCAAACCAATCCCATCTCAAAAGAGTTCATGGATTTTGATATCCACCCAGTGCTACAAATTTGCACAGTCATTATGAAGCGACTTGCCTCCCAGAGACTCAATGGAAAAAAAGTCTGTCGGAAGGTGATTTTCCCGGCATTTAGAGTCAAGAGTGGCAGCCCAGGAGAAACGACCCAAAAGTAGAATTGTAAGGAGGGCAGGTGAGAGAGAAGAGAGAAATGAAGGACTGCGGCCTCGGAGGCAGGGCTGAGAAGGGCAGCGGGAGAGGCGGTCCCTGGGAAGCAGACACTCAGAGAGCAAGGGCAGAGCTTGGAAGCAAGGAGGCAGGAAGAGGGGAGACGTCAAGCCCATTCAGGCTGGCAGACACGAAGCTCATGGAGGAGGACAACAATAATCAGGGGCTGGATAATAATAAGGCTTCTCCCTGCTGGTTTTCCATTGTAGCACAAACAAACCATTAGACCTCATTGCCAACCGCCTCCTGCGGGAGTCAGGTGTCCACAAACGCCAGGCAAGAGGCTGGGGAGGCTTCATGATCCACAAAGCCTCTGTCTCGTCTGACCCCTTCTAACGGGCTTCTGATTCCAGAGGGGAGACCAGCCAGACACCATGAAAGACGACACAGGAAAGAAGGCTATGCCAGACCGGGAGGGGACGGGGGAGGGACTAGGAGACGACACCCTGGAAGGAAGGGCAGAGGGCACCAAGCTGAGTCAGTTGGGAAAAGAGCAGGTGGAGGGTGGGGGCCCACCCACAGGGAGGGGGAGGAAGGACTGGCTGAATCACAGACTTAGAAAGAGTTACTCTTTGAAGGGTGGAGACCAGATATTCTCTGGCCCCACCAAGGACCAACTCAGAGTAAATTGCAGCCCAAGGGGTACAGGTGAGACAGAGGGAGGGACTTCCTGACCAGCTGGATGGAGCAAACACGCTCATCCAACTATTCCCCTGACCCATCTCTCCTCTTCTTTTCCGAGAAAGCTTCCCCAGCTGCAGTCCTGCCGGGTCACAGTTAGGGCCCTGTGACCAGCTCACACACACATTCAACAAGCCTCGAGTGCCTGGTAGACACTAGAATGTGGCCATGAACGAAAGAGATGGACCCTTCTTCGTGGAGCTTACGGGAAGCAGACGTTAATCAGACAACGACGTAAACTTCAACTGTGACAGACTGTAAGAAAAAGTACAGGGCTTCCCTGGCGGTCCAGTGGGTAAGAATCTACCACCTTGCAATGCGGGGGACACGGGTTCGATCCCTAATACGGAAGGTCCCACATGCTGTGGAGCTAGTAAGTCAAGGCAGCCCAGCTGCTCAGCCTGTGCTCTAGAGCCCTCGAACCACAGCTGCTACGGGAGCTTGTGCGCCCTGGAGCTCCTGCTCCGCAAGGAGAGAAGCCACCACCACGAGAAGCCCAGGCACGGCCACTGGGGTAGCTCCCACCTGCCGCACTCAGAGAAAGGCCCAGCTGCAGCAGCGGAGACTCAGCACAGTCAAAAATAATACACATACATAGATAAGTTTTTAAAAAGCACAGAGCCCCATTAGAAAGACTGAAGTGGGGAAGCTCTGAGACCCTTCGGTCTCCAGGCAAGCGCAGCAAGGATCCAAGCAGCCTTTCCATAAAGCATTTTCACACATTTCTGTGTAAAGTCCTGTCTCTCACATCTGAACAAAGCTGTGTATCCCCATCAGAATGTCCCTGAGGTCTTTCCCGCTGCCCCTGGCAGAGAGCTTCCCCTGGGTGGGCCCGGAGCTGCCACACACCAGGGCCTCGGGGCCAGAGGGACGGCTCAGCCACTGGCCTGAATTCCTGATTCAGGGGGCCGGGCAGACAGGAGTTTCAAGTTCAGACATTAGATTCTGAAGTTGTTCTTTCTTCCAGTGAAGCTGGAAGAGGGTAGAAGGCTCTAGGGTAGGGAAGGGGAAGCCAGGCCCACACCTGGGGGCTGAGTGACTCACCCACCCACAGCCATTGAGGCTGAACTCAATACACTGGGTGGTTTTCTCTTTCCCCAAACAAAAGGGAGGAGGAGAGGAATGTTAACAGAACCCCGGGAGACATCCTTTCTGGGCACTTTCACTAGGGAAATCACACAGCTCCCACCTATCTAAGGAGCAGTTAGCAAGCTAAGCACTTCTATTTAACCCTCAAAACCCCGGGGGTGGGTCTTGTTACCCTCATTTGACAGATGGAGAAAATGAGGCATAGAGGTAGCTGTGGCCTTGCCAGAGATCATCCAGTAAGTGACAGGACTGGAGTCCGGATTCAAATCCATCTCCAGCACCTATGCTTTGGGGGGTGAGTTATAATGGGGAAGGCCCCATTCTTCAGGTTCCTCCCTATCTTCAAAGAACAAGTCAAAACGTCCTCTCTTCCCAGGTCAGTCCTCACCGGCTCTGTCTGCTCCCGCCTCGGCTCTAACAGGCTCAGAGGAGCCTAAAGAGGAGAAGGGGACGACAGAGGGCGAGATGGTCGGACGGCAACATTGACTCAATGGACGTGAGTTCGAGCAAACTCCAGGAGACGGAGGACAGGGAACCCTGCTCTGCTGCAGCCCACCAGGTTGCAAAGAGTCGGCATGACATGACGGAGTGACGGAATAACAAGAAGCGCGTGTAATACTGACGTTCCTAACTTCAAACAATCCTCCAGACCTTTCGCTGACCTTCTCTTTCTTTGGTATCCTTCCCGGATGCCCTGCCCAACGTCCGCTCCCCAACTTTGTCCTCAAAGACTTTCAGGAATGAAGAGAGGAAAGAAGACAGGAGGGGCCTCTTGGGTCTGGGGGACCTTAAGGATAATCCAGTCCAAGGATTCCCCAAGGGCCTCGGCATCGGCTCGGCCAGGAAGACGACGCCCACACCGGGACCCCGCCCTGGAAGAACTGAGCCACCTGGGATGGGGGCAGGGCCCGGGTACAGTAGCTGGGTTAGAAAAGCTACCCAGGTGACTCTGAGCTGTTCTCATCTGCTTGTTGTGCAAGTGAGGAAACCAAGTCCCAGGGAGACGACGCTCATCCTGTACACGAGAGGGAACTGAAACAGGAACCAGGTCTCCCAGCTCCGGATCCCGCGCCGGGTCCCTGTATCATGTTGCCTCAACGCCAACAGAGTCAGCCGGGCTCCCCTCGGGAGTCTCCGGGGACATCACTCTCGCTCCATCTGGGCAGGTCCCATGGCCAGGGCAGGGGACCTGCGCGGCAGCAGGGGCGTTCCGCATTGACTCGGGACACACGCCTCATCCGCAAAGAACACGCCATGGACTCGGGGCTAACCACAGACACAGGAGCCCGCTGTTTCTGTTGGGGCCTGGGCACAACGGCAGAGCGGGAGGAGTCTCTGAGTTGAGATCTAATCAGCTCGAGGACCCTGGTGGACCAGGGTCCACGGCTGGAACCTTTAAAACTGTAAGGTGGTCCACGGAGGCTCTCCTTGAAACATGGACACTTAAACCGCTCTTTGCGTTTCTTAGCGGCAGTGGTGATGTCCCCATCCAGGCAGGCACCATGCCCGGCGGCGGGGTAACACCTAGGGAAGGCCGCGTTCCCCTGAGGGAGGGAGGGTATTCCTCCGTTCACACCTTGAGCACCAAGGGTGAGAGAGCCAGAGTCAGCCCAAGGAAAACCACCCGCCTCATTCAGTGTCAGTTCACAGAGAGAAAGCGGCTTTCGATCGGAGGGACAGGGACTGAGGGTGAGGAGTGTCGCAGGGGCAGACCTGCACGGTGACGCCGACTGTGGGCTGTGCAGAGAAAATGGAGAAATGGCCGTGAGACCTCAGACCCTGGGACCTGTCGCGAGCGCCGGAGATCCAGAGAAACAGCCCTGAACAGAGGACCCTCAGTTGCCCCTGAACGTCTGGCTCAGGGCTCTGTGGCCTGGATCCTGACCTGTAAAGACAGGCCTCTCAGCCACGTGGGGCTCCCCTGCCCTCCTCTCTTCCCAGGTGACTTGAGTAGCAGGCCGGCCACTCCTTTCTTTTTCCTCCTTTTTCCCCACGAAGGTCAATGAAGCAACTGTGAGTGGTGTGGACAAAGGCAGGAAGGCTGGGCAGGCCACGGAACTGGTCACCCGTATTCTAAGAAATACAGCTCAATTCTAGGTCACGCTTTGCTCTGTCCAGGCGTGTGGACAACACAGAGGAATATAGCCCGACCAAGCTCCACACTGCAGGCCTGGAGGCCCAGGAGGGCGACATCAAAGGGGCCTCAAAGGCTGCCCTCAATTTCCCCGAGACAACTTTAGCAGCTAACCGCTCCTTCCTCCCTGGGAGAATCTAGGCCTCCGCCGTGGCCTTTCATTCCACAGGAGAGCCGCTTCTGAGCTCAGACTGCCTGAAATGAAACACCTACCCTCCCTCTACTTAATGTCACCCACGTTTCAGGAGCTTTCTGCTCTGAACGATACACGAACATGTGTCTGTTGAGTAAGCTTCCAGTCGGAGCTGCACCCCTGGCCACCCCTGGGAAAGGCGGAACACGGGAAGGACACAGACCCTCCACTGGGTTCAGTGTACTCATCTAAGGATGGTTTTCTTCCATTTTTAAGAAGACCCCTGGCTCTGTTAACCCAGAAACCCCTCACACACAGAGAAATGCTGTTATGTCACATTCGCTTCACCCCCTGCATGATCTTCTTCCCCCCTTCCTCTACAGCCACCCACCAGTTCCCTAGGATGGGAAGTAAGAGCAGAGAGGAATAAACAAGACGATGCTTCTAAGTGCAACACAACCAGACGGCAAACCCTAGCTGGGAGAGGGCAAGAGGAACTGAACGTGGAAGAGAAACCCTCAACTTCTCTTTCCTCTGCCTATATCTTTCGTGATTCCCTGTGGCCATGTCACTGAAACTCCCCCTCAGAAGCCGGGGGAGAAAATGGAGAAATGGCCGTGAGACCTCAGACCCTGGGACCTGTCGCGAGCGCCGGAGATCCAGAGAAACAGCCCTGAACAGAGGACCCTCAGTTGCCCCTGAACGTCTGGCTCAGGGCTCTGTGGCCTGGATCCTGACCTGTAAAGACAGGCCTCTCAGCCACGTGGGGCTCCCCTGCCCTCCTCTCTTCCCAGGTGACTTGAGTAGCAGGCCGGCCACTCCTTTCTTTTTCCTCCTTTTTCCCCACGAAGGTCAATGAAGCAACTGTGAGTGGTGTGGACAAAGGCAGGAAGGCTGGGCAGGCCACGGAACTGGTCACCCGTATTCTAAGAAATACAGCTCAATTCTAGGTCACGCTTTGCTCTGTCCAGGCGTGTGGACAACACAGAGGAATATAGCCCGACCAGGCTCCACACTGCAGGCCTGGAGGCCCAGGAGGGCGACATCAAAGGGGCCTCAAAGGCTGCCCTCAATTTCCCCGAGACAACTTTAGCAGCTAACCGCTCCTTCCTCCCTGGGAGAATCTAGGCCTCCGCCGTGGCCTTTCATTCCACAGGAGAGCCGCTTCTGAGCTCAGACTGCCTGAAATGAAACACCTACCCTCCCTCTACTTAATGTCACCCACGTTTCAGGAGCTTTCTGCTCTGAACGATACACGAACATGTGTCTGTTGAGTAAGCTTCCAGTCGGAGCTGCACCCCTGGCCACCCCTGGGAAAGGCGGAACACGGGAAGGACACAGACCCTCCACTGGGTTCAGTGTACTCATCTAAGGATGGTTTTCTTCCATTTTAAGAAGACCCCTGGCTCTGTTAACCCAGAAACCCCTCACACACAGAGAAATGCTGTTATGTCACATTCGCTTCACCCCCTGCATGATCTTCTTCCCCCCTTCCTCTACAGCCACCCACCAGTTCCCTAGGATGGGAAGTAAGAGCAGAGAGGAATAAACAAGACGATGCTTCTAAGTGCAACACAACCAGACGGCAAACCCTAGCTGGGAGAGGGCAAGAGGAACTGAACGTGGAAGAGAAACCCTCAACTTCTCTTTCCTCTGCCTATATCTTTCGTGATTCCCTGTGGCCATGTCACTGAAACTCCCCCTCAGAAGCCTGGAGCCAGGAGGGCGGGGAGTGTCCTGGGTGGCTAATGACACACAGACTTGGGAAACAGGTCACTCACCTGACTCGACAAATAGGAGGCATCGGCCACGCCAGCCCTCTGCTGGGCTCTGCGCAGGCACAAAGGGAGGAGACAGCCCAGGGGTGGGGGAGGGGAACGGGAGCTGGTGGTTAAAGGGAACAGTGTTTCAGCTGGGGAAGGTGAGGAAGCCCTGGAGAGGGGCGGGGGTGATGGTTGCACGACAGCGGGCATGTCCCTGATGCCACCAAACTGCACACTTCAAATAGCTAAAATGGTAACTTTCATGTGGTGTCTATTTATTAATAACTACAATTTCGAAAACCTGTGAGGTGGGAGGGATGAGCTCGTCTTTCCGCCTTCTGAAGAAGGGGGCTTCTTCTGAACCATTAACCTTCTTTCCTCCAGAATACGTCTGTATTCTTGCGCACTCTTTCCTTTCCCACCATCAGAGAACTCCGCCTGGCAGCCCGACTTCCAGAGATCTCTACCAGTTCTGGGCACAGGCCCCTCGAGTGCTGTAGTCCCAGCATGTGCCCACCAACGGCAACCTACCAGCTGTTCCAAAGGTTAGGGCTAAGGTCGTTAACTTAAGGGCAAAAAAAATTTTTTGGACTTCCCTGGTGGTCCAGGGGTTAAGAATCAGCCTGCAAATGCAGCGGATGTCAGTTCGATCCCTGGCCGGGGAACGAAGATCCCACATATGCAGAACAACGGAGCCCTCCACCACAACTAGAGCCATGTGCTGCCATGAAAGACTCCGTGGGACACAACAAGGATCTCCAGGGCCACAACCAAGACCCACTGCAGTCAAATACATATAAAAGATGTTTACTAAATAAAAGGTAATCCTCTCTTCTCAAAAAATGCTCCCGTGTGATTAAAACCTGTCCTCTACCAAGACAAGAACCTAGACAGTGAGCTCTTTTTTTTTTAATTAATTAATTTATTTATTTATTTTTGGCTACTCTGGGTTTTCACTGCTGCCACAGGCTCTTTTCTAGTTGCAGGGAGTGGGGGCTATGCTCCAGTTGAGGTGAGCAGGCTTCTTGTTGCAGTGACTTCAGTAATGGAACTCGGGCTCTAGGGCACACAGGCTTCAGTAGTTGCAGCACATGGGCTCAATAGTTGTGGCTCCGAGGCTCTAGAGCACAGGCTCCATAGTTGTAGCTCACGGGTTTCATTGCTCTGCAGCATGTGGGATCTTCCCGGATCAGGGATCGAACCCGTGTCTCCTGCACTGGCAGGCAGATTCTTTACCACTGAGCTACCAGGGATGACCCGATAGGGAGCTCTTGAAGGCAGTGACCCACTGCCCTCACAGGTTGCCTCCAAACCCTGAAACAGGCCATGGTTTCAAAGTTTCCTAAGACAAATCTTTACTGTAGACACTTTTACAGACACTGTTACTGTCCCGAGTGAGCCCACCAAGCCCATTTCCCACAGGCCGCGTGTCTACTTGATCAAAGCAGTGGAAAACAGCACTGCGTCAGGCACAGTCCACAACAGGAGCTGCAGGGCGCCCTCCCCTCCACACGAGCCCAGGGAGACACCTGCCACCCGGGCACAGGCCTCCAGCAGCGCAGCGGCACACGGGCTCAGGTTCTGGGGTGAGGCAGACCTCAGCCTGACTCTGTGACCTGCTGCTTACTGGCTGTCCAACCTCAGGCACATCGTTTAATTTCAAAGTTCTGTAAGCCTAGATCTCTTCATCTTGAAAAATGGGGAAAAGATCCCACTTCAAAGGGCTACAGTGAGGAATCATGACTCGACACAGGAGGGGGCGCTCTGCATAGTAAGTATTCATTATTTTTCCTATTCCACCCCAGAACCCCTTCTGAAGTGAATCCACATTAAAATACCAACGATGTGTATCAGAGCCATTTTCTTTCCAAACTGGAAAGAGAAAAGGGGGGCTTCCTAGAGGTCTGAAGGGATAAACGGGAACGGCCAACTTCTGAACCATGTGCTGCCTTGTCCTTCCCAATCCCGCTCTGTGGGGTTGAAGGTAGTTTCCACGTGGAGGACATTGTGAAGGTGAGAGGGACTTTCCCCAGACCTTCGCTAGATGAGACCGAGAGCCCATCCGGTGCTCCTGCGTCGCTTCCCCACAGTCAGATATGGACGGCAAGAAGCGAGGGCGGCCCTGCTACATCCACGCATCCCCGCCAGCCCCTCTGCGCCCAGCTGCTCCCTCACCCCCAGTGCTCTGTCCTTCGTTGAAGCCCACACCAGGCACAGAATCTTTTCTCCTCTAGTCACTCCGCCGCGGGCTGAGCAACGACACTCCCTCAGCATACCTCTGGCTTCAGGGGGCCAACCTCACCATGCAAAGACTAAAGAGAGGAGAGACAGACAACTGCGCCAGCCTCCTCTCTCACACTGGGACCTCACGCCTACCTCCTCCTCCCGCCTCCCCGCTGCTCAGATTGTAGGGCACCCATGCCCAATTGTTTTGTTTCAATTGCAGTCTAGCTGATTTACCACATTATGTCAATCGGTGGCCTCCAGAAGGGTGATTCAATCCTCTCTATATTTTTAGATTATTTCCCATTTCAGGTTATCACAAGATAAGAGTCGGTCTGAATCTTTTTCTTGAAGACTCTTCTGAGCTGCTCAGAGCTGAAGACCAAGTCTGACATGCTTTTCAGCCACTTTCTTACAAATGTGCCTTGAAAGAGGGAGTGGGTGGGCGGTGAAGAGAGAACATGAAAACCGTCTTCCTTGCAGTCTGGCTTTGGAGCCTGCCCATCTTACCTCCAGAGGTGTGCGGGCAGACAGATCCGAGCTGTGAGAAGAGCTTCGTGCCATGTGCACGAGCAGAGTACAGCCCACGCTCCTCTCTCCACCCGGAAAGAAGGGGGCTTAGGACCTACTTCTGCCTTCATGGGAGAAACATGTCCAGTCCTTTCCCTGACCTTTCCCATATCCACACAAGTTCACAAGCGGCACGATCGGCGAGGTGGGTGGAAAAACGATTCTTCAGGGTGCTGTCCAGTCATTGCAGAGTGGGTCACAGCCTCGACCCTGACATATTAATCCTTAAGGTCGTTAGTTACTTCTGAGCCAAAGTGACAATGAAACCTCCCTCCCCAACACTTCCGAACACCTCCCAGGAGGACAGAGCCTCCTAGGTGAGAAGCACTCAGGACCTTGACTGTTTTGTGTCACGTGGTGCCTAGTACACACGAGGCGCTCTGCTGCAAAAGTCACACGAAGGCTTAGCTCCCGATTTTTTACCCAGAGAGTAAGTACTGAACCCTACCATGTGCTCTGCAGGCACTGAGGCTCAGCAGGAAGTGTGGACCATGGTCTCTAAACGCAAGGAAGTGACAGGAAAGACAAGACCACAGAATAAGACTTAATATGGGTGATACATATTCAAGTGCCAAATAACAAGGTCCGTGAGAAGGTGGAGAAGGTGACCAGTGAAGGCTGGCACGGTTAGGGGAGTGGGAAAAGTGGACATTGAGATGGCTGAAAGGAGGTGGAAATTTCCTCCCTCGGCCTTACTGATCCTCCGTGTGTCCTTGCAGAGACCACTGTTGAGAGAAAACTCCTTCAAGCCTGCGGAGCAACTCGGCAAACCTGGCCCTGCAGATCCTGTCCTCGGATGGTTTTAGCAGAAGAGGGAGGGAGAAGTTTCCCCTCTTCCCTCAGAAGACCCGCCGCCGTGCGCTTGCTCTCAGAGGTCCTCCTCGTCCCAAAGGCAGCACGGACAGGCATTCACCACCACGGACAAGATTAGTCACAGGCTCTGAGCTGGAGCGGGGGGCGGGGGGCGGTTCCCAGCTGTGACGACAGAAACCCTCTGCTTCCGTGTGACCCTTGTCTCACCGTGAGGACACACACTTCCCTCCTGGGGACGGCCCAGTTCCAGGGTTTCCCACTCCTGACCATCCCCAGATTCCACCCCCAGGTTTGCTTCCAGCTACTCTTTCTGTAGTACTATCAGCCTGGGTTTCTGACATGTGATTTCTCTTTCAAATAACCAACCAAATGTTATGTGCTCTCATGGCATGCTGAAGTTTTCTGCTACAGTCCTTATCATGGCGTGCAATTTTCTGTATATGTGTTTTATGAATGTCTCTCTACTAGATTATAGGAAAACCATGTCTGCCTTGTGCGTCATTGCATCCTCTGTGCCTAGTTCGTTTCTTCCTCAAGAAGAACAGGAAATCCTACCCACCTATAGCCAGTCTATCTTTGGTGCTCTGGCCACTGGGCAAAATCTCCAGGGACTCCCTGGTCACCACAATTCCATCCCTTCATTCTCTCTTCCCTCTACCATCTCCTACCCCTGTTTTAAGAACAAAAAGCCTCAAGCATCTTTTCAATGACCCTCTAGAGGAGCTTCCCATAGAGGGAGGAATCCCAGACTCAAGTTGAGGACTGGCTGGTTAGGAGTAGAAGGGCAGGGAGAACAGGAGAGAGGAGAGAATGAACGTGGGCTTCTCCCAAGTCATGTTTTTGTGTCTTTCTATATTCTGCGGACATTCAAGAAATGCTTTGAGAGGTGACTTATTAACCTGATCACTTTTTGTTCAATTTCTCTACCTACTCAAAAAAACACTGAGGGAGCTGTGGGTGTAAAGGAAGTGCTGGAGGTGGGGTAAGACTGGATATCAGATTTCAAGATGAGGGACCAGGGACAATAGAAAATGAGTATGACTGACCAAGATTGGAGTTAACAAAAAATTCCTCACCCTGAGGGTTCTAAGATAAAGACGAAGGCAATAACAGTTTAAAAAGTATTGGGGGGCAGGTAGCCTCAGGCTGCAAAGGCATCACTCAGGTGGATGCTTCCAGAACTCTGATTACACAGCTTAGGACAGCATGAACACACTATTACTATTCTTCCTGTAGTACCTAGAACCTGATTCTCAATATAGCAGACCAACAATACTTGGTGACTGACTGACACAGGAAAGGATGCGACTGTTCACTCTCTCTGGTACAACTTTGGAGACAGAAAGATCATGCGGGCAGACTCTCAGACGGCTTCTGGAGATGTTCCACAGCCCTAGCATTATTTTATGTTCCTGGGTTGAGAAGTCACTGCATTTCTTATTTATAGACCAAGGTCAAAGTACCAGCTTGTAAAGGGCGGCTGCACACTTCCTGCTATCTTGTCCCCAGGATGACGGGCAAGGGCACTCGACCTGCCCGAGCTGTGGGAGTCGCCACGTTTTAGACACACAGGTCAGAGTGGAAAGGGATGGAGGCCCGATCTAAAATCGGGATTCTATACAGCATAGAGTTAACGAAGCCCCTGGGAGAGGCGTGAGGCGGTGGGCCAGCCGGCTCTCCTGCTGACCCTCTGAACTGCAAAAACCTCTCTTCTCCAAAGACCCTCCCCTCCGTGCCTCACAACGGGCAAAGGCTCTGTTCTGCCTCAGCATAAAGGGTGGAGCTGTCTCCCTCCTTGCTTGGAAGATGGCTGAACACCTCATTCTAGCAAAGTTCTCTGCCACCTTCCTTCCATCCTTTGGCAAACATGGCTTTTCAGTTCACTCCAAGTGCCACTAGCTCCCCCAAATAGCCCCACTCCCATCTGCGCTTCTCTAGGGAAAAAAGTCCCCACTCAAAGCCCCTGCTTCTGCAGCAGGAGGTCAGCCTCCCCAGCCCGGGCCTGAGGCGTCTGCTGTTAACATTCGGACAGTGAGCACATCAGAGAGGAGCGGCTGCTCAGCAGCCTAGAAACACATGCCCGGCTCTTCCAGCGGTGCTGGCTGCCCAGCCTCTCCAGAAAAGGAAGGGGGCGAGACACTCGTCCAGAGAACAGACACAACACCACAAGACCACTTGGGCAAGAACGTCTCTGTCACCACGACTGCCCAGCAACAAGTCCCTCCTGACTGTGCACCATGGTGTTCTTTCAGTACCCACGGGGCACAGCCCCACGGTTCCAAGGACACTGCAGTTGAAAACGACCAGCTGGCTGAACGTAAAGAGAAGCTGCTCGCTTTTGAAAGCAGGTCAACCACAAGGGGCGACGCAAAAGCAAAGAGGTCAGCCTGGGGTCTGCTCCCTCCTCGTCCCATCCACTTCCACTGGGACTTCTCTGTGAGAAGCCGAAAGTTCCAAGTCAGAAGATTCTTCTGGAATATGACCAAGCTTGGACACGGAGAAGGTCTGAAACAAGAGGCCCATTTTTTCTCTCTTGGAAGAGCCTAACTTTACTTCCAGCCAGACGGAGGCTTCCAGAACTCTGTTTACCACCAGACAAGGTTGGATTTCCAAGAAACAACTCAGAAATCATATATTCTTAGTTGCATGCGTATAAAAGGCAAGAGAAAGCCTAACCAGCAGAATGTTTATTGAATGCTTTCTCTAAGCAGGCATTCGCTGGGAGGTTTCGCTTGTTAGGGCACACATCTGACTTCAACAGTCGAGTCCCCACTATGTGCAAAACACTGTTACAAGCCCTGGGGATGCAAAACTGAACAGAACAGTCAAAATCCTAGCTTTCACTGGACTTATATTTTAGCCAGGCATGATAAATATAAATATGTCAGGTGGTGACAAAGACTATCAGATAAAACAAAGCCGGCTGAGGGATGCTATACAAAAATTTATATAAAAATGAAGTGGAGGAGGGAGTGCTATTTCAGATACACTCGAGGCGGAAGCCTTCTCTGATTGTCATCTGATAACAATTAACAATAAGGGCGACTACATGGTCATGATGGGGCAGGGACTGGACTAAGTACTCAAGGTGCAGTACCTCACCCAGTCCTCAGCAACTCTGTGTTCAGTAACCATCACCCCTACAGGGAGGAGCAAACGGAGCATTAGGGAGGTGAGGCTCCTGAAAGAATCTGCAACCAACCAGGGAAGAAGGGGAGAAAGGCCAAGGTTACTCAGTAAGCGGTAAAAGTGGGGACTTGAACTCAGGAATACAATCCCACGCTTCTGGGCTGGTGGACAGATGGAGCCTCAGAGGGGTCGAGCGTGCCTCTGGTCACCCGCCTCCCCACACATGGATAAGAGACAGTGCCATTCAGATCTTCCCTGATATCAGCCTAGGGGTCTCATCACCAGCAGAACGCCAAGCCTTATCTTGAAACAAGAGAAGAACACCAGCTTGAGCTCTTCCAGGCCGGCTCATACACACTGACTATGCTCCTCTCCCGTCCCCATCCCCACACCCCAACACGAGACGATGCATTTGAGGAAAACAGAGTCTTCTACTCATTCTCCAGGTTGCCATTTCTCACTGGAAAACAGACAGGATCAGAACAAGAGATGACAGAGCCAGCTGCTCTACAGAAGCTCTCTGAGGTGGGGCGGAGGGGACAGGTTCCTCCCCGAGGAAAGTTCACCAGGCCTTCTGCAATCCCACTTCAAAAGAAGCACCCCACCCCACCCCAAGCCATGCAGTACTGGGGTGAGAGGCGGGAGGGAATGCTTTCTTAAGAAGCAGGAGGCAGGAAATCACTGGGAGCAGGTCAAGGCCTTCTCTGGAGGAGAATAGGGCAGGAGACTACTGAGGAAACAGGCTAACAGTGCTTCAAGTAGAGAAGTCAAGAAGGGAAATACCACATCCAAGGTCAGAGGGTGTCTGCTGGAAATCCCAGGCTGCGGGTCCAAGCCAAACTAATAGAAGAGGCTAGAGGAAAAGAGAAGCCCAGGCAGTGTCCCACAAGGTTTAAACCAAAGGTCACAGTTTGGACCCACCTGTTTTTATTATATTTAAGTCACCACAGCCACAGGAACCTGCAGCCAGAGTTAAACAACAACCAAGGTCGGAAGGGAAGGTGGGGCTCATCCTATAGATGAGTACATGAGGGGAGTCTGGATTTCCATCCTGTAGCCCAGCTGGCTTGACTTGAGAATCTCATTTTAAACAGACCTTAAGCATCTCCCTCCTAAAGCCCTAGACCGTCTTCCCCACCTTGCACACACATACAGAGAGAGAAAGACAAAGAGAGAACTGCAGAGGCTTCCCTGGTGGTCCAGTGGGTAAGGACACCGCCTTGCAGTGCAAGGGGCGCCGGTTCGATCCCTGGCCTGGGAAGATCCCACGTGCCGCGGAGCGGCTGGACCGACGTGTCCAATTACTGAACCGAGGGTCTAGAGCGCATGCACCCAGAGCCGGTGCTCTGCAATAAAGAGGGGCCACTGAAATGGCAGGCCCACACAGGCCAAAGAACAAAGACGGATGGAAATAAATAAATGAAAGATCAATAGAAGTGGCCAAAAAAAAAAAAAACTTTATTAAAAAAAAGAGAGAGAGAGAGAACTGCAGTGTTCCATTGCCCTCCTCAGCAATTCAGCACCTTATCCGAAGCAAGTCAGGTCTCCTAGCTCAACACTGCACTAAACAAACTATGACCTGAATGGCAAGAAAAACTGTGTCACCTAGAGAAACCCAATTAACGACATGACTCTGCTCTCTTCAATTCCCCTCTCCTCTCCAGTCATATCCGGGGCACCTGTGTGGCTGACCGCCTTTTCCCGCGATTGGCCATGTTCCTTGGCCAACTCAAAAGCCACAAGATGATTTCAGCAGGGGCCTCCGGAGCAGCTAATCCAGAGATGAAAAATCCTGCTTTCCCCAAACACCCTGGCCTGTGGAGAGAGCCTGAAGAACACAGGACAAAAAACACCCCCCAGGGGACAGGCTAGAGTCTTCACATTGAAGTCACTCAGTGGTCCCTTAAGCCAGGGCTCCCTGCTGAAAAAAAAACACGTAAATGCTGCTGAAAGCTCCCAAATAGGACGTGCAAGAGCCCCAGAATAGGTATTTCCAAGAAATTCCTGCTGCAGTGGTTCCTTCTGATCCCTTTCCTAATGAGCCCCTCCCTGGAGAAATCGCCATCGCCTCCCCCGCCTTCCAGGAAAGCCATGAATGCCTAAGCTTTTCCAAACCCAAAGGACCACATGCTGCACGTGCTTGTGTGTGTACAGACCCATAAACATCCTCTTCCCAGCCCAGGCCAGAGTTTCTGAACACAAGAAACGCGTCCCCTCCTCCCCCGGCGCACTTGACTTTCCTCCCAGCCCCACTGCAGAGCTGGTAATGTAATATGCGGGGACCCTGAGACCGGAAATGCCTGGTGCCGGACTGCTGCACCTGAAACGCGAGCGAAGGCACCGGGGGCGCCGAGCAGGGGTGTGAGGGCGGCGGCAGGAGGTGTGCAGCGGAGAGGGAAGGCTGGAGTGCCGGCCGAGGAAGAGCTGCAGTTCAGAGCTGGGCGAGGAGGAGAGGGGGTGACGAGGGGGAGGCCGGCGAGGCAGTGGCAAAGTCAAAATTCCAGAAGCCGAGAAAGGGAGGGAGGGTGGAGAAGACAGAAGTAAGCGTAAGGGGGGAAGAGGCCCCAAAGGGGTTCAGGGGCCAGGGCGGGCACCACGGTAAAGATTCTGCAGGTTCAGGGGAACTAGAGGGTGACCCGCAAACACCTGGGAGGAAGGGGGTCCGGAAGCTGAGTAAAGGTAGAGAAGAAGGGCGGAATGGGGGCGGGGCACCCCAGGGCGGGGACCGAACTGGTTCCCAGAATCTGCAGCGCGTGGAGAACGAAGGGGAGCGGAGGGCGGGGACCCGGCGGCGGCGGGCGCCCGGCAGAGGGGCGGGGGTCGCCACGGGGGACCCGGCGCCCCGGGAGCGCGCGGCCACCCGCTCTCCTGCGGCGGGGACGGGAACCGGGGCGAGGCTGGGGGGCGGCGCGCTCACCCGCAGGGCGGACAGGTCGATGTCGTCCAGGCTGCGGGCGGGGGCTGGGTCGCCCATGGCCTCCGCCGGGAACGGGGCCCCGGGGCCGCTCACGCTCCGGCTCAGTTATTCCGCTGCCGCCGTCGCCGCTTCTCCCCCATCGGGGGATCCTGGGGGCGGACTCCGCCGCGCCTCCCCCGGAGAACGGGGAGGGGGAGGGCCGGCGGGAGGGCCGACCCACCGACTGACAGGAGCTCTCGCCCGGGAGCCTGCAACCCGAGCCGCCCGCCTCTCCTGCGCAGGCGCGGACTGGCCGCGCACCGGGAGGGTGGCGGAGGGAACGTGACGCGAGCGCGCCGGCCTCCCCCTCCCCCTCGGCGCCGACACCTGCGCGCAGGCGCAGGAGAGGGAGTGAAAGGCGCGCGCGAGGACGGAGGGGCCGCGCGAGCCTGGCGTGAAAGAAGTGGGCGGCGGCCGAGGCGGCCGCAGAGCGCGCCCACCAGCTGGCGCGCGTGCGCACACGCGTTTCCTTCCCTTCCCCGGTTTTTCGCCCTTCCTCTCCCCCATTTCCTTCTGAGCGCTCCCAGGAAGTCTCTCCTTCCTTTTCCCTCCTCTCTCGGGTGCCCAGCTGCCAATCAAACCACCCACCTCTCTATTTGCGGGGGAAGCGGGGCGGGACCCAACCCCCTCTATTACTGGGGGGGTTGTTATGGTAACTCCCCACGCGAGGGCTGGGTGGCCTCTAGATAGGATGGGCTGTCCACCCACCTAATTGCCATGGCAACAGTGGAGCCGCTGAGGGAGGGGCCTCTTTGGGAGAACTTGGCTGGGGAAACCATCTGGGGGCTGGGGCGTGGAGAGGGGATTGGCTGCCTCGGGACTGCCCCTTTCCTCTTCCCCAAATGCAGTGGGAAGTGTTGAGATCGTGATCTCAGATCTGTGGATAGGAAATCTTCCTGAAGACCTTTGTCTCTGCATCTCTTGTACTGCACAATAGAACTGTTTCCACAATTATTCATTGACGGATCACTGGAGCTGTGCGTGGGGATGGGGTGGCAGGGAGAGGGGGAGGGGTGGCAGGAAGAGGCGGAGGGGAGGAAGAGGGATCTATGTCGAACCCCTTCAAACGTTACTTGGGTCACCTTAGGACTAGTCAAGTTGGCCATAGAACCCCCAGCCGCTTGCCTCCCTGGAGGCTTGGTAATGCTACAGAAAGAATAAGGAATCATGTTTTGCCACTGACATGCTGTGTGACCTTGAGTCAGTTGCTTTGCTTCTCTGGGCCTTTCTTTCATTGCAGGTTTGAAAGAGAAGGCTATTTGATATTTGAGATCACTTCTAACAATGATAATATTTCTGCAAGACTCCACCTCGAACTTTGTAAACATTACTTTTGGTGGTTTTTGCTTAGTCTCTTAAGTCCTGTCCAACCCTTTTAGACGCCTTGGATGGTAGCCCACCAGGCTCTTCTGTCCATCAGATTTCCCAGACAAGAATACAATAGTGGGTTGCCATTTCCTTCTCTAGAGAATCTTTCTGTCCCAGGGATCCAACCTGTGTCTCCTGCATTGCAGGAAGATTCTTTACTGCTGAGCCACCTGAGAAGCATATGAACATCACTTAGGAGAGTTCAGGGCTTACCTTGGTGACTCAGAAGGTAAGGAATCTTTCTGCAATGCAGAAAACCCGGGTTTGGCCCCTAGGTAGAGAAGTTCCCCTGAAGAAAGGAATGACTACCCACTCCAGTATTCCTTTTCTTTTTTTTAATGTAATTTTGGCCTCTTTTATTGGTTCTTTATTTATTGATTTTCATCCATCTTTATTCCTTGGCCTGTGTGGGCCTCCCATTGCAGTGGCCTCTCATCGCAGAGCACTGGCTCTGGGCGCATGCGCTCCAGAGCACTGGCTCACAATGGGACACACCGGTCCAGCCATTCCTCGGCACATGAGATCTTCCCAGGCCAGGGATCAAACCAGTGCCCCTTGCACTGCAAGGTTGACTTCACCCACTGGACCACCAGGGAGGCCCCCACTCCAGCATTCTTGCATGGAGAATTCCATGGACAGAGGAACCTGGTGGGCTACAGTCCATGAGGTGACTACAATTGAGGAACCACAACTGAGCAACTAACACTCTCACTAGGAGAATTTAAATGAAATCCCTAGAAAGAGGCAGACGCTCTCCTTTCTAGATCTTTTGTACATTCCGTTGCACATGCAGCCTTGCTCCCCTGCCCTTCTCCCCCTCCCCCTTCTCTTTATCTTTTGACCTTGTCAAGCCACACCACCACTCACCTTCAGTACGCTTCGCCTCCTACTTGATCGTCTTGCTTGACCTCTTTGTGGTCAACTCTCCATGCTCAGAGTGTATGGTTTTTCTCAAACTCACTCAAATCTGATGTCACTCTCCTGTTTAAGATCTCTCACTGACTTACCACTGTCTTTTGAGTTTACAGTGTGGCAGTCGTGACCCATCCAGATTTTACCTGCTTTTCTGGCCCTCTTTACCATTCCCCCTCACATGCTCTCACCATACAGAAATCCTCTCCATGCCGTTCCCAGAACTCAACAGACCCTCCTCCAGCCTTTGCACTTGCTATTTCTTCTTCCTGGAATATTCTGACCATGCCCATTCTCATTGCCTTTTGCGTTGGCTTTTAGGTCTAAAGTATCTCCTCCAGGAAGCCTTCCTAGACCCCCTGAGACTGAGTTTGCCTCTTCTGTTTTATCAACCAGGCTTAGACCCTTGGTAACATTTAGCACCTTGAGTTGTAAAATGTTGAATCTCCTTAAAGACAAGAATTCTGTCAGCCTTGTTCAACACAGGGCCTGCCACCCACTAGAGGTTTAGTTACATGTAAGTGAATGAACACCTTTGTATCTGGGTAGTCACTGGGTAGTAACTCAAGGACAAGACCATGGGATAGTAGGAAAAAACACAGAATTTAAAGTTAGTGCTCTGGGCTTCCCTGGTGGTCCAGTGGGTAAGGACACCGCCTTGCAGTGCAAGGGGCACCGGTTCAATCCCTGGCCTGGGAAGATCCCACGTGCCGCGGAGCAGCGGGACCAACGTGTCTAATTACCGAGCCGGAGCTCTGGAGCGCATGCACCCTGAGCCGGTACTCTGCAACAACAGAGGCCACTGCAATGGGAGGCCCACACGGGCCAAAGAACAAAGATGGATGAAAATAGATAAATGAAAGACCAATAGAAGTGGCCCACCCGCCCCCTCCCTCCCCAACCCGATCCCCGCCCAAAAAAAACTTAAAAAAAAAATAAAGTTAGTGCTCTGTGCAAATCATTAACCTCTCTGAAGTTCAGTTCTATTATCTGTAAAACAGGGTGATAACAGGGAGGTCAGAATAAAATAAAATTAGGTATGTGAAGCACTTGGTATGTATGAAGTCCTCAACAAATATACTAAAGCCTAAGAGTAAGGTATTAGTAACTTGGGCCTCAGAGAGGTGAATGAAAAAAGCACAAAGCACTAACTTTAAATTCTGTTTCTTCCTACTATCCCATGGTCTCGTCCTGGTGGCTCAGATCATAAAGAATCTTTCTGCAATGAAAGAGACCAGGATTCAATCTCTGGGTCAGGAAGATCCCCTGGAGAACGGAATGGCAACCCACTCTAGTATTCTTGCCTGGAGAAACCCATGAAAAGAGGAGCCTGGGGATTCTGTATTTCCATGGGGTCCCAAAGAGTCAAACATAGCTGAGTGACAAACACTTTCACTTTACCCTAAGGCAGTGTTTAATAAAGAGATATTGAATCAATGAATAACCAAGGGGCTTCCCTGGTAGCTCAGTGGTAAAGAGCTCGCCTGTCAATGCAGGAGACATGGGTTCGATCCCTGATCCAGGAAGATCCCACATGCTGCAGAGCAACGAAGCCCGTGAGCCACAGCTATTGAGCCTGTGCTCTAGAGTCTTAGAGTCGCAGCTATAGAGCCCATGTGCCCTAGAGCCCGAGTTTCACAATGAGAGAAGCCATTGCAACAAGAAGCCTTCTCACCTCAACTAGAGAGTAGCCGTCACTCCCTACAACTAGAGAAGAGCCTGCAGCAGCACTGAAAACCCGGAATAACCTAGATTAAACAAATAATAATGCATTTCTTTACAAAAAGAAAAACCAAATTAAGATCACAAGGGTAGGCTAGATGACCAACCAAACCTCAACAGGCAATGGAATCTGGGTGCGGGGAAAGATGCAGAAACAAGATCGGCCCTGTGCCAATAATTTTTCCCTTAATATTTATTTATTTATTTATTTGGCCCCTTGGTCTTTGTTTGTTGTGTCATCTTTCTTAGTTGCTCCAAATCATGGGGGATTTTGTTCCCCGACCAGGGATCCAGTCCATATTCCCTGTATTGCAAGGCAGATTCTGAACCACTGGGAAGTGGGAAGTCCTCGTGCCGGTAATTATTGAAGCTGGAGTATTGAAGCATGGGTACCTAAGGGGTCATCATGCCCTGTTGTCTACTTCTATTATATATGAAATTCTCCATGATAATTTAAAAGGAGACAATGTGGTGGAGGACGCCCTGGCTCGGGCATCAAGAAAAGTTAAAATAAGGACTCCCCAGTGATCCAGTGGCTAAGACCTTGGAGCTCATGATGCAGGGAGCCTGGATTCAATCCCTGGTCAGGGAACTAGATCCCATATGTGGCAACTAAGAGTTAGCATGCTGAAACAAAGACCCTGTATGCCACAGCTAAGACCCAGTGAAGCCAAATAAATATTTTTTAAAAGGGAGGGGAGTTAAACGTAGTAACAATAAGTCAAATTTTGGATCCCTGGCAGCTTAATAGTGTGCACAGACACAACCACTTTCAGATCCTCCCACCCACCTTGGGAGGTTGGTTTATTCCCTTCATCCTGGGTCTAAAGCCAACTCTTCCGATTATTAAGCCCACTGCTTTTTTTCCCTGTCCTGTGGGGGTCTCCGTTCAAGAAACTCCATGACCGGTGAGGAGGCAGCAAATAGATCAACAGACAGCATAAAGCAGAAACCCACCTACCCCAGCCCAGCCTGGGGCAGCAGCTGCCTCCACCCACAGTTAAAGAGGTAATGGTCCCCTAGGGAAAGAGGCACTTAGTGCTGGCAATGAGGCTAATTACCAGAATGCCAATTAGTACCTGGGGACCGCTATGCTTGGGTTGGGGGGGGGATAGGGAGGCGGCGGGGTGGGGTTGGGGGTAGATTACTTTTGTGGAGAAGGCTTTTTCAGAGGAACAGAGGGTTGCATTCAAAGGAGAGGATGGGAGCAAGGCCCATAGCATCCCCTGTCTCCACGTCACCATCCACAAGCACCCCTCCTCCAGGAAGACATCCTAAACGATTCACTGTTTCCCCTCTGTTTCTTTCTGCTCCTGGGGGAATGAAGGGCAAGAGCTGAGACTGTGCTAAATGTTTTTCTAATTGCAAAATATTTCAGATACACAGAAAGATATGGACTACACACACACACACACACACACACACATTCATACCCCACAACCCAGCTTGAAAAGTAAAGGTTTTGGGATTTTCCTGGTGGTCCGGTGGCAAAGATTCTATGCTCCCAAGACAGTGGGCCTCTGTTGGATCCCTGGTCAGGCAACCGAGATCCTACATGCTGCAACTAAGAATTTGCATGCCACAACTAAAAGATTCTGCATGCTGCAACTAAAAGATCCTGCATGCCAAAACAGAGATCCCTCAGGCCGCAATTAAGCCTGGCTCAGGCAAATAAATGCTTCCCTGGTCGCTCAGAGGGTAAAGAATCTATGCAGGAGACCTGAGTTCCATCCCTGGGTTGGGAAGATCCCCCAGAGGAGGGCATGGTAAATCATTACAGTCTTTGTGCTTGGAGAATCCCCATGCACAGAGGAGCCAGGCAGACTGAAGTGCATGGGGTTGACAAGAGTCAGACACAACTGCACGACTAAGAAGAGCACACAGCCAAATAAATAAATAAATATTAAAGAAGAAAAAAAAGGCTTCCCTGGTGGTCCAGCGGTTAAAGAGCCCACCTTGGGCTTCCCCTGGTGGTCCAGTGGGTAAGGACACCGCCTTGCAGTGCAAGGGGCGCCGGTTCGATCCCTGGCCTGAGAAGATCCCACGTGCCGCAGAGCGGCTGGACTGATGTGTCCAATTATCGAGCCGGAGCTCTGGAGCGCATGCTCCCAGAGCCGGCACTCTGCAACGACAGACGCCACCGCGATGGGAGGCCCACAGGAGCCAAAGGACAAAGACGGATGAAAATAGAGAAATGAAAGACCAATAGAAGTGGCCCGCCCGCTCCCCTCCCTCCCCAACCCGACCCCCGCCCAAAATAAATAAATAAATAAATCTTTAAAAACAACAAAAAAGAGTCCACCTTGCAGCACAAGAGGCACCAGTTCAATCCCTGGCCCGGAAAGTGCTGCACCGGTGTGTCCAATTACAAGCCAGCGCTCTGGAGGACATGCACTGCAGCGAGAGAGGCCACTGCCATGGGAGGCCCACACATGCCAAAGAATAAAAGATGGATGAAAAATAAATATAAATTAAAAAGAGGCACGATGGCGGGGGAGAAGTCACCAGTTCAGAGAGCTCTCTCTGTATACCCATTATCCTAGCCTTTTCTCTCCACCTGCTGTAGGAGGTAACCTTCCTCAATCCAGTGTGCACTACGCTTCCTTGAACACAACACCATTATTTTCTTTCTTCCCTCTGCAGCAGCACCAACCAACAGAACCCTGTGCAATGACAAAAATGCTCTCCGTGCAGCATGCTAGCCACTAGCGGAGAGTGGCTCCTGAGCACCTGAAACGTGGCTGATGCAAGTGAGGAACTAAATCTTCACCTAGCGCTAATTGTAATAAAGTTAAATGTAAATAGTCAAATGTAGCTGGTGGCTACGTCACTGGACAGTGAAGCTCCAGGACCTAAGCACCTGTCCTACAAGGGTGGGGACTTTGTAGGGTCACTGTTGTGAGTCTAAATGATATCTGGCAAAGAACAGGTGCTCTGTAAATATGGAAGTCAACAACTGAATCTTTATAGCAAGTCAGTTATGTAAGTATTACTCCCAATTCCCGGTTGGGACCACCAACGCCCAGAGAAGTGAGGTGACTTGACAAGGTCACCAAGGTAAAAAGTGACCAAGTCTGGGATTTGGGCCCAGTTCTTCCTGGCCTCGAGCCTAGACCCTTACCCTCTCCTAGTGGCTTCTCCAAGCCTCCCTCCGTGTAGTCACTTAAGGACCAAGAGGCAGCCCCTCTGGGCCCTTTTCTGGGCACCTCCCTCCCTGAAGCTGCACCCTCAGCTCCACTGTCCCCTGGGAGTCCTGGTTCTGGTCTACCCTTCCTTCTACTGAGGCGGCCCTGTGTGAACCCAGCACCAAATGATGGAGCTCTGAAAGCCACAGACGAGTGGAGTGGGGCAGAGACGGAGCCACAAATAGAGGAAAGGAATGGGGTGGGGAGAGAGGGTGAAGGGCCTGGGGGGCCTGGGGGGGGCCACGGAGACATGCACTCAGTTCAGCTGAGGAAGAGGCAAGGACCTTTTCTAGGCTTTTATTTATGAAATGCTTATTGAATTGATACAAAGTTAGTGTGTGTCAGCAGCTGCTGGGGAGGGGTTTGTGCACATCCCCCCTAACCCCTCTGCACCATGGGCCCCAAAGGCAGCCAGCCACCTTAGCAGTGCTGAGCTGGGAGAGGCCCTGGGGCAGGGAGAGGGTTCCAGGTCATGAAGACCAAGGGAAAGAGGGGAAGGCCCAGGGCCGAGGCTGCTCTTCCCGGGATAGGAGGCTGACCCCAGGCGTCCTGGCAGGAGTCCTGCTCCTCCTTTGTCATAGTGGTTTGAACTGGGCAGTGATGAGAAAGAACCTACTGGGATCCTCTTCTGTCTCCCCAGCCTGGGATTGCGAATGTCCTCTTTGGTTGTTTCTCAGAAGGGTCCTCTGTGACTTCTCTCGTCCCCTCCAGGGGTACCTGCCTGCCCCCAGGTCTCAAAGGCACTGCCGTCAGTCCTCAGGGCTAAGAGGCAGAGAGCCAGATCCGGTGGAGCCCAGAGGCTGGTGACCTCTTCCGGACCGGAGCCGCAGCTATGTCCACACTTCCAGGGGCATCACACCCTCCTTGCTACCCAGAGGCGGCAGCAAATACTCATCCTCCAGGAACTTGAGGGGGAAGTGGACCAGGTGGCCCTGGACCTGGGTGAGTTCCGACCGGGCCAAGGGAGGGCTGACCGTGGCCAAGGGCTCCACCGCCACGTACTCCCGGAGTGCCCGCAGGGAGCGCGTGGCATTGGACGGCAGGCATCGGAAGATCTGTGGGCGGAGGCCACGGAAGCCAATAAGGTTTGAGGAGACTCTGCCAAGAGTCCAAGCCCAATTGGGCTGCGTGGCCAAACTCCCACACCATTATCCCCTACACTGGCCCTGAATCTCATGACGTCCCCAGACCCTCGTCCCCTTATGAGAATGCCTGATGAGTGGCTCTTCTCCATCCCACCCTGAACAGGATAATCCATGAACTTCCCAGGACCAGCACTCCCCACCCCAGCCCACCCCCACCTGCTCATAGATGTTGGCATTGCTCTCGGCTGTGTTTTGCCACAACTCGAAAAAGTCATCACAGACAGGGTCTCTGAGATCGAGGTTCGGCCGGGCATCAGCCCCTAGAATCACGCTGCAGGAGAAAGGGTCCCGGCGGGGTCAGATTAAGATCTTTCAGGGGCCTGAATAGCAAACTTATGGTGCATCTACCCAGGTAATCGAAATTAAATGCAGAGTTAAACAGTAGAATCAGGGTAAAGGAGTCCAACAGAGCTTTCATTTGTCCCTACTTTGGAACTACTTCAATGTTTTAAAATAAAAATACCAAATTATTTTGGAAATATGTTTTTTTTTTTTTTCAGGTTGGTATTCCTGCTTTGCAGGTACCCTAAACTGGATTAACCTGCCTCTAAGTAGTAAGTAAGTACCAGTAAGGAGCTTCCCCAGGTGGCACTAGTGATAAAGAATCCGCGTGCCAAAGCAGGAGACATAAGAGACACAAGTTTGATCCCTGGTTCGGGAAGATCCCCTAGAGGAGGGCAGGGCAACCCACTCCAGTATTCTTGCCTGGAGAATTCCATGGACAGAGGAGCCTGGCAGGCCACGGTCCATAGGGTTGCAAAGAGTAGGACACGATAGGACGATTTAGCACAGCACAAGTACTAGTGACCCAGTACTTCCTCTAAGCGATCCTGCACCTGCTGAAAAGGCAGGCCCCTCCCCCTCCCACTTCCCCCCCACCTAGCAGCGCCCCACCTGGCTCTACCTGAAGCAGTGTTTCCGCAGGCTCAAGGCAAACCTGCCGGCCTGATACTCCACCCCGTTCATAAGGGACGGCTCCATCTCCGTGTCCTCGATCAACACGGCCAGCTCACTGTCCCGCTTCCCCAGCAAGCTCCGGTCATTGATGTTTGCCGAGCCTGCAGTGGGTGCAGGACGCACTGTGTCCTCCTGAGCCCAGGGAACCCTCTGACCCCATCACCTCTACCCAAGCACCAGCCTGTGGGCAACACGCCTTCTTTGCCCTCCCTCCTCAACTGGACGTCAGCTGCGAGCTCCACCACCACCGCCACCCGTTGCCCTGGCTGGGCCCTGCTGCGCCTCTCCCCACCCTCCTCTCGTTGCTGGGGACCAGATCCAGCACTGACCAATGATGACCGTCCTGTCGTCTGCAATAAGCATCTTGCTGTGGATATAGATGAGCTCTGAGACTGGCTGCCCGCCCAACTCTGCGTGTGTGCGAAGCCCACAGATGGAAATATAGTCCCGCCACGCGGTCCCCACTGTAAGAGATTGGGGGGGAAGGAAGTGAGGTGAGAGGCACCCTCCACGGCAGGTGGAGCCCAGTTCCATCCACCTCCTCACTTCGGAAGCCCTATAGAACCTGTCTATACATCTCTCTGCACTAATAGGTCACTAAGGGCTCAGGCAGTGGTCACAGAAGTATGCAGGCGTTACAGCCAAAGGAAGGCCGGCCACGGGGCTCCAGTCCCTCAATTTCCCCCTCCCAGGGGTCAAAGGCTTGAACCTCCAGCCCCCAGCACTCACTGGCTGCTTTGAGACGGTGCAGAATTGAATATTCCCCACGACACAGCGTCCTGATAAAAAACAATGGGTGAAGGAGGTGGAGACTGGGCAGTGGGTGGGGATGTCAGGAGAGAGGTGGACCTCAACAGTCCAGCAAGAGATCAGGGCCGAGTCAGGATGGGGCCACGGAAAGGCAGTCTGGCCTGGGGAGGGAGGCGGGGCGAGGCGGGGGTCACCTGTAAGTGAAGTGCAGAATGGCCTGGATGGAGTTACCACCACCTGTGGAGATGTCCCCCTGGAACCCGGGGAGGAGAGGCAAAAGCACGTAGACCCGGAAGCACTGCCCCTGTCTGGGGAGGGGCGAAGTCAGAGGTGTGACCCTTCCCACAAGCCCCACCCCGCCGGTCCGTCTTAAACCACGCCCACAACCCCCAACTTGGCAGCCCGTCCACCTTACTTGTGGGCCTTCAGGATTCTGTCCACAATCTCATCGCCCACCTTGTTCAGCACTGTCCGCCCATCTGAGCAGCTAATGAAGAACTGATTCTGAAGCAGAAGCCAATGACAGACGTCAGCAGCCTGGCCTGCGCCCCTCTCTCGGCTGCCTGTTGCCATCCCCACCCCCAGCCTCCAGGCCCTGGGCCCAGGCCTCTACGGTTCCCCAGGTCCTGCTATGCCAGCCCTCAACGATGGAGCCCACTGACATCCTAAGTCTCTGCGCCACCCTCACCCCTGTCAGACCTCAATGTAGAGGTAGTGTCGACTCTCTCTGATGGTGTGCAGATAGGCATTGAGAATGGAATTCTCCAGGGTCCCCGCCGACCAGCGATCCACTGACCGCAAGACCTGGAAGGACGGTGATAAGGTTGTGGTTCCTGAGTCCGAGAGTGGAGGGGTCTGGGGGGCTCTCGGGTCAGGGAGAGTGGGCGGGGCATGGCGCTGAAGGCGGGGCCTCACCTGCACAGTGGCGCACTGCGCGCCGGAAAGCATGAAAGGGAGCTGGTTTGCGGTGCTGGTGGACTTCGGCAGCAGGTAGGGGTACATGGATATCTTGTACTTGGCCTTGGTAGTCTGGGTGGGAGGGATGGGAGAGTTAGCGGGAGGTGGCTAGGGGCCCTTGGCTCCCTCCCACCCTCCAGCCTCAGAGGGATCAAGCACCTTGGTGAAGTTCCAGCGTTGGATGAAGTGCCGGGCAAGGTCTCGGGCGGGTAAGCCATGCACCGCTACCCCAATGTCCCGCCATGGCATCCGGGGTATAGTCGCCCTGTCAATGAAATCTGGGGGGGGGTCCCAGAGAGTCAGGGGATGGTCTCTTGGGGACACTTGGGACAGGGAGGAAGAGGAGCCAACCCTTGGAGGGAGAGGTGGTATTACCCTTGACCCAGCTCATCCCATCCTCACACCCAGCCCCGCCTCCTGCCTTTGCTCCCAGCTCTCAGGGACTTGGGAGGAGGGAGACCCCTACCATCAAAAGGCCGATCGAGCTGCACCCAGTCCTTAGTGATAAGATTGCTATAGTCTTTGCCCAGCCAGAAGAGTTGGTTGTCAGAGAGATCTGGAGTAGCTGGATGGTCTGTGCATGATGTGGGAGGCTGTAGGGGGAACACACCCAAGCCAGGGGCAGGGAGAGGTCATGGGTCATTCAGAGCCAGGCCAAAGAGAAGAAAGGAGCACTGGAAGACCGGGAGACAGAGAGACACACAGAGGAAGAATGAAGTGGAGAGAGTTTGATTCCTCAGCCCTCCCTTCAGAAGCATTTGAAATCCCTAGAGGAATGGGTAGTGGCCGTGGGGAGGGCACTGGGTCAGAGTATATTCACAGCAGGTTGTTGGGGTCCCAGAAAGGCCAAGGAACCTTGAGTGTGGGCTCTGACTGGAGAGGAAGGCTGGAGCTGGGAAGGGGTGTGGATTTAGATTAGGTGAGTTGGGGGAGCTCTGGAAGGCCTTGGGGGATTACCTGAGGGGCAGCTGACTCTGAGGAGTCCCCCAGGTCAGTCAGCCTGTAGTGTAGGTCATCCCAGCGGCCATAGGCGAGGTCCAGCCCCCCCAAGAAGGCCACTACTTGGTCCACCACCAAGAGCTTCTCATGATGGGCCCACAGGGTCACCTGGTCTGGGTGTCGCATCACCTGGAGCAGGTGTGGAGGTGTACATGAGGATGGGTGTAGATGGGAGAAGACAGGGGAGGTGTTGGCGGGCGAGAATGGACAGTTGGAAGGATGAGCTGTTTAAGGACAGGGAGGGTTGAGGGGGTGGGGAAGTGTGGCTAGGAGGGCTGGAGGGAAGGGGTCTCTGGGGCCCGAGTCACCTTTATGTTGGGATGCAGCAGCATCAGCGCCCTCTTGCTATAGCCACTGTTGATGGTCAAGGCCAACTCCACTTCCTTAAACAGCAGTACGGACACACGGACACCCTCCTCCTGGTGGTCAGTGAGGAATCAGATCCTAACGCTCTCCCATCCTCACACCCAGCCCCGCCTCCTGCCCTTGCTCCCAGCTCTCAGGGACTTGGGAGGAGGGAGACCCCTACCATCAAAAGGCCGATCGAGCTGCACCCAGTCCTTAGTGATAAGATTGCTATAGTCTTTGCCCAGCCAGAAGAGTTGGTTGTCAGAGAGATCTGGAGTAGCTGGATGGTCTGTGCATGATGTGGGAGGCTGTAGGGGGAACACACCCAAGCCAGGGGCAGGGAGAGGTCATGGGTCATTCAGAGCCAGGCCAAAGAGAAGAAAGGAGCACTGGAAGACCGGGAGACAGAGAGACACACAGAGGAAGAATGAAGTGGAGAGAGTTTGATTCCTCAGCCCTCCCTTCAGAAGCATTTGAAATCCCTAGAGGAATGGGTAGTGGCCGTGGGAGGGCACTGGGTCAGAGTATATTCACAGCAGGTTGTTGGGGTCCCAGAAAGGCCAAGGAACCTTGAGTGTGGGCTCTGACTGGAGAGGAAGGCTGGAGCTGGGAAGGGGTGTGGATTTAGATTAGGTGAGTTGGGGGAGCTCTGGAAGGCCTTGGGGGATTACCTGAGGGGCAGCTGACTCTGAGGAGTCCCCCAGGTCAGTCAGCCTGTAGTGTAGGTCATCCCAGCGGCCATAGGCGAGGTCCAGCCCCCCCAAGAAGGCCACTACTTGGTCCACCACCAAGAGCTTCTCATGATGGGCCCACAGGGTCACCTGGTCTGGGTGTCGCATCACCTGGAGCAGGTGTGGAGGTGTACATGAGGATGGGTGTAGATGGGAGAAGACAGGGGAGGTGTTGGCGGGCGAGAATGGACAGTTGGAAGGATGAGCTGTTTAAGGACAGGGAGGGTTGAGGGGGTGGGGAAGTGTGGCTAGGAGGGCTGGAGGGAAGGGGTCTCTGGGGCCCGAGTCACCTTTATGTTGGGATGCAGCAGCATCAGCGCCCTCTTGCTATAGCCACTGTTGATGGTCAAGGCCAACTCCACTTCCTTAAACAGCAGTACGGACACACGGACACCCTCCTCCTGGTGGTCAGTGAGGGAATCAGATCCTAACGTCTCTCTCAGAATGACCCTTTCTGACACTCAGGATTCTGGTATGTTCCTCCTCTGGGCCTGGAGATCCTCAGCGTTGTGCCTTGTTTTAATGCCTACAGCACGCTTAGATTGAATATCGTCTATCTGCTCACTCACTCATCCATCCACACATCTACTCACCTACCTAGCATTATCCAGCCATCTGTCTTCTCAACAAGGTGCTATGCGTCCCCTATGTACCAGCTATCATTCATCCGTCTGTCTACCCACTCTCCTACAGATCTACCCTCCAACCTCATATCCTTCTATCTCTCTTTCCATCATCTATCCGTCCACTCACCCACCCATGCCCCATCATCCACATATCTTTCCTCCCATCCATCAGCATCGATGGATGTTCCCAACATAGCAGACACTGTGTCCTGTATTGCAGTCAGCGATATTCATCAGCCCAGTGAGAGAGACAGACATGTCCATCCCCTGGTAACACAACAGAGTGCGCGGAGTATTGGGAGGAAAGTCTATACCAGGGAAAGGAGGGGCAAGCACAGGGAGGTTGGTCTTCTTCCTTAAGGGAGAGGAGAAGGTGATGTTTGCCCGAGACTGAACCAGGAGGGGTCCGTTTCCTCCTCCTCAAGTTTCAGACTCCTTATCTCCCCCAGTGCTACAGTCGCTCCTGACCAGTCTCCACCGGGCCACCCCTCAATTATACCTCCCCTCCAGCCAGCCCACTCTCCTCACCGCCTTCCTCTTGAGCATAGTATCCAGTCTCCAGTCATCTGAATGGGCTGGGCGCTTCAGGTAAATCTCCGGACTCAGCCTGGGATTCAGGGCAGCAGGTGAGGGAAGCTAAGCTCTGAACAACAGCCGCTCCTCCCCTTCCACTCCTCTCCTGACCCATCCGCTGATCCACTGCAAGCCCTAACCTACCCTTTCTTGCCCAGGCTCTTCCCCGACTTACCACCAGTCTGTGATGAAAATCTCCTCTTGAGCTCGCAGGATGGCATCTGCCACAGCAGCAAAGTAACCTGCCCCATTCACAAACCTGGGGGGAGGCCAAGCCAAGGAAGTCAGAAGCCAGAAAGTTCTGGAGAGTGAAGACCGGAGGACAGTCATGGGTCAGAGGTGACAGCAGGGTCAAAGACCCAGAGTGATCAGAGGGGTCAGACTGTAGCAGGTATATCAAAGTGGAATAAATTTGCCAGTGTGAGCCAAATAAAAAAGTACGGAAGACACAATACACTAAAGAAAATTTCTAAAGATTGGGAGGATTAATATATCACACATGGAGTTCCACAAATCGGGCTTCCCTGGTAGCTCGGTGGTAAAGAGTTTGCTAGTCAATGCAGGAGGCAATAAGTTCAACCTCTGATCCGGGAAGATTCCACATGCTGCGGAGCAACTAAGCCTGTGAGCCACAGCTACTGAGCCTGTGCTCTAGAGCCTCGGAGCCGCAAATATGGAGCCCATGTGCCTCAACTACTGAAGCCCGTGTGCCCTAGAGCCCGAGTTCCACAACAAGAGAAGTCACCACAGCACGAAGGCTGCTCACCTCAACTAGAGAGTAGACCCCACTCTTCAACTAGAGAAGAGCCTATGGCATCAGTGAGAACCCAGAATAGCCAAAAATAAATAAATAAATAAAATTTAAGAGTTCCAACAAATCAATAACAAAACGATACATAAGCCAATTAAACAAAGAATAAGAACTGATAATTCACAGGGGGAAAATGGCCAGTCATTGGTGAAAAGATGTTCAATTTCATCACTAAACAAGGAGGCTGATATTAAAATAACACTTTTTAAATTCACTCTGGCAAAAATTAAAACCACAGGCCCAAAATTGGAAAGGCCTTCCTCTGAGCATAGTATCCAGTCTCCAGTCATCTGAATGGGCTGGGCGCTTCAGGTAAATCTCCGGACTCAGCCTGGGATTCAGGGCAGCAGGTGAGGGAAGCTAAGCTCTGAACAACAGCCGCTCCTCCCCTTCCACTCCTCTCCTGACCCATCCGCTGATCCACTGCAAGCCCTAACCTACCCTTTCTTGCCCAGGCTCTTCCCCGACTTACCACCAGTCTGTGATGAAAATCTCCTCTTGAGCTCGCAGGATGGCATCTGCCACAGCAGCAAAGTAACCTGCCCCATTCACAAACCTGGGGGGAGGCCAAGCCAAGGAAGTCAGAAGCCAGAAAGTTCTGGAGAGTGAAGACCGGAGGACAGTCATGGGTCAGAGGTGACAGCAGGGTCAAAGACCCAGAGTGATCAGAGGGGTCAGACTGTAGCAGGTATATCAAAGTGGAATAAATTTGCCAGTGTGAGCCAAATAAAAAAGTACGGAAGACACAATACACTAAAGAAAATTTCTAAAGATTGGGAGGATTAATATATCACACATGGAGTTCCACAAATCGGGCTTCCCTGGTAGCTCGGTGGTAAAGAGTTTGCTAGTCAATGCAGGAGGCAATAAGTTCAACCTCTGATCCAGGAAGATCCCACATGCTGCGGAGCAACTAAGCCTGTGAGCCACAGCTACTGAGCCTGTGCTCTAGAGCCTCGGAGCCGCAAATATGGAGCCCATGTGCCTCAACTACTGAAGCCCGTGTGCCCTAGAGCCCGAGTTCCACAACAAGAGAAGTCACCACAGCACGAAGGCTGCTCACCTCAACTAGAGAGTAGACCCCACTCTTCAACTAGAGAAGAGCCTATGGCATCAGTGAGAACCCAGAATAGCCAAAAATAAATAAATAAATAAAATTTAAGAGTTCCAACAAATCAATAACAAAACGATACATAAGCCAATTAAACAAAGAATAAGAACTGATAATTCACAGGGGGAAAATGGCCAGTCATTGGTGAAAAGATGTTCAATTTCATCACTAAACAAGGAGGCTGATATTAAAATAACACTTTTTAAAAATTCACTCTGGCAAAAATTAAAACCACAGGGAACATTCAATATCCACGTATGGGAAAGTGAGGCTTCTCCTAGAGTATGAGAATATACATGGGTTTTATAGCCTTTTGAAAGGACAACTTGGCAGTATCTACCAGCATATTAAATATTAAATGCACTTCATAATTCCGTATCCAGGAAGACATCCTATTACATGCTTAGGCAAAGACTGTGTTCATTGCATTACTGTTTGTAAGACTAAAAATGGGAAATAATATAAATATAAATGCCTAATCTCTAATACATGTATTAAGTGCAAAAAATAAAGAAGAGTGCATGATTTCATAAGTAACATATACGCACAAGTGCATGAAAATATGCAGGGAAAGATCCGGGAGAATAAACATCAAGCTATCACTAGGATTACTTCTGGGAAGAGAAATGGTATTTTGGAAGGGGGAGCAGGGAAGAAGAAAGGGCCGGAGGGTAAAGGCTTATGCAGTCAACTTTAATTTTGTTCTGCATTGTTAGACTTTTAATAACTAACCATCCCTGTTTGATGGTGAAGAACAGGTGACTACCTGCATTTGAATCCATTGTTTTCAAGGTCTGTGACCTTGTCACATTACTTAACTTCTGTCTCATCTGGAAAATGGAGATAACAACTTTGCCTGTGTCATGGGGCTACTGTTGGGGCTACTGTTAAGTTCATAAACATAAAACAGCTTCCCTGGTGGCTCATTGGTAAAGAATCTTCCTGTTAATGCAAGAGATACGGGCTTGATCCATAGGTTGGGAAGATCCTCTGGAAGGGGAGATGGCAACCCACTCCAGTATTCTTGCCTGGAAAATTCCACAGACAGAGAAGTCTGGCGGGATACAGTCCATGGGGCTGCAGAGTCAGACATGACTTAGAGACTAAACAACAAAACATGAAACACTAAAAACAATTCCTGGCACCTAGTAACTGCTATGATCAGTTCTTATGTTAAAAAGTAAATTTCGGGTTTCCCTGGTGGTCCAGTGGGTAAGGACACCGCCTTGCAGTGCAAGGGGCACCGGTTCGATCCCTGGCCTAGGAAGATTCCACGTGCTGTGGAGCGGCTGGACCGATGTGTCCAACTACCGAGCCGGAGCTCTGGAGCACATTTGCCCAGAGCCGGTGCTCTGCAGCAAGAGAGGCCACTGTGATTGGAGGCCCACACAGGCCAAAAAGAACAAAGATGGATGAGGAATGAATAAATGAAAGACCAATAGAAGTGGCTCCCCCAAAAAAAGGGAAAAAAAAAAAAACTAAATCTCAAAAGGGTATATATGAACTTATCTACAAAACAGAAACAGAGTTACAGATGTAGAAAACTTATGGTTGGGCTTCCCTGGTGGTCCAGTGGGTAAGGACACTGCCTTGCAGTGCAAGTGGCGCCGGTTCGATCCCTGCCCTGGGAAGATCCCATGTGCCGTGGAGTGGCTGGACCGATGTGTCCAACTACCGAGCCGGAGCTCTGGAGCACATGCTCCCAGAGCCGGTACTCTGCGACAACAGAGGCCACCGCGATGGGAGGCCCACACGGGCCAAAGGACAAAGATGGATTAAAATAGATAAATGAAAGACCAATAGAAGTGGCCCGCCCACCCCCCTCCCTCCCCAACCCACCCCCGTTCAAATAAATAAATAAAAAGAAAACTTATGGTTACCAGCAGGGGGTAAAGAGAGGAGATAGGGATAAACTGGAAGATCAAGCCTAGCATATATACATACTATACATAAAACAGAGAACTAATAAGGACCTATTGGAAAGCACAGAAAATTCTACTCAATATTCTAATAACCTATATGGGAAAATAATCTAAAAAAGAGTGGACATATGTATAACTCACTCACTTTGCTGTAGAGCAAGACTAACACAACATTGTAAATCAACTATCCTCTAATAAAAAAAAAATAATAATAATAATGGAGAAGGAAATGGTAGCCCACTCCAGTGATCTTGCCTGGGAAATCTCATGGACAGAGGAGCCAGGTGGGCTGCAGTCCATGGTGTTACACAACTGAGCATGCATGCCTGTTGGGGGGTGGAGGGAGATGGGTTGGTAGCAATAAACAGGTAGAACCAAAAAAAAAAAAAAAAAACCCCACCTCAATACCACCTCCAAGGGGGAAAAATAAAATTTCCATGACTCTTCTCTGTATGTATAATAAAGGTTAACCTCTTCAGCTAACAGGAGAAGTATTGATTAGGCCCTGAGACCCCCAAACTTTTTTTCTGGCTGCTTTGCATGGCATGCAAGATCTTAGGTCCCTGACCAGGGATTGAACCCACAACCCTTGCTTTGGAAATGCTGAGTCTTCACCAACAGTCCACCAGGGAAATGTCCCACCCCAGACTCCTTCCTGGCTGCTGCTCCTCACACTGCAACAAGTCAGTCTTCACGGATCCCACACACGCCGGACGATTTCTAGCTTCTCTGCAGGGACTGCCCTTCTCCATTTTCTTTACCTTGCTAAGGTAAACCTCAGGGTTCCTGCCTTTTGGAAGCCAGTCCTGACAGCCTACACTGGAGCAGATGCCCCTCCTCTGTGCTTGTTACCCTGCATCTATAGCCAGCACGGCAAACTCCCATTGTTTCCTGATTGAATCACCTACTGTGTCTTATCCCTGGTATGGATTTGGAACATAGTGGGTGCTTGGTGGTTTAATCGCTAAGTTGTGTCCGACTCTTGTAACCCCATGGACGGTAGGCCACGAGGCTCCTCTGTCCATGGGATTTGTGGGTGCTTAGAAAATGTTTATTACATAGACCCACTAAATCAGAGAGATGGAGATCATTGAGCACACAGAGGGTCAGTGGGGTGAAAGGGGGTTATAAAGGTCACAAGAGGTCAGAGAGGTCAGGGTCAGAGATCACCCAGTTGGGGGTTCAGGAAGATCAGAGGGTTATCGGAGGGATCAGTGTGATCAAAGAGGTCAGGGGGTGGGGGAGCTTTGAGTCTGTAAGGGGTAGGTTACTGAGGTCAGAGGGGATCAGAGGAGATCGAGGGTCAAGGACCCAGAGAACACCAAGGAGGTCAAAAGGCCACCAACAATTTCAGAAAGGACATCAGTGTCTCACCACCGGGCCAGGGTCCCAGGCCGGGGCGGGGCGTAGCTATGGTGCCGGTGAAGCTGAACGAAGTCTCTGCCAGGGCCCTGGGCCAGCTCGGTGATCTCCTGGGCCCACCACCGTGCCTGCCGGTAGCTGCTGCACTTGACAATCAAGGACCTGGGGGAACGACGGATGGACCGCCATCCTCACCCTCCGACTCTGGCTTGGCCCAGAAACCCTCCTTTAGCTGTCTGTTTTCCTCTGGCTTCAAGGGACAGGCCTAGTCACCCAAGTTTTTTCACAAGATCTTAGGTCCCTGACCAGGGATTGAACCCACAACCCTTGCTTTGGAAATGCTGAGTCTTCACCAACAGTCCACCAGGGAAATGTCCCACCCCAGACTCCTTCCTGGCTGCTGCTCCTCACACTGCAACAAGTCAGTCTTCACGGATCCCACACACGCCGGACGATTTCTAGCTTCTCTGCAGGGACTGCCCTTCTCCATTTTCTTTACCTTGCTAAGGTAAACCTCAGGGTTCCTGCCTTTTGGAAGCCAGTCCTGACAGCCTACACTGGAGCAGATGCCCCTCCTCTGTGCTTGTTACCCTGCATCTATAGCCAGCACGGCAAACTCCCATTGTTTCCTGATTGAATCACCTACTGTGTCTTATCCCTGGTATGGATTTGGAACATAGTGGGTGCTTGGTGGTTTAATCGCTAAGTTGTGTCCGACTCTTGTAACCCCATGGACGGTAGGCCACGAGGCTCCTCTGTCCATGGGATTTGTGGGTGCTTAGAAAATGTTTATTACATAGACCCACTAAATCAGAGAGATGGAGATCATTGAGCACACAGAGGGTCAGTGGGGTGAAAGGGGGTTATAAAGGTCACAAGAGGTCAGAGAGGTCAGGGTCAGAGATCACCCAGTTGGGGGTTCAGGAAGATCAGAGGGTTATCGGAGGGATCAGTGTGATCAAAGAGGTCAGGGGGTGGGGGAGCTTTGAGTCTGTAAGGGGTAGGTTACTGAGGTCAGAGGGGATCAGAGGAGATCGAGGGTCAAGGACCCAGAGAACACCAAGGAGGTCAAAAGGCCACCAACAATTTCAGAAAGGACATCAGTGTCTCACCACCGGGCCAGGGTCCCAGGCCGGGGCGGGGCGTAGCTATGGTGCCGGTGAAGCTGAACGAAGTCTCTGCCAGGGCCCTGGGCCAGCTCGGTGATCTCCTGGGCCCACCACCGTGCCTGCCGGTAGCTGCTGCACTTGACAATCAAGGACCTGGGCGGGAACGACGGATGGACCGCCATCCTCACCCTCCGTACCTCTGGCTTGGCCCAGAAACCCTCCTTTAGCTGTCTGCTCTTCCCTACCTCCTCCCTCAGTCCCTACTTGACTTCAAGGGACAGGCCTTAGTCACCCAGTATCATGCCAGCTGGTCAAGTATTGTTTACTGGGTTTTCAGCACGAGGGCGTGGGGGAGGGATTTGGCCTTGCAGCACATTAGGTGGGATCTTCGTTCCCTGGCCAAGGATCAAACCTGTGCCCCCTACAGGAAAAGCACTGAGTCTTAGTCACTGACCAGTGGTCCAGTGACTAAGGAGGTCACCAGGGAAGTCCCGTAAGTTTACTGAATGAATAAATCAAGGAATGGAGTATCCTTTCTTTGACTTCAAAAGCCCCTCTGAGACAGTCCTGGGACCTGAGACCCTTTGCTGCAGGGCTTGCACCTGGACACACCTCATCTCAAGCAGCAAAACACAAAGAAACTATATGAGACTAAAAATAACTGCTTGCAACACAGTTAGGGCAAATTCTGAACAAAAGATACAAAGAGACCAAAAGCCCAACTGCCACTTCTAAATAGCCTGGAGCAAAAGCAGGACACTGTGTGTGTCCCTTGCACCCAACACTGCCTAAGGGGTGGGCAAAACACCTGAGCCACCACTCCCACCTGACCCCTACCCTGACCCCACATCAGGAACCAACTGGCTCCCCCTCTCCCCTAGGGCGTGAGCAAGGAAGGGAACCTGCTGTGTGTTCCCGCTTCCCCTCAACCCCCTTTCCCCGGGCCCAGCCTCCAAGAGCAGCCCCAAGCACCTGGCTAGAACAGTTCCCTGGTTCCAAGTTGCGCCAACGTGAGGGGGCGAGGTGGAACATTTTTGGTCTCTTGCATGCAGCTCCCTTAGGGCCACCAAACAATTTCAGAAAGGACATCAGTGTCTCACCACCGGGCCAGGGTCCCAGGCCGGGGCGGGGCGTAGCTATGGTGCCGGTGAAGCTGAACGAAGTCTCTGCCAGGGCCCTGGGCCAGCTCGGTGATCTCCTGGGCCCACCACCGTGCCTGCCGGTAGCTGCTGCACTTGACAATCAAGGACCTGGGCGGGAACGACGGATGGACCGCCATCCTCACCCTCCGTACCTCTGGCTTGGCCCAGAAACCCTCCTTTAGCTGTCTGCTCTTCCCTACCTCCTCCCTCAGTCCCTACTTGACTTCAAGGGACAGGCCTTAGTCACCCAGTATCATGCCAGCTGGTCAAGTATTGTTTACTGGGTTTTCAGCACGAGGGCGTGGGGGAGGGATTTGGCCTTGCAGCACATTAGGTGGGATCTTCTTTCCCCTGGCCAAGGATCAAACCTGTGCCCCCTACAGGAAAAGCACTGAGTCTTAGTCACTGACCAGTGGTCCAGTGACTAAGGAGGTCACCAGGGAAGTCCCGTAAGTTTACTGAATGAATAAATCAAGGAATGGAGTATCCTTTCTTTGACTTCAAAAGCCCCTCTGAGACAGTCCTGGGACCTGAGACCCTTTGCTGCAGGGCTTGCACCTGGACACACCTCATCTCAAGCAGCAAAACACAAAGAAACTATATGAGACTAAAAATAACTGCTTGCAACACAGTTAGGGCAAATTCTGAACAAAAGATACAAAGAGACCAAAAGCCCAACTGCCACTTCTAAATAGCCTGGAGCAAAAGCAGGACACTGTGTGTGTCCCCTTGCACCCAACACTGCCTAAGGGGTGGGCAAAACACCTGAGCCACCACTCCCACCTGACCCCTACCCTGACCCCACATCAGGAACCAACTGGCTCCCCCTCTCCCCTAGGGCGTGAGCAAGGAAGGGAACCTGCTGTGTGTTCCCGCTTCCCCTCAACCCCCTTTCCCCGGGCCCAGCCTCCAAGAGCAGCCCCAAGCACCTGGCTAGAACAGTTCCCTGGTTCCAAGTTGCGGCCAACGTGAGGGGGGCGAGGTGGGAACACCTTCCTCTCTTCGTGGTCTCTTGCATGCAGCTCCCTTAGGGCCCCGGGCTGGCTCTTTGCTCAGCAGGTGCCTGTCCGCACCAGGGAGGCCTTACCTGTGGGAGGTGTCGATCCGGACCCCGTACCGCACCTCTGTCCTCCTTTTTCCCACCTGAACCTTGAAGTCAGGGTCAAAGAGCTGAACGAAGGAGATGGCACCGGTCTCGAGGCACATATACAGCAGGAAGGAGTCCTTCACCACCAGCCACCTGCAGTGGAAGGGCTCTCCAGCCGTTCTTCCCACCACCTCCGCCCATCTCCTTCCTCACCCCCACCCACTGCCCAGCCACGCTGCTCAGCCCTCACCGCTTGGACCAGCGATAACAAACTTGGTCTCGGCCACAGCAGGTGAGGCCAGGAACACGGTGGCCACCCGAGCGCTTCCGGATCACCCCTTCCCTGTGGGGAAACCCAGGAAGAGAGGCTGGATGAGGGATCCAGAGATCAAACCTCTGGGTTCAAATCAGAGCCCCAGCCCACCCTGCCCTGCTTTCCCTGTTCTCGGGGAGGAAGAGACACAGACATTGGCCGATGGGGGGTGAGGGGTGGCACGACACTCACAATCCTTTGCATCCGAGGTCTGGGATAAAGGACAGCTGACTGACTTCCAGGAACTCTGTCTGCAGAGGAAGGAAAAAGCTCAGAGGACAGACTTGGTTTTCTTCCCTCAAATCCTACTGACCCGAGTCCTCTGTGCCCCCGCTCCATCTCAAGAGACCCGGCACCAGTCCCTAGACATTACCATGGCATGGTAGTTGCGGTAGAAAGACATGGTCAGGAGGCGGTTGAGGTAATTCTCCAGGTATTTCTGAAGTGAAGGCATGGGACACAGAGAGAAGGATGAGACCAGAGCCACATGCACCCAAACACCTTCCCAGAGGACCTGGTCTCTGGTCCCACCTGTTTGCTGGAGGCACGTCTGGCGGAACCCTCAGGACCGGCTCGGGGTAGAGAGGGCATCTCTCTGCTATCTCTTTCTGGGTCCGGAGAAGAAGCAACAGCAAAGCTGTGGAAGGGATGGGGAAGGGTCCATAGGAGCTGGGAAGCTAGGTCCCTGGGAGCCTCAAACACTGGAGGGTGGGGGCTTGGAGGAGGGGAGGAGACCTAGAGGGTAGCAGCAAGGAATGCCCCCTACCCTGAGGATGCAGACAGAAAAAGATGGGAGGCTGCCTAGGGCACTTTGGGCATCCAACCCAGCTGAGACTCTGGCCCAGAACCACAGGCAGACTGAGCTGAGCAGAGAAGGTTTCCTGGTAACGGGGGTCAAAGGGGCCCAGTGGCCACAACTGGGGGAGGAAAGTAGCTGGGGGAGGGAAGGCTGTGGCCTGGAGCTGAGACAGGCAGAAAGCAGCGACGGGGGCTGGGGCAGTGACATCCTGGGCTGCCCAGCAGTAAGGGGCGCCTGCCCTACCCAAGAGGCCGTCTTGTCCCCCTCACCGTGCCAGAGGGAGCAGACTCATCCAGACTTTGTGTCTCAGGAGGTCCCGATGCAGCTCCTGGAAATGACGGAACTTCTTCTTGGTTGTCCAGGTGAAGTCACCGTGAGTCAAGCGGACAGAATACAGAGTGCAGGTACCCACCTGGGGGAGAGAGGAACTGAGTGGATGTCCCCCGGTTTGGTGGCAGCCCCCAACTCTGGCCCGTCCTCCCCTGTGCCCACTCCCCTGGGACCAGTCAGCCCAGCCACCTTGGATCCACTGGTGTATCTTTCAGTGCCCACCACCTGGGCTATGACGGGGACTCCAGGGGCAAACACCAAGGGGTGCGTTTTCAGAGGCTGGAGGTGGTAGATGGCCAGAAAGGGGTGCATCCGGTCGGCTGGCAGGAAAGAAAGTGGAAGAATGTGGACTCCATGAGGTCTCAGCCCTCCTCCTCCTCTCCCGGAGGCCATCCTCCCTGTATACCTGGGTCCTCTCCCTCCTTCAGAGTGTCCACCTCATCGGGCTCCATCTGTAACTGGCTGGAGTCCAGGTCATCCCCAGAAGGGAAGAGGCTCTTGGGGGTCGCCGCCATCCTGGGAATATGGGAATATGGGGAAGCCTCAGGAAGGGGATCCCCTCTGCAGAACTCTATCCCCCTCATCCCACCCTCGCCGTCTTCCGTCTCCCCCAGGTCCCCCGCTTCCCCCCACCCGGCTCCCGCTGACTCCCAATCTCTCTGATCTAGAGTCCCTCGGTCTGCACCGCCTTGCCAATTCGCCTCTAATCTCCATCCCCTGTCTTATCTTTCATCCAGTAGAGCTGAGCCTCGCCTCCCGTCCCTTAACCAGGATGCCAAGGAACACCCGGCCAGGCCCGGATGGCCCCGAAGCGGGGCAAAGCAGAAGCCAGGGGAGGGACCCCGGGGGGCTGCAAGGGGTCCCGAGCCTCCGGGTCTCCTGCCAGGCCAAACCAACTGAAAGAAGGGGCACGGACAGGAATGAGGAAGTTACGCGTTCCCCGCCCGGGAGGGAAACCCTGAAATCTGAGCGTGCGGCTGAGCTAGGAGGCCCCGCAGCCCGAGCGCATTCCAGTCCCGGCGCGATCTCCCGGGCCAAGGACCTCCGCGGCGCCCCCTCCCCGGTTCCCTCACCCGGACAGCCCGAGCCGGCGGCCGCGCGGCTTCGCGAGCAGAGGCAGCGGAGCGGAGCTGGAGCTGGAGCCCACACCCCAGAGGGCCAGGGCGGGGCGGGCGCTCAGGGCCTGCCCTCGGGGGCGGGACGGCTCCCCCGGCCTCACCTCCGCGGGATTCTCGTCGGTCCTGTCCCGCCCTCGCCGCCCTCCGCCCGCCCTGCAGCCCTGCGAGCTGCTGGGGCGGGGAGCCGCCTCGGCTCTGCGGGGCCGCGCGGCCCTCTCGCGTCCGTGCGGTGCCATCCGCCTGGCCGGCCGTCTGTCCCGCGCCGTCGGTTCTTGCGAGCCCGGCCTGTGCCTTGTGGACGCTCAGCGACTCTCGTCCCCTCGGGCGCCAACCCCCCTGGGTCCTCTCCGGTCCCCGATCCCGCCTGGGCCCCTGGCGGGACCCGCCTCCGCGGCTGAGACCTGGCGGTGCTCACTTTCCAGGCGGGCTGCGAACCACATCCGGCGGGCCTAGCCAGGGTTTGTAGAGGAAAGGACTTTGAAAGGCCGGAGGACTGGTGCCCACACATTCATTAACGTGCGCAAGCTTGCATGGTTTCATTCATTCACTGTTGACTGCGTCTTTGCTCCGCGCCGGACCCCCGCCAGACCCCCGCCAGACCCCCGCCATAGTAATGAACAAGACTAACATGGGACTACTCTTCAGGAACTAACAGTCTAGGGGCAAAACAGGAAAATCTTCAGGTTCTAAAAGACAAAATATTTCATTTATTTCAAAGCAGATTCTTTCATCTCTTCTAGATGAAGAATGGGTTGGTGGACATTTCTTGATGGACATTTAGGTTGTTTTTAGCTTTTGTCCATTGTGAATAAAGCTCCTATAAGCATTCCTAGGTAAGTCGGCCAGAGTGGCCCTGAAGGGGCAAAGCAGAAGCCAGGAGGGACCCCGGGCTGCAAGGGGTCCCGAGCCTCCGGGTCTCCTGCCAGGCCAAACCAACTGAAAGAAGGGGCACGGACAGGAATGAGGAAGTTACGCGTTCCCCGCCCGGGAGGGAAACCCTGAAATCTGAGCGTGCGGCTGAGCTAGGAGGCCCCGCAGCCCGAGCGCATTCCAGTCCCGGCGCGATCTCCCGGGCCAAGGACCTCCGCGGCGCCCCCTCCCCGGTTCCCTCACCCGGACAGCCCGAGCCGGCGGCCGCGCGGCTTCGCGAGCAGAGGCAGCGGAGCGGAGCTGGAGCTGGAGCCCACACCCCAGAGGGCCAGGGCGGGGCGGGCGCTCAGGGCCTGCCCTCGGGGGCGGGACGGCTCCCCCGGCCTCACCTCCGCGGGATTCTCGTCGGTCCTGTCCCGCCCTCGCCGCCCTCCGCCCGCCCTGCAGCCCTGCGAGCTGCTGGGGCGGGGAGCCGCCTCGGCTCTGCGGGGCCGCGCGGCCCTCTCGCGTCCGTGCGGTGCCATCCGCCTGGCCGGCCGTCTGTCCCGCGCCGTCGGTTCTTGCGAGCCCGGCCTGTGCCTTGTGGACGCTCAGCGACTCTCGTCCCCTCGGGCGCCAACCCCCCTGGGTCCTCTCCGGTCCCCGATCCCGCCTGGGCCCCTGGCGGGACCCGCCTCCGCGGCTGAGACCTGGCGGTGCTCACTTTCCAGGCGGGCTGCGAACCACATCCGGCGGGCCTAGCCAGGGTTTGTAGAGGAAAGGACTTTGAAAGGCCGGAGGACTGGTGCCCACACATTCATTAACGTGCGCAAGCTTGCATGGTTTCATTCATTCACTGTTGACTGCGTCTTTGCTCCGCGCCGGACCCCCGCCAGACCCCCGCCAGACCCCCGCCATAGTAATGAACAAGACTAACATGGGACTACTCTTCAGGAACTAACAGTCTAGGGGCAAAACAGGAAAATCTTCAGGTTCTAAAAGACAAAATATTTCATTTATTTCAAAGCAGATTCTTTCATCTCTTCTAGATGAAGAATGGGTTGGTGGACATTTCTTGATGGACATTTAGGTTGTTTTTAGCTTTTGTCCATTGTGAATAAAGCTCCTATAAGCATTCCTAGGTAAGTCTGTAGAAATACGTTTTCGTTTCTCTCGGGTAAATAGCTAGAAACTTGCCAAACTTATTTGATCTCTAATTGCACACGTTTACATGGAGACATGGTAAAGAAAGAGACAAATAAAGGCTATTATAAAATGGCCATTCAAAAGCACTTCTAAAATAAGTAAAATATTTTTAAATGGAGGGGGGCATTTTAAAATAGGAGGAAACTGCCAAACTGTTCTCCAAAATGGTTGTTCTGTTTTACATTTCCAAAATATATGATCATTCCAGTTGTTTGGGGGAGCGTGGCCAAGATTTGATATTGCCAATCTTTTAGTGTTAGCCTTACTAGTAAATGTAAAGTTACACACCATTGTGTTTTATTTGTATTTCTTTAATGATTAATGATGTTGACCATGTTTCATATGCTTGTTGACCATTTTTATATCTCTTAAGTGTTCAATTCTTTCAGTGATTTTTTTTTAGAAAACCATGTTATTTGTCATACTATTGAATTGTAAGAGTTCTTTATATATTAGATGGGCCAAAAAGTTCGTTTGGATTTTTCAAAACCCCAAACGAGCTCTTTGGCCAGCTCAATATTTAGGATACAAATCCTTCATCAGATATATGCACTGCAAATATCTTCGCCCAGAAGATAGCTTGTCTTTTTAAAATAAGGGTGCGTGCCTTTTGGGAATTCTCTGGTGGTCCAGTGGTTAGGACCTGGCTTTTTGCCTGCTGGGCGAAGCCTTGAAGCACAGCCAAGATACATAAACAAATAGTACCTTTTGCAAAGCGGAGTGTTTTTTTTTCTTGATTAATTTGTGGCTTATAAACTATTACTGAGCCATAAAAGTGAACAGGGATTTCCCTCGTGGACCAGTGGTTAAGAATCTGCCTTCCAATGCAGGGACGTGTGTTTGATTCCTGATGTGGGAACTAAGATCCCATATACGGGAGCAGGGCAACTAAGCCCGCACATGCCACAGCTACTGAGTCTATCGGCCACAACGAAAGATCCCACATGATACAATGAAGATCCCGAGTGCTGCAGCTAAGACCTGATGCAGCCAAATAAATAACTTTTTTTAAAAAAGCTCCTTCTTCTGGTTAGTGATGCTTTAAATAAATTAATTAATTAAATAAATAAAAATGGGCTTCCCTGGTGGTTCAGTGGGTAAAGAGTCCACCTTGCAATGCAAGGGACACAGGTTCACCCCTGGCGGGGGAAGATCCCACGTGCCGCAGAGTGGCTGGACTAGTATGTCCAATTATGAGCCAGTACTCTGGAGCGCATGCACCCAGAGCCGGTGCTCCAAATTAAAATAATAATAATAATAATAAATAAATAAATTAAAATGAATAAAGTGTGAAATGGTGGCGCCACCTTGAAAAACAGTTTCAAAACGTTAAGTGTAGAGTTATGATATGGCCGAGCAATTCCACTCCTAGGTAGGTTCTGAAAAAATTAAAACATAGGGCTTCCCTGGTATCTCAGAGGTAAAGAGCTTGCCTACCAATACAGGAGACACGGGTTCAATCCCCGATCGGGGAAGATCCCACATGCTGTGGAGCAACTAAGCCCATGAGCCACAACTGTTGAGACCTTGTGCTGCAGCTATGGAAGCCCGTGTGCCCTAGAGCCCGAGTTCCACAACAAGAGAAGTCACCACAGCAAGAAATCTGCTTACCTCAACTAGAGGGGAACCCCTCCTCTGTGCAGCTAGAGAAGAGCCTGTGCCAGCAGTGAAAATCCAGAATAGCCAAAAATAAATAAATAATAAAATTTTTAAAAAAAGAATTGGAACATATGCCCTCACAGAAACTTGCACTGGAATGTCCAGTGTTATTCAAGTAACCAAAAAGCAAACACAAACCAATTGTCCATCAAGTTATGAATAGATAAACAAAATATGGTATATCCCTGTTACGAAATATTATTCAGCCCTAAAAGGAATGATGTACTGATAATCTGCTACAACATGAATGAATCTTGAAACATTATACTAAGTGTAAGAAGCCAGACACCTAGGACCTCATATTATTTGATTCTTTTCTATGAAATGTCGAGATTAAGTAAATCCAGAGACCGTGGCTAGGCCAGTAGTTGGAGAGAAGGACAGGGGAGTGACTGCTAATGGGTACAGGGTTTCTTTTTTTTTTAACATTTATTTATTTTGGTGGGTGGGGGGGAAGGAGGGGGGTGGGCGGGCCACTTATGCTGGTCTTTCATTTCTCTAGTTTTATCCATCTTCGTTCTTTGGCCTGTGTGGGCCTCCCATCACTGTAGTCACAGAGCACCAGCTCTGGGCGCATGCGCTCCAGAGCTCCGGCTCGGTAATTGGGCACATCGGTCCAGCCGCTCCGCGGCACGTGGGATCTTCCCAGGCCAGGGATGGAACTGGCGCCCCTTGCACTGCTAGGCGGTGTCCTTATCCACTGGACCCCCAGGGTTTCTTTTGAGGGTACGAGAGGGTTACATCAGTTGTGATGGTTGCACACCTCTGTGAATATAGTTAAAAAAAACCCCACTGAACTGTAGACTTTAAAGGGTAAAATTTATGGCATATGAATTATTTCTCAATAAAATTGTTATTACAGAAAACACAAACTGTTAATACATACAACATGGGTGACTTTCCAAAACATTATGCTGAAAGAAGCCAGGCACAAAACAGGGGTATTATGTGACTTGAATACTAAGTTCTGGAACAGCCAAGCCAATCGATAGTGATGGAAATCAGATCAGCAGTTGCCTGAGGGAGGGGGTGGGGAAAAGGGGGACAGTAAAGGGCACAGGGACAGCGGGAGGGAGACAGCCTCGGTCCTGATCAGAGTGTGATTACATGGGCATGTATACTTGTCAAAACTTCTGGGATGGCCCACTAAGATATGTGCATGAAATTGTACATTTTTACTTTAATAGAGCTAATTTAAAAAGCAGACTTTCCCGTATAAAATAAAAAAGTGAATTACAAAGCAGATTTTAGGCAGGCAATGGAGTCAGCAGTGCCTTCCAACCCTTTCCACAGCATGATACCCTCAGGGAATGATAACATAACTCTTGGAGAGTGGTTTATTTATTTAAATATTTGTTTATTTGGCTGCAACAGATCTTTTTTTTTTTTTTTTTTTTTTTGTAATTTTGGGCTGTGGTGCGTCTTTGTTGCTGTAAGAGAGCTTTCTATAGTTGTGGCAAGCGGAGGATCCTCTCACATTGCGGTGCTCAGGCTTCTCATTGTGGTGGCTTTTCTTGTCTCGGGACACCGGCGGGAGGGCTTCAGTAGTTGCAGTACACAAGCTTAGTTGCTCCATGGTATGTGGAATCTTTCCGGAACAGGGGTCGAACCTGTGTCCCCTGCATTGGCGGGCAGATTCTTCACCACTGGACCACCAGGGAAGACCTTGTGCCCGATCTTGCAACACAGATCTCAGATCTTTCTTTGTTGTAGCTTGAGAGATTTTTTTTCTCTTTTTTTAGTTGTGGCATGCTGAATCTCACAGTTGCAGCACACAGGATCTAGTTCCCTGACCAGGGATCAAAGCTCAGCCCCCTGCATTGGGAGCTGAGTCTTAGCCACTGGACCACCACGGAAACCCCTATTTATTTTTTAATATGTTTTTATTAAGGTATCGTTGCTTGGAGGGCATTGAGAGTCCTTGCTTAGCACATTTGGGACCTGAGGCTCCCAGCCTGGGCCTTGGCTGTCCCACACCCAACCCGGTTGGGGGCATCAAGGCCTTCCAGGAGCATCTTTTTTTTTTTTTTTTTTAATTATTATTTTTTAAATTATTTATTTATTTGGCTACACTGGGTCTTAGTTGTGACATGTGGGATCTAGTTCCCTGACCAGGGATCGAACCCAGGCCCCCTGCATTGGGAACACAGAGTCTTAACCACTGGATCACCGGGAAAGTCCCCTAGGAACATCTTGGGAAGCTCAACTGAGGTGGTAAAGAGTGAACTCTGGGGTCAGACTGAAGATGGTGAGGGAAAGTTCCTGTTCTGATAACTGCCTGTGTGACCTTGGGCAAGTTATCTAATTTCTCATTCCTCATGCCTCAGATTCCTCATCTGTGAAACTTGCGGAGTAACACACTTACTTTAAAAGGTCACTGACAGGATCAAATGAGATAACAGCTAAAAGGCCCTAGAACCTACCTGGCACAGAATAATTAATCAATTAGGACTATTTTCATAAAAGGGACAAGAGCTAACCATTTAATGAGAACGTAAATTTTGTAAGGCTGTGGTCGCTTTGTTGCTGTAAGAGAGCTTTCTATAGTTGTGGCAAGCGGAGGATCCTCTCACATTGCGGTGCTCAGGCTTCTCATTGTGGTGGCTTTTCTTGTCTCGGGACACCGGCGGGAGGGCTTCAGTAGTTGCAGTACACAAGCTTAGTTGCTCCATGGTATGTGGAATCTTTCCGGAACAGGGGTCGAACCTGTGTCCCCTGCATTGGCGGGCAGATTCTTCACCACTGGACCACCAGGGAAGACCTTGTGCCCGATCTTGCAACACAGATCTCAGATCTTTCTTTGTTGTAGCTTGAGAGATTTTTTTTCTCTTTTTTTAGTTGTGGCATGCTGAATCTCACAGTTGCAGCACACAGGATCTAGTTCCCTGACCAGGGATCAAAGCTCAGCCCCCTGCATTGGGAGCTGAGTCTTAGCCACTGGACCACCACGGAAACCCCTATTTATTTTTTAATATGTTTTTATTAAGGTATCGTTGCTTGGAGGGCATTGAGAGTCCTTGCTTAGCACATTTGGGACCTGAGGCTCCCAGCCTGGGCCTTGGCTGTCCCACACCCAACCCGGTTGGGGGCATCAAGGCCTTCCAGGAGCATCTTTTTTTTTTTTACTTATTATTTTTAAAATTATTTATTTATTTGGCTACACTGGGTCTTAGTTATGACGTGTGGGATCTAGTTCCCTGACCAGGGATCGAACCCAGGCCCCCTGCATTGGGAACACAGAGTCTTAACCACTGGATCACCGGGAAAGTCCCCTAGGAACATCTTGGGAAGCTCAACTGAGGTGGTAAAGAGTGAACTCTGGGGTCAGACTGAAGATGGTGAGGGAAAGTTCCTGTTCTGATAACTGCCTGTGTGACCTTGGGCAAGTTATCTAATTTCTCATTCCTCATGCCTCAGATTCCTCATCTGTGAAACTTGCGGAGTAACACACTTACTTTAAAAGGTCACTGACAGGATCAAATGAGATAACAGCTAAAAGGCCCTAGAACCTACCTGGCACAGAATAATTAATCAATTAGGACTATTTTCATAAAAGGGGACAAGAGCTACTGGACCATTTAATGAGAACGTAACATTTCCCTAACTAGTGAAGGTTCTTGTTCTGGAAAAAAAAAAAGACCAGGCATTCTAAGTAGAAATGAATCTCATTGTAAAATACAAATGAAGCCCCAGCGGGGTACAGGCTGGCACTGAGTGACCTGGCATTGCTGCAATGATTTTCACTGCGTCTGTCTGTCCTCACTCTTGCATGTCTGTCTATGCCATGCTTCCCTTCCCAGTCTTCTGCTTCTCCATGGGGATCTGAGACAACCCTCAATTTAAGGGGGCACAAAAGGATAGGTGTTTGAGTGGGGGATCTCCCACCCTCTCCCTCCCTCTTCTCCCCCTTCCATCTCCTGGCGCCGATAATCACCAGGCGGTCGGAGGCTAAGTGGTAGTTTTGCCCACAGTGGAGGGGCTTGGAAACCACACCCCTCCTGGGGCCCTCCTGGCCATTCCCAGCATCCCGGTCTCCTTCACTGTTGAGATGGGTCTGAAGGGGGCATGGTGTTTCCCGTGGTGTGGGTGCCGGAGACAGCGAGGGACCGACAGAAGAGCAGGTACGGGGGAGATGGAGGAAAAGGCAGGCTGCCAGGGAGACAGACAAGCTGCTCTGGGGAGAAAGGTAAACGCTCAAACCAGGGAAGGGGAAAGGACAATCTGTCTCCCTGGGTGGGAGGCAGATCTGTGACTTTGCCACAGGACTGGCGAAGTATGAAATGGAGAAGTGGGACCCTCTTATTAAAAAAATTATTAAGAATTTCAAGACAGTGACAGCAGAGCATTACTCCAAGCATGGGAGGCCTCCTGAGTGTGGCCGCCTGTGCCGGCGCAGAGGTTGAGGGCCAGGGAAGCCAGCCCTGTCACCGGCGTCCCCTCTCCCGTCTGATGCTGGTGACACTCACCCCCCAGGCCCCCAGCCCTGGCCTCTTCCCTCCTCCTGACCCACCGCTCCCGTCTTCCTCCTCCAATACCCCTTTTAGGCCTGGATCCAGCTGCCCCTCCAGATCCAGACAGCAGCCCGGCTGTAGCCCCCATGGCGGCCGAGGGAGCGATATCATCCCTAGGGTCTGGCGCCTACTTCAGCAGGAAAGCCCGGCTGTCCTTCCGCCACCAGCTGCATGACGTCACATCAGCCAACGACTCCACCATCTGAAGGAGGCAACCGGGGGCTGAACCTCCAGGACGCCTTGGCAACCGTCCTTCCCTGCCTTCTCAGTGATTCCATTGCCGCTCCATCCCCAGGACCCTCATGACCTTCTTATTAAATACATTTGAGAGTCGCTGAGTGTTGCTGTGTGTGTGTGTCTTGGAGAGATGGGGACGATGACACCAGGGCTGTTATGAGGCCGAGGGGGCACGTGCAGCTGGGGGAAATGCAGCACAGGGTGGGACCCAGGATGCAGGAGTGGGAACAGGAGGTAGGTGACCTCTTGTAGAGCCCAGGTGTGCCCAGCAGGAAGTAGCTTCGCTGAAGCCGAGCTTCAGAGCTGAGCGTGGTGAGACCAGTTTGGAGCCGTGAGCCGGTAAGCAGGACAGCAGATGGGGCTAGGGAGCACATTCATGCGATACATATCAGATGTCCACTCTCTGCCAGGAACTGAAAACATGTCAGTGAATCGAGCACAAGGAAATCTCTCTTCTCACTGAATCTGCTTTCTGGTAGGAGAAGGCAGATAATAAACAAGCACGGTAATAGGAGACACTGAAATGTACTGCTATAAAGAAAATAAACAGGTAATGTGAGAGCAGGGTGGTGTTTCTTAATTCAGGTCAGGAAAGGCCTTTCTGTGGAGGGATGGAGTTTGCAGACTTGTGGACTACAAGGGAAAGAGGAACCAAAGATGCTTAGAGGACAAGACAGTGACAGCAGAGCATTACTCCAAGCATGGGAGGCCTCCTGAGTGTGGCCGCCTGTGCCGGCGCAGAGGTTGAGGGCCAGGGAAGCCAGCCCTGTCACCGGCGTCCCCTCTCCCGTCTGATGCTGGTGACACTCACCCCCCAGGCCCCCAGCCCTGGCCTCTTCCCTCCTCCTGACCCACCGCTCCCGTCTTCCTCCTCCAATACCCCTTTTAGGCCTAGATCCAGCTGCCCCTCCAGATCCAGACAGCAGCCCGGCTGTAGCCCCCATGGCGGCCGAGGGAGCGATATCATCCCTAGGGTCTGGCGCCTACTTCAGCAGGAAAGCCCGGCTGTCCTTCCGCCACCAGCTGCATGACGTCACATCAGCCAACGACTCCACCATCTGAAGGAGGCAACCGGGGGCTGAACCTCCAGGACGCCTTGGCAACCGTCCTTCCCTGCCTTCTCAGTGATTCCATTGCCGCTCCATCCCCAGGACCCTCATGACCTTCTTATTAAATACATTTGAGAGTCGCTGAGTGTTGCTGTGTGTGTGTGTTTTGGGAGAGATGGGGACGATGACACCAGGGCTGTTATGAGGCCGAGGGGGCACGTGCAGCTGGGGGAAATGCAGCACAGGGTGGGACCCAGGATGCAGGAGTGGGAACAGGAGGTAGGTGACCTCTTGTAGAGCCCAGGTGTGCCCAGCAGGAAGTAGCTTCGCTGAAGCCGAGCTTCAGAGCTGAGCGTGGTGAGACCAGTTTGGAGCCGTGAGCCGGTAAGCAGGACAGCAGATGGGGCTAGGGAGCACATTCATGCGATACATATCAGATGTCCACTCTCTGCCAGGAACTGAAAACATGTCAGTGAATCGAGCACAAGGAAATCTCTCTTCTCACTGAATCTGCTTTCTGGTAGGAGAAGGCAGATAATAAACAAGCACGGTAATAGGAGACACTGAAATGTACTGCTATAAAGAAAATAAACAGGTAATGTGAGAGCAGGGTGGTGTTTCTTAATTCAGGTCAGGAAAGGCCTTTCTGTGGAGGGATGGAGTTTGCAGACTTGTGGACTACAAGGGAAAGAGGAACCAAAGATGCTTTGAGACAGGGAAGACCGGGAGAACAGGTTTTGCAGAAAATCAAAAGTTCTGCTGTGGCTATTTTAAGCTTGAGATACACGTTTGGGGTCAGATTCTTCACTTAATCCAGGACCTCACCACGTCTTTAGGAAGCCTCCTCAGTACCCCCTGAAACCTTGCAGGGCAGGATTGTTAGAAAGTCTCCTCCATAACTGCTGAAGTCCTCCAGGGTACAAATGTGTTTGTTTGCTTTTGGTTTTTGGCCATGCCACTCGACCTGTGGGATCTTAGTTCCTAACCACTGGACTGCCAGGGAATTGCCCATGGCAGGATTATATTCTAGAACCAGGTTTTCAAATGTGGCTTTCTCAGTGCCCTTACCCACAGACTAGAGAAATGCAGGTGAGGCCGAAGACTGCTGGTCACTGTCAGTGAGCACCACTGTGGTCTCCGGGTCCCTGGCTGGAGTGGAGACTGCCTGGCTGAGGCCAGAGGCCACTCTCAGCTTCCCATTCGAGGGGCTGACAGCTGACTTCTCACCACTCTCCTCAAGGCAGCGGTAGCTGCTGGAGCCGACCCAGAGCACTCCCAGTGGCCCCTCTCTCCCACTCAATGTCAAACTTAAGCTCCATTTGTGCCAAGGCCCACCTTCCACCCAAGAGCCAAAGAAGTCACATTGCTACTGCTTCTTTTGGAGGGCGGGGAGGGACGGGTTGGGGAGGGAGGGGGGCAGGCATTCCACTTCTATTGGTCTTTCATTTATTTATTTTCATCCATCTTTTGTTCTTTGGCCTGTGTGGGCCTCCCATCGCGGTGGCGTCTGTTGTCGCAGAGCACCAGCTCTGGGCAAATGTGCTCCAGAGCTCTGGCTCGGTAATTGGACACATAGGTCCAGCCGCTCCGCGGCACGTGGGATCTTCCAGGCCAGGGATCGAACCGGTGCCCCTTGCACTGCAAGGCGGTGTCCTTACCCACTGGACCACCAGGGAAACTCTGCTGCTGCTTCTGATGCGGTGACAGAGGTGAGTGTGATGAGAGGGGACCACGAGCCTGAGCTGGAGATGTGGAATCCTTCTGGCCTATGGCCAGTAGCCTACCAGGAGGCAGGCTGAGGGAAGGGGACTCCAGTCTCCATCAGAATTTTGAGTTACACCTTGGGCGTGAAGAGCGAGGGGAGGGGGTTATTTGTTGAAAATCGCCACATCAACCACACTCCTGTCACAAGGGCCTGGATATAGTCCAGTGTGGGGGACGATGACCTGAAGAAGGGTCCACTCCAGGCCCCTCAGGGCAGGGGTTTATACAAACCGGAATGAGCCAGACAAGTTCAGGCTTGAGATTAAGCAAAAAACCCCAAAGCACACAGATTCTCACTGACAACTGTTTATTGAATTTTGCAGCTGAATGGCGTGTCTCTTATTGTATCTTAGAATCTCAGGATTCAGAGCGGGGGTAAAGTGGCGATGGTGAATTTGGGAATCTGGTCTCCCAGAAGTACCTGCCGCTCTACCCCGGATTCTGCAATGGCTGCCAGGCGGATCACCCCTCCACTGGAGCCGTCCCGCTCCATGGCCAAAGCGAGAGCTGCAGATAAAACAGGAGAAGTAGACAAAGAGAAAGTTAAGGGCTTCCCTGGTAGCTCAGTGGTAAAGAGTTCGTCTGCCAATGCAGGAGACACCGGTTCAATTCCTGATCCAGAAAGATGCTACATGCTGCAGAACAACTAAGCCCGTGAGCCACAACTCTGGAGCCTGTGCTCTAGAGCCTCGGAGCCGCAACTATGGAGCGCATGTGCCACAGCTACGGAAGCCTGTGTGCCCCAGAGCCCGAGTTCCACAACAAGAGAAGTCACCGCAAGAAGAAGCCGGCTCACCTCCACTAGAAGAGTAGCCCCTGCTTCCTGCAACTAGACAAGAGCCTGTGGCAGTGAAAATCCAAAATAGCCAAAAATAAATAAATAAAATAAAATAAAATCAAGAAAGAAAAAGAAGAAGAAAGTCAGGATCATAGTCAGATGCCAGGATTGTGGCAAGGAAAGAGGAATGTTGACCTGGCCGGGGTAGGAGGATTGAGGCTCACAGACCCAGAGGCCCAAGTTCTCACCATTGGCAGTGAACTGCAGGCATTCTTCCTTGGTCATGCCCTCCCGGTAGGTGGCATCAACATAGCCATAGATATAGGAGCTGCCGGAGCCCCCGATGGCAAAGGGCTGTCGTACCATCATACCCCCCATGGGCACTGAATACACCTGCCAGACGGAAGAGAAGACCGTCAGTCTTCTTACCCTCCCTACCATACATACACATTCACCTGTCCATCATGATGAGTTAACAGTAAGTGACACACAGATTGGAAAGAGAACCAGAAAATGGTTAGAGCAGGGAGAGACTAAAGGCAGGGCCCCAGTATTCTGGGGGTGTGGTGATGCCTGACCTGCCCCCCTTCCTGGGGGTCCCAGCCTGCAATGATGATTCCTGCCATCAGGTCTTCTCGGTATCGGTAACACATCTCCTTAAAGAGGCTGGCTGCCGTGTGTACCAGTGGAGGCTCATTCAGCTCAATGCTTGAGGATGAAGAGAGTCAGCGTCAGGACCTGAGAGGCAGGCAGTTCAGCTCCTCAAATCCCAACTCCTTTCAGATACCTGCTTCTCCCCTGCCCACAAGTACCTGTGGAAACCAAGCTGATACGTGACTGCGTCAGCAACTGCCTGGGTGTCAGCTGCTGAGCCTGAGCGGCAGCAGAAAATACGGTCGTGAATAGGGGTCAGCTTGTCAGTCACTCGATTGGCGATGTATGACCTGCAGAATGGCACAATAGTGAGTGAAGGACCCCACCGATCTCCCACTTGCGTCCTTCACTATCCACACTACGGTCAAGCCCTGTGTGCCCCAGAGCCCGAGTTCCACAACAAGAGAAGTCACGCAAGAAGAAGCCGGCTCACCTCCACTAGAAGAGTAGCCCCTGCTTCCTGCAACTAGACAAGAGCCTGTGGCAGTGAAAATCCAAAATAGCCAAAAATAAATAAATAAAATAAAATAAAATCAAGAAAGAAAAAGAAGAAGAAAGTCAGGATCATAGTCAGATGCCAGGATTGTGGCAAGGAAAGAGGAATGTTGACCTGGCCGGGGTAGGAGGATTGAGGCTCACAGACCCAGAGGCCCAAGTTCTCACCATTGGCAGTGAACTGCAGGCATTCTTCCTTGGTCATGCCCTCCCGGTAGGTGGCATCAACATAGCCATAGATATAGGAGCTGCCGGAGCCCCCGATGGCAAAGGGCTGTCGTACCATCATACCCCCCATGGGCACTGAATACACCTGCCAGACGGAAGAGAAGACCGTCAGTCTTCTTACCCTCCCTACCATACATACACATTCACCTGTCCATCATGATGAGTTAACAGTAAGTGACACACAGATTGGAAAGAGAACCAGAAAATGGTTAGAGCAGGGAGAGACTAAAGGCAGGGCCCCAGTATTCTGGGGGTGTGGTGATGCCTGACCTGCCCCCCTTCCTGGGGGTCCCAGCCTGCAATGATGATTCCTGCCATCAGGTCTTCTCGGTATCGGTAACACATCTCCTTAAAGAGGCTGGCTGCCGTGTGTACCAGTGGAGGCTCATTCAGCTCAATGCTTGAGGATGAAGAGAGTCAGCGTCAGGACCTGAGAGGCAGGCAGTTCAGCTCCTCAAATCCCAACTCCTTTCAGATACCTGCTTCTCCCCTGCCCACAAGTACCTGTGGAAACCAAGCTGATACGTGACTGCGTCAGCAACTGCCTGGGTGTCAGCTGCTGAGCCTGAGCGGCAGCAGAAAATACGGTCGTGAATAGGGGTCAGCTTGTCAGTCACTCGATTGGCGATGTATGACCTGCAGAATGGCACAATAGTGAGTGAAGGACCCCACCGATCTCCCACTTGCGTCCTTCACTATCCACACGCTCAACAGGAATTCCAGTATTTCCTAACAGTCATCTAAACTGAAACAGACTGGAAAACAAACTTTTGCAAGAATTTCACCAAAAAGTGAAGAGAACTACAAAGCAGTAGAAGATGGAACAAACCCTGATCGCCAGGGAGGGGAGAAATCAGCCTATGGAGGGTAAGGCTGGGCTGGTGGGCATGGAAGGAAGGGAAAGATAGGAAGAAGTCCTTTCACACATCTGTCCTGAGCTCACCCAGTGGTTGTTCTGGAGTCGGCTCCTAGAACCACGCCCCCATCAAATTGCACAGCCATGATAGTGGTCTGGGGAAAAAGGATAGAGGGGTGAGTCTGGACCTCTCCATATTCTCCAGCACACAGAAACCTCAATGATCCGTTTATCCAGCCCCTTGAGTACGGTTCTGCGCCACCAACCCATCATCCACCCTCTTCGGGGTCTCAATACCCCGCAGAATATGAAAATTCTAATCCTCAAATTCCCAAAGGCCCACCCTGGCCTTAAGCTTTCGTCTTGCAAGATTCCAGAATCCTACGCTCCAGATTACCTTCCACCTCCCACCACGTCACTCTCGCATCCTTAGGATACCTTTACCCTACCTGAGCGCATCGCAGAGACCACCTCTCCGCCCCTCCAGTTTTCCCAACCGATTCCGGCCTTATCCTTTCGTCGCTTCAAGCTTTGCGCATATCTCCTGAATCTCGAGTCTTTACTTACCCTGTGGAGACTTCCCGGTTTTCCCAGTCGGGGCAATGGCCTCAGGCCCCCAGGCTGGTGCCGGCCTGCTTGAGGATGAAGAGAGTCAGCGTCAGGACCTGAGAGGCAGGCAGTTCAGCTCCTCAAATCCCAACTCCTTGCAGATACCTGCTTCTCCCTGCCCACAAGTACCTGTGGAAACCAAGCTGATACGTGACTGCGTCAGCAACTGCCTGGGTGTCAGCTGCTGAGCCTGAGCGGCAGCAGAAAATACGGTCGTGAATAGGGGTCAGCTTGTCAGTCACTCGATTGGCGATGTATGACCTGCAGAATGGCACAATAGTGAGTGAAGGACCCCACCGATCTCCCACTTGCGTCCTTCACTATCCACACGCTCAACAGGAATTCCAGTATTTCCTAACAGTCATCTAAACTGAAACAGACTGGAAAACAAACTTTTGCAAGAATTTCACCAAAAAGTGAAGAGAACTACAAAGCAGTAGAAGATGGAACAAACCCTGATCGCCAGGGAGGGGAGAAATCAGCCTATGGAGGGTAAGGCTGGGCTGGTGGGCATGGAAGGAAGGGAAAGATAGGAAGAAGTCCTTTCACACATCTGTCCTGAGCTCACCCAGTGGTTGTTCTGGAGTCGGCTCCTAGAACCACGCCCCCATCAAATTGCACAGCCATGATAGTGGTCTGGGGAAAAAGGATAGAGGGGTGAGTCTGGACCTCTCCATATTCTCCAGCACACAGAAACCTCAATGATCCGTTTATCCAGCCCCTTGAGTACGGTTCTGCGCCACCAACCCATCATCCACCCTCTTCGGGGTCTCAATACCCCGCAGAATATGAAAATTCTAATCCTCAAATTCCCAAAGGCCCACCCTGGCCTTAAGCTTTCGTCTTGCAAGATTCCAGAATCCTACGCTCCAGATTACCTTCCACCTCCCACCACGTCACTCTCGCATCCTTAGGATACCTTTACCCTACCTGAGCGCATCGCAGAGACCACCTCTCCGCCCCTCCAGTTTTCCCAACCGATTCCGGCCTTATCCTTTCGTCGCTTCAAGCTTTGCGCATATCTCCTGAATCTCGAGTCTTTACTTACCCCTGTGGAGACTTCCCGGTTTTCCCAGTCGGGGGCAATGGCCTCAGGCCCCCAGGCTGGTGCCGGCCTGGCTCCCCAAGCAGCTACTAAGGCGGCCGCCATCTTCCTCCTTCTGTACTGCCGCAAAGCAACTGTCGTAAAGCGCTCCGTCACGCTCCTTAGTCGTGCTTTGCGGGCTTCTGGTTTACGATAGAAGGGAAAAGCAATGGATCGGAAGGTTCTTTTGCGACAGAGAGTGCTTGACGGCAGCGTGGCTGGCAAACGAAAAAATCCAACCGAAAAGCCCCGCAAATCATCTGTAAAAACTACTTTCCTGTCGGTTCGCGCGGGGCTGATAAATCTGATCGGAATTGCGGCTTACAGAACCCTCATGATAGACTTGTGCATCTCCGATTTAGAATGACCGCAGTATGTTTTCACTTAAGTGTGTATCTAGGAGCATATAGTAGGAGAGAGATTGCTGGGTCATGGAGTAACTTTTTAACATTTTAAGAAACTGACTGCTTTTCCACAGCGACTTCCTTGTTTCACATTCCCATTAGCCGTAAATGAGGATTCTAATTTCTCCATTTCCTAATTGTTACTGTGCAAATTTAACTTTAGCTACCTTAGAGGGTGTGACGTTACATCTTGTGTAACATTGAACATATTTTCATGCACTGAATGACCATTGCATATTTTCTTTGGAAAGTCTTCTATTAAAAAAAAACACTTTTTTTTGTTTACTGTTGTTAATATGAAGGCCTTTGTTTCGTTTTGTTTTCTTCATGAGCAAGACATTCAATGATCTTTCCCCCTTGCCCACCAACCCATCATCCACCCTCTTCGGGGTCTCATTTCTAATCCTCAAATTCCCAAAGGCCCACCCTGGCCTTAAGCTTTCGTCTTGCAAGATTCCAGAATCCTACGCTCCAGATTACCTTCCACCTCCCACCACGTCACTCTCGCATCCTTAGGATACCTTTACCCTACCTGAGCGCATCGCAGAGACCACCTCTCCGCCCCTCCAGTTTTCCCAACCGATTCCGGCCTTATCCTTTCGTCGCTTCAAGCTTTGCGCATATCTCCTGAATCTCGAGTCTTTACTTACCCCTGTGGAGACTTCCCGGTTTTCCCAGTCGGGGGCAATGGCCTCAGGCCCCCAGGCTGGTGCCGGCCTGGCTCCCCAAGCAGCTACTAAGGCGGCCGCCATCTTCCTCCTTCTGTACTGCCGCAAAGCAACTGTCGTAAAGCGCTCCGTCACGCTCCTTAGTCGTGCTTTGCGGGCTTCTGGTTTACGATAGAAGGGAAAAGCAATGGATCGGAAGGTTCTTTTGCGACAGAGAGTGCTTGACGGCAGCGTGGCTGGCAAACGAAAAAATCCAACCGAAAAGCCCCGCAAATCATCTGTAAAAACTACTTTCCTGTCGGTTCGCGCGGGGCTGATAAATCTGATCGGAATTGCGGCTTACAGAACCCTCATGATAGACTTGTGCATCTCCGATTTAGAATGACCGCAGTATGTTTTCACTTAAGTGTGTATCTAGGAGCATATAGTAGGAGAGAGATTGCTGGGTCATGGAGTAACTTTTTAACATTTTAAGAAACTGACTGCTTTTCCACAGCGACTTCCTTGTTTCACATTCCCATTAGCCGTAAATGAGGATTCTAATTTCTCCATTTCCTAATTGTTACTGTGCAAATTTAACTTTAGCTACCTTAGAGGGTGTGACGTTACATCTTGTGTAACATTGAACATATTTTCATGCACTGAATGACCATTGCATATTTTCTTTGGAAAGTCTTCTATTAAAAAAAAACACTTTTTTTTGTTTACTGTTGTTAATATGAAGGCCTTTGTTTCGTTTTGTTTTCTTCATGAGCAAAACATTAAACTTTTTTTAAAATATGCTTTTTTATTTTATTTATTTATTTGTCGACTGCACCTCCTAGCTTGCAGGATCTCAGTTCCCTGACTAGGGCTCACTAAGGTGCACAGCAATGAAAGCTCAAAATGCTAACCACTAGGAACTCCCAACAACAAGCTTTTTTAAAAAAAAAGATTGAAGTATAGTTGAGTTACAATATGTGTTAGTTTCAGGTGTAAAGTGATTAAATTATATACATATATATTTTTTTTTCATCATAGGCTGTATTACAAGATATTAAGGATATTTCTCTGTGCTATAGACACTAAGTCCTTGTTGCTTATCTATTTTATGTATGGTAGTTTGTATATGTTAATCCCATATTCCTAATTGTAGGATTTCTTTTTATATTCTACATACTAGACTTTTATCAGATATATGATTTGCAAATGTTTTCTTCCAGTCTTTGGACTGTCTTTTCACTTCATTAGTATCCTTTCATGCACAAAGTTTTAAATTTTGATGAAGCCCAATTGATCTGTTTTTCCTTTGGTTACTTGTGTTTTTCTTTTTTTTTAAGTTTTTTTTTTTTTTTTAAATATGGACCATTTTAAAGTCTTTATTGAATTTATTACAGTATTGCTTCTGTTTTATGTTCTGTTTTTGTTTGTTTGTTGTTGTTGTGGGGTTTTTTTTGGCCCTGAGGCATGTGGGATCTTATCACCCTGGCCAGGGATCAAACCCACAGCCCCTGCATTGGAAAGTTCTTAACCACTCAAAAGTTCTAACTCACAAAAAGCTGTTGAATGAGACACTGAAAGTACATCTGGGAATGAAATAGAAATGCCTAGCCCCATGGAACTTACATCTATTGGGGGTGGAACAAACAAATATATGGTATGTGGTATGTTAGTGAATTATGCTAAGAAGAAAAACAAAGCAAGGAAGGGAGGTAGGAAGTTTGTCTGTGTGTGTGTTGAAATTTTAGAATAATCAAGGAAGGTTTCTCTCAGGAGACATTTAATGAAGGCTGAAAGGAAGGAGGGAAGTCACTTGTATATTTTGGGGAAAGACATTCTGAACAGAGAGAAGAGCAAGCACAAAGGTCCTGAGGCAGGACCTGACATGTTGTTTAGTCACTTAAGTTGTATCTGATTCTTTTGTAACCCCATGAACTATAGCTCGCCAGGCTCTTCTGTCAATGGAATGTCCCAGGTAAGAATTCTGGAGTGGATTGCCACTTCCTTTTCCAGAGGATCTACCTGACCCAGGGATAGAACCTGAGAACCCGCATTGATAGGCAGATTCTTTACCACTGAGCTACCAGGGAAGCCCATGCTTGACATAGTTAATGGATAATGAGGAGGTCGGTTTGGCTAGTGCAGTCAGATCACACAGGACCTTTGAGAAGCTTTTCATCATTCTCAACTGAGGATATGATCCAGAAAAATCTGCTTAAATTTTAAAAAATTTTCATCTAGAGCAATAGGGAGTCACTGGAAAATTATGAGCAGGGAAGTGACATGTTATGCTATTTTAAAGATCACTTTGGGTGCTCTATTGAAAATACACAGTAGGGGGCTTCCCTGGTGGCCCAGTGGATAGGGACACCGCCTTGCAGTGCAAGGGACGCTGGTTAGATCCCTGGCCTGGGAAGATCCCACATGCCGCAGATCAGCTGGACGGTTGTGTCCAATTACCGAGCCAGAGCTCTGGAGCGCATGCGCCCGGAGCCGGTGCTCTGCGACGAGAGAGGCCACTGCGATGGGAGACCCACAGATTTGTTTGGTTGTGTTTTTTGGCCCTGAGGCATGTGGGATCTTATCACCCTGGCCAGGGATCAAACCCACAGCCCCTGCATTGGAAAGTTCTTAACCACTCAAAAGTTCTAACTCACAAAAAGCTGTTGAATGAGACACTGAAAGTACATCTGGGAATGAAATAGAAATGCCTAGCCCCATGGAACTTACATCTATTGGGGGTGGAACAAACAAATATATGGTATGTGGTATGTTAGTGAATTATGCTAAGAAGAAAAACAAAGCAAGGAAGGGAGGTAGGAAGTTTGTCTGTGTGTGTGTTGAAATTTTAGAATAATCAAGGAAGGTTTCTCTCAGGAGACATTTAATGAAGGCTGAAAGGAAGGAGGGAAGTCACTTGTATATTTTGGGGAAAGACATTCTGAACAGAGAGAAGAGCAAGCACAAAGGTCCTGAGGCAGGACCTGACATGTTGTTTAGTCACTTAAGTTGTATCTGATTCTTTTGTAACCCCATGAACTATAGCTCGCCAGGCTCTTCTGTCAATGGAATGTCCCAGGTAAGAATTCTGGAGTGGATTGCCACTTCCTTTTCCAGAGGATCTACCTGACCCAGGGATAGAACCTGAGAACCCGCATTGATAGGCAGATTCTTTACCACTGAGCTACCAGGGAAGCCCATGCTTGACATAGTTAATGGATAATGAGGAGGTCGGTTTGGCTAGTGCAGTCAGATCACACAGGACCTTTGAGAAGCTTTTCATCATTCTCAACTGAGGATATGATCCAGAAAAATCTGCTTAAATTTTAAAAAATTTTCATCTAGAGCAATAGGGAGTCACTGGAAAATTATGAGCAGGGAAGTGACATGTTATGCTATTTTAAAGATCACTTTGGGTGCTCTATTGAAAATACACAGTAGGGGGCTTCCCTGGTGGCCCAGTGGATAGGGACACCGCCTTGCAGTGCAAGGGACGCTGGTTAGATCCCTGGCCTGGGAAGATCCCACATGCCGCAGATCAGCTGGACGGTTGTGTCCAATTACCGAGCCAGAGCTCTGGAGCGCATGCGCCCGGAGCCGGTGCTCTGCGACGAGAGAGGCCACTGCGATGGGAGACCCACAGAGGCCAAAGAACAAAGATAAATAAATGAAAGACCAATAGAAGTGTCCAAAAAAAAAAAAAAAACCACACAGTAGGGAGCCAAAGTATGGGAGAGAGAAATAGGAGGCTATTGCAGTAATCCAGGTGATAGATAAAATTGACTGGATACGGTGGGTAGCAGTGAAGATAGAAATAATCAGATTCTGACAGGTAGGAAATGGGTATGATGAAAGAGAAACCAAAGAGTTGGGATGACTACAAGGTTTTTGGCTTAAGGACCTAGAAGAATTGAGCTAGAGAGGACCATAGAGTATTTTAGGAGGAGAGAATATCGGAAGCTCAATTTTGGCCTTGTTAAATTCGCTATGTCTAGTTGAAATCCAAGGCGAGATATGGAATAAGGAAGTGTATATATAGTATTTTGGAATCCAGGGGAAAGTGGATTGGAGTTATAATTTGGGAGTTATCGGTATATACCTTTGTTCACTAGAATCAGTACTTTTTTGAGCTGGACACCTACTAGACCTGAGTCGAGACATACACGTTTTAGCCTTGGGTAGCTGACGGAGAAAGGACGTCTTTTACAGAGATAGGAAACACAAAACGAGGTCCAACTCTGGGAGGAGGTGGCAGGATCCGTGCAAGATTTGCGGTGTCTGTGGAGGTGCCCGGGAAAGAGATGGCTTTGTGGGCGCTGGAGCTCAGGGGGCAGATCTGGGCTGGAGACGTGGCATGTCGTTGACGTGGCAGGTGAAACTATAGGAGTGGTTGAGATAGGTCAGGAGCAGCGTGAGTCTCTCGGCGGCGGGGAGCAGGGATGACACATCGTCTTCCCACATCTATTTTCTCCTATTTCCCTTAGGCGCCTGCCCTCATCACACAAAACGCCCTACATCGACGGCTACCAAAGAAATCTTTCTATTCCCCGCAGCTCCTCCCTTTTTCCCCGAGATTGCAGAGAGGGAGGGGCTCAACCCCACCCACGCCGGGTTGGTGACGTAACCGAGGAGGCGGGGCACGCGGTCACCACGCCCTCGACGCCGGGAGGCAGCCCGAGGGCTTAACCCAAGCTGCACCGACGCTTGCCCGGGGCGCTTCCTTACTCTCGCTTACCCACATCAGGCCAGCTCCATCAAGCCGCGCTCGGCCAGCAAGCCCTGGGTACGGTTGTAGACGTCCTCCAGCGTGCCCGCGGCCCGGGCCAGTGCGATTCGCGCCTCCGTCTCTCCGGTCCCGGGACACAGCAGCTCGAGGAAGCGGCCGCCATCCGGAAAGGCGAGGAATGCGAGGTGGACGGCCTGACGGGTGAGCCACGGGTGATGCGGGGCCAGGGCCGTGTCACAGGCGTCGCTGCACTGAGCGCCGGCGTCCGGGCCTCCCAGCATCCCTGTGGCCACTCGGTGGAGACAGAGCTGGGACCAGCGTAGCGCGCGGTGCAGCAGGAGCATCGTGTGAGCCCGAGGACGCAGCCGAGGCCGGCGCGTTGACCTCCGGCTATGGAATAAGGAAGTGTATATATAGTATTTTGGAATCCAGGGGAAAGTGGATTGGAGTTATAATTTGGGAGTTATCGGTATATACCTTTGTTCACTAGAATCAGTACTTTTTTGAGCTGGACACCTACTAGACCTGAGTCGAGACATACACGTTTTAGCCTTGGGTAGCTGACGGAGAAAGGACGTCTTTTACAGAGATAGGAAACACAAAACGAGGTCCAACTCTGGGAGGAGGTGGCAGGATCCGTGCAAGATTTGCGGTGTCTGTGGAGGTGCCCGGGAAAGAGATGGCTTTGTGGGCGCTGGAGCTCAGGGGGCAGATCTGGGCTGGAGACGTGGCATGTCGTTGACGTGGCAGGTGAAACTATAGGAGTGGTTGAGATAGGTCAGGAGCAGCGTGAGTCTCTCGGCGGCGGGGAGCAGGGATGACACATCGTCTTCCCACATCTATTTTCTCCTATTTCCCTTAGGCGCCTGCCCTCATCACACAAAACGCCCTACATCGACGGCTACCAAAGAAATCTTTCTATTCCCCGCAGCTCCTCCCTTTTTCCCCGAGATTGCAGAGAGGGAGGGGCTCAACCCCACCCACGCCGGGTTGGTGACGTAACCGAGGAGGCGGGGCACGCGGTCACCACGCCCTCGACGCCGGGAGGCAGCCCGAGGGCTTAACCCAAGCTGCACCGACGCTTGCCCGGGGCGCTTCCTTACTCTCGCTTACCCACATCAGGCCAGCTCCATCAAGCCGCGCTCGGCCAGCAAGCCCTGGGTACGGTTGTAGACGTCCTCCAGCGTGCCCGCGGCCCGGGCCAGTGCGATTCGCGCCTCCGTCTCTCCGGTCCCGGGACACAGCAGCTCGAGGAAGCGGCCGCCATCCGGAAAGGCGAGGAATGCGAGGTGGACGGCCTGACGGGTGAGCCACGGGTGATGCGGGGCCAGGGCCGTGTCACAGGCGTCGCTGCACTGAGCGCCGGCGTCCGGGCCTCCCAGCATCCCTGTGGCCACTCGGTGGAGACAGAGCTGGGACCAGCGTAGCGCGCGGTGCAGCAGGAGCATCGTTAGTGAGCCCGAGGACGCAGCCGAGGCCGGCGCGTTGACCTCCGGCCCCTCCCATGTCACCATGGTCGTCCACGACGTGTAGTGCGCGGCCTCCGGGCCGTGCACCAGAGCTTCGAGAGCTGCCACTTTGGCGGAGGCCTCGCTTGTGACAAAGGCGAAGATGGGCCCCAGGGGAGTCAGGAACCTGTGTGTGGGGAGGGTGGGAAGGTTTGAGGGAGGGTGACGGAGCCTCCAGGAGGATGAGAGGAGAGAAACCACTCACCTCACTAGCTCCCTCCATCCTGCCAGGTACTGTGTCAATTCCACGTCTCCTCCAGGGTTCAGACTGGTGCGGAACGGCCTCATCATACGGCCCAGCATTCCCTGGGGACCCAGACACTGCGGCTTTTCCCGTTCTGGGCCCTCCAGGGGTCGCGACTGTTGCCGGACCTGCGCATTAGATTGGAGGGAAAGGTGGCCGGGAGCAGAACCTCTCGCTGGCTGGGCTCTCCAAGCAGCTTAGTTAGGCTCTGAAGAAATTATTTCTTAGAGCTGGCTGCTGTCCCTCTTGCTGGACTCAGCTTTTGACGGGAGAAAGAGGAGGAGGGCCTGTCCTTCATTAGATCCTCAGACGGATCCACATCCCTCTGCCTAAGATCCCACCTGGAGCTCCCAGTTCCAGCCCTGCCTGGAGCCTACCTGGAAAGGCGGCGGTCCCTCCGCAATGCAGGACTGTGCCCCAGATCCGCAATCCGAGAGGGCGCCTGGGGGAGGCGGGACAGCCTTGAGGTCTAGTGGACCCAGGGGCTTGAATTCCGCAGTTTCTCCCAGAGCAGATGAGAGAATGGGCTACTCACGAAGCCTCCGAAGCCAGAGATAAAAAGCAGTAGCGCGAAGACAGCAAGGGGAATTGCGCTGTGCAACCAGCGCCATGGAATCTGCCAAGGCAGTGCGACCCCCATGGCTGCCGTAGGGACCACCGCCCCCTTGCCAGCCGCTAGCGGCGCTTTGTTCCTCCGCCCCCAAGAGGGGAGAGAAGCCGTGGTGCCTCACTGTGCAAAGGGTTAATAATTAACCTACTAAGGCCCCTTCCCCTATGCCCTTTGCTCCAGAGGGCAGCACCCATCCGAGGGGTGAGGGACTGGAATGAAGAGAATTTAATTTAGGGGAGTCGGTAGCAGTGACACATCTCTAGGTTTCCATTCCCTGTCAGGCCAGGTGGTAGGAAGAGGCAGCGTGGATATGGTGAAGAGAGGCTGAGGTCAGAACTAGTTGCCCCAGGGAACCATGGTGCACCTTAAGTTGATTGTCAGTTTGAGTTCCTCCACAGTACATGGAGGATAATAATAGGTTCTTTTGCAAGGCCTCATGTGAGGATTAAACGATTAAATAATATGTGCAAACACTGTAAATGGAAAAGCTTACCACAACTGCTCCATAAATCTTACCTTTTAAGTTCAAGCATGGAGCACCTGGGACCCAGGGTACAGCCACTTCTGAATTCTCTATCCGATCCTTATGGGTGCCTGCTAAGTCACTACAGTCATATCCCGCTCTGTGAACTTATGGCCCATAGCCCGCCAGGCTCCTCTGTCCGTGGAGTTCTCCAGGCAAAAATCCTGGAGTGGGTCACCATGCCCTCCTCCAAGGGGTCTTTCTGACCCCAGGATCAAACTCTCTTCTCTTATGTCTTCTGGATTGGCAGGTGGGTTCTTTACCACTAGCACTGCCTGGGAAGCCCCATCCTATCCTCAGGGGAAGCTTGTCTTGAGCTGGATGCCTGACATCTCAATTGTATACTTTAGGCTGTCTCCTCTTACATTTGTTTAATTCTTTAAATCTCCAGATTGATTCCTCAATCATTCATCAAACCAACCTTTATTAATTACCTCTACATGCCAGGCCCTGTACTAGGCCCCAGGAAGACAGTGTCCTACTGAATGAAGTAGTCAGATAGAGAAGGAGAAATATCATATGACATCCCTTTTATGTGGCTTCTAAAAAGAAATGATACAAATGAATTTATTTACAAAACAGAAAGAGACTCACAGACTTAGAAAATGCACTCATGGTTGCAGTGGGAAGGGGATGGTTGGGGACTTTGGGAAAGTCATGTACACACTGCAGGGTTTGACATGAATAACCAACAGAAATCTATTCTATACCACACGGAACTCTGCTGAATGTTATGTACTAGACTGGATGGGAGGGAGGTTTGGAGGAGAATGGATACATGTATATGGTGGAGCCCCTTCACTGTTCACCTGAAACTATCACAAAATTGTTAATTGGCTCTACCCCAATACAAAATGTTTTTGGTATTAGAAAAAAAAAAAATAAAGAACTGTTCCTGTCTCTGTGTACATTTTCTTTTTTCTTTTTTTTAAACATTTATTTATTTATTTATTTTGGGTGAGGAGGGAAGAGAGGGGGCAGGAGGCCACTTCTATTGGTCTTTCATTTCTCTATTTTCATCCATCTTTGTTCTTTGGCCCGTGTGGGTCTCCCATCGCGGTGGCCTCTGTTGTCGCAGAGCACCGGCTCTGAGCGCATGCGCTCCAGAGCTCCGGCTGGGTAATTGGACACATTGGTTCAGCCGCTCCGCAGCACACGGGATCTTCTCAGGCCAGGGATTGAACCGGCGCCCCTTGCTCTGCAAGGCGGTATCCTTACCCACTGGGCCACTAGGGAAGTCGGTACATTTTCTTTTGAGGGAGAGGGATGTCACGGATTCTCAAGGAGTCAGGCCCCCGCTCACAGATGCTTTCTAGCTTCCATAGTCCATGGATTCTTGCTCTGTCTTGCTTTGATGCTCCCTTACATTCTGGAGGTCCTTGGGGTCCCGGTCCCAGTGGGATTCTGGAACCATCACTTCCATCCCTAGCCTTGGGTTCCCAGTGTTGGATCATTCTCCGGTTTTCTGTGACTTTAGACAAGTTGTTGGCCATTTTGCAGCCCCGGTTCCCTCATCTGCAGAATAAGAAGGGACTGTCCACTTCCTAAAATTGTTTTGTGGATTACATAAAACATGCCTTCGAAAAGCGAACCACGATTCACGGTTTATAGTTTCTAAACGTTCTGTAAATTGATGGTTATTTAAACTTATGGCTTCTTGCCGCCTCTCCTCCTTTGCCTCTGAGCTGAGAGGCAAGTCTGTAGACTTTCCTACCGGATTAGTATCGAGTTTCACTTAATCCGATGGCCCTTCCGCAAGCGCAATGGGAGCCCTTTTTGGAACAAAGGTAGTATAACACCTGCTTGCGAAAGAGCCCCGGCTCACAGAGGCTGCGGGATGGAGCGGCGGGCAGGAGCCAAGCTGCTGCTGCTGCTGCTGCTGCGGGCGACTTGCTTGGGGTGCGCAGGAGCAGATGGATACACGTCAGTCATCGAAGTGACCAACGGGGGCCCCTGGGGCGACTGGGCCTGGCCCGAGATGTGTCCTGACGGATTCTTCGCCAGCGGATTCTCGCTCAAGGTAGGGCTCAGGCCTCGGTCTCGGAGGGGACCCCAGAGCTGAGAGGGGCAGTCTTCTGACTAGTCCTCCCCCGCTCAGGTAGAGCCCCCGCTAGGCATTCCTGGCGACGACACGGCTCTGAACGGGATCCGACTGTACTGCACGCGCGGGCATGAGGAGCTGAACGCGCACGTTGTGGAGTCCCAGTCTGGAAGGTGAGGGGCTGGGGCCGAGGATCCTCTAGGGTCGGGGTATGTACCTTAATCTCCGTTACACACATCCCCTCCCGTCCCGACGGGCTGGTTCCTCCAGGAGGAAACCTGGGAAGCCGGGGGTTGGGGGAGACTCCCCTCCGCACCTTGGTGCAGATCAGGTGACTGAGCACCTGGCTGGGAAGCCCCAAGGCCTGGGGTCGGGCTGGAGGTGGGTAGGGGACGCCGCGGAGCCAGCGCGTCTCCGTTTCCTCCGCAGGTGGGGCACTTGGAGTGAGCCTCTGTGGTGTCCGAGTGGCGACTTCCTGGTGGCTTTCTCGCTTCGCGTGGAGGCACCCGTGTTCCCCGGGGACAATACAGCTGCGAACGACGTGCTCTTCCGCTGCTCCGACGGCACGGAGCTGCAGGGGCCCGGTCTGACCTGGGGAGACTTTGGAGTCTGGAGTGAGTCTTGCCCTAAAGGCGTGTGTGGCTTGCAGACCAAGATCCAGCCGCCTAAAGGCCTCAGAGACGACACCGCCTTGAACGACGTGCGCTTCTTCTGCTGCCGCACTTGAACCCATCGCCGCCCTCTGCCAGCCCCGAGCCTCCTCTAGTCCCCCACTATTAAAGCTTCTCTGCCTTGGCTTTGGTTTTGTTTGTTTTAGGGGTGGGGGATGGGAAACTGAGTTGCCCCAGTGTTTTCGGCAGTGGGCCAGGCCCAATTAGGGTTTGGTCTCAGGAATCCACGGCAGGCTACTGAACGTTACCCACCCATAGTTCAGGAAAAAACGCACTACAACACGATTTCGCTTATAGGTTGAGGAAGTCCTTTTCTGAGAGCCTCCGCAGACACATCATCCCCATAAAGAGCGTAGGTCGTTTCCTTTCTGAACCACCAGTGACCTCAGATTAAGAAACTTCTACCAAATTAGGAAGTGACAATGCTATATTGTCCTAAGGCCTCATTTTCTAGAATTTAGGAGACCAATATCTCTTTTCCATGCATGCCTGCTCAGTCGTGGCTGACTCTTTTGTGATCCCCTGGACTCTAGCCTGCCAGGCTCCTCTGTCCATGGGATTTTCCAGGCAAGAAAACTGGAATGGGGTTGCTATTTCCTTCTCCAGGGGATCTTCTCAACCCAGGTATCAAACCCGAGTCTCCTGCATCTCCTGCATTGTCAGGCAGATTCTTTACCACAGAACCACCTGGGAATCCTGTCTTTTCCATATGTTTCCTTTCCTTCCCCCTACAAAACTCAAAACAGTGGCTTTTCTGTATACTAAATCCTATTAAGGGTCTTTATCCTTGCTGCCCTCTCTGCATAGACTCCCCAACCAGTCCAGATGGTTAGCCCATTCACCAGACTTTAGGTCCAATTTCTTTTTCTTGGACTTTATCTTATTAAAATAAACTCCTGGGCTTCCCTCGTGGTCCAGTGGGTAAGGACACCGCCTTGCAGTGCAAGGGGCGCTAGTTTGATCCCTGGCCTGGGACTGATGTGTCCAATTACCGAGCCGGAGCTCTGGAGCGCATGCGCCCAGAGCCGGTGCTCTGCGACAACAGAGGCCACCGTGATGGGAGGCCCACAAGGGCCAAAGAACAAAGATGGATGAAAATAGACAAATGAAAGACCAATAGAAGTGGCCCGCCTGCTCCCCTTCCTCCCCACCCCACCCCCCACCAAAATAAATAAATAAATAAATCTTTAAAAAAACAAACAAAACTCCTTGCGTCAGTCAATATCTATCCCCTTACCTCCCTGTTTTTAAAAAGTGCTTATCCTCAACTAAAATAATCTACTGCCTCTTTTAAAAATTTCCCATCTTCTACTCCGGGAATGTTAAATTCTTTAAGAGCACAGAACTTGTTTACACAGTACTTCCAGTGCACCAACCAGCTCAGTAACTATTTATTAAGGAAACAGACTACTTAAAAAAGAAAGAAAGAAAATAACAAGCGAGGTGTAAGGACTCCAAACACGAGAGCTCCCAAGCCACGGTGTACCTGGAGGCCCTTGGACATTCCTCGTATAAGGGCACAATCTGAGACGGGGAAGAGAACTCTAAATAATTTATTCCAGGGTCGGGGCGGGCCAGGCCGGTGTCCAGGAGCGACGGACCAGGTCGATGGAGACTCACTAAGAGGAGCCCTGCGGAAAAGATAAAGTAAAGACACAGCCAGGGAGCAAATAGGATTCCTCGCCAGCTCTGCCCCACACCTCGACAGTTCCGTCCCACCTGCTTCTTCCTGCAATCGCCACAGAGGACACCAAGGGATGCGTTCACCAGCTGCACCCCACACAGCAACATCTCCAGACACGAGGCGGCCACCAGCAGCGAGAAGAGGGTCACATTCCAGAGGACCACACCAGGCGGCTTCTCGCACAAGTCCCACTGAGTGCGGTTGAGCAGGTAAGAGCCTCTGTGGGCGGGGCCAAGAGCAAGCGGTTACGCGAGCGCCCCGCCCACCCAACGCGAGGCTTCCCGCTCCGCGCATGCGCCGTGGGGGCCGTGCGAAGGGCTCGTTTGGTCCACGTGGAGGAAGCTGTCTTGAAGCCGAGTCCCCCCTAAGTTTCCTGGTCCATGGACGAAAAGACAGGTGGGCAGAGGCAGAGAATGGGGCAAGGGCACGAATACATGCCAAGCTCAGACAACAGACCAGTGATGGGAGGCCCACACGGGCCAAAGAACAAAGATGGATGAAAATAGACAAATGAAAGACCAATAGAAGTGGCCCGCCTGCTCCCCTTCCTCCCCACCCCACCCCCCACCAAAATAAATAAATAAATAAATCTTTAAAAAAACAAACAAAACTCCTTGCGTCAGTCAATATCTATCCCCTTACCTCCCTGTTTTTAAAAAGTGCTTATCCTCAACTAAAATAATCTACTGCCTCTTTTAAAAATTTCCCATCTTCTACTCCGGGAATGTTAAATTCTTTAAGAGCACAGAACTTGTTTACACAGTACTTCCAGTGCACCAACCAGCTCAGTAACTATTTATTAAGGAAACAGACTACTTAAAAAAGAAAGAAAGAAAATAACAAGCGAGGTGTAAGGACTCCAAACACGAGAGCTCCCAAGCCACGGTGTACCTGGAGGCCCTTGGACATTCCTCGTATAAGGGCACAATCTGAGACGGGGAAGAGAACTCTAAATAATTTATTCCAGGGTCGGGGCGGGCCAGGCCGGTGTCCAGGAGCGACGGACCAGGTCGATGGAGACTCACTAAGAGGAGCCCTGCGGAAAAGATAAAGTAAAGACACAGCCAGGGAGCAAATAGGATTCCTCGCCAGCTCTGCCCCACACCTCGACAGTTCCGTCCCACCTGCTTCTTCCTGCAATCGCCACAGAGGACACCAAGGGATGCGTTCACCAGCTGCACCCCACACAGCAACATCTCCAGACACGAGGCGGCCACCAGCAGCGAGAAGAGGGTCACATTCCAGAGGACCACACCAGGCGGCTTCTCGCACAAGTCCCACTGAGTGCGGTTGAGCAGGTAAGAGCCTCTGTGGGCGGGGCCAAGAGCAAGCGGTTACGCGAGCGCCCCGCCCACCCAACGCGAGGCTTCCCGCTCCGCGCATGCGCCGTGGGGGCCGTGCGAAGGGCTCGTTTGGTCCACGTGGAGGAAGCTGTCTTGAAGCCGAGTCCCCCCTAAGTTTCCTGGTCCATGGACGAAAAGACAGGTGGGCAGAGGCAGAGAATGGGGCAAGGGCACGAATACATGCCAAGCCTTACGCGGTTTCTTGGAAGTGGTAAGCCCAGGAGCCGTTCATTAAGCATTTCGGTCCAATTCGGAGCCCGGTTCCTGCTACTGAGAGGCAGTAGATGGCGCCAAGCAACCCGAAAGCTGAGCAGAAGACCGAGCGAAGCATCTGGAAGCAGAGAGCGAGGAGACGTGAGTTGGGTCATCCCCTTACCCACTCGTAACCTGCGCCTCCCCACCATTACCGCGCTCTTTTCCAGTGTCGTTAAAAATACATTTCCCGTCAAACCCCGGGGCAGGTGTTCCGCTAAACCCTAAGAGCCAGGGGCCGCGGAGGTTCATGGGGGCTGTAGTTCCCTCTGGTCAGGCCCACTGAGGCCTAAGATTTGTGGGCGTGAGGGAGGGGAGGGATGGAGCCTAGGATTCTACAGAGTTGTCGGTGCTCGTGAACCTGGGGATTCTGTAGAGGGACCGTGACTTTGGGCGTGGTTTCTTCGAGGTTGTGAAAGTGGCTTAGACTCAGTCGTGTCCAACTCTTTTGTGATCCATGGAATTCTCCAGGCAAGGCAAGGATACTGGAGTGGGTAGCCTTTCCCTTCTCAAGGGTACCTTCCTAACCGAAGGATCGAACCCAGGTCTCCCTCATTGCAGGTGGATTTTTTACCATCTAAGCCACCAGGGAAGCCCAAGAACACTGGAGCGGGTAGCCTATGTCTTCTCTAGGGGATCTTCCTGACCCAGGAATCGAACAAGTATCTCCTGCATTGCAGGTGGATTCTTTATCAGCTAAGCTACAAGGAAAGCCCAAGAAGGAAGCAGAATCTCATGTCTCTCTTTCTTCTCCCTCTTTTTTTTTTTCTTAGTTTAAAAAAATTGTATTTTTTTAAACTGTGCCCTATGGCATGTGGGATCTTAGTTCCCCACAAGGAGGGCTGGAACCCATGCCCCCTGTATTGGGAGCATAGAGTCTTAACTACTGGACCGCCAAGGAAGTCCCTTATTATTTTGGATCTTACCCTGCAGCGATTTCCACAGCATCCAGCGCCACAACAGCCTTTGCCTCCAGCCCGCACGGCAGAAATTCCCGGACACAGTACCTATGGGAGAAAAGTAGATGTGATAGGGAGGCCCCCAGGTCCCCAACTTGCATGAGTGCCTGCCTCTTTCTGGAAGCTTCCTGTGATGCCTTCAGCCCTTTGGACTATAGGGAGACCTTATCTTTGCTTCTCCTGGATCACCGTGGGGCTCTACTTTTAAGTTTGTATTTATGTGCTTACTTATCTCTGTAGCCAGATTGTAGCCAGATTGACAATATCATTATATTCCCCATAAATCTTGTCATATAGTAGGTACCTGAGTGAATGAGAATCAGGTGGCCTGGGTTTAATGCCAACCTGTGCTCACTTCACACTCCATGAATTGATTTATCTCGCTGGGTCTCAGGGTTTTTTTATTACTTTTTTTTTCTCTTTTGTTTTTTGGGTCTCAGTTTTGTCCTCTGTAAAAATAGGTCTGCATGCCTTCCATGGCATTTAATGAAATAACAGGTTGACTGATGTCATGACTAACACAGAATAGTCAATGGCTATAAATTCCTCTGCAGCAGGAAGAAATAGCGGTGTTGGAGTGTCTGGTGAACTGGGATTTTAATGGAGGGGGGAGGAGCATGTAAGTGAAGATTCTGATGGGAAGGTTGGGAATCCTCAAGACATACAATCCTGGTCCTCTCTTTCTTTCTCCTGTGGTCTTCAGAGAGCCTCCCCCTCTTCCAGGGCATCAGCTGCTACCCCAAACAGCAGTTGTCTCCTGAATTGATGCCTTCAAATTCAAATCTGACTGCCTGAAGGGTATGTTCAGGTGAGTGTCTTGGTTTTAGCGCAAATTCATCCAACCTCATATGATCTCACAGTTTATTCCACACCCCCTCCCCTCACCATGCATCTCCCTTTGGCTTTCTGGTCTCCATCAGTGGATCTATCCACCAGGTTACCCAGGCCTGAAAGCTTGAATCCTCCGCACCCAGACAGACCCTGAGTCCCCCAGTGGCTCTTGAATCTCTCATCCTTTCTTTTTCTGCACAGTCAGTCCTCAGTCACTTCCCACGAGAAGGACATGCTCACTCTCCCTGCAGGGTTTCTGCATCTCTTGCCCTGTGCTTACACTCCATCCTGCATTGCTACTACCAGATTATTATGCTTGGGGTTTTTTTTTTTTTTTTTTTTTTGACTGCCACGGGTCTTAGTTGCAGCAAACTGGATCTTCAATCTTTGTTTCGTCATGTGGAATCTTTAGTTGTGACTTGTGGGATGAGTTCCCCAACTAGGGATTGAACCCAATCTCGCTGCATTGGGAGCGCAGAGTCTTAGGCTCTGGACCACTAGGAAAGTCCCACTATCACCAGATTAAACTTAGTTTTCAAGTGGTCATTTCCCTGATCCAATCCTTTAGGGTCTCCTTAAAGAGTAGCCCGTCAAGACTGAACTCTCTGAAGGTGTTTGAGGTGCCTCCCTTTGGCTCCAGCCTTAACTTTGTTGCATCCGACCAGTTCCGTGCTTGTCTCCCACCTCTGCAATTTGGCAGGTGTCTGGATGTTTGCGTGTCCTCCTTGTCTGGCACAGACGAGCAAGGCAGCATGTTGGTCTTCTCCAAGGGAGGTGCTGAGAGCTTTAGTTCCATTGCATCATCCACAGCAACTTTACAGAAACATCTACAGAGCTGAGTGAACTTTTCACCTGACGCTCCTCCCTCTTCCTTATCTCACGGCAGGTTTCAGGCCAGGGCTGGCCCCCTTGCTCAGCCTCTCTGGTTATATCGCTGACTCGGAGGCCCCTGGACCCAGAGACACCTGGAATTTGGATTTATCTTTTGTCTACTGAATTGATGCCTTCAAATTCAAATCTGACTGCCTGAAGGGTATGTTCAGGTGAGTGTCTTGGTTTTAGCGCAAATTCATCCAACCTCATATGATCTCACAGTTTATTCCACACCCCCTCCCCTCACCATGCATCTCCCTTTGGCTTTCTGGTCTCCATCAGTGGATCTATCCACCAGGTTACCCAGGCCTGAAAGCTTGAATCCTCCGCACCCAGACAGACCCTGAGTCCCCCAGTGGCTCTTGAATCTCTCATCCTTTCTTTTTCTGCACAGTCAGTCCTCAGTCACTTCCCACGAGAAGGACATGCTCACTCTCCCTGCAGGGTTTCTGCATCTCTTGCCCTGTGCTTACACTCCATCCTGCATTGCTACTACCAGATTATTATGTTTGGGGGTTTTTTTTTTTTTTTTTTGACTGCCACGGGTCTTAGTTGCAGCAAACTGGATCTTCAATCTTTGTTTCGTCATGTGGAATCTTTAGTTGTGACTTGTGGGATGAGTTCCCCAACTAGGGATTGAACCCAATCTCGCTGCATTGGGAGCGCAGAGTCTTAGGCTCTGGACCACTAGGAAAGTCCCACTATCACCAGATTAAACTTAGTTTTCAAGTGGTCATTTCCCTGATCCAATCCTTTAGGGTCTCCTTAAAGAGTAGCCCGTCAAGACTGAACTCTCTGAAGGTGTTTGAGGTGCCTCCCTTTGGCTCCAGCCTTAACTTTGTTGCATCCGACCAGTTCCGTGCTTGTCTCCCACCTCTGCAATTTGGCAGGTGTCTGGATGTTTCGTGTCCTCCTTGTCTGGCACAGACGAGCAAGGCAGCATGTTGGTCTTCTCCAAGGGAGGTGCTGAGAGCTTTAGTTCCATTGCATCATCCACAGCAACTTTACAGAAACATCTACAGAGCTGAGTGAACTTTTCACCTGACGCTCCTCCCTCTTCCTTATCTCACGGCAGGTTTCAGGCCAGGGCTGGCCCCCTTGCTCAGCCTCTCTGGTTATATCGCTGACTCGGAGGCCCCTGGACCCAGAGACACCTGGAATTTGGATTTATCTTTTGTATTTACCAATTTCAAATGGCCTTCATCTTTGTGATTTAAAAAAGAAAACGTTTATGTCTTTACTTCGCTTTGCCAGATCTTGGGCTTCCCAGGTGGTGGTATTGGTCAAGAACCCGCAGGAGAAACACAGGCTCAATCCCTGGGTCCAGAAGATCCCCTGGAGGAGGGGATGGCAACCCACACCAGTATTCTTGCCTGGAGAATCCCCGTGGACAGAGGAGCCTGGTGGGCTATAGTCCATGGGGCCGCAAAGAGTCAGTGAAGTGACTTAGCATGCACACCAGGTCTTAGTTGTGGCATGCGGGGTCTTTTAGTCGCAGCATGTGAACTCTTTAGTTGTGGCATATGGGATCTGGTTCCTGAGAGGAGATTGAACCTGGGCCCCATGCATCGAGAGTGTGGAGTCTCAGCTACTGGACCACCAGGCTTTTGCTGATTTTGCTTTCCTAGTCAAAATTTTGTTGTTGTTGTCTGAGCTCCTCTGTCTCATCCTCTGCTTTCTCCTTGTCTCAATGGAAAGAGAAGGGTCACTGAAAAAGCAGGAGGAAGCACTGAATTTATAGCTCGGGTCTGATTACTTTTCTCCATCTCCACGACCACTGGCCTTGTCCACACCACGGTCATCTCTCCTGGAAAACTGTAGCGACCTCAGTCTGGTCTTCCTGCAGCCACTGTGGACCTCCTACTGTCCACTGTCCACCCAGCAGCCAGCCATATCCAAGAGGATATGGAACAATAAGAAGTCTCATACTTTACTGATGGGAATACAATGGATATAATCACTTCAGACACCTCTTTGGTAGTATTTGCTAGCACGGAATAGCTGCATGCCTTAAGACTCAGCATTTTACTCTGTAGGTATCTATCCAATAGAAATGCAAACCTACATTCCCCTAAAGGCATTTACAGGAATGCTTATAGAGAATTATTTGAAATAAACTCAATTTGGGAACTCTCCAAGTATCCATCAACAGTAGAATGTTCAAATAAATTGTGGTAATATTTACACAGTGGAATGCATAATAAATAAACTATAGTACCATGTACTAATATGACCCAGAGACACCTGGAATTTGGATTTATCTTTTGTATTTACCAATTTCAAATGGCCTTCATCTTTGTGATTTAAAAAGAAAACGTTTATGTCTTTACTTGCTTTGCCAGATCTTGGGCTTCCCAGGTGGTGGTATTGGTCAAGAACCCGAGGAGAAACACAGGCTCAATCCCTGGGTCCAGAAGATCCCCTGGAGGAGGGATGGCAACCCACACCAGTATTCTTGCCTGGAGAACCCCCGTGGACAGAGGAGCCTGGTGGGCTATAGTCCATGGGGCCGCAAAGAGTCAGTGAAGTGACTTAGCATGCACACCAGGTCTTAGTTGTGGCATGCGGGGTCTTTTAGTCGCAGCATGTGAACTCTTTAGTTGTGGCATATGGGATCTGGTTCCTGAGAGGAGATTGAACCTGGGCCCCATGCATCGAGAGTGTGGAGTCTCAGCTACTGGACCACCAGGCTTTTGCTGATTTTGCTTTCCTAGTCAAAATTTTGTTGTTGTTGTCTGAGCTCCTCTGTCTCATCCTCTGCTTTCTCCTTGTCTCAATGGAAAGAGAAGGGTCACTGAAAAAGCAGGAGGAAGCACTGAATTTATAGCTCGGGTCTGATTACTTTTCTCCATCTCCACGACCACTGGCCTTGTCCACACCACGGTCATCTCTCCTGGAAAACTGTAGCGACCTCAGTCTGGTCTTCCTGCAGCCACTGTGGACCTCCTACTGTCCACTGTCCACCAGCAGCCAGCCATATCCAAGAGGATATGGAACAATAAGAAGTCTCATACTTTACTGATGGGAATACAATGGATATAATCACTTCAGACACCTCTTTGGTAGTATTTGCTAGCACGGAATAGCTGCATGCCTTAAGACTCAGCATTTTACTCTGTAGGTATCTATCCAATAGAAATGCAAACCTACATTCCCCTAAAGGCATTTACAGGAATGCTTATAGAGAATTATTTGAAATAAACTCAATTTGGGAACTCTCCAAGTATCCATCAACAGTAGAATGTTCAAATAAATTGTGGTAATATTTACACAGTGGAATGCATAATAAATAAACTATAGTACCATGTACTAATATGGATGAAACTTACAAATGTACATAATATTGACCTCAAGAAGCCAAAACAGAAGAGTCCGCTCTGTAGGATTCTATTTAAATTAAGTGCTAAACAGACAAAACTAATGTCTAGGGTAGAAGTCAGGATAGTGGAGCCCTTGGCGGTGTGGGATAAGGCCTGGGGGGAGACATATCCAGGATTCTTGTAATGACCCACATCTTGACCTGGGTGCCCAGAACATGAGTGTGTTTCCTTTATAAAAATTTACCGAGTTGTATATTAAAGATCTGGGCATTTTCTGTATGACTTTTAAAAAAAGCGAAAAGTCCTTCAGGAGTTTTTTGCGCGCTTAGAGTAAAATTCCAGTTCCTCCCTGTGCCTCTCAGCGGTGTGGATGCTCTGGCCTCTGTGCACCTCTGGGCTCCCCTGCTCCCCAGAAGCAGGCTTGTGAGATTGTGGGGAGTTGGTGTTGGTTTGGGTTGGAAAAGGTGTGTGATGTGACAGGGGGCAGTGAGTAGGACTGGGAGGAGTCTGACAGAGAGGGTTGAGTCAGAGGTATAGAGTAGAGTCCAACCCCAGAAACCCGTGTGGGAGGGGGAGTAGGAGAAAAGGCCGAGGGTGAATAAGAAGGGACTGTTGTATAAAGAAGAGGTGTCCCATTTAGCTAACAGAGATGTGGTCGGCGAAAGACATTAGACTTCCCTGGTGGTCCAGCGTTTAAGACGCCACGCTTCCATGACCGGTGGCAGGTCAAGGAACTAGGATCCCACATGCCTTGTGGGGCAAAGACAAACAAAAAATTTCCCCTACACAGGGAGGGGGTGGCAAATGGGGCTTAGGGAATCTCCCCTTCCCCACTTCTCCTGACAGATCCTGGTCTCCAGGAAGCCAAGGGGACCCCTTCTCCACCACACTGACCTAAGGTTCTGAGTTTATCCTTTGTGCCCAGCCTGTGGTGGACTTCCAGAAATGTGGAACATGGAACCGGGGGAGGTGACACTGAGCTGAGAGGTAGAAGGACTGAGCCGTGACATTGCTACCTGGCTCCGGTGGCTGTCACGGTAAACCGACCCCTCCCCCGCACCCCCACCCCCGCCACCGAGCCCATTGTTATCTTAACCCCATAGCCTCCCATGGCACCAGCTGTTCCTTCTACCTCAACCCTTGTATCGAGGTGTTCCCAGCATCCACTCAGCAGATCCAGACAGGAAAGGACGGACGGGGAGGAGGTGGAAGGACATACTCCTTAGCCAGAAGGGAACAGTTGAGAGCAGTGAGACGCCTTCCTTCTCGTTCCCTTCAGACATTCAGCTCAGGACCCTGGGGCTGAGCACCTCCCCTACACAGTGTCAGCCTTTGGGGACAGACTGAGCGGGCTTCTGGTCCCCACCAAGTCACCGCCATCTTTTCCCTCCCTCCCTCCCTCTTGTTCAGGACCCCGGACAGTAGTGCCCATTGTCCATTCCTCTGGCACTTGAGCCCTGGCCAGCCCTCTCACCATTAGGCCCCCGCCGATGAAGCCAGCCATGAGCCAGACTTGCAAGCTGAGGTGGTCCTTGGTCCAGGTGGTCTTTCCATTGGGCACCAGCAGGAGGGCGTTGGCCACGATGCAGACCAGGGAAAGGAAGATGAGGGAGAGCCCCACGAAACGGGCACACTTTCCGGTGCACATGGTGAGGCTCTTGGAAAGGACAGACAGTGAGGGAAAGTGAACCCAAGGTTCCCTGATCCAGAGGAAAAAAAAACAAGCTTGGAGCAAAGGTCGAGGAGGAGGTGTGGCGAAGCTGGCAGCAGCTGATAATAAATGGCAGAGGCAGGAGACATGGGGCTGCTACCGGGAGCAGGCAGAGGGAAGGATGTGGTGGAGGAGGCCGGGGAGCCTGACCTGCAGAGGAAGTAGCCTGAGGTCAGTGTGTTCTTCCTCTTTTTCTGCACACACCTCTCCTCAGACCCTCCTTCAGCTGCTAACCTGCTTTGTGATTTACCCAGGCCCCTTAGTGTCTCTAGGTCGCAGTTGCCTCTTCTGTATAAAGGGCAGAGTGATATCTCTGGACTGGAAGGCTGATGATAAGGATTAAATAGGGAATTCCTGGTGGTCAGTGGTTAGGACTCTCACTGCCAAGGGCCCGGGTTTGATTCCTGGTTGGAGAACTGTGGTCTTGCATGCTGTGTGGTACAACCAAGAAAAAACAAATTGGGTCAAGGTGAAGGTGAAAAGCATGTAGTAAATGAGGACACACTACGCTAATGTGTAATGGCCTCATTGCTTCTGAGCCCCACAGGGAAGGTTCCTTCGGGAAAGAAACTAAGAAGATGGTCGTGGAGATCCATTGTCTTTTTTTTCTTCTTGTCAATGTCTGTTTATCAAACCCTCCTCCTGTTGAGGCCGCCATCTCTGCCTCTTAGGTAGGCTCTCGACTGAAGTCTCATTTTTTTTTTCTTAAGAAATATTTCTTTTAAACTTTGGTCTCTTTTTATTGATTATTTATTTATTTTCATCCATCTTCATTCTTTGGCCTGTGTGGGCCTTCCAGCACAGTGGATTCTCTTGTTACAGGGCGCCGGCTCTGGGCGCATGCACTCTAGAGCTGCGACTCAGTCATTGGACACATCAGTCCAGCTACTCCGCGGCAGGAAGGATCCTCCCAGGTCAGGGATTGAACCGGTACCTCTTGCACTGCAAGGCAGACTCTTTACCCCCTGGGTCACCAGGGAAGCCCTGAAGTCTCATTTTTTTAAAGTATCTACTCCCACCCCCAGCCTCTGTGTGTGATTCAGCAACGGCCACTTGATCCTAACCTGTCCTGTGGCTTCTTGTTGTTGGAGATATGAGGTCAAAGAATTCCTGATGTGGTTGTGCTGCTGTAGTTGCTGGTGGCATATTGTCGCCTGCCTGCTGGAGAGCGCAGAAAATCCAGAGGGAAGAACAGTCAAGAACTGGAGTGAGGCTAAGTCTCCTCCGCTTCCTCCTCCCCTGGCTTCTGGGATCTTAGTTCCCATTCCAGAGGTCAAACCCATGCCCCTTGAGTGGAGGTGCAGAGTCTTAACCACTGGACTGCCAGAGAAGTCCTGTTTATAGATTTTTTGGTGATAGTGTCAGGTGATCCCTCATTGTAGTTTTGATTTGCATTTCTCTAATAATTAGCCATGTTCAGTATGTTTTCATGTGCTTTTTGGTTGTCTGTGTGCTGGCTTAAAACTCAACCTTCAAAAAAATAAAGAGAGAAAAAAGTAAAAAAAAATCAACGTTCACAGTTGCCTGCATGAGACTCAGATATGGGCTTTGGGAGAACATGCTTGAGTTAGCCCATTGGTAAAAGGAAGGTGTAAGATACAAGGAAAAGGCCCTGATCAAATCCCAGCCTACATCAGCTGACCTCCAACCTGTGCACACATGAATGAATGAAACAAATATTTATATTTGTAGGCCACTAAGATTTTGTGGGGGAAGGGTTATTACTCAGAAATAGCTGATTGATACAGATCCTGTGGTCCAGGCCCTAGCTGACTGATCCAAGAAGTAGTTGCCGAGCCAGAAGTAGACAAGAGGGCGTCCCTGGCAGTCCAGTGGGTAAGAGTCCACCTTGTAGTACACGGGGCACTGGTTCGATCTCTGGCCCGGGAGGATCCCACGTGCCGCAGAGCGGCTGGATCAGTGTGTCCAATTATGAGCCAGCGCCCTGGAGTGCATGCACCCAGAACCAGTGCTCTGCAACGAGAGAGGCCACTGCAATGGAAGGCCCACACAGGCCAGAGAATAAAGATGGATGAAAATAAATAAATAACCAATACAAGAGGCCAAAATTTAAAAAAAAAAAAAAAAAAAGGCAGACAAGAAACCAGAGACCTGTGTGACTGCCTAAGGTAAGAACTCTGCCCAACAGAGAGAGGCACCCTCAGTGAATGATCGCTGATCAATGAGTTGGATCTTCATGCTTGGGAAATTTGACTGCAGACAACCTGAGAGTCATCAGACAGAAGGATGACCCTGAATTGAGAGAAGTCTGAAAGCAGGCAGTGAGCAGAAGCCACGAGGCAAGTGCATTCATGAATAAGCAGAAACCATAGGAAGAGGGACTTCCCTGGTGGTTCAGTGGCTAAGACTTGGGGCTCCTAATGCAGGAGGCCTGGGTTCAATCCCTGGTCAGGCAACTAGATCCCGTATGCCTCAACTGAAGATCCAGCACATCCAAATAAATAGCAAAGAAAAAAAAAAAGAAGCCATAGAAAGAGAATTGTGTAGAGAACAGTTATTCAGAAACAGTGCAGTAGAAAGAAATACAAACACTGAGGCGGAGAGGTGGAGAACACTGGTTCGAGGTGAGGTAGACAAGCAGTCAGTCTGCTGAGTCACCGGAAGTGACATTGAGCCACTAGTGCTGTGATGCCCACCTGGCGGGTCTTCTCCAGGTAACCTGGAGCGGGGATTCAGCCATTGTTCTGATGGACGGGGAATAGGGCCAAGAGTAAGCTACGTATTTGTCTGCAGGTTCATCAGTCCTGAGTCTGAGAGATGGTTCTGCTTTGCAGGATAAATAAAGAGAAAAGAAAAGTTGTGTGGTTCATAGATATTCATTTAAGCAAGTATTCTGGTATACACCTTATGCAATTCTGTGTGCATAAAATTATGTTAAAAACATAGGAATTCTGAAAAATTTCATCAAAACCAGAGAAGGGGGTTTCCCTGGTGGTTCAGTGGGTAAAGAGTCCGCCATGCAGTGCAGGGGGCACTGGTTCGATCCCTGGCCAGGGAAGATCCCACCTGCCGCTGAGCGGCTGGACCAGTGTGTCCAATTAAGAGCCAGCGCTCTGGAGCGCATGTGCCCAGAGCCGGTGCTCTGCAGCTAGAGAGGCCACTGCAGTGGGAGGCCCACACAGACCAAAGAATAAGGATGGATGAAAATAAATAATAATTTTTTAAAAAGTCAATAAAAGAGGGCAAAATTAAAACAACAACAGCAACAACAGAGAAGGGGCACATAGTCTTGAAGACTGAAAGAAAGAAAAAGAACGCTTGAGAAATATTTACTGTAGCATTTGGAAGGAAATTTTGGGAAGAGTTTCATTAGAAGTAGGAGCAGAGTGCTTTAAGAAACAAAAGACTGAGATGAGAAGTACCAGTGGGTGTTCGGGTGAGAAGGAGAATTGTCTGGAAACTCAGAACGCACAAAGAGGACCCAAGTTCACATGAGAAACACTAAAGAACAGGACTGAAGTGGGAGAGGGACTGAAGATGAGGGATGCTGAGGACAAACTTGAGCAAGAGGCACAGGAAAAGGACTCAGATTAGAAAAGAAGGCCAGCTACAAAAACAGCGTAAGGGAAGATGACGGGAAAACAGAGACGGAAAGTAAGGAAACCAGCTGCTCCTAAAGATAAGAACAGAGCCGGTGGGAGTGACGTCACAGGTGACAGATTGTGCTGGGAGGTTTCCCCGGGGAGAGGGGGGCAGCGCCACTTGAGCTGGCAGGCTGGAGGGGGTACTGTCTCCAAAGACGAAGTGTTAAACATGAACAGGGGCTTCCCTGTTGGCTCAGTGATAAGGAATCCGGCTGCCAACGCAGGAGACTCGGGTTCAATACCTGGTCCCGGAAGATCCCACATGCTGCCAAGCAGTTAAGCCCGTGGACCACGGCTATTGAGCCTGTGCTCTAGAGCCCAGGACCCACAACAGGAGAAACCACCGCAGTGAGGCGTCTGTGGACCACAGCTAGAGAGTAGCCCCTGCCCGCCACATCTAGAGAAAAGCACTTGCAGCAACAAAGACCCAGCGCCGCCCAAAGTAAATAAATAAATATATACAATTATTTTTTAAAACAGTGAGCTGAGGGCTTCCCCTGGTGGTCCAGTGGGTAAGGACACCGCCTTGCAGTGCAAGGGGCGCCGGTTCAATCCCTGGCCTGGGAAGATCCCACGTGCCGCAGAGCGGCTGGACCCATGTGTCCAACTGCCGAGCTGGAGCTCTGGCGCGCCCAGAGCCGGTGCTCTGCGACAACAGAGGCCACTGCGATGGGAGGCCCACAGAAGCCAAAGAACAAAGACAGATGAAGATAGAGAAATGAAAGACCAATGGAAGTGGCCCGCCCATCCCCCTCCCTCCCCACCCCACCCACCAAAAGATAAAAAAAAAAAAAAAGCAACAGTGAGCTTAACCCAGATCCATCCTGACGAAATATCTGAAGTAAAGGATACATTTCAGCAAAGTCAAAAGGCTTTCTAGACGTACTTCACTGCAAATATCATATATTAACATATACATATGTATATGAAATCTAGACAAACGGTACAGATGAAACTGTTAGCAGGGTGGGAACAGAGATGCAGACGTAGAGAATGGGCGTGTGTGTGGAGCAGGCAGGGAGAGATGAACTGGGAGACTGGAGCTGAGGCGAGTGCACTGCCATGTGTCAAACAGCTAGTGGGAACCAGAGGCACAGCACATGAGCTCAGCTCCGTGCTCTGTGAAGACCTAGAGGATGGGACTGGGCTGGCGAAAGGGAGGAGGAACGTGTACGTGCATAGCTGATGTCAGCGCCACTTGAGCTGGCAGGCTGGAGGGGGTACTGTCTCCAAAGACGAAGTGTTAAACATGAACAGGGGCTTCCCTGTTGGCTCAGTGATAAGGAATCCGGCTGCCAACGCAGGAGACTCGGGTTCAATACCTGGTCCCGGAAGATCCCACATGCTGCCAAGCAGTTAAGCCCGTGGACCACGGCTATTGAGCCTGTGCTCTAGAGCCCAGGACCCACAACAGGAGAAACCACCGCAGTGAGGCGTCTGTGGACCACAGCTAGAGAGTAGCCCCTGCCCGCCACATCTAGAGAAAAGCACTTGCAGCAACAAAGACCCAGCGCCGCCCAAAGTAAATAAATAAATATATACAATTATTTTTTAAAACAGTGAGCTGAGGGCTTCCCCTGGTGGTCCAGTGGGTAAGGACACCGCCTTGCAGTGCAAGGGGCGCCGGTTCAATCCCTGGCCTGGGAAGATCCCACGTGCCGCAGAGCGGCTGGACCCATGTGTCCAACTGCCGAGCTGGAGCTCTGGCGCGCCCAGAGCCGGTGCTCTGCAACAACAGGGGCCACTGCGATGGGAGGCCCACAGAAGCCAAAGAACAAAGACAGATGAAGATAGAGAAATGAAAGACCAATGGAAGTGGCCCGCCCATCCCCCTCCCTCCCCACCCCACCCACCAAAAGATAAAAAAAAAAAAAAAGCAACAGTGAGCTTAACCCAGATCCATCCTGACGAAATATCTGAAGTAAAGGATACATTTCAGCAAAGTCAAAAGGCTTTCTAGACGTACTTCACTGCAAATATCATATATTAACATATACATATGTATATGAAATCTAGACAAACGGTACAGATGAAACTGTTAGCAGGGTGGGAACAGAGATGCAGACGTAGAGAATGGGCGTGTGTGTGGAGCAGGCAGGGAGAGATGAACTGGGAGACTGGAGCTGAGGCGAGTGCACTGCCATGTGTCAAACAGCTAGTGGGAACCAGAGGCACAGCACATGAGCTCAGCTCCGTGCTCTGTGAAGACCTAGAGGATGGGACTGGGCTGGCGAAAGGGAGGAGGAACGTGTACGTGCATAGCTGATGTCAGCTCATTGTATGGCAGAGACTGACACAGCAGCATAAAGCAGCTCTCACCCCTGCTTAGTCGCTCAGTTGTGTCTGACTCTCTGTGACCTCATGGACTGTAGCCTTCCAGGCTCTTCTGTCCAGGGGGTCCTCCAGGCAGGAGTGCTGGAGTGGATTTCCATTTCCTCCTCCAGGGGATCTTCCTGCCCTAGGGATCAAGCTTGAGTCTCATTTGCCGCCTGCTAGAAAGGAGCAACAGTGGTCAGGTTCCAGACTTCTCTGTGACACTAAATGCCCCGAAGACAAAGGAACAATGTTCAGAATGATTTCTGAGAATGTTTGGGTTTGGAAATACCGCTGTGACTCCTTCTTCTCCTTTTTTTTTTTTTTTAAGATATTTTAACTCACCAAGAGATGAAGTGAAATAAAAGGTCCAAAATGGGGAAATCTTATCATAACTGTAAACAATTTTTATAAACCTAGTCACAACACTGAATGTAAGCTTCAAGAATTATTTGAAAATGAAAATATATAGTGTAACTTCTAAAAATTATATATATATATATTTTTTTTAATTTTTATTTATTTATTTTTGGCTATTCTGGATTTTCACTGAGGCTGCAGGCTTTTCTCTAGTTGCAGGGAGTGGGGGCTACTCTCTGGTTGAGGTGAGCAGACTTCTTGTTGCAGTGACTTTTATTTTGTGGAACTCAGGCTCTAGGGCACACAGGCTTCAGTAATTGCAGCACAAGGGCTCAACAGTTGCAGCTCTGAGGCTCTAGAGCACAGGCTCCATAGTTGTGGCTCATGGGCTTAGTTGCGCCGTAGCAAGTGGGATCTTCCAGGATCAAGGATCAAACCTGTGTCTCCTGCATTGGCAGGTGAACTCTTTACCACGGAGCTACCAGGGAAGTCCCTAAAAATTCTATTAACAATAGTAAAGAAGCCAATCGTTTACTACCTGGCATGACCAGAGTCCATTTTAAATAAATAGATCACGGAAATTCAACTCTACTGAAACAAAAAGAGCATTTATTGGTTCGGGTGACTATATAGTAGGACCTTGTTGTTTATCTATCATATATACAATAGTCTGCTAATCCCAAACTCCCAGTCCCTCCCTCCCCTACTCCCCTTTCCTTTTGGCAACCACAAGTCTGTTCTCAAGAACTATAAGAAAGTAGACCTTAAAAATGCTCATAATAAGAAAAGAAATTATAACTATGTGAGGTGATAGATGTTAACCAAACTTATAGTAGTAATCATGTTGCAGTATATACATAGGTATAGCAAATCATCGTATTGTAGACTTAGAATATATTAATAGAATACAATTAATACAATACATTAATACAAGGCTATATGTCAACTATATTTCAATTTTGAAGTCTCAAAAGAGATTACACTGTGGTTTAAAATGGAGACAAAGAAAACTAATGATGTAGTTAGAAAGCCACGGAAACAAACTAGTGGAGCAGAAATTGGACTGAGTGAAGGTGTTGATTCTGTGGATACCATGTGGTAAAACAAGAACCACCTGGATTCCCTCATGGTCCAGCACATTAGAACCCACCTGCTAATGCAGGGGACACCAGTTCAATCCCTGGTCTGGGAAGATCCCATAGGCCATGAAGCAAATAAGCCCTCATGCCCAAGAGCCTGTTCTTTGCAAGAGAAGCCACCGCATGGAGAAGCCTGCTCGGTGCAACTAGAGGAAGTCTGAACACAGCAACAAAGACAAAAAGAAATGAATTTTTGAAAAAAGAAAAGCACCAGCTATTTAGGAGAAAATCTTGGTGACAGTAGGGGAGCATTCTTGAGAAATGCTGTGTCCCCAGTGTCCTTGATGGTGATGTGGTCAGTTTTGTGTGTGAAAACACAGATAACTATCTATGACTCAGTCAGAAAATGAATCAGAAATGTCAGACTCTGAAGAAATTTGGGAAATATTTTAACCCATTTACTTAGTTTTCTTTTCCTATATGCATCAGAATGACTTTTTGGAAGAACTTTTTTTTAATGCACTTTTTAAATTTTATTTTTTATTTTTGGCTCTTCTGGGTTTTCGCTGCTGCCACAGGCTCTTCTCTAGTGCAGGGAGTGGGGGCTGCTCTCTAGTTGAGGTGAGCAGGCTTCTTGTGGCGGTGACTTCTCTTGTTGTGGAACTCAGGCACATGGCCTTCAGTAGTTGCAGCACATGGGCTCCATAGTTGCAGCTCCAAGGCTCTAGAGCACAGGCTCCATAGTTCTGCTCATGGGCTTAGTTGTTCCGCAGCATGTGCGATCTTCCCAGATCAGGGATCGAACCTGTGTCTCCTGCATTGGCAGGTGAACTCTTTACCACCGAGCTACCAGGGAATCCCTGGAAGAACTTTTAATTAGCATGCAAAAACATTTCAAGTGCTGGGAAAGCATTGTGTTATCATGTAGCAGGAAGAATTTTTTCTCAGCGGTACATAAAATAATAGTGTGTGTTGCTACCTGGAGATACCTCAGAATCAGTGAAATTCTCTGTGTAGGCCCAGTTTGGGACCCAGTGGATCCAGTCCTAAACTTGACAGACAAGGTCTCTTCTTGTACCTGTAGCTTAGACTTTGGGAGACAGGCAGTAAACTAAGTTACAGAGTGTTCTAAATTAAAAAAAAATACATTCATTTGACTGCATCTGGTCTTAGTTGTGGCATGTGGGATCTTCTGCATTGTATCATGCAGGATCTTTCTTTTTTTATGCAAGTTTATTTATTTATTTTTTGGCTGTGCTGAGTCTTTGTGGCTGCGTAGGCTTTTCACTAGTTGCAGTGAGCAGGGGCTGCTCTCTAGTTGAGGTGAGCAGGCTTCTTGTGGCGGTGACTTCTCTTGTTGTGGAACTCAGGCACATGGCCTTCAGTAGTTGCAGCACATGGGCTCCATAGTTGCAGCTCCAAGGCTCTAGAGCACAGGCTCCATAGTTCTGCTCATGGGCTTAGTTGTTCCGCAGCATGTGCGATCTTCCCAGATCAGGGATCGAACCTGTGTCTCCTGCATTGGCAGGTGAACTCTTTACCACCGAGCTACCAGGGAATCCCTGGAAGAACTTTTAATTAGCATGCAAAAACATTTCAAGTGCTGGGAAAGCATTGTGTTATCATGTAGCAGGAAGAATTTTTTCTCAGCGGTACATAAAATAATAGTGTGTGTTGCTACCTGGAGATACCTCAGAATCAGTGAAATTCTCTGTGTAGGCCCAGTTTGGGACCCAGTGGATCCAGTCCTAAACTTGACAGACAAGGTCTCTTCTTGTACCTGTAGCTTAGACTTTGGGAGACAGGCAGTAAACTAAGTTACAGAGTGTTCTAAATTAAAAAAAAATACATTCATTTGACTGCATCTGGTCTTAGTTGTGGCATGTGGGATCTTCTGCATTGTATCATGCAGGATCTTTCTTTTTTTATGCAAGTTTATTTATTTATTTTTTGGCTGTGCTGAGTCTTTGTGGCTGCGTAGGCTTTTCACTAGTTGCAGTGAGCAGGGGCTACTCTCTAGCTGCGGTGCGCAGGCTTCTCATTGCAGTGGTTTCTCTTGTTGGGGAGCACGAGGTATAGGGCATGGGCTTCAGCAGTTCCAGCACATGGGGTCAGTAGCTGTGACTGATGGGCTCTGGAGAACAGACTTAATAGTTGTGGTGCCTGGATTTAGTTGCTCTTAGGCACATGGGATCTTCCTGGACCAGGGATTGAATCTGCCCATATCTCCTGCTTTGGTAGACAGAGTCTTTACCACTGAGCCACCAGGAAAGCCCCTTCAGGGATTTTTCATGGCAACACGGAACTCTAGCTGTGGCTCAAGGGCTTGGCTGTTCCAAAGCATGTGAGGTCTTAGTTCCCAGATCAGCGACTGAGCCACTTCTCTTGCATTGCAAGGCAGACTCTTAACCACTGGACCACCAGAGAAGTCCCAAGACTGTGCTAAATTTTGTGAGGGCAATCAACCATCTCATGTGGCTTGGGCTGGTAGCTACTCTCGATTCTGTGATTAGAGAACCAGGACCACACCGAGACCTTGGCAAGAGGGGCCCCTCCCTGGCTCACAGCTGAGCTTTATATAGGCCTCCAGTGGGTCTTGTTAAAAACACAGATTCTGAATCAGCAGGGTTGGGACGGGACCAGAGAGTCTGCACTTTTTTTTTTTTAATATTTTTAAAATTTATTTATTCATTTTTAGCTATTCTTGGTTAGATCAAAATTTAGTCTGGGAAAGCATTGTGTTATCATGTAGCAGGAAGAATTTTTCTCAGCGGTACATAAAATAATAGTGTGTGTTGCTACCTGGAGATACCTCAGAATCAGTGAAATTCTCTGTGTAGGCCCAGTTTGGGACCCAGTGGATCCAGTCCTAAACTTGACAGACAAGGTCTCTTCTTGTACCTGTAGCTTAGACTTTGGGAGACAGGCAGTAAACTAAGTTACAGAGTGTTCTAAATTAAAAAAAAATACATTCATTTGACTGCATCTGGTCTTAGTTGTGGCATGTGGGATCTTCTGCATTGTATCATGCAGGATCTTTCTTTTTTTATGCAAGTTTATTTATTTATTTTTTGGCTGTGCTGAGTCTTTGTGGCTGCGTAGGCTTTTCACTAGTTGCAGTGAGCAGGGGCTACTCTCTAGCTGCGGTGCGCAGGCTTCTCATTGCAGTGGTTTCTCTTGTTGGGGAGCACGAGGTATAGGGCATGGGCTTCAGCAGTTCCAGCACATGGGGTCAGTAGCTGTGACTGATGGGCTCTGGAGAACAGACTTAATAGTTGTGGTGCCTGGATTTAGTTGCTCTTAGGCACATGGGATCTTCCTGGACCAGGGATTGAATCTGCCCATATCTCCTGCTTTGGTAGACAGAGTCTTTACCACTGAGCCACCAGGAAAGCCCCTTCAGGGATTTTTCATGGCAACACGGAACTCTAGCTGTGGCTCAAGGGCTTGGCTGTTCCAAAGCATGTGAGGTCTTAGTTCCCAGATCAGCGACTGAGCCACTTCTCTTGCATTGCAAGGCAGACTCTTAACCACTGGACCACCAGAGAAGTCCCAAGACTGTGCTAAATTTTGTGAGGGCAATCAACCATCTCATGTGGCTTGGGCTGGTAGCTACTCTCGATTCTGTGATTAGAGAACCAGGACCACACCGAGACCTTGGCAAGAGGGGCCCCTCCCTGGCTCACAGCTGAGCTTTATATAGGCCTCCAGTGGGTCTTGTTAAAAACACAGATTCTGAATCAGCAGGGTTGGGACGGGACCAGAGAGTCTGCACTTTTTTTTTTTTAATATTTTTAAAATTTATTTATTCATTTTTAGCTATTCTTGGTTTTCACTGCTGCTGCAGGCTTTTCTCTAGTTCCAGGCAGTGGGGGACTACTCTCTTGTTGAGGTGAGCAGGCTTTTTGTTGCAGTGACTTCTCTTGTTGTGGAACTCGGGCTCTAAGGCACATGGGCTTCAGTAGTTGCAGCCCATGGGCTCCATCGTTGTGGCTTTGAGGCTCTAGAGCACAGGCTCCATAGTTGTGGCTCACGAGCTTAGTTGTTCCACAGCATGTGGGATCTTCCTGGATCAGGGATCGAACTCGTGTCTCCTGCGTTGACAGGCGAACTCTTCACTGAGCCACCAGGGAAGCCCGAGCCTGCACTTTTTAAAATGAATTTTTATTGGAGTATAGTTGTGTTCCAGTCTTGTGTTAGTCTCTACTGTACAGCAACGTACATCAGCCATACGTATACATATATCCCCTCTTTTTTGGATTTCCTTCCCATTTAGGTCATTACAGGGCATTGAGTAGAATTCCCTGTGCTATACAGTAGGTTCTCATTAGTGATCTGTTTCGTACATTGTAGTGTATGTGTGTCAATCTCAGTCTCCCAATTCATTCCACCTACTCTTGCCCCCTTGGCATCCAGAAGTTTGTTCTTTTTTCTCTAAATATTTTATTTATTTATATTTTTATTTGACTATGTTGGGTCTCACTTGCAGCATGCAGGATCTCGTTCCCTTGCAGGGATTAAATCCAGGCCCCCTGCATTGGGAGTGTGGAATCCTAGCCACTGAACCACCAGGGAGGTCCCCAGAAGTTTGTTCTTTACCTCTGTGTCTCTATTTCTGATTTGCAAATGAGTTCATTTGTACCATTTTTCTGGATTCCACATATAAGCAATATTATATATTTCTTTTTCTTTTTCTGAGTTCACTCTGTCTGTCCACGTCTCTGCAAATGGGATTATTTCTTTCCTTTTTATGGCTGAGGGATAGTTCATTGTATACATGTACCATATCTTCTTTATCCATTGCTTTGTTGATGGACATTTAGGTTGTTTCCATGTCCTGACTGTTGTTAACAGGGCTGCAATGAACTTTGGGGGTGCATGCACTTTTTTGAACCATATTCTTCTCCAAATATATGCTTACGAGTGGGATTGCTGGATCATATGGTGGTTCTAATTTTAGTTTTTCTGAGGAACCTCATACTCTTCTCCATTTCTCACACTATTCACTAATTTACGTTTCCTCAATAGTGTAGGAGGGTTCCCTTTTCTCCACATCCTCTCCAGCAGTGATTGTTTGTAGATTTTTTGATGGACAGTGGACATTTCTGTCTTACACCCAGGTGAGACTGAGGCTCCCGTTCCAAGGAGTGCACTATAGTTGCAAGGCTGCAGGGCTCCCTGTGTATCACAAATACTGAAACACAAGGCCCCTTCCTCTCACTTTTGGCCTGTGAAAAGGTTTTGGAAAGTTTGGTAGACAACTGAGCAAGTGGGAGGTAGGACAGTAAAGTGCCATTTAGGCATTCGTGGTGGCTCCGTGGAAAAGAACCTGCTTGCCAGTGCAGAAGATGTGCGTCTATCCAGGAAGATCCCCTGGAGAAGGAAATGGCAGCCCATTCCAGTGTTCTTGCCTGGAAAATCCCATAAAGGAGCCTGGAAGGCTACAGTTTGTGGGGTTGCAAAAGAGTTGGACACAACTTAACGACTAAACAACAATAATATGTTTTAGGTATATTACATTTAAGCGATGTAATCATTTGCTATAGATACGTATATATTGCAAAATGACTAATACTATAATTTAGCTATGTATGAATGTGAGAGTAGAACCATAAAGAAGCCTGAGTGCTGAGGGATTGATGCTTTTGAAGTGTGGTTCTGGAGAAGACTCTTGAGAGTCCCTTGGACAGCAAGGAGATCCAACCAGTCGATCCTAAAGGAAATCAACCCCGAATATTCATTGGAAGGACGGACGCTGAAGCAGATGCTCCAATACTTTGGTCACCTGATGAGAAGAGCCGACTCACTGGAGGAGACCCTGATGCTGGGAGATACTGGGCAGGAGGAGATGGGGGAGACAGAGGATAAGATGGTGAGATAGCATCATGGACTGAGTGAACTCAGTGGACTCTGGGAATGAGCAGGCTCCCAGAGATAGTGAAGGACACTTGGCATGCTGCCGTCCATGGGGTCACAAAGAGTCGAACATGACTCAGTGACTCAGTGACAACAGTGTGCCTGTTAGAGTGGATGGAGGCTGAGAGTCTGCAACTGTGTGGGTCGGTGTGTCTCAGTCAACCTCATAGGCACCTGGGCTCAGAGCAGCTTCTGCGTACCCGGCCCAGCAGTTCTGGGCTAACCCTCAGGGCTGCAGGCAGCAGCCCTGGTCCAGGGAAGAATTTGGGTTCTTTAGCCTCTGGATTATGAGCAGGTAAGCAGGGTGTGAATATAGACCAAGCCTTGAACATAGCTTGATTTATACAAGGAAAATATTTGTTCATTTATTTGGCTGTGCCACTTGGCTTGGGGGATCTTAGTTTCCTGACTGGGATTTGGCTGTGCCAATCAGGTTTTGGAAAGTTTGGTAGACAACTGAGCAAGTGGGAGGTAGGACAGTAAAGTGCCATTTAGGCATTCGTGGTGGCTCCGTGGAAAAGAACCTGCTTGCCAGTGCAGAAGATGTGCGTCTATCCAGGAAGATCCCCTGGAGAAGGAAATGGCAGCCCATTCCAGTGTTCTTGCCTGGAAAATCCCATAAAGGAGCCTGGAAGGCTACAGTTTGTGGGGTTGCAAAAGAGTTGGACACAACTTAACGACTAAACAACAATAATATGTTTTAGGTATATTACATTTAAGCGATGTAATCATTTGCTATAGATACGTATATATTGCAAAATGACTAATACTATAATTTAGCTATGTATGAATGTGAGAGTAGAACCATAAAGAAGCCTGAGTGCTGAGGGATTGATGCTTTTGAAGTGTGGTTCTGGAGAAGACTCTTGAGAGTCCCTTGGACAGCAAGGAGATCCAACCAGTCGATCCTAAAGGAAATCAACCCCGAATATTCATTGGAAGGACGGACGCTGAAGCAGATGCTCCAATACTTTGGTCACCTGATGAGAAGAGCCGACTCACTGGAGGAGACCCTGATGCTGGGAGATACTGGGCAGGAGGAGATGGGGGAGACAGAGGATAAGATGGTGAGATAGCATCATGGACTGAGTGAACTCAGTGGACTCTGGGAATGAGCAGGCTCCCAGAGATAGTGAAGGACACTTGGCATGCTGCCGTCCATGGGGTCACAAAGAGTCGAACATGACTCAGTGACTCAGTGACAACAGTGTGCCTGTTAGAGTGGATGGAGGCTGAGAGTCTGCAACTGTGTGGGTCGGTGTGTCTCAGTCAACCTCATAGGCACCTGGGCTCAGAGCAGCTTCTGCGTACCCGGCCCAGCAGTTCTGGGCTAACCCTCAGGGCTGCAGGCAGCAGCCCTGGTCCAGGGAAGAATTTGGGTTCTTTAGCCTCTGGATTATGAGCAGGTAAGCAGGGTGTGAATATAGACCAAGCCTTGAACATAGCTTGATTTATACAAGGAAAATATTTGTTCATTTATTTGGCTGTGCCACTTGGCTTGGGGGATCTTAGTTTCCTGACTGGGGATTGAACTCAGGCCACAGCAGTGAAAATGCCAAGTCCTAACCTCTGGACTGCTCAAGAATGCCCATGTTATTTTACTGTTGATTTCAAGTCAGGAAATGCAAATTAAGAACACTTCTGGGGCTTCCCTGGTGGTCCAGTGGGTAAGGACACTGCCTTGCAGTGCAAGGGGCACCGGTTCGATCCCTGGCCTGGGAAGATCCCACGTGCTGTGGAGCGGCTGGACTGATGTGTCCAATTACCGAGCCAGAGCTCCGGAGTGCATGCGCCCAGAGCCGGTGCTCTGCAACAACAGAGGCCATCGCGCTGGGAGGCCCACATGGGCCAAAGAACAAAGATAGATGAAAAGAGACAAATGAAAGACCAGTAGAAGTGGCCCGCCCTCCCTCCTCCCTCCCCACTCCACCCCGCAAAAAAAAAAAAAGGAACTCTTGTGGAAATTTCAAAGGAAAATTTAGAGAATTAGAAAGATATATAACTTCTAAAGCTCCAGAGAGGATAAAAATAAAGAAAAATTAATCCACATAGCAGAAGATAAAGTGTCAAGAGGCATAAGAAAGAGAAAGCATATAATAAGATGACTGATTATACCAAATATGTGGATCAAAACCATTCATAAAAATATTTTAAACTCCTCTATGAAAAACATAATATTTTCAAATTCAGCTAATCAACAAAATTCTGTTAAGCGTAGTTATCTCAGAGGAGACAAACAAGAGATGAGAGACAAGAGGGAAAGGAAAGTCACTTTTCACTTTTATGCAAATACACTAGTGAAGCTGCAGGCACAGCCCTGTGCCCAAAAGTGTGTTAGAGTGGATGGAGGCTGAGAGTCTGCAACTGTGTGGGTCGGTGTGTCTCAGTCAACCTCATAGGCACCTGGGCTCAGAGCAGCTTCTGCGTACCCGGCCCAGCAGTTCTGGGCTAACCCTCAGGGCTGCAGGCAGCAGCCCTGGTCCAGGGAAGAATTTGGGTTCTTTAGCCTCTGGATTATGAGCAGGTAAGCAGGGTGTGAATATAGACCAAGCCTTGAACATAGCTTGATTTATACAAGGAAAATATTTGTTCATTTATTTGGCTGTGCCACTTGGCTTGGGGGATCTTAGTTTCCTGACTGGGGATTGAACTCAGGCCACAGCAGTGAAAATGCCAAGTCCTAACCTCTGGACTGCTCAAGAATGCCCATGTTATTTTACTGTTGATTTCAAGTCAGGAAATGCAAATTAAGAACACTTCTGGGGCTTCCCTGGTGGTCCAGTGGGTAAGGACACTGCCTTGCAGTGCAAGGGGCACCGGTTCGATCCCTGGCCTGGGAAGATCCCACGTGCTGTGGAGCGGCTGGACTGATGTGTCCAATTACCGAGCCAGAGCTCCGGAGTGCATGCGCCCAGAGCCGGTGCTCTGCAACAACAGAGGCCATCGCGCTGGGAGGCCCACATGGGCCAAAGAACAAAGATAGATGAAAAGAGACAAATGAAAGACCAGTAGAAGTGGCCCGCCCTCCCTCCTCCCTCCCCACTCCACCCCGCAAAAAAAAAAAAAGGAACTCTTGTGGAAATTTCAAAGGAAAATTTAGAGAATTAGAAAGATATATAACTTCTAAAGCTCCAGAGAGGATAAAAATAAAGAAAAATTAATCCACATAGCAGAAGATAAAGTGTCAAGAGGCATAAGAAAGAGAAAGCATATAATAAGATGACTGATTATACCAAATATGTGGATCAAAACCATTCATAAAAATATTTTAAACTCCTCTATGAAAAACATAATATTTTCAAATTCAGCTAATCAACAAAATTCTGTTAAGCGTAGTTATCTCAGAGGAGACAAACAAGAGATGAGAGACAAGAGGGAAAGGAAAGTCACTTTTCACTTTTATGCAAATACACTATTGCATCTTTTTAAAACAATTATTTATTTATTTGGCTGCATTGGGTTTCAGTTGCGGCAGGCAGAATCTTGTTCCCTGACCAGGGATCACACCGAGGGCCCCGGCCTGGGTAGCGTGGAATCTTAGCCACTGGATCACCAGTGGTGGTGGTGGTTTGGTTGCATGTCCAGCCCTTGTGACCCCATGGACTGTAGCCCACCAGGTTCCTAGGTCCATGGCATTCTCCAGGCAAGAATACTGGAGGGGATTGCCCTTTCCTTCTCCAGGGGATCTTCCCAACCCAGGAGTTGAACCCAGGTCTCCTGCATTGCAGGCAAATTCTTTACCAACTGAGCTATGAGGGAGAAGTGCCCTATTGCATATTTTTAATTTTATCATTATGTTTTGCTTATTCAAAAGAATAAATGCATAATAAAATTAAAACATATAGGCACTTCTGTCAAGTGTTCATTTTATATCAATATAGGGTCTATTTGCAGTGATTATATAACAGTGATAAACCTTTAGGCACAAAATCATATTGTATCAAAATATATGAAGTCAAAATACTTAGGTACCATGGAAATCCATATGTTTACATTAGCTATATAGACTGTAAAATGTAATAGTAATGAAAAACTGTGGCATAACTCAGCAGTCAGTGGCTGGTAAAGTAAGATACAAATACACAAGAGGGCTTCCCTGGTGGTCCAGTGGGTAAGGACACCGCCTTGCAGTGCAAGGGGCGCCAGTTCGACCCCTGGCCTGGGAAGATCCCACATGCTGCGGAGCGGCTGGACAGATGTGTCCAACTCCCGAGCTGCAGCTCAGGAGCGCATGCGCCTGGAGCCGGTGCTCTGCAGCAAGAGAGGCCACTGCGATGGGAGGCCCACACAGGCCAAAGAACAAAGATGGATGAAAATAGATAAATGAAAGATCAATAGAAATAGCCCCAAAAAAAGATGCTAAAAATACACAAGGGAGAGGGAACCAAGGTGGTGGAGTGGAAGGATGTGCACCCGTCTGCTCCTGCGAGAACACCAAACTGCAACTAGCTGCTGAAAAACCATCGACAGGAAGAAGTTGGATTCCACCAAAAAAAAAAAAAAAAAGATACTCCACATCTAAGAGCAAAGGAGAAGCTGCAACAGGATGGTAGGAAGGGCACAATTGCGTTTTTTAAATCATACCTCATACCGGCCAGAGACGCTGGGAGAGAACAAACAAAACCTTGTGCACACCAAGCCCCAGGGCAAGGAGCAGTGACCTCCACAAGAGTCTGAGCCAGACCTGCCCTTGAGGGTCTGAGTGTCTCCCGAGACCTGCCCTTGAGGGTCTGAGTGTCTCCCGCCGAGGCCCAGGTCAGCAGTGGCCTGCAGCATTCCTGGGAGGTGCGGTGTGTGGCCCACGTCCTTTAGAAGGAGGTTGCCATTACCCGGACCATAGAGCCGCTGAGCAGGACGGGAGAAACAGACTCTGGCATCTGTGCGCACCAGGAACTTGGAGACAGAAGCAGTGACCACACATGAGACTGAGCCAGACTTGTCTCTGAGTGTTCTGGAGTCTCCGGCTGAGGCGTGGGTTGACAGTGGCTCGCCCTGGGGTCAGAGACACGGAGACAGCAGTCCTGGTGCGGAGAAGGTTGCCGTTACTCCTACCCCTACCCCTAAGGCCAAACTGCTTGTGGGGGAACATAGCTCCACCCATCAGCAGATAATCAGATTAAAGATCCAGTGCCTGACTCACCCCAGCCAGGGGAGCCTTTTAGTGCTTGAACAAGCGGAGATATAGAAAAGGGCCAGTTTTAAAAGTGGCCTTCTGACTGCCAGCTCCCCAAGGCAAGGAGCAGATGCCAATAGGGCCATAGCTCCTGCGGTGGAGGCAGTCTGTGTCTCTGCACACCTGGCGCTGCCAGGGTCCCTGTGACCCAAGCTGCTGTGCCTCCTTCATGCTCAGCCCTCACGGGGGCAGAGCTGCCGCAGGCTAGGAAAAGCCCTCGTAGGGCCATAGCTCCTCTGGCAATAGCTGCTAGTGCTCCTGCAGAGCCAGCAATCCAGGGTCCCTACGATCCGAGAAACTGCGCCACCTCCGTTTGCTGTCCCCACTGGGATAGAGCTGCCAGGGGCTAGAAGAAGCCCTGCCTCTGTGCGGGAGGAGGCGCTTCAGTCGTGTGGGACTCTGTGCGATCCTTTGGGCTGTGGCCTGCCAGGCTTCTCTGTCCGGGGAACTCTCTGGGCAGGAAAGCTGGAGTGGATTGCCATTCCCTTATACAGCCCCATCTTTCCAGGTATCCTACCCTACCCTGACCTGAATACCTAGTTCTGCCAGAGCCCCTGGGACATACGCCGCTGCGCCACCTCCACACCTGGCCTTCACTAGGGCAGACCCAGGTCCTATAGGGCAGCCTCAGGAGCAAACCCTGGTGGATGACCCACATGCAGAGGTGAAGATAAAATCACAATGGAATCCAGGGTCAGGGTGGCTAAGGAAGAGGACAGAAAACCTTCCCACCCGCTGTATGCGCGACAGACGGAAACCACACTCTCAGCTGGGCCCACTCTGTGTCTAGGAATATATAGACTGAGAGTCTCCGGCTGAGGCGTGACTACACATGAGACTGAGCCAGACTTGTCTCTGAGTGTTCTGGAGTCTCCGGCTGAGGCGTGGGTTGACAGTGGCTCGCCCTGGGGTCAGAGACACGGAGACAGCAGTCCTGGTGCGGAGAAGGTTGCCGTTACTCCTACCCCTACCCCTAAGGCCAAACTGCTTGTGGGGGAACATAGCTCCACCCATCAGCAGATAATCAGATTAAAGATCCAGTGCCTGACTCACCCCAGCCAGGGGAGCCTTTTAGTGCTTGAACAAGCGGAGATATAGAAAAGGGCCAGTTTTAAAAGTGGCCTTCTGACTGCCAGCTCCCCAAGGCAAGGAGCAGATGCCAATAGGGCCATAGCTCCTGCGGTGGAGGCAGTCTGTGTCTCTGCACACCTGGCGCTGCCAGGGTCCCTGTGACCCAAGCTGCTGTGCCTCCTTCATGCTCAGCCCTCACGGGGGCAGAGCTGCCGCAGGCTAGGAAAAGCCCTCGTAGGGCCATAGCTCCTCTGGCAATAGCTGCTAGTGCTCCTGCAGAGCCAGCAATCCAGGGTCCCTACGATCCGAGAAACTGCGCCACCTCCGTTTGCTGTCCCCACTGGGATAGAGCTGCCAGGGGCTAGAAGAAGCCCTGCCTCTGTGTGGGAGGAGGCGCTTCAGTCGTGTGGGACTCTGTGCGATCCTTTGGGCTGTGGCCTGCCAGGCTTCTCTGTCCGGGGAACTCTCTGGGCAGGAAAGCTGGAGTGGATTGCCATTCCCTTATACAGCCCCATCTTTCCAGGTATCCTACCCTACCCTGACCTGAATACCTAGTTCTGCCAGAGCCCCTGGGACATACGCCGCTGCGCCACCTCCACACCTGGCCTTCACTAGGGCAGACCCAGGTCCTATAGGGCAGCCTCAGGAGCAAACCCTGGTGGATGACCCACATGCAGAGGTGAAGATAAAATCACAATGGAATCCAGGGTCAGGGTGGCTAAGGAAGAGGACAGAAAACCTTCCCACCCGCTGTATGCGCGACAGACGGAAACCACACTCTCAGCTGGGCCCACTCTGTGTCTAGGAATATATAAAAGACACTGACAGTTCCCACAGAAGAAGACACACTAGTTCTGACAGCTGTGGACACTGGAGGCAAGAACACACAGGAGGAGGGTCAGATTAAAGTGGGAAAACGACCTCCACAGACATGTCTCCAAAGGAGACCCACAAATGCCCAACAAACACGTGAGAAGATGCTCAGCATCACTCAGTATTAGAGAAAGACAAGTCAAAACTACAATGAGGGCTTCTCTGGTGGTCCAGCGGGTAAGGACACCGCCTTGCAGTGCAAGAGGCGCCGGTTCGATCCCTGGCCTGGGAAGATCCCACGTGCTGCGGAGCAGCTGGACCGACGTGTCCAATTACTGAGCCAGAACTCTGGAGTGCATGTGCCCAGAGCCGGTGCTCTGCGACAACAGAGGCCACCGCGCTGGGAGGCCCACACGGGCCAAAGAACAAAGATGGATGAAACTGAATAAATGAAAGACCAATAGAAGTGGCCCACCCGCCCTCCTCCCTCCCCAACCCCCCTCCAAAAAAAATTCAAAAAAAAAAAAGCTACAATGAGATATCACCTCACACCAGTCAGAATGGCCATCATCAAAAAGTCTACAAACAATAAATGCTGGAGAGGGTATGGAGAAAGGGAATCCTCTTGTCCTGTTGGTGGGAATGTAAATTGATACAGCCACTATGGAAGACAGTATGGAGATTCCTTAAAAGACTGAGAATAAAGCCAGCCAAGGGATTTCCCTGGTGGTCCAGTGGCTAAGACTCTGTGTTCCCAATGCTGGGGACCTGGGTTCGATCCCTGGTCAGGGAACTAGATCCCACATACCATAACTAAGGCCCAGTGCAACCAAATAAATACATTAAAAAAAAAAAAAAAAAAAGGCCAGCCTATGACCCAGCCATCCCACTACTCGGCATATACCCTGAGGAAACCAAAACTGAAGAAGACACATGTACCCCAGTGTTCACTGCAGCACCATTTATAATAGTTAGAACATGGAAGCAACCTAGATGTGCAATGACAGATGAATGGGTGAAGAAAGTGTGGTACATATATACAATGGATATTACTCACCCATAAAAATGAATGCATTTGAATCAGTTCTAATGAGGTGGATGAACCTAGAGCCTATTATACAGAGTGAAGTAAGTCAGAAAGAGAAGAGAAATACTGTGTACTGACACATATGTATGGAATCTAGAAAGATGGTACTGATGAATTTATATAGAGGGCGGCAATGGAGAAACAGACATAGAGAACAGATTTATGGGCATTGTGGGGAGGGAGGAGTGGGTGAGATGTATGGAAAGAGTAACATGGAAACTTATATTGCCATGTGTAAAATAGGTAACCAATGGGAATTTCCTGTGGTACTAAGGGAACTCAAACAGGGGCTCTGTAACAACTTAGAGTAGTGTGATGGGGAGGGAGACGGGAGGGAAAGTCAAAAGGGACGGAATGAATGTATACCTATGGCTGATTCATGTTGATGTTTGACGACAACAAAACTCTGTAAATCTATTATTCTTCATTTAAAAAAATTTAAAAAAGAAGTGAATTCCCAAATCACGACAACAACAACAACAAAATACACAACGGTACAAAGGTATTGAGAAACTAAGTGTTATTAATATAATTGATTACTTAGCCACTCATTTAGCAAATATTTATTGAATGTTTATGATGTGCACTATGCCCTTTGCTGGCTACTAGGAATGCAGCTATAAATAGTCTCCATCCTGGAGCTTGCCCTCAAATGATATTTACTGAACTTTGTATCTCATAAATGGAGAATACACCTTTTTTTATGTCAATGAAACGTTTATAAATATTGATAACAAAAAAATGAGGCTCTCAAGGAAATAGCAAATAACTTCAAAACTGAAAATATACTGGCCAACTTCTCTGACCACCATGCAGTAAACCAGAAATTTACAAATGTTTAAGTAGAAAAGCCCAGTCTTTTAAAAAACCCCAAATGGGGCTTCCCTGGTGGTCCAGTGGGTAGAGTCTGCCTTGTAGTGCAAGGGGCACTGGTTCGATCCCTGGCCCAGGAAGATCCCACATGCGGTGGAGTGGCTGGACTGGTGTGTCCAATTACGAGCCAGCGCTCTGGAGCGCATGTGCCCAGAGCCGGTGCTCTGCAACGAGAGAGGTCACTGCAATGGGAGGTGCACACAGGCCGAAGAATTAAGATGGATGAAAATAAATAAAAAATCAATAAGAGGGACTTCCCTGGTGGTCCAGTGGCTAAGACTCTAGCTCCCAATGCAAGGGGCCTGGGTTCAATTCCTGGTCAGGGAACTAGATCCCACATGCCGCAACTAAGACCCAGTTCAGCCAAATAAATAAATAAAATATCAAAAAAATTTTTTAAAAAATCAATAAGAAGGCCAAAATTAAAAAAAAAAAAAACCCAAATGGACTTTCCTGGTGGTCCAGTGCCTGACTCTGTGCCCCAATGCAGGGGTTCCAGATTTAATCCCTTGTCAGGGAACTAGATCCCACATGCTATAACTAAGACCCGGTGCAGCCAAATACATTAAATATATATATATTTTTTTAAACCCCTAAATAGTCCTGGGACTTCCTTGGTAGTCCAGTTGTTAGGACTCCATGCTTCCACTGGACAGCGCGCAGGTTTGATCCCTGGTCAGGGAACTAAGCTCTCATGCCGTGTGGCATGGCCTAATAATAATGATAATAATAACACAAAACAGTCCTAAATAATTCTTTGTCACTGAGAAAATCCAAATTGCAAGCACGGATTGGCCGAAATGATACCAGATTTCTAAGTGTAAAAGGGAATGCATAATGGTTTATTGATGGTTACTGGTTAGTGACTCATCTCTTAGATTAAATTACTCTCTGTTAGCATTGTTTTCTGTTAAACCTTTATTGATTGTAATTGACTGCAATTTACGAAGAAGCCCCTATTCTGTTGATTGTAAGAGGGAATGAGCATGTGTGGCCAATCTCAATCAAAGGGGAAGGTCTTGCACCATTGATTGAACCAGCCTTTAAAAACCACCCTTTACCTCCAGTCGGGGCCCTCGCAGGAAACCTAGTTTCTTGTGGGTGGTTGCTGGCGCCAGCCTAATAACCCTCTTTTCCATCTACCACGAGCGGAGTTGGGTGCTTCACTGAGCGCGCCTCACAACACTAAGTACGTATGATTAACACTTATGGTTGGTGCCAGAGACTTTTCATACATTATTTTATATAATCTTTGCAACAGATTCCGCATACAGTCCCTGTTGTAACATAGGCACCCAGAAAATTTTGCCAAAGGAGTGTTTGTGGCTCGGAGAGGTTAAGTAACTTGCCTCAAACCACAGAGCTGACACCGATCAAGCTGGAGCGGTACTCAGGCCTGGCAGGCTCTTGTGGTTGGGATTGCTATGTTACCATCAATATGATTGATAGGATATGCATAGGGGAGGAGCTGGTAATTTAAACTGACTCTAACCAAAACCTGTCTTCTCAGGCTTTTTGCTTACCTGTCTGTTCTTTTCCTCTTTCTTTCCCCTCTTCTTCCCTGGACCTTTTTCTTTCATAGAACAAAGGTTTACTGAGCACTTACTGCATACCAGGCATGGTTCAACATGCTGGGGATTTAGTGGGAGAGACAGACAATACACAAGTCAACAATAGATACACAACTTTAGTGAGAAATATGTGTTAGGAAGAAAAATAAAACATGATGAAGAGATAGATCGACAGGTATCCAGGGCTATTTTCATCAGGGAGGTTGAGGCGGTGAGGGGAGGTCTCTCAGAGGCAGTGACCTTCAGGAAGGAAGTAGGATTTGGGAGGAAGAGTGTTTCAGTAGAGGCAAGAGCAAGTGGAGGGCTTCCCCTGGTGGTCCAGTGGATAAGGACACCGCCTTGCAGTGCAAGGGGCACCGGTTCGATCCCTGGCTTGGGAAGATCCCACGTGCCGCGGAGCGGCTGGACCCATGTGTCCAATCGCCGAGCTGGAGCTCTAGAGCGCATGCGCCCAGAGCCGGTGCTCTGTGACAACAGACGCCACCGCGATGGGAGGCCCACAGGAGCCAAAGAACAAGGACGGATGAACATAGAAGCGAAAGACCAATAGAAGTGGCCGCCGCTCCCTCCCTCCCCAACCTGACCCCTGCCCCAAAATAAATAAATTAAAAACCTAGTTTCTTGTGGGTGGTTGCTGGCGCCAGCCTAATAACCCTCTTTTCCATCTACCACGAGCGGAGTTGGGTGCTTCACTGAGCGCGCCTCACAACACTAAGTACGTATGATTAACACTTATGGTTGGTGCCAGAGACTTTTCATACATTATTTTATATAATCTTTGCAACAGATTCCGCATACAGTCCCTGTTGTAACATAGGCACCCAGAAAATTTTGCCAAAGGAGTGTTTGTGGCTCGGAGAGGTTAAGTAACTTGCCTCAAACCACAGAGCTGACACCGATCAAGCTGGAGCGGTACTCAGGCCTGGCAGGCTCTTGTGGTTGGGATTGCTATGTTACCATCAATATGATTGATAGGATATGCATAGGGGAGGAGCTGGTAATTTAAACTGACTCTAACCAAAACCTGTCTTCTCAGGCTTTTTGCTTACCTGTCTGTTCTTTTCCTCTTTCTTTCCCCTCTTCTTCCCTGGACCTTTTTCTTTCATAGAACAAAGGTTTACTGAGCACTTACTGCATACCAGGCATGGTTCAACATGCTGGGGATTTAGTGGGAGAGACAGACAATACACAAGTCAACAATAGATACACAACTTTAGTGAGAAATATGTGTTAGGAAGAAAAATAAAACATGATGAAGAGATAGATCGACAGGTATCCAGGGCTATTTTCATCAGGGAGGTTGAGGCGGTGAGGGGAGGTCTCTCAGAGGCAGTGACCTTCAGGAAGGAAGTAGGATTTGGGAGGAAGAGTGTTTCAGTAGAGGCAAGAGCAAGTGGAGGGCTTCCCCTGGTGGTCCAGTGGATAAGGACACCGCCTTGCAGTGCAAGGGGCACCGGTTCGATCCCTGGCTTGGGAAGATCCCACGTGCCGCGGAGCGGCTGGACCCATGTGTCCAATCGCCGAGCTGGAGCTCTAGAGCGCATGCGCCCAGAGCCGGTGCTCTGTGACAACAGACGCCACCGCGATGGGAGGCCCACAGGAGCCAAAGAACAAGGACGGATGAACATAGAGAAACGAAAGACCAATAGAAGTGGCCCGCCCGCTCCCCTCCCTCCCCAACCTGACCCCTGCCCCCAAAATAAATAAATAAATCTTTAAAAAAAAAATTTAAAAAAGAGCAAGTGGAAAGGCCCTGGGGAAACAGGTTTGACCTGCTGTAGATGCAGTGATGAATGGGAGAGTGGATGGAGCTCGGTGAGTAAGGGAAGAGCTGATGAATGGCCTTGAAAGCTGTCATCCGTGCCATGGGACAGCTGTGGGACAGGTGTCGTGGGACAGCCAGAGCAGGGGTGGACGGGTTACCCTTTGTTACGAGGAGAATGGGTGGAAGGAGAGCAAGACTGGAAAAGAGGAGACAGATGAGGAGGTTATTGCAGTGGCCCAGGTGAGGGATAGTGGTGGCCTGAACGGTGTGGGAGAGGTTGAGGAGGGAGCAGAGTGATCAGGTTTTTTTTTTTTTTAAGAGTTTTGTTTTTTATTTGCCTGAGCTAGGTCGTAGTTATAACACATGGGATCTTCAGTTGCAGTATGTAGGATCTTGTGCCCTGACCAGGGATCTAACCTGGGCATTGGGAGCGCAGAGTCTGGATCACCAGGGAAGTCCCCTGGGGTAGAGTTTGAATGTAGAGCCATTGGAATCTACTGAGGGCTGTGGGCGTGGATGAGCCCTAGGATTTAAACTCAGTGATGGAAAGGGAGGGGCCATTTATAAATAGGAAGAAGCCCAGGATAGATAGGTGGCGGGGTGGAAGAAGGAGTGTAGTCAGAGAAAGGGGAAGATAGAAAAACAGACAGGAAGAGGAGGAGCCAGCAAAGGGATCCTCTAGGAAGGAGGGAGGGAAACCAGGAGAGCTTGCTGTCCACCAGGCCAACACAGGGCTTCAAAGAGCAACTTTGTTAAAGGCTGTGGAGAGGCCGAGTAGCCACCAGTGGGCTTGGCATTCTCTCACAAGGCTACTTTCATCGGAGTGGCTGGGAGGTGAACGGAGGGAGAAAGGATGACCAAACGTTTGGGGAATGTACGTTTAACAGGAAAGACCAAAATACAAACAGAAAAAGGAAATTGTAGGGAATTGCTGTCTTAAGACCAATAGACGGGGAAAAAATGAACATAGAACGAGACCAATAGAAGTGGCCCCCCTCCCTCCCTCCCCAACCTGACCCCTGCCCCCAAAATAAATAAATAAATCTTTAAAAAAAAAATTTAAAAAAGAGCAAGTGGAAAGGCCCTGGGGAAACAGGTTTGACCTGCTGTAGATGCAGTGATGAATGGGAGAGTGGATGGAGCTCGGTGAGTAAGGGAAGAGCTGATGAATGGCCTTGAAAGCTGTCATCCGTGCCATGGGACAGCTGTGGGACAGGTGTCGTGGGACAGCCAGAGCAGGGGTGGACGGGTTACCCTTTGTTACGAGGAGAATGGGTGGAAGGAGAGCAAGACTGGAAAAGAGGAGACAGATGAGGAGGTTATTGCAGTGGCCCAGGTGAGGGATAGTGGTGGCCTGAACGGTGTGGGAGAGGTTGAGGAGGGAGCAGAGTGATCAGGTTTTTTTTTTTTTTAAGAGTTTTGTTTTTTATTTGCCTGAGCTAGGTCGTAGTTATAACACATGGGATCTTCAGTTGCAGTATGTAGGATCTTGTGCCCTGACCAGGGATCTAACCTGGGCATTGGGAGCGCAGAGTCTGGATCACCAGGGAAGTCCCCTGGGGTAGAGTTTGAATGTAGAGCCATTGGAATCTACTGAGGGCTGTGGGCGTGGATGAGCCCTAGGATTTAAACTCAGTGATGGAAAGGGAGGGGCCATTTATAAATAGGAAGAAGCCCAGGATAGATAGGTGGCGGGGTGGAAGAAGGAGTGTAGTCAGAGAAAGGGGAAGATAGAAAAACAGACAGGAAGAGGAGGAGCCAGCAAAGGGATCCTCTAGGAAGGAGGGAGGGAAACCAGGAGAGCTTGCTGTCCACCAGGCCAACACAGGGCTTCAAAGAGCAACTTTGTTAAAGGCTGTGGAGAGGCCGAGTAGCCACCAGTGGGCTTGGCATTCTCTCACAAGGCTACTTTCATCGGAGTGGCTGGGAGGTGAACGGAGGGAGAAAGGATGACCAAACGTTTGGGGAATGTACGTTTAACAGGAAAGACCAAAATACAAACAGAAAAAGGAAATTGTAGGGAATTGCTGTCTTAAGAAACACTGGTGGGGTGATAAGGAAGTTCATTTCCGGATTGTTTCTCCTTCCTCTAGGAAACAAGCCTTCCCCGTCACTAGCTGAGGATGGGGGCGGGTGGGGTGCTATGTAGTCATTTGAGGTAAGAAGGGGAATTTCAGAGAGCAGAAGAAAGTACAGAATTGAGCAGGAAAATCATCGATTGTCAGGCATGCTACGAGCCTGCTTGTGATTTGTCATTACATATTCAAAGTGAGATCCTCAGCACAGTCATTTGCCCTCAGCCTGGCTCAATAACTCAGGGAAAGCCCCATGGTTGGTGGAGTTTGGTTTGACCCTTCTTGCACTTTTGCATGGAAAATAGTTTGAGAAAGGCAAGAAGATTAAGAGTGCGTACATGAAGGAGCCTTCCTGGTGATCCAGTGGTTAAGACTCTGAGCTCCCAATGCAGGGGGCCCAGGTTCAACTCCTGGTCAGGGAACTTGAAAGATCCTGATGCTGGGAAAAAATTGAAGGGAAAAGGAGAAGGGGGAAGCAGAGGATGAGATGGGTAGATAGCCTCACTGACTCACTGGACATGAGTTTGAGCGAACTCTGGGAGATAGTGAAGGACAGGGGAGCCTGTCAGGCTGCAGCCCATGGGGTCACAAAGAGTCAGACACGATTTAGTGACTGAACAACAGTAACAAATGCAGCAACTAAGACCTGGTACAGCCAAATAAGTAAACACATAATTTGAAAAAATTTTAAAGGGACTGTACACGAAGGAATCATTATAGTAATGGACAATGGAACCAAAACTGAGTGAAGTGGGATGCGAAGATGTAAAGAGGATGGTGGGCAGTGAAAACATGGACTGGTCCATGGACTAAAGAGCCCAAGGTTGAAGGGTTGTTGAACTGAGACTATCAGACAGTGGACTGGAAGGACAGATAGAGTGGAGTGTTGGAAATCCAAAGGTTGGAAGAGGTGCAGTTACTGGTAATGACAAGGCTCTAGAGTTTGGCCACTGGAGCATGTGGCTGAGGGGTGTCAGAGAAGAGGACCAAGAGCTGAGAGGTCGGGCTGTTGGAATACAAACAGAAAAAGGAAATTGTAGGGAATTGCTGTCTTAAGAAACACTGGTGGGGTGATAAGGAAGTTCATTTCCGGATTGTTTCTCCTTCCTCTAGGAAACAAGCCTTCCCCGTCACTAGCTGAGGATGGGGGCGGGTGGGGTGCTATGTAGTCATTTGAGGTAAGAAGGGGAATTTCAGAGAGCAGAAGAAAGTACAGAATTGAGCAGGAAAATCATCGATTGTCAGGCATGCTACGAGCCTGCTTGTGATTTGTCATTACATATTCAAAGTGAGATCCTCAGCACAGTCATTTGCCCTCAGCCTGGCTCAATAACTCAGGGAAAGCCCCATGGTTGGTGGAGTTTGGTTTGACCCTTCTTGCACTTTTGCATGGAAAATAGTTTGAGAAAGGCAAGAAGATTAAGAGTGCGTACATGAAGGAGCCTTCCCTGGTGATCCAGTGGTTAAGACTCTGAGCTCCCAATGCAGGGGGCCCAGGTTCAACTCCTGGTCAGGGAACTTGAAAGATCCTGATGCTGGGAAAAAATTGAAGGGAAAAGGAGAAGGGGGAAGCAGAGGATGAGATGGGTAGATAGCCTCACTGACTCACTGGACATGAGTTTGAGCGAACTCTGGGAGATAGTGAAGGACAGGGGAGCCTGTCAGGCTGCAGCCCATGGGGTCACAAAGAGTCAGACACGATTTAGTGACTGAACAACAGTAACAAATGCAGCAACTAAGACCTGGTACAGCCAAATAAGTAAACACATAATTTGAAAAAATTTTAAAGGGACTGTACACGAAGGAATCATTATAGTAATGGACAATGGAACCAAAACTGAGTGAAGTGGGATGCGAAGATGTAAAGAGGATGGTGGGCAGTGAAAACATGGACTGGTCCATGGACTAAAGAGCCCAAGGTTGAAGGGTTGTTGAACTGAGACTATCAGACAGTGGACTGGAAGGACAGATAGAGTGGAGTGTTGGAAATCCAAAGGTTGGAAGAGGTGCAGTTACTGGTAATGACAAGGCTCTAGAGTTTGGCCACTGGAGCATGTGGCTGAGGTGGGGTGTCAGAGAAGAGGACCAAGAGCTGAGAGGTCGGGCTGTTGGATGGATTATCTCTGACGATGTCTAAGTTACACAAATGCAGACATGATTAATGATGGAGAAGCAAACATAAGGCAAATGCATAAGCCCTTGATGAGGCTGCTGAATGTTGCAAGTTGATTGCCACAAGGTGGGGTGATGACGGCTGTAGGCTGTTGGCATGTGCTTCAGAGAGGCTGGGGTTTTGAAGGGAGGAGACTTTTTTTTTTGGAAGCAAAAACAGATAAGGAAGACAATGGCCTCACCTCAGACTCTGTGGAATGTGGGAGGGAAAAAATACCTCTTTCAAAGGTGGCAAGGGAGTAGCAGCTTCCCAGGATTGCTGAGCTTCTGAGAGCAAGAGGGCAAAGGGACTAGGGTCCCAGCCAGCTGTGAGAGTTTACCTTTTGAATTATAAGCATTTTACCATATGAATGTGAGCATTTTTAACTTAAATTGATATCAACCTGTGTTATATGATATATGGTAAATCTTTGTGTTTCTATTGGTATTGTAGCTTCTATTAAAGCAACAGTTCTCTTTATAGAAAATAGTAACAGCTTTGAATATTTCCAGTGGAAAACATGGCATGAATCTCCAGTAACCGCTATTACCAATTCTGATTAAAGATCTGTGCATTGGATTTAGAAAAAAAAAAGAATGCAAAGAGAAAGCCAAGAGAAGAGGTGGGTGATTTGGAGGTTCTTGTTGCTCTTAAATCCCAGAGAATCCAGTAGGAGGATCTGAGGCAGGAAAGGGAGGAGGTAGGAGACTGAATCCAAGAGGGGATGGACAGAGTCCTGTGGGGCTAAGTCAAGGGGACAGCGAGTGTCTTGGCAAGTCTGGACTTCCGGCGTGTTGCCAGGGAACGTGTATGACATGGTTTCCTGGGCTCTCAGTGCTGTGCGGTCCTCTTCGTGGCTTTATAGCAGCTCTTTGGCTTCTGCCATGGCTCCTGTCTCCCAGGGCTCAGATCTGAGTCCACAAGGCTGGGTTGGGACTACCACCCCACACAGACCCATGTTGTCTTCTTCATCCGATGCTCCTACCCCAGTCCCTGCAAACTGCCTTTCTCCTTCCTTGGCCAGAAACTCTGTGTGAAGTATCTCAAGCCTATCAACTCCCCTGCCCACCAGGGAGGCCAAGACAGCCTTGTGTTCCAGTTTGGTTCCCCTCTGGGAGACTTCCTACTTCCTCCTTCACTTATAACAGAGAAAAATTAAGAACTACCTAAATGTCCCATTAGACTATGTCACATTCATAAGGTAAACTGATATACAGCCACCCATGAAAACAGACTGCTAATGACACGTCATGTATGGATGAGAGAGTTGGACCATAAATAAGGCTGAGCGCCAAAGAATTGATGCTTTTGAACTGTCGTGCTAAAGAAGACTCTTGAGAATCCCTTGGACTGCAAGATCAAACCAGTCAATCCTAAAGGAAGTCAACCCTTGAACGATTGGAAGGATTGGTGCTGAAGCTGAAGCTCCAATACTTTGGCTACCTGATGCGAAGAGCTGACTCATTGGAAAAGACCCTGTGACTGGGAAAGATTGAAAGCAAAAGGAGAAGGGAGTGACAGAGGATGAGATGGTTGGATGGCATCATCGACTCAATAGACATGAATTTGAGCAAAGTCTGGGAGATGGTAAAGGACAGGGAAGCCTGGCGTGCTGCAGTCCATGGGGTTGCAAGGAGTCAGACACAACTTAGCAATTGAACAACAATGACATGAGAAGTAGTCATGACATAACATATTGTTTTATTAAAAGAGCAAGCTAGTTAGTGTGGTGTATGGTATGATTAAAGTTTGTGAAAATGTGTCTGTTCTGGGGGACCTCCCTAGCTGTCCAGTGGCTAAGACGCAGTGCTCCCAAGGCAGGGGGCTTAGGTTCACTCCTGGTCAGAGAGCTAGATCGCGTATGCCGCAACTAAAAGATCCTACATGCCGCAGTGAAGACCTGGCACATCCAAATAATACACATTCTTGCGAAAGGGACTATAAACACATAAAATGGTCATGGTGGTTATCTCTGGGTGTTGGGGTGGAGGGTGATATGAATCTTTTTTTGTGTGTTCTGTATTTTCTTTCTTTTTTTTTTCAAGTATTTAGCCACTTTTAATGCCATTTATTCCACCAGAAACAAATACCAGAATATCTAGAAATGGTTTGGATAAAGAAACATTTATACTTTAATACTTCATAATGCTGTAAATTTTGGGCTCAAATAACCCCCCGAGTCAAATTTGATCCCTACCAACTTGAAGGGACCACGTACAGTTTCAATTTCAACACCTAAACTTCTGAAGGAAGATCTTGAAAAAATAATGCTAGAAGATCTAAATCCTCTGATGTAACTATCAGGCTCCACAGACTTGTCAAAATCAATGCAAAACTGAGAAGGATATGCTGAAACGCTTTGCAAAGCAGTATTTTTAGATAGGCTGCCTCACTTCCCTCTGTTTAAAACATGCAGATGAAATGCTTTCTGCATGAATGCACACTGACATTCTGTTCAATTGTTTTCTAAATGCAATACTGCAGACTTAAAAACAGTATGCTTTAATTTAAACAAAGTAGTATCTTATATACAGTCAATTTAGCTGAAGAGATGAAAAGAAACGCTACTGTGAAAATTACTTATCAAATACTCTGCTCTTTTAAGAGGTGATTTTAAAAGCAACACAGAACCAAAAACATCCAACTATTACTTTATTTATATTACTATGCTCAAGTTACATGGAAAAAGACAACCAAGCAGTTCTGCCCCATATCAGGAAAAGTTTCCAATCAACACCAATTACGTGGTGACAAATAAGTAGGAATGGTGACATCTTTGGGTCAAGACTGACAAGGAAGAATGGACTCTGATGCTATGGTTCATCTCCGACAAGAATATGGCACAATGGCCAGCACAAGCCACACTAACACTGAACCTTTAGCGCGGGTCACAAATTCGGATCTCTCCTCTGAAGCTAGCAAATCAAGTGAAGTAACTAGGTTAAAAAAAAAGTTTTAAAATGAAGCCCAAATATATTTAAAAACCATGCTCTTGACACATTTTCCTTCCAAAATGTACATAAAACACCTTTTCACTCTAATACACATAAATTTTGGTCATGGTGGTTATCTCTGGGTGTTGGGGTGGAGGGTGATATGAATCTTTTTTTGTGTGTTCTGTATTTTCTTTCTTTTTTTTTTTCAAGTATTTAGCCACTTTTAATGCCATTTATTCCACCAGAAACAAATACCAGAATATCTAGAAATGGTTTGGATAAAGAAACATTTATACTTTAATACTTCATAATGCTGTAAATTTTGGGCTCAAATAACCCCCCGAGTCAAATTTGATCCCTACCAACTTGAAGGGACCACGTACAGTTTCAATTTCAACACCTAAACTTCTGAAGGAAGATCTTGAAAAAATAATGCTAGAAGATCTAAATCCTCTGATGTAACTATCAGGCTCCACAGACTTGTCAAAATCAATGCAAAACTGAGAAGGATATGCTGAAACGCTTTGCAAAGCAGTATTTTTAGATAGGCTGCCTCACTTCCCTCTGTTTAAAACATGCAGATGAAATGCTTTCTGCATGAATGCACACTGACATTCTGTTCAATTGTTTTCTAAATGCAATACTGCAGACTTAAAAACAGTATGCTTTAATTTAAACAAAGTAGTATCTTATATACAGTCAATTTAGCTGAAGAGATGAAAAGAAACGCTACTGTGAAAATTACTTATCAAATACTCTGCTCTTTTAAGAGGTGATTTTAAAAGCAACACAGAACCAAAAACATCCAACTATTACTTTATTTATATTACTATGCTCAAGTTACATGGAAAAAGACAACCAAGCAGTTCTGCCCCATATCAGGAAAAGTTTCCAATCAACACCAATTACGTGGTGACAAATAAGTAGGAATGGTGACATCTTTGGGTCAAGACTGACAAGGAAGAATGGACTCTGATGCTATGGTTCATCTCCGACAAGAATATGGCACAATGGCCAGCACAAGCCACACTAACACTGAACCTTTAGCGCGGGTCACAAATTCGGATCTCTCCTCTGAAGCTAGCAAATCAAGTGAAGTAACTAGGTTAAAAAAAAAGTTTTAAAATGAAGCCCAAATATATTTAAAAACCATGCTCTTGACACATTTTCCTTCCAAAATGTACATAAAACACCTTTTCACTCTAATAGTTCAGATTTTTTTCCTCACATAGCCCATCATGTAGCTGTAGATAGACTAGTCTGCCTCAAGATGTAAACACAGGGAGGGGGGAAAAAAAACGGCATCTGCATAATATTCTCTCTACACACTGCTGTTGGATGGAAAATAGAAAATTAACAAAAAAAAAAAAAAGGGGGGGGTGGAGAAAGGAAGGTTCCATCATAGATTCTCACAACCTCTTGTTCCGCAGTTCATGAATCCGACTCTGATGCTAAGGTGACAGTGTAAGTAGATTTTTGTTTTCAGTGAAGGAGACCTGGGAAAAGATGCATTTCTCTCTTTTTCTTCAAGAGTTATCAGATGGTACATGCTCCTCAAAGCCCTCACTTTCTCGAACTAGAGCGCGTTCCAGGATCACACGACCTTCCTTATAACGCTGGCTGTCTTCAGTGGCAAACTCATAGATCCATCCCAGTTTGCTATTGCAGTTTTTGCAGCTTACATCTCGAACCGTGTGACGGCCAGTGAGCATGACCCGATCTTGAACTTCACTGTACTGCAGATTAACTACCTTGTTAAAAAGAAACACTCTGCCAGTGGCGCCCGTGAATCGGGTGGAGATGAGCTCTGAATGGTTGGTCAGAATCGTATCGCAGTTTGCACAGGAAAACAGACGGGTACCACCAATATGATCAAGAAAAATCCTGCCCATTTTGATAGCTGAAATTCTAAAAACCAGCAAGTCTAATTTTCCAAAAACGCAAGGTCAGGCTTGTGTCTGACTTCAAGTTTTCCATCTTTCAAGGAGATACGGAATAAAAGTCCTCAGATTACCAATAGGGCTCCCGAGCGGCTGTAAGATCCACGTCCGCCTGCGGCTCTTCGCTTCTCAGTTAGGATGAAGCCCCTGTATTTTCTAAGTTGCCCAATTATTGTTTCCAGTTCACCTTCTTCTCACTGTCTACCCTCTCAAGGCTGCCGCCAGGGCTCTGTTGAATACTCTCCTGTCTTTCTTGTGAAATACAGGGGACATTTCTTTACCTTGACCTGACCTGGTCTCAGCAGTGTCTGGAACCTCTGCTTATTTCTTTCTGAACCTTCCTGGTTTTCCATTGTCCTCAGCACTTCATCTCTCTGGGCAGGCTCCTCTTCCTTTGACTATCCTTCCTTCCACCAGGCTTCTATTTTATATATATAGATAGATAGATATATAGATATAGATATAGACACTTCTATTTTATATATATATATATATATATAGACACCTACCACCCACTTGCCACTACCCGCCTATGTGTGTGTGTGTGTGTGTGTGCATGTGTGTGTGTGTGCATGCACACGCAGTCCTGTCTGACTCTTGACGACCCCATGGACTGTAGCCCGCCAGGCTCCCCTGTCCATGGGATCCTCCAGGCAAGAATACTGGAGTGGGTTGCCATGCCCTTCTCCCAGGGATCTTCCTGACCCAGGGATTGAACCTGCACCCCTTGCATCTGTGTCTCCTGCATTGGGAGGCTGATTCTTTACCACTGTGCCATCTGTGAAGGCCTTATATATATATGAATTAATATATATTCATTAATCTATTTGGCTGCATCAGGTCTTAGTTGTGGCATGTGGGAACTTATTCCCTGACCAGGGATCAAACTCAGGGCCCCCTGTATTGGGAACATGGAGTCTTAACTACTGGACCACCAGGGAAGTCCCCAGAGCTCTCTTTTTAAGGCTACTTCTCTCTCAGGCCCTCATCCTCTCTCCTCTTTGTGTGAATTCCCTCTTTCACGTGTTAATTACCTACCAGAATCTCTACCACGAGGTTCCACACATTTCAGACTTACCAAGCCCCACCTTGAATTCACTACCTTTCTCTCCCACCCATTCCCACTTCTCTAACTCCACCCCTCCTCTTCCTGGACCCCTCCTGGCAGCACTTGGGCATCTCCTTCCATCTGATTGCCCAGCTGGGAACCTGCAGCTCCTTCTTTGTCTTCCCCTTCCTCCAGCATGATTGCCCACCTCCTGTTATTTCTACCCCCTCATTAGCCCCTGGGATTTACCTGTCTGTCTCCAGCATCAAGGCACCGCTCTTGCTTGTATTATTACGCGAAACTCCTAGCTCATCTGTCTCAAGTCTTACCCTTTCTTAGTCCATTTTCTGTCTAGTACAGCAAGAATAGCTTTCTCACATGCTGCAACTAAAAAAAAAAAAAAAAGAAGAAGAAAAAAATTCACATGCTGCAATTAAAAAGATCTGTTTCACGGCCTAGCCAAGAAAGAACCGATACCTTTAGGAAACACTAAGTGGTTATTACATCTCAGGTGCTGTGTAAGGGCATAGTTATAGTCAGACAGACAAGGTTTCCATTTTCATGGAATTTACCTTTTAGTGTGTACTGGAGGAGGAGGGGTAATAAACAGAAATGAATGACATGATAAAATAACTGTAACATGTGCCCAAAGAAAATAAAATAGTGGAGGGGTGGGGGTAAGAGATCCTTGTAAATTTCATGGAAGAGACCATTCTTCTATCTTTTGCCCCCATTACAGCTGTAAGACAAAGCCATGTGTACATTCAATCAGGATTCAGTGAATTATCAAAGTAGGTAGTTTGTAACGTAAACACTTTTATTCCCAAAGGACTGTGTATTCATGTAAGAAAAATCAGCAGCATGGCAAAACAAGAGGAATAAACAAACCCTTCGTAATCCTGCTGCTTGGAGATAACGATAAGCTTTCCTACTTTCATGCAGGAGAACATAGAAACTTAGGGAGATATTATTTTTCCGGCCAAGAGAATGGTGAAAAGTTCCATTTCCCCTCAATCCACCAGGGACCTAGGCTGCCCTTTTACTGTGATAGGGGATGTACAAGGTACTATGGGGGGGGGGGTCTACCTTCATCTGGGGTGAAGGAAGCCTTCCCTTTTAAGGAAGTGACCTTTAGGCTGTTGTGTAAGAAAATGGGAAGTTCCACACTGAGAGAATGTGATGTCTTCATTTATAACTTCTGGCTCCAGGTTAGAGACGGGCAGGAAGCGGGATGAGATCAGCCTGTAAATGTTGACAGGGATCATGTTACAAGGGCCTTTTCATCCTAATTACAGGAACTAAAGAATATACAGATGTACAGATTAAAAACAAGAAAACCTCGCAGAGGAAGTTATCAGCCCAACCCAGAATGAGGAACATTCTACAAGACAATGATTTAGTTTCTTATTGAATCAGCGGCATGAACATAAAAAGGGAAGGAGGCTTGTTACAGAAAAAAAAAAAAAAGAAACTTAAGAGACATAACAACCAAAAGCCACCAGTGCCAGGACCTGGGATTATTTATTTCTTCATTGTAACAAACTGTAAAGGCATCTTGGAGACAATTGAAGAAATGTGAATATGACCTGGGCATCATGATAAGATATTAAAGAATAATTGTTCATTTTACTGGGTATGATAATGCTATGGTGGTTACACTTTCTTTTTTTTTTTTTTTTTCACTTTTACAGAGTTTTGTTGTTTACAGATATGTATGATCCCAGATTAGTCACATGTATATCCCCCCATCCCACCCTTTCATATGGTGGTTACACTTTCTAAAAGCCCTTATTAGTTATAGATGCAGGTCAGTGAGATAACTGATGTCTGAGATGTGTTTTAAAACACTCCGGGAGGGCTTCCGTGGTAGCTCAGTTGTTAGGAGCTTGCCTGCTAATGCAGAAGACATGGGTTCGATCCCTGATCCGGGACAACTCCATATGCTACGGCACAACTAAGCCTGTGAACCACAACTATAGAGCCTGTGTTCTAGAGCCTTGGAGGTGCAACTATGGAGCCCACGTGCCACAACTGTTGAAGCCCGTGTGCCCTTGAGGCCGAGTTCCACAACAAGAGAAGTCACCACAAGAAGCCTGCTCACCTCTGCTAGAGAGTAGCCCCCACTCCCTGCAACTAGAGAAGAGCCTGCAGCAGCAGTGAAAACCCAGAATAGCCAATAAATGAATAAATAAAATTAAAACAAGAACACTCTGCGGGGGGGGGGGAACACTCTGGGAAAAAGCTGGGGGTGTGTAATATTGTGATATAAGAAATATATATTTGGGGTACTTCCTTGGTAACCCCGTGGTTAAGGATCTGCCTTCCAATGCAGGGAACTCAAATTCTACCCCTGACTGGGGAACCAAGATCACACAAGCCTCTGGTCAACTCAGCCCTCTTGCAGCAACTGCTGGAGCCTCACCGCTGCAACAAAGATTCTCACAGTCGAAACGTTTTTTAAAAAATCAATAAAGAGGGGCTTCCCTGGTGGTCCAGTGGGTAGGGACGCCGCCTTGCAGTGCAAGGGGCACTGGTTCGAGCCCTGGCCTGGGAGGATCCGACGTGCCGCAAAGCAGCTGGACTGATGTGTCCAATTACCAAGCCAGAGCTCTGGAGCGCATGCGCCCAGAGCCGGTGCTCTGGGACAACAGAGGCCACCGCGATGGGAGGCCCACCCGGGCCAAAAGAACAAAGATGGATGAAAATAGACAAATGAAAGACCAATAGAAGTAGCCCGCCTGCTCCCCTCCCTCCCCACCCCACCCCCCCCAAAATAAAATAAATAAATAAATCTTTAAAGAAAAAAAATCAATAAAGAAAAAAATATATATGTATATATATATTTGGCCTTTAGCCCAGGTTATTAGCTCAAAATGGTGTGAAACCCTTGAGATTTACTGCCTGACAGAGAGGAATGTCTTCTGTTGTTCACTACAGGCCCCTTTCAGCTGTACTTGGATTTAAGCTAATGAGATTACTGAGGGGGCTTGGGCCTGCTAATGCAGAAGACATGGGTTCGATCCCTGATCCGGGACAACTCCATATGCTACGGCACAACTAAGCCTGTGAACCACAACTATAGAGCCTGTGTTCTAGAGCCTTGGAGGTGCAACTATGGAGCCCACGTGCCACAACTGTTGAAGCCCGTGTGCCCTTGAGGCCGAGTTCCACAACAAGAGAAGTCACCACAAGAAGCCTGCTCACCTCTGCTAGAGAGTAGCCCCCACTCCCTGCAACTAGAGAAGAGCCTGCAGCAGCAGTGAAAACCCAGAATAGCCAATAAATGAATAAATAAAATTAAAACAAAAACACTCTGCGGGGGGGGGGGGAACACTCTGGGAAAAAGCTGGGGGTGTGTAATATTGTGATATAAGAAATATATATTTGGGGTACTTCCTTGGTAACCCCGTGGTTAAGGATCTGCCTTCCAATGCAGGGAACTCAAATTCTACCCCTGACTGGGGAACCAAGATCACACAAGCCTCTGGTCAACTCAGCCCTCTTGCAGCAACTGCTGGAGCCTCACCGCTGCAACAAAGATTCTCACAGTCGAAACGTTTTTTAAAAAATCAATAAAGAGGGGCTTCCCTGGTGGTCCAGTGGGTAGGGACGCCGCCTTGCAGTGCAAGGGGCACTGGTTCGAGCCCTGGCCTGGGAGGATCCGACGTGCCGCAAAGCAGCTGGACTGATGTGTCCAATTACCGAGCCAGAGCTCTGGAGCGCATGCGCCCAGAGCCGGTGCTCTGGGACAACAGAGGCCACCGCGATGGGAGGCCCACCCGGGCCAAAAGAACAAAGATGGATGAAAATAGACAAATGAAAGACCAATAGAAGTAGCCCGCCTGCTCCCCTCCCTCCCCACCCCACCCCCCCCAAAATAAAATAAATAAATAAATCTTTAAAGAAAAAAAATCAATAAAGAAAAAAATATATATGTATATATATATTTGGCCTTTAGCCCAGGTTATTAGCTCAAAATGGTGTGAAACCCTTGAGATTTACTGCCTGACAGAGAGGAATGTCTTCTGTTGTTCACTACAGGCCCCTTTCAGCTGTACTTGGATTTAAGCTAATGAGATTACTCAGTGGGTCCCTGGATGGCTTCAGAATTACTCCTCAGGAATAACCTCCTGTGTGTCTGGATGGTGTACCGCCATCTTTGATGATTTAATTAGGAAACTATGGATCCTGTGTGAGCCCAAATATACTCTTGTACACTGCAGTGTTTACTACCAAAGATGTTGCCCCTAAGTTAGTCCCTCTCACAGTCCACTTTAGTAAAGGTCTTTCAGGAAGCCTGTGATACGTGTATGCTAAATCACTTCAGTCACGGCTGACTCGTTGCCCACCAGACTCCTCTGCCCATGGGGGTCTCCAGGCAAGAATAATGGAGTGGGTTGCCATGCCCTCCTCTGGGGGATCTTCCTGACCCAGGGACTGAACCCGTGTTTCTTATGTCTCCTGCATTGGCAGACGGATTCTTTACCACTGAGCTACCTGGGAAGCCCAAGCTGCTGATGCCCGTCTACAAAATGAGGCAGCTCCTTCCCAACTATACTGCTGCTTTCAGGAATTTCTTGGGTTTTGCCCCCACCCTACCCCCGTGCTAACTTCCCAGGTTGATCAGTGGTAAAGAACCTGCCTTCCAGTGGAGGAGATTCCAGGTTTGATCCCTGGGCTGGAAAGATCCCCTGCAGGAGGAAATGGAAGCCCACCCCAGAATTAAGCCCATGGACAGAGGAGCCTGGGGGACTGCAGCCCATGGGGTCACAAAGAGTCAGACATGACTGAGCACGAGCATGCAAGCTGACTACCTTCTTGGTGACAGGAGGCCTTAGAGATACTTTCTGTTGTCCCAACCCAATTGTTTACTTAGTGGATAGCTTTAAGGCTAGTGGCCAAAACCCAGGCTTACCCAAGTCTGAACTTAGTCTAGCGTAGAAGTCCAAACTGGAACTCTTTTTAAGTTTCATTTTAGCTATTACAAATAATCACCAAGCGATTGCATACTTCACATTTCTTTATCGGCTTGCATTTCCTTATGCCTGTATACCTTGGAAAAAAAGCTATGACAAACCTATATAGCATATTAAAAAGCAGAGACAGGGCTTCCCTGGTGATCAGTGGGTGAGGACACTGCCTTACAGGGCAAGGGGCTCTGGTTCAATCCCTGGCCTGGGAAGATCCCATGTGCTGCGGAGTGGCTGGACCAATATGTCCAACTACCGAACCGGAGCTCTGGAGTGCATGTGCCCAGAGCCGGTGCTCTGCAGCGAGAGAGGCCACTATGATGGGAGGCCCACACAGGCCAAAGAACAAAGATGGATGAAAATAGATAAATGAAAGACCAATCAAAGTGGCCAAAACAAACAAACAAAAAGGCAGAGACATCACTTTCCCAACAAAAGTCCGTATTGCCAAAGCTATAGTTTTCCAGTAGTCATGTATGTATGTGAGAGATGGACCATAAGGAAGGCTGAGCACCAAAGAACTGATGCTTTTGAACTGTGGTGTTGGAGAAGACTCTCGAGAGTCCCTTGGACTGCCAAACCAGTCAATCCTAAAGGAAATCAACACTGAATATTCTTTAGGACTGATGCTGAAACTGAAGGTCCCGTATTTTGGTTACCTGATGCGAAGAGCCAACTCATTGGAAAAGACCCTGTTGCTGGAAAACATTGAGGGCAAGGAGCCCAACTATACTGCTGCTTTCAGGAATTTCTTGGGTTTTGCCCCACCCTACCCCGTGCTAACTTCCCAGGTTGATCAGTGGTAAAGAACCTGCCTTCCAGTGGAGGAGATTCCAGGTTTGATCCCTGGGCTGGAAAGATCCCCTGCAGGAGGAAATGGAAGCCCACCCCAGAATTAAGCCCATGGACAGAGGAGCCTGGGGGACTGCAGCCCATGGGGTCACAAAGAGTCAGACATGACTGAGCACGAGCATGCAAGCTGACTACCTTCTTGGTGACAGGAGGCCTTAGAGATACTTTCTGTTGTCCCAACCCAATTGTTTACTTAGTGGATAGCTTTAAGGCTAGTGGCCAAAACCCAGGCTTACCCAAGTCTGAACTTAGTCTAGCGTAGAAGTCCAAACTGGAACTCTTTTTAAGTTTCATTTTAGCTATTACAAATAATCACCAAGCGATTGCATACTTCACATTTCTTTATCGGCTTGCATTTCCTTATGCCTGTATACCTTGGAAAAAAAGCTATGACAAACCTATATAGCATATTAAAAAGCAGAGACAGGGCTTCCCTGGTGATCAGTGGGTGAGGACACTGCCTTACAGGGCAAGGGGCTCTGGTTCAATCCCTGGCCTGGGAAGATCCCATGTGCTGCGGAGTGGCTGGACCAATATGTCCAACTACCGAACCGGAGCTCTGGAGTGCATGTGCCCAGAGCCGGTGCTCTGCAGCGAGAGAGGCCACTATGATGGGAGGCCCACACAGGCCAAAGAACAAAGATGGATGAAAATAGATAAATGAAAGACCAATCAAAGTGGCCAAAACAAACAAACAAAAAGGCAGAGACATCACTTTCCCAACAAAAGTCCGTATTGCCAAAGCTATAGTTTTCCAGTAGTCATGTATGTATGTGAGAGATGGACCATAAGGAAGGCTGAGCACCAAAGAACTGATGCTTTTGAACTGTGGTGTTGGAGAAGACTCTCGAGAGTCCCTTGGACTGCCAAACCAGTCAATCCTAAAGGAAATCAACACTGAATATTCTTTAGGACTGATGCTGAAACTGAAGGTCCCGTATTTTGGTTACCTGATGCGAAGAGCCAACTCATTGGAAAAGACCCTGTTGCTGGAAAACATTGAGGGCAGGAGAAGTGGATGACAGAGGATGAGATGGTTAAATGGCGTCAACAGACATGCGTTTAAGCATGCTCCAGGAGATGGTGAAGGACAGGGAGGCCTGGCATGCAAAGAGTCCGACATGTTTGAGCGACAAACAACAAATGCCTTTAGTGGAACAACTTCCTGGACGTTGACTCCAACTCTACATTCCATTGGGAACCCTTACCTTTAGTAACTGGTTGCAGCACAGCTGTCGTTCCATGCCATGGATGACCACATGACCACCCAGAAATCAGAGTTTCCACATCTCCAATCTTTTCATCCTTTCTCTTCTCAAACCACATATTTCAGCGAGCCAGAGCCCATCTAGCAAATCCCACTTCTTATACCAACCATTGGCTGTTTTCACTAATAGAATTTCTAACACCAAATATGTGGTTTGGGGAGATTCGTTTGTTTTCTCTCACACCAACCTATTCTCCAACTACCCAGACATCAACTGGGTGTCCTACAATTCATTCAGTTCTGACACTAACCACCCAAAGTGAGCAGAGACCCCACAGGTAAAAGCTCAGTTCTACAGGACTGCTCCCATTTCAGATGCTAATTCCAAGTTCTGGGCCCTCTGACCAACTGACTGTAAGTGCAGGTTTCTATGGCCACCTCTTCAGGTTCAATAAAATCGCTCACAGAACTCAAGAAAACAGTTTACTAATTATTACTGGTTTGGATACAACTCAGGAACTGCCCAATGGAAGTGAGGGATAGGGGAAGGTGTGTGGGGTGGGGAAGGTATGACCTGGAGCATCCATGTTCTCTCCAGGTGTGCCAGCTTTAGTACCTCAGTGTGTTCATTAACCCAGAAGCTTTCTGAACCCCATTATTTAAGGATTCTTATGCCCATTGCTTGGTGATTAAGTTGATCTCCAGCCCCTCTCTTCTCCCTTGGAGATCAAGGGGTCAAACCAGTCAATCCTAAAGGAAATCAACACTGAATATTCTTTAGGACTGATGCTGAAACTGAAGGTCCCGTATTTTGGTTACCTGATGCGAAGAGCCAACTCATTGGAAAAGACCCTGTTGCTGGAAAACATTGAGGGCAGGAGAAGTGGATGACAGAGGATGAGATGGTTAAATGGCGTCAACAGACATGCGTTTAAGCATGCTCCAGGAGATGGTGAAGGACAGGGAGGCCTGGCATGCAAAGAGTCCGACATGTTTGAGCGACAAACAACAAATGCCTTTAGTGGAACAACTTCCTGGACGTTGACTCCAACTCTACATTCCATTGGGAACCCTTACCTTTAGTAACTGGTTGCAGCACAGCTGTCGTTCCATGCCATGGATGACCACATGACCACCCAGAAATCAGAGTTTCCACATCTCCAATCTTTTCATCCTTTCTCTTCTCAAACCACATATTTCAGCGAGCCAGAGCCCATCTAGCAAATCCCACTTCTTATACCAACCATTGGCTGTTTTCACTAATAGAATTTCTAACACCAAATATGGGGTTTGGGGAGATTCGTTTGTTTTCTCTCACACCAACCTATTCTCCAACTACCCAGACATCAACTGGGTGTCCTACAATTCATTCAGTTCTGACACTAACCACCCAAAGTGAGCAGAGACCCCACAGGTAAAAGCTCAGTTCTACAGGACTGCTCCCATTTCAGATGCTAATTCCAAGTTCTGGGCCCTCTGACCAACTGACTGTAAGTGCAGGTTTCTATGGCCACCTCTTCAGGTTCAATAAAATCGCTCACAGAACTCAAGAAAACAGTTTACTAATTATTACTGGTTTGGATACAACTCAGGAACTGCCCAATGGAAGTGAGGGATAGGGGAAGGTGTGTGGGGTGGGGAAGGTATGACCTGGAGCATCCATGTTCTCTCCAGGTGTGCCAGCTTTAGTACCTCAGTGTGTTCATTAACCCAGAAGCTTTCTGAACCCCATTATTTAAGGATTCTTATGCCCATTGCTTGGTGATTAAGTTGATCTCCAGCCCCTCTCTTCTCCCTTGGAGATCAAGGGGTGGGGCTGAAAAGTTTCAGCCCTCTAATCACATGGTTGGTTTCTCCAGGTATCTAACCTCCATCCTGAAGTTAAATAAGGACCCACCTAGTGTCACTTTATTAGGATAAACTCAGGTATGGTTGAAAGGGGCTATTATGAATAACAAAAGATGTTCCTCTCATCTCTATAACTCAGGTTATAGAAGCTCTTGTGCAAGAATGGAGGATGCAGTGAAAGTGAAAGTCACTCAGTCGTGTCTTACTCTTGACGACCCATGGATGAGCCATGGAATTCTCCAGGCAAGAATACGGGAGTGGGTAGCCTTTCCCTTCTCCAAGGGATCTTCCAGACCCAGGGAGGAAGCCAGGTTTCCCGTATTGCAGGTAGGTTCTTTTTTTTTTTTTTTAAAGATTTATTTATTTATTTATTTATTTTGAGGGGGTGGGGTGCGGAGGAAGGGGAGCAGGCGGGCTACTTCTATTGGTCTTTCATTTGTCTATTTTCATCCATCTTTGTTCTTTTGGCCCGGGTGGGCCTCCCATCACAGTGGCCTCTGTTGTCGCAGAGCACCGGCTCAGTAATTGGACACATCAGTCCAGCTGCTCCGCGGCACATGGGATCCTCCCAGGCCAGGGATTGAACCGGCGCCCCTTGGACTTCAAGGCGGTGTCCTTACCCACTGGACCACCAAGGAAGCCCCCAGGTAGATTCTTAACTGAGTCACGAGGGAGAATACTGGAATGGGTTGCCTATCTTTTCTCCAGGGGATCTTTCCCACCCAGGAATCAAATCAGGGTCTCCTGCATTGCAGGCAGACTCTTTATCAGCTGAGCTTCAAGGGAAGCCCTGGAAGGTACAGATCAAATATGTATTTCTTATATTATCACATTATCACAGGGAAGAATAATAGAATTGGGGAAATGATGATGATTGTTGAAGCTGGGTGATGGGTGTACAGAGTTTTATCATGCCGAGTCTTCCAGGCTTTTGTGTACATTTGGAAACTTAGATAATAAAATATTTAAAATTAAAGAGGATGACAGAAAGAGAGGTACTTTATAAGCTATACTAAAGAGCCTGAATTTTTAAACTTTTTATTTTGAAATAAGTTTAGATTTATAGGTAGGTTACAAAGACTATAATAGAGTGTTCCCAAATACTCCTCACCATTCTTCCTTTAGTGTTATTTCTTCTATGACCCTGAGATGGTTTTGTTTAATTTTTCCCCTCCCCCTCTGGAAATCCCCACCCCACCCCTAACCATTATATATATATATATATATATATATTTTTTTTTTTTTTTTTGGCCACTTCTATTGATCTTTCATTTATTTATATTTGGTCTTTGGCCTGTGTGGGCCTCCCATCGCAGTGGCCTCTGTCACTGCAGAGCACTGGCTCAGTAGTTGGACACATCAGTTCAGCTGCTCTGCGGCACGTGGAATCTTCCCAGGCCAGGGATCGAACCGGGGCCCCTTGCACTGCAAGGCGGTGTCCTTACCCCCTAGACCACCAGGGAAGCCCTAACTATGATATGTTAATCAAAACTAAAAAGTTAACACTGATACAATACCATTTAGGTAAATGGCAGACTACTCGTATTTCTCCAGTTTTTCCATTCTTTTTTCTTTTTTTTTTTTCCATTTCGGATCCAATCTAGGGTACTTTATCCTATTTACTTGTCATGTCTCCTTAGTCTTTTCCAATCTATCACTGCTTCTTGGTCTTCTTTGCTTTTTGTGACTTTGATGCTTTTGAAAATAGCAATCAGGTGTTGCATAGACTGTCCCAGGGTTTGGTTTTTGTCTGATGTGTTCTTGTGACTGGTCTAAAGTTATGGATTTGGGGGGAAAATATTACAGAGGGAATGGGAATGTGGCCTTCTCATTGCATCAAGTCAGGGAGTATGACGTCAACATGACTTCTTATTTCTTGTAAACCTTGGTCTCTTGGTTCAGGTGGTATATGCCAGGTTTCTCCACCAATATTTCCCTCTCTATAGTTTGTGACAAAGGTCTTTAGGCCCCGCTTATGCTCACGGGTATTTTAAAAGTAGAGGAAAGTCACTGAAGGGATTTAGGCAGAGAATAATGTTTCGATTGTCTGTTTGGGGAGGAATAGGGGATTATGGTGGCGCTCTCAGTGGGACTGGACATGCTGGAGGCTGAGTGACCAGCAGTCTCACTCGGCTGGAGTTGGTTCTTATGGGGCTTGAAGGATGAGAAGGTGGAGTCAAGGCAAGAGGGCCAAGTCAGGGGAAGATGGCCAAGACTATAATAGAGTGTTCCCAAATACTCCTCACCATTCTTCCTTTAGTGTTATTTCTTCTATGACCCTGAGATGGTTTTGTTTAATTTTTCCCCCCTCCCTCTGGAAACCCCCCCCCCCCCCCTAACCATTATATATATATATATATATATATATATATTTTTTTTTTTTTTTTTTGGCCACTTCTATTGATCTTTCATTTATTTATATTTGGTCTTTGGCCTGTGTGGGCCTCCCATCGCAGTGGCCTCTGTCACTGCAGAGCACTGGCTCAGTAGTTGGACACATCAGTTCAGCTGCTCTGCGGCACGTGGAATCTTCCCAGGCCAGGGATCAAACCCGGGGGCCCCTTGCACTGCAAGGCGGTGTCCTTACCCCCTAGACCACCAGGGAAGCCCTAACTATGATATGTTAATCAAAACTAAAAAGTTAACACTGATACAATACCATTTAGGTAAATGGCAGACTACTCGTATTTCTCCAGTTTTTCCATTCTTTTTTCTTTTTTTTTTTTCCATTTCGGATCCAATCTAGGGTACTTTATCCTATTTACTTGTCATGTCTCCTTAGTCTTTTCCAATCTATCACTGCTTCTTGGTCTTCTTTGCTTTTTGTGACTTTGATGCTTTTGAAAATAGCAATCAGGTGTTGCATAGACTGTCCCAGGGTTTGGTTTTTGTCTGATGTGTTCTTGTGACTGGTCTAAAGTTATGGATTTGGGGGGAAAATATTACAGAGGGAATGGGAATGTGGCCTTCTCATTGCATCAAGTCAGGGAGTATGACGTCAACATGACTTCTTATTTCTTGTAAACCTTGGTCTCTTGGTTCAGGTGGTATATGCCAGGTTTCTCCACCAATATTTCCCTCTCTATAGTTTGTGACAAAGGTCTTTAGGCCCCGCTTATGCTCACGGGTATTTTAAAAGTAGAGGAAAGTCACTGAAGGGATTTAGGCAGAGAATAATGTTTCGATTGTCTGTTTGGGGAGGAATAGGGGATTATGGTGGCGCTCTCAGTGGGACTGGACATGCTGGAGGCTGAGTGACCAGCAGTCTCACTCGGCTGGAGTTGGTTCTTATGGGGCTTGAAGGATGAGAAGGTGGAGTCAAGGCAAGAGGGCCAAGTCAGGGGAAGATGGCCAAGAGGTGTGGCTGGCTGAGGGCTTTCACTGGAGCTAAACCAAGCTTGTATAGGCCCCTAGGATGTTGTTTGCCTCCCTTGTTTCTGTGCCCCTCCCTCCCAGAGAAGTCACTTCCTGTTTCTTGGTCTCTGTGCGTGTGTGTGTGTGTGTGTTTCTTGGTCTCACCTTGACTCAGATCCAGTCCCTGACTCTTCCTGGGGCGGGAAAATGGCTTATCAACACACACATTAGGAGAAGTTTGGGATTAACCAGGAAGGTTAGAATTCCAAGTACTGAAGAAAGCTAGAGGAGTAGGTCATCCTTAAATCCTTTTTCTCCGCTCTCCACTTAAGGACCCAGTGATGAGCGTTTGACTCAATGGTTTCAAACAACTAATTTTATTTACCTTTTCAGGTTCCGCCAACCGCACTCCACCCTCTCCTTCGCCTCTGGCGTTTTGTGTGCCTCTCTGAGGTTGAGGGAGGGAGTGGACAGCTACCTCTCCGTCCTCACCTGCGCCGGCGGGACCCCCGCCCAGGTTTCTTTTCTCCTCGGCGCCTACGGGCGGGAGCGGGAGGGGCGGTAGGAGTTGGGGCGGGAGTCACAGGCCCGGGAGCCGCGCGGTTTCCGCTCCCCTGCGGAGGCTTGTAGACCAGGTGGAAGATGAAGGCGTTGCAGTACCTGAAGGGGGCGTGGCTATGTCGGGGCGTGGCTCTAAGGGGCGGGGCCAAGGAGCTGGGATTTCCCAGGGGGCGGGGTTTGTGGATTCCGCTTTCCAGGAGGTGGGACTAGGCTTAGGGCTCGGCCAGACTGAGAGGGAGCAGGGCTTTGTTTTGGGGGGATAAGGGACGAGGGGTTGGAGAGACTTTGTGAGCTGGCTCTCTTTAGAGGAGAGTGTGGGCGTTGTCGAGACCGTCCGTCCAGTGGGGAGTGAGGAGTGAGGCGTGTGGGCGGCGAAAGCAAGGGGTGGGGCTGGGCCAGGAGGTCCCCGGACCGCAGAGACGAGGGTTGAGATGGGCTTTTCAGGATGGAGCAGCCAGAGAGTAAGAGGGCTTTACCAGGGCATGCAGTTGTCCGCCGCTCTGAGGCGAAAAGGGGAGCGGAAAGGGTTGGGCTGTGGAGGGCTGGTGCCCCCTCCTGTGGCCACCGCCATGGTCTGGTCGTCCATCACACAGCCGTACTCACTGCTCTCGGTGAAGAAGGCCGGCACTCGGAGGGACTGGGGTGGAGGCGGGACCTCAGACACTCTTAAAGACTACCGCCCCCACGAACCGCCCCGAGGACCCAGAAGGACCGGGATGGGGAGAGGCAGGAGGCTGACCCAGAGGGGCCAGGAGGACCCGTGGGCGCTCCCCACGCCCGCGGAGCAGATGATGAGGAAGAAGAGACTTTTCAGAAAGGGAGGGGGAACTGGGCTGGAGGTGAGAGAAGATCTCCTTTGCCCCATCCCCAACCTGTAACCGGGGCAGCGAGCTCAGCCAAGTGTCCTTTAGACCAAAGCCAGAGTTAAATCCTGCGGAGGGAGGGAGAGCAGGGAGAAGCTGGCTTCCATGGCCTCCTCCCACCTTCCCCACACTCCTGACCCTGGCTCTTACCGATGACCAGGTCAGGCTTGGGCCCCTGGAGCAGGTGGTAGGGCCGCGTAGACACCTTGATCTGGAGGTCTCTGCGGCCCACCTTCTCCCTAGCCCCAGAGCTGAGCCGTGCTGGCACGCCAGAACCAGGGCGGACAGACACCTCGGGGCCATCCTGGAGAGTCAGAGGTGGGAGAGCCAGTGGAAGTGATGGCGCTGGGGAGTGCAGCAGGGAGACGGGGGAGGAGGCAGGGATCAGAAGGGCAGGCTCCAGCCAGGAGGCCCGCAGGGGGCTCCTGGCTGGAGAGCTGGGAGGAGGGGAGGCCCTCACCCTCTGCAGAGTGAAATGCTGCTGGTCACTCTCGGGGGGCAGGCCATCACCCACAAACTGCAGCTCCAGGGCCATGTGGGGGAGCAAGACCAAGAGCTCCTGAAGGGCAGAGAGGACCGTTCTGGGTTGCACCCCATGTCCATCTCCACATCCAGATGCCCACCCTTCAGGCCTGGAGGGACTTACCCAAAACACCATGACAAGGTCAAACTCCTTCCCGGCCTCCACCACGTGGATTTTCAGTGACTGCTTGTTCTGGATGTTGAGCTCAGGGACTGGGTGATAAGCTAGCCTCTTCAGAATACGGTCTCCTCCTTCCCTCCCTCCTGTCCCCACAGCCCCCTGGCCCCTCTGGTCTGCGCACTCCTCCCCCTGCCTCGGCTCTCCTTACAGGACTGAGGCACCAGGTGGGTGATGACGTAGTACACGGTCAGCGGGTAGGTGAGCAGCACGGCCATGGGGGAGTCCAAGTCGAGGCCCCGCCACGAGTAGTAATCCTGCCACGAGCCTGGGAAGAGTGGGTTCCAGGGGACCTGGCCTCAGGCCCCTCCAGTCTAACAGCCCCCTTTCTCAGCCACCCAAGATTGCTGGCCCTCCAGATCCCATCCCTACCCCTAGCTCCCTCAGGGTCCCTCCAGCTCACCAAAGAGGCCCCTGGGTGGGCCTGGGGGCACAGGAGGCATCAGGGCAGACCCATCCCCCTGGAGAAGCTGGTAGGGATCTCCTGAGAGGATGGAAGAGGAGGAGCCTGGTGTCAAGGAGATCCCCACCTGGCTGCTGCCTTCTTCCAAAGGAGCTGTATTCCCTGAGAGAGCCTGGAGCTGCAGCAGGAGAATGGGGAACTGCCTAGGGGCCAGGCTTCTGGCGAGGGAGGGAGGGCAGGGGTGACTTTCTTAAGGGTGCAGGAGAGGCAGGCAGTGCCCTGGTGGTGGTGGTGGGGGGGGGTCCGTTGTGTATGTGGAGAGGGTTATCTAGGAGCTGGACAATTTTTTGCTCTCCCATCCTGCCCTCTAGTCCTCGTGCCTGGAGAGAGGCCCCACGCACCATTGAGAAGAAGGCTGAGGGATGGTGTGCTGCCTCTTGGGTGCCTGGCGGTGCCAGGACCTGGAATCAGCATGCTGAGCTGGGTCCAGTAGCCGCGGGTGAGGCCACGGGCAGCCAGGAAGGCCTCCTTGTTAAAGGTTTCACTGGTCACCTCTGCAAAAGCCGGAGGGGAGGGGTTGAGGGCCCTGTGACCAGGATTCCAGAGGCCGGCTCGCCTCAGCCTCTCCCCAGGACCCTGGGTCTTAGTTGGCTTCTACTCAGTCAGAGAACTAACATTTCTGAAATCATATAAATTCCATGGCTTTTAACATGCGCTCATCTTCCTGTTCTACTGGTGAGGAAACAGCTCTAAGAAGTACAGTGATTTGTCTCAGATTGCCAACTTGTGAAGCTGGGAAGCAAGTATTTGAATCTCTACTCCTGAATCCCATAAGTTCTCTCCGGGACCTGAGCACTCAGTCCTTCGCTCCGGAGAGGCTCTCTCCAGCCCCACCGTCCTAGGCCTCGGCCCCAAACACCCAGCGCTCAGCTGTTATTCCAGGGAGCAAGACACTGGACCTCCATGCCCAGGCCCACGTCCCCATCCTCCTTATGGTACCTGCAGTGTAGGTAAAAGGCAGAGTCGCCAGTTCGCCAACCCGCTCCATGAAGGCTGCAAGCTTTGGGCACCAAAATCGGTGGCTGACGTCCTCTGGGCATCGCTTCCAGTCGGTGCGGAGACAGGCCTCTCCGCAGTACAAGACAGCGCCGCACTGGGGGCTGGGGGCACAGGGGGTTGTGGGCACCCCGTGTTAGTCTTTGTAGGTCCTCGCTGCTGTCCATTTGTCGCTCAGTCAGCGCTTCTTTTTTTCCATCTTTTTGTTTCCCTGTCCCTCAATCTGTCTGTCCACAGGGTCCCCTGCTCGCCTGCTTCCTCTCTGTCTGCCTGACTCTTGGGGTCTTCCTCCCCCTCACTGTCTTTGCACGCTGCTCACCAGGGTGTCAGCTTCACTTCAAAGCTGTGCCTATGACACACGTGGCAGGTTCGAGCCCGAAGGGAGGCAAAGGTAAAGCCAGGCCGGGGCCCCCATGTCCGCATCGGGGTCTTGGCTAACTTCACTCCCAGCCTTGGGACCAGATTCTCCAGCTCCCTGAATAGAGGTGGAGAGGGCATCAAGCCAGGGAGCGGGGCTCCGGAGCCCAGGCCACCAGGCCCCCCATCCTCTGCCAGCCCTCTATACCGATGCAGCCGGGCGTCTCCCACAGCAAGCTGTCGCGGCTTTCGGGGGTCTCCGGAGCCCATGGGGCAGACCATGCTGTGGCAGAGGAGAGCATAGGCCTGGGGAGCCAGGGCCTCTGCCCTGAGCCCCTGCCTGCGCTCCCCTGCGCTCCGTCCACCAGTAGGTCGACGCCCAAGATGGTGCCATGCTCATCCTGTTCTACTGGTGAGGAAACAGCTCTAAGAAGTACAGTGATTTGTCTCAGATTGCCAACTTGTGAAGCTGGGAAGCAAGTATTTGAATCTCTACTCCTGAATCCCATAAGTTCTCTCCGGGACCTGAGCACTCAGTCCTTCGCTCCGGAGAGGCTCTCTCCAGCCCCACCGTCCTAGGCCTCGGCCCCAAACACCCAGCGCTCAGCTGTTATTCCAGGGAGCAAGACACTGGACCTCCATGCCCAGGCCCACGTCCCCATCCTCCTTATGGTACCTGCAGTGTAGGTAAAAGGCAGAGTCGCCAGTTCGCCAACCCGCTCCATGAAGGCTGCAAGCTTTGGGCACCAAAATCGGTGGCTGACGTCCTCTGGGCATCGCTTCCAGTCGGTGCGGAGACAGGCCTCTCCGCAGTACAAGACAGCGCCGCACTGGGGGCTGGGGGCACAGGGGGTTGTGGGCACCCCGTGTTAGTCTTTGTAGGTCCTCGCTGCTGTCCATTTGTCGCTCAGTCAGCGCTTCTTTTTTTCCATCTTTTTGTTTCCCTGTCCCTCAATCTGTCTGTCCACAGGGTCCCCTGCTCGCCTGCTTCCTCTCTGTCTGCCTGACTCTTGGGGTCTTCCTCCCCCTCACTGTCTTTGCACGCTGCTCACCAGGGTGTCAGCTTCACTTCAAAGCTGTGCCTATGACACACGTGGCAGGTTCGAGCCCGAAGGGAGGCAAAGGTAAAGCCAGGCCGGGGCCCCCATGTCCGCATCGGGGTCTTGGCTAACTTCACTCCCAGCCTTGGGACCAGATTCTCCAGCTCCCTGAATAGAGGTGGAGAGGGCATCAAGCCAGGGAGCGGGGCTCCGGAGCCCAGGCCACCAGGCCCCCCATCCTCTGCCAGCCCTCTATACCGATGCAGCCGGGCGTCTCCCACAGCAAGCTGTCGCGGCTTTCGGGGGTCTCCGGAGCCCATGGGGCAGACCATGCTGTGGCAGAGGAGAGCATAGGCCTGGGGAGCCAGGGCCTCTGCCCCTGAGCCCCTGCCTGCGCTCCCCTGCGCTCCGTCCACCAGTAGGTCGACGCCCAAGATGGTGCCATGCTCATCCGTCACCAGCAGGAGGCAGGAAAGGCGAAAGGGGGCAGCCTCTGCGGAAGAAGGGGAAAGTCGGGGTGGAGGGGGAAGATTGTGAGGGTCAGGGCACCAAGTCAGATACTGTGGGGGCTAGGGGAGAGGACTAGGAAGAGAGGGCAGGCCTCACTGGGGGGACAGCGGCTACACAGAACCAGCGTGTGCTGCCAGGCAGGAATGGGGATGTGCTGGGGGAGCTTTACATTTTCCTTGAGAAGATGTCAACTCCGGACTTCTGGGATTTTTTTTCCTTTTAATATTTAAATGTTGGCTCAGGTTTAAAACAAATAGACACACTGTGGATCACTGCAAACGTCTTTTCAGGCTAGATTGGCCTGAGGGCGCCCGCGTGTGACTCCTAACTGGATTCTGAGGGGCAGAGGAGGGCTTCGGAAGGGGAGTGTGCCTGGGCAGGGGGCCTGGCAGGGCCAGCTGGGTTCTTACCACTTCTCTGTCCCTTCCTCCTCTCAGGCCCGGGTTCGTTGTCCTCTGCCCTGTCCTCTGAGCAGCAATCCTCACCACCTCTGGCCTCCTGCTCAGCTCCGTCGGGCTCCCCTGGAGGGCTGGCTTCCTGGGGGGGTGCCCTGCTGCTAGGGGAGGACTCCCCTCCCTCCTCTGTTGCTGCCTTGTCAGTGCCTGCCCCCTCCTCCTCTCCATTCTCTTCCTCCTCCTCCTCCTCCCCTTCCTCCAGGCTGACAAAACTGACATAGGGGTGCAGGTCTCGCAGGTGGAGTGGGGGCTCGTCTCCCAGCAGCTGGGCAGCCCCCAGGCCTGGTCCAGGGCCTGGCTCTGCCCCTTGCCCCAGGCTGATGCCCACACTACTGTTGGGCAGGACGTGGAGCACCCAAAGGGCCGGGTCCTGCGGCAACCTTCTGATCTGAGGCTCCAGCTGGCGCCAGCGACCCTCAGGGCTGGTCCCCACAGCCCCGCGCTCTGCCACGAACTTGCGGAACCAGCCAAAGAGGAGGGTAGTGAAATCTAGGAATTCGTCCTGGTATCCAGACACAAACTCCATGTCTTCCTGGACACAGGGCCTGGGCCAGACAGAGCAGAGGAAGGGATGTGCGGTGAGGGAGAGGCCCTGGGGAAGGTGTGGGTTGGAGGATCTCTTAGAGTGGACGCAATGGATGGGTGTTAGGACGCAGAATTTAGTCTTCACGGGTGAGGCTGGGAGTTCAGGATGAGAATGGGGGCCAGACTTGAAAGTGGTGATTCGGGTTAAGAATGAGTATCTAGGAGGGAGATAGTGTTTGGGACTCAAACTGAGGCTCTAACCCTCAAAGGTAGGGTTTAAATGGAAGATACAAGTGGAAGAGGGCTAATCCTGTAGGAAGAGTTTTGGAGCCGTCTGTGGGATGTGGGCGGAGGGTATAGGAGGCAGGGCATCCCTTGGCCTTGGACCTATTGGCGGTGAACCCCAGTATAGCTAGCCCCACCCGGCCGCCCCCTACTCCGGTACCTGCAGCCGCCAGCACTTTTCGAAGGTAAATACCTCGGGGTGCGGCGTGACGTCAGGCGGCCCGAGCCCACAGCTGCTCCTCGGCGGCCCCGCCCCCGTGTCTTGCGCGGCGCCGAGGAGCGCGGGTCAGTGTCTGCGCCGCGGGGCGCGCGCACTGGTTGCTGCGGCCACTCAGGCCGCGTGACTGGTCCCAGGACAGAAGACGTGCAAGCCTGTCTAAGGAGCGGGTTACGGCGACTGACCAGCGGAGGGACCTGCGGAGGGCCGGGGGCGGGGTTGGCATCCCTGGGCCGAACAAACTAGCCCAGAGGGCAGGGCCGGCCAATAGCGCCTGGCCAAACACCCTGGGCTTCCTTTCGCTTTCTCTCGCCTTCAAACATTCCTGGCCACCCGGTGGACGAGGCTCTGGGCTGGGTGCGCGGGTGCTGGGTGGAGCAGCTCCGCCTCCCGGAGTTTCCCTACCGCCGGAGACCGGCGATCCCGCGGCTTCGACGGTACTGACCCCCACTGTCGGTTCAAGACGGTGAGGGCGCCGGGAGGGAAGCGCCGCCGCCTCGCGCCCCGCCTCGGCCGGCCGGGCCGTGGTGCCGACGACCGCCGGCCCCCACGGGATCCCAGCCGTAGCGGGAGAAGGAGGCGAAAGCCGCTGGGACACCGGCTGGACGCCAGGCTCCGGTGAACGGAGGGCGTCCGACAGAGCGAGGCGGCCCGAGATGGTCCTAGGCTGGGGATCCGGCTTGCTCTTGCTCCTCGTCTCTGTGGCTTGTCTCCCTCTTCCAGGTTCGTCGGGGGCCCGCGCGGCTGGTGGCCCGATGCCCGAATCCGAGGGAGGGAATGGCGGGTGGGCAGTAGCGCCGCGGGGCTTGAGTCCGTGGGGAGCCAGGGTCCCTAAGGCAGCCGGGGCGGGGAAGGTGTCGGCTGGCTGCCAGGGGCTGGGGACAGACTGGGGGCCACCTGGGTGGTGACGGCCGTGGTTGGGGGAGTGTGAAGTGTGAGCCCGGGTGTGCGACTGGGGCGGCCCGATTCCGAGGTCTAGGGGAGCGGCTGTAGCCTAAATAGCAGCTGCGAGAGCCCTTGAACCTGGGAGCCTTGCTGACCACCCCTTTTCCGATCAGGCGATGCCAACGAAGGTAGCAAGGTGGGAAGCTGTCCCTGCGACAAAACCGTCCCTTCTCACTCCCCTCCAAATGATCAATTCATGGAACATCTTCGGAAGCACCTGAGGGCATATCAGCGCTGTAAATCCTACGTCCGGTAATCTCACCCTCCCCCAGCAGGGCTGCGCCTCCGGCACCCTCTGTGGTCCACCTGGGACTCCTCTGGGAGGATGTCTAGCCCCCTCTCCAGGCCCCCGTTCGCCCTCATTCTCCGCACCTTCGTTTTCCTGGCCCACCTACCTGGAATTTCCCGGTCCCAGCAGAAACTGCTGCATCTTGGGAGTGACTTCACTGCTTTGGAACCAGGAAGGAGCTGAGGAAAGAGGGGGTGGGGCGGAGATCGGGGACACATCTGAGACGGCGTCCTTCCTCGCAGGTTCCAGCTACCCGTGAGAAGTGTGTGTGGGGGCAGCCGTGACCGCTGGGTCCAGGAACTGATGCGCTGCTTTGATGCTGGAGGTGAGAGCGTCCCCGCCCCCCAGGCTCTGCCCAGGGCTCTGGGTGCCTGCACCTGACACCTGTCTGTGCCTCAGCCCTCTGCTTACAACATCTCACATTCCTGTGGAGAGTACTTTCGCTTAAGTCCCGGTTTACCAAAACTCCCTCACCATCACTTCCAGGATTTTTGCTGATGCATCCAATCGCCGTGCATTCACTTAATGGTTTTCTTAAATTCAAGACACTATTCTTATATTCCAGTATTTTATTGTGGAGGCTTCCCCAGTAGCTCAGTGGTAAAGAATCCACCTGCCAACACAGAGGACGTGGGTTCAACCCCTGGGTGGGGAAGATCCCCTCGAGAAGGAAATGGTAACCTACTCCCATATTCTTGCCTGGAAACTCCCATGGACAGAGGAGCCTGATGGGCTATAGCCCATGGGGTTGCAAAAGAGTCAGAGATGACTTGGCAAAGAAAAAAAAGATGACTTGGCAACTAAACAACAATAATATTATGGAAATTTGAACACACAAAAATCTAAAGATTTGTCCAGTGATCATCCATATACCCACCACCTAGATTCTATGACACTCGATTATGATATTTGACATATTCTTACACATACATACTGAGGCAAATATGTGTTATAGTTTACAATATCGAGTTTATGACATTTCAGCTATAGTTGTTCTATTGCACACCCATCGGCCTAGCCATCCCTAGCTCTTGTACCAGTCTGCCTAATAGTTTTTGGTGCACTTCCTGAAAGTTGCAGGCTTGACTGTGCTTTATTCCTAGGCATTTCACCATATATATATTAGTATGGAGAGTTCTGTATTTTATTGTCCCTTTTCCTAGATAACAATTTAAAACAATGAAATGAATGAGTCTTATGTCTACAGCCAATGTTGAAAAACTGAATGGCAACTTGTCCTAAGCAGGAAATGTGAAATCACAGAGGTGATATGCTGATTGTATTTTACTCCTAAAATACACAGGCCATCAAGATGCCAGGCATTTGTTCAGGTCCCAGCTCAAGCTGTCTTCTGTAGTCCTGGTGGTACCCATGCCGTCTTTTGATTGCATAGACCTGCCTTATTTCAGTCACTCTTCCTGGCCCCTCTGCCGTTGGCACTAAAATTCTAACTTTACGGCAGAAATTAATGACTCTCAGAGAGGTGAAGAGACAAGGGGCAAGGTCACAGCGATTCCGTAGCAGAGTCTGGGTCCCACCCAGGTCTCCAGACTTCCCAGGGGGTGAACGCCCCAGGGGTTCCGTGCTGTGATTGCTCACTTCCATTTCCCCGTGTTTTCCCTCCCCCGACGCCCAGTCTTCCTGTCCTCGCCTTCAGCTGTTCCCCTGAGGCTCTCCTTCACCCACTACCCTGCCCTCCAGCTAGCTGGTCACCCCGTCCCCTCATAGCCCTGATTCCTCATTTCTTGCTTTTTCAGAATGTGGACGTGCGCATGCTAAGGCTGTGGTCTACCTGATGCCTGCACCTCTACGCGGCACCCAGGATCCTGAGCCCAAAGATGCCACACCTTCAGACATAGGCACCACTCCCCAGACATACCTGCCCTCCACCCTGCAGCATACACAGCAGCCCACCCCTCCGGAAGAAGCACTGTCCTTGGGCAAAAACCTCAGCCGCAACGATGAAACGACCACGTCCACTTCGGGCCAAGGTCTAGGGGCAAGCCCTGAAGCCGGGGAGAACCAGAAGCAGGAGCAGAACCAGAAAGAAAACGTCGGTCCTCCCGTTGGGACGTCAGCCTTGGTGCCTGTGCTGTCCCTCTTGGGCATCATTTTCCTCCTCACTGGAGCCCTGCTGTATGTGTTTTGCAGGAGGAGGAGGGAGCGGTCCCTGAAGCATCCTCCAGGTAAAGTGGGCTTCCAGGGACCCAGAGCCTCCCTGGCAGGAATCTCGCCCACAGTAGCTCTCAGCGGTCAGACACAGACGCTGCCTGCACCGTGGACCACGGGCGCTGAGGGAAGAGTCAGGCAGAGCAGGAGGGGAGGGATGCCAGCACAGGGGCGGGGCCCGCCTTCACCGCCAGGGAGTGCTTGGAGCAACATCAAGATGGCAGCCAGAGCAGACTAGTGGGAGATGCAGTGGTGGGGGAAGGTGGGAGGCTTTCATTCATTCACAGATCTTAGTTATTGAGCACCTACTGTGTACCTGATCTGTAGCTAATAGCTTTTTGGGGGGGGGGGGGGGGGCGGGTTTGGGCTGGAGAGGGGGTGGGTGGGCCACTTCTGTTGGTCTTTCATTTCTCTATTATCATCCATCTTTGTTCTTTAGCCTGTGTGGGCCTCCCATCGCAGTGGCGTCTATCGTTGCAGAGCACCGGCTCTGGGCGCATGCGCCCCAGAGCTCCAGCTCGGTAATTTGACACATCGGTCCAGCCGCTCCGCAGCACGTGGGATCTTCCCAGGCCAGGGATCGAACCGGTGCCCCTTGCACTGCAAGGCGGTGTCCTTACCCACTGGACCACCAGCGAAACCCTGTAGCTAATAGTTTGAAATGATTCTTCAATTCAAACTGTCACCCCTTGACCCTGGCCCCGCCCAACTTCCCTTGATCTTAGAGCTCATCTCTCTATTTCGTGTTTTCCAGATTTTTCAGCTTCATCATATACCTGCGGCAGAGGAGCCAGTGAAGAGAACGGAATCCTGTGAGGGCGGGTCATGATGTATTCAGTTTCAAATACAGTTACTATACTAAAGCAATCTCTGGCACATGGTATGCACTCTTCACGTATGGGTCAGTGTTTGACTCACAAGTAACCAGGCACTGTTCTCCCATAGACCTTCACTCTGTTTGGTTTCCTCCTATGCTGTGATGTAGAACTGAGGTTTATATGTCTTGTGTAAATTCTGCATATTTTTTTTTAACTACTAAAGCTTATTTTTGTGATTATTGGTTCTTCTCTCTGCAGACACTGGCCTCAGGCGCTCGCCCCCTTACCATGGCCGCCGGGCACCTTCCCCCTCAGCATCGCCCCAACCCCCGCCTCCCTGTCTCAAGACCCTCATCTCTCGTCCTTGTCCCTTCACACCACACCCGTGTTCCTCCCCAGCTTCCACCCTCTCCTGCTTCCTGCCCCGACGCCACAGTGACCCCACTGGGCTTTCCCATCCTCCCTCAGCAGCTGCCATGCAACCTGCTTTTACCTCCTCCACACCTTCGTCGCCCACATACGCCCCAATGAGAGTCTGAGCTCCTTGTTTTTCAGTGTTAGTGTTTATTATCAAAACGCTTAGTTTTCATTTCATCTTTTCCAGTGAACCAAAAGTGTGTTCAAAAAGAAAGGGGGGGGGTCCTCTCTGCTCCGAGTCTGCAGGAAGCCTGCGGCAGGGACAGAGAAGTGGGTGGGTGTCTGAGCCTCCGTCTCCTGCCTGGGCTTGTCCCTTGGTGGTGACGTGCACGGCAGGAGCAACCGCTGGAGGCGCCAGGGCACAGCTGTGCGCGGGCTGGGTCTTGAAGTGTCTTCCTGCCCGCCTTCTGTCCCCGTGTCCTCATGGCCTCTGGCCAGTAGGGCAGGTATGGGCCCGCCCGTGCGCTCCAGGTTCTGTCCCGGGGTATGTGTGGAGTTGTCCCTCCACGCTCTTCACCTGCTTGGCCTAGCTCTCCAGCATCTGCTCACAGGTTCTGGCCACCTCACTGAGCTTGAGGCGAGCATAGTCCACGCGCTTCAAGGCCATCTGACAGTCCTTCCTGGAAGAGTAGCTGGAGCCCTCGTGGGGCTGCCCCGTGGCCACCTACAGGACGTGCGTGTTGGTCAGTGGGGCACCCATCCCCTTTCCCATCTCCCCAACGAGGCGTCCGTCGCGTCTCTTGCCTCATTTCTTCCGAGTCTAAATGGGCTATGCCACCCGGTTAGCCGGATTCCCTAGGGCACATCGTGAAACCTCCGTTAACCCCCTCGAAAATGCAGAGGACAGCAACTACCTCCTAGAGCTGGTACCGGATTAGGCCGTTTTGTAAACGGTGGTTGCTTTGGAATGACATCAGAACTCTTTCAGTCTAGTTCCTTTTCCCCCTGGGGAAAGGGCCTGGGGCTTTCCCGCCTGGGGCTCTATGCCCTTGAGGTCAGGTCAGGCGTCTGGGGGCACACCTGTGGCTTTCGTCTTGTTGAGACGCGCTCTCCCGGGACTTCCCCATCCAGGGGCTCCTGTGATGCCACCCAAGTGACAGGGGAAACCTGCCCCGGAAGGGAGGGATCCTGCAGGGTGGACGGGCCAGCTGGGTAGGGCTGGGCTGGCTCGGCTCCGGACACCAAAGCTCTGGCCCGTCGCCGGAAGGGCAAGGCTAAGGCCGAGAGCTGAGGCGGGCGCGGAGCTCGCGCCACCGCACACACCTGAGTGAGATAGCGGATCTGAGCCGACAGCTCCGCCTCCACGTGCTGCACCGACGCGGTGAAGGCCGCCGCCTGTCGGTCTAGGAGCCTCTCGTTGGTTTTTTCCTTGGACAGTTCCAAGATCACGGTACCTGCCGCGGGTGGAGGGGAGACTGGGCCGGGCTCCGGGGACACCGCCTGCAGAGCCCCGCCCCAGCGCCCGCCCGCCCCACCCTACCCTCACCTCGGCTCCCTCCCACCTCCATCTGGTCGCCGCACGGGCAAGCCTGCGCTCTGTCTCAGCCCTGCCCTCTCTGGTCGGCGTATCCCGAACCTGCATTCTGAAGAATGGCCCCAATTTCCCGCTCGATGTCTTCCAGGGCGCGTAGTCGCTCGTTCGCTAGGCTGTAGGTAGCCATCGTGACCCCTTTGCAAAGGGGGCTTTCCCCCTTTGCGAAATACGACGGAAACGCGCCCGGACGTGGCGATCGGTGTGCGCCGGCGCAGAAGGCGCCCCTTCGCCCGCACTACAGCTCCCAGGATGCCCAGCGCGGCCTGGTCCTGCTCGGGTCCCTCGGTGAACTACAACTCCCAGAGGGCCCGGCGCAACCCCCGGGTTCGCGTCGCCACCGTGCGTGCACCTGTAGTAAGAGGCGGGCTGGAAAATTTCTCGAGGCTACGGGCGTTCAGATCTGCCCAGCTGGACGGCCCTGTGGCGGTGGGTTTAGCTTCTCCTACAAGTGTATCGAGCGTCTGCTGGGTGCTCGGTGGCGGTGGCGGGAGCTCTGGGTTCTGAGAGCCCGGCCGGCCGCGGACCCTCTGTCCGCCTGTCCTCCTCCGCCACCTGTCGGGGCCCGGGGAAGGCGGGACTAGGGGAGCGTGGACCATTCGCCGCGCACGTCCCCCTGAGCGGGAGTGCAGCAGAGCCCGGACCGTCGAGGTATTCTGCGAAGCCTGCTCCCGCCAGCCGTTTCCCTCTCTGCTGGCCTCGCATGTGGTTGGCTCTGGGGAGACAGAGGTGAGTGAGGTGGCCGCTCCCGTGGGAGTGGATAAAGAGGTTTTATTACGGATACGCCCAGGGCATGTCTCTCGGGACGCAGAGAAAGGACCGTGGGAGGAGTGGCCTCTTGACCTGAGTCTGGGGGTAAGCAGGTGGCCGGGAGGGTGGAGTGGCAGGCGCGCAGTGCAGGGAGGGGCTGAGCCCTGGAGGTCCAGCGCGTTGGACCGCGCGGACGGACGCCCCGTGGGGGTGTCTAGGTCGGACTGGGGAGGCGGAGGGGGAGCCCCGTCAGGAAATGGCTCGCAGGCTGAGGAATGCAACTCTATTCGGAAGGCATTGGGGAGGCTTCGGAGAAGTTTCAAGAAGTGGATTCAGACCAGCTGTATCTCTTAGGGAAGTTGACGGAAGATTGAGAAAGTAGGCAGTTAGCGCGGGGTTCCCAAGGGAGTAGAGGTTTTCAGTTAAATATGAGAGATCTGTCATTGAACTTGACTCCTTTCCTAAATCCTAAGAAGACAGCAGTAAGGCTATATAGCCTACCCTAAGCTCAGTAACTGGTTCTGCCAGAGCCCCTGGGACATACGCCGCTGCGCCACCTCCACACCTGGCCTTCACTAGGGCAGACCCAGGTCCTATAGGGCAGCCTCAGAGCAAACCCTGGTGGATGACCCACATGCAGAGGTGAAGATAAAATCACAATGGAATCCAGGGTCAGGGTGGCTAAGGAAGAGGACAGAAAACCTTCCCACCCGCTGTATGCGCGACAGACGGAAACCACACTCTCAGCTGGGCCCACTCTGTGTCTATGGAATATATAAAAGACACTGACAGTTCCCACAGAAGAAGACACACTAGTTCTGACAGCTGTGGACACTGGAGGCAAGAACACACAGGAGGAGGGTCAGATTAAAGTGGGAAAACGACCTCCACAGACATGTCTCCAAAGGAGACCTACCAATGCCCAACAAACACGTGAGAAGATGCTCAGCATCACTCAGTATTAGAGAAAGACAAGCAAAACTACAATGAGGGCTTCTCTGGTGGTCCAGCGGGTAAGGACACCGCCTTGCAGTGCAGGGGGCGACGTTTTGATCCCTGCCCTGGGAAGATCCCACGTGCCGCGGAGCGGCTGGACCAATGTGTCCAATCACCGAGCCGGAGCTCTGGAGCGCATGCGCCCAGAGCCGAGACGCCACCGTGATGGGAGGCCCGCAGGAGCCATAGAACAAAGACGGATGCAAATAGAGAAATGAAAGAGAATGTAGAAGTGGCCCACCCACCCCCCTCCCTCCCCAACTCGCACCCTCCCCAAAAAAGTCTACAAACAATAAATGCTAGAGAGGGTACGGAGAAAGGAAATACTCTTGTCCTGTTGGTGGGAATGTAAATTGATACAGCCACTATGGAAGACGGTATGGAGATTCCTTAAAAGACTAAGAATAAAGCCAGTGTATGACCCAGCCATCCCACTACTCCGCATATACCCTGAGGAAACCAAAACCGAAGACGACGCATGTACCCCAGTGTTCGCGGAAGCACCATTTACAATAGTTAGAACATGGAAGCAACCTAGATGTGCACTGACAGATGAATAGATGAAGAAAGTGTGGTACGTATATACAATGGATATTACTCACCCATAAAAATGAATGCATTTGAATCAGTCCTAATGAGGTGGATGAACCTAGAGCTTATTATACAGAGTGAAGTACATCAGAAAGAGCAAGAGAAGTACTGTGTATTGACACATAGATATGGAATCTAGAAAGATGGTCCTGATGAATTTATATAGAGGGCGGCAATGGAGAAACAGAAATAGAGAACAGACTTATGGTCATTGTGGGGAGGGAGGAGTGGGTGAGTTGTATGGAAAGAGTAAGATGGAAACTTGTATTACCATATGTAAAATAGATCAGGATCCTGGCTAACTTCACTCCCAGCCTTGGGACCAGATTCTCCAGCTCCCTGAATAGAGGTGGAGAGGGCATCAAGCCAGGGAGCGGGGCTCCGGAGCCCAGGCCACCAGGCCCCCCATCCTCTGCCAGCCCTCTATACCGATGCAGCCGGGCGTCTCCCACAGCAAGCTGTCGCGGCTTTCGGGGGTCTCCGGAGCCCATGGGGCAGACCATGCTGTGGCAGAGGAGAGCATAGGCCTGGGGAGCCAGGGCCTCTGCCCCTGAGCCCCTGCCTGCGCTCCCCTGCGCTCCGTCCACCAGTAGGTCGACGCCCAAGATGGTGCCATGCTCATCCGTCACCAGCAGGAGGCAGGAAAGGCGAAAGGGGGCAGCCTCTGCGGAAGAAGGGGAAAGTCGGGGTGGAGGGGGAAGATTGTGAGGGTCAGGGCACCAAGTCAGATACTGTGGGGGCTAGGGGAGAGGACTAGGAAGAGAGGGCAGGCCTCACTGGGGGGACAGCGGCTACACAGAACCAGCGTGTGCTGCCAGGCAGGAATGGGGATGTGCTGGGGGAGCTTTACATTTTCCTTGAGAAGATGTCAACTCCGGACTTCTGGGATTTTTTTTCCTTTTAATATTTAAATGTTGGCTCAGGTTTAAAACAAACAGACACACTGTGGATCACTGCAAACGTCTTTTCAGGCTAGATTGGCCTGAGGGCGCCCGCGTGTGACTCCTAACTGGATTCTGAGGGGCAGAGGAGGGCTTCGGAAGGGGAGTGTGCCTGGGCAGGGGGCCTGGCAGGGCCAGCTGGGTTCCCCACTGTCCCTTCCTCCTCTCAGGCCCGAGTTCGTGGTCCTCTGCCCTGTCCTCTGGGCAGCAATCCTCACCACCTCTGGCCTCCTGCTCAGCTCTGTCGGGCTCCCCTGGAGGGCTGGCTTCCTGAGGGGACGCCCTGCTGCTAGTGTGGCTCCCCACCATCCTTTGTTTCTGGCCAGACACCCAGGACTTTCACTTTGGCCTTCCTCAATCATTCCTGGCCACCCGGTTGACGAGGCTCTGGGCTGGGTGCGGAGTTTCTCCACCGCCCGAGGCCGGCGATCCCGCGGCTTCGACAGTACTGACCCCCACTGTCGGTTCAAGACGGTGAGGGCGCCCGGACGGAAGCGCAGGATCCCAGCCGTAGCGGGACAAGAAAGCAAAAGCCGCTGGGACACCGGCTGGACGCCAGGCTCCGGTGAACGCAGGGGCGTCCGACAGAACGAGGCGGCCCGAGATGGTCCTAGGCTGGGGATCCGGCTTGCTCTTGCTCCTCGTCTCTGTGGCTTGTCTCCCTCTTCCAGGTTCGTCGGGGGCCCGCGCGGCTGGTGGCCCGATGCCCGAATCCGAGGGAGGGAATGGCGGGTGGGCAGTAGCGCCGCGGGGCTTGAGTCCGTGGGGAGCCAGGGTCCCTAAGGCAGCCGGGGCGGGGAAGGTGTCGGCTGGCTGCCAGGGGCTGGGGACAGACTGGGGGCCACCTGGGTGGTGACGGCCGTGGTTGGGGGAGTGTGAAGTGTGAGCCCGGGTGTGCGACTGGGGCGGCCCGATTCCGAGGTCTAGGGGAGCGGCTGTAGCCTAAATAGCAGCTGCGAGAGCCCTTGAACCTGGGAGCCTGTGCTGACCACCTCCCATTAGGCGATGGCAGCAGCGCTGGAAGCTGTCCCTGCGACAAAACCGTCCCTTCTCACTCCCCTCCAAATGATCAATTCATGGAACATCTTCGGAAGCACCTGAGGGCGTATCTGCGCTGTACATCCTACGTCCGGTAATCTCACCCTCCCCCAGCAGGGCTGCGCCTCCGGCACCCTCTGTGGTCCACCTGGGACTCCTCTGGGAGGATGTCTAGCCCCCTCTCCAGGCCCCCGTTCGCCCTCATTCTCCGCACCTTCGTTTTCCTGGCCCACCTACCTGGAATTTCCCGGTCCCAGCAGAAACTGCTGCATCTTGGGAGTGACTTCACTGCTTTGGAACCAGGAAGGAGCTGAGGAAAGAGGGGGTGGGGCGGAGATCGGGGACACATCTGAGACGGCGTCCTTCCTCGCAGGTTCCAGCTACCCGTGAGAAGTGTGTGTGGGGGCAGCCGTGACCGCTGGGTCCAGGAACTGATGCGCTGCTTTGATGCTGGAGGTGAGAGCGTCCCCGCCCCCCAGGCTCTGCCCAGGGCTCTGGGTGCCTGCACCTGACACCTGTCTGTGCCTCAGCCCTCTGCTTACAACATCTCACATTCCTGTGGAGAGTACTTTCGCTTAAGTCCCGGTTTACCAAAAATCTTTGTAAGGTTGGTCCCTGCCGGGTGTTTTAAAATGAGAGAGGAAGATCGGAATTGGTGAGGCAGAGCAGGCTTTATTGGACGGGCGCTCTCAGGCATCCCTCACGGGGAGGAGAGGAGAGAGGGAGTGAGGGAAAGCGCGCACAAAGACTGGGAGGGCCCCTTTATAGGTAAGGTGACTGGTCAGCAGAGCCCCTGGCCAGGTTGAGGCACCGTCGACCTGATTGGTTGAGGCCAGGTGTTGGGGCTTTCGCAAATTGGGCAGTTTCATCTTTCCTTTGTCCAGTGAGAACTTTTGGCGGGGGCAGGGTGGTCCTCCGTTGGTGTCATGGCTGTTTTTCATTGGCCTTGTTTAATCTGGCGTGAGGGGCCTTCTAGTCAAGGTCTTTCTTGTGTCAGGGAGGTAGGAAGTGGGGGAAAGGAGCCTCGGGACCAGACCTTACATTCTTCACCTTCACTTCCAGGATTTTTGCTGATGCATCCAATCGCCGTGCATTCACTTAATGGTTTTCTTAAATTCAAGAATATTCCAGTATTTTATTGTGGAGGCTTCCCCAGTGGCTCAGTGGTAAAGAATCCACCTGCCAACGCAGAGGACGTGGGTTCAACCTCTGGGTGGGGGAGATCCCCTCAAAAAGGAAATGGTAACCTACTCCCATATTCTTGCCTGGAAACTCCCATGGACAGAGGAGCCTAATGGACTATAGTCCATGGGGTTGCAAAAGAGTCAAAGACGACTTGGCGAAGAAAAAAAAAGATGACTTGGCAACTAAACAACAATAATATTATGGAAATTTGAACACATACACAAAAATCTAAAGATTTGTCCAGTGATCATCCATATACCCACCACCTAGATTCTATGACACTCGATTATGATATTTGACATATTCTTACACATACATACTGAGGCAAATATGTGTTATAGTTTACAATATCGAGTTTATGACATTTCAGCTATAGTTGTTCTATTGCACACCCATCGGCCTAGCCATCCCTAGCTCTTGTACCTGTCTGCCTAATAGTTTTTGGTGCACTTCCTGAAAGTTGCAGGCTTGACTGTGCTTTATTCCTAGGCATTTCACCATATATATTAGTATGGAGAGTTCTGTATTTTAATGTCCCTTTTCCTGAGATAACAATTTAAAACAATGAAATGAGTAAGTCTTATGTCTACAGCCAATGTTGAAAAACTGAATGGCAACTTGTCCTAAGCAGGAAATGTGGAATCACAGAGGTGATATGCTGATTGTATTTTACTCCTAAAATAGAGACACAGACCATTAAGATGCCAAGCGTTCATCCACGTCCCAGCTCAAGCTGTCTTCTGTAGTCCTGGTGGTACTCATGCCGTCCTTTGACTACATAGACCTGCCTTATTTCAGTCACTCTTCCTGGCCCCTCTGCCGTTGGTACTAAAAGTCTAACTTTACGGCAGAAATTAATGACTCTCAGAGAGGTGAAGAGACAAGGGGCAAGGTCACAGCGATTCCGTAGCAGAGTCTGGGTCCCACCCAGGTCTCCAGACTTCCCAGGGCGTGAGCGCCCCAGGGGTTCCGTGTTGTGATTGCTCACTTCCATTTCCCCGTGTTTTCCCTCCCCCGACGCCCAGTCTTCCTGTCCTCGCCTTCAGCTGTTCCCCTGAGGCTCTCCTTCACCCACTACCCTGCCCTCCAGCTAGCTGGTCACCCCGTCCCCTCATAGCCCTGATTCCTCATTTCTTGCTTTTTCAGAATGTGGACGTGCGCATGCTAAGGCTGTGGTCTACCTGATGCCTGTACCTCTGCGCGGCACCCAGGTAGGTCCCTGAGCCCAAAGATGCCACACCTTCAGACATAGGCACCACTCCCCAGACATACCTGCCCTCCACCCTGCAGCATACACAGCAGCCCACCCCTCCGGAAGAAGCACTGTCCTTGGGCAAAAACCTCAGCCGCAACGATGAAACGACCACGTCCACTTCGGGCCAAGGTCTAGGGGCAAGCCCTGAAGCCGGGGAGAACCAGAAGCAGGAGCAGAACCAGAAAGAAAACGTCGGTCCTCTCGTTGGGACGTCAGTCTTGGTGCCTGTGCTGTCCCTCTTGGGCGTCATTTTCCTCGTCACTTGAGCCCTGCTGTATGTGTTTTGCAGGAGGAGGAGGGAGCGGTCCCTGAAGCATCCTCCAGGTAAAGTGGGCTTCTGAGCCCCTCCTCCAGGGACCCAGAGCCTCCCTGGCAGGAATCTCGCCCACAGTAGCTCTCAGCGGTCAGACACAGACGCTGCCTGCACCGTGGACCACGGGCGCTGAGGGAAGAGTCAGGCAGAGCAGGAGGGGAGGGATGCCAGCACAGGGGCGGGGCCCGCCTTCACCGCCAGGGAGTGCTTGGAGCAACATCAAGATGGCAGCCAGAGCAGACTAGTGGGAGATGCAGTGGTGGGGGAAGGTGGGAGGCTTTCATTCATTCACAGATCTTAGTTATTGAGCACCTACTGTGTACCTGATCTGTAGCTAATAGCTTTTTGGGGAGGGGAGTGGGGGCGGGTTTGGGCTGGAGAGGGGGTGGGTGGGCCACTTCTGTTGGTCTTTCATTTCTCTATTATCATCCATCTTTGTTCTTTAGCCTGTGTGGGCCTCCCATCGCAGTGGCGTCTATCGTTGCAGAGCACCGGCTCTGGGCGCATGCGCCCCAGAGCTCCAGCTCGGTAATTTGACACATCGGTCCAGCCACTCTGCGGCACGTGGGATCTTCCCAGGCCAGGGATCGAACCGGTGCCCCTTGCACTGCAAGGCGGTGTCCTTACCCACTGGACCACCAGCGAAACCCTGTAGCTAATAGTTTGAAATGATTCTTCAATTCAAACTGTCACCCCTTGACCCTGGCCCCGCCCAACTTCCCTTGATCTTAGAGCTCATCTCTCTATTTCGTGTTTTCCAGATTTTTCAGCTTCATCATATACCTGCGGCAGAGGAGCCAGTGAAGAGAACGGAATCCTGTGAGGGCGGGTCATGATGTATTCAGTTTCAAATACAGTTACTATACTAAAGCAATCTCTGGCACATGGTATGCACTCTTCACGTATGGGTCAGTGTTTGACTCACAAGTAACCAGGCACTGTTCTCCCATAGACCTTCACTCTGTTTGGTTTCCTCCTATGCTGTGATGTAGAACTGAGGTTTATATGTCTTGTGTAAATTCTGCATATTTTTTTTTAACTACTAAAGCTTATTTTTGTGATTATTGGTTCTTCTCTCTGCAGACACTGGCCTCAGGCGCTCGCCCCCTTACCATGGCCGCCGGGCACCTTCCCCCTCAGCATCGCCCCAACCCCCGCCTCCCTGTCTCAAGACCCTCATCTCTCGTCCTTGTCCCTTCACACCACACCCGTGTTCCTCCCCAGCTTCCACCCTCTCCTGCTTCCTGCCCCGACGCCACAGTGACCCCACTGGGCTTTCCCATCCTCCCTCAGCAGCTGCCATGCAACCTGCTTTTACCTCCTCCACACCTTCGTCGCCCACATACGCCCCAATGAGAGTCTGAGCTCCTTGTTTTTCAGTGTTAGTGTTTATTATCAAAACGCTTAGTTTTCATTTCATCTTTTCCAGTGAACCAAAAGTGTGTTCAAAAAGAAAGGGGGGGGGTCCTCTCTGCTCCGAGTCTGCAGGAAGCCTGCGGCAGGGACAGAGAAGTGGGTGGGTGTCTGAGCCTCCGTCTCCTGCCTGGGCTTGTCCCTTGGTGGTGACGTGCACGGCAGGAGCAACCGCTGGAGGCGCCAGGGCACAGCTGTGCGCGGGCTGGGTCTTGAAGTGTCTTCCTGCCCGCCTTCTGTCCCCGTGTCCTCATGGCCTCTGGCCAGTAGGGCAGGTATGGGCCCGCCCGTGCGCTCCAGGTTCTGTCCCGGGGTATGTGTGGAGTTGTCCCTCCACGCTCTTCACCTGCTTGGCCTAGCTCTCCAGCATCTGCTCACAGGTTCTGGCCACCTCACTGAGCTTGAGGCGAGCATAGTCCACGCGCTTCAAGGCCATCTGACAGTCCTTCCTGGAAGAGTAGCTGGAGCCCTCGTGGGGCTGCCCCGTGGCCACCTACAGGACGTGCGTGTTGGTCAGTGGGGCACCCATCCCCTTTCCCATCTCCCCAACGAGGCGTCCGTCGCGTCTCTTGCCTCATTTCTTCCGAGTCTAAATGGGCTATGCCACCCGGTTAGCCGGATTCCCTAGGGCACATCGTGAAACCTCCGTTAACCCCCTCGAAAATGCAGAGGACAGCAACTACCTCCTAGAGCTGGTACCGGATTAGGCCGTTTTGTAAACGGTGGTTGCTTTGGAATGACATCAGAACTCTTTCAGTCTAGTTCCTTTTCCCCCTGGGGAAAGGGCCTGGGGCTTTCCCGCCTGGGGCTCTATGCCCTTGAGGTCAGGTCAGGCGTCTGGGGGCACACCTGTGGCTTTCGTCTTGTTGAGACGCGCTCTCCCGGGACTTCCCCATCCAGGGGCTCCTGTGATGCCACCCAAGTGACAGGGGAAACCTGCCCCGGAAGGGAGGGATCCTGCAGGGTGGACGGGCCAGCTGGGTAGGGCTGGGCTGGCTCGGCTCCGGACACCAAAGCTCTGGCCCGTCGCCGGAAGGGCAAGGCTAAGGCCGAGAGCTGAGGCGGGCGCGGAGCTCGCACACCGCACACACCTGAGTGAGATAGCGGATCTGAGCCGACAGCTCCGCCTCCACGTGCTGCACCGACGCGGTGAAGGCCGCCGCCTGTCGGTCTAGGAGCCTCTCGTTGGTTTTTTCCTTGGACAGTTCCAAGATCACGGTACCTGCCGCGGGTGGAGGGGAGACTGGGCCGGGCTCCGGGGACACCGCCTGCAGAGCCCCGCCCCAGCGCCCGCCCGCCCCACCCTACCACCTCCTCACCTCGGCTCCCTCCCACCTCCATCTGGTCGCCGCACGGGCAAGCCTGCGCTCTGTCTCAGCCCTGCCCTCTCTGGTCGGCGTATCCCGAACCTGCATTCTGAAGAATGGCCCCAATTTCCCGCTCGATGTCTTCCAGGGCGCGTAGTCGCTCGTTCGCTAGGCTGTAGGTAGCCATCGTGACCCCTTTGCAAAGGGGGCTTTCCCCCTTTGCGAAATACGACGGAAACGCGCCCGGACGTGGCGATCGGTGTGCGCCGGCGCAGAAGGCGCCCCTTCGCCCGCACTACAGCTCCCAGGATGCCCAGCGCGGCCTGGTCCTGCTCGGGTCCCTCGGTGAACTACAACTCCCAGAGGGCCCGGCGCAACCCCCGGGTTCGCGTCGCCACCGTGCGTGCACCTGTAGTAAGAGGCGGGCTGGAAAATTTCTCGAGGCTACGGGCGTTCAGATCTGCCCAGCTGGACGGCCCTGTGGCGGTGGGTTTAGCTTCTCCTACAAGTGTATCGAGCGTCTGCTGGGTGCTCGGTGGCGGTGGCGGGAGCTCTGGGTTCTGAGAGCCCGGCCGGCCGCGGACCCTCTGTCCGCCTGTCCTCCTCCGCCACCTGTCGGGGCCCGGGGAAGGCGGGACTAGGGGAGCGTGGACCATTCGCCGCGCACGTCCCCCTGAGCGGGAGTGCAGCAGAGCCCGGACCGTCGAGGTATTCTGCGAAGCCTGCTCCCGCCAGCCGTTTCCCTCTCTGCTGGCCTCGCATGTGGTTGGCTCTGGGGAGACAGAGGTGAGTGAGGTGGCCGCTCCCGTGGGAGTGGATAAAGAGGTTTTATTACGGATACGCCCAGGGCATGTCTCTCGGGACGCAGAGAAAGGACCGTGGGAGGAGTGGCCTCTTGACCTGAGTCTGGGGGTAAGCAGGTGGCCGGGAGGGTGGAGTGGCAGGCGCGCAGTGCAGGGAGGGGCTGAGCCCTGGAGGTCCAGCGCGTTGGACCGCGCGGACGCCCCGTGGGGGTGTCTAGGTCGGACTGGGGAGGCGGAGGGGGAGCCCCGTCAGGAAATGGCTCGCAGGCTGAGGAATGCAACTCTATTCGGAAGGCATTGGGGAGGCTTCGGAGAAGTTTCAAGAAGTGGATTCAGACCAGCTGTATCTCTTAGGGAAGTTGACGGAAGATTGAGAAAGTAGGCAGTTAGCGCGGGGTTCCCAAGGGAGTAGAGGTTTTCAGTTAAATATGAGAGATCTGTCATTGAACTTGACTCCTTTCCTAAATCCAACAAGATAGCCATCAGGTTATGAGATTCCTGGCGTAGTAGTGAAATGGGAACCTTGCCAGCCCTGAAGAAAACTTAGAAGCAGCTTGATTTACCCTTAAATCAGTGGCATCTGATGTATAACTGGGCTCTAGGTAAAAAATCTTGCTAAAATTAGCAGAATTATTTGAAGTAGTTAATCCATCCCTCCATCCCCTCCTTTACTTCATGTGTCTCGGCAACTGCTCACCCACACCTCATCAGATTGCTGGAGGGTTCTTTGCCGGAGATGAGAAACAGTCTTTCTCGTGGAGGGCCCCTGAGTATGACTGTATTGAAAACATTCATACCCCAGGTGGATGCCCAACTAAGCCCTGACACAGCCGGATAAATAAATGTTCAGTTTTTTAGAAATATGATGAGCAGAAATAAGACAAAGGATTTCTAGATGTTTGCAAGAACTTTCTAACCTGAAAAGCAGAGAGAAAAATAAATAGGGCAGCGGTGGGGCGCCTTCAATAACATAGAGCAAAAGTTAAGGGGAAAAAAAAAATAGTGATGTTACTGGATGAGAGACTGGGGCCTCCCAGGTGGCGCTAGTGGTAAAGAATGCACCTGCCAATGCAAGAGACAGGAGACTCAGGTTCTGTCCCTTGGAGGAGAGCGTGGCAACCCACTCCGGTATTCTTGCCTGAAGCATCCCGTAGACTGAGAAGCCTGGCGGGCTACAGTCCACGGGGTCGCCAAGACTGAGGCGACTGAGCAGGTGGACTCTATAATGGAGGATCAAATTGAAGAAAACAATTGGAAAATAAAACCATGAGGGGACAAATTGATTGAGCTAAAGGGTTGAAAGAAATTGAAGCAATCTCTCAGCACCTGAAGCAAAAGAAAAAAGCTGGCATATAGAAAAGAGGAAGTCAGAAAATTAAAAGAATCAGTCCAGGGGCTTAAGGGCCCACAGAGTACCCAGCATCAAGGCACATCATGACCTGTCAGATCACTAGTCTCAGAAAAACAGGTTCTTGTAGAAGCTTCCAGAAAGAAAACAGATCACAGGTTAAGGATCAGCAATCAGAATGGCGCTGAGGCTCTGAATAGCAACCCTCTACACCCCTGGAGCAGCGCCTTCAGCGTTTTGAGGGAAAATGGCTTCCAGTCTCGAGTTTTCTGCTGCCACTCTGCTGGGGGGGCTAAAGATGCAGGCTGCGACCAGACAGAACTTCACTATTCCGTAGGAACCAGTTCACCGTGAGTAGTTCAGTGTGCTCTGCAAACCAGAGATCAGCACGAGCAGTGCTGCTCGGTGGTCCCTTAGGCTCTTATGCTCAAACGTATGGTCTTTCTGGACCTTCCCTGGTGGTCCAGTGGCTCGGTGGTCCAGTGGCTCAGTGGTCCACGCTCCCAATTCAGGGGCCCAGGGGTCAGTCCCCCGTCAGGGAACTAGATCCCGCATGCCACACCTAAAGAGCCGGCATGCTGAACTTAAGACACAGCACAGCCAAACTAATTACTTAAGCAGAAAATGTATGAGTTTCAGGCCACAGCATTGGCATTGCCTAGGTGCTCGTTAGAAGTGCAGTCTCGGACCCCACCACAGACCCTCTGCATCAGGGTGTGTTTGAAGATCCCTAGGTGCTCTGTGTGCAAGGTAACTTTGGGAAAAAAAATAGTGATGTTACTGGATGAGAGACTGGGGCCTCCCAGGTGGCGCTAGTGGTAAAGAATGCACCTGCCAATGCAAGAGACAGGAGACTCAGGTTCTGTCCCTTGGAGGAGAGCGTGGCAACCCACTCCGGTATTCTTGCCTGAAGCATCCCGTAGACTGAGAAGCCTGGCGGGCTACAGTCCACGGGGTCGCCAAGACTGAGGCGACTGAGCAGGTGGACTCTATAATGGAGGATCAAATTGAAGAAAACAATTGGAAAATAAAACCATGAGGGGACAAATTGATTGAGCTAAAGGGTTGAAAGAAATTGAAGCAATCTCTCAGCACCTGAAGCAAAAGAAAAAAGCTGGCATATAGAAAAGAGGAAGTCAGAAAATTAAAAGAATCAGTCCAGGGGCTTAAGGGCCCACAGAGTACCCAGCATCAAGGCACATCATGACCTGTCAGATCACTAGTCTCAGAAAAACAGGTTCTTGTAGAAGCTTCCAGAAAGAAAACAGATCACAGGTTAAGGATCAGCAATCAGAATGGCGCTGAGGCTCTGAATAGCAACCCTCTACACCCCTGGAGCAGCGCCTTCAGCGTTTTGAGGGAAAATGGCTTCCAGTCTCGAGTTTTCTGCTGCCACTCTGCTGGGGGGGCTAAAGATGCAGGCTGCGACCAGACAGAACTTCACTATTCCGTAGGAACCAGTTCACCGTGAGTAGTTCAGTGTGCTCTGCAAACCAGAGATCAGCACGAGCAGTGCTGCTCGGTGGTCCCTTAGGCTCTTATGCTCAAACGTATGGTCTTTCTGGACCTTCCCTGGTGGTCCAGTGGCTCGGTGGTCCAGTGGCTCAGTGGTCCACGCTCCCAATTCAGGGGCCCAGGGGTCAGTCCCTCGTCAGGGAACTAGATCCCGCATGCCACACCTAAAGAGCCGGCATGCTGAACTTAAGACACAGCACAGCCAAACTAATTACTTAAGCAGAAAATGTATGAGTTTCAGGCCACAGCATTGGCATTGCCTAGGTGCTCGTTAGAAGTGCAGTCTCGGACCCCACCACAGACCCTCTGCATCAGGGTGTGTTTGAAGATCCCTAGGTGCTCTGTGTGCAAGGTAAACTTTGAGAAACACAGCTCTGGGGCACTGCTGTCTGCAGTGTCAAAACTGGATTGCTGCCATTCGTGGATCGCTGCTGGCAGGAAGGCAGAAGAGAAAATACAGAGGAGGCACCCCTGTTTCAGAGGTCTGGCTAGGGAGTGGCTCATCTAATTTCTACTCACATTCCTTTGAAGAAAACTCAATCACGTGGCCTCACCAGCGCCAGGGTTCCGGGAAATCCAGGTGGCTGACTATCAATATTTTTCTAGCACCGTGGCAGAATCGATTAGATCTTAGGGGATATCTAGACTCTCACTACGGCTCAACTATCAATAATAAAGACAGGGGCTTCGCCTGGTGGTCCAGTGGATAAGGACACCGCCTTGCAGTGCAAGGGGCGCCGGTTTGATCCCTGGCCTGGGAAGATCCCACGTGCCGCGGAGCGGCTGGACCGATGTGTCCAATTACTGAGCCGGAGCTCTAGAACGCATGTGCCCAGAGCCGGCGCTCTGCGACAACAGATGCCACTGCGATGGGAGGCCCACAGGAGCCAAAGAACAAAGATGGATGAAAATAGAGAAATGAAAGACCAATAGAAGTGGCCCGCCCGCTCCCCTCCCTCCCCAACCCAACCCCCGTCCAAAATAAATAAATCTTTAAAAAATAAATAAATAAATAAATAAATAACAAAGACAGAATAAGGACATTTTGATCTGTACAGGATCTCAAATTTCTTTCCCAAGGACCCTTCTCAGGAGGCGACTAGAAATAGACACAAATCTCTTGGAGAGATTTCCCCCCCGCCCCAAGATCACATCTGTCTTTGTTTTGAGAGAATACATAGATTTTTTGGAGGAGGGTGACTCCTGACCATGCAGGAGACGTAGGTTCGATCCTTTGGTCAGGAAGATCCCCTGGAGAAGGAAATGGCAACCCATCCCAGTATCTTGACTGGGAAATCCCATGGATAGGGGAACCTAGTGGACTACAGTCCGTAGGGTCACAGAGTCAGACACAACTTAGTGATTCAACAATAGCAAATAAACAACAACATAAAGCAGAATTAATAAATTCAAAGAATAAGCAGCTTTTTCAAAGCACAGTTATTCAGGGAAAACAGCTGTGTAAGAAGAGAGAGGTTAAAAAAAAAAAGAAAAAGAGAAAGGTAATCTTAATATACTACGTAATGCAGCTCCAGATAACATTTGCAATAAATCCTGAATGTAGATAAAATTCTCTTGATTGTCCCATGTTGGAGAAGGTGGAGTTGGGAGCTCAGGTTTCACCTTACATGGCAGGAAGCATCAAGAAGTAGCCAGACAGGCCTGTTATTTAGAGAGATGGAGGGAAATACTAAAAGAAACACCTGAATAAGGTGAGAGTGGTTGCCTGTGGAGAGAAGGAAATTGGAGAGAAGAGGGGCGTACTTTTGATTATGATAGGTCTTATAATTGTATCTAACCCCTTCCACTATGCGGATCTACAGTTTTGAAAATAAAAATTAAATGAAACATGAGAGGTGAGGAAAAACTAGAAATATGCTTTACTGTGAAAGAGCCCCAAGCATGGAGGAATGTTTTCTTTCTTTTCCTTCCTTTATCTCTCCCTTCTTTCCTTTCTCCTTTCCTCTCTCCCTTTCTTCCTTTAGTGGAAGGCCCACAGGAGCCAAAGAACAAAGATGGATGAAAATAGATAAATGAAAGACCAATAGAAGTGGCCCGCTCCCCTCCCTCCCCAACCCAACCCCCGTCCAAAATAAATAAATCTTTAAAAAATAAATAAATAAATAAATAAATAACAAAGACAGAATAAGGACATTTTGATCTGTACAGGATCTCAAATTTCTTTCCCAAGGACCCTTCTCAGGAGGCGACTAGAAATAGACACAAATCTCTTGGAGAGATTTCCCCCCCGCCCCAAGATCACATCTGTCTTTGTTTTGAGAGAATACATAGATTTTTTGGAGGAGGGTGACTCCTGACCATGCAGGAGACGTAGGTTCGATCCTTTGGTCAGGAAGATCCCCTGGAGAAGGAAATGGCAACCCATCCCAGTATCTTGACTGGGAAATCCCATGGATAGGGGAACCTAGTGGACTACAGTCCGTAGGGTCACAGAGTCAGACACAACTTAGTGATTCAACAATAGCAAATAAACAACAACATAAAGCAGAATTAATAAATTCAAAGAATAAGCAGCTTTTTCAAAGCACAGTTATTCAGGGAAAACAGCTGTGTAAGAAGAGAGAGGGGAAAAAAAGAAAAAGAGAAAGGTAATCTTAATATACTACGTAATGCAGCTCCAGATAACATTTGCAATAAATCCTGAATGTAGATAAAATTCTCTTGATTGTCCCATGTTGGAGAAGGTGGAGTTGGGAGCTCAGGTTTCACCTTACATGGCAGGAAGCATCAAGAAGTAGCCAGACAGGCCTGTTATTTAGAGAGATGGAGGGAAATACTAAAAGAAACACCTGAATAAGGTGAGAGTGGTTGCCTGTGGAGAGAAGGAAATTGGAGAGAAGAGGGGCGTACTTTTGATTATGATAGGTCTTATAATTGTATCTAACCCCTTCCACTATGCGGATCTACAGTTTTGAAAATAAAAATTAAATGAAACATGAGAGGTGAGGAAAAACTAGAAATATGCTTTACTGTGAAAGAGCCCCAAGCATGGAGGAATGTTTTCTTTCTTTTCCTTCCTTTATCTCTCCCTTCTTTCCTTTCTCCTTTCCTCTCTCCCTTTCTTCCTTTAGTGGAAGACACCTGTGTGGATTTATTTACCATGGAGGAAAAACCAGTAGAGAGAGCGGCAGAGGTTGAAGAGATGGGGGTGGTTTGTGAATCAAGGTCTCGAGGAGGTGGGAGGGAGCAATCTGAACACAGGTGGAGGGATTAGCCCAGACCTGGAGGAGGCATATTAACCTTGGTTATATAGGAGAAACAGTGTTGATGTCAGTGCTTGTTGGTAGGAGGTGGGATTCATTCATCCCTTGGAGTCTGATCTCTGTGAAAGTGGGGGGAGGCGTCACTCTGAACATGAGTAAGGTCTGGAAAATTAGTGAGTGGGGTGGGAGCAGGAGAAAGGAGGTGAGCAGGGACATGGAGCGGGAGGGGAATGGGGCTTATCAGGTATTGAGGACCCAGCTCAAATTAGAGGCTGGAAGTCTGTAGTGGCCCAAATCCATACCCAGCACCTAGCACAGTGTCGGCACCTAGGATGTGCTAAAAAATACTTGCTGAGGGACTTGGGCAGAAGCCCCTGGTCCAGTGGTTAAGACTCTGAGCTTTCAGTGCAGGGGGCTTGGGTTTAATCCTGGTTGGAGGAACTAAGATCCCATATGCCGCATAGTGTGGCCAAAATATTTGTTGCATGAAAAAGCGGATGTGGCTGTGCAATTTTTCCCTTGCAGTGCCTTAGCAGCCCCGTGTTAGCATGGAGAAGGGCAGGTGTTGGTGAGGCAGAGCTGAGGGTGGGGCGGGGGGGGTTAGCCATATGGACCGAAAAACTGGGCAGGTGTTGTAGCCAGACAGGCCTGTTATTTAGAGAGATGGAGGGAAATACTAAAAGAAACACCTGAATAAGGTGAGAGTGGTTGCCTGTGGAGAGAAGGAAATTGGAGAGAAGAGGGGCGTACTTTTGATTATGATAGGTCTTATAATTGTATCTAACCCCTTCCACTATGCGGATCTACAGTTTTGAAAATAAAATTAAATGAAACATGAGAGGTGAGGAAAAACTAGAAATATGCTTTACTGTGAAAGAGCCCCAAGCATGGAGGAATGTTTTCTTTCTTTTCCTTCCTTTATCTCTCCCTTCTTTCCTTTCTCCTTTCCTCTCTCCCTTTCTTCCTTTAGTGGAAGACACCTGTGTGGATTTATTTACCATGGAGGAAAAACCAGTAGAGAGAGCGGCAGAGGTTGAAGAGATGGGGGTGGTTTGTGAATCAAGGTCTCGAGGAGGTGGGAGGGAGCAATCTGAACACAGGTGGAGGGATTAGCCCAGACCTGGAGGAGGCATATTAACCTTGGTTATATAGGAGAAACAGTGTTGATGTCAGTGCTTGTTGGTAGGAGGTGGGATTCATTCATCCCTTGGAGTCTGATCTCTGTGAAAGTGGGGGGAGACGTCACTCTGAACATGAGTAAGGTCTGGAAAATTAGTGAGTGGGGTGGGAGCAGGAGAAAGGAGGTGAGCAGGGACATGGAGCGGGAGGGGAATGGGGCTTATCAGGTATTGAGGACCCAGCTCAAATTAGAGGCTGGAAGTCTGTAGTGGCCCAAATCCATACCCAGCACCTAGCACAGTGTCGGCACCTAGGATGTGCTAAAAAATACTTGCTGAGGGACTTGGGCAGAAGCCCCTGGTCCAGTGGTTAAGACTCTGAGCTTTCAGTGCAGGGGGCTTGGGTTTAATCCTGGTTGGAGGAACTAAGATCCCATATGCCGCATAGTGTGGCCAAAATATTTGTTGCATGAAAAAGCGGATGTGGCTGTGCAATTTTTCCCTTGCAGTGCCTTAGCAGCCCCGTGTTAGCATGGAGAAGGGCAGGTGTTGGTGAGGCAGAGCTGAGGGTGGGGCTTGAGAGTAGGTTTTGTGAAACGAGGACCAGTTGAAGCTTCTGAGATAGTGGTTGACCCGAAAATGATCTTGAAGTTTTGTCTGGAAAGAAAAGGAAGTGTTACATTGTGAGAAAGCAGAAAGGCCAAGAGCTTTGTGACAAAAAAAAAAAAACTTTTAAATTTTACTAGGTAGTCCACAATTTTGTTGTTGTTTAGTTGGTAAAGTTGTGTCTGACTCCTTGTGACCCTGGGGACTGTAGCCCACAATGTTCTTCTGTCCGTGGGATTCTCCAGGCAAGGATACTGGAGTGGGTTACCATTTCTTCCTCCAAGGGATCTTCCTGACCCAGGGATCGAAAAGATGCTCACTCTTTTTTACCCTCATTAAAAAAACTTCTTTTAATTGAGGTGTAGTTGATTTACAATGCTGTATTACTTTTGGTGTACAGCAAAATGATTGAAATATATATAAAATATATATATATATATATACTTATATGTGTACTTTTTTTGGTCACATCCTGCACTGCAAGAGAAGTTCCCATACGGTTGTTGTTGTTTAGTCACTAAATCATGTCTGACTCTTGCCACCCCATGGAGGAGCACACCAAGCTCCTCTGTCCATGGGATTTTCCAGGCAAGAGTACTAGAGTGGGTTGACTTTTCTTCCTCCAGAGGATCTTCCTGACCCAGAGACCAAACCTACATCTGGGGCATTGGTAGGCAGATTCTTTGCCACTGCGCCACCAAGGAAGCCTATATATACTTTTTTAGATTCTATTCCATTATATTAGGTTATTATAAAATATTGAGCGTGTTCCCTGTGCTATACATTAGGTCCTTGTTGGTTATCTATTTTATATATAGTGTTGCTGGTCACCCTCTTTGACCCACTAATTCAGCTTTTTCTTTCTGGTTGTGCTTTGTGGCTCGTGGGATCTTAGTTCTCCCACCAGGGATTGAAAGCGGGCTCTTGGCAGTGAAAACGTGAGGAATCTTAACCACTGGACAGCCAGGGAGTCCCCCCCAATTCTGTTTTTAAGAGCGTGTCCTGCAGATGCACTTTGTGTGTGGAAAAAGATGTATCTTCAAGGATGATTATTGTATTACTGTTTGCAGTCAAATGCTCTACCACTGAGCTATGCCCCCTGTATTACTGTTTGAATTAACAAAGTGGACATTCTTCATGTCCATAGGCAGACAACTGGAAAAATAAATGACATCTAGACAGTGGAAGCCAGGCAAGTCTTTAAAAGAATGAGATAGATCTAGGGACTTCCATGGTAGCCCCGTGGTTACCAATCGGCCTTCCCATGCTGGGGGAACAGGTTTGATCCCTGGTCAGGAAACTACAATCCCACGTGCTGCAGGGCAACTCAACTGTGTATTGCAACCGAGAGCCCGTGTGCCACAACTAACGCTTGATGCAACCAAACAAGTAAATGAGCAAAAATAAAGAATGAAAATACACATACATGGATTGCTAAAGGAGTGTTCTAGCCACATGAGTAAGGGAACAAGCCCGATGTAGAAGAGTGGATAGTGCGCTCTTATCTATATTTAAAATAAGGGAGAAATCTAGTCGTACAGGTATGACTTTGTCTAAAGAATGTCTTTGGAACAATAATCAGGGAACTGGTGATACTGGCTGCCTCTGGCAATGAGACATGGGAGGCTGGGGATCAAGGGTACAAGGATACCTTCTCTACCCTGTTTGGATTAAAAAAGAAAAAAGTGCATGTTTTACTTTCTTAAAAATATTAAAAACATAACAAGCCAAAAAAAAAAAAAAAAAGGCATTGTTTCTCAATCTGTGTTATAATTCAAAATCCTGATACATGGATTCTTCCTGACTCTGAAGGCAGAAGCCGGGGAACTCCGTGTCTTTATCGTGCACCCCAGAGGATTCTGATTCACCCAAAAACATGTGAGATCCACGAGCCAAGAGCTCAGAGGTCAAGGAGCAGGTTGACGGGAGTCAGAGGGATGAAGACGGTTTCCCGTCCACATGAACAAGACCAGGGTGGGCGGAGAGGCTCCTGCGGTGGAGAGGTAAGCCAGGTCACGGGCATTCTGGCAGCACTGACAGCCTGTGGGTAAATCATGATTTATTTAGATGGCGTGAGTCATGTGCGTGCGCGCTCAGTCGTGTTGTCTGACTCTTTACGACCTCGTAGGCTGCAGCCCGCCAGGCTCCTCTGTCCATGGAATTTTCCAGGCAAGAGTACTGGAGTGGGTTGCCATTTCCTCTTCCAGGGGATCTGACCCAGAGATGGAACCCGCATCTCCTGCACTGGCAGGCCGAGCCTTTACCACTGAGCCACTACCCGGAGCGGGCCCTGTGGCCTCACCAGCCGCATCTGAAGCTCCTCTGGCCTTCCCATGCTGGGGGAACAGGTTTGATCCCTGGTCAGGAAACTACAATCCCACGTGCTGCAGGGCAACTCAACTGTGTATTGCAACCGAGAGCCCGTGTGCCACAACTAACGCTTGATGCAACCAAACAAGTAAATGAGCAAAAATAAAGAATGAAAATACACATACATGGATTGCTAAAGGAGTGTTCTAGCCACATGAGTAAGGGAACAAGCCCGATGTAGAAGAGTGGATAGTGCGCTCTTATCTATATTTAAAATAAGGGAGAAATCTAGTCGTACAGGTATGACTTTGTCTAAAGAATGTCTTTGGAACAATAATCAGGGAACTGGTGATACTGGCTGCCTCTGGCAATGAGACATGGGAGGCTGGGGATCAAGGGTACAAGGATACCTTCTCTACCCTGTTTGGATTAAAAAAGAAAAAAGTGCATGTTTTACTTTCTTAAAAATATTAAAAACATAACAAGCCAAAAAAAAAAAAAAGGCATTGTTTCTCAATCTGTGTTATAATTCAAAATCCTGATACATGGATTCTTCCTGACTCTGAAGGCAGAAGCCGGGGAACTCCGTGTCTTTATCGTGCACCCCAGAGGATTCTGATTCACCCAAAAACATGTGAGATCCACGAGCCAAGAGCTCAGAGGTCAAGGAGCAGGTTGACGGGAGTCAGAGGGATGAAGACGGTTTCCCGTCCACATGAACAAGACCAGGGTGGGCGGAGAGGCTCCTGCGGTGGAGAGGTAAGCCAGGTCACGGGCATTCTGGCAGCACTGACAGCCTGTGGGTAAATCATGATTTATTTAGATGGCGTGAGTCATGTGCGTGCGCGCTCAGTCGTGTTGTCTGACTCTTTACGACCTCGTAGGCTGCAGCCCGCCAGGCTCCTCTGTCCATGGAATTTTCCAGGCAAGAGTACTGGAGTGGGTTGCCATTTCCTCTTCCAGGGGATCTGACCCAGAGATGGAACCCGCATCTCCTGCACTGGCAGGCCGAGCCTTTACCACTGAGCCACTACAGGCCTGCAGGAGCGGGCCCTGTGGCCTCACCAGCCGCATCTGAAGCCCTTGGCCCCTGGCTGTCTCTGTCCCAGTCCCTCTGGCGTCTTTCAGCCTCTGAAGTGTGCTCTGTTCCTACACGCGGTGTGACTCTTGCCTAGGACACTGGGACTCCTCCTCATCTTCCAGTGATCTTCCGAGGTCACCACCTCCGGGGAGCTCAGCCCCAGCCCTCGCCCGGGCCAGCGGTCCCTAGCTCTGCACGCCTCCTCTGGAGCACAGACACTGGAGTGACTTAAAGATTGTTTTGGTCACTGCCGGCGCTGTACTATGCCTGCCACATGATAGGGATTTAAATCAAGATTGCTCATGGCACAGAGGAAGGCGCCTTAAAGAGGAGGAAGGAGTGGCTGATGAGGGTGAGGAATCTGAGTGTCACTGCCTCCCTCCAGCCCAGCCCGGGGCTTCGGCCAGGCCTCTGGGAGCGCCCGGTGACGGGACAGAGCTTCTCGGACTTGTCCACAGGGCACGACTCCCTTTGGCGGCCGGAAGCTTGGCTTCTGTGCGACTGTGTACGTGCCAGGCTCCAGAGGTGCCCGTCATGTGGCTTCGGCCGGCAGCTGTGGTCCCGCTGCGAAGCTTCGGAACAGAGCGCGTGAGCAGCCACGCAGAGCCGGGGAAACAGACGCCCTCAGTCACGACAGGTCGCCCCGCGGGCGTGTGGTCAGCCGCAACAGGGACGCCCGGCCCAGCCCCGCAAGCGTCGTCTGCAGGGAAGTGAGTGACTATTCCCTCTGTAACTGAGGGTTTCCTCCGTGGCTACACCAAACTACCTTTGCGCCGGGACTGACCAAATCAAGTTTCCATGTTTCCCTTGCTCCTCCGTGCCATAAACGGTTAGCCACATGGCGGGGATTTTTTCATGTGCGTGCGCGCTCAGTCGTGTTGTCTGACTCTTTACGACCTCGTAGGCTGCAGCCCGCCAGGCTCCTCTGTCCATGGAATTTTCCAGGCAAGAGTACTGGAGTGGGTTGCCATTTCCTCTTCCAGGGGATCTGACCCAGAGATGGAACCCGCATCTCCTGCACTGGCAGGCCGAGCCTTTACCACTGAGCCACTACAGGCCTGCAGGAGCGGGCCCTGTGGCCTCACCAGCCGCATCTGAAGCCCTTGGCCCCTGGCTGTCTCTGTCCCAGTCCCTCTGGCGTCTTTCAGCCTCTGAAGTGTGCTCTGTTCCTACACGCGGTGTGACTCTTGCCTAGGACACTGGGACTCCTCCTCATCTTCCAGTGATCTTCCGAGGTCACCACCTCCGGGGAGCTCAGCCCCAGCCCTCGCCCGGGCCAGCGGTCCCTAGCTCTGCACGCCTCCTCTGGAGCACAGACACTGGAGTGACTTAAAGATTGTTTTGGTCACTGCCGGCGCTGTACTATGCCTGCCACATGATAGGGATTTAAATCAAGATTGCTCATGGCACAGAGGAAGGCGCCTTAAAGAGGAGGAAGGAGTGGCTGATGAGGGTGAGGAATCTGAGTGTCACTGCCTCCCTCCAGCCCAGCCCGGGGCTTCGGCCAGGCCTCTGGGAGCGCCCGGTGACGGGACAGAGCTTCTCGGACTTGTCCACAGGGCACGACTCCCTTTGGCGGCCGGAAGCTTGGCTTCTGTGCGACTGTGTACGTGCCAGGCTCCAGAGGTGCCCGTCATGTGGCTTCGGCCGGCAGCTGTGGTCCCGCTGCGAAGCTTCGGAACAGAGCGCGTGAGCAGCCACGCAGAGCCGGGGAAACAGACGCCCTCAGTCACGACAGGTCGCCCCGCGGGCGTGTGGTCAGCCGCAACAGGGACGCCCGGCCCAGCCCCGCAAGCGTCGTCTGCAGGGAAGTGAGTGACTATTCCCTCTGTAACTGAGGGTTTCCTCCGTGGCTACACCAAACTACCTTTGCGCCGGGACTGACCAAATCAAGTTTCCATGTTTCCCTTGCTCCTCCGTGCCATAAACGGTTAGCCACAGCCTGTGGGGCGGGTGTCATGGGGGTGCAGAGAAGGGCCTGGATGACAGTCAACAGTCGTGGCTGAGCACACCGTGTGCCTCTGAAACGCCGCACAGAAGACACACGCTCTCAAGCCTATTAAAAGGTTTATTTTCTTCTTTATGCTCAGAAACAATGAAGTGGCCTTGCCCCCACAAAGGGTCTCATCCCGAAGGGACGGGAGGCAGAGATAGTGACCGGAGGGGTGCTGGTGTGAGATGGGGAGTGCTTCCCCCCACTCTTCCTACTATCACTCCTCTTCGGCCCCCCTCCAGAACATTTAGGTGTGAACACAGCTTGCCGCCTCTCGGGGGACTGGGGAAGCACAGAGTCAGAAAAGTTAATGCCCACGTTCCACAAGAGCTGGGTCCAGTGCGTATCTAGTGGTGGGGAGGCGGGAGGGGTTGGACGAGGAAGCCTCTGGGTGGAGGGGAAGGGAAGAGAGGCCGGGGTCCCTCTTGGTGACCCTGGGGGTCTTGGTTCTTCCCCCACCTCTCCCAGCACCATCCACTCCCTTCGTCCAGCCCCACTTCCTAGCAGAACTGGTCGTCGTAGTCCTCGTCCTTCAGCCCCTTGAGCCGAAGCCGGGCAAAGTCCTCGAACACGATGTCGTCATCTGTGGCGTAGCTTGGTGGTGGAGAGGAAGGGGTGAGGCGGGCCCAGACCCCCTCCTCCACCTCCCAGTCCCCTCCCCTCCCCGAGGCAGAGGCGCCGGAGCAGCCTTGGGACTGGAGACGTTTGCAGAAGGCACAGAGAAGGGGCGGGAGGAGGCAGCTTACAAGGCTGGGTCCTCTCCGTTGGATGCTTCCGCCATCCCACCCGCCAAAGAGAAGAAACCATGGGGTAGATCTGAGCGTTACAGGACTCTCTGTCCAAAGAGAGTCCAAGCCCGAAGCGGGTGGGCGTGAGCCTCTTACTTGGTATCAAATTCAATGAGGTTGGTGTCCACAGGGGCGTCTGTTTCAGGAGCAGCTGAGGGGAGGAGAGGCGGGGGGTGGGTGGGTGCTAAAAGGACCCAGGTTTCTCTCCGCTGGCCTGACGTCACACCCTCCCTTTGGGGGCTGGGGCGGCGGGGCAGGCTCACCTGACTGGGGTCTGGGGAGGGCGATGTGGTCATGGGGCTTGGGGTGCATAAGAACAAAAGGCAGCTCCACGGAGACATCCCTGGGGGCAGGGGGAGAAGAGGCCAGAAGCGGTGGGAAAACCAGGAGCCTGCGCGCCCACCCGAGCTCAGAAACAATGAAGTGGCCTTGCCCCACAAAGGGTCTCATCCCGAAGGGACGGAGGCAGAGATAGTGACCGGAGGGTGCTGGTGTGAGATGGGGAGTGCTTCCCCCCACGCTTCCTACTATCACTCCTCTTCGGCCCCCCTCCAGAACATTTAGGTGTGAACACAGCTTGCCGCCTCTCGGGGGACTGGGGAAGCACAGAGTCAGAAAAGTTAATGCCCACGTTCCACAAGAGCTGGGTCCAGTGCGTATCTAGTGGTGGGGAGGCGGGAGGGGTTGGACGAGGAAGCCTCTGGGTGGAGGGGAAGGGAAGAGAGGCCGGGGTCCCTCTTGGTGACCCTGGGGGTCTTGGTTCTTCCCCCACCTCTCCCAGCACCATCCACTCCCTTCGTCCAGCCCCACTTCCTAGCAGAACTGGTCGTCGTAGTCCTCGTCCTTCAGCCCCTTGAGCCGAAGCCGGGCAAAGTCCTCGAACACGATGTCGTCATCTGTGGCGTAGCTTGGTGGTGGAGAGGAAGGGGTGAGGCGGGCCCAGACCCCCTCCTCCACCTCCCAGTCCCCTCCCCTCCCCGAGGCAGAGGCGCCGGAGCAGCCTTGGGACTGGAGACGTTTGCAGAAGGCACAGAGAAGGGGCGGGAGGAGGCAGCTTACAAGGCTGGGTCCTCTCCGTTGGATGCTTCCGCCATCCCACCCGCCAAAGAGAAGAAACCATGGGGTAGATCTGAGCGTTACAGGACTCTCTGTCCAAAGAGAGTCCAAGCCCGAAGCGGGTGGGCGTGAGCCTCTTACTTGGTATCAAATTCAATGAGGTTGGTGTCCACAGGGGCGTCTGTTTCAGGAGCAGCTGAGGGGAGGAGAGGCGGGGGGTGGGTGGGTGCTAAAAGGACCCAGGTTTCTCTCCGCTGGCCTGACGTCACACCCTCCCTTTGGGGGCTGGGGCGGCGGGGCAGGCTCACCTGACTGGGGTCTGGGGAGGGCGATGTGGTCATGGGGCTTGGGGTGCATAAGAACAAAAGGCAGCTCCACGGAGACATCCCTGGGGGCAGGGGGAGAAGAGGCCAGAAGCGGTGACAAGGCAGAGCCAGGGGAGCCCCTGCGCGCCCACCCCCGGGCTCCCCCAGCCCCATACGCACCCGCCTCGAGACACCACCAGCTTCACCTTGACCCTGTAGGACACCAGGATGCCCAGCACCTCCTTGTTGGCACCCTCCTTCACGCTGCAGGAGGGGGAGGAGTTGGCCCAGAGCGCACGGGCCGCCCTGGGGCCGTCAGGCGGCAGCACCAGGCCCCAGCGCAGGCGGTGCTCGCGGCCCGTAAGGCATCCTGCCGCGGTCCCAGGCACAGCCCACGCCACCGTCTAGATCCCCGCCAGCCCTCTGAGCCCACCTCCGGCTCCCGCGCTGGCCTCCCGGCCTGCTGCGGGTGGGGCTGTGCAGGGTGCGGCGGCGGGGAGGCCTGGGCCCTGCCTCAGACACACGAGGGGCCCGCCGCCGGGTCTGTGTGTCCCCTCTGCCCCGAGCGCCCGTGCCCTGGCCAGCCACTCCACCTGCTCCCTTGGCGTCTTAACCCAGGATCCGCTGCTTGGTTGCGACTTCCTGTCTCCCCTCCCTTCTAGGTCTCCCCCAGTGGCCTTGCTTTTTCTCCTTAACACCCGTCACTAAACATGCTTCGCATTTTGTCACATATCGGAGTTGTCTGGCCTCTGAGAACGTGAGAGGTGTTTTGGCTCTCTCCTGTCTGCTGACGGAGCCTGGCCCCAGGGACAGAGCCTGGCGCCCAGCCGCCCAGAGCGAGGGTCCCGTCCCCTGCGCCGCAGCCCTCCCCGCCGGCCCGCTCACATGGTGCTGGACGCCAGGTTGGTGTCCTCATGCTTGAGCTTCCCGTCCAGGGCGAGGCCGCGCTTCTCCCGGTTGTTGCTCAGCAAGGGGGTGATGGTATACACCTTACAGAACGTGGAGCTGGGCGACACCTGGTCACTGGGAGGTGGGGACAGGAAAGCGAGGCTCTGGGGCGTCGGCGGGGTGAGGGGGCAGCGGCGTCTCCCCCATCACCAGCTCCTTCCCTCGGCGGGGCCGGGTCACCGGGAGCAAAATCTGGCTCCGCCTGCTCAAGATGGGCAGCTCCGAGCCCCTCAGCGGGCGGGGATGCCCGTGTAGGTGGAGACGGTTCCGAAGGACCCCTTCCCTCCCAACCACGCTTCCCAGGGCTGCTCTGCACGTACTCTCCTTCCGCCTGGGCCACGGGACACTTGTACTGGGCGGTGCTGAAGAGGCAGATGTCAGCGTACTGTCTCACTGTCGGGGGTGCGGGGACAGGGGCCGAGCAGCTGAGCATGGAGTGCAGACAGCCCCCCATCCCGCTCCAGACCCGGCCAGGGCGCCCCACCCCTCCACCCCATCCCGTCACCACAGCCTGATGCCACGGCGCCCGCAGCTCCCTCCCCTAGGACCCCATTCCGAACCCCAGCCCCCTACCGGAGACTTTGATCTTCTTGACGGTCTTGGTGGAGTTGTTGGTGACGTGGACATTGACATTGAGGGGCTCCCCGTGGTAGTACAGCTTTGGGGGGAGGGGTCAGGTTAACTGGGTGTTTTCACTGGTCCGGCTAACAGTGTGCCCTGCTCCCACCACACACACACTCACTCACTCCGGTGGGCCTCCTGCCCTCTAGACCCTAGCCCACAAAACACCATCCTGCCCGTGGTTCCGCCCCCGCCCAGGGGCTGGCCTCCCCGCAGCACCTGTGGCACCACCCCACCTCCTTGTCCAGTGAGGCCTCGAGGTGCAGGGACCGGTCAGACATGAGGAAGTGGCGTGTGGTTTCAGCTGAGGGCTGGGGGCCGGGTTTCTCTGGAGCAAACTGCACCTTTCGGATCACCAGACGCACCGAGTTCCTGGGGGCGGGGGCAGGGGAGAGCGTCCATCCTCAGAGGGTCAGACCCTGGCCCCCCACCTCCCCGGGGGCCCGGGGCTCCCGGGGTGGGGAGGGAACGGACGGGCCGAGGGGAGGCGGCCTCCTCACCGCTTGTGGCTTTTCTCTTCTAGTGACTTGGCACAGAAGGCTCGAATCTCAAAGTCTACCCCGCAGGCCTCAAGGAGAGAAAAGGTCACATCTTACCCAAGGCCCCGGCCACCACGGCCTCTCCCTTCCTTCCCGCGTCCCTCGCCTTGGGCAAGGACTCTTGGCCCACCAGGTCTGAGGAGCCTGAGTCTCTGCCTCCTGCCTCCCTGCGGCCCGGCCCCAGGCGGAGGCTCCGTCCGGCTGTGCGAGGTGAGCCCCTCTCCCCGGGGACCAGCAGGCTAAGAGCTGGAGGCAGTGTTGAGGGGGAACAGGGACCCTTCCACACCACCACGGCCACGGGGCACGTTTCCCTGCCCTGCGTCCCACCCTGGCGTCTCCAGCAGCCCAGCCCCCAGGCGTGCCCCCCGACTCCTGGAGCCTGTCCCTCCGGTACCTTCCCTGTGTCCTCGGGGCCTGGCTGCAGGGTGACAGAGCAGGGCAGGTTCTGGGGTATCTGTGGCGGAGGAAAAGAATTCAGTTCTTCCAGAAAGCCCCAGACCTCCCTCCCCATCTCAACTTCAGAGGCTGCAGAAGGACTCCTGGGGATGAGAAAGGGAAACAGAGGGGCCCCCGGGAGGAGGCAGAGAGGGGCCAGGGCTTCCTGAGGGCAGGGTGACCCTGAAGGGAGCTGGGGGTCCCTCCTCACAGTTCCCCCCAGGCCTCCCTGCAACAGACGTCTCCCGCCCACCCCCAAGCCCAGTCTCGGATTTCTCGCTCTGCAAAGGGTGGGGGCACCCTCACGGTGAAAAAGAAGGGGTGGGCATGCTGGCCCAGCTTCCTCAGCAGCCGCTCCTGCAGGCGGGTGGGGGGCCGGGGCGGGCTGGGCGTTGGAGGGAAGGCCTGGTAGTTGGCGATGAACAACTCTTTGCGGAAGGACAAGCCCAGCACGTCCAGGTCCTCGCGGCCATAGCGGAAGGCGCAGGTGAGGGTCACAAACACTGGCGAGGGAGGGCGAGGGGACGTGGTCAGGAGCCCCCCTCCCGCCATGCCCCAGTGCCTAGCAGCACCTGCTCCTGCCTCGGCCGCGTAACACCTGCCTGCGTCCCGCTCCTGGCTGGCACCCGGCTCCCCACCTGTCTCCCCGGGGCTGGTCTCCGCGCCAGCCTGTTTCATTTCCCCGCCTCCCTCCCCTCGGGCCGGTACCTTTGCGGTCCTTCAGGTAGTCCGGGTCCACGAGCACCACACCGTCTGGGGGTGAGGGGGACACGTGAGCACAGTTCCTGTCTGGGCCGCTCCGGGCCTGGGCCCAGGAACTGCTTCCCCTCTAGGGGAGCACGATGCCACCTGTGGGCACGCTTACCTACAGGATCCACTTTGTCGAGGTGGTCCACAAAGTCCCGCTTGCCCAGGTACACGGTGAGCTGAGGACGTAGAGGGGTCACCGGGAAGACTGGGTGGTAGGGTGGAGGGGCTTCGGCGCCCTCAAAGTGGCGGCCCCACCCCGGGCCTCCCAGGCGGGGCCTCTGAAGGAGTTTCCCTGGATTTCTCCTCCAGGTAGGAGGGTGGTGGGCTTTCCCCTGCGAGCCAGCCTTGAGGCTCTGAACGGCTCCCTAATACCTTTTCACACTTCTGGACACCTGTGGAAGGGTGTGCGCGGGTCCAGGAGGACCTGGCCCTAGACAGGCTCTCAGCCTCAATGCTGCCCTCAAGGCCCACTGGGATCAGCAGGCTGTCGCCTGGGGGGTTGTAATCTGCTCCACCCCAGGGGTCGGGGCTTGGCCTCTTAAGAGGGCTCTAGGCCTGGGCTTCTGGCCCATCCCCCCCAAGCCTCACTTAGGACCCGAGCCTGTCCCCACCCAGCCCTGTGGCTGGCTCAGGCCTTTGCGGCCAGGGGCTTCAGGAGGGAAGGAAGTCGACTCTTAGCTGTCACAGGAAGTGGGGAGCTCGGGGTTGGGGATCGTCTAGGGGCAGGCCGGGCCTTGTGCGGGCCCCGGGAGGGTCAGGAGGAGAGGCACCACGGGAGACTCACCTTGCAGTTAGGACTCGACTTCTTGAAGACCCTACCAAAACAGAAAGGGGGGGTCTCAGACGCAGCAGGGACCCTGGTGCCAGGACCTTGTCCCTCCCTGGCCTGAGAAGCAGCGCTCACCCGAGATCCCACCCGGAGGCCTTGGGGCTTTACCCAGCCCTACCCCTTCCCACTTCTGCCCAGAAGGTAACCACAGGTGCTTAATACCACCAGCATGGCAACACCCCCTCGTCTCCCCCTCGCTAGTTCCCTCCTCCCATGGCAGTGGCCACTGGCTGCCAGAGGAACCGCTCAGGCTCCTCCCAGAGGATCTCCCCCAGGGGGCCCTGGACGGGCAGGGCAGGCTGCGGGTTGTCGGTGAGACCTCGCCCTCTCTCCATCTCTGGTCTCCACCCCCCACAAGACCCGAGGCACTGATAGAGCAGTGGCTCTGAATGGGTTTCCATTACGGGCGGTACCTAAGTGTGACCCTGCTCTCCATTAACCTCCCGACCGTCCCCATCTCTGATCTCAGCAGCTTAAAAGGTTATTTGTCTTTCAAGGCCCAGCTCAGATGTCACCTCCTTTAGAAAGCAGATCCAGCCCGACTCCGGTCACTCCCTTTTTTGGAGTTTCTGTTGCTCCTTGTTTATGCTTTACCTGTAGTGTGATGGGGGCTTCCCAGGTGGTGCTAAGTGGCAAAGAACCCATCTGTCTGCCAGTGCAGGAGATGTAAGAGACGCGGGTCTGACCCCTGGTTTGGGAAGATCCTCTGGAGGAGGACGTGGCCACCCACTCTAGTATTCTTGCCTGGAGAATCCCATGGACAGAGGAGCCCGGTGGGCTGTGGCCCATGAGGTTGCAAAGAGTTGGACACAACTCAAGTGACTTAGAATGCACGTGGTGTGACCACATGTGAGGGCAGTGAGCTGTGTATCGTCTATTTCGCTAGACAGACTGAGCAAGAGGGGCCTTATTCGTGGAGGCGTCCCCAGCACAATTCCAGCCGGAGGATAAAGCCCATGATGCTGGCTAACACGTACTGCGCCGCTGCCAATGTTTTGGATGTGGTATCTCATTTAATACTCTTGGCAACCCAGCGATGGACGTCCTAATATTCCTTTTCTACAGATGAGGAAACTGAAGCCCGGGAAAGGTCGAGTATTTTGCCTGGGGTCACAGAGAATATAAACGGTGGAATTTGGATACAAACAGAGGTACTCTTGGCTCTTCATCGCTGAACGATTATACTATCCTGCCTCTGTTCTTGGCACTCTGTATTGGAGTGAAGGAGCTTCACTTTCTGGTTGCTGACATGGTCTAAGCCTGGATTCTACCCACTGCTGGGAGGGTAGGGAGGCGTCTGGCAGCCCCTAAGCCCTGGCCACCGTGGGCCTCTTCTTTGCTGCAGCACCCTCCTCCTCCCAATCCACTTTGCCTTCGCAAGGACACCTGGGAAGGGTCCTCAGGTAGTAGAAATTGAAATCCCGCCACCAGGCCCATCAATCCTCCAACTCCACTGCTCCAGTTTCTACCATAACAACTTCATACGCCCCTTCTTCCCAGAAGGCTGAGTTACCCAAAGACCATAAGGCATACGGTGCGCAGGCCCCCGGGGACCCCCACCCAGTAAAGGAGGGCAAGCTCTGGTGGTGGGAGCTGGGGTACCTGGAGGCAACCGCTGCGGCAGCCTTCCGCTCTCCCTCCCCTCTGCTTCTGGTTTTCCTCTTTGTCCCGGTGTTCCTATTAGGAGTCCCGGCAGAGGACTGGGACAGCCACAGTCCGTTGGACAGCTGGAGTGTGGTTCTGGAGTAATTGCCCTGAAGTAGCTGCAGGGCACCTGCCCTTTGGATCCAAACCCAACTAACCTCCAGCGGCTCGGGAGGCTGGCCGAGGAGGCGGGGTGTCGGGGGTGACCTGAGGGGTACCAGCAGGTGGGGACGGAAGGGGACAGCAGAAGCAGATGCCCCTTCGCACTTCCTGCTATTCTCCCCACTTCCTGTGGCCCAGAATTTGAAAGGGTGGGAGGAATTGTGCCAAGTCAGCAGCACCCCTGTGGTCCATCCGTCTCCCTCCCTGAACCACACAGCGGAAATCTTGGGCCTCCCTCAAGTCAGCGACTTCCCCTTTCTCTGTGTTTAACCCCTAATCCCGGACACCAGTCCTCCCTCTGACCACCTCTCCAGTACCCGTGGACTGGGTGCTCAGGCACCTGTGCTTTCCTGCTCTGTGGGTGGGGAGTGGTGGAGAGTGGTGGGGCTGGTAGAATGTCTGGCACAACCAGTGACAGCTCAGAACCAGGCCCCCATTTCTGCTGCTCTCCGGAGAGAAGCAAATTGCCCCAATCTTTTTCCTCTTTTGCTCCTGCTCTCCAGAGACTCAGGCATTCACCCCCTGGGCTGTTGGGTCACAACAGGAAGTGGATTTTGCTAGAGACCAGAAAAAGAGAACTCGGGGTGTCAGTGGAAGGAAGGAGCCTCAATTGCACAGAAAACATCCGGGGAGTGGATGGCGTGCCCAGGGCAGATAACAGCCTCCCCTCACCCCGGAGAAGAGAGGTAAGGCCTTGAATTAGGGAGGGTCTCCAAGCACTCTGCTCCCCAAAACGAAGCTATTGCTCCTAGCAACCTCAGACGAGGCAGAAGTTTGGAAGCAGAACCACCTGGGACAGGTTGAGGCAGCCCGACTGCCTGTGGGGTATGGGACAGGAGGCTTTCCAGTGGCTTGGCACGAGTCTAGGGGGATCCCCGTCCTGGCATTCAGCCTGCCTATACCCTTCGGGGCCGGCCACCTGCCCCTCCTTGTTGGTTTTCCTCTTTGTCCCGGTGTTCCTATTAGGAGTCCCGGCAGAGGACTGGGACAGCCACAGTCCGTTGGACAGCTGGAGTGTGGTTCTGGAGTAATTGCCCTGAAGTAGCTGCAGGGCACCTGCCCTTTGGATCCAAACCCAACTAACCTCCAGCGGCTCGGGAGGCTGGCCGAGGAGGCGGGGTGTCGGGGGTGACCTGAGGGGTACCAGCAGGTGGGGACGGAAGGGGACAGCAGAAGCAGATGCCCCTTCGCACTTCCTGCTATTCTCCCCACTTCCTGTGGCCCAGAATTTGAAAGGGTGGGAGGAATTGTGCCAAGTCAGCAGCACCCCTGTGGTCCATCCGTCTCCCTCCCTGAACCACACAGCGGAAATCTTGGGCCTCCCTCAAGTCAGCGACTTCCCCTTTCTCTGTGTTTAACCCCTAATCCCGGACACCAGTCCTCCCTCTGACCACCTCTCCAGTACCCGTGGACTGGGTGCTCAGGCACCTGTGCTTTCCTGCTCTGTGGGTGGGGAGTGGTGGAGAGTGGTGGGGCTGGTAGAATGTCTGGCACAACCAGTGACAGCTCAGAACCAGGCCCCCATTTCTGCTGCTCTCCGGAGAGAAGCAAATTGCCCCAATCTTTTTCCTCTTTTGCTCCTGCTCTCCAGAGACTCAGGCATTCACCCCCTGGGCTGTTGGGTCACAACAGGAAGTGGATTTTGCTAGAGACCAGAAAAAGAGAACTCGGGGTGTCAGTGGAAGGAAGGAGCCTCGATTGCACAGAAAACATCCGGGGAGTGGATGGCGTGCCCAGGGCAGATAACAGCCTCCCCTCACCCCGGAGAAGAGAGGTAAGGCCTTGAATTAGGGAGGGTCTCCAAGCACTCTGCTCCCCAAAACGAAGCTATTGCTCCTAGCAACCTCAGACGAGGCAGAAGTTTGGAAGCAGAACCACCTGGGACAGGTTGAGGCAGCCCGACTGCCTGTGGGGTATGGGACAGGAGGCTTTCCAGTGGCTTGGCACGAGTCTAGGGGGATCCCCGTCCTGGCATTCAGCCTGCCTATACCCTTCGGGGCCGGCCACCTGCTCCTCCTTCCTCCGCCCCTGCATCGCAGGCTGCATGGGAGCAGCACACAGTCGTTCGGCCCCCGTGTCTTTACGAGAACCCCGATGCAGGCTTCCTGATCCCCTTCGGCCCTCGCTTTCTGCAGGGGCTGTGCCATGCGTTACCCTCATTATCCTCGAAGATCTAGACGTGCGGCCCCGGATGGCTGCCCCCTAGGGACCCAGGCGTCCGGCTCCCGGATTCTCTCCCAGGTGTCCCTGTCTGGGGACCGTCCCGGCACCCGCCCGGAGTGGCCGCCCGCGTCCCGCCGCGTGGCCCCACCTCTCTTACCTGGTCCCGGGCTTCTCCCCCATGGTGCGCGCGCCTGCCCGGTTCGCAGCTAGCTCGCAACCTCCTAGCCCGCTGCCAGGTCCCTGCTCCTCCCCGCGCCACTGCGCACGCGCGCCCCCGCTCTTTCTCCCCTCCTCTCCCCCCTCCCTTCCCCGCCCTAGGATCCTGGGGAACCAAGGCCAGATGCGTCAGCCCGGATCGCGCGCGCCACGGAGCTGCCCGCCCTCTCCTCGCAGACAGGCGCGGTGATTGGCTCCGCCCGCCCCCTTCGCCCTCGGTTCCCACCCTTGCCGAGGGATCCCTCCCTGCTGCCGGCGGTCTCTGCACCCTGCTCCTCCCGCCCATGTCTCCTCCCCTCCTCAGCCGATTAGGAACTGATTGGGCCCCCTCTAACGAAGGCGCCCGCCTTCCAGGAGACTAGAACCTTCTGATTGGCTCCCTGCATCTAGGAGCCTGCAGGGGTCCCCTCCCCTTTGTTTGCTTTCTCTTTGGCGTTGGAGGCTAGAGGCTGGTGAGGGCGGTGTGTGAACCTGCACACAGTCTAGGAAGGAGGTTGAGGGGATGCACACGTGGATGAGCGGTTCCAGTTGCGTGATGCTCGCCTGTTGCGCGCCGCTCACCCCAGAGCTTGCAGCCGTCTTTGGCCCTCCTCTTGCTTCTTTATTATTGTGGTGTGTCAGCTCCCTCTGGTGTCTCTCTTGGATCTTTGCAAGGTTGCGTGTGTGCGTGCTAAATCGTTTCTTTTCCTAAGTGGGACAGGTGGGACCATGCGGGGTATGGCTTTCCAGTGGCTTGGCACGAGTCTAGGGGGATCCCCGTCCTGGCATTCAGCCTGCCTATACCCTTCGGGGCCGGCCACCTGCTCCTCCTTCCTCCGCCCCTGCATCGCAGGCTGCATGGGAGCAGCACACAGTCGTTCGGCCCCCGTGTCTTTACGAGAACCCCGATGCAGGCTTCCTGATCCCCTTCGGCCCTCGCTTTCTGCAGGGGCTGTGCCATGCGTTACCCTCATTATCCTCGAAGATCTAGACGTGCGGCCCCGGATGGCTGCCCCCTAGGGACCCAGGCGTCCGGCTCCCGGATTCTCTCCCAGGTGTCCCTGTCTGGGGACCGTCCCGGCACCCGCCCGGAGTGGCCGCCCGCGTCCCGCCGCGTGGCCCCACCTCTCTTACCTGGTCCCGGGCTTCTCCCCCATGGTGCGCGCGCCTGCCCGGTTCGCAGCTAGCTCGCAACCTCCTAGCCCGCTGCCAGGTCCCTGCTCCTCCCCGCGCCACTGCGCACGCGCGCCCCCGCTCTTTCTCCACTCCTCTCCCCCCTCCCTTCCCCGCCCTAGGATCCTGGGGAACCAAGGCCAGATGCGTCAGCCCGGATCGCGCGCGCCACGGAGCTGCCCGCCCTCTCCTCGCAGACAGGCGCGGTGATTGGCTCCGCCCGCCCCCTTCGCCCTCGGTTCCCACCCTTGCCGAGGGATCCCTCCCTGCTGCCGGCGGTCTCTGCACCCTGCTCCTCCCGCCCATGTCTCCTCCCCTCCTCAGCCGATTAGGAACTGATTGGGCCCCCTCTAACGAAGGCGCCCGCCTTCCAGGAGACTAGAACCTTCTGATTGGCTCCCTGCATCTAGGAGCCTGCAGGGGTCCCCTCCCCTTTGTTTGCTTTCTCTTTGGCGTTGGAGGCTAGAGGCTGGTGAGGGCGGTGTGTGAACCTGCACACAGTCTAGGAAGGAGGTTGAGGGGATGCACACGTGGATGAGCGGTTCCAGTTGCGTGATGCTCGCCTGTTGCGCGCCGCTCACCCCAGAGCTTGCAGCCGTCTTTGGCCCTCCTCTTGCTTCTTTATTATTGTGGTGTGTCAGCTCCCTCTGGTGTCTCTCTTGGATCTTTGCAAGGTTGCGTGTGTGCGTGCTAAATCGTTTCTTTTCCTAAATTCTTTTACTACCCTTCTCCATCCATTCATCAGAGTTAACATCCATTCATGCATCCATCCGTACGTACATTTTCTATGTCTATTTTGTGCTAATCACTATACTAGGCAGTGAAGACTCAGACATGAATTAACATCGCCCCTGCCTTTTTCGTATGGTTGAAGAGACATATGAAGAAGTATTATGATTCCAGGAATGCTATAATAGAGGCATGACTCAGAATATAAAGTGACTCCCAGCGCTTGACTGGGGGAGGGATGGAGGCAGTGCAGGTTGTCCAGAGGAGGGGACATTTGAGGACAATTTTTCTGAAAAGTGGGCAGAAGTTGAGAAAGAATATTCCAGAGAGAGAGAAAGGCAAGGCACATCCTGTTCTGAGGTATTTGTAGGGTTCGAGGGCAGAAGCAATAAGGCTGAGGAGGATGACTGGAACAGTGCCAAGGATTTTGTATAGCAAGTGGAGCAATAAGGCTTCCCAGGTGGTGCAGCGGTGAGGAATTTGCTTACCAATGCGGGAGACATGGATTCGACCCCTGGGTTGGGAATATCCCCTGGGAGAGGCAATGGCAACCCATTCCAGTATTCTTGCGCGGAAAATCCCATGGACAGAGGAGCCTGGCAGGCTGCAGTCCGTGAGGTTACAAGAGAGTCAGACATGATTGAGCAGCTACAGGAATGAGTCAGGCCCTCCCCTGGAGGAGGGCACATGGATCCAGTAGTGGTTTCTTTTAAGCCAAGGAGTAGCATGATGAGACTTCTCCTTTAGGAAGTTGATTCTGGGCAAGGTGGAGGGAGTGGGGCACCACCATCATAGACTAAAACTAATCAAGGAGAGAAGATGAACAGTAGAGTGGAAGGGAGGCAGGGGCCAGGCTGAACGGTCATTTCTAGGGCAAGACTGGGGGAGGATGGTGGATGATGGACATTGCTGGACTTAAGAAGCTAACGTATTCTCTTTCTTCCATCTGTTTGCCCACACTCCCCCGTCTTCCCCAAATGAACTAGCTTCATTCTCCACCTTTCCGTGCAACAGACAGTAATGTGCACAAGTTCCTGTGGTCATCTTTAGGGTCAAATACAGGCCTTACCAGCTGCCACCTCCCACCCTCAGGTCTCCTACCACCTTCTAAGCTCACTCTTCATCCCCTTCAAGCTTTACCTCGTATATTTCTTTCGGATTCATGAATCACTTTTGTCAAAGGCTCATGTCAAAGGCTAATGAGATCTACATTGCTACATATCTAAAGTGATTTTGGAACTGAAAGGCAGTGATCTGCATGGGATTAAAGCTACTTACTATGTTAAGAGATACGAATGTAAGGACAACTTCAGAAAGATGTTAAAGAAGACCAGAAATAATGAAAAAGATGCACCACGTAAAGGGAGTGGGGAAACCCATCATTAGAAAGACAGCACTTCTCCTCATATTGTTTATAAGCGTAATGCCATCTCAAGATAAAAATGAGATGTTTTGGGGAGGGAACCAGATGTTAAACATAATCAAAAGAGTCAACTTGCAAGTATCAGTCCAGTTCAATTCAGTCACTCAGTTGTGTCCGACTCCTTGCAACCCCATGGACTATAGCGCACCAGGCTTCCCTGTCCTTCACCATCTCCTTCCGGAGCTTGCTCAAACTCATGTCCATTGACTCAGTGAGGCTATCCAACCATCTCCTCCTCTGTCGCCCCCTTCTCCTTTTGCCTTCTATTCTTTCCAGCCTCAGGGTCTTTTCCAATGAGTCATCTCTTTGCATAAAGTGCCCAAAGTACTGGAGCTTCAGCTTCGGAATCTGTCCTTCCAATGAATATTCAGGGCTGATTTCCTTTAGGAATGACTGGTTTGATCTTCTTGCAGTCCAAGGGACTCTCAAGAGCCTTCTCCAACACCACAGTTTAAAATGATCAATTCTTAGGTGCTCAGCCTTCTTTGGGGTTCAACGCTCACCATTCATACATGACTACTGGAAAAATCATAGCTTTGACTATCTGGACTTATAGTCAGGAAAATTCTGAAAAACTGGAGTAAAGCAGGCATTTATCTTACCAGATAGTTTCTTATGATAATTAAAATTGTTATGTATGGGGCTTCCCTGGTGGTCCAGTGGGTAAAGACATCGCCTTGCAGTGCAAGGGGCGCCGGTTCGAGCCCTGGCCTGGGAAGATTCCACGTGCCGCGGAGCGGCTGGACCAATGTGTCTAACTACCCAGCAGGAGCTCTGGAGCGCGTGCGCCCAGAGCTGGTGCTCTGCGACGAGAAAGGCCACGGCGATGGGAGACCCACACAGGCCAGAGAACAAAGATGGATGATGAAAGACCAATAGAAGTGGCAAAAAAAAAAATTGTTATGTATGATTGTTATGAGTGAAATCATACTAAATGCAGCAATGAAACAGTATAGTGTCCAGATACAGACATGGGGGTGGGGTGGGGGGTTTCCTGGTGGCTCACTGGTAAAGCATGTACCTACAGTGCAGGAGGTGCAGGAGACTAGCATTGGATCCCTGGGCCCGGAAGATCCCCCATTGGGGGAGAGCATGGCGCACGCCAGTATTCTTGCCCGGAAAATCCCACGGACAGAGGAGCCTGGAGGGCTATGGTCCATGGGGTCACAAAGATTCCAGGAGAACTGAAGATCCTGAGCAGGCACACACAGACCAACGTGGCAGTATTTCAAGTTCATAGAAACATAGTAACAGATTGACTGGATAGATAGAATTGGGACAATTGGCTGTCCGTTTGGGGGAAGAAAAGTTACACCTCACACACCTTAAATTCTAAATAGTTTAAGACCTAAATGCACTAAATAAAACTGTTGTAAAATAAACTCTGTATCTATATGTTTGTGCTTAGACTAATATTAGGAAACTATGCCCATTACTGGGGGGAAGGACTTAGGTGGAGAGGAAGTTTCTTTTTTAGACTTTATGCCCTCTTTGAATTTGGCGCATGTATTGTATCGTTTCTCTCGTTGTAAATGTAGTTAACAATGCCTGTAATTTCAGACGGGGAAACCAGTTCCTTAAGTAGCAGTGATGCCTGGACTGAAAGTGTGCAGAGACTCCACTACGTTGGTGGTGGCGGTTTAGTCGTATCCGACTCTTGCGCCCCCAAGGACCGAAGCCCGCCAGGCTCCTCTGTACAGTAAAGGCTGGCGTTTGGACTCTGGCGCCTTTACTCCTAACCACGTGCTCTTTCAGCGCCGTCGGCCCGCCCACAGCCGGCCCTCCACCCGGCCCAACCGCCAGGCCTTGACGGCCCGGGAGCCAAGCACCGCCCCCGGCCCCGGCGGCCCGGGCCTTCCACGCCGCGCATGTGCACTCTCCGCGGGCGCGCGGCATCCAACGCGCAGGACCCAGGAGCCCCCTATGCACGCCCCTTCCCCTCTGGGCGTCCGTCGCCGTGTGTTTGCGTCATCGCCGCACGCCGCCACTGAAGCCCGGGTGAAGATGGCGGCAGCCGTTCTTAGCGGGTCCTCTGCGGGCTCCGCCGCTGGGGTTCCCGGGGGCGTCGGGGGTCTCTCGGCGGTGGCCTCGGGTCCCCGTCTCCGCCTGCTGCTGCTGGAGAGCGTGTCGGGGTTGCTGCAGCCGCGAAGGGGGTCCGTCGTTTCTCCCGTGCGTCCCCCAGCCCGCTCGGCCCCACATTTGCCGGGGCTCATGTGCCTGTTGCGGCTACATGGGACGGTGGGCGGGGCCCAGGTGAGTCTAGCAGCGGGCCCGCGGCCCTGTTAGAAGCCTGGCGCAGCTCGTTTTGCGCGGGGGTCTCGTTGCCCTGTAGCTGCAGTGGGGCGCTGGGGAGAGGGAAGGGGATGGAGGCAGAAAGCAGGTCCAGATAGCAACTGGATGAGATTCACGCACTGTATCAGCCGGGAGTAGAAGAAACTCAAGGAAGAGGAAGGGCCTCGTGTTCTCTGTTGCTGGGCTATCGGTAGACGTTCACGAATGGGTTCGATCCCAGGCCCATCACTTACTAGATGTTTGATTTTTTTTTAGCGTCTTCTTCCTTCGGCAGTATCTGTTTTGGGGATTGTTTATATTGAGTGAATGGGCGATTCTGGGCGCTCTAGGTATAGAGTCGGTGGCAATGAACAAATGTTATGAAAAACTGTGAGAATTGTATAGTAGGGTCCTTTAACCTTTTAACCTAATCTGGAACACGGAGAGATTTTTCTGAGATATCAGAGTTTAAGCTAAGGTCCTCAAGGATGAGTAGGGGGTTTGGTAGGGGAAGAAAATGGAAGGGGTGGTTTGGTCATCAGAGAGCTTCTTTGGGAAGGTCCTCTGGTAGGAACTGAAAAGAAGGCCGTGGCGCTTGGGGTTCAGAGATGAAGTTTCAGGAAACAAAGTGGGTGTCACGAGGTGGGTAGGCTGTGGACTGGTCGTTCAGCGCTTTGTATTTTGGCCTAGGAGGTCCTTTGTATGCAGAGTAGAGGCTTCCTTCCAGGAAGAGGGTTGTCACAACCTGCTGTGTGTAGTTCAATTTTCCCCGATGTGTGCCCCCTGATGAGCCTGCCTCGGGCGTCCGTCGCCGTGTGTTTGCGTCAGCCGCGAAGCCCGGGTGAAGATGGCGGCAGCCGTTCTTAGCGGGTCCTCTGCGGGCTCCGCCGCTGGGGTTCCGGGCGTCGGGGTCTCTCGGCGGTGGCCTCGGGTCCCCGTCTCCGCCTGCTGCTGGAGAGCGTGTCGGGGTTGCTGCAGCCGCGAAGGGGGTCCGTCGTTTCTCCCGTGCGTCCCCCAGCCCGCTCGGCCCCACATTTGCCGGGGCTCATGTGCCTGTTGCGGCTACATGGGACGGTGGGCGGGGCCCAGGTGAGTCTAGCAGCGGGCCCGCGGCCCTGTTAGAAGCCTGGCGCAGCTCGTTTTGCGCGGGGGTCTCGTTGCCCTGTAGCTGCAGTGGGGCGCTGGGGAGAGGGAAGGGGATGGAGGCAGAAAGCAGGTCCAGATAGCAACTGGATGAGATTCACGCACTGTATCAGCCGGGAGTAGAAGAAACTCAAGGAAGAGGAAGGGCCTCGTGTTCTCTGTTGCTGGGCTATCGGTAGACGTTCACGAATGGGTTCGATCCCAGGCCCATCACTTACTAGATGTTTGATTTTTTTTTAGCGTCTTCTTCCTTCGGCAGTATCTGTTTTGGGGATTGTTTATATTGAGTGAATGGGCGATTCTGGGCGCTCTAGGTATAGAGTCGGTGGCAATGAACAAATGTTATGAAAAACTGTGAGAATTGTATAGTAGGGTCCTTTAACCTTTTAACCTAATCTGGAACACGGAGAGATTTTTCTGAGATATCAGAGTTTAAGCTAAGGTCCTCAAGGATGAGTAGGGGGTTTGGTAGGGGAAGAAAATGGAAGGGGTGGTTTGGTCATCAGAGAGCTTCTTTGGGAAGGTCCTCTGGTAGGAACTGAAAAGAAGGCCGTGGCGCTTGGGGTTCAGAGATGAAGTTTCAGGAAACAAAGTGGGTGTCACGAGGTGGGTAGGCTGTGGACTGGTCGTTCAGCGCTTTGTATTTTGGCCTAGGAGGTCCTTTGTATGCAGAGTAGAGGCTTCCTTCCAGGAAGAGGGTTGTCACAACCTGCTGTGTGTGGTTCAATCATCTTAGCCCCAGATTTATCAGTGATGACCTCATTAAACATTAGTCCTTACGGAGGGTGATGAGCCTGAGCCTAGTGATCCATGTGGTTCCTAAGCGTGTTTGAAATACTATCATCTCTTTTTGCTTATAAGTGTGTGATTTCCTTCATCGTCTCTTTCAAGTCTTCCCCTCCTTCCTCAGGATGAGCTACGTGAACTTACTGCCTTGCTTATTTTGAGTGTGTGAAGTCTAAAAACATTCCTTTTTTTTTCTTTTTAAAAATTTTTTTACAGCGTTTTGTTGTTTACTGCCACCCATTAACCCTGAATCCGCCGTAGGTCTACATGTCTCTCCCCCAAACATCCCCCCATCTCCCGCCCCACCCCACCCTTCCAGGCCGCCACAGAACCCCCATTTGAGATCCCCTAGTCCCACAACATATTCCCCTTCCTCTCCCCAATGTCTGTAAGACTGTAGAAACATTGTTTTTATTTGAAGTACAGTTGACTTACAATGTATCAATTCTTCCTCTACAGCAGAGTGACTCAGTCATACACGTATGTGTTCTTTTTTATGTTCTTTTCTGTTATCACAAGATATTGGATGTAGTTCCTCGTGCTACACAGTGGGACCTTGTTGTTTACCTAGCCTTTATGGCGTAGTTGTGTCTACCAGCCCCAGACTCCTGGTCCATCCCTTCCCTACCCTCCCTTCCCTTAGAAGTGTTTTGAGTAAGGAAACTTAAGGGTGATGCGGGAAATGCCTTTAATATTGTTTGTATTATATTTTGGGAGTATATCTTGCCTTGAATGTTTTTCTACTTGTGTGGGTTATATTGAATTTCCATGTGTGGAACCGTGTGGTGGGTTTCGACCGCTTCCTTGTAGATTTTCATTCAACAGACATTTATTATCTGTTATACATAAGCTACGGATTCAGGTAGATGAGTAAGACGCTAACCTAGTTTCTACAAAAGAAGGCCGTGGCGCTTGGGGTTCAGAGATGAAGTTTCAGGAAACAAAGTGGGTGTCACGAGGTGGGTAGGCTGTGGACTGGTCGTTCAGCGCTTTGTATTTTGGCCTAGGAGGTCCTTTGTATGCAGAGTAGAGGCTTCCTTCCAGGAAGAGGGTTGTCACAACCTGCTGTGTGTGGTTCAATCATCTTAGCCCCAGATTTATCAGTGATGACCTCATTAAACATTAGTCCTTACGGAGGGTGATGAGCCTGAGCCTAGTGATCCATGTGGTTCCTAAGCGTGTTTGAAATACTATCATCTCTTTTTGCTTATAAGTGTGTGATTTCCTTCATCGTCTCTTTCAAGTCTTCCCCTCCTTCCTCAGGATGAGCTACGTGAACTTACTGCCTTGCTTATTTTGAGTGTGTGAAGTCTAAAAACATTCCTTTTTTTTTCTTTTTAAAAATTTTTTTACAGCGTTTTGTTGTTTACTGCCACCCATTAACCCTGAATCCGCCGTAGGTCTACATGTCTCTCCCCCAAACATCCCCCCATCTCCCGCCCCACCCCACCCTTCCAGGCTGCCACAGAACCCCCATTTGAGATCCCCTAGTCCCACAACATATTCCCCTTCCTCTCCCCAATGTCTGTAAGACTGTAGAAACATTGTTTTTATTTGAAGTACAGTTGACTTACAATGTATCAATTCTTCCTCTACAGCAGAGTGACTCAGTCATACACGTATGTGTTCTTTTTTATGTTCTTTTCTGTTATCACAAGATATTGGATGTAGTTCCTCGTGCTACACAGTGGGACCTTGTTGTTTACCTAGCCTTTATGGCGTAGTTGTGTCTACCAGCCCCAGACTCCTGGTCCATCCCTTCCCTACCCTCCCTTCCCTTAGAAGTGTTTTGAGTAAGGAAACTTAAGGGTGATGCGGGAAATGCCTTTAATATTGTTTGTATTATATTTTGGGAGTATATCTTGCCTTGAATGTTTTTCTACTTGTGTGGGTTATATTGAATTTCCATGTGTGGAACCGTGTGGTGGGTTTCGACCGCTTCCTTGTAGATTTTCATTCAACAGACATTTATTATCTGTTATACATAAGCTACGGATTCAGGTAGATGAGTAAGACGCTAACCTTTTCCTCGGAGAATTTCTAGCTGAGAATTGAAGCTAAGTGAATAGGCCTGGAGCCTCAGCGACAGAGATCGGTTGATTGGTGTGTCCACCTCATCTTAATCACCAGCTTTGCTCTCCCACAGGTATTGTAAACTCAGTAGTTCCAACAGGGAACTATCTTAGCGGAGTTCACGGTTTCTGGCTTGCGTCACAGCAGCAGGTCTTCTGACTGGTCTCCTTGCTCCCACTCTTGCTCTTTTAGTCAGTTACCCACAGCTGATCCTGTTTGTAAAATTCTGATCTCGTTTGTTGCCTTAAGGCACCTGGGTTTTCCTGCCTCCTCAGCTTTGTCTTGTGCTTGGATTCCCTCCCCGCGCTGCCTCTCCATTCCCCACCCCCAGATCTTTTCCACTCCTCGTTTGTCACTGCCTCTTTCCAGACCGCATATGATTGTCTGCTGTGTATTACTCCATATTGAAATTATCTATTCATTTTTCATTTACACTTAGTACTTACACAGCTTGGCTTTGATTTGTTTTTGTGATGTTGTTAAAAAAATTTTATGGAAAATTTCAGATGATACAAAAATAGAGAAAATAGTGTTTAAACAAAGAAAGTATTTTGGGCTGCGCTGTGTCTCCTCTGGGTCTTCGTTGCTGCGTTGGGCTTTCTCTAGCGGCAGGAAGGGGGAACTACTTCTAATTAGAGTGTGCGGGCTTCTCCTTGCAGTGGCTTCTTCTGTTTGGTGCACGGGCTCTAGAGCGCGTGGGCTTCAGTCGTTGTGCACACCGGCTTGTGGGACCTTCCTGGAGCAGGGCTCAAACCCCTGTCCCCTGCAGTGGCAGGCAGATTCTGAGCCAGTGGATAGCCACGGACGTTCAAGACACACCTTGGAAGACAGTGTCTTGTTTCACCTTGTGTCCTTCGGGTTTTGTACTGTTCCATTCTGTAGCCAGTAGTTAGTGATCGTTTTAAAAATACCACCGAGATTAGAGAATGCTATGGACAGAGGAGCCTGGCGGGCTACAGACCATGGGGCGGGAAAGAGCTGGACCCGGCGGAGGGACTAGCACTTCCTGTGAGATTGGAGCATTCTCCTGCTTAAAACCACCCGGTGGCTTCCTGCAGCAGGCCTCGCCTCGCGTGGCCTGTGCCCCTCCTCCCGCCCCGCTCCGGGCCTGCCTGCGCTGCGCTCCGGCCACCCAGGCTGAGCTCATCTCTGCGGCAGCGGAGCCCGTGACCCCTCACATCCTTCACTCTGCTGAGACTCTCCCGCGGAGGTGAGCTGCTTGCTGAGGTCCCAGCTTCCCCGCCACCATTGCAGAGGAGTCTCTTCTGGGCGCCCTGCTTTAGAATACCAGTGGTCCTTCCCATTTCCATCATGTTCTGTGAGACTGTTCCTTTTTGATGATTTTGTCGTGTTTACCACTATTTGAAATAAATTATCATATTATCATACCCCATGAACAGTATGAAAAGCCACTGAAAGATGTCGACCCTGCTGCCTCTCCATTCCCCACCCCCAGATCTTTTCCACTCCTCGTTTGTCACTGCCTCTTTCCAGACCGCATATGATTGTCTGCTGTGTATTACTCCATATTGAAATTATCTATTCATTTTTCATTTACACTTAGTACTTACACAGCTTGGCTTTGATTTGTTTTTGTGATGTTGTTAAAAAAATTTTATGGAAAATTTCAGATGATACAAAAATAGAGAAAATAGTGTTTAAACAAAGAAAGTATTTTGGGCTGCGCTGTGTCTCCTCTGGGTCTTCGTTGCTGCGTTGGGCTTTCTCTAGCGGCAGGAAGGGGGAACTACTTCTAATTAGAGTGTGCGGGCTTCTCCTTGCAGTGGCTTCTTCTGTTTGGTGCACGGGCTCTAGAGCGCGTGGGCTTCAGTCGTTGTGCACACCGGCTTGTGGGACCTTCCTGGAGCAGGGCTCAAACCCCTGTCCCCTGCAGTGGCAGGCAGATTCTGAGCCAGTGGATAGCCACGGACGTTCAAGACACACCTTGGAAGACAGTGTCTTGTTTCACCTTGTGTCCTTCGGGTTTTGTACTGTTCCATTCTGTAGCCAGTAGTTAGTGATCGTTTTAAAAATACCACCGAGATTAGAGAATGCTATGGACAGAGGAGCCTGGCGGGCTACAGACCATGGGGCGGGAAAGAGCTGGACCCGGCGGAGGGACTAGCACTTCCTGTGAGATTGGAGCATTCTCCTGCTTAAAACCACCCGGTGGCTTCCTGCAGCAGGCCTCGCCTCGCGTGGCCTGTGCCCCTCCTCCCGCCCCGCTCCGGGCCTGCCTGCGCTGCGCTCCGGCCACCCAGGCTGAGCTCATCTCTGCGGCAGCGGAGCCCGTGACCCCTCACATCCTTCACTCTGCTGAGACTCTCCCGCGGAGGTGAGCTGCTTGCTGAGGTCCCAGCTTCCCCGCCACCATTGCAGAGGAGTCTCTTCTGGGCGCCCTGCTTTAGAATACCAGTGGTCCTTCCCATTTCCATCATGTTCTGTGAGACTGTTCCTTTTTGATGATTTTGTCGTGTTTACCACTATTTGAAATAAATTATCATATTATCATACCCCATGAACAGTATGAAAAGCAAAAAGATATGACACTGAAAGATGAACTCCCCAGGTTGGTTGGTGCCCAAAATGCTGGAGAAGAGCAGAGAAATAGCTCTAGAAGGAATGAAAAGGCTGAGCCAGAGTAAAAACAATGCCCCCGGGTGGATGTGTCTGGTAGTGAAAATAAAGCCCACTGTGGCAGAGAACAGTATTGCATTGAAACCTGGAATGTTAGGTCCATGAATCAAGATAAATTGGAAATGGTCAAACAGGAGATGGCAGGAATGAACACTGACATTTTAGCAATTGATGAATTAAAATGGACAGGAATGGGTGAATTTAATTCAGATGACCAATATATCTACTACTGTGGGCAGGCATCCCTTAGAAGAAAGAACAGTGCTTACCAACAAAGGAGTTCAAAATGCAGTACCTGGGTGTAATCTCAAAAATGACAGAATGGCCTCAGCTCCTTTCCAAGGCAGACCCTTCAATATCATAGTAATCCAAGTCTGTGCCCCGACCACTATGCTAAAGAAGCTGGTTTAATGGTTCTGTGAAGACCTACAAGATCTTCTAGAACTAACACCAGAAAAGATGTGCTTTTCATCATTGGGAGTAGAGTGCAGAAGTAGAAAGTCACGAGAGAGCTGGAGTAACAGGCAAGTTTGACCTTGGGGTACAAAATGAAGCAGGTCAAAGGCTAACAGAGTGTTGCCAAGAGAATGACCTTAATGAGCCGGATGACCACGATGGTGTGATCATTCACCTAGAGCCATACATCTTTGAGTTCAAAGTCAAGTGGGCCCTAGAAAGCATTACTACAAACAGCTAGTGGAGGTGATGGAATTCTAGTTGAACTTTTTCAAATATTAAAAGAGGGTGCTTTTAAAGTGCTGTGCCTTCAATATATCAGCATTTTTGGAAAACTCAGCATGGCCTCAGGACTGGAACAGGTCAGTATTCATTCCAATATCAAAAAAGGGCAATGCCAAAGAATGTTCAAACTTGTGTACCAATGCATTCATTTCACATGCTAGCAAAGTAATTTAAAATCCTCCAAGCTAGGCTTCAACAGTACGTGAACTGAGAACTTCCAGATGTACAACTTGAATTTAGAAAAGGCAGAGGAACCAGAGATCAAATTGTCAGCATCCATTGGATCATAGAGCAAGAGAATGCCAGAAAAACATTTATTTCTGCTTCATTGACTACACTAAAGCCTTTGACTGTGGATCACAACAAACTGGGACATTCTGAAAGAAATGGGAATACCGTAAGCCACCTTACTTGCCTCCTGCAAAACCTGTATGAGGACAAGAAGCAACAGTTAGAACTGGACATGGACACGGACTGGTTCCAGATCGGGAAAGGAGTACGTCAAGGCTGTATTTTGTCACCCTGCTTATTTATATGCAGAGTACATTGTGCAAAATGCCAGGCTGGATGAACACTGACATTTTAGCAATTGATGAATTAAAATGGACAGGAATGGGTGAATTTAATTCAGATGACCAATATATCTACTACTGTGGGCAGGCATCCCTTAGAAGAAAGAACAGTGCTTACCAACAAAGGAGTTCAAAATGCAGTACCTGGGTGTAATCTCAAAAATGACAGAATGGCCTCAGCTCCTTTCCAAGGCAGACCCTTCAATATCATAGTAATCCAAGTCTGTGCCCCGACCACTATGCTAAAGAAGCTGGTTTAATGGTTCTGTGAAGACCTACAAGATCTTCTAGAACTAACACCAGAAAAGATGTGCTTTTCATCATTGGGAGTAGAGTGCAGAAGTAGAAAGTCACGAGAGAGCTGGAGTAACAGGCAAGTTTGACCTTGGGGTACAAAATGAAGCAGGTCAAAGGCTAACAGAGTGTTGCCAAGAGAATGACCTTAATGAGCCGGATGACCACGATGGTGTGATCATTCACCTAGAGCCATACATCTTTGAGTTCAAAGTCAAGTGGGCCCTAGAAAGCATTACTACAAACAGCTAGTGGAGGTGATGGAATTCTAGTTGAACTTTTTCAAATATTAAAAGAGGGTGCTTTTAAAGTGCTGTGCCTTCAATATATCAGCATTTTTGGAAAACTCAGCATGGCCTCAGGACTGGAACAGGTCAGTATTCATTCCAATATCAAAAAAGGGCAATGCCAAAGAATGTTCAAACTTGTGTACCAATGCATTCATTTCACATGCTAGCAAAGTAATTTAAAATCCTCCAAGCTAGGCTTCAACAGTACGTGAACTGAGAACTTCCAGATGTACAACTTGAATTTAGAAAAGGCAGAGGAACCAGAGATCAAATTGTCAGCATCCATTGGATCATAGAGCAAGAGAATGCCAGAAAAACATTTATTTCTGCTTCATTGACTACACTAAAGCCTTTGACTGTGGATCACAACAAACTGGGACATTCTGAAAGAAATGGGAATACCGTAAGCCACCTTACTTGCCTCCTGCAAAACCTGTATGAGGACAAGAAGCAACAGTTAGAACTGGACATGGAACGACGGACTGGTTCCAGATTGGGAAAGAAGTATGTCAAGGCTGTATATTGTCACCCTGCTTATTTATATGCAGAGTACATTGTGCAAAATGCCAGGCTGGATGAAGCACACGCTGGAATTAAGATTGCCGGGAGAAATGGCAATAACGTCACATATGCAGACGACACTACCCTTATGGCAAAAAACAAAGAGGAGCTAAAGAGCCTCTTGATAAAGGTGAAAGAGGAGAGTGAAATAGCTGACCAAAGACTCAACATTCAAAAAACGAAGATCATGGCATCCAGTCCCATTGCTTCCTGGCAAGTAGATGGGCAAACAATGGAAACAGTGAAAGACTTTATTTTCTTGGGCTCTAAAATCACTGCAGATGGTAACTGGAGCCATGAAATTAAAAGATGCTTGCTCCTTGGAAGAAAAACTGTGACAAACCTAGACAGCATATTAGAAAGCAGAGACATCACTTTGCTGATTAAAGTCTGTATAGTCAAAGCTATGCTTTTCCTAGTAGTCATGTATGAATTACGAGAGTTGAACCCCAAAGAAGGCTCAGCGCCAAAGAATTAATGCCTTTGAACCGTGGTGTTGGAGAAGGCTCTTGAGAGTCCCTTGGACTGCAAGGAGATCAAACCAATCAATCCTAAAGGAAATCAACCCTGAATATTCATTGGAAGGATGGATGCTGAAGCTGAAGCTCCAGTACTTTGGCCACCCGATGTGAAGAGACAACTCACTGGAAAGACCCTGATGTTGGGAAGAATAGAAGGCAAAAGGAGAAGGGGGCAACAGAGGAGGAGATGGTCAGATAGCCTCACTGAGTCAATGGACATGAGTTTGAGCAGGCTCCAGGAAGAGATGGTGAAGGACAGGGAAGCCTGGTGTGCTGCAATCCGTGCGGTCACAAAGAGTTGGATACAACTGAACTGAACATATTATCTGCTGTGTTTTCTTTTCTTTTTTAAACATTTATTTTCTTTATTTATCTTTTGGGGAGTGAGGTGGGAAGGGAGGGGGATAGGCGGGCCACTTCTATTGGTGTTTCATTTATCTGTTTCCATCCGTCTTTGTTCTTTTGGCTCCTGTGGGCCTCCCATCGCAGTGGCCTCTGTTGTCGCAGAGCACGGGCTCTGGGCACATGCGCTCCAGAGGTCCGGCTCGGTGATTAGACACATCGGTGCAGCCCGCTCCGCGGCACGTGGGATCTTCCCAGGCCAGGGCTCGAACCAGTGTCCCTTGCACTGCAAGGCGGTGTCCTTTCCCACTGGACCACCAGGGAAGCCCAGCATTGGTACACTCTTATTCTAATTTTATCAGTGTGAAAAGTGTCCTTTGTAGCAAGAGAAAAATTTCTTATGATCTTAACATTTTCGTTTTAGTTATTTCATAGGATGTCCCTCAGGTTTTGTCTGTTGCTTTCTGATGATTAAATTCAGGTTGTGCATTTGGGGCAGGAATACTGCAGAAGTGATGTGTGACTTTCTTGTCACTTCTTAGCAGGCGGCACATACTGTCTCTTGTCCCATTACTGGTCATGTTAACTGACCACGGGTGAGGGTGATATTTGCCAGGTTTCTTCTTATAAAGTGTATTTTTTTTCCTGTGAGGAGATTGGGTAATCTTGTCTCTCAGGCCATTCCCCTTTCACCACTTGTTCTTTAAAGATAGTTGCTCCCTGTTCCCTCCCAACCCCTACCCTTCAGCCTCAGGCAAATCTACTTTTCTTTCTATAGGTTTGCCTACTCTGACCACTTCATAGAAGTGAATCATAGGACACGTGGCTTTTGGAATCTGACTTCTCTCCCTTAGCGTAATGTCTTGAAGGTTCATCCCCACCTCACAGCTTCGTTCCTTTTTATGTGCTGAGTTGCTCAGCTGTGTCCAGTTCTTTGCGACCTGATGGAATGTAACCTGCCTGGCTTCTCTGTCCATGGCATTCAGGAATATTAAAGGGGGCTGCCATGCCCTCCTCCAGGGGATCTTCCCAATCCAGGAATCAAACCCAGGTCTCCCGCATTATAGGCAGATTCTTTACCATCTGAGCCAGTAGGGAAGCCTAGGGAGGCCTTTTTATGGCCTAGTAATATTCCATCGTGTGGGTATACTCTGTTTTGTTGATCCACTAATGGCAGATGGACGTTTGTGTTGTTTCCACTTTCTGGCTGTATGAGTAATGCTGCTGTGAACATTCATGAACAAGTTCTTCTACATATATATATATATATATACATTTAATTTTATATGTATAATTTTATTTTTTTGGCTGTGCTAGGTCTTCATTGCTGTGTGGGCTTTTTTTTTTTTTTAGAAACATTAAGCAGTAAATAACCAGTGTAGGTTTTTTGTTTTTTTTTTTTAAGATTATTTATTTATTTATTTACTTTGGGCGGGGGTCGGGTTGGGGAGGGAGGAGAGTAGGCGGGCCACTTTTATTGGTCTTTCATTTCTCTATTTTCATTCGTCTTCGTTCTTTGGCTCCTGTGGGCCTCCTATCACGGTGGCGTCTGTCGTTGCAGAGCACCGGCTCTGGGCGCATGCGCTCCAGGGCTCCGGCTCAGTGATTGGACACATCAGTCCAGCCGCTCCGCGGCACGTGGGATCTTCCCAGGCCAGGGTTGTGTGGGCTTTTTTTTAAAGCTGTGGCAAACAGCTGTTCTTTGGTTGCCGTGTGCAGCCTTCTCATTCCAGTGCCCTTTGTTGCGGAGCATAGGCTCTAGGGCGGATGGGCGTGGGCACTTGCGGCCCCCGGGCTCCAGAGTGCAGGAACAGTAGTCGTGGCGCACGGGCTTAGTTGCTCCACTGCATGTGGAATCGTCCTGGGTCAGGGGTCAAACGTGTGTCTCCTGCGTTTTCCAGCCGAGTCTTGACCACTGAACGGCCCCGGCAGCCCTGTGTATGAGTTCTGATTGAGAACATATGTTTTCATTCCTCTTGGGCATATATACTTAGGAGTGGAACTGACTTCTCTCTCTTAGCGTAATGTCTTGAAGGTTCATCCCCACCTCACAGCTTCGTTCCTTTTATGTGCTGAGCTGCTCAGCTCTGTGCCGTTCTTTTCGACCTGCTGGAATGTAACCTGCCTGGCTTCTCTGTCCATGGCATTCAGGAATATTAAAGGGGGCTGCCATGCCCTCCTCCAGGGGATCTTCCCAATCCAGGAATCAAACCCAGGTCTCCCGCATTATAGGCAGATTCTTTACCATCTGAGCCAGTAGGGAAGCCTAGGGAGGCCTTTTTATGGCCTAGTAATATTCCATCGTGTGGGTATACTCTGTTTTGTTGATCCACTAATGGCAGATGGACGTTTGTGTTGTTTCCACTTTCTGGCTGTATGAGTAATGCTGCTGTGAACATTCATGAACAAGTTCTTCTACATATATATATATATACATTTAATTTTATATGTATAATTTTATTTATTTTTTTGGCTGTGCTAGGTCTTCATTGCTGTGTGGGCTTTTTTTTTTTTTTTAGAAACATTAAGCAGTAAATAACCAATGTAGGTTTTTTGTTTTTTTTTTTTAAGATTATTTATTTATTTATTTACTTTGGGCGGGGGTCGGGTTGGGGAGGGAGGAGAGTAGGCGGGCCACTTTTATTGGTCTTTCATTTCTCTATTTTCATTCGTCTTCGTTCTTTGGCTCCTGTGGGCCTCCCATCACGGTGGCGTCTGTCGTTGCAGAGCACCGGCTCTGGGCGCATGCGCTCCAGGGCTCCGGCTCAGTGATTGGACACATCAGTCCAGCCGCTCCGCGGCACGTGGGATCTTCCCAGGCCAGGGTTGTGTGGGCTTTTTTTTAAAGCTGTGGCAAACAGCTGTTCTTTGGTTGCCGTGTGCAGCCTTCTCATTCCAGTGCCCTTTGTTGCGGAGCATAGGCTCTAGGGCGGATGGGTGTGGGCACTTGCGGCCCCCGGGCTCCAGAGTGCAGGAACAGTAGTCGTGGCGCACGGGCTTAGTTGCTCCACTGCATGTGGAATCGTCCTGGGTCAGGGGTCAAACGTGTGTCTCCTGCGTTTTCCAGCCGAGTCTTGACCACTGAACGGCCCCGGCAGCCCTGTGTATGAGTTCTGATTGAGAACATATGTTTTCATTCCTCTTGGGCATATATACTTAGGAGTGGAATTGCTGGGTCATAGGTGAACTATATTTAACTTTTTTTTTTTTAATTTTGGCCTCTTTTATTGATTTCCTGTTTATTTGTTTTTCATCCGTCTTTGTTCTTTGGCCTGTGTGGGCCTCCCACTGCAGTGGGCTCTCTCGTCGCAGAGCACCAGCTCCAGGCGCATGCGCTCCAGAGCTCCGGCTCGGTAATTGGACACACCGGTCCAGCCGCTCCGCGGCACGTGGGATCCTCCCGGGCCAGGGATCGAACCGGCGCCCCTTGCACTGCAAGGCGGACTCTTTACCCACTGGACAAGCAGGGAAGCCCAAGATTGAGCTTTTAGGAGCTGCCGGACAGTTTTCTGAAATGGCTGCAGCGTTTCTGTTCCCATCAGTGCGTGTGAGGCTCTCCCGCCCTCTGCTCAGGTGCCGTCTCCGGGAGCGCCGCGTGCCGCACCACAGAAAGCGCCGTCTCGCTGCCTGCCGCCAGGCTCTCCTCCTTCGCCAGGCTGCTTTATCTTCCCCTCAGCCCCCTCCAGCATGGTTTATCTTATGTGGTCGCTTGTTTATTTTCTGGATCCTCTAACTAGAGTATAAGCTCCCCAGCACCTCAGACAGTGATGTAAATAAATGTTGAAGTGAATCAGCCCTTTCTTCATGAGAACCAAGGACCTTGTTTATTTTCTTCAGCTCTGTACTCCTTCACCTGACTCATTGCCTAAGATATGTTTGCTGAGAGAAAGTGATGCGTACAAGCTCGGGAGATATGGGGCCCCCAGAGGAGTCTGGCCCTTTTGGGGTGGAGAGGTCACTTGTGGGGGTGCTGCGGAGACTTCCTCCAGGGCTCCCAGCACGTGTGGGAACGAGGCTCTGGCTGACTCGTCTGTGTCTGCAGTAGACGCTCACAGGACCGGGGTGGAGGAGGACGGGATCAGACGAGCTCAGTGGGGTGGGCACTTGCGGCCCCGGCTCCAGAGTGCAGGAACAGTAGTCGTGGCGCACGGGCTTAGTTGCTCCACTGCATGTGGAATCGTCCTGGGTCAGGGTCAAACGTGTGTCTCCTGCGTTTTCCAGCCGAGTCTTGACCACTGAACGGCCCCGGCAGCCCTGTGTATGAGTTCTGATTGAGAACATATGTTTTCATTCCTCTTGGGCATATATACTTAGGAGTGGAATTGCTGGGTCATAGGTGAACTATATTTAACTTTTTTTTTTTTAATTTTGGCCTCTTTTATTGATTTCCTGTTTATTTGTTTTTCATCCGTCTTTGTTCTTTGGCCTGTGTGGGCCTCCCACTGCAGTGGGCTCTCTCGTCGCAGAGCACCAGCTCCAGGCGCATGCGCTCCAGAGCTCCGGCTCGGTAATTGGACACACCGGTCCAGCCGCTCCGCGGCACGTGGGATCCTCCCGGGCCAGGGATCGAACCGGCGCCCCTTGCACTGCAAGGCGGACTCTTTACCCACTGGACAAGCAGGGAAGCCCAAGATTGAGCTTTTAGGAGCTGCCGGACAGTTTTCTGAAATGGCTGCAGCGTTTCTGTTCCCATCAGTGTGTGTGAGGCTCTCCCGCCCTCTGCTCAGGTGCCGTCTCCGGGAGCGCCGCGTGCCGCACCACAGAAAGCGCCGTCTCGCTGCCTGCCGCCAGGCTCTCCTCCTTAGCCAGGCTGCTTTATCTTCCCCTCAGCCCCCTCCAGCATGGTTTATCTTATGTGGTCGCTTGTTTATTTTCTGGATCCTCTAACTAGAGTATAAGCTCCCCAGCACCTCAGACAGTGATGTAAATAAATGTTGAAGTGAATCAGCCCTTTCTTCATGAGAACCAAGGACCTTGTTTATTTTCTTCAGCTCTGTACTCCTTCACCTGACTCATTGCCTAAGATATGTTTGCTGAGAGAAAGTGATGCGTACAAGCTCGGGAGATATGGGGCCCCCAGAGGAGTCTGGCCCTTTTGGGGTGGAGAGGTCACTTGTGGGGGTGCTGCGGAGACTTCCTCCAGGGCTCCCAGCACGTGTGGGAACGAGGCTCTGGCTGACTCGTCTGTGTCTGCAGTAGACGCTCACAGGACCGGGGTGGAGGAGGACGGGATCAGACGAGCTCAGTGTCCGGTCAGCACGCATGCAGGCAGGTCCCTCTGTGCTCGGGGCTGTCCAGGGAGACGGGCAGGAGCCTGTCTTCAAGTCTAGTCACAGGGCTGAGTGGGGCCGTCTAGCCCTCTGGATGCCCCTGATTTGCGGGGTGGGGAGTGGGCACGGGGACATGTGAGATACAGCTTGAGGAGTGGCCGAGGGACAGGCCGCCTTGTGTGCCCCCTACTGAAATCAGCAAAGGCTGGGGGCCTCCAGAGGAATGGTCTTTGGGCCTCAAAGGAGGTGTGACTTCAGGGCCGGGCTTGGAGAAATCCCGTCTTTAGTATCCTTTTCCTGACTCTCCTCCCTGTTTTCTTTCCTCCAGAACCTTTCCGCTGTTGGGGCGTTGGTGGGTCTCAGCAATGCTCGTCTGGGTTCTATCAAAACTCGGTAAGTCTTTAACCTGTTTTTTTCTCCAGGGGGTTGTGTCTTTAGGAAGCAGGCTGTCCATCGGTCCACCATTGTCACTACCCCAGGGAGCCGGGAGGTTTCTCCATTCCCAAGGAGGAGAGTTTGATTATTTTCATGGGCTCACTTGTGTTGAACCCCACCTATTCCAGCTTCCGGGCGTCCTGCACCCCGCCTTCTGTTCCCCTCTTTCCTTGTTCCCTGCGTCTCCCCTCGGGTCTTCAGGTATCTTGGGAGTTCGAGGCCGGAGGGGGTCTGGGGTCCCATTTCACTCTGCCAGTGCGAGTAAAGGGGTGATGGGCGACTTTCTCTTTACCAGGTTTGAGGGCCTGTGTCTGCTGTCCCTGCTGGTGGCGGAGAGCCCCACGGAGCTGTTCCAGCAGCACTGTGTCTCCTGGCTTCGCAGAATCCAGCAGATCTTGCAGGTGAGCCGTCGACCGCCCTGCCCGCTCTGCAGCCACACCGCGTCTCCGTTCTGGATGTGGTCCCTCTTTGAGGCTTAGACACTCCCTTCCCAGGGCAGATCTTTCTAGCAGGGAGGATAAGCTACAAACAGAAACATGCTTTGAAAAGTTTTATTTTTATCTACTGGGTTATTTTAATTCATCTGACTTTTCACACACTGGGTTACTTCCTTAATTCTAATGAGTGCATGGGATCATGTGCCCCTCGGGGCCTCTGTGCTCGGGGCTGTCCAGGGAGACGGGCAGGAGCCTGTCTTCAAGTCTAGTCACAGGGCTGAGTGGGGCCGTCTAGCCCTCTGGATGCCCCTGATTTGCGGGGTGGGGAGTGGGCACGGGGACATGTGAGATACAGCTTGAGGAGTGGCCGAGGGACAGGCCGCCTTGTGTGCCCCCTACTGAAATCAGCAAAGGCTGGGGGCCTCCAGAGGAATGGTCTTTGGGCCTCAAAGGAGGTGTGACTTCAGGGCCGGGCTTGGAGAAATCCCGTCTTTAGTATCCTTTTCCTGACTCTCCTCCCTGTTTTCTTTCCTCCAGAACCTTTCCGCTGTTGGGGCGTTGGTGGGTCTCAGCAATGCTCGTCTGGGTTCTATCAAAACTCGGTAAGTCTTTAACCTGTTTTTTTCTCCAGGGGGTTGTGTCTTTAGGAAGCAGGCTGTCCATCGGTCCACCATTGTCACTACCCCAGGGAGCCGGGAGGTTTCTCCATTCCCAAGGAGGAGAGTTTGATTATTTTCATGGGCTCACTTGTGTTGAACCCCACCTATTCCAGCTTCCGGGCGTCCTGCACCCCGCCTTCTGTTCCCCTCTTTCCTTGTTCCCTGCGTCTCCCCTCGGGTCTTCAGGTATCTTGGGAGTTCGAGGCCGGAGGGGGTCTGGGGTCCCATTTCACTCTGCCAGTGCGAGTAAAGGGGTGATGGGCGACTTTCTCTTTACCAGGTTTGAGGGCCTGTGTCTGCTGTCCCTGCTGGTGGCGGAGAGCCCCACGGAGCTGTTCCAGCAGCACTGTGTCTCCTGGCTTCGCAGAATCCAGCAGATCTTGCAGGTGAGCCGTCGACCGCCCTGCCCGCTCTGCAGCCACACCCGCGTCTCCGTTCTGGATGTGGTCCCTCTTTGAGGCTTAGACACTCCCTTCCCAGGGCAGATCTTTCTAGCAGGGAGGATAAGCTACAAACAGAAACATGCTTTGAAAAGTTTTATTTTTATCTACTGGGTTATTTTAATTCATCTGACTTTTCACACACTGTAACCTCTGACTGTTTCACTTCCTTACCAGCTTTTCTAATGAGTGACATCACGGAAGCTCCTTTCCCCAGGTGTTTGATTTTTTAAATGTATTGATTTATTTAAATTATTTTGATTTTTTTTTTTTTTCTTTTTGGCTGCACCGCGTGGCTTGTGGGAATCTTAGTTCCCCAGCCAGGGATGGAACCCACGGCCTCAGTAGTGAAAGCGTGGAGTCCTGACCACTGGACTGCCAGGGAGTTCCCTGATTTTTTTTTTTCCCCTACTCCTCTCTTCCTCTTTTAACATCTGAATTTGTTTCTGCTTTGCTAACATCCCCACTTAGTGTTTCCACAAGTCTATTCTGGGGGCATGTGACAGGCTGTTTGCTGACTTCTGGGGAGGCAGTGGGGAGATGGACTTGACCCTGCTTCCATGGTGTGTAGAGTCTCTTGCAGGATTGGGAAGCTTTCTAGGTGTTTCCAGATAGTGAAATGTTGTGGCTTTTACAAACCACATACGGTTTCTGGTGGTTTTTTTCTTCTTCTCGGCTGTGCTGCACGTGTGTGAGAGCTTAGCTCCCTGACCAGGGGTCAGGCCTGAGCCGCTGCGGTGGAAGCTAGGAGTCCCGACCACTGGACCCAGAAAGTCCCTTGGTGTCTGTTGCAGAGAGTGTCTCTGATGGTTCGTTTCCCAGTCCTTTAACAACGTAAAAGCCATTGTCAGCTTCTGGGCTGTGCCCAGGCAGGCGCCCACGGGGCAGAGCTTGCGGGCCTGAGTCCTGGTGGGAGAGTGCTGCACAGCGAGTGTGAGACGCGGAGATGCTCTGGAAGTAGGAGCGCGGTTTTCTGAAGGCCTGTAGTGAGGATCTGGTCAGACTGGGGTGGGGGTGGTCAGGGTCAGTGATTCGGGGGGCTTTTCTGCTGTGATGAGTTGGAGTAAATTGAGCGGAAGACAATTTCTAAGTGTTTTAAGCATGCAGAAGCCCTGAGAGGAGAGGAATTGACTCATTTCAAGAATTAGAAGCGGGCAGGTGTGGTCGGGGTTGATGAGAGGTGACTGGGGAGATTGGTGGACGGGGACCAGAGCACGTGTGGCATTGTAGGCTTTTATTCTTGGTTCTGAGCAGAAGAGGCGGGGGCTATCCTCTGACGGGAGGAGCATCCCCCTAGTGGACAGGGGTGAGGATGGAGAGGGAGGTTTCGTTTTCTTGGCGGCAAGCTGCAGGAGCTCCCACATTGGGGCTTCAGGCGCCTCTGGATTGCAGGTCAGGTTACCCGGAAGTGGTGGCACTGCGGCGCTGCCCGCGGAGGAGCTCGGCGGCGAGCGGCGCCCTGGGCATGCTGGACAGGGCTTGGGTCCGCGGGTGGCCGGCCGCCCGCCCAGTTTCCGCCAGACTTCCTGTCGGCCTCGTCGACACGTGGCTGCTGGTCTGGCAGGAGGTCTTGTGTGCAGAGCTCTTCCCTCGGGTCCGAGTCAGTCTGGGGGGGTCGTCCGCGTACTTGAAACCGGTTTTGGTCCATGACGTGCTCCTCCCCACTCCTAGCAGGGAAGCGCATGGGGGAGCAGCAAGAAACTCCTGAGATGGTGTGGTTGGTGCGACCTGTAAGGCGTGGCTGTGTTACACCCTCAGACACCACAGTACTAGAGTGCACACACAGGTCCTCAGGGCTGGAGTGCACACACAGGTCCTCAGGGCTGGAGTGCGCACAGGTCCTCAGGGCTGGAGTGCACACAGGTCCTCAGGGCTGGAGTGCACACAGGTCCTCAGGGCTGGAGTGCACACAGGTCCTCAGGGCTGGAGTGCCCACAGGTCCTCAGGGCTGGAGTGCACACAGGTCCTCAGGGCTGGAGTGCGCACAGGTCCTCAGGGCTGGAGTGCACACAGGTCCACAGGGCTGGAGTGCACGCAGGTCCTCAGGGCTGGAGTGCACGCAGGTCCTCAGGGCTGGAGTGCACACAGGTCCTCAGGGCTGGAGTGCGCACAGGTCCTCAGGGCTGGAGTGCACACTTTTCTGCTGTGATGAGTTGGAGTAAATTGAGCGGAAGACAATTTCTAAGTGTTTTAAGCATGCAGAAGCCCTGAGAGGAGAGGAATTGACTCATTTCAAGAATTAGAAGCGGGCAGGTGTGGTCGGGGTTGATGAGAGGTGACTGGGGAGATTGGTGGACGGGGACCAGAGCACGTGTGGCATTGTAGGCTTTTATTCTTGGTTCTGAGCAGAAGAGGCGGGGGCTATCCTCTGACGGGAGGAGCATCCCCCTAGTGGACAGGGGTGAGGATGGAGAGGGAGGTTTCGTTTTCTTGGCGGCAAGCTGCAGGAGCTCCCACATTGGGGCTTCAGGCGCCTCTGGATTGCAGGTCAGGTTACCCGGAAGTGGTGGCACTGCGGCGCTGCCCGCGGAGGAGCTCGGCGGCGAGCGGCGCCCTGGGCATGCTGGACAGGGCTCGGGTCCGCGGGTGGCCGGCCGCCCGCCCAGTTTCCGCCAGACTTCCTGTCGGCCTCGTCGACACGTGGCTGCTGGTCTGGCAGGAGGTCTTGTGTGCAGAGCTCTTCCCTCGGGTCCGAGTCAGTCTGGGGGGGTCGTCCGCGTACTTGAAACCGGTTTTGGTCCATGACGTGCTCCTCCCCACTCCTAGCAGGGAAGCGCATGGGGGAGCAGCAAGAAACTCCTGAGATGGTGTGGTTGGTGCGACCTGTAAGGCGTGGCTGTGTTACACCCTCAGACACCACAGTACTAGAGTGCACACACAGGTCCTCAGGGCTGGAGTGCACACACAGGTCCTCAGGGCTGGAGTGCGCACAGGTCCTCAGGGCTGGAGTGCACACAGGTCCTCAGGGCTGGAGTGCACACAGGTCCTCAGGGCTGGAGTGCACACAGGTCCTCAGGGCTGGAGTGCCCACAGGTCCTCAGGGCTGGAGTGCACACAGGTCCTCAGGGCTGGAGTGCGCACAGGTCCTCAGGGCTGGAGTGCACACAGGTCCACAGGGCTGGAGTGCACGCAGGTCCTCAGGGCTGGAGTGCGCACACAGGTCCTCAGGGCTGGAGTGCACACAGGTCCTCAGGGCTGGAGTGCACACAGGTCCTCAGGGCTGGAGTGCACACAGGTCCTCAGGGCTGGAGTGCACACAGGTCCACAGGGCTGGAGTGCACGCAGGTCCTCAGGGCTGGAGTGCGCACAGGTCCTCAGGGCTGGAGTGCACACAGGTCCTCAGGGCTGGAGTGCACACAGGTCCTCAGGGCTGGAGTGCACACAGGTCCTCAGGGCTGGAGTGCACACAGGTCCTCAGGGCTGGAGTGCACACAGGTCCTCAGGGCTGGAGTGCACACAGGTCCTCAGGGCTGGAGTGCACACAGGTCCTCAGGGCTGGAGTGCACACAGGTCCTCAGGGCTGGAGTGCACACAGGTCCTCAGGGCTGGAGTGCACACGCAGGTCCTCAGGGCTGGAGTGCGCACAGGTCCACAGGGCTGGAGTGCACACAGGTCCTCAGGGCTGGAGTGCACACGCAGGTCCTCAGGGCTGGAGTGCGCACAGGTCCACAGGGCTGGAGTGCGCACAGGTCCTCAGGGCTGGAGTGCGCACAGGTCCACAGGGCTGGAGTGCACACGCAGGTCCTCAGGGCTGGAGTGCGCACAGGTCCACAGGGCTGGAGTGCGCACAGGTCCTCAGGGCTGGAGTGCACACAGGTCCTCAGGGCTGGAGTGCACACAGGTCCTCAGGGCTGGAGTGCACACGCAGGTCCTCAGGGCTGGAGTGCACACAGGTCCTCAGGGCTGGAGTGCACACAGGTCCTCAGGGCTGGAGTGCGCACAGGTCCTCAGGGCTGGAGTGCGCACAGGTCCACAGGGCTGGAGTGCGCGCAGGTCCTCAGGGCTGGAGTGCACGCAGGTCCTCAGGGCTGGAGTGCACGCAGGTCCTCAGGGCTGGAGTGCACACAGGTCCTCAGGGCTGGAGTGCACACAGGTCCACAGGGCTGGAGTGCACGCAGGTCCTCAGGGCTGGAGTGCGCACACAGGTCCTCAGGGCTGGAGTGCACACAGGTCCTCAGGGCTGGAGTGCACACAGGTCCTCAGGGCTGGAGTGCACACAGGTCCTCAGGGCTGGAGTGCACACAGGTCCTCAGGGCTGGAGTGCACACAGGTCCTCAGGGCTGGAGTGCACACGCAGGTCCTCAGGGCTGGAGTGCGCACAGGTCCACAGGGCTGGAGTGCACACAGGTCCTCAGGGCTGGAGTGCACACGCAGGTCCTCAGGGCTGGAGTGCGCACAGGTCCACAGGGCTGGAGTGCACACAGGTCCTCAGGGCTGGAGTGCGCACAGGTCCACAGGGCTGGAGTGCACACGCAGGTCCTCAGGGCTGGAGTGCGCACAGGTCCACAGGGCTGGAGTGCACACAGGTCCTCAGGGCTGGAGTGCACACAGGTCCTCAGGGCTGGAGTGCACACAGGTCCTCAGGGCTGGAGTGCACACGCAGGTCCTCAGGGCTGGAGTGCACACAGGTCCTCAGGGCTGGAGTGCGCACAGGTCCTCAGGGCTGGAGTGCGCACAGGTCCTCAGGGCTGGAGTGCACACAGGTCCACAGGGCTGGAGTGCACGCAGGTCCTCAGGGCTGGAGTGCACGCAGGTCCTCAGGGCTGGAGTGCACACAGGTCCACAGGGCTGGAGTGCGCACAGGTCCTCAGGGCTGGAGTGCATACAGGTCCACAGGGCTGGAGTGCACGCAGGTCCTCAGGGCTGGAGTGCGCACACAGGTCCTCAGGGCTGGAGTGCACACAGGTCCTCAGGGCTGGAGTGCGCACAGGTCCACAGGGCTGGAGTGCACACAGGTCCTCAGGGCTGGAGTGCACACGCAGGTCCTCAGGGCTGGAGTGCGCACAGGTCCACAGGGCTGGAGTGCACACGCAGGTCCTCAGGGCTGGAGTGCGCACAGGTCCACAGGGCTGGAGTGCGCACAGGTCCTCAGGGCTGGAGTGCACACACAGGTCCTCAGGGCTGGAGTGCACACACAGGTCCTCAGGGCTGGAGTGCACACAGGTCCTCAGGGCTGGAGTGCGCACAGGTCCTCAGGGCTGGAGTGCACACGCAGGTCCTCAGGGCTGGAGTGCGCACAGGTCCTCAGGGCTGGAGTGCACACGCAGGTCCTCAGGGCTGGAGTGCGCACAGGTCCACAGGGCTGGAGTGCGCACAGGTCCTCAGGGCTGGAGTGCACACACAGGTCCTCAGGGCTGGAGTTGCGCACAGGTCCACAGGGTGAACATGTTACTCGAATGCTCTGTGTCTGATACACTCTGTCCCCAGGGGATTTGATGGGAATGGTGACGTTCACTGGGGAGTTTGTCAAGAGCCCCATGTTGTTGCCTGGGTCGTTCCTCCTCTCGGTGACCGTGAAGGTGAGGTGAGAGCCCGGCCGCTGTTGCTCTTTAGTCCCAGGACCCGCCCCCCACCATGGAGCTGGCTGTGGCCGTGCTGAAGGATCTACTCCGCTACGCGGCCCAGCTCCCTGCCGTCTTCCGGGACATCTCCATGAACCACCTCCCCGGCCTCCTCACCTCCCTGCTGGGCCTCCGACCAGAGGTGAGCGCCTCCCAGCCCTCCCGCCCTGCGCCCGCATTCACACGCGTGCCCTCCCGCACGCCCGCTGGAGTGGAGGGCGTGCGGGGACGGGGTTGGGGAATGGCGTCGGAGCAGCGAGGCAGAGAAGGGGCCTGAGAGGCGGAGGGGCGGCGGTGGGGTCTGGGGCGCTGGGCTCCCAGCCTCTTCTGACCTCCTGTCCTTCCACAGTGTGAGGTCTCAGCGCTGGAAGGCATGAAGGCCTGTATGACCTATTTTCCTCGGGCGTGTGGGTTTCTGAAAGTAAGTGTTTGTGGAAACTCCCCTTTCCACCGACGCGGCACCTGTCTCCATGGCTCTAATATTACCTCATGGCTTTAATTGTTTACATTTTTAATGATTATATTTATTTTTGGCTATGCTAGGTCTTCATTGTTGTGCGCAGGCTTCTCATTGGCTCTTGGAGCTGACCCCCCAGCCTGTCCCTTTCTCTCCCCACTGATCTAGGGCAAGCTGGCCTCGTTCTTCCTGTTGCGGGTGGACGCTGTGAGCCCGCAGCTCCAGCAGGTGAGGCGAAGGCGGGCGGCTGGGAGCCTGGGGTCTGAGCTGGAGCCTGTTTCTCTCCATTTACGGCTTTTCTCCTCGTTCTCGCTCCCCTCCCTGCTAACACCGCAGTACACACCAGTCGGGGCTTCTGCCGCCAGGTCGCCCTCTGTCTTCTGCCCCTTGGTCCCTTCTGCTGTCCCTCTGAGCTGTCTGACCTCCGTCTTCCTGGTGGTGGTGAGGTTGGGTCCGTGACTGGGCTGGACGTCTGACTGGCCCTGACCTCTCTCCTGCAGTTGGCCTGTGAGTGCTACTCCCGACTGCCGTCTCTGGGGGCCGGCTTCTCCCAGGGCCTGAAGCACACGGACAGCTGGGAGCAGGAGCTGCACAGCCTGCTGGCCTCTCTGCACAGCCTGCTTGGGGGCCTGTACGAGGGCGCTGAGACCGGTAGGGACCAGGCTGGTGTTCAGGGACAGGGCAGGGGGCTGAGGGACCCAGGGGCTGATCTGGAGAGGGGGGGCTGCTGATCTTTAGGCCAAAGGGACGAGCGTCTGGGCGGGTCGCCCACCGAGCGACGGCGGGAGTGGTGTGTAAGGGCCCCGCTGTGTGTGTAGCGCCCATGCAGTACGAGCGCCCCGGGGTGGAGGTGCTGCTGCCGCCCTTGGAAGACGCAGACGCCCATGTCTTGCTGCGGCTTTGGCAGAGGTTCTGCGGGCTGGCCCGCTGCCTGGGGCTCATGCTCAGGTACGTGCGTGGGGGAGCGAGGGGCGGAGATGGGTGTGGTCTTTATCCCGAGGAAGGGGATGAGGGCAGGCGTGTGGTCACCCTGGGGTCCCTGCGCTGAGGGTCTCCCTGCTTGCTTCTCTTTAGCTCTGAGTTCGGGGCGCCCGTGTCCGTCCCCGTGCAGGAAATCCTGGACCTCATGGCTTTAATTGTTTACATTTTTAATGATTATATTTATTTTTGGCTATGCTAGGTCTTCATTGTTGTGCGCAGGCTTCTCATTGGCTCTTGGAGCTGACCCCCCAGCCTGTCCCTTTCTCTCCCCACTGATCTAGGGCAAGCTGGCCTCGTTCTTCCTGTTGCGGGTGGACGCTGTGAGCCCGCAGCTCCAGCAGGTGAGGCGAAGGCGGGCGGCTGGGAGCCTGGGGTCTGAGCTGGAGCCTGTTTCTCTCCATTTACGGCTTTTCTCCTCGTTCTCGCTCCCCTCCCTGCTAACACCGCAGTACACACCAGTCGGGGCTTCTGCCGCCAGGTCGCCCTCTGTCTTCTGCCCCTTGGTCCCTTCTGCTGTCCCTCTGAGCTGTCTGACCTCCGTCTTCCTGGTGGTGGTGAGGTTGGGTCCGTGACTGGGCTGGACGTCTGACTGGCCCTGACCTCTCTCCTGCAGTTGGCCTGTGAGTGCTACTCCCGACTGCCGTCTCTGGGGGCCGGCTTCTCCCAGGGCCTGAAGCACACGGACAGCTGGGAGCAGGAGCTGCACAGCCTGCTGGCCTCTCTGCACAGCCTGCTTGGGGGCCTGTACGAGGGCGCTGAGACCGGTAGGGACCAGGCTGGTGTTCAGGGACAGGGCAGGGGGCTGAGGGACCCAGGGGCTGATCTGGAGAGGGGGGGCTGCTGATCTTTAGGCCAAAGGGACGAGCGTCTGGGCGGGTCGCCCACCGAGCGACGGCGGGAGTGGTGTGTAAGGGCCCCGCTGTGTGTGTAGCGCCCATGCAGTACGAGCGCCCCGGGGTGGAGGTGCTGCTGCCGCCCTTGGAAGACGCAGACGCCCATGTCTTGCTGCGGCTTTGGCAGAGGTTCTGCGGGCTGGCCCGCTGCCTGGGGCTCATGCTCAGGTACGTGCGTGGGGGAGCGAGGGGCGGAGATGGGTGTGGTCTTTATCCCGAGGAAGGGGATGAGGGCAGGCGTGTGGTCACCCTGGGGTCCCTGCGCTGAGGGTCTCCCTGCTTGCTTCTCTTTAGCTCTGAGTTCGGGGCGCCCGTGTCCGTCCCCGTGCAGGAAATCCTGGACCTCATATGCCGGACCCTCAGCGTCAGCGCCAAGAACATTGTAAGTGGAGTGGGTCCCCTGTTCGCAGCCCTTCCCCCAGGACCCAGGACGACTGGGCCAGAAGCCTGGGGTGTGGCCCCACCTGTGTTCGGGCCGCCTGGTCCCGACCTCGTCCAGCTGCTCTTGCTCCTGCAGTCCCGGCCCCGCCTGCCTGGTGGACGCCCTCCTGGGCCGCAGGGACACTGGGAGCCGACGCTTCCCTGGGGGCGGGGTGGGGCGAGCTGGGGGTCTGCAGAGTCACCGCCGAGGGGCTCGGCCTCCCTCTCCGTTCTCCTTCCCGGGGCTGCTGGTCCTGTCGGGCGCCAGGGTCAGGGCGGGTTCCTTACCTGAGTGTCCTCAGCCGCACGTCCCCGCTGCCCGCGTCTGCCCACTCCCCGGCGCTCCTTATCTGCTGCCCTGCAGACTCTGCTGGGAGACGGCCCCCTGCGGCTGCTGCTGCTGCCCTCGCTCCACCTCGAAGCCCTGGACCTGCTCTCGGCGCTCATCCTCGCGTGAGTGGGTTGGGAGGGGGCGGCGCAGGGGCTGGAGCTGCTGGGAGTGGGGGTCACTGTTCTGTCTTCGCCCCCAGATGTCGAGCACGGCTCCTGCGCTTCGGGGCCCTGATCAGCCGCCTGCTTCCCCAGGTCCTCAGTGCCTGGAGCACTGGGAGGGAGCACGTCGCTCCAGGCCAGGAGAAGCCGTACAGGTGACCATCCGGGAGAACAGAGAGGAGGGCGCGTGGCGGGTGCCCTGGGCTGGGGTGGGCGTGGCCTCCCTTTCACGGGCCGCGCTCTGCCCTCCAGCGCCGTGCGCACCAAGGTGTACGCTGTTTTGGACCTCTGGGTGCAGGTGTGCGGGGCCTCCGCGGGCCTGCTGCAGGGGGGCGCCTCGGGCGAGGCCCTGCTCTCCCACCTGCTCAGCGACATCGCCCCGTCAGCCGACGCCCTCCGGGTGAGCGAGCCTCCCGGCGCCTGGTCCCCACAGCCGCCTCCGCAGACGCGGCCTCCCGCGCGTCCTGCCTTCTGTCGGCTGGCGTGTCATCTGTGCTCCCTCCCCGACCAGCTGCGCAGCCCCCGAGGGAGCCTGGACGGGGGGCTGCAGACCGGAAAGCCCAGCGCCCCCAAGAAGCTGAAGCTGGACGTGGGGGAGACCATGGCCCCCCCCAGCCACCGGAAAGGGGACAGCAATGCCAACAGCGATGTGTGTGCAGCTGCGCTGAGAGGTGGGTGCGGCCGGCGCCCTGCGTCGCGCGTGCCAGTCAGGTGTCCCGGTGGCGGCTGCAGGAAACACACAGGCCCACTGAGGTCGCCCGCAGGCGCCGCGGGCCCCAGGCTGCAGGCGGAGGTGGGGTGCTGGTGGCGGCCCACCCCCCCAGGGCCCCGGTCGTGGGCGTTGGCGGCGCCTCTGTTCCTGGCGAGGGCTCCTGTGGTCTGGGGCCGGGGCAGGGCTCAGCCCCCGCCCTGTGGAGCTCACACGCCCCAGGCAGCCTGTCTGGGGGCGTCCTGCTGCTTCACTCATCTGGAAGCGGAAGTGACCTTCCTTAGGGTCGCCGTATTCTCTGCCCTCTAGCCCCAGCCCCGTGACCCCCGTTTTACAGTTGAGAAAAGAAACTCAGGCGTCTCATGACACGCCCGAGGTGGGCCGGGGCGAGCAGCGCCCCCCCGGGGCTGGTGGCCGTGCTAGCCTCTCGCTCCCTTCCCAGGCCTCAGCCGGACCATCCTCCTGTGCGGGCCTCTCATCCCAGAGGAGACTCACAGGGTGAGGAGCCGGCCCGCCGCGCGGGGCAGGGCTGCTGCCGGCCCGGGTGCCGGCCCCGGAGGACGGGCGGCTCTTCGCGGGGTGTCTCCAGGCGTGCTGTCTGTCCTCTGCAGCGACTGCACGAGCTGGTGCTGCCCCTGGTCCTGGGCGTCCAGCAGGGCGAGCTCCTGGGCAGCTCCCCGTATGCCAGCGCGCGCTGCCGCCGGGAGCTCTACCGCCTGCTGCTGGCCCTGCTGCTGGCGCCCGCGCCGCGCTGCCCGCCGCCGCTCGCCTGTGCGCTGCAGGCCTTCTCCCTGGGCCAGCGAGAGGACAGCCTGGAGGTGACAGCCGGGCGGGCCGCCGCCGCCCCTCAGGGTTCTCCGCGGGCTCCCTCCCTGGTGCCGTGGTAGCCCGCGTCCCTGACGCTCGCGCCCGTCCCTCGTCCCTCGTCCCTCTGCAGGTCGCCTCCTTCTGCTCCGAAGCCCTGGTGACCTGCGCGGCGCTGACCCACCCCCGCGTCCCCCCGCTGCCGGTCCCGGGCCCCGCCTGCCCGGCCCCGGCCCCGGCCCCTCCGGAGGCGCCGTCTCCCTTCAGGGCTCCCGCCTTCCACGCTCCGGGCCCCGTGCCCTCGGCGGGCCCCGTGCCCCCGGCAGCACGCCCTGGCCCTCCAGCCGCAGCCAACCACCTGGGCCTGTCTGTACCAGGCCTGGTGTCGGTGCCCCCGCGCCTCCTCCCGGGCCCTGAGAACCACAGGGCGGGCTCCAGTGAGGACCCCGTTCTGGCCCCGAGCGGCACCCCCCCGCCGACCATCCCCTCCGATGAGACTTTTGGGGGCCGAGTGCCCAGACCAGCCTTCGTCCACTACGACAAGGAGGAGGCCTCCGACGTGGAGATCTCCTTGGAGAGCGACTCTGACGACAGCGTGGTGATCGTGCCCGAGGGGCTGCCCCCGCTGCCGCCCCCGCCCGCCTCGGGCGCCACGCCCCCTCCGGCGGCTCCCGCCGGGCCACCCCCCGCCTCCCCTCCCCTGCCGGCCAAGGAGGAGCCAGAAGAGCTGCCTGTGGCCCCGGGGCCGCTCCCGCCTCCGCCCCCACCTCCTGCTCCCGGCCCGGTGACGCTCCCGCCACCCCAGCTGGTCCCGGAAGGAACACCTGCTGGGGGCGGCCCCCCAGCCCTGGAAGAGGACCTGACCGTCATTAACATCAACAGCAGTGAGGAGGAGGAAGAGGACGAGGAGGACGACGAGGAGGAGGACGAGGACGAGGAGGAGGACGAGGAGGACTTTGAGGAGGAGGAGGACGACGAGGAGGAGTATTTTGAAGAGGAGGAGGAGGAATTTGAGGAGGAATTTGAGGAGGAGGAAGGTGAGTTGGAGGAGGACGACGAGGAGGAGGAGGAGGAGGAGGAAGAGGAGCTGGAAGAGGTGGAGGAGCTGGAGCTCGGCCCGGCCGGCGGCGAGGTGGAGGGCGGGGGCCCCGCGCCCCCGAGCCTGCCTGCAGCCCTGCCCCCCGCCGAGCCCCCTGAAGTGCCGCCGGAGCCCGGGCCGGAGCCCGGGCTGCTGCTGGAAGTGGAGGCGCCGGGGCCCGAGCCGGCCCCCACGCTGGCCCCCGAGGTGCTCCCCTCCCAGGGGGAGGCGGAGAGGGAAGCGGGGAGCCCCCCTCCAGGCCCGCCGCCCCAGGAGCTTGCAGAAGAGGAGCCCTCCGCGCCCCCGGCCCTGCCGGAAGAGGGGGCTGCGGGCGGGGCTGGCAGGACGCCCCCCCCGCCCGAGGCGCCCGCCGCGGGGGAGGCCGAGGCGGAGGCGGCCGCGCTCCCCGAAGAGGTGAGGGGCCCGGCGGGGAGGGGGGCCGGGAGCCGCGTGCCGCCGGGCCCTCTGGCCTGTGCCGGCAGCTGCTCTGCACTTTGTCCTTGTCCCCGAAAGGAGCAGGATGACACAGCCGCCATGCTGGCCGACTTCATCGACTGCCCCCCCGACGAGGAGAAGCCCCCACCTGCCGCAGAGCCTGCCTCCTAGCCCCCCGCAATAAACTTACATCCTTGGACAGCAACCGCGGCTTCTGCCTCTTGCCACCACCGCGTCCCCAGCCAGAGGCCCAGGTGTGCTGGGCCTGGCTGGCGCCCCCGTTTCCCAGGTGGTGTGTGAGCTCCGGCGAGGAGCCGTGGCCTTGGGGAGTCGCGGCCGGCCCTCGCTCGGCAGGTCGGTGTCAGCTGAGGGAGCTGCCCCCCCCCCCCTCCCCCGCTGCCGGGTCACCTAGGGAAGCGTGCGGCGCTCCAGGTAGTAGCCCAGGGCTGGGCTTGGGGGGCGGTCAGGGGAGAAGCGCTCAACCTCGTCAAAAAACCAGCATACGGCCGTGGTCTGAGAGCGCAGGCCGAGCGACTCCGGTGGAAGTAGACGTTAGTCCCACAGTCCTGCGAACTGGAACCTGGGCGTCCTTCACGGGCCTGGGCGAGGAGCTCTGTCCTGGAGCTGGTGCCCACAGGGACAGCATCCCCGTCCGGCACTGCCCCCGCAGGACCGAGCCGAGCTCACGGTGGGACTTCCCACCCACTCTTACGGGCTAGACGTTTCCCAGCCAGTGTCTGATCCCTTTAAGCCCTGGGAGATTCGACGGATGTTCGGGCTTGGGAAGCACGTGAGAGCGTCCACCCAGGGTCGTATGTGAGAGGGGACTGAGATGCTGGGCCTGAGGTCAGTGCATCATGATTTTTTTTCCTGCAGGCTGAACATAACTAAAGTGCCTTGGAAATGCAGAAAGGGAGTGACTTCCCAGCTGCATGTATTCTCAAAGGCTGCCTTGAGAAGTGACATCTAAGCTAAGCTTTGGAAGATTTGTAGATGTTTTTAAAAAAATAGCCCTGCCCCCTCCCGGGAGGGAGAGATGAGGTCGATGGAGTAGGAGGACTGGGGCTCAGCTGCTTTCTAGAACGTGCAGTCCCGGCTCACTGCTGGACGGTCATCAACACGACGGGTCCCCCCAAAAGCACTGTTGCCCCTCCGGCGACCCTGAGCCACCGTGGTGGGAGGGGCGCCATGACATCCCGTCCCACGCGGTGGGGGTGACCCTCACATTGGGAGGCGATTACATCCCAGAAGCTCTCCTGCGTGAGGGAGTTCTGAGCCCCACATCAGGCTCTCTGGCCTGGCATTGGGAGGGGGAGCCCCTGAGCATTTAGCTTGGAAGCCAGCTGGGCTGCAGCGGATGGGGGCAGCTCAGACTCGGCTCTTGGAGGGCGCACCAGGGTCTCCCCCACGTGCGCTGGGAACCAGGGCGCCATAGCGACGCCATAGGAGTCCGGGCCAGACCTACCTGTGGGTCTCGGAGGGTCTCCTGGGAGGTGAGGGTCGGCCGTGGCTCACCATGGGGACAAGGACACTGGTAGCAGCGGCCCCAAGGAATGTTTGTTGACATGACTCTCCCAGAGGATCAGTGGAACAGGATCGAAAACCTGGAAATAAAGCCACACACCTGTTGTCAGTCTGTGACAAAGGAGGCAAGCAAGTACATACAACGGAGGACAGTCTCTTCAATAAGTGGGGCTGGGAAGACTGGACTAGACGTCGAAAAAGAATGAAATTAGGCAGGATAGTCTTCAAAAGGTCAAGGGCCTGGGCGAGAGCTCTGTCCTGGAGCTGGTGCCCACAGGGACAGCATCCCCGTCCGGCACTGCCCCCGCAGGACCGAGCCGAGCTCACGGTGGGACTTCCCACCCACTCTTACGGGCTAGACGTTTCCCAGCCAGTGTCTGATCCCTTTAAGCCCTGGGAGATTCGACGGATGTTCGGGCTTGGGAAGCACGTGAGAACGTCCACCCAGGGTCGTATGTGAGAGGGGACTGAGATGCTGGGCCTGAGGTCAGTGCATCATGATTTTTTCCTGCAGGCTGAACATAACTAAAGTGCCTTGGAAATGCAGAAAGGGAGTGACTTCCCAGCTGCATGTATTCTCAAAGGCTGCCTTGAGAAGTGACATCTAAGCTAAGCTTTGGAAGATTTGTAGATGTTTTTAAAAAAATAGCCCTGCCCCCTCCCGGGAGGGAGAGATGAGGTCGATGGAGTAGGAGGACTGGGGCTCAGCTGCTTTCTAGAACGTGCAGTCCCGGCTCACTGCTGGACGGTCATCAACACGACGGGTCCCCCCAAAAGCACTGTTGCCCCTCCGGCGACCCTGAGCCACCGTGGTGGGAGGGGCGCCATGACATCCCGTCCCACGCGGTGGGGGTGACCCTCACATTGGGAGGCGATTACATCCCAGAAGCTCTCCTGCGTGAGGGAGTTCTGAGCCCCACATCAGGCTCTCTGGCCTGGCATTGGGAGGGGGAGCCCCTGAGCATTTAGCTTGGAAGCCAGCTGGGCTGCAGCGGATGGGGGCAGCTCAGACTCGGCTCTTGGAGGGCGCACCAGGGTCTCCCCCACGTGCGCTGGGAACCAGGGCGCCATAGCGACGCCATAGGAGTCCGGGCCAGACCTACCTGTGGGTCTCGGAGGGTCTCCTGGGAGGTGAGGGTCGGCCGTGGCTCACCATGGGGACAAGGACACTGGTAGCAGCGGCCCCAAGGAATGTTTGTTGACATGACTCTCCCAGAGGATCAGTGGAACAGGATCGAAAACCTGGAAATAAACCCACACACCTGTTGTCAGTCTGTGACAAAGGAGGCAAGCAAGTACATACAACGGAGGATAGTCTCTTCAATAAGTGGGGCTGGGAAGACTGGACTAGACGTCGAAAAAGAATGAAATTAGGACATTCTCTAAGACCACACACAAAATAAACTCAAAATGGATTAAATGTAACACCAGATCCTGTCAAACAGGTCCCCAACCTCCAGATCATCGAATGCCTGACGATCTGAGGTGGAGCCAATGTAACAATAAAGTACACAGTAAGTGGACTATGCTTGAGTCATCCCCCAAGCTCCACCCCCGGTCCATGGGAAAATTGTCTTCTGCAAAACTGGTCCCTGGGGCCAAAACGGCTGGGGACTGCCGTGCGGGCAGAACAGTCTTTGACATAAGTCACAGGAAGCGCTTTCTGGGTCTCCCACCTAGAGTAATGGAAATAAAAACAAAACTCAGTGGGACCTAAAATATTTGCAAATAAAGTGACTGACAAAGGATTTATCTCCATAATTAAACAGCTCAGGCAGCTCAGTATCAAAAAATCCCATGCCAACACAATCAAAACCTGGGCAGAGGCTCTCAGACATTTCTCCCAAGGAGGTGCACAGATAGCTAAGAGGTACATGAAAAAGATGCTTATTTCTAGAGAAATGTAAATCAAAACTACAATGAGGTATCACCTCACATCAGTCAGAATGGCCAGTATCAAAAAATCTACAAACAGTATATGATGATGAGGGCACCCTCCTACAATGCTGGTGGGAATGTAAATTGGTGCAACTACTCTGGAGGACAGTATGGAAAGTTTCTTGAAAACTAGAAATAGAACTACCACAGGATCCAATAGTCCTACTCCCAGGCATATATCCTGAGAAAACCGTAACTGAAAAATACACATACACCCCAGGCTTCATCGCAGCACTGTTTACAATAGCCGAGATACAGAAGCAACCTGAATGTCCATTGACAGAAGAGAGGATGAGGAATGTATATACAATGAAATACTACTCACCTATTAAAAGGAATGAAATAATACCCACGTGCCACAACTACTGAAGCCCGAGTGCCCTAGAGCCCATGCTCTGCAATGAGAGGCCCATGCACCACAGCTAGAGAAAGCTTGGAGGTAGCAACAAAGACCAGTGCAGTGATATCAGCAGAGACCCAAAGGAGTTGCCCGGGTATGAGCAGCGTGGGGCTCTGAGGTAAGAGTTTCCCAAGCAGAGGGCACAGCGTTTAGGAGGCACAGGCTTGGGGTGTGGGAGACAGCAGGGAGGCCAGTGAGCTTGAAAAAGATGAGGTCAGAGGTGAACAGGTATCTTGACCGCTTACTGTGGTTTTTTAAGTACACAGTAAGTGGACTATGCTTGAGTCATCCCCCAAGCTCCACCCCCGGTCCATGGGAAAATTGTCTTCTGCAAAACTGGTCCCTGGGGCCAAAACGGCTGGGGACTGCCGTGCGGGCAGAACAGTCTTTGACATAAGTCACAGGAAGCGCTTTCTGGGTCTCCCACCTAGAGTAATGGAAATAAAAACAAAACTCAGTGGGACCTAAAATATTTGCAAATAAAGTGACTGACAAAGGATTTATCTCCATAATTAAACAGCTCAGGCAGCTCAGTATCAAAAAATCCCATGCCAACACAATCAAAACCTGGGCAGAGGCTCTCAGACATTTCTCCCAAGGAGGTGCACAGATAGCTAAGAGGTACATGAAAAAGATGCTTATTTCTAGAGAAATGTAAATCAAAACTACAATGAGGTATCACCTCACATCAGTCAGAATGGCCAGTATCAAAAAATCTACAAACAGTATATGATGATGAGGGCACCCTCCTACAATGCTGGTGGGAATGTAAATTGGTGCAACTACTCTGGAGGACAGTATGGAAAGTTTCTTGAAAACTAGAAATAGAACTACCACAGGATCCAATAGTCCTACTCCCAGGCATATATCCTGAGAAAACCGTAACTGAAAAATACACATACACCCCAGGCTTCATCGCAGCACTGTTTACAATAGCCGAGATACAGAAGCAACCTGAATGTCCATTGACGGAAGAGAGGATGAGGAATGTATATACAATGAAATACTACTCACCTATTAAAAGGAATGAAATAATACCCACGTGCCACAACTACTGAAGCCCGAGTGCCCTAGAGCCCATGCTCTGCAATGAGAGGCCCATGCACCACAGCTAGAGAAAGCTTGGAGGTAGCAACAAAGACCAGTGCAGTGATATCAGCAGAGACCCAAAGGAGTTGCCCGGGTATGAGCAGCGTGGGGCTCTGAGGTAAGAGTTTCCCAAGCAGAGGGCACAGCGTTTAGGAGGCACAGGCTTGGGGTGTGGGAGACAGCAGGGAGGCCAGTGAGCTTGAAAAAGATGAGGTCAGAGGTGAACAGGTATCTTGACCGCTTACTGTGGTTTTTTTTTTTTTTTTTTTTGCCTTGCTGAACATTGTTATTGCATTTATCAAGTTTTTCAAAGCTCCTGAGTTTTGAGTCATACTTTTAAAAAGTGCTCCCCATTCTGAGTTTTTAAAGGAGATCCTCATTTCTTTTTCTAGTGTTTTCATCATCCCATCCTTCGACAGTATTAATTCTTTTATGATTTTAGTTTTTATGTTTAAATCTCTCATCCATTTGGAATTTGGCTCTACTGTTTTGCCCAAATGTCATTTACTAAACAACCCCCCTTTCCCTGATTCGAAATGCCACCTTTGTTACATTCTAAATTCCTGTGCGTGTGTATATGGGACCTTGTATTCTATCCTATTGATCGGCCTGTGCACACTTACTTATTGTGGCTTTATGAGATGTTCTGGTATCTGGTAAGCGGAGTAGGTTATTAAATAGTGTGTTAACCCAGGTAGCAGACATTGGGAAAATCAATAGTACGTTATTCAAGATCTTTCTCTAAAGGGATTCCCAAGCTGGCGATAATCAGAACACTGAGTGGTTCCCTTAGGAAAGCCAGCAGCTGGGTACCTGGAGTTTTGCTCTCGGGAGAGGGATGGGGGCTGCACAGAGATACGTGGGGCGGAGAGTCACCCCGGGGATACAACTGGAGAGAAAAAAGTGGGGCTCGGTACCTGCAGTCCCCACTTCCTGGTCTGGAGGGGAGGCTTGGCAAACATGAACAGTGAACAAGTCACTGAGAAGGAGTCCCTGCAGGGTTCTGGGAGGTGTCAAACCACCAGTAACCGAGGTCCCCTCTGTCCTTCCGGAGCTGAAAGTGGGACCCGAGCCAGCCTCAGCACTTAGGGCTAGAGCCCATGCTCTGCAATGAGAGGCCCATGCACCACAGCTAGAGAAAGCTTGGAGGTAGCAACAAAGACCAGTGCAGTGATATCAGCAGAGACCCAAAGGAGTTGCCCGGGTATGAGCAGCGTGGGGCTCTGAGGTAAGAGTTTCCCAAGCAGAGGGCACAGCGTTTAGGAGGCACAGGCTTGGGGTGTGGGAGACAGCAGGGAGGCCAGTGAGCTTGAAAAAGATGAGGTCAGAGGTGAACAGGTATCTTGACCGCTTACTGTGGTTTTTTTTTTTTTTTTTTTGCCTTGCTGAACATTGTTATTGCATTTATCAAGTTTTTCAAAGCTCCTGAGTTTTGAGTCATACTTTTAAAAAGTGCTCCCCATTCTGAGTTTTTAAAGGAGATCCTCATTTCTTTTTCTAGTGTTTTCATCATCCCATCCTTCGACAGTATTAATTCTTTTATGATTTTAGTTTTTATGTTTAAATCTCTCATCCATTTGGAATTTGGCTCTACTGTTTTGCCCAAATGTCATTTACTAAACAACCCCCCTTTCCCTGATTCGAAATGCCACCTTTGTTAACATTCTAAATTCCTGTGCGTGTGTATATGGGACCTTGTATTCTATCCTATTGATCGGCCTGTGCACACTTACTTATTGTGGCTTTACGAGATGTTCTGGTATCTGGTAGGCGGAGTAGGTTATTAAATAGTGTGTTAACCCGGGTAGCAGACATTGGGAAAATCAATAGTACGTTATTCAAGATCTTTCTCTAAAGGGATTCCCAAGCTGGCGATAATCAGAACACTGAGTGGTTCCCTTAGGAAAGCCAGCAGCTGGGTACCTGGAGTTTTGCGCTCGGGAGAGGGATGGGGGCTGCACAGAGATACGTGGGGCGGAGAGTCACCCCGGGGATACAACTGGAGAGAAAAAAGTGGGGCTCGGTACCTGCAGTCCCCACTTCCTGGTCTGGAGGGGAGGCTTGGCAAACATGAACAGTGAACAAGTCACTGAGAAGGAATCCCTGCAGGGTTCTGGGAGGTGTCAAACCACCGGTAACCGAGGTCCCCTCTGTCCTTCCGGAGCTGAAAGTGGGACCCGATCCAGCCTCAGCCATGACTGGATAGGCGCTGGCTGCAGGGGCCGCGGAGGCTGCCCCCACAGCTGGGTGTGTTCAGAGTGAGTTCAGCAGAGTTGAGCCAGGCTGAGGTTGCCAGGCTGCTCTTCCCTGGCCGGGCTGAAGAGGTCCCCCCGAGTCCAGCCTGCACAGCAGCTGGCCCAGACCTCTCCCTCTTGAAAGGCTGAAGGCAGCATGGGGGCCCGGCGGGGCTGTAGGGCCTGGGGACGGGGCTGACCCTGCCAGCGAGGGGCGACTCTGAGAGCACAGGTCCTGTGGAGCCCACACTGGCCACCTCCCCGGCCTCTGTCTCCCGGGTCACACTGATCTCCTCTCCTCCTCTTCGCCTCGGGCTCCAGCACCCCCGGCCCAGGTGGAGAGCGACCTGCAGACGCTGGGCCCTGCACCTGCCCCGGAGGCCGCCCCGGACACGCACGTGTCACACCTTCCAGGTGGGCTCGGGTGCTAGGCGATTTCTCTCTGTGACACCTGGCAAAATGCTTGGGTTGGAGTGAATAAGTCAAGGGATTCTGTCTGTGAGCCAGCATTCAAGAGGAAGCTGCCCGTGTTTAGTCCTTTGTGATCTCTGCTCTGATGCATCCCAGTTGGGTAGCACAGCTGTGCCTGATTTCCTCCCCTGACTGACCCCTTCCAGCTGACTCTCTCCTTTGTTTCTCCAGCTCCCATGTGGTGGCACAGCTCTTAAGCCATGTTCTTTTTTGTTTGTTTTTTAATTTTTTTTTTTTGCCACGCTGCATTGTATGTGAGATCTTAGTCCCAGACCAGGGATCAAACCTGTGCCCTGCAGTGGAAACTCCAAAGTCTTAGCCGCTGGCCTACCAGGGAAGGCCCTTAAGCCACACTTTTGAGTCTCTGACACCAAGAATCTACACCCATGTCGGAGGTGATCGTTTCAGTCCGTCAGCCTGCCCAGAGGCTACTCGCTTTTATCTGTCACCCTCCAGCCACCATCTCTGCCGCGCTCCCCACCCAGCTGGCCGTCCTCTCGCTGCCTCCAGACAGGCAATACACCTGCAGTGGACTTGCTGGAGGCCATACATGATGCCAAGTGCTGGTGGGAACGCACATGAGATCTAACCACTCGATGTCTCCAAGGATTATCTCAGGCTCCTGGGGAGGAGGAAGCCAAGGAGAGGAAGGTAGAAGGAGGATCTGTCATGGAACAGAGCACAGTGGAGCCCCAGAAAAAAGATGCTGAGTCCGCGAGGAGCCGGGAGGAGGGGGGAAACATAAGCGCACTGGGGTCTGGAGGGCACTGCCCACTGGGGACGTTCAGGACAGAAGTTCGAGGGACTCCACCCATCCTAAGTGACTGGCGCCAACAAGAAGGACATGTCACAGTAAAATTAAAAAAATATATATATATATTCCAGGCTTCCCTGGTAGCTCAGTGGTAAAGAGTTCGCCTGCCAATGCAGGAGACATGGGTTCGATCCCTGATGTGGAAAGATCTCACATGCTGCGGAGCAGCTAAGCCCATGAGTCCAAGTTCCACAAGAAAAGTCACTGCAACAAGAAGCCTGCTCACCTCAGCTAGAGAGTAGCTCCCACTCCCTGCAACTAGAGAAGAGCCTGCGGCAGCAGGGAAAACCCAGAATAGCCAAAAATAAATACATAAATAAATAAATAATTTTTTTAAAAGCAGAAAATGGCGTATTAAAGAATTTATATCCATAGAAAAGTAAACAGAATAGCAATACAACAGACTTCCAAATACCTTTCACAAAGATTAATTAAATATTAATATATTGCCATGTTTACTTTTTCTACCTCTTAAACCATTGGGAAGTAGGTTATAATGTCATGGTACTTTGTACTTCAATACTTCTATACCCCTAAATATTGATACAGTATTTCCTAAGATTAAGCATGCTCTCATGCAATCATATGATTATATCAGTCAAGACATTTAACAATCGAGAGAGTAATATCACCTAGTACGTTGCCCCATATTCGAAATTCAATTGTCTCACTAGTTTCCATTATAGTTGTCTGTGACTTTCAGCTTTCTATGTCCCTAAGTCATGGTACCCCTGTCTCATCTGTGACCTGACCTCTCTCCCTCGTCCCATCCCTAAGCCTGCTCCCTTCCCTGACTCCTGTATCCACAGGTCACCTGTATCCATACACAGCCCTTGGTTGGCTCTCTGTAGGATGGGCCACCTCTACCAACCCCTGCTTTGTTGTTAAAGCATTCGATTCCAGAATTAGTATTTACTTCTTCCTTTCCCACTAATCAAAAGCCCAGCTAACCAGAGGTTCATTATGTTCTGCAACAAAGAAGCCTGTTAGACAAGAATGCTGTGTGTGTCAGACAGAGGTAAGGTCCAGGCTGTGGGCAGGATGGACAGACCATTAAGCTCCCACCAAGTATCTCTCTTCTCGTGAGCTCACACAGTCCTGAAAGGTGGGGCCCCTGACCGCTGGAATGAGACAGACGCAAACACCTATCCGAGATTCCTCCCTGGCATCGCCTCTTCAGTGTTCCCAGGGCACTGGGCGTGGCACTCAGAAACACCTCTGAAGGTAGGGGTCAGGCTGATCAGGTGGTACAGTTGCTCTTGTAGTAGCTCACTGGGCATGCATGTTCTTGTGGAATGAGTGAGACAGACAAAGCAGTGGGTGGGGAAGCCAGGCATTGACTGGACAGTAGGTGGGAAAAAGAAGTCTGGGATTGGTTTGAGCCACTCCATTATTTTTTTCCTTCCAGTTTTGTTGAGATATAATTGACATACCACACTGGATAAATTTTAGGTGGGCTGCTGCTGCTTAGTCACTTCAGTCCTGTCTGACTCTGTGTGACCCCACAGACGGCAGCCTGTCAGGTTCCTCTGCTCATGGAATTCTCCAGGCAAGAATTCTGGAGTGGGTTGCCATGCCTTTCTCTAGGGGATCTTCCCAACCCAGGGATGGAAGCCAGGTCTCCTGCGTTGCAGGCAGATTCCTCACCACCAAGCTATCAGGGAAGCCCTACAGATAGATAGATTAGAGATAGATAGATATAGATATAGATATATACACATATATTATATATATATATATATTTGAGGCCCCATGGACTGTAGCTCCCCAGGCGTCTCCGTCCATAGAATTTTCCAGGCAGGAATACTGGAGTGGGTTGCCATTTCCTTTTCCATTAAGGGGTGCAGCATGATTTGACTTAGATATATCATAAGATGATTATCACAGTAAGTTGAGTCCATCATCTCAAAATTAAAGATACAGGGCTGGGACTTCCCTGGTGGTCCAGTGGATAAGACTCTGTGCTCCTAATGCAGGGGCCAGGGTTCAATCCCTGGTCAGGGAACTAGATCCCACATGCCACAATTAAGATCCAGTGCAGCCAAATTAAAATTAATAAAGCCATTAAAAAAAAAAAAAAGATACAGGGCTTCCCTGGTGGTCCAGTGGGTAAGGACACCGCCTTGCAGCGCGAGGGGCGCCGGTTCGATCCCTGGCCTGGGAAGATCCCACGTGCCGCGGAGCGGCTGGACTGATGTGTCCAATCACCAAGCCGGAGCTCTGGAGCGCATGGCACCCAGAGCCTTCCTCCCTGGCATCGCCTCTTCAGTGTTCCCAGGGCACTGGGCGTGGCACTCAGAAACACCTCTGAAGGTAGGGGTCAGGCTGATCAGGTGGTACAGTTGCTCTTGTAGTAGCTCACTGGGCATGCATGTTCTTGTGGAATGAGTGAGACAGACAAAGCAGTGGGTGGGGAAGCCAGGCATTGACTGGACAGTAGGTGGGAAAAGAAGTCTGGGATTGGTTTGAGCCACTCCATTATCTTTTTCCTTCCAGTTTTGTTGAGATATAATTGACATACCACACTGGATAAATTTTAGGTGGGCTGCTGCTGCTTAGTCACTTCAGTCCTGTCTGACTCTGTGATCCCACAGACGGCAGCCTGTCAGGTTCCTCTGCTCATGGAATTCTCCAGGCAAGAATTCTGGAGTGGGTTGCCATGCCTTTCTCTAGGGGATCTTCCCAACCCAGGGATGGAAGCCAGGTCTCCTGCGTTGCAGGCAGATTCCTCACCACCAAGCTATCAGGGAAGCCCTACAGATAGATAGATTAGAGATAGATAGATACAGATATAGATATATACACATATATTATATATATATATATATTTGAGGCCCCATGGTCTGTAGCTCCCCAGGCGTCTCTGTCCATAGAATTTTCCAGGCAGGAATACTGGAGTGGGTTGCCATTTCCTTTTCCATTAAGGGGTGCAGCATGATTTGACTTAGATATATCATAAGATGATTATTACAGTAAGTTGAGTCCATCATCTCAAAATTAAAGATACAGGGCTGGGACTTCCCTGGTGGTCCAGTGGGTAAGACTCTGTGCTCCTAATGCAGGGGCCAGGGTTCAATCCCTGGTCAGGGAACTAGATCCCACATGCCACAATTAAGACCCAGTGCAGCCAAATTAAAATTAATAAAGCCATTAATTAAAAAAAAAAAGATACAGGGCATCCCTGGTGGTCCAGTGGGTAAGGACACCGCCTTGCAGCGCGAGGGGTGCTGGTTCGATCCCTGGCCTGGGAAGATCCCACGTGCTGCGGAGCGGCTGGACCCATGTGTCCAATTACCAAGCTGGAGCTCTGGAGCGCATGCACCCAGAGCCAGTGCTCTGTGACAACAGAGGCCACCACGATGGGAGGCCCACACGGGCCAAAGAACAAAGATGGATACAAATAGATAAATGAAAGACCAATAGAAGTGGCCCGCCCGCCTCCCTCCCTCCCTAACCCCCCCCAAAGAAAACAAACAAAAAATTAAAGATACAAAATTAAGTAGAAAATATTTCTCTTATTATAGTTTGGATTATACCCTGAATATAACGTAACACACACACAACCTTTACCCATAGAGCCAGATAGAAATTTAATTAACTAAATTCTGTATATTTAGGTATTCCAATTTAAGACAAAATTAGGAAGATAAACCCCAAATAAAATCAACCTGCCTCGCTCTCGGCATTCCTCCTTTGTGTCATTTAATGCTTTATTTGATCTGTTTCTGTAAATATAAACTACTACTGCTTTTTGATTTACCCAATCCACCTACCAGTGCTTTTAATTTAAAATAATTCGAGTTTTCCACAAAGCATTTTTCTTTTATAACCATCTCTTAGACTTTACTCCCATATAAAACATGTTGGATTTTAGAAGAATTCTGGGTGTTTTGAGATTTAAAATGTCATCTTCCTCAGCCACAGCATCAGCTGGGTCTACTCATGTCCACCACGAGAAGCAACTAGACCATTCAATCAACCAGAGGAGTATCAGTGTTACAAAAACGCACTTGGTATGTGTTATTATCGTGGGGCTTCCCAGGTGGTGCTAGTGGTGTAAAGGCCCTTCTGGCAGAGACGTTCAGAGACACGAGTTTGATCACTGGGTCAGGAAGATCACCTGGAGGAGAATATTTGCAAAACACAATTGGTCACAGTCCACCCTCTGACCACAAGTCAGATCCCTTCCAAGTGCAGGTGAAGTTGTGTAACTCAGATTGGGGCTTAAACCCATGATCTGGGACTCAAACCCAGTCGAAACCCAGATTGGGACTTGAAACCACAGCCTTAACTGAAATCACACCTGGTCTCAGGGACTGAAGCTCAGGTCCTTAAATGTCTCATCACACAAAGAATTCAGTGAGAGGGCTTCCCTGGTGGTCCAGTGGGTAAGGACACCGCCTTGCAGTGCAAGGGGCGCCGGTTCGATCCCTGGCCTGGGAAGATCCCATGTGCCGCGGAGCGGCTGGACTGATGTGTCCAATTACCGAGTCGGAGCTCTGGAGCGCATGCGCCCAGAGCTGGCGCTCTGCGACAACAGAGGCCACTGCGATGGGAGGACCACACGGGTCAGAGAACAAAGATGGATGAAAATGGACAAATGAAAGACCAATAGAAGTGGTCCGCCTGCTCCCCTCCCTCTCCACTCCACCCCCCACCAAAATAAATAAATAAATAAATCTTAAAAAAAAAAAAAAAAAGAATTCAGTGAGAGACAAAATAAGGTAAGAAGTGCATTTACCCAGAGACAGACACACTCTACAGAGTGTGGGTCATCTCACAAGGCAAGAGCTGCGGCCTATGGTAGGGGGTTGTCAGTTTTTATAGGAGTGGGCAATTTCATAGGCTAATGAGTTGGAGGAGTGTTCAGCTATTTGGGGGAAGGGGTGAGGACTCCCAGGAATTGGGCCACTACCCACTTTTTTATCTTTATGGTTGGCCCGGGCTTCCCTAGTGTCTCAGACGGTGAAGAATCTGCCTACAATGCAGGAAACCTGGGTTTGATCCCTAGGTCAGGAAGATCCCCTGGAGGAGGGAATGGCTACCCATTCCAGAAGTCTTGCTGGGAGAATTCCGTGGGCAGAGGAGCCTGGTGGGCTACATCCATAGCGTCACAGAGCCAGACACGGCTGACTTTGACGTCATTCACTCGGAACTGTCGTGACGCCTGTGGTGCATATTTAGCCTGCTGATGTGGTCCCCTGAGCGTAGACTGCGGCTCAAGGTCGACTGCACCTCAGCTCACCCACCCTCTTGGACCTGTTTGGTTCTATTAGTTTCTGTTGTCCTTGGGCTTTGTCGTTCTCTTTTCTTTTTTTTCCCCTCTAAGTCATCATTTATTTTTCATCCATATTTGTTCTTTTTGGCCTGTGTGGGCCTTCCATCACAGTGGCCTCTCTCGTTGTAGAGCACCGGCTCTGGGCACATGTGCTCCAGAATGCTGGCTCGCAACTGCACACACCTGTCCAGCCACTCCTTGGCATGTGGGATCTTCCCTGGCCAGGGATCGAACCGGTGCCCCTTGCACTGCAAGGCGGACTCTTCACCCACTGGACCACCAGGGAAGGCCCCTGTCATTCTTTTAAAGGTTGTGCCTTGCCCCTTCCCTCCTGTTTCCCAGGTACATAGTACCCTCCTCAAGCTGCATCCCATTACAGCATCAGCTTAAAGCCCAGGGTCTCATCCAGGTGTGGCTGAGGCGTCTTGGGTTTGGTTCTCAGGTGTAGCTGCTTGATTAGGGCTCAGTTATACTGCCTCGGAGTTCCCTGTGGTTCTTGGCTTCACCCCTAGGATCTTAGTTTCCTCGTCTAAGCCCTCTTTCCTTTTTTGTACAGTAGCCTGTTTGTAGGCAAGTAGTTTTCTTAGCCTGATGCTTGCCTAGAGAGTTTGTGGGTCCAAGTTTTTTTTTTTTTTTGTATTGTTCCTCTCAGTTCTAGCTCATAAATGAAAAAATCAAACAACCTTGTGGGTATTGTACGCATCAATTACAATCCAATTTACCAGACAAAAATCCATACACAGGTCTCTTTGTGATGATTCCTGCTGTTGTACTTGCCCTTGTGATTTTTAAAAGCCTATTGTCCTTTCAGAGAAATGTTGACAGGCATACCTATGAGATCCTTAAAAGGCTCATCTTTTAACTTCACTTTTGCTTTTTTTTTCCAGCTCAAGAAATACATAAAAAGGATAGAAGCCCTTTTTATGTATTTCTTTGGGGGGGGGCGGGTTGGGGAGGGAGGGGGCGGGCGGGCCACTTCTATTGGTCTTTCATTTATCTATTTTCACCCATCTTTGTTCTTTGGTCCGTGTGGGCCTCCCATCACAGTGGCCTCTGTTGTCGCAGAGCACTGGCTCTGGGCGCATGCGCTCCAGAGCTCCAGCTTGGTAACTGGACACATCCGTCCAGCTGCTCCGCGGCACGTGGGATCTTCCCAGGCTAGGGATCGAACTGGCGCCCCTTGCACTGCAAGGCGGTGTCCTTACCCACTGGACCACCAGGGAAGCCCCTTTTTATGTATTTCTTTTTTTTTTTTAAACCTTTATTTTACTTTTAACTTTTACAGAGTTTTGTTGTTTACAGACATGCATGTTCCCAGATCAGTCACATGTATATCCCCCCCTTCCCACCCCTCCCGACCATCACACAGCACCCCTGAAGGATCCCCTTTTCTCACAGAGCCATGACTATAGCTATCTTCTTCACTTATGATAGTACAGGCCTTCATGCTACTTCCTTTACGCCTCCCACCCTCTGTTCCTTCCCAACAATGTCCATATGTCCACTGTCCACGTCTGTCTTTCTGTTGCTTCACTGCGTGTGCCATCATCACCATCCTGCTAGATTCCATATATATGTGTTAATATACTGTATTTGTCCTTCTCTTTCTGACTGACTTCACTTTTTAATGACACGTTCTAGATCTAGCCACCTCATTAGGGCTGATTCTTCTGCATTTCTCTTTATAGCTGTGTAGTATTCCATTGTATATATGTACCAGAGCTTTTGGATCCATTCGTTCGTCAGTGGACATCTAGGTTGCTTCCATGTTCTAGCTATTGTATAGAGAGCTGCAATGAACATAGGGGTACAGGTGCTTCTTTCAGATTTGATTTCATCAGGGTATAAGCCTAAGAGTGGGATTGCTGGGTCATCTGGTGCTTCTATTTTTAGTTTTTTAAGAAATCTCCAGACTGTCTTCCATAGAGGCTGTATCAGTCGACATTTCAACCAGCAATGCAGGAGTGTTCCCTTTTCTCCGCACCCTCTCCAGCATTTATTGTCTGTCGATTTGTGGATGATGGCCATTCTGACGGGTGTGAGGTGATATCTCATTGTAGTTTTGATTTGCATTTCTCTAATTATAAGTGAAGTTGAGCATCGTTTCATGTGCTTTTGGGCCATCTGTATGTCCTCTTTGGAGAGGTGTCTGTTTAGGTCCTTTTCCCATTTTTTGATTGGGATTTTCGTTTTTCTGGTGCTGAGTTGTCTGAGTTGCTTGTATATTTTGGAGATTAATTCTTTGTCTGTTTCATTTGCTATGATTTTCTCCCATTCTGTGGGCTGTCTGTTCAGCCTTTTTGTGATTTCTTTTGCTGTACAAAAGCTTTTAAGTTTCATTAGGTCCCACATGTTCATTTTTCTTTTCAGTTCTGCTATTCTAGTAGGTGGGTCAGAGAAGATCTTGCTTTGATTGATGTCCTTGAGGGATTTGCCTATATTCTCCTCTAAGAGTTTGATGGTTTCTGGCCTTACATTTAGGTCTTTAATCCATTTTGAGTTGATCTTAGTGTATGGTGTCAGCAATGTTCCAACTTCATTTTTTTGCATGTAGCTGTCCAATTCTCCCAGCACCACTTGTTGAAGAGGCTGTCTTTGTCCCATTTTATATGTTCGCCTCCTTTGTCAAAAATAAGGTACCCATAGGTGCGTGGGTTTATCTCTGGGTTCTCGATCTTGTTCCATTGGTCTGTATTTCTGTTTTTGTGCCAGTACCATACTGTCTTGAGGACTGTTGCTTTGTAGTAGAGTCTGAAGTTGGGGAGGCTGATCCTCCAGCTCCATTCTTCTTCCTCAGGATTGCTTTGGCTATTCGAGGTCTTTTGTGTTTCCATATGAACTGTGTGATTCTTTGGTCTAGTTCTGTGAAGAATGTCATTGGAAATTTGACAGGGATCGCATTGAATCTATAGATGACATTTGGTAGTATGGTCATTTTCACAATACTGATTCTTCCGATCCAAGAACATGGAATATCTCTCCATCTGTTTAAGTCTTCTCTAATGTCTCTCATTATGTATTTCTTGATAAATACATCATCATCTGACTCCAATTCTTCCTTCTTCTCCTACGCTGCGGCTGGGGCAGAACCCACAGCAGGAGCTGCCTGGGGCGGCAGAGACAGCCACGGTCTACCCCGGGCAATGACATCTTCAATGTTCTTTCCGTTCAGCTCCCTGATGACCTTGTTGAGCCGGCCGTCACCTGCCTTGATGCCCACGCTGTCCAGGATCTTTTTGATGTCCTTGGCGCTGGGGAAGGAATTGGTCCCCGAGGGCAACCAATAGGTAGGTGGAAGCATAATGCATCTTGGCAGCAGAGAAGCCTCTCGTGTGCTATCTTGGCAGCGTCAGGGATGGAGAAGAAGGCCACTCTTGCATTTTTAGTCTTAGGCAGTGAGAAGTCAGGTGGTACTTCGAATATTTTGCCTAGAAATTTCCTTAGGCCATTGAGTTAATTAGGTACGTTTCCCACTTTTCACGTATCACTATTCACATGGGACAAGGTTCCATTATTTCATAACGATCTTACACATACAACAAAGTTCCCCTGCATACATCATGTTTCTCCCCTAGTTTCCAGTAACATTTTCTCTTATTTTCTTTACATCCTTGCTAACATCCTCCTTAAAAGTACTTTAGGCTTCTGCCCAACCCCTGGTCCTAAAGCCAACGCCACAGGTTTTAGGTTTTCTGTTTCAGGAGTTCTCCACTCATGGTCCCCAAATCTGTTCTGGGTACCTCTTGCTAGCAACAAATCCCCCGGAAGCTTGAAGACTTAAAACACTGACAATTTTGTTATCTCTCGTGGTTCTGGGGGGTCACCAGAGCCAGGTGGGTCTGACGTGACTGCAGCCTGGCCAAGACTGGAGCTCGAGTCGTCCTGAAGGCTTCCGTAGGCGGACACTGGTGACCGACGCTGGTTATCAGCGGGAACACCTGCCTGGGGTCTTGCTGGGGGGCTTGGGCTTTTCCCCAGCATGCTAGCTGGGCTCCAAGGGAATAAAGTGGAAGGGAATGCATGACATTGTTAGGACCTGGCCTCTGGAGCCACAAGACACCGTTTCGACTGTACTCTGTGAGTCAAGGCTGTCACCAGGGTTCTCTCGAGAGCAAGGCGACGGAACACAGCATCTCCGTGAGAAGAAAGCCTGCGAGGCAGCCACGTCTGGAAAGTCCCATCTGTCTCTGCATCACAAGTGCCACTCTTGCTACCACTAAAGCCAATGGGCAGCTGGATACCTAGCTTCTTTGACACCCAAAGCAGGTCATTTTTTTGTAAAGCAAGGTCTTTTTTATTTTTTTTAATTATGAAAAGTATAACACGTTTACAGGAGACTTAGAAAATACAAAACAAGGTTACGTATAGTTCCACTGTGTATTACAATTTTTTAAGTAGGTAAATTAAAATTTTTAGTTGGAGTTTCAATATCAAACTCGCAAAAAATTAATAGATTGGACAAAGAAATAGAAGGATAGAGTATACTTGAAAAGCACTGTGAACCAATTCAACATAATTAAGATCTATACAATTTTCACACAATAGTAGGATACAAATTCTATCCAAGTTCCCATAGACTGTAAACTAGGAGATATTGGAACATATCCAAGGACATAAAACAAGGTGCAAACACTTCATGGTCTAAAGGTGTTGAAATTATAAGAGTCTGTTTTCTTCTCACTGTGGAATTATGTTAGAAATCAATATCAAAAGATACTAGAGGGCTTCCCTGGTGGTCCAGTGGGTAAAAAAAGAGTCCGCCTTACAGTGCAAGGGACACTGGTTCAATCCCTGGCCTGGGAAGACCCCACGTGCCACTAAGTGGCTGGACTGGTGTGTCTGATTGCAAGCCAGCACTCTGAGCACATGCGCCCAGAGCTGGTGCTCTGCAACCAGAGGCCACTGCAATGGGAGGCCCACCCAGGCCAAAGAATAAAGATGGATGAAAATAAATAAATAAAAAGCCAATAAAAGACGCCAAAATTAAAAAAAGAAAACTTGAAAATAACCCACCTATTTTCAAGTGCAATGGAGCATGGCCTTTTGACTCCATATCCAGGGCACCCATCAACTCCCGGGGATGCCATCTGTGTGGTATATGGTGCCAGTGCTTTATTCTACCCCTAAAGCAGATGTCAGTCAACTGACTGCTTTTCCTGGTGAAATCCAAACATCTCCTCAGAATCATCATCCTTTTTTTCTTTTTACAGAATTTTGTCGTTTATTGCCTCACCACCCTGACCCCTCCCCCGCCACTCCGATCACCACAGAGCCCCTGTTTGAGATCCCTTAGTCCCACAGCATATTCCCCTCCCTCACCCCAATGTCCATAAGACTGTTCTCTATGTCTGTTTCTCCATGGCTGCTCTGCATATACATTTATCAGTACCATCTTTCTAGATCCCATACATATGTGTTATATACAATATTTATCTTTCTCTTTCTGACTTACTTCACTCTGTATAATAGGTTCTAGATTCATCCACCTCATTAGAACTGACTCAAAAGCATTTTTTATGACTGAGTAATATTCCATTGAATATATGTACCACAGCTTCTTTATCCATTCATCTGTTGATGGACATCTAGGTTGCTTCCATGTTCTAGCTATTCTAAACAGTGCTGCAGTGAACAATGGGGTGCATGTGTTTCTTTCTATTTTGATTCCTCAGGGTATATGCCTAGTAGCAGAATTGCTGGGTCATATAGTGGCACTATTCCTAGTTTTCTGAGGAATCTCCATACTGTCTCCCATAGTGGCCGTATCAATTTACATTCCCACCAACAGTGCAAGAGGGTTCCCTTTTCTCCACACCCTCTCCAGCATTTATTGTCTGTAGATTTTTTTGATGATGGCCATTCTGACTGGTGTGAGGTGATATCTCATTGTAGTTTTGATTTGCATTTCTCTAAAAATGAGCGATGTTGAGCATCTTTTCACGTGTTTGTTGGCCATATGTATGTCTTCTTTGAAGACATGCATGTTGAGGTCTTTTTTCCCATTTTTTGTTTGGTTTGGCTTTTTTGGTATTGAGTTGTCTGAGCTGCTTGTATATTTTGGAAATTAATTCTTTGTTGGTATTTTAATTTACTATTATTTTCTCCCATTCTGAAGGTTATCTTTTCACCTTGCTTATAGTTTCTTTTGCTGTGCAAAAGCTTTTGAGTTTAATTAGGTCTCACTTGTTTATTTTCCAAAGCAGATAATTTTTAATACCCTTACATTTTAATAGTCATGAAATGAAAAGAATAATTATAATAATCATGGCTAGAAAATGGAAGATAGTGAAGCAGTTCTTTTACTGACTTATTCAATATCATGCAAATAGTTTCTTTAAAAATTTAATAAAAAATAAAATTCTATAAATTATTACTTAATATATAAATTTGTATAAATTTTCCTGCAACTTCATGGATGAACCATGGAATTCCCCAGACAAGAAGACTGGAGTGGGTTGCCATTTCCGCCTCTAGGGCATCTTTCCAACCCAGGAATCGAACCCCAGTCTCCTTCAATGCAGACGGATTCTTTACCAACTGAGCTACAAGAGAAGCCCATATAAATTATAAATTATTATTTAATTATATAAAATATAATGTATAAAATATAAAATTATATAAACAATAAAAAAGTTATGGATTCACACTATTTAAAAATTCATTCTCTTCTTTGAAATTGTATTTTTTTCTATATAAATGCCAATTTTCTTACATGTTGTTGCTGGCCTTCTCCACAGTTTCTGTGGCCAGTCTTCATAGAACAGTTTAGAGGTTGGCGTTTCACTGTGAGCTGCTGAAGGTTAATTCCAGCTGATTGCAAATATTTTTGTACCTGATTAATTACATTCAACTTCACAGCAGGAAAAAAGGTAACTCAGGAAAGAAAAACTGCATACTGCAGAAGGCACCATCTGAGCTTTTTTTTTTTTAAATTATTTATTTGGCTGCACTGGGTCTTAGTTGCAGCGTATGGATCTCTAGTTGTGATATGTGTGATCTAGTTCCCTGGCTGGGGATCAAGTTTTGCCCCCACCCCTGCACTGGGAGTGGGGGTCTTTGCCACTGAACCACCAGGAAAGTGCAGAGCTGAGCCTCTTGTGTCTGCATTCTTTAAACATGCAAGTGCACTTCAGAGATCAAGTGTCAAAAAAAAGATTTGTCTTTGCTGTTTGCACAGCTTCACTACTGTACACTCTGCTCAAATTAAAAGACTGATAAGGGAATATTATAAATCTGACAACTCGGATGAAAGATGTGTGTAAGTCGCTTCAGTCGTGTCCAACTCTTTAAAAAATTTGAGTTTAATTACGCCTCACTTGTTTATTTTCCAAAGCAGATAATTTTTAATACCCTTACATTTTAATAGTCATGAAATGAAAAGAATAATTATAATAATCATGGCTAGAAAATGGAAGATAGTGAAGCAGTTCTTTTACTGACTTATTCAATATCATGCAAATAGTTTCTTTAAAAATTTAATAAAAATAAAATTCTATAAATTATTACTTAATATATAAATTTGTATAAATTTTCCTGCAACTTCATGGATGAACCATGGAATTCTCCAGACAAGAAGACTGGAGAGGGATGCCATTTCCGCCTCTAGGGCATCTTTCCAACCCAGGAATCGAACCCCAGTCTCCTTCAAAGCAGGATTCTTTACCAACTGAGCTACAAGAGAAGCCCATATAAATTATAAATTATTATTTAATTATATAAAATATAATGTATAAAATATAAAATTATATAAACAGTAAAAAAGTTATGGATTCACACTATTTAAAAATTCATTCTCTTCTTTGAAATTGTATTTTTTTCTATATAAATGCCAATTTTCTTACATGTTGTTGCTGGCCTTCTCCACAGTTTCTGTGGCCAGTCTTCATAGAACAGTTTAGAGGTTGGCGTTTCACTGTGAGCTGCTGAAGGTTAATTCCAGCTGATTGCAAATATTTTTGTACCTGATTAATTACATTCAACTTCACAGCAGGAAAAAAGGTAACTCAGGAAAGAAAAACTGCATACTGCAGAAGGCACCATCTGAGCTTTTTTTTTTTAAATTATTTATTTGGCTGCACTGGGTCTTAGTTGCAGCGTATGGATCTCTAGTTGTGATATGTGTGATCTAGTTCCCTGGCTGGGGATCAAGTTTTGCCCCCACCCCTGCACTGGGAGTGGGGGTCTTTGCCACTGAACCACCAGGAAAGTGCAGAGCTGAGCCTCTTGTGTCTGCATTCTTTAAACATGCAAGTGCACTTCAGAGATCAAGTGTCAAAAAAAAGATTTGTCTTTGCTGTTTGCACAGCTTCACTACTGTACACTCTGCTCAAATTAAAAGACTGATAAGGGAATATTATAAATCTGACAACTCGGATGAAAGATGTGTGTAAGTCGCTTCAGTTGTGTCCAACTCTTTGAGACCTCATAGATGGTAGCCCACCAGGCTCCTCTGTCCATGGGATTCTCCAGGCAAGAATACTGGAGTGGGTTGCCATGCCCTCCTCCAGGGGATCTTTCCATCCCAGGGATCAAACCCACATCTCTTATGTCTCCTGCATTGCCAGGCTGGTTCTTTACCACTAGCACCAGATTACTTGAATAGTTCTATATTAAAGAGGGTTCTGGATCCAATTCCAACATGAGGGGCTGGAGGGCTCTTCCACATCAACAATTCTCCAACACTAGCTGAGTGTCCTATACATCAACACAGTTCTCCCGCTAGCTACCTGGAGATAGCACCAAACCCCACACGTTGAGAGTTCAGTCTTGGGCTTCCCTGGTCGTGCAGTAGGTAAGAATCTGCTTGATAATGCAGGGGATGTGGGTTCAATCCCCAGTCCAGGAAGATCCCACTTGCCTCAGAGCACCTAAGCCCATGCAGCACAGAGTCTGAGCCCACACTCCAGAACCCGCGAGCCACAACTACTGAAGCCCTCACACCTGAGGGTCCACAAGCTGAAACTCCTGAGCCTGTGCCCTCAACAAGAGAAGCCACCATAAGAGAAGCCGGCGCATCGCAACGAGGAGTAGCTCCTGCTTGCTGCCACTGGAGAAAGCCTGTGGGCAGCAGCGAAGACCCAGTGCAACCAAAAATTAATAAATACATAAGTAAATAAACAATGAAAAAAGACAAGTTTTTTTTTCCCCCTTTGGCCACAGTACACAGCTTGTAAGGCAGGGATTGAGGGATTGAACCCAGATGCCCCACAGCACTGAAAGCAGAGTCCAGGGAAGTCACCAAAGTTCAGTCTAACAAGACTGCCTCTCCTTTCCTCAGTCTCCCCACCCCACGCACATGAATGCACACACACACACGTCAGATGCTAGTTGTAAGCCCAAGTCATCGATTGTGCTTCTAATCAACTGGCTGTAGATGGGAGGTTCCAACAAACCGCCCGCTTCTTGGGTTCAATTAACTTGCTAGGGAGGCTTCTAGGACTCAGGGCAACATTTTACATACTAGACCACACTGGCTTACTGTAAAAGGACATCACTCGGGAGTAGCTGTATAGAAGAGACACGTAGGGGAAGCACGCAGAGCTCCCAGGCTCGCTCTGAGGGCAGCGCTGCCTCAAAACCTTCACGTGCTCACAAACCCAGGAACTCAGTCCTTTTGGGTTTGTATGAAGGCTTTGTTACATAGTCCCGCAGGAGAGTTCTCCTCAATTCAACTTCCTTAGCCAAATTGATAATTAACCTTTCTATCCAGAACTTTATTCATTTCCTTGTCCCACGTGTGCCCCTTAAGAGAGATCAGAGAGAAGGGGAGCCTGTGCAGAGAGGACCTACAAGGGCTTCCCAGGACAGGTCCCTGCACCCCGGTTCCCCCTGCCTGGTCTGTAGAAACCCTTTAGCCTCTGAGGCCTTCCCCAGGCTCCAAAGAACACATTTAATCAGCAGGGAGAAAATGCAGAAACAAAGGAAAACACGTAAACCAGACAAAATTATAATAGCTTACGCATTAAACAAACTCAAGGGCCTTTAGTTCCTCAAGGGCTACGGATACTATTCTGAGCCATTATCCTCTGAGCTGAGCAGAGACGGAAACCCCTACCAGCTGGAAGAAGTTAACTGCGCCGCCCACAAGCCCATAGACGCCAGAGCAGTTCAAGCCAGAAGCTTTGTGATGCTGACTCCCCGTAACCGCGCCATAACCAGTTACAAGAATGTCCACCAGCTGACCAAGCGTCCTACAATCTCTCCTTCATCCTATTTTTAAGAACCTTTACCTGAAATTATTCAGGGAGTTCGGGTCTTTTGAGTACTCGCTGCCGGGACACCTTGCTTGGCCTTACAACGAACGCTGCCTTTTCCTTCCTTTACCACAACCTTGTGTCAGTGGATTGGCTTTACTGCACAAGGGTGAGCAGACCCAAGTCTGGCTCGGCAACAGTCGTGATTAATAGAATCCTTAGCTTTTGGAGACTGATCCACCCTCCAGCGCCTCTCCTCTCTCCAAAGGCCAGGGCGATTGGATGGAAAGCCCGCTTCTTGGGTTCAATTAACTTGCTAGGGAGGCTTCTAGGACTCAGGGCAACATTTTACATACTAGACCACACTGGCTTACTGTAAAAGGACATCACTCGGGAGTAGCTGTATAGAAGAGACACGTAGGGGAAGCACGCAGAGCTCCCAGGCTCGCTCTGAGGGCAGCGCTGCCTCAAAACCTTCACGTGCTCACAAACCCAGGAACTCAGTCCTTTTGGGTTTGTATGAAGGCTTTGTTACATAGTCCCGCAGGAGAGTTCTCCTCAATTCAACTTCCTTAGCCAAATTGATAATTAACCTTTCTATCCAGAACTTTATTCATTTCCTTGTCCCACGTGTGCCCCTTAAGAGAGATCAGAGAGAAGGGGAGCCTGTGCAGAGAGGACCTACAAGGGCTTCCCAGGACAGGTCCCTGCACCCCGGTTCCCCCTGCCTGGTCTGTAGAAACCCTTTAGCCTCTGAGGCCTTCCCCAGGCTCCAAAGAACACATTTAATCAGCGGGGAGAAAATGGAGAAACAAAGGAAAACACGTAAACCAGACAAAATTATAATAGCTTACGCATTAAACAAACTCAAGGGCCTTTAGTTCCTCAAGGGCTACGGATACTATTCTGAGCCATTATCCTCTGAGCTGAGCAGAGACGGAAACCCCTACCAGCTGGAAGAAGTTAACTGCGCCGCCCACAAGCCCATAGACGCCAGAGCAGTTCAAGCCAGAAGCTTTGTGATGCTGACTCCCCGTAACCGCGCCATAACCAGTTACAAGAATGTCCACCAGCTGACCAAGCGTCCTACAATCTCTCCTTCATCCTATTTTTAAGAACCTTTACCTGAAATTATTCAGGGAGTTCGGGTCTTTTGAGTACTCGCTGCCGGGACACCTTGCTTGGCCTTACAACGAACGCTGCCTTTTCCTTCCTTTACCACAACCTTGTGTCAGTGGATTGGCTTTACTGCACAAGGGTGAGCAGACCCAAGTCTGGCTCGGCAACAGTCGTGATTAATAGAATCCTTAGCTTTTGGAGACTGATCCAACCTCCAGCGCCTCTCCTCTCTCCAAAGGCCAGGGCGATTGGATGGAAATTCCAACCATCTAGTTTCTTAGTTGGCTTCTCTAGTAACCAGCTCCCCTCCTATGGTGCTTTCCAGAAAGTCACTTTATTGACATAAAGAACACCTTATTGCTCTTAACACTTAGGAAACTTTCAGCATTCTAGGAGCTCTGTGCCAAAAGTGGGAACACAGACCAAACACACATTTCTTTTTAGAAATCACAATATTACTTGTATCTATTAAAGAAATTGACCTTACAGGTAAAAACCTTCTAAAAATAAAAACTCCAGGCCCAGACAGTTTTGCTACCAAAGGTTCTGGGGAGAAAAAAAATACCATTTCTACACAAAATCTCCTGGAAACCAGAAGAAAAGCCTCCCGAGTTCATTTGGTGAGGGCAGCCTTACTGAATCGCCGAAGCCGGGTAAAGATGTTGAACCAGGTGCGTTTGTTCGACCCACAGCCAGCCAGACGCTGAGACGCAGAGGTTTGTGGCAGAGGAAGGATTTGTTCCCAGAGCAGGCAAAGGAAGAGAACCAACCTCAACTCTGCCTCCCTCAGCGCGAGAGGCTCCGGGTATTTATAAGACACAGCTCGGAGTGGGAAGCGTAGAGGGAGCATGGAGAACAGGGATTGGAGATAAGAAAATGCGAAACAAGCATTGTTCTGCGCAACTAACCTACAGGCTTCCTCCTGGGATGCGCATCCAGCAAGTAGCAGCAAAGACATTCTGAGGGTGAAGCTCTTGCATGCCCCGTTGGGTCTGAGTTGTAACCAGCTCTAGCTTGAACTGGAAACAGCTGACTCCAAGATTCTGAAAAAAAAAGTTGGGCAAACACTTTATTGGTTGGGCTGCCTGAAGCTTGGAGAGCATGCAAATTTTTGCCAAAACAATTAAAAGCGAGGCTACTTTATAGTACAGGGTACTCTACTCAATGGTCTATAGTGATCTCAATAGGAAGGAAATCCAAAAAAGAGGGGCAAAAAAAGGAGGGACTATATGCACATGAATAGCTGATTCACTTTGCTGTACAGCAGAAACTAACCCAACACTGTAAATCAACTATCCTCCAATCAAAATTAATAATAAAAATAAGAAGAGGTGCCACCATACTATTTCCATATGTAATCACAAACAAAAAAAGAAAAAGGGGAAATTTCCCCCGTGGTCCAGCGGCTAAGACTCTGTGCTCCTAATGCAGGGGGCCCAGGTTCGAGCCCTAGTCAGGGAACTAGAGCCCACATGCTACAACTGAGACCCAGTGCAGCCAAATAAATGTAAAAATAAATAAATAAATAAAAAAGTCAACCTTTGCCCAATCCCCACACTTCATAAAAAAAAATCAGCTGGGAATGGATCACAGACCTAAATCCAAAATGTGAATAAATGGGAATTCCCTGGCGGTTCAGGGGTTGGGACTCAAGGCTTTCACTGCTGTGGTCCCTGGGCAAGGAACTAAGATTCTGCAAGCTGTTCAGCCAACAACAATAAAAAAAGAATGAAAAAGTAAAACTTCTAGAAGAAAACATAGGAGAGAATTATGACCTTTTGTTAGGCATAGGCACACACAATCCACAAAGGGAAGTGAACCTTATCATAATTACAAACGTCTGCTCTGTTGAAAACACTGATAAGAGATGAAAAGATATCCTTACTTCCTGAGACCTTGCTTGTTGAGAGAAAGTATTTACAAATCACATCTTATAAAGAACATATCTAGAGTACATAAATCACTCAAAACAACAAGAAGCAACTCAATAACAAAAAATAGGCAAAAGCTTGAAAAGATACTTCCCCAAGAAAGCTATACAAGGCTCAAATAAGGACATGAACAGATGCTCACTACACTTAGTCAAAAAATTGCAAAAGCTTAAAACTCAGATCTTTTAACCAGCTCTAGCTTGAACTGGAAACAGCTGACTCCAAGATTCTGAAAAAGTTGGGCAAACACTTTATTGGTTGGGCTGCCTGAAGCTTGGAGAGCATGCAAATTTTTGCCAAAACAATTAAAAGCGAGGCTACTTTATAGTACAGGGTACTCTACTCAATGGTCTATAGTGATCTCAATAGGAAGGAAATCCAAAAAAGAGGGGCAAAAAAAGGAGGGACTATATGCACATGAATAGCTGATTCACTTTGCTGTACAGCAGAAACTAACCCAACACTGTAAATCAACTATCCTCCAATCAAAATTAATAATAAAAATAAGAAGAGGTGCCACCATACTATTTCCATATGTAATCACAAACAAAAAAAGAAAAAAAGGGAATTCCCCAGTGGTCCAGCGGCTAAGACTCTGTGCTCCTAATGCAGGGGGCCCAGGTTCGAGCCCTAGTCAGGGAACTAGAGCCCACATGCTACAACTGAGACCCAGTGCAGCCAAATAAATGTAAAAATAAATAAATAAATAAAAAAGTCAACCTTTGCCCAATCCCCACACTTCATAAAAAAAAATCAGCTGGGAATGGATCACAGACCTAAATCCAAAATGTGAATAAATGGGAATTCCCTGGCGGTTCAGGGGTTGGGACTCAAGGCTTTCACTGCTGTGGTCCCTGGGCAAGGAACTAAGATTCTGCAAGCTGTTCAGCCAACAACAATAAAAAAAGAATGAAAAAGTAAAACTTCTAGAAGAAAACATAGGAGAGAATTATGACCTTTTGTTAGGCATAGGCACACACAATCCACAAAGGGAAGTGAACCTTATCATAATTACAAACGTCTGCTCTGTTGAAAACACTGATAAGAGATGAAAAGATATCCTTACTTCCTGAGACCTTGCTTGTTGAGAGAAAGTATTTACAAATCACATCTTATAAAGAACATATCTAGAGTACATAAATCACTCAAAACAACAAGAAGCAACTCAATAACAAAAAATAGGCAAAAGCTTGAAAAGATACTTCCCCAAGAAAGCTATACAAGGCTCAAATAAGGACATGAACAGATGCTCACTACACTTAGTCACTAGTAAAATGTAAATTAAAGCCACAACGGCAGACTTCTCTACACCTACCAGGATGGCCAGCACTGCCCCCCACCCGTCACACCATCTCCCCTAAGCTGTCCTGGCGAGGATGCAAAGCAACTGGTACTGAGAGACTCAATCTACACAAAACCAAGGTCAGAGGCCTATAAGGACACAGAGCCGTGACCTACAACCTCTGGAGCAACCAGCCAGAGAGGCCAAACCACAGCCTCTGCAGCAACTGGACCCAAACGGTCAACACTTGGTCAATAACTGCCATCTTCCCTATTTTTTTGCCTCTGTTTCCAATTTGAGACAAACCAGAGAAGGACATTCGTGCTTCCCTAACCAATCACACAGGATGCCCCGCTTCTACTCAACTTGTCTACAATCTTTTCATGCCCACAGCTTCCAGTCACGAAATACACCTGAAACGTTCCTTTTTTTCCACTGTAAAGCTTTTGAACTACCCCGCCTGCCAAACACAAGTGATAAAGGCTGGCTCTCCTGCTATACAGTGAGCTCTGAGTAAACAGCCCGTTTGTTTCCACTGGGGCAATCTTTGTTTATTTCCCCATTGGTGGGAACGCACAATGGTACAACCATGATTTGTAACTGTTGGGTGGTTTCTTACAAACCACCCAACGTGATTCAGCAATCTCATCCCTGGGCATCTTTGTTGCTGTTCAGTCGCTCAGTTGTTTCTGACTCTTTGTGACCCCATGGACGGCAGCACGCCAGGCTTCCCTGTCCTTCACCATCTCCCAGAGTTGGCCCAGACTCACGTCCATTGAGTCAGCGATGCCAGACAAGCATCTCATCCTCTGTCATCCCCTTCTCCGTCTTGTCCTCAATCTTTCCCAGCATCCATGAGGCAATGAGTTCATGTGTTCAAATCTTTATAATAGCTCTACTTATAATCACCCCAAAACACAGACCACCCAAGGTTCTTCAAGTGGATAATGGAATCCCGCTTCAGCAGAAGGAACGGAGTGGAGGAGGATCAATTTCAAGCATTTCATGAGTTTTCTGAAAAACTCCTCTGCCTTAAGGAACGGGGTGCCTACAGAGGCTGGTAAACACCAGAGGCTGAGGTCTTCTGCCGCTTATTTCACCGGAGAATTTCTTAGGCTCAGTGGCTCCATGTTCACATAAAGCCTCCTGTTGAAACACCCAAGTCGAGATTGTACATTCATTCCCTGAAAACTACATAGGTGGTTTTAATACGATTAACACACCTTCCCTTTATCTTGGAAGTGAATTCCCCAGGACTATCAAGGCTTCTGTGGGGTTAGCAATAGCACCCTGGCATCCACCATCCAAGAGCTGGCCGTCATGAGGGCTGCACACTCAGGATCACTGTGTAGCTGGCTACACCACCTTAGCTCATTTTTTTTTCTGTGTGTGTTTTTTACACCATCTTAGTTCAAACTGTCTTGGATAGGTCCTCAAACACAGCAGGATGGTCAACTAGGGACACCCTTGTTCCTTACATTTTAGGGGAAATTTCCTTCTACCCACCAAAGTTTCAAAGCCTAGAGAACTCCAAAAGGTTCTCTAAATTTCTGTGGAGTCTTCCACAGAAGACTCAGTAGATTCTCAGGGTAACCCTGGCCCCTAACTCGTGCCACTGATGCGAAGAGATGACTCACTGGAAAAGACCCTGATGCTGGAGAGACAGAGGCAGAAGGAGAAGGGGGTGACAGAGGACGGGACGGTTGGCTGGCATCACTGACTCAATGGACATGAGTTGCAGCAAGCTCTGGGAGATGGTGAAGGACGGGAAGCCTGGCATGCTGCCATCCACAGGGTCGCCGAGAGTCAAGACATGACTGAGCAACTGAAGGACAAGGTCCGAAAGGTGTACGGCAACAACCACATCCTGCAGCGTGGAGCACTCAGCGGTCTCTGCCCTTCTGTCCCCGCTACCTTCCCCCATGACCGTTAGTAGCAACCTTTACAATCAATTAATACACACAGCTGGGTCCCACTTGGATGGTTACAAATCTTTATAATACCATTATAATCACCCAAAACCAGACCACCCAAGGTTCTTCAAGTGGATAATGGAATCCCGCTTCAGCAGAAGGAACGGAGTGGAGGAGGATCAATTTCAAGCATTTCATGAGTTTTCTGAAAAACTCCTCTGCCTTAAGGAACGGGGTGCCTACAGAGGCTGGTAAACACCAGAGGCTGAGGTCTTCTGCCGCTTATTTCACCGGAGAATTTCTTAGGCTCAGTGGCTCCATGTTCACATAAAGCCTCCTGTTGAAACACCCAAGTCGAGATTGTACATTCATTCCCTGAAAACTACATAGGTGGTTTTAATACGATTAACACACCTTCCCTTTATCTTGGAAGTGAATTCCCCAGGACTATCAAGGCTTCTGTGGGGTTAGCAATAGCACCCTGGCATCCACCATCCAAGAGCTGGCCGTCATGAGGGCTGCACACTCAGGATCACTGTGTAGCTGGCTACACCACCTTAGCTCATTTTTTTTTCTGTGTGTGTTTTTTACACCATCTTAGTTCAAACTGTCTTGGATAGGTCCTCAAACACAGCAGGATGGTCAACTAGGGACACCCTTGTTCCTTACATTTTAGGGGAAATTTCCTTCTACCCACCAAAGTTTCAAAGCCTAGAGAACTCCAAAAGGTTCTCTAAATTTCTGTGGAGTCTTCCACAGAAGACTCAGTAGATTCTCAGGGTAACCCTGGCCCCTAACTCGTGCCACTGATGCGAAGAGATGACTCACTGGAAAAGACCCTGATGCTGGAGAGACAGAGGCAGAAGGAGAAGGGGGTGACAGAGGACGGGACGGTTGGCTGGCATCACTGACTCAATGGACATGAGTTGCAGCAAGCTCTGGGAGATGGTGAAGGACGGGAAGCCTGGCATGCTGCCATCCACAGGGTCGCCGAGAGTCAAGACATGACTGAGCAACTGAAGGACAAGGTCCGAAAGGTGTACGGCAACAACCACATCCTGCAGCGTGGAGCACTCAGCGGTCTCTGCCCTTCTGTCCCCGCTACCTTCCCCCATGACCGTTAGTAGCAACCTTTACAATCAATTAATATACACAGCTGGGTCCCACTTGGATGGAATAGTACTTATAAAATACAGTGGTAACATAGGTTAAGGTTCCAATACTTCCTTCCACAATTTCAGCTGGCCCTACGGTACTTGAGCCTCAGCTTTGGGGATTTTTGAACCCCAAAGCCTGGGATTGGGAAAGACTCCTACGCACAGACGATGGCTGGGGGAGAAGACAAGCCACGCCTGTCCCTTAGACTCCGGCCAATGTGTCACCGGCTGACTGTTTCCCCCGCAAACCTGCTTAGTCCCTGTCTGAACTGTCTCAGGCGGGTGGGATTGATCAGTTTGCTAATAGCACTTCCATGGGCTTGGTTCAGTCTTCTCTTTTTGAACACTTGGAGTTTCACTCTGCAGGCAATGAGATAAGCAAGGCTGGCAGCTGGTACTAATAAGGGAGGACTAGCTGAGTAAGCGGGTTTCCCAGGTGGACAGTCGGCTTGGACTGGGTAGTCGGGAAGTACTCCTCTGAGGAGGTGACAGAGAATGGAATTACATGGATGGACGTCCCTGGTGGTCCCACTAGTGGTGAAGAACCCGCCTGCCAGTGCAGGGAACGCGGGTTTGATTCCTGGTCCAGGAAGATGCTGAGGCACAGCTAAGCCTGTGAGGCACAGCTGCGGAGCCACATGCCTAGAGCCCGTGCCCCGCAACAAGAGAAGCCACCGCAGTAAGTCCCCGCTCCGCAACAAAGAGTAGCTCCCCTTTGCTTCGACTCCAAAAAGCCCGAGTGCAGGAGGGAACACCTTGTGCAGCCAAAAATAGATGAATAATAAAAAAATTACATGGCGCCAGGCGGAGGGTCGTGGGTGAAGCTCTGGAGGTAGTGGGTTAGACCCTGTTCTGGGGCGGAGGGCAAAAAAAATATTATTACTTTTATGCAGAGAGTACATACATATATACAGTACATAACAGATATAAGGCATATCTGTAGCACTAAAGCTTCATGGGGCAGGTGAGAGGTGAAACTATCTAAAAAGCCTCCCTTAGGGAAGTGATAACGAAAAAAAGGTGGAGAAACATTGAGTTAGATCTTGAATGGTCTCACACGAAGAGAAAAGGAGAATGGCTTCCTGTAATTATAAGAGGCCATTAAGTCCGTGGCGTCCAGGGGCCACTGGACTTCCGTCTCTGCTTTTTCTGAACAGCTGGTACCTTTCCTGCTTTTTCGACCGTATTTCCTGCGGGGACTGGCCACAGCTGGCGTCTGACCCTGCCCTCTTCTGCTCCCCTCCCTCCAGCTTGTCATTCCACGCCAGGCAAATTAACATCTGAGCCAGGACTGGGCTTGTCTCTGACTCGGGCGTCTTCGACCAGTTACACGGCGAGGAGCGGGGCTGGGGGTGGAGAGGCACGCCCCTCTGGCCTCGAGCCTGACCCGCCATCCTTGCTCCTCAGGTGGGGAGCACCGGCGGGGGCAGCCACGGGCAGCCCCTCCAGCGAGCAGGAGCCTTTCTAACCTACAGCTCGTCCCAGCCCCCTGACGACCTGGCTGACCTGGGGCTGCTGGGAGCCAAGTCTTCCCTCTATGCCCAGGATGCCCTGCGGGTCTGGGAGGTCCTCTTTCGGTGAGGCCGGTTGGGGGGATGGCTGGGAGAACAGGAAGCCTGTGCCCCAGCTGGGGGTCTGTGGGTCTGGGCTGGCCACAAGGGCAAGGAGCAGAGGGCCTGGGGGCTCCGTGTCGCCAGCCTCCTCTCTCTGGCCCTGACCCCTCCGTTGGCAGCTACAGGGAGGGGACTGTGAGTCTCCACTATAAGACGGATGAGTCTGTGAGTGATGACCTTGAGCTGCGGGCCCGGTGTGGAGAGATCACTGAGATCGGGCTGCTGGGGGCCCAAGACCAAGGCAGGAGGAGCCCAGCGACTCCAACACTGTGATTCCTCCCTAGAGCGCCTCCCAGAATCCTCTCTACTTCTATGGAACCTTCTAGAAGCATTTCCAACCCCTATGAACACACCCAAAGCCTCCCCAGATTCCTTTTCCTCTCAGCTAGAGGCAGGTCTCCATCCTGTGCACTGAGAGCCCCTCTAGGTCCCAGATGCAGTGGGACCAATGGTTGCTCTTAAATTTTTCACCAGCTGTCTGGGAGACAAACAAATGCCCTGATTTGTAGCAGCTGTCCATTTCCACAGTGTAAACCGTCCCAACATGACGACCGAGGTGATGCCAGCCAGCTTGCTAACTGCTTGGACATGTGACCTCCTCGGCCCCTGTGAGCCAGTGCCAGCCGCACCAGCGCCCATGACGGGAGGGGACCCTCCCGAAGGTCTCCTTGCTTCCCTCACCCTGACCACGCCCCTGCCCACCGTGGCTACCGACAGCCCCTCCTCTCCTCTCTCGCCCTCCTCCTCCGTCCCTCTGAGCTCTGCCGCGAGCCCTGGCCTCCCAGCTTCTGACTCGCCTTACTGTCCGCAGGGTTTCCTGCCACCCTACCGTCCAAGGACCCGCTGTGCCACTTTGTGACCATGTGCATCTTCACCTGCACTGGCCAGCGCTCCTCCATTCGCCCGGGCCAGGTGTGACCACGGAGGCTCAGCTGAACATTTGTGCCTGGAGAGCGGAGGGGGCACGTGCAGCGGGGCGAAGGGACCGGCACGCGCGGCAGACAGGGACGGGAGCTATCTGCCCGCCGTAGCTGGACTGGTACGCTTGGTCCCCTAAGGCAGCCTGCACGATGCGGCTGCCAAGGACGTGACGCTGGAGACAGCGATGGCAACACTGCCCGGCTTCCGCCAGGCTTCTCTCCAGGTGTCCATCACTCGGCACCTGGGCAGACGCCAGCCCATTGTGGTGAGAGCCAAGGGCCGGGGCCGGTCCGAGGAAGCGGGCAGGTACAGGGAGGCGTGGCTCTCGGGAAGGAGGCGCGGCAAGGCGCTCACTGCCTCTTCTCTCTGTCCCAGGTGGCCCTGGGTCAGCATGCGGAGGAGTGCTTCTCAGGCCCTGAGTCCAAGGCGGTGCTGACGAAGCTCAGGGAGGAGCTGGCCGCCCTGGATAAGGCCATTGAGATCCTCAGTGCCAACCTGGACTGGCCCTACAAGGACCTGCGGCCCAGCTTGGTGGAAAACAGCGTGGCCATAGGAGCGCCCCCCTGCCAGCCGGGGGCTGTTTCTGCCCTCTTCCAACAAAGCCCACCCTCGTCCCATCTCCCACTCTCTCCCAAAGCACCTTCCCACTGTCCAACCCATGGTAGGCAAGTCAGACTCTAGATGCACCACGTAGGAAGTCACTCGCATTTCTTCCTCCCCTCTCCCCTCCTGTGTGGTCGTCCAGATCTCCCATCGGGCAGGTAACAGCCACAGCTTACAGACGGTTTCAAGAACAGACTAGGATAATAACACACACTACGCCATAGCTTTTAGGAAGCAACATGACTTTGAGCCTAAACTAAGTTTAATGACAAAAAAAATGGTATTTGAGACGAAGGAAGTAAAATAATTAATGACAAGAATAATGGTATTTGAGACTAAGGAAGGAAACTAACAGCTATCCTAAATCAGACAGCGGCAGGAGAAAATACAGCGTGCCATTCTAATCGGGCGGGATTCACATGGTTCATCCTGAAAGTGGACACAGCACAGAGCGAACCATTAACACAGCAGCTCTCACGACTGTCCTTTCACAACTCCCTTAGAAAATGATAAATGGCAGGAAACTGGTTAAATGGCACACCGTGTTCTCAGATGGAGGTGTCTGGCCTCAGTGTTCTGCCCAAGGGATCCACATCTATCACCCATTTGCACTTTGTCAGCTGGCAAGCTCTGAATACAAATGATTAACTGGAAAAGCACCCAAAAAATTTCATTATTTTAACAAGGAGTCAATAAAATCCAACTTCTGTATCTGATTAAAATTTTGGAAAAATGAACTAGGAAGTTCGATTTCTTAATATGATCGCCTGTGGAAATTTTAAAACAGAAACTAACAGTAAACATAAGCCAGAAGTGTTTCCTTTACACTTAGTAGGATCAAAGTTGCTTCTTGTCTCTGATTCTGTTTAGTTTGGCAGAAGACACGTAGGGGATGCTTGGTCTGATCCTTGAAGGAAGAACAGGAAATAAACAGTGGAGAGGTGGGGGTGGAGTTTCATGATGGGGTCTGTGTAAGAGAACCCAAAGCGGCTTCCCTGGCGGTCCCCTGGTTGAGAATCTGCCTGCCGCTGCCAGGGACAGGAGTCTGACCCGCAGTTCGGAAAGATCCCATATTCTGCAGAGCAACTGAGCCCCTGCACCACCACTACTGAGCCATCGTCCTAGAGCCCAAGAGCTGCAACTGCTGAAGCCTGAGGTCTAGAACCTGTGCTCTGAAAAGAGAAGGCGCTGCAATGAGAAGCCCACCCATCACAATGGAAAGTAGCTCCCGCTCCCTGCAACTAGAGAAAGCCCACACTGTAATGAAGACTGAGCACAGCCAAAAGAGGAACACATATAAGTCTCTACAAAAAGAAGAAGCAATTCTTCTGAGGCTGATGGACACTGTGCCTCATCTGTGAGAAGTGGCCTTGAGTGCTTGAGCAGGGTACTTAACCATCTTTGAATTATTTGACCCATGTCACCCCGTCCCCAGCGCTGCCCTCCGGTAAACAATCCCTCACTTTGTGGCCTCTGCACTTGCTGTTCCCTCTGTCCTGGGAACAAAACCAGCTGGCGGGTATCCCCCATGTGCAACATTCCCCGGACACAACCAGCAGAAGTAACCTGAGTGTCCGTCACCGAACCCACCTCTGTGCATCTGAGGTCGTACTTGTCCTCACACATCCCACAAATGACAGCCTGCCTGCTGTCTTCTCCATAAAGCCGGACGTCAAGTCTTAATTGACTTTTCTTTCCTCCCTCCCCATTTCTCCACCCCCACGAAGTAGGGTTTAGCGAAGGGCCCGGCATGTAACAGGCACATGGTAAACAGTAAATAGGGATTCTCAGTGGCTCAGAGGTAAAGAATCCACCTGCCACGCAGGAGGCGAGGGCAGTGGGAGTTCCACCCCTGGGTCAGGAAGATCCCCTGGAGGAGGAAATGGCAACCCTGGGAAACTCCACGGATAGAGGAGCCTGATGAGCTACAGTGCATGGAATCACAGAGCATCGAACACAACTTAGTAACCGAACAACACGACAACAAACCAGTAAATGAATGAGGGCAGGGAGGAAAGGATGTCTTTTTCTCCGTGAGCCTGGATGACCCCCAGCCCGCCCCTCCTCTGCTCCCCAGGCTTCCAGGTGCATGCAGGTTGCAGTCTGCATGCAGGCAAAGGCCCCTCTAAGGAGCAAGGAGCAAGGAGTCAAGGCTCTCTAAGGAGCAAGGGGCCTGCCTGGTAAACTCTGGGCAGAAGGTGAGAGGAAGAGGGGAGGTGAGGCGTCCCTGGGAGCTTCGCACCTGGGCTGTGGGCGCGACCCTAGGAGGATGCAGTGACGCCAGCTCCTGCCCTGACCTCCAAACAGTCCTGCTCCTGGCTGCATTTTCCCTCTTTCCCTTATCTTCTCTCACCTCCCCCCACCCCAAGTCCACTCTCTAACCCATCTGCCCACCCAGGGGGCGGGCAGCACTCAGGATGAACAGAAGGAGTGAACTGGCTACAAAAGAAGAAGCAATTCTTCTGAGGCTGATGGACACTGTGCCTCATCTGTGAGAAGTGGCCTTGAGTGCTTGAGCAGGGTACTTAACCATCTTTGAATTATTTGACCCATGTCACCCCGTCCCCAGCGCTGCCCTCCGGTAAACAATCCCTCACTTTGTGGCCTCTGCACTTGCTGTTCCCTCTGTCCTGGGAACAAAACCAGCTGGCGGGTATCCCCCATGTGCAACATTCCCCGGACACAACCAGCAGAAGTAACCTGAGTGTCCGTCACCGAACCCACCTCTGTGCATCTGAGGTCGTACTTGTCCTCACACATCCCACAAATGACAGCCTGCCTGCTGTCTTCTCCATAAAGCCGGACGTCAAGTCTTAATTGACTTTTCTTTCCTCCCTCCCCATTTCTCCACCCCCACGAAGTAGGGTTTAGCGAAGGGCCCGGCATGTAACAGGCACATGGTAAACAGTAAATAGGGATTCTCAGTGGCTCAGAGGTAAAGAATCCACCTGCCACGCAGGAGGCGAGGGCAGTGGGAGTTCCACCCCTGGGTCAGGAAGATCCCCTGGAGGAGGAAATGGCAACCCTGGGAAACTCCACGGATAGAGGAGCCTGATGAGCTACAGTGCATGGAATCACAGAGCATCGAACACAACTTAGTAACCGAACAACACGACAACAAACCAGTAAATGAATGAGGGCAGGGAGGAAAGGATGTCTTTTTCTCCGTGAGCCTGGATGACCCCCAGCCCGCCCCTCCTCTGCTCCCCAGGCTTCCAGGTGCATGCAGGTTGCAGTCTGCATGCAGGCAAAGGCCCCTCTAAGGAGCAAGGAGCAAGGAGTCAAGGCTCTCTAAGGAGCAAGGGGCCTGCCTGGCAAACTCTGGGCAGAAGGTGAGAGGAAGAGGGGAGGTGAGGCGTCCCTGGGAGCTTCGCACCTGGGCTGTGGGCGCGACCCTAGGAGGATGCAGTGACGCCAGCTCCTGCCCTGACCTCCAAACAGTCCTGCTCCTGGCTGCATTTTCCCTCTTTCCCTTATCTTCTCTCACCTCCCCCCACCCCAAGTCCACTCTCTAACCCATCTGCCCACCCAGGGGGCGGGCAGCACTCAGGATGAACAGAAGGAGTGAACTGGCTACACAGGCACAGACATTTAGGGCTCACTGGGGCTTTGGCAGAGCACCCTCTTTGGGGGTATTCTGGCCTTGGACACTGGAGACCACCCTAAGGAACCCTCTTCTTCTCCCTGTAGGCTTGGGATGAGGTCTGGAATCAGTGGTTCTGACACAGGTGGGGCCTGTCTCAGCTTAACCCATTTACACAACAGCAATATGCTCGTCAGTTCCAAAGTATTTGGAGGGACTTCCCCGATGGTCCAGTGGCTAAAACTCTGCACTCCCAAAGCAGGAAGCCCGAGTTTGATCCCTGATCAGAGAAATAGATCCCATTTACCACAACTAAGAGTTCACATGTCAAAACTAAGACCCTACACAAACAAATAAATAATTTTTAAAAAAGAATTTGTATTACAAGATTCCAACTCAATGGCTCAATTATATTTACATGGACTGAACCTCTGTGCCTAGTGGGCAGGGGAGATGAAAGGGAGAGGTAGCAGGAGCAGGAATCTCTTCTTCATTATTTAAAAAAATTTTTTTTTAATTAAAAAATTTTTATTTTATTTTAAAATTAAAAAAAATTTTTTTGGGGTCACTTCTATTGGTCTTTCATTTATTTCCATCTTTGTTCTTTGGCCTGTGTGGGCCTCCCATCGCAGTGGCCTCTCTTGCTGCAGAGCACCAGCTCTGGGCGCATGCGCTCCAGAGCTCCGGCTCGGTAGTTGGACACATCGGTCCAGCTGCTCCGCGGCACGTGGGATCTTCCCAGGCCAGGGATCGAACCGGCGCCCCTCGCACTGCAAGGCAGTGTCCTTACCCACTGGACCACCAGGGAAGCCCTCTTCTTCATTATTTATTCTCTGTCTTCAGAAATGTCGTTTAGTCGCTAAGTCCTGTCTGACTCTTTTGTGACCCCATGGACTGTAGCCTGCCAAGCTCCTCTATTCACAGGATTTCTCAGGCAAGAATACTGGAGTGGATTGCTATTTCCAACAGAGCCTGCAGCCTATCTAGGCATCTGTGGCTGCATGAATTCAAGACACCAACCTCTCTGAAAAGAGGCTCAGCATCATTAATTATCCGAGAAATGCAAATCAAAATTATGATGAGGTGTCACCTCATGCCAGTCAGAATGGCCATCATTTAAAAGCCTATAAGTAGTAAATGCTGGAGAAGGTGTGCAGAACAGGAAATCTTCCTAGGCTGTTGGTGGGAAACGTAAGTGGTGCAGCCACTGTGGAAAACAGTATGCGGGTCCCTTAAAGACACTAAGAACAGAGCTACCATATGATCCTGCAATCTCACTCCTGGGCATGTATCTTGCAAAGAGGAGAACTCTAATTTGAAAAAATATATGCACATCATATTCATAGCAGCCCTATTTACAATAGCCAAGACATAGAGGCAACCTAAATGTCCATCAACAAGATAAAGGCAGCATTTACCACAGAAATAGATCCCATTTACCACAACTAAGAGTTCACATGTCAAAACTAAGACCCTACACAAACAAATAAATAATTTTTAAAAAAGAATTTGTATTACAAGATTCCAACTCAATGGCTCAATTATATTTACATGGACTGAACCTCTGTGCCTAGTGGGCAGGGGAGATGAAAGGGAGAGGTAGCAGGAGCAGGAATCTCTTCTTCATTATTTAAAAAAATTTTTTTTTAATTAAAAAATTTTTATTTTATTTTAAAATTAAAAAAAATTTTTTTGGGGTCACTTCTATTGGTCTTTCATTTATTTCCATCTTTGTTCTTTGGCCTGTGTGGGCCTCCCATCGCAGTGGCCTCTCTTGCTGCAGAGCACCAGCTCTGGGCGCATGCGCTCCAGAGCTCCGGCTCGGTAGTTGGACACATCGGTCCAGCTGCTCCGCGGCACGTGGGATCTTCCCAGGCCAGGGATCGAACCGGCGCCCCTCGCACTGCAAGGCAGTGTCCTTACCCACTGGACCACCAGGGAAGCCCTCTTCTTCATTATTTATTCTCTGTCTTCAGAAATGTCGTTTAGTCGCTAAGTCCTGTCTGACTCTTTTGTGACCCCATGGACTGTAGCCTGCCAAGCTCCTCTATTCACAGGATTTCTCAGGCAAGAATACTGGAGTGGATTGCTATTTCCAACAGAGCCTGCAGCCTATCTAGGCATCTGTGGCTGCATGAATTCAAGACACCAACCTCTCTGAAAAGAGGCTCAGCATCATTAATTATCCGAGAAATGCAAATCAAAATTATGATGAGGTGTCACCTCATGCCAGTCAGAATGGCCATCATTTAAAAGCCTATAAGTAGTAAATGCTGGAGAAGGTGTGCAGAACAGGAAATCTTCCTAGGCTGTTGGTGGGAAACGTAAGTGGTGCAGCCACTGTGGAAAACAGTATGCGGGTCCCTTAAAGACACTAAGAACAGAGCTACCATATGATCCTGCAATCTCACTCCTGGGCATGTATCTTGCAAAGAGGAGAACTCTAATTTGAAAAAATATATGCACATCATATTCATAGCAGCCCTATTTACAATAGCCAAGACATAGAGGCAACCTAAATGTCCATCAACAGAGGAATGGATAAAGAAGCTGTGGTACATATATACAATGGAATATTACTCGGCCATGAAAAAGAATGAAATACAGGCTTCTCTGGTGGTCCAGTGGATAAAGAGTCCAACTTGCAGTGCAAGGGGTGCTGGTTCGATTCCTGACCTGGGAAGATCCCATGTGCCACAGAGCAGCTGGACCGGTGTGTCCGGTGGCGAGTCAGCACTCTGGGGCGCATGTGCCCAGAGCCGGTGCTCTGCAATGCGAGAGGCCAGGGCTTCCCTGGTGGTCCAGTGGGTAAGGACACCACCTTGCAGTGCAAGGGGCGCCGGTTCAACTCCTGGCCTGGGAAGGTCCCACGTGCTGTGGAGCAGCTGGACGGATGCGTCCAATTATCAAGCTGGAGCCCTGGAGCACATGCGCCCAGAGCCGGTGCTCTGTAACAACAAAGGCCACTGCAGTGGGAGGCCCACACTGGCCAAAGAACAAAGAAAGATGAAAATAGATAAATGAAAGACCAACAGAAGTGGCCCACCTGCCCCCCAAATGAATGAAGAGTATATCTACATCCATATATCTATCTATACAAAGAGAGACAGAGAGAATGGAATGTTACTTGGCCATAAAATGCATGAAATATTGCCATCCACACTACTATATACTGGACCTATTGCACACCACAGGGAAATATATTCACTATTTTGTGATGGCATGTAAGGAGAAAGAATCTGAAAAAGAATACATATGCTAACTGAATCACTGTGCTGTATACCTAAAACTAGCCTGACAATGTGAATCTACTGTTTCAATACAGAAATAAAATCAAAAAATAAATGTCAACTCGCTTGGGTGCGATTCAGGCAAGAAAGACCTAGGGAATCTCTTGTTTTGAACCTACTCTCAAAACTCTCCACCGGGCTTCCTGGTAGCTCAGGGTAGAGCTCGCCTGCCAATGCAGGAGCCACGGGTTCGATCCTGACCCGGGAAGATCCCACATGCTGTGGAGTAACTAAGCACGTTAGCTACAATTATGGAGCCTGTGATCTACAGCCTTGGCCAACTGCCCTGGAAGCCACGGTTCGATCCTGACAATAGTCAAGACATGGAAGCAACCTAAATGTCCATCAACAGAGGAATGGATAATGAAGCTGTGGTACATATATACAATGGAATATTACTTGGCCATGAAAAAGAATGAAATACAGGCTTCTCTGGTGGTCCAGTGGATAAAGAGTCCAACTTGCAGTGCAAGGGGTGCTGGTTCGATTCCTGACCTGGGAAGATCCCATGTGCCACAGAGCAGCTGGACCGGTGTGTCCGGTGGCGAGTCAGCACTCTGGGGCGCATGTGCCCAGAGCCGGTGCTCTGCAATGCGAGAGGCCAGGGCTTCCCTGGTGGTCCAGTGGGTAAGGACACCACCTTGCAGTGCAAGGGGCGCCGGTTCAACTCCTGGCCTGGGAAGGTCCCACGTGCTGTGGAGCAGCTGGACGGATGCGTCCAATTATCAAGCTGGAGCCCTGGAGCACATGCGCCCAGAGCCGGTGCTCTGTAACAACAAAGGCCACTGCAGTGGGAGGCCCACACTGGCCAAAGAACAAAGAAAGATGAAAATAGATAAATGAAAGACCAACAGAAGTGGCCCACCTGCCCCCAAGTGAATGAAGAGTATATCTACATCCATATATCTATCTATACAAAGAGAGACAGAGAGAATGGAATGTTACTTGGCCATAAAATGCATGAAATATTGCCATCCACACTACTATATACTGGACCTATTGCACACCACAGGGAAATATATTCACTATTTTGTGATGGCATGTAAGGAGAAAGAATCTGAAAAAGAATACATATGCTAACTGAATCACTGTGCTGTATACCTAAAACTAGCCTGACAATGTGAATCTACTGTTTCAATACAGAAATAAAATCAAAAAATAAATGTCAACTCGCTTGGGTGCGATTCAGGCAAGAAAGACCTAGGGAATCTCTTGTTTTGAACCTACTCTCAAAAACTCTCCACCCGGGCTTCCCTGGTAGCTCAGGGGTAGAGCTCGCCTGCCAATGCAGGAGCCACGGGTTCGATCCCTGACCCGGGAAGATCCCACATGCTGTGGAGTAACTAAGCACGTTAGCTACAATTATGGAGCCTGTGATCTACAGCCTTGGAGCCACAACTGTGGAACCCATGTGCCGCAACTCCTGAAGCCCATGTGCCCTAGAGCCCGAGTTCCACAACAAGAGAAATCACCGCAACAAAAAGCCTGCTCACCTCAACTAGAGAGTAGCCCCCACTCCCTGCAACTAGAGAAGGGCCTGTGACAGCAGTGGAAACCCAGAATAGCCAAAAATAAATATATAAAATTTTAAAAAGAAAACAAAAAACTCTCCACCCTATATAAAAACATTCACCAAATTAAAACAAAAAGAAAAAAAAACCATTCACCAGTAGCTACACTTTATGGTTTCACTATAAAATGTTTAAGGTAGATCTGTATACTTTTTGATTCTCACTTGATCCAACTATTTTGATTAACTATTGCATCCCAAGGAGATAGCAGCAGAGTTTAAGCAAAAATCTGTGGATTCTAAACCTTTCTGTTCACAACAGAAGAGGGCGTCAGGAAGAGGCAAGTTGACCGGTGAGAGGGAGTGCTTTAGAGGGGTGCATAGAAATGAACAGCCAGAGAAGGAATCTGAGAGGGATCTATGCCTAGGAAAACAGCAGTGGCCCCTAGAGGGAGGCTGCGGAGAGGAAAAGGGGGTGGAAAACGGGCTGTGAAGGGATCGTGCTGACAGGGCCCATTATAGGTGCTCAGTCTACACTCCTAGCCCCGAAGAGCCCTTTCAGGGAAGCTTCAGGACTGGATTTGAAGGGGCATTCCAAACTCTCTCCTCTTGCCCGCGGAGTCTGGACAACAAACGCTTCTGTTTCACCTGTCTGGCCCCCTACTGGAGTCTGAGGCAAAAAACCTAGCTAACTGAATCACTGTGCTGTATACCTAAAACTAGCCTGACAATGTGAATCTACTGTTTCAATACAGAAATAAAATCAAAAAATAAATGTCAACTCGCTTGGGTGCGATTCAGGCAAGAAAGACCTAGGGAATCTCTTGTTTTGAACCTACTCTCAAAAACTCTCCACCGGGCTTCCCTGGTAGCTCAGGGGTAGAGCTCGCCTGCCAATGCAGGAGCCACGGGTTCGATCCCTGACCCGGGAAGATCCCACATGCTGTGGAGTAACTAAGCACGTTAGCTACAATTATGGAGCCTGTGATCTACAGCCTTGGAGCCACAACTGTGGAACCCATGTGCCGCAACTCCTGAAGCCCATGTGCCCTAGAGCCCGAGTTCCACAACAAGAGAAATCACCGCAACAAAAAGCCTGCTCACCTCAACTAGAGAGTAGCCCCCACTCCCTGCAACTAGAGAAGGGCCTGTGACAGCAGTGGAAACCCAGAATAGCCAAAAATAAATATATAAAATTTTAAAAAGAAAACAAAAAACTCTCCACCCTATATAAAAACATTCACCAAATTAAAAAAAAAAGAAAAAAAAACCATTCACCAGTAGCTACACTTTATGGTTTCACTATAAAATGTTTAAGGTAGATCTGTATACTTTTTGATTCTCACTTGATCCAACTATTTTGATTAACTATTGCATCCCAAGGAGATAGCAGCAGAGTTTAAGCAAAAATCTGTGGATTCTAAACCTTTCTGTTCACAACAGAAGAGGACGTCCAGGGAAGAGGCAAGTTGACCGGTGAGAGGGAGTGCTTTAGAGGGGTGCATAGAAATGAACAGCCAGAGAAGGAATCTGAGAGGGATCTATGCCTAGGAAAACAGCAGTGGCCCCTAGAGGGAGGCTGCGGAGAGGAAAAGGGGGTGGAAAACGGGCTGTGAAGGGATCGTGCTGACAGGGCCCATTATAGGTGCTCAGTCTACACTCCTAGCCCCGAAGAGCCCTTTCAGGGAAGCTTCAGGACTGGATTTGAAGGGGCATTCCAAACTCTCTCCTCTTGCCCGCGGAGTCTGGACAACAAACGCTTCTGTTTCACCTGTCTGGCATTATCTCATACTTCTCCTTGACAAAATGCCAAGATGGTTAACTCACTCTTCACGGAAAACACCCGCACACTTCGAATGCTCCCACGTCCCTTATCCCTGTTGCTGCCTTATCTATTCACCAATATTGGGTGGGCGTTACAGCTACTGCTCGGCCATCATCAGCCCGAGACCCGTGCGCTCCCAGCTGGAAATGTTTGCCAGATGCATAAGGGAGGGTGCACCTGCCCGAGCTCCAGTGAGAAACCCTGGGAACACCGAGCAGCCCACAAGACAGGGGCCTGTGAGTCTGCGGGCGAGACGAACCGCGGGTGGGAGGTGGGAGTCCTGAAACCAAGCACGACAGAGATACTAGTTTGGGTGTGGCTTCCTCGGGGGATGGGCCTCAGACACCCATAAGTGGCTTATTCTCTTTCGGGTCACCCACCCCAGGTCCAAGTCCGGGCGAGATGGGCAAGTACACGATCCGCGTTGCCACCGGAGACTCGCTCCTGGCGGGCTCCAGCAACCAGGTGGAGATGTGGCTGGTGGGCGAGCACGGGGAGGTGAACCTGGGGAAGATACTGCGGCCGATATGGAGCAGGGTTAGTGGAGAAGGCGGGGACTGCGGCGGCCGCTGAGGGGCGCGGGTGGGGGCCGCCGGGGCCTCGGCAGCGAGGGACGTCTGGGCAGCCGGGGTAGGAGGTCGGGCACGGGTTGGGGGCCAGGCAGGAAAACAGAAAGTGAGAAGCCTGGGAGAGAAGCGCTGCACGTCCCTTGCTGGGGTGGAGGGGCAGAGAGAAGGAGACGCCTGCCGGCCTGCGTCCCCCCGGAGTGGCTTGCTCCTCCTCGCCTCCAGCCCGGATCCAGATCTCTCTTGGGGAGCGCTCCGAGGGGAAAGCGGAGCCCTGCTTCTGTGAGGGTTCTCTGACTCGCCCTCTCCGAGAACCCTCAACCCTGGGTCTGAGCGTGGTCCTGTGCAGCAGGAGGCGCAGCTCGAAACCGACGTCTCCGAATACCTGGGGCGCCCCCTGCTGGTGAAGCTGCGCAAGCACAAAAGCCTGGTGGGTTTCGACTGGTTCTGCAAGTGGATCACGGTCCAGGGCCCCGGCACTCAAGGCGAGGCCTTTTTTCCCTGCTATCGCTGGGTGCAGGGCGACGAGATGATCTGCTTGCCCGAGGGCACCGGTGAGAGCGGTGGGAAAACAAGGGGCGGCACCTGGTAGGCTGGATGCGCTGATGGAAGAGGGAAAGGAGAACGAGCTGGAGCGAAAGGGAGAAGGGAACGAACGGGGCTGAAGAGCTCGGTTAAGGAAGGGGTCTGAGCACGAAGTGATGTTAAGGGAGGCCCTTTTCTATTGCGACCCTGGGAACACCGAGCAGCCCACAAGACAGGGGCCTGTGAGTCTGCGGGCGAGACGAACCGCGGGTGGGAGGTGGGAGTCCTGAAACCAAGCACGACAGAGATACTAGTTTGGGTGTGGCTTCCTCGGGGGATGGGCCTCAGACACCCATAAGTGGCTTATTCTCTTTCGGGTCACCCACCCCAGGTCCAAGTCCGGGCGAGATGGGCAAGTACACGATCCGCGTTGCCACCGGAGACTCGCTCCTGGCGGGCTCCAGCAACCAGGTGGAGATGTGGCTGGTGGGCGAGCACGGGGAGGTGAACCTGGGGAAGATACTGCGGCCGATATGGAGCAGGGTTAGTGGAGAAGGCGGGGACTGCGGCGGCCGCTGAGGGGCGCGGGTGGGGGCCGCCGGGGCCTCGGCAGCGAGGGACGTCTGGGCAGCCGGGGTAGGAGGTCGGGCACGGGTTGGGGGCCAGGCAGGAAAACAGAAAGTGAGAAGCCTGGGAGAGAAGCGCTGCACGTCCCTTGCTGGGGTGGAGGGGCAGAGAGAAGGAGACGCCTGCCGGCCTGCGGCCCCCCGGAGTGGCTTGCTCCTCCTCGCCTCCAGCCCGGATCCAGATCTCTCTTGGGGAGCGCTCCGAGGGGAAAGCGGAGCCCTGCTTCTGTGAGGGTTCTCTGACTCGCCCTCTCCGAGAACCCTCAACCCTGGGTCTGAGCGTGGTCCTGTGCAGCAGGAGGCGCAGCTCGAAACCGACGTCTCCGAATACCTGGGGCGCCCCCTGCTGGTGAAGCTGCGCAAGCACAAAAGCCTGGTGGGTTTCGACTGGTTCTGCAAGTGGATCACGGTCCAGGGCCCCGGCACTCAAGGCGAGGCCTTTTTTCCCTGCTATCGCTGGGTGCAGGGCGACGAGATGATCTGCTTGCCCGAGGGCACCGGTGAGAGCGGTGGGAAAACAAGGGGCGGCACCTGGTAGGCTGGATGCGCTGATGGAAGAGGGAAAGGAGAACGAGCTGGAGCGAAAGGGAGAAGGGAACGAACGGGGCTGAAGAGCTCGGTTAAGGAAGGGGTCTGAGCACGAAGTGATGTTAAGGGAGGCCCTTTTCTATTGCGACCCTCCCCCCCGCCCCCACAGCCCGGACCGTGAGCGATGACCCCCAGAACCAGTTTAAGAAACATCGAGAGCAGGAACTTGAGGAAAGAAGGAAGGTGTACCGGTGAGCCCCCAGAAAGGCTTTAATCCCTAACAGATCCCAAGAAACCCACCGCTCTACTTAACGCGGATTTTGTGTTCTTCCTCCAAGTGGGGCTCCTGCAAAGAGGGGTTAATCCTGTCTATAGCAGGGAATACGCAGCGGGATCTTCCCAGGATCCTTCTGCCCTCCTGATGACCTGGCAGACCGTGGGCTCCTGGATGTGACGTCTTCCCTCTATGGCCAAGATGCACTCAGGCTCTGGGGAGTCATCAGCCGGTGAGGGGGACACAGAGGGAAGACGGGCTCTCTGATGAGTCCAAAGGGGACTGGGGGTCCAGAAGGTCCCAGGCTGGCCACCTGAGACCTAGTGTCTTCTTCCCTGGGGGAGCAGGTATGTAGAGAGGATGATCAGTCTTTTTTACAAGAGTGATGGCGCCGTGAAGGATGACCCAGAACTGCAGGCCTGGTGTAGAGAGATCACTGAGACTGGACTGAAGGGGGCCCAGGACCGAGGGTAAGGCACAGACTCCTCCCCACTGACCCTGTGTCATCTCACACCTGTCTGTCCACAATCTACACCTCTGCACAGTATCATAAGTCACCCTAGGGAAGTAGTTTGGGGGAGAATGGATACAGGTGTATATATATATGTGTGTGTGTGTGTGTGTGTGTGTGTGTGTGTGTGTGTATGGTTGAATCCCTTCACTGTTCACCTGAAACTATCACAATATTGTTTGTTAACTGGCTATACCTCGGAACAAAATTAAAAAGTTTAAAGCCTAAAAAAAAATCAAGACACTCTATCTTGAGACCCAGAGCTTCCTCCAGAAGTCCTAATGCCCACTCCTGCTCCCCAGCCCACTTCCTTCTCACTCTCGCACAGCATTCCCCACCCTCACACACTTGCTAAGAGCTTCCTCTGGAACCAAATACACTTCCCTTAGGTATTCTCCCTCACCTCTTCCTGCCCTCTCCCCTAGTGCCACCGTTTATCCAAGCCCTAACTAAACATGTGAACACACACTGTGTGTGTACTAGAGGCAGAGTCTCCCAGAGGAATTCATTTCTGTATCCCCAGAAATCTTTCACTGCCTGAGATCGACTCTCTCCTGACCTGGTCTCAAAGCCTCCAATTTTCATTTCACGCAGGTTCCCCATCGCCTTAGAGTCCCGAGCTCAGTTGTGCCACTTCATCACCATGTGCATCTTCACGTGCACTGGTCAGCATGCTTCCAACCACCAGGGCCAGGTAACCTGTTGTGATCCTCCCCCGGGCGCTCCTGGAAGGTAGAAAATAGGGGAGCAAATGCCTGGGCCATCAACCTGGGTTTCTGGTGGCTCTCCTACGTGCAGCTAGACTGGTACTCCTGGATTCCCAATGGCCCATGCACCATGCAGATGCCTCTGCCCATCTCCAAGGATGTGACAGAGAAGGATATAATAGACTCGCTGCCCAGTCTCCACCAGGCCCGAATACAGAAGACCTTTATAGAATTCCTTGGCAGACGCCAGCCTGTAATGGTAGGAGACGGAGGCCTCCAACCTTCGGGAGGAGGAGCAGTGTTTTTGGCTGAGGGGTCCATGGGCTGAACCTTCTTGTTCTCCCTTGTCAGGTGGCCTTGGGGCATCACAAAGAGAGATATTTCTCAGACCCTGGGCCTCAGGCTGTGCTGAAACAATTCCAGGAAGAGTTGGCTGCCCTTGACAAGGAGATTGAGGTCCAGAATGCAGGCCTGGACCTGCCCTATGTGTACCTTCGACCCAGCATGGTAGAAAACAGCGTGACCATCTGATGCCTTGCACACCTCAGCCCCAAACTCTGCCCTCCCTAAATACCTTTTGAGTACCCACCCTCCTTGGCCACACCCTCTGGTAAACAGATTGTCCCCCCAAAACTGTATGGTCAGTGCTCAGGGCTGCTGCATCACCCAGGTCTAGGGAAAACATAATGAATGGTTCCCCCTGAATTTTGGAATCCGCCCCTACCCGCAGCTGCTCTCCCTTAATGTCCACCTAGCCCTACACTTCTTTGCCCTTTGTTTCCATTTCTTTACCAAAGAATCTGGTTTGTATATAAATGAAAGGATCTGATTCAATCATAAAGTTGGTTATTAATGGTGAGGGAAGGAGGTAGCTTTATTTTGTGTCCTCTCATTCCGATCCCAAGGAAGAAAAAATATATATATATTTTTACTGGAACAAAATTTTCTTCCTGTAATCAATACTTCTTTCAGGGATTTCCTTAAGCCTCTTAAACCTAAATTAGGGAAGTTCTGACTGATTGCTCAAAGCATTTGATACAAGCAAAGCTGTGTAAGAAGCTGGTAGATCAGGGGTGAGAGCAGTGTGGAAGAGAGGGGAAGGCAAAGAGGGCCTCCTGGTGGAACTCAGAAATCACCAGGGAGAAGATACATTTGAAATGTGAAGGGGTTACACTGGATGACTAGGTCTGTATCTTTGGCAGGGACCAGTGAAATAAACAGGGGTGCAGAAGATTTAGACTAGAAGCCACGTGAATGTGCCCTTCTAGTTGTAGGAAAACACATTTAAGGAAACAGAGGAGATGTGTGCCCTGGACGGCTCTTCTTGTTCCTTTCCACCTGCACCTGTACAGAGATACATGTGGAAAAGAACATAAAAATGTTCTGTATGAAGAGGATTATCACCAGAAATACACTGCTATGGAGCAGGTAAGAGTGGTATTTCCTACATGGGTTTTTAAAAAACCCTCACGAGGGCTTCCCTGGTGGTCCAGTGGGTAAGGACTCTGCCCTGCAGTGCAAGGGGCGCCGGTTCGATCCCTGGCCTGGGAAGAGCCCATGCGCTGTGCAGCGGCAGGACCGATGTGTCCAACTACCGAGCTGGGGCTCTGGAGCGCATGTGGCCGGAGCTGGTGCTCTTTGGCGAGGGAGGCCACTGCGATGGGAGGCCCACACAGGCCAAAGAACAAAGATAAACAAATGAAAGATCAATAGAAGTGGCCAGAAAAAAAAAAAAAAAAACCCTCATGATTTAGTCCCAACCGTGAAGGAGTATCAACAAGAAGAGGTAAGAAGGGAATTAGCAGGATTATTAGAGAAACAGAAATCAGAACTACAGTGTGGTACCACATTGCGCTGGTCAGAATATAGCCATCATTAAAACAAAAAACAAATGCTGGAGAGGATGTAAAAAAGGGAACCCTCTATACCTTTGGTGGGAATGTAAGTTGGTGCAGCCACTGTGGAGAATAGTATGCAGGTTCCTCAGAAAACTAAAAACAGAATTACTATATGATTGAGCAATCCCATTCCTGAGCATACATCCAGTCAAATGCTCTAATTCAAAAAAGTACATGCACCCCTAGGTTCATAGCATCACTATTCACAATAGCCAAGACCTGGAAACAACCTAAAAGTTATCAACAGATGGATGGATAAACATGAGGTACATCTATACAGTGGAAAAAGCCACAAAAAGAATAAAATAATGCCATTTGCAGCAACATAGAGGCAATTAGAGATTATCATGCTAAGTGAAGTAAGTCAGAAAGAGAAAGGCAAATACCACATGCTATGACTTAAATGTGGAATCTAAAATAAGACACAAAATAACCCATCAGTGAAACAGAAGCACACTAAAGGATACAGAGAATAGCCTTGTGCCCACCAAAGAGGAGGGCTTGGGGAAGGGATGTAGTGGGAAGCTGGGGTTAGCAGATATTAGCTATTATGTATAAAATGGATAAACAACAGGGTACGACTGTATGCCACGGGGAACTATAGTCAATATCCTATGATAAACTATAACAGAAAAGAATATTAGAAAAGAACGTATGCGTGGGCTTCCCCGGTGGCTCAGTGGTCAAGAATGCACTTGTCAACACAGGAGACACAGGTTTGATTCCTGATCCGGGAAAATCCCACTTGCTGTGGAGCAACTAAGCCCATGTGCCACAACTATTGAGCCCATGCTCTAGAGCCTGAAAGCCACAACTATTGAGCCCATGGGCTGCAACTACTGAGGCCAGCTTGCCCTAGAGCCTGTGCTCCGCAAACTAGAGAAGCCACCACAGTGAGAAGCCTGCACACCACAAATGGGGAGTAGCCCTCGTTCACCACAACTAGAGAAAGCCCAAGCACAGCAACAAAGATAAATAAATCACTATTTTTTAAAAAAGAACATGTATATGTACATACATATATACATCACTTTGCTGTACAGCAGAAATTAATACAACATTGTAAGTCAACTATACTTCAATAAAGAAATAAAAGCAATGGCAGGGCTTCCCCTGGTGGTCCAGTGGGTAAAGACACCGCCTTGCAGTGCAAGGGGTGCCGGTTCGATCCCTGGCCTGGGATGATCCCATGTGCCGCAGAGCGGCTGGACCGATGTGTCCAATTACCAAGCCGGAGCTCTGGCGCATGTGCGCCCAGAGCCGGTGCTCTGCGACGACAGAGGCCACGGCGATGGGAGACCCACAGGAGCCAAAGAACAAAGACGGATGAAAATAGATAAATGAAAGACCAATAGAAATGGCCCGCCCATCCCCCTCCCTCCCCACCCCACCCTCCAAAAGATAAATAAATAAAATTAAAAAAAAAAAAGCAATGGCATATGAAAATAAGAGTTAATTAAGACAGCACAGGGTAGGAGGGAGGGCAGAGATGATCAGAAGCAAGAAAAAAAAAAAGAAAAGAAAACTATTTAAGAAATGTCAAAATTAAAAAGAGAAGGGAACTAGTAGAATTCTAGGAATAAATATGAGGAAAAAGAAAAAACATGGAAGAAACAGAGATAAAATTAGAGCAAAATAGGGAAAAATATGGAAGAAATAAGGATAAATACAGAAGGAGCAAAATGGGGACTAGACATAGAAAGCACAGTATGAGGTAGAAATCTAAAAGCAAATAAACAACAGGGTACGACTGTATGCCACGGGGAACTATAGTCAATATCCTATGATAAACTATAACAGAAAAGAATATTAGAAAAGAACGTATGCGTGGGCTTCCCCGGTGGCTCAGTGGTCAAGAATGCACTTGTCAACACAGGAGACACAGGTTTGATTCCTGATCCGGGAAAATCCCACTTGCTGTGGAGCAACTAAGCCCATGTGCCACAACTATTGAGCCCATGCTCTAGAGCCTGAAAGCCACAACTATTGAGCCCATGGGCTGCAACTACTGAGGCCAGCTTGCCCTAGAGCCTGTGCTCCACAACAAGAGAAGCCACCACAGTGAGAAGCCTGCACACCACAAATGGGGAGTAGCCCTCGTTCACCACAACTAGAGAAAGCCCAAGCACAGCAACAAAGATAAATAAATCACTATTTTTTAAAAAAGAACATGTATATGTACATACATATATACATCACTTTGCTGTACAGCAGAAATTAATACAACATTGTAAGTCAACTATACTTCAATAAAGAAATAAAAGCAATGGCAGGGCTTCCCCTGGTGGTCCAGTGGGTAAAGACACCGCCTTGCAGTGCAAGGGGTGCCGGTTCGATCCCTGGCCTGGGATGATCCCATGTGCCGCAGAGCGGCTGGACCGATGTGTCCAATTACCAAGCCGGAGCTCTGGCGCATGTGCGCCCAGAGCCGGTGCTCTGCGACGACAGAGGCCACGGCGATGGGAGACCCACAGGAGCCAAAGAACAAAGACGGATGAAAATAGATAAATGAAAGACCAATAGAAATGGCCCGCCCATCCCCCTCCCTCCCCACCCCACCCTCCAAAAGATAAATAAATAAAATTAAAAAAAAAAAAGCAATGGCATATGAAAATAAGAGTTAATTAAGACAGCACAGGGTAGGAGGGAGGGCAGAGATGATCAGAAGCAAGAAAAAAAAAAAAGAAAAGAAAACTATTTAAGAAATGTCAAAATTAAAAAGAGAAGGGAACTAGTAGAATTCTAGGAATAAATATGAGGAAAAAGAAAAAACATGGAAGAAACAGAGATAAAATTAGAGCAAAATAGGGAAAAATATGGAAGAAATAAGGATAAATACAGAAGGAGCAAAATGGGGACTAGACATAGAAAGCACAGTATGAAGGCTAGAAATCTAAAAGCAAATAAAACATAATGCGGGGCTTCCTCTGGTGGTCCAGTGGATAAGGACACCGCCTTGCAGTGCAAGGCGCACCGGTTCGATCCCTGGCCTGGGAAGATCCCACGTGCCGCGGAGTGGCTGGACCGATGTGTCCAATTACTGAGACGGAGCTCTGGGGCGCATGCGCCCTGAGCCGGTGCTCTGCGACAACAGAGGCCGCCGCGATGGGAGGCCCACACGGGCCAAAGAACAAAGACGGATGAAAATGGACAAATGAAAGACCAATAGAAGTGGCCCACCTGCTCCCCTCCCTCCCCAACCCGACCCCCTCCCAAAATAAATAAATAAATCTAAAAAATAAAAAAATAATGCAAACCAAGATAAAGATGAAAGGTTTAGAGAGGGGAAATACGTAATAGATACGGACGAGTGATAGTGTAGGGCAGATTAAACAGAATTCGTGAAGAAGAAACAATGGGCTAGAACAATGGAGTAGAAAACCTATGTTAATATGTGTATAATGGAAGAAATCTCTCTTGAAATAAAAATATACATATTGAAAGGAAAAATCACATGCCAGTGAAAACTGACCTAGAATTGTCAACTCAGAAGTATATCCCTAAAAAAAAAAAAAAGAAGTATATCCCTAAACTTACTGGGTTTTAAAGATGAATAAACAATCCTTTAGGCAGAAGGTCAAGAAGATCAAGTCACAATAGTCAATGCTAAACAGCAGTGGGTCCACCCCTTCAAAACAGTCAAGGGAACAGTGAACCAAGGATTTTTCCAGTCTGTGAATTCTTTTGTGTGTGGGTTAAAAATACACATAACATAAAATTTGTCATCTTAACCATTGTAAAGGGGCCTTGATGCTGGCTCAGTTCGTAAAGAATCTGCCTGCAATACAGGAGACATGGTTTGATCCCTGGGTTCGGAAGCTCCCCCTCGAGAAGGAAGTGGCAGCCCACTCCAATATTCTTGCTTGGAGAATCCTCATGGACAGAAGAGCCTGGAGGGCTACAGTCCATGAGAGTTGTAAAGAGTTGGACATGACTGAGTCAGACCGTCTAATGAGCTCTCACTCAATGTGAAAATCACATTAACTGTTTAAAAGGACAGCAGTTCAGAGGCATGAAATACAGTCACACTGCTGTGCAGCCAGCACCACCATCCATTGCTACGACTCTTTTCATCTTGTAAAACTGAAACTCTATACCCATTAAACAATAATTCTATAGTCTACTCTTTCCCCAGGCCCTGATAACCACCATTATACTTTCTGTCTACATGATTTTAATTATTCTAAGAATCTTATATAAGTGGAATTGTATAGTATCTATCTTTCTGTGACTTTGGATGAACCTTGACTTCTCCATTTATTAATCATCTTGAAACTGGTTTTTGTTTTTGTTTTTTAATATGGAGACTTCCCTGGTGGTCCAGTGGTTGAGAATCTGCCTGCCAATTCAGGGGACATGGGCTTGATCCTTACTCTGGGAAGATTCCACATTCCAGCGGGCAGCTAAGCCCATGCATCACAACTATCAAAGCCGAGCCTGGAGCCGGAAGAAGAAACAATGGGCTAGAACAATGGAGTAGAAAACCTATGTTAAAAAGTATATAATGGAAAAAACCCGTCTTGAAAAAAAAAAATACATATTGAAAGGAAAAATCACATGCCAGTGAAAACTGACCTAGAATTGTCAACTCAGAAGTATATCCCTAAAAAAAAAAAAAAGAAGTATATCCCTAAACTTACTGGGTTTTAAAGATGAATAAACAATCCTTTAGGCAGAAGGTCAAGAAGATCAAGTCACAATAGTCAATGCTAAACAGCAGTGGGTCCACCCCTTCAAAACAGTCAAGGGAACAGTGAACCAAGGATTTTTCCAGTCTGTGAATTCTTTTGTGTGTGGGTTAAAAATACACATAACATAAAATTTGTCATCTTAACCATTGTAAAGGGGCCTTGATGCTGGCTCAGTTCGTAAAGAATCTACCTGCAATACAGGAGACATGGTTTGATCCCTGGGTTCGGAAGCTCCCCCTCGAGAAGGAAGTGGCAGCCCACTCCAATATTCTTGCTTGGAGAATCCTCATGGACAGAAGAGCCTGGAGGGCTACAGTCCATGAGAGTTGTAAAGAGTTGGACATGACTGAGTCAGACCGTCTAATGAGCTCTCACTCAATGTGAAAATCACATTAACTGTTTAAAAGGACAGCAGTTCAGAGGCATGAAATACAGTCACACTGCTGTGCAGCCAGCACCACCATCCATTGCTACGACTCTTTTCATCTTGTAAAACTGAAACTCTATACCCATTAAACAATAATTCTATAGTCTACTCTTTCCCCAGGCCCTGATAACCACCATTATACTTTCTGTCTACATGATTTTAATTATTCTAAGAATCTTATATAAGTGGAATTGTATAGTATCTATCTTTCTGTGACTTTGGATGAACCTTGACTTCTCCATTTATTAATCATCTTGAAACTGGTTTTTGTTTTTGTTTTTTAATATGGAGACTTCCCTGGTGGTCCAGTGGTTGAGAATCTGCCTGCCAATTCAGGGGACATGGGCTTGATCCTTACTCTGGGAAGATTCCACATTCCATCGGGCAGCTAAGCCCATGCATCACAACTATCAAAGCCCGAGAGCCTGGAGCCAGTGCTCCAGAACAAGAGAAGCCACAATGAGAAGCCCTTGCACTGCAGTGAAGAGCAGTGCCCCCGCCATAAGTAGAGAAAGCCCACTTGCAGCAACGAAGACAGTGCGACTGAAAAGTTAGTTTATTGATTAAAATAAAATTTTAAAGTATAGTGTGAAATAAAGGTCCAATTTCCTTTTTTTCCCCATCCGGGTAGTTATCCCAGCACTGTTCATTGAGAAGTCTATCTTCCCCCACTAGACTATAATGCTAACATAAATCAAGTTGCCATGTATGAATGGGACTATTTCTGGGCTATTTTATTTCATTTATCAGTTTGTCTATCTCTGTTCTATGCTAACACAATTACTACATCTTTGTGATCAACACAGACTACTATTTGAAAATACATATTCATTTAATTTGTCCTTAACAGTGCTTTCAATTTTCTTCTACTTCTGATCTTCCATAAAAACATTAGATTCTGTTCAAGAAGTTCCATAAATAAAATCTGTTATGATATTTTTCCTTTTGGTTGAGCTGGGTCTTCTGTTGCTGTGTACGCGCTTTCTCTAACTGCCGTGAGCTGGAGCTTCTTTCAAGTTGCAAGGCATAGCCTTCCCTCCGCAGTGGCTCCTCTTGTCGCAGAACACAGGCTGTAGAGCATGCAAGCTTCAGTAGCTGGGTACTTGGGCTTGGTTATACCCTTGGCATGTGGGATATGCCTGGACCAGGGATATGTTCACTGCACTGGCAGTTGGATTTTTATCCACTGGACCACAGGGAAGCCCAAGCCAGTTGTGATTTTGATTGGCATTGTATTGCATCTGTATGAATATTTTTTTTACATAAATTTTTAAAATCTTTAGCTAATTGAGCTATATCTAACTAGGTCACTTTATATATTGTTGAATTCAATTCATTAACATTTTGCAATTTTCACTTCTGTGTTATTGAGAGTAATGCCTATAACTTTCTTAAGCTAGCCTTCTCTGATTTTGTCAAGAAGGTTTCAACTGCCCAGTAGAAGTATTTGGATAGTCTCTCTCTCTCTCTCTTTACACACACACACACACACACACACACACACACACACATATGTATATGTATATATTTGCTATTTTTGCTATTTTTGAAGGTGGAAATTATTTTTTCGTAGAATATTTTATAAAACTCATCTCTAAAACTTCCAGGTCTGTTTAAAGAAAGCCCACTTGCAGCAACGAAGACAGTGCGACTGAAAAGTTAGTTTATTGATTAAAATAAAATTTTAAAGTATAGTGTGAAATAAAGGTCCAATTTCCTTTTTTTCCCCATCCGGGTAGTTATCCCAGCACTGTTCATTGAGAAGTCTATCTTCCCCCACTAGACTATAATGCTAACATAAATCAAGTTGCCATGTATGAATGGGACTATTTCTGGGCTATTTTATTTCATTTATCAGTTTGTCTATCTCTGTTCTATGCTAACACAATTACTACATCTTTGTGATCAACACAGACTACTATTTGAAAATACATATTCATTTAATTTGTCCTTAACAGTGCTTTCAATTTTCTTCTACTTCTGATCTTCCATAAAAACATTAGATTCTGTTCAAGAAGTTCCATAAATAAAATCTGTTATGATATTTTTCCTTTTGGTTGAGCTGGGTCTTCTGTTGCTGTGTACGCGCTTTCTCTAACTGCCGTGAGCTGGAGCTTCTTTCAAGTTGCAAGGCATAGCCTTCCCTCCGCAGTGGCTCCTCTTGTCGCAGAACACAGGCTGTAGAGCATGCAAGCTTCAGTAGCTGGGTACTTGGGCTTGGTTATACCCTTGGCATGTGGGATATGCCTGGACCAGGGATATGTTCACTGCACTGGCAGTTGGATTTTTATCCACTGGACCACAGGGAAGCCCAAGCCAGTTGTGATTTTGATTGGCATTGTATTGCATCTGTATGAATATTTTTTTTACATAAATTTTTAAAATCTTTAGCTAATTGAGCTATATCTAACTAGGTCACTTTATATATTGTTGAATTCAATTCATTAACATTTTGCAATTTTCACTTCTGTGTTATTGAGAGTAATGCCTATAACTTTCTTAAGCTAGCCTTCTCTGATTTTGTCAAGAAGGTTTCAACTGCCCAGTAGAAGTATTTGGATAGTCTCTCTCTCTCTCTCTCTTTACACACACACACACACACACACACACACACACACATATGTATATGTATATATTTGCTATTTTTGCTATTTTTGAAGGTGGAAATTATTTTTTCGTAGAATATTTTATAAAACTCATCTCTAAAACTTCCAGGTCTGTTTATATGTGTGTCTGTGTGTAAGATTTTTGTTGCTGTTGTTTTTATTTGCTTGTTTGTTTTGGTAGGAAGATTTTTAACTACATGATAAATTCTTTAATGGTTTTAAATATATTCAGAGTATCTTTTTTTTTTTAATTTTGGCCTCTTTTATTGGTTTTTTATTTGCTTTCATCCATCTTCATTCCTTGGCCCACGTGGGCCTCCCATCGCAGTGGCCTCTCTCATTGCAGAGTATTGGCTCTGGGCACATGCGCTCCAGAGCACCGGCTCAGAAATTGGACACACCATTCCGGCCGCTCCGTGGCTTGTGGGATCTTCCCAGGCCAGGGATCGAACTGGTGCCCCTTGCACTGCAAGGCAGACTCTTTACCTACTGGACCACCAGGGAAGTCCCAGAGTATCTATTCTTGAGCAAGATTTACTTCTACTTTGGGATTCTGTTTACACTTCATCAAATTTATCGTGATTCTGTATTTACAATACTGTTTTATTTATCAATTACCCCTAACAGCAAAAGACCCAAGACCCGAAGTGAGAGCCTACACCTTCCCCATGAATACCTAAAGTCCAGCTGCATAGAGAACAGTATTACTAAATAAGCCTCAGGCTGCTCACTTTTCAAAGACCTCAGACAACCATTATAGTTAGAAAAAGGAGAAGAAATAATATGTAAAATAGCAGGGGGTTGAAAGATTGAATTAAAAATTATAAGATAATATGTAAAAAAAATTATAAGATAACATGTTAAGAAAAAAGATATAGTTCACAAGATCAGTAAATAAAATTTTAAAAAAGGGTCCTTGAGAAGACTAATAAAACTGACAGGGATTTTTGAGGCAGTCAGGGAGGGAGAGGGGGGCCTTACTAGTAGAACATAAAGTTCTGGGACTCCCACTTAAAACTCCGATACACACTATTTACAATAGCTCAGTGGTAAAAGAATCTGCCTCCCAGTGCAAAAGATACAAGAGACTCTGGTTTAATCCCTGGTCAGGAAAATCCCCTGCAATAGGAAATCGCAACCTATTCCAGTATTCTTGTCGGAAAATTCCTTGAACAGAGGAGTTTGGTGGGTTGCAGTCCATAGGGTTGGAAAGAGTTGGATGTGACTGAGCAACTGAATATGGCACAGCATATTTACCATAGTCAAGACAAGGAAGCAACCCAGTATCCATCAACAGATGACTGGATTAAGAAATATCATGTAGGGACTTCCCTGGTGGTCCAGCAGGTAAGGACACCGCCTTGCACTGCAAGGGGTACCGGTTCGATCCCTGGCCTGGGAAGATCCCACGCGCTGTGCAGCGGCAGGACCGATGTGTCCAACTACCAAGCTGGGGCTCTGGGGTGCATGCGCCCAGAGCCGGTGCTCTGCGACAACAGAGGCCACTGCAATGGGAGGCCCACACGGGCCAAAGGAGAAAGAGGGATGAAAAAATAGACAAATGAAAGACCCGCCCACCTGCCCCCCCCCCCAAATAAATAAATAAATGTTTTTTTTTAAAAAAAGGAAATATCATGTATATGTATGTATTTTTTCCAATATACTCAGCTTAAAAAAAGGATGGGACTTCCTAGCAGTCCAGCGGCTAAGAATCTCCTTTCCAGTGCAGGGGACGTGGGTTTGATCCCTGGTCAGGGAAATAAGATTTTACCTGTCACGAAGCTAAGCCCATGAGCTACAACTACTGTGCTCACATGATCTGGAGCCTGTGTGTCACAACTAGAGAGTCCATGTGCCACAACAAAACAACAGTAGCAACATAATAAAGTTAATAAGGTAGAAACAGTTCTGGCCGTTACCTCAGCTGGTCAGAGTGTGGTGCTAGTAAGGTACAAAGAGACACACACGGGCCATTAAAAATCACCCACTGCTGCCAACCTTTCAACAACTCAGTCACTATCTCACCCAGCAGGAGGTAGAGTTTTAGCTTAGAACTTGCCTTCTCATATGGATAATAAAAGACAGTCTCAGAAATAAACTGACAGGGATTTTTGAGGCAGTCAGGGAGGGAGAGGGGGGCCTTACTAGTAGAACATAAAGTTCTGGGACTCCCACTTAAAACTCCGATACACACTATTTACAATAGCTCAGTGGTAAAAGAATCTGCCTCCCAGTGCAAAAGATACAAGAGACTCTGGTTTAATCCCTGGTCAGGAAAATCCCCTGCAATAGGAAATCGCAACCTATTCCAGTATTCTTGTCGGAAAATTCCTTGAACAGAGGAGTTTGGTGGGTTGCAGTCCATAGGGTTGGAAAGAGTTGGATGTGACTGAGCAACTGAATATGGCACAGCATATTTACCATAGTCAAGACAAGGAAGCAACCCGAGTATCCATCAACAGATGACTGGATTAAGAAATATCATGTAGGGACTTCCCTGGTGGTCCAGCAGGTAAGGACACCGCCTTGCACTGCAAGGGGTACCGGTTCGATCCCTGGCCTGGGAAGATCCCACGCGCTGTGCAGCGGCAGGACCGATGTGTCCAACTACCAAGCTGGGGCTCTGGGGTGCATGCGCCCAGAGCCGGTGCTCTGCGACAACAGAGGCCACTGCAATGGGAGGCCCACACGGGCCAAAGGAGAAAGATGGATGAAAAAATAGACAAATGAAAGACCCGCCCACCTGCCCCCCCCACCCCCAAATAAATAAATAAATGTTTTTTTTTAAAAAAAGGAAATATCATGTATATGTATGTATTTTTTCCAATATACTCAGCTTAAAAAAAGGATGGGACTTCCTAGCAGTCCAGCGGCTAAGAATCTCCTTTCCAGTGCAGGGGACGTGGGTTTGATCCCTGGTCAGGGAAATAAGATTTTACCTGTCACGAAGCTAAGCCCATGAGCTACAACTACTGTGCTCACATGATCTGGAGCCTGTGTGTCACAACTAGAGAGTCCATGTGCCACAACAAAACAACAGTAGCAACATAATAAAGTTAATAAGGTAGAAACAGTTCTGGCCGTTACCTCAGCTGGTCAGAGTGTGGTGCTAGTAAGGTACAAAGAGACACACACGGGCCATTAAAAATCACCCACTGCTGCCAACCTTTCAACAACTCAGTCACTATCTCACCCAGCAGGAGGTAGAGTTTTAGCTTAGAACTTGCCTTCTCATATGGATAATAAAAGACAGTCTCAGAAATAAATTCCCTGAATTTTTTCAGTGATCACTTAGAAGTTTTTCTGGAGAAATTTTGCGAGGTAAAGACTGAAAGAACTTGAAGACTGAGTGAGTTCCAGAAGAGGCGTGAGGGAGGGAGATTAAAAGGTTGAGTCTGAGGCTAGGAGTATGGGCATGACTGGGCTAAAGAGAACAGAAATTGAGGTAGACTAGCAGTGGACACTTATGGAAAGAAATTCAGCAGACAATTGGAAAGGGGGTTACTGAGCTCCAAATTAAACTCTCAAGATTGAATGTGAGTGGGCCAAGGACTCATTCCTGTCTTCAAATCATTCCACCACAACAAACAACAAGGTCCTCCTGGATAGCACAGAGAACTGTATTCAGTAACCATGATAAACTGCAATGAAGAATAATGTATTAAAAAAGAATGTACATATATGTACATCAGAAATTAACAACACTGTAGGGTTTCCCTGGTAGCTCAGTGGTAAAGAGTTTGCCTGCCAATACAGGAGACATGGGTTCAATCCCTGATCCGGGAAGATCCCACATGCTGCAGAGCAACTAAGCCCGTGAGCCACAACTATTGAGTCCATGTGCCCTAGAGCCCAAGTTCCACAACAAGAAGTCACTGCAACAAGAAGCCTGCTCACCTCAACTAGAGAGTAGCCGCCACTCCTTGCAACTAGAGAAGAGCCTGTGGCAGCAGTGAAAACCCAGAATAGCCAAAAATATATAAAATTTTTTTTAAAAAAATGCTGTAAATTAACTGTACTTCAAATAAAAATTCCACTGTAATCTGCCAGGAGAGTGTGGTACAACCATTCTTCTTTTACAGAGACAATCTGCCCAGGCATCACCGCATATTCGAGGTTTTACTCTTGCCTCTAAATCTTTGTTAATGGTGATTCCATATGGACTCCACACCCCTAATTTTCCCATCACTCATCTCTCCCCCTTCCTTTTATACCAGGCTCAAAACACCTTCGGGAACCCTGGTCACATTCCTTTGGTCCGACTTTGATCAGTTCTTACCTCTTACTCCATCTGTACTCCTGCCGGGCAGCACTGTGGCACTGGATTCTCTGTGGATGATTTCCACTGCCGTGTGTGACATAGTGGCCACCTGTGAACAGTAAGAGAAAGAGTCAAGAGTTCTAATGCTAAGTGTTTTCTTTTGGCTGGAAGCTCTGGTCTAGCCAGGGTCACCATTTTGTCTCCTCTCCACAACAGCCGAAAGAGGCTCCTGTTATTCCACTGCTGCCCCCTAGAGGGCTCTCTACTTAAACCGTGAACAATAAACTGAAGAATTAAAATATGTGGTCCTAGAATGTCTCACCTTCAGACCAGCTGGGTTACATTTTCCAGTGTGTGGATTGGCTGAAATTCAAGCAACAATTCCAATTACTTAAAAAGAGGACTACTGGCACTTCCCATCCCACCCCCCCGCTCCCTCTACTGGCACTTTTAACTGGATAAAATGTTATAAGATGAACACTAGATGTGGCAGGTAATGATGAAGTTCCAACAGCGGGCTCTGTAAATTATCAGAGATTCCTAGAGTACTTCCTCCTTTCTATTCCTGCTACAGGATGACTACCACTTTTTTTTTTTAAAGCCTATACTGTATAATAGTGTTTCTTTTATTGCTTCTTAGTATGGGTTATTTTGACTCTCTCACTTTGTAAAAAATAATAATAAGCTTGATATCTGCTTGTTTATTTTTAAATGTTTTATGTGTATTCTTGTTTATCCATCTTCTACATTATCAATTTGTGTAATTTGCTTCCTTCTACTTTCTTCATGTTTAAAGCCCTCTACTGACCTAAGACGTTAATAATCAAGGAAACTAGGTGTGAAGCATATGAAAACTCTCAATACAATTTTCATAATTTTTCTGTAACTCTAAAACCAATCTTATTTATGAAGTTTATTTTAAAGATTAAAAGACTGGCAAGGATATACAAATAAAAGGGTAACAAAATTTTTTAAAGCAGAAGTCATGATTTTAACTAAAACAAACAAGTACTTTAGAAAGTTAAAGGGTACAACTAACAATGAAGATATAACAATTATGAGTATTTGATAAAGATAAACCAAATATACTAAAACCGACTTTGATCAGTTCTTACCTCTTACTCCATCTGTACTCCTGCCGGGCAGCACTGTGGCACTGGATTCTCTGTGGATGATTTCCACTGCCGTGTGTGACATAGTGGCCACCTGTGAACAGTAAGAGAAAGAGTCAAGAGTTCTAATGCTAAGTGTTTTCTTTTGGCTGGAAGCTCTGGTCTAGCCAGGGTCACCATTTTGTCTCCTCTCCACAACAGCCGAAAGAGGCTCCTGTTATTCCACTGCTGCCCCCTAGAGGGCTCTCTACTTAAACCGTGAACAATAAACTGAAGAATTAAAATATGTGGTCCTAGAATGTCTCACCTTCAGACCAGCTGGGTTACATTTTCCAGTGTGTGGATTGGCTGAAATTCAAGCAACAATTCCAATTACTTAAAAAGAGGACTACTGGCACTTCCCATCCCACCCCCCCGCTCCCTCTACTGGCACTTTTAACTGGATAAAATGTTATAAGATGAACACTAGATGTGGCAGGTAATGATGAAGTTCCAACAGCGGGCTCTGTAAATTATCAGAGATTCCTAGAGTACTTCCTCCTTTCTATTCCTGCTACAGGATGACTACCACTTTTTTTTTTTAAAGCCTATACTGTATAATAGTGTTTCTTTTATTGCTTCTTAGTATGGGTTATTTTGACTCTCTCACTTTGTAAAAAATAATAATAAGCTTGATATCTGCTTGTTTATTTTTAAATGTTTTATGTGTATTCTTGTTTATCCATCTTCTACATTATCAATTTGTGTAATTTGCTTCCTTCTACTTTCTTCATGTTTAAAGCCCTCTACTGACCTAAGACGTTAATAATCAAGGAAACTAGGTGTGAAGCATATGAAAACTCTCAATACAATTTTCATAATTTTTCTGTAACTCTAAAACCAATCTTATTTATGAAGTTTATTTTAAAGATTAAAAGACTGGCAAGGATATACAAATAAAAGGGTAACAAAATTTTTTAAAGCAGAAGTCATGATTTTAATAATAGACACGGTAGAATTTGAGCCAAGAAAGCAAGGTTACTTTAGAAAGTTAAAGGGTACAACTAACAATGAAGATATAACAATTATGAGTATTGATGTACCAAATAACATAAAAGTAACCTTTATAAAGCAGAAATTACAAGATACGGAGAGAGAAACAGAGATATGCTAATAAGAAGGCAGCTTTAGGGACTTCCCCAGTGGTCCAGTGCCTAAGACTCTGCACTCCCAATGCAGCGAACCTGAGCTCAATCCCTGGTCAGGGAACTAGATCCCACATGCCACAACTAAAAGATCCTGAAAGATACCTCAATAAAACCTGGCACAACCAAATAAATAAGCTTTTTTAAAAAGAGATTTTTGTTTACTTGTCTCATCCAACCCAAAACAAGTTAAAATTTTTTGAAAGACTAAAAGTAGAGTGGACCTAAACAATATAATTGACAAAGTAGAGCTTACTTACTAATGCATATCAAACACTGTATCCTGGAAGTGGAGGATATTCTGTTCTTTCAAGTGCCCAGTAATATTTATGAAAATTTATCATATATAAGACTTTAAGGACTATTTCAATCCCTCACCAATAGAAATAATGCAGAAACTATCCTATAATCACATTGCAACAAGTGAATTTAATAAGACAATCAGAGTCCTCTCTATCTGGAAGTTAAAATATGAAACTGTCTTTCATATAATTATTGGGTCAAAAGGGAAACATAACCCAAAACTAAGGAATTAATAGAAATAATAGTAAAAAATAATGCAAAGAATATATACCAGAATTTATGAAATGCAGTTCAAGTAGTTCTCAAAGGAATACTTAATCATCTTAAATACATATTTCAAAACAAAATGCAGAAATCAGAATTCTCTTTTAAAAGTTAGAAAATAATAGGAAAATAAACTAAAGGAATGCTGCAGAAAGGAATAAATGAAAAAAAACACAAATTATAATAAATTTTAGAAAAGAAGAAAAACAGGACTACTGTGTCAATCTAAAATACTTTTTTTAAAGGTAAATATCCCATTAGCCCAATCAAAACTGAGAAAGTGGAAATACATGAAAGAACAAATAATGGAAGGAAATAATAGACACGGTAGAATTTGAGCCAAGAAAGCAAGGTTACTTTAGAAAGTTAAAGGGTACAACTAACAATGAAGATATAACAATTATGAGTATTGATGTACCAAATAACATAAAAGTAACCTTTATAAAGCAGAAATTACAAGATACGGAGAGAGAAACAGAGATATGCTAATAAGAAGGCAGCTTTAGGGACTTCCCCAGTGGTCCAGTGCCTAAGACTCTGCACTCCCAATGCAGCGAACCTGAGCTCAATCCCTGGTCAGGGAACTAGATCCCACATGCCACAACTAAAAGATCCTGAAAGATACCTCAATAAAACCTGGCACAACCAAATAAATAAGCTTTTTTAAAAAGAGATTTTTGTTTACTTGTCTCATCCAACCCAAAACAAGTTAAAATTTTTTGAAAGACTAAAAGTAGAGTGGACCTAAACAATATAATTGACAAAGTAGAGCTTACTTACTAATGCATATCAAACACTGTATCCTGGAAGTGGAGGATATTCTGTTCTTTCAAGTGCCCAGTAATATTTATGAAAATTTATCATATATAAGACTTTAAGGACTATTTCAATCCCTCACCAATAGAAATAATGCAGAAACTATCCTATAATCACATTGCAACAAGTGAATTTAATAAGACAATCAGAGTCCTCTCTATCTGGAAGTTAAAATATGAAACTGTCTTTCATATAATTATTGGGTCAAAAGGGAAACATAACCCAAAACTAAGGAATTAATAGAAATAATAGTAAAAAATAATGCAAAGAATATATACCAGAATTTATGAAATGCAGTTCAAGTAGTTCTCAAAGGAATACTTAATCATCTTAAATACATATTTCAAAACAAAATGCAGAAATCAGAATTCTCTTTTAAAAGTTAGAAAATAATAGGAAAATAAACTAAAGGAATGCTGCAGAAAGGAATAAATGAAAAAAAACACAAATTATAATAAATTTTAGAAAAGAAGAAAAACAGGACTACTGTGTCAATCTAAAATACTTTTTTTAAAGGTAAATATCCCATTAGCCCAATCAAAACTGAGAAAGTGGAAATACATGAAAGAACAAATAATGGAAGGAAATAAAGAGCTAGAGGACATTTAAAATACATAGAAGGGTTAAGTGGGAGCAGTGACGGACTTTATTTTCTTGGGCTTCAAAACCACTGCAGACAGTGACCACAGCCATGAAATCAAAGGAGAAGAACAAGCTATGACAAACCTAGACAGCATATTAAAAAGCAAAGACATCACTGTGCCGACAAAGGTGTGTGTAGTCACAGCTCTGGCTTTCCCAGAAGTCATGTATGGATGTGAGAGACGAACCATAAAAAGGCTGAGTGCCGAAGAACTGATGCTTTCAAATTGTGCTGCTGGAAAAGACCACTGAAGAGTCCCTTGAACTGCAAGGAGATCAAGCCAGCCAATGCTGAAGAAAATCAACCCTGAATATTCATTGGAAGGACTACTGCTGAAGTTGAAGCTCTAATAGTTTAGCTCCCTGATGCGAAAAGCTGACTCACTGGAAAAGACCCTGATCTGGGAAAGATAGAAGGCAGAAGGAAAAAAGGGCAGCAGAGCACAAGATAGTTATATAGCATCACTGACTCAATGGGCAGGAGTTTGAGCAAACTCAGGGAAATGGTGGAGGAGAGAGGGGTCTAGTGTGCTGCAGTCCATAGGCTGAAAAGAGGTGGACACGAGTTAGCGACTTTCAACAACAACAAAATACCACAACTGACTTTGCTCAATATCATGCAAGTAAATTTGAATTGAATGATAATTGTTTGATAAAATAGACTTTTTTCAGTCTAGAACTTATCTGTACACTGTTTTGGTTTTCAGTGAGTATAAATTTCCTTTCCAGGAATTCTAAATGGTTCTTTGACATGTGTTGGTGAGCAGGGAGCTAGAGTGGTGTGGAGAAAGAGAGGCAAGTGTTCAGCCTGTACGGACAGGCAGCCAGCAAGGGCAGGGATGCACATAGTCCAGATTTCTAAAGGAATAATCGGGGCGGGGGGGGGCGGGCATTTCACCGTGAAACACCAGGATGCAACTCCTCATCTGAGCCAAAGAAATGATCCCATTAGCCCAATCAAAACTGAGAAAGTGGAAATACATGAAAGAACAAATAATGGAAGGAAATAAAGAGCTAGAGGACATTTAAAATACATAGAAGGGTTAAGTGGGAGCAGTGACGGACTTTATTTTCTTGGGCTTCAAAACCACTGCAGACAGTGACCACAGCCATGAAATCAAAGGAGAAGAACAAGCTATGACAAACCTAGACAGCATATTAAAAAGCAAAGACATCACTGTGCCGACAAAGGTGTGTGTAGTCACAGCTCTGGCTTTCCCAGAAGTCATGTATGGATGTGAGAGACGAACCATAAAAAGGCTGAGTGCCGAAGAACTGATGCTTTCAAATTGTGCTGCTGGAAAAGACCACTGAAGAGTCCCTTGAACTGCAAGGAGATCAAGCCAGCCAATGCTGAAGAAAATCAACCCTGAATATTCATTGGAAGGACTACTGCTGAAGTTGAAGCTCTAATAGTTTAGCTCCCTGATGCGAAAAGCTGACTCACTGGAAAAGACCCTGATCTGGGAAAGATAGAAGGCAGAAGGAAAAAAGGGCAGCAGAGCACAAGATAGTTATATAGCATCACTGACTCAATGGGCAGGAGTTTGAGCAAACTCAGGGAAATGGTGGAGGAGAGAGGGGTCTAGTGTGCTGCAGTCCATAGGCTGAAAAGAGGTGGACACGAGTTAGCGACTTTCAACAACAACAAAATACCACAACTGACTTTGCTCAATATCATGCAAGTAAATTTGAATTGAATGATAATTGTTTGATAAAATAGACTTTTTTCAGTCTAGAACTTATCTGTACACTGTTTTGGTTTTCAGTGAGTATAAATTTCCTTTCCAGGAATTCTAAATGGTTCTTTGACATGTGTTGGTGAGCAGGGAGCTAGAGTGGTGTGGAGAAAGAGAGGCAAGTGTTCAGCCTGTACGGACAGGCAGCCAGCAAGGGCAGGGATGCACATAGTCCAGATTTCTAAAGGAATAATCGGGGCGGGGGGGGGCGGGCATTTCACCGTGAAACACCAGGATGCAACTCCTCATCTGAGCCAAAGAAATGATACCTTCAAAGAAAGGATAAGGTGGTCTTACATTGGAGCAGTCCCTGACTATTTCAGAAGCCAAAGCAAACACTCTCTGGAAGAAAGCTTCCAGATCAAGCAATATTACGATCAAGCAGTGCCTGGGAAATCCCTTGGACAGAAGAGGCTCAGGGCTACAGTCGATGAGGTCACAAAGAATCAGACATGACTGAGCATGCACGCAATCGATCAAATCAATAGATTCACTAAGATTATCCAATACATAACGAAGCCAGCCTCTATGAGTAAAAATCAAAAGCAGCAAGAAAAAAACAGCTAAGAGTCCAAGGGGCTAAAACTATGAGAAGGGACAAATACAGGGTTTCTCTAGTGGCCCATGCAGTTGGATCCCTGGTCTGGTAAGATCCCGTGTGCCTAGGAGAAACTGGGCCCGTGCATCACAACTACTGCGTCTGTGCTCTAGAGCCCGAGAGCTGCGTCTGCTGAAGTTCGTATGCCCTGGAGCCCGTGCTCCATGACAGAAGGCACTGCAGTGAGAAGCCAGTGCTCTGCAGCTGGGGAGCAGCCCCCACTCGATGCAACGAGAAAAACCCTGCATGGAACAACAATGACCCAGCACATCCAAAAATTAATAAATATATTTTTAAGTGACAAATACAAAATATAGAACACACACACACGAAATACTTAAAGAGTAAAAAGAGCTGTATTTACAAATGAAAGCATATCAAAAGACATGATCTAAATTGAATAGATAGATCAGGAAAAACACATTCTAGAAACAAGAAAAAACAAGCAGGACTGTTGAAATTAAAGTCTTAAGAATGGTTTAAAAAGAAGATTTGATATGGAATCTAGTAGAATGGTGATGATGGCACATGCAGGGAAGCGATGGAAAGACAGACATGGACAGTGGACATATGGACATTGTGGGGAAGGTACAGAGGGTGGGAGGCGTAAAGGAAGTAGCATGAAGGCCTGTACTATCATAAGTGAAGAAAATAGCTATAGTCATGGCTCTGTGAGAAAAGGGGATCCTTCAGGGGTGCTGTGTGATGGTCGGGAGGGGTGGGAAGGGGGGGATATACATATGACTAGTCTGGGAACATGCATATCTGTAAACAACAAAACTCTGTAAAAGTTAAAAGAAAATAAAGGTTTTAAAAAAAAATACTTGGAACAACTGAAGAGGCGATTAGAGAACTAAAAGATTTGTCAAAGGCTATCTCTAGAATATGAGAAAAATAGATATAGAAATGAAAAATATAAAAGAAAGATTTAGAGACATGGAGGATAAAATGAGGTTTACTACAGAAATAACTAGAGTTTTAGAAAGAAAGTATGATCACAAGAGGCAAAAGAAGTATTTTAACCAATGTTGGTTAACAGTATTCTAGAACAAATGAAGCATTAAAACACAGAGATTGGTGCATTTCAAGCAGAAAAAAACTGAACATAAATTCATAATCAAAATATCAGAGTGAAATTTTAGAATACTACAGATGAAAAAGGTCCTGAAAATAGCCATAAAAAAATGAAAGATCGCCAGCAAGAGCAAGAGTTAGCATGACAACAAGTCTCAGTAGTAACAATGGAAGTTAGAAAAAGAATCACACATTTATCATGCTGAAACAAAGTACCGGAGAACCAAGAAATGCAAACACAGCAAAACTCAAATAAAGGGGTTTTCAAATTAAAAAACAATAATAATGAGGAAATTTACTCCTGAAGATATACTTTAAAATAACGTCTGCGGATTTCCCTGGTGGCCCGGTGGCTCTACCCTCCCAATGTAAGGAGCCTGAATCCATCCCTGGTCAGGGAACTAGATGTCATATGGTCACAACTAGGAGTTCGTATGCTGCAATTAAAGATCCCACATGCTGCCACTTAAAAAAGATCCTGCATGCTACAACAAAGACTGAAGATCTCATGTGCTGCAACTAAGACTCAGCACAGCCAAGTAAACAAGTAAAACTAAATATTAAAAACGAAACAATAGAGGCCACAATATAGTAGGATATTTCTTTCAGTGCTAGTGGGTGGGGAGAAACAGAATCCTATATCCAGTAAAAACATCCTGGAGGATGAGGATGAAGTGAAGATATTCTCAGATGAAGAAAAACTAAGAGAATCCATTGCCAGCAGACCTACTCCAAAGGAACTACTAAAAGAAGGTATTCAGACAGGAGGGAAATGATTGAGCAGGAATTAGTCTGAGAGCCGTGTCACACACTTCTAGGCCTTTGTACATCTATTCTTTCTTCTTGGAATATCTTTTCCTCTTCTCTGCCCAGAAAACGTTAAAACTCAGCACACAGACTAAAGTCACACCTTTTCCCCTTGAGTCCTCAATGCTCATTGAGGACAGTTGACATCCAACTTCTTCTTTTTTTTTTTTTAATTTTGGCCTCTTTTATTGGTTATTCATTTATTTATTTTAATCCATCTTTATTTTTTGTCCTGCGTGGGCCTCCTATGGCAGTGACCTCTCTCATTGCAGAGCACTGTCTCTGGGGCACATGTGCTCCAGAGCGCTGGCTCATAATTGGCCACGCCAGTCCAGCCATTATGCAGCATGTGGGATCTTCCTGGGCCAGGGATCGAACCCGTGCCCCTTGCACTGCAAGGCGGACACTTTACCCACTGGACCACCAGGGAAGCCCCATCATTACATCCAACTTCTATTCAGGCATCTGACACACCGTTTGATACTGTCTCTGCATTTGTCTCCCCAACCAGAGAGCAAGCTTTGGGGGATTTGCGAGATACTCACTGCTGTATTTTCATTACCAAACACGGTCCTCCACACAGTCAGTCATTCAACAGACACTAATTAAATGTCCCCTGTGTCAGCCAGGCACTGGGATGCAAAAGTGAACCAGGCAGAGAGTCCCCTTGGAGACGAGTGTGTGTGGCCCTGAGTGGCCCACAGTGAGCGTTCAAGAACTTATCCTGAATTGGACTGCCCTTGCTTTTAGTTACTCTGCCAAGGATTCTTTTGATATTTCTCAGACATCAAACCTTTACATGTGCCAAGAAGTAGACAGTGAAGTGGGCCATGAGGTACACTGCTACAATTCCAAGAGGTTCTTCAAACTTTTTCTTAGTCTTCTCTTTTACTATTTATTTATTTGGCTGAGTCAGGTCTTAGTTGCAGTGTGCAAGCCCTTCCTTGCAGCGCCAGAGCTTCTCTAGCTGGGGCGCATGGGCTCTAGAGTATGTGGGCTTAGTTGTCCTGCAACATGTGGGATTCTAGTTCCCTGAGCAGGGATTGAACCTGAGTCCCTCGGCATTGGAAGGCGTATTCCTAACCACTAGACCATGAGGAAAGTGTTGGAGCTTCAAACTTGACTTATCAAAAACCAACTTTATCACACTTCCCAATCCTTCCTTATATGTTAAATGATACTATTATATGCCTACTTGCGCTGGCCAAGAATCAGGGTCATACTGGATCAGTCTCTCTTGCCATCTCTCCCCCTTCTCTGCCCCCTCTCTCTCATACTCTTCTCTTCTTTCTCTTTCCCTCTGACCACCAATGGAACAACAGTCTTGACAATTCCACTTCCTGAGCATCTTTTTCACCCTCCCCCATCTCTATTCCTGCTAACCTTGCCTTGTTTCTGGTCCTTATCATCTCTCACCAGCACTCCAAAGAGCTTTTCTTGTGGGTCTCCTGTTTCCTGTGAAACCACATCACTTATCTCTTCCTGGCCCAAGTTCATGGATTTCCCTGAAATTTCACCAGCTCCCTGCATCTCTCACTGCCTATTTGCCCAGAATGCCTACCCTCTCCCCAACTCTCCTTTGTTCCCACCAACCTGGCAGGTGCCGACTCAGATTTTAAGACTCAGTTCAAGTTGCTCCCCTGAGAAATCTTTTCTCTTTCCCCAAGGTAAACTGATTCCTCCCTGCCTTCTGCTTTACACCCTGTACGGAATTCATTCTTCACAGTAATACAGGGCTGCATCTTTTTTAAATTATTATTTATCATTTTGTATCCTCCACCAGATGAGGAACTCCCTTAGGGCTCAAATTTCATATTCTTAGTGCCTGGTATTTAGTAGGGGATTCCTAAGTGGCTCAATGGTAAAGAATCTGCTTACCAATGCAAGGAGATGCGGGAGACATGGGTTTTATCCTTGGGTGGGGAAGATCCCCTGTAGGAGGAAATGGCAACCCACTCAAGTAGTCTTACCTGGAGAATCCCATGGACAGAGGAGCCTACTGGGCTACTGGCCATAGGGGCGCAAAGAGTTGGACACAACTGAACACGCATGCATACAACAGGTGCTCAATAAACACTCTGTGAAAGAATCCAGTAAACAGGCAAAATACTTGCTTGTTTTTAACCCTTCTTTTCCTGCGAAACAAGCAGTCAGTCCTGGGGGACCTCCCTGGTGGTCCAGTGGTTAAGAATCCATCTTCCAATGCAGGAGATGTGGGTTTGAGCCCTGGACTGGGAACTAAGATTCCACATGCTACAGGGCAACTAAGTCCGTGCACCTCAACTACTGAGCCTGTGTGTTCTACAGCCCAAAGTGCCTCAACTGGAGAGCCCACGCTGTAATGAGAGAAGCCCACATGCCTCAGCCAAGACCCAGCATAGTCAAAATCTTTTTCAAAAAAGACAATGTGAATAGTGTTTTATAAAGGTTTACATGACAGCCATAAGGACATGTAATAGAACAGGAAGAGCTTTGTAGCAGGCTGACTGTCACGGTATAGGTGGTGAAAAGAGGGAATGAAAAGATGATATGGAGGAGAAAGACATTATGAGAAAAGAAACAGGTGGATCAAACCCAAGGTTTGAACACATGCTTGCAGGGGAATATAAACTTAAAAAAAAAAAAAAGGAAATCTGGAAGGAGTCCTTTCGAGACAAATGGCTGACCTTGGTTGCAGACAAGGCCCAAGTGACAGGGGAAGGCAAGAGATCAAGGAAGAGCTGTCCAGCAGGTAGTAGGAGATACAGACTTGAAACTCCTGAAATACTCAGGTATTGAAGAGGAAACTGGGAAGTCATCTGCTTGGAAGAGATCTTCAAGAGAAAGAACGTAGAGGGAAGGGCGGAAAACCAAGGGTTGAGCCACAAGGTACATCTCCTCTTAAGGGTAAGGAAGAAAAAGCAGGAAAGGTAGTGTAGGGGTTAGGGCAACCAAGAGAGCCCGCACAGGGCCTAAGAAGCCAACGGGAGAGAAAGATTCTAGGCTTAGGGAGGTAACTGCTGTCTCATGTGAATGTAAGTTTGCATTATATGTGTTTTGTAAGCAACCAAATTACTAGGATCAGTCACCTCTCCAAAGCAAAGAAGAGTTGAGGACTTTCCCTTCGGTTATGCAGAAGAGAAATTCCCTTCTGTTAATTTTTACAATTAACTGACGCTACTTTCTTTCTTTTTTTTAAAATTTTGGCCTCTTTTATTGGTCCTTCATTTATTTATTTTCATCCATCTTAATTCTTTGGCCTGTGTGGGCCTCCCATTGCAGTGGCCTCTCTCGTTGCAGAGCACCGGCTCTGGGCACATGCGCTCCAGAGCGCTGGCTCGTAATTGGACACACGGGTCCAGGTGCTCCACGGCACGTGGGATCTTCCCAGGTCAGGGGTTGAACCGGTGCCCCTTGCACTGCAAGGCAGACTCTTCACCCACTGGACCACCAGGGAAGCCCTGACATTACTTTTATAATTACCACTCTCACTCAAGCCAAAGAAAAGGAAGAAAACCACTCTTCTCTCCCACATCCTTCTGTCTCTCTTCCTCTTGGCTTCTTCTCGGCTAGTGTCCTCACCTCTCCTCCAGCACACCCCTGATTTTCCCACTCCAGTCTTTCAACTCTGCTCTCATTTCCTCAGAGTGTAGAAGCGCTACTCTTTTCAGGGGATAACTGTCCCAGGTGGTAACATAAAAGAGAGCTTGTTTCCGGCTCTAGAGGTTCTGTTTGTTTGTTTGGTTTGGTTGTTTGTTTGTTTTTAATAGCAATTCTCATATCAGTTCCTTCCCACCTAGTTATTATTTCTCTCTTTAATGACACTTTCTACAGGAAGCCCTCCAAGATTAGAGCTATCTGGCATCAATGGAAATTTCACTCTGACCTTCCATGTCTTGATATTTACTTGGCAAAATAATAACAGTCATACAGTTATATCTTACCTTTGGATGATGTAAGTGATTTACAAAGCACTCTCACTTGCATAATGTCAGATGAGTCTCACCTGAGAGGGAGGTATGCCATATTTTCCTCATGGAACAAAGAAGAAACTAAGGCTCAGAGAGACTACAGGCTATAGAGCCTACAAATGGTAGAAGGGGAACTAAAATGCAGACTTTCTGACTCACAGTTTGGTGGTTATTAATTTTTTGGGGGATGAGGTGAGGTGGGGAGGGAGGGGGGCAGGCGGGATACTTCTATTGGTCTTTCATTTGTCTAGTTTCACCCATCTTTGTTCTTTGGCCCGTGTGGGCCTCCCATCACGGTGGCCTCTGTTGTCGCAGAGCACCGGCTCTGGGCGCATGCGCCCCAGAGCTCCGGCTTGGTAATTGGACACATCGGTCCAGCTGCTCTGCAGCACATGGGATCTTCCCAGGCCAGGGATCGAACCGGCGCCCCTTGTACTGCAAGGCAGTGTCCTTACCCACTGGAGCACCAGGGAAGTCCGGTGGTTTTTATATAACATCTCATTGTTTACAGAGTGCTACTTCTTTAGTATTGCCATGTCTTCTTGGGATGTGTACCTTCCTCTTCTTACTCAAGTTGTAGAAAACAGCAAGTGACTCTGCCACAAGATGAGGACAACATCTTCTCATCTGACTGCAGCTTTATTTTCAGACTAAAGTGCTATCATTTTAATGATAACTTTAAGTCACCTTAACGTCTTGTTATTTTTACACATACAACCCCATGTGTAATGACCAGGTCCTAACACATGTTCTTCTTACAGTAGCTCTTAAATGCATTCTTCCATTCTCACTGCTAAACCCACCTCTTTTTTCTTTGAAAGGTTTTTTTGAAACCCACCTTATTCAAAGGTGGGTTTATTTCTGAAAGAAGGATAATGATTTTCTCAGATTTGTATAATAGAATCCCAAAGAAAATAACATGTAAAACACTGAAGACTTGCTACTAATATGGGACTTTGCCTCCTGATATTAAAAAAAAAGTATATATATATATGCAAAACATTTTTAACCATGGGAAAACAGGTAGTACAGGACTGTGGATGGAAACAAATGAGATTAAACCTATAATGGCCCAGGCTTTCTGCCTGGAAGAAATTTCTGGACTGCAACATAGGAGAGGAACCTGAAGACAACTTCACTGAATTGAAGAAATAGAGATCAGAGTTCAGGGAGGCCCAGGCAGAACTGGGGGGCAGAACACCAGAGGGGAGGGATATTCACAGAGAAAGAGCTTCAGAAATCTGCACAGGGGTCTCCAGTGCTGGGCTCAGTATCCTTCTGACCAAGAGTGAAATTCCATGAGAATCTGTAAGTCAAAATTCTCACAGGCTCTCACAGGCCGGAAATTCTTCAAGTGCCCAACAGCCAACATGGGACACTCATTAAAGTAAATACCTGAGGCCAGAAGAGGCCCCCACTGCAGTGGGGCTAAGTGAGCCTTGAGTACAGGCTACTCCAGGCTCTCAAGTAAATTACCCATCTGACAAAATAAAGTCCAACACTCTTTACAGGGATATGACTATTTCTAAAAACAAGACAACAGGCCCCAAATGCTTATGCTAAGTCTCATGTCACCAAACTGAGACTCAGTTACAGTTCTGGCTCTCTCAGAAATGGAGCTCAAGCAGTCATTCTAGGATCACTTGTTCAGCATTAGTTAGGCAATCTACCTGACAGATTCCTGGTACCCCTTAAAGGAAAGTAACTTTGTAATAACCTATCTGATTTTGCCTTGTTCCTGCTTCTCTCTGCCTACATGTGTACAGCCCCTCAGAAATCCTTTCTATCTGCTAAATTGGATGAGACCTGATTAGAATAAATTATGGCCCAGATAAACTTCAAAAAATTTAATATGCATTGGTTTACCTTTTAATATAACAAAATTGAGTAAAATAGCATAAAATTCACAGTATCTGGCATCCAATCAAAAACTACTAGTGGGGCTTCCCCTGGTGGTCCAGTGGGTAAGGACACCGCCTTGCACTGCAAGGGGCGCTGGTTCAATCCTGGCCTGGGAGGATCCCACGTGTCACGGAGCGGCTGGACCAATGTGTCCAATTACCGAGCCGGAGCTCTGGGGCGCATGCGCCCAGAGCCAGCGCTCTGCGACAACAGAGGCCACCGCGATGGGAGGCCCACAGGAGCCAAAGAACAAAGACGGATGAAAATAGAGAAATGAAAGACCAAAAGAAGTAGCCCCCTGACCCCCTCCCTCCCCACCCCACCCCCCAAAAAAGATAAATAAATAAATAAGAAGAAATTCCCTCAAAAACTACTAGTGGGGCTTCCCTGATAATCCAGTGGTTGGTAAGAACCTGCCTGCCAATTCAGGAAATGGGTTCAATCGCTGGCCCGGGAAGATCCCATATGCCACAGAGCAACTAAGCCTGAGCGCTACAAACTACTGGGCCTGTTCGCCACAACTAGGCAGTAGCCCTGCTCGCTTCAACTGGAGAAGCTCGCATGCAGCAACGAAGACCGAGAGTAGCCAAAAATAAATAATATTTAAAAACTACTAGCCAAAAAACCCACAACTACTAGCAACGGAAACAGGCAATTAAATATGACCAATAATCAGAAGAAAATAGTTGATGAAACAGACAGAGATGATGGAACTGTAAGACAAGGGCTGGCTGTAAACAGCTATTATAAGTACTACAGTAAGATAATAAAGAGAGAATTAAAGATTCAAAAATAATCAAATGTTAGATCTAGAGATGATAAATACAACTATCATAAACATTTCACTAGACACATGGACTCACAGATTTAATAACACACTCTTCTCTGCCTAATAGGGCAATAGAGATGTCAGATTTACATCCTCACTAGCCATGTATGAGTCTGTAATCACAGACTCATACATGGCTAGTGGGGATGTAAATCTGACATCACCCCTATGAAGGGCAAGCTGGTTATATCTAGTAAAATCACAAATGTATCTCCCTTTGAGCCAGCAATAATGTTTCTGAGAATTCATTATTCAAATCTACTTGCTCACAGGCAAAGTAATACGAAGAGAAGGTTAATCATCTCCTCATTGTTCATTTTAGCAAAAGATTTGGAAAAAAATCTAAATGTCCATCATTACATGACTGGCTAAGTACATCATAGTAAATTTATTCAACGGAATATTCTAAAAAGAATGAGGAAGTTCTCTGCTGACATAGAAAGATATCAAAAATACAAATGTAAAAGCCAAAATTAAGAATAGTGTGTTTACAGTGAAGTGATGGGAAAAAAGACATGGACAGCAGACATATGGACATTGTGGGGAATCAACAGTGGGTGGGAGGCGTAAAGGAAGTAGCATGAAAACCTATACTATCATATGTGAAAAAAATAGCTATTGTCATTGCGCTGTGAGAAAAAGGGATCCTCCAGGGGTGCTGTGCGACGGCCTGGAGGCATAGGATGGGGGGAATATACATATGACTAATCTGGGATCATACATATTTGTGAACAACAAAACTCTGTGGAAGTAAAAAGTAAAATAAAAATTAAAAAAAAAAGGAATAATGTGTTTAGTATGCTCTCTTTCCATGCATTCATTTTGCTGGCTTGTTCATGAGAAACCTTAAAACATATGAGAAATGAATACCATGGTCTCCAGGAAAGACATGTATAGGAATTGAAAAGACAGGGATAGGAAGGTTTTCATTCTCTACTTTCCTATTTATTGTAAAAATTGAAGTGAAACTAAAGCAACTGTAAATTCTTACTGGAGACAGTAGGCACTGGTACTATCTTATAGGAAATGACTTGTCTTTAGGTATCTAGAAACATAAAAATATCCATTTCCCCATTAATTCTTCTCCTGGAAAAATAAGCTCCAGAAAAAATTCAATAGAGACTTCCTTGGTGGTCCAGTGGTTAAGCATCTGCCTTCGGTGCTTCCCTGGTGGTCCAGTAGGTAGAGAATCCACCTTGCAGTGCAGGGGGCACCAGTTCAACCCCTGACCTGGGAAGATCCCACGTGCCGTGGAGCACCTGGACCAATGTGTCCAATTACGAGCCAGTGCTCTGGAGCGCGTGTGCCCAGAGCCAGTGCTCTGCAACAAGAGAGGCCACTGCAATGGGAGACCCACATATGCCAAAGAACAAAAGATGGAAGAAAATAAATATAAAAATAAAAGAGGCATTATGGGGAAGAAAAAAAAAGAATCTGCCTTCCAATCAACGCAGGGGACACTGGCTCAATTTCTGGTGGAGAAACAAAGATCCCACATGCCGCCCGGCCGGAAAAAAAAGACAAGAAAGTTGAAATGCGAGAACAGAGAATAGAATAGTGTTTGCTGGGGGTAAGGGTAAGGACAAAGGAAAGAGGGTAGTAAAAGAATGCTCACTTTCAGTGAATAAGGTGAATGAAGTTTGAAGATCCAGTGTATAACACAGTGATTATGTTAATAATGTTAACAATAACACAATGACTTAATCATGTTAATAATATCACAGTGACTTATTAGTTCATAAAGCTGCATTGTATAATTGAAATTTACTGAGAGAACAGAAGTGAAGTGTTTGCACCAAAATAAATTTGTGGTTGCTGTTGCCTAGCTGCTACGACATGTACAGTTCTGTGCCACCTCGTGAACTGAGCACGCCAGGCTCCTCTGGCCTCCACGGTCGCCCCGAGCTTGTTCAGATTCATGTCCATTGAGTTGGTGATGCTATCTAACCATCTCTCCTCTGCGGCCCACTCTTCCGTTTCTCAAAATAAATAAATAAATGGTAAATACGTGAGATGGTGGATGCATTAACTCAATTGTGGGAACCATTTCACGATATACAAGGCATAATCAAACCATCACAGTATACCCTGTTGAGGTCTATTAACATTACTATCTTATTTACAATTACACTTCAGTAAAGCTGGATTTGGGAGCCAAAGTACTGTTATACCACTTTCATACCTCCGACATACCTTACTGTACATATTTACCAGTCTCTCATTTGCTTACTAAATACAGCATGCTAGATTTTTCTTCTTCATGTCTAAACAATCCACGTCCTTGCAAAAAATGCAGGCAGTGTGGAAAAACACAAGAGAAGAAAAAATAACACGAAGATCACCCCAAAGTCTACCGCCCACCGATGTTACCTTTTTGTACATTTCCTTTCCGTGTAACCAGGGAGGAGGCCTACAGTGCGAGCGCTTCCCCTCTCACAGCCCCTGCCTCTAACGCTGCCTTAGTTTATATCACCGCATAACTCCGTCCCACAGGTCACTGGGATTAGACACCCTCCCTGTATTAGTCAGGGTTTAGTCAGGAAAGCAGACGCCACCCTGGGTTTTTCAAACTAAATAAAGGAATTGGTTCCACAGGAAATGGAAAAGCTGAGAAGCCAAACACAGGATGGTGAGGAGACTTGAGGTTAGCAACTGGACAGAAACAACTGCTGCTCTAGGCTGAAGGGACGGCAGGAGAGGGAAGTTCTACCAGAGCACAGAGTTCGGGGTCAGTCAGGAGCCAGAACCAAGGAGGGGAATTTCCAGAGAGCTGGAACCACAGAGGCAGGGTCTGTTTGCAGGGAACAGGAGATTTCATAGGTCCACGGTTAAGGACCTCACAGGAAGGCGGAGGGGGTGAACTGTCCCAGCCTTTCCCCTCCTCCTGTTCCCTAACAGTCTGTCCTCTCTTGGCCAAACTTACCCAGAAACCTGTGGGTGAAGGAGCCTGCGGAATGACGGGGAAGGGGGATGGAGTGAGCACAAACAGGCAACTGACCAGCAGTTGTCGAAGAGTCAGCCAATCAATTGGTTAGTCACACATCACTTACATGGCATTCTTTTATGTTAATTAATTTTGACTGCGCTGAGGCTTAATTGTACTCATGGGAAATTCAATCTTCCTTATGGCATGTGGGATCTCTAGTTGCAGCATGTGAACTCTTAGTTTCAGGACCAGTGATCAAATCCAGGTCCCCTGCATTGGGAGCACAGAGGCTTAGCCACTGAACCACCAGGGAAATCCCACCTACGTGGTACTCTTACCAAAAAGGTCTAAGCTGAATCTAATCACGAGAAAATAATCAGGCAAATCAAATTGAATTGTGCAAAACAGCTGGCCTAAACTTTCCAGAAAGTCGATGCCACAGAAGACGAGAAATGGCCAGAGAACCTGTCTAAATTATCAGACATTAGGGAGACATGACAACTAATTTGTGTGTGTGCTCATAACTTGAATACTGGATCCGAAAAAATCATATGTAAATTGTAGAAATATGAATTTGCGTAGTAGATTAGATTACAGTTGTATAAACTGTTAAATTTCTTGAGTGTGACCATTTAACTGTGGTTATGCAGGAGAACGCCCTCGATCTCAGGAGACATACACCAAATCAAGTATCTAAAGGCAAAATCCCATGACGTCTTCAACTGACTGCATGCATATTTGCATAGAGGAAGAGTGATCAAGCAAATGTGACAAATGATAAAATCAGCAACTCTAAGTAAAAGGTCTATAGGCATTCAGTGTACTATACGTGCAACTATTCCAAAAGCTTAACAGTTTCCTAACTGAAAACTTGAGAAAAATAGACAAACAGGCTTTGACCACTGGCATGAAGTGAAAAAGATGAATCGAACCAATCAGTTCTTTTTTTTTAATTATTGCTTTATCTATCTTAATTTGGCTGCACTGGGTCTTAGTTGTGGCATATGGGATCTAGTTCCCTGACCAGGGATCAAACCCGGGTTCCCTGCATTAAAAGCACAAAGTCTTACCCAGTGGACCACCAGGGAAGTCTCCAATCAGTTCTTCGGAATGGGAATTTAAAAACCAAAAGGAACCACCAGGTAGCAATAAAGTTACAGGTGACAGAAAAATATGGCTGGAGTTAAGGCAACAACAAACTAGGAAATTCCCTGGTGGTCCAGTGGTTA